>OU612085.1:12152500-14934928 GCA_914767735.1 Anoplius nigerrimus | reverse complement strand
TTAATTTAAAATTCATTAAAGTTAAAAAACAATACGTAATTTATTTTACATTCCTTTGTAACAGTTCAAAAACATAATTTAGGCATTTAGAAAATCTTGTAACTATACAAAGTACATAACAATTTACTACTCATCTACATTTTTTGTATGCGAGAAGAATTTGAAGAAGTCATGGTGCTCCGGTGATATGTATCGTAGTAAGTCCATCATGGCCTCGTGATTAGTTTTATATTTTTATAAGGTAGAGTAGCCAGTACAATATATTCCAATTTTCTTCGTCTAGCACGACGTGACAATAAATCCGTGATTTTAAACTCAGTATTCTTATTCATTAATATATCATACAAAATTTTATGTGGTCTACTTCTCAAGAAACATTTCCAGCATGTTTTTAAATCAATTTTTTATTCCTGCGTTAAAATTTTATACCCCTTTAAAAATTGCGTCCTCGAAACATCTTGTTAATATAAATTCCTCTTGTTTCATTTAATTTAATAGGTGTACAAATAAGTTCGGTGCTCTTGCATATAATCAGCTGTAATTACGTCTTAAAACAAAATTTACTTGCTTACTTCGATGTCTTAAAATGTTAGCCTCATCTTACTAAGGATAGAATGCAATCTTACACCCCTTTTTTTCTAATCTCAAGAAAGAATACTCCGCAACACGGTATTAAAAACACGAGACATTGTATTCTTTTCGTATTCGAGTTTCAAAGAAAATGCTGCTGAAGCTGAAAAAGTGATATGTTTTACGTTAAGCGAATACACTGTAACGCACAAGACGTGCAAAAAGTGATTCCAAAGGTGTTGAAGAGGAAGTTTTGATTTTAACGATGCAGGACGCATTGGAACGCCGAAAAAAGTGGAGGAGGAGGAAACAGAGAAACTGTTGGTCAAAGATTTTTATCAAGCACAGTATGGGCTTGCAGAAGAAGTTGGTGTAACACAACAAGTAATTTCCGTTCTCCTTAAGACACCGTATCAAAAAAAAACATTGAATATACGATAAAAAGGAACCGAACTTATTTGTACACCTAATAGAATAAAAATGTTACCTTTCTGCCACTTTTTGCTAACATTATAATAATTTTCGAAGACAAAGAGAAAATGATTAATATTTCATATACAGGGCGGTCGCGAACCGGTGGTACAACCGAAAAGGAGGTGAATTTACATGCAAAAATAAGTCGAAAGAAGCATATGAAACTTTTTTTTGAAACGCTCCGACTTCGAGAAAATCGACTTTGAATTTTCGCAAAGTGCAAGCGCACCCGAGCGCGGCGCAATATACCGGGTGGCGCTGTAGGACGCTTGGTCGCGACGCGATGGCTTATCTCATTGCATGGCATCGAGCCAGACCCAGCAGGGACACCCGGTATCCGCGACAATAAGACCGAAGCAGCCTATTGTGACGTCATAACTGCCCGAACGTACTCGCAGCCGACGCGAAGCGATAGATATAGATGTATTATACAATGCCATGCTTCAGGGCGCTTGCACCTGGCGAAGATTCAAAGTCGATTTTCTGGAAAACGGAGCGTTTAAAAAAAATGATTATACTTTTTTTTCGACTTATTTTCGCATGTAGATTCACCTCCTTTTCGGTTGTACCACCGGTTCGCGGCCACCCTGTATATCAGTAATGTATTGGAGTTAGGCCGCTGTCAAAGTAATGTTTTTAATTACTGCAATAACTACGAAAACTTATGTGCCTAACATTATTCAGCATTCTGTATATTCCAAACTGAAAAATATTGTTTATGGTAGCTACTTTAGAGTTGAACGCGTTACAATAATTAACAAAGAAAAATTGACAAATGGACTTGGGCTAGTGTCAAAATAAATGCCTCAAATATTGCAATAACGAAGGTATAAAAGTGGGTTTTTCTTTTGCTTAATAATACCTAATTCGACATCATTCTCTTATGTGTTTAATTAACAGACAACATTTACAAATGCCGATATAATTAGTAGAAGTGGAACTAAGCATCTTTCTAACATTAAATTGATATTTTTGTACAATAGTATTGTATCAGTAGGGTAAATAATAACTGATAAACTTTATAATATCTAAATAATATTAATCAACATATATCACAGTGTAGATCAGCAGTTTATTGTAATAACTAACTCTAGATTTACCGAGTAATTTTGCAATGGCCAGGCATTTTACTTTCGAGCTTTTGACCAGGGCTTCATTTGATCAAAATATTACTAATTGCTTTCCATCTTTCATTCTCGCACATGCCGACTCACGCCATCGCGGCAGTTTAAATAAAAATGTTTGCAGAAATATCCGAAGTTCAAGAAATTAATTACAGCAAACTCAAATATCGAAATTATCAGCCAAGTTTTAAAACACACACTTGTTCAGATAAGAGTAAAACACTTTTTTGAATCAGTTTGAAAATTAAGGAGAACGATTAAAAAATTATTTTAGTTTGCTGTAAGAATTAAGATCAAGCATCTGTTTATGATCACGATGTATGCAAAAGTGGTCGTTTACAGCTTAACGTCAGTGAAATTATTGTCAAGTTGCTAATACCTCTGCGGTCGGAAATAAAACTGGACATACACATACCAATATAGTATTATCTAGGACAACAAAGGTTATCGAATATTACGTCCGACAAGTTGTCGACAATATTTATTGATCGCTCCAAACGTATGCTATCTGTCCTTCTCCATAAAACACAGACAAATATTATAAAGTTAACTTTTACCATCAAATTCATATGAGTTTTTGAATAAGTCGTATAAATCGTGGGGCGTATGAATTAAACGATCGTATTAAGGAACACGCAATGCTGATAATTGCCAAACGTCCTCAATTCTTTCCAAGACATACTCTGCCATATTGATCTTTCATTTATTACTGATAGCGTCAACCCAACTGTCCAGTGTGTGTATTGTATTATTTATGAGAAGGGGGTGGGGAAGACGCTACCGGTAGCAAACGCATTCACTCGTTCTTTCATCTTTCGCTTTATACGAACTATTAGGTATATACATACGTACAACGTACTAAGTAGGTCAAATTAAAACTTTAGTGACATACTACGCGCACAGGACATGGAAGTAATCGACAACCTAATGTTCGAAGCGCGTGGGTTTCGATCTGCAAAAGTTGGCGTGCGTAAGCCGACTGCGTCTTACTATTAGCAAACATTGATCTTTTTATACAGGCTTTCTAATGTTACGTTTGATCTGTTAGGGACTGACATGAGTAGTGTATTAGAACGTAAACAAATGTAGAAACATAGTGTATTGCCAAAATTCTAAAATATAACCATATACATAATTGCATTGTTGCACAACAAAAGGCAACCTGTTTATGTCTTTCATAGAACTATAATTATATCCTGTTCACGAGTTTTACTAATTGTTTGACTGACAGTGTGCAAACATAATTGTAATATATTGGGGCTTCCATCAACATAAAGCATGAAGCCCTTTTTTAATTAGGGCACATTACTTATCGGAGCACGATACATTTTTTGCCATTTTTATAAAGGTTTGAATGTTTAAGCTAATATGATATTATAATAGAAATGTACAAAGCAATCGACATAGTGTGCATTACTTTAGTCCATTGTGGAGCTAACCTTGGACCACAATACATGGTCTGTTTCGAAAGTAATCAGACTGATGTTTAAAAAAAAAATGTATTCATGTGAATATTACGAACCATTAGTATTTTTCGAAGTAGAACCCTTCCGCATGTACACACCGCTGCCAATGAGTTTTCCCGTTTTCGTACGCTTCTTGGATGCCTGGACCAGAAGGTTGTTTAGCTTCCTCGTCATGGTCTGTTGAACCACCCCTACCGATCCGTGATGCCTCCCCTTGAGTGTCAATTTTATTCTCGGGAATAGAAAAAAGTCTGACGGGGCCAAGTCGGGGGTGTAGGGGGACATTTTTTTTTTGCGTCCAGGAAATCTTCGGAATACTTCTGCCCTCCATTGGGGAAGAGGGCAGCGTATGTCAGATTCCTACTGACTAAAACCCAGACGTTACTCCACCGGGGAAGGTGTTTCTGAACGTCGCACGGCGAACGCCCAGGGCTTGGGGCTGCAGCGGTATAAAGACTCTCGAATGAATCACGAATACAGCCCTCCCCTCCTCCGAAACTGGGAAGTGTCGGCCCAGCTCGGGTGCCCTGCTGACCGGGTGTAGGGGGACTGAGGCAGCGTTGACACCTTGTGCTGGGCAAGATAACTTCACTACGCGGAACGCTGTGTGGCTCGGCGCGATGTCATGGTGCAGCCGCCAATTGTTGGCGATGACTGGGCGGACACGAACAATGCGTTTTCGCAGTCTTGTGAGGACTTACACGCAAAAATATGCATTAACCGTTTTTCCGGGTGGTACAAACTCTTTGTGGATAACTCCATGTCGATCAAAAAAGCAAATGAGCATTGACTCCGGCGTCCGGAGCGGTCGTCGTCTTCCACTCTTTCGCTACCTTTTCGGAACAGCTTGTGCTACTCAGAAACACCCGATCTACCCATGGCAGTACCATCGTAGGCCTCCTTAACCCTTTCGGTCACGAATTATTATCCTTTGATCTAAAAATCCCATTTCTTGTTTATTAAATATTTAGCCATTTTTTAACCATTTGGCATCATCGGCATAATTCTACTCCCCCCCATCATGTGTATCCACATGTCGAAAAATGACGACACGAGATTTCGAAAAATCCTCAGAACGTCGCTATTGAAAAATTCGATAATTTTACACATTGAACGTATACAGCGGATCCTTATTTATAACTGTGATAAGTTACAGCATTTGATACGGATTATTTATTCACCTATTGAAAATCGAAAAATCGATCAACTTGACCGTGCTTGGCACGTTACTGAAACTGCCGAGCACGATCAACTATTTGAAGATATATTTTTGTTTACGTGCGTCAAATAACAATGTTGCCAATGAAAATATCCTTATAAATGTTCAATAATTAGACCCAGACAATTTAATTGCTGTTTTTTTTTCAAAACTTAGGAACGGCAGGGGGTAGAATGTCATGTCGTCAATTGACGACACTATGACCGAAAGGTTAATCATATCGTGAGTCTCTTTGCCCGTTTTACCAAGCTTTACATAAAATTTGATCGCGTATCGCTGCTCGAGTAAACGCTCCATGATTCTCCGTGACGAGGCGCTTCGACAGGTGTTCACAATATAAGCGACCTGCTTGTTTTTGACGGCCGAGCTCCAACCGCCGATTTTGCCTCTCCTCCGCCCCTTTGCTCAGGAAAAATTCAGTCCGATTACTTTCGGAACAGACCATGTACAATAAGATAATTTCACTGTGATTTGTGTGCGCGATTTGTTCCCGACCGAATGTGTATATAGCTATTATCTTTAATGCGACAAGGAGATTATGAAATCGAAACGATTGGTGGAATTAAAAGTCGCTCCTCTATGTATTGGGTGTACAAATAAGTTTTGAAGTTTTTTTTGTAACCCTGAAGTTTTATTCAGAGAAATTGGAAGATTGTATTTTATTAAGTTTTGTTCATCGTTAGCTACGACTTTTCCGCATCTTTCAGGTATCATACGGATTTCGCGTTTAAGAAATGCCTTGGCTTTTGAGGCGGTCTAAGAACCGACCCAATTTTTGGCTTCTTCGTATGAAGTGAAATGCTGTTCGGCCTATGTCTGGTGGATACGCCGGGTGGGGTAGAACATCCCATTGAAGTGCCTCCAAAGTTTCCTTTACAACTTTTGCAGGATGTGATCGAGCGTTGTCGTGCTGAAAAATCACTTTGTCATATTTTTTGGTATATTAGGCGCGTTTGAGCTTCAATGCTCGGCTCAATTGCATCAACTGTTGTTTGTAACGTTCCCCACTGATGGTTTCGTACGACTGGAGTAGCTCATAATAGATCACTCCGAACTGATCCCACCAGATACACAGCATTAGCTTATTGCCACGAATATTCGGTTTGGCCGTTGAAGTTGATGCATGGCCGGGTTTACCCCACGATATTCTGCGCTTTGGATTGTCGTAGTAATAGATCCATTTTTTATCCCCCGTCATGATTCGATGCAAGAATTCTGTTCGTTTTTGCCTTTGGAGCTGTTGTTCGCATGTGAAAAAACGGCGTTCGACGTCTCTTGGTTTGAGTTTATATGGAACTCAATTTCCTTGTTTTTGCACCATACCCATGGCCTTGAGACACTTTCAAATCGCTTGTTGAGTCACTCTCAAGGTTTTAGCGAGCTCCTCTTGAGTTTGACATGAATCTTGGTCCAATAACCTCTCCAACTCAGCTTCTTCAAACTGTACTGACCTTCCTTCGCGTTCTTCGTTGCTGGTATCAAAATCGCCACTTCTATAACGCCGGAACCAGTACTCACATGTTTTTATTCACGGAGCATGTTTGCCACATGCTTCAAACAGCACTCGATGTCCATCAGCTGCACTTTTCTTCAAATTAAAACAAGAAAGGATCGCTTCACCCAAATTTTGTTTTGTTGGTACAAAGATTGACATGGTTTCAGTACTAAGAAAGTTTGTTGTTTACACTTTAGCGAAATGAAACAAACTGATTTTTACAGGGAAATTATGACGCTTTAACATGAATATAATTACAAGATTCTCCAGTAGAATTTTATACTATTAACGCAATCTTATGTAAGTCCCACAAAACTTATTCGTACGCCCAATAGAATTATTTATTATGGTCAAGAAGAATAAGTAAACACATATATTCACACATGAGATACGGTCTAGAATATTGCCTTAGATCATGTTGCTAATGAAATTACTTACACTTTTAACTATTATGACTACAGCCAGCCCTACTCCCTCCCCCTCTTTCATATTCATTGATCACACGTAATACAAAAATTACTCATGATTTTTTAAGTACGTGTTTTTTTATCTAATTTAACTATAACGATTCTACGATGTAACTTATTTTAAATGACAGAGATAAGACAACAATTATCCCATATTTGTTCATGAAATGGAGTAAAAGTTTCTATGAAGAAGCGTAACATTTATTTATTAAACACTCGCGTGAAAAAACCGCATTTTAACAAATTAATTGTTTATAGATTGGTGACCGCAGTTGGAGATGCTTATGGTGTAGCGCTACTACTTCACATGTTAATAACAACGATTACTTTGACACTTCTTGCATATCAAGCGACTAAGGTAATTTTTGTAATTTGCGAATTATGTAGGTATCTCGTTGCACTCTCAGTGCACACCTAATCGATGTAAGCATATCTGCATATTTTGAAAGTATTGTTGCACTTTATGTACCTGATATTCAGATGTCGCTTTGTAAATGTTCTAAAAAAGTTCATAACAGGCATAGCTATAAAAAAAGTAGGTTTTCGATACAAAATGTGTATATAAGTTGATATTGGCATGTAAATATGAATTTATTAACGTTTTGGGACAATTTTCTTGTGTAATGGGTTCATGTCAACTCTTCTTAATAGTACAAGTCTGTTTTAATGTTATATCAATGCCTTGAAATATCGAATGCAGCACTAGGGATGAACACTATTCGTCATTAAGTGAACATATCGATTAAATTCAACAAAACTTGAAATAACATATTTAGTAACCAAAATTAAAAGGCATAAAAACATTAAATTGCTAAACTAAACTTTATAGCTCTATCCGTCATGCTTTTTATTATTGAATATATTGAATTACCATTAAATTATTTTAGGTAAATGCTGTGGATGTATATGCGTCAACTGTCATTGGATACCTTCTATATACTCTCGGGCAAGTGTTCCTATTCTGCATATTTGGAAACCGTCTGATCGAAGAGGCAAGTATTATAAATAAAAAGAAGTGTAACGACATCAATAACAAAATTTATGTGTGTAATTTTCTCGGTATTGAACGTAAAAAAAAACATTCGAGGAAGAGTTATAGATTGTTAAGTGTGCAAATCGCAACGCAATTACACGTAATCATATCATTTTTTCTCAAAGAAGAAAAACATTTGAAATAGCAGAATCACCGAAGATGTGCATTCGAAAAACAAGAATGATCAAACGTATGCTGCGGGAAATGTTCTAATTCCGAAAATCTAACTTGCTTTTATGTAACAATTTTATTTTCCAAATAACGTTATGAAAAAACATGTACTACTAATGTAAGGAAAGGATGTTTATGTTTCACATTGAGATAAAAAATATTTTGTGTAAGATTCTTTTACCCAGATAGGTATAACATGATATCTATATAATATTATACGCACTCACTTTTTACGTCTATGTAGAGTTCGTCAGTCATGGAAGCCGCATATTCATGTCATTGGTACGACGGGTCCGAGGAAGCTAAAACATTTGTACAAATTGTGTGTCAGCAATGCCAGAAAGCAATGTCAATATCGGGTGCGAAGTTCTTCACAGTATCTCTGGATCTATTCGCTTCGGTAAGAAAATCACTAAAAATTCTGTCCTTGACTAAGTACAATGTTGTGATCTACAGCACTTTTCTTTTAATTTCTCTATATACCGTTCAATTCTATCGCATTGACACTCTCCTCGGTATACGTGACACGCGATGATAATATGACGCGTTGACGTAATAAGGCGCGGCGCTCATCACGAATCGTTTCAACGTATATGAACTGCTTTCTTTCAAGTCGGGCAAATTTGTTTTTGGACCAAATGAAGATAATGATGACATGATATAAATTTGTAACGTGAAACAATGAATAGATTATTAAAAAGTTGACTTGTCCCACTTTAAAAATGCTAGATCCCGCTAGCGGGATGTACAAAAATATGTTACAATCCTCCTTAGAAACAATAGGAAATATTCGCCTCTTTACTGCTAATAAGCAGTCTAAAATGATAGACCCTAATTTTTTACGTAGATGAAAAAATTAGATGATAAAAGAGACAAAATGTTATTACGCTAACAAATGAAACCAACCTTGTTCTAAACCAATCTAATGCCTAGTAAGTTAATGAATCGTATATATAAACAAATCGTGATGAAAAGTTTGCATATTTATTAAAGTACAATTACTGATCGATTTCAATAACGCAAAGGCAATATAATAGGAGTGATATTCAGCGAGACTGCTGGCAAAATGCATGGGACAGTTTCAATATAAACAAATAACTGTCATTTCTCATTCTGCAGGTGCTCGGTGCCATGGTAACGTACTTCATGGTGCTTGTGCAACTGAAATGAACAGACTGCGATTTGCATCAACCAATGGAATTTTGCAATTTCAATGAACAGTTACGTGATACTGTAGATTTAAAAGAAACTATCGTCAATAATTATTCAGAAATATGTCGACCAGCAGTTTGTAATCTAAGGTACGTCATCACGTACGTAGCCGCGACGCCAAAGAAAACAGTGAAATAGCAAAAACGGTTATAAAGCTTGTCGTCGATATACCGTTAGCTTATTGATATTGATGAAACATAGAATTATTTGTAACACATTATCAATATAATACTGACGCTCTATGTTACAGCTATACGATTATTTTTTACGCGGGTTAGGTTTGCAATGTTCAACATATGCCAGGGGAAAATATGACGCTATAAAATTATTTGATGTAAGCCATTGTCAATTTTACTCCATACGTAACTATGATCCGTTAATCGGTATACGATTACGGGTGTATAATATATCTTAACAGCAACGGAAAATGGTGATGCGACGCTAGAACGATAAAGACAACAGATTGAAGCTCCCTCTCACAAGTATACGAATGATTAGTAATTACATTGACCAAAAGCAACCTATTCAGATTCTCGAAAGTATGCATTGTTAAGATACATAATAATTTCTCTTTCATTCAACATTTTTACTGGGAGCGTGCCAAGTCTCAAAGCTTATGAAACAACGTATGAATAACATAAAATACTTTTAGTTCCTCTTCAATTATGACATTGAGCGTGTAAAAGCTGAGATGTCACAGAAAACTACAGCTATTACTATTGCATGTCGTATCATGTTTTTCCAATTAACCATGCTGCGGCAATTTGTAAATATAATATTGAATAGATTTTCCGTATATAAGTTTATATTATTAACATTAGTATGCAATAAGGAGACAAATTAAATTGGAATTGTAAAATAACGGTCAGCATTTACAATATTTTCCGATTCGCCACGATTAATTTAGTTTTACACCTTGACAACAAACATAATGACAAACATATCTACCAAATATGTGAACATGTAACAAAACATTTTTTGGTCTTTGAACATACCGTTGTTTTTCTACTGAGTATTCTAATATAACTTTTTTACATCGCAATATATTATTGATTACATAGAAAGCACATTTAGTCACAAATCGTGAAACAATAACTGATATAATACGTCTATTAACCTATTTTCTATGCACTGTAAACGTAATATAAATGCAATTCCAAGAAAAGAAAAACTTTGTTCCTAATAGCGTGTACATTTAAGGCATTAACATATGTGATTTGAGTTTATTCATTTTATTCACATTTTTTAAGAATGATAGGATGATTCACAGACTCATCAACTTTATGCTTACATATCATATTTCATTATACAGAAGTAGATAGAAATATGTCATTGTTTATTGAGAGAGTTTCGCATGCTGCGAAAAAACAACAATCTTTGAAATACTATCGTTTTATAAGTAATACGAAACAATTCTCTTGATTGAACTGTACAGTTTTTACCCATTCTCTTTACATTTGGCGTTTGAAATTTGTCATCAAGATTAAATAGAAAGAGTTACGAGGACAGAAAAATCAACTATCGTAAACACACGTTAGCAATGTATAACGTTCAAATTTCAATTGATTTGTAAAATATGTTATATGTACTGCATTAGACGTTCAAATTGTTAAATCAACAACAATATAATGAATCTTAAATACACTGTCACAAGCATCCGTCAAATTGGACAAAGAGAAATTTTTTTGTCGCTCTCCTACTATTATTCTCTTTTTTTTGTAATCTGTAGGCATCATTAAAGTAGTTTAGTCGAGTAACGTCAAATTTGAATCGAGATTTACGGGACGAAAAGATTTACATATACAAGATGTAGCCAATTGAAATTATGAACTTTCAACATCGTGAAAATGGTTAAAAACATATGAAATGTGATTTTTTAAATCAGATGCAGAGAAGGAATTGCAAAAATAAATTTCTTTTTCGTTTTCTGTATAATTATACTTTTTTAATACACTGGTTGTCAGATCTTTTCATTGTCTATAAATAACGTATTAATATTTGTACGCCAATAAAATCGTTAACTTAGACGATGTTTGTATTTAAATGCTAGGAATTATTTTATAAATGTTTAATCGTATTATTTTAATGTCACAGCATTCTTGCATTTGTTACGAACTTTGTTTATAACTGTCAAAAATTTTCACGACACACACTTTACTCTTAAACGACTATAGAAAACATATTATGTAGGGTCAATAATGACATGTAATATAAAATTCAAATAAATCTTTGCATACAAGTGGCGAACAGATAGCAATAGTTAACGTACGACATCTTCTCAATTAGTAGAAGTAAGCAAAATTAATTGTCAAAACTCCTCTGTGCATTCTTCTGGAATAAAGCCAGCAGAGTTCAACTGACGTTTTCCTCTAAACCATTCAACTTTTGCCGAAAACATTCATTGATGTTGAACAGTTTTCGCGATTTATAATATTATACTGTACGTTCGTGCGTACATCGTCATTTCTGAGGCAGAGTTGCGGAGTTGAAAATAAATTAATTTAATTGAAATATTACTTATGTAGTAATTATTATAGATACGCTATTTCAAGACAGTAAATCATTTTTCTCTGTGTAAAACTCTACTATATTTGTTTAATAAAATGTTACAGACGTTGTGGTTGTTTATGATATTGTATCAGTCCTAAACTTGATTATACGTGCTAATACATGCAAATTAAACAACAATAACAAGTTTTATTTGCATTTTTGACCGATTTTCGTAATTACTTGCATCAAGATGACGCGATAAGTCAATTCTAGTTGACGTGTTAGTTCCCGACTTATAATTTTTATACTATGTGTATTACTTTGAAACAGTTACAAGGACGTCCGGGAATTATCTTACATCCTACTCGCTACATGACCTATGACTTTATACAATAGACCGGTGTAATACATTGCTATTGAACGAGAATATGTGAACACATTCCACCGAATTTTCTTGGAATATTCATAGCAATATGCTAATGGTTTGACTTTTCCGGCTTTCATGTCGCAACTGACATTTCTCTTATTGTAATCTCTCTGTTGAGTCATTGGTACCGTGCTAGCATTTATAGAACTTGAATTCTATAAAATAAAAAAGCATATGTAATTTCTGCAGTATTTATTTCTGGCAAATTTATTGATTTTCATGAAATCTTAATCCGGGCATTCGGTACACGCATTGAAAAAAAGTCTTAAACGGTTTGTGGAGACCAGAACATACATATACGCGCCGCCTCCCTTAAGCATTCGAAGTATCTCCGATGCTTTCACTGACATGAAGAAATACTTAAGGAAGAAAACGTTTGGTGGAAATTGACAAGTAATGTGATATAGCACATTATTATTAAGCATACAAGTATTAAGCTGAAATTTTTTCAGATGGAAGTATATGTTTTCTTACATTTTATATGTTAGTTAAGGTAAAGGCAAAAATATATTAGTCTACTATTTTCCCATTCACGTGATTTTGAGTACAACAAAAATAGAAATATGTTGGATATCTTCTTGGTCTAGGTAGATTTATTAAGATATACACGGTAAACCTGGAAGCGTGGACAAAGGTATACGGGGTGATAGAACGTATCTACACGAGCAATTATGGTCGTAGAAAGTATGGACGGAACGCAAACGGTGGGAAGTTAAAAGGTAGTTTTTCACTGTCATATTTAAAGAATGAACTCACGAAAGAGAGAGAATACTTCACAAAACATTTTACTAAAAGGACGCACGTGGCAGTCAATGTGTGAAATGTGACGGTGGAAAACTACCCTCTAACTTTCCACCGATTGCGTTTCACCCATACATTGTATTACAAAAATTGCTGGTGTAGATGTGTTCTATCACCCCGTAAATGTTCTCCCACGTTTTTCCATTTACTCTGTATAATACAGTGTCATGGCCGCAGTGTCACTTATTGTTTAAAATTCGGTAATAATCGTAAGGTACAGTTAGGAAAACTCAATCATCCGTCCAGCACTAACTGTCCTACCCTCCGACAATCCCTGATCAATAGGCAACCCACCTATCCTTTATTACCGCAAACCCTTTGTTTCCATTCTTTCCCATGCACGGAACCTATCCCATCTTAATCCGTCCTGCATGGTAACATTTCTCAATTGTTTTTCCTATAGGCCTTCAAGTCTCTCTCCCTTAGGTTCTATGTGTTCCTACCCCCGCTCCTAATGCCAAAAACGGCATATAAGAGGTATCTTCGCATACATTTCCTCAGTTCTAAATCATCAGTGTTTCGAGAAATCTCATCACGTATAGTACATCATCGTCGTCAGTTCTACTTGTGTACTACGTCAATTCTATCTCAGTTCCTATATCAGTCTCATATCATTCTTATATCAGTATCAGTTACCTCACCATATCGAAACTCAGTATAAACTACATCACCGTATCGAGGTATCACTGCATCGTATATAAAATCATTGTTAATTATCAAATCATTGTCCTTAGTTCATCTCTGCATTATTGTTATTTGTTATTCAGTATTGTTATTATTAAAGGGAATATTTTACTCTGAGTGGATCGATCCTTGCACCCTCAACAGTCTCCATTTCTCCTCAACATCCTCCCAACTTCTCAACACTTATATTCTTACCCAGTCTTTCTTAGTTACCATCATATGCAAACCGCACATTTATTCAGTTTTCGCATGCGCTGATCAAGGATACGGTCGGACACACACGTCTCGACAAAATCGTTCCTCGATCATTCAACAAGAGTTGACCAAACTGACATTTTGTCCCAGCACTAATCATGCTCTTGAAAAGATTTTCAATATTTTAGGATGTACGGTCATGCCGTATCTATTTTTTTCCATTAATTTGTTTCTCTCATTCCTATGGCTGTTGACCGCGTCTAATAACATTGAATTTAATAAAATACATGACACAGCTCAATGAAACTTTACCGTATATCACAGGTAATTCAATTTTTTAAACTGTGATGCACCAAAGTCAAGACTATGACAAAAATCATAGATATGTTAAATAATCTGTGATTTCAGCAAAAAATGGTATCCCTAATCTGCCGTTCCTTCAGTACTAAATGTAACTACATTTTTTTTTGTTTATTATCTCTGTACTAGTTGGATTTTCTATTTAAAAGACTGACAAAAATCTAACAGATGTACAGGTAATCCTCTTATAACACGTTAAGGTAAAGGCACCAGTAGTTGACCATGTGCCAGTAGTTGACCACTTTACAGTAAAACGTGAAAAATAAGCTTTTTTAAAGCAATGATGTTTCGCAAGAAGTATGGCAGATGTGCTAAATCTATTGTGGACGCAATGCTAGTATACTTTTCTTTGAATACGATTGTTTATCATAACTACGGACGATTAATACCATTAATGTCAGGCGCGTTTCCCCATATCGTGGTTTTCTTAACGCTACCGCTAAGAGTCGGCGCGCAGTTGACGGCTAATAACTTTCCAGTTTTTTTCTTTATATGTCTGAACCTTATACCATTTTAATCAGCAATAATTTTTCTATTTACTCTATACCAGTGGTTCTTAACCTTGTTGGAGGTATTGAACCGAACACTTCTTAATTGGGAAAATAAAATATGATTTTTTCAAATTCAAAACAGGTATATATTTATGTATAAGTACACAAAATGAACAAAACCATTAAGACCAAAGAACAAAAGACCACCGAACCCTGGTTAAGAACCACTGCTCTATACGATGTTTTTCTCATTCCAATATCAAAAATCAAATTGACCAAAGGGTCAACTACTGGATCAGTTTATTCTGATCATTTATAGTAGTTGACCGGCATGGTCAATTACTAACACAAATAAATAAAATTCATTTACCACGTATATTGTATCCATTTTACATATAATTTCATTAGAAACAAGAAACAAAATGCTTACTTTTATAGTAGAACGCGTTTTGGTAGTTGACCGTACGGTCAACTATTAACTTTACTGACGGTCAATTACTGACATAATTTTGTTTTCACTACCTTCAATCACTACGCAATATTATTAAAATGAACAAAGTGATATATGTATTGGGTTGGCAAAATTATATTGGTTAGTTCTTTAGTTTTCGTTTTTATTTCAATTTGAAAATGGAAGACGACACGTTCATTTCAGACATATTTCATTGTATTATTTCCGAAAAGGCAAGAACGCAATCCAGGCGCAAAGGAATTATGTGCCGTATGCGGGAATGAATCCTTGAAAGAAGGCAATGCCAAAATTGGTTGCCAGATTTCGTTCTGGTGATTTTTCACTAAAAACGCTGAACGATCTGGCCGTCCAGTTGAACTCGATGAAACCCATATCAAGGTCATTATCGATTCAGATCGTCATAGCACAACATGTGACATTCCAGAGAAGCTGAATGTACCGCATATATGCATTGAAAAAAAAATGTTGGGTCTTCCTTCTTATTTAAAAACCGCAATCACTTAGTTGCCAACCCAATAGTATATATGCAATCTTATATTGCACTTATATATGCAATCATTTTATAGCTTATTAAATTACCGACTGGTATTGCGAACTACATCACACTTCATGTAACATATGAACTTTATGTTCTTATCTTCATCGCTTATTTTCGTGATACCAGTATCCTTCCTTAAAAATAGAACGAAAAGTTTGCCCACGATCTGACAAATTTTAAAAGTTCTTGTAGCCATCAAAGTCTCTTTGAGATTTTTTTCAGAAAAATCGATCGGGGCGTGTTTTGAGATAAAAAAACATTTTGTGCTTTAAAATATAACTAAAAAATGAAAACAATAATTTGAATTAAAATCATATTTTTTTCTTGAAAGAGTATTCAAAAACAATATTTTGAAAATAAAAACGAAGAGGGTGAGGTACAAAAGTGTCCCATTTGGCATGGGACGCCCCTTATATTATTGTACGTGTCATTTATGTGAGAATGTGTGAGGTGTGCGAATGCGAGAGAAAACGAATGACAGTTGAACAAATGACGAGTGTGATGCGGCGAGCGAGAAGGGACAAGCATAGGCGCGAATGAAAGGTACGACCATGGTGGAATTAATAAGGTGTAGCGGTTCTCGTGACGCGTTTTTGCGTTTACTGCGCAGTACCATTGCGCCGGCCATTTTCCTTGTATATATAGATATACTGTCTATGAAACACTGTCATGTGTTACTGCATATAATAATTTTTGAGGTTATGTTAACGATGCAACTCGCTTTAAAATTCATAAATTATACGCTTTGTCTCCGACTCTGACACGATCCTCACATGATATTTATATTTCTCTAACATAATCAAAGTACATAATTCGGTTTCCTGTTAATCAAATACAGTTTACGCCGTTGACGATAGTTAAGGATTTTGAATTCCCGCTCGTAATGGCCGGCGTAATGGTACAACTTTCCTATTGGCTATTCACAAGATCTGTGCAGTACTACACCTTATTAATTCCACCATGGGTACGACAGTCCGAGAGCGAGCGTGAACTTGTAAAGAGCGAATGTATTTTGAATATAACCTATTTTTGCCTATTAAGCTTGAGTATCTTCCATTATTACACCATCTTGATAAAACGGAATCCTACATTTGGGGGCTCAGTCGGGATCTGAAGAAGTACTCAAATGAAGTAAATAGTAAACCACGCGCCGCGTATTGCAAGTCGACAGCCGTAGTGGATATTTGCTGCAAGCAAGCCGTTTAACAAGTGAAAGACAGGAAGCAGACGTGGAAGGTACGCCACGTGCTTACAGGATAGACATTAAACGGTGAGAACGGTAAGTAGTAAATTTCACGAATCGGAAAGACAATCAATAGTGGTGCAACTTAAGTAAAAAAGTGAAAATAGACGAGGTAAAATGAGTGCATCAAATACAGAAGCCACAGGCTCAAGGGTGGTTCGCGCACAGACTCACAACGAGACGGATGAAGAGAACGGCGAAGCAGACCGGACGATAGTCGCAAACAGCGACGAACGACAGACACGAGGAGTGACAAGGGAAGCAGTAAGCAGTATGAAGCTGGTTGAGCTGAGACAGGAACTAGCAAAGTTAAACTTAAGCACAGCCGGCAAAAAAAGCTGCATTGAGAGAACGACTGTTAAATAGTATTCGTGAAGATGACGAAGACACGGAAGAATCAGATGAAGAAGAGGATTCCGAAGACGAACCGAGGTCGGCGAGTAATGGCAGGCGAAGAAGGGAAGAATCAGAACATAAACGAAGCAGTCAGGCTAGCATGTTCGCCATGAAGGACGTGGAGGAGAGTTTTTGGTAAAGGTAAAGAAAGACGGGATCCTTACCGATTTGCATGAAACTTCGTGTAATGGTAAATTTTTGCATAAAAATAAGATCTGTAAAAAGCAAAAAGGCCGCTCGCACCTAATTATAAAGTTATTAAGCGATAAAGTTTAGTTATAAAACCTGCCTTACCGACAGCACGAACGACATCTGCGCATGCGCACTGATGTCTGCGCATGTGCACGGACAAGTTTGCAGGTAAAGTGTGCGTATTTGAAATGAAACAATATTCAATTGGTGAAGGCAAGGTGTGGGCAAGGCTTCTCTTTCATAATGTTTAAGAGTTTTCAATCAAACAATGGTTTGAGAGTAGGTTTTTGTTTTCCCCGAAGGGGAAAACTTCCAGCCAAATCTTACTTTTTGTATTATTTAAGGGCTGGGTGTGGGCAAGGCTTCCCTTTCATAGTGTTTAAGAGTTTTCAATGAAACAATGATTTGAGAGTAGGTTTGGGTTAGATTTTAACTGCCCAAAGTGGTACATTATGAAAGGGAAGCCTTGCCCACACCTACCCTTCGCCAATTGAATATTATTTCATTTCAAATACGCGCACTTTGCCTGCATGCTTGTCCGTGCGCATACGCAGATGTCGTGCGTGCTGTCGGTAAGGCAGATTTTATAATAAACTTTAACGCTAAATAACTTTTTAATTGGGGGCGAGCGGCCTTTCTGACTTTTACAGATCTTATTTTTATGCAAAAATTGATGTTTCTGCAAAGTTTCATGCAGATCGATGAGGATCCCGTCTTTCTTTACCTTTACCAATTCCTCTCCGAGAGCGCATAACTTATTCACTAGGCCCAATAATTTCGCGATGTGATCCTCCATATTACCGCCTTCGGGCAACGTCATTCTGCATATCTGTTTGAGTAAAAATATCTTACCGGACAATGTAGCCTTTTGGTGGTAATTTTTTCGTGGCTCCCAGGCTTCGCGTGCACATTTTGCGTTCCTTATGTGTACAAGCTGGTTGTCCTCAACCAAAAGACCAATTGTGGCACGTGCTTCATTGTCCTTCTGTTCCCATATTTCACGTTTCGCTGCATCTTCCGTTATCGCTGGTACCAGTTTTATAATCGCCTCCCATAACTTATCCTTGAAATAAAAGCTCCATCTTGTATTTCCATATTTCATAGTTTTCGCCGTTCAATTTTTCTACCAGAACACGCACTCTCGAAGTTTCCATCTTCACAAAGATCTGTTATTTGTCCTTTAACCACAAACGTATACCTTAACTGTAAACTTTACTGTAAACTGTGCTTTACTCTTTACACCAAGTCTGGGCCCATAACCTGTTGGGAATTAACAGGCGCAGAACAAGACTGTATATGGTGTAAAGATATTTTATTGGGTATATGTACACTGTATGGATGCTCGCTGCAATCTGGCCAAGAACACGCGGACTCCAGGCCCGGGTGACAACCGCTTATTGTTAGAAACAAAAGACAGCCCAGTGCCTCCAAGTCGCAACAGCCGAATATCGTTGTACCGCAACAATTTTGCAATTGTAGACAAATTGGGAATGACTTTGCGATAATATCCAGTCATTCCTAAAAACATCTTTATACCTTTAAGATCCTGAGGTCCGGGAAGTGTTTAGATTGAGGTTACCTTCGCTGGATTTTGTTTACGATGAAGAGCTTTTCAGAAGGACTCCGCTTTCCTAGTGGGAGACTAGGGAGTATCAGATTCTTACTAACTAAAACTCCAACAGTACTCTATTCGAGGGGTTTGCCAAAAGGACACACATCTACCTAGGACATGTGTGTATTTATCGTCGGCGGCTTCACTTCCAAGAACTGGATTAAAACAAATCCCAAACCAATCAAACTCTCAATAAAAGTTTACTACTGGAATCGTCTTCCTTTTGGAATGTATTAAATGTTTGTAAGCAATAAAATAATCACATTTCAAGACCGTGGGTTGGGTGGTTGCGCGATGTAGTTATTAATTTCTTTTAGTGCTGGTCAATGCAGGTAACTCATTTCAGTCATACATGTACATTGTGCAGTTGACTGTTTAACCGTATGATTCTTGGAGGGTTGATCTTGGCTGGATTTGGCTTAACGCCTTCGTTTGAGATTATGTATTCTAAATGCTGATATGATTCGTGCATAACTTTGCATTTGTCTGATTGTATCGCTTAAGACAATTTTTACGTAATCTTGAAAATATATTGACAAGTTTTCTATTATAATCCTCAATATTGGAGCTGTACGGGGTCTACCACTTAACGTGCAAATGCTCGCTTGCGGGAAAACGCTAAATGGCAACAGCGCTAGACTCGATACGCTCAAGAGTGTCGGTAGCGCCGGCGTACTGTCCCCGGCCGCCCGTGTATCGAGTCTAGCGCTGTTGCCATTTAGCGTTTTCTCGCAAGCGAGCGTTTGCACGTTAAATGGTAGACCCTGTACGCGACTGTGTCATCGATATAAACAAACCACTGATTATTATTGAATCGTATTTAAAACTATATTCATCATTCTTTGAAAACAGGCAGGAGTATTTTTTAGCCCGGACGGCATTCTATTAAATTCATAGTGCCCGTTCGGTGTGGGAAAAGCCGGTTTTGATGAATTTTTAGGGTTCATAAGAATTTGGTGAACAGCATTTGCAACGGGTAGGTTATCGTGAGTGGAAAATTCATGAGTTGCGGTTGCAATTGCCGTCAATTTATCGTTGAGAAGGAAAAATGTGTCCTTGAATTCTCCGCATATATATTTTTAATTGATAACCTTTCTTTGTCATTAAGATTATTGAGGCGGAGATTATCATTTAATAAATATACGTATCTGTTTATCAGTGATATTTTCTCCTAATGCGTTAAAAATGTTTATTTCTTCTGCTAGGGGTTTGATGTTAATGAAGGGTTTTACAACGACTGATTTTGTATGGATGGATTTACAATTGTAAAGAGGGCGTCGCCGTCGTTCCGAATTCTAACAATTACATTATAGATTAGGAGTTCTCTATTTTTATCTAAAGCATTACTTTGAACAAATCCTTCCTTAAGGAAACAGATGTTCCTGTATGTACAAAGAATTTTAGAATTCTATAAAAAAAATGTGCTGAGTCACAATCGACTGACATCTACATCAAATCTAAGTTATTAATGTTAATATGTACGAAGTTTACATTCACATATTCATGTGCGATAGAATGTTTTATTTCATTAAGATTAGGTCGAGGAGCACATTGAATTTTTTTCTTATGGGGGTGAGTAAAATCAGAGTTCGAATGTTGCTCTATATTTTGATCTCGATATCCCTCGCCCATGCCATTCATTCGGGAGATACTAGGTAGCTCATTTGAGCGAAATCTTTTTACACATTCTTCGATTGAGTAAGCTGGCTTTTTACAATAAGCGCATTTATCGTCCGGTCTATGAGATTGTATACCTGCTGGCAGTGTGTTCGAATGTTGAATTCCTTGTGGTTGTCCGTATTGTATGTTGGAGTATAATGTATGTGTGGTTTTAGGATTGGATTGTCTTTGAGTAAAATGTATTGACCTGGAGTGATTTATGGGTTTGAAATTTTTAAAGCGACGGTCGTAACTCGAGTGATTTGTTCGGTTACAATAAATGCACCTTCAAGGGGCTTCACTACGTATTCTAATGGATCCCTCTTCAGCAGTTATGGGAGTGAAAGCTTGGATAGTTGTTTTAAATTCTCTATAACGCGGCATTTGGAAATTTTTGTGCCTGAATGTAATAGATAAAAATAGATTAAGTATTATATCGGTTATCATTGCGATGCGCTCTACAAGCGTATTTTCCTCTAACTGCGCTGCGCGAATTACGGTTAAAATTCTAGACAACAAATCTTCTAATGTTTGGAAAAATTGAAAAACGCTTTCTGTTTTGGCCTGTCTCATTGAATTGAGATCCTCAAGAAGCTGATCAAGTGAGTTTTTATATTGGTACAAACTCAATAACAGTTTCGAGATTGCAAGAAGTTTTACAATTGTGGCTATACCCTATCCGATAATAGAGGTCGCACTATCATCCCTCCTCGATCCTCTCTCGCTATCAGTCGATCGCTCATCAATGAATACATATACGGTCATCGAGCGTAGCCAAAACTCTGCACAAAGCCGCAAACATCCCCACAATACAAGAATATATTAATTTCTCAATCCAGAAACTTTACCTGCATAAACTCCCTAACCCCACTTTCAACCAACTAGGCACACTCAATATCGCACAACTACCCTACAAATTAAAAATCCCAACCCCAATGCTGCAACACCCTAAGCCCACTACTGCAAAAACCTCATCCACGTGATCCTTCAACATGAACCTCAGGTTTTTTTAAACTTTTCCTCATTACCTAATGACACGTGGCACTAGGCCATACCCCCACTCAACACGAACCCCCTAATTTTTTCCTGCTCTAAGCAGGTTATAGAAGAAAGCCTCCCAGGCACTGTAAATCAAATCTTAACCACTTGCGCTGGCGAAAACTTCTGTGGCAAAAGCATTACGACGTGCGTGGCACGTCTTTCCAGTGCAAGTGGATAAGAACACACAAGACGAAAAGAAAAAGTACTCAAAACGACCAACACCGGACATCAACGTCTAGGGAACGAGCTGTCGGCACATCCATACTAACGACTACATCCGTCATGCGTTACATTTTGTCACCATTTGCTATTATAAATTGTAATGTTAGCGAAAACTAAAATATATTCGTAAATTTGAATATATTTTGAATCTTTGGAGGTCAAACCGAAATAAAAAGTATCAATAATTTGAGACGAATTTATACATCCTGGTATGCATTGGCTGGATCATCTTTTCAGTTTCTGTAATCAAGTATACATACAAGTACACATATACAATATAGGACGATAATGTTTTCTAGATATTGCTTATCCGGCGATTGCTCATATCCCCATACTTAGCTTCTCTCTCCCCCCGCCCATAAATATTATACATACACAAAATTCTATAACTTCCTTAGTGCTAATTCATAAGCAGTGCAGCCACTTTGAATCTTCAGTTTTCCTGATCTTAATTTTAATTCTTCAACACAGAAAGTGTAGATCAGTGTGCATTAAACTGTTCACGTCAACATGCGTGAACGGTCCTGTCCTGTTATGCCTTCATACCTAATCCATCATTATGTACAGCCCTTTTTGCAAAACTTACCATTGTCTAATTCCCACCAATCATTCATTGATTGCACCACTCATACGCAATCCAAATCCCTGCTGTATGAGATATTTCTTACGGCCGATCCTGATTGCCCCTTATTACCTCAATAAAACGCATCCTCCCTTTTGTAAACATTTAATTTTTCCTTTATTATGTATGTAGTACATGTTTATATTAAGTAAATGAGTAAAAATTCGGAATAAAATTGTTCAGTTTTAAAAATAAAGCTGCCTTTTAGATGAAAAATTTTAAAAGCGACACTTACTCTGTGTTTGACAACTATACCCGTCATCGCTTGAGTCTTGCGCCACACACGGGAGAACGCTCTGTGGAGAAGTGGCTATAGCTGACTGGTTGAAGAAATTAACTTTATTCTCGCTAAACTTATATACAAGAGGACTATAAGTTTCTAGATTTGTTAAGAAGTTGATTCAAGAATGATGTTTTGAGATGAGAAGCGGAATTCGTGTTGAAAAAGAAGAATGAAGTTTTTGGGTGCGTCTCTGTGTCGACTCGGACATTGTATTTTGGGAAAAGTGTAAGTGAGGAAGGATTCAATGATCTTCTCACTCATCGACTATTGTTGATATGCAATGGGCTGGGTGATGTTATGAGTATGGCCGGAGATAAGAATGGCAATTTTCGGGATTAAGGATATTCCGAAGGATTCTTGTATGTGCCAACGATTATACAAATTATTTATTCGAGATTTGAGGCTTTTGCGGCCATTATTACTGAAAGTATAGGCTTCCGGATGGTCGCTGCGTTTGGGATCAGCTGCTTGCCGACGTTTCGCAAACGTTACAGTTTGTATCATCAGGGCAGGTTGCTCCGATACTGAAGCTTCCTAACTCCAGGACGTCCTTATATTATCGTGATCATCGTTCCAGATCATCGGTTTAGTCAATCAGATGTTTTAATTGATCAGCTGGTCAATTAATCTATTTATTATTTACTTTCATTACTCAATTAATATTATTTATTATTTACTCTCTCTCTCTCTCTCTTTCATACTCCCTCATTCTCTCCCTCCCTTTCTCTCTCTTCCTCTCTAGAGCCTATCCGTGAGGCAGTCTGAAAGAAAGAGGAGAGAGAGAAAGAGAAAGAGAGAGAAAGAGAGAGAGAGAGAGAGAGGGAGGGGCATTTTATTATAAAGCAGCGCAGGACGGTGAGAGGAAAAGAAATTGGCGCGAAGGCAGAAGCGCTTGCGCGCCGCCTCCTCTGCCCCTGTAGCCCGAGAGGCTCCGGCAAAGGGTAGTTTCGATCGTCTGGAGGTTGTGACCAACATGCCGAATGGGTCCACCTCGTGCGCGCTCCCGTGATGCTGCCTACGCTTGACAGATACTCGACTTATTCTGCTGTTTCGTAACGGAACGGGCCACGTTCGTCAATCGCGTATACGGTACCAGTGCAGTAAGAAGTGCTCCAACGTTGAGGCCTACACCATTCCAACGGTCAACACTCTTTCGGTTGGACGATTGACGAGAACGGGAGTGAAAATCCATGGAGGAGGAAGAGTGAGATAGAAGTGCTGTGAGAGCGGGAGAAGGCGATACTCCAGACAAAAAGAGAGCAAAAGAGGGGGAGGAAAGTCGAGGACTACGGATCTGTCATCATTCGGAAAATATATAGATAAAATGTACAGGGCACAGATTCTACACCTTCTACCACGTATACTAAAATGTGGTTTCCTCTGTAACGCAATAGTGAGTCAAGAAAATTGCTGACAATCCTCGAACATTCGCCGTATTCTCAACAAGCAATACACACCGTCAGTAGACATAAGGATTTGTCTTAACGATTACATTGGTGCAATTTTGATAGACAAGAAATTCTTAGCATTTCAGTACAATTTGTGAAATATATCTGGCGGACAAATGAGCGGTAAAGAACTTCATCAAAGCTCAGCATAAGCACAATTCAGCGATTCGAAACCTGCCCTGGACAAACATAATTTGTACTCCGTAATTTGTACCAGTAAACTACAATAAACACTGCGTGGACCGATTTCGAAATGCTCATCAAAGACATAGAATAAATTTCCCAGTATATCAGCATATTTATATCAAGAAAATATTCTATCGTGTACTGATCTGTTTTTATAACGTATCGACAAATATATATTAAGCCCATGGCGTCGTAAAGTCGATAAAGTAATGTATCAACGAGCTTGCAAGAAGCAGAGTACTCGAAAACGTCTTTGTAAACGTGAATTCCGACAGGCACGCTTCTTATTATTGGACCTGCCTTACAGCAGTGCTAGAAGAAGCACAGCCGCTTGAGTTACATAAACATATGCAATTACCACATCATTTTATTAGTGATGATCAATTTATAAAACAGCTATAAATATAATGAAATATATTGGAAAGCAAAAACGTGTCGATTATAATAGGATGCCAATAATATCTATGGCAATAAATTGCAATCAATTGAGGACACAAAACAATATATCAGTTACATGAACAAAAAAAACATTGAGTTTTTAAACGTTCTAAAATGTTACGACGGACGAGTAATTTACCTGCGTTAAGATGAACATTCAAATGACAGGCCCAGTTTTACAAATTCGCAATAAAACAGGCGCAAAGCGTATACCAACTTGCGACGATACAATCAAATAAGCGAACGGCATAGACTGAATTAAGTACATTGAGCAACACTTTTGCGTTTCTACGCCACACAGACGTGTTAAATACTTTGTTGCTCCATCATCTATATTTCAGACACCATGTAAGCTGGAATATATTCAACTCAACGGCTATACGTGGAAATCGATAATAATTCTACATAGCAGAACCAGCAGTGTCTGTAAACTAAGGTAAAAATGGGAAAATTGTAAAATTACCGAAGTGAAACCAATTAATTGAAAATCTTATGCAGAGAAGTAACTGCGATACAGAGGGGTATGTTGTTGCAATAAAAACCACATTTCAACTATAGCACAGAACAGTCCAAAGGAAAAAGCTTATATTGCACCGTTTCCACAATTTAATATAACAGTGATGAAATGAAAAAGAAAATGGAATGGAAACGTGGGGGCACAAGAAGTTAAGCTTATACTGCTATATCTATATAAACAGCTCAATGCGGTAACAAGACTTTTTTACAATACGCCCAATCGGTGGAGTGCTAAGAAATGCAAAATATTAGATAACATAAAGCATTGTGGTATCGATTGAATAGATTAGTTCTCTAATCAGCGTTTTAATGTATGAACATTGATCGGCCAATCGGCTCAACGAACAGATATGCACGCACACGCCTACGAGATCGTTCTTAAACATACAGACTCATAAAAACTGCTCATTTATTAAATCCAGCATATTATGTAACCGTTAAATGATGCACCACTAAATAATCAGAAAACTTGTAATTGCCAGAATATGCAATAGTTCTGTAAAATGTGGGACCTTTGCAAAAGGAGGATTTTAAAAAGGTACCGCTTCATATTACGTACTAATCTATAAATCTGCGGTCAGTACTAATGCGGTATTTTCAGCGATCGTACGCATCATCGACAATAAGCGTATGAATAGAATAATCACTGCACTCTGGTTACCGATCGTGGGTCGATCTCAGTGAAAACGCCTCAGATGTGAAGCAGAGAGGCTGTTCATTTAAGGAAATATATTATGTATATAGTGAACGTTTATAGCCAAACCGGCATTTGTTACTTATTATATACGATATTTTGATGAATACGTTGAATTGTTAAATAATATTCAATATATGTGAATAGTTAAACATTTCTTAGAAATTTGTGATAACTGGTTTGGTTGCACGCAACATTTGTACGAGCCTGTAAGACGGCAAAGGTGCAAATAAGAACAAAGAAAAGTAAAAAAGAAAAGGACGAAAGAGAAGGTGAGAGACCTAAGCATCCAGAAACAAAGGAAAATAGTTAAACAGTCGGAATAGTGTGATATATGATCGCGTAACGAACACTCGCGTGGATAAAATTATTGATAAGCGTGTTCAAAGCGGGTTTCTGAGAAGAATTTTTCAAAAGCAGCGATAACCATAGGTACAAAAACAGCAAGCGGCAGGAGGAGGCGAAGCCTCCCGCCGCAAAAGCAATGCCGTAAGTACGAATCATGATATATTTAAATAAGTCATACATAATTTCATCTTGTCAAACCATTAGAGAGAGCACGATCTACAGTTTTTATTTTCCGGTTTATACCTTTGTCGTAACGCCTCATACTTTAAAAGGAATTGAACCGTACTCAATGCTATGTTTAATCATGAAGCCACATTCTTAAATCCAACTACAGATATAATTTATTTTGCTAAAGTTTTTCTAATGAAACAGGCATGGAAATGGAGTCTGAAAAGAACATTCAAGTTGTTATAGCGTTATTAATTATCGTTACATATATGCAATTTGTCCCATAACTAGTGGTAGAAGCGGGCAGTGACTGATTCTATATGAAAAGCTGAGCTGAAAATGTAGAATCAAATTTTTTCATATGAAGCTACGATTTCGAGAAAAACAGGTTTGTATATTTGTCGAGCACGCGTGCACTTGGTATAGATTCGACTTAACGGACTCCACTACTTTTTCTGTCTGCTCTTATAAACATATTTAGTGTTTTGTATGCATAGAATAGATTGGCGGTCAAGGCCACAACATTAGAAATACTTACTTGTTTGGAATTTGCTCAGTTTAAAAACTGCTGGACGTAATTTCCACGTTACTGCATACATAATTGTTACATTGTTACATAACGACGAATATTTAAACCTGTTTTACTTGACATCAAAACCTCGTATGAAAAAGTTTTTAATGTAAAATGTAGAATATTATTCCGACTAATGCTGTTCTAAATTCATTATTTGTGATGATTAATGACTTTCTGAAATAAATTGTTGCTACAGCCAAAGTAGTAGGGGGTTTTCATGAATATCGTTCTATCAAATTAACGTAAGAAAAGCTCGTATTTTTTGAAACTCGAATTTTTAATAGCCGTTTAAATAAGCATTTACGTGGTGCTGTTATCTCATTCTACTTACAGACCAAATAGTGCGTATCATCGAGAGAACACAAAGTTCATGTGGTTAATACATGCATTTTAAATAAATAAGCATTTTAATCTTGTCTTTCTCATTAATATAACATAGACATTCTCTAAGAAAAGTAAACATTCACTTTTTCATTTACAAATAAGTTCAACTAGTTTTTGTACTTTCGCACTGTCCTTATTATTTTTTTGCATACATTAAGAATTCATAATAATCTTGACGGTTGTCAAATTAATGAACGTTTTCCCATATAATTTAGTTAACCGATAAAGGACGTGGCATCATAAAAAAAATACTGTTTTTACTATCATTTATACGAAATGATTTAACAAAGAATACTTGCACATTATTGTTTGATTCTGTGTCTATTTGAATAAAAACATTTAAAATGCAGACCGGTGCATTTAAAATGCATACATTGTCCAAAGACTTTGGAAGCATGTAATAGTTTAATTAAAGACTTTTGTACGTATAACATTTGTACGTATCAAAAACATCAATCAATCTATGGTTTGTTGCAAAAATTACCCCGCACTTGCCAGTGTCTACGTTGTTCTATTGGTATAAGAATATTTTGGAATTGAGACTTAATAATAAAACAGATAAGTACATACATACGTTTCAGGGCCAATACAATAATTTCGTAATTAGAATTAGTTCGACTTTTTATATCGTGTAAATTGTCGCTATCGTGCGTAGAACATTCACAAATATTGGTCAAACTGTAGCATAAAGTATAATACAATATAACATGTCAGCAGCTGTGTGTGTTGGTTGTGAAAAAATGAAATATAATATATCCCTGCATTATAGAATAATATGGAGTCAGCCATTTGTTATAAGAAAGTGGTGATGATTTTCTAGAGAAGTTTGATAGATTTCAAGCATATTGTCGGTATTTGATGGAATCGAGAATTTGCGCAATTAACTTATTTCGCAACTATGCACTTTACTCTTAATTCATATTACTTATTCCCTATTATTGGTAGTGATAGTAAGTGTTTATCATTGCATCATTTGACATGTAAATTACTCAACTCATCTTGTATAGTAATTCAGTATTCGCGAGATTAATTCAGTAATAGTAATTATAGAATATAGAGGGAGCGGCAGGGAACCGGGTGGTATTACAAAAATAATATTGTGTAGACTTAATTTTCTTTAATCTCTTGGTTATGGAATATGTGAGACCACTGAATAGTTTTTTTCCTATATGTAATATGAAGGATGAGTTTTGAATACGCGTTCTTAGTTGATGGATACCTAACAAATGAAAATGGGCTTGCTCACTGATTCATATATTACGAACAAGTGTCGAATTGTCGTTTAATATTTGCACGATCTTTTCATGGGATTTAATTCAATTTGCGATATCATTTTGTGCAAATTAATGTAGCATCTACATTTTGGAACTTTGGACTTTACCGGATGTTTGAGGGCACTAAATTGTTGAAATAAATTCCGGCTCACGTGGAAACAACCATAGAATTTGAGAAAAATGTCACCAGTCTTACGATATGTCATGATTATGATATTGCGTTATTTCTCTACTTTCTATTGTAAGGAATTGACCGAATCAATGTAGGCACTTGGATAATATTTGGAAATGCGGTGAAGTATATTTTATGCTGGACTCGTAACAAAATGAATAATAACTGTTCGCTCGCAATGCTCGCTCAAGACTGTCCACCTGCATGGGCTGATGGCCTGTGTCGGCAGCGTCACCGTTTCGTTGTTCGACTTTTGTCCCATCGTTATCTGAACACCCTTCGCATGGCAACACCTCTCCTTCGAACAGGGGAGGTAGATAATCCGTAATGTACCGTTGCCAAAATCTTTCCGCGTGCGGGTTTTTTTACACTATATTTCTCCATGATGCTTAAATGCTATTGATGTGTCAATAAGATACCGGTAGCCTGGCCTTTCTGATTCATACATTGTAATAACCGTGCTAACCTAAAAATAGCTCGATTTATTGCGGACTCTGCATTAAGAAATTCGTGATACATTTTGTATAATTTACTAAAATCAATAATGAAGTAATTATAATAATATTGTGACGTTCATAACTTTCAGCGGTGTTCATGTAAACAAGTTAATGAACATATACAAAAGAAAAAATATTTTAGCTGTCCTTGTTAACACTTTATCTTTTCCTCATGTGTTTATCAAAGAAAGTGCTGCTTTGAAGTGTAGCGCGATGAGCATCAGGGTATGCAACACTTATCGTGTAAAGAAGAGGCCCAAATATTATATAAAATAAATTAGAAAATTTATTGAACAAATCTATTCTGCGTTTATTCAAATTTCATTACTTACTCGCTAAAGATTGTATGGAAAAAACTTTAATTCATTAAAATGAATTGAATTAAAATTTAATTATTTATTTTTGTTTGAATTAAAGTTTTTGATAAAAACGCTGCGAACTTATTCCTCAACCCAAATGAATATTATACACTTTGTCAAACAGCAAAAAAATTCGTTGTAAAACAAAGCAAATATAAAAACGCTACAAACTTATTCCCCAAGCTAATATAATTATGGATTTTTGTTTGAATTAAAGTTTTTGATAAAAACGCTACGAACTTATTCCCCAACCTAATATGTACGTAACAATTTCTTGACAAAATGATCGCATTGTATTAAAATATGAAATATGACAAAAAGATACCAGTAACATTATAATGCATTAGGACAGGGTGATTTGTATTGTCTGTTTTTTCGTTGTTTGGTTTAACATCACAGAGATGCTCAAGTAAATGTCTTACTATAACTCGTATAAAAAATTGATTGCCGAACATTACTTAGGGATTGTTTCCGACAATGCTGCTCTCACAACTTTATTCGTTATGGCAAAGACAGATTTAAAATATATTTAGAATTCCTGCATGACGGGTAATTGTATGTATGAGACTTATATTATTTGTTAAGATTATACAGACGAATTGTTAAATGAACTAGCTGCATCCGACTATCAAAAACGTTTGTTGAGTTGTTTTGTCAAAGGCGTGTCCTGCCAGACAGTCCAAGACTGTGGTGAACATTTTATAAGTTTTAATCTGTGTTACTATCTGTATGTATGTATGTATTTGTTTATTGACGTTTCCCTTACGGGTTTACGTTTACATCCTTTCTCTCCTCTTCACCTCTTTTTTCCCTTCTTTATTTCACTTAACCTATTTATTCTAACTTATGCTATCTTTATTTAACTTATTCTACCTTATTCTATTTTACTTATTCTACTTATTCTACCCCCCCCCCCTATCCCCCGCTCTCCTCCCTCGCCTCCCCCTTGTTACTATCTGTTGATTACATGTAATACTTTCTACAAATGTTGTTGGTTGGATAGTAAGAAGGAATGTCGAAAGGGGAAAGACTAATTGTAAGTCGCGCACAAAAAAAAAAATCTGTAAACGTTAATAAATAATGTAAGATTGACCACATTCAGAAGATTGAAAGGGATGGAGAACTGTGGACAATATGACTATTGTGATTGGAATTGTCTTTTAAACACATGAGGATGACTAGAAGTGTGAATTGTATTTGTTGGACCGAACATATGCTCATTTTCCATTCACAGCAAAGGCGGTTGTTTCTAAGTATCATTTCCTGAATTTGATAAAATCTCTATTAGTGAGCTATATTTGATTATATTGTTTTGTACTTTTAGTATTTACAATGTTTGTAAGCTAATAGTTTGTGTAACATTTTTGCAGCGCTATCGTAAGAATATTATTGATTTTATTTATTTATAAAGCGTATGAAGAATGATATGGTAGATCTCTTTATGCTAGAATTTTTTAAATGTTATAGTTAGCATCTTGCCCAAGAATTTATCCCATACTTGGGAAATATTTACCGCTATTAAAATACAACGTTTTGCGTCTAGGTAAAGATGAATTGTTACTCAAAAATATTGTACTTGGATAAAACGATATTTTGAGCGAAACAAAACCATAAATTCCGGCTCATTAACCTATGTCAATTATTCTCTCATTTTCGATCCAAATTGTTATTATTTCTAGTAATTATTTATATATTAAACTCTGGTGAGGAAGAGCATGCGCTTTTTTGTCCTGGATCCGTTGGCGCACTCTTCAGTAGTGCTATTCCGACAGATTGTGCCCTAGTCGTTACTGTTTTGACAGGTAGGTGATCGTATACATACGTACGAATCGATGAGCGATGAAGCGCTAGCGAGAGAGAATCACGGGGGTGGAGACCCTATCTGGCACTAGAAGTTGCATTATTATCTCTCCGCGTTCCTCTGTCGCTAGTGTTCGATTGCTCATTGATTACTACAAATACGATCGCCGAGCCTAGTCAATAGCGTCTAGGGCTGGATCAGGCTGGATCCGTCGACATAGCCCTACTCAAGAGTTCCGCCGACGAATCCAGGACGAAACACATACTTTTCTATTTCGACACTCCATAAGTATGTGGTACGGCCGCTACACGAAAACATGATCGTGCGACCTCTAGCGGCGAGTAGAGTCGCCACAACTGCAGACCGAATTGATATTCAATCTACGAATAGGGTGAAACTAAAATTATAATTTTATTACCCCGATATTCAAAATTCGTATAGCAAGATGTAACAAATTGCGAAATTATAGGTTATCCCTAGACAATGATCTGAAAGTGAAGCCGGAATATTCCATCGCTCCCGTATACAGTATTTATATTTTGGATTGATTGATTCTTAGGTCGGACTTTCTGAGTTTGTCGCGTTTGTCGCTATCCCATACCATCCCATATTTGAGAATGTATAAAAAATTAGCCAGGGCTCCGAATGTGATAAATGAGTCTCGCATTCCTTCCGTCATGATTCTTACTACAATAGCTCTTTGCTATGTTTAAGATACATTGTTATTATTAATGTGATTAAACTTATTGATTTAAGTATTTTCAGATATATTTCAGTATTTTTAAATGCCGAACGCAGTACAAACGAAAGTAGAAATTGAATATGATGTCATTGTTCTACAGGCAAGGCAAGGTTCTACACGCTATTTGGCGTTTGTTACTAAGGGAATTGCAAATATTACTCAAGAATGTACAAAGCACGATACACTGGTTGTCAGTTACTGATAATAATTTGGAACGTAAGGTCAGGAAATTACAATCACATAAGTAAATGTTAAGCATACACAAATGAACCTTATGTATAGTACTTAACTTAGGGAGATGAGGAAAATATAGGAGAGAGGAAGGAAACGAGGAAAAGGAAGACAGTCGGTGGGATACCGAAATATCTAGATAGGGAACGTATGGTTGAGGCGGGATGAGGAAAGGAAGGAGTTGAGAGATAAAGAAGGAGAGAGAATGGGGAACGGGGAGAAGAGAAGAAAGAGACTGAGGAGGGAAAGGATTAGAAAAGAAGGGGAAAGGCGGACTGTATTGGTAGGGGAAGGGAGACGGTGAATAGAGTGAAAGAAGAAATGAATGAAAAAGGGAACGGAAGTCGGGAGAGAAAAGAGGGAGAGGTGGGAAAATGGAGGATGAATGGGAAGGAGTGGAGTGCGAAAAAGAAACGGAAGTCCGACGGAGAAGGGAAGAAGTGGAAGGGTAAGAGGTGTGCAAGGTGTGTGTGACGGGACGAACGGGCGGGAAAGCAAAGAGTTGCGGGTGAGGGGAGAGTTGCGAGCGAGGAGAGCATTGCAAGAGAGACGAGAGTAGCAAAGAGTCAAGCGAACCCAGATCGGCGAGTGTACCATGAAGCGAGCGTAGAGAGCGGGTAGAGAGAGCAGATTGTGGTGGACGCCTGCATTTAGGTTAGGAGTAGGTTAAAATTATATAAAATTATAGGTATGGAGGGTTATGGAGGATATATATTGAAAAGATCGGAAACCCGTACAGGAACCCTATAATAAACATATCATACCATACCATAGTACTTAATTTAGTATTCGAACGTACTGCTCATCAGCTTCGTAACCACAAACAGCAGTTCTTTTTTTCAATCATACTTCATTATCAATCACAGAGATATCAATGTTTGGCTGATAGAACACATAATGTCTAATTTCGAAATTGAATAGGTCAAACAGTACTACTCGATCAATTTTTACTTTTACATTACCGTGTAAAGAAACGAGATAGTGCTACCTAAAGACAGATATTTGGGATAAAATCCAAATATGATCATGGAGTGAGTCATGAAACGTCAAAGATTTATTCATTTTGAAGAATTTACAGGAGTTCGGTTGGTTTTGTAGGTAATACGGAAATTTTCTCGACCCACAACGTACGACTTTTTTATAACTTAGCCCGCTCGTTTCAAACGTTCGACGTTATAATGTTCAAGTTTATATTATTGTACTCTACTATTTGTCTAGATTCGGTGATTGTCTCATGATCCCCCTTCCCTGTACTCTACCCTCCCGAAGGTGACTGGTGGCGAATCCTACCGTCCTATCCTCCACAGGGTGACCCAGGCATCTGCTCCCCTCCTGGAGGCAGCTGGTGGCGTAGTTCTATCGTCCTCTCTTCCAGAGGGCGACCCAGAAGATGGTCCTCGACCCTGGTGGGCGACCGTTTCATTACCTCGTTCTTCCCAGCACGAAAATAAGAGAGTGTATGACACAAGACACCATCTATTATCCCCATGCGTAATAAGGCAATCGGGCTCGTCAATAAGCGCGTTGCCACGCATGAAGGTCATCTCGATCGCGGATTGCGATCGCAGGTTGCCGCGAATCTTCTACAACCTTCTGGATCCTTCTCGACGCTTGCCAGTCCGTTGCCGTGTTAACGTGTTTGGCACTGCTAGTGTGACGAGGATATCTAGTAATTGGTCTCGCTCACTCACATGTCGCAAAAAATTGTTCTGGGTTGCGTTGCATGTTACAACCATTTTATTTAATTTGTCTTATATATCGCCAAATTATTTATCAACAATTATTTAAACCGATATTTACTCTTTAACCGTATTGACTGTGTCTACTTTGAATAGTATACTGACGAGACGGGATGCCAGGCATATTGTATCCAAAAATTATTTTTTCTCTATTCCTCCCACCTGGCGTTAGTATTAGTTTTGCAATATGATTCAATTGTACTCCTAAATGAATTTTCACGTGACAGAATATTTCAACCATGCTTGTATCCTTCAGCACCGGGAGGTACTAGCACACTGGCTAACTACTCTAAGTGTACGATTTTTTGCCTTACTATAAAAAGGCAAACAATTAGATTTTGTGAGAAATACAATAAAACTGAATAGTTATGAACTTCGTACGGAACAATACCTTCTTAACGTAAAATGAGTAGTTCACTGAAATGTATAATGAAGTCTTTCCGGCCAGTTTAGTTACTAACTTGAGAAAGAGAAAACGAAAGGATATTATATTCCAAAAATTCACTTCGTCCTGGATCCACTGGCGCACTCATCGTGTCATAAGCCCTACTACAAAAACTTCATTATAACTTTCTTAACGTGTTGTGTAAACGATACAATAAAATAATTATTTTTAGGGAGGGGGGGGGGGGTGGGAAATAGAATATCATATGAAAAATATAAATTCAAATGTATTAGCGCATTTCCTGTCATCTACATGTGTTCTCACTGTTTATTGTTAGCACGTTGTTTAGTCGACTTAAAGTAACAATAGCTGTTTTAATATCAAAATCAGCTATACGTAATCACCGTCTATTTTAGAAAATAGCCCAAAAAATTACAAGAAGTAATATACTCCTCTCAATATAAACGGTTCAATTTCATTATCACCAAAGTGTGACATACACCTCGATTACGAGCCCTTCATCTTTGATCCTGAAAATTTAAAATAAAAAGAATAGGACGCATTAAGTTGATGCGATATGTAACATATGTATAACATGTTTCCATTTACGCGGCGGCGCTAACTTCATAAAAGTGGTGCTACGTAGAAGACATATAATGTCTGTATTGTACATACATAGTTTTGATATTATTCTGTTTTTGCACAAACTGTGCAAAATTATTCGTTAATACATAATTATGTATTGTTTAAAAGCAGTAAGTGTCTTAATACAAATCTTCGATCTACATGATCATGTATGTACATATTCACTTCGTGAAAAGATATTGTATAAAACCGTTGTAAATGATACGCAATTGATTCAATTTAAATTTGGTATAATTATAGGAATATGTATGGATTATCGATTCTCGGTGGCCCGTTAGCCTTCTGGTCTGCGAAGTTATCAGATGGAATACTAAGATTTCTAGATTCAGAAAATCGTGCTGATTATTATTTCTGAACAAAGGTCTAGAATTCCGATTCACTCGTAATAGCAAAAACATAGAATATTATATCAAGGATTTATTTTCTCGTAATATGTACTTTCGCTGAAACAAAAGTGAAACAAAACAATATGTTTGCGATTTATTCACATCGAAATGATTTACGACGGGAGAGAGAACAGAGAAACTCACGAAAACAATTGGATTTTTTTATGTAAAAATCTGGAATATGCGCGCCATTGCTAGATATAGCTCTGATCGTTTTCGAATTTTTTTATGCACTTGATTGCGAGAAAATGGTGGGAGAAGCGGACAGTACATTTTACACCCCCGCGCCCCCCACGGTCGAGATACAAAGTTGAAAATTCACAAAAATGTATCTTTCTTCATAAGCTATCGAAACGCTCATTCAGAATTTCGATCGGTTTCGAGGCACATTTCACCGTCTTACCCAGCTATGCCCTTTAACTGTCCAAGCTTGCCAAATTAATTTGAGTATTGATTTAATCGAAACCTATTTTTATTCACAATCTTTATTACTGGCAAGGATACAGGCTGGTCCAAGTTTTATTATACATAAAAACCACTGTTTTGATTCTATATGAAGTCGTGTTAAAAAACTTAAAGATTGCCACAGCGTCACCGGCGCAATAGACACAGTCGGGAAGGTTCTATCGTCAATAGGGCTCATCTGTCGGGACAAAAGTTGGCATACGATTGGATGAGGCAGAAAGCGTCTAACGGTAGCGCAACGTTCCTTCAACTGCACTGTATAACAGAGCTCACAGTCAGTCGGGCTGCGCACCTCATCCGCGATAGACGCTCGTCGCTCTGCTCTGCTCTCCTCGTTCATTGACGAGCAATTCGCTGGAACATCTCGCCGTCAATCGACACTCTCATTTAACAACAAATTCATATCAACGATCGTTAAACGCACATTGCACGCTCACCCCACATCTGCAGCCGTTTAATGGATCGGTGTAGAAAAGAGAATGACAATATATCGAGGTCAATGTTGCACGCGAACAAACATCTTCTCGGTAATTGACACTTGATCGAGCACACGACTATCACCAGATGTTGCATACCCGCAAATTTTCTGAACCACTTTCGTCGGTGACTTTCGGACGAAAGTTTACTAAATTACCACCTGTTTTCGTTGCAATCCTTACTATTTCCATTACTATAGTCTACTCGTTCGAACGCGTGGCTTTTTAACGCTACATTGATCGTTGTACATTGTTCAACTTGTTTAATTTGCTCTATCGGTATGGTCAACAATAATTTTTGCTCACAAAATGCTACTCATTATTATCATTATCGCTCGATTCGTACGATGTCCTCCGAATCGTTTGTTCCATTATATTTATTTAGAAAAGAATCTACAAAGAAATCTTTCTACGTGAATTATTTAGTTTGGCAGCTTAATGAATGTGTCAACTTCTGCGAAAAGAGTTTTGTCACCATGAAGTGATTTGAACTACTTAATATTCCATCTTTAACGTCAAGCGTGCGCAAGTTAATGTTATCAGTCATTTTTACGGCCTCACTTGTGTAAGTTGAATCAACGATAATAAAACTTCGAAATTCTCAGATAGTTCTGTGTGCTTGAAATTCGATATAAAAAAACAATATTTTCACTTACATATTGCAATATCGATACCGATGAAATCATGGTAAATAGGTAACTGTAAATAGATATTTACGCGTAGAGGAAACGTATATACGCATATATTTCATGTGCGGCATCTGCTCGAGTGTAGATGTCATATTTCTCCTTTAATCGCATATAAACCATTTAGTACGTTTTCTATTTAAGACCAGTGTTAGTGAAACATGTCACTTAAAAACAGCGATGGTTCTAAGTATTAAACAATAGCTTTCCAACATTAATTTAATTAAACGTGTGCAAACTATGCAACATCAGATATACCTAATAGTTTAACTATGTGTATATAAAGAAGTGAACGAAATATTTTTTTTGTCTGTAATATACGTGCATGTTGATCAGTTTACAAATTAGCGGTGTTATGCTTACCTCTTTATCTCTCTGCGAATTAATCTGCTATGACAATCTGTAGGAGAGTATGTGTAGTGAGTGTGGAAAATATTATTACAGTTGCCAATTTTAAGCAAAAATGTATTCACGAATATTTCATAAGCCATGAGCTTCTTACAAATTTTAGTAATTCTCAAATATATATACAGTGCAAGTAAAATTTTGTTGTTCATATCATCTATGGAATTATACAAAAAAATAACAGAAATCAGAGGAGTAATAAAAACTTGACCGATTCATGTTGCTAGTTATTTATAAGATACTTTATATCGAAAACATATCGCGTTATCCTTTCTTAGGTATTATCAAGATTGTCAGTGTGTTTGCAAAAGTTATCAACATGAGGACCGTTAGGAAGTTTTCGCAATTCAAAATTACAATTGAAGATGTGACAAAGGCATACAAAAATAACAATAGAATAAACGCAAATTATTTAATGCAGCCGATAAAGGTTTACGGCAAAAATTACCTGTTAACCTGTGTTAAGGTATTATTACCTCAATATTAATTAAAGTAACTTATATGTTGGGCGAGCTATAATAAGAATAATAAACCATGATCGAGAAATAAGTGCAACACAAATTGTCGAGTACCTTAAAAGTAATTGCTACAAAAATCTACATATCCGCTGGCAGTGCGAGTAGTTTTGTACGAAGCTAAGGGGACCCCGGCAAAGTGGCTCGTAGATAATATTTAGTCAGTAAAGCAAACAGGCAGAAAAGTTCCGAAATAATAATATTAATACACTAACCAAGTATTAGAATCCAGTGATATCTATAGACGATATGAATACAACAGGTTTAGATTCGATGAACGCTGTGCTACTCAGTGAAAAAATAAAGAACTAAAATCAGAAAATCGCGGTCTACATTGAAACTCGATGGAGGGCATGCTACAGTTTATTCATGGAAGAACGAACGGCTGGGCTTATGTTAATCTTCCAACAGATAATCTCTCATTTAGAACAGAAAAAATAATTAATTTTTCCCGTAAAGACGACTTAAAATGCTCTCATAGAGAAATGGAATAAGATACCATTATGTAAAATTATTTTTTGTTACGTTTTATTTTTCATCAGTTCCAGTAAAATTAGTAATTGTAGAAAAAGTTATTACTCCAATATTTCTTTCAACCTTTTGCTATCCCTGATTAATACCTCATATTATTTAAAGAATTCTTGCAGTGCAAACTGTATCTGTTTCAAAACTTTTCGAATTGAGTTACGATGTGCGCCGAGAGCAGCGAACTTTTGGGTGGAGATGCATTTTTGTGAAAACATATTTCAGTAATCTAAAAACTAAATTGCACTGCGTTAAAATCATATTATTTATTTCTTTGACCCGAATTAGTATAAATATTACGAATTTTCCAGTGTCAGAAAACCAAACTATATAGGACTATAGGCGCTCTCAGTGTCACAAACCCAACATTTTTAAGCACCTATGGGCGCCCACAGTAGCAAGATATTACAGTCTCATGGTGTTCTACAATATTTCAAATCGTCGACCGTACGAATATTCGTTACATTCACTGTACATCACTGTGAATTTTGAAACAAGGTGACTTAAATGAAAATTATGGTTCAATGGGAAATACAATTTGTTTAATGCGAAATGATATTTTTTACAAACGTAAATTTTTCCACAATCCCCAACGATCAAAATGTATGTTCACCAGCATCGTATAATATCGATTACCCGACTAAATGGTTCAATTCATTCGTACCAGCACTGAAAATCCCCAGCGCGTATAGCTTCAACTAGTAAACAGCAGATATACGTTATGACATTGTTCAAAAATTAAAAAAATTCATTAGGACCGAAGCAAAAAAGACGCATGGAAAAGTCATGAGAGTAAAGATCATTGAATTATAACATATGTGAATAATAATTAAAATAGGTCGACTAACAGCGGTTTTGGATCGTGTGAGAAAAACTGTTTAAATCGTTTCGTCCTGCATACATATCTCTGTAAATGTGTGAATAATATTTTCGACGATATGTAATTCAATACCATGTCTTTTATGAAATATGGTGAAAAAAGTTCAATCGATTAAATACAAGTTTAACGTACTTTTCTCTGTGAGACTTCAATTATACTCATTCCTCAGCTAATTTTGATACAAGTGAATGTGTTGTTATGGAAATATATTGGAAACTTGTACGCGAAAATTTTTTTTGTTTATGTATTCTAGCTAATTTCGTATTAAAATAATTTTTTTAACAATTTTAATTATGGTAATAACTGTTTATTTCATATTTATTGAAAAAGGTATTTAGTAAAGCGAGAATAAAATATGCGAATTTTCAAGAGCATTGCGGTACTATATGAATAAAGCGTGGCCAAAACGTCCTGCATATGTTGCGAAATGTATACATACAAGGAAAGTTTTATAGAAGGAGGATTTATGTTTGACCTACATAATATCAAGATAACGGAAATGCTCTCTTTTAAAAAGACACAAAAGGACATTACAGATTAATGTAACATTAATCCAATATTTCTGAATTTTTAGATGTTTTTGGAGCCTAATCAAATGTTATCTTCTCTATAAGAGGACAGAAATAGATACAGATACATACCTGTTTCATTTCGGCAATGGAACAAAAGATATACCATAACGAACCAATGCGTACAACAGTTTGAAATGCCTACTGCACCTACTTTACATAATTCAAAACTAGTAATGTAACATTTTTTCTGCACATAAAGAAAACGGGCTAAGCACTAGATAACGGATTAACAATGTAATTGTAACAAAGTGTAAGAACTAGTTAAGATAATAGTACATTTTTGTATTACTGTAAATGTTGTAATTTCTAACATCTATGTTAGATTTATCTTTGCTATTAATATGTCGTGCGTTGACTGTTTACCAGGATAAGATCCTGAGCCCAGTATTGGATTAAACTAGCATACCATAAAACAGTTAAATTCCTTACAACCGCATCTAGAATGCATCATATTTTAAGTCGCGCGTTCAATTATTTTATGTTAGAGTTTAAGTTGTATACTAGATATCACAATCAATTTTATTTGCAGTTTCTGTATATTGTTACAATCGTAAAAGAAATTGTCCACTAAAAAGAAGTTTGGTAACATATTTATGTCATGAATAGATAATATATTAGTATTACGTATAACAGTCCTAAGGCCCTACTTGATAAATATACAAACTGGTTACGTATAAAAAGAAAGTAGACGGAAATTCTGTAAATAGTTGCGTGACATAAAATTCTATCGATACATTTGCAATCTTGTCGTTTTTTCTAATTTATGCTGATATTAAGAAAAGAGTGAATGAAATCAGTTTATTACTCGTACGAAAAATCACACATGTATCAATGCCAAGTTCAGCTGTGTAAAACTTGGATAGAGAATGTACTTGTATTTGTGCGATTACTGTTGCCAAGATCTTCTTCCTATAGCCCTGAACCATGTTTGCAGAACTCGATCTAGACTATTTGGAGAGGAGAGGTGGAGAGACAATAACCTGCGAGAATGCTGAAAGTGGATCGAAGGAGGAGGAAAGTCCTGCGGACACTCTGGATCGTGTTAAAGTTGTGTTCCTTGGTGCACCTGGTGTCGGGAAGTCCAGCATAATCAGGGTAAGACACAATTTGCCACAAAGTTATGCCCAGGCGATATTCGGTCTAAACTAATTTTTGGTGAAACCATAATCGGTACGAATTTTTATAATAATAACACGTAAATAGTAGTCTTATCGAACGTCGTACAAGACATTGTAACTTGATATATAGACAACGGTATCCACACTGCTAACACTTAAATGTCATATGTATATTACATCAGATTAAACTCGCTGTTCTGAACGGGTCGATACGTACCGTCCAAAATAAGATTTCTTACCTTCTATATGTGCTATTTAATAATAAGCTGCTTTGACATTTTACGATTTCACATTTTGCAAATATTCTTTACTCAACAAATCTGTCGTTTGTCTTTTATTGACAATCTTTCAGTTAATAATATTCAAAAGTAGACATAGCGGAATGCAGTTCATTTATAGGATGTACAGACTGAGGCGCTAATTTTTGCCACCTACAAAAACTCCGAAAGTATGATAGTAGCAGAAAAGTTTTCGAAACAAAAGATGCGTGGGACAACATTGCATTGATACCAATGGCAGTCGCTTTGACACGTTCCGTAAATGCAAGTTTCTTTCGCATTTTTGGTCATAAATAACCTTTGCTGACCTTCAAAGACCTTACTGCTGCAGGCCGTTGGACCTGTCTCAATAGCCGCTATTAGAAAACCGGTACTAGAATATAGCATTCTATTTAAAAAAGCAAAAGTGACCTTCACATCTCCGTAGCGATTCTAGCTAGAAAAACGGTTAACTTCATATTACAGCCCCTGTTGTCCCATGCATCTTTTTTTTCGAAAACTTTTCGACTGCTATCATACTTTCGGAGTTATTGTAGGTGGCAAAAGTTAGTGCCTCACCCTGTACAAAGTACATCAAACTTTCCTCGGACACATTCGTCACGTATCGACGTTTATCAAGATACATTTTGAATGCATCAGATATCGCAGATAAAATCGATTACATGTATGTAAATAGAAAAGTTGAACTCGCACAAGAGAATTCTATTATATATTGTTTTGTGGATTCTCTTTAAGAACTCGTTAAAGTATGTACCATTTGATGGTATCAAAGAACACGTGATTTGTTTATTATGTAAGTGCCATAAACTGCTTTTGTTGTTTGCGAAATAAGGTACACATGTAACTACTGGTACACTACATAAATACCGATGTACTATAACAGACAAATTTTTAAATATAATATATCTGTGCAAACAGCATTAAGCGACTACCTTAATAGATGGAAGTAAGTGTAAGGATACATAACAAATGCGCGCGAAAACATGTTAATGCGATATATTGGCAATAAGAACAACATTGAGAATTTTACATGAACTAAAGTGTTATCACACTAATTAATAACGGCATCATTATTGTTAAACGGTTTATGGTTACGGTTAGTACCAGCGACAAACTCGATTTTGTTGTTTCATACATTTGTCGATGTACATAGGTACACTGCAAGCCATAAGTATTCGCATACTCGGGTTTTGTGGAAATATAATCAGATATCATGAAATTTTTTTAAAGAACTCAACTCAATATTTCCTTGTCATGTATTTCACACATTAAAGCACATATTTGTTTAGAAAATGTACACACATACAGTAAGAATTCCATTGTTTTATTATAAGTTCCTTTCGTCGATGTAGCCGCCACGGTTTTGTATTACAACCTTTATCAGCTTTGTCATACTATTAGTCAAGTTTTTAGCGACATCTTCGGAAATTTCGCCCGATATAATTTGTATCTGTGTTCACAATTGCCCTAGTGATAAAATATTCTGCATTTTGCATATTTTTTTTCGACTCATCCCATAATTTTTCCATACGGTTTAGATCGGGTGATTGCGTGGCCATTTCATAATTTTTTAAATATTACTTGATTCCATGTGTTGCAAGTATTGAACGCACACTTTTGCTGTGTGATTCGGGTCGTTATCTTAAATCAACACAAAATTTTATCGTATTAATTGGATTCCGCATGGCACCGCGTGGTTCGCTAGCAAATCCAAGTACTTACTGTTTCTTTTGTCAATATGCCATCTATTTTTATAAATTTCCCAGTCTTATTGACCTCCATACATCCTCAAATAATAGTTGAAACTCCACCATGTTCAACAGTTGACACTACGCAATTTTCATTTAAATGTTTCCCAACTTTCTGACAGACGTAAACACGGCATTTATTATTGAACAACTCTATTTTGGTTTCGTCGTTCCAAAGTACTTTCTACCAATTCTGGTGGTATTTAGCCCACTTCAATCTTTTCTTCTTGTTCTGTACATTTAGTAATGATTTTTTGACTGCAATGCATCCCTTCAAGCCCGTCTCATGGAGTCGCCTCTTCACTGTCGGAAAGGTGGGCGTTGCGTCGCGATCTGTACTTACTTCCACCGCAATTGCTGGTGCACCCATGCGCCTATTTTTTTTTTTTAATTGTTTTAATGTACCGATCCTCACTTTCGGTCGTCATTCTTGGCTGATCAGACCGTTGCTGTGTCGCTTTTCCGGTTTTCTGGAACTTGTGTATGATGTCCCGCACGGAAGATTTTGATGCCCCTGTTTTTGCGGCTATTTGCCTTAACGAATAACCTTCTTTTGACAATGTAAGAACTTGTGAACGCACTTGCACTCACAATTCCTGAGATATTCCTGACATGATGGTGATACTGAGGTTTGAAATTGGACTAAACAATGTCGAATGTGTTTGGGCATAGGAACCCCCTCTTCGACAATTTTCAGATGTATTTTTTACGATTCAATAAAGGGTTAAAATAGAATTGAGTAAGAAATGTTCGCAAGAAGATTATATATATAATATACGTAAGAAGAATTTATAATAAGAACCCAATAGGGCACAATATTCGTGTCGTCTATATGCGTACCAACAACATCATATACGTATTTTGCAAATCACTCATACTAAGTTTATAAATGAACGATAGAGAGGCAAGGTATTTATAAATGGACAAGCATTGTAATTTAAAATCAAAGAATTAGGCCGCTGAATATATTCAATATGTACAAAGCACCACCTTTAATGAAAATAAGGTAGGTGTCCATATACTTATGACGCGTAATGTATATGAACCGTTTATTTTAAAAGTCCGTTTAAGAAAAGAAAAATTAAATATCACATAAATAAAGCGTTTACACCATGTTAATATATAAATAATAATAAATTATATATCTAATTTCTTTTTAACTATGTATTTAAGTACCCAACTTTCAAAATAAATGGTCCATATAATGGTCACGCATTTTGGTAGTTTATTCACAGCTGTACTCCAAGAAAGGAGGACGACGGGATAAAAATGCGAGATATGCGAAATAAATGCCTTATTATATCATAGAAAATGCCTCAATTATTGCATCGTTCTCATAGTGTTTAGAATTCAGGAAAATATGATTAATTAATTAATATTCGCAGAAGTTTTGAACATACAAAAAACGCGGAAAATTTCACGACTTTGGATTTGTCGAAAATCTTATTTTTAATTCGATTTTTAATACATTTAATGAACAATAATTATCGAAAAAATGTATAAATAAATATCAAATCAATTTTTCTTTGTGATTAACAAAACGTATTTTGGTCAAATAATTAAGGTTGTAAATCATTCTAACTAGCATCAAGATATTCCGTTTCATAAAGTTTCCTTCTCCTGAAATTGCTTCACCTATCATCTATGCCCTGATTCGGACTGATTGCCATAACATTTAAACTAACACTTTCCTCAAATTATGCTTCGCGCTACTTGAAAATCATAAACTGTGCAACGAAAGAATTCGGCCAAACACAGATCATACGGCTTTGGTATTTCATCATTTTTTAATTATTAACACTTAAATACACCGACTTATCATTTATTATATAACTGTCATATTCTAATTGTAAACTATGCAATACAAGAAATCAAAATGAAGCTTTAACTTCTTACAACTTCTTGGCAACTGAAATCCATCTGAAATATCACATTGTTGAAATGTTACTGGAATCAAATGGTTTTCGCAGCTTTTTAACTTTGATCGCCTCTCGAAACCCTCCAAAGAGCATGGCCGGAAAATAAAGTACGAAAATGGTTGACCCCTATGTATGACTACAAATGTACCACACTTATACGCAATCAATGTTGGGTAATTTTGAAAAATTTCGAACATTGCTCTCTGAAAACCAACGATTACGCTCAACGACCCTTTTACAAAATTTTATGTGATGTGTATACTAAATACCATAATAAGGATACGATCCGCGCCGACTGTCAAACATCATAATCACGTACATACAGGATGAATCTCCATTCAAATGAGAAAACTTAAGGGGTGGTAGAACACATTTACACTAGCAGTTTTTGTAACACAATATATGTAACACCCTCACATTTAATGAGCTAACTGTAATGCGCGTTGCTGATGCCTGACATAGCGAGTAACGTATTAAAGAATTATCAGAAGAATGAGAGAAGATATTTCAAGAAACATTATATTAATAGGAATATTATTGAATTATATGCTCCGGATACCGATCGCGGTAAAGTCGCTATGCTTCGTACGCATTTCCGTCTACTGCACCGTACACTAATTATAAGTAATAATAGTCCGAGAGCTGGCTACATGGTTAGCAACATACCTCGGTGCAAGCAAAATTTTACATGGAACAGGTTCGATTGTTGCCGGCAAAGCGATAGCCCGATTGTCAGAAGGCGCGCTGGAAGCAGTATGCGTGGGCGGGCGATTAAACGTGTAAATTTCCCGAAAAAAAACTGTCGATGTGGAATGCTGAAAATTTGCACAGGTGTTGAAGAGCATTAGGAAAAGCAGCGAAAAAAATTTTAGAAGCGCAAGTGGAAGTGAAAGGGTTGTCAGAAGATGCCAAAGTTGCGAAAAATCTCGGAAAATTTACAAATCAAGGAAAACTTCTTACAATTTGCAATTGTATTGTTTACCTATAGAATAGAGTACTTGCAAATTGTCAGAAGCCAAAGTGGAAGAGATAATGAGAAATTCGAGGGCAAAGTGCAGGAGCGTGTTCTCGCGCGCGGCGCGGCGTGCAGCGGACCGATGGCTTTTCTCTTCATTTTCATACCGTACATATTTCAGTGCACTTCTGACAATTAATATGAATATTTATAGAGGATTAAAGATACTATTGTTCAAATGTCAGAAGTCAATTAAGAAGACACATACATTTTTATGAGAAATAAAAAAATTATTTTTATTTGCAATAAAGTAAATTTAGAAATGTTCATGACAAAGAGTCCCAATATGATAGCGCTGCAGATGAAAAAGAAGAAACTGAACAGGATATTGCATACGAAACCGACTAATCATTTCTTTATTGCAAATAAAGATAATTTTTTTATTTCTCATAAAAATTTTCTGATATTTGAACAATAGTATCTTTAATCCTCTATAAATATTCATATTAATTGTCAGAAGTGCACTGAAATATGTACGGTATGTAAGTCAAGAGAAAAGCGATCGGTCCTATGCGCGCCACGCCGCGCGCGTAAAGACGCTCTTGCACTTTGACCTCGAATTTCTCATCATCTCTTCCACTTTGGCTTCTGACAATTTGCAAGTACTCTATTTTATAGGTAAACAATACAAATTTAAATTGTCAGAAGTTTTCCTTGATTTGTAAATTTTCCGAGATTTTTCGCAACTTTGGCATCTTCTGACAACCCTTTCACTTCCACTTGCGCTTCTAAAATTTTTTTCGCTGCTTTTCCTAATGCTCTTCAACACCTGTGCAAATTTTCAGCATTGCACATCGACAGTTTTTTTTTCGGGAAATTTACACGTTTAATCGCCCGCCCACGCATACTGCTTCCAGCGCGCCTTCTGACAATCGGGCTATCGCTTTGCCGGCAACAATCGAACCTGTTCCATGTAAAATTTTGCTTGCACCGAGGTATGTTGCTAACCATGTAGCCAGCTCTCCGTCTATAAGCAATACGCAGTTCTGAACAGTGCGTGTGGGCTGATGGACATTTCCTCATAAATTCGCGTGGCAGTTACCGTGTTACCTTTTAACTTTTTTTTCTTTGAGCCTATAAATCAATAGCATTCGTGTAAATGAAATGTTTTCTGAAATGTCTCCTCTCATTCTTGATATTCTTTAATTCAACTCCTCTAATTCGTGATAATTCTTTAATACGTACAAAATGTGACAGTGGAGAACTGCCCTATAACTTTTCACCCCTTACGTTCCGCCCATACATTGTATTATAAAAATTGCTTGTGTAGACGTGTTCTATCACCCCTTAAATTTTCTCCCTCGAATTGAGATTCACCCTGCATATACAAATATATAGATACATATTTTCTGTGTATTTGCCACATCATACATTACACACAGCCTGTAAATTGGGCTTTGCACAATTATACATAAAACATTCTGAATTATATTATTCAGATCCTACTCGTATTGAAAACGCTCTTATAGCGCATTTGTTAAACAGTCATCAACCACCTTTAAAATAACATTTACTTTAAACAGTTTAACAGCCTCTATGAATATATGTGGATATCTCATTTACACTTGAAAATTTAATAGTTTATTATAATCGGTTTGAAAAAAGAGGTAATCAATTGCAACACTACTTCTACAACGAATAGAAGGCTGCTAAAACGCGTCTGGCTTGCGAATACTGATGGAATTGTTTGTAGAGAGGGTATACCTATAATCGATAAAACGGTCCGCGGCTATTGTTTCGAAGCCATGAGGAGGTCGAGGAATAGCGGAGTTGTCGAAATCGCTGCGGCTTCAGTCTCTCTTACCTTCCCGCTGCTTCTCCCTTATTCTCAATTAACCTTACTCAACTGCGGGGACGCTCGTTTTAGAAGAAGCGAACGACTTCCGTTAATTTCCGGGGTACCTTCCGTCTATCGGATACGACTGTCACAACTTAGAGGAAATTGAAAGGCGCAAAGAAAAAATTCCGCATTCCTGTTTGAAGTTGTACGTCAAATACAGTTTATTGTTACGCAGTTTACTCATGCAAACAAAGATCAAGGATAATTACCTTATGGTTAATATTAGGTTGGGGAAAAAGAAATCCATTTTTTTTCAGTACATGGCTGTAGTGAACGATATCTCGTAAAGTATGGATCAAAAAATTTGAAATTTATGCTCGTTGTAAAGATGACATTTCACACTAAAAAAATTCTTTTGTTGTTTTTTGTTTCGTCCATTCAGTTGTGAGTTACAGGGTGTTAAAAATGGGAGTCAACAAAGAGAACATTCGGTACATTTTACAGTTTTTCTTCGATAAAGGCGAAAATGCAAGCCAGGCGGCTGAAATTATAAATGGTGTTTATGGTGCCGATACTGTAGCAGCTAATTACGTGCAATTTTGGTTTCGTTGATTCCGTTCAGGCATTTTTGATGTTAAAGATGCACCTCGCACAGGCAGGCCCGTCGTCGAAAATGTCAACCAAATCACAGAAATAATCAAAATTGACCGGCATGTTAGTAGCCGTAGCATCGCTCAGGAGCTAAAGATCGACCATAAAACAGTTTTAAACCATTTGCGCAAAGTTGGATTCAAAAAGAAGCTCGATGTTTGGGTGCCACACTAATTAACACCGAAAAACATGTTGGATCGAATTTCCATCTGCGAAGCCTTGGCCAAACGCAATGAAATCGACCCATTTCTTAAACGGATGGTGACTGGGGATGAGAAATGAGTCACATACGACAATATTGTGCGAAAACGATCGTGGTCAAAGCGCGGTGAAGCAGCTCAAACGGTGGCCAAACGAGGACTAACGGCCAGGAAGGTTCTACTGTGTATTTGGTGGGACTGGAAAGGAATAATTTGTTATGAGTTGCTTCCGTATGGCCAAACACTAAATTCAGATCTCTACTGTCAACAACTGGACCGTTTGAAGCTAGCGATTGACCAGAAACGGTCAGAATTGGCCAACAGAAGAGGTGTTGTGTTCCATCAGGACAACGCCAGGCCACACACGTCTGTAGTGACTCGCCAGAAACTCTTGAAGCTTGGTTGGGTTAATGCATCCGCCATATAGTCCGGACCTGGCACCAAGCGATTACCACTTTTTTCTTGCATTGCAAAACATCCTGTGTGATAAGAATTTGGAATCAAGAGAAGATTGTGAAAATCGATTATTAGAGTTTTTCGCCAATAACGACCAAAACTTCTATGAGAGAAGCATTATGAAATTACCTTTAAAATGGCAACAAATTATCCAACAAAATGGTCCATATTTGACCCAAATCGGACAATCCAAAGCATGTTAAATAAAGTCTTGAATTTCGCGCAAAAATAATGGATTTCTTTTTCCGCAACCTAATATGTATGGAATGTATGATGAACAGAATAGCGTGTACCTGCGGAAAGGTGTTTTAGTGCACGTATAGTGTATATTTAATACATACTATATCTCTCTAACGTTATACATTTACTCTAAACTAATTGACAAAATTAAATAACGAAATAATATCGAACATGTTAATTGTAACTTTTTTCACATCATTAAGTATGCTCTTCAATATTTTAAGTTTAGTTCAAAGTAACTTTTGCTCGTCGACATGTGTTCTTTCACCACCATTTATATTGTCTTATTTATTGCAATTTTGCTGAATTGTATCAAAGTAACTATAATTACATTTGTCTCTCTATATTTCAGCAATTCGTTTGGAGCGAGTTTTCGGAGGAGTATAGGCCGACGGAAAAACGCGAAACTTTCTATCCCAGCGTTGTCTTGGCCGATCGATTGTACGAACTCAAAATCACAGATCTTCCGACGATTCCCTATTTCCCGGTTAGTTCGCACTTAGAATGGACGGACTTTCGCTATTACGGACTGCGAAGTGCAAACGCCTATGTCCTTGTCTTCGACCTGAGCAATCAAGATACCTTCCAGGTACGTAGCTAAATCATTCGAAAGGAGATCTAACATCGGTGCACTACATAGTAAGGTACAATACAACGGTAAAACAGGTATCATATACAAAAATTGGCATATCCTTCTTTTAAATATTTTTACATACCGTTTCGTTGGATAACTATGTAGTAGTTGGTTAGTTCTTTGGATGGATCGTTGGGGGATAATCAGAGTGATCGGGAGGTGGGACAATTTAACGGATGTACCATGAGTCCAGAAAGTATTTGTATATCTTACTTTTTAGCTAAAATTACACATACCCATGGTTATTAAGGAATGTTTGCAACACAAAGAGATGACACATATTCTCTGGCGCTCTGAGGTCAAAAGATATATAAACAAAGTGTGACTGATTTCATTAGTCACGTAAATATGAATCAGAATGTTCGAAATGACAAGTATTACGTGCGCAATAACTATTCGTACTTTTCAGTTCAAACGGTTTGTACCGTGTCTTTTATAATATACTCAAGTACGAAGTTACACGAATATATAATAATCATAGCAATATGGTTCGCAACGGTAGAGAAACCACAGTGATTAGAATTTTTGCTAGTGCTAATACCGTGTGTAATTGTTTAAATAGTCAAGCATACAACGGCAGAATGGCTCGAAACAAGTACTATGTCAATAAAAGCAATTGGAAGAACGGATTGCAATTTGCAAAACAGTATGCAAATAAAACAGTAGAGTGCTGGATCCAAATGATATTTACAGAGAAGAGTTTTAACATCCTTGGATCTGATAATGCTCTATGATGTAGGGAAAAAACACTGAAGAGTTTCAATAGATTCCGAGAAAATGGTAGCAGAAGCGAACAGTACATTTTACCCTCCCCCGCCCCCCACGGTAGAGATACAAAGTTGAAGATTCACAAAAATGTTTCTTTTTTCATAAGCTATCGAATGGCCCATTCAGAATTTCAATCGGTTTGGGAGCACATTTCACTATCTTATTCAACTATGCGCTTAATAATTTATAAATTGAATATACTAACTATGTACTCACATTAAATTAATTATATAGAATAAATGCAAATGATTGGCGCTAGAATGTGGTCAATTATGTAATAGACACGTATATTATTTGAATATTGAAATATCTTATACTTAACACTAAATCTAAATATACTTTGTATGATAAATGAGAAATAGGGCATCCCAAAAAAGTTATTCTACATGTACGCTCTATGATGATAATACAGTTGCTGTGGTTAATTCATACTGTAAGAACAATGTCAAGTAAAGAAACAAGTTTAGAACTACTTTTTCCGATTTAGCTAATTTTAACCATTGATCGCCCACGAAAATATAGTGCTTGTAATCAAATTATAATTATTCCGTATTACCGACAATACGTGTTTTCCCCGTTTTGGATAGGTCACAATATACAGAACATCAAAAGTTACCATACATTTACGTCATGTAACAAAGGTCTCATAACCTTTAAAGTATGCGCACATATTTTACCTGCATAATGTTTATGATTTGTATTGTAAATATTACTGCGTAGACGCTGGCGTTAAATATGACGGACGAACAACCGGCAAAAGTTTCGAAACTGTTTAGGCCTCGCATAGGACAAAAGTTTCGAGTGGAAGCATTCGTTTTGCTACCGGGGTCGCAATGAGCTTCTCGCACTTTTGTTAATTACCTTGCCAAGCGAGATCGCGTGCAACAATGAACCCCTACACGATCCTACGCATACCACATGAACGGAGTATGTTATAGCCTATAATATACCACAATTCTGTAAATCTGGATACATTGTAGATCACAGCAACTTCGAACGCGTTAACTTCTGCTCGGACGATTCAAGTCTCGTTGAAACGCAGGGAAATGATAAGTTATTCGTAGGGAAAGACCGTTAATAAAAATGGTACAAGACTTTTGCGTCGTGTATATAGATTTCTAGTCGGCTACTGATTGGATATATATTTTTGATAATGGGTCGATAACAGTTTATTGCAACGAAATGTGAATTCCGACCTAAAGCTATGCATGTACGCGAATGATTGTATTACATTGAGGTGGTTGCGTCGCGACAAAGTATCTATGCTACATATTATATTATACATGGCCAGCGTAGACATTCCTTCGTTATAAATTGGCAATAGGAAATTATACGAGCTTCAATGAAACAAAACCCCCATATAAATTATATGCATCCTGTAGGCAAAGGAAATAAATTACGGTATCACGAAAGTATTTAGATTTATGGATCAATACGTAATAAGCTCAAGTTGAAGCAATACTTGTATTATTTAATTGTCTCAAGTTAATACATTTCAAATTAGAAATATACAAAAGAGCGTTCTACTGATGTGAGTAAACGCGATTGTGGTCATATCTGTAGTAATACTTTGTACAGCTACAATGTCAGGGGCCAGATATATATCATTAATTACAGCTAATGTAAACTGTGTAGAATACACCCTTACATCTTTTCACATATTTCCGTGATAACACGGTCGGACAAATGTTAACATTCTATCTGCATTGCAACGCCGTTAGCCAATACATGTAAATGATTGCGCGCTATAAATGCATTTATAAACTGTATTTCCCTGGCAACCCTTATTTAAAGGAAAACAAACTTTCTTCGACTGTAGTAGATCGCGGTTAGCCAGCATATTCTATGATGGTCTATAGTGCCGAGTCATTGAAACGCAAACATGATTTTGCAGCAATGATAAATCCAAATAAATTATAAATCCAGTATTAAATACAACGGCGAAAAACTACGTTTTAACTTTTCGCCGGTTGCGCTGCACCCATACATATTTGATCTCTGTATAGGATACTCGGTGACCGATGGTACAAGCGAAAAGGAGGTTATTGTACGCCACAAGACAAGTCATAAATATAGAATAAAATGTTTTTATTTGTCGCTTTGTTATCGAGAAAGTCGACTCTATGTTGATAAACACATCCAATGTCACGGGAATGTTTATTTTACTAACATACCGCCTTGCTATGGATCATTGACACAATTAAATATTGTTTTTAGCATAGTGCGAAGTTAAAAACATTGAATATAGTGGCATATAAAAGTGATCATGAACATTATTATAAATTCGTATGTATGTCTATGTATATAGTGCCTAGCGAAACTGAAAGCTCAAAAGAATGGATTTGGGCACGGGACAAAATAGATTGCAGGATCTAAAAGATAAAACAGCAGTGTGCTTATTTTTCCTAACAAACATTATTTTTGTTGTTTTCTTGCTCCTTCAAGTCCAATGTTTGGGACGGAATTTTATATTGCACTTAAATGAGACATTAGTAAAAACAATTCAGCTCATAATGATTAGCAGAGGTCGAAATTAATCAACGTTTACATCGTCATGCGGTTTCTTGTCCATAATATTTTTTGCACTGTATACAATTGATTAATCTGTTGGCATAGTACATCAGAACGCTGCGTGAGCAAATCTACGAAGCGCGCGACATGAGAGGTGTACCTTTGCTGGTTGTCGGTAACAAACAGGACGAACTCTCATCGACTTCCGCCTCCGGTACAAGATACAGGGACATCGTCAACCTTGTTAGGAAACACTGGAGATGTGGATATGTTGAATGCAGCGCACGATATAATTGTCGTGTAGTTCAGGTATAGCTGTGGATTCCTTCTAAAATATGTCCTCAAACAACATTGTTCAGCATATTGGAATTGAAAAAAATAAGAAAGGGTTTATGTGAGCCGTCTATTTCGAAACTGGTCTGAGCTCATTCAACATACTTTAAAATGCTTCAGATTGCAAAAAGAATACTTATTTTATTTGACACTTCTTTTTAACACTTCAAAAATTTAATTTACACAACTCAGAGAATCTTATATTTATAAAAATTAAATAACAATTTACTTCTCATCTATAGTTTTTGTATGCGGGAAGGATTTATCGTAGTAAATTTATCATCGCCTTATAATTCGTTTTATATTTTTATAAAGAGGTATCAGTACAATACTTACGAATTTTCTTGGCCTACCCCGATGTGATAAAGGATCCGTGATTGTGAACTCATAATTCGCATCCATTGATACATTATGCAAAATCCATGTAGTCCATATGTCCAAAAACGTTTGCAGAACTTTCTTAAATCAATTTATTATTTCTTCGTTAGAATTCTTTACCTGTTTGAAAACTGCGTCCTTTAAAAATCTTGTTATAATGAATTCCCCGTGTTTTATTTAATTTAGAATAAAGCTATTTCTTTTCTGGCACTTTTTAATAACATTATAACAATGTGGAGGACAAATAAAGACTTGTTGATATTTAAATATCCGTACTGTCGGACATTATCAAAAATGTATTGGGCTTAGGCCTGTTTCAAAGTAATGTTTTTAATTAATGAAGTAAAAGTAAAATTTGATGTGCTTAAAATATTGAACACTCTGTATATCCCAAACTGTAAAATATTGTTTGTTATTGATAGATACTTTCAAGTTTTACACGTTACAATAATCAACAAAGTAAAATTGGCAAACGAGCTTCGTTACTATCAAAATAAACGGCTCATGTATTTATTTCGATCTGAGCATGACCCACAGAAACAAGAATTAAAATATGAAAAATTACGTTTTATGTTTAATAAATTTGCAAACCAATGGGGCACAATATTTGAAGTACTTTGAAAGGCTTTGCGACCATTCTTTTATACGATTCCATGAAGGCATTCAGGTATATTGTATATTTGATTTATTTTTATTCTAATGGTAAGACATGTAAGTTTAATGGACATTAAGATTCTATTTATTTGGTGACAAGAAAGGTGTTTTATTTTGTTTTAGCGTAACACCAAATACACTTTATTGCAACTTCAAATTAGCTGCTATAACACATTTACGTTTGTTATATGAACCGTAATTTTTGTTTGAGCCTTATAATTGTTTGTTTCTGTATCTAATGGGATGAAACAAGTTTGATGTAAAAAATGTAATTAGAAATACGTATAAGGATTATTAATCACAATAACTGGTAAACTAATCTCAACAATACGTTTTGTGCTATTGCATAAAACAGAAACTATAGACCAGTGGTTCTTAACCTTGTTGGAGGTATTGAACCCCACCAAGTTCATATGCGCGTTCACCGAACACTTCTTAATTGGAAAAATAAAATATGATTTTTTCAAATTCAAAACAAGTATATATTTATATATAAGTACACAAAATGAACAAAACCATTAAGACCAAAGAACAAAAGACCACCGAACCCCTGGGGTTCGATCGAACCCCGGTTAAGAACCACTGCTATAGACTATAGGGTGAGCCAGAATGCGAGGGAGAAAATTTCGGGGGTGGTAGAACACACGAATACAAGCACTTTCTGCCAAATAATATATGGGGCGCAACTCAAGGGATAAAAAGTTACGGCTTTGTGAGATAGCAATGCTAAGCGTACTTCTAAGATTAAAACTTTCTTGACGGTTGTTTCCTCATAAATTCGCGTAGCAGCTAGCGTGTTACCTTTAAACTTTTTATTTTTTAGCATATAAATCAATAGCATCAGTGTTAATAAAGTGTTTTGTGAAATATGTGCTCTCATTCTTGTGATAATTCTTTAATGCGTTCGCCTCCAGGTCAGGCATCGACGGCACGCGCGGTAATCAGCACGTTAAATGTGACGGTGCAAAAATACCCTCTAACTTTTTATCCCTTGAGTTGCGCCCCACATATTGTTTGACAAAAAGTGCTTGTATTCATGTGTTCTATCACTCCCGAAATTTTCTCCCTCGAATTCTGGCTCACCCTGTATAATGTATGGTTGCTGGGTACTCCGTGGTTTATGTATACGTTACATTGACCCTTAGGTGTTTCGAGAATTAATGAAGAGTATTCAGGCGGTAGAGGGCAGACCGGCTTCACCAACATCAGCACCATCTCAACCACTGCGGTCGCATCCTCATGAAACTGGCGAAAAATGTATTCTTCTCTGACATTGAGACCAAGGAATGGATTTCCTCGACATGTGCGATTGTATTTTCCGTCTACTCTAATTGTATGGTAGACATCTCGCGATTCCGAAGGAGCGGAAATGCCGCAAATTCAACTGCAACGATAACTCATCTTTGATGATAGATAAAACGATGTCCATGTGGAAATAGAGAAGGTCAATGCGATAAATCTTTTTGTATCTGAGAAATAGGTGACGTTATACGATCCACTTTAAGTAAAACATGAAACAGAATTACACATGGGTAAAAATATACGCACAGATTGCGTGCATTTATGTACAAGCGGGTATATGAACATGCGAACGAATTTCCTTACTGCCAAACGACACACTCTTCACGTAATCAAAGATTATGTTTGCACTTCTTTTTTCTTAATCTTACTTATTGTGGATCGTATTAAGCGCGTATCTCATTCATAAACCCATATTCATAAGATATTTGAAAAGTTTGAAATCCCTAATGAGTAAAATTGGTATCTGCTGTCATACTGGCGTAGGTCTAAAAATAACAATACGAGTTTATATTAGAAGTTAACTTAGCTCAAGCAATAGTACACAAACATACTTTGAAAGAGGTAATTACTATAAATAAAGTGGTAGAGATTGTAATTGTCAGACTTATACATACAAACGTAATCTAATCGTGTGCGTTTACATAACATAGATACCTTCACAACGAGTGTTAACGTTGTTATTGTTCATATTGTATACATTAGAAAAGGATGAGCTGATAGCGGAATCAAGTAGAATTCAAAAATAAAAAACAGGTGTGCGTCGATGTTCATATACCGATCTGTAGTCCAATACAATGTGGGAGTTACTATTATATATGTTCTGCGCAGAGCTCAGAACATGCCTGATAACAGAGGGACGAGAAGATTACGCAACAGATGTACACATTTCCTTTGACAACAAAGCATAAAGCAGATTTAAGATTGTTGAGTTATCGATACTTAGAAATCTAGACTTCACACAGTAAAGTGCCAACAATGTCAACGTCTAAAAATCTATTGCATCGATTACTTTGTTTTGTTTTATGTAGCCTCTGTAAGTGGCATTCGATCTCTGACACGCATTATATGTATGTTTTGATGTAATTTTGGTCAATACCAGAACAAGACACAAATATAACGCTGATTGAGTTCATAGCGAGTAAATATAAACAACAAATACCCATCGTTATCCAGTTTCTTTTAACACTGCACAGTACATCGATGTATACTTATGGGACGGCGAAATCGTTCAACAAACAATTATTCGTTACATACAGTGTTCACAAATTGTTTCATTGACCAATGTTTATTACGTTTGGACAGATTACTTAGATACACGCGCAAATAAATACAATGTTATAGAGGGATAAGTATAGATAGATATATAAATATAGACATACCTACATATTAACATTCTTTCGATATTAAAGACATGTGTTCGGTAAAATTTTGTATATAGTAATACATGAAAATCCCTTTCGATAACCGACCACGTTGTGTGAACAAGGATAAATTATGTGCAACAACGCCATGCGTGAGCGTGATTTTAACGCCCGAAAATGTAATTTATTGTTTTGTAATTACGAATGAATGTCCGCAATAAATGGGATTACAGACAGTACTTGTATGGCCCCGTTTTTCAAAGACATTTTTATTTCAATAATATCCGATTTCTTTTACTTTCGATCACAGTGACATTCTTATCCCATATGCTTTACGTTACGTATGAATATAATATACGCTGCTTCGACGATTCGAATCCGAATTCTGGGAATCTTATACCCGATTATTCACACTGCACTACGCATTTCTTACGAATGCAAATTCCCATTGACAATGTTTCTTGTACAAGTTTTTCAACTATTTCTGTAGTAGTTGACAGTATTGCAGTTCCTGGTGTTTCGCCTGAAGCTACTATTTGCCTTTATTAGCAAATCCGATTATGCTGACATTAGCCAAATATGAACTATAAAGGATCCGATTGAAAAACAACAGTTGCAACTGAGAAACAAGTGAGCTGCAACATTTGAACAGTCAAAATTAATCGGTGTCATAGCATTTTAATTTGCATTTTTAATTGGATTAATAATAAAAAATTTCGTTAATGTGAGACCTCACACTCGTTATAAAGCACATAGTGATCACCTAATTCACCGCAAAATTATACTGTGATGCCTGTAAGATACATCAATCACGGCATATACGTTTCGCCTTTGAGGGCGTCGTGTTCTACGACAACATATACTCCAATATGTTGCATCTGTCGCGAAGAGTTCAGTGTGAAACAATAGGATACATGGCAGGACGGAAAAGAGACAAGAATTACGTGCAGAGGGTTGCTAGAAACATTAATGATGCGAGCAGATATCGGAGCACTTTGACGGTTAGAATTGACTTTGTCCAGAAAACATATTAATTTAAAAGTCCTTCTATATTTGTGCTATAATTCACGTTAAAGAGAATTTTAGCCTATTGCTCCTATGCCCAATGATTAAAATTATACAAGCGAACAAAATCGTGTGAATAATTCTGTGCCATATTTTACCTAGATATGCTGGTGCTTTAAAACTGCCAACAAACATCACTTTGTGACAGAATTGCAGTAACGGAATTGAAAATGATTTAAGATTCAAGTGGAAAGTAGAATTCATTTTATAATTTTACCATTTCTTTAATTGCTACGATAAGAAAGTTACTATCTTAACCTGTTACTGTATTCCTAACCACATTTCGTTGTTTGTCAAGTCAGCTGATTAGCTTTTATTTGACATAGAAAATATAATAATGATAACAAATATTTATGAACAGGTGAACACAACAAGAGGTGTGCCAAGTACAAGTATAGACTTGAAAGAAGCATTATGCGAGAAGATACCTATTCATTACGATCTTCTACGAAATTTTCGACGCCAACATGGACGCACAGTTGTTACTCAACTTACAGTCGATGATATATATCGGGGTTTAAATGGGATTAACACTATGGTCCGAGAAACGTCGGAAATTGATGAAAAATATGGGGTAATTATTTTTCTCATTTAACGTCGTTTCGCGAGACATAAGTTTCTGTGACAACTTATGAAGCTTTTAAGACGGAGCCTACAGTTACATACCTATATAAATTACAGATACTGTATTACAGATTCTATCTTGAACCTTGTGTAATACTATAATACAAAATTTATTTGTTTTCAAATCGTCCGCAGAGCATTATTCGCAAACACTTATCTTACGTGCGACCTTCCTAAGTAGGCTCCCCAACAGAGGCGTAAATTGCACGTATGATGACTAAATGCGTTAGGTAAGGTACCGGGGTTTGACGATACCGGAAGTAATAACGCTGTTACCACGTCATGGACATATGCCGAGTGCCGAAGCTGTCTTTTGGTTACTCCTGACAGGCGACGTCCCAACCCAAGAACAAGCTGCATGGTTAATCAGAGATTGGGTCGTAAGACGTCAAAAACGGAGTAAATGGTGGTCTGGTCCTCGTGGCGGAGTAGTGGGTAGCACGTTACACTGTGTGCCAACAACTCTTACACCGATAGCAAAGTTGTCAATAGCACTTACCTCACTGGAAGCCGGGAGACACATGAAGGAAGCCGTAAAATCGGGCGCAATGAGTCACACGTATTGGGAGGTAGTTAGAAAAATATAGTACTACCAATAGTCATGCATTGCTTGTAATAATTGTCGTTTAACACTTATCTTTCAATACAGTTGAACGTAGTATTCTTTTCACGTGTAGAATTCAGAACACCAAAATGTAAATTTCTTTTCACTTAGTTTACCATATAGAAATATAAACTTCTAAAGTTTCCCCCAAAAGTATTCTTATTACTCTTAAAACCTCAATTTAAATATTTAATGTACCCTGGCAATGTAATGTAACTTTATCAGATGGTGGTAGCTCGACTTGTTCTTTGAAATAAACACTAATTGCTTATTACTCACTCTTTTTTTAATGCACTGCCGTTATCAGCATCCAATATAATCCAGTAGTAAAATTCATATAAATGGAATATTTCTATTTCTTTCAAGTACCTATACGAGGATAGCATGGACGTATTAGCGATATTACCGGCTATAGTGGGTTTGATCTACAGAAATAAACCAGTGAGGGATGTAAACGACAGTGGTGATTGGGTTCACTTCCTTCAGCAATGCTTGGAGGACGAGTCGCCCAAATCAGAACATAGAAAAAAGTCAATGAGAGATTTTTTAAGGCTCTACGTCACAATTAATGCGTGAGTATGGTGCAGAAATGTAGCTTACGATTATCTTTAAACTCTTATTTAAGTTCGCCTAACGCGTATACAAAATGTATTGGTTTCCAAAAAGAAAAAATGGAAAACATAGTATGCAACATGTGGGATTGCATTTTTTTTTTCTTTTCTTAACTCAGCGATGTTTTTTGAAACGTACGTTAGCAACATGAGATCAGAGCGTGCAAACCTAGTTATATATCAAAAACAATTAACTGCTGTACCACTTATTATTATCGAAGAAGTACACAACGTTGATATGTCAGGTGATCATCTACAAGATTCAGTACTTTCGCATATATTCGGGAATGAATATTTCTTTGTAATACATACTTCAAAACTCAATCATTTAGCACTTTCTTACCTCGTGACGTTATTATAAATTATAAATGTTGTCTCGTTATAAATATTTTGTGGTGGATGGAGCAGCCAAAAGTACTCTATTCCGACGTTTCGAGGGTTTTTCCCAGGAAAAGAGGTGAACCTCAGCAGCTTGAATCTTGACTTGAATCGGTGATTCGCTTTGCGCATGTGAGATATGCCAGGATGTTGACTGCCATAATTCGTGTACCACCGTACTCACACGACCATGTAACTGGTTCTAAGTGATGGCGATTTTGAAACTAAAGTAATTAGTACAACTTTACAAGTGATAGTCAAAGTAATCGATGTTACTACTTGATCATATTTTGGTCTAGTTGAAAGTGAACTTTTACAAAGGGCGTAGATGAATAAAACGGTCTAAAGTGCCCCCAAACCGATTGAATTTCTGAATGGGCCATTCGATAGCTAATGAAAAAAGAAATATTTTTGTGAATTTTCAACTTTGTATCTCGACGGTGGGGGGCGGTGAAGAGTAAAATGTACTGTTCGCTTCTTCCACCATTTTCTCGGAATCTACTGGATAAAAAAAATTGATAAAAATCAGAGATACATCTGGTGATGATGCGCACATTTAAGATTTTTTTCAGATTTTTATATAAAAAATCCAATTGGACACAAATGACAACCAAAGAGTGTGTCAGAAAAACATTAATTTGACAACGAAAGAGGTCCGGACATTGATGCCGCTTTTTCCTGTGATGTAATATGAGAATTAACGTCTCTCTGATTTTTTTCATAATTTTTGATTTGTTGGAACATTGTCGGAAAAATCAAAAACTGCGTCTCTGGTCAGTTTTTACCTGTCAGAACACCGTATGAGGTAAACTTTGGTTTCCTTTTTGTCACATTGCTATTTTATAGAATATTTCTAACATGTTAGGGATTAACAATATAAGTCAAAAAGTACCATTTTGCAGGAGCGACGTTTTAACATTTTTAAATAATATAATATCAAGCCGAAGAGAGAGTATATATTTATGTTTACAGTAACTCAAACTTTTCTAATAGCTTTAACTATCACTGAAATATTACCAATGTGCATAATCTGCTTTTTTTTTAAATTTAGTTGACTTGTACTAAAAATGAACAGAACTTGACTTATACTCTTAATACCTAACATCATAGATTTAACCCTTTGCACTCGAAATTTTTTTCATTCGTATTACCAGCAACTCGAAGCGATTTTAGTGAAAAGATCATACTCGCATGTACGTTTGATATACGCATTAAAAGAAAAGTTAACTTTATATCTTATTATTTTTTTAATTCTTTATGAATACAAATGTTATGACATATAAAAAAAATATTATAAAATTATTACATTTTGTAATTGTCCAAATCGTGATACCTCTCGAGGCAATTGTCTCCATAGCGGAGCCCTCGAGTTTGAAGACTTAAATGGCTGAGCTCCGGAGCCCTCGAGTGCAAAGGGTTAATGTTATTGAGTACATTGAACAGTCGTAAGAGTGCAAAAAAACGAAATAAATGGAAAAAGTCGATGTTACTGTGTAGCCTCATATGCCAAAAGATTGAAGATCGAGCAAAGAAAGTCGCTAGCGCAACGACAAAGTGTCAGTCTTACAACCCGGAGAAAACTTATTATCCGAGTTCGAATCCTGTTAAGTACATTCTTTTTTTCATAATTGTTTCTTTTCTCTGTGCAACAGTAATTAAAATTTACTGTCAGATATTTTTACAATGTTTTTCTCGACATTTTAATGTGAAATACACATGCACTTACCATCAATGCGCATTCCATGTTACCGTTTTCCTAGTCATGTATTTTGGCAACTGTGATTTTGTTTAACCGTCCCAAAGGCGAAGTAAGCTATGATGCGAGTTTTCCAAATTGTTATATTCAAGAATTGTAAGCACACTGAATTAATCGGGTCTACTGAACCTAAAAATACAATGTTGCGTTGAACTAACGGTCAAAAACGTTTTTGAACAAGACACGTGCATGTATATTACACATTAAAATGTTAACAAACATTGGTAAAATCTAAAATAAAATAAAAAAGAATGTACCTAACAGGATCCGAAGTCAGACAAAAAGTGTCCTCCGACTCACAAGACTGACACATAAACAAAGTTCCACATTTTTGTATTCTAACCACATATTGGCCTAAAGTAGGCATCTCAAGCGTGATTAGAAATTTTCTTTTGAATTTCCTTAATATTTTTATTGTAAAGGATGATATTTTGAACCATATAGAGCATCCATATACCATTAGCGATCTTATTAGTGCTGTATAACATAAAATTTTTACTCTATTGTCTAGGAATTTATTATAAAATATTTTTTTATTTGCGACAAACGCTCGTCTTGCTTTGTCTATTATAGTTGCTTTATGCTGCCTATATGTTAGCCTATCATCCAATTGTACACGGAGGTATTTTACAACCTTTTTATTTGTTATTTCTATGGTTTTTCGTTCGTCCGCAAATAATTTTAACCTTTATTCTGCAGTTTTATTCAGTGCATCCCTCATTCTGGGCTTGAATAGTATTGTTTCACATTTATCATTATTAATCTTTAATCGCCATGTCATGCAATAACCATGGATTTTATAAAATAATAATTGTAAAGAAGTCTCAATGCTAGTGATCTTGTTATTAGAACTATAAATTATTATATGATCTGCGAATGCAAGAGCTTTGGCTGTGTTATTTACGTTTAGGTTAAAGAGGGATAACAGATCCGCTATAAAAATAATAAAAAGGATAGCTGAAGTGACCGTTCCTTGTTGGAGACCATTTTTGACTTAGAATTCTTCTTTTGATCTTTTTTTTTCATTGATAACAAAAAATGTTCTATTCGTAATCATATTGTTAATTAATTTTATTAACCCTCCGACTACTAAACTTAGCGCGATCGTGCCGGGGTCGTTCTGGCCCACACACACATTTCACTAATACCAATCCGTGACGGCTCGAGCGAGCTGCTCGCCGGATGCCGTCGGCCCACTTCAAAAGATCTTTTATGCGTTATCGCTTTGAGAACAATTGACCAACGCCGCGCCGGTGACACCGGCCCAAGTAGCGAACGTCTTGTTAGAATGGGTGCATTTCCGCAGCCAAGACATCCCGGTACCGTGATCCAGGCACGGTAGTCGGAGGGTTAATTGTTGTTGGGTAAGATGTAGATTTTCTATTGTCTTCAGTTGTTTGTCTCTAAATATTTTATCTATTTTGGAAACATCGTAACGCTATCTTTTGGTGTTATTTCTGATACACAGGGTGAGCCAGAATTCGAGGGAGAAAATTTAGGAGGTGGTAGAACATATGAATACAAGCACTTTTTGTTAAACAATATATGGGGCGCAACTCAACGCGTAAAAAGTTACAGTGTATTTTTGCACCGTCACATTTAACGCGTTGACTGCCACGCGCGTCATCGATGCCTGACCTGACGGCGAACGTGTTAAAGAATTATCACAAGAATGAGAGCAGTAATTTCACAAAACACTTTATTAACACTAATATTATTGATTTATATGCTCAAAAATAAAAAGTTCTAACTCGCGATTCTAACGATTGTTACCACTGTTCAAGTACGTAAATTGGCACATGGATAATGACGAGCAAGAAGAATTCAGTCGTTGCTAAATAATTCGTTTCTCCAATCAGACTGCTAACGTGTGCGGACCCCTAGGACGAGTAGTCGTTATGGCATTCGGTAAAACCCTCTTCTCCACTCGGGTGTGCTCGTAGCATTCATCTGATACTAGTCCCAAAACTTCACTCTTAATCGGGGGTTGTAACATATTTATCAGGTCGTCGTCGTTTGTGAATTTTACAACTCGCGGATCTTCGTATGCGAAAGCACCTGAATCCGGTGACATGTCTACAAAGTCTCTCTATCATAACATTTTTGCCATCTACTACCCACCTTTGATATCCTAAGGAATTGAAAATGTGTCAGAGGCTGTTTTTTTACAAAGAGTGAGTTCCGTGTTTTTGTGGTTAAAGTGTATTTTTGTAACACATGATTGATTAAATCTTGTTATTACTTGCGGGAAAACATGTAATAAGAAGAGTGGAAAATATAATGATTGTCTAGACTTTTGCGTATAGAACACAGTTAGCAAATAGTGCCTGATATACAATAGAATAAAGTGCGAATTGAATCTTCAATAAATAAAGATTAAGTTTTCTTTAATTTACGGACTTACCGCAATAAATAAGCAAAGTAAAATTTCTGGATTTAGGATAGCATTTCACGTATTTCCATTGCATTGTTTATTTGCAACACCTAATTGGAATTGCCGTTGCAATTATTGAAGAACTATTTAACATTTATAAATAAAGAAAATCTAATTACCTTACACAGGAAACTATAAGAATGTTTGTACGGAACGATGGTGGGTGACCACTAGAACCACCGTATACATTTTGACATTTAGAGAACGTCTTACGTATTGTATCTGGCTTTCGGTATAATATGAAGAATGTTTATTCATTGATGGATGTACATTCACAGAACCTCACAGACTTGATTCGGAATACTCAATAGCTTAACGGTGCTTCTGTTCCATCGTTTTTTCGAATGAATGAGTATCAACCATACATAATTCTTTTTATCACTTGATAAGACTTAGGCCAGTAATCAAACTTCTTCTCTTGGGTAGCTCACTTTTGATCTGCTCTCGATGCACGTTCTATTTCGACTAGCGAACTGGTAATCGATTGTCGTACACACATAGGTATACAATCTTATGTTGTATCACAAAGTAAAAAATTACGAATTTAGAAAAAAAATAGAACTAAACGGTTACCCATAATCGGCATAATTTAAGAAATGTTTGTATCTTTGTAAGTTTTTTTGAAAATTTGTTCAAAAAAATCGAAGGGCGTATACATCTCGAAAAAAAAAAGATTTTTTGCTTTAAACTAAAAATAAACGGTGAAGGCAATAATTTAGAGTAAAATCACATTTTTTCTTGAAAGAGCATTCAAAAACACAAATTTTGAAAGAAAGAACGATCAAATTGGTGCATTTTTCGCAAAGTTATGAGCATTTGAGAAAAAAGAGCGCAAATTTTAGGAAAATTCATATTTTCGAAACGGATGATCAAAATACTCTGAAAAAATTCGTGAACGCGTATTTCATCGGTCTTAAGAAACAAAAAATTTTGAAAAAAATCGAAGTGGCTGAGGTACAAAAGTGTCCGATTTGGCATGGAATGCCCCATATACATTATTGTATTCTGGCACAAATGACACAATTGACATCTTTCGATTTGAAAACAATGTATGACATAGTAAAACAACATTTTTCCTTCATAGTGATGAAGATGGTGGTTCTCCGGGAGCTCACATTGCACAGATCTTGGGAGCATCCCATCTTGATGTCAACCAAGCTTTAGCAGCAGGTGCTCTCACATATGCTGTTGAACCCACGAGTGGGACAATGCTCCAGGCAATTTAGAATATTTCTTAACCAATTACAGAAAATCGCCGTAACGAATGAATTTGTAAACTTATATAATCAATATGGTATCAGTACATGGACTTCCAAAGAAAGGTGCGAGCTGCTTTGGGTTACTCATTGAAGCAGCCTAATTTGAAAAGCTTACTGGCGAACTTTGTTGAGAAACAAAGTTTGAGTGGCTACAAAAGGGGTGCATTTGCTGACCCGCGGTATACAGCATTAGTAGGATACGTCAATCAATACTTAGCAGAGGATTCAAACATAAAGGTACATAGCACATTAATGTAATCTATATTTTCAAACAAAATTAGTAATAAAAACTTGGCCTAAAGAAAAAATCTAACTTTTACATGGTCCACTTTTTTTTGTGCGATGTATATTTTTAATTCTATAAATTCTATAATTCTATAGAAAATGTAAGATGTATTTTGGAACCTGTTTTACATGAAGAGGTCTAATAGATTTAAACATGTGTCTTCTAGTGATATTTTGTACGTCCGTCCGAAAGACCACACTGAGGCTTATAAATTTCAATTACATGTCCGAGTTCATAAATAAAAAATTTGAGTAAAACCATCATTATATTATTTACATTTTGATTTAGTTCTATTGAATTAAGCATTTCATACTCAAATTTTAACACCACGGAATGATGTAATTATTATTCCTATGAATATTCCAGAGAATAATTGTATCTATTTTGCTGAACATCTCAATTTAATCTTTTAGTATCCAAAAATGAGGTTTACAGAGAATAATATTAGAAAACCAGACGCTGTAGAACAAATCCGAAGAATTTCAGCCTTGTAATCTGTAACATGTAGTTTATGTTCATGAAAGACAAATTAGACATAAGTAGCATTTCTCAATTTATACAGGGTGGTTTCGATCCGGTGGTACAACCGAAAAGGAGGTGAATCTATTGGGTCGGTGCATAAGTCCGTGCGGTATTTGCTTGGATTAGCAACAATGCGGCATGAAAGAATTTTTTATCGATATTCCGTGGTTTTAACTTAGTTTGGAGTTTGTGTGTTGTGAAACACAGGTTTTCTTGATTTCGAACGTATTATTTGTATATATTTCAGGCGATTGAAGATTGAATGTCATGTTGAGAAAAATGAGCATTTCCGACACATTTTACTCTTCGAGTTTAACTAAGGATTAAACGGCGTACAATAGTTGACTGATCTCATTCAAAAACTTGCGCCATTTGCTCCAGCAATTGCTTCATTCCCGTACACTTCACAAATTGTTCTCGCAGCACCTGCTGCACTGGATCCTCGGTTAAACTCGAAGAGTAAAATGTGTCGGAAATGCTCATTTTTCTCAACTTGACATTCAATCTTCAATCGCCTGAAATATATACAAATAATGCGTTCACAATCAAGAAAACCTACCCAAGCAAATACCGCACGGACTTATGCACCGACCCAATACATGCAAAAATAAGTCGAAAAAAACGTATGACAATTTTCTTTTAAACGCTCTGTTTTCGAGAAACTATATAATTTGCGCATATTAATAGCAACTGACTGTATTTATTATTCAAAACTCTAATTATTTATACCACCAAACATTGTTTATAAACCCTGTTAAAAACTAATGTATTCAAACATATCATATTTTGATTACCTACGTTTGTTGCAATTTTTCTCAGCCGTGAAATAAAAAAAATTATATTTATTAAAGGATCATGTAGTAACGTACATTCTTCCAGTAATAATCAGTCTATCACGGCAGCAACATACGAAGCTATGAAGAATACATTTCTTAATCGTAACATATAGTACGTTAACCAAGTTTTACATTGCGTTCGACGTAATCATGATTTTCGTATTTTCGTCCGACAATGAGATAAATACCGTGTTATTAATAAATGAGTTATGTAAGTGTTATGATATTTTTGTTGTTACGTAATGGTAATAAAATTGATTTGTTTCATATTTAATGGCTAAGCTATAAGTGTGCTAAGATCTTCGAGTGCCTCATTGTATATTAATACATTTTTTTTTTCCAGATGTACTGTGTGCATACATTTTATTTAGCTAACTTAAAGATAATAATAATTGCATGGAACTTCGTACTAATAAAGCCAAACGACACTACATATTTTCAATATTTATAATATGGTTTATACAACAGCATACTATATGAAAAAACTTGTCGTTTTTTTTTAGCTTTCTCATCGAATTACGCAAATTGTCACCACAATGATGAAAAAAACTAAAGGAATTGACATAATTCCTGAACAGACTACCATAGCCGCCCCCGTCTTTCAGGTGGAAAAATATATGATTTCGTAATCGTATACTTCACACGTTTTTTCATTATTTACGTAACACAAATACCTTGGACAAAATATAAGAAAGTCACTGTAATTTCATTTTTAGTTATATGGATTAAAAGACATGAAGTTTAACCAAGTGCTACTATGTATGTCCAGAGCGTTAGGATCAGTGGCTTCGATGATTTGGACGAAAGCAATGAATGCGCCTGTTGAGCATCCCAAATCCAGCAGTACTTTTACATACGTTGAATCACTCCGAAATGTTGAAAAAAAGAAGAAGAAGACAACATATGTTGTCAAATTTCGAAAATGAAATGTGTAACAATTATAACTTACCACTTTACTTTATTTGTTAACTTTTAAGATTAAATAAACAACAACATGATAGTTAAATACGTCTTAAGTATTCAATCTGCGCATAAGTTCGATACAATGAATTTACCTTTTACACCGATTTTTATAACTTTTACATGTAAATTTAACATTTTCCAGAATATATTAACACGAAACTAATAATCAACCTAATTCATAAAATTTATGTTTGTGAGTCAATAATATTTAAATCCTGCTGTATAATGTAATAATATATTTCATTCGCCATTTTTAAAACCTTTATGATTAGCGCGTAGTTGTGTTTGCTTAGTTAACCAATCAGTGCAACGTAGCCAATCGTCTGCAAAATGGCGTGACAATATAAACTCATTTACGTCAAAATCATGATATCAACCAATTTTCGAAAAAGCTTTCGATGAACGTTCCCATTTTATGCGAAAGAAGGAGATCTCTTGTTAAGGTAGAAAATTTAAGAAACCTCAAATTCCAAAACTGGTGGAAACCGTTACATCGCAAAGAATGTAGTATACACTGTATGTAACCATAAACAATATTAACTGTAAAATCTTCGTGTAAGCAATAACACAATTTGAATTAAACATATAGCAAATAACAATAGGTTATTACATTGTTTATCATATAAGGCAAAATTTATATGTAAAGGACATTATAAATAGATTTACACTAACCCAACTAACCCTATTCTGTCTCTAATATGTACATCGATTCATTGGCAAAATTCCACCATAAACAAGGAAATCAACTGATGAATATGTGCAATTTCATATTCTTCCATTATCTATGCAATTAAAAGATAGACCATTATTTTGTACCTTACTATCAATTTTGATGTTTTATATAATCTTTCTTTATGAGGTTGTTTAACTTAATTTATTAAGAAGGCATATCTATATGTTCTATACCCCAAGAATTGAATAAAATCATTTAAATATGTGTTTCTATGTCTCATAATCATATGCATGTATCCTTTGCTTTCGCAGAAGATTTGCTATCGCAATAACATTTATATGTTCATCCAGACAGGTAATATCCAAGAACGTGGAAGTAGTGGATAATTTGTGAAGAGTTCCATAGTTCAACAATGGCATATACTGAAAATAATAACAGGAGGCCAATACCAGGATTATTAATGACACATTCTGCAACCATTCCACATATCTCTCTTACCTCTTTTAATATAAGAGATTTTATTTTTCGTGCCAGGGCTGCAGGAAATTCCAGAATGATTTCTAATAATATATCTTCAAGTACAGAAGAGATTAGGCCAATTATTCAGTATGATCATGCTGTAAGTAAAATAATAAAGCAATTGAGTTTTTCCTCTTTAGGCAATAGATTAAAAGGGGCAAAAATAATTTTAAGAGTACATTATCATCATTAATGTTAGCTTTCGTCGACTAACATGTTGATAAAGTTTTTACAACACAAGTAGTGTAATTCTTTTACAGGAGCCCAATAGAACCATGGCTACATTTGTTAATGTACAACGATCGCAAACACAAGCGCAAACAGCACCAACTTCTGATAGTTACGTGATTAACCTTGATCTAAACACAGGAGAGAATACAGTGCATAATGACCAAACTACACACAATCATCAACATCGGCATACTATGTCAACTCAACAAATTTTTAATCATATACGAACTACTACAAATGAAATTGCAGCAGAAAATCATAACAATAACAATAGAAATGATTATTCTCAAGCAACTGCACTGGATCCACTTCAAACAAACCCTGAAGTACTTCCTCTCCTGCAGGCTTTAAGAACATATGCGCCATTTATTTTAATCTTGCTTACAAAAATTGTATATGATCATAGGGTTGGGATATTAAATTTTCTGGTATTAACTGTTACATTTAATCACGCTAACAGAAACTTAAAACGTGAAATCGCTAAAAAACAGAATCGTAGTGCGATTACTCTTTTGGTCATAATGTGCTATATTAGTGCATGCATAGTGTTTATTAACTTCATGTTTGAAACGCATATATTCTCTCCATACACTCAACCACTTTCGATGCGCGAATTATTATGGTCGATTACAGTAACGGATTTTGTATTAAAATTGATTACAATTATATTAAAAGTCGCCGTCACTTGTTTACCAGTGAGACTGTTAGCACTTCCAAAAAGGGTAAGCCCTTATTCTTTAAATAATATGTGTTAAATATATTACAATCTATAATTGTAGCTTTATTCTATATGAATTACAGGGAAAATATTATGTGATGGTTGAAGCAACATCTCAACTATATCGATGTATAGCCCCAATTCAACCATGGATATATTATTTACACGAAGTGTACCAAGGTCCAGAAAAAATACTAGGAGTGTTTTTGTCTGCAGGTTATGCGATCACAAAAAGCAATAATTTATTATCACACGTAAAACAATTTTGGGCTGCAGCATGGAAATTATTGCAAAATGTGGTATGTTGAGTGGTTTTCAAGGAGGAATATTATTAAACTATGATGCGATATTGAATCGTATATATGCAAGTTAGGCAAATATTATCCCAAACAAGAGAACGTCGTTGCATTTATTTCATATTCCAGAATCTTGGAGTGTCACCTTCAAAGGAACAATTAATTGAATCCGGTGGTATTTGCGCTATCTGCCACGATGAATACTTGATGCCTGTTAGACTTCATTGTAATCATATTTTTTGTGAAACTTGTATGTCCACATGGTTAGATAGAGAACGCACCTGTCCATTGTGCCGAGCTACAATTACAGACGATCCAATTTACCGAGATGGACATACGACTCATTTTATTCAGTTATTTTGATTACTCTATAAAGTCTGTTGCATCTGGTTTAGTTCTATACAAACAAACCTTTTTTGCCTTTTCAAATTTTTTTGCAAATCAGAAGTATGAGCAGTGATTGTAAAACGGATGTATTAGGAAAGTCATTGTATTCCACACAATAATTCAGTCCAAATATGTATCTTATATTCAGTAAGACGTCATTGAATTCGTAAAAGAACTAAATTTTCTAGACAAGTTATGTATATAATTAATAGTGTAAATATGACAGTTTCAAACATAAATATACAGTGGTAAGGCATACTATGATACTTAATGATATTTGTACACAAACAGAATATTGCTATACACAATTTTATGTACATTACAAAACATATGCAAATGTAACAATATGATTAAGGTGGTACTACTGTTTAAGTGATGAGCAAATAAAATAGTATATTTTAACAGCACAACAATGTATAATATATCAAATAAGAGTACCCATCTTAGTAAAACAATCAAGAAGATAATCACATGCAAGAACAGTAGAATAAATATTTCCAACAAAAATCTCTGTTCAATGACTTCTATATTAACGCCAAAGTAAATCTGTGCAAATACTGGATTAATTAATATGCAAATTATTGCAAAAAGTTTGGCTAAGAAGATATACAACACTGTCACGCAATAGTAAAAAGTTATAAAAATAAAGAAGTTAAATTGCAAAAGTTAGGTAAAATAGTTATGAACTTTTCTACTGACGTCTAAAACACAGCAGTACAGTGTTATTATGTGGACAAAAAAAATATGTTTAGTCAAAATAAAATGTATAAAAAATATTAGTTGCTACCATTGATTATTTTATCATTAACATACAACATTGATTGGTTGAATGGTTGCAGCAATATTTGGCCAACTTTGCTTAATTTCCAATGTAAATATATTGCTATGTACTTAATGTGGTTGTAAATACTTCAAAGTCACAAACATTTACTCAACTAGTTAACTATCAGTGTGGATTCTTTCCGTTAATTGGCCTTATATCCAACTTTTGCAACTCTCTTATATACATTTTTTATTTACAATACATTACAAAGTTTTATAAAAGTGATTTAAATATCTTTCCAACATCAAAGATTAGGAGTGCTGAATATCACATAGTAAGTAATATTCAACTTATTAAAAAATCATAAGTACTTGGTCCCCCACATATAAAATTTGATAACAGGATACAAGCTTCAACAGCAATATTATTGGTTTTACAACAAAATTTTATTGCATAAGAAAACAGGTTATACAATATTTACTTTCAAATGTGCTTGAAAGTATTCTCCATCTCCTTTAGTTGCTTGTTTATTAATTTGTCTATGTTGTTCACGGCTTACTATTTCTTCCAAGACTTCTCCATCACCTTTTATCAACCTATAACAAAATAATAAATAAATAATACTTTTATTGCAACATTTTAACATTCTGTACAAGTGTCAAAAGGAATAATTGTATGATATATGTATAAGTATGTCGTTTATGCAATCAATTACCTGTATCTTCCAGTTTCCTTATCATAAACTTTGCGTATTGTGCTTTGTCTTTTCTCCCACTCCTCTTTTGTCATTGGTGCCATTGCCTTTGCTCTGCCTGTTATGTCAGGCAGCAAGTTGTCAACATTTGTGGAAAACTTTTTTCCTTTCTGCTTATTCTTTGCAGATTTCTTTAATTGTACGTTTAATTTCTCCCGTGTTATTCTTTTCTTAATAATTGCTTTGGATTTTATATTTTTTGATTTGGCTTTCTTATGTCTCTTAGTATCTTTTGAACTGTCTGCGGTACTGTTGTTAGTAGAAAAACTTCTGCTGCTACTACTGTTGTTGGTGCTACTGCTGCTAGTGCTGCTACTGTTACTATCACTTGTGGTACTGCTGCTACTGCTACTGCTGCTACTGCTGCTAGAACTAGTACATGTACTACTGCAGCTATCACTACTTGCGCTACTTGAAGTGCTTGATGAAGAATGTGATCTGCATCTTTTTGACTTTTTGTGTCTGTTAGTTCCACTTTCTGCATTTTTTCTTTTCTTTTTTTTTATTTTCATATCTGCTTCTAGATGAACTAAATCAGGTTTGCGCCTAGTAGATCTTGACGAGTGTGCTGTACGTCTTTCTTTAGAACTTTTTTCCATGTTTTCTGTACAAGTATGAAAGTCTTTGCCATGGCTCTTACAGTGGTCTTTTGTTGTTTTGTTGTTGTTGTTTTTAGTTCGTAATCTGTTATAGTTAGAAGTTTTGCTCATATGGTTTTGAGATAGGAATTTTCGTTCATTATTATATTTAAGATACTCAGTACTATTATGTCTATTTCTGCGACGTTTGCTCTGGTGAAACAAAAGTGACTGTATATGCTCAGAGTTATGCTGTTTACATAAATGATTTCTGTATGCATCAGAGGATGTAGAGTTTCCTGTGCCCTTGTTATAACAACAGCGTCCTGATGAATCAAATTCATGTTGACTATAGTTAGATTTGCTGTGTTTCAAATTATCTGACATTTCCATTTTCTTTTTTGAAGCACAGTTAGAAATACTAGAAGAAGTTGAACTAGTAGAAGCACTTCTTTGCTTTGATTTGTGTCTCTTATCTTTGCTACATGTGTTTTGTTGTTTTACTTTGTTGTTGGAAGTTTCATAGGAAACAGAACTTGACCGCTTGTGTCTTTTTGTCAGTCATGGAATCTTTTTGTTTGTACAATATTATTCTTTTTTCTCTACTGTATTTATTCAAGGAATATTCAGTAATTATTCAAAGTAAATTATATGTGTACAATTTTACACAAATGTTCATATGTATATCAGTCTGTAACAAGTTTTTATATTTTAATATTAACTATGCTCTATACTTTTCCATTATATATAGCTACAACATTATGTTTGATAGCAAAATTATTTATATATATATATATATTGTGAATACACATGCCAAAATACTGTTATATGTGACTATATTACCACTTGATACTGCAACATATGGTGAAAAATATAGTTAATCAGTAACAAAGTTATATCCAAATAGTTATGCCTTATAATACTATAAACACCATGCAAGTAATGAAACTAACCCAACATATGTAATTTGTATATTGTTACTATCCAACTTGAGTATACTTAACTTCTGATCTCAACAAATAACAACATTTTCCACTCACACTGTACTTTGTTTTAAAGTAAATGTGTGACAGTGATGAGTGTTAACCATATCTATTGGATATTCATATACTTTTCTTTAAAGAGTGTAGGGCCGATGCGTATGGACTACCACCATTTTCAAATTTCAAGTAATTTAAGGTTTACCTTCATAGGATATATTTAATGTGATTACAAGTACTTTTGCGGCACTAAATGAAGTAATCTACTACAAAAAAGTTGTCAAATATATTGTTATTGATATATATGTAGAGAGATATATATGTATGTATTACTGATCTTAATTTTTTTAGCGAACGTATTTGTGTGTAAAAAATACGTATGATAATGCACGTTTAATAAAATGTTTATTGTACACAAAACGAATGTTTATAGGAGCGTTAATTTCATTTATTTTTGTTCTACTTACATGAATATGTAAATAATGTATAATTATAGTGCCTAAAGTCAAATTGGACACTCATTTGTTGTTAACCTTTGGACTATACTATGGCAGTTCTCAGCAGAAACTACTTAAATTATTACGTGTCAAATATTATGCATAAATAATGAATGAATTGAATCTAAAACATGTTGCCGCAAAAAGGAAAATGTTTTTGTAAAGAAAAAGTAAGTGTTAATCAAAATATAGTACATAATATATACCAAGTGTGTTATAATGTTCCCAAACATTTCTTATCGTGCCGAAAATGATTAAAGAATCTTGCTGGGAAATTGCAATAAATCTCACAGAAATATATTGCTACGTTAGGTAAAAAAATTGTTTTATTTTGTTGTTCCTTTAAATGTTGCTTAAACAATTACATTTTGTGAATCAAGTTGGAATTCATGTACCTCGCAATTGAGAAATATAAAGTGTTTACCATGTTTAAATTGGCGACACGTCGAAACATGAAATAAAAATTAACAAATATGTATTCGACCCGATGACATTTACGTATGGCGTAATATTGCTTATTAATTGCCATACCAATTATCATTGGTCAAGCACCCGGACTTCGTTTTCCTTATATCAGCGTGCGTTGGTAACAACCGTTCCGACCTGATGAAATAAATCATCTCAAGTTTGACGCAAAACACGGACTGTTACCGTATAAAGACATATACAAAATTAATAAATACAATACAAGAAACATATATAAGTTCATATGGAAAATTTTATATGAATATTATACCTATGTGTGATGACAGTTTTATTTTGAGAAGTCCTACTGCTACAATGTGTAGGAGTATTGAAAATAATAGAAAAATATTATTACGGCAAATCGATAGTGATGATTAATGTGAATCAAAATCTAGTGCACACATGCTTGACAAACATTAAGATCTTTCCTTTCAGATATCCACTACAATCACTAAGTATAACTGCTTAGAACCCGCTTTGTGTACTGAACTGCGAAAAATTGTAGATGCAATCACTGCACCTGGTAAGGGGTTATTGGCAAGTGATGAGTCTCCAGCAAGTTTGGACGAAAGATTTGGAGAACTCGGTATTGAGAATACCGAAGCGTCTCGTCAAGAATATCGACAAATGCTATTTTCCACTGATAAGGTCATTAATAATAATAATCATGTACAGCGTATCATACATTAACTTATACATGCAATTGTCTCTATAACGGGGTCTCTATTATTTAAAAAAAATGGTTCACATCTTAACAAAAATTACCAAAAAAATGTCTTAGAAATAAAGCGACTTTTGTTATTTTAAAATAGAGATATGTATATTTTGCCTAGATACTTTTACTAATTATTCTTTGTGCTGAGACGAGTTTTTTAACTTGCAATACATTTGCCAGATGTACATACATGATTCTTTTATTTTGACAACAATTAACTTAAAATCTTTGAGGTGTATTAATTTAAATAAAATGTGTATACATCGCAAGATTCCCTGGTCGGAAAAGAGTAACTTTAGCATGCAAAAGTTTTGCTAACAATTAATGATTGGACAGTTAATTTTGTTTCTATGTTTGAACGATCACATCGACTGGTGATAGAGAAAGTGTAATGAGCAAATGACTGACAATTTTGTCCTCAAACATCATGTTTTACAATTTTATAATAATTGTTTAGTTCCTCTAAAGATTTTTTTATGGTTAAATTACTTATGCCATTTTACAGGAAAATCATACGATAACTATTATATATAAAATCTATTAATGGAATCTCCAACGATATTCATAAACTCTAATTCACATTGCACTTTTCTCTTACGTACAGTTTGTTTTACATGTGGCGCTGTGTTTAATGAAATGATGTAACCGATAAATAACTAATTTCCTCATCGCAGTCCAAATTGTCGCAATACATTGGTGGCGTAATCTTGCATCATGAAACTGTATATCAAAAAACCTCCGATGGAATCGATTTTATTGAATTACTTCGACAACAAAACATCGTACCTGGTATAAAAGTTGATAAAGGACTAGTGCAACTTTTTGGTACGGAAGAAGAGACTACAACTCAAGGATTGGATAGTTTACAAGAAAGATGCATACAATATAAGAAAGATGGTTGCCATTTCACTAAATGGCGATGTACATTTTCAATCAGCGACACATTGCCTAGTCAGTTAAGCATGACAACAAATGCCAATGTTCTAGCGAGGTATGGACGGCGCACACCATAGATTTGTATTTTTCGGGTTATATCTGTATTTGACTTTATTTGTACACTTCTACTGTCTAGTAATATGCCAAAATGCACATTTGATGACCATAAATATTCATAGTCATAGTTGCGTGAGATGCTTCGAAATATGAGTTTTCTATTCATTCGTCTTTTTTGTCGTATAATTTCTTCATAATCATAATTTTTGTCAGTAATTTATACTTAATGTAAACAATTAAAATACCGTTTAACGTCCTATCATTTTTCACATAAAGATATGCAACTATATGTCAAAGTGCTCGAATGGTTCCAATTGTTGAACCTGAAGTATTAACCACAGGCAGCCACAGCATAGCGAGGGCTCAGCAAGTTCAACAAGAATTGCTTTCTATCCTTTTCCGATGTTTGAATGAACATCATGTTTACCTGGAAGGAATGATTCTGAAACCAGCCATGGTTTTGTCAGGAGCCGATAGTAACAAAAATTGCACGCCTGAAGTACTTAATAATTATTGTTATACTATACGTTATTCAATGTTCATTACAATTCAATTTGTAGTTTGTTACAGTAACAAACTACCTATATTATCTCAATGTGTTTATTGCAATTATCGCAGATTGTAGGTGAACACACAGTAACAACTCTGCAAAGAACAGTGCCACCTGCGGTGCCAGCGATAATGTTTCTAAGCGGCGGCCAGACAGATGAGGAAGCTGTATTAAATTTAAATGCCATTAATACATTCGGAGACAAAAAGCCATGGCGGCTCAGCTTCTGCTATGGACGAGCTCTGCAGGTCAATTAGGTTACTTTTATTTATTTACAACAATTACAAAAGATAACACAAGTACAATTACAATGATAAAAAGATTACAACATTTATACTGCATGACATGGAAATTAACGAAATAACAAATTAACAGTTATGCTATCGGCCTTACATATCTGTAACCAAATTATAAAGGTTCTCCCTTTGCACAATTTCAACACTTCACGGCTATATAAAAAACTGTCCCATCATATTTTGCAAAATGGTAACAAGTTAATTATCAAAAAATTATATGGGAAAGGTTTCTTCCTGGCCGAATGATAGCAAATGTGCCAATATGAGTAGGTTAAAATAAATAAAATAAAAATACGGTGCTTTGATTATTTTTGAAGAATTCGGCGATGCAGGTCTGGAAGGGAGAGGCGGCAAATGTGGAAGATGCTCAAATTGTATTTTTGGAACGCGCGAGGCTATGTTCAGAAGCCGCGTTGGGACAATTACAGTCAAATGATGGTTTGAATGGGAAAATCCCGTCTCTGCGTGGCGACTGATCAATGTAATTCCACATATTTCTATATATAAAAAATGCTTTCAAATAAGTTAGTTTTACATGAGTTCTTACGTACAGCCCGTAGCGAAAGTTCGGACATGCGATGAAGCTTTATATTTTCTATCTTTGTTCCAGCCACATTTTCTGCTGTTTCGTAAATGACTTAGCGTTGAGACCACTACTATGATGATAAGCGGCAAAGTGCCAGCACAAATGACAGAAGACAGTCTAATCAAAATGTGGGTGGGTCTCGCAAATCTTATCAAACAAAGTTTATCATGGAAGTGAATGAAAGCTGGTGCGAAGAAGATCGAATTAACTTACGTACACTTAAAAAATTTAAATACATGGGAGCATCAACCTTAATCTTCCACAGAAAACCTCGCACATTGATCGTCTTGAATGTCAAGCAAGGTGCCCTTGACTGACCTCTGAAATAACGGTGCTCAATGAGAAGATAGAACTTGTACGTGTCAGATGAATCGTACGAGAAATGTTGCTTGCGGAGTAGTCGATATGTCATCATCTTTGTAGATCTCCACCAATGGATACCGTTTCCCTACTCTCTGGCTAGACTCACCATCACGTGGTATATTTCAGTGCCGTACGAACGTAAAGAGCGGGATAAATTTTTCAAACAAACACGTCTTACTATATTATAAATAGTGCGTCAAGTGTTCACATACATTTTACCTTCTTGCACAGAAAAAACCTTTAAAATATCTTATGGAAACTGAAAGGTATTTTTAATTTGAATACACTTTATCAACTTTGAGTAAGCAAAACTTATGTTAAAAATCGGAAACAGTGAATGTGATAAATACGCTGAATCAGACAGTATTGATGTAACTTAGCTTCTTACACAATCCGACACTATTTGTAAATAGAAATTACTGCAAAGAACTGCTGCTTAAATAATAATAAAATACTGCAGAATGTACCATGTATGTATCCATGTTATTTTATTTGTCAAAACATGTTGTAGAATATTCATCGTCAATAGTTTTATAGTCCAAGCAACCAGTGGGAAAGTAATTTTGCCTGGAGAAAGTTCGTGGTGCTAATATTATGCACGATGTCCCTGTTGCCTATCGCGAAAACGGCATGTAAGGAAAGCAGGAGGTTGAGCACCGTGTGAATTAGGAAGAGAGTGCGCACGCGCTGCCACACTCCCGAGCAGACTTTGAAACCAACGAACTCCTTCACCCGTTTCAGTTGCTCGTGAGCCTCCAAACGGTGTGATACGTGTACGACATTTTTTTCTACGTACGAATCAATTTATCGACAGCAGGTGAGCTAACATTTCTCCTTTATAATCAATAGCAAGATTGTGCAGTTATAAAACCGGTAAATATTCTATTTATTAAAAATTTCGAATTTGGGGTGTAAAATATAACCGTGGTATAACTTGCATATGCGACCTTCCGTCGAATTCGACCTTGACTGACATTTAGTCGGCACCCGCCTATTTCCACGCTCTTCCCCGTGAATGATTCGATAGCATTAGTACGTGTACACGTACGCAAATCGTGTCTGCACCTGCCGATAAATTGAACGTTATCAACTCGAATAGTGTTATATGAATTTAACAGATGTGTCTGTGAAACAATAAATCATGGTATACTTACCGAGTTTTTGATAATTACCAAGCACACGAAATAGAAGCGATTCTACAACGTAAAGAACCTTGTGACAAACAGTGATCTCGCGATTATGATAAAAATTCTTGAAGGAATATTATTATATTTAAGATCTGTCAGATCAATATCTTATGAAATAAATATGTAAACGCTGATGGATATTGGGGCAGGATGCAATTTTTCATTACAGTTAATAAATTAGCAGAGCAATTTACTGTGTAATTGCGTACTATAAATGACTGATAATTCCATCATCCCAATTCATAGAAAATAAATCGATATATCGGATGTATACTCCTTCCTCCAGCGTCGTACGTTACAAGTACGTCTTCAGGCAGAGCTTTAGTGATTTTATATTTACTTATCTTCTTTATTTATTATGCATTTTTATTATGCATCTAAGTTATTGTAGTAATATAAATGTTGAGATGGCTTATACTTTTTTATTTATATTATATTTTGGCTCTTGAGCGTGTAGCAATTAATTAGGAGTGAAATATTATGCAACATAATATTCTTGCCAAACAATGCTTAAGATAATTTTGACAGTATTGAGTCACATGACAACAAAGATGCTTGATGTCACTAACTTTACACGCACATACAGTCCAAGATGAAAATTCAGTGTATATGTACATGTTCAGTTTGCACATATATACTCGGCTGCACACGTGTGCTTCCCGTGAAAATTTCGTAATTCATTCCATTGCACACAAGTGTTGACAAAGTGCTGGCGTAATACCAGTTCACTTCGATCCTGTCAGATTACATATCGTTATTACTGGTATCGTTAGTTAAAATAAAATTATTGTTCTATGCACAATGTTTGAAATAAATAGTTATGTAATCCTAATTTTATATTATTCCATCGTCTTCGGCAACGTAACCCTTGTTTGTATAAACAGCGATATGTACATTAGAACTGTAGAGAAAACACGGAAAAAAATGTTAATAGCCATGTAGAATTTTATATTCGTACATTATTGGATTGTTCGCACATGCTCAATTGTGAATATTCTAATGTTTATTAAGTATTCATATATAAGTGGAGTAAGTAGATAACAAAAGCTTTTGAAATGGTGCTGTTATTTAATGTAAATATATTTTACAGCGTAACTATTTACTGTACACCCAATAATTTATTATCATTTATTAACAATTTGGGAAACAAAGAGTGTTACCGAGTATCTGTATTTAAGTACCGAGATTTTCATTTTTATTCTTGTACTGTATCGCGTACAGATATAGACAGTTGGCAATCATTTTAGTGTTTATATGTATAAACATGAGAGTTTATTCGTTTCGATTTGTCTGATCTTGAAGCTCGAAAACTATAAATTAGTACGAGGTACGTAATACGGACTTTTTCTAGTGATATACGGCAGTTTAAGTGATGGAATCTTTTTGATGATCGCAAAGATATAATTTATTGCTTTTTTCTACTCTGCTGGTAATTATATGAGACTTATGTAATTTTTTAAACTTTATTAGACTTTATTAATGGAATTAAAATTAATGTCTATTATTGTCTCCGTGATCTAACCCCAAATTAAATCATAGTGGGTGCTGTAGATTGTGTATTACTTTCTCCATGATTTTTTAGACACCATCGCTTGGAGAAGCTGCGTATAGTACACGGACGGGTTATCAAACATAAATTTAGCTGATTACAATTGATAATTAGCTAGCAAAACAAAATTCGGAAAACATGCAATGAATTGTATTCGTCGTTAAGATTCTTTGGCCACTTTTTTACCTCGTGTTAATAAATAAAGGAAAGCAAGAACAAATCGACGTTAATATACATTTATAATTTCGTTATGATGGAAATGCCTTGTTCAATATTTAATTAATATAATGTGAGACTAGTCCTTGTAACAAAAATATTACATACATTTGATTAAGCACAGACAGTTCACAAGTAGTTGTGTATTATTGCAAGCTACCACTATAAGTGATTATTTTCTTGAGCAATAAAATCGCGTACGATGAATCATTTTTACATACATGTGAGTGAATCAATTTCAGCGGTACAGACGACACGGGCATCAACTTTGAACACTTCATTCAGAAAAATAGGCGCATGCGCATTCTGTCCAAAACAGGAATCCTTTGATGTATTGACCGTTACAAAGGAGGTACTCCGTGGCTCTCAATATACTTGTGTTTCTGAAAGTAGCGTGAGGAACAAATTCGGGAACTTTAATTAATATTTTGTGTTAACGTACGTTGATTAAGAATGTTTCTAAAATAACTAAATAAGATTACATTTTTATTATATCGATTGAGCACCCTTTTAAAATATAGGGGCCAAAATAAATATTTTTGGGTCTATGTGTCGGAGTTGAAATAAACAAATGTTTAAAATAGATTTTCTTCTGGCAACCTCATTTCACCAATCAGTATTCTTGCCGATTATTTAAAGGCGTAGCATAGCCTTTTGTACATACAGTTGTAACCTATAAGAAAATAGACAAATCAAACTAACGCTTGCGTTTTGTTGAGTCAAATATAAATATGTGTTGTATACTTACTACTTACGTACTTCAAATTACTATTACTACCATTTTAAACATTCCAGTAGCGCTAATTTACCTTTGAAAAAGACCACCTTGCTTGCACTTTGCGAAAATTCAAAGTCGGTTTTCTCGAAAACGGAGCGTTTAAATAAAAATTATCATACGTTTTTTTCAACTTATTTTTGCATGTACATTCACCTCCTTTTCGGTTGTACCACCGGTTCGTGACCACTCTGTATATTGGAAGAAATTCTTCAGTGCTGGATAAATATTATAAAGACTTTACATAAAAATGAAACACGACGATCGCCGGAAACTCTTCCTACGATAATAACATTATAGAAATATTCACAACCTATACTGGAAACTTTGAAAAAATGCGTTGCATTGAAATAGTCAAAATATCACTATGACATATCCTCCAAAAAAATGTGCATAAAGTACAATAGGTCTATGTACACATACGTACATGTGAAATATGGTAAATGTCTAATGAAACTGAGAAATTATACATAAATATGGTATAGGTTGGTGGAAGATGCAAAACTTACTTCCCTGCGAATGCGAATTTTTTTTGATCGAAAAAATATAAATGGATAATTCACAATTAATATGCCCACTTTCGACATTTGACACGTTAAGTTCTTTTACGGGCAAATCTACGACTAGGTCAACTACTAAGTTCACAACAATTCAAAATAGAAAGTAGCACCGTTTATTACTATACTAATTTTTGTTAGCCGTACATGCCTTTGCTTTTTTAAATATTTTTCGAACAATGTAATGTAACTTTATTTTTAGTGATCAGATTTGAAAATTTTATCTTTTTACTTATCTTCAATTTTTCAGTACCAAACAATTAGAAGAAAATCACACATAGGATTTTGTGTCCCAACACTAGTCATGTTAATCTCGTATAGTTTAGCACTCACAACAAATCTCATGTTCTCATGATCGATTGATATCTGAGTTATACGCGACCGTTTAGTTGTATTCAATTAATGACGTCTGCGCCCTTATGACCTATAACCTCTGCTATTAGCTTCACTGTCGCCCTGATTCGTACTAATCGGTGTCGTACTTACAATAGTACAATGCAGCTAAATGTAAGTCAACCCTATGTAAAAGCACGGAGTGTGTCACATAAGCGTGCAGTACGGATCATTAAAGGAGTCGAACCCATTGCCAGTCGTCGTTTGGTGCTTCTAGAGACGTAAGCTTGGGCCGTCGTCTGTTCTTTCCTGGCAAATGCGAAAAATGTGGTCGATAATTACAGTGGAGTTCTCGATTGGATCCATTTATTTTGCGAAATCATGGCGGGTTCGGGCAGAGTAATATCGTACTGTAGTAGTATCCACTGTAATTTACACTGTAGTTAGGTTTCTCCTTGCATCTATATCAATAAAATTTACAGACGTATGTGCGAAGAATTTCATAAAGAACAATATGTTCTCCCCACTCTGCTGTCTCGTCAATATAGGCTTCTTTCTTTCATGTCATTCTTTATACTCGCTTTTGGCTGTCACGAAGATATAATGGACTAACAGCATGTATTCTTAACATTGTTATTCTTAATATGATTAGTATGTAGAATGATTATCATGTGGGAGAATTGATTTTTGTATTATTACCAATATTACCATAATTTAGTATTACTCATTTATTGCAGCAATTGATATTTATTCTTTGTTACATTTGGCTCTTGTGCGGAATCACAATAACATCGATAGTGGTGCGAGTATTACTCGCTATTTACAAGTCGAAATATCGAATTACTCAAGAATAGTTCTTTCCGTAAACGGAAGATATTTATAGCTTTATTGCTCCGAGCTAATCTTGTAGTTGACGCGAACATTTTTCAATCGTCTTACCGTTAAATTTTTAAGATTAGATATAATGCGTTTAATGGTAAGATCATAAGAGAACACTAAAGATAATAATTATAAAGAAAACTCAAGGGTTGGAAATATTGGTCATCCGCATTTTAGTGCATCCGATACGTTAGTATCAGTAGGTAGAAACATTACACTAAAACGGTAATTTTCTGGGGACATTAACGTGGGATACCACATATAAAACCGTTTTTAAAAATAGAAGGAAATAACCTCTATCAATATATATATTTTTTCATTATAATTGCGTTATGTCGAAATATCTTAGTGACTACATCTGTCGACATCATCCACCTAACAAGACATTAATATGATAAATAATCGTTGCATTTCTTAAATTACAAAACCTGTTGAACGACCCAGTTTAAAAATTCACCTAATGACCTGCAAATATTAAAAGTGCGAGAATCTTCTGAACTTTAATAAAAATATTATGTGACATATACAATATGCCATTATCACGGATTTTTGTTTTAACAAATTATACAAATAACGTAAATAAAAACCATAACATAGTAGCCTTCGTGCAGCACATTTTTAAATGCAGAATAAACGCCATAAAATGTACAAGTAGTACAATTCTTGTTTCATAACCGTATCAAGTTTGTATGCTTTGACTCGTCGATTTAATATTTTCTGCTAGAGTCGTAACGTATTTGTAGGATTAGACATATTGTACTCTGTCATTTTCGACCATTCTTTCACTAACCAATAAAACTCGATTTACAAACCATTATGGTAACATGTTTCCCATTACTCGGTTATAAAATTATGTACATAAACAACAAGTTTTATTTTGTGTTTATTCCAATAGTAACTTTCGAATCGATATTCCGACAATAATTATTTCTCAAACGTCTATATGGGTCATTTATTAACCCTTCGCGAACAAAATCTTTTGAACTCGTTTATCGTTTATTTCAAATCTCTTTTCACTTTTAATGGTATTTATAATTTGTACATTGTTTAACAACATAGATGACAGTTGCAGCAGGAGAATAAAATGAACATAACTATACAGACTAATTATAAGGAAAAACATATTTTAACTTATTTAATAACTTATTTAATTTATTAACAATATTTTAACTCTGAACGTATAACACAAATCCATAAAAAAAGGGCAAGCTACAATATAATGTCTATAAGATACAAGAAAATTACCAAAAATAAATTAAGCTATATATATTTTTAAAAAGTCATGGTAATAATATTGTTTCTTGATATAGTGTGCTTGGATGTTCGCATAGACATAAAATTTTATCTTTGGTGCATACTTATGTAATTGTATTATATACATTACATACATCATTATTGCTATATGCACTCGGAATACCATGAAATATTTTCACTTAGCTCATCGACTTCATATCGATTCGTAGTATACTCAGTCGCTAAGATATCCTACTCTCTCGGAATCTTCTCTAAGCTTACCTTAACATTAAAGATGGTTCTAACGTAAGTTATTTACATAGATGCACTTGTTCTGTATTGCAATATAGTGTATAAATTCACTCCTTTCTAATTAAATATTTTGTAAATATACTTGATTTGGATTTTTCTGAGATAGAATATTCTTGTTTTATACCAAATAACAGTAAATTGCGTCAGAGCGACTACGGTTGACAGTTTATACCAGTTCTCAAATTTTTGCAGAAAATGGTTGCAGAAAAGTACGATAGAGCTGAGCCTGAGCTTAAAGAGGAGCTAAAGAGGATCGCTGAGCAAATTGTTGCACCCGGCAGGGGAATTCTTGCGGCTGACGAGTCAACGGCAACAATCGGCAAACGCCTAAAGGATATTAATGTTGAGAACACCGAAGATAATCGTAAGGCTTATAGGCAACTACTCTTTACAAGCGCAAAGGTATGACCTGTTTAACTGCAGTTTACTAATATTATATTTTAATCCACATCCTTGCTCTCTTTTCCTTGTTTTTCTCATATCCTTTCTAACATCATATCTCATTCCTTTGGAACTGTAGTAAATTGGTGTTTAAATAATTATTGTATGACCTTCATGTTCCTACAACGTGCGAAATAATTGTGCTTCAATAAAACAATAACGTTTGATATAATATGGTACATTACATAACTGCGTGTTTGCTTTGTAGAGGTGAGGATTTAGGCGAGAATAGAGCAGAAAGTATGACTTTCCCAAAATACAAGGGGAGGGCCAGGGTTGTGGGTCACCGATTTTGTTCCAATTTTGTGCAGACCTTCTTTACCCGAAAATATTGGACACGTGTTTATGTAATGTGTACCTATTTTTTTTTATTAACTTATTACTTATTATATTTATTATTTTTTGGGAAGCAATTTGAAACACGTCTGCAAAATTTCAGCAGGATCGAAAAATTTTGATTTTTGGCATTAGTTTTCTCAAAACTGGGAGAGTGCTGCCACTTTTTTCAACACACGTCTCCAATATTTTCGGATAAAGAACGTCTGTGCACATTTGAACTAAATCGGTGACCCACGACCCTGGTCCTCCCTTGCTTGTCTCTTTTATTTAAATATACCTCATCCATAAAAATAAGCACAATACTGCGTCTAACGCTACGCAATTAAAATTGCACAGTATCCGCTTCGCTCGTTTGGCACAGACTTTCCTCAAACGCACTTTTCTCTCCCTAAAGATGGCCTTGCCCTTCCTTCAATTTCCCGCGGCCTTGCCCAATGACGGTAGACAGACCGTCCGGCAAGCTACTGCAGCCTTAATTGAAAATATCGATTCTTTTGTCATCACTGGTGCTTAGTCTGTAGTGTCAAATATTAGACATTCTAAATATAAGTGATTAATCAGTTTATCAAAACTTATATAATTAACGTATGCAATGTTGTATTTCTCAAGGAGTATCGTTTAGTGATAATAAGTTCTGTACAAACACGTAGTGAATGAACTAAACTTACAATTAGACTGAAAGTGATGCGCTCGCGGCATCATCAAATGGGCGCTGACAGCCCCTCTGCTACTGTCAAAGCTATCGCGCCACACTCTCCATGTCTACCTTCTATTGTACATACACGCGTCTTGTGTATTAGCCTCCCACTTAGCTTACAGTTTATATCGCTCAACTTACAAAAGGTACTCAATTTAGTATGACTTAAAAATGGATATCTGTTTCTCTAGGATGTCATCGGGCAGCACATTTCTGGTGTGATTTTATTCCATGAAACACTGTACCAGAAGGCTGACGATGGTACACCTTTTGTTGAACTTCTGAAGCAACGTAACATTATCCCCGGCATCAAAGTTGACAAGGGCGTCGTCCCCCTATTCGGCACAAATGATGAGTGCACAACACAAGGTCTTGATGACCTTCAGGCTCGTTGTATTCAATACAAGAAGGATGGATGTCACTTTGCCAAGTGGAGGTGTGTCCTCAAGATCAAGAAAGATACTCCGAGTAAGCTTGCTATCCTAGAGAACGCAAACGTTTTGGCGCGCTATGCATCTATTTGTCAGAGCGCCAGGATTGTGCCAATCGTTGAGCCTGAAATCCTACCCGATGGCGATCATGACCTTGCGCGATGCCAACAAGTTACCGAAGAAGTTCTTTCCGCGGTTTACAAGGTCAGTAGGTTACTAGCGCTATAGAAATGATTTTACTTATCATTTTCGCAATTGTACCATTATTTTATCGGTTCTTCAAAGACTTGCGTAAAGCACGACTTGTTTCTCGATTGAATCTATTTGAGTGTGTCTATATTAAGTCTTGCTTTATAACGCTCGAGCTTTAAGAACCACATCAATTCTTTAATTCTCTTGAGTTGACTTTTTGTAACTACAATTTGCATCAACTGAAATACAATCACAAAATGAAACAGTTTCCTGCGGCGAAATGCTACCAACAAAATATGAAAGAATAATTTATTTACTGTGAAGGCACTCGCTGACCACCACGTGTATCTCGAGGGCACTCTGTTGAAACCGAACATGGTCACTCCTGGGCAAAGTTGTCCAAAGAAAGCAACTCCACAGGAGATCGCAGCGGCTACTGTTACCGCTTTGATGCGCACGGTGCCACCAGCAGTTCCTGGAATCACTTTCCTGAGTGGCGGGCAGTCTGAAGAAGAGGCGTCAGTAAATCTTGACGCCATCAATAAGTTCCCAGCAAAGAAACCATGGGCACTGACCTTCAGCTACGGTCGTGCACTTCAAGCGTCAGTTCTTCGCGCATGGGCTGGTAAAGCCGACCAGGTAGCGGCTGGTCAAGAAGAACTTATCAAACGGGCCAAGGTAGGAAGACTTAACTCGTATATGCTAATTCTGTCCTCTAATTACATCACAGAATGCGTTGATTTTATGAATTTGTTTTTCATTGTTTGGATACGTTGTAGAACTATATAATAGTAGTGCATTGGCAACAACCATATAATTGATTATCGTGGAAAACAAGTTAAGATAGTGATTGTCGTTCAATTATATTCAATCACACTTTATCTTATTACCATAATTCTCTGATTCTTGTGTAATTCACAAAGAAATAAGACGTGTAACGTTACGATCAATACATAAAAAGTTTATGTTTCGTCGTGGGTTACATTTTGTCAGAGAATAATGAAGGTACCAGTTTTGTTTTTCCCGATTGAATCAATTTGTTTGTATTTCTTACTTTTTATGTGTTGTGTGTAGAATGCAAAATGATATTTGATAGTGCATTTTGTGACTTTTTACATCATCTTCACTTTTTACTTCTACATATGGCTTGCCCCCCATCCTGTAATGTATTTTTTGTTTGCATGGTATATATGTGTGCTTCTTTAGGCAAATGCTGCAGCTTGCCAAGGCAAATATGTCGCTGGCAGTATTGCTAGTAAAGCTGCTGATACTTCCCTCTTCGTGAAATCTCATGCCTACTAAACTGTAATCTTTCCATGTTTGAAGTCTACTATAAACGACGGTAAGTTTAAAAGTCGAATGTGACAGATCAATACTATTTTGTCAATAAAACTATCGCCAAATGTCCTTTAATAGTGTATTACTGAATGCGCATATAGTTTTGCAAGTACATGTCATTGCGTTTTATAAATATACAGATTATTTTGTAAAATAACGAACTTAGTCAACCATTTTAGATATGCAGAATATTGTTTGGTACTGGAATATCAGCAATAAATTTCTTTTTTCATGTACCAACTTCTTACAGCAAGTTAAAGCTGGGAAATAGGGCACACAACATGATATTTATTTACAAGAACTTAGATAAACATACATTTCTCATCCTTCTTACAATTTGAATTACTATGAGTGAACGATTTCCATATTTTTCTTCCTCTTTTTAACGATTTCGGCGTCCATAAGTTTATTACGCTTTAGTTTTTAACATTTCCTACGTAATCGTATGTGCTTAATTATGAGTTATTTTATTATAAGACAATATTTTGGTTTGTGGCATATGTTAGTTGCAGTTTTATATAAATATTCTAATTAATTCGATGCCATGTTCCATATGTTTACTTAATACATGCAAGTTATTTGACTAACTACATGTTATTTAATGCAACAAGATGATCTGTTTTTCCTATGTTAATCGCTAATGGATTATACCTGCACAAATGCGCCAAATAACGAATTTTTTATGTTTGTTATTATTTTCAACTTTTGATACCACTCTAATTAGCCGTTGAAATAATGAGCATCGCTTTTGGTTACAAGTAAAAATTGTGTCTATATCTTATTATTATATATTCCTGCGTGACACATGTGTATTAAAATGTCAATTTAATAATTATTTGAATTTATGTTTTTTATAGTCATGTCGTAATGAACCGAATTTGTGATATTTGTATAAATGAAATCGTAAAGTACATTTCAAGAAAAAAGTAAATTGGAAGTAAATTTCATCTGCCTCTATTGTATATCACTGTATACAACGAAATAAATAATACTTCATATGGCTTCGTCGACTCGTTGTGAAGTTTTGACGATAAGCCAAACATAAAACACAAGATCATAATTTTTGTTGCTTAATTAAACATTCCATTGGCAATTTATTACATCAATATCTTAAAAGAGTAACGATCTTAAAAATGTGTGCAATTGTCTTATGAATTCCAGAGTTGAGAAATGTACATTTTATATGCGAATATAAAACGCATATCCACAATAAGTAATATATATGGTTTTTCTCACACAGGCTAACAGTGAGTCAGCACTTGGAAAATACGCTGGTGGTGTTGCCGGAGCAGCTGGTGATGCGGCCCTCTTCGTTGCAAATCATGCATACTAAGATACGATAGTCAGTCAAATAAAAAGGCGTCAAGAGGATGTCAAATTATCTACTGAAAATAATTAATAATATCCATACAAGACCGAGAATGCGATAAACACCTCAATACATCACGCAACCGAATGTTCTACGACAAAAATTACGTACCAACCATATGTCAGTCATGCATGCAAAGAACGACTGCACACAGTTAAAAAATATCAAACGTAATCTACAATATGATGAAAGTGACGGGGGAAAAACTCTGATATTACTGGGATATGGGTGTACAGAACAATAGGTACTGAAAAGTTATCGGTATTATCGGAAAATGATAAAACAATAAAGTTTGTTGTGAGTCTCTTGATACATATAGTATTACTAAATGCGGTATAAAACAAAATAGTTTTTTATTTGTAAACTTTTTATTTCATCGCCAGCGTTTCCTAAATCTCTGCTTGCTTTTTGTTAGATTCTTTGGTACAATGAAACTGCTTATTCACTGTGCTACCAATTCTTATCATATGTAAAACTTTTCCTTACGCTTGCGAGACAAATTACTCCGACGTTTAATGAACAGGATGAACATTTAATATAATAAATGTATAATTCGATTGCGGTGATTGTGTGCGGTGTACCGTAACGAAACGACAAATCTTTAAGGAAACCTATATCAAATTTGAAAAAATGAAGCAAATAAAGGAAAGACGTTTAGGTGACGTTTGATATGTAAACTTATTCTCCATCAGGAAACAGATTTCGCGTGTTACATACATGTATTATTATATTCTGTAACCGTATAATTAGATCCAAACATATTATCATTATTAAAGTCTTTATGATAATCTACGTGTACAAACAGAAAACGAAGAAAATCCATATTAAAAGTTGTCTGTTAGCCAATGGATCGAATACAAACTGTACTATTGTGTCATCTTACTATACAATACGTTTATCTTATTAGATGGCATATTGAAACGTAATTCATATATCGACATTATGCTTAATATTTTCATTGTAATCTAGGTCACCAAATACACTGTGGAGGGTAACATGTTGATTTCGCTTGTCCAGATTTCTCCAACAATAATCAATTATCATATATATACAATGAACCCTGATATAAGTGCACAAGTAATTGGAAATTGGAATTATGGGAAAAGGGATCACAATATTTTTGACAAAAAAAAATGTTACTTATTAAAAACATCTGTATTTAACTCATAAACACCAAAAGCTTACTTTTAACTTAAAATTTCACGTTTTCTAACGCTTAAGCAGTCTTGATCTGTGACCCCCTGTATTTTATATACACCCCATGTATAATCAATTCTATGACACTGATTGGCAGGAGGGGATACTATAAACCATCATTGTAGAAAAGATAAATTTGTGGTGAGTATGGAAAGGTAGTTGGCTAGATATCATAGGATGTAAGACCTTGTGGGCAAACAAAGGATGCACAAGATTACGGTCCGCTGTGAAAGATAATGAAAGGAATTGGTTTACTCATAATTTCCGACTTTTAATGACTCACAATCAGCCCACTCGTTATAAAATTCGAGGATACGACGTTCGACATTAGATATTGTAATTAACTGGTTATTTATTACGGCTAGTTGTATAGTTATTTATTTCTGCGCTCTACTTTGTAGGCTGCTCTCTAGAAGGTAACCAAGCAGAATTCTATTCTTCTCTTCTCCAGTAAGCGATTCAGGGCTATGTTGAAACGTATGGCAATAGACCATCTCTGTAGTCTACTTTCCAGCGGGTAACCGCCAATAGTCCTGCTGTTCTCTCCTCCACGAAATGACTCAGGATTGGGAAATTCTTCTATACCCTTCTTTTTAAGAAGCGACTAAGAGCGAATTCAACCGTTCTTTGCTCTAGAGGGGGTCCGGGGATAGGCTCCTCTGTCGGGAACCTTCCTGCACTTCTATCTCCGCGAGGCGTTCGGGGGTGAGTGTACCGGATCCCTTCTAAGAGGGGCTGAAGAGATAGCCCTGGTCTTTCTGGGCCACCGTGGTATTACCATGTGTCCTCGTAATAGTGAATAACACGATATGTGCTGCAGAACTGCGTTACTTCTACTCATCAGTAACTGTAACAAAGGGAATCGTTACAAAATGCATCAAGTACTATGCATGTAGGTTAGATCACGGTCGGATGACGTCGCAAGTTTTCTCAATTATTCTAGACGTTTTGACAAACATCCTTAGTCGGCGGTGCATTAACTTGTCTTTTATCGTGAGTGCGAGAAGAACAGAAAACTGTATTTTTCTCTCACTTGATTTTTCTAAATGTTTGTGCCTGAACAAACACATTTTCTTTGCCATCATCCCTCATTTAGTTTGAAGGTTGCATCTGTGTTATTATCAGGAGTTCTGAGTTTTGTTAAAATTTGTCACGTTTGAAGAGCATGCACTAAAGACCACTTAACAAGAGAAACCTTAAAATTTTTGTTACCAACGCTATTACGTGATTTTTATTTTCTTATTATGACGGAATTTTGAAGAAGACACCAGGGATTCCAAGAGGCCTACCCCGGATAGCCACGGGTTTTACCGACTAAACGCCACCGGTGTAATAATGTAACCCAGTATAGTTCAGTAGTAACGCCACTTAAGGCGGTAGTCTGGTCTAATGACAAAATCGAGTTTTTTTGTTTTCATTTTATTATTCCTTAGACCTTTCTTGATATGCTCGTGACAACCGTTTATTGATATTTCAAAAATTAGCAGAGTAATAAAAATTATAAGCAAGCAGCGCGCTTAGGTAGTATGTATAAATGTATGAAATATTGTTAATCAAAGTTTAACAGGCCACCATTTTGTAACAAAAATTTTTTAAGTACTAATTCTGCTACCGTTGCTCAGAATACTCATACAAATTGAGAATATATATTTTTTTTTTTCAAATTCATACAACATCACCCAGAGTTAGCGCTGATTGAGGCGGTTTTCGGCGGACCATGTTGTATAAAAATAGAAAACTACATGAAAATATTTAAAATAATTTTTTTTTTTAATGTAGATACATTCTCAAATGAACAATGAATGCATATTGTTAGAACAGATGGTTCGTCTCATTCAAGCCTCGGATGGATAGTCGTACGGGGTAAAGGAAATCTTGAACTCTCAATCTCTCTCTCTCTTTATTTCACCAGGCATACGCACACACTCTCGCTCTGCTCACACGATCCTTCTTCTCCTATCGCTCAGGCGACACTCTCTCTCTCGCATTTCTCGCTCACGTGGATGAAGGAAGGAGAGGGCGCTCCAAAATTCCGACTACTCAGATCGTTTCGGAGCAGCAATCCTCTTCCTCGTCGGCGCGCGAATATTTGACCGATACGAATGTTTACAACTTTTTTTTGTTTTAACCATATGTAAAATTTCATCAGGACAACTTCAACAGATTAAACGTTATTCCAACACAAAAATGACGTCAAAAATCTCGCTCTAGACCAGACTACCGCCTTAAAACTATGGACGCACCAACCAACTTTAGGTTTGTGAGTTTATCTGACCTAGGCTCGTGTATACCTAGTCGCTGATGTCTTTTTGAAGATTCCCCAACGTATTTAAAAAAAAAAGTGTATGCCTCGGATGAAAACATGGCCTACGTGCCTAACTGACGGCCTATTGTCGCCCTTCGTTAACGTTTGACGATATTCGAACTGGCGACTTCAGTTCTATCCTGTACTTCGTAGCAAACAGACGTCTTGTACTTTTCTCATTCTGTACTTTTACCCTGGTGTCACGCCAGTATCTCAACATTTAAATAAAGTTAAGTTGGGAGTGAAAGGCGTGAGCGTTCCATCAATTCACCCTCAACGTAACAGCGGCTCTCTGTCCAGCGAATCCAAAGAAAAAGTTTGCTTCGACAAAACAGACTGTCATCCACTGTCATCTTTTTTTTTCGATGGGGAATCTTGAAAAAGACGCCAACAGAAACGGGGGCGATCTGCTGGTTGTGTCAGGTTTCACTGACTAAACTACCACCGGTACTCTCTACTGGGTGGTAAGGGCTGGCACGATAACTCACGTTAACATTGGCTCGCAGCAGCCCTCACCCGCGGCGCGGAAAAAACGAAGAAAAAAGACCGCGCCCGAATCATCAGTGAGCAAGAGGGGATGACATGCGGTTAGTCTCCGCACCATGCATTCGGAAGACGTGGCTTCCTGATGCATTGCGGGGAGAGCCACCGCTAATGGGGGTGTGATGGAAAATGGAGTCAGGGAGACCGGTGGGTAGGAGAGTCTAAGCTCAGGCTGACGATATCTCGCCCAATCGCCGTCCCCGTCGAAGGAGTCGGCGTGATAGAAATAAGGGCAGTATGATGACTCCCCTAAGATAGGGAAGGTCTTGGACCGACGGGCATACTATGGTACATACGGATAAACGGTTAAACCATACCGCGAAACACGGGATACACATGTTCCGCTTCATTCACCGTAATGACGTGTGCGTTGATTCCAGGAGCCCCCGCTCCTTTCCTCCGCCATTTTGTCGTCGAGACGTCACTGAGCGCAGTGGCATCACGACGCTAGGCGCTTACCCGGTGGTAACCCGCTCTCACACTCTTTCACGCTATTATTTGTACAAAAAAATCGTGCATACATCTCTCCCCCGTCACGGGGCAGACCCGCAAAGTCCATCCCGTGACGTAGCAGAATACAGAACTTATTGATAAGGCGACGCGGTTACCGCTTGCTACGGCAGCCGCCGCGCCCATCCCGCGAATCGCAAGTTATTCCTACTCCGGTTCAGGATGCTGCGTGCCGAGAGAGGGTCTCTAACTCTTTCTCTTTCCGCCTCCTCCTTTCTGGACATCACATCCTCGCAAAAAGCCGCGAAAGCATTCCAGCAATCTCTCCGCGATGTCATTGCAGCAACAATGGGCGGCAGAGAGACGTCCTGCCCGATTACCCCGCGTAGCGTTGTGCGCTGCTCCTCCCAAGCCGGACAGTGGACAAGCACATGCTCCGAGTCTTCGAAGGTGCAGTCATACTCTAGGCACTCCTCCGATCGCTCTTTGCCTATCCGATAGAGGTAGTGGCCAAACGAGCCATGACCGGTCATGACCTGTGTTACCCGGAAAGTTAGCGTTCCCTTATTTCCACCCATCCACGAATCAAAGACGGGGAGGATTGCTTCCGCTACTCTACGGCCCGATTCCGTGGTACTATCGGCAAGGATGTTCGACCAAGCCCGGAACGCCTCAGCTTGAATGCGACGTCGCCACGCGCGTATTACTTCAGCAGGCGGTCGAGATCCATCCTGGCCAATGCTGCGTTTATAATAAAACCATTTGGAATGGGTCTCGGCCAGCAGCTGGAATGGCAGTATTTTTGCCAGTAGCAGAGCAGCGTCATGCGATACCGTCCTGTATCCGCGTACCTATGACTCGCAGCGCGACCTGTCTCTGCCCTGCCTTTACAAGGGCGAGGCTGCGCCGGTCGTGCCGCAGGTTATCGGCCCATATGGGCGAGCTATACAAGGCGACAGCCTGAGCCGCATTCGCGTAGAGGCATCGGACCTTATCCTTAGGTCCTCGTAGGTTTGGCAGCAACCTGCCGAGCGCAGCCGCTGCCGCCCCCATCTTTGGGGCAACCTTCGCAAAATGGTCGCTCCATCGTCAAGAGTGTTGCAAGTGAAGACCTAGATACTTGAAACCTCTCGATACTTTGATCAGCCGATCTCCGACAGTTATCCAGAGCGTTTCAGGCGGCCGCCGAGCCTGTAGCGTGTGACTGAAAAACCACATGGCCTCGGTTTTCTCGGCGGCTAATTTATGCCCGAGTTGCCTGATGCCATCGCAGATCAGCCGCGCACCTTCCTCCGCCCGGTTGGCTGCGTTTCTCCAGTCGCCCCCTCCTGCAACAATGAGAGTATCATCCGCGTAGCAGATGATCCTCACATCGTCAGGGAGGGGCGTTCGCAGGACTACGTCGAAGGCCATGTTCCACAGCAGTGGCCCTAAAACAGAGCCCTGCGGGACGCCACGTTCTAATCGACGTCGCACTGTGCCGTCTCGACCGGGGTATACTATATACCTGTCGCGCAGGTAGTCGCGCACGACAGCGTTTATATACGCGGGGAAGCGATGGTAGTCCAGCGCATCTCTGATACTCTGCCACGGAATGGAGTTAAATGCGTTGACGATGTCGAGGCTTATCGCCAAGGCCACTCCGCCCCTAGCCATTACCGTGTCGGTGAATTCCCGTAGTTTTAGAATTGCGTCCACCTTTGAACGCCCCCCCCCCCCCCCCCCCCCCGAAACCGAATTGGCTGTCGTGTAGATCGGGGCCAGTTGTCTCTAAATGCTTGACGAGACGGGATACAATAATCCTTTCGTATGTTTTAATTATCTCGTCAAGCAAGCAAATCGGTCGATACGCCGAGGGCGAGTCAGAGGGTCTGCCCTTTTTTTGGAGTAGCACCAGCCGGGCTATCTTCCATAATTCAGGAAACCTTCTCCTCTCGAGCAGCCATTATATAGCCGCGTCAGGATGGGTCTGACCGCTTTGCCAATTCCTGCGAGCGCTCTGCCCGGAATTCCGTCCGGACCCGGTGCCCTGTTGCCTAATTTCGCGAGCGCGTTTGTTAACTCTTCCGTTGATACGCGGTGCTCTTCGTTCCAGCCTCCCTCCTCTCCGGCCGCGGGAGGGATGCTAGCCTCGCTGATTGGAGGAAAGAGCGTGTTGATTACGCGGTCGAGAAACTGACGATCAAGTTGCTCCGTCATCGGAGCTTCTCGTGGCGTCAGTCTCTTTATTACGATTTTGTATGGACGGCCCCAGGGATCCTAGTCGAGGGTGGCGAGGAGTTCCGTCCAAGCGTCCGCTTTGGCTTGCCGTATGGCAGTTTTTAATTCTATACGGGCTTCTCGGTAAGCCTGTTGCGCCTCCGCTTCCCCTTCCGCATCGGGGGTACGCCCGCGGCGGATTCGTTTATATTGGCCGCGAGCGGCCTCGCATGCGACGCGCAAAGTCGCAATATGTACTCTCTGACCACCAATATACGCCTTTCCGTGAGTTGTTTCGCACCCGTGGCATGGCTGCGTCACAGATTGACGTCAGCGTCCGCCGAAGATTTGTTTTGTAATGATAATTTTTTTTTAAATAATATTTATTTCACTAGATAATAATTATTTGGCTGCGTAACTGTAATTCCGTCACTATTCTTGTGCTACTGAACATGTGGTATAACTATAACTGACACACAACTGAGAGAAAGACGCGCGCGTCCAAAATGGTGTTCGGACAATGTTGCTGTATTCCGCCTACTATCGTTACTGCAACTTTGTAATCGACATGGATCTTATATAGATAAACAATTATGTGTATTAGATCCATGGTAATCGAACTACAATGTTGTTCTTAGAATCTATTTTCAATTTTTTTGTTTTCAAAATGTTTGTTTCATGCTTATGTTTTATAATTTATTTTCGGAACTAAAGTGGGCCACTCGATGACCCGCGGGTTATAGGTTGCCAACTCCTGTCCTAGACGTTTAGCCACAAGGCGTCGGGCCCTTTGCTTACGCTTCGGATTGCAGTACCCCTAATAATCCGCATTCTAAGAATTACCCGTCTGACGCCTCATTATGAACCAGCTAACCTCGCCGTGATGGCCAGCCAGCATGTATCTTTCTTCTTTTTTTCGCGGTGACACTACCAGATAATAATAGCTTAGTGTTCCTTTAAAAAAATTCCGGGGCTGTGAAGTGTTCTGTCGGAAAGTTTTAATGTTGCGAAGTGATTCAGTACAGGAAAAGTTTGGGAGTCTCTGGAATACAGGAACTTCTTCCGATCTTCAGACATGTTTGTTACTGATAAAAATTACAATCACAAACATATGTTGCACAGCTGATGAGGGCGATGATAAGGACGCTAGAAAGATATTTAAAAAGGAAGGAACCATAGCTGAATGCGAATAAGATGAAGGTGTAAAAATTGAGGAAGAAGGGTGGGGAGGTGAGGGGTCAAGGCAGGTGGATTTGAGGCGGCAAGAAAAGCGGTTGAAGAGGTGAAACAGATGAAATACTTGGGGTACATGCTACAGACGAACGGGAACCAGAGGGCGCAGGTGAGGGAAAGAGGGAAGAAGGCGGTAGCAGCAATGAGGGCAGTAACGGGGTTGGTGGAAAAGTTATGAAAAAAGGAATGGGGTGGAGGGTGTTGTTATTTGACAACTAGTGTGATCAGTAAGGGGATATAGAGTGGAGGTATGAGGCCGAGGGGGAGAAGGAAGGCAGAAGGGTTACAGGAGAGGATCCTGAGACGAAGAGAGAGATGATGAGGGTGAGGGCGACAAGCAGAGCGTGGATATTTGAGGTAAGATTCGGGGGGGGGGGGGGGCTAACCAGAGGCTGATATCAATGAACATTTTGAGACAAATATTACCTGCTCGGTTGATTTCTTTAGGAAATGACGTGGAGTAGCCAGCACGGTTGCCCAATTTATCTTCAGGTGATCTGTTTGTGGGGTTACTTGAAAGCAGAGGTGTTCAAACGTTGCTCTAGGAACGCGCAAGACTTAAAGCAAGCAATGAATGGAAATCCATCGCATACCTCAAGACATGCTGCAGAAAGTAACCGGGAACTTCAGGGCGCGCTTGCAGTAATGCATTATCAATCACAGATCCCAGTTGAATGATATCATTTTTAAAACTAAGCAGGCAAAACTTCCTGATTCGTAAACTAAGTAACCAAAATTAAAATCGTTGTGTACAGAAAAATTGTGTTTTTATTAACGTTTTAAAATAGGGAGTGTTGTTCTCCTGCACCGTGTAGATACATTCATATGTGTACATAGGTATAGCTCCTCATTCATTCCTCTGCGGGGAAAAACACTGGAACACCTGTTACGGCCCACACCCCACACCCCATATAATTCTAGCAACCATTATAATATTAGCAACTGAGCAGCACCATAATATTTACATTGTAACATTTATAATTAACATTAATTAAGCAGCGTATATATTTATATATACAACAACATATAACGTCAATGTGTTCGTCTAGGGCAGGATCTACTGGCATAGCCTTACTGATGAGTCCGCCAGTAGATCCGGGACGAAACGGATTTTTGGAACACACCACCTTATTCCTTATTTCCTATTTTACGTGACCAAATCGGCCAATAATTTCAATACTCTGATATAACGTCACCGCACACACATGTTAGAAATATTTTGAAATAACTATTTGAAATAACGATTGTAAACTGTCAGACTCGAAAGTTCTGGGGTACGTGCCTCGTCCTTCGACTCTGTCCTCTTTCCAGGGAGCATCCGCTCCCCCCACTCCGTGGCCAGATCCTTCATTCTAATGTTTCTGACGTTGCGTACGTAATCGAAACATCAATGAGGTCGGGTCATCAGCCTCGCGCACTTGCCTCCTTAGAGCAATCAGATGTATGTATTCTCAAAAGAATAACGCGTTGCCTCAGTGACATACAACAAGTTATTTGTTTGTTATCACCTCGGCAACTACACAATTATTTATCACCTTAGTTACTTACTCCTTTATTATTTATTTATTTATTGATTTTTCCATCTGGCGCTAACACACACTGTACCTAAGACCCTTTTATGACCGTATACCGCAGGCCTACGCCTGGGCCCTTGAGGGCGCTGCACACTCTCCGTACCCACAGCCACACACACACATACATCTGTATACCTAGTTGTAAGCATATTTAAGAACCGCTCCTAACCGCCAGCGGGCATTCTATATTCGACCATTCAGCATTCCATATTCGACCGTGAACATTCAATATACTTCGTTCAGTCATCGACATTCTTGCTCCGATCAAACCATTTACCAGATAATTAATAAAGTATTTTAAAGTAAAACTACTGCACACAAGCAGCTTTCTACCCCAAGACTGCAGAAAACCCACCACGTATCCCAGGCCGTAACACACCCCTAACGCAAATTGTCCCGCGGTGTATTGTCAACCGAAGAATCAATGTATTGGCAAGTAGTCTACAGTACACTGGACTTTATTCATTTGTTTGAAGCAAAGGAACAACATTTTTCATGTAACATTCAACACTACCCAGCACAATTTTTTGGAACATGGGCGTGAGCAAAATCGACTACTAGTTATCCCCGTCACAGTAGCAGTGTCGAACACGTCATATGGCAACGGACTGGGAGCCGTTGGGAAGGATCCACTAGGATCTAGAATTTTCTACAAGAATCGCATTTATTGACGAGCCCGCTTGCCTAGTTACGCATGAGTATAAAAGACGGTGTCTTGTGTCATAAGCTCTCTTATTTTCCTTCTGGGAAGAACGGTGACCCAGCAGGGCCAGGACCATTTTTTGTGTCACCCTACGGAGAAGACCATGGTAGGACTCGCCACCGACCGCTTCCACTAGGGAGGAATACAGGAAAACTACCCAGTAGAGTCAGTTTCGAAGCTATTCCCAAGTCACCCTCTGGAAGGGAGGACGGTAGAATTCGCCGCCATGTCACCTCCTACAAAGTAGAGTGCAAATGGGGGGAAATCACGAGACATTCACCGATACTAAACAAATAGTAGAGTACAATAATCTAAAGTCGAACATTATACCGTTGAAAGTTTGAGAAGAGCGGCCTCATAATCAGTTATAGAAACCGGACATTGCGAGTCAAAAAAATTCCTGCATTACCTATAAAACGAACCGAACTCCTGTAAATCCATCAAAATGAATAAATCCTTCACGTTTTCTCACCAAACCAAACCTTCTGTAAATAACCACCATTCCCAGAAAAATCCCCACTACAGGGCCTATTACCGCTAATGCGTCTAATTCTAATTTATTTTTTATTTCTATGTGATTTTGTACCCATATCTTGATTGTATGATACATAAATCGGCAAATAAAAAAAACGCAAGCATACACTGAAATCTATCATAATAGCCCACTGTAACCTGAACGTGAAAAAACTATATCATATATAAATAGTAAAAAAATTATTATTGAAATGCAAACAAATAAGTTGTTGATATACAAACTCAAAGCTCTTATGTACGTATTTTTTTTCTATCGTAAACACCAACAGAAGCATAAACAATATCAATTGTAGAATGTGGTCCTGTTTCTTTTTTTCTGCAAATAATTTGCAGTGCTTTCCATTGACGTTTCAGGTGTTCGGCGAGAATGTGTGGATCGCAAAAGAATACAGGTATAAAACGATGTATGTGTTGATACATGTGTCATTGTCACGACTGAATCCATTTATCCTACGGTGTCCTACGGAGGGACCAGGAAGGATCCGCACGCTCGTAGCGCCCGATAGTGGGGGCAAGGATCGCGGCTGTGGCCGACTTAGCAGGGCCGCCCTAACACAGGTTGATGGTGGTGTCAACCGTTATTAATATTGTCATTGGTTATCCCAAAGGCAGTATATAATTTAAACGTATATGTCATATTGTGAAAAACACACTAAAATTATTTGGTATAATGTCGATATATTAGCATGCAACCTAAAAGTTATACGAGCCGATAGAGGATTACATGTGTGAAATGTGAAGTGTTCAAAACCGTCCCTAGCTTTGACATATTTTACAACTGCATACAGACAACTGATATTTTTGCTAGTGAAATATTCCTCTACATTTTCCAAGTATTTTTGTCATACAACGGCAAGCTGACAATCAGGGATGTGAAAAGCGAAAAGGGCAGGGTACCTGATAGTCAGTGTCAGCAGGCAGAGCTGCAAAAGCCACATTTTTGAGTGTATGCGTGCCGTGTCGGTGAGAGCTGCGCGCGCCGGTTGTACGCACCGAACGTAAACAAAGACGGAACCATGATTCCTGTCTCCTTTCTACCAACGTCCTGTACCGAAGTCTGTAAGCTGCGCGCGCCGCTAATATGTCCGCGCCAACATCTCATTGTGTGCGTGCCGTGCGTGTGTAGAAAAGGAAGGAGCTTGTCTCCGTCTCATTTCTTCTTGTAGGTCTCGTGTGACGAGGAAGGAGCTTGTCTCCGTCTCGTTTCTTCTTGTAGGTCTCGTGTGACGAGGAAGGAGCTTGTCTCCGTCTCGTTTCTTCTTGTAGGTCTCGCGTGACGAAGAAGGAACTGTACTCTGTCTCGTTCTACGGTGTTGAATCTATTTTTAGCGTAACGATGGTACCGCGTTTCGCTTACTTACTGGCTACTGGAGATTTTCGATGTCCCAGCGTCTTCAGAAGATTTGACAAGGGAAGCGCCGAAGTGAACACCTACAGGTGGATAAGATGGTCAAAACTGCTTCCAAGCCAAAACAAATTGTGAGATAGCCATTCGATAGTTAATCGAAAAATACTCATTTTTTACATGTTTTAACCTTATACAGCGACTAGAACGGCAGTGGAAGGGATTGAAAAGAACAGCTATTTGTATTTTTTTTATTTGAAAATGAGCAGTTGAAAAAATTTGAAAAAAATTAGACGTGTGTCCTGATACGAAGTACACACTCTTGTTTTTTTTCAGATTTTTAAAACTTAAACTGTGGCAACTGAAAAATTAGAACCAAAAAAAATTGGCCTATTTGCTATTTTTTATTGAAGGTCTTCTGGGTGTATAACGAAATAAAAACCCTGTATGAGTGCAGTGATATGCCGCACCTTCTAACCGCCTTCCATGATTCCGTTATTCTAGTCATATATTTTGTCAGTAATAATGACAAAAATGTGTTGCATAGAGAAAGTCATCTGACATTAAATATTAACTATTGTTGCATAGAGAAAGGACAAAAAAAACGATGAAAAAAAGGCACCTAACAGGATTCGAACCCAAAGAAAAAGTTTGCTTCGACAAAAGAGTCTGTCACCATACGCGTGTCGCTACCAACGATCTTTGGTTGATCTTCAATTTTTCAGAACATAAGGCATACATTGTGACATCGATTTCTTCCATTTATTTAGTTTTCTTGCATTATTACGACTATGCAATGTAATCAATAACATTAAACATTGCATGAAATAGTTATGTGACAAAAATTAAACCAAAGTTTACCTCATACGTTGTTCTGACACCCAAAAACTGACGAAAAAACGGGTTATTTATTTTTCCGACGCTGTTGCTGGTGAGCAAAAATTATAAAAAAAATCAGAGAGATGTTTATTGTAATATTACATTACACAAAAAAGCGGCATCACTGATCCGGACCTCCTTCGGTATCAAATAAATGTTTTTCTGATTGACTTTTCGGTTTTTATTTTTTTACCAATAGGATTTTTTATGTAAAAATCTGAAAAAAAATCTGTAATATGCGCGCCATTACTAGATATGGCTCTGATTTTTTTCGAATTTTTTTATGCACTAGATTCCGAGAAAATGGTGGGAGAAGCGGACAGTACATTTTACACCCCCCGCCCCCCACGGTCGAGATACAAATTTGAAAATTCACAAAAATGTTTCTTTTTTCATAAGCTATCGAATGGCCCATTCAGAATTTCGATCGGTTTTGGGGCACATTTCACTGTCTTACCCGGCTATGCCCTTTGGAAAATAAATCTATTTTCAAAAAACGCTTTGGATTCATTTACCATATCCTGGTCTGTATACTTCATTTGCACAATATATAATACATAGATGTTCGGTAAAACGCATGTCGCGCGTATCGAGCATTTGACGATTCCTTCTATCAAATCGTTGCACTGCGCGTAACGATACATTTCATATAACGATATGTACCTCATATAATTGAATATTGCGTAATAAACTTATCACGTAAAGAATGCATAAAGATTCAGTGTACAAATTACTCTCAACACGCCACAAACGACCAGATAACAGGTTTTTATTTATATTTTTTACTATCACCCACCGTTTTTAAAAATCTGAAAAAAAACAGGGGTGCGGCATATCACTGCACTCATACAGGGTTTTTATTTCGTTATACACCCAGAAGACCTTCAATAAAAAATAGCAAATAGGCCAATTTTTTTTGGTTCTAATTTTTCAGTTGCCACAGTTTAAGTTTTAAAAATCTGAAAAAAAACAAGAGTGTGTACTTCGTATCAGGACACACGTCTAATTTTTTTCAAATTTTTTCAACTGCTCATTTTCAAATAAAAAAAATACAAATAGCTGTTCTTTTCAATCCCTTCCACTGCCGTTCTAGTCGCTGTATAAGGTTAAAACATGTAAAAAATGAGTATTTTTCGATTAACTATCGAATGGCTATCTCACAATTTGTTTTGGCTTGGAAGCAGTTTTGACCATCTTATCCACCTGTAGGTGTTCACTTCGGCGCTTCCCTTGTCAAATCTTCTGAAGACGCTGGGACATCGAAAATCTCCAGTAGCCAGTAAGTAAGCGAAACGCGGTACCATCGTTACGCTAAAAATAGATTCAACACCGTAGAACGAGACAGAGTACAGTTCCTTCTTCGTCACGCGAGACCTACAAGAAGAAACGAGACGGAGACAAGCTCCTTCCTCGTCACACGAGACCTACAAGAAGAAACGAGACGGAGACAAGCTCCTTCCTCGTCACACGAGACCTACAAGAAGAAATGAGACGGAGACAAGCTCCTTCCTTTTCTACACACGCACGGCACGCACACAATGAGATGTTGGCGCGGACATATTAGCGGCGCGCGCAGCTTACAGACTTCGGTACAGGACGTTGGTAGAAAGGAGACAGGAATCATGGTTCCGTCTTTGTTTACGTTCGGTGCGTACAACCGGCGCGCGCAGCTCTCACCGACACGGCACGCATACACTCAAAAATGTGGCTTTTGCAGCTCTGCCTGCTGACACTGCTGATAGTAGAAATTGAATAGTGCTGCCGCCAGCGGCATCTTCTCAAACAATGTATTTGTTCCTTTGTAAATATCACAAATCTCGCTTTGAAATACTCTAAAGTAGATTACATTCTTCAAATTTACTAAATATTGTTTCTACTGCCGTTATTATATTGCACTGTAAAAACTCCTGTATAAACGTAATGTTCCTTGGATTTAGCTGACAAAAAAAAACTGACTTAATCTGTACAGTGCGGTCATTATGTATTTCAACAGATATGGATGACACAGTAATAGTGGAACATTTCTTTGGAGTTTATCTTTTATATTGTACAAATTTGAAGTACCGGGGTAGAACATATATTGGGTTTACAGTTAATCCAAAGCGTAGAATCAAGCAGCATAATGGTGGGGTCAAACATAAAGGTGCGTGGAAAACAAGCAACAAGGGACCATGGTGTGTAAGAAAGAATTTGAAAATTGTAATATTTTTATTTTAATACCAACCATTTCACATAATTGTGTCTTCAGGAATATGGTTCTCATTATCCATGGCTTTCCAAATAATATTTCTGCACTTAGAGTAAGTTGCATCTATGTTACATAATATATAAATACAACTTTTTTAAATTGATGAGTATGATTTGGTCACATGATAAATTAACTTCCAGTAACAGAGTTTAATGCATTTTAAGTATATTTAATAGCCTTGAGTAAAATATTTTTAGATTGTAAAAATCTGCAGAATATCCTTTTTTTGTAACATTCTTTAGTTCTATGAGTCACTTAGTTTTTAACAACAGTGCATACAAGAAAAATACCTGAGCTGAAACTTGAAATTATATATATATACACATGCATATAAATGTATTTGTATGGATTTGTATATATATAAGTTGCTTTTGCTATTATAAAGTGACACTATAGCTGCTGCAACATAGATCTAAAGATTATGCGTATTGAATTGAAAGCAAATTAATGGATATTTGTCAGTGTTAGAAAACATTTGTTCCATGTGTGAGGTCACGAAAGTAGCGGAAGGTGAGGCAATCTAATCTTAATAAGAGTATACTAACAAAACATTACAGAATTAAAACATTTATTGAAACCAAAAGTCTGTACAGGGAAAAAATTGTATGTTGACAAGGTACATAAAAAATTCACCATAGTGTATAGAGAACCAACATAAAAAAATTCTGTCTGAAAACTAATAATCGATCTAAAAAGAAATGCCAAATTGATCTCAATTAAAAATAGAATGCACAAGACATAAAACTGTGCTAAAGTTCACCTAATTAAATATTCATACAGAGTAAACTAGACATAACGCAGTATAATGCATTCATTGGAATATTTTTATGGTTTATCTTGTGCACATTTTTACAACAAATGACCTCAACTTTTGCAAATGCTATTCAATTACCTTCCAGTATCATATTCATAGTACGGCTTTGAAAAATTATGTAACATAAATACTTAAATTGTTTTAACCTATTGCATTTATCTGTAAATATGATCAAAAATAACATGCTAATGCATTCATCTTGTATTTAAGAAAACACTCACTTTAATTTCATCCCAAGTGACCTATCGTACATCAGGAAAACATATGACAAATTTTTTTCAGTAATCATCAAGTACATTAGCCTATTACTCTTTTGTGCACATTTATTTTTGGTAACAGCAGCCATGACCAATTTCAGTTTGAGTGGGCCTGGCAACATCCTCACGTAAGTCGCCGCTTGGGACATATAGCAAAGAAGAAGTCGAATCAAAAGGTGTTTGATTACATTCTTATGGTCTTAGCGGAAATGTTGAAAGTGGGCCCATGGTGTCGTCTACCATTAACAATACGTTGGTTAGATTATGAATTTTATAAAACTTATGGCACTGTTCTAAGCCCACCATTGCACATGCCCATATGTTGTGGAAGAGTTACTACAGAGAAGCAGAAGAAAAATAAAAAAGCACTTACTGTTGCAGAACTTGATTCAATAAAAACAAAAAATCTTTCTGCACATTTTTGCTCACTTTGTAAGCTTTTTCTGCAAGAAGAGGACACCATCAGGTGCATAAAATCTAAATGTGCATTGGTTGCTCATATAATTTGTCTTGCAACGCATTTTACTAAGGCGGATATGCTATTACCAATTGAAGGCACTTGTCCCACATGTAATGCTAATGTTCTTTGGGGTGATTTGATAAGAAAAAAAATCGGGTGCGGTCAAGATATTGAAAATATACCTAATGAATCATCATCTTCTAATGATGATGATGTGGATTAGCAGTATGATCAATGTATATATTTTTTACTTGTAAATATTCTTTTATAATTTACTTTTAATATACCAGTTAATTTATATACAAGATTTCATGTTGCAAATATCAAGTGCACGTATTTTCATTCAGGCCAATATTGTAAATATATAAATTTTATAAGATGCTTACTTCTAAATAATTGTGACAAGTATAAATTTAACAGGTACATTGTACCACGGAGGAAGTGGCATAGTATTATATTTGTTATTGAACTATGAAAAAAGATTGTTTTTATTCAATTTTGTAAAACATAATTTAACTTAGTTCAAATGTATTTCTCGGCAAGGTTAACACATGATTTTCCTTTATTGAATTGTCCCCGACTAGAAAAGTAGAATAAAAAATGGTAATAAACGGATTTTTCTTATGCAATGTTACATTTATCCCTTTGAATAGTTTTTTCGACTAATACGAATACGTTAGTCGATTGAACCTTTGACAGTCAACCCTTTTAGAGTATTACAACCTCGTCGAGAAGTTAGAACTTATCACGACAGCAAACTCTTATCGGGTTCTGAAAGCAATATTATTAATTAGCGTACATTACTTTGTAAAATTTCATTATTTCTTAATTTATTGTTCCAAATATATTTTTACTACCAAAATGTCTTTTATTCGTTTTTGATTGAGAACAAGTGATAAATATAAAAAAATTCGTCAACTGTATTTCAGCTACAGAATTACAAAAGTTTTAAAAATAATTATGTTATTGTTTTTACTGTCAACAATTCAACACATTAGCATGCATGAATACCATAGGTTGTGTGACGAACGTAAGTTTGATATGTAATTAGCACGCGTCCTCAAGAACCGCTACCAGTCATGTTATACATGATCAAATAGTCCCACTTACGTACTCTGGCTAACAAATATTCGACAATCAGGTCGGACGAATAAATCTTTCTAATTCTTAAAACATGTATCTGTTACGCTTTCCTTAATCAATAAGCGATACGGAAAAATTTGATGATTATTCATATAACTAGCGAACAGTTTAATTGTAGATTCTGATCCTATATGAGCCATTTATTTTGAAAGTGGCGTAAATCTATTTAATTTTCGAATTGTGATATTGAAGAGTTTGCGGTGGATTCTATTTTAAAATATGGGTGACAGATAACATAGTAGAATAATGTTTTTGGGTTTCTAAGGCTGTCAAATTTATTATCCCTATTAGTGTAATTAAGATTATTTAAAAAATAATATGTTTTAATGGCTCGTGAATGGACTTACGCCACTTTGAAAATAAATGCAATGACGTTTTCAATTCTTAAGAACGCAGAAGATCATAGGAAAAGCAAAGTTCCGTTGAAATAAAATAAATGTGTACACTTTTATGATATAAAATAAAAAAAAAATCAACTTTTTTTTTTGTTCAACAATTTTCACATTAAAATTAAAAGTGTTTTCTTAATTATTATTCAGTCTTTTCCAGTTTGTGTATGCGGGTGGGATTTCAAATAACTATGGCATGCAGGTTGTATATAATGTAACAAATCCATTAGTTTAATATATTCAATTTTCTTATACAGCTTCTTTGCAGTTTAATTTGTTACAAACAAATTATTAACATATTGCTGAAAATTACAAAGACATATCCGCAGATCCGTTTGAATCCGTTTGCGCATCGAAAGTGAAGTTTAAAATTAAATTGTTTATAACAAATTCATTGCACATTGATAATAAAACAAAGCTGCAACCTCTTAAAATTTTATTGCATAATATTTTCCATATCCATTTGAAAATCTTACAGTACGACTTACGCAACTTTCTAAATAAACGGGTCACCTATGAATTCACAGAATTCATGAATCTTGCATTACATTTATAAAGAGGGTCTATGTCTATGAGAATGCAACGTATTTTATCATATGTAATATTTTATTTGCGGCACTCACATAACGGATTAGTATATTAATTGCTTGTATTACAAGCAACAAGTAGTTATCTATATAACATCATACTTACCGTGTCAACAAACCTTCAAAGTAAAACAGTAATATACGTAATATAATGAACAAGCAATCAAAATTTTATGTCATTAAGTATTCTCCATCTGTTAGTTACACTCCCCTATTTGTGTATTAGTCCTTACTATCCTCTCGTCAAGCGTTACACATTCTGACACGCTGAAAACAAATCTCGAAACGTTCTCTTATATTCCATTGTGAATTTACAAAAAATGTGTAGAGTGGTGTTAGCCTCAGACTTTAAACAAATTTCATTCCGTAAATGTAAAATAGGGACAATTTGTATTTATAGGAAGGAACGGCGTAAGCTTTCTTATATATGAAGTAGAAAATTTATTTTGTAACAAGAATTTGAACGCAGGTATAAATATCATCAAACTGAAGCCACTGCACATACGTGAGAATTTATTAAGAACATGAAAAAAAAAAGGTATTGTTAGCAGTGGAAATAAAGATGTTGTTTTTTGTTGACATTTTAAGAGTCATATGCTGGGTTTCTATAGAGGAAATCGCAAAGCATTAGCGGTATCATATGCTGCACCCAAAATTTTAATTACCCGCACCTTGAACAAAAATGTAAGTAGTATCTTATAAAAACAAATGAGCAGGATGCGTTTTGTCAGATATAATCAATGCTAATTTTATCGCGCTAACCTACATCCGTATTTCATCGGAATAATTTACAGTATTATTTGAGATAACTATAGATACTAGTTAATACAAGGCCGCCTAAATATATGAAAGCAATTTTGTTAAGATTCCTTGTTCTGGAAACTAAAGATAAAATGTCTTCCATTGACACAAGGAAATTGACTGAAAAAAATATTATTCATTACGTACATTACATATATAGTTATAGCACGAAAATATGTGCCTTACAATATATTTCGGAATTTAATGGAGTTGTTTGAATAAATTTGCCTTTTTATAATTATTTAAATATCAATTTATTGCTTGTGCGCTGTTTCTCCAGTAACAATCGTCTTGAACAAAATTAAATAATATGTCATAGAAAGTATTACACTCTCCTCTTTTGACAAACAAACAGCAGTTAACAATTGCATAATTAAATATTGTTAATAGTGATATTACTGTTTATATGTATATATTATGTGTCTTTCAAGATGTTCCAACACATGAACAGTAAATTATATTCTGTTTTTGAGGTATTATTCAATAATCTAGGATATAATGATCTATCATGAACGAAAAGCGTACGTTGTAGCTAACTGCAGTTGCTTGAAAAGTCATAACGGAAATTAAGATGATTGGATTGCTCATTTTTAACTCTGTGTTTCCGTTTATTTTCTCAAGTTGATGTTCACCAACTGAAGGAAGAGGTGTACGTTTCGATGATACCTTTTTTGGTATACGTCTCACATCAGTACAGAAACCATGATAAATAACGGATTCATGCGCTACATTTAAAATATATGAAGACTCACGTATTGAGAACTTCAGTCACCAATAAAATAATTAGCTAAAATTTATTTTTATACATTCAAATGATCATGTTTATGTTATTCTTGATTAATAAATAAATATGATAGTGTGTTATGCAACACTAATTCATTTAATAAATAGTTTTGTCTAATGTTCCTATTACTCGAATTATTACAAACAAAAATTTATATTTATAAGAAAAAACATGATCAAAATGGAAATACTTGATATTACACCAATTTTATCTCGAGGATTATTGGTGCAGCATCGATTTTGTTACAGATACTTGTCAAATAGTTTATTGTGTAAATATCTTAAATATCTTAAGAATAGAATGTGAATGTGTTCCATATATTAGGCTGGGGAAAAAGAAATCCATTATTTTTGCGTGAACTTCAAGACTATTTAACATGTTTAGGATTATCCGATTTGGGTCAAATATGCACCGTTTTGTTACTATACTTAGTAATTATACTAATATAATAATTCCTGTGAGTTTATATCGACATTTCCGACGACAAGTCTAAGTATGCGAGGTGCATCTTTAATGTCAAAAATACCTGAATGGAATCGACGAAACCAAAATTGGACGTAATTAGCTTTATCAAAGAAAAACTGTGAAATGTACCGAATTTTCTCTTCGTTGGCTTCCATTTTTAACACCCTGTAACTCACAACGAATGGACCAAACAGAAACCAGCAAAAGAATTCCTGTAGTGTCAAATGTCACCTTTCCAACGAGCGTAAATCGAATATTGTTCGAACGATACTTTACGAGATACAGATTACTACACCGTCTACCGAAAGAATAATGGATTTCTTTTTCCCCAACCCAATATATTCGTGCGGTATCACACGACAAATTGAATTGTAGTGCTTTCTAATCGAAACCTGTAATTCCTATTACTATTGCTATAGCTCTTAATGACATAATTCATGTAAACATTCTTCCAGCGCAAAAGATATTGATATTATTTTATTTGAGCAACATAGCATAATTTACTACACCATATTCGCGCACTTGCATTCAAACTTATACCCGAACAACGAAATCATTAACAGTCTATTGTTTTTTCTCAGCGGATTCTGTTACGTTTCGTAACGTATAATCCAGTTATTATTTAACGGTGGTTAACATTTAAATATTTAAATGCATTTGTATGACACGTTGCTCGAAATCGTTGGTATATTATAGTATGAATTCCATATCCAACATGGCCGTATTTGGAGCAATGTCGCGTTGCCCGCGTCATACGTATAACATTTTTCTCTCAAATATATAAAACAATCGTTTGGCTTTTCTTCTAATTAAAAAATATCGGGGACAAAATCGGTTTCACCGCCACTGTAATCCTCGTAATCGTCAGCACCAGGAGGTACAAAGATTCCTCCGAGAACACCGGAAAGATTCTCACCAAGACCCATTGCCGAAGCAACCCCGAATACTAGCCTCATTACGAACAGTCTCATGAAATTGACTACATTTGTTTCCTTACTCTGCAAAGATAGTTGTGTTGTTTGCTTGGCATCCCTACTCTCGGCATATTTCATCTGTGAATCATGACACAAATTTGTTGCGGTTGCTTTCATATAAACATATATACGTATATACAAACTATGCTTATGGAATAAATCACGAAGATTTGATAATGGTAACTAGAAACTCTATATGCATGCATCGTAATGCAGATTAGATCTGAACAACATAAAGCAAATTCATTAATATGAAATGTCATTAAGTGATTCTCATAGAATCAAGAACATAATTTCTTATAGAATTAGAAATTATATGTTGTGTCCATGTAACGTAGTATAGTTTTAAAATAAACAATTCATGGAATGGAAACTTTCGTACATATAATCACATAATATAATAGATGGTAGATTTTTTTCATTGTCAGTCGTGCTCAGATAGTTTAGCGGAAAACAGATGTTTCGCAATACTGTAAGACAATGATCGGAAAGGCGCTATGCATTATTCTCAATACAATTTGCATCCTGATATGTGTACGGAAATGTGTAAGACGCAAACTTTACAAATCAATGCTACATTGACACATATTTGATACAGAAAATGAGTTTATAAAAATTACTTACACCGAGACAGAGGAAAAGTAATCCAAACATGACGAATTCAGGCCTCATACCGGTTCTGTTTACCACGTGCTACACACTTCGCTTCGCACACCACTCGCTGGGCACTGATGATAATTGCAGATTTTTTGTGGATTGTCTTTTACAATCCTCGACAGATCGATTACAATTTAAATGTTGATAATAAGGACAAATCGCTTTGTGCAAGGGTAAGTTGATGTTCAAAGTACTGAACAGGAGCTTGCCGACTTAGCTGGGAGAACGCACGTTAAGAACTGAAGAAACTCTGTTATTCGTGTACGGGGTTCCAGCGACCTTTTCTTTTTCACTGAAAGTTACGCACTGCCAATGGGTAGGTCGGATAACGCACCATTGGCTATTCGTATGAGGGGAACAGGTGAAATAAACGGCATGGCAGTGATGTCCGCACAACCTAAGTTATACGTTGGCTAACGGTACAACACAAAAAAGACATCCAGGTCACATCTACTCCTTCTACGAGACGCTACTCATGGATTTTGGCGTCAGCTTGGAATGTCAGTTTTGATACTAAACAATTCGTATTCAATAATAATCGATGCACATAAATCTATCATTAAAATTTGTGATTTTATTGCATCAGTGGTTTCACTTAACATGCTCTGTAGTGTGCAATCATAAAGCTGTTTAGAACGTAAAAAATCACTTAATCAAATCCATTATCTCTGCACATATATATTGCATGACATGCAAATTCACATGATCGTTATATTACGGTGTCCTCTATATTCTGGTGAGAAGAATATATTAACAAAAATGGATTGAAAATTGTATTATTTTGTATGTTCAAACGCATTAGGTACATCAGAAATAATATATATATGTGTGAATGTGTAGTACAGAACAGTAAATACATATATTACTGTATATGTGATTGTTCGGGTGATTATGTATATTTGCCGGTTATTATTGAAGTTACTTGATAAAACACTGACCAGTCCTCAAGAAGAATTTAATCACGCTTTGGTAGGAAGATATTCAACCTCATAACTGCCTTTAGTGCATACTTTTTATGAGATGCATGACTAACAACAAAATTTTGAAACAAAATCCTTTATTTAAATCTTCCTTATCATTCATATTTTTAAACAAATTTGGTAAGGAAATGCCATCACAATTATGTATAATCACCACTAAATTTGCTGCATATGATGAATCTTGGAATATTTATCAAGTTAACCGGTAATTATACATAATTATGGCATTTGTCACATTTCCTGCGGCATGTACAAGCTATTGTATGATCTAATTGTATAAGAAGAAAAAGAAATGTCTACTTGTGAATATACCTACCTGAATTGTTGTACCAAACAATTTCTCGTTAATATTTGTTCGCCTGTATCTTTCGTTACTGCTACCTTCTCGTTTATCCACCACTATCAGAAAGAACAGCAATAATGCGATAATCCACGGTAAGTGCAAACGATGTTATGTGCCAGTAACAGCAGTCTAGGATATTAGCCTGAATTATAAGTAACTGCACGACGTGCTTCGTTACCCATGATCCGGATCGTTAATTTACGTTACCTCCTCGGTGCCCATTACGGAACGCACGACCAAGTACTCAGTCCATTGACATAACACTTTGCACGTAAGGCGGCCTGCGTATGTACATCTATCAAAATAATGGCGAACATAAAAAGTCTAGGTTTTTTATTTATGCGGAATAATTTCAAATATCTACCTTTAAGACACGCAACGAAAATCAAGATATGACTCCTTTCTTTTATGCATAAAATTTTATGCATTAATTTCAGAAGTTAATTAAACGTTTCACTTAGCGCAACTTGTGTTTCACTAAGAATTTTTGCGACGCTTTAATTTATAAACGGCCATAGAAAAACTGGGCTTAACCCATTATCCGCCAATGTCCCATTTTTGAGACACATTTTCAAATTGTTTTCTTTTAATGTCTGCAACTTCTAAATATAAAGTTAATCCATTTTGCACCAGTGTCCTCAAGCGAGTACATCCTATTTGTTGCAACGTACTTTTTGTGGAAAAAGAAATTCAATGTTGTGACACATATAATCTATATCTGGAAACAGAGCAGAATGCAGATATCGACTCATTGCTGTATGCAATCACAATTACATACGTCCGGATCAATGTGATGTAGAAATTACAGTTTTATTTGATCTGAACATTTTTGTGTGGCTGCATCGGTATGTTTCGGTGCTAGTAGGTAACTTTTATAAACAAAAATTCATAAGTAAAAAATAAATAAATATACCTCTGTCCTCATAGCATTTATCTTTGGTGTACTTGTATGAGTACGGTGTTAAAATTTGTAATAACAAGAGAACTATTGATATATTTATTACCTCTTACTTAGTTACTCTCAATTATCGCTTTTAAATTGAATTGTGTCACTTTTTAAATCAACGGCTCTTAATATATTTTACGATATTGTTGCGAGTTTTGGTCCATTTTAATAAGTGATTCAGAGTTGTCAGTATATTAAAATACATAAAACTCATTATATTGTAATATTTTATTAGAAGGTTTTACACACAAAGGATTACACACAAACAGTAATCTAACACTAGCAAAAGTATCGTTAATTTTTTTTATGTCAAGTAGAGCCGGCTATTCAACCATCATTGCTACCACGCTGGTACAATATATTCCGCGCTGTGTAAATATTTCACTAATTATTGTATTAATACCATTTTTTCTGGCGTCGAACCAGGCTGCCTTATTTGGCCAGTTAGATTTAAACGCATTGTCCGGTACACTTTGTGACGTCAATAGCCTGTGTACGGTCGCTAGAAATATCCGCTGTTTAAAATTATAATTTCAAAGCACCACTTTTGTATTAATCGAAACAAAATGTTCCTATGAAAAGTATTCCTCCAAAGAAAAGTCGACATTAGTACGACACATCTTGCAGCACGTCAAACATGATGTATGGAAAAAATTAAGATCATGGAATGCTTTACCGACAACGAGATCAATTCACTGTCAGTATCGAAGGGAGTTCTATAGAGTGGAGTTAACTTTGCGTTCTACGATTAATTCCGAGCGGTGTGAGCCTTCTTAATAACACGCAACATGTGACCGGGACCGGACGTGATGGATCTCGCATACGCAAGCAGTTCCAGAAACGAAGGAAACAGTCTCGTTGTTTAAAGACGAATGTACACCCTGTCTCTTATATCGATAATACTTTTAATTTTTATACCTTATTAAGTAGACTGCAAATTATACTGCAAAATATAGGATTTCACCCTGAAGATTATATCCATAATAAACATACTCTACCATTTTCATTCTGTGAATAATTAATAATAATCGTAATTGTACTTCCCTATTATTTATTCTTTAAATGCTTCTAAAAAAGCAGACATTAATCTAGTGCGCTACATTTGTAGTAATTACTTTCTGTTTACAATATATCGGTAGCTTAATAATTCCATATTACACCCTAATTCATTTAAATCTTTCCAACATATGGAGTTACAAATCCGTGTTCTCGCATAATGTTGCACGTTATATTTCTGCGAATTACTTGTACAAAATGCAATCGTTCGTACACAACTGAGTTACGCAAAATAGTAATTCTGCGCAATAAATCGGAATAAGTAAATTTTTTTTCCGGTAAAATGAATAGGCACGCTAAATAGAAAATGTACGAGCAATTAGGTATTACGTATATATATTATATTCCACGTAAATTCATTCGTCCTTTCAATAAAAAAACCATAATCATACATTGCATGCAACCCCGTTGCATAACACATTTCTTTACACTACCAACATCCATACAGTGGAACAATTATACTTTCATGTAAAACTGTTCAAAATATAAAGTGGAGTATTAATTTAGCGTCTAAAATTAAGAATGCGGCAATTGTCGACAGTAGATTAGAAGTTTGCCAACCCTATTATAAACATCCTTTAATGGGATATACGTCGCCTCGCATCAAACGACAGGTAAGTCAGTCTATCCTCGTTCGATCCACTGACTGCCTGAAGGAGTTCCTTCTTCGTTCGTTCCTTCGTTCTCTCCTTGGAAAGAAAGGAATCGTCGTGGCGATTCTCTCTGTGACAGTGTGGCCCTTACCTGCACGGATGACACTGTTTAAGCGCCGCGTCGTTCCATCGTGCAAGCAGAAAAACTTCGTCATTACCGCCGGAGTTACTGTGGCTTACGAACAACATGCTTCGCATGATTTCGTTCATGGTTTGATATGCATATCGCGATGTGTACTATCAGCTCTATTGTTTTACCAAAATATGAACGAAAATGGTAAACAGGTAGTGTGGCAAACATACCAAAATCGCCGAATGCAGGAATAAGTGACACCAAGTAACATTTTCGTAATACAATCGACGTGAGAAAGTGAGTGTCTTTGGACGCAGAACTAAACTACGCCGTTGGGACTGTTTTCTGCTGTAAAAATTTCATTAATCTCTTGACAGCGAACGAGTAAATACTCAAGAGATGAATGCCGAAAAAGTTAAAGTGGGCTGTTTTCAAATGGTCATTGTGCTTCTGCTGAGTATTAACTATGTCATTGTATCTATGAACCATGAACTGTCGGTGTTCCACAATTACACACCGGGCTTTTATTGTTATGTAAGTGAATCCTTGTTAAGACAAAACAAAAATAAACTAAAAAAACATTAATTTTTACAAATTGGTAACATAGTCCTTTGCTTGTTTAGAGATAGAAAGAGATCACTTTTCATATGTATGTGTGTAGTGCGCCGCGTTCACTGCGCGTAACAGAAAAATCTTAGTGGTATTTGCTAATAAACTAAAAACATTGTAAATTTATTTCCTTACTCGGTATATATCAACATGTAAGCATTGGAGTACCGATACCGTTGGATTTAATAACATTTCAGCTTTCATCGCACCACGATTTACGCTCGCATGTGCACTCGCAGGTAGAACTCAGACTGAATCATTCAATTAGTTATGGTCTCTACTAACTAGAATGACAAAGCAATTTTATTAAACCTTAGACGTACAATGTTAACGGGTTTCAGACGAAAAATGCCACTAACAGAATGTACGGATGTCAAATATCGGCAAACGAAACGAATCAAGGTCTATTCAATTCAATGTTTGGTACGTCATTGAAAATTGATACATGTTCCGGCGAATATCGCTTTGAGACTGAATTTGGAACAAACAGTGTTGTCACCGAATGGGGCCTTGTATGCGAAAAGCGGTTTCTCATGTTCCTGGGATCAAGCATATATTACACCGGCGTTCTTATAGGAGCTTGGATCGCTGGTGTCTTAGCTGATCGTATCGGAAGACTACCGATTCTTGCAATTTGTCTTTACACGCAAGGCACCATGGCGGTAGCTTTGTACGTTGTGCAGGTATATTATTTCAGAATAAAATTTGCCATTAACATAACATCAAAATATGTATTCTTTATCAAAGTGTAATTAGGTATGCTACATTCCTCGAAGGAATTGGACTGCCTACTTCTGTACGGTACCGAGCAATTATCTGAAATACCAAGTCATTATATTTTACAATATGCGCGGTAACGCCTGTGCTGAGATTACATTTCCATATTTTTATTTTTCTATTCTATGCAGACTTCAAAGATACACTACCAATTTGTTTATTATTGATTTATCACGTCCTTCATATATACTGTAGATAACTAAATTTTTAAAGTACGAATCGGTGCGCTTTAAAGTTACACTGCCTTTATTTTCTTTGCAGAATTATTCGGCTTTTTTGGCGCTCCGTGGTCTACAGGGTGTCTTCGTGCAGGGGTTACAAAACTCTACATACATTTTATCGCTCGAATTATTTCCTTCTAGCACGCGAACTGTCGTCATGTTTATTATGCAGTTTGCTTGGACTGTCGGACTTATCCTGTTAGCCGTATTAAGTTACGCGATACCGGATTGGAGAATATTGCAGTTGGCAATATCCGTACCGACGGCAGTGACAGTCCTCTATGTGTGGTAAGCTATCTGAATCTAAAATTTCAAGCATCAACGAATATTAATGGCATATGTGCACCATAAAAGTTAATAAGTGGAAGTGCATGTTTTCCGTGTGACAATTGAAACAATTATAGATTCCATATAAGTAAATTTCGAGGTATAGGGTTCCTACGATTGCCTACTTGCTGTATCACAGGCATTGCCAAAACCAACAAAACATTGATAATCATTTTCTTTCGTTTCTGATATTCCCTTTTTATTTCAAAGGTTGATTTTATGTGCATCTATGACTTTTGTACCGATAGATATCTTTTATTTGAAACATTTTAATACACAACATTTCTTATGTTGTTTTGATACAGATCCATACTTGATGAGGTTATTAATTTATATTTGTAATTCACCTAAATTGCATTACTGTATACGGTTATGTGTAATATATAGCGACTGTAGTAGTTGCTCGATTAACATTATCCAATATCTCAATTATCAATACTTTCGCAAAGAGCGTGATCCCAAACTCTTCGTCTCGGCGGTGGTTTAGTAGCGCAATGCTATTCGTTAGTGTTACACGTAAATAGGGCATTCAGTGAAAACAAACACGGAACACTGTAGTTGACGTGTGATTAAGCGATAATTTACCGTAATTTAGTCTCATAATTTGATGCAGGATCATACCGGAACCACCCAGGTGGTTATTAGCCAAAGGGAAATCCACAGAGGCCGATATGGCGTTAGAACGAATTGCAAAGTACAATGGGTGCTGTAGTAGACCACATTACCAGAACGGGGTCAATCACAATTCTGATAATAGCAACAAGGATGTGAGCATCAAATTAGGGAGGAAAGCACAATCATTGAACATTGACTTGCAGAATTTGAAAACTGACAAGATAACTGAAGAGGAAGTTGCGATTTTGCTAACGCCGCCTGAACCTGAACAACAAAAAAATCGAGGTACGTATAACATGCGCAGGACTGATAATCCGAGATCGCGTGCAAGTGCCTTAACAGTTTACTCATAAACAAACAGTTTAATACGATACTATAGTACCATAAGTAATATTATATATACTCTCAAGCTAATAAAATATCCGGAAAAATTGTGGAACCTATCATTTAGTAGAAACTACTACATGGAAGAATAGGTTAATTAAAAATGAAAGTTCCGCTTAAACTGTATGTTACAATTTCGGACGTGCATTGTCTACCTATAGATACATCTCTAACATAGGTCACTTTAGGGATAATGTAAATGTTGGTTGCCTGGATCAGCCTGGGTCGCCGTCTTCCCTCTTGCTCTTGCACAACAGAAAAACAATTTCGCGGTCACAATGGAAGCATTACAGTAAAACCGATAACATGAACAAAACAGTCAAACGCGGAAAGATCGATAGAAACTTGATAGAAACAAAGTTATGCCCTTCCGAAAAGGCGATCGTTCCGGCTGCCCATTGGTATACCGTGAGACATCCGACCGAACCCAGCTGGGAAACGCAATGACCAGCGGGGCCACCCACTGGAAATAAACCCCAGATCGGGAAGCAGGAAAACCGTCGGAATGAAAAAACAGCAGCGAATAAAGTAGCAAAGAACAACCCAGAACCTCCCAAGCCACTCGATTAACACATATCAACAGATTTTGCATACGCCAATATACCCCGAATGGGCGGCGGCTCCGGAACAAAAATTCGAACTGTGACGTCCAATCCAGCTCCCGGGAGGAGAGGCTGTGTGTGGTGAACACGAGAGCGAAAGCTGCGGCAGTCACACACGCCCGGGGCGGCGCAAGAGCAACGCTCAAGGGGCATCCTCCCCCGTGGGGTAACGTCTGGGTTTTTGCCCAGAAGTCTTCCGAAGATTTCCTTAAGGGGGGCAGTACAAGTAAACCTTTCAAAAAATCGAATTTTTTTTTGCATATAATGTGTAAGGATGGAAGTTCGATCTCTTACACATTCAATGAGGAGACTCGGGAGAATATTAACACTTGGGTTTATTTAAACAAAACTTGTCTTACAGGTCTCTTACAATGTTCTTACTTCTTACACTTTCCTGATATGTCTCTTACAGTCGTTCGACTCTTACTGTCTTTCGATTCTTACTCTTTTGTCGTTTGACTCTTACTCGTTCGGTAGTCCGATTCTTACTGTCCGCATACGCGTCCTCATCGAAGGGCGCCGACGACCCCGACCGCCACTCAATGTTATCGCGTGTAATTTGTCGCACTCTCGGTGCCTGCCTTCCATTGTTCTCATCTCTTTCCCTTACGTATCTTACAATTCCGTCTTTCATTCGTCTTACAAATGTTAGTATAATGTCTTAAGAATATGTCAGCAAATTTTCAAAACTTAATTCAAAGTATTTCCCATGTTATAACTTAAAAACGTGACCCTCCCATACTGTGCGTTCGGGCGCCGTCAGAAGTACTGTTGAGCAGTCGACTTTGTCTCCCCGTCCACATTTCCAAATATTTCCAATCCGCAGAAACACTTTATAGTCTTTAATCATTCTATATGGTTGTACACACTATATGTGGACTATATGGTCCAGGAATATCTCACTAGCCGAAAATTGCTGTACGTAACCAATAATTCATAGTGTGAGCATCGAAAACTTTAAACCGCTTTTTCTCCACTTTCTATTTTTGCGTTCTTCCAAATAGGCGGGCGGGATTAAACAAAAACTATTCAACCGATCCGAACGATTCAAGGTTCATTCTCTTCAGCATGAAATTCTCTTCTATGTGAACCTCCAATTTGGTAAAAAAAAATCTTTTTTACTATTTTTTACAGCAGGTTGAAGCCAAGATTTTATTCCAGGAAACTCACAGCTTTCGTTTAAAACTGCATAAATTTTTTATTTCGCATTTTTTTCCGCGTTTTTGAGGTTCACATAGAAGATGAACTTCTAATACTAACAAATCGCTTTGGATTTTTGATTTGAGACAAAAATTACGAACTGCATCCGCCCGCCAATTGACAGCTACGAGGATGCAGCGCTCTCTTTGGCAGCCTATAAATCCGCCATTTTGTAATATTTTTTCACAAAAAAATTTTGGTGAGGTCTTCGATGGTACTTTGAAACTTGCCTGCAATTGCTCGAAGATTGCACATTTCTTTTCTTTAAAAAAAAAATCGCGAAAAACTGCTCGATTTTGAGCGTTTACTTGTACTGCCCCCCTTAACGTAAAAAGAAAAAAGGTCACTTTAGAGAATTAATTCAAGGATCCAAGAGCTTTCGCAATTATTTTAGCTGTAGATACTATGTTAATAGTAGCAAGTCATCACCGTTTAAAAACTTGCGAATACCGCTGTCTAGAACATTTTTAACCAAGAAATTATGTATGTCCATGTGGTGTGCATTATGCTCGTGCTATACGAAACTGGGACGAAAATATTTAGATTATACAGAATTATACATATCGGGTTGTTCGGAAACTAACTTCGTTTTTTCTTATGGAAATGAAAGAAGATTTTTTTACAGTAAATAAATATTTTATTGAATTATATATTGTCTATTCTGGTCCAATACCTTTTGCTCTTTTTCTGACAGTAGCATGATTCCACGCTTATAAAATGTTTGTTCTTTGCTGGCAAAAAACTGATCCAGGTGATATTTGACCTCCTCATTTAAAGCGAAAGGTTTTACCGTCTAAAAAATTTTGTGAAGACCGGAATAAATAATAATCAGAAGGTGCCAGATCTGGAGAATATGGTGTATATAGCAGTATATTCCATCCAAGCTGTAAAAGCTTTTGGCGAGTTAACAAACTTGTATGAGGTCTTGCGTTATCTTGGTGAAACATAACGCCTTTTATATACAGGGTGAGTCAGAATTCGAGGGAGAAAAATTGAGGGGTGGTAGAACACATGAATAGAAGCACTTTTTATCAAATAATATATGGGTCGCAACTCATTGCAGGGCATTTTTGCACCGTCACATTTAACGCGCTGACTGTCGCGCGTGTCGTCGATGCCTGACCTGGCGGGGAACGTGTTAAAGAATTATCACAAGAATGAGAGCAGATATTTCACAAAACACTTTATTAACACTAAAATTATTGATTTATATACTCAAAAATAAACATTTTAAGGGTAACGCGCTAACTGCTATGCGAATTTATAAGGAAACAACCGTCAGCCACGCCCGCTGCTCAGAACTGCGCTGGTTTTGTGGAATGGACATATATTATTTGACAAAAAGTGCTTGTATTCATGTGTTCTACCACCCGCCAATTTTTCTCCCTCGAATTCTGGCTCACCCTGTAGATCAATTCTGCTCTTTTCTGTTGAAGTGAATTGTTCAATTTGTCCAGTTGATGACGGTACACTTCAGAATTAATCGTTGTGTTGTCGGGTCGAAGCTCAAAAGAAAACGATTCCTTCGAAATTCCATCAAACAGATAGCATCACCTTTTTTTGATGAATATCGGTTTTGAAGTGCTTTGCGCCGGTTCATCTTTTTTACTCCACGATCTTTTGCGTTTAACATTATTCTAGACAACCCATTTCCCGTCCCTAGTGATGATGCGCTTCAAAAATGGATCATTTTCTTGACGTTTGAGAGGTAAATTACAGACGCCAATGCGAACACACAAAGGGTATAGCCGGATAAGACGATGAAATTATATACTATTGTTATATAAGACGGTAAATATTAACTATTGTTGCACAGAGAAAAGTCACAAACGATGAAAAAAATGCACTGAACAGGATTCGAACCCAAAGAAAAAGTTTGCTTCGACAAAACAGACTGTCACCTTTGGCGTGTCGCTACCAACGATCTTTGGTTGATCTTCAATTTTTCAGAATATAAGGCTTACATTGTGACATCGACTTCTTCCATTTACTTAGCTTTCTTGTATTATTACGACTGTGCAATGGAATCAATAACATTAAATATTGCATGAAATAGTTATGTGACAAAAATTGAACCAAAGTTTACCTCATACGTTGTTCTGACACCCAAAAACTGACGAAAAAACGGGTTTTTCATTTTTCCAACACTGTTGCTGGTGAGCAAAAATTATAAAAAAAAAATCAGAGAGATGTTGATTGTAATATTACATCACAGAAAACAGCGGCATCACTGATCCGGACCTCGTTCGGTATCAAATCGATATTTTTCTGATTGACTTCTCAGTTTTTTATTTTTTTACCAATTGGATTTTTTATGTAAACATTTAAAAAAAATCTGGAATATGCGCGCCATTGCTACGTATAGCTCTGATTTTCCTCAAGTTTTTTTATGCATTAGATTCCGAGAAAATGGTGGGAGAGGCGCACAGTACATTTTACACCCCCCCGCCCTCCACGGTCCAGATACAAAGTTGAAAATTCACAAAAATGTTTCTTTTTTCATAAGCTATTGAATGGCTCATTCAGAATTTTGATCAGTTTGGGGGCACATTTCACCGTCCGGCTATGCCCATTCTTTCCGTAATAACACGAGGAACCCATATGTCGAGCTTTGAGATTTAACCTAGGCATTTCAAATCATCATGATGTAGCAGGCGGAAAAAATCGGACTCGGGTGGGCCGGGTTTCGACCCCGGGTCTCCCGATTGCCCGTCGGTTGCTCTATCCAACTAAGCTACCCAAGCCCTTATCCAATTCTCTCCGCTCATGCCCTTTATTCTGACACGTTATCAGCCATCCATCCTCTACTACAATGAACCGTCGAATTCGATAAAAATATGTCAGCGATCTCACTAGTTGTTATTCGCCGGTTTGCATCAATTAATGTCATTATTGTGACCTTTATCAGCTTTAACTGTCCTCGCAGACCGTGGTCCATCTTCAACATCAAAATTGTCGGACCGGAATTTTGCAAACCAGTTTTGGCACTGGCGTTGTGTCAATACATCTTCTCCATACACACTAAATAATTTTGTTCTTGCTTGAACAGCATTTTTACCTGTTTGATAGTAAAAAAGTAAAATATGCCGAAAATGCTGCTTTTCGCTTTCCATATTTGAAAGGGTACCAATCAAAAACTATTGCGTAGAATCGATTGAACTTTTCCACAAGCAAGCCTTGCTTTATCAGCTATTAAAATATAATGATTATGCGGCTTGAGTATGAAGTTGGCTGCGAAAAAATACAATTAAATCCTCTGTTGGGAAAGAAACGAAATTACTTTCCGAACAACCCAATACCAACATAAAAGAATTAAAAATTTTCTTCATCATACACGGAGAGAGTTAGTATAATTGTACTACTCATATGTTCTATGATTGGTTTATTAATAGGGAACTGAGTGAACGCTTATTAGTGTTTGACTTCGTGAACTGATACCTTCATCTTCGCACAACGTTATCATCGTTACAAGTTAAGAGACAGATTTTGTGAATTGTGATTATGTTAATATTGACGAATGAAGTAGATAAAGAAATATAAAGTTGATATAGAGCCTCTAGTGTTCCCATTTAAGGTAAATAGAAACAGGGATAAGTAGTTTGTTCATCTGAACTAGACAAATTTAAATTTTGCAAACTTCTTGTTATCTCAGACCATTATTTTGGTATTGCTACATATCTTGGTAACATAATATTTATTTAGTTTCAATAATTACTTACATTTGGTACAATAATATATGTTGTGATGCAAAATGAATATTTTTGTACGTGAACGCTGGGTGTAATATCGACATAAATAAAATTATTATCAATAATAATAATAATGTTAACATAAGTTTTCAAACAATTACAAAATATTTCTAACATCAATACACAAGCACAGTGTAATAAAACTAGTGCTTTGAGACATCCATTATATATTGTTAAATTGGGTCATTAATTAATATTAGTTAAAGAGGCAGACTCAAAGCATTCACGTTTTCTTAATTTTACGTCCTTTAATAATTCATGGTTATGTAAATTAAAGCGTTATAGAAATGTGTAGGATATTCTTACTGAACAAGCATGTAAGAGATTTTATGATGAATCTGATATCGTTTCCTATCTCATGTACATATATGTAGTTGTTTAGCAATTTCTAATATCGTTGGATGAGGTAGTAGTAACCTGTGACCGTATTATATCAATTATCTCCACAAAACGTGATGTATTTAAAAAATGAATTTACAATTAATTGCAGAAAACTTGAAAAAAGAATATTTGGACTGCCAATCTCCGCGGCAGAAAGTATGTAGTTCCAGGCCCGAGTTGGAAATTGAGAAGAGAAAAACGCGTTTGAATTCTAAACATGATCGACAATTGCGGTCAATATCACAACCGATTTATAATCAAGGCATTACCTTAACAAATATCGAAGATATTGTAGAACTTCGGTCGGTGGTGCATGACGTAAAGGAACGCAAAGGAAACACTACAGCTCGAAATGAAGATAAATGCAACACGAAGGTCGACAATAATTACAAGAGGAATAATGATGTACGATTAATAGAATTATTGAAACGACCACGGTTTAGGAAATACTGTTTGGTACTAATTTCGCAATGGTAAGACTTTAACCCATCGTCAAACTTTATATAGTTGACAGCTGGAAAGATTAAAATAGCAAGGAAGTAAAATTTAAATAAGTGTTTCAATTGTATATAGCATTGACAGAAACATCTACTCAACAAGTTTGAATTAAACAATCAAAATTAAGAGTAGAATTTACTTGGCCGTCTGGCAACGTACTTCTTAAATCTGTAATTACATTGCAATCAGGTCCAAAACGTGTTTGACGGAAAAAATCATCGTCGGGTTTCTTCAAATAATTTACAACATTCCATTAAACCGTGATACCACCAAACATATTTTACACTTAATATATTGTAGCAGCCAACATATTCTGCGAGACAATCTTTACGGTAATGTCGTATGTGTAACTCCCAAAAGTAAACAAAATACGGTATAACATAAGTAAAACAATTTTTTAGAAAATACTTTGAAAATTTACTCAGGAATGTATTTCGCATTATTTTGGCTTCAGATGAAAGCAGTCAATTTGGTATGATAAAAATCAATTGCTTCCCCAAAATGTGTAGTGCCACTGAAAGTAAAACGCTCTTTAGAAAGTAATAAAACTACTATTAAACCGATGAATTTCAATTATCTTTCACAGCGTATAAATCATTAACTAAACCCAATTAACACATGGCGTCAATAAAAACTTGAGTGCACAAGAAACAAAAAAATACAGTTTTATAGTTAAGGAAAAAACTGCACCAGATAACTGAAATAGCATTTAATACAGTATATTTCAATTTTGTTTATTATAACATACATTAGAAGAATTTTGTAATATGCGTTCATATAAATATATTTTGTTCCTTTTACTATGAATTGGACTGAATTAGTCGGTTAATGGAATCAATTCTAACATTGTCGCAGGTAGACGCATAGGGAACACGTGAAAGTCCAATTTATTTTCCGTTTCCCAGTTACCACGTTATACAGTATCAATGATAGATAAGTATTATATATTTTTGATCGTGTACTTGCACTGAAGTACTAAGAAGCTGTGAAATACTATAATATTTCTCTTGATTAACAAAATTATTGCACAAAGTAATATTACTTAACCTGAATGCAGCCTTCTGACTGAGTATTGCATTGAGACTGAAGTGTAAATAGAGTGTGAATTCTATCTCCTATCGTTACACTTTTTATATAGATATGTATAAAGCATGATGTAAAAAAGTACCGACTCGTGAAGTCGACCTGAAGCAATATATTCTACAAACATGTCGACAATTACATTGTTACAGAATTCGCTCACTGTTATGTGTGGACTGTGTAACGTGTCCGGGGGATAAACGTTGAAAAAATATCATTCCATTCAAAAACGCAACGTTTCTTTGTTAAATGTCGACGGGGATACCTACAAAAATCATTAATTGAACCCAACTGGTTTTAAAAGCCAGTTAGATTTCATTTGAAATCCTTGCCAACTTAGATTCCATCTGGCAAAATCAATTTTAAATAAAGCAATTTTTATACGTCAGAATGAAGGTATTAGTGAACTACACGTGGTCTTTAATCACGTTTAGAAACATTTAAAATCATATTAGATCTCAATGTGCTCACTGTTGTATAATCTACCATACGCCATACACAAAGAAGGGAGAATTTTTGTAATGTGGCAATCGGAAAAAATCGGAATCGGGTGGGCCGGGATTCGAACCCCGGTCTTCCGATTGCCGGTCGGTTGTTCTATCCAACTAAGCCACCTAAGCCCTTATCCGAATTCTCTCCGCTCATGCCCTTTATTCTGACACGTTATCATCCATCCATCCTCTACTACAGTAATATGTTATATTTCATGAGATATAATTTGTACAGCGCATAAGATGTTCCAGTTCAAAAACATTATAATGGTTCTGTAAAATATTAACCGCATAATACATAATATGAAGGAAAACTGCATCTGCAAATGGGTGAATCTGAAAAAGCGGGAAAATGATTATAGGGGTGACAGAATACATCCACACCAGCAATTTTGGTTATAAAATGTATGGGCAGAACGCAAGCAATGAGAAGTTAAAACGTAGTTTTCCACTGTAACGTTTAACACGTAGGTATACGATGACGTATTAATCTTCGGCTACGATAAGACACAATGGTCCTAATATATTTACATATCTGCATCGAGTAAGTTTTGATCTTATAAGTGCGCCCGGCATCGCTATTCGACAAAACCAGCGCGCTTCTGAGCACAGCGTGTGGCTTGACAGAGATTTCCTCATAAATTCGTGGAGCAATCAGCGTTTTGAATATGACAGTGGATAATTACCTTTCAACTTCTCACCGTTTGTCACACGTACATTCTATGACCAAAATTACCCGTCGAGACTTGTTCTTCACCCCGGAAAGTTTTGCCCACAATTTCAGATCGTCCTGTATGTCTTCACATGTTTGATGAAGAACTTTGTGCACCAAATGATAGTAGGATAACAACGTGTGTATCAATTTTCTATCTATAATACCCAGAAACGCGTGTAATACATATTTACCGTTTTCTTAATAGTATTATTAGTTAAAAAAGTAATCTCCTTGTACAAAAATTTTATTTTGTCTTTAATGTGCGTTTGTCACGTATAACCAACGTACATTTCATTACTCCCCAATAGACTAATATCTACACAAAAACAATATGGCATATAAGGACACATTTGTTAGCAGTTATTTAAAAAAAAATATTAAAGCAGATGCATGTAAGATGTTACAACTTTAACATATTATATCGTTTATTAAAGGCTTACATCATCAATGGCGTTTCACATTATCGAAGCGCATTCACCAAATATCAACATGAATAGACATATCAACTTTGCGTTGGGCAGCGCATTAGAAATGGCTTCTTATATCTTCATGTATTTGGCACTATCCAGATACGGTCGGCGGTTACCTATGAACATGTATCAGATTTGTAACGGCATAATATGTATAGTAGTTGCTGGTCTCACTATTCTACCAAGTACCGCAGCAGTTTGGATGAGTATGCGTATAAGTTATAAACTATATTAAATTACATGTATTCCCGTGTAAAATAGTATATTTAAATGTAATACACATTTCCTGAATAATTCCAGATTTGACTAGAACTGTAGTATTATTGCTTGGCAAAATTGCAATAGTCACAACAATATCCATAGTTTACCTTTATAGCGTTGAAATATTTCCAACGGTAATACGGGGAACGTGCTTGGGGTTGTGCGTTCTTTTCGGAAAAATTGGTAGTCTCAGTATTCTGCATATATTATCATCGGTAAGTAATGAATGTTGTCATCCATAAGTAAAACTTAAGAAGAAATTACTATCTTTTTCGTAATTACTATTAGAATACAATTTTTGATGAAGGCAGTGCCAACAGGAGATTACTATCGACAGTTTTTCCGACATAAAAATTACGACTAATTTTTGCGCACTACAGAAAATCACTAAATCAACAGAATTAAAAATTTGTTTTTACCCATATTTTTATAGGACAAACAAATGACTTATGTTGCACCGCTAATCGTTGGAATATTATGCTTGATAGCAGCAATACTGGCATTAATGTTACCTGAAACGCTTAATAAAACTCTACCAGACACAATTGAAGATATGGAACAACTCGAGCGTACCAATGAAAAAGAACAAACTGAATGTGTTGTCACTGACAATAACGATATTGCTGCCAAAGACATTCCAGGGCACAATATGATACTTGCCAAACTTTTTTCAGAAGATTGGGTGGATGCAGGCAATGGAATTCTTGTAAATTTTGCAGAAAATAAGAATGTCATTTAATCAGCTGTAGATGTTTTCCATTTTCCACATATTTGCGCATGTCCAAGCCTAAATCGTACAAGTATTATCCACGGTAAATTAATGCATAATTGTTATTCATTTAAAGATCAAACTAACTGCCATGGGATGTTATGTGGAATAAGAACTATCTTACTGTAAATTACTCTGCAATGGTGCTTCACAAAAATGTACCAGAAAGATTTTTATAATGTTTAGCAGTTTTCACTGATTGTGTTATAGTGAAACGCATAACAATATCAATCTCCCTTTGAAATTGAAATTAAAACTAATGGTAATAATATTAAATAATTACCTTGATAATGCTTCCGTCTGTGAGCGTAGCCACAGGCAATTATTTATAACTTATACGACAGAAATATTATAGACATAAAAGAACACATGAAAAATCAACATACAATTCAGTCTATTGTATTGAACTTGTGTAACAATCGCAGCAGTGTGACAAAATAGCATTCAACTTGGTAAAGCACACCTGATGACATAAACCTATCACAAATTATGAAAAATTATTTCCAGTTTATTAATTTAAGTATGATTGGCATATGAACATTTGAAATATCATATTTAAGGCCTGAATGCATGTTATTTTTGGACAGGTAATATAAAGGAATATCCAAATTTATTTAATCTGCAAGAATTAACATTTATTTGTCAATGCTTGAATACTTTTTCTACGGGAGCAAAAAATAAAAGAATTTATGACCTATAATATAATAAGTTTATCTGTAAAGTAAATTGGAGTGCAGATTTCATTTTATAATATAGCGCTTACATATTATGTACATCATTGTCCCTACATTATTCAGAATTATAAATATGTAAATATTTCTTATTTTATCCTGTTAACTCAATTTGTTTACTTAGTAATATATACATTGGAATAAAGCATTTGATGTAATACTAGAAAAATGAATTCTCTACATGCTGGACCAAAACAACCTCACTGTAATTTGAAGTTAATCCATTAAGCCATAACTAGCAGAACGCAGATGTAATGTAGCTACATTAAAACTTGTATCAATGAAAATGATTGTACTAAATTGTGTACAAATTTTTTGTGGCAAGACTGTAATTTGTAACCAAATAAAGCTTTTTGTTGTGTAAAAGTTTTAACAGCATCATAAATTACAACCCGTGGCAGAAAAGTCATACCATTTTTTTTATTAAACTAATAAAAAATCCCATTTACTGTACAATGAATGTAAAAAAGGATTTTCATTTCTAACCTACTAGTCCTACAACATATTTAGTAAATAAATTCTTAATAGGAACTATGATAGTTGGAATAGATTAGACAACTTTATTACATTAGAATCTGGAATAATGGTCATTCATTACAGACATGCATTTTCTTCAAGGTACTTTAGCTTGTATAATACCATTGTTTTGAGGGTTAGCATGTTGTGTCTGTTCAGCCGCGGTTTGTAATAACCGAGTTCTACGCCTTGTATAATGCTGCCACAAAAGGATCTGTTGATCATCTATAAACTTTGTGCACTGAGAGTTGACAACTTCTCTTCTAAAGTGTTCATATTGGAGTAAATCTAAGAAGTACAGACACATAGGGTACTTGAGATACTTTGCATATTCAGGTTCCTTCCAATATAGGAGATATTTAAGGTAATTTATGAATGTAGAATCCTTGAAATATCCCCGCTGAGCCAAAACTACAACACAGTGACAAAATAAACGTTAAAATGGGACAATTTTTTGCATAAATTTATATATATGCATAGAATGTGCATACAATTTAAATAGTTTGGATTAGCAAGACATTGTACAAATTCTAACTCTACTTGGAATCGTAGGCGCTGTTGATCGTCTGTCTCAGGACCTCCTGGAAAAAGAAAAAAGTATGTTTATAAGGAAACAATATACGTAGTTCATTGTTTAAAAGTTCAACACTAAATGTAAAATTTATATACCGTTCATTCCAATAAAAGAAGGTTTTCTGCCTTTCATGAGACTTGAAGAATCATCCAATCGATTCATAGTACATTAAATGCTACAGGTCGATTAACTTTACTGATGAGTAATACGTTTGTAAAATACGGTATATATTATCAATTCTTTGATGAAATAAATAATAGGCAATTATATGTATACCATACCGCCATTTTGACTCGCGAAGCGATTCTAAACACTGGCTTCTTGAGTATATACAGTCGCCCTCTGTGTGTGAGAAGTGCGTGATGTCAAAAGAAGGTGGTTTCACCATTGACTAAGTATAGGATAGACTGACCACCTTATGAACCTTCGTGGCCCATGTTCTGAAATACCGACCCAACGAAAAAGCAGATTTGGCGCTCCGCTCGTCCCTAGGCACCATAGCGATGTCATTGGCTGAGCGTTCCACCAATTAGAGTACGAGTTGAAGTCCGAGGAAATCGCGGGTCATTTAACTAAAATATAAATAATATAGTAATAACAAATGTTGTTTAGAGTGGAGACGCACCGTCTTTTGTTTAATCAATAAATAAAGAGATCTGGAAGCGTGAAGAAGTAAAAATTGTCTGCATTCTCGAAGTTTTTAAAGCCTGTTCTGTAGATGATCATAAATTAGTTGTGTGGCGAATACTGAGCCTAGGGAATACCTTAGGGAGTCCGCTACACAGACAATTTCGAGCGCACTCTACGGTTTATTATGGTCAATATGAAACTATGTGAAGGAGAGAAGGCAGATGAGATCAGTCCTTAGTTTGTTTCGGTAAAGGTAAAGAATCGCGGCCTCCTCACCGATTTGCATGAAACGTCGTATAATGGTACATTTTTGCATAAAAATAAGATCTGTAAAAACAAAAAAGCGCGCTCTCGCTTAATTAAAAAGTTATTAAGTGTTAAAGTTTATTAGAAAATCTGCCTTACCGGCAGCAAGAATGCTATCACAGCGCATGCGCACTGATGCCTGCGCATGCGCACTGACGTCCGCGCATGCGCACGAACAAGTTTGCAGGTAGAGTGCGCGTATTTGAAACGAAATGATATTGAATTGGCGAAGGCTAGGTGTGGGCAAGGCTTCCCTTTCATAATATTTAAGGGTTTTCAATCAAAAAATGGATTGAGAGTTGGTTTAGGTCTATATTTCTTTCAGCCAAATCTCACTTTTCATTTTATTTCTACGGCTAGGTGCGGGCAAGGCTTCCCTTACATAATATTTAAGGGTTTTCAATCAAAAAATGGGTTGAGAGTTGGTTTAGGTCTATATTTCTTTCAGCCAAATCTTACTTCCATCTGGGTAAAGGTAAAGAATCCCGGCCCCCTAACCGATTTGCATGAAACTTTGCAGGAACATCAATTTTTGCATAAAAATAAGATCTGTAAAAGCCAAAAAGCGTGTTCTCGTCTAATTAAAAAGTTATTAAACGTTAAAGTTTATTGTAAAACCTGCCTTACCGGCAACGCGAACGACATCTGCGCATGCGCTCTGACGTCTGCGCATGCGCACGGACAAGTTTGCAGGTAAAGTGTGCGTATTTGAAATTAAATAATATTGAATTGGCGAAGCTGGGTCTGGGCAAGGCTTCCCTTTTATAATGTTTAAGAGTTTTCAATCAAACAATGGTTTGAGAGTAGGTTTGGGTTAGATTTTTGTTTTCCCCGAAGGAGAAAACTTCCAGCCAAATTTTACTTTTCGTATTATTTAAGGGCTGGGTGCAGGCTAGGCTCCCCTTTCATAATGTTTAAGAGTTTTCAATCAAACAATGGTTTGAGAGTAAGTTTGGGTTAGATTTTAACTGCCCAAAGTGCAACATTATTATTATCATATACGATCCAGATGCGGTGCGCCTCGTTCACGTGCGGGTTTCTATACCCAGGGCGCTCAGGTCGATTTTACGTCTGCATTCATCAAGGCATGCAGCGTATGATACTCCCGCGTTCTCGGCAATATTAATCACCACAGCCGCGGTACGTGGTGTGGTAATTTGCGAGGGCTTTGTTACCCCTTTTCTCGCTTTATTATTCGCGCTCTGCTGTCCGAGACCGGTCGGTCCCGGTATCATCACCCCTCGCGGTGGTGCACTTCTTTCGCTCGGTACCGCATAGGATGCAGGTTGCATCCTCTGCGAGTACGGGTTTTCTCCCAGGGGAGGGAAGTCACTTCGCACTGGTGCGCTATAAGTCGTCGGCTGCTGTTGGGGCCGACCACTTACCAGGACGTCTCGATATACACGCTGTTGTTGTTCGAAAGTGGGCTGCTGTCCAGCCACCCTCTCAGCGTGCGTCCTCGCTATGCGCTCGTTTTCAAGCGCATACGCCTCCGCGGCGCGAACTCCTCTACTCTTCGAATGTGGCGCTGTTGCCTCTCCAACCTCTCTGCTGCGGCAGTTGATGGTTTCTTCTTCCTTTTGCTAGTTGTCTTCGCCATCCGCGAGTCGCTGTCCGCAGCCGCACACGGGCGGCTCGCAGACGGTACACTCGCGTTGGCATTCGCAGCCTTCTTCGCGGCACTGTTGACGCCACTAGGCGCACCGCTTACTGCACTTCCGCCTCCCGTTACAGGAGTGACTGCGGCATTGTTTTGCCCGGATATGTACCTCTCAAACATTTCATGGAGGGGGTCGATGCGCCTCTCATTGTTATTTTGTCCTACCACAATGTTATTCTGTCCTTCCACTATTTTCTTAATAGAGGCGAGGACGCCAGCCATCTCGCTGGTAGGTTTTGATGTGCCACCAGTCTTCTTCTGCCCTTCGCTGCCTTCGGGCACTCTTACTTCTTTCACGGGTGGAGGCGGTGGCATCTTGCACCGCTCTCACAGTTCGGCATTTTCCGCTTCCACTCTCTCGAGAGTGCTGCGGAGTTTGCTCGTGGTCCTTTAATAGCTTATCAGCTGGTCCACTCGGTCCTCCACCTCGGCTGGCTGCTTCCTAAGCAGAGCCTCTTCGCGCTCGATCTCGTTATTCGCCTCTATAACGAGAGTCGAGCGTCTCAGATCGCTGACGAATGACCCATTTAAGCCGTTCGACTTTTGGGCAATCTCCCGTATGCGGTCTGTTAGAATTAAAGATATGAAAGTGAATAGTCTACTCGAGGTCAAGGTTCTGGGGTAAGTGCCTCGTCCTTCGATTCGGTCCTCTTGCCAGAGAGCATCCGCTCCCCCCACTTCGTGGCAAGATCCTTTATTCTAATGTTTATTACGTGGCGTGCGTAATCGAAGCATCGATGACGTCGGGTCATCGGCCTCGCGCACTTGCCTCCTTAGAGCAATCAGCTGTCCTCTCAAAAGAATAACGCGTTGCCGCGGTGACACACAACAAGGCGTCGGGCCACTTGTTACCACCTTGGCAACCACCCGATTATTTATTATCTTAATTTCTTATTCCTTTACCATTGATTGGTTGATTTCTCATCTGGCGCTAACAGGTCCAAGGCCGCAGTGACGTCCACTTGTCCATGCTGGCTCGTTTTGCCTCTCGCCTCTTCGAGGAGATTCTGCATGCTGGGAAGCTTCCCAGTATACACCCTCTTCCTCCTGTGGGTTAGAGAGGCAGTCCCGCTGGTGTCATCGCTTGACCCAGCACTGTCCGTGGTACATGCGTCGTGTATCATTGGACGCTTCCTACCCATTGGAGTGTCCGTATCTTCTACCGTCGTGCGGACCCCGACTTCTGCGCCAACCCATGTGATGCCTGCCACGGAGGGTTTTGGCATGACGGATGTCGATGCCACTGGCATCGTTACTCCGGTGATGGTGTCGTCGGAGGAGGGAGACTGCTCACTTTCGTATTGTTTGTTTCCACCCCTCTCGGCAGCCTGTTACTCCCCGGCGTCACTCATCTTTAAGGGGGGAACCTGATGGAACGCGTAAAAATTTTCGACTTTTTTTTTTTGCTTAAATCGATAGTATGATTCTTTGAGAATATGTTCCTAGAAGCATAAGACAAAATTCAAAGTACATACTCACAAAACCCGGATGAAAGTGTTAATCCGACCATCTGGCGCTTAGCACCGAAACATTTAAATTCCGGTGCAAAAATTGTAAAAATTGCAACGTTTATTGCTGCCGGCGTCTTTAACGAATGTTACACCTTCATATTACAAGGAATGGCGGAACTAAAACTCATTATCGGACAGCAATGTAAAATCTACGCTGATTGTTACGTCGCGAAACGCGTTGTACGGTAAGACCGCCGAGTACTATGTCGCACTAAAGAGACTCGTGTACATAAACAATTGGCCGAATCTAAAAAAAAGGAATATTTTGAAGTAGAAGAAGGTCTACTTTATGGACCAGGATTAGCAGATTAAGTGTAAGTTGCCATTAACTGTTACTTTTCTGCAACAACAACTTTAAACGCGTTTATCTCAGGACCACATTTTTTAAGTTTGCATACACGATTAAGAAAAAACTATTTGATGGATCGACTTGATTCAAAACTTTTTAGTTACAGACAAGTCCCCCAAATTCGATGAACCACTAAAATTAACAAAAAACTGCAATTAAACAATTTTTTTACGTCAAAATAGAGTGAGATTTTTACGTAAAATTCAGAGTTTTGTGTTCAATATGTCATAACTTTTGCAAATTTCCACTTTTTTCAGATTTTAGAGGTTCATCGACGACAATATTTATCCTAAATTAATGAACTGTTTCAAATTTTTGGTTTCCGTAAAAAATGTTGACACCAGACTGTATGCAAACAAGGGACCTCCGCTGCGCGGCGGCGTAAAGAAAGTCATTTATTATTGTATTTTACAAAATATTTGGGAAAATAAAAATTTATTTGCATAATATAACCTTGAAGCAAGTTACTGCAAAAAGAATTTTAAAGATTGTGTTACTGATTCCTGAGAAAAAAATGTTTGAAAAACAACGAGAAATGCGGGGTATCCATCAGGTTCCCCCCTTAATTCTGGTGAGCCACCCGCACTGTTTTGGCTCAGCCAGCCTTCGCATTTGCGGCTCTCCGGCGTGGACGTGGCTCTTTTTTTTCTTAACGATGTGGAATCTTGTAACCGGAAGACACCTGCACCCCCCGGGGGGAGCGTGGACGTGGCTCTCGGCACCTCCTCGTCGGAGCCTCGGGGAACCTTCGCCGTTTTGTTTTTCCCTCGCTCGCGGGTCAAAGTATTAGTGCCTCTGCTATGTCGCTTCAATTGTTTTTCATCCCCTCTTCTAGAGCTCACTTGCTCTCCTAACCTGCCTTTTATATTCTTATTTATCTCTCTTCCTGCTTCCTTTTCTTCACTCCTTCCATTCTACCTACACTTCCACTTCTCCCACGCACTTCTCCCTATCAGCCGCATTGGTCTGTGTTGGGGAAAGATTGAGCGTGTGAGCTTCGTACTCGTCTAGAAATATAGGCACAACTCGCCGGTCAAAACACGCGAACGCGACTCGCGGTCATCACCCCACGCTCCATCGCCAAATGGATGATCTCAGAAGTAGCATCTATAGATACAGCCGAACAAATGGCCATCAAACAAGCGCTACCTATTACAGAGGAGGAAAAGTTCAAAAATACATTCATACTCACTGAATCCAAAAGTGCAGTAACCTCAGTAAGTAATACTACTTCTGGTAACACCATAATCCAACAAATTCTGGAAACTCATGCAAGACTAATAAAAAACGGAAGGAAAATCATATTAGTATGGATCCCCTCACACATAGGAATTACTGGAAATGAAAAAGCAGACCAAGCAGCAAGAGCAGCAGCTACCGACCGATATTCTGATACTCTATCTATCTAAACTGATGGATACATGGAATACACACTGGAACGATACTGCACCCACCCACATTAGAAACATCGTAAATCACTCACAAAAAAAAAAATACTCAGACTACAACAACTTGACAAGAAAGGAACAAGTAGCTATATCAAGAATAAAAATTGGCCACACGAAAGTCACTCATTCACACATTATATCCAAAAACCAGAAACCTTTTTGTAACGTCTGCAACACAACAATCACGATAGAACACTTGATCCTGAACTGCTCGAAATACAAGCACCAACGTGTTCTCTATAAACTGGGTACATCATTAAAGGACAACCTCAAAGAAGAATCAATCAAAAACCTACTCATGTACCTCAAAGAAACAAATCTAATATCGAAAATTATGTAATTAATCCCTTAGTCGATAATAACCTTGTTGTTGATGCGACTCACAACTGTGAAATAAAAAAAAGAGATAAAACGAAAGATTCACAAAACAGTGTCGAGAATCATTCGACTGCCTACTGTCAACTGACTATCATACTTGGAATATGCACTACAATACAAATCATTTCGATAGAATACAGGCAGTCCTCCATAAAATGTGAGAGATACAGGGCCTATATGTATAGCAAATGATACTGACAAGTTCCTATAAAACCAAGCGTAGCATTTGTGAAACCATTCATCATTAATGGAATCTTACACAGGGTGAATCAGAATTCGAGGGAGAAAATTTAGCGGGTGGTAGAACATACGAATACAAGGACTTTTTGTCAAATAATGTATGGGCCACAATGCAAGGGGTAAAAAGTTACAGGGTAGTTTTGTCCCGTCACATTTAACGCGCTGACTGCCACGCTCGTCGTCGATGTCTGACCTGGCGGCAAACGTTTTACAAAATTATCACAAGAATGAGAGGGGATATTTCACAAAACACTTTATTAACATGAATGTTATTAATTCCACCACACTGCAAACCTTGTCAATAAAGCAATCACTAAGCACTTTCTATCTGATTGCAAGTGTATTAAAGACACACGAAGTCTAATTAAAGTTTCCAAAACGATCGAAGAACTTTAAGCAAAGAATACTTATAAGAACCTTATAAAATGATATGATTTGTATATTAACTTCCATGAATTATGGACCCAGCGGCAGTAACGCTGATTATCACGATATTGATACGACATTGAAATGGCAAAAAAATATTGCACACCGGAATAAAAAGTATCTCACCTTGATGTACTTTTAAAATTTTGCGATACATTTATTGCAACGATAAAATACCTGCAAAAGAAAATGTTTGCATGGCCACACACTATTTGACGTACGTTTGTAACATACAGACCATTTTATTTATCTAGGCCACAGCTATTGTGTGGCAACGATGAAAGTATGTAGTCCCATTTAAAATAAATAAAACTGACAGATAATACGACATAGTAAGCAATGGAGCAGATAACGTTATAGAGTAAAAATGTAATTTTATACAATGAACATGAAATGGTATTTATTAAGTGTTTGTGTCAAACTATTGAGCATTAATAACATTCTGGCAAAACAGAATACTTTTTCGATTTATCATGATTCCATAAAAATAGATTTGTGGGCACCCAGATATATGCAATGATTATGCAAAGTTAGCAAATCCTTGTTCTACTGTTGTATGATACAATTTTCCACATTGTATTCAATTGAGACTCAACTTCAAAAAGAGAAATTGAATTCTGCTGACAATGAACGTTGCCGGATGCTCAATAGTAGTATATGGCCCACGCTTACGCAATACATAGTAAACTTGAGTGCAAACTATATATAATTTTTACGCAAGCAAAAAAAAATTATAATTCAAAGCATTAAAAATTATTCCGTTACGTAAGATTTTTCAAAAAATTCAATGTTTTTATGCAATACACCCATAAACTTAAAAACGGGTAATTACTTGTAAAGAATTGCATTTTTTTCTGAAATTATTTCATTTTCGGAGAACGCCGATAACTCAACAAAGCAGATGAGAATACTATAGGTCACATCAGTAACCTTTGTTATAGAACAGAGTCATGACATGATGTGTCAGTGTACAATTTCAATGTCCATCAGAAGCATTAAAAAAATCGTAATTATATCTGTGCACATGATTAATCATTACTTACGTCTCATCAGTACCCCTCACAGTGCACACTGGTTCATTAGCAATTGTTCCTAGGTTTGAATAAAAATTGCATGCTCTCCTATCGAATCTTTTAGTTTCGACACAAACGTTCAATGGAGAAGACTATTCCGGTTTGCAGTTCCGCACTCAGTTGGTCGCATTAAGATCATAGCACTTTAAAAGTTAAAGTGTAGTAAAATTAAAGAAAACTAATTTTTGTCTGCTTATTCAATACTTGATCAATTTCGGTAACGCGATGGCTTTAGTAAAAATGGTTCCTCTAGAAGAAGAATTCAGGCGAAACCCTGAATTGAAAGAGTCACATTTGCAAATTTTACGCGATTGGCTCAGCAAGCAACCACATCTGCCGAAAATGACAGACAACGAATTAGTGCTTTTTCTCCACAGCAATTATTATCAAATGGAAGCTACTAAAACGACCATCGAGACGTATTACACTATCAGAACACATGTTCCTGAATTCTTTGCGAACAGAGATCCAATTGGAACGAAAGATTTACGATATGGGTTTACAGTTACGTAAGTACAAATTCAGTTGAACTCCTAAAACGTATCTTCATTCTTCTTTTTCGCTGTATAATCATTGCAAAGAGCCGCACTATGTAATCCTAGTCATCGGATAAAATATTGTAAATTATTGCAGATTAAAATATTATTTCTTATATTCTGCACATGTATCGTATTCGTTACGAGTCAACAACACACCCACTGTGTTGTTCTCTATTTTACGTGTGCTTTACCTGTTATTTATTTTATCACACATTACTCTTTAACACAAATATGCTTATTGTAGGGCCCAAATGACACTAGACGGGAAAACGAGGGAGGGCTACAAAGTCATTTTGGCAAAATTGATAGATTTCGAACCTTCGCATTATGTCTATAATGATAGTATGAAATATTTTTCAATGATTGTTGATATTTGGCTACTTACCGAGGGGACCAGTAAAGGCCACGTTATCATTATTGACATGCAAGGTGTCGCATTCGGACATGTCGGTAGACTGACTCCCATGGGTCTGAAGAAATATTTAGTATATTTACAAGATGCAATGCCTGTAAGATTGCAGGGAGTGCACTTTATAAATACAAACGCTATCATGGATATAATTTTGAGCATGATGAAGCCTTTTATGAAAAAAGAACTTCTGGATGTGGTAACGTAAACTTTTTTACGATAGAGAATTATATTGCGACAACAGCTTCTGTCCATTGTATCATTCGTCCGCACTAATTTTATAATGCACCTGAAACAGTGTTAAATCTAGCATGGTGAATTAAGTACGCGATCGATATATGTTGTTAACGTTTCAGTTGCACATACATACCACAATGGAAACTCTAGATCCATTTGTTCCGATTGAAATCTTGCCAAACGATTTGGGCGGAAAGGCTGGCGATGTAAAAGAATTACAAGCTAGACAACTAAAGCAGCTTGAGGAACATCGTGCTTGGTTTCAACAAGAAGAAATAACTGCCCGAGTCAATGAGTCTCTCAGACCTGGCAAGCTTAAGGACGTATATAACATTTTCGGTGTCGAAGGAACATTCAAAAAACTCGATATTGATTAAGACATCTATAATATTTGTAAAGACAAAAACCGAAGGTGGAATGTAAATTTCTGTGTGTAATTAGATGCAAATAAAATAGATGTTACACTTACATGCCAAGTTGCCCAGTTACTTAATTTATTTATCACAATGGTAGAAACAATTTTCGTTGCTGAATTACCAATAAATGTTCGGCCTACATACGATTCAATAAATTATATATCGCGCGTATTTAATCGTAACAAGTTGTAGCCGGATCATTTAAGCAATTTTATTTAAATGCATGTGAAATGGGTGTCTACAGTGTTAAGAAAATATTGCCCATTTTTATATGCATAAAATGTGTTTCTATAAATACCTATGTAGAATAAGATTTATTTGAGTTTATTTATTTATTTAATTTTATGCATCGAATATGTGAAGAGTTACGGTCGGCTAGAAAGAAAGATACGCGGCGTTGTTTTCAGAATTTTCTGTGATATTTTATCAAGGACAAATGTACGTAATTAATAACAAAAGTTATTGGAATAGAACCTCAAACATTCCTACAGGTCTCCAAAGAATTGCATTGTTCACAAGATTTGGAAAAGCGTATTTTTACACTAGCAACTGTACATATTCAAAGTTATTGATGATAACTGTCTTATTTGATAATTACGTCTTGATTATAGTATGTACTAGTGTGACAACCCCCGGTACCCGCATGTAAATATTCCCTATATACATAGAGTAAATAAGATTGTGAACATATATTTGAGAACGTCAAGTAAAAGTTGTTTGTTACAATATTCAACAGGAAGGTATTATTATGTAAGATTATTATGAGAATATATTTGTTTATGGAAATGGCAAATGGATTTTGTAAAATGAAAATTATTAACTAATACACTGTTATCATTTGCATTGTATGAAACAGTGCGTGATAGTACTACGAAATTTTTATTTCTATTTAATACTACAGCTTTCCATTGTACAAAACAATTATAAACATTCGCCGTCTTATAATATATGTATTAAATAAATGAAGATAAAGAAAAATATGTATTGTAAGGTAATGAACATGCTAACCATACGTGTACAAGGTGAAGAACATCGTAAAAAGCATAAAAACGTACGTAAGAAATAAGCGCACATTTTTCTCACGCTAAGTGTGCACGCGTTGTATACTGATTATAGTCGTAATAGCCGCAATCAAAACAAAAAGTGGTACCTACTAAGGTTAGCAGTTCGTAATCTTGTAGCTATTACTAGTGCTACATCCGTGTCGCTTACGATAATATTATCCGTGTAGTATAACCGTCATTCAGTATTTTGTCAGCCACTCTATCGATGCGACTGAAAATTCATTGGAAGTGAATCGTGTTGTACATAAAATACCAATTAAGTGACAATAATACTATAAGGAAACAATTATTATAAGTTGGAGGAGCGTTTTCTGTGCAAAGGTGAAAAGCATATCAATATTTCAAATAACTGTCGTGTGCTATTCCTTCGTATGGAATTGCTATGCAAGGGTAACACAGAAATGTTTATTGTAGAAATGATAGGCACCCTATGTATTTGTTCAGATTCCCAAAAGTAATGCAATGCAGATCCTAACTTATAAACTATGTATAAAGTGTGTGCTTTCATCGTATCACTTTTCATAAACAAGAATAAATGTTACATATATGAAAAAGTTAATGTGTTCAATGGAATCACTAATATTATGTATTAAGAATGGTAGTATGCAAAATATAATATTTTGCAATTCATTTTGAGTGACTAGAAGTGTCCCTATATACCGGTTTGTAGAATTCCAGTTAAAAAACAAAATCTATTCGTTAAAGCATTATGCCCATTTGCCTGATTGAAATTAAAGACGCTAATGTCACTTCAAAAGGAAAGAAAAATATAAAACCAAGAATATCACAAATTAGCGGATTTTCAAAGTGCGTTTCTATGAAAAATAAACAAAATGTTTCGCTTTGCGAAGGCAAAATGTTGAAACTACAACCCCAAATGACCATTGAAGAGGAGCTAAAGAAGAATCCGGAGGTGTCAAAGCAGGATATCGAAGCATTAAAAGAGTGGTGTCAAAAGCAACCACATCTGCCACAAATTGAAGACGTGCATCTACTGCTATTTTTTCATAGTAATTACTTTCGCATGGAACCGACGAAGACAACTATCGAGAATTTCTTTACTGTTAGAACACACGTGCCAGAATTTTTTGGTAACAGAGATCCCATTGGATCGGCCGATTTGAGGAAATCTATGAAAGTTGTGTGAGTTTTTAACAATGTAGCATGTTCATTCCACTGTTTTGGCCAATCTTTCGTTGTGAAAAAAGTTAAAAAGTGATGGTATTCAAACAATATGATGTGTTATAACGAACAATAATTTCACAGTATTTTAAATATTACTTTTTTTTTATTGACCTCTTATAAAAATATGGCAAGGTAGCGACATAAACACCGAAAGTATGAGCACATGACTCGACAAGAGTCTGCATTCTATCACGACATGTATGTATAAATCACAGCGATTTATTAGTAATTGACTTTGATCCCAATAAGCATGGTTCTAAATACATGTTTTCCACATAATAAGAATGTGGGAATTTAATCAGCTAAATTACTTACGTATCCTTACTACTGCCTTTTCCGCTTGCACAGTTTCTCGCAGAAATTTAAAGAATATCGATTCATTCATATACAAGTAACTAATGACGAAATAGTACTTAGTAAAAAGTTAATATTTTCAAAAATCGATTTCGTAAAATATGGACTACAAGTTATATCACGGATTTCACTCAGTACTATTTCCTCAATGGTGATGATTACTTCATTTTTGCAATGTGTATAAAAATGACTTGCTACTTATACTAAGTATATGCTTGTAATACAGTGCCAATATTCCTCTAAAACTAAAGACAAAGGAGGGCTACAGCATCATGTTCGGTAAATTATTGGACACCGATCCGGCCAGTTATGATTTCAACGTTGCAACGAAGTTGTTCTTTATGGTTGCTGACATATGGGTGAATATGATAGGAACGAGCAACGGTTTCGTTTATGTTGCCGATGCAACTGGAGTGTCTTTCGGACATGTAAAACGACTAAGTATTCTGGGACTTAAAAAATTGCTATTCTACATTCAAGAAGCTGCACCTGTTCGTTTGAAGGGAATACATTTTATTAATACGGTACCTGTTATGGAAACCATATTAAACATGTCCAGACCATTTATGAAGAAAGAACTTCTGAGTATGGTAAGACAATTTCTATAATATAATACAAAAGAATCATTTTATTTTATTGTCGAGCACGTGTGCAACGCATAAATAACTTTATTTCGCTTACATTCAGAGTGCATTCCATTAATATAGTTCAAATGTTTGGCAACATTTAATTTATAGCTGCGTTAACTCTTTTATTTACGGATTTTGCAAAAAAAAACATCTCGCTACCCACAAATACACGAATTAGTGGATCAAAACATAATTATCAAATGTTATGTAAATATGTTACTTTTACCTTTCTAAATGAATATCTGCTTCCAAGTGCTTCATGTAATATGTAGTATATAATTGTATGCAGCTGACTTAGTAAAGTAATATAACAAGATGCACTACCACAAGATCATTTAATGTTACATATCAATCTCTAATTATTCGGAATTTATTTCGTATGCTTATGTATTTCCGACAGCAAAAACAAAAAGTATCCAAAGAGACAAATGGTAAAATCGCTTATCATCTAATAAGGCTATCAAAATTTGTTTTAAATGCCTCGCTTTGTCACGAGATAATTGAAAACCTGTCTTAACTGTTTTGGATGTTGAGAGGGAATAAATATACAATAGAAATTCCAGAGTCCTAAATGTGGGCTACAAATTGATGTAAACTATTATAACTTACTATACATATTCACCAAATTTATGTTGTATCTTGTTCTATTATGATGTTTTTTCGATTTATACATATGACGTAAGAAATCGATCGCAAGTCAATACATTTTTATTATTTACACCGAGAATAGTATTGTTTGTGTAACATTACCAATGCAAATTTCCCGGAGTTTACCACACGTGTTTACTATACATAAAAGTAATGCAAAAAAAATGTTCGATGGCAGTGTTTTATTGTCGCAAAAACTGATTTATTCTAGCGCTGACTATAGCATAACGTGTGACGTGTTCCGTATGAACGGAATGAAAAAAAAGTAAGTGTCACGTGTTCCATAGCGTGATACTGCACTTCTGGATCGGTAACGTTTATGAAAGAATTTCCGTGTAAACTGGTATTCGCTGGAACATTAGATGCAATGTTTCCATGGTTTAGTGGCAATTTAATTATCACGTATTCAGTGAAACCACGGATGAGCGTGCCAAATTTTGTTGACAAGCAACGTGTCAATGAAATATTAGTTTCTGTCAGAATATTTTATTTAAAAGGAATCCAGTCAGATATCTTTACATGGTGTCATAAATGTAAAACCTGCCCGACGGAGAAAAATTTAAGAATATGAACGGTCGCGCGCATAGAGAAGCTTGCTGCGGTAACCTTCGGGACGGAAAACCGGCCCCCTACGGTAAAAAAGAAAAATAAAAAGAAAAAAGGCTCGCACGGGTATGCCGGCAACAAATTCATTTCATATAACTATGATCAAGAGTTTATGTCATTGAAATAATGTTAAAGGTTTATTAACGTTGTGTTCAGCACATGTCTAATTTATTTTGTTATTTCTCTATTTTTTACGATACTTGTAGATTGTGATGTTACTAGTGAACGCGTTTGTATGTTAAGAACGAAAATGTATTTTATTTCTTCATCAGTTCCAATTACAAACTCTAAGTAGTTTGAAAAAAGCATCTGTTTATGCATATTTTATACGAACAAATTTGCAGAATTTTTGTGGTTAACATTGCAAAATTATACATACATGTTGCTTCAGCCATTAATTTACTTTGTGAAGGTCTACGTTATCACTAAACATCACTGCCATTGAAATATGAACTTTATTATCTGAGACACCGTTTGAATCGTAACACGTCGCATAATACTCATGATAATGCAGTCATAACAAAAACTAACCTAGACCGTCCTTCCACTGATCCGAGGGACATCGTATTGATTGTCTACTATAGCGGTATTTTAATTCTGGTGTTATTTTCTACTAATGGCGATGATTTCACACATACACATTTTAGGTACATTTTCACTCAACTTTGAAGACTCTGGAGGAATATATGCCCGTTGAAGCTCTTCCGAATGAAGTGGGCGGAAAAGCTGGTCCATTGGAAGAATTAAATAACAATTGGCTGAAAATACTCGATGATAATCGGGAATGGTATCTAGAGGAGGAAGCTAAAGGACGCGTTAATGAATCATTACGAATTGGAAAGGCACAATCGGCAGGTGAACTTTTTGGTGTTGAAGGGTCTTTCAAAAAACTTGAAATCGATTAGTGTGTAATAATAACAATAACGGGTTGTAGCAGAAGATCGAAAATAATAGAAAAATTTGGACCTTTTTTTAATAGTGATAATTTTTCCATTATGTAGTAAAGATTCATGACTTTCGCATGGCTGGTGTTACTTGTGCCGATTGTCAATGTAACGAGTTATTTTGTTCTTGTAGAAAATAGCATAAAGCCCTTGTATACACTGCGTGACACAAAGTACAGCTATAGCAAGATTTGATTGCTTCTTTATGTAATCGCTTATACGTTGTTATGAGTGACCTAATTCAGATTGTCCTTGTAGATACACATTTGTATTACAGTGTAGATTTATAGCATGGATTACAATAAAAAACGAACTTTAATACAAGTTAGTAGTTAATAATTAACTCAACTAAAAAGATTCACCAATACACAAGCTACGTAAAAGCTGTGGAGGCAACACGTAAATATTAAGTACGCGGAACATACACGTCGGTACACAGTAACTTGTAATTTAAAGCTACCGCAATTGTGTTTACGACTAAATGATACTACAGGCGATACAGCTGCTCAGTATTTTCCTGGACTTCTGTCTAGTGAGATCAAAGGATAAAAGGTGCAAAAGGCAAAAACGGACGTAATGGTGACGGTGCCAAAAGCATAGTAACATTAGTGAAACTGTACGTGGCGTAGCAACATTTGGTAGTGTCATTACTGGATTATACGTCTTGCCTATTAGTACTATTTATGGACGTTTGCTTGAAAGACCAAGCAAATATTTTAAGTTTTGCATGAACTTCACTAAATAAATCTGCTTCGTACAAAGCAACTTTTATGTTTCCTTAACTCGCGGAGTTCATCGATTAGTAATCGGTGTACAACATTGATTTACCGATAGTGTTCTTTGAGTGAACATTTGTCTAAAGAGAATTTCAGCATGTCACATCTGAAAACATTTCCTTTGGAAGAGGAACTTAAGAAAAACCCGGACTTGCGAATGTCTGACATTCAAATTCTACGAGATTGGTGTCAAAAACAGCCTCATCTACCAAACATTCCAGACAGTTGGCTAGCACTGTTCCTGCACAGCAACTATTATCGTCTTGAGCCGACAAAAAACACTATTGACAACTTCTTCACGGTCAGAACGCATGTACCGGAATTCTTTGCCAATAGAGACCCATTAGGATCGAAAGGTCTCCGCAAGGCCTTTACCGTTGCGTAAGTGAAATATGTATTAGGCTTTTTTTTTTAAAGTGTAATTAATTCTAATTTCCTGTGCAGTTTCCATTTTTCGTCAATTGTTAAAAGAATGTATTCCATTAGTTTGTTTAAAATGAGGTGAAGGAACAAACATATTTTTAAAAAAGCTAAGAAGCTTGCAAGAATATCTTTGACAATATGTTTTTGTATTTACCGTTAAAATTAATTAGAAGACAGTAATATAATATTTTTCAAATTTAAATTATAATCTTATATCTATATACGAATTTAAAATATAATATTAAAATAATAAATTGAATAATATCAGCCTACATGCCTAAAGTGGCATGTCCTATTCACTTAGGACAGTGGTGATCAACCTATGACCCGCGGGACAGTCACTGACCCACGCAGGCATTTTAAATTACCCACGCGTCGGTTTTTATAAACTTATTTTTCAGGAAGTATTTAAAAGTAGTTTTTAACATTTTTTTCTCCCCCTTTCCATGTAACGCAACTGATTTAGAGACCCACGAACTGGTGCAAAAAAAAATGAACAAAATTTGACCCTCTTTTAAAAATGGTTGTTCATCACTGATCTAGGATTTATATGTTTCATTACTGAGTATTTATGCTTATGTCTATTAAATTGCAATGTAATTTTACTGTAAGTTGTTAAACTCATCTTTTATTATTTACATAACTCTCTCTTTTCTTAAAGGGCAAATTTAGAACTTGACTTGTTGACAAAAGAAGGATATAAAGTCATGTTTGGCAGATTTGTAGACACCAACCCAGCGCATTATGATTTCAACGATTGCACCAAGTACTTTATAATGGTTGGGGACCTAGCAGTTTTAACAGGTGGTATCAGAGAGGGATACATTTATCTAGCAGATTCGACGGGTTTAAGTCTTGGTCATGCTGGTCGCTTAAATCCTACGGGTTTGAAGAAATTTCTATATTACATTCAGGAGGCAGCGCCAATTCGTTTGAAAGGCTTACATTTTCTCAATGCTCCACCAGCACTCGAAGTTATATTGAATATGATGAAACCATTTATGAAGAAAGAGATGCTAAGCTTGGTAAGAGATTGAACGTACGGTTATTCTGGACTCAGTATAAGTTTTTCATGTTGGCGCATATGCACAGAAAAAGACGTTACAGGTCTTTTGTAATTACCATTTGATGTAATTCCTACCGCACTATTTCTTGCTAAAAAAAATTGAAAGTAAAGGGCATAGATGAATAAGACAGTGAAATGTGCCCCCAAACCGATTGAAATTCTGAATGGGCCATTCGATAGCTTATGAAAAAAGAAACATTTTTGTGAATTTTCAACTTTGTATCTCTACCGTGGGGGGCGGGGGAGGGTAAAATGTACTGTTCGCTTCTCCTACGATTTTCTCGGAATCTATTGGATAAAAAAAATTGAAAAAAATTAGAGTTACATCTGGTGATGGTGCGCACATTTCAGATTTTTTTCAGATTTTTATATAAAATATCCACCGAGAAAAAAAATAAAAACCAAAGAGTGAGTCAGAAAATTATTAATTTGACAACGAAGGAGGTCCGGATCATTGATGCCGCTTTTACCTGTGATGTAATATTAGAATTAACGTCTCTCTGATTTTTTTCATAATTTTTGTTTTGGTGGAACAGTGTCGGAAAAATCAAAAACCGCGTCTCTGGTCAGTTTTTGCCTGTCAGAACATCGTATGAGATAAACTTTGGTTTCCTTTTTGTAACATTACTATTTCATAGGATATTTAATGTTATTAAGTACATAGAACAGTCGTAAGAGTGCGAAAAAACTAAATAACTGGAAAAAGTCAATGTTACAGTGTAGCCTTATATGCTAAAAGATTGAAGATCAACCCAAGAACGTCGCTATCGCAACTGACAAGGTGTCAGTCTTTTAAGTCGGAGGGAACTTTTTGTTTGGGTTCGAATCCTGTTAGATCTATTCTTTTTTTCATTCTTTTTTCCTTTCTGTGCAACGATAATTAACATTCACAGATATTACGTATACGTCAGCTATTTTAACAATGTTTTTGTCAATATTTTAATGTGTAATACACGTGCACGTGGTGTGTCGAAAAACGTTTTTGACCGTTAGTTGAACGCAACATTGTATTTTGGCGTAGTGGTTCAGTAGACCCGATTAATTCAGCGTGCTTACAATTCTTGAATGTGAGTTGCAAAAATGTTGTGATAACGTCTGACAGTAAATGTTAATTATTGTTGCACAGAGAAAGAAAAAAAATAATGAAAAAGAAGAATGGATCTAACAGGATTCGAAACCCAGACAAAAAGTTTCTCTCCTACTTAAAAGACTGACACCTTGTCAGTTGCGCTAGCGACCTTCTTGTGTTGATCTTCAATCTTTTAGCATATAAGGCTATACTGTAACATTGACTTTTTCCAGTTATTTCGTTTTTTCGCACTCTTACGACTGTTCTATGTACTTAATAACATTAAATATCCTATGAAATAGTAATGTTACAAAAAGGAAACCAAAGTTTATCTCATACGATGTTCTGACAGGCAAAAACTGACCAGAGACGCGGTTTTTGATTTTTCCGACACTGTTCCACCAAAACAAAAATTATGAAAAAAATCAGAGAGACGTTAATTCTAATATTACATCACAGGTAAAAGCGGCATCAATGATCCGGACCTCCTCCGTTGTCAAATTAATAATTTTCTGACTCACTCTTTGGTTTTTATTTTTTTTCTCGGTGGATATTTTATATAAAAATCTGAAAAAAATCTGAAATGTGCGCACCATCACCAGATGTAACTCTAATTTTTTTCAATTTTTTTTATCCAATAGATTCCGAGAAAATCGTAGGAGAAGGGAACAGTACATTTTACCCTCCCCCGCCCCCCACGGTAGAGATACAAAGTTGAAAATTCACAAAAATGTTTCTTTTTTCATAAGCTATCGAATGGCCCATTCAGAATTTCAATCGGTTTGGGGGCACATTTCACTGTCTTATTCATCTATGCCCTTTGATTCCGTATCGTCGCAACATAGAATGGTAGACACAATACTAATAATTTCTAATATTCATTTAATTAAGGCACTTTTATTACTCTTTAAGTAATACTGTTAATTAGGGTAGACTTGCATAATTATTTCAATGCTTTAGCACTCTTAATATGAGCCGTTTTTATACGCTATTTATGATCATTTACTACTATTTAGCGCTCTTTGCTAAAAATTTTAAAAAACTTAATCTCACGTGCATAATCTATTCTTGATTAATAATAAATTCAATTTTCATATTATCACAGGAGGTTTAATTTTTTTTCGTGTCCTTTATGTTATACTCGGAACGATAAGTGTAAAGACTTCATTACATTACCATTATGACTAAACCGATGAATAACACAAACAAAATGGATTTTTTTGTGGGTGACGGGCTTATACACTTGTTCATGGATTTGAATAAAATTATAAGGGTAACGTATCTTATCAATGTCGCGGTACAATTGACAATGGTCTTACGTATGTGACGATTGACAATGGTCTTACGTATGCAACAAATGCACCGTTTTATTAAAAATTGGAATGAATACCTTAATGATTTTGACTCTTCTGAACTTTACTTGTCAAACAAATATAACAACGGAAGGCATAATCTTGTGTCACGGCAAGCGGACATATTGTGCAGTTGGAATAACGTATACAAATCACATTAACGCTATGTACTTGTGAAACTTTAACGTGGCTTCATTTCCTGATTTCCCATAACAATTTTAAATAATTTTTAACTGAAGTACGCGGTTCATATATCCTATGAAAGGTGACATTTGATGTATATGTTCGTTCTCAATCAAGCAATTCACACATGCACAATTGCAATTTCTCAACAAGAGTACGATGTACAACGTATATTAAAATATGAGTTGAAATGCATTGAAGAAACAACTTACTGAGGGGCATAGAATATAAACCAATACTTGGATTCCGTGATCTATTGTTGTATTGCTGTGGCCACACACGCACGCACACAGAATTTATAAATCAAATTTACCCGAAAACTGAGCCGAGTAATAAAAGAAAGTTATTTCATACATACTAGTCGTCTTCTTTTTTTCATGTTTACTTTATGCCTTAACAAGAACATTTGGCTTATTTTGCATTGATTCTGAAAAATAACAAGCTAATTTTTAGAAAAATGGAGCTAAACTCATGTTTTATGTTTTGGTATGTTATGGTAATTTTTCACCAATTTTTTTACCAACAATTAATACTGTAAGTCGGTCTTGAGTTGTACCGATTATTAAAATTGTAGCCGCTATTAGAATGAATTTATGGTAAAGGAATGAAAATATTAGGGACCAGAAAGGAACTGTACAAGTTTATAACACATATCCTATACTGTTCGTTGTACTTGTTTTGTGCATTACAATAGTCATCATACATAAGCCGATGGTGAGCAGAGTGGCAAATACATTTAATATTAAGTCAAGTGAACCGACTTTTATAGTGTACGGTATACGTCGATTGTCTGTAAAGCAATCTCAAAGAACAATCATTGCATTTGGGAATCACCGAAACCATCACCTGAATAGCATGTGATGTAAGCATTCACCCACTGAAACTGATACAGTTCATATGCTATATGTAAATCTTTCAATGATTTTACACAATACTCTCACAAAACTAACATCCAAGTTGTGATCATTGATTCGATATACAACGTTCCATGTGCATGAACTTGTTTGCTATTTCAACATAATTTCATATTGAATATGTATCTATAAACAAACAAGCATGTGGGTCATCAAATCATAAAGTGAGATCATTTTTGTGTATGTATAAAAATACTTGTTAGTATAAAAATCTTGCTATTATTTTATTCCAGATACATTTTCATTCTGATTTGAAAAGCCTTGAGCCATATGTACCCACTGAAGGACTCCCTAATGAAGTTGGTGGAAAGGCAGGACCTATAATGAGTATGCTAGAATCGCAAATTAAGAAGCTTGAAGATCATCGAGAATGGTATATAGAAGAAGAACAAAATTATCGGGTTAATGAGTCATTGCGACTTGGTAAATCTAAAAGTGCTAGTGATTTATTTGGCGTTGAAGGCAGTTTTAAAAAGTTAGAAATTGACTAAATGGTCTTGTAGTTATACTTATAGTTATATTTTCAAGATATTTGTAGTTTCTGCAATATAATATAATATTTAATATTCGCAAGCAATAGCGAATAAATTAAAAGAGTATACATTTTTGGAGGAGGGAGCATTTCAGTTATATAGATGTAAACCATATAGAAATAGTAAAAGACAAACATTATCACTGTTCTTTCAATAGTAAATGCAGTGTTATTTTATAACATAAAGAGAAACAATATAAGTGATGAACGATGTGGTGAAATACAGAGTAAATCAGAATCGTAGGAAAAAAATTTAAGGGGTGATAGAACACACCAATACAAGCAATTTTTGTAATAGAATGTATGGGCGGAACGCAAGGAGTGAAAAGTTACTGGGTAGTTTTCTATCGTCAGATTTAACGCGTGTTAAAGACTTATCGGAAGAATGAGAGAAGATATTTCAGAAAACATTTTATTAACAAAAATATTATTGATTTATTTGCTTAAAGAAAAAAAAGTTAAAAGGTAACACGCTAACTGTCATGCGAATTTATGAGGAAATATTCGTCAGGCCACACACGCTGTTCAGAAATGCTTACTGCTTACTACTTAATGTACGGTGCGGCGGACGGGAATGCGTACGAGGCGCAGCGATTTTACCGTGACCTGTATCCGGAGCATAAAAATCAATAACATTCCTGTTAATAAAATGTTTTCTGAAATATCTCATTTCATTCTTCTGATGCTTCTTAACACGCATTAAATGTGACGATGAAAAACCACCCTGTAACTTTTCACTCCTTACATTCTGCGCATACATTGTTTTACAAAAATTGCTTGTATTGATGTGTTCTATCACCCCTTAAATTTTCACCCTCGAATGCTGATTTACCCTGTATACCTAATATACTGTGCAATATTATAATTTACCTGTATACAAAATTAAATAAGAGTCAACGTACTAAACATAAATGTGTTTTACACGTAATATCTAAATTTGCTAAGTCTTCTAATTGTTCGATACAAATTATTCACCCTTGTAAATTTGTATAGAAATCATTGTTGTATTTGAATTTATGTTTTATGTAACCAATGTTCTTTATGTCCTGTGAAAGAAATAAACTAATATTTCTTTTGGTTATTATATTGAATATGTTTAATTAATTAAGATTACCACACATACATAAATGAAGCTCTATTTGCAAAGAAAATTCTTGGAGTTCTTAAAGAATAGACATAGAAAAAAATTTATTTGAACAATATTTAATGATTAATACATGGAAATTATTCAATATTGTTTAATTTTTGTTTGGTTAATTTCTTACTCCTGAATGAACAATTTTTTTAAATAAAATTCGTGATATTAGATCAAGGTATTTCTTTAACGATATTAACAAGTGTTATGTGATATGATTTGATCTTCTTCAAAAGTGCAAAATTTAAAGCCGCAAAAACATGATACTTTTCCACATTTCTATCGTTATCATGTATGCCCACAAAGATAAAAATGCTGATCGTAATGAGACACAGATATGTCAATTATAAAAGGGCTTCGATAAACGTGACATAGCTTTACTAACTTTTTCGTGCAATACATTATAAGTTTTATATATAAAAGGCACAATTATACAATATAAGTTTTATTTCTAATCGATATGGTAAGATCTGAATGAGAATAATTCTTTCCTATTTTATTTTTTTTCAATAATGAATGAGTTGTGTCATTTGTCTGAAAAACAGCGTGTGATTATACGTATAATGAGTACGTAATAAGAATCTACTAACGGTCATTCGTACCGATTACATTACGCTGATATAGTATACGCATATATAGTTATACTATATTAATCAAACAGATGTTTTTTTTTATTTCACATGTATCTAATGTACACAAATATGTAGGAATCAAATAAATGGTTATGTAACATGCCATTAAAGATCGTAATAAATGAGGTGCGGAGAAAATAAATAAAAACCAGTATTGTATGTAACCGCAAAGATAAATGGCTTTCTTTTATAAATAACAATAAAAATCAGCAGTGACTTGGTTTAATACAGATATTCAATGTTATTAAACTGTACGTCAGTACCGTTTATCCATGTTGCAACTCTAATTCACTGATGCAGGAAACTTCGGAGAGTTGGAACGTTGTACATGACATGTTATTTGCGCATCTGTAATTACAAGCACTTTGAAATGTTGCGCGTAACGTTTTTTAGTCGGATGTGAACTGTCATGCACATCAGCGTTCGCTTCAACAGCGTGCTTATGTAAAATGAAAATCATCAGCTTCAGATACAAGATGAATACGTTATTATCTTTTTCTATCTTGTACGCAAAGCGGGTATGTGCGACAACTAACACTGACAGTAATTTCACAGTGTCAATAATATATAAGAATCAAATAGTTTTAGATATTGTTAATCAATTCTTTTAACCACTTTCCCAGTTGTATGTTTGTAGTTAGCACATTTGTTTACAGTGTAATAATTTAGATCACGAAAATCAGGTTATTGGAGTACGTCAATGTTTTTTTTTCTTCATCTTACGTGTGAAACATTCATCTTTGAGAGTGACTCGCATAACGTATCCATATAACGTCTTTGTAATCGATAAAAGTATATAACAACTTGCAAATCCATTTGCTTTATTAATTGTAGGACTTCTACAGTCAAGCATTCAGTATTATACATAGCTGTATAGTTGATGGTCAGACGTTCGTCACGTTACCGCCTGTCGGATTCAATTGCAAGAGTATGACAACCTGCGTGTTGAATCAGTTCTTTTCAAGACGTCGAAGAGCTTTGTGCGTAAGACTTCACCCGTGTGCGTTATAACTCTTCTTTCTGTAGAATGTTTGTAGCATGTGGCTTTCTGTTAATGGATTTTACTATTTTAAAATTAACAAAGTTAAAATTTCTCAGTTTGGTAGCGATTACACTCAATTCCTTGAAAATTGTGGCACTCTATTGAGCACGTGAAAGAATATTAAAATAAGAATAGGATACTATCATGAGGCGGAGAATATTAAGAGAAGGTGTTAGTTAGATAATTCAATCTAGGTAGAAAAAACAGTTTTCCAACTAATAATGCTAGTATCTACTGTTCGAACGATGTTGCGATGTACATCATCTTCTCCCGAATAAAGCAATGATAATAGTCAGTGCCATATCTTATATGTATTTATAATGAAAGTTTCGATTTTGACACTAGCTACAAGTACTCTGAAAACCAGTAGAGGACAAATCTGCGACTATGGCGTTGCTACAAATGGTTCCTTACGAAGAAGAATTAAAGAAGAATCCAGATCTAAAAGAGGCAGATGTGCAAATGCTAAGAGAATGGTGCAGTAAACAACCGCACCTGCCAAAAATTTCAGACAGTGAGTTGGCATTGTTCCTTTATAGCAATTACTATCGTCTGGAACCAACAAAAACTACAATAGACACCTTTTATACGGTCAGAACTCATGTGCCGGAGTTTTTTTCTAATCGAGACCCATTGAAATGTAAAGAATTAAGAAAGAATTTTGATGTTGTGTAAGTATGTTTTTTTTTTTTATTAGAATTACATGCGCTATAGTAACAAATTGCATACTTCAAATATTTGCATAACTTCCTAGTTTTCGCAATCGAATGAAACGAAAAACTGTTCAAGTTGCGATTTTTAAACTAAATAATATTGCGTGTATTATAACAATTCACAATCTATTCGTCACAAGTAAGCACTCTACAGAGCATATGTTGCGCATTGTTGTGGGGCATTGACGAAAGCGGTATACAAAACTACCGTTTATGCAGTGATATTTTAGAAAAAACGCGTAATTCATTGTCAGCTCGATGCTCTGCACAGATTAAAAAGAATCGATATAGATATTTTTATAACCGTAGCAAAAAGTTTTTTACACGCGTAGGATGTATTTCCTGTGATATAAAAGTTTGCAATGCGAATTTTAATTGTAAAACGTAGCGTTAAGTAATCTTTTACAAATGATCTTAGTTAAGGACAGTCGAAATATATGAGGCATTTCATGCCAAACCGGCCACTTTTTTAGACACCCCTTTCGATTTTTTTTTTTCAAAATTTTTTATGATTTTGAGACCAATGAAAAACCCTTTTATGAATTTTTTCAGATTTTTTTGACTATCCGTTTTTGAAATATGGACTTTCTTAAAATCTGTGCTCTTTTTTTTTAAATGGTCATAACATTGCGAAAAAAAATATGATTTTAACCTAAATTATTGTCCTCATTGTTTATTTTCAATTTAAAGCAGAAAATGTAATTTTTATCGAAATGTTTGCTCTTTCGATTTTTTTGATAAAATTCTCAAAAAAAACACATGAATATAAGAATTTTTTAAATTTCTCTGATCGTGGGTAAACGTTTAGTTCTATTTTTTTTCCTAATCAAAAAATTCTATTCTGTCAAATCGTATGTTCTGTTTATCTTTAAAACGTGACCGATTTGGCATGGAAAGCCCCATATACATTAAACGCATGCGCAGCTTCCGATGAATTGAGAATATTAAAAATTCATTCATTGTGCACTGTTGCATACTAAATACAAAATTAAAATTATGTATTAAAAAAAAAATGTTGACGTCAATTAAGTACAGTGAATATTGTACCCGAACGCCATGCATCATGACAAATGTTTACACAAGTTATTTTATAAGCTGTTAGTACTTATCGTATACTTCGTGATGCATCAGATTTACAATGGTCGAATATACTTTCCATTTAATTATTCACGTAGTTATCCACATTCCACATTTACCAGTAACTGTACATATTCTCTGTTTTCATTTGTATCAGGTCATGCTTAGTTTTGGAACAAAAGACCAGAGATGGATATACAATTATATATGGCGGGTTAATAGATTTTGACCCGTCGCATTTCGTGTATAATGATGGTATGAAAGCCCTGAACATGGTGATCGATCTTTGGCTATACACGGAAGGCACTGTTAAGGGTCACGTAATACTTTTTGACACGAAGAACCTTTCACTTGGCCATGTCGGTCGCTTGAGTCCGTTGGGACTTAAAAAATTCCTTTACTACCTGCAAGAAGGCCTGCCTGTGCGTCTTAAAGGATTTCACTTTATGAATACAACAGGGGTAATGGATATTCTCCTAAACATGATGAAACCATTTATGAAGAAGGAACTTATGGATATGGTAGGATAACAAAATGTTTACTTTTTAAATTTACGTAACAAGATTAAATCTTAATTATGAAGCGGAATATTTATTTATACTTGTGCTAACGCAAATATCATTGAGACAATACAACAAAAATTGCCTTCTTATAAATAAAACCATGATTTCCACGTACAAATTGTTCTTAATGCAGAGAACAGGAATTATTCAAAGGGCACAGATGAATAAGACGGTTAAAAGTGCCCCCAAACCAATTGAAATTCTGAATGGGCCATTCGATAGCTTATGAAAAAAGAAACATTTTTGTGAATGTTCAATTTTGTATCTCGACCGCGGGGGGCGGGGGAGGGTAAAATGTACTGTTCGCTTCTCCCAAAAATCTCTCCAAATCTATTGGATAAAAAAAAATTCAAGAAAATCAGTGTCGCATCTGGTAATTGTGCACACATTTCAGATTTTTTTTCAGATTTTTATATAAAAAATCCATCTGGAAAAAATAATAAGAACCAAAATATGAGTCATAAAAACATTAATTTGACACATCTATGGCCATAATGCTAACAATTTTTTTGTATCGAAGACCGTTTTGTATCTAGAGGGTGAGAATAAACCGTTTTTGATTTTCCAAACTTTACTTGTAATATGCAGTATAAAAGACTATTCCAAAATGTGACTCATAGACCTAAAATAATGTTAATTTTCAGTGAAAAATGTTGAAATGATATAGTCTTACCTTATATACAAAATTGATAAGCACAAGCAAATTAATAATTAACAATACAAATATATATATAATCTTATACATAATTGTTAATGTTTTATATTTCTCCAGTTCCATATGCATTCGACCATGGAAAGTTTGGATAAATTCATACCGGTAGAAGCATTACCAAACGAAATTGGGGGAAAAGCAGGGCCCCTGATGGATATTCACAAAAATCAAATTAAGAGGCTTGAAGATCATCGCGCTTGGTTTTTAGAAGAAGAACGTATTGCCCGTGTCAATGAATCGTTACGACCTGGGAAAGAAAAGAGTGCAACAGACCTATTTGGCGTTGAAGGAAGTTTCAAAAAGTTAGATATTGATTAAGGAAATCATGTTCTGTTGATTGTTCTGCAATAATTTTATATTCAAAGTTTAAATGGGTTATGTATAATAACTATTAATGCACTCTTGTTAAATAGTTTGCAGAAGTGGTGTAACTTGATGTGAAAAAAGTGGTCTGTTGGTACATTAATTAATTTCATCAATATAATTATTTAAACTGTAAAAGTAGTTCGGTATATGTGTATTCTTTCTTTAACTGTCATGCAATCTTTAAGATTGTAAGTCTTATAAATACGATAAACTGAAACAAAATACTTATAAACGCATTGTCAACAGCTAGTGTTGCCAGTCGCAAGTTACTGTTATTGTCATGTGTTAAAAGTAAAAACAGAGAAGTTTGTTCAAAATTGGAAAAAGTAGTATGTCTTAATATTGGCGATTATATGTTAACGTTATTATATGTTAAATGTTAAATGATATCTACAAATAAAAGAATGACAGCAAAACATTTTTTGTGTCGTTTAACGTGCGGTCCAATGATAGATTTGTTGGTAATAATAACACGAACATTCTATGCATTCATCTGTATCTGGAAGAGCCATTTTATAGAACTGTTGTAAATGATGAATAATCAATTGAAACCTTGTAAACACGCAAAATATGTGACCAAAAAATATTATTTACCAGCAAATGTAAGAAGATAAAAGCGATGCAGTCATAGTGTAAATTGCAAATTTTTCTTATTGTTTGATTAGGGAAAATGGTCGCCAAAATAAATCGCTTCCGCAATATTTTTTAACTTATTGAAAAGGTACCATAGCTATTTTTTTTTTACGTCAAGGTAATCTTCGGAAGACTTCTGGCTTCCTTGGAAGGAGACCAGCGTATGTCAGATTCCTACTGACTAAAACCCGAACGTTACTCCACGGGGGAGGGTACCCCTGGGCGTCGTTCTCGCGCCGCCCCGGGCAGGTGAGACTGCCGCAGCTTTTGGTCTCGCAATCACTACACACAGCCTCTCCTCTCGAGAGCTGGTTTGGACGTCTCAGCTTCAGTTTTCGTTCCGGAGCCGCCGCCCTTTTGGAATATATTGGTGTACAGGGTCTACCATTTAACGCGGAACGCTCGCTTGCGAGAAAACGCTAAATGGCAACAGTGCTAGGCTCGATACGCTCAAGAGTGTCGGTAGCGCCGGCGCACTGTCCCCGGCGGCGCGTGTATCGAGTCTAACGCTGTTTCCATTTAGCGTTTTCTCGGAAGCGAGCGTTCCGCGTTAAATGATAGACCCTGTATGCAAAATCTGTTGATATGTTTTAATCGAGTGGGTTGCGAGGTTCTAAGTTGTTTTTTGCTACTTTATTCGCTGCTAATCGGAGAAAGGTCCGTTTTTTCATTCCGGCGGTTTTCCTGCTTCCCGATTTGGGGTTTATTCACGGTGTGTGGCCGCGTTGGTCATTGCGTTTCCAAGCTGGGAACGGTCGGACGTCTCACGGTATACCGACGGGCAGCCGGAACGATCCCCTAATCGGAGGCCCATAACGTTGTTTCTATCAAGGTTTCATCACTCATTTCGCGTTTTATTGATTTGTTCGTGTTATCGCTTTTACTGTACTGCTTCTACTTTGACCGCGAGATTGTTCTTCTGGTTGTACAAGAGCAAGAGAGAAGACCGCGACCCAGCCTGGTCCAGGCAGCCAACATTTACGTTATATTGTACATTTTAAATCTACTTGTCGCTGTCCCGGTGGTCATGGTACTGTGCTGCCTGAGACTTTCCGGCTGTATGGAAAAACGGCAGCATCAGAACTATAGCGGAGAGACCAGACAAGGGTAGAAGCCAAGCGAAGTCGTATAGACCAATATGCCTGCTGCCATTTCTGGGAAAAGTACTGGAAATAGTCATAGCGGGTAGACTCTCCACCCTACCGCACCATCATCCGAAATCCTCAACCAGGCAATTTGGCTTCAAACCCAGCAAATTAACGGAAGACGCACTTCTACAGCTCAAACAAATAATCACAGATTTCCCCTTTCCCACCCCCAGCCCCTCCTCTCCCAGAACCCTCTCCGTCCCAGCCCTTTCCCCCCTCCGCCCTTCCCATCCTGTCCTTTATCTCTCTCAGGCACGCCTGCACCAGCTCCCCCCCACCACCCTCCTCCACCCTCTTCTCGTACCCCCAAGCCCTCATCGCCATTCTCCCCTTCATAATTTCCCTCTGCAACTCCACCCTCACCAAATAGCCCGGTGTGCTTCTTTCCACCCCCAGTACCCATCTCAGAAATCTTTCATGCAGAGCGTCCACTTTCCCTCTCTCCTTCCACCCCCACACCTCCACTCCGTAGCTCACTACCGGCCACACCAGCCTATCGTACAGCCACAGCCGTCTCCCCCAGTCCTTCCCAAATATTCTCTTTCCTAGCCCCCATACCCGTCCCAGCACCTTACCCCCTCTCTCAACCCCTCCGGCCACCCCTTCCCCCTCCACACCCTATTACACACTCCCCTCACCCCCCCCCGTATTTCCACACCACATTCCTTATTTCATCCCCCCCTGGTGCCTTCCCGTCCCTCAGGCCCTTCACTACCCTATTAAACTCCTCCACCCCTATTTCCACCTCCCCATCCTCCCCTCTTCCTCCATCCCCTCCAACCACAAGCCTGACCCTCCATTTCACTCTCCCCAACAGCCCCTTGAAGTACTCTTCCCATTCCCCCAGCTCAATCCCCTCGTCCACTCCCATCCTTCTTCCCTTCCCCACGTTTATCACCTTCCATGCCTGCTCCTCTGTTCTCACCCCCTCCACCAGTTTCTCCCATATTTCCCTTTCCCTCCTCTTCTTCTCCTCGCACAACTCTCTGTACTCCCTTTTGCGTCTCTTATATCCCCCTCCCTACTTCCCTCCTCCAACTCCTCAGCTCCTGTCTCAGCCTCCTCTTACCCTCCCTACACTCATCGTCCCACCAGCCCTCCTTCCCCTGTTTCCCCCTACCGTCCTCCATCCACCCTGCCTCCACTTCCCCACGCCCCTCCTCCCCCCCTCTATCCTCTTTCCACCCTACTTCCCCTTACCACCACCGTCACTGGCATGCGGTCCGAATCTGTCTCCCCCTCCACCCTCACCTCCCATACTCTCTCCCTTGTGCCCCTGTTCCCTATGACATAATCTATTACGAAGTTTCCTCTTTCCCCCACAAAAGTCCATTGTGCTTCCTCGTCTCATCTCTCATCTCCTCTCCCCCAGAAATCTGCAAAGCTTCCTTCCCCCTGCGTCCATCTTATCATCCTTCGACCTCCTCCTTCCCTCTCCCCCCCCCCCCCCCCAGCAACACTCCCCTTCCCTCATCCGCCGTCCTCACGTTAAAATTCCCCCTCTATCACTGTCCTGCCCTCCCCTCCTCCAACTCCTCCACCCACTCTCCCAAATCCTCCATCTTTCCCTCTAGATCCCCATTCACGTACACACCGACTACGTTCCACCCTCTCCCCTCCCACCACCAACCCTTCCTTCTTGTTCCCCACTCCCTCCACCGCCCTCATTTCCTTTCGCACTCCAACCAGCAACACGCCCCTTGCTCTTCCCCTCTTTTTCTCACGCTTTGCCCACTGTGCTTCTCACATATATCCCCTCGGCAACTTCCCTCTCACCCTCTCCCAGTCCCTCTCCTCTACCCATGCTTCCATTAGCACCATAACCACATACCTTCCCAGCCCTCTCCAAAATTCCCCGTCCTTATTTTTCAACCCTGCCACATTCAAAAAGCCCCCCCGCCTCCCCCCTCTCCATCTCCCTCACCTCCTGCCCCCATTTCCCTGCTCCCCTACCCCTAACCACTCCTCCCTCATCTCGTCCCACAATCTTAACCTCCCATCCACCCACATCTTCATATATGCCACTCTCACCTGTCTACCCCTCTCCCTCTCCTTCTCTGCCTCTCTCTCTATCTTCCACCTCGCTCTTCTCTCCTCCCCCGTCAAGTCCTTCCTTGTCCTCTTTCCCAACCCTCCTCATCTCCTTGATTTCTCCCCTCTCCACCCCTATCACATCCCATAACTTCATTACTTCCATCTCTAACTCCTCTTCCGCCCCTCCCCCCCCAACCGTATTCCCCTGATCAGTACGTTCTCTCTCCTTCTCTCCCTCTCCGCCCTGTCCACCTTTAGCTCCACCTGCCTCGATCTAATTTCTCTCTCTCCCCCCTGCTGCCTCTCCAACCCCTTCTCCCCCTCTTAGTCTCTCCTCCAACTCTCTCCTCTTCTTCCTCTCTTCTTCCATCGCCTTTTCTGCTTTCTCCAGTCTTTTCTCCACCCCGCTCCACCATTTTAACTGCTCCTTCTGCCTCCTCTCCTCCTCCTCTTTCCAACTTTTCCTTCTTCTCTCCTCTTCCTTGTCTCTTTCCTTCCTCCATTCCTCCATCTCCCTTTTCCCTTCCTCCTCCCTTTTCCACTCCTCCCTATCCATCCTCCTCCGATCCCCCAGTTCCTGCATCCACTTCCCAGCGAGCTTCTCCAGCATCCTTGCTAACATTCTTTCCACTTCTGACTTTTCACCCTCCTCTCCCTCTCCCGTATCCCCCTTGGCCCCCTCGCTTCTCTTCCTTCTCTTTCCTATCAACCTGTCTAAGCTGCCCCGCTCCCCCCCACTCACCCTTCTCCCAAACTCTAACTTCATCTGCCTCAGCCCGGCCTCCGCCACCATTTCTCCCTTTCGTCTCTCTCCTCCCGACGCCGTCCTTCCCTCTCCACTCTCTCCCTCACATTCCATTCTGCTGCTGTGCTCACCTCAGCTGTCTTTTCCCTTTCCCCTTCGGCGCCTTACTGCTTCCCGCTTGTCCCGCTAGGTGCCTCTGCCCGCCCTCGTTCCCTCTGCCTCGCGCTCACCTCGCCTACCTTCTCTGCCCTAACCTCCTCACTCTTGCTTCCCCGTTCTTTCTCACTTTCCACCCACCCACACGCCCTAATCTGCCCACCAACACTCCCACACACACTTCCCTATCCCCGCTACCCTGCACTCCCTCTGCCTTCCCTACTATCTTTCTCCTTCTGCCTTCTTCCACGATTTTCCCTCACCGCATTCACACCACATGCGCACACCACTCTCACGGAAACAGAAGTCCCCGTTTTGGAAATACATATGAATTTTCTTAAAAGGGCATAGCTGGGTAAGATAGTGAAATGTGCTCCCGAACCGATCGAAATTCTGAATGAGTCATTCGATAGCTTATGAAAAAAGAAACATTTTTGTGAATTTTCAACTTTGTATCTCGACCGTGGGGGACGGGGGAGTGTAAAATGTACTGTCCGCTTCTCCCACCATTTTCTCGGAATCTAGTGCACAAAAAAATTCGAAAAAAATCAGAGGTGTTTCTAGCAATGGCGCGCATATTCCAGATTTTTTTCAGATTTTTAAATAAATAATCGAATTGATAAAAAAATAAAAACCGAAAAGTCAATCAGAAAAAAATCGATTTGATACCGAAGGAGGTCCGGATCAGTGATGCCGCTTTTTTCTGTAATGTAAAATTACAATCAACATCTCCCTGATTTTTTTTATAAGTTTTGCTCACCAGCAACAGTGTCGGAAAAATGAAAAACCCGTTTTTTCGTCAGTTTTTGGGTGTCAGAACAACGTATGAAATAAACTTTGGTTCAATTTTTGTCACATAACTATTTTATGTAATATTTAATGTTATTGATTACATTCCACAGTCATAATAATCCAAGAAAACTAAATAAATGGAAGAAATCGATGTCACAATGTATGCCTTATGTTCTGAAAAATTGAAGATCAACCAAAGATCGTTGGTAGCGACACGCGTAAGGTAACCGTCTGTTTTGTCAAAGCAAACTTTTTCTTTGGGTTCGAATCCTGTTAGGTGCCTTTTTTTTCATCGTTTTTTTGTCCTTTCTCTATGCAACAATAGTTAATATTTAATGTCAACTTGTGGTTTTTCACAATGCAAACGGAAAATCGTATAGACAGATAGTCACAATGCTCAATGTGAGTAAGAGCACGGTGACCAACATCGTTAAACGGTTTAAATACGAGGATCGCATCGATTCTATACCCTGAAAAGGTCAACCGAAAAAGTTGGACGCACATAACAAGAGGAACCTTGTACGAAAAATAAAGAAGGATCCAACAGTCAGTGCACCAAAATTGACAACAGAATTGTTAAAAGAAACTGGGAAAAAAGTGCACCCCCAAACAATCCGCAGGACTTTAAAAGAAAGTGGCTATAATGGAAGAGTAGTTTGAAGGAAACCATACGTCAGCGAACAAAATCGAACGAAGAGGCTTAATTTCGCTAAGAAATTTGTTTTCAAAGATGAATCGTGGTGGAATGATGTTATATTTAACGATGAAAGCAATTTAATATTTTTGGGTCAGATGGACGAAGAAGGGTGTGGCGGAAAAAAATGAGGAATTTAAATTAAAAAATCTAAGTCCAACAGTAAAGCAAGGAGGTAGTAGTGTGTTTGTCTGGGGCTGCATATCCACATTCAGACCGGGCAAATTAGTTTTTATTGACGAGATTATGGACAAAAAATTATATTTAATTAACCTCAAAAATAATTTACACAAAAGTGCAATAAACATGGAATATTAAACACTTTTAACTTTTACCAGGACAACGATCCAAAACATAGGACGTGCATTGCACAGGAGTATCTTCTGTATAATTGGCCAAAAGTTTTACAACCGCCACCTCAATCACCAGATATTAATCGGTAACACTAAACGGAATACAAAATTACGTTTTTAAGATCACAATTCAAACATATGTAATAGTATCACAGACTAAATAGTGATATTTACACTTTTTTGTGATTTAAATACATAAGATGTTCCTTGCTCTTGTGCGTTTTTGTGATTATCTATATACTGTTACAATTTATAAGTTAAATAAAACAAGAAACACCTGTGTTTTCTTTCTTTTTCTAAAATTCCTACTATCGATATTAAACCCGGTATTCCGGTATTAAGATCGAAAAAATACCGAATACCGGTATTGAACTTTTGGTCCGATATTGCAATCCCTAGTCGAAACTGACGCTGTATGAATATACCCTTTGCACTCGGACAGTACACTATGAGATTCAACCGTACGTATACTTAGGAACACATGTATGTCACGTAATGCAGAATTACTGTTATACATTTGTTACGTCGCGGCCTGAGTTTAAGTACGAATGGGCCATTCTTGGCCAAATAAGGGGAGGAAGGCAGACCGCGGCAACAATGATCACGAATCCGACGTCAATCGGATGCCGTAAGGACGTCTGTTTTAGTCAATCGCGTGCCTCGCGACTTTACAAGGATCAGACGTAGATAACGTGAGTGAGGCGGAGGGGGGACCTGGCGATCTGATAGCGGATTGAAAGGAGTGCGGAGGAGGGAGTATTCCCCCGGAATGAATTAGCCTGAGAGGAAACCAAGAGGTTAAGCACTTACCATTTCGTAGGGCAGAAGTTGTTTTTTCTCTAACGGTCGTCTAGACGGCTGGTCGTGACGAAGTCGGTGGGCTCGCTAATGCACTCCCGGAGGTTATTTAAGATAAGGTGTGTCGAAAGAATTCAGAGATGCAGTGAGATGGATAATTGGTTTATTATATGCTACTTGGCTGTAAGGGCGAATACACAAAAAGAAAATACTAATAATATGTGTAGAATTAAATGTGTAAAAGTGCTACGCAAAATCTACGACGAAGGTTAAGGGTTTTAAGAACAAGTGCCCCGGACTATGGTTAAAAACGAAGTGTCCGTCGGATCGCCCGGCTGCAGGACAACGGCTCCGGACCCCCAGTTCTTTTTGGGGGCGGTTGTCAAGACAATAATTGGTCACATCGACTGGGCCTTGGCGCTAATTGGTCGGAGATGATTTCGTCGCTCTTGTCCTCGGAGTTGAAGTGACGTTTTGCGAAGATGTAATTTTGCGCGCGGAAACGGCGAAGACCAAACATAGGTTCGCAGAAGGGAATCGTTCGGATAACGGAGCCCAATAGTATTGCGAATGAGATGAGATGCGTGTTCACGGTATTGTCCCTGACGCGGTGTTGCTCCGTTGTAAGCGGAGCGTCTTACAAGTTTTTACGCTTGTCTGACTAATTTGTTTTGGGTAGGGGGTTGTGGAGGAAAAAATGAATAAACCTTGTATAACAATGTATATATTATTAACAAGATATAAAATATGTAAAATGAGGGATGATGCGACGTGGGGTTTTGGGGATGTGATGTAATGTGTAGCGGAGTGAAGTGTCTTTTTGGGATGATGCACAACCTCTAGATGAGATGTCTGAGGTAACTGTGTACCTTGTAACGTGTAACGTGTAACTCGTGTGTCTTGTAACGTAACGTATTGTAACTCTCTCGTAACTGCGTGGTAACTGTCGGGGTAACTGTCCTCGTTGCGAGTGTAGGGATGGTTTTATAGGAGCGTAAGTGACGAGGAGAGGGGAGATTGGTAAATGGAAAATTTTGGACCAAAGGTGTCGCATATGGTCAAATGCGTTGAAGGATAATTACTTGATTGGGAATGAGGAAAAGGATTAGGACGGGTTGCGGTGCGATATAGGTTGTAAAGTGGGGTCGATGAGGAAGAATAGCGGCGTGGGGTGTGCATAAGACATTATTGGGAGTCTTAAGGACGTTGTTTGGGGTAATGGGGTGGTCAGGAGTGATTAGGAAAGGATTAAAGACAAAATTATGTGAATAGCATTGTGTATGGTATGCCATTGTTGCGTTTGGGTCGCAACACGCGGCAAAATCTCACGCCGTGGGTGGCAGCCCCCGACGTAACACATTAGTGGATCAAGAGATTGACCCAGTCTGCTTATATTAAGACTCCCCTTATATTGTGTTGAAAAAGCGCGGCTGCTAAAACAGTATCACTAAAGTTTGGAGCGCAAAATGAGTAATTATTTCCATATTATATAATAGTACAATGCGTGAAGGTATCGTAATATCAAACTGCCTGACAATTAAATTGATACAAATCATAATTGTTACTAGAAATGATTCAACTAACAATAAGCAGCGGAAATGTCGCCGGGCAAAACAACTTTTTTACCGATCTGAGATAAGCCAGAGTAATTGTATCTGTACGTTATAAATGGTACGATGTTCGTAAACAGTTCAGTATTTTTGTTCGGTGTCCTCAGTGGAAACATCATGAACGTTTTTAACATTAGTTTCTTGGTGTTCATGCTAACCTGTATTGCGGTGCGTTCATTTGAATACGTCTTTTGTTGCACCACTTGAAGTACGCTTTTAAACACATGTGACGGTACCTTGTGCATCAGTACATACTGATGAGTAATGCGTTATCACTTGAAAGAATATATAATCTAATACCTACTTCTGTTCTTCAGTATTGTTTGATTGACCTACTGTGGAAAACTACCGTGTAACTTTTCACCCCTTGCGTTGCGCCCCATACATTATTTGACAAAAAGTGCTTGTATTCATGTGTTCTACCACCCCCTAAGTTTTCTCCCTCGAATTCTGATTCACCCTGTAATGTCCAATTATTTTTTGAATTCGGTGTATGAAGAACAATAAGTTTGAACTCTTATAAATGTTTTTCATCTATGTTCGGAAAAAAATGTTGGTGTTTATGATAAGAAAACTAAAGTTGTAGATTTATCATGCATGCCTCCTTTCATGACTTTATTGTTAGTTATTTACTCTATCATTTACGTCTCATACGTATAGCATTCTGACGTAAAGCACCATTTGAATATGCATGCAATATCCACCCACGTTAACGCAAAACTTCTCCTGAAAATTAAATGTAGGAAAATCACCAAAATGTTATTGCCTGTGTCAAACGAAGCTGAAATAATAATTGAAGATAATGTTTCATGACATTACATTATTTTGTCATGCCCTTAAGTAATCGATTTTTAGTTTTACTTTTTCAGCATTAACATGTTCTTAGTGTGTTTAGATTACGGCTTGCATGAGCATTGAGGCAAAAGGAGTTTCTGCCCTTCAAAACGGGCAAGCAGAATGTCGCCGTGGATATGGCCGTGGTCGACGCCGGAATGGAAACGGGGGTAATGGCGGAAGTAATGCCGGCGGTGACAATGCTGATGGTGATGCCGGTGATGGTGGCAACGGTGACGGCAGTGGTAACATTGATTATATATCAAGAAAACTACTATAAGACGTAACAAAGAAAGTACAGACTTTGATATTGTAATAATTACGTTTTAGCTGGTGGAAACGCAGAATACAGGTATAGGGGGAAGTAAATGATTACACCTAACAACAATGTTCAACGCTCGTCATTAATTGGTATACTTTATTATGCCACTCATATATTTGACTACATATGCCCGATATTTCAAATAATTTACACACACAAACCTTTCTACAGTTTGGTCAGTGAATAAAGCCCCATTTATTACAAGACGATGGATGTGAAATCACCTAACATTACCCCAAATCAAGCTTATTTAAATTTAAAAACTCTGTCAACATAATGGTCCGATTCAGTTTCTCAAAATCTGACAACTGGAAAATCTATCGCAATGAATAATAATACTCAAACAAACCAAAATGAAACAGAATTTCCTTCCCATAGAGCGTGTTAATTGTTAGCATAGCGTATATGGAACACTGACTAGTTGCGTGTCATAGAATATAAGATTCTATGAAACAAACGTAAAGGATTTACCCATGTTGAAGAATTTACAGTTATTTTGCGTTGCGGTAGGTAATGCATAAAATTCCTTTACTAGCAAAGTCTGACTTTTCATTACTGAGTAGACTAATTCGTAATATTTTTCTTGACTTAATCGCACACAGTGGGCGACTTATTCCTATAAAATACATTTTACATATAAAATTCTTATAATTTATAAGGTTAAATGAAGATTTCGGCGCTGGGCCCAAAATATGTAGTTAGTTGTTTCCTTAGTTAATACGCAACATACGGTGGGTCCAGAAAAAATCGTACACTGCTCAATTTTAACTAAAATGACACACAATTATGATTATTAAGGAATGTACGCAAAATAAAGAGAAGGTTCATATTCTCTGACGCCCTCAGATCAAAAGTTAAATAAACAAAGTGTCTCTGGGTTCATTAATCACGTCAATATAAACAAGAACTTAGCAAATGATAAGAATTTGCGTGTCGAATTCATGCGCTTTCGCAGTTGCTCAATTCAAACGGTTTGTGCCGTGTTCTTCATAATATAAATACAATATGACTTGTTTCGATTAGATGTTGACCGTTTCAGTTTGTGTAGAAATATTGTTTTTACCAGCGATGTTCAAAATTCCACGGATTTATAATAATTATAATAATCATGTAATAATAACTATAGTAATTATGAGTGGCACGGGTAGCGAAACCACAGTAGAGGAAAGAAATATTATTATTAATCTGTATAATAAATGCAAAAGCTTAGCAAAAATGTAACGCATTATAAAAAGACCGCGTTCTACAATAAAAAACACCATCGACAGATATGCGGGACGAAAAATATTAACAAAAAATGCAAGAACTGGGCGTCGACGAAAACAGTGAGACTACGGGACGCGCTATCATACGATCGATGAAAAAAAGTCATGTGTCAGTGCATGAATCTGTCCATGTGCAATTGTATAAGAGTTCCAAAACAATCTCGAAATTAGTGTTTTTGCGTTAATTAGTGGTCACATCAAATATTACATCACCTCTTGCTCTATCTTACCCTATCTTATTCTACCTTAACCTAACATAACCTACTTTCTCCCTCTTCTCCCGCCTGCTCTCCATCCCCTCCTCCGTGACCTTCGCTTCCCTTCCTCCATTCTCATCTCCTACTCTCCATCGTCTTCCTCCCCACCCCTCTCTCTCCTCTCTTTCATCTTTCTCTCCTCTTCTCTCCTCTTTAACCATAGCTATCCCTCTCACTTCGTTCCCAGCACCTCTCTTATTCTCTCTCTCCAGCTACCCCTGCCTTTTTATTCTCCTCCCCAGCCTTCGCATTTCTCTCACACCTGTTTCCATGATTCCTCCCTGTATAACCTTCATTTTCCGTCTCCTCCCTCCAAAACTATCCTTTCTTCTTTTCATTCCCTAGCCTAAACCTCGCTACTTCCTTTTTCCTCCCTCCGCCGACTTCTCCTCCTCCAGATATCTCCGTATTTCCTCCTCCCTTATAGCTCCATACCACTCGTTGTACTTTTGATCCTTTATTCTCCCTTCCCTTCCCTCCTCTTGTCTCCTCTTTTCTCGTCCTGTCTTTTCTCTCTATTTCCTCGTAACTTCTATCTTTTCTCTATCCTATTCCCCCCTCCGCATAAAAAGCTCTCCTCTTCTGCTCCCAACTCCCTATAATTATTACCCTTCCCCATTTCACTCTTATCTCCTTCCAGCATTCTCTTGCTATCCCTCTTCCGCTTCTCTCCCTACACCTCTCATCTATTCTCCATGCTGTCCTGCCTGCTGTTACCCTCATCATCTCCCTTTTCATTTCCTCTTTTACTAGGTATCCCGGCGTTCTTCAATCTAGTCCCATCGTCCATCTTAGAAATCTTTCGTGCACTGCTTCTATCTCTCCTTTCCCTCCACCCTAGTGGCATACGCTAGTGTGTATACCTTTTCTTCTCGTAGCTTCATTCCACCCCATTTTTCTTTCCTCATGTCTTCCTTTAAGTTCGACACTAATATATTAAATAGTGTCGAACTTGGAGAACACCCTTCTCGTAGCCCTCTCGTCAATTAGAATTTCTTCGCCCCCCGCCCCGCCCCACCTCACTCTGCATCTCATCTTTCCCATCAGTTCTCCGGTCCTCCTCACTAGTCTGTCTCTTACCCCCCTTTCTTTCATCGTTTCTAATACCTTCCTTCTGTCCACAGACTCGAACGTGGCTTTCAAATTTACGAACAGCGTGATCATTCCCCCTTTCTTTTTCACCAGCTGCCTGTTCCTAGATAGTTAAGTGCGTATATCTGATCTACTGTACCCATCCTTTTCCCAAATCCCACTTGCGTATCTTCAAGAATTCCTGTTCCCTCTACTTCCTCTTCTATTCTTCTTGCTAGGATTCCTGCGTAGACCTTGTTCAACGAAGGAATTATCGTTATGCCTCTATATTCTTCCACTTTTCGTCTCCCTCCCTTCTTCGTTATGGGGATAATCTCCCCCTCTTTCTTCCTTCAGCTCCTTTTCCTCTTCGTCCCATCTCCGTTCTATCCCCACTATCCTTATTCTTCCAAAGCCCACCCATAATCTCTTTCCCTTCCTCCTTTCTCCCCATACTTTTTGCTCAATTATCTATTTCATTCTTCTTTCCTGCCATGTCACGTCATCTTCTATTTTCACCGCGCTCTGCTTTAACTTCCATTTTCCCCTCATTATCTCTCTTTTTTGTTCCCTCCCCTTCAGTTTTATCCACATCATTCTTTGTCTCTCCCCCGCTCCCCTTCTCCTCTTCTTAACTCCTTTATTTCCTTCACTCCTTCTACCAGCCCCGCTACCCTTATCAGTTCGCTTCTTTCTCTCCCCTCTTCAGCCCTTTATTATAATATTGTTTCTCCTCTCCAGTTTCTCTCTCTGGTCCCTCTGTTTCTCCATCTGCCTCTCCATTCTCTTTTCTATCTCAGCCATCTGTTTCTACACCCTATCCTGTGTCTTCTTCACTCAAATACTTCCCTCTATGTCCATTTTTCCATTTTTTCTTCTACTCCTCTAATCTACTCCTCTAAGTCTCTTCTCCATCCCTTCTCTCTCCCTCTTCCCTCTTCTTATTTCCATCCATAGTATCACCGTGTTTTCTCTCATTGCCTCTCTCATCCACTTTGCCAACTTGTCCAACGCGTCTTCCATTGCCTCCTTCACGATTTCCTACAATGTCTCCTGCAGTGATCTTTTCATCTTTGCTTATCATCCTTGTTATCCTTTCTTCCATCGTTTAAACCTCCATTTTCATCTCCTCTTCCATCTCATTCTCTTCTTCCTCCTCCTCTCCCTGCCCCTTTGTCTTCTTTTCTCAGTCATCCGTAGCCGCTTCTCCTCCACTCCTCCATCTTCCTCCTCCGCTTCTCTCTTCCTTTTCTATATTTGCATCAGGTTTCGTCCCCTTCCCTTTTTTTTATGCCTATTTTCTCCGTTTTGTCTATTTCTTTGCTGTTCTTTATCGACCCTTCCCTTTTTCCCCCTCCGCTGCCTTTCGCCTTTTCACGTAGATGTCGCCTAACCTCTCTTCTTCAATATTTTTCTTCTATCTCTCTTTTCCACGTTCCACCGATACTCCCACCACCCCCACTCATCTCTCTATCTGCCACTCTCTTCCCTTCCTTCCTGCTTCTCCCAATCTCCCACGCACCACACGTTCGTTATTTCTCTCTGTCGCTTTTTTAAACAGTCAAGGATACCAGAGAAGAATGTTCGAAAAAAGTACTATGCCAACGATAGGAAATAGGAAGCAGGGATTGCATTTCGCAAAAGAATATGCAAGTATAACAGTGGAGTACTCGAACAAAGTGATATTTACAGACGGGAGTAAATTAAACATCTTTGCAACTGACCCTTTGCTGTATGATGTGGAAAAAAATAAAAGTTTCCCACCGTTCCGATTACATGCTAGAAAGGTATCAAACGGTCCTATCTATGCGAGCTTCACTCCTGCCGAATCGGGGGGGGGGGGGGAGGAGGAGGAGGAGGAGGAGGATCTCACCGATCTCATATTCCATAAATGGGTCAGCTCGAGGTGTCCGAGTTCCTCTTCTTCTGGCAGTTCATTATCTGTCACCAAGAATCGCAAACTACCACCGGAGAGTCAAGACAGGGATGTCGAGAACCTTCATGAGCTACCTCAAGCCATCTTGAGAGACCGACGACCCGGACGCTAGTTTGTCAGCAACCACGCATAGGCACGAGACTCCAAGGTATATGCACCGTTGATCATATATCCGGGATCGAGGAGAAGCAACAAGAATCAATCCGAAGTCAGACCCGAGGAGTTAAGTTAATTAGATTAACTAGACACTTCCCCCCGCGTGCGATTAGTATAATAAAACGCCGATACCGGAATAGTTATGATCATTGAATTATCACGGACTTAATGGTTGCCAAACGTACGCAGAATGTATAAATAAGACGAATTACGGGTACAAGTTTAAGACGCACAATCTACGATCGACAGTGAAACACGGTGGCGATTCGGCAATCGTATGGGGTTGTATGAATGCAGCTAGTGTGAAGAGCTTGCATTTTATTGATGATATAATTAACCATTATATGTACATTTACATTTAAAAAACTCATATTTACACAAGTGCAGAGAAAACGGGCATCACAAACGATTTCGTGTTTATGCAATATAATGATCCGAAAAATATTGCTCTTAATTCAGGATTGTAGGTTTCATATAGTACTCCGCAGCATTTAAAAACACGTCCACAATCGCTAACCATTAATTCTATAGAACATTTGTGGAATCAATCAGAAAAAGTATTCGCAATTATCATATTACATGTAAAAATTATCTCAAAAATGCGCTTATTACCGAATACAACGTAATAACGCCGGACATTACAAGTAATTTGGTTAATTCTATGGCTAAAGGGATGCAAGCAATTATAAAATCAAACCAATACTCCAGAAAATTCTGTTGGGTCGGGGTAGATAAATAATTTGCCCACCGGTGCGAAAATCGAATCGGCAACTTTTGGATCCTCACGCCGGCACCATACACACTAAACCACCGGGCACTCTCAATGTTTCTCCTTTAATTCTGGCTAAGAACCTCGCGCACCTTACGCCATCTCTCGTCTGCCCGATTCTCTTCGCATTCTCTCTGTAGGAGACTCCAAACCTCACAGTACTAAACTTTATATTATCTGTCATTGAAACAAAAAATAAAAAGTTAAATACATGTTTGTACGTTATATTTCTGATTTTTGACTAAACGATAGTTATTGCGCTCGTAATTCTTGCAATTTTGAAAGTATAGGCTTCCGGATGGTCGCCGCGTTTGGGATCAGCTGCTTGCCGATGTTTCAGTATTGGAGCAACCTGCCCTGATGATGCAAACTGTAACGTTTGCGAAACGTCGGCAAGCAGCTGATCCCAAACGCGGCGACCATCCGGAAGCCTATACTTTCAATCATTGCCTTTGTTTAGAATTTCGTAAATGTAAACTCTAGCTCTTAGAGACTATTCGATAAAAGCATTTGTCATACTCCTTTGGCGATCGAGAATCTTAAAAAACACACAAGCAAAAACGGAGACAAACTGCTGGTTATGTCAGGTTTTACTGACTAAACCACCACCGGTACCCACTACTGGGTGGTAAGAACTGGCACGATAACTGCGTTAACCCGCAGCAGCCTTCATTCGCGGTACGGAAAAACCGAAGAAAAAGACTGCGCACGATCGTCGGTGAGCAAAAACAGGCAGTGTAACGGTTAGTCTAGACACGGTCTCTTGATGCATAGCGGGAAGAGCAACCGCCGGTGCAGTGTGATAGAAGATGAAAAAACAAACAAATTAGGCTATGAGGCAATAGATGACTCCTCTAGAACAGGGAGGTCGTGGACCGCCGAGCAGGTATGGTATATACGGATAAACGGATAAACCATGCCGCAGAACAAGGAGTACGCATGTTCCACCTCATTCATCGTAATGACGTGTGCGTTGATTCCAGGAGCCCCCGCTCCTTTCCTCCGCCATTATGTCGACGAGACGTCATTGAGAGCAGTGGCACTGCGACGCTACGCGCTTACCCAGTGGTAACGCGCTCTTCCACGCTAATATTTGTACAAAAATCGTGCATTCATCTTTCCCCCGCAACGGAGCAGACCCGCATAGTTCAGCCCGTGATGCAGCAAGAATATGAATGAACTTATTGGTAACGCGACGCGGTTACCGCTTGTTACGCCGGTAACAAACCGTAAGTTAATACGATCCTGGTTCAGGATACTGCGTGCCGAGAAACGGTCTCTAACTCTTTCTGGACATCAAATCCTCGCAAAAAACCGCAAAACCATCCCAGGCGCTTCTCCGCGAAAAATTAGCTTATTCCTGGATCGTATTGCTAGAGCGTAACGTGGGGAAATTTTTTTTTTTACATTAGGGAAAAAATGGTAAGCCGAATAATTTTTTTTCACGATTTTCACCGAAATTTCACGAGAAAAAACGTCATAAAAAAAAACTAATGAAGTAATCGCAAAAATCCCACGTTACGCTTTAGATAATGTATCTAGAAGTATTGTGTCCAAAATTCACAGCAATCGGACCGATAGTTTACGAGATTTTCGTGGTACCGTTTCGAAAAATATTGTTTCGAGATAATCGCAAAAGAAAGTAAACGTGCGGTTATTCGACTGACGGCGCGGTTTTTGTGAGTCTTACCTTCAAACAGCGATTCCTGGTCCATACATGTCCTCTTCGGCAGCTGTTTGAGCATCCTGGGCGTCTTTTAGCGAAGATCTACGTGCTTGGCGTGCTTCTTTCGTACTTTTTTGCGCTCGGACATTTGCTGTAGCGCAACGTTCCTCGTCGACTGCCCTACAGAAATCGTAGCAGCGATCTCCGATGCTTAGATCCATCAGTTTCATCATCAGCAAAATATAAGGTTGGGGAAAAAGAAATCCATTATTTTTGCGCGAAGTTCAAGACTTTATTTAACATGCTTTGGATTTTCCGATTTGGGTCAAATATGGACCATTTTGTTGGGTAATTTGTTGCCATTTTAAAGGTAATTTCATAATGCCTCTCTCATAGAAGTTTTGGTCCTTATTGGCGAAAAACTCTAATAATCGATTTTCACAATCTTCTCTTGATTCCAATTTCTTATCACACAGGATGTTTTGCAATGCGAGAAAAAGGTGGTAATCGCTTGGTGCCAGGTCCGGACTATATGGCGGATGCATTAAAATTTTCCAACCAAGCTTCAAGAGTTTCTGGCGAGTCACTACAGACGTGTGTGGCCTGGCGTTGTCCTGATGGAACACAACACCTCTTCTGTTGGCCAATTCTGGCCGTTTCTGGTCAATCGCTAGCTTCAAACAGTCCAGTTGTTGACAGTGGAGATCTGAATTTAGTGTTTGGCCATACGGAAACAAACTCATAACAAATTATTCCTTTCCAGTCCCACCAAATACACAGTAGAACCTTCCTGGCCGTTAGTCCTCGTTTGGCCACCGTTTGAGCTGCTTCACCGCGCTTTGACGACGATCGTTTTCGCACAATATTGTCGTATGTGACCCATTTCTCATCCCCAGTCACCATCCGTTTAAGAAATGGGTCGATTTCATTGCGTTTGGCCAAGGCTTCGCAGATGGAAATTCGATCCAACATGTTTTTCGGTGTTAATTAGTGTGGCACCCAAACATCGAGCTTCTTTTTGAATCCAACTTTGCGCAAATGGTTTAAAACTGTTTTATGGTCGATCTTTAGCTCCTGAGCGATGCTACGGCTACTAACATGCCGGTCAATATTGATTATTTCTGCGATTTGGTTGACATTTTCGACGATGGGCCTGCCTGCGCGAGGTGCATCTTTAACATCAAAAATGCCTGAACGGAATCGACGAAACCAAAATTGCACGTAATTAGCTGTTACAGTATCGGCACCATAAACACCATTTACAATTTCAGCCGCCTGGCTTGCATTTTCGCCTTTATCGAAGAAAAACTGTAAAATGTACCGAATGTTCGCTTTGCTGACTTCCATTTTTAACACCCTGTAACTCACAACTGAATGGACGAAACAAAAAACAACAAAAGAATTTTTTTTAGTGTGAAATGTCATCTTTACAACGAGCATAAATTTCAAATTTTTTGATCGATACTTTACGAGATATCGTTCACTACAGCCATGTACCGAAAAAATAATGGATTTCTTTTTCCCCAACCTTATACTATTGTACCCATCGTTGAAAGTGCTGATAGCAATGTAACTGGCAATTTCGACGGTTTTCGCACCGCTGGAACTCGTTTTTGGAGCCATTGACCAGATGACGGAGTTGACGCTTTCGTTGGCGTTTTGCGTGAAGCCTCCTTCGCACCGTTCTAACAATTCATCTTAAGTGAGGTCCTCATAAACAGGTCGAATGGCATCTTGAACAATTCGAGGCAGAGGATTCTTGTGTAGATATTCATCCAAAGTGCCAATCACTTTTGATATTTGCCAAGAGCACCACGAGTCTTCTCCCGGACGACAATTTTCATGCTGCGGGATTTCGTCGGTCGAGTTCTTGTGCTTGAATGTTGCCCAAATAGCTTTCTTCATTTCGTCTTTGGAGTTAAAGAACCTTCGAATAGCGAGATTGTAATATACTGTGAGCTCGTTAATTAGTTTATCGGTTAGCTTCCCTTTGCCAGCAAGACCTTTCTTTTCTTTTTTGATTTTACGTACTCGTGTGCCCATCCTTTTCTGCACATGACCTATACATTCTTTTTTCATCACTTTTTCTTCGTATGGATTCGAGTAAACAATTCTACTAACCCATACAAACGACACAATAGGACAGCTGAACGTGCTGAACCGTGCGAGTTGCATACACTGATCGAGCCGCGCGGTCGACCGCTCGCAGCGGCTCGACTTTCCTACCGAGAAATACCTGTAACTTTAGCAATTTTACGATTTTCAGTACCAACTATGGATCAAATGATGCGTAACATTTCAAAGATTATTATAACACAATAAAAAAAAAAATTACATTGTGGCCAGACCCCTTAACGAGACTTGCTGGAATTTGCCTTTCTTTGGCAGTGGCAATGTAGAATCTATTGAATCATTGCTTGAAGATGATGCTGTCTCTAATGGTGCATCATCTACATTATGCGGATCTATTTCACATAATATATCGCATTCTTGCTGCAATTAATCACTTGTCAAAAAACGGAACTCGTTATCGATTTCAAATAAATGATTACACAATTCTTCGGCTAATAATCGTGCGCGATCAGAAATTGCTGGACTCACGGTATCGCCGATTATTTCCCGATTCCGCCAAATTACTCCAAAATAATGTACAGCGTCCGTCAACTCTTGCTTGGTTGCGTGTGCACCATCGTGAGCACTTTCGGCACTTCCGTATGTACAATTACTACTCGATGGTTGATCCATTCTTCAACTAATATAACAGCGAATTTGTTCTGACGTTTTGCGTGCACTAGATCAGATGTATCTGCTAACAATGCGGATTTCTCCAATAAAAAAAACACAAACTTCTTTCTCATACCCCACTATCCCACTCCTCATCCTTTCCGTTTGTTTACCCGGTCGACTCCAACAACCTCTACGGCATGCACTTGTGTGCATCCCTCATTTCCATCACTCCGCGACATCATTGCTCCGAAAGCATTCGGCATTCGTCCTTTCGTTAATGACCACCATCTTTCGCCGTTACATATACTCGCATCATTCCTACAGCAGCGTTTATTTAACAAGTTGTGTTATATCTCATTAAAGTACAGTTTGACCTTAAAACAGTATCCTGATTTAACTAGTCACAACTGCAAACCAAATAAGTCGCAAGTGACACGTCCGCGTGGCATAATCATGGACAATACAACATATGCAAATCAACGTATTGCCTACACTACAGTAAGGCCTGTTTTTGTGCGGGGGATAGGGACCGCATAAAAAAAATCGCACAAAAAAAATTCGAAAATTTTATTAACACTGACATATAATAAGCATCTGCGTACGATATACAAAAAAAATTTTTTTTATGCGGTGGATAGGGACCGCGTAAAAAAAGTCGCACTTCGAAAATACATCAATTATTTACGAAATAGATGAGAAAATGCTTTCCAACAACTTAAATAATTAAATTAGTCCTGACATTATTTTAAAAACATTTTATTTTACATTGGAACTATATACATGGAGAAGTTTTCAAAATGCACATGCACTGCTACTCGTCGTGATGCGAAACGCGCATCTTCTTATGATGACTTGGTTCAAATTCGCTTCCCTCGCTTGAAGATGCGATTTCAATTGATTGACTATTTGACCATGAAATCGGTTATCAATTTTTGTGACGTTTGAATCGGGGCGGTAGAGTGTGTTGAGACTAAGGAAGAGAGGTGATGATTTGCATGGCAAATACGACTTGAAAGTGGATAGGAAAAATAATTACGAGAGGTTGCAGTGCAGGGCAGATTAGGAGAGGATAAGTTTCGTGCATGGAAATGAAAAGAGACCAAGGGTTTGGGGATACGATTTGGGGTAATAAAATCGCGGTTGGGTTGCGTATTAATGAGTGGATTAGTGGAGGGTATTACAGTTTGTGTTGGGCGGATGATTGCGTTTTTTCAACTGTACATCAACATTACTACGCATTGTTAACATCGTAGATAAAACTCCGAATACCAAGCGTATACTGTTCGCGCGTCGAGCGAGTATATATACGTAACTGACTGTACTTTGTCAGGAGATTGTTTAAAACAAATTAACAGAGTTTCGCGGAGTGCACATACATTGTCGTCAAGGAGTCCTCGTAGTCAAGGTTCGTCCACAACATGTATATGTACCTACACTGATAGGAATCATTAAACTGGTGCCAACGCCGCTGAGATTCATATACCGCACAAAAAAAAATCGCACAAAACAAATCGCACAAAAATAAAGTCGCACAAAACAAATCGCACAAAAATAAAATCGCATAGAAAAGGACCGCACAAAAACAGGCCTTACTGTATCTTGTTTCCTTGGTAACAACCTTGAATATTCATATGCCCAGTATTTGTAAAGTGTGTACATTGCAGATACTTTTGTGCTGAAAATGTCGAATTTCATGCCAAGAAAAGAGCATTTGCGGGAAGTATTAATTCATTATTTTGTTTTGAGTAAAAGTGCTGCTGAAGGTTATCGTATATTTTGGGAAACTCATGCCATACGAAACGTACCGGGATATACCGTTTCTAATCAACGATCCCGCCATTCATTACCGCAATAAATTGCGGTGCCATAAATGAAACCACAATAAAATTGTAACACTATTGTTTCTACAAAATCCGGATTTCATTCACATTCCCTAATGTCCTCATATTTATGTTATTCATATTCCTCATAGTTCTGTCAATAAACTTAACGTACTATTGTATGTAGTTCGTAAAATTTCGCATTAAAAAAAAAATTACAGCAAAAAAAACCGCGCGGATTTGAACTCGGGACCAGAGGGCCGGAACGTAAGCACCTTACTTGCTCGGCTATGACAGTTCGATGAAAGTACCTTTTACTTTAAACTGTACTGTACTGTACTTCAGGACAGAGCGCTTTTTTAAACATTGCTTAATTGCAAAATAAAGATATACATAGCCCTCAAAACTGAATTTCAAACACGCCTATAAAGTTTCAGCGCAATGGTAAATTTTGATTTTTGACCTCGATTTTTCCAAAAATGGGGGAGTAGTGTCACTTTTGGCAAAACACGTGTCGAACATTTTCGGGTATAGAAGCTGTGTCCAAAATTTGAAGAAAATTGGTGACCCGCAGGTGGCGTGTTCCCCTTGTAAGATTAAAACTTACTTAATGCAGGTGTGTAAAAGTATCAGGACCATTGTGTCCCATCATTCAAGACATTTATTAAAGACGATAAGTACCAATCTTGCTTTGTCTTGGTTATCGTTTGGTCCGTTAGAAAATACTTTACTGAAATAGGCCAAATCAGCAAAATCGGCTTATACAAATGATAAATCGTATAAAACTGCATTGAGTAAGTTTTAATCTTGGAAGTACTCTTGGCATTGCTATTCCACAAAACCAGTGCAGTTCTGAGCAGCGCGCGTTGTTTCCTCATAAATTCGCATAGCAGTTAGCGTGTTACCCTTAAAATTTTTATTTTTGAGCACATAAATCAATAATATTAGTATTAATAAAGTGTTTTGTGAAATGTCTGCTCTCATTCTTGTGATAATTCTTTAACAAGTTCGCCGCCAGGTCAGGCATCGAAGACGCGCGCGGCAATCAACGCGTTAAATGCGACGGTGCAAAAATGCTCTGTAACTTTTTATCCGTTGATTTGCGACCCATATATTATTTGACAAAAAGTGCTTGTATTCATGTGTTCTACCACCCCTGAATTTTTCTCCCTCGAATTCTGGCTCACCCTGTATAGGGGAACTTGTACGTAGTTATATGGTGCCACTACGCACTTGTTTCGATTCTTTTTGCCGGTGGCACAAGTCGGTATCGAAGGCATTGAGAACAAAACAAAGAATGCGGAGCACAGAAGAACAAAGGCCGACAAAAAATGCTAAGCAATGTAAGTTCTATCTACAAATTTTGCCTCGCCCAAGGAACTCCAAGAATATTAAAGAACATTTACACATAATAAAACTGTTCTTCTTACGCCATTCCCTACATATATGATTATGCTTGTTTTTTAATGCCCTACTTAGGCTACTATTATAATCATTGTCTCGTTTATTAGATGTATACGCCTTTGTATATAATGTTTGCATAAATTCATTTTTGGTAATTTGTGATATATTTTGCATAGCACCGTATACATTAATGTCTTAACGGAATATTGATACATTCGTAAATTATTATAATATACAAATAATAATCACAAACATTGAATCTGTGTGACTAACAGTTCTTTTTGCGAATTTTATCAATAGTAATATATATACCATTTTGCAACGATATGCACAAATTATATTAATATTAAAAAGGGATATATATGTCCATATATTGTCTTAAATACATATAATATCATTATAATATAATTCGCTTGTAACAATTTAATTACATCTGTAATTTGTTTTCATTCCATACACTCTAGCCTCACTTATTTTTTTTATGCTTAGTACCTGGTACTTCAAAATTATTTGCAAAAGGATGAAACAGAAGTGATAAATCATTTGACTTGTATATGTATACATATAAATATGGCCTTATCAGGAGTGTGAATCTGCATTAATCAATTCTTCTGTACACACATTCTATCACCAACAAGTCACAATATTCTTTTTCTATACAAATTAAAACCAGATTGACTTGAAAAACATTTCTATTAAAGAAGGGAACGCAAACTTTATACAATAATATGTATTACCCTAGCATAAACTAACTTCGACATTTTTTGTGATATACATTTTAACTCCCATAATGAAATAATTTATATAACAGTATATATAAGAAACTAGATTCAATTAGGTAGATCGTAATTACAAAGCCGATCTGATACATTTCAAATCATGAAAGTTTAAATTGCAACTTTACAATACTCAAAGAACTTTTACTGCTGTTTAAATGTTCCATAATATCACTTAATATTTAAAGTGATGTAATAAATTGTCCACATTAAGGATAATTCATTACAAAAATTCTTTACAAATTTTCAGGAGGGCATTTTACACATGAAAATGATTCAAAATTTTATGAAAGATCTTAATTTTTAGTAGATGCATTTATAGAAAACTATTATACTTCACATAACTACTTATATGATACACTAAATATATTATTTTTGATGAAAAGTATTATAAAAGACCTTTTCTATACACTACATTTTCTTTCAACTTCAATATACAAATAATTAAGTATTCGCTGGTTCATAGAGAGATTTAATTATACAATGTAATAAGACAACTGTCATGGTGGCATGTGGATGTACTTAATTACTTTCTTAGCAATTGCGTAAGATCTTTATTTTGCTTTGTTAACATGATATCAGTTCTATCTGTCGTATCAATAATATTATCAATAAGATCATTTTGTGAATCGATTTCCTCAGACAAACCAATTGCTAAACCTTTTAATTTAGCCAAAGATCCACTCATTTCATCAAGATTTCGTTCTAATACTTGACTAACTTTTGCAGATGATGGATTCATATCATTCATATTATCATTGTCTACAAGACCACGTATTTTTAAGGCAGGATGATTTGCTACCATATTTGTTTGTACTTGTTCTAATGAATTAGCTAATGCTGGAGATGTCATAGAGCCTGAACTTGAAGATTCAGGTATCTTACTGGATGGTATAGGAGCATCAAGTGACTTTCCACTAAGATAGTTTTTTAAACTACCAAAAACACTTTTTATCCCTTGTATATGTTTTTGACTAAATCGTAGGGTGCTATTTATATCATCTAACCGCTTTTCTGTTCTTTCCAATTGTTCTCTTTGCCTTATAAGTTCCTGAAATAAAGATATTCAGTTGAAGATATTACCACCATGCCTTCATTTACTTTCAAAGCAAAGCAATATAGTCAACAAATTTAAGCATTGAAATGCAACAAACTGCTCCAATATAATTATTGTCTCCGTTACAATTTCCGTAATTTTTTTCGCATTCCAATCAAGGCAGTTTTTAAAACCGATATATACAATTCCAAACAATTCAATTACACACCTCTGCTGTTGCTGCTCCAATCTGTTCTGAATCTCGAAGAAGTGATATCGATCGCTCCGATGATTGTATTGTTCTGTCTTCGATCTCTTTACGCCTTTGTAATAACAATTGATGTCTTTGTTCCAATTCGTTGTCAAAGTTTGTATAATGGTTATACGATGATGCAGACGACCTCGTCGGAGCACTTTTAAGAAAAGTTTCATCGTCTATGTCATCTTCGAGAGCAAAAAATGGATTCTTCGAATTGCTGAGATAATTATGACTCGCCATTTCGTTACGGTATTGTAAGAGTGTCAACCTGAGTTAAGTCACAATAACGCTCTACACTGAAGACAATTTTCACGGGGCTGATATTTTCCATACAAAAGTATAAAATTTTACTAGATTTCTACTCACTGCATAGGAAATAATCGTCGGTACAGTAATATTCGCTTTCGTATGATCGTGTACCGGCCGACCACGGCCGACCGACTTACTGCAACTTACTGACAGTCAGTGCTACGTAGCGATTAGTCGGGCTATCCACCAATGACAGTCCGATCACCAGCGGACAAAAGATACGCGTGAGAAACGCAACATCGTTTTACTCTTCTTCCAATCTGAGAACCGAGGTGGTTAAGTAAGCATATAGAGAAAATAGCATATATAACTATGTTTGTATCAGGAAATATACGAATATTCAACTCAGAACCAACTTTATCTGTGACTTATTTATCTATCACCATAATCGGTTTCTACCTGACTGCTATCTATCGACCATAATGATAAGTAGGAGTTGCAACCGCTTTTCAGGGCTTTTCAAACGTCTGTCAGCGGAAGACAAATCGATTCGCGGGTTATAAGATAACAGGCGACTTTTCCGGGTATCTTGTACCCGCACTTATTTGAAGAAGATTTGAAAGGACAAATCTACAAAATATGGAGTCGGCAATCGTACACCTTGAGCAAAGTGTAAGCGCATAGTACATTTTCATAGCCTTTACAATTCTTCAACAAACCATATTCTACATTCGTTGATTTCCATTCAAGTTAACCTCCTGAAAATATTAAACGTGATAATCTGGAAAGTGTTTCTTCGATTTTGATATAGGTACAAGAAGCCGATAGAAAACTGGACATGATTGCTTGGCAAATTGAAAGCTTTGAAAAAGAATTTGAGGATCCCGACAATGAGGTAATATTTTTTTTTTCATACTCTTTTATTTAGACTTGCCGTAAATTTGTCTGACATTTCATATTTCGTGCTTTTATGTGCTTTACTGCTGATATTTCATTTATGTTATGACTTCATAATAAATTTAGTAATTGAAAAACCTTGTTGTGTGTCCCTATATGCTTGTCAGATATGTATATTTTTTAACCCAAATTTATCAAACTGTTTTAGTCAGCCTAAAGGATAACTATAGTTTTTTTACATATGGTATATTATTTTCCTTCTGACTGGAATATTTATTAACTATGGAGTTTTTTATATTTTGTGATTCTGACAGATATCTGTGCTACGCCTGTTAAGATCTGTCCATCAGGTGACAAAAGATTATCAGAATCTTCGTCAGGAAATATTGGAAGTGCAGCAGCTACAAAAACAACTTGCAGATTCTCTTAAAGCTCAATTATCCCAGGTCCATGGACATTTTAATCTATTACGTAACAAGATTGTAGGACAAAATAAGTCTCCAGAAACAAGATAAGAATAGATTTTTGTATACTTCCAAATTTTGCTTCCTTTTTTTTTTATATATTAGTCAACTTGTGTTTCTTCATTACATATTCTTTTTTAGCACTTTCACAACATTTACTTAATTTTAAATATGAGATATCTCACACAGTATCCTCATACAACAAAATGGGAACGTTGTGTCTAACACAGATTATGTTCATTGTATATAATATCACATAGAACTTGTCATACATAAACCATATATTTTTTTTATATATAGATTCTTTTATCATAAGTTTTTTTATATAAATTTACACTGTAGCATGTATCAACTTCATAGTATTTTTTTATTTTTCCTTTTATTGTCAAAGTTAAACACCACTTTATACAGCTATAAGGTGACAGAATTAGATATCTTTAATTAATTTGAACTATGATTAAACTGTTTTATTTTATTCAACAAGAGATGCAAAAAAGGACAAAATGCAAAGTCAAAATAATACATTCTTCTAAAGAACTTTGTATAAAATTAAACTAGAAAGCAAAGTGCTACTTTTAATTATTTCTCATTACAACATGTTTTTTTCATATAAAAATTGTTTTGAGGAAAATGTACACACATTTTATAAATCAGTATTGAACTTTTAAATAAAATAACTAATGCGTGAGCAGTAATTGATGCATGATAGGTAAATTTGTAATACGGACATTTTCTGTAATTTAGTTTATTTTATTCGCACAAATGAATTGAGGTTTATTATCGTTTTTAAAGAATGGGATCAACAGGTATGATATGTAAATAACTGATTTGTCTTGCGCTATATGTATATGGTGCTGGGACCAACATTATATGCTTTTACACTTGGATCCAGAGGAGGCGTCCAGATGAGTTCGAGAATACTTGAGCATATTGCACATTTATGGTTTACAGACATATGTAATAAGTTAAATCTGTAGTACATCAACATGCTTGTCACTTTAATACTGTATACATGGCATGTAGCTGGCTTCAGACTAAATGATTTGTCTGAAAAATTTACTCTTCATACCTCGCTGAACAGAAATTCATACAGAAATGCTTAGAATGAATAATGGCATTTTAATACCTTGGAGAGACAAAATTGTTAGAGATGTGGAGTTGCCTCAGTTGTGCAAGTTTCTGGAGTAACGTAACGTGAATTCTTAGCATGATATTGTTTAAATGTTTTATGTATCTCAAACTTAAAATGCTTCTTTGCAAGATTGTCAGCAATGGATTCCGCGTACTGTGTACCATCGAATTCACTAACTGATTTATTTGTCAAAAATATGTCTGCAAGAATAGAATATATCGCTCTTTAACGTAATTTTGAACAATAGTCTGAAATGAAAAATATGTTAAAATATGACACTAAATATTATACATTTCTCAAACTCCTTGTAAAGTTGTTAGGGAAAAGCAAGCTTCAAAGCTTTGTTAATCACGTATATATGTCTGCATATATGTTAAGGCAATGAAACAAACTGCATTTCTGATTAGGTATAGTGTGCATACTTAACATATATCAGGTTGCTATAAAAGTCATACACTGATGTTGCCTGTGGGCATGTTGCTATTCTTAAATTTTCTTTTCGTCAATGGGCCTGCCGATCTGCCCAGAGCTAATGAAACAGAATCTACATAGTTTATATATCATTACAATGCATATTTGAACAAGCAATATTTCCGTGCAGGTAGGTAGAAGCACTCAAAAAGTATAGAACTGGTATTCTATTTTATAGTTATTTGCATTTGAGTTTTGAATATTCTTGGATACATCAATTGACGTTCTGTCGCGAGTGAAATGTATCTTAAAATGATCTGTCATAAACGTTCGATTAACTTATAATTATATAAGGATCAAAATATCGAATAATTTATATTCTAAGAGATGTTTGTAAAAGGCTGTGGTTGAACTGTATATACCGAAGTGTTGAGAAATTTAGTAGAACACTTTTTATTTTATAAAGTAATTTTGTTTTATATTTTCGGTGCAGCACTTGAGAATTTGTCCATTGACAGTTTTATCAAATAATCTGAATAAATATAACAATGTTGAAAAATGTGAAGATAAAAATATTGTGGGAACTGACTCTCATATTTAGTTAGAACTCTTATTCGTATGTACTTTATAAATGACACTTTAACATGGATTTACATTCAATTCTAATAATGTATACCAGGTGAAATACTGGAATTTCACAGTTTTGATTTTTTCTATATAATTTTTCTCTTACAATATTTTGATATACCAAAAAGTTTGTGCACAATATATGAATGATTAAAAAAAGGGTATGTATTTGGATCGACCAATACAACTTGTCAAATGTGTTAATGAGTTAAACAAAAGTTCTGTATAATGTGGTAATTATGTCATTGTGTAGACATCTGCCCTCAATTCATTTTTTTTCTGTCCCAGTTTTTCTCAATCAAACTCATGACTGTGCTAGAAGTGTTTATCTCCCTGTTTGTCGAACTATATTTTCGTCTTCGAAAAGGAGTTTAGGAAATGTTAATCCTAGTATTAGTATTTTAATAAAATGTTAATGATATATATGGGATTGGGTCAATTTGTCGATGAAAGTACTTTCCAAATGCGACATATATTCGGATACAATATGTTTCTGTTAATTTCAAAACGGTATTGTACGTTGCGGTGTGAGTAATCTAAGGTATTCTATTTTTTTTTGTTCAGGAAAGTATAATCACTATATTATACGAACCAAAGAGAAGATATTACGTATGGTCACTTTATCGTGATGTAGTGCAACAATTAATATGTAGAAACAGTGCTGCTGTGCTGTGTAACCAGGGGATACATTTAAACTAACATCTTGAATAGTAATTAGCAGTTTGAATCACCCATATTGTTGCCCAATATAATAAAAATACGATTGAAATAATCGTATTGTTCCGTGATACGTCACGCTTATACTGTGTATACAGTGTAGTGTATTACAAAATCGACAGACAACATTATGATTTACAATAAACCAAAAATTGTTAAAATGTTTGGCTTTTAGGTTTTAAGAAGCAATTTGTTCGTTTTACACATAGCAGTATTGTTCTACATTGATTTTAAGTTTTAGCTTTAATTCTTTTAATCGTCAATCATCTTAAATTGATAAGTTAGATATGTACAGTGACTCGTGAAGTTTCATAACATTTTTTTTACTAAAGTTTTCTTCATTAGCATGGATACATAAATAAATTCATAATATTCATGTTTACATTCCGTATTTGAGTTTAACGTTTACTAGTCCCTTTATTGAATTCATCATTATTAGTTTATATGAGTTATGTTATTCTGTTCGCACATCGAATGACATTGATAATATGAAACAAGACTGTGAGTAATATTTATATCGTTTTCTCTATATTTTGAATCACAAATGGCATACGTTTTGCATCCAATAATTGTAGAAGAGGACAACAAAAGGAATAACTTGACAATACCGAAATATACGGTTCTTGGATACTCGATGGTCTGTAAAAACCGCTGTTTCTGTAAATATCTGCTCTCATTCTTGTGATAATTCTTTAACACATTCGCCGCCAGGTCAGGCGTCGACAACGCGCGCGGCAATCAACGCGTTAAATGTGACGGTGCAAAAATGTTCTGTAACTTTTTATCCGTTGAGTTGCGACCCATATATTATTTGACAAAAAGTGCTTGTATTCATGTGTTCTACCACCCCTCCAATTTTTCTCCCTCGAATTCTGGCTCACCCTGTATGGAACTGGGCATTTTCTTTTTATATTCTCGTGAAACTTGAGAGGCGTAAATTAACCTTCTCAAACGTACAATTTCAACTCAGTTACTAAAAAGTTTACATTTTATTAGAGATAGTGAACACTGTAATATTCACGGCATCTGCATTGTTATATAATAGAAAAGAAAATTATTTATACCTTTCTTAATGCTAATGCAACGTCATTCACGATCTGATCTGGAAGCGTACATTACAAAAGTTACAAAGACCAATAAATTATGTCTGTTCTTCTCTACTCATGTCCAATTTCAGACGTTTTTTATTATGTTTTGCATGGTTTCTCCATAGTCTCCTCTAGTAGACTTGCTATTTTGACAAAGCATCCTATCACTATCTGGTACTTCGTTATTTATTAAGTGACTTATCTGCCCCTGCATTTATTCATCAATTTAATACAATTCTTGTTGTTTGACTTCCACCACGGTTTTACGTGTGTACACAATAAGTATTTGTCACCGTTTCGAATAAGAAGCTTGAGTTATAACTGAATACTGTATCCGAAAAAAACTCAAATATGCTTGCCACCAGAATAATGTTTTGTCACTTGCATCTTCGTATTGCAGATTCAAATTGCTTTTACAATATATATGTTAACATCATGCCTGTCTGCAATTAGTCAGAGCACGGCCTCACCATCTTGCTTTTCTACAACAAAAAAATGACATAACGTCGTTATAATAATCTCTTTAGCGAGAAAGTATAGTAAGCTACGTTGAATGATACATACTATGCTGCTCATCATGCCCATTTCACGATAAATTATTATTATTTTTTCAATCGAGATATGATCAGTAGGGTGTATTACCTATTACTCTTAGCTAAAAATATTACTTTTTACTTTGTAAACGTATTTTTTTATTATGCCGTCGTTACAAACTTAGTTTACACAGGTTCGTAAACAAGTTTAAAACAAAAGTAGTTACGTTCGTGCGCTTTTGTGCGCTGTTGTATTTATTGCTGTGTCGAATATTTTCAATGCATGTATCAAATTTCATGAGTCACTGCGCCGTATAGATATCAGTGCATTAAGTAAATGGTAGTTTCCGTAACAATGAATAATAAACAGGCCGCAAAAATTCTTTGAAAGTTGGAAACGTGTCATAACACTTAATTTTGTACGTATCTTCATTGTTAGATGTTAAGCAAAGATTTCCTATTTTTTGAGGACTGATGTGGTTGTTAAAGTTCTGAGTATTGTAATTCAATCACGATAAGTGTGGTACGATAAATTAATGATATAAAATGTTCTTTATTTTTTCCAGTTTTATTATAATTAATTAGGTCGTAAAAATATTGATGTATAAAAGTTTAAGTCGTTGTTTTATGTTTTTGATCACGGTCAATAGACTCTTACCAAGTTCTGTGACCAGTATTGACTTTTTGCACTTGAAAGTTAAATATAATTCAGTAAACCACTTTCACCTTTCCCGTCGAAAGACCTAATGTATCCACCAAGCATAATTCTTTCACACGCAACAAATACAATTGTTTGCTAGTGAGCAATATCACAAGCTTCAATATAAGTATTCTAATAGTTGCAACACAGAGAAAGCTTATATTCTAATGTGATGGAATCGCAATGTGTTAATATTCACAGCGAAAACAAGTAGCTAGACCCGCGTCTATTTTATATTTCAAGTGGAGGACAAATATTTCGGTCCAATTTTTCGTTACGGTGACTTGTCTTACTTGCACTACTACACAAAGGCGAAAATGTAAAAAAAAATATACATTAGAAGCCGTATTAACTTGTAACTATCTAGGCAATTAAAACTTTTTTTATTTTATTCTAACGACAATTATGTGTATGTCCTATGTGATAGCTAGGGTCAATTTAGTTTCATGTATTCATTTTACTGAAAGTGTTCATGTTAAGTAGCAAGATCTATGGTATGTACGGTAATTCACCTAATTAATGCATTACGTACTCTTGACGATTATTTCGAGCGTTTAGAGTATAACGAGTTTTTGTTATATTGATTAATTGCAGAATTTTACAGAAAATATAAATCATTAGCATTACATAACAAAAAAGAACAAACTGTTCACAAAACAGCAGAAATGTTTTTTTTGTACATTCTACAATACATGAATGTAGCATACAGGCAACAAGTATACGTAGTATTTAAAAACATAGATATTGAAATAATGAGAGTAACAAATATAAAACATATACTATAAGCAACAAAAGAAAGTTTAACAACAACAAATAAGGTGACAACTATGACAAGATGATAATTATTACTTATCTTAAGATAATTATATGTAGCAATTAATGCAAGTTGCGGGCATTATGGACAACGAATGTGATGAATATGAAATCATCTTCAGTGGACGAAGCGCATTAATTTCGTGAAGAAGTCTAATTTTACAGCATTTCTTAATCAATTTTGTCATAGTTATACCGATAAATTGGATTTCATCTTCTAAAATCCATAAATGTTTCAATACTTACAATTAGATAACATATGTAACAACGTGCACCAATGCATGCATGTAACTTTAATTAGAAACTCGTTTGATAATCAAGCGATGTTATACTTTAATAGTTAAGATTAAGAGAAAAATGGTCTGGAACACATTTAAAATATGCCAAAACTTTGGTCAATTAGTAACATATACTCTGTTTTGTAGGGTATGACTTTACGGCAAGGCGGTTGCTACTGTATATATATAAATATATATATATACATATATATATACGTATAACTGTTATTATTTTTGTTCTTGTTTTTCTCTTTCTTACTGTAATGATAACATTATACCTACTATATAGTACCATATATATATATATATATATTTATGCTGACTATGCTATAAGACTGTAAATACAATATACTATATATATTTACAGTCTACATATCACATTACCGACCTTTTTCGATGTTTATTGCATTTCCTGCTGTGCGTTTTCGATGAGCTTATAGGATGCTTCTAGTTTCGCACAGATGATTATTATAATAACGAGTTAATAAAATTACATTTTCTTAACTATGTTTACTAGTATTACACGAACTTTACTGGTAAATTGACAGTTATTAATGAAATGTGGCCAGGTAATTAATTTACTGCGTGACAGGTTTATGCTAATATAACATTATTGCATAGTAAATCATAAGTTGATCCGCTAAGAAATATATACTTTAGCAATTATTAGTTTCGTTTTAAGTTCTTGGATGAAGCAAAAATCGAAAGCAGTGTTGAAATAAAACCAAAGAGGTAGTGAATATTTATTTATCGTATGTTGTATGTTTAATGGGTATTATATCGTGTATCGATTATCAAACTACTCTGCAATTTTTCCTCTATTTGTGAGACTTTACACTCCGAGAAAATGAACACCTTCAATTCCATTTTGGGTTCAAATACAATAATGAAAAATTGGAACAAACTGCATACCGGCAACAAATATTTACCGAAAATAACTAGTAGTAGAAATAGACCTGTTAAATGATTTTTTATATCTAAGATCTCTTCCAAATAGAAGCATTTGTCGTTATACGTATTCTACATGTTTTGCTTAACTCATTTTCTACTATTGTTAATATTATTACCATTAATCTCAGACATGTTGCGTTACGATAAAAGTTTGTGTATTCGTATACTATATGGATGGATTGTTGTACTGTTCGCATTGAAATTGTCTGTACAGTTCAGTGTGATTATATAATGTTTATAAATCTGCTCAAAATTTGGATCTGTGTCTAAAACAACCGTTATACAATAATTATAATAATGATTGTATTAACAATGTGCGCGGGATCTTTTTAGATATTTATCATATTATTGCGTAATAAATTGTTATCTCTGTAGCAGAATTACGCTCCTTATTCAATCACCCTCTTCAGTCATGTTTTTTACATGTTGTTAAAACTTCTGTCAAGACCTAAAATTTCCAACATTTTTAAACACAGAAACATTTCATACATATCAATTGTATACGAACGACGGTGTCAGATGATGTAAACAATACTGTTGTGGTATAGATTTAACTGGCTAGTATCAATCCGGGTATTTTTTAAACTAGCCATTCCACATGTACAATCCTGTTTGGCAAGTAATAAAATAAAGTGTATAAACGAATAAGGTTGTCAGAAGTAGTTTCATTGTCATTAAGATAACCCCTCTAGTGAAATATGAATGCCAGTATTCCATAGTATTGTAGGCTAGGTCACGTTATCATATTCTCATATCAAAAATCAATTAATGCTGGTATTTAAAGTTACCGTTAATCCATGTTTGATGAAGCTTGATATAAAAACATAGGTCTTAGAGTCATATATATACAGGGTAAATCAGAATTCGGGGGACAAAGTTTAAGGGGTGGTAGAACACATCAATGCAAGCAATTTTTCTAATACAATGTATGAGGGAAACGAAAGGGGTGAAAAGTTACAGGGTAGTTTTCCACCGTCACATTTAATGCGCGCATATCTTCTACCATTCTTGTGTTAAAGAGTTATCAGAAAAGTGAGAGCAGATATTTCAAAAAACATTTTATTAACGGGAATATTTTTGATTTATATTCTCAAAGAAAATAAAGTTAACGCGAATTTATGAGGAAATAGCGGTCAGGCCACGCGCGCTACACAGAATACTGCTTACTGCTTACAAGGGGAGGACCAGGGTTGTGGGTCACCGATTTTGTTCAAATTTTGCACAAACTTTCTTTAGCCGAAAATATTGGACACGTGTTTTGCGAAAAGTGGCAACACTCCCCCATTTTGAAAAATTCGAGGTCAAAAATCAAAATTTTTCAATCGCGCTGAATTTTGCAGGCGGGTTTAAAATTGCCTTCTAGAAGATACTTACACATTTATTTTGCAAATAAACAATATTTAAAAATATGCATTAGGAATAAGTTCCATAAAATTTACTCGATTTTCATCGAAGCGGCGTAGCAGAGTAAGTAAGGTACTAGCGTAGTAATTCAAGGTCTAGGGTTCTCTCTCTCTCTCTCTCTCTCTCTCTCTCTCTCTCTCTCTCCTCCTCTCCCTCTCTCGACTTCCGTTTCCCTCTTTCATTCCATTCCTTCCGCTCATCCTCTCTTCCTTGTCCTCCCGTTTTTCGACGTACCACTGCATTCTGCATCATTAAGATCAAAATTTCCGTCTTTCTGAAATGCCATGGTGCTAAATTTTTTTTTGTTTAAGATAAAGTCACATTGTGAGCTTGGTAAGCTAAGTATAATATTTTAAAAAACCAAAGCGTCAAGAAAAAAATTTCATTTGAAACATAATTACAGCTGATTATATGCAAAGGCACCGAATTCCTTTGTACGCCTAATAACTTGTTTTCTAGGTACTTGTACTCTAACAAAACGAAATTATGCTATATGGCTAAAAAATACAATTACTTATTAAATTACAATTGTTGTCAAATAATACAATTATAATAAAACAGTGTCGGTTTTTCAGGTTATATTAACATTTGGACACTTAGCAGTATAGTATCTTATTTAGATTTTTCGAACTTTAGAAAATCGAAATTTAGAAAATCGATCATCTTCATGATCGCATGACAAAAGGTGAGGAAACATTGGAAAAAAAATTCAGACGTAAAGAGGCCAAACAACATGATACACACACTGAATCATCTGATTATATCGTGAGTCTATTGAGCACACACACTTTTAAGAAGACCTGTTTGTTATATTACGTTTCCAGAATGCACGGTAACTTGACCCTCGACTAATATTAGCATCAGCGGATTGCATTGAATTAATTTGCAAAGCCAGTTTGCAGTGTAATATTGATTTATTCCCTTCGGTGAATACGAGATATTGTATTACTTATGTAAAATCATGCAATGTACAATGAAAGTTTCTAATCATTTTAATATATACAAGGACTGTAATGTTTCCCGAAGAAACATTTCAACGGTATGCTGAAAGATAGATACCGGCCGACAAGTAATCCTTCTCGACGAACTTTGAACTATATATTTTCATTGGTCTTGTTAAATAGGCGTGTTAGCGCCAGATTGGAAAATCAATAAATAAATAAATCAATATTAAAAGAACATGTAACTAGGTAGTAAATAATTGTGAAGTTGCCGAGGTGATAACAAATGGTTTGTTGTATGTCACCGAGGCAATGCGTTATTTTGCAACAAATGAACAAAAGACCTGGCCACGGAGTGGGGAGAGCGGAGGCTCTCTGGCAAGAGTGGGCACTTACCCCAGTACCTTTGCGTCGTAAAGTTTATTGTTGCCCAGATCACAAATCAATAAATTTATAACAGGCGTTATACTATTGAAAAGGGAATATACGAATCCGGCTTGTTAATGCCGCTATGTAAAAAAACCAGTATTATAATAAAAGAATAAATAACTGAAATGATAAACAGTAGTATGGATTGCAAGGTGATAACAAAGGGCCCGGCGCCTTGTTGTACATCACCGAGACAACGTGTTATTCTTTCGAAAAGGTACATGATTGCTCCAAAGAGGTATGTGCGCCAGGCCGATGACCCGACGTTATCGATGCTTCAATTGCGCTTACAATCTTATAAACATTAGAACACAGGATCTGACCACGGAGTGGGGGAGCTTATGTTCTCTGAAAAGAGGACCGTTGTCAAAGGACACGGCACTTACCCCAGAACCTTTGACTCGAAAAGCCTGGAATTACTCAGACCTTTTAATAATTTTCTAACATGCTACTACAGTTCATGCAGAAACTATTATTGTAAAAGTCAATCACCAGTATAAAAGTTAAAAAGACTTTATATCTTGAAAATATGACTTTGTGAACAACCTTTATAACAGTGTTTGCTTCTTTCAGGAAAAACATTTTTCTCTTTTGAAATTTATTTACGTTAATATTAGTAGTGAAGATACTTAAGTTACTTAGGTTAGGTAGAATATACCTACCATATACAACATCCAGGACGAAATTGTTAAATAATAGAAAATCGGCTTCCCGTGTTCGAAAAATACGTCATTGACACTACCTGTGTTCCGTGAATATTTTTATTAATTCACGCACAATGTGTCAGTATATTGTTGCAGCCAAATTATTATCTCAACCTCAGGAAAATAGTAGTAATCAAAAAATTATTCCAATAAAAAGTTTATTAACAAATGTGTGTTGTTGAAATGTCGTATGACTTTCAATGATTATTTTGACATATATATCCTTCTCATAACATTCAGGTCACAATGTCTGCGGGTAGTGTTCGCGCGATGTATCCAAGAGAAAGATGTATGCAAAAAGACACGGTTTCGTAACGCATCGCGCCGAGTGCCACCGACGGTGGGCATGTGATAGGAAAAAAGATTTGGGGAGATAAAATAGGGGAGTCGAGACTCAGGCTGACGATATCTCAAACAGGTGTTCTGTGGGCGGCCGGTCGCGCCCGTGACGCGTTCGGCTGCGATACGTCGCGACGCGGCGCTTAGATGCCTATGGGTGTAGATGTGTCGTATCGGTCAACCACTCGACAATCACAGAGGCATCGCGAGCCATTAGCAACAGAACCGCAGTATTATATGTACCTGCCGTCGCTTTTTACGCCCCGCTTTTAACATCCCAAACCTCATTTCTCTCCGTCCCACTACCCCACTTCAAGTCGTCTCATCCCATCACATTTTCTTCTCTATTCTTCATCTCACCTCTCCTCCCTCCCGTTTCCTCTCCCGAGCGATACCTAACGATAACCTATCCATATTAACCCACCCTTTTCCTTTTTCTTTCTTACATTGGGACAGTACGGGTCCGCCCCGCAGTGGGAGTACGATTATTGTTCCATATATATTATACATGCATGTTCAATACGTGTATATATATAAGGTGGTTTCCATTCGGTGGTACAACCGAAAAGGAGGTGAATCTACATGCACAAAAAATGTAGAAAAAAAATATGACAATTTTTTTTAAACGCTCCGTTTTCGAGAAATTCGACTTCGAATTTTTATCAGGTGGAAGCGCCCTAAAGCATGGCATTGTATATCTATATCAGCGGTCGGGGAACCGGGGTAAATTACCCCAAATGGGGTAAAAATGAAATTTTTGGGGGTAAAAATGAAACTTTTGTGAGTAAAAAGTAAATTTTTAGTTATTGTTTTCTTTTCAAAATTATCATGGGGGCTATAATATGAAAAATGCTAAAAAGAGGCGATTTCGTTTTTTTTTTGCTCTTCGCCATGGGGTAATATCAACTTACACAAAAATATTTTGGGGCAATAATTAAAAAAGTTCCCCGACCGCTGATCTATATCTATCGCTTTGCGTCGTCTGCGAGTACTTTCGGACAACTATGACGTCACGATAGGCCGCTTCGGTCTAACTGTCGTGTATACCGGATGTCCCTGCCGGGCCTGCTCCGATGCCGCGCAATGAGATAAGCCATCGCGCCGCAATCCAAATTCCTACAGAGCACCCGGTATGTCGCGCCGCGCTCGGGTGTACTCGCACTTTGCGAAAATTCAAAGTCAATTTTCGCGAAAACGGAGCGTTTAAAAGAAAATTTTCATACTCTTTTTTTGTCTTATTTTTGCATGTAGGTTCGCCTCCTTTTCGGTTATACCACCGGATCGAAACCACTCTGTATATGTACTGTGTAGAGTGTGCACCATCAAACCGAGCGTCGTACGACGTAACGGAGAAAAGAAGTGGATGCTTCCGGAATCGCGGCGCGTCTCGTACGAAGTGTGAAGCAGAACATGTGTACTCTGATCCGTGGTGTGTTTTGCCGTTTAACCGTTTAAACGACATCGATTTAATTAGTTAACGAGCTCCCTAACGCATAGAGGAGGTGTCTGCACCTCCAATTTTAGTATACTATCTCCTTTTTCGGAGAAGGTGGACGGGCCAGATATCATCACTCTGACTGAGTGTACATAAAATACTACATATTCTGAGTATAGTCTGTTTTTGGCTTTCGCTGTCCTTTCTCTTTCCGCTGAGAAATTTGTCCTATCTCTACCTCGTCTAACACTTATGCCTCCTTCCCCTCTGCCAACCTCACCGCCCACCTATTCTACCCTACAATCTCTCTCTCCCGTCTCTTCCTTCATGTTATACCTCCTCGTACTCTACCCTACTTTTCTGTTTAGGGCCGTTACTGCGCAACCTAGCTTTCGGCGTTGTGCTGCGAGATACGGCTAACCGCGCGGGCGGAGGTTCCCGAATGATGTGTGACGGCATCCAACAAGTCGGACTTAAACTAGTCGCCAAGAAAACAGAGCCCACGTGGTTCTTCAGTCACACGCAACGGGCACCTGTATTGCTCTGGAAAATTGCCGAGGGCCGGCAAATCAAAATATCAAGAGGTTTCAAGTATCTAGGTCTTCACTTGAAACATTCTTGGCGGTGGAGCAACCACTTTGCGAAATTGCTCCAAAGATGGCAGCGGCAGCTGCTGTGCCGTGGCAACCCTACTCTGACACCAAAAATCGTACGACCATCATTCCGTGATCCTTTTTCACGGTAATGCTCGATCGCTCATCGATCCCTACAAATACGATCACCGATCCTATCGAAAACGCCCTAACACCGGACAGCAGCGTCTAGAGCAGGATCCGTCGGCATAGGCCTACTGAACAATCCGCCGACGGATCCAGGACGAAATGCTACTCTTCATTTGGTGAATCTGACATACGAACATCGACGCAACCTTTTCACCGTGCATGCTCATCAACGAAATGTAACCGCCGCGTCGTCCGTGTCTCTCGAATTACACAACGCAACGACGTGCGCCGCGACGCCTTCGGCCGTCATCACCCGTCCACCGTCTGGTCCACGCATCCAGCTCTCCTCACGGCCCAACCTCCGTTTCCGCGAATCCAATTCTCTTTTGTCATACCGCCAATCCTACGCTTCACAGGCAGCAGTCATTGACATTCGGAAAGGAGTAGTGTGACGATCCTACTCTGGCGCCAGAGGCCGCACGACCATCATTCCGCAATCCTCTTTCTCGCTAGTGCTCGATCGCTCATGGATCCGAACAAATACGATGACCGACTAGCAGCGTTTAGGGCAGGATCCGTCGACATAGCCCTACTGAAGAGTCTGCCGATGGATCCAGGATGAAACGCGTTACTCTTCAGTGCTCGGTTGGCTTCTCCTAAACCTAAAAGGACCAAGCCACAAGGTTCGGCGACTGTACCCGAATACGCATGTACACGTACACGCATGTACCCGAATATGAGCGGCACAGCAGGCGCGCAGCCTCACCATTTTAAGCGTGGGGTAAAGGCAGGTCGCGCCGCGTGTTATACGTGGGTACAAAACGGTACCGGACGACGCCCCCTTACTCTCAGCGGGAATGTTGCCATTTCAGGTGCTAGCCTAAAACCTATTCTAAATGGTTTTATTGTAAACGTAACCTTGGTCAGGATGGGTTAGGTGTTGTGTTAAAGTTGAGGCGCTCCGGGTTTGATCGAACATCCTTGTCGATAGCGCCACGCAATTGGGATAAAGAATGGCGGAAGCAAACCTTCCCGTTTTTGATTCGTTCATGGGTGAGAATAAGGGAATATAGGAAATAAGGGAGTATTAACTCTCCGGGTTACACAGATCGTGACCGGTCATGGTTCGTTTGGTTGCTACCTCCAACGGACAGGCAAAGAGCCGTCAGAGGACTGCCCAGAGTGTGAAACCGTTTTTATTTTTACAAATTATTTTTATTTTATATGTAGGGGGTTGAACAACCGCTAGGTCCGCAATTAGTCGATAATTACATAAGTTCGATGTCGGCTTTCGGTTCTCTCATAGCACGCATGGCACAAAGTCTTTTGTTGAGTAATTCGTTTAACTGGGTTTACGTGATTCTTCTTGGCTTGGGTCGCACTGATTCCTTTTCCTCTTGTCCGGATATTTGTCTCGCTTTGTCACACTGGAGTCCCGTGCCTCTCAATAACCCTGGCTGATCGCCCTCGGGTTGCCGGTCTCTCAGGATGACTTGAGGTAGGTCACCAGCTAGTTACACTCCCTTTGCCTTGGTGTCGAATTTGATTGCCTTCTCTTATACTAATTACTCTTACTATGAGAAGGAGAGGAATAGCCTCTCGCACCTCGAACCGTCCCATTTATGTCTTCGGAAATCGGCTGGAGTCCCCCCCGATTCCGCAGAATAATTGCGCACGCACGGAAAGGGCCGTACACAACGGTACCTTTCTGGTATGAAACCGAAACAGTTACAAGTGTGACTGCGTTTTTGAGTCCAGTCCACTGCCCGGCTTGGCAGAAGCAGCGTGCAACACTACGTGGGGCAATTAGGCTCAACATCTCTCTGTCGGATATTATTGTAAGAACGACATCGCGGAGAGATGCCTGGGATGCTTTCGCGACTTTCTGCAAAAATGTGATGTCGAGAAAGGAGGCGGCCGAAAGAGAAAGAGATAGGACCTTTTCCCGGTACGCAGCATCCTAAACCGTAACAGAATTAGCTCGGGATCGTGGAGTAGACGCGGTGGCGGCCGTAACAGACTGTAATCGCGTCACGTTATCGATAAGCCAACCGAGCGGTTATATTCGGTTGCGTCGCGGGATGGACTATGTAGGTCCGCTCGTGGCGGAGATGAGGTGTATGCACGACTCATGTAAATAATAGCGTAGAAGAGTGTGAGAGCGTGTTGCCACCGCGTGAGCACGTAGCATCGCGACACCACCGTTCCGTTACCAGCAACGTTTTGACGACATAATGGCCGGAGGAAAGGAGTAGAGACTCCCTAAATCACTACATACATGTATGGTGTTCCGATAAGTGAAGCGGAACATGTGTACTCCTTGTTCCGCGATATGGTTTGTCTGTTTATCCGTATATACCATTGCTGTTTGTCACTTCACGATCTCCCGGTCTTAGGGGGAGTCATCTATTGCCCAACGATAGTCTAATCCGTTCACTTTCTTAATTTTACGCTGACTCCTTCCACGGACAAGAGACTTGGGCGCGATATCGTCAGCCTGAGTCTCGACTCCCCTGTACACCTGTCTCCTTGAATCCTTTTTATATCACACACCCACTGTCGGTGGCTCTCCCCGCGATGCATCACGAGACCTCTTTGCAGCAGCACGAGATGTCTTTTGAATGCATCGCGCGAGACTAACCGCTATACCCCCTATTCTTGCCCACTGACCATCACGCGTGATCTTTTTCTTTATTCATTTGCGCCGCGGGAGAAGCCTGCTTTGGACTAATGCTAACGTAGATATCGTGTAAGCCCTAACCACCTTGAAGAGGGTACCGGTGGTGTTTTAGTCGGGAAAACACGACACTACCCGGGGTTCTCACCGAACCCCTGGTGTTTCGTTCAAGGTTACACTATTGGAAGGAGAAAAAAACGTGCCTTCTTCTTAGAAGGAGCGGGCGTAAAATGAAAAGGGAAAAATAGACAATTTAAACAATTGTTGGGCAATAGATGATTCCTCCTGTATCAGGCAGATCGTGAACCGATGAACAACGGTGGTGTATACAGATCAACGGATAAACCATACCGCGGGAGAAGTAGTACGTATATTCCTGTTCACTCAACGTAACGATACGTACTATGATTCCAGCAGTGAACTGCAGACATGAACCTAGTGCCACTAAACCGATTGAAATTCTGAAGAAGCAATTTAATAGCTTATAAAAAAAAGACACATTTTCGTGAATTTTCAACATTGTATTTCGGACGTGGGAAACGGGGGAGGGTGAAATGTAGTGTCTGCTTCTTCCATCATTTTTTCGAAATATAGAGAACAAACAAAGAAAAGATTACAGCTATATCTGGTAATAGTATGCACATTTGAGATTTTTTTGAGATTGTTATATAAAAAATCCAACTAGTAAAAAAATGAAAACCAAGAAATCCGTCATCAAACATCGCTTTGGTACTGACGGAGGTGCAGATCAGCAATGCCGCTTTTTCTTGAGATGAAATCTTGCAAGTAACGTCTCTCTCATTTTTGTCATCATTTTTTCTGACTCACAACAATGTCGGAAAAATCCCAAACCCTTCCTTTAGTTAGTTTTTGCGTCTCCAAACAACGTTTGAGGCGAACTTTGATACAGTTTTTGTTAAATAACTATTTTGTGGGATATTTAATGTTATTGAGTACATTGAACAATCGTTTCCGATGGAAGAATTAAAGCAGAATCATGATCTGCATTTCAAACACCTGATAGCATAATAAGATTCTAATATGTGGAAAAGAAAGGAAGTGAAAGGATGCGGGTTCGATTGGTAGAAGTTATTTATTGTTATTGTATAATTGTGCGTGTAGTTCCATATCGACCCGTAAGTAATGATTTCAAGATTGTTGGATCACGTTGGATAAAGCAATTGATAATTTTGACACCCATACCTGGCGGCCTATCATTCGAGATAGTGGAGATTATCTACTTGACACCGAACCCGCAAAAGAGTACTACTGTCCAGGAGAACATTTTCAGGGTAGGTTCACCATATAGAGAATAAGGGAGCAGTATTTAGAAATTTATTGAACGAGAGTGTGTAGAACGTCTTAGGCTGGCACGTACCGAGTATTTTTAACGCAGAAAAATAGAGGTGAATTTTTGTTGACGATTTGACAGAATAGATATTACCGAATTAAGAAAAAAAAATAGAACGAAACGTTGACCCACGGTCGGACAAATTGTAAAAGTTCTTACATCCATCGAAGCTTCTTTGAGAATTTAAAAAAAAAATCGATCGGGGCGTGTTTTGAGATAAAAAACATTTTGTGCTTTAAATAAAAAATAAGCAATGAAAACAATAATTCCGATTAAAATCATATTTTTTTCTTGAAAGAGCATTCAAAAACACATATTTTGAAAAAAAGAACGGTCCAATTGGTGCATTTTTCGCAAAGTTATGAGCATTTGAAAAAGAAGAGCCCAAATTTTAAGAAAATTCATATTTCCCAAACGGATGGTTAAAAAAACTTGAAGAAATTCATGAACGCGTTTTTATCGATCTTAAAAACATATAAAATTTAAAAAAAAATCGAAGGGGGTGAGGTACAAAAGTGTCCGATTTGGCTTGGAATGCCCCATATGTATTCGAAATAGCGATCCTATCGCTCGGCAACGACATGCATAAAATTCTTACACATGACAGAATCGGAATGCTTATCAACGGAATGTATATGAAGTATCATCTTTACATCTAATTGATATCAATAAAAGGACAAGTAATACAGTATCGTAAGTTTGTGGGTAGAGAATACAATGTCACACCAAATACACTTTTAACTGTTTATGATTAAAATAAAGTACATATTGGTTAGCATGTCATATTATGTTAACATGATATTCTAGTATTGGAGTATTATATTACATATTTCCAATTATATGATAGTTGCGATGTATTTATTGACTGCGTGCCGGTTTTGATGGAGGTGATCCAGGAAGCACCAGTTCAGTACACAGAAAAGACATTCATCGATATTGCCATTAACACCATCTTTCACACTGAATTAGTTCTGGTCAACTTAACCAATCGAGGGGAATGTTAGTGGTGAAATGTGTCGTTTATTGCTGGTTACAGATTCATGGAAACGCCAACTTGTGGTGAAGACAGCAGTTATCCCGGATTTCCTTCTTTCATCTTGCCTATTTGTACGATTCGCCTCAGTTGTCATTACCAACTGTTCGCTTCATTTTCATTGCGGGCGCACGAGAAAGTGCTGTGCGTCCGTACCATGAATTGCATTGTCAACCGTGTTATTGTAATTGAACCACGTCGACGCAGTCAACTACGAAGTCTCTTCAACTTTGTGAAAGGTAATAATCGATCAGTAATAGTGTGAAAGTAGTAAATGAAATGTAGGCAACGTCGTGAAAAGAATTACTGTTATATTAGAAATGTTAACGGTTTTAAGTCGTATATTACATTAATTTAGTACATTAGTACAATTACTGAAACATATATTACATGCTATTTTATATGTCTATTAAGGGAGTCAGTACATGTAAACGCTCAAAATCGAGCTGTTTGTCGCGATTTTTTTTGGAGCGGAAAGAAATAAGCAATTCACCTGAAATTGTGGCCATTTTGAAAAGAACTTTTTTGTAAAAAAAATATTACAAAGTGGCGGATTTATGGGCTCCCTAAGAGAGCGTCTCGTCCTCGTAATTGTCAATTGGCGTGCAGGATGCAGCTCGTTATTTTTCTTTGAAATCCAACATCTAAAGTTATTTGTTAATATTATAGGTTCCTCTTCCATACGAACCTCAAAAACGCGGAAGAAATCGCGAAATAACAATTTTATGCAGTTTTAAACGAAAAGTGTGAGTTTCCTGGAACAAAATTTGACTTCAATCTGCTGTAAAAAAAAAAGTAAAAAAAATTTTTTTTTTCTAATTGTAGGTTCACATAGAAGAAATTTTCATGCAGAAGAGAAGAAATTTTGAATCGTTCCAATCGGTTGAATAGTTTTTGTTTAATCCTGCACGCCAATTTGGAAGAAACGCAAAAATTGAAAGTGGAGAAAAAGCGGTTTAAAGTTTTCGATGCGGATAGAATGAATTATTAATTGCTTATAGCATATTTTGGCTAGTTAGCTATTCCTGGACCATATAGTAGTCCTTCCTTTTCTTCGTAGATCTCGTTTGTATTCATTTTTTCGAGTCTGCTTGCTATTTTAGCCTCCTTGCTGCTGAGTGAGTGCCGTTTATCCTTTCTTATGATTCGATGCTTGTCGGCATTATTAGCGAACATTTTACATTGCTGACAAATTTTCAAGTCAAGCAATCACATAACCATTACAATAGATGAATAACCTTCGTTAAACACATAGGCAGACAATTCCATGATTTTTTTTTTCCCGAGTTTAGATGTTTGGGTTCAATCGCCACACAGTCGAATTGAACGAGTCGTTGGAATTATGTCTGCTTAAAGAAGGCGTTAAAAGTTCTTCATTGGAAAGCCTTTCGTAAATTAGCTGGATGTGCTGTTTAATTTTTTTCGTTAATCACTTGAGCTCCATACTTACACGTTGAAAATTCATTTGTTGGAGTATCAGCTGTCAGGACCCGCCGGGCAGTACTCATATTTTGGATTATTATCTGTGGAACACATATGATAGAAAGTGGCCGTTACAGTCTTCTTCATAGCTTCGAGGCTCTTGACATACCACAGAATAACTAATCAGTAGTATAATAACAATTTGTTCAATAGAGCTTGGGTTAATTTTCTCCGTCCAGTAAGTTCAGGATCTTTTTTAACTTTTGAGAGACGACTAGCCTTCCTCTTCTGTACGTGACCAATACACTCACTTTTTATTACTTGAAAATCGTCACCATACCGATTTATATCTTATATTTAAAAAACAGGTAGACAAAGTCGATCGTTCAGCTATACCTCTGACTCGAACGCAAAGTATAGGAGCGTCACATTTAAACTTATAACATGAGAAATACTTTGTATTAAGTTTTGAAAATTTGGTGACATATTTTCAAGACTTTTTTGCTAACATTTTATGCAAAAAAAATCGATATTTTGAAAGTTTTACATGTACTGACCCCCTTAACTGAACTTTAACATAAAAGTGACTTATTTTAATAAACAGAAAATTAACGTTAAAAATATAAATATCAAAATGTAAGTAAACCATTACATATGGAACCGTACACTGCGTGTCTTATCCCTTTTTTTGTATAGCACTTTACTTTGATTATGAAAAATGAATGTATGATGAAAAGAAGTAGTTTGCAGATTCATTCTCAAGCCAGTAATATTTACAAGAATCACTTAACAGGTGTAAAATCAGATAAGCATTCAATATCCAACTGTGACAGACAAAAATTACTTCAAGATAAAAGTAAAAGAAGGATCAAGAAAAATGAGAAACCAAGTTACTGCACGCTCTTTGGATACAACCCTGTGTTTTCTGCTGTGCTGTGTCCCACTTTTTGCAGACAATTTATTTTAATAGCTATTAATATTTTATGACTTGCTTATATCGATTCATTGACCATAACTTGCACAATGGCAGTGTTCTTAAAGTCTTCTAAGAAACAACAGATCTTTTTCTGAATAAGGCTTAACTGATGTATGCGAAATTCCACGGCAGTAACAGTCATATAAACGAATTTATTTACTTAGTGTATTGCAATTACTTGCATTAATGTGGAAAAAAATTATAGAGGTTAGCACTATGTTTTCAGGTTAATTATAACGACTTGCAAACATTGAAGCAAACTACTACAGAAGAAAATATTTTGTTGATGTTAATATTCTGAAATAAAATGATTTAGGACATTGAATTAAATAGGCAGTCAACATATTAACCTGCAGCTGTAACAATCTATTGGATGTAACGTATTCGTTACATGTACAGTACGTTATAGTAAATTCTGCCGTACAAGAATGAATGTTTTACGTGTTTTCACCCACAACAAAAAGGAAAGCTTAAAATCTATACTGTTATACCAAAAAAATCGACTATTTTGAAGACTTCGAAAACATAGACACAATACCCTTTTTACTAGAGATTGTTGGTTGCATATTAAACTATTATAACCGAACAATGCCCGAAAAATATTGTTTACGTTCTTTCTTTTTTAATACCAGACAGATTATAAAAAATAAGTTAACAACTTTTGCGTCGAAGATAATAATGGTAAATAACAGACATTAGTACATACGTAAATATTCCACAGCGGTGCTTTCTTCGTTTTAAGGTAAAAAGCTGGTAACAGTAAACATCAGCTTTTTTGTGTCAACATATTTTACTATTCGAAATAATCACTATCAGCAGCAATACATGGTGCATGATTCTGTACAACTGGCCGCCGAACGCAAAATATGATTCCATTGAAGAGTTAATGACCATGGATTTGTAATGGTCACGTTATATCTAGAAGATTTCCACTGGTAAAAATCCAACAATGTTAAATGAGGTTCAAGTGAAAAATGATTGATTCACATATGTTACCCGAAAGAATAACGTATTTAACATGGAAGTTGATGCGACATTAAATAAAGATATTTAAACAAAAAAATAACGTATTGCTCAGTCATGCGAGCATGTATATGCAAATATGTACATCACGTCTATGACGCTAGTGAAAACAATTGAAAACTAATTTATTGATGTATACATACAAAGTAGTTGCAACTGCTTTGGATACATAAAGACGAATCAACTTATCTTTAACCGTTTCGCTGGTATTAACACTCAAAGCGAACAAATTATTACGGAATATTCTGTACAAAACTCTATAGTATCCGTCCAAAAATCCTTTGATATGGGATTTAATTTGTATCACTAGGTATATTCTTATGGTAGTTTATTCTTTATAGATTATTAGTTGAGAATTTGTAAGATCATTTTTATAGGACAGTCTATATTTTTATTTAGATTGCGGCGTGATTTATAAAAACAAATGAAAGAAATGAGTGGTAAAATATTGTAGAATGAAACGGCATATTTTACAAAATAAGTTGAATAAACAGATACCTCAATGTATTCAGCTATCTGATTATAAATACGTAGAGGTATCATGCACAGTATATTTATTTAACAATACACGATTTGTGTATTGTGTATCGGTAACTAATTGTGTAATTGTTTGGCATCATCCGTTTCCTTACATCAAGAGTAATACTCATTCGTCAATTTTTCAATTTTTGCTAAAGCTTCCTATGACTTTAACTTCATTTCACTTTTGTTTATTCAAAATTAAATGCTTTTGTCCCGCAATATTTCCCGACAATGCGGAGTACTGTCCCCATAAACAAGTATTTTAGACCAACTAAGATACTGTTAAGAAGCACTTTACTACGATATCAATAAAGTAGACGTGGGTACTGATATAATCGAATTGTGAATTATGTACAGGTGTATAAGAATAAGAAGTCGCGATGAAAGGACGAAAGATAACAGTGTTGGTGGATGAACTTGTCACACAAAAATAGATTAAATCATCTGGCATTTCACAAATATTCTTGGTATTAAATGTCAGCTTCGCTTTTATCAACCAACTTTACTTGTAAATAGAAAAATCTATAGTCGTATCAAAAATGTGTTATTGTGTATAAAAATGTTTATAACTAGGAAAATTTGCGCTATTTGCGAAGGTGCATTTAACTGCGAGAAGATTTCTCATAACAGGATATTTTTAGCTTAAATCAAGGTCGCTAAAGTTTGTATAAATATAATACATATATCTACTCTTTCTATATTCTTACCAAACACAACCGAATGAAGGTATACTGCACACTTAACTTACAATGGTAAGCATATCATGATATATTCCACGTAAAACGCTGTCTGGAAGATACTTTTCCATGGCAATAAATTATTACTTATCCAATTGTTCTGTACTTAAATCTAGAAAGTCAACAATGTTCGAGGTAAGTAAAATGTTGTTGCATTGGGAACTTTCCAGATTATATTGATTTATGATTAGGTATACATATTTTGCATTCTTATAATGCAACTGAAACAAAGATGTAGAGATTGAAATTTAACATGTTTACATATAGTATGTAACTTTAGGCCCCCAAGTGACGAAATGCAAAATGTTAAAGGATTAGAAGGTTAATTAATGGAATCGGTAAGAATGCAAGAGGTAAACATATTTTGATTTACAGGAAGAAGAAAGGAGGATAAAAAAGAAAGTTTTTTCAATACCAACATGGCAGCAACGTTTTGGTGTTTTGTGTAAATGGTTCACCGCGTATAGTAACGTAGGTACATAACGTGTGACACGCAATATATCGAAACATGAAATAATATCATATTTCATACGACATAATTGTGTGACTGTGTTAAACTTGAAATCTTCAGACTTGCACTTCAGGAATTAAAATTTTAACCTGGCGACACAGGTAGACAAAAAAAAAGTGGTCCAGGAAACTGTATTGCATTCGTGGCACGAGTAGGAAGGAAGTGTATAACGCCGGGCGAAACACTTGGACCCATCTGGTATCTGTCGGCTCGAATAAAAATCCAGCGAGCACATTAGGAATACCGCGCAAAGGCACGTTCAGCACGGAATACGGGCGGACGGCCCGTTCTAATGACCTACTCCCACACCGCCGCCCGACGATGCCCCGCAATGTCAGTTTCCTTAGTGGAGCCTAGTTCAGTCGTTGACCGACCGGTTCCGAGGTCCGGGCCTTCGCATACGGTCCTGATTCGCTGTCGACCGATGCAGAAGTAGCGCCACGAGAAAGCGGAGCCTTCGCTTCATTTGTATAGACGGTATGTATACAGTTACATGACACTTTTTTGTTATATTGAATGGCATACTCCTTTCAGATAAGCGTACGCAAGGTACGAGAAGCGTTATTGAAACGTTTGTGTCCCCAAAATTCTAGAATATTTTCATCAGTTTTCAGAACTTTCATCGCTGTGTCCCAATTTTTTAGCAACTTATATTTGCGAATGTCAATGCCAGTAACTTCAGCTTGGTATTTAGTTTCATTTGTAACTAAGCTGGCAGTTGGATGAATATTTGCTGGCACAATTATTTTTACCGTTCAAACTACGTTTTTAATTCACGTTTAGCTTACAGAATACATTTAATTTCGTTGTTAAAAAACGGATAGAAACGTTTTCGCGTCATTCAGGTTCCTCAGTTGGGTACGATTGATGCGTTTTGGCGTGCCTATGTCTTTAGATTGAAATGATAAAAATATGGCATACTCAACAAATTTTTCTTTGAAAAATATTGATTAGTCAAAAAGTTATATCAATTATTTCCAGCGTACCGCGATTTCAAGAAAAGACGCGAAATTGCCCCGTATCCGCGTTGAACAGTCCTCCAAAGGCCCTGTCGCCAATGTGTTAGAGGATAAATTCAATTTCCTTTTGTTTGCTGCTATATTTATCAATAATATGTAGTTTATTGTATCGAACCAACAACACCAAAACCACACATTGCTTTAATTATTGATTACTTTGCTACGAATAGAAATCGGTCTTTCTTTACAAGTGAGTGCGATTCATTAACCTGTTAACCGGGGACCGTCCACCACTCCCAATACCGAAATGATACTGAGTCCCTCCGTATCGCTCCGTATCTTGAATTCATGTCGAGAAATGTATGGATGACTAATACCTTTGTGGTTCGGAAATATACGTCCCGACTGTTTCAGGGCGCAACATAAATTTTTAAGGACGTATTCATATTTTTTAACCGTACCCGATATCGTGTACGTTTGACGTGTTTATACGTCCCGCCCGGTTAACAGGTTAATGTAAATATTCGTACCATGTATACACATAACCGGAGTTTAATAACGTCTATAAATAAGCAGTGTGAATAAACTTTATGTGAAGTTTCCGTATGTGCGTTAAGACGTATTGAGACCAATGTGAAAAGAGCAACGGTGCTATCGCAATAAATTCACATCAGTTCTTCGTAGATTACCGTTAGTGCCGACGGCAAAATATTTAAATTGGTATAAATACGTTACACACTTTAAAATCGACACGTTTCAAGCGACTACGTGTTAATTCATTGCCCTGCTTAGCTTAACCGAATTGAAAAATTTTCTGTTCAGTTCATATTACTTGCTTTACCTATAACCATTACATTACTAGTTAATTGCGCTGTAACCACTGCATTATTGACTACGATCGCGTATAAACTAATGTCCACATTCTCTAATGATTTGTAATTGTATACATTTTTACATATATTTCACATTTTCTATTACTTCCGGATGTTTAACGTTTAAAATTGAGTTAGTTATACTCGACTTTCTCAATTTCAGGAAAAGTGATTGGTGTGCCGTGCATGATTAGAAATTGTACGCATTTCTTTTTTCAGAGGCTGACTACTACTTCGCATCAACATGCAGTTACCAACCCTCGCTGCAATCTTTCTTATTAACGTTCTAGTCATTGAGCAGGTTTCAGCTCATGGAAGACTGATCGAACCCCCTTCGAGAGCATCGATGTGGAGATATGGCTATGACACACCACCTGATTACAATGATCATGAGTGCTATTGCGGTGGATTTACTAGACAATGGCAACGTAATAAAGGAAAGTGCGGCATTTGTGGCGATGCCTGGGACTCACCTACGGTAAGCTATTATGTGGAACTCGATTTAGTTGCCATGATAGAATCTTAATTATGTTGTAACAATCGTTAATAGATTTTCTTAATACCGAGTGCGGTCAGATTGCAGGCGAAAAATAATAAGAATCTGTTACCGCATGCATAGAAAACTGCAATGCAGGCAGTTGCGGTTGGTGGAAGAGTATGTACAGATTCTACAACTCTACGAAAATAATTAGTAACGATTAACAAATGTAGCTGTTATTCCTCCGAGAAAATCTGTCTAGTGGTTGATACAACATTTATCGTTCTTCTATAACATGTAAATACAATTAAAGAATCAATACATATCACAAATGCCAAATTAAAGTTCTGTGGGCGCAAAAGAAAACCGTCTTTGGCGAAAATTATAGCTAAAGCGGAAAATGAACTTTAAAACCTTCATTTTACATTTTCACTATCACACTTTACAAGTGATATTTCATAAATCCATACACTATCAAATTCATAATTTCAAGTAATATGTAAACATCTATACCACTTTTTATTATATGCAAAATATTCTGCAAAGAAAATTGTATTATTTATGGGAACACATGTAACAAAACAGCCGAAACGATAGATCTTCCCAGATTTTAGCAAATCTAAAAATCAAATTCTACACCACACCCACTTTGTACATTAATAATTTTTTATTACAGATGATTTGACACTTTGTTTGAGATATTCTAACCTTTAATACCAAAAAACAAACATACAATTTAAAGGGCTTTCAAGGAATTAAGGCATCTTATCGTAAAATAATGTATTTACTCTAATAATTCTGGAAAATGTTTCTTGTTTTAGTAAAAGGGTTATAAAATATCATTTTGATTTGTAAAAATCTATCTCATGATGAAAACAACGTGGCCTCCATTTCGTTAGTCATTCTGATACAACAAAAACAGTAGTCCACATAAATAATTTATTTGCAATAATTAAAGCCGTTCAGAAAAAGCCGATACATATCGTTACTATTTTTTTTTTTAATTTCATATACCAAAATGTTATATTGTATTTTATATTTGAGTTTTGTGGATCCCAACGTGACAACAGAATGCATTATGTTTTCATTAACATACAGAGTAATTAAATATGCATAAATTTTAAATAAGCAAGCGATCTACGACACTTGCAATGTAGATAAAAATTCTTCATCCTTATTCCAGATAAAAGCAACTACAGAATACCCATAGATCCTTAGATTTTTATTCCATTGCAATATGAAGATATCATTGATTCGTTTACGATATGTACTGAATACCATCAAAGTTCGATACACTGTCCGATTTTGAGAAATTATCAACAAATTATAATTTTGGGAAGGGGGGGGGGATTACGTCGCTTCGACTATGAGATCCTTAGCGACAGGGTTTTGTGTGGGATACATTATATTTTGTGGAATAGGTTTGTTTCAATTAGGTACTTGATTGTATTGTTTATGCAAATAATAATTAATGAGAACCATAGCGTGTTATCTGAATACAAAGCAGAGGATTTGAAAATATTGCAACAATTGTTACAATAGAAGGGTTTGTTACGAGGATTATAAAAACATGAGTTAAAAATATTATTGAAAACTAGTATAGCATTAACATGACAAAAAAAAGCTGTTCCAAAAAAAACTTGTTTTATCCAATTGATTCAGATAGAGTCAAAGATCAGAGTTGTAAGCCACAGATTGTTTATATATTATTTGTACATAAGTAGAATATTAAGCGTGATTGAGGTCGCAATAATTTTTTTAAATAGGGTACATATGCGCTTCCATTCGCGAATTACAATGGCATTCGCACTACAAAAGTCATTTAACGTGTTTGATAGATAAAAAATTAAGTTTGTTTGCAGATCAGCAGTTTGATCCCATATATTAGTGATGTACCTAGAACGTTTTTTATTTGGCAAAAATTTCGAAATATCGCAATTACGAAGGATAATACGCATTATTCAGAGTTTTTTTGGAATTATTTCATGTACAGCAAAAGTTGATTGCGTAGCGTATTGCTACTTGCTCTGTCATATAACTATTAAAAATTTTCTTTCTTCAATAGTTCCCATCACAAGGTATTCTACTGTTTGACATTCGTGGACACCTTGCGATTTCCTATTCACATGGTGCTACAAGTTGCACATATTTTTACAGCACTTAATTCCACATTTAATACTAACGAAAAGAAAACGCATGTTCTGTTACAGCCACGTGCACATGAGACGGGAGGTAAATATGGAAATGGGGTAATTGTTCGAAGATATCAAACGGGATCAGTAATTCCCGTAAAAGTAGAGTTGACTGCAAATCATCACGGCTACTTCGAATTTCGTATGTGTCCTATGATTTATCGCGATAAGGAGGTAACACAAGAATGTTTGGACAAGTACCTCTTGCGTATGGAGAACAATACCGCTCGATACTACCCAGGTCCAGGTAGCAGAGTCTTTGAAAGTTACTACAAGCTTCCGGATGGACTAACGTGCACTCAATGTGTCTTCCAATGGAAGTATATTGCGGGCAATAATTGGGGTGATTGCGGGAATGGTACAGGTAATCATTTTCAAAACTAGTAAAATACACTTACCAGTGGTTACAAGGTACATATTTGCAGATTAGGGTGTTTGGGAAGCAAAAAGTGCTCACCTCTTTGTCTGCCACTAGGTGTAATAAAGTTTCAATTAGTATTTGTTACACGATATTTTTAGTTAGTTGACAAGAGTCGGAAGAAATATTTGTTCTCTGGTAGTTTATTTCGACCTAAAGGGATCAAAATATATAAGAATATTAAACAGATTTTGCTTCTATATATTGTTAAATTTCCATTGGCAAAACATTGTTACAGATCGATGTTAAAATAAATATTAACATATAATAAAAATTATATAATAGAGATGAGGGTGAACTAATATTTTGTCGGGTTTTCTTAGGGGCCGTAGGTTGTGGGCCGCAGGAAGAATTCCGGTCATGCGCAGATATTGCAATAGGTGACGATAAAGCTGCAGTACCGCCAAGATTGCCCAAAGAACCACCAGGAAGCGCTCCCATTGACAAATCTCCAAGAGAGCCAACGTCAACATCAAAATCAAATGCACCATATTGGCTGTTTAGTGTTGTTATCGCTGGTACGTCACTACTGGTTGTGCTAGCTGCTATGGCGTTGCTTTACACGTACTACTACCATGCTGGTAGAGCCAAAGAGTGGCTTATGGCTGGAAAACTTCTCAGTCCAGAAAATCCGCCAATGGCCCCACCCAGACAAAAGAAGCACAATACACCCGATGCACACTTGCAATTGTAAATTTATTAACCGCATTGATAAATTAATTGATATTAAGTGTATAAATTGCAATCACTTGCTGTGATAATAATTGTCCATTCTCTTTATTACGCATTGAATTGATTTGTATTATTTAGCCCTATATTTCATATTCACCACATTAAATCCATCCTGTATATATGAGCTGACTCACATTAAAGGTATTCTTTTTATACATCTTAGCTTTAGGTTGATTTCACCTAATCTTGTTGGAGTAGGTTTAAATATATTAACCATGCCAAAAGTTAAATTGTCTAAAGACAACTATGAAACATATTATAGGAACCGAGCATGAAACTACAAATGTCTAATTTGTATTATTGGTTTTAAAAAAAAACTGCATACCATACTATGATGACATTTATAAGTATGGAAATAGCAATACTCATATACCGAATAAGAATAAAATAGACAATATGTATTTAATACTTTCATGTTGGATTCTGCAGGATCTGCTAGGAAGTTTGGCGAAGGGCCCAATAAGTGTTCTACAAATAGCACATTATGTTTTATTTAGAAACATGCTTCTAAAATCTTGGTTGCTCATAGATTGGGAAATACCATTTTCAGAGGTACTTCCGCTGGCATTAATCGTGCCAATTTTAACTGTACGCGGTACCATAGATAACAACGTTTTTGGCACACCAAACGATGTCCTACTAACAGTGGTACCACCTAGAGATTTAATTGGCAATAGTTCTTTATCTGAACCTGTTTTCCTTTGTGGTGGCTGACTTATAGCTACATTAATAACTTTGTCATTGATTTTCATGCCGTCAGTGCTAAATAGAGCCTTTGCAGCGGCATCCTCATCTTCAAATTCAACGTAAGCTAATCCTTTTGAATGCCCGTTACGGTAAGTTACCAAACGTACTTCTTTTAGAGTACCATAACATTTGTAAATTTCTTCGAGTGCATCCTTTGTAGTTGTAACCGGAAGACCTGCAAGAACAGTTTTAGAGGCATAAGTAAAATTTATTGTGCTTGAATAAGTTGCTTGTTTTAACTGAATTAATTTACCTTTTACAAAGAGTTTATTCTTCTCTAATGTGGAACTATATTTAAATACCGGAGATCTTTTAGTCTTATCAGGATCACATCGTGAAACAAACATTGGTCGTCCTTTTATAGCCGTTCTATCTAATTTTAACGCTTCTTCAACAGCTCCCTGAAAAGACCAATGAGAGGTGCTTGTGGATTAATACATTCCATAGATATGAAAATACGATGAAAACAATCATTTTGCTTTGTACCTCGCTGACCAGTTGAACATAACAGTAGCCCTTGCTACGCCCTTTATAATCTGTTATCATTTTAAACAATGTAATTGGTCCAGCTGGTTTCAATGTATCCCTGACGTCTTCCTCAGTTGCAGCGTAGTCTAAATTACTGACAAAAACGGTGAGTTTATCATCCATATCATGACTACTATTCAGCTCCATTGTTTCACTGTCGGGGTGTGTAACGTCGGATACGGGAGCAGTATTTGTATTAGCAGTTTCGCTGCTGCCCTCTGTTTTTGGGTCTATTCGTAAACGGCTTTCACGCAGTTTTACTTTAACCTGGGAGTCAACTTTTACCAATTTATTAACTGATCCCCCTAAGTTTTTCCATTTACCGCAACCGTCATCAGACTTTCTTTTGTTAATTTTTTTGTCATGCGCAGAAGATGGTTCATAAGGCGTACTTATTTGTTGCGTCCGTTGCCGTTCTTCAACAACTTTTTCTAACCTTTCCTTTGTCTTAGACTCACATACTTCCATTTGTTCCAAAGTACCTTCATCACGTTCAAAATCTATCCAAGAATTTGCTACACTTTCTGGCCAATCCTTTATAGCCATTAAAGCCTTTTGATATAACTTTCTTAAATGTTTTGTATCTCCATAGCATCTGCATTACGATAAATAGTTAATTATTTTCTTTGTAATCATGCGAGACAAATATTATTTAAACAAAAACCAAGACTTTTACCTTTCTATAGCAATATATTCTAACCAGTATGAAGCTGTGCCAGAATGTCCTTGAGATAATATATCAGACCATAAACTTCTTGCCTTTTCCATATTATTTGCGTGTATAGCTTCCGTTCGTGCCCAGTATTGTAAAATTATGCAATTTGGGTCACCTTCTAAACCATATGTTTTAGCTAAATGTTCACATGCTCTGTTAAATGCATTACGAATGATGTCTATTTGTTTTTCTTGTTCTTCTGGATTCTGATCTATTCTACGTCGCAAGTATTCAAGATACGTAATCCATAGATTTCGATAATCTTCTGCCATTGTGAAACCAACTGACAAAGCGTTTTCCAACAATGATTGTACTTCTAGCAGAGATTTATTCCATTTTTCATATGACCTGATCCATTTCTGCCAAATGGTTGAACACCAAGGCACGTTTCTGGAGGCTCTGTGATATACTTGCTCCAATACAGATTCTATTTTAATGTTCATCTCTAAATATGTAAGATAATCAATCCAAAGAGATGGTTCCAAACTTACATCAGTAACCGCTCTTTCGTAAAGAACTGTAACTCTTCCTGGGTCACCATTTTGCTTTTCATAAAGCATATATCCTTTATAGGCATCAAGTAATTGACTGTCAGCTTCTGCAGAAACTATCTTTTCTTCAAATGGAAGTCGAGCATTGAGCTTTTCTAATGCTCTATTATAGCCGCTCAATACAACATTACAATCAACAGTTGCTTCAGCACCATCTCCTATACGCCAAGACTCATACTGCTTAAGTGTTTTTTCCATGTCAAGGAGTGGACATGCTAGTTGTCTTCGAAACAAAATGCCTATACGGTCCAGTTGCTCTTTTTTTTCAGTTTGATTTGATGGGTCAATCTGAATACGTGTATGTAATATTATGACAAATCCACGAACATATTAAAATCCCACAACATGAGTAAACACTAAAATAACATGTAACACCTATGTTATATAAGGTATACGTACTAAGGCAAACAATACAATTTCAAATTCTCTAAAAGCTTCCCAAATTATTGCTCCTTTGATAGTATGCAAGCCAGCTGCTGTTAACGCCCGCTCAAATAATTGACGAACATTTTTAGCTGAGTCTTTCTCCACTCCCATATTTCCAATACTAAATTGCAAATATTCCAGCCACACTTCAACAGCTGAAATATGTGTTATAACACAGGTTTAGAACATGTATTTTATGTGAGACAAAGGTTTAACTTACAACAATTGTAAAAGTAAATCTGTACTCATAAAGAAGAAATATTTTCAATAACCCAATGACGAAACTAGAAATATTTTAGATATTGTAGGAATTGTATCTTACAGAGGTAATCTTTAACGGCTCTTTCACACAAGCTTACAACGTCAGCTTTTTGTTCAGGTGTAGTAGCAAGTTTTATTTCATCTTTCATCCATGATAGCCATAGTTCTGGACTCATTGGGTACTTAGCATTCATATTTTCTCTGGCTATCCTTAGTCGTTCCAATTCTCCCATCTTTTGAAGTTTTGCTATTAAAGCTACATGACTGGCATAGTCGTAAGGATTCTGTGCAAGCCAAGATTCAAGAACTTTTACTTCCGCCTCGTCTGCATCCTCTCCGTCATCACTGTCACTATCCGTGTTTGAATTGCTGTTTTTGTCGGAATTTTCATAATCGCAATCAATCAGTTGTGAATCCACTTGCTGTGCTTTACCCTCGCTGATTGAATTAGTGTTGCCATTATTGTTACAATATTCTTTACTCTCTGATGCGTCCATATTCTCTGTTTCGTCCATAACTTTCACTTACAGACAAAGAAAAAGAAACTTCTATTCAAGTATGTTAAACGAAACTGGTAATACACATCAGACATCAACAAAAATAATCCTTCTGCGTCCTTCAAGTCCTATGCATACAGGGTTATGTTTACTTTGGTTTTTGTGTACTTCATCTGGGTCTCTTGTAGTTTTAAATAAGTGCTGCTTGCGGTCACCGATAGATGTCGCTAATTGTGCCATCCTTGATCGAAGTTGGTGGCTTAACTGGTTCAAGTGTATTGCGAATTAAATAGTGGTGTAATGTGATGTAAACTATAATTTATTCCCTTGTATGGTGGTAACATGTTGCAATCCAAGTTTTAAAATTTTTGTAAAACTCATGTGCACGTCATCCGAAGTGATTTTTTCTAATCTACATGCATATACTGCACATAGTAACATTACATTAAAGAATTCAATCCAGGTACGATAGGACATTTTAATAGCCAAAATCGAATGATATATAGAAAAGGGTTTCTAGTCAGATCGTACTGCCAAAGCCATAAAGACTAAATCAATTAAAATTTATAGTTCGTCTTTTAATTTCATCCGCGGAATAAGTTTTTATCTAATTAATCATGTTTTGATTGAATAACACTATATCAACAATTATAAATATGTATAGAAACGTAATCAAAAATTGATCGTCCATTAATGAAGTTTCTTTGTTTATTAATGCATCCCACCAATTTTAATTTGCTTAATATTCAGTGTATTTTGTATACGAACGCTTACTTCCTTACCATTCTCGAGTGTGTAATGTTAGATTAATACTTACTTACTATATTTAATTTTCGTATTTGTTGCTTTTGTTCACTTTGATTAGATCACGTTATGGCTTTATTATGCTCTTATAGATTTGTATATTCTTTGGTTATTCAGGAGCACAAAGGAATCCGACAATAATAAACAGTCCATATGTCATTTTCATTGTAACGGTTGTATTTGTCTGAGATCACATATCTAATAATGCATTTTCAAATTAAAAAAAATAAAGAACATATATGCAAATGAAAACTTTTCGCAATCATTACATAAAAATCGTAGAATACCTTTATTTGAAATTATATGTCTGTGTTACATAGTCGCATTAACTTTGTGTAATACGATATATGGTAACGCCATTTTTTTATTTTAAATGTTTTTTTATCTTTCAATAATACCCTGTTAGGTAAAGGAGCAATCCGCAGCAAAGGAAAAAGAAAGCCTTCGAAACATACCAAATTTTACGGTCGCCGCCAGATACCACTAATGTGCTGCAGGAAATATAAGAAGAGAGTTCGGGTAAGTTTATGATTAGGTAATAATTCTCGAATTTTCAAGACAGTATAAAATGACCTTATATTGAGTTAATATTCAATAAAGACTTAAATATTTCTATCAGGGTACACGGAAGTTTTTCTCTACGAATAAAAACTAAAATCTTTAATTTGTTGCTCAATTGTTGAAATTTCTGCCCGTACTACATATTGCGGGTATGAACAGGTAAGTACCTTATGCTTGTTTCTTTTCTTACATATATTCACGCCATTACAGTGATAACAAACGTACTTAACATACTTTCCTTCATTGTTCTCAAAGTACACACGTGTACTTGTGTATATATGTACAGGATAAATGCATGAGAGTTACTACCAAAAACAAGTAACTTCTATTTTCTTGCAAAAGGTGGTTTTAAATCGATTACCGAGCAATTTAAAGAATACCTGCTTTATATACTTTTGTATTTCGTATCTTGTACATTTTACGTTCTTTTTTCACGCATAACCAGAAGAAAAGCATTTTAAGCAAGTGGCATTATTAGACTGCAACAGAGTATAATACAAGAGTAAAGTATTTTTAAGTCGACTTAAAGTTACCATCGCATCCCCAAAAGTATAAGATAAAAAATATTATATTGCATGCGTTCAATGAACCGAGTATCTGGACCAAATAACAATTCTATCCTTGTTACAAATGCGAAAATTAAAGGGGTATGGTTACGCTGTTTAATGATATGCATAAGCACACTATGTTTTATTTTCCAACGAAAAGGTGCTATGCAGTACAATATCTAATAAAACACGGCTGATTTTTTCTCTTTCCTTGACTAATTTATTGTGTCATTATACTGAACAACGAAATGTTAGGTATGTGATAAATCGAAATATTAGGTAACTGTATAATGCAAAAAATATTGATAAAACGTTTTATTTCATATTGATTGACATTGAAGTTAACATAGAACTTTGGTTTCAACATGCAACGTAAAAAAAAGAAAAAATACCGCTTAAGTGTGAGATCTGGACATTTGATTATTGGAGGTAAAAGTACGAAGAATATCTGCGCCAGTAAAAAGTAATATAGTTTGTATTGGTTTACCAGAACACATGCAATACAAAACTCCAATAATCACACTGTACTATGGTAAATGTTATTAAAAAATATAATATTGTTTGATACTCTTTTTCTGTGGAAATAGAAACAGACATAGTCGGTCACAAGACTTCCTAAACTCATTTTGTTTCCGACTTTACCTTATCAATGTATATGTTTGTATGGATTAGGTTACATTACATTTATATTCGTTATCTAAAATAATTTGTTATTGTATGTATAGGTAGTGTATGTATGCGTAATTAAAAGTATGCGTATATGTCCATGTATATGTCGGCACAGTACAATATCATCTCTTCTTTAAAATTATATCATATATTTTGCAATACGTTAGATAGTGCTGCTAGCCACCTTTCTATATAAAAACATTAGAAACATTCTAGAAGCATTCAAAACATTTCAGTATAAACATTAAAAAATAATACCCATTGTATATATATATATATATTTTCGCCTAATTATACTTACGTTATTTATTAACAACTGATAATACAATAACAATCCTTTAGTAAAAACTTGTAATTATATTTTGTATAATATGCACAGTTGTATTGATATATGCGTTAAGAAAAAAAATATCATATATAAAGAAAAATATTTAGACTTTACACGTCGTCACGTGCATGTACAGACAAATTAATACTATTACAATGGACCATTTCCGAGACTGGTTACTCTTATGTATAAAAAAAAGATATACATCGTCTTAAGATAATAAATAGATAAATGCGCATTAAATGTTACGTTATACGATCTGATGTTCTCACTGCAGGTTTCGAATTAATGACTATAAAAATGTATGTACTTGAGATAGTAATGTAAAAACTTGTACGCACATATCATCAACGATACGATGCAATATAGACCAATTCGATCTAATGAAATCATCCAGTGATCTTTATTTACCCATGAAAAATGAAATTTTAGGCAAGAGGTTGGAACCATTAATACCGTTAATTTGAATAAAATATTCAAATATTTAAAGAAATGCATTCCAGTATGCTTGGATGTAGAAGACCATTACCATCATCAATTATGAACAGGTTCTGCTTTGAGGTTACGTATATGTAAATTTTTATCTTATTATCTACTGTTTTTATAGCTAATCAATTGGGTCGCAAACGCAAGAAACTCCTCTTATTAAATGTAATACACATTTGCCTTAACGCAACATTGAAATTGTTGGATCGGTGGAGACTGTGTAGCTGTTATCACTTTCAAATAAATCATGAAACATGATGAGTCTACTTCATACGAAATAAGGATAGAACTGCACTTACAATTAGTAGAATATTTTCCACTTAATGAGTAAGTTATACTATAGTTGGTCAACTTTGGTTACATTTATCGAGAGATATTACGTATGTAGAGTAATTTACTACTATAAGTGAAAAGTTACAAGTTATTGAAAAATTTGGCAGTGATCCTGAAACTTGAACAAATTATGATACTGTGACCAAAATAAATATTTTGATTTTGCCCCTTCCTCAAACCTGTATGCTTTTTGCACATAATTTTTTTCTGTATCTCTAAAAGGAATAATAATATTTGCATTTCCATTTTATTGCTTTATACACATTTCATATGTACATGGCGAGGTGCATTGTTTCATTATTTGCAGATATAATGAGCATAGTAACAGATATTAGTTGTTTTTGTACCTTTTTCTTCCTAACATGGAAATAATTTTATTATTAAAAAGTGACACAAATTTGTAGACAGCAATCACCATAATTTTTATATGTTGACGATAAAGATGTTGCCATAAAGCAACTTGAATGCTGTAATGAGAATATCGCTAACTTAGGAACAATCTTTTTTTCGAATTCAAAACGTGCAATGAACAGATTCACTCGTAATTTTCCTTACAGTACCAAAATTAAATGTAATAATATTTGCATGCAAATGTAAGAATATCAATTTCTGATTTTAAGAGAAGTTCGTATTGTGATATTTTGGAAAACTAATAAGGACATATTATTTAGTACATTATACCCTAAAACATAACATATACGTAAAATGTATTATTAATGGTACAGCGATCGACTTAATTCTGAATTGGTAATCGTATTAACAATACTAAAATACTAACAAACATAAAATTTTACTTGGCACTTTTTATAACAACTTGATTACAAGCTGATAGCATAAAATTTATCTTTATTACTCTAATCGATTAATAGTAACTTATTGCTTGTAATGGAAGTAGATAAGGGGTTTTATCTCCATAACATAAACTACGTTGGTGCTATCATCACGTTATTTAACGTACTCTAATTTCATCTCGTTCAACATGTGATTGAAATTAATTTCTATAACAATACTGTTATTAAGTATATACTGGTTAGTTTATAACATTACTTTATTTAAATCTATAATGGCGGCAGTGCTTTCCTCCTTCTAAGTGCGACTCTTGCGATGTACAAAATTGGTGATGCAATAAAAATAGAATAAATGTGCGCTGATCCACCCTGTACAACCGAGGCTGTCGTCCCTAGCTTGATTTTACTTGAAAATTCTACAAGTTAATATCATTATTTTATAGCAGTTTGGTGCCGATTACGCTTTCTGGCATTAGTAAGATCCTTTGCACGACTACCCGTCGACTGCGCAGTAATTAAATAAATTGGCAATAGCCAGCCTGGTCTAAAAGTTTATATTATTTTAACAGAATGTACTTTCATTACCGGAAAGGTATTCTACATTAATCATGATAAATATGAATTTTTTTGCAACATTCTATTTATACAAATAGCTGTAAATGCGTATTACTATTGTCAAATGTAAAGGTTTACTCTCTGCAACGTGATAAGAATACACATTATATTCATAATTGCACGATGCAAACGCGTCATCGACCAACGTCACAACAGTTTGAATGTATCACAGAAAACGTTTAATATGTCGTAGCTTCGGACAGAAGAGCTCGAGGATAAAAAACCTATCGTATAGCAGCATTACAGAACTAATTGTTGTTAGCAGTGAATGTTATTGAAAAGAAATCCGTACAATGTGTTCGTGCATCAGTGGAACAATGGCTCTATAACAATCCATTTAATCAACACAAGTTCCCACTGATTTTAATAGTTGTCTAGTGTTAGATGTCACATGAGACAACAATTGCTTACGATTGAAAAGTTCTACTCACACATTTCGCGTAAATAATATAATTATATAAGATGGGCGATTAAAATTGCGACGCATCATTCTTTGAAAATGTTAAATTGCCTAATTGGTTATATGGATGGATACAAAATTACGTTTCATTTGGTTGGCTGCAATGCAGATATTCCAAGCACCTACCAACAGGTATTGTATCAGTACAGTGCAAGGTACTTAGGTTCTTTTATCGCGTTGCTTTAACCCTTTGACTGCTACGGGCGCAAATGTGCGTCCAGCGAAAGCTATCACTGTGACTTATCGATGCACATGTGCGCTCGGCGATGGCTTCGATCGCTTACTGCAGTCTTACTGTATTTGTCCAGAAATTATTTTATCGTATCCGTCCAATACTCTCAGAAACAACATACCTTGTTGCTTATCAACAAGAAAAAATGAGATATTAGAAATTATAATTTAATACACCGCCGAACAAATTCATATTGCGTGAGGAAGTATTCAGTCCCGTATACCGATCACCCAAAGCGCTTCGGCTCAGAGTACTCAGCAGTCAAAGGGTTAAAGAACGTATTATATGTATGAAATTGTTTCATGAACTTGAACTTCATCAAAAAACGGTGAAGTCATATAGACGTACCGTTTCTCCCATTAAAAGACAATATAATTCTTTGCATCACTCAATGTAAAGTATTAGATCTATCATTGTCGTTGAACATATTCTCCGATAAACATTTTGTACTAACAAAGTCACGTTATACGGGTTTTGACTAAAAATAATAATTATTAGGTTGGTGCGTATGAAATGTATAAGACTGCATATCTTTTTTTCAAAAGTTTCTCATTTATTCAAAATACGCTCAATTTGCTGGAGTACACTTCCCCCAACGAGATTTGAATGCATAAATACTTGTCTTAAAGAAATTCTGATATTTAGAATCAATAAACTTTGATACGGAGTTTTTGATAACGTCTTCATTTTCATAGTGCTTAGGCCATAAAAACAGTTCTAAATGTTTAGAAAAGTGAAAGTCCGTTAGCGAAAGATCTGATGAATAAGCTTCTTCTTCTTCTTCTTCTCTTTGGTTTTACATCGCATCGACTGCAGGGTCATTAGCGACGGTGGGGCTGGATTACAGTAGATTGTACATTTGATGAATAAGCTGTTGGTTGCAAAATTTTACATTTTAATTCAATTATTTTCGAAATCCTTTTGCACGGCATATGCGATTTAACCGATCTAGCTTATTTTGCTCGGTTAGTTCATACGGTACCCACTTATCTATTTTTTTTTCATATTGCCAATTAGAGAAACGTAACGCAAAATTATTGTAAGATCGACCCTCAGTCTGATGGTATGTTTCCTTGCAGATACGGTTCGATTCCTTTCCACCAATGCTTTCAGTACATCACTATCGTTGACATTTTCGGTCGTCTTTTTACCAGACCGAAATTTTTCGAGCCACACACTGCAATATTCGTTCGATAACATTCTCCTCAAATGTCTGGTTTATATTGGGTGCACCATTTGCAGCATTATTGCCAAGTTTATGCTCATATAAAAATTACATGAATTTCGTTTCAATTCGTACCCCAACGAAATTCGAACAGATAAGAAAAGGGCACACTTTCAAATAAATCTGTTTTAATAGGTTGGGGAATAAGTTCGTAGCGTTTTTTATATTTGCTTTGTTTTACACCGTTTTTTTTGCTACTTGACAAAGTGTATAATATTCATTCGATAGAGCTATGGGATGTGTGAATGATGATAAAATGAAATGAATTAAAATTTAATTATTTATTTTTCTTTGAATTAAAGTTTTTGATAAAAACGCTACGAACTTATTCTCCAACCCAATACCTCCCTTTACCGCCCAATTTCACCTCACGGCCCTTCTCTGATGCGTCGTTAATGCTTTTCTGCGATGCATCGCCTTTGTCTTACAGTTTTGCTGCGCCACTCACACACACACGTTCACACTTTCATAATCACTCACTCACGGATCATTCACACATCCCATAGCTCTATCGAATGAATATTATACACTTTGTCAAATAGCAAAAAAATCGATGTAAAACAAAGCAAATATAAAAAACGCTACGAACTTATTCCCCAACCTAATATAATATGACTCTGGCAATGGACAGTACGACCGTAAAAGATGTTATGCCAAAAGCGAAAGCATAACGAAATTTTGTTTGGGAGGCAAACGTTTAGACGTAAAGAAAATCCGACATTTCATGTGCACCAACCAAATATATTCGTATATAAACATAAGCTGTCGTTAAATTTGGTGGTTTAATTGTTAGTGTACCAACAATTGTGAAATGTTTTCAGTATTTAATATCTTCCAAGTCAAATGGCTCGTTTTCCTCATACATAGCGTGGTCAGCATTCAATGACTAAAGGCTCAAAACTTTGTCTATCTTGTATCATTGTAGCAGCGATACAATGTTCAATTTTTTAACACATTCTAATACGATCCCAGAAGAAGGAAGATAGTATGTCGAGTTGAAAAGATTTAAGGAACCGATTGCAAAGAACAAAGTCTTCATCAGCGTGATCTAACGTCACTGTGTTTCGTGGGAGGGAGTTAAATTCCCGGTAGCCGGTACTTCAAGCCGGAGGTCAAGATTCCTTCCATGGACCAACGTCATTCGCATGTCCACGCCCACGCTCGACCTGGCATGTCCTGGTTCAAACACGTAGTGCGACCCCGTCAAGGTTCTTTGATTTTTCTTCCTTATTGACTCAAACTGGTGAAAAAAGTGACTAATGTGAATAAAATCTAATAAATAAATTGTTTAAAACGTAAAGTGTCCACCTACTAAAATGGCAACTCTATGAGTTACAGCACGTCTTATCAATGATTTGTGTATACCATAATTTGTTAATTGTGTTCTATTCTTGTCGACCTGTTTCTATTTTGCGAGACTGTGGAAATCACATGAGTCGCTGATTTAAAAAATGTTGGTCTAGACATTCCCATATAAGGATATCAGATTTTTACAAAAGACTGATATAAACGACTGCCATTATATATAAAATTATGATTACATGCAAATATCAATTTTCTGAATCTAGTAGAACTTTCTTGTAATCAGGAGCACAGTCATTGCGTCCTGTTTGACGCTGAGCGTGAGTAACCGGATACGAAACCGCGTATTTCGCAAGTACCTTTCTCCTATACTTGGAAACAGGGAAATAAAAAGATTAAATCTTTTACTTATATTTGAGTTCCAATGAATTTAGCTGAATATGTCCATTTGAACATATTCAGCTGACAACTCAAACCTGTCATTACGGGATTTACTTTCGGTATAATACCGATTATAATTTCTTGTGTTTTTAACGCAGTTGGGTAATACATTGTTACATTATCGTTAGACGTGAACAAATGTGGAAAAAATGCGAGATTGAGTGACTATTTTACCTCATCATTATTCCCCACCAATGCGGGGAGTACTGCGGTATACGCGTTCGTCGAAAACCGCGGAAACTTTAAGCTGTTGTTTGCAACAGATGCGTTTCACTGTGACGAGCCTCATTCTTCCATCAGTCACTTTTTCTCGAAGCAGCCATCAGACGTGGAAACTTGTCGATTGATTGATTACGACTCGGATATATTTGTGCCGTCAAATCTTTTGTTCCCATTGACAACCAATATTCGAAAAATCGTGATTCCAAAGTGTGTCGGGTTTCGTTTAAAGTGGAGACGAAGGAGTGCTACTGTATTTCGAAAATTGCTTGAATCGCAAATACATGAAAGAAGCAATTTTTATGGCAGTAAACCCTTGAGAACGGACCTGAAAACGAGCCATAACGCAACATGAGGCTTTGTGTTAAAATTGTAAAGAGAACGTGAACAGGTGTTATTGCCTTGTGCGTCGTAAATACAGTGGTTCGATTTTTATTAACCAGCATAAAGACGGTGCCTGAATGAAACATAATTTAAAGTGTTACAAATTTAATGACATTAGTGAATACAAATTATCAAACTGGGGTCCAGGTACGGGGAAACAAATTATTAAATTGTTATACAGTAAGTAAAGTTAAGTACTTTAACGCATTCAAACTGCACAATGTGAGTTTATGTACAGGAATAGGAAAATCTTTCAGTCACAAACATAAAACAATAACATCGGTGCATGTACACTTTTACCAAATCAACTTTATTTTTCCAAATAATATTTATTATCATCACTTACCAGAACTAATTTTGTGAATGTACCGTAGTACCTATAACAACAAAGTGATAATTGCTTATTGTTAGAGGGCTGATTCTATGGAGGGAAGAATTTATATGGTGCTAATTATCAATTATTTACATTTCAACCTCCAAGAGCTTAGAACCGAGACACGAATTATGAAACGTATAAGGAATTGAAATTGAAAAAAAACTGGCATTTTCCGACTACAGCTTTGCATTAGTTATGATATTGTCCTTGCATAATGTCTATATCTTGCATGTTGTGTAAATAGACAGTTCAATAAAATCCCCGTCGATGCGAGATGGTGCTATTAAGTAGTACATTAGTAGATAAATGACGAACATAGCAGAAGACATAGTAGATACATGAGGAAACTTACGATTTGCGCTGATTTAGCATTGAAATTTGACGTAAAAAGAAAATGTCCCGCATCGTAATAGTCAAAACGATCGAAGCTTTTATGAACCGGAAATCAACTAGGATTGCGTAACTTGAAAGGATATCGTTTTAATCAGATCGACTGCTTCCATATAAATGAAGATCATTGCCATTCGGCATTTTATAAAGCACACTTATTGTATGCTACGAAATCAGATACAGTCACGTTCATAAAATATTAGCGTATTTATTCGTAATGATACATTTTTTAATACATAAAAAGTTTCAATTATTTAACTATTTCGAGAGTTACTGTAGCACGGTAATTGAAACTTATTTTCTGTGTCGGTGGAAACCCAGAAGGATATTATTACACTAGAATTAAATCCGTACCAGGTACTTCTCTGCCTCTGTTTTAATATATTACAGTTATTTGTACAATCCATGACCTTCGATCCTCTATATACTTCTAGGAATTTATTATCTGCAATATATGCGAACGAAAGTAGGCGTAGAATGGTAAAGTAAACGCGATTAAATGCATCCTGTAGGTGATATCAGAATGTGTATGTTTCTTGATTTCGTGTAATATTTGATCCTTGCAAGATGTTATTATGTATTACAGTAAAAGTTGATTTAAGCAGGTAAACGTACTAACAACACTTAGTTTTAGCATACATTTATTAACTTTGCTGTTTCAAATATATTTAAAATCGTTAAATAGAAAACATTATCAATTCACACCATAATTCTTTTTTTTAGATTGCAGAATGGGCAGTAGTAGTTTTAAGATTGCACTCTTACTGTTTCTAAAGCTGGCCGAACAAATAACCGCACAGTCCCCATGCCCTAGTATCTTCCGATATATGCGTGATGATCACACAAATCAAATTATGGGTTACGTTGAAATATCGAACCCGCCAACCGAAACCGCCTTACATCTAAAAGTGGGACTTAGTATTGCCGCTGCACTTCCATCGGTAATTATTATCTCCACATACTTTTCGCACAATTATTTTATACAAGGCTTAACATTTCCCTTAAACAAGAAACAACATTTTGCTCTTAACAACGTAGGACACGTATACCTTCACGACAAGAGAGAAATATCTGCAATAAAATTCACTTATATAATAATATGATCACCTCTGTTTCAGAAATACGTTGGTCGGCTGGAACTGGCACAAACAAGAGAGAACTCCGTCAGAGACATATACGCAGGCAGGCCCCTAAAGTACCGCATTCATTTTCCTGTACGTCAACCACTCCCACTGCTTACCGGACTCTGGTTTAATGAACACAGTTATTGCACCGGACCCCGTGGTAATTTAAAAAATAGTTTATCATTTTGCTGATAACGGGCGCACGCATCATTCAAAATTGTTTAGAGTACCAACAGTTTTATTGAAAATTTTTCCCACTATACATATCATTTTTCACAGCGTAAAATAACATCGGAATAAAGATATTTTTAAACGACTTCAATTGAAACAAGTGATATTTCAGAATCTGATAGAACTAGAATTGAGGAGACGATAAATGCATAATGCAAACTATTATTGTTATGTTTTTGAGTGATTACGCATTTACGTTTACACATTTTGCAGTTTTCGATGCACAAAACGTTTCTCATACGACCTAATAAGTTGTTTGCTGCCTTATAAATTAAAAACGTGGCTTTAATTAATTTTTATTCCCAAAGCGTATTTTAGTATCACTGCATTTTGTGTCACTTTTGCTTACACGAAATAGTATAGAAATATGTAATTAAATCTTTGAAATACTGTAAAATTTTAGCAGCCGGGCAGATCGTTACCTCCATTGTTTTGGAGCACACACTATTTCCACCGGGGGTGCTACCACTTTCTGAAAGTCAGGGAAGTTCAAAACCATCTAGGCCTAATTTGGTGAAACCAACTATATCTCCTTCCTACCCAGTTTTCACAGATATGCGACCGCAAATAACACCACGACCGCCAGCACCAACAAAATCTGTGAATCATGTCAACATATTCTTGTCACCCATAGGCAATAATGACGATAACAATTATGATGTTAATGAAGATATTAATGACAAAAATAAAGTACTCATTAACAACCATGAAGAATGTGGACGTAGCAGTTCAAATACCAACAGTATAAATTTACTAATTGCTAGAGGGTTAAAGACATCACCTGGTCAGTGGCCTTGGGTAGTGGCAATTTTCATTGTAAAAATAGAATTTGAATTTCAATGCGCTGGAACATTAGTTACGAATAAGCACGTGGTAACAGGTACGGCCTTTTAATTTTGTACAACAATTAAACTATTAGTATTAAGAAACAGAATTACGATTGATTGAGGATATTATAAACAAGAATGTTGCGACAATGTTTGGTGTAACATATAGCGAAAGTGTACAGGGTCAATTTGAAAATGTGGTTAAAACTTTACAAGGTGATAGAACACGACTACACGAGCAATTTTTGTACAACGTATGGGCGAAACGCAAGCGGTGAAAAATTAAAAGATAGTTTTCCACCGTCATATTTAACACGTTGACTGCCACCGATGACTGTTCTATCAATCTGCAAAGTTTTGCTCACATTCTCAGATTCACTGTGTGTAAGTAACCAAAGAAATATACAGTAACCATTTTCAATGATATACAGCGTATCGGAATTTGTATGGTACGTTGGACCGTAAATCGTAAATAGATATGATGTAAAGATTGTAAATTCTAATTTCTTTTACGGATGAAGTTTTATAATATGCACCCATTTCTGTTGGACGATGTAAATGTAATAGTTTCCTAACCGTATTAATGAAATTCTCAATTGCAGCAGCGCATTGCTTCAAACTTGAAAATGGTATAAATGTACCTGCGAGCACTCTGCTTGCATCACTCGGTCGTTATCGTCTGAGGGATTGGCATGAAAGAGGATCTGTGAATCGAGAAATACAGGATTATATACTGCATCCAGCATATAGGCATCAAGCTAGCGCAGATTCTGATCTGGCGGTAGTGGTACTAAGAGAAAAGGTTGAATACGGTACCATGATAAAACCTATCTGCATGTGGAGTGGATCACAGAATTTAGCCACTATAGTCGGCAAGTCTGGATACGTCGTAGGATGGGGTCGAGATGAATCTGGACATCCGTATTTAGCTGAACCACGTATGGTAAAAGTGCCAATAGTGTCACAAGTAAGTTAATTATTTGCATTTTTTTAATACAATTCTTGAGATAAATTATTAACTGTGAAAGTGTAACGCTGGCGATTATTGTTCTATGACATTTTATGTTTCTTCCATATGTGTTGTTCGATACAAGAGTACCAAATGTACCAAACATCAACCGAATAGATAGAGTAACCGTTGTTATCACCATAGAATTCGAAAATACACATTGAATGTAGGTATTTTAGCACAGTTGTCATAACTCAAACGATACACTAAAGATTTGATCTCCTACAGCATAATTTTTTTATGATTTTACTGTAATTTCCTTACTCGCGTAGAAATACCGCACATTAAGTTTCAATATGGAAGTAACACAAAAATGATGGTGAGTTACATACAATTAACACAGCGCGTATGGTAGTCATGCGACTTATTGTCAATGATGATCATATAATGCGTGCAGTGTTGCAACACTGTGAAAAAGATTCTCTTTGAAGTCGCAACGGCTTAAGAAAGCTAGTCAAAAAATGTTTACAAGAAATATCGTGCCGCAGGTATATTATAAATGTCTTATTGATAAAATGGTTTCTTTTTAAATGTTCGCAATCTCTGTGAGAAGTCGATTTTGTAAAGGTGTGGGTGTATAGGTTTAAGTGTTCTTGTTAGATATTGCCCTTAAAACCAAATTTTAACAATGCTATACTCAAGCCAGAAAGTTTCTATCCATGAAACGAGAAATCGTCACAAATGAAAAAATTGCGCATGGAAAACGTAAATATTTCCTTTAATTCACTTTATTTTCCGTGAATGAATCATATAAGTGCAGCTTATAAAAGTATACTTGAAAAATGCTAACTAATGCAAACCAACATCCTGTGCGGAAGAAGTAGTTGTTTCGAGTAAAGTTGGATAAATACATTAAGTACTAATATAGCGTATAATTAATCACGAATCGTAAATGTGGACATTTAGACGGAATAAAATTGCTAGTCGTAATAAAATTAAACCGGCCAATTAAAGGAAAGCGGTATGTTTATAATTGCAGGACAAAACTAGTTCTCAAAGCATTGTATTTATTTATAATATCTATACATTTTTTACGTGAAATCATAACGCAGTAAGCAATACTTTAACGAATTGAATCTCGTGAGAAAAGTTGAAGAACGTTAAAATTGCTCGTGATTCTTTAGGAGGAATGTCTTCGAACGAATGCAAATTTTGTTGCATTTACATCAAACCGTACATTTTGTGCTGGCTTAAGAGACGGCACTGGCCCTTGCAATGGCGATAGTGGAAGCGGCCTAGTTATTCGTGATCCTGCGACTGGGCGATATCAACTTCGAGGAGTGGTGTCGCGTTCCCTCCGGGATGAAACTACCACCTTTTGCGACCTCACACAGTTTGTGGTTTACGTTGACATCGCAAAGCACTTGGGCTGGATTCAAGAGCAATTACGAAATGATTTTGTATAATTCGTATATATACCAATCTGATATCTGAGGGTTAATAATTATTCAATCGAGCTTGTACAATTCAGTACGACATCAGGGAGCTGTGACAATCGTAATTTTTTAAAAGCGTGTTTTTACATGTTTATATCTGCAGTAAAACAGAGACAACATCTGTGCTACACACATTTAAAAGTGTAGTCTTACGTGGATTAGTACCATGGACTATTATATAGGAGACAGTATAGTAATAAATGTATGATCTGTATTGTTACATCGCCAACATGGCTATTTTTTGTTAGTAATACCTATGTTACGAATTTTGTTATGATCTCTCACGGTTTATGTTCGATCGGGCATCGATCACTGAGGCAGTCATATGAGACTTATTTATTAATTCAATATTGTCTTCTTTGAAATTTGCCAACAAGATATTTATGAATCTACAGTATTTCGGCTTGTGTCGAGTGTGATAAATACGATACATAAGGTCATTTATACTATTTAGTGGAAAAATCGTTTAATAATCTTTTACCCATTCCTTTAATATACGAGATGCATGTAGTAAAATGGATACAAACGAAAATTCGTTAGACAATTAGACCATCTAACTACATTTAATTTGTAGCAGTTAATACTAGGTAGACTAGTTCTGTACTAGTTTTTTATATAGTTAAAGTGAATTTTTTGCAATCATAGAAGAAATTAGAAAAATAGAATGTAATTATTAGACTGGCTTCAAGAATAATAATCTCGTATAACACGTCATAAAAACGTATAGCAATAATTTGAACGGGCTAGTTTTACATATATTTTATGGACGTGACGGCAAATGATTATATGCCTAAACTTCTTAAGGAAGCACGGTATGGCGAAAAGCAAGGAAGTAACAAGTTAGTGATCTAATGACCCTGTGGTTGCGCAACCTACCAGAAGATTTTATTTCTGGAGTCTAAACATTTGGAAATAGTTTTCACACCTTCATTGTATGTTGTAAATGCTACTTTAACTTTGATGACAAGTTTTTAATCTTATTGTATACATTTTGTTAATAAAAATTTGTTTGTTTGTTTTCTTACTCATCCTGGTATTGTTTCTTAAAAAAGACATCTTTTCTACTTATAGTTAATTGGATAATTTCTAGTGAAAAACGGATAATCTTGTTTGGTCTCTAGCATCAATTATTTTTATTATACGTAGATGAAATATTTGTAATATTTGTTGCACTTATACTTTTCTTGAACCAAATGCATACTATTCAAAATGTACCAAATTTTCTTCCAAAACCAAAGACAATGAGTTTACACAAAGGAATAGGAGATCTCTCTGAATTTAAAAAGTAGCAAAATTGAATATAAATGTGATTTTAGTGGTGGATAGTATTCATTTCAATACTTTAATCTGATAATAAAGCAGTTTTCTTAAATAAAGAATTGTCATGTCTGACACTCCATAATTCTTTCCCGACTTTAGAACAGCAATGTTATCTTGACGCTCATCTATCAGACATACAAATCCTTAAAACACAAAGTTGATGTATTACTTCTTTCAACAAATGGATAGAAAACATTATTTTTACATTCTGTTTTCCTGTTGTTTCTCTATGACTTTATTATCTCTTTATTTTCGAATAACTGCCTTGGTACGCGGAAATAACAAAATGTTTCCTACATATTCGTAGATATCGTGAAGTTATTCAGTATATGTAAACTATACAGTGTCCCCACATTTTTTGGCTTGCTAAACACTCATCAAGATTGTATCAAGTAACGCAATGTTTTTAATGTTGAAAGTATTTAATGTTCTTACTTAAAAAGAAAAAAAGAAATCCTTACAAAGTGATAAATGTATATCAATAAAAAAAAGGGGCGTCACAGGCTTCATCATTGTAACACAAATGTACCCATCAATAAAGGACTGTCTTAGGCATTTAATTATGATTGGTGTTTTATTTCCAGATATCTCTAAGTGAATCTTTCTTGATTATAGTAATTTTCTTTATCGTTGCATAACAAATAGACAAATAAATAAATCTGATAATTTGCACAAATTAGTCAAAGTTGCAAGAACAATTACTTTTGTTTTATTGAAAAATTGTTTTAATTAGAATTTCTGCTGCCATCACACAAACATTGTCTAGTTGTATGGTTCAGTCATCATAGAGCATTTTGAAAAAATACGGTACATAAATAAACTTTCATTGGGTAAGTTTGTCTATGTAGTAAAAAGTAAACTTAGTTTTTTGTGCGGAGATAGTCATTACATTGTTTAATATCAAATAAATATTTTTATTTGATTACCTTTGTTGTAATACTTTTATTCTTCTGGTATTTGCTGTTGGTGATGTAATGAAATCTGTTAGCAGATTTATATTTGGATTCAGAAAATTAAACTGTTTAGTTTCTTATGATATCACAATGAGTTAAATAATGCTATCATTAATGTCCTCCAAATGTTGAGCATACTAGGTTAATTATTTATTGTATTGAGGCAAGATGAATATCACAAGTCTCCACAATATAGGTTTTAGATAAACTATACAATCAATATAACTATAGAAAAATATTAGATTTCTTATTCAAATGGTGCTTGTTATCATAGAAACATTGCAAGAACTATATGATCTCTTCAACGTAATATATGCAATGCTTTTTGTAAATTACATGTATTGTCTTATAGATTAATCGCACTGTTTGTATAAAAGAGAATTGTTTTTACTAAACAGATCTGACGCTATCTATAACGTGACAACGATAAAAATTTTAGACACAAACAAAATAATTGACATTATCATAATAAGTAACATTACATACTTATTTGTAACTCTAGAAGTCTATTTTGTAAGCTCTAATACCAAATACAAGAAATTATGCTATTGTGATTGAACATACCTTGAATAGGTATGTCTAATGGCCAACTTGGTATTGGAACGTCCAATCTCTAGCAATCAGAAAAACAATTGATTATTCATTTGAGGATATTAGTACAAGTTTGGTATGATCATATTTTAACTTTTTGCATTTAAATAAAAAAACTTTAAGATGTAAGTCTTTCCAGCAAAAGGACCAATCTGCATGAATAGGAAATTTATTATGTAAAATGTGGTAGCTAACAGATGTTTTGTTTAGGTGCATCTGCAAGCTATAAAACCAAACGTAGACATGTTATAAAACGGTAGTTCATGAAAGTATTACCAGATATTATAAAGTATCCACACGCTTCGTAGTCACCACAATTAAAAAGACACAGCAATCTCTAATTAATACAATGTACTTGTTCAATATACCAATAAATCGATCTGTATTCCTTCCATAGGACTGAACTGGATTGAAACCTGGGAAAAATGATTACATGGAAAATATTACAATATTAGGTGCCATCTCGTGCAAAGGGAAGTTCTTCTACACCATATCCTTACGTTGTTGCCAAGTTTACAAATTAAAACACAAACTAATTGACGTTGGATAAAATATAATCTAACAAATTAACAAGATTATTTACGGTTTAACACTTCCGACGAAAATTACAGCAGAATTAAAATAGTTCTAATCAATCACTAAATTAAAATTGCAAACTGAATTTTAAATACATGGGGTTCATTGGTACCCTACTAAGATGCTTGATATTTAGTGATATCCGTGTTAATGTTATTCTGCTTCAGAAACTTATCTCGGTAATAACAATACCGCAGACGTTCGTAAGATGTTTTGAATAAAACAAATGCTGAGTACATGAAAAGAATATTCATATATATTTTGAAACATTATTGTTTGTACTGTACATTATATATTTAAGTGTAATCTTAAATCTTTTATTACGTAATGTGGATTATTAGTGATATATTTCATTATAAAATTACTTTTATGATACGTTTGTAGAAGATATCTTGTTTCCTGACAATGTATATCATACCTGTGATGAGTTAAAAATCCATTAAAGAAATATTAGGTTGCATTGACGAAAACAATACTTATAACAAAAAATGTTAATTGATATCACGCATCTGAAAACTATATTTATTCCAGCAAGATTAATATAACGTTTGCACCACTAACAATGTGTATTACACAGACATTTATTTATGGGGATACTAAATATCAGAAATTTTTATCATTATATTATAAATAGGCTTTCAATGTTATTGAAGAATGAATATCATAGTACGAAAATGAAGGAGCACAGTATGGAAATTATGAAAAAAGTAGTCCTTCCTGTATCATAAAATTATGCTCTTTATTGTCCCATTGAAGAAAGTAAGCAAAAATTGTTCACTTTCAAAAATAACTCACCCTATACTTTAGTATGTCTGTTGCTGGATTTAAAATATAGTACAGTACGCACTGCAAATCTATACCTGAATTGCATCAAGTTGAAAACTTTGTCGCGCGACGGCTACTAAAACAATTTCGGCACTGAACACGCCTGAAAAGGAAATTAAATGGTTAACTTTTAATGAAATAAGGGTCATTTTTGACCCAAGCAACAAGGTTTATCATGCTTCCACAAACTTACTGATATTTGCACGTAACACATCTGCGAGAAGATGAAGATCGTTTTCATGTGTTATAATAATATAGTTAGTCTTATTACTATTTAATTCTTGTATTTGTGATAGGGGCCTTCTGTTTTTTTCCATCGTGCCGCCAGCACTTTCTATTATCTCAGATATCGCCGATGGAGATGGAATGACACTAGGTGTCACATAAAATATTTTTCCCTGTAGAGAGAGAGCATTAGTTATTTTAATATTTTTTGTAGCTGTTAAAATGGCCATAGCGTACAATAAAAGATGTCTATTTTTAAAGTAAAATATGCCATTTTTCTGTATATGTATTTAAAAGTTACAAAATTCTAATTTGTGTGACAACTAATTTAATTTTTTTAGCACAAGTTTTATCTCTTATAAAATAAATGGCTTATCTACAGAAATGTTAACATTACCTTAAGTACAGTTCCTCTGTTCGGACTAGCCAGAGCTTTCTCTATATTGCAATTAAAATTTGTTTCAAATTCTGGATCACCGAGCATGTACGTACTTTCATCCAAAAATGTATTTCTGGCAGAACAATCCAGTAACCATTGCAGGGTTACGATAAATTTACAACGTGAAAGGCAACACAATAATTTAACAGTTCGTATCGGCGCCAACATAACAAGATGCGTAGCATCCCGCCAACTTGCAGCCAAGGCTCCACCGAGTTCCCGAATTCTCTAAAAGTTATATTATATATGAGGCATTCCATGCCAAATCGGACACTTTTGTACCTCACCCCCATCGATTTTTTTCAAATTTTTTTATATTTTTAAGGTCGATGAAAAACGCGTTTATGAATTCTTTCAGATTTTTTTGACGGTCCGTTTTGAGAATATGAATTTTCTTAAAATTTGGGCTCTTTTTTTTAAAATGCTCATAACTGTAAGTTAAATCTTAATTCTCATAAGTATTTTTGAGAATTTTTTCAAAAAAATCGATCGGGGCGCGTTTTGAAATAAAAAACATTTTGTACTCTAAATTAAAAATAAACAATCAAAAAAATAATTTTGATTAAAATCATATTTTTTTCTTGAAAGAGCATTCAGAAACACAAATTTTGAAAAAAAGAACAATCCAATTGGTGCATTTTTCACAAAGTTATGAGGATTTGAAAAAAAAAGAGCCCAAATTTTAAGAAAATTCTTATTTTCAAAACGGAACGCCAAAAAAATTTGAAAAAATTCATGAACGCGTTTTTCTTCGACCTCAAAAATATAAAAAATTTTGAAAAAAAAATCGAAGGGGGTGAGGTACAAAAGTGTCCGATTTGGCATGGAATGCCTCATATATATATCATTATTAGTTACTGAATGACACGGGACCTTATACCATACCTTTGCATGTTTGCTGGGGTTGATGCCTGAGAACAATATCCTTGGCTGTTTATCAGGTGTCGGAGGATCCGGATTGCTAACAACTATCGGTTCGTCTAACCCCAGCAAATGGGGATCTTTATTCGAAAGAGGACAATCTAGTCGGGGTCTCTTGTATCTCCTTATCGAATTTGGACCTTGTCCAACTTGTTTAACTTTATCATATGATTCTTGTGTGATATTGATTGGCATTTTCCATGCAGCTAAAATTATATGACATACATAGTGTCGAAGTTAAGAATACGTCAATGGTGAAGCACAAAAATAGTAACATATAAGTAATGTGATCTACTTTTCTCAAATACTGTTTGCTTAGTAAAGTGAATGTACTCACGTACCCATAAGATGAGGCACTAAAGAATAGTCCAATCTAAAGGGATTACTAAGATTGAACTGTTGATATTTTGGACCCTCGTATTGGTGTAAAGCACTCATTTGCCCGCAAAGTAAGTCGTTTAACCATTGTGCATTTACTACCCCAATTTGCCATTCTCGTGCTTTCTTATATTTCTGTCCTTCAGGTCTAAAATTATTTTAAGAATGCATAATTAATAATATTGTCGCACTTATGCCACATAAATATACAGGGTGGTCTGGAACAGGTGGTACAACCGAAAAGAAGGTGAATCGACATGCAAAAATAAGTGGAGAAAAACGTATGACAATTTTTTTTTAAACGCTCTGTTTTCGAGAAAATCGGCTTTGGATTTTCACAAAGTGCAAGCGCACCCGAGCGCGACGTGACATTACGGGTGCCGCCGTAGGAACCTTGGTCGCGGGGCGATGGCTCATCTCATTGCGTGGCATCGAAGCCGGCCCGGCATGAACATCCGGTAAATGCAACAGTGAGACCGAAGCGGCCTTTCGTGATGTCATAGCTGCCCGAACGTACTCGCAGACGACGCGGAGCGATAGATACAGATATACAATGCCATGCCTTAAGGCGCTTGCACCTGACGAAAATTCAAAGTCAATTTTCTCGAAAACGGAGCGTTTAAAAAAAAATTGTCATACGTATTTTTCGACTTATTTTTGCATGTAGATTCACCTCCATTTGGGTTGTACCACCGGTTCGAGACCACCCTGTATAGTAACAAGAACAGCACAAAGTTTTTCTTTATATATGATAGTACCTTTTGCAGACAAGAAGAGTATTATGCCTTGAAAAGTAGTTTGTAAATTTGGCGCCAAGTGCTTCTAATATGTATTTCACTTTGACTCGTTCTTCCCCTTCAAAGCCTGACGACGATACTATTTGTTTGGCACACGGTAATTCGGACAAACTAAAAGGCTTTGGAAAATGAAGTGCATGCCACGGAGGCAATACTTGCTGTTTGCTAACAACATCGGACAGCCAATGGGCACTAACGCATCGTTTCCCTTCTCGTAATGCTTGTACCACTGTCGGGTGCTTTTGCGTTATAGCAAGAATATGAGTGGCGCGTGCACAATATTGAGGTTCAACCTCACCGCCGTGTCGCTCTATAACTTGTTTCCAGACTGTTACTTCACTTGGTCGTTGCACATCATATTCGACAATAACAAAGATACATCCTAGCAAGAATAAATCCGGCGGAACTAAAAACAAACGTTTAATATGAAATTTCTCCAATTATTTATCGAATATAATGTAGCAATATTGAAATAAATCCAGAAATTTCCTGGAAATACAAAATGGATTAAATCCTACGTTTCAAGTTTGGATTATGCCCATAGAACTGCGCTTTTGGTTGTTGCATAACTGGAGCATATTGCATTTTGATGGAGGCACCTGGTGGTGCACCATTTGTTATATTACCAAGAGTTCTTCGTTGATAAGCAGCTAGAAGTTGAGGATCTTGTGATGGGGGAGGTGGTGGCCTATGTTGTGCTGTCATTAATCTCAGTTGACCAGCAGCGCTACCTTCAGCTGCACCACCTTGCAATCTATTAGTTAGCATATTTGCCAATGCAGTTTTTGTCTTAGCATTGACAACAAGCTGCTGATCCGGTGAAATCTGAGTATTATTTGACAAAGAATTTAATGGCGGGTCAGTCTGACCAGACTGCTGTTGCTGCTGTTGTTGTTGTTGTTGTTGCTGCTGCTGCTGTTGTTGCAGATGTTGCAGTTGCTGAAGTCTAGCCATTTGTTGTTGTTTTTGCATATGTAACTGTGCTATTTGCTGATGGGTTAAAGGCTGTCCCGGTTGAAATGCTTGACCGCTTGGTGCTGTTTGTGGACCTTGAACAGTTTGTCCGGATTGAACAATCACCTGATTGGAAGAATTTATTGGTGTTAAAGCCGGAGGTTGTACACCTGGATGCACGGGCTTCTGACCAGGTGTTTGTGTAATTTGCGGTGCCATTATCTGTGGTCGAGGCTGTTGGACCCATTGTAAACCACCAGGTTGGCCTGGTTTTCCAGGACTTCTTATCACGGCTATATGTGGACCTTGCTGTGCCTGACGACTCTGCATCTGCCTTTGAAGTATTAAATTTCTTTGCTTTTGTATTTTTTGGATGAACTGTGCCCTTTGTTGCGGATCCATTTGCTGAAGTTGCTGATGAGTCTGAGCATCCAGTTGAATCAGCTGTCTTGGTGGCTGTGGTGGCTGTTGACTCCACTGACTGCCAGATCTTTGAGAGCCAATTTGTTGTTGCTGTTGTCTTTGTAATTGTAGGTGATACTGTTGTTGTTGCCATTGTGAATCTCGTTGTACAATGAAACCTTGTTGATTCGGCCCTAATAGTTGTTGATTTTGTGGTTGCTGTTGCAGCTGACCTTCTCGAATGACAAATTGTTGCGAATTCGAAGGAGCAGACTGCTGCAGCTGCTGGGAGATTTGTTGAATTTTTTGTTGCTGCTGTTGTTGTTGTAACAAAATAAGTTGTTGCCTTTGTTCACTAGTTAGTTGTTGCGGTGGACCTTGTGGGGACTGATTTAGTTGATGCTGTTGTGAACCAATTTGTTGCTGTTGCTGTTGTGGTAGTTGTTGTTGCAATACAATTTGCTGTTGTTGCTGAGGTGTCAGTTGCACTTGTTGCTGCGGCTGCGATTGCTGGTGTGCAGATAATTGTTGGTTGATTTGCTGCTGTGATAGTATTTGATGTTGTTTTATTTGTTTTTGTTGCTGTGCAAGTATCTGCTGATTAGGTCCAATCTGATGCTGAGGTAACTGTGCACTTATTTGTTGTTGCTGTGAAATTATTGATGTTTGATTAAGCTGTTGTTGTTGTGATTGAATTTGGGAACTTTGTTGATTTAAGAGTTGTTGTTGTGAGTAAGATTGCTGCTGTAATGGTTGCTGATGTGTTAATTGCTGTTGCATTAATTGATGCTGCATGTTTATTTGTTGTTGCTGCGGAGGTAACTCTTGCTGTTGTATCTGCGATGGGAGAGGTTTCACCTGCGAAATATTGTTTGGATGTGAAACTTGTGGAATCCAACTGTTTTGATTCAATACATTCTGATCCGATATTGAAGAAGTGATTGCGCTTGTATTAGATAATGTTGTAGGCGCAACTACTGGTCGAGGTAAGTGTTGTTGAACGTTTACTACATTTTGTCCATTAGCCGAGTAAGGCACAGTTGCATTGGCAGTACTATGACCATGTAGTGGATTAGATGATACTGGTGGACTTGGTTGATTCCAGGGCATCCTTTGCTTAAGTTGTTCCAACATGGCCTTAGTTCTATCCTCCTCTTCTTGAGCAGCATTACTTTCAGTATCTTCGTCCATGAACCCTGTTATCATTGCTGTAGAACTGTTCGGCGAAGGATATATTAACAACCTTGGATGATATTCTATTTCACTGATTAGTGTTCCTTTTTTGCTGCATTCCATAACCCAATCTGGAGTTACAATTTCAATATGATGCCTCATAGCGGCATCATATTTCAAACCACCAGGTTTGCCAGTGATTAAATGCGTACAGAATCGGTTTAACCTTAATTGACATTTGCCACCTTGAAGTGTTACCATCGCCCACAGCGTTTTGCTATCTGCCCTGCTTACCTGGGATATGCATGCCCGTACGTTTGAAAATAATTGATTCTCTTCTGGTGAGAAATATTGCGTTCTGTTTACAAAATTGTTAGGAAAATATTTTGAGAACGAGATATTTGAACAAAACAAACAAAAAAAACTAGAACTACATTGATGCAACAACATGCATATAGAAACATTAAAAATGTTAAATAATTTTGAGTAGGATACGGTAGTAGTCTGTTGCACTTAACGGAATATAAAATCCAACTTTGGGTAACAGCTGGAATCTCATAAAGATCTTTTGCAGCTGAAATATCATTTTCCAGTGCTTCATAACCCGCAATTAGATGGGTAACAAAGTCACTAAAATAATTAGACCTTTCAGCTCCACCTTCTTGTAATAAATTTATAATCTGCAAACATAAGAAAAATTAGTTTTTATACTTAATATTAGTATTTTTATGTTGAAACAGTATACTGATATTTAATTGAGCAACGTTAAAGTAATAGAAGAAAGAAATGTTCTATAGTAAAAGTCAAATGGAATGTTTTAACCAAAACTAATATACCATTATATAGTTTCTAAAATATCAAGATCCTATTAGTACAAGGTGTATTGTTTATCAATATTACGAGAAAATTTGTTATGAGATGAGAATTATCTGTAAATGAAAAGTGAATGAATGTCATAACCTCATTTCATTAAAACCAAACAAATTTGTATGTTTAATGAATACGTAAAAATGGTCCCAACCCAAGTACTAGGTATTGTCCCGCTATTATTGCTGTAAATAATTAAGACATGTGATGTCACAATAGCAGAAATATCAAAACGCGGGAAGTAAGAAAGTGTTTTACCTTCGGATCTCCTTCACCGCTGACGTAGTACTTCACATTAGCAAATAGAGTAGTGTCGAGCTTTAATTCTTCCAGGCCAGCACGTATGTCACCCATCTTTATAAATCTGTGTTGGAATTAGCACTTTACTCATCACATTGCACAAAATCAACAAAACCAATAATACAGTGGCATTGCGATACTCGATTACAAAAAACCGTTGTGACGCTTTTGTTATTATTATGATTGTAAGGTTATGTACTGACCTGCTCGTTCGTTGCATTGCTCTATTGATCTCGATACTGGTTCGATAGTATCGAATTAAACGTGATTTATTTTTTGAAAATTATATGAAAGAATTAAACAAACGCGGAATGAAAAATTGATTTAATATTTAATTTAAAAAATGGCGTGAAATAAAGTGCGTACAATAAATGCAATTTAATGTTTATTTTCGGGATGCTGCATAACTTACACTTACGGGTAGCAAAAAAGAACAGACAAAAGCATAGCAATTGAAAACATTGTTTGCTTTATTGTATATTCCGTTTTTTTTTATAATAGGTGAACGACACGATTTTATCTAAAATGTTCTCCATAGTCCATTGAATGCAGCCTTTCACTCTCACACTGAATATACGATGTACGTGTCTCTTGACTTCCTTCCTACACTTACATTCTTTTTTTCTCTCTTTCATTCATACATAAATAAATTATACACTAATATGTACAAGATTTTAGTTATTTTTTCTTCTCTTATGTAATAATCATTCGTTCACTTAATAGGTGTACTTTTGTAAAGTCTCTAGAAATATTGAGCTTGGTCTGGTCAGTATACGTAATACATTTCTCATTATATTTCAATTCGTTACTTTAATTAAATTATATTCACCTCTTTTACAATTACTTTACCCTCGTTTATTTGTCTGCCTCTTTTATTATCAAATACTTCTGCTTGATTGTGGTGCAGCTTTTCAGAAATGCTTATGCTTGTAGAAGAGGAGAAAATGCCCAAAGCAAATTGGATCCAAGGACGAAAATTTTATAGGGTATACCATCTACTCAGAATTAGTCGAAATACGTCATTCCTTATTAATAATGTGAGCGAAAAATGATATCTATGATACATTTTCGCAATATCTTGAACTATGAAGGTTATAACAAGTATTGTTAACAGATGTTGACCATAAAATTAAGATAAATAATATAAGAGTGGACTTTTATGAGTTTCCAATTAAATAAATGTACTGAAATGTAATATTTCAATTTTGTTAGAATGTATATCGTAGCATGAATGTTATCATCTGGCTCCGAGGATTATCATAATTCCCAAAGTATAACAATTTCCGTTTACGAAGTCATATAATCAAATAAATATTTACTTATTCGAATAGTATTTATTGATTTCTCGTAAATGTGTCTTTAGATGGGTATTTATGTTTCAATCCTAAATATCCCAAGTATAATATCCTTTCAGGCACCTGTGAATATTTACAACTCGGTAAATAATACATTCAAGGCGTTTACGTTAAACAGTGTCGCATGGTACTGATGTAGCAGGACGAAAACTGAGAAGATACGGAACACATATAGAAATACATGACGTCTATCACGGATAGAATATATACAGTGTAGATAATATTTCTGGTCAACAGGTAATAAAATATTATGATCGGAAATTCATTTAACCTGTTATAACTGCATTTTTATACATGCAGTGTATATATGAGAGAGAGAGAGAGAGAGAGAGAGAGAGAGAGAGAGAGAGAGAGAGAGAGAGAGAGAGAGAGAGAAAGAGAGAGAGAGGGAGTAAATCTTTACGAAGTGATAGAATGCATCTACACAAGCAATTTTGGTCATAGAATGTATAGGCGGATCGCAAGTGGTGAAAAGTCAAAAGGTACTTTTTTACCGTCACATTTAACACGTTGACTTCGCTGATTTTGTGAATTGCCAATGCTAAGCGCACTTTAAAGATTAAAACTTCCTCGATGCAGATGTGTAAACATATTAGGACCATTGTATCTTATTGTAGCAGAAGATTATTACGTCAACGTCAACGTGTTAAATGTGACGGTGAAATCTTTTAACTTCTCACCGCATGCGTTCCGCCCATGCATTTTATGACCAAAATTGCTCGTGTAGATGCGTTTTATCACCCGGTAAAGTTTTGCCCATTTTTTCAGATTCACACTGTATATATGTAATGATCGTACAATGCAGAAAGTGAACCTAGAGTGGATCTGATACGAAATTAGATTTTATTTCAAAGAAAAATAGGCTTTCTTAGTTCACAAAAGAGAAGACTTGCATAGAGACTGTACACAGATACTATGCAAATTACCTGTTCGGTGGAACAACCGGGAAAGGAGCGATTGAATATTAGTATGTAAACAGAGACGATAATTCGGAATTATTTGAAATGAGAATCTGAGTCAGGAGAAATTTTCTTTAAGTATTCGACAGATACGCGTGCAGCTGTCTGTGCCTCCTAATAGATTTCGGTCTAAATTACTGTTTTGGCTTACATATCGTTCAATGAAACGAAACACGAGAATCGGATCGCACACTTTCCTGCAGATTGACACAAAAGTAATGAAGTTGGCAGAATAATTGATGCATATTGGCTATCCAATATCTTAAGCAAAAACTTGAGCTGAAATCCATTAAAGCGATACATAACCAACTATGCAAACGTATAATGATGACTTACATTAACAAATATTATTGTATATTGCCGACTTACATGTTTACATAGTGTCAGCCGTTCCCGAACGTGTCACAAGTTGCAAACGATATTGTATAACTTTGAAAGAAACGAAAAACGTATTTTTACGTAATTTCTTCTAGTTAGGAAACTAAAAAGGTGCATTGAGGCTTCAATAAAAATGTGCTTCATCGTTATTTTGTCTGCTTCGCGTAAGAAATCCTTAAAACAAACAAATATAGCAAGACTATTATAGTGTCTTTATTTTATTAGAAAAAAAATGTAACTTTATTGTTAAAAATCTATTTCAGACGGTTCTTTTTGCCGTTATCTCCTTGTGTAGACAAATAAACTCAACAAAAATATATCTATTGAGGATTTTGTACGTTATCTCGACTGCAAACCGGTTGCCCACTCTTGTCATTACGTTTCACTTTGGCTCAACATTAAATATTATGAAATTCGTCATTTTAACGATGGTGAGTTACGACTGTGACGGTCTATACTCTTCTCCAGATGAAATTAATGTCCCACAGACGAGCTATTTACCCCGCCAGATGTTATTAATTAATAAACTTTCCACGCAAATAGGTAATCTAATGCTCCCAAAAAATGCGCAATGTGCCTTTGTCGTTGGAAATACGGCAAACTGGGTTCGTTTAATTTTGTACCATACATACGATATCGACCGGCCGTACACGTTAACGCTACTATATTAACAAGGAAGAAATTGTTTGAAATCGACACGCTGAATACGTAGTCCGGAAAACACGCATGCATTGATGCAGCATACGTGCGTACACACATACCATTCACCCATCTGTGCACATACACGCGCAGGCTCAACCCATACGCACACATATACTCATACAAACGCGCGCGCGCGCGCGCATTACCGCATGTTCGAATACATAATATACACGAGCGCGCGCAATTGCGCGAATGTATATTGAAAGTAATGAAGAAAATACGTATTTCATATGTGAACATGATACAGACGAGTGCATCGTGGCGGAAATTAAAGTATCAAGAGATATCTCATAGAAATTGTACGCGCTTGGCCCACATAGAGTTCAGTGTAACAATAATAATGACAATTAGAAAATGACGCATGACAATAGTATTGACATTTGTCATTGTTATTAAATAACCTATATGATAATACTAACAATAATCATAGTCACAGTTGTAGTACTACAGTTGGTAAGCGTTACCAAAATAATAACGATATTGATTATGATAATAGTGTAGGACGTTTTCGAAAAAGACTACATCATAGTCTCGCTACAGCTAGTTAAACTATCAAAGTCTAACTGCAAGAACGGGCAATTGTTTTCGCAAAAAGCTGCACTACCAATGCCCGTCAGCGGACTACACCATTCCGTGGTATGTATCGTATTCGTAAGATAATACAGTATTTCTAAGATTTTATTAATGCGCTAGGAACCTGGGCTAGCATTCTCGCTACTTCTTCGCCTTGCTTCAAGCTCCTCCGCAAGCATCGCAACCTCCCAGTTATTGTGTCCGTCATCTTCGTCACCGTTATACTCATCATCTTCGTCATTATCGTCTGCGTCCGCATCATCACTTTCGCTTCTCCATCTTTTCCGCCGCTCATACTCGTCCTCGGATTTACTTTCCTCGCTGTTCGAATCAAGATCTATCGCCACTTCGTCTTTCCATAAATTTTGTGGCATGATCGATCTCGGTAGTTCTTGTAACTCCAGAGTCTCTTCTTCGGAATGTTCCTCCCAGGACCTTCGATTGTGTGAGCCTTCTGTGGACGGTGACGCGTGCCTGTTCCTCGACCGCGCCGTTAGAACTGTGTCGACAGAACCGTCACGCATAAATGGATGGTCCTCCCGGTCGTCGTCCAGATCCTCTTCCATCGAAGCATCGTGCTCCGTACTGTCACCCAGAGACTCTTCAGCACCCTGAATCTCACGCTGTTCCAGTTCTTGAATTCTCGCTTGCAATTGCGAGATTATTTCATCGCGCTTACGAATTTCCAACTCCAGCGACGTAAACTGACGTTCAAACTTACTCTGTACGTCTTCCTGAAATTCGGTCGTAGCATAAGTTGGTATTCATTGAAAATGTTGAGGACAAATATGTATTGTGCAACCGCGGTTTCGCGTCCCTGGTAGATACCTAGTTGTTCCAATTTTAACGATATAGGATCAGCAAAACTGTTGTCTATGTTTTCCCTACGACACTCTTACCACTTCATATGTATGATATAATAAACTTGATTGAAAAACGCCTCGTCTCTAAAGGCCAAAAATTGAACGAGTTCTTGTCTGGTGTCTTCTTCGTTCTTGAATTTTTTACCTCGCAGTCACGTCTTTGCTTGCACGAAACCAAATCGAACCCTTCTTGGACCGGATCATAACTGGGAATGAAAACTGGATTACCTACGAAAACATCGTAGGGAAAAGGGCATATTGTGAACCCGGAAAACCTGCACCTTTCACCTCTAAACCGAAGTTGAGCCTGAATAAGAGAATGTTGTCTATATGGTGAAATATTCGATGACCACTACATTTTGAGCTGTTGATAGCAAACAAAATGCTAAATTCGGAGAGGTACTATCAGCAACGGGATAAATTAAAAACAGCACTCCAACAAAAGAGGCCAGCGATGTTCAATAGGAAGAATATCATACTGTTTCATGATAATGCCAGACCTCATACTGTTTTGGGGACTCGTCAGAAAGTCGAAGAATTAGGCTGGGAAATTCTGTCTGACCCATCATATTCTCCGATCCTAGCACCCTCCAATTATCACTTGTTTCTGTCTTTAAGCAATTTTCTGCAGGGCAAAAAATTCAAGAACGAAGAAGATACCAGACAAGTCCTAAATCAATTTTTGACTTCTAGAGATAAGGCATTTTTCAAAAATGGTATATACTAATTGCCATCATGCTGGCAAGAACTCATAAATAATGATGGCAATTATATTTTTCAATCAAATTTATTCACGGTATGAATAATGTACTGTTTTGATTTACTATAAAAGCGGGCAGAACATTCCGGTAGACCTAAAAGTAGATTGGTTTTATTACAAGTTTCTAATAACCCCGTTCGGTTCAGTTTATGATACCCTTGCTCATCGGCTTTACAAAATTGTTGAAAATATTAACACACTGATAAGTACAGCAATTCAACTTGTAATTCAAAATATAAAATGTTTGTTGTGCTTCGATTATTATACCATTGGGCAGATATTCTCAGAATGAACTTGAATTGGCAACCCACATTTAGAAATATTTTTTCTTTTATCTATTGTAAATTATATTGACCATTACACTATGTTATCTCTTTTATATTGCCGAATTAAAAGCACATGATTTCTTTTTTCAATTTATTGCGTTAATGTGAAATGATATGATGTACTCGGTATATTTAATAGAATTTTCCCCTTACTCTTATTTTCAATAATTCCAGGGGTGGAGTGAGTGTGTAACATATTCATTATTTTGTAAGTATTATAATATTATATACATGTATCTTTCGTTCGGCGATTATTTTATAGAGTTCAAGTAGCAGACGAGAATAAAATTCCATCGGCTTGATTATTTAACTACTTTCGTGTGGTATCCTAAGTATTTCAAGGACCCAAACCCTATTGTACATACTTTCATCGATCGTTCAAATTAGTAATGTATAAAACGATAGCGCATACATTAAGACATTACGTGGACATTCGTTGGATGATGATAGCGTGCAATGGATTAAAAATACATGTTTCTCCGACTTCGGCAATGATCGCCGATGCGAGGTTAGGCCGTACCAGTATTCATTATAGATTTATGACCTACTGAGTTACCTTTGCGAAACGACGAAGCTTTCGTAGGTGCAACTTACCAAACGCGCTTGAACGACGTCTCTGATACCGGCAACCAGCTCTCCCAGGTACTCATCCTCTCGAGGCCGAGACACCATTTGCAGAATATCTCCACTACCCAAAGGACGGATGCTAAATTTATTGGGCGGTGGTAGTGGAGTTTGCTCCTGGCTGTCAGACAGCTGTGGCTCAAACGGGCAATTTCCGCTTATCTGTTCGGATGGTGGACTCTGGAGAGTATACTTGTTGAAGGTCACACTCTTTGACAGTTTTGAATGCCGTGCCGCGTATCCTTCGATTGTGGGTGCTCTCATCAGCTTCCGGAGCTCAGCGGTAGCTGCTTCTCGGTCAGGTGTACTTGTTGCAGATGTTTCAGAGCTACCCGCTCTGCTACCAGCGGACAATTTCTTTAATATGCTCTTAAGATTCCGCCTCTCCAACGTTTCATTCTCCGGTGACAATGGATCGGTCGGAGATCCTGCCCGACGATCCTATGGCATAATATATGGTTTTGCATTATTCTTTAGCTATTTAATTTATCATGGTAACAGTCGTCAAAAGTATAGTATTGGGCGCAATCACATTTTATTAAATTCCTTCACTCTTCCTTATTCAATTCCTTCAAACTTCACATACGTACACCTAAAATAACGTGATCGCTTTGAAAATTATTTTGACAAATAGGGAGCAAACTGTTTAAAGTTAACGTGAAGATTATTTGCTCTGCACATGCTGCTAGATTGAAGTTTTGAAATATTATTTCATCAATAGCGCCTATTGTGTACATACTTTGTTTGCAACATCTACAGATTTCGGAAAGCGAAAACTGATTTTCAAATAATTTATTTTTTACACCTACAGTTATCTAAAATCAACACCTTTAGAAAAATATTTCTTTGCGACATTTTTAATAAGTGAGACGATTTCTACTTGCAGGAAACAATCCAATACCACAAGCTTAAAAATATGTTTAAAAATTAAGCAATATGTACGTCTGGTTCAGGAAATAATGTCAACATATTACAAAATATGTTTAACTTCCTTTTTTAACAGTTCTGGGGATAATGCTGCGCCGCTAACTGTTCCGCCTGTCCCATGACGTTTAACTGATTAAATACATAAGCAGCTGGCATATTTAGCACTTGACTTCTAAAAGCAATGAATTTTGGCAAAAAGCTTCAGGAAAGTAAAGTAAATCCAAATATTTCAATTCGCACTTCAGATTCTAACCACTGATGTTAGTTGTATAAGTGAAAACTAATCAAGCTTATGGTTTATTAGTTCATATGATATTATATCTCTGATTCTATCCAGGTCTGTTAAGACACTCAACATTTATCGGATATTAGATATTAAACCTGAAGATCAATTTTAATGCGAAGGTATTATTTTTAAATTCTTAGTATTCGTTAGTAATAATATTAAAAGTTTTTTAACTTAAACTTTCCACATTGAACGTAGGGATCAGTCTGCCATAGTACGCACAGGATATATGTTTTAACCAAAAATCTCTATTGGGAATGCAGACTACAAAACCTGTTAAGTAGAAAGATATTCATGAGGTCCTGATTAAAGATAAGCAGCCCTTATCAAGTTAATTTTAAAGTTATTAATATGATTAGATTTGTAACTACTATAGTAGCTTCTTTATATACAGACAGATGAATATGTTACAGTAAATGTGATTAATTCAGTGTTTTTGCGTAAACGCCGGTTATTATTGCAGTATATTTTGGCTCTTACATTGACAGTTTATTAAGAAAAGATGTTACGCTCTCCGATGTGCCTAAATCTTAACCGCCTAAACAGACCTCGTGACAACTGCCGCATACCGCGGGGCAAGGGTGGGGCGAAAATTGAAGAGGGTCCAAGCGCAGTTCTCCAAACTATGTTACGTATAATCACCGCTATTGTTTCGAACCGTAATTACCACTCGCTTCGAACCACCGTCCTAATCCTGAGCAGGCCTACATCTGTCATCTATCCAACAATCCCCCACGCGTCGTATGCCGTCCCAGTCATAAAACTAAGGGTAGTTTATGACTGGTGCGTGCATAGGTGCATTCCTATATGCTTTAAGTAAGAAACTTCAAGTTCGTCATCCCTTCTATGAACCTTTTTTTCTTTTATTGTTCTTTAATTCCTGAGAAGCCCCAGGCCAAGCACTATACGACAATTCTGCAACGCACATAGCCACAAACACCTCCCATTGATCAAGGTTCAAACTCCCCACTTTCCACCATCAAGACTCCTTTCCTTAATTTTCCAATTATCCTCTCGTTGCTGGAGATCACCAATGGGAAGCTAACTAAGAAGCACTACTCACTTTCTTAGTTTACAAATAGGGGTTCTCACAGGAACATTCTTCACTTGCACTTATTAATCTCTTATTGTCCAGACACATCACACTCACAACACACTTCGTGTTGATACATCTCGAAGCCAGTGTTCGATAGCGGCCACACTTGCATTATATTTCACATAACAAGTTTTGCATCGGACAAGACACACACAAACCTTTTCCGTTTGTAGTTTGATCATTTACTTGTGAGTTATTGTTATTATTAAATATATTTACTATACACAACATCGATTATTTCATTACAAATAACTATTCCGTATAGCTATATTTCGTAAATGTGATTTATCGAATCAAATTAATCGGTGGATTTACATAATTTCTAAGTCGTAATAGCGAATGTGGTAAATAACTTTGACTATTTTAGCTAGTAGTATACAGGGCAGTTTTTTCAATGGTTACTGGCCAGAAGGATAGTTTTCCGTTGGACACTGTGCCGCAGGAGACTTCAAATAACAATGTTTTATAATTTCCTATTAAAAATTCAATAAACGGCTATTTTAAGTCACACGGATGTAGCCTGAACAAAATTTGAATAAGAGACTTACATGTCTTGTGAAACGACAGACCTACGTAGAGAAAATAATTTTATTATGAGATTATTGGTCACGCGTTGCCTACCAATGGTCTACCTCATGATAGAAGATAAGCAGCTGCGCAAACTGGACACTTGGTGATATTATTGACGTTTATCACATTTGTCATTACAATTTAGGAATTATATAAATTCGCGGGGCAATTTGATAAACATTCAATAATTTATTACACTTATAAAATTTAATAATGATTGTATATAGTAGCCAGCAATTATATACAATTGCCAGCTTATTGCAATTACCGTGACATAAACATTGATGAAAAGTGATGAATAATGTAATCCGAGTATTTCAAATATAAAAGGAATTGTTCAAGGAATTTTAAGTCAGAAATCAATCAAGTCGGGAAGAATAAACCATATTTAATTTGATTCAAATTCAATACGTTTTTGGACACGCACAGGGTGGCTTGTTTCGATGGAAGCATTCAGATATCTCCTTATTCATCGGTGTCTTCAAATTTTCTATTATAGAATACTTTGCAGAAAATTCTGCTGCTTATAAAGATGCAAGTGATAATAAAGTCATTTTTTATGGGGTTTCACAGTCAATAAATTATTATCGAATGGATATACGCTTTCTTTCTTTCGCCATTTTTGTTTTACCTTTCTACCAACAGGCAAAGATGCTCGAGGTATATAAATCAAGGGATCAAAACCCCACAATGTAAACCGCACAAGTTGATTTTTTTGCACTCTGTGGAATCTACGATCTCTGTTTCCTTAAACTTTTCTTTTAGTAAGTGCGCACAAGTGTACTATAGGTAACTGAAAGTTTTGAGACTTGCCATAAACTAAAAGTTACATTTCATTCCAGTGTTGCGAATTTCCTAGATAAATAAGGCCCAATTTTATTCTGCACGCTATAACGCAATATAAACGTTGTGAAGAATGCTACTTAATAATACTAAAGAAGTATTAATTTAATTATTTTAAATGCTATCAATGACCATATTTTTAAATTAAATTGTTATGATGCTACGGATATGGAAAGGTGGTTCTTTTTATGGTTCAGATGAATATAAAAAAAAAGAAATATAATTTCCAGCAGAAAGATGTTAGCAATCTCGACATCTTCTAAAGAATGAAAATAATTGTTCTGCATAGGTGTTACTTATTTATATGACCAGCGCACACCACAAATGTTAAAGATAATAGATAGAGCCGCACAATATCCGCGATTCACATAATACTGCAAAAATTGTATAAATTAAGCTATTTGACGACTCGCTCTTTCATTCATTCGTATGTATCTTTAACTTAGTTATACTTGTTAAAGGACAATAATAATTCACGGTTTTTTGTCGTTAATATAGTTTACAAGAATGGATGCAATAAAAAACAACCATCAGTTAATCCTAACAATACCTACTTATCGGAGAAATTTTTTATAAATTCTATTAATGTGAAATAAAAGTTAGGCAAATATTTAATTTGCAAATTATGATAATAACTTAATTTACAAGTGACAGTACAACAACCCGAATACGGAAAAGTTTCAAATATAAACAGTATGAGATGAATGCAAACATCCATTTATATCGTTAGATTTGTTACTTGCGAAATTCCTGAACATATAATTTCAAATATCCCTTCTGAATATTTCCCGTGGAATTTTGCCCTTATTTGGAGATGAGTACGCTCTGCGTGCATAAGATAAAGACAAGGACCTGACCGGATCAAGTCATGGGTCAACTCTAGCCGTCTCCTTCCCTCCCACTACTCAAGAGCCTCCTTGTCTTCCACAATTTCCCGCCAAGAAGCAATTTCCCGCCTAGATCTCTTGCAAAACACAGCCCTCCAATCAGAGCAGTTCCCGCTCTATTTTCCTCTCACTCCTCTCCAAAACCTAGTATAAGAACCCTGACCTTAAAGGACTCGGGGAGCACTCTTACTCAGTCTAGTAACGACAACGAACCTCTGTTCAAATTCTAACTGAGAGTAAGTCGGTCTTTCATAGCCACTTCTAAATAAGGTGTCTCCAGCAAGATCGGACATTAGTTCCTTTCGAGCACACTCACAATCCAAGTCCTCGGCTAGAGAGGACTATAGCAAAACCAGGCCAGGCCTGATAAAGCATTCCTGTGTAGTTCATCGCAGACGACAAATCTCTGTTGCTATTACTCTGTAAAATACTACGAGTAGGTAGGCCATAACATATTCGTCTAGACTCCAGAGTGTCTCCAGCGAGATCGGACTTTAGTTTCCTTCGAGCAAACTCACAATCCATATTCTCTGCTAGAGAGTATTTAGTTCGTAGTATATAGTTACCGCTTTTCTTTTCCTGTAATATTTTACCACCAAAGAAAATATTATTATCAGACAATTAGCCCACTTCATTCCCGAAAGACCTTAACTACGGATTGCCTTTCACCAATCTTAAATTCACGACAGGGCCCACGACGATCCGCAATTGCTGTCAAGCGGATCGTATAGAATGAAAAAGCAAGCCCTCTTTTAAGATACCTTTTTACCCCCTCTCCCCTTTTTCCTTCCACTCGTCCTGTTCGGGGTAACCCAGGTTACATTAGAACAGAGTACGACCGTCGATCCGAATAGGTGCACGGCCGATGAGTAACACTTGTTACTCGAAGTTCCAGACCGCGAATTGACCAAGCGTAGTGACGGTCAATGAACATCCACTCGTTGTTGCATGATTCGTCACTACCAGGTTTGCTGTCCGATCAACGGTTAACAAGTGTTTCCAGTCGTCACTATATAATTCGTTGATGCAATAGACCGACAATGTGTGCGTATCCCAACGACATCCAGTCGAATCCGCACACGAGAACCCCCCTCTCCTTCACCGACGAACCCTACGGCATTTCCGCTCGGTGTTGTAGGACTCATCCAACGCAATCCTACCAAAATAATCTCACTCCTACAAGGGACTCGTAACACATTCTTTACCGTAATTATACTTTAGTACAATTATAAAAGCAAATTTGTTTATGGATGCTGTGGAATTCGATACAAAGATATACAAAATCAAACAACTTGTATCGTTATTTATGTCTTCTATTACTGGTGTTACTAAAGGGCGGCAGCAAAAAAGTATCCAACATAAAAAATTGTATAAAAACATGATTCTATTAAATCCACTTCCGGTTGCGTTAAAAAAACCAAAATATGCCCCCGTCGATAGCGTTTAGATACTTTTTTGACGTTGTTGTTGATAATGATAAACGACAATATAAAAGTGACAAAAACGTTTTTTCTTTATGACATATAATATTCTAACATTTCAGAACACGTAAAAAAAACAGCCGAAAGTAACAAATAAGAGAAAGTGAAGACAACAAATTGTCTGACCTTGCCAATAAATGGGCATAAAGAAGTCGTCGAGCTGAAGATAATTGAAGGTTGGAGACAGTTTGGGAACCGTTCATAACGTATGAGTATAAGTACAGCTACTCTGCAACACATGGCCAATTATTCCTGCTAGTCCTGTACAATGCAGGACACCATTTTCTCAGTCCCCATCTGAGTGAGAGAACGGCGGGATAATTCAACGATTATCTCCCAGAGGATAATGTTCACATAAGGTTCGCCCAGATATGCTAAGATTAATTTGCGGAGTAGAAGAAAAAGCTGAAGTACTGTCGCTTTCCCAAAGACAGAAGCATCATTTGGTCATCATCACAGGTCGTTACAACAGCTGACTCTAATTGTAATTGTTACCCAACGACGGACGTATCATTTTGCAAAACTTGTACTAAATATCTCAGAAACCCGAAGCCAACTTCGTCTATTTTCATTGCATTATAAACTGTGAAATTGTGTATTTACTAGATGCGAGTAAATCAACATGTTCCAAACACAGACAAAATTATTTCCCTTACAAACCTACAGACGCATTCTAAAATACGTTAATAGTCGCTATAAATAGTGTAGCCTAGCGGAGAAATGAAAACGTTTGTACAAATGCATGTAGATATCTGTTTCAAGGTCATTCTCGTTTTTTTAAAGGGAACCTTTCCAGCATTGCAGCTTCATGACCAAAAATAAGATAATTTAAATAATATACGACCTTTAAGCGATTTTTTATAAGAAAAATTCATAAAATTTGTGCGTTTAGTAGTTTAGGCCAATAGCCTTCTTCAGGTTTCTAGAAGAGTATTGTTTGTCGGTGAGGCTCCGGCATAACAATTTATGATATATACTCAGAGACCATTTTTTTTCGATGGGGAATCTTGAAAAAGACTACAGCAGACACTGGGGCAAACTGTTGGTTGTGTCAGGTTTCAGTGACTAAACCGCCACCGGTTCTCTCTACTGGATCGTGAGAGATATTGCTAGGAGTACGTTAGTATACAGAGTGAATCAGAATCCAGAGGAGAAAATTTAATAGGTGATAAAACACATCAATAAAGCAATTATTGTAACGGAGTATATGGGCGGAATGCAAGGGGTGGAAAGTTGCAGGGTAATTTTCCACCGTCATATTTAACGCGCTGACAGCCACGCGGATGGCCGATGGCTGACATGGCGGTTAACGTGTTAAAGAAATATTACGAGAATGAGAGGAAATATTTCCGAAAACATTTTATTAACAGGAATGATATTGATTTATATGCTCAGAGAAAAAAAGTTAAATGGTAACACGCGAATTTATGAGGAAATATCCGTCAGGCCACGCACGTTGCTCAGAACTGCGCTGGTTTCGTGGAATAGTAATGACAAGCACATTTCTAAGATTAAAACATTCTCGATGCAGATGTGTAAACATATTACGACCATTGTGTCTTATCCTAGCAAAAGATTATTACGTTTAGAATGAAATGCTAATGGGCATTCATTAAAGGCGATAAACACCAATCGTATTTTGTCTTGGTTATCGTTTGGTTCGCTAGATAATATTTTATTGAAATGGGTCAAATCAGCAAAATCGGCTTATACAAAAGATAAATTGTATAAAACGATCGGTCCTCAGACTCAAAAGCATTTCTACCGTGGTTTCCGGAGAGGATGGCTAGTTATTTGAACAACGAAATGGCAGATACGCACTTACAAGTGTGCGGTGCGGTGGACGGAATGCGTACGAATCATTGCGACTTTACCGCGACCGGCATCCGGAGCATATAAATCAATAACATTTAGTAAGTTTTAATCTTAGAAGTGCGCTTAGCATTGTTATCCCACAAAACCAGCGCAGTTTTGAGCAGCGCGCGTGACTGACAATTTTTCCTCATTAATTCGCGTGGCAGTTAGCGTGCTACCCTTAATCTTTTTATTTTTGAGCATATAAATCAGTAACATTAGTGTTAATAAAGTGTTTTGTGAAATATCTGCCCTTATTCGTGTGATAATTCGTTAACACGTTCGTCGCCACGTCAGGCATCGACGACGCGCACGGCAGTCAGCAAGTTAAATGTGACGGTGCAAAAATATCCTGTGGTTTTTTATTCCTTGAGTTGCGCCCCATATATTATTTGACAAAAAGTGCTTGTATTCATGTGTTCTAACACCCCCTAAATTTTTTCCCTCGAATTCTAGCTCACCCTGTATTGTTGCAGAAGAGAACGCTTTACAAGGTGCTCAATATTATCGTTGCGAACTAAGCTGAACCTGTTGTCTAATCTAGTCACATTGCAATATAATTATTGATTCACAGTAATAATACATTTTCTGATTAACAAGTGCAACAGCATTTTGTCACTTTAATCGGTGAAGATGTTATAATATCACTTTTAGGACACTTCGTTGCTGAATAAACATATTATAGGTGTACGAAACTATGTAAATAAAAGGGGCATTGTTGGAGTTTGAATAAAATAAATGAACAAGTTACCTGATTAAATTTGGCGAGCTTCCTTGCGTACTCGATAGCACAAGCTTCTGAGTGACTCCTAGTTAGATTTCCATCAAAACTGCCTTCAATGTTCTCTCCGCAATCAAGACTGGAACTTCTCACAGCTCTTTCGAGCTCGGCGAGCTTCTGCCGCTCGTTAAGTATTTTTAATTTCTTAACAAATGGTAATCCACAATACTCTGGCGATAGGTCATCCACAGACGCATACATTTTCGTCTGCTGTCTTAGATGTACAAGATTTTGTTTAAGTTGTGGCTTCCGGCTGGGTGGACTTCTTTGTGGTGAATTATCCTTCGCCGTAAGTGATGCATCTTTAAGCATTGCCCAAGGCTTCTTTACACAACTTTCATTGGCGCTCCCCGATTCGGCAGGCGCGCTCGTTGATTTCGTCACTGGCACTTGGTCCTGGACAGAAGCTGAACTTTGCCCAGAAGGTCGTTTTTGTGGTGGCACTTCGTATGCTTCCTCGTGGATTGTATTTCTTGGTAGCAGCGGCTCCTTGGTCTCTTTACTGGCCTCCTTTTCGGCTTGCGCCTCTTGTTCATTCTTGGCCTTAAGCAAGAGTATTCTTTGAAGGAACGGCAAATTTGGGTTGGTGGGATTTAATGGTTCGACTGAAGCCTGCTGCTGCTTTTGTGCTTCGGGGAAGTGGACCTGTGTCTCCATGAGATTCCGACGTTCTTCACGCTCCTCTTTCTCTTTAAGTAGTCTAAGTCGCGAGAGAAGGGGAAGACCCGCACCCAGCGGCGAAACAGGCGCGTTCTGAACACCGCCTGCTGCTGAGGGCTCTTGCGTATCGTCTATCTTCTGCTGTCTTTTTAGTGCCGGCCCTTTCGGCGTTAGTGGTTGTAGTTCCAAACTTTCCTCCGGTCTGGTGTTCCGTCTACTTTTCCTCAGTACATTCTTCAGACCTTTCACGTCGCTCTTCAGCTTGTCTACGATTCTTTTGCCCGTACTGTTATCTGAAGAGTCGTGTCCTGGCGATGTTGGCTGTCGTGAGGCACGTGCCACCCTCTTCGCTTCCATTAGACGCTTTTTACCTAAACTCTGAAGAATCTCTTGAGCCTCCGGATAGTCTTTCATTGCAGCGAGAACATCCTCGCGTGACAAGCTAAACAATTCCGAGTAGCCCACAGATCGGACGTCTGCTGTGCGCCTGAAAGTGCAGTTATTTGATAGACAAAAGTGAAGTATTATACATGTAAATCGACTTACAATTAGTATAAGGAAACAGTATGCATACAGGGTGATTCTAGTAACTGGACTAAGCTATAACTCTTTTTTGAATAAAAGAACAAAATCGTAGAGGAAAAGTTTGTATTAGTCGAAAGGCTCTGTCATCCCATGCACCGACCTTTTTCCCAAGTGCATCAGTGCATAGGCAAAGTGCAGTTGCACTGTTTTTGTTAATTCAACGTATGTACTCAATGGTATAAGAGTTCGTATAAAGCGAAATATCTCGTAAACTATTGTTTTTTCGATGATTTCCCTTATACACTCTTATTGCAGAAGGGGCTAAGGAGCGCGTTTATGTAAAAGAAAATGGGTGGTTCAATTAAAAAAAACAGTGCAATTGCACTTTCCACGTGCACTATTGCACATGGGAAAAGAGTCGGTGCATGGGTTGATAGAGCTTTCGACTCATACAAACTTTTCCGCTACGATTTTGTTCTAAATTTATTTAAAAAACAGTTACAGCTTGGCCTAATTACTAGAATCACATTGCATTTGTGTTCTGTTCAATGTTTTCTTTGAGATGTTTTGCACTATTTGTTATAGACGTAGCAATACGGACAATTTTTATTCGTATTGTAACTTCCTCTGACTAAATTTCTATTTTTGTATTATTTCATTATCTTTCATATAATCAGAAGTATTCACCTCAGCTTATGCAAAATTAAGTATTAATTGTTAAAATCTTTACGGTCAAGTTGTGCGAGTTTCCAGGTAGGAGCAAGCGATTAAATCTCAAAACTTACAATATATTTTGATTCCTATCATTTTTAAACCAACTACAATGTCAATGTAAAATTCGTACATGAGAAAACTACAAAAAAATAACATTGCTCTAATGAACAATTCCAGATATTATATGGTAGCGCCAGATGAGAAAATCAATAAAACAATAAATTAATAAATCAGTAATAAAAGAATATGTAGCTGATAATTGGGTAGTTGCCGAGGTGATAACAAATGGCTTGTTGTATGTCACCGAGGCAACACGTTCTTCTTTGGAGAAAGTAGGTGAGTACTTTAAGGAGGCGTGTGCGCGAGGCTGATGACCCAATGTCATCGGTGCATCGATTGCACATGCAATTATAAACATTACAACAAAGGATCTGGCCATGGAATGGAGAGAGTTTAGGCTCTCTGGAAAGAGGACCGTTGTCAAGGGGCAGAACCTTGGTGTAAGAAAAGTCTAGAGGTTCATAAAAATTATAAACTTTGTAACATATATATGTTTACCTAATTGTACTGAACTAAAATATCGAAAAAGCATCTAGACTCAAAACAAATTTTCCGGGAATTTTCGTAGTTACAATGTTATACCGATGGCCCAGACAGCAATGCAGATCCGTATTCAAATACTTTGGCACAAATGAAATTTAAAAATAAAAAATAATAAAATATCTTAAAGTGGAAACTGCTTATAATGTTTACACATTGTTTTACAAACATATGTTTATTTCATTTCTAGGTTCAGTTCTAACGAGCAGGGAATTTTTGTTCTGAGACAGTATGGTTGTTCAATAATGAGCTATGGATGAAGGATATATGAGCCGTTCAGTCCACACATCGATTAACTCCATAAAACGAAAAGTTGAGAAACGCGATGATGTAATGTATATTGTTTTTTAAAATTTCTCTGATAATATGAATTCAAATATATAATGTAGAATGCATAATTGCAGATATAGCTTTCATCTAACGGTATATAAAATTAATAAGAAAGAATAGCCAACAAACAATCGTTAGTAATGTTACAGTTTTTATGTGACTGGTGGAGTTAATCGATTTGGCAACTGAAAAAAGTAATAAAGTTAAATTTAGTCTTTACATTTTTAAGTTTTTTATTACAGAAAAAGTTAGTTATTATACATTTTTATCACAGCTTTTCCACAAAAATGAATGTTGGCAGTTCTGTTATAATATAATTTTTGTAATTAATTCATAGCAGCTTTATGTTAGCGGCATTATTCTTTGGGATGATTCAGCAATATTATAAATAATGTCTTCTTCATCAGCTGTATGCGAGGATTCGTCATTTCGATTTGTTGACAAGTTCTTATAGTACTCGTGTTTAACAGGAGGAATGAATTTTAGCAGGTCCATCATGTCTCTCCATTTTTCCCTTGTCACAGTTCTACCTTTAGGATATAATAAAGGCTGATCTATATTTTTCAAACTTAGCGGTCTACCCACTAAAGATTTTCTTATATTAATGGCTTGAAATTCTGTATCTTCATTATAGTCACATTTGAATTGTATGAGATAGGGTTTGGACCTTTCTAACTTTATCCAGCGTATTTTAAGCCAATTTACTGGAAGCCCTGTGACGGTTACTTTTCTGTTAATGATAGACTGTTCTAAAGGTTTTGTTGACAAAAAATCTTGGTGAGTCATTTGGATTAGATGAAATGGCGCTTTCTTTTTACATGTTTTGATTATATGGTACCAATCATCTGGTGAAAAAATGTTTTGATTTTTTTTCGCACATGACTCAATAATGGCAAAATCTGAGTCATTGGGCAAATAGCTGTGTCCACTTACTAAAAATTTCATGTCAATTGATTCAGCTTTGATTTCCGTGCTTTGAACAAGTTTCAATAAACTTAAGACGGTTTTAATATTTCTGTTTTGCCCGGTACACGAATCCGAATATGTTATTATTTTTTCGAAGTTTGCAGCGTAAGTCTTTATGTACTTTATTAGACAAGATGAAATTTCTTAAGACCCACGAGATCCTTCAGTTTCTGGCCAAACAAACATGTGGCTTATATTTTTATTGAATTCATGACATCCAAAATTATAAACATATAAATTTCGCTTATAATAAGCTACGGATGTGGTCAACTTGGGAAAGGCTAAAGCTTTTTCCAAGTCAAAAAAAAATACGAATAATTTTTCCGATGTTGCCATTCAATCGGCAGCCATTTGACTGCGAGCCCGTTCAGCCTCTTCTAAGTGAGTTTCCTTTTCAATTTTTGCCATCTTAATTCCCTCATCGTCTGAAGATTGAATTTTTATTTGAAAAGCATCACAAGTTTGACACGTATCCTTTGATGGTTGTTTAAAATGTAAATTAAATTTTGTAGAGAACACATTATAGTAATATTTTTCTTTCACTGGTGCTACGTTTTCCTTTTCACATTCTGTGACGTATAGTTCATACATCTTCTTAATATTTAAGTCAGGATTTAAATATTGTCGCCTTGGATTATGAGCTCTGGTGTAGTGACTACTGTAGGCTGGAAATGACTTTATATGCTTTATAACATTTGTATCATCTATTTTATTGTTTGCAACGCTGCCTTTGCGCTTATCAACCAAAGATGTAACTTGTTCTTTAGAACAACAATCGTATATCCGCCCGTCACTCACCTGATAAGTGTCTCTAAAATATTTTTTACAAACGGGAATATCAAGTCTCTCTTTTCGAAAGTAATATGTAAACGAATGTGATCTTCGTTCTTTAGTTTCATTCGTAGGGCGCCTTCTTTTTATTATGTTAACTTTGATACAACCTCTTAAGAAAATATTTTGGTCAAGTTGACTATGTAAACTATAAAATGCTTTCATGGCAGCCTCTCTCTCATCCGAAATAATTTTTTGATTGCAATTTTGACGGCATCTGCATTGTATATCGACAAATGTTTTTCAGGTATTAATTTTCCTCCCCTATTCCTGTATGCCAAACCTTTTATCCTGTTATGCCTTTGTAAATTTCGTATCCATTTAACAGGATTACGACTTCTTTTCCTCCCAATTAATGTGTTTGTTGGGTTTGTACTGTTACAATCCGATGAATCCGAGGAAAACGATAAACGTCTTCTTGGACCAGACTTTCTGTTAATAAATCGTATTGAAGAATCATCACTGCTTTCCTCACTCACATTATTAGTCTCACTCATCTTGATTATAACGATATAATATTTATTTCTTTAAAAACAATCTGGGAGTAATGTTGAAAAGACTAAGAAGTACACAGTAACATTCAGCGTGCGAGATCACTGCTATACTAACTACCGTTTGCATTGCGCTTCTTTTTATCTGTTTACCGATGCGATTTTGTTACGAATATTATTGAGAGGGAGAGAGCATCTTTGGCTGTTTAAAAACAAATAAGCGTCGATGCACGGCCAGAACAGATACAGCGTTACTGAAACGATTTACATTAGAGTATGGAGTTAATCGAAATGGCTTCTGAAATAAATTACTTATTATTCAATGGCTAAAAAAATTTGCCATTTAACGGTGCTAATCTTTATTATTCAGGAAAGTTATTATAAATATAAAAAGTTATGACTATACCAAGGGCTTTGACACTTAAATTTAAGATTTTTGAAAAAGTGGAGTTAATCGATGTGTGCACTGAGCGGCTCATATGCTAGTATGTGGGAACTATTTCCGGCGACAATAACAAAATAATAATTTACATATGTTTACTCGCAGGTGCAGTTCGAAATTATAATTACAGGTATGTGTTTGTAAACAATGCTCTGCGTTTTCTGTTTTCAATGTACAGTATACTGAAATTCGTCATTTTAATAAATGAACGTAGTAACAATAGCTATTTAGTAATAGTAACAATAACTAGCAATTTACGTAATTTGAAAATAGCAAAGTGATTGCCCATTTTGTTCACGATAATCATAATCCTAGAATTTATACGAAATTAACTACTGAAATTTTAGTCTACCACGGTCGAAATTACGAGCGGCAACTGCATTATTATATTATACATACATTATAGGTAACAACGACTTTTGAAAATAAATACATTGATTGTCCACCTGAATAACAATCATTACGTAACGGGTATTGAAGTTTGCGACGCAACTTTGACATGCAATAGTAATTTAAACACGTAAGGAAATTTTTATTAATAAGATTTTTTGTTGCTCTGTACGAAATGTATGGAGCGCATCCGGAGAACTAACATCAATTTGATTCGCTTTAACTCTTCCGACTTTTTAATTTTCCACCAAACTTTTCTCTATTATGATTGAATAATCGTTTTCGTTACAACACCTACCAGGGATACAGTTTTTAACGGGACGTATTGAATAGTGACTTTACCGCAGACAATCCATAGATCAAATAAATGCTATTTCTTGCCGAATGCACAAATTAAAACGATCACAGCAATTGAAGAGCGCATCATGTAATCACCACAAGAGTGTTCGTAGAAAATTTAGCATAGTTCAACGCATAATACGAATTAAAGTTGAAAATCATGAATATTATTTAACGGGGGTCAGAATCGTTAATTCGGGGCAGAGTAAAAAAGTTGGTGGGTAATCAAATTTCCAACGTTCGATACAGTAGCATAGGAAAGTTATATTTGGTTCCAGAAAATAAATATTATGGTAAAGTAGTCACTTCTAAAGGTTACTTTTTCCCCGAGTTCCCATTAAACTTTTATTTAAATGGAATGTCACATTTTCATTATTTTAGTATGATAGCAGATGTCACACACCTATAATTGCGACCAATAAATACTATGACTGTATATGTATGTATACTTAAATGTATGTAGCCCGATGAAAGGGCAGAACGGTCAAAAGCACCGTCTGAAAGAGTTATACAGTTATGGTAATAAATTCCGACTGAAGTTTTTGAGACTATATTTCCTACTTTTTGCTTGCTTACCCAAACCAACTGACCTACCCAACCTGTTAATCAACCTCTTCTGCATTCCTCCTAACATACAGCTCATTCTCACTACTCCTACAATAGTGAAGATTGAAAGTAAGGTAACAAAATCACGCTAAAATCATAGTAAACTCAGGGTATGTGAATTTTGATTGTAAGGCTAATAGAAATTGAATGTGAGGCTTTAGATTGTAAGGCTTGTAATAAGATAATTTATATTGGATTAGAGTTACAGTGGCAATTTGAAAACTTTTCAGAACATTACTACCCTTCGTTCTGCTTTTTTAATTTTTGCACGACTAAATATATGCTCCATATACAAGTAAATGGTTATTCAGTTTCAATTTAGTGACACTACTATTTTTTTAGACCGTTTTAATATTCGTATGTTGTAATGTATGTGTGCGATGTATGTAAAACATCCGCAAGAATAGAAATCGAATTTTTTGATTATGTGCATCACGATCAACCTTGTAATTTTTGTTCAGATATTATTCTCATATAAATATTTTGTATGTCTTAAACGTTGATTTTCTTCTCGTACGTGTCTGTAATATTCTAAAACAAATAGACTGCTGAAATGGATAATCTTTGTTTATGTGAGCAAACATATAGAGGAAAAATATCGTTTTTACATAATTTTAAACAATTTCATATATACGAAGGGGTACCCAAAAGTAACCGGAATCGTACTTCCACGTAGCGTGTACTTGTAGTACGAGGTTGCGCCGGTAGGGGAAGTATATGGACCTCTTTTCAGTCATTGTGTCAAGTGGCGCCCCCCGATGACGACGCATATGGTTTTTATGGGAATTCTTTGACAGAGTATGTAGTAAAGGTTTGACACGGAAATGGGGACATTTTGACTCATTTTCCACTTGCTCCTTTATATATGAGGCATTCCATGCCAAATCAGACACTTCTGTACCTCACCCCCTTTCCATTTTTTTTTCAACATTTTTTATGTTTTTAAGACCGATGAAATACGCGTTCATGAATTTTATCAGATTTTTTTGACCATCCGTTTCGAAAATATGAATTTTCTTAAAATTTGGGCTCTTTTTTTTCAAACGCTCATAACTTTGCGAAAAATGCACCAATTCGATTGTCCTTTTTTTTTCAAAATTTGTGTTTTTGTATGCTCCTTCAAGAAGTTTTTATTGATTAATTTTTATTTAAAGCACAATTCTTTTTTTATTTCAAAACATGTCCACATCGATTTTTTTTTAAAAATTCTCAAAGAAACTTTGATGCATGTAAGTACTAAAAAAATTTGTCTGATCGTGGGGAAACTCTTCGTTCTATTTTTTTTCTTTATTTGAAAATATCTATTCTATCAAATCGTAGGTTCCGTGTATTTCCACCGTGACAGAACGGATATTTTCGGACGGAAAAAAATCGGACGGGGCATGCATCTCGAAAAAAAACATTTTTCATTGAAACGAAACATACGATTTGATAGAATAGATATTTTCAAATAAAGAAAAAAAATAGAACGAAGAGTTTTCCCACGGTTGGACAAATTTTTTAAGTTCCTACATGCATCAAAGTTTCATTGAGAATTTTTTCAAAAAAATCGAAGGGGACATGTTTTGAGATAAAAAATATTTTGTGCTTTAAATAAAAATTATACAATGAAAACAATAATTTTGATAAAAATTATATTTTTTTTCTTGAAAGAGCATTCAAAAACAAATTTTGATAAAAAGAACGATCGATTTGGTGCATTTTTCGCAGAGGTTTAAGCATTTGAAAAAATAGAGCCTAAATTTTAAGAAAATTCATATTTTCGAAACGAATGGTCAAAAAAATCTGAAAAAATTCATGAACGTGTGTTTCATCGGTCTTAAAAACATAAAAAATTAAAAAAAAAATCGAAGGCGGTGAGGAACAAAAGTGTCCGATTTGACATGGAATGCCTCATATATTGTTTCCTCGACTTTAATGAATCATTTACCTAAGTAATAATTATCTGAGGAGTTGTGTAAAACATAATATAATATGAATTCACCCTACGCAAATGAATGTATTGTAGTTGAAAAGTGTTTTGTTATTACGTGAATAATATTTAATGAACCCAGATTATCAATAAATAAATAATTAAAATTCATATGCCTTAAAATGTAACATTGGTTGAATAATATGCTTGAATTGCAGGGAGTAAGATCAAGTATATTGAAAATACGAGATAAATGAAAGATAGACTTACTTGTTCAATCCGTCTAAATTTAAAATTCCTATTTCGCCAAAAAAGTCGCCAGCTTTCATGGTTGTTAGGACTCTTCCGGTTTCACTTTTTACTTCTAAAATGCCATCTGCGATTATAAACATTTCCCTTGCAACTTCACCCTTGCGACATATGGAATCACCTGGAGTAAAGATATAGGCTTTCATCTTTAGGACGAGGTCATGTAGAAATTCTGGCTGACATTCCTAAAATGTGAAAACCACGTATTGGTAATCAGATCTTCTTAAATTATCATGGCCGCCACAATTCACGTATGCAAAAGGATCAATGGTAAACACTCTAATGGATTCCAAATATCTCTTATTGCGTCAGCGCAGTGTTATATCCGTCAGTCAAAATTTGTTTTATTGATAAATAAACTGTAAAAATGACTGTGTTGCAAATCCGATAAGTACTATCGTACATAATAATTGAGCGGGTTTCATTTTGACCGCAGTGTTATTCGCTCCGAGGGCAACAGCGCTAGCGCCACGGGTGACGCTTTTAAGAACTTCGTACGCATTTTACGTTATTATTAACACGTTCCGTGCCGCGTGGGGCGTACGCGACACACGCTGAACTATCCGCTCAGGCCGCTTGCTGGTCCTTAAAAATTAAATTTATTCTTTGTTGTGTAATACATATTAAAATTTATACCCTTTTCTTGCTAATAAAGCTTTGTATTATTGAAAAATTGTAAGGCGTACGTCAAAAACGAGTTTATTTAATTGTAAAAGTGTGGGTCATATAGCCCCACGCGGCCTGAACGGAAAGTCTTCAAAAATCGGTCCGACACGGAACGTGTTAAGCACATGTCCGTATATGTTTACATCTATATTAATGATATAAAAAGTGTTTAATTATTTTATATAAGCTCATAAAGCGTCTGAAAAAATTATGGATTCAAATCCAAAATAAATTTTGAAGTGCTGTGTCGAGAATTGTCATAATACTACAAGAAATTCTAAATGTGAATTTTACAGTTTTCCATCTGCTATTTATCATGATATTTATTTATGCTTGTATTATTTTAATAAAAAACCTGCAGACCAGATTAGCTTGAATTCCACAAAAACGGAGTAGAATTTGTAGTTTTTATTTTGCTGGAAACAAAAAATACGATCGCCCAGAAAGTCCAAGTTACATACCATCTATTTTTGACTGTTCAACGAAAACATCGAAAAGAGCAACATCTTCAGTCAATCGGTACGTAATTTTATTTTATAAAGTAAAAAAATTGCTCGTATGTACGATTGTTATTTTTAATATTTTTTGTTCGGTGTCAACAATTTTTAAAAAGAAGAATGCAACATTCAGCTGCTGCTAATTATGATATTAAGAAATAAAAAGTTTAAAAGCGCTCGAGAATTATTTGCAAATTTAAATTTACAAAACGAAAATTCTACAGCTGATGACCAAACAACTTGTGATGTTGAAACCAACGTTAATTTTTTATCTGATGGCGATGAGAGCACTGACAATTTTTACAAAAAGAATACTGTATTTATTTGTAGTAACCATCATGATTCAAATGTCTGTGATGTGGAAACACAACATACCAGGAAAAGACAAAGTAAAGTCTAATTCAAGTACAAATGCGAATTGTTTACTTATAGTTAATTTGTTATATTTGATCACTGATATTTTTACTCATAAATAATAATTATTTAAGTAATAATATTTTTTTCTTAAATACGCATTGTTTTCATGAATTATTACTGGGAGTGAAGTTATTTTTTTTGCACGGATAGCGCTTCGCGCGGTTGCCCTCGGAGCGAATATGCAAAATATAATATACAAAATATACATAAGCAATATGTGTATAAAATTAAAGCAGGATTATATCCAGAAATGATTAAAAACCTGTCTACAAACTATTATAATTAGGTTAGAAAAGAATATAAAAAGATCAATGGAAGGTCATTGCGAGTGGGTAAAAGTAGGAAAGGGGTAGAGGACTGCGGAGTGACAGACCTTATTAAAGTGGTTCGAGGGCGCAATTAAAAGTGGCATAGGCACACCAATTACAAGTACCGGTAATGACCGTTTTCAAGGAGACCTTTCCTCAGTTCACCTTTGTTTCCATGCTGTTGTATGTATATCTATACATGTAAGTACATGACATCCCTTAAAGGCAAGTATCAGAGTATGAAATCACATATCTGTCCATTTTCATAACACGAGAAGTTTTGTCTTGACTTTATATCTTTACAAGTGCAATATTTTATACCAATATGAAAACTTGGAATCTTATTAGAATTTCTGTCTTATTGTTTAAGCTGTAAGAAAATAAAGAAATGTACGTAGGTTTATGTTTTGTACGTTTACTTAATATTAATTTAAAATACTGGTGCAAAACATGTAACCTCGACAGGGTCATTTTACTTGATGAAAATAAATATGTTCTTCATTTGAGTGAGTTTCTCTTGCTTCTGCGGTAACTAATCCCTATATTTTTGAGGAAAATGAAAACTGGTGGTAGCAACGCAGAACTGATTTCTTAATCTTAATCCGGAAATGCCAACAACCTTGTTGGTGTTAATACAATATTAGTCCAGCAATAATGCTGCTGATCCTGAATTATGAGAATTACATAGCTGAGTTAATACTTTTTTAAGACTATCGTCAAGCTGTATCAACCGATAGAATAAGCAAAGAGAATACAAAATTCCATCTATAAATGAAAATAAGTCTTCTCATGGTTGAAGTGATAAGACCAAAATATGCCCCACATAATACCATGTAAATTACTTTTAAAGACACTCGGTATGTTCTAGCATCAATATCAAATCATAATTAATCATTCTTTGAGTAATATTATTTTGAGGAAATCAGTATTGCGGAGGGGCAGTGAGAATTTTTGGCCAGACGCAAAAGCGCGGAAAAAAATTGCCTGTCCTTGTTAACAAACCGATGTAAAGGGGTCAGGGAGCCAGAACTTGCAGATGTTTCGAGATGATTCGCGATCACGGCCCACGACTCACTTGCATTCACGCCTAGCAATGCACTTCTTTGCAGGTCTTACTCGCCCTTAGTAATAAAGAAGCATATGGGGCATTCCATGCCAAATCGGACAGTTTTGAACCTCACCCCCTTCGATTTTTTCTAAAATTTTATATGTTTTTAAGACCGATGAAAAACGCGTTCATGAATTCTTTCAGATTTTTTTGACCATCCGTTTTGGAAATATGAATTTTCGTAAAAGTTGGGCTCTTTTTTTCAAATGCTCATAACTTTGCGAAAAATGCACCAATTGGATCGTTCTTTTTTCCAAAATTTGTGTTTTTGAATGCTCTTTCAAGAAAAAAGATGATTATAATTGAAATTATTGTTTTCATTGTTTATTTTTAATTTAAAGACCAATTTTTTATTTAAAAATACTCAAAAAAACTTTGATGGATGTAAGAATTTTTAAAATTTGTTCGATCGTGGGGAAACTCTTTGTTCTATTTGTTTTCTTTATTCGGAAATATCTATTCCATCAAATCGCATGTTGTTGTTAAAATTTCATATTCAATCAAGCATGAGAAAATGAACAAATTCGACATTTTTTATTTCTACGCCGGATATGAATTTTATGTGATTACGTCTTCAGTGGCGAAAAGGATTTCTCTCATATGAAAAGCTATCAGTGAATAATTTTTCCGTTCTCTTCTTACCATATTCTCGAACTGAATTAGCGCAATCATTGTACGCCGAACTGCGGCCTTGCGAAACCGCCATTAACAAAATCATAGCCCAGAACTTGCTGGTTTTCTGTTTCGACCGTTATTCTGTATGGCAAAAAGTAGGAATTTATCACAAACGACGTTGATTTTTGCACCGCCAATATCGGTATTTTCGAACAGCTACTTCTCACCTTAATATTCACCCTCTTTCTCTCTGACCAGGTTTGGCCGTGTCTACTCGATGTGAAGTACCGTAAGCACATTTGGCAGATCATGAAGTTGTTGCTCTCAGCTCGACAAAAAAATCGCGACAATCATAATTAAGTATATTGCCTTTTTGTAAGCTAACCGCTGCCACGACATACCATATTATATTCATATCCTTAACATACACAGTCCCGCCAAAGATAACATTACAGGTTTTCACGTTGACCTTGACCGAAAGTATCGTGCCGTGATTATAAAAATAAATAAATCCAGTTGAAAAAACACCGATGATCTTTAAGACCGAATGACCGAAGAAAATTACGCTTTGAACAAAACTTATTTTCTCATAATATTTTGAGAACCAAATAGGTTCTTCGTCAGGCATTTCTTCATATCAATAAATTGAACTGACAATAGGAGGACCAGGGTTGTGGGACATCGATTTTGTTCAAATTATGCACAGATCATCTTTAGCCAAAAATATCTTCCTAAAGCGCGAATTAAGTGCTTTAATTTACTTGAAAACAATTAAGTATAATTTGCTACATTTCATAACTTTCCGGGCGTTTTTATTTCGGCAAGATGATTATATGTATAGGAATATTGAGATTGGGAAAAAACAATATAAAGGAACAACCCAGATCTGATTCTTTTATTGATGTAATGAAATAACGGTGCCTTGGTTGGAACGGCTATACTCAGGTTATCATTCGTAATTAGAATAGATTATTTGAACTTCTTGCTAATAACTGTCACTCATACCGTGTCTCATGATGTTGGTCGTGATTAATATGGATTGCGGATTTCTGTTTCATAACAGTGACAAATAACAACATGAGAGCGATATAGTGAGTGATGTAAATCAAGAAAATGTATTGTTGGAGGAAGTGTAGGAGTCAACATCTTACTCAAGCATTGAATTTTACTCTGCGTCCTCACTATTCCAGAAAGAAAAAATGCAGCACACCTCGTTGATAGAAAAAGTAAACACTGTAACGCTTGCAAGAATGCATCTAACGTGGTGTTTACAAACGTTGCAGGAAAAGGGAGAGTTTCACTTCAAAAGAAAAGCCCAAATTCCTAGACGGGAGTAAGAAATAGCCAAAAGTTAAATTTTGTGCTCACGTGAAAAAGTAGGCTCACCATACGTCATTAAAGCAAGAGATTTTTGTGTTTTTGTGTCAATTTGTACAAAGGAACTCTGTGCTTGCAAGAACCAAGTGTATGTTTTGGTCCCAAGGCTATGGATCACATATCAAAATTAACTGCTGAACTAAAAAATGATCATGTAACATGTGTAAAGTAAGCCAAACTAACCAAAACGAAACAAGCTAATTATTTAAATCAAATATAACCATTTACGAAAACGGATAAACGTTTGGTTTCCGGTTCGTGGACTGATCAAATAGATCTGAGCGTATATAATGAGTTTCTGAATGCCAATAATGTTAGTTTGTCCATTTTGCAAGCAGTTTCGTCTCATTCTATATCGTTATGTCGGTCTTGCGATGTATATTTTTACCGGCAAGTTCATTCATTTATTTAAACGTATACAAATTTGAACAACACTTCAAGAACAACGACGGAGTTTAACTCGTCGCGAAGACGCTATTAAAATGCATTATTTAAATCAACAACACTTATCTGTGCCAATTTGTTCGATAATAATTAAATACGCAAGGTACGCGTCAAAATTAATAGATTCCCGTAATTGTTTTTAAACGTAAGTCGGTTTTGTTTTTGTGAACATATCATGCAAACAGTATGTACGTATAAAAATGTACCATCTACTGTAATCCAGTCCCACCGTCGCTAATGAGCCTGCAGTCGATGCGACGTAAAAACCAAAAAGAAGAAGCAGAAGAAGTATGTACGTGAAAAATATATTTGTACTGTATTTTTCTAACATTACGCAGAATAATTGTTGCGGCATGGGAGTGGGCGAGACAGACTACTAGCTATCCTTGTCACACTAGGTCATTCCATGTCAAATCAGCCAGTGGTTGGAATCGACCCCTTTTGATTTGGCATAATTTTGGTCAGAACTTTTCTTTTATCATATAACACAGTTCTGACAAAAGAAAATAGTTAAAAAAATTTTTTTTGAAAGTTATGCTAAGTTTAGAATTTTTCAATTTTCCAGTGTCTTAATCTTATTTTTTAAATATCTCGAAAACTATTATAAGTGTTCAAAGTGTTATACTACGTATAATTGAAAACTATTATAGGCAGTTACAGACGAAGATTTTGGGTCGCCCACTGGAGAAAAGGACAGTAGGACTCACCGTCGGTCACCTTCTATGTAGAGTACAGAGAGGTGAAATCACGAGACATTCGTCGATACTAGACAAATAGTAGAGTACAATAATACAAACTTGAACGTTATAACGTCGAAAGTTTGAAACGAACGGGCTCAGTTATAAAAAAATCGGACATTGCGCGTCGAGCAAACTGCATGACCTACAAAACGAACCAAACTCCTGTAAATCCCCCAAAATTAATAAATCGTTGACGTTTTCCCACAGAATCAAACCTCCTGCGATTAATCACGATCCCAAGAAAAATCCTCCCTACACAGTTATCTCTGAAATGTTTGCAGTGCCCAGAAAATTTATATTTATTATGCTTTTACGATAAACATTGCTGAATAGTTGTACATCATATTTATCTCCGCTTCTGTAATATGTACAGGGTGGTTCAGAATTCGACGGAGAAAATTTAAGGGGTGATAGAACATATCAACACAAGCAATTGTTTGTAAAATAATGTATGGGCGGAACGCAATGGGTGAAAACTTACAAGGTAGTTTTTCACCATCACATTTAACACGCTGACTGCCAGACTACCGCGCGCGTCGCCGATCCCTGACATGGCGGTTAACGTGTTAAAGAATTATCAGAAGAATGAGAGGAGATACTTCAGCAAACGTTTTATTAACAGAAATTATTTTTATTTATATGTTTTCCGAAATATCTCCTCTTATTTTTTTGATAGTTCTTTAACACGCGTTAAAAGTGGCGGTGGAAAACTACCCTGTAACTTTTCACCCCTTGCGTTCTGACCATACATTGTATTTCAAAAATTGCTTGTATTGGTGTGTTCTATCAGCCCTTAAATTTTCTTTCTCGACTTCTGATTTACCCTGTATATATACATATATTATATGTATGTAGTCTTTTGAAGTACAATTGAATTTAGAGGTTACAAAAAATAGACTAGAAAAAATGTCAAAATACAAAACCCCTGGATTTGAACGCGAACGCTCCAAAGAAAATCGAGTAAAATGTATAGATCATCACAATAACGTGTATTTTTAAACATTATTTGTTTGTAAAATAAATACTCTCCATGCAGAATTCTATATTGAAGATGAAATGCTATGTCTGATGTTGTGATGTTTGCTACTCAAAAGATTGTATTGAACCGTTGTTATAATATATGTTGCTATGATCGCTACTCAAAGGACTATATTGAAGTGTTTTGTTTGTTTAGAAAATTGAGATGGAAGCACCGGAAAAATGGGAAAGGGACAACGTCCTTGGAATTGGTTACCTATGCGAGGCCCGTCTTAGGAAACGGCGATGAGGAAAGAACGTAAGGAAAAGGTAGGAGTATAACGGGGGTACCGTGAAAGATGGTCTAATATGAAATTGCGTGCGTTGTGTGTAAGTGTACACAATTGTAATGCATTACGCGTCGGCACAAATACCATGAATTTTAAGAATCATGACTAATTAAATTCGTATTGACAGACAAAAATAGATTTGAACTCACTTTAAAGGATATTAATTTTAATTATCTTGTCGGCGTCAATAACCATGTAAAAATATGAGAAATTAAATATAGTAAAAAATTATAAACTCACTTGAAAGATTGTGACCTTCTTAAGGACTGAGAGATTAACGTGTAATGCAAGTTCGGTCTTTAGTTTGTCTGGCAATAAGCCAAGAGCAGTGTTGATATCCCCTCCGCCTTGTATACGGCCTCTCGACCAGCTGTAGTCATACCATCTAAGTACTCTTCGTTTCATGTCACCTGGTACTTTGTGGTGTCTCATATACGTCTTCGCCCCATCTAATAACCGCTCAAACTCCAGCCGGTTAGCGTTTCTGTTAGTGATAACGTTGCCAACCTGTCCAACGATGGTCGCAAATATGAAGACGCCAATCAAGTAGCTGACTATCGTGAAGACGTACCTATGAAACAAGAAAGGAGAAAAAGAGCCGATCAGTCCAAGGGGGTGTGATCAGTATTCTCCGTTCATGGACGAGCGGCCCCCGCCGGAGCCTTTCTCCTCTTTTTTTTTCTTTTTTATCCTTTCTTTTTTACTTCTTCAAGCTATCTGTAATAGATTCAATCATGCGCGCGCACATACACACGCAAGCACACACGCCTGCACATAAGCGTACATACACATACCAGAGCGTGAGCATTGCGTGAATGTATATTGAACACACACTACACACTCTATACACACACATGCTCTCATTTTCCCTCTCAATCTGCAATTTCTTCCTGAACTCCTCTCTTGATTCATTGTGCGACCTTCAATCACTCCATATTTCTCATTATATGAAACAGATGTCTTATGCTCATTCTTACTTTCATCCATCCCGTCAATACCACTGTGCACGACTCATGCATTCTCGCTCTTTTCTCACTTCTCCTTTTTTCAAACCTCTTGCTACACTCATTCTCTACGAACAATTGCCTTCGGCCCCATTACTTCTGTCCCTTTTTTGGCACGAAATCTCTCACTTCCGGTGGCCTCGAAACACTTGCCCACTCAGCTCGTACTCTTTCATACGACCTCCCCCACCCTCTCCACCCTCGCTGACGTTTCTCTTTGTCATGTATATACATAGACACAAACGTGGGCTCCTCTTATTATCTTCAGCCATCTCGTTTCTTACCCTTTAACACTTTTTATCGGACAGAAGCCATTCTCTAATATTGCTATACAGCATGAATCTAAAAACGTTTGTGAACATTTTCGGAGTTGATAGAACAGATCTACATGAGTAATTTTTGAAATATAATGTATGAGCGGAACGCTAGGGGTGAAAAGTTACATGGTAGTTTTCCACCGTCACATTTAACACGCTGACTGTCACGCTCGTCGCCGATGCCTGACCTGGCGGTAAACGTGTTAAAGAATTATCACAAAAATGAGAGGAGATATTTTACAAAACACTTTAATAACAGGAATATGATTGATTTATATGCCTAAAAATGAATAGTTAAAGGGTAACACATTAACTGCCACGCGAATTTATGAGGAAATATCCGTTAGGCCACGCACGCTCCTCAGAAATGCGCTAGCTTTGTGGGATAGCAATGCCAACCGCACTTCCAAGATAAAAACTTACTCGATGCAGATGTGTAAACATATTAGAACCATTGTGTCTTACCGTAGCAGAATTTTATTATCATATTTTTTTAAATAATTCCTCTCATTCTTGTGATTATTCTTTAAAACGGTAACTGCCATGTCAGACATCGACAACGCACGTGGCAGTCAGCGTGTTAAACCTGACGGTGGAAAACTACCCACTGAGTTTTCACCGCTTGCATTCCGCCCATACATACGAATTGTATTGTATATACATTGTATTATTTAAAAATTGCTTGTGTAAATATGTTCTATCATCCCGTAAATTTTCTCCCGCGTTTTTAGATTCAGTCTGTATATCTACACACCTGTTCTTTAAGTTACTTGTCCTGCATATACCTTACATCTACCACATGTTAAAAAAATCTATTTTGCTTTGATGTACACTAGAACGTTCGAGCAATATTCATTACAATCTATATCAAACAAACTCCGTCGCTGCAATAACAATAATACCGTAAATACAATGAAATATGAACGATTTTCTGCTTGACGTATTTCAAATGCTTATCTTTCTTGGAAACGAGATAATGGATGTTTTATACCCTATTTCTTTTTCAAATTGTGATTTATTAAAGCAACTCCGGTAGTAGTAAACGGGGGCCCCAGTATTCCAATTATTAAGAAAAATCTTAATCATTAGCAAAAATATCAAATAATACAAGGACGATTTGACTTATTATAATACATTGTCGAGACCATTAACATGTTAGTACTGGTCGAAGGACATTTTGTACTTCACTGTTCAGTTATTCATTTCTGACGAATTTGTTTTGTGTGTCAAGGTACCTTACAAACAGATATGAAATGCTGTTTATTTATTTGATCCAAAAGCCTAAGTATTAACTCGCGCAACGGAGAAGTTTTATTCTCATTTCAATGGCTCTGAAGTAGGTAATGTCCAATTTGAAATGAAGGTGACTGCACCGGAAGTGTACGGTCGCCGTTGAATTGGTGTTACTACAAGTTATTTAAGGTGCATGCAATTGATGTCAATATTCTATGAATACGGTACGGTCAATAAGCTTCCTACCTTATTCAAAAAACTCATTGCAACATTCATAATTTTCTTACACTATTTTCAGAGTTGTTCAACTTGTTGAAAGAGTGCCTTTATTATAAAACTTCTATGTTGAGTATTTTTTACTGAAGAACAAGCATGCTATTAGATTGCAAGATTTTGCTATTTTTCTTGCAAATAGTATTAATTATGTACGAAGAAACATTATAAAATTTCAATGCAACTTTATGTTTCTTTCTATATTTGGAATGAAATTCTATATTTGATTACGACAAAAGAACCCTTGAGTATATTAATACGCATTCGCTGAACGAATTTTGTGCAATATACAATACTCACGGCCGTTCTGCAGTTTCGGTTTTTTTCATTATGTTGTATACATGATGATGACTGTATTTTTAATTACCTGTACGTCGTACTTCTGTGATAAAGCTCAATAACGGTTGATATACTAAATATTTTATACACAAAATCAATTTGCTCATGAATTTGTCACCATAATTATTCTAGTTTTTCAAATGTGAAACACACGAAAATATTGGATTTTTATTTAAGAGATAAATCTTTTCTCCTTCTGATGCTGCATGAATATCATGAATGTAAGCCATTATACAAACTGAATGTATTACATTAAAAATTCAACCATTTATTCTATCACACCAAGTCACGTTCCAATATTTTATTACTGCGTTGTACCTATATTTCAAATATTTGTGTTCGTGAAGATTTTCAAATTTACTCATATGTATTAAAATTTGAAATCTTTGTATCTTTTATTTTCTCCATTTCATAGCCCTACGGTGTCACAAAATGTTCAACTTTGTATTGTTTAAACCTTTCTGGCTTCTGTTGGAAATTTTAAATAGTACTTTTATATTTATATTTATCTTTGTCTTCAACTCTTCTTCCGTGACAAAAGTCGTTAGGCTTTGATTAGAGGATTGCAATTTTATTTACTGCTTGTTTCAGGAACATTATTTAGTAAACTCACTTTAGAAATGATCAAAATTAAAACAGAGACTGCGATAATTTTGTTTCCGCACGAAAAAGTTGTAATCTGTCCTCTTCCGTTGTATGTTAAAATTCTAGAAGGCTAATCATAAATTGTATGAGAAGAATGAGATATCATTATACAAACGAGACCCGCAATGGTTACGTTACTCTTGTATAATTAAAGGTTTGTAAATAATTATTATATTATTGGTAGGGTGTATACAAATACATCGTTCTATGGATTTAGAATATGTCTCTAAAGAATAAAAAGTATAAAACATTTAATTTGTAATGGTCTGTGAAATATTTATGTTTTTCAACAATTATGAAGTATGGGTGAGAAGTACAATGGTGAAGCTAACTTATATACACGGTGGGTCTAGAAAGTAAATCAGATTTTATACTACTCTAAACTTTATGTTAACATTCGTAATTAAGCAGATCTAACATCGATGTGTTTAGATATTTATAGTGCTGAATTTAATAAAATGACGGAAAAATAAAATAAGCATATTTGATTTTGATTATTGTGAGTAAGTATATAGCGCTCGTTACAGCAAAACCTATTTGCATAGATCAATTTTTATATTACTCACCGAATAAAAGTGTGGTAATGTAATATGTAGAAAATTTATTTAAACAATTTACATATATTATGTAATAAACAATGCCAATACAAATAATACTACATTTTTATCTTTCAAAAATATTCGGACACTACTAGTTTCCATCACGTATTTAACAAACCACAGTGTTACAAAACAAATTTAACATTTTGTTGCATAGCAATTTTGTTTAATGACCTCTTTTAATCGTCTTGGCATGTTATTTATTATTTTATTTAAATACTCAATTGTTATACTGTTCCATTTGTACTGGAATCCTTCTATCAGTTTTGTGAATGTAGAAATTCGAGTTTTCTACATTTTTCTGTCTAATTGTAAGTAAACCCATAAATTTTCAATATGATTAAGGCTTGGAGACTGTGGTGGAGGATAGAGAACCTTAGAGCATTTATAAAGTAAAAATTCTTGTACATTTCGTGCCTTGTGCTTCAGCTTGTTGTCCTGATAAAGTGTAAAATTCTTTGCCATTCCCATTTTATCAGCACTTAGAATTAAATTGTTCTTAAGAAGGTTTAAATAAACATTCTTGTCCATGATATTGCCCATAAACAAAAAATCTCACATGCCATATGCTGTAATACAGCCCCAGGTCATTATACTACCTCCTCCAAGTTTCACCGTGCCTTTTGTATTTTTACAGTGGAACTCTTTATTTGCTTTCTCCGCACCATGGTCCTTCTATCCGAATTGTGGAAATTAAATTTGCTTTCATCAGCAAATATAACATTTTTCCACCATGAATCTTTATGGGAAATATACTCTTTCGCGAAACCGATTCGCCTTTTCCGATTCATTTAACTAATTCACTAATTCACTAATAAACATTTCTTTCCTAACTACTCTGCCATTGTAACCGTTTTTTTTTGCGATGGGGAATCTTGGGAAAGACACCGACAGAAACGGACATACTGATGTTTGTGTCTGGTTTCACTGACTAAACCATCACCGGTACTCGCTACTGGGTGGTAAGGGGTGGCATGATATCTACGTTAGCATTGGCCCGCAGGAGTCCTCACCCGCGGCGTGGAACGACGAAAAAAGACCGCGCCCGACCGTCAGTGATTAACACGTTGCGTGCCATGGGGGTCACCGGTGACCGGCGGAGCCAAGATTATCAGAACACATAATTCAAGTAAATTTTCAATGTTTTTTAAATTTTTCAATATTTTCATCGTTTGTCGGTCGACGTCGGTCCGTCTGGCCGTGGGGGACACCAGTCGCCAAAACTAAGTCGCTCCGTTTGGCCATGGGGGTCACCGATGACCCCCAAAAAAATTATTGCATTATACGCTCTTATATACTAAAATTTACCTGTTGTGCAAAAAATTTCGAAAAAATATGTAACGCATAATAAGAAATTCACGTTGGCGGGACGCGGCGGACACGCAAAATCAGCGTGGCACGCAACGTGTTAAGAAGAGGCAGTATACCGTTTAGTCTCCGCGCAATGCATTCGGAAGACAGGGCCTCGTGATGTATCGCGGGGAGAACCACCGCCGGTGGGGGTGTCATAGAATATGGAATCAGAGAGATAGGTGTGTAGGACAGTCGAAGCTGAAGCCACTGTAGCCGGCTTGTTTCATTGTTGCTCGAACTGTTTCAGGGGACACTTTTTCTAGTTTTCTCCAATACCTCGCTTGCTATTTTAGGGGCCCTAGTATGTGGATTATCTTTTATTTTTCGCGCAATTTGCCTTTCCTCTCTCCAGATAAAATGTTTGGCCGTTCTGTTTGAGGGATCTTCGGTATTAAAGCGTCAAATAATGTCCGCAACAGTAGTCCTTTTTGCGTTAAGCATGTCACTAATTTCTCTGTAAGTTCTTCTTTTTTCCGGTGGAAAATGACAAGCTACCTTACGTTAAACGGCGTATTTTCACCCTTGCGACTCATTTGCACTGAATTCTCGTATGCTACTGTAGATAACAGGAAACGTATGATTAACTAACGCTTACCTAAAGGATGTTTATAAACATACCTACGTTCTTGCATTGTTCAAATATCGGATTACCAATAGCGTACAGACAAAAAAATGTAATACCTACGTGTCCGAATATTTTTTGGAGCAATTATATGAGAAAGTAACCGCGTTTAAACGTCGTATAGATATGGTATCATACGGACGAGGAATGCTAGCCACGCGACGATACATCTCGGGCTACGTGTGCCAGTTAGAAGCCAGACCCATTACCCTTACTGAATCTACTATTATTATTTTTATTAGATACTCTTCTGAGTCGCTGGCATGGGTAGGAATTGACCCTGTGCATCCTTTGTGGGGAAATATAATGGCAAGTTCGGTAATCGCCTAGAGTGACAACGTAAGATACGCTCTTTATTGGTACATTTACCATTATTATATACACATTTGCAGACTTTGTATCGATTATGCCTAAATCACATTAAAGCACATATATCAACATTAATTTTCACGAACGTTGTATCTTTCGTTACGTGTAAACGTATTTGGAACGAGTGTAAATGTGTCATTACTTTCATACTTGATGCGTCATTATCAATCTCAATTGTTTGTTTATTACGCAGAAAATACGCTCCCGGTTTCAGGTGTCTCAGTATGGCAAAGAAAATTTACTACAATGTTAGAATTTTGTGAAAATGGAGATCTTTATACCATAACACAAAAGCTTGAATTCTTAAAATCACAGTGCAATAATGCGAGACCAATCAAGATCTTGTCATAGTAACAGTTTACGCAATCGATATGGGACGAAGATTTTTGCGGAATTAAACAGTTTTAACGTTACACGCACTTATGTGTGAAAAGAAAGAGATGTAACAGCAATATACATATATTCAAAATTACCATAAGAGTTTTAATTGTACATTAGCGACAAAGTAGAAAACAATTGATCTGAACTACTGAATTCTTACTAGACTTGTATGTAACGCCAATGAAAACTGTACAAATGTAAAATAAAATATGATTAATTGATACCTAAAAGGGGAAAGTTGTGATAAAGTTATATTATTCCGATAAACAACTTTATACTACAGTGTTCCTGTATTCCTCCTTCGAATTTCTGTAAAATTTTCTTCTGTTTAATTTGACTTTCCATTAAAAATGGTAAGACTCGAAAGAAAGCTTATTCAACATATTCAAAAGTGTGTTTTAGCTCAATGTTAACGCCAGCACTGGAAGATTCACATTGCAAGTAATAAACAAAATAATAACAAATAATAGGGTTATAAAAAAGAAGGATAGTTTAAAGGAAATCGTAAACTAGGAAAGAATAGGGGAGAAGGTGGTGGACGAAATAATTGGAATGTAGGGAAGGCAGGAGAATTTTGAGAGCCAGGTACGAATAAATAGAAGTGCATGATGAATAGGAGGAATGTAAGGGCAGTAAGAGGGTGAGGAATCGATGTAAAATTAGTGGATAAAGCAGTGATCAGGAGGAAATGCACAAAAAACGTGCGGGATGGATAAAATATCAGTAGTGGGAAAAGAAGAAGGGTGAGAAGGAGGAATAACGACATCAATCATAAAGAAGGATGCGAATATGGAATGGGTGAGTTGCCATGGACGGTAGCAGACACATTAAAATTATTTGAACTTAAACGGAAAAGTAAAACGAAAAGAACACTCGATGTACTTTTATAAAAAGAAATATAAGATATAGACTTGGAAGTAAAGGAAAAGGGAGAAAAGTACGAGAAGTGGGACACAATGCTATGTACGGTGTGCGAATCAAAGAGACATGGAAGTATGAAATGGACGAGTGTATGGAGGACAGGAGGGAGGAGATAGGTATTCAAGAGAAGGTGAAATAAATTTAGATAATAGAAGGAAAGTAGAGATGTATGGCTGAAGAGGATAGAAGAAGAGAGAAAGAAGAGAGAGAAAAGAGAGAAAAGAGACAGAAGAGAGAGAAAAGAGAGAAGAGAGACAGAAGAGAGAGAAAAGAGAGAAGAGAGACAGAAGAGAGAGGGGGAGAGGGGGAGGACGGTGGAGAACAAGGAATGAGAGTGGAGGAAGGACGGAGAAGGAATAATCTGACATGCCCTGGCCTCGGCCCAAAGAGGCCAGGTGTCTTACTGAAGGTTTCCTTGACGAAAATATAAAAAAAAAGACGGAGAAGGAATAGGGTGAGGAAAAGTAGCAGAGAAAGATGGCGGCGGAGGAAACGGAGAATAAGAGGCGAGGGTGGGTAAGAATTAGGAAAGCCGAGTGTAAAATAGTATAAAGAATCAGAGTGAGAATATAAATTGTAATACGCAAAGATGTATAATTAAATGTAATTAAAAGTCTTTGCAATCCAGAGGGAATTAAGTCATCCGTAATAGGTGTACAGTAGTTTTCAATGCAAATTGTTAAAAACTGTTTAATTGGTGCGTCAGTTACAGTGTGGAAAAGACCATACATTTTACATTTTAACACATTTAACATATCGCAGGTGTATTTATTTACGCACATACTATTAATCCATCAAAATGGTATCAGGTACGTATTACATGCCTGTATATTTGTACTCTTTATTTGGTTGGTGATTTTTAATTTTTGATTAATACTTCTGTCGTTTTGATATTACAAAACAAAATTTTGCTTAATAATTTCTGCCAAATAATTGTGATATTTAAGGTAGTACTTCCGCGACAATCCAGGTAAAAAGTTTTCACTCAGTACCCACATTATACATATCAACAGACTCAGTCTATAGCATGTGTTTTTTTTTACGTGATTGTACTTCTTACACTATTATATTCTCTACATAAATACACACATGCTATGAAGTATTATTCTGTGTGAAGAATTTCTTGTGGAAAGAGACGCAGATGCGATAGAAAAACATCAATGTCGCACTCGTATTTTCGCGCCTTTTTCTTTTGCACGGTCATGTTTACTGTTGCAACGTTACCGCATCGTTTCTACGCGGCTACTCTGATATCCCCTCTACAAAAAATAATCGTCCAAATATGTTATTGTTTCTAATGATTCATTAAAACTACGTGGAAAATAATTTCCATTTTTTGTAAGATATTCCAAATATATTACTCTAACAAATATTAGTTTTTCATCAAGATCGTACAAGTCCTTTAATGCAAAAAAAATAATATATTATTCATTTTCCCACGGTTCTCCCATGCTGCATGTACAAAAATTGTCATTTTTAATTCCAATTATCTTATGTTTGGTGTGGTCAACCGTCTCCAATTTTTAATATAGTGTGTCTTAAGCATTTACTTGCTTACACTCTAAGTTTTGAAGACTTCTTGCAATTTTGCAAACGCGGAGATACTACCGTAAGTCGACATTATTGGATTATACATACCAGCGATTGACAAAATGGTTAGCTAACAAATTGAAAGAACTTGAATTACTTTTTCTTTGTAACTCCCGTTGTAAAATGTGAGAAGACAAAGAATTGCGACAATAAAGATATGTACTTTTATTATTTTTACATACAATTACATTGCTCTTGTAATCCTGGATGTGTGTAACGTATATGACGTATGTCATTCAATAAGTCATTGTTTTTTTGTTACGAGCAATCTTGTAGCAATTGCAAGAGCCATAGATTAACATGTAGAAAAAATGCAAATATGTTCAACAGATACTTTGCAATGAAACATTAATCACCTTGGTTACAGTTTAAATAGCGAATAATTGTTTTTGTCTAAAAAATACCATCCCAATAGACTAGCCACATGCATCCTAGAATGTAGCATAGAAACCCGAAAGGCTAAAAAGATCCCACAATTACCCAATAGATTGGACAACGCAATCTCGTAATTGACATAGTGATAAACTAATGAGTGTATTTATATTCAGATTATTTGTATGATTATATATTCTTAATTTTGCATCTGCATATTGTTCACCTTTATTTATTTAAAATATAAGTTAACACGCGTAGTCAGAAACTTATAGTTAATTTCTTTCATGTGGATTTTGAGAATTTTGGAGTAAATTTTAAACGTGTACGACTGAAAACGCGAACCGTAGACAAACAGGGCAGTAATTTTAATAATGTCTTTCACGGATAGTCGGGTTGCTCGCCTGCTTCTTTATTCTCAATAATGTGTGAAGGTCAAAATGAATACCATTTTAATGGCTTTTTGTGTTACTCGATGAGGGATTTTGTTTGAAGAAGACGACGAATACTGAAATAACAAATTGTCTTTACTCTTGAGAGCATGAGTTTATTGTTATCATGAAATGAATGAGAACCGCACCTACACGTGCATGTATAAATGAAAAGCATGGGCTTTTAAAACTGCTGACATTTTGATGACTGCGATGAAAATTATAGTAATGTGTTTGACAGCCTATTGAAACTAAATGCATAGCTCAAATAGATTTGCTGATATACAGTTTGTTTGAATTACATTTGTGTGCCAATGCAGAAAGTAATTTAAAATCAACTATCTAGTCTGTCATGAGTAACGTTACCAAAGTAGCCAAATTATTACAGTTGTGTGTTATAGGATAAATGTCATCATGCATTCGACTTTGCGTTCAAAATAATATCAATTGTATTCTCTGATTAAAAGTTATTTTCCATTGCTTGAAAGTGACTCATTTTCATTCAAATGCTGTATACAATTCCTACGAGAATGTAATGTGAGAGAATTTATTAAACGCACCCTCAATTATAGATCTGATATTCATGTGGCACTTTAATTCTCCTTATTCATCTGACAATGAGAGCTGGCAGTGCAACTCGATCATTTTCGAAATCACAATTATCTTTCATTATTATTTAATCACTTCCTATTCTGCTTCCGAAGTATAATATATTCAATAACAATTTTCGACACAACCCAAAAACAATTTATCACGGGGAACGAGAAATTACAGGTGTGATGTATTCAAAATGTGTAAGACGTATACTATGAACTCGTAAGATTCTATGTAATAACCTTAGGAATTAACATATTATAAATTGTGAAAATAAATTTCATATGTTCTGCGCTTCTAAATGATGGAAGAAGTCAAAAATCAAGATGCGGGAAGACTGTTTTCGTATAAGTACGTATAGTCGATGGTTTAGGAAAAGAATTTTTATTGTGTGTACGCACATAAGCAGAATATAAGCTGGGCGTGGGACATAACAGTTTGAAAGAGAAGATATAGTGCAAATACGAAAAGAAGTAATTTTTCAAACTATCCTTTTAATTTTCGAAATATTTGACGGGAATAGTTAATCAATGAAACTAAATTTACAGTGAATTTAAGGTGTTTTACATTTCAATATTCAGTTTTTGCAACTGTCAGATAGTTAGACAAACTTGTGAAGAATTGCGCATATACAATATGTACATCATTGCAATGTGTATTGTAAGTACTGCTCTGTGGCAACAGAGTCACTGACTTGAATTTCTTCCCCGCCAATTTCTGAAGGCTTTCAGGAAAATGAAACTGTTGAGTGCAAATTACGACCCTATCATGCTTTCTAGCTGAAACCCTCTTCCACTTCCTATTTAATGGATTAAAACGTGGGCGCTTATCACATTGGATTGGGGTATGATACCTTTGACTATTGAATTCTTGGTACATATATTGCTACATCGATATTAAGTCTTATTGCGGTCTCGTAACTTAATTATTTTATACTCCACTGGCAGCGAAAAAGAATAATTTGGTCATCAGCATTTGTTCTTCAATAAATGACTGTTGCACAGTTTCTTTGCTCAAAACTTAAATCCTAATTGCAGTTTTGAATTTTGTACCATATAGTGGATTTTTTTTACATTGAGTTTTTTGGGACTTCATAAATATTTATTTACGCAAATGTAATGTGCAATTAGTATTGCCTGAATTCCCAAGTTCTTCACCGACATTTGTGACTAAATATTAGGGTTTGTTAAATATTTCCTTGTGTTCACTACATTAACTACTATCATGTGATGACTTGTGAAAAAATATGTACGTTTAGGCATTTTGATTTATACTACCGTGATTACAGGGTAATAGTGTAGCAAAATTAAAGTAAATATATTTTCCACAAGGTCAAGAATCTTTTTTAAAGCGTGCTATCCCATACATTTTATCCACTCATTTAAATCGGCTTAATCTTTCTAAAGAATCACAAAGTTTGATTGAAACAAGGGTTTAACACTCCGTCCGTCATTGTCCTAAATTAATACTTAAGATCACAGGATGAGTTGTATTTTTTGCCTTTCTTTTTGTAGCCGGCATCAAACCACAAGTTGCATTGGTAATAACGGCAGACTGATTACTACACGAAATGACACCTGCTCGTAACACCAAAGAATGTGTAAAAACCACATTACGTATGTATTGTATATGGGGTATTCCATGCCAAATCGGCCATTTTTGTGTGTCACCCATTTGGATTTTTTTCAAAATTTCATATGTTTTTGAGGCCGACGAAAAACACGTTCATAAGCTTTTTCAGATTTTTTGACGATCCGTTTCGAAAACATGATTTTTCTTAAAATCTAGGCTTTATTTTTTTGAATGCTCGTAAGTTTGCGAAAAATACAGCAACTGGATCGTTCTTTTTTTCAAAACTTGTGATTTTAAAAAATTATTTACATCATTGTTTATTTTTTAATTTAAAGCAAAAAATGTTTTTTTCAAGATACCTGCCCGCTTCGATTTTTTGGAAAAGATTCTCAAAAATACTTTATTAACTCCACTTTAATTAAACAGTCGGTGATTTACCGATAAAACTGTCAAATTAATCAAAGTATGACTTATGAAAAACCGCAAATGTTGCTATTGGCATGCACGTGAATTTCGTAAAAGCGTAGATGCCATTTGATCGTACTCAATTTTTGATAAACTTTTAGTTAGATTTTAATTACTGCGACTCTAAGAACGCCTGTAACCATCATTAATCTACAGAAGAAACGATTATTGCGATAATTGCAATATCTTAATTTCATTACGAAAAGCTGCAAATTGTAACATCTCAGACATTGTAAATTTTCTTATAATAGAAATTCTCGGCGTGGGGATCAGGGGTCTTAATAATAAGACAATAGGTATAAGAGAACTGATAGTGTGTTCTAAAAATTCGTTTCGTCCCGGATCCACTGGCGGACTCACCAGTAGGGCTATGCCAGTAGATCCTGCCCTAAACGAACACGTCTTTGCTCAGGCTCTCTAGTGCGAGAAACCAAAGGACCTCAGATAGTCGGAAGCCCTCTAGCGGTGCGCATTGATTAATCCAGGATCATACAAAAATTTCTCGTTTAATTGTAAAATTTCTGCGCGAATACCAAAATTGATTCGTTTAACATATAAGCTTCATCGTACGTTGAAGTTATATTTAGTCTTACGTAGAGACGACAATGTGTCAAAATTTGGTGCACAGTCAAAAGCGTCGAACTCACTTGCGTTTCATGTATGAACTTAATGAGACTGTATAATAAGGTAAGAGCAACAGGCAATGTTGTAAATAGTTGCGCTGTCTGGATACTATTAAATTATATGCCAAACCATATCAAAGATTATGACAAGGTTGATTATGGAAGCATATGATTGCTTGAATGTGAAACAATTATTGGAACAATTACTAATTATTCGCTCATTGGCGAACGCCGCATTGTCGAATATTTGTATAAAATATTCACTGCTACAAATCGTAGATTCATCTGTTGCATACGATAGGCTGTGTTTTCACTCCTGGACAGATTTCTCATCTCTGTGCAATTCATCATCGCCGACGGCGAAACATATACTTATTAATTATGTGACATACCAGTGCGTACGAATGAATTAGTGACGACCTCATCGGATTTGTCTTTGTGAAAATATTTTTCAAGATATTAATGAACTCTGGTGCATAAAAGTGGTATATTGTACAACCTGTTGTCTCATGATCAGTCCAATAGATATAGTACGGAACTAATGTTTTCATCATGCAAAAAATACGAAATATCGAAAAAAACATCTGGGGTCAGTAGCGTAGCGTTGGTCCCGCAGAGCTCTCGGTCGCGAAGTTTTCTACTAAAGATCAGAACGTGCATTAAGTATTCGTCTACACACTTCAAAGAGGGGCTCTATAAAACGTTGGCTCACGGGAATGTATTTTTCACGCTGCGCTACTGTCTCATACGTTCAACGAAAAATTAAGCCGAGTACGGAATTTTCGATATTCTACGATTTATGTGTCACACTCCCACTCATACTCAACGAATCAATCTCACGTTTCATTTCGTTTAGAAATAGAAAAAAAAACACTCTTTTCGATGTTTTTAAACTGTCATACGTCCTAATTGAAACTCTCATTCTATCTTTCTTTCTTTCGGTCACTCACACTGCTTCGCTCATATTGTTTTTCTCATATTTCTCTCGTTTTTATTTTAATTCAGGGAACGATACAAATACCCTCCGTTATGCTTGAACTGCAGAAGCCGGGACAGTCGGCCACGACGAGCGAGGCTCCGGGGATTGCCGCCCGCTACGACTCTGCCAACACAACAACAACAAAGCCGCTTCACGAGTCTAATTCCTAAGCTTCTAATTAACTAGATACTAACTTAACAGTGAAAGAAAGTGATCTGACCCTATTGCCTTTATGTTATGAACATAAATAATATCGATTACGTGATTGTGGTGCCATAGGATTGGTGGTGTGCTTAATGGAGTACCGTTTTAATAAAAGTCTTTTGTGTCCGTGTTTATACACCGCAAAATGGGACGAGTACGTGTTTTCAAGCAAACGTTCTTCTAGGAATACATTTTAATCTCACACCTATCGAATGCCACATGCTGATCTTTCTTAACATTTTATAGGCATGTTAATGTTTGACTCAGTGAATCCGAGACTGGAATTGAAACGGTATCAGATAAAAATCCACTGATCGCTGGAAACTCAATAAAAATAATTGGTGAAAATGTTCTGAAATAAACGTTAATCTAGGTAGAGTGTAATTAAAACAATTGTCCTCCTCTCTAGTTAATTAATTGTATTGGTACGACAGAAATCATTCAAAGATGTTTACCACACTATATAGAATCCAATGCGGACGGGGTGATACCTTTAAGACATTTTATAAAACGAAGGAATAGGAACCTTGTAATTAATCAAAATTCATTGGTTTGTAAATTCTTGGAAAAGATATGTAGATTCTGGACTATGTCACATACTCCTGAAATATTATACTTAGGCAAACTTCGTTTTGTTAACTTTAAGAATAGGTTGTAGATAAAAGGAGCATCATACTATAGCGCAATATGGCGTTGAGCGTTAACTAGTCGCATAAGTCTTAAGGAAAACTTAATATCCTATCGAAATATAGGGAGAGTGACAACCGATTAGGAGGTATACTAACTTCAACATGAAAGTATCAAAATATCATAACATAATTATACCTCTTTGCCAGTGGTCTCATGGTTTTGGTATACCGAACTAGTCGCGTCAATGCCGTAATCGGGTCTGCCCGATTATACTAAAAACTAGTTATCGTAGTGTATAACGATAGGAGTAGAATATAAATTTCATCCGTGTATACAATTCCTCAAGCCGCCCAATTACGCATACTGACCGCGACATTCTTGAAAGGACTATCCTTTTTTTAAATTCTTATCACGCATCGATGTATGGCCCGGGTAATTGGTTCCGTTCCTTTTATTGGGAGAAATGCATCACAGTTTGCACGGATGTACCTCGTTCACGGCACAACTGTTGTAAGTCTTCGCATGTATGATGGCTTACTGGACCGCATCACCCATGTCATATATCCTCATAAGACAAGTGAAATTTTAAAGACGGCAATAACGCTAATTTACACTGTAAATATATTTTAAGAATATGTGGACTATTCTACATTTTTATCGGTAGTGTGTTCCGTAGCATGCTTCGGTAACAAAATGCGAATAACGGACGTCTTGCTGCGTGAATACGTTTTTAATAACACGATGCAGTGTGATCGAAAATACAAATTATTACATCTGTTCGGCCTAACTGACAAAGTAGCAGGAGAAAAGCGAAATTTTATTAACATGATCGATGGACACTGGATCATTTCATACAATATATGTATGTACCTACTATCTATTGTGAAAAACGGTCTGGATGGGTATGTTTAGGTGGCTTTCTCTGCATTCGTGGCGGCTCTTATTGCGTTTCATGTAATAGATCGCAAGTAACAATTCACTGTATGATAGACAAATTCTGTGGGCAAGCCGATATCAAGAAGGATTCGGAACATTTCACTCTACGTCTCTCAATTGTAGACAAATCTAATAACCGATTACTCTAATTACGACAGTGTTGATTAAGATTTGCGTATCGTATAAATTTTACTATTATTGAAGACAGAGGTGCAACTGTATGTATAATATATCATGAAGAGTCGATCGTTATTGTATAAAAATTCTTGGGTTGTTTGACAAAATATTGGTTAATATTTACGGAAATGAAAGCAAACACATGTTATGCCACAATGGCCATAATATCATTAAACTTATGACTAAATATTTATTGAGTGCGATATACTTCAAGATTGAAAGTTGTATCGAACAGTAGATTTGAACATAATATACTTTCTTTGAGAAGTTTCAATATGTCCCAGGAAGGACAAAACAGAAGAAGGTAGTTTCTGATGTTGCTTTCTACGATGATGCAGAAATCAATTGACATATTATCAATTGTAGATATTGCGAAAATAAAGAATAGAAAATGTAACTGTTTCAGGTATGTTATAAATGTGACCATCATCGATCAAAAATGCCGCCCGTGGATGAAAAAGGCTGTCTTTAAAAAGGAGAATGAAAACAGCTAAGCAATCTAATTGTAATCTAATCCTAGTATCCTAATATTTCATAATACAATATCTCTTTCATCCATGTACAGTGAATTGAATGTAACATGAACATGTTTAAATTAATGAGAACCAAGACGTTCTGGCGAGGTTATATTTCAAATTTCACCTTTCAACTTCTTCAAATAACAAAAATTAAATGTTGTAATCGGTTAGGTATTGTACTATTTAGGTACAGGAAACGTAAAATATAAAAAATTATGTGATCAGTAACCTATCGTACGGAATATTATTATCTCGATGCCCAATTTACCTTATATTTGTTGCATCGTTAAACAGAAAAAGTTAAGAGTATAAATGGATGCAGATTACCGGAATAAATTTTTTACGAAAATTGAATTTCTTATTTAGCCTGGGCGTTTTAATGTCGACTTTTTCTTAAGTGGAGTTATAAAACAATTTGAATACGCAAAAGGCATGCGATACTGGGAGTGTGTATAAAAAAGAATGTTAAAACGAATTTGTAGTGTCGAGAACACGTTAACGAAAGTGACGATGATAATGATAAAATTATACGGATCTTGTAGGAGTGCGTGTACGGGAGTTTTGAAGGATTATTTCATATGTCACTCACTCAGCGTTGGTCTCCGGAGTGGGCAGGTCACCGATGGTCGTGAGTGTGAGGGTGGACCAGTAGAGTGATCCAAGATATTTCCTAGTCAAGGTTGCGTACTCGCCCGGTCTATACGGATACACCCAGTCACCTTGAAAACCCTCCGCTTCACTGAGCAAGTAGTAAAAGCAGCCGAACCAGTGTGCCAGAATTAACAGTATGTGAATGAGATTAAGGACACGCCAGAGATTCGGGTAGACTGTGCGTGATTCGACCATGTAGTAGTAGTTGTAAACACGATAAATCTTCAGAAATCTTGGAAACCTCAAAATTGGATTGCTGCCAAGATTCACTTGCAGAAGATCGAGCGGTAAAAGGGCAAGTAAGTCAAGAATAAACGATTTCGACTTGAGGTAGTGGCCGGCAAGTTTCTTACTGTTGTATACCATCAGCCCTTGCTCAAGGTAACCAGTGCGAAATTGAACTGCAACGTCCAGAGAGAAGACAAGATCAGTGAAGCCGTCGCAGGCTAGCCATACGGCAGGAGCTAGAGCCTGTAGCTCTGGCAAACTTTGTCTGACAATAAGAGTCCAGAGATTGTACAGCACGCAAGTGGAAAGAAGCATCAACCAGTAGTAGTAAAAATTCTCGTCAGGATTAACCACGGTTTTCGGAGGCCTTTGTGGCCTTCTAGGTCTTCTTCGACGTCGACCGCCAGAATCTTTATCGTCATTCGCGTCCCCTTCACCTTCCCCGGTATCGAGAGTCTCTTGACTTTCTGGTATTTGCCGCGTTGAAAACCTCTTCAGAAAGGAATCCTCGCGTTTCAGAGGCGGCTTCTTTTGAATCGTCGAGATAGCCGATGACAATTGAACTGTTGTTCGCAACTTCATCCACCGTTGATTGCTTTTAGTCCTGAGAACAAAGAAATGGACAAGTCCACGGTGAAAAACGGAACACAACTAGAATATCCGTGAACGGGGCTAGGCGCGAACTGGAAGGAATATGAGGTTTAAGGATTCTGTGAAAATTATACAAAAAATAGGAAGTATGTGTTGAATTAAGCACAAATCAAAGTTAAATGGAAAGTAATTATTCGTTGCAAGTAATATTTGTATAACTTGATTCGGACTATCTGTTCATCAGTGATGCATTACTTTCCGAATCTTTCTTTTAATTGTGGTAATGCTGTGTTTAAGACAAGAGTTAGCGTTTATCTTCTCGTTACATATGCTAGACGTACAACAACTAATTACAATGTTCTTGCGTCAGCAAGCTTTGAAACTAGGTTATCCATGAAACATTTCCATTAACATACGGGGTTAAAGAGAGAGACACTGAAACTGCATGTTATAGAGAAGGAGAAGCAGAATATTATTCTGACAGATAGAAAAAGTACAAATGACATACTCATAATCCAGCTGTGTAAGCTTCAAGAAAAAGCGGTAGTAGTGCGCATTGTAGTTAAATCAGAGCGGTAGTCCAATGTTACAAATGTATGCAATCAACAGAACATGATGATAAATATACATTTTGTCAATTATTCCAGTAGTGGTATTGTAACACGTGTTGTTTTACAAAATATCAGCCAACAGAGGAAAGACATGTGCCAATTAAATTACGATGTGATTGCAAATTATGTAACCAAGACTCAACAGAGGATTCAGACATTAATACCACAAATGATCAATCAATGTAAATATATAATTATCAAACTTTCAAGAAATCGTATTGTTCATAAGTAGTAATTTGGGCTTAATGCTTGCTAGACGGAAGCATTTCCTCGGATTCTATATGTGCCAGTGCCCGCTGCGCGTATATATTATACTTTGGATGACTAGAGTGAAATGTGCACATAAAAAGTTTTATAAAAACGAACTGAAATATAGTATAACAAACTGCACACTTGTAACCCACACATACAATGCTTATTAGTCTGTTTTCCTTCCATAAAAATGAACTCAATCGATTCACACATCGAAATTTTTTAGTAGTTTGCAATTGGACTTTTCTCAAATTATAACGCCTCCATGTCTATAAAACTAACAATCAAGTATAATGGCTAAATCCGGATATTGCCTGGGTTCATTTTAGTACGATAAATTAGCAATACCATACTTTCGTTATATGACTCTAGACAGATAAAAATTGTCAATATTCCATATCGTACATTTTTCTGTGGCCATGGAGGCAATGAAAGAAAATCAATCTGGACAATGAACAATAAACATCTCACATGACTTCTATGCATTATATGAAGCTGATTTATTATAAGTTGGAAATACCACGCTATGTTGGCGTTACACGTTTGAAAGACAATTATGTCATTTGCATATTACATTTCTTGCTTAACATTTTTTTCAATAACATGGCATGGAAAAGGACGTCTTACAATAACTATAAAATTGATTCATTATGGCTGTTTGAAGATAACATGGCTTTATTAAATGCATTATTGACGAAAACTATGACGCTTTATTAAAATATTCATAACGTTAGGGAGGATGGTAGTGGAGTTGAAAATTGTGAAATAGCACGTTAAACTGACAGTCATTCGAAGAACTTCCTACAAATGGTAGTAATTTTTGTCCATTGCATTCGTACATATTACGTTATTTATGTAAGTTGTTTGCCCCTTTTGTGAAAATTACTTTTCTCATGACAGCACTCTATTCAAAGATGTCCTTCCAAAGAATTTTGAAAAATAATAGTGAACGTAGGTGCTTGCTTTTCAAAGTGATGTATGAAAACTTTTAACTTCAACGCAAGGTAAAGAAAATTATTAGTATATGTGAATGGAAATTTGGAGAGCCCAGCGAATGTATTTTGTTAATGCAAACAGGAAAATGCAAGAGTCTTACGGTAATTAAACAAAAGTTGAAACGCTTGTATATACTAAGAAACTTAAAGTAGTGATATTATATGATATTACTAAAAATTTCGAATTAGTGGACAGCCATGGTGGAAACAGAATTCCCGACAAAATGATAGTTTATGCATTCGCAGTACAGCGATGCAAACTACGAATGGTTATAGAGCAGTTACATTGAGTAATTATGATAATTATGGAAGCCATCACAAAATGCGCAGACCGCTATCAAATAACAGTTTAGAAACAATTTGTCATAATATATCCATCCTACCACATATGTCTTTTAGGTTTACTAACTATCACGCATGCATTGTATCTGAAAAGTCTTAAATCGACCGCAATGGAGGAACAACCAAAGATGGACGCTGTAAGAATAAAGAGGTTTGCAAAAATGCTGACTAACATCGTTAAATATTTCATACTCTTCACTATTATCTATTCTTGCAAGACACATATATAAACGCACACACGTATGCGTGTGTACCTAAAGAGAGCAGTACTGGAATTCATTCTTTTAGTACAGACGCATCGTTCACAAACTTAATTATAAGATGGTAAAAGACGCCATGTTCGACGGATACTTGCAATCTTGTATCAAGAGTTCATGAGCGAATTAAGTGATTCATGTAGAAGATAAAAAGTGAACGAGAATCGAACAAACAGGCAAATGAACAGACGAACGGACAAGTAGAGACAGACATTAAGAGACCAAGTACATTAGAGACAAACCATGACAACGAAATACAAGATTTTTATTTGAAAGTGTGTATGTGCCGCCATTGCGAATTCCTTGATTCATAATACACTCATACTAAATATACGGTGTAAATTGACGAGCAGGAAGTGTTGGTGTTTTGCATACAGATGCATGTTCGCGCACCCGCTCGCACGTGCGTATGTGACTGTATATGTATGCATCATATAAAGTGTGATATTTGTTGTATACTTATATCAGTACAAGTGAAAGAGAGTAAATTTCATAATTGTGCTATATAACGTAAAACGATAATTTAAGTGGAGCCAAATGTGTGGGAAAGAAATAGTGGTATGAAACATTTCTTTCATTCTCTTTCCCTTGCATTATCTGTCATTCTTATATCTTCAGTATTCCGCATTCAAACTTACTTTTTTCCCTTCTTTCAAGGTATATTAGCATCTAATAAGTTTAATATAAACTTATGTATCATAGCCATAGACAAATGTCGTCATTGCGAACCAAGGAAGGGAGAGATACATGCAACAATGTCCATGTGACACAGTACACCTGACAATTGCGAGCGTTCAAGGTTGAGAATTGAGTACGAGTAAAACAACGCACATTCGTCGTAGAGCATGATGGAAAAACTATCTTGTAGCCATACAAATATGTGACCATGGACAACTTATCGGTAATTAAAAATCGGTGATTTTTTTCGTAACGTCATTATCGACATGAAATAGTATGTACATATCCACGTACCGGTTTTGCCGTCGTTACGACTTTAACATTTTTACATTTTCGCACCGTCGCCCTTACTGAATGATGTTACACAGATTTTACATTGAATTTAATGCTAATTAGATTTTATCTATAGTTAATAAAAGTTTGATTATGAAACGATATATTTTATGCAATATTACAAGTTATAATATTATGTACGTATATTACAAATGTAAATTTCTGTTATTGGTGGAAGAATATTGTATACGTGTTGCAACTATATGCCACCGCAATAAATTCTGTAATCTATGTTAACAAGATTGTGGTGGTTCTTAATATTTCTACCATCCAAAAAGACTTGTTCTGAAATTCTCTTAGAAAAAGGAACACATACTTGCATTTTCCCATGAAAATTAATCCTCTTATCACTTGTGCGACTAGAAGAATCATAAAATACATGTATGGTATATGGAGGTACAAAGTATGAAATGCATGAGTACAGGTCATACAAGGCTGCGGATAGAGTGTAATTTAAGTCATGTGTAAGACTGGACCTGACTGTAACAACTATTCTTCGATCAGTCCAACACGACAAAATTGAGTAAAGTTGATGTTGGTATAGATATTAACGTACTCAAACATTGCACAGATTAAATTTATAGTTGTTATGCACGTGACAAAACCAATTCTGGCAATGGTCTATACGTAAGTTCTTTTCAGCGGGGGAACCAGCATATCTAGCAAACATAATTATCAAATATCTGGTGTGCTCAGGGTAATATATGTACACACACATTCGTTCAATTAGACATTCTTCCATTTACTTAGTTCACACAATGTCAAAGATGGTAATACAAAGGATAGTAAGTCCAATAAGTGAATACAGTGCTTGCCTACCATATCAGCATTCATTATCTAATGAAGACTAGAACAGAGTGGTATGCAATGAAACGACGGCAGCATAGAAAAGTGAGTAAGAAGTGGCGATAGGATAGATTGCAGCGTTGAGCGACGTATAGCCAGGAAAATTTCGTGCGGAGTTGGTAAAATACCAGAAGGGGAAAATTACGCGACTGTATTCACGAAGCATAGACACGAGCAAGGCAGTTTTATGTGTTCTTTTCCTTCCAGTAGACTAATCCTTCGGAAACATTGAGCAGATTTCATCTCGTTCCTGTAATTTTGTTTGGCAATGACGCCATCAATGTTGTTCAACGTTTCTTTACTCAAATTGGACGTTAAAAAGAAAAGGTAATAATCAAATGTCTTTATTATTATAATTATGTAATAATACATCGTATTAAAATTTTATATGCAACGTAGTGCAATGAGCGATTGGGGAGCAACGTTGAAAAAAATCAGCCTTGCATTTCTTATTACATTGCACAATCAATTCTTCTCGTGTATGTTCGGTTGAAGGTATGGAGGGGTACCCAAGTAACCGGAATCACATTCCCACGCAGCGTGTACTTGAAGTATGACGTTGCGCCACTCAGGGAAAGTAGATGGACCGCCTTTGAGTCATGGTGCCAAGTGGCGCCCCTCGATAACGGCGCATATGTTTTTTATGGCAGTTCTGTGACAGTGTATGTAGTAAAAGTTTGACAGGAAAACATGGCAGGATCTTAAGAACAACGGGCAGCTGTAAAGTTTTGCTTTTAATTTTGCTAAAAAACGGTGGATCGTCTGCGAATGCCTCTTTCATTGCGCGGCAGGCTTCCACCATACGATCGCTTTGCTCTTCGATGAGGAGTCTGGGCACAAAAGTGTCAACTCGTCGCATTCCCAAATTGCTGTGTAAAATGCGTTGAACAGCACTGCAGTACAACTGGATAATTATTTTAGCTGATCGATCGTTCTCCGACGATCTTTCCTGATCAGATAGTGGATTTTGTTAACGTTGTCCTCGGTTTGCGCACTTGATAGACGGCCGGAACGGGCCGATCACCAATCGTCATTTCTCCTCTTTTAGATCGAGAAAACCACCCGGAGACTTGTGTTTTGCTCAGGAGATGTTCTTTGTAAGTTGTTTGGATCATTACAAAAGTTTTGACTGCGTTCTTCCGGAGTAAAAAGTAAAACTTTACAGCCGCACGATGTTCACAAGATCCTGCCATGGTCCCGTGTCAAACTTTTACTGCATACACTCTCACAGAACTGCCACAAAAACCGTATGCACCGTTATCGAAGGGCGCCACTTGACACAATGACTCAAAGGAGGTCCATTTACATCCCCCTAGCGGCTCAACATCGTACTCCAAGTACACACTGCATGGGAGTACGATTCCGGTTACTTTTGGATACCCCCTTATACATGCGACATTCCATGCTAAACCGACCACATTTTTAGGTCATCCCTTTCGATTTTTCCAAAATTCTGTATGTTTTTGAAATTGATGAAAAACGCGTTCATAATTTTTTCCGATTTTTTTGACCATCCGTTTCTGAAATATGAACTTTTTCAAAATTTGGGCTCTTTTTTTTCAAATGCTCATGACTTTGCAAAAAACGCACCAATTGGAACGTTCCTTCTTTCAAAATTTGAGTGTTTGAATCCTCTTTCAAGAAAAAGTACGATTTTAATCTAAGTTAATGCCTTCAACGTTTATTTTTAATGTAAAGCAAAAAATGTTTTTTTTTCGAAATGTATGCCCCCTTCGATTATTTTTAAATTCTCGAAAGAACTTACATGGATGTAAGAATTTTTTTAATTTGCTCGTTCTTGGGTAAGTGTTTCGTTCTATTTTTTTTTCTTAACGCGAAAATTTCTATTCAGTCAAATCGTATGTTCTGTTTCAAAAAAAACCCAGATACTTACTTCATTGTATAATACCTAAGGAAGACTTACTTTAAAAGACTATTCAAAATTCAATGGAATCTAGAATCCATAAATTCTCTAAGCGCCAAAGAACTTTATTTATTAACCTGGTTTCAGTTGTAAATATTTATAAACATAGGTATAGGTGAATTTTTTTTTAATAATAAAATAACTACTGAATCCGTAAAAAGTAGAATAATTCCAATTTTCAATCTTAAAAAACGTTGATAATTGCTAAATAGATAATTAAAAAATATTTTGGTGGTTAAATTGAGACAGAACATACGAATTGAGAGAATAAAAATTTTCGAATTAAAAAAAAAGTAGAACGAAATTTTTACCCACAATTGGGCAAACATAAAAAATTCTTATATCCATGCAAGTTCTTTTGAGAATTTGAAAAAAATCGAAGGAGGCTGACATCTCGAAAAAAACGTTTTTTGCATTAAATTAAAAATAACCGATGAAAGCAATTTTTGAGATTAAAATCATATTTTTCTTGAAAAAGCATAGAAAAACACAAATTTTGAAAGAGAGAACGGTTCAATTGATGCATTTTTCGCAAAGTTATAAGCATTTGAAAAAAAAAAGAGCCCAAATTTTGAGAAAGTTTATATTTCAGACACGGATGGTCAAAATATCTGAAAAAATTCATGAACGTGTTTTTCGTCGGACCCAAAAACATAAAATTTTGATAGACATCGGAAGGGGTGACCTAATAAAGTGGCCGATTTAGCATAGAATGCCCCACAACCTTTAATGCCGTTTTATATATACAGGGTGCGCCAGAATTCGGGGGAGGAAAATTTGGGGTTGATAGAACACATGAATTCAAGCACTTTTTGTCAAATAATATATGGTTCGCAACTCAACGGATAAAAAGTTGTAGGGCATTTTTGCACCGTCACATTTAACGCGCCGACTGCCGCGCGCGTCGTCGATGCCTGACCTAGCGTCGAACGTGTTAAAGAATTATCACAAGAATGAGAGCAGATATTTCACAAAACACTTTATTAACACTAATATTATGGATTTATATGCTCAAAACTAAAAAGTGTAAGGATAACACGCTAACTGCTACACGAATTTATGAGAAAACAACCGTCAGCCACGCGCGCCGCTCAGAACTGCGCTGGTTTTGTGAGGTAGCAATCCTAAGCGTACTTCTAAGATTAAAACTTACTCAATGCAGATGTGTAAGAGTATCAGGACCATTGTGTCCCATCATTCAAGACATTTATTAAAGACGATAAGCACCAATCCTGCTTTATCTTGGTTATCGTTGGCCCCAGATAATACTTTACTGAAATAGGCCAAATCAGCAAAATCGGCTTATACAAATGATAAATCGTATAAAACTGCATTGAGTAAGTTTTAAACTTAGAAGTACGCTTGGCATTGATATTCCACAAAACCAGCGCAGTTCTGAGCAGCAAGCGTGGCTGACGGTTGTTTCCTCATAAATTCGCATAGCGGTTGGCGTATTATCCTTAAAATTTTTATTTTTGAGCATATAAATCAATAATATTAGTGTTAATAAAGTGTTTTATGAAATATCTGCTCTCATTCTTGTGATAATTCTTTAACACGTTCGCCGCCAGGTCAGGCATCGACGACGCGCGCGGCAGTCAGCAAGTTAAATGTGACGGTGCAAAAATGCCCTACAACTTTTTATCCGTTGAGTTGCGACCCATATATTATTTGACAAAATGTGCTTGTATTCATGTGTTCTACCACCCTCCAATTTTTCTCCCTCAAATTCTGGCTCACCCTGTATAAGGACAACTATAACTTTGGTTATGTTCTGCACTGCGGATGAAAAATAATAAATATGCAAATTTTTTCTCGTTTTAAAGTAAATATTTTTTGCACAACAAAATTAAACTAATAGATTTACCTAGTCGTTAGCTTACAATCAGTTTGTGTAATACAACATTGCAAAATTTGTAAATATATTACCGGGATAGATATAGACCGAATACAGAAACAAGAGATTTGTCATGATGCTTACTCAGTCAGCAAATAAAAGGAAAAAACAATCATGCGTGTTTGCTATTCGGCCAGAGTCAAAACAAGAATTGCATCATAAACGAAGGAAGCTATTTTATTCTGCCGAATTATCAATGTGTATCGAAATGATTGTCATGTTTTGAAAGTTATTTGTATACGCATTGTTTTACCCCAAATTGTAAGAGAAATCCGAGTCAACCAAAGACAAGGATACAAGGTGTTTCGGGTGAATATCTGGAAAACCGCAATCATCATATGTTTTAAATAAATACTGGTCTAAATTCCAAAGGACGTAGCCATAAAACTTAGAATACTTTTATGCTTCTATTATTTATATACAACTCCGCATGGAGTTTTTACAACAAAAAAGGATAAATGTAAATTGCGACAATCATTTTGATACATTTATAGTTTCGTACAAATCATCGCGGAGTATAATTTTTTATTTGTACCAGTGCTACGCAATTCTGTTAAATATTTGCAAGGTTCTTAAAAACGACACAATGAGAATTGAGTTGGTGGTTATATAAAATATTCCGAAATCATTAAAAAAAAGTAAATTACGCAAAATTAAACGATCTACTTTTGTCTCTTTGGGCAACGTTGAGATGGTATTTATAAATACGAAAAAGAATTAACCTGACTACAGTTGACTTCTTGTTGCAAAGAAAGATTGTGTAATAATATACAATAAAAAACAAAAGTATGTAAGATTTTTGCTTATAATCTAAATATTGTTTTTTCTCTGCTTACCATTTATGTTTTAATTATACACGATTGTAGCAGACCAAAAACTGTAACAATTGAATGCATTGCTAATAGAACGAAATGTGTGTAGAAATACACTACTCATAAGTATATCTTCGTTTTAATGTGAGAACCTTCGATATGGTGAAATAAATACTTTATTACTTTGATCGGCGACATAAATCCAGATTTGATGTGAGTAAGAGGATATGTCCAATGCAACTCATGTGTTAACATACTTAAATATAGTATGACTAATACGGTACATAGATCGGTTGTTAGAAATATCCGACCACCACGGTAGTTGCGTGCCATTGTTTCATTATTAAGAATCTTGCGTTGGCATGAATACATAAATGTGTCGAGTGCGACGAATGTGCAAGAGGTTACCGTCCATATCGAGCTAATGGCGGGAGTACCTCTTGATCTTTCGCAGCGAGGAGTATAACGCCATGACTGCGCGTACGTTACTCCATTTTTGTGAGCCCCTTGTACTACGAGGTCGCCTTGCCGTCGCCGGTATGTCGGTATCTTGGTAAACGCTGTCCAACGAATCTGACCTCATGGAAGTTGCTCTGCCAAAAATAGTACTGTTTTTCTTGTCGAACGATTGCTGAAGAGTCAAACAAGAATCCTGCCGTCCGATGGTCTCTGATGACCTGCGAAGAAGACAGAACCCGCACACGGGTTGCTTCTCTCTCTTTCTCTCCTCCCCTCTCTGCTCCCTCCCCCCCTCTCCCACTTCCAGCTCTATCTACACCCGCCCTTCCGCCCGTTTCACACAAATCGCACGCACTTTTCTCGTTTCTAAATTACCTGTACGTACACGTACGTTCCCGCACGTGCACTCTTCCTCTCTTCTTGTCCTTGGCCTCTATCGCCCTTTTCATTCTCTCTTAAATGCACACTGTCTCGTTTCGCAATATTTTAAAGTGATTTTATTGTACAGATTATATTTTCCGCACGTATGCATCCGTGTTGATGCATACGAGACACATTTCAGTACTGTTTAATATTGTGACGTTCTGGGTCTCCGTATATTCTTTTTAATGTAAGAGATTCTAAAGATATCAAAAATCTGTATCACAAACGTTTCACTTGCATACGGAATATTTTTTCTGTTATTTAAAAGATCAATATTGCTTACCAAAATCGCTCTAATGTAAGTATATGTAATACCTGTTGAAGGTGAAACGTGATAAATCCGTTATTACAAAAGACGTTATAATATTAGCAAACTCTTTTTAGCGCGTGTTTTTATGATTCTTTGCAAATGGTTTTTTCTATTATGCAACCTGTTTCTGCGTAAAATGTTCCTATACTCAAATAAACAAATGGAGCGATATTGTGATAGACTAAGGAACTGGCCCAAATATTGACTTTTCTAATCGCTTTCATCAGATTTTGAAAGAATTTCTACAATTAAATCTTACTGCATGTTCCCAGCATATAACTTGTGCCAGCTGACAGTGTGCAATTCTGCAGTATGATGTTTTTATACAGGGTGGTTTCGACCCGGTGGTACAACCGAAAAGGACGTGAATCTACATGCAAAAATAAGTCGAAAAAAACGTATGACCATTTTTTTTTAAACGCTCCGTTTTCGAAAAAATCGACTTTGAATTTTCGCAAAGTTCAAGCGCACCCGAGCGCGGCGCGATATACCGGGTGCGCTGTAAGAATCTTGGTCGCGGCGCGATGGCTCATCTCATTGCGTGGCATCGAAGCAGACCCGGCAGGGAGTGCGACGCCCAGAAGCAACCTCTCCGGTGGAGTAACGTCTGGGTTTTAGTCAGTAGGAATCTGACATACCCTGCCCTCCTCCCCAATGGAGGGCAGAAGTCTTCCGAAAGATTTCCTGGACGCAAAAAAAAAAGGCCCGGCAGGGACATCCGGTATACGCGACAGTGAAACCGGAGCGGCCTATCGAGACGTCATAGCTGCCCGAACGTACTCGCAGACGGTGCAAAGCGATAGATATAGATATACAATGTCATGCTTTAGGGCGCTTGCACCTGACAAAAATTCAAAGCCGATTTTCTCGAAAATGGAGAGTTTAGAATAAAAATTGTCATACGTTTTTCTCGACTTATTTTTGCATGTGGATTCACCTTCCATTTCGGTTGTACCACCGGATCGAAACCACCCTGTATAAACCATGGAAATCCAGGATTTCTAGTAAAGATTTACCTGTATGTAGGTTGGAGATAGGTTTAAATGAGAGGCTCAGATGAAAGTAAAAGTTTAATGTAATCTAATAAAAAAAACACAAAGAATATATCCGCTCGGACCGCGTCTTAGTTTCGGACTGTCTCGCGACGTGCTCTCTTCATGCGCCCTGTGCCCTTCCACGCGGCACACTCATCCATCTATACCCGCGTACACACTCGCACAAACACGCTAAACCACGGCCAAAGACGCGCCGTGAGGAACCGCTAACATTTCCGAGCATATTGTCCCACATTCGGCCATTCGTGACTCATCTTCAGCCCCTGAAGACTATGTTACGTAAGGCTTCATGTAGTCCGCCGAGATGGAAGTTACTTTGGGCCCTTCGTCATCCCCTACTCGAATAACCTCATATCGATGGTTCCTTTTTACACGGGACACTTCGTATGGACCAAGAAACGTCTTAATTTTCAGTCCAGGCCCAAATTGCGTGCGTTTGATTGCTACCAAATCGTCGATTCCGTAAATACTTGCGTTTTTGCAGAACTTATCGTGATGTCGTCGATTTTCTTCTTGAACCTTCATGATGTTCTGTTTGCCTACCCGTTTGAGTTCGTCCCGTTCTTGGGGGAATAGTTCTGCCGACTCTTGCTCTATTAAAGGCATCGGAAATCTATCTTTCACTATTTTCTTATTTAGTTGCCTATAGTCAATGCACACTCAATACGCACCGTTTTTCTTTGGCACCACTACCACCGGACTTGCATACTCGCTTCTACTGGACGTATAACGCCTTCATCCCGCCATTCCTCGATTTGGTTACGCAACATTTATTTTTCTTTTGGAGCCAATCTACGTGGACGCTGACATACTACTTCGTCGTTCGTCAAAGAAATTCTTGTCTCTACGGTCGTCGCTACGCGTTTCACCGGTGTCTAGTTTTGTATAAGTTCCTGCACTTTTGTTCGATACAGTTCGGCTATCTCCACCTCATTCGGTGTGTCTTCTACAATGTTCATTATCTGTGTCACTTGATGTTCGTAATTGCTTTCCACTCGGTGCACGCTATCGGTTACCGGTTCATCAATTTCATTTTCTTCTTGCGTCTCGTCTCCTGTCAATACCCTTATCGTAACATGATCTCGCCAAATATTAACTTCAACCACTTCCAAAAATTCGTCTCCCGGAATAACCACTACATCCATAGCGTCGCTTGGAACAACGAACATTTCCATTTTACACGATTGATCTGTAATCTTTAGCTCCAGCTCCAATTTTCCTACCGCGGAGGCCCCGCCGCCACCAAGGCCTGTAAGTACTCTTTCCGTTTTATTCAATGCCGGAAACCCTATTTCCGAATAAGCATCCTGTCTTATCTTCACCTTACTCGCCGTATCCAAGAGTGCTACAAATGACTTTCCCATTATTTCGACTGATGGCCAAAGTCATTGAATGAAAAACGTTTCGGTCCCTTATCTCTATGCGTTCAATCTTTCAAGTCATGTTCTGGTGAACCATAATTGAAACAATGCAGTTTCTTATGTGCTTCATTTCGCGCAAATCATTTCTCTTTAGTCGCGTCTGATTTCGGATTTTTCGGTTTCCGCAATGTTGCTTCTGTCATCTTATCATATTTCTTAAACGCTTTCCTTAATTGTACCAACGTATTTGCATTATACAGTATCGCTTTATTTGTTTCTTCGTCAGGGACACCTTTGATAATATATTCGATAAGCGAATCTTCATCGAGATTCCCTTGACTCACTATTTCCTGCATTGCGTACATATAGCGTCGCGCGCTTTCGCCAGGTTGCCGCTTTCGATTTATTAATCGATTATGTACTGATGCGGTGCTTACTTTACATTTAAATTGCCGACATAACCGCCTTCTTTAATCTAGACCATGTTCTAATGTCTCTTTGGAAACTAACGAAAAGCTTCGCGGAACCCCTGAGAAAACGCTTCGCGTATATAAGTTGCTGTGCCTCATCCCACTTTAACAACTCACTTGTGTCTTCGAACTCTTCTACCCATTTAGTGACGTCTAATTTATCGTTCCCGGAAAAATGCGATATGCTTTCTTCAACGTCCCTGATAGTGAACCGATCTCCGCGACTCTTGCGATTTCTACGGAATAACGCATCGGATTGCCGTCGCTCGGCGCGTGTGCTACCTGAACGTCTACGTATTCCGTCTTCCCCGACATCGGTTTCACTCTCTGTCTCTTCTTCTGCTGAGTCGTCACTGCTTCCTTTTGTTTCTTGTTGGATGATGGTTTCGTTTTCCTTTTCGTCTTGGATGTATTGTTTCAGTCTCCCTCGTAATTCCGCCTTTTTCCGTGTATAGAAAGTTGCAACTGTTCTAATTTCTCCATCAGTTCCTTTACTTTCATTTTATCTATCTTGCCCAACAATAACTCTAAATTACCAGCCGACTCGTCACATCCATTCTTTTCCATGGATCGTTGTCCTTTTTCCTGTTCCTCTCCTCCATCGGTTCGTGCGTTTTGCGCTTCTGACATCTTGACTACGGTAATATTCCACTTTACCATTGCTCACTCAGTCTCAGCCTCCGCCCTACTACTGTCCGATCGTTCCTATTCACCACTAAACAACTGATGATAAAGGCCAACTTACCTTCATCTACTACGAATTGAATAGGTCTACGATCTCCACTTAATTTTCGGAGACAAAACCGAGAGTCCCACTGAGTACACTTTATCTGTCACCACACGAATCCGTCATTTTCACCCTGTTAGCTCACCATCCCGGACGAGCCCCCAAATGTAGGAGGGTGATAGGGTTAAATGAGAGACTCAGATGAAAGCAAAAGTTTAATGTAATCTAATAAATAGAACACAAAGAATATGTCCGCCCGAACCGCGACTTACAATTAGTTCCGGACTGCCTCGCGTGCTGTGCCCTTCCACGCAGCACTCTCATCCATCCATACCCGCGTACACACTCACACATACACGCTAAACAATGGCTAACGACCGCGAGGAACCGTTAACATTTTCCGAGCAGTATATCCCATATGTATACCCTCTATACCACATTACGCATCCGCACAAAGAAAAATCAGGTGACATCCAGTGGGATCAGTACAAAACAAATATCCTCTCGCTACACAGAAAATCGTCGGACATTCAAGTTCCTGGTTCATGCAAATATCGGAAGAATAAAACCCAAAAATAAATAAGTGTGGGCTAAAGCAATAAAGTATGAGATCGGGAAGGTCCATACTTGACGTGGAAACAGGATGGCTCAAATAGTTGGTTAACATGCCGTCATTAGATCTACTGAATAATCATCGAGAACGTGGTAGTGCAGTGCAGTCGTTCATGTGTAATCATGGTTCGCTTGCTCGACCTGCTCGTTTGTCACCACTTATGTTGCGCGTGTTAAGCTTTCTTGCCCGTAAGCCAGCTGCGTTGTAGAGGAGAAGGGATGCCTCGCCTCTCACATGGTATATACAGATCAAGGCGGTAAAACCTCGCCCAGTGAGCTTCTCGAGTTTGTAGTAGGCAGTAAATCAATATGTAATCAACATCTACAAACAAAGAGTTCTGCTCGTGTTAAATTATAACGCAATCACAAAATGTCGGTAAATTGCAATTGTTCATTACATTTACAACACAATATAATAATTATTGTCGACAATGGTTACGGGTATGATTGTATAACACTCAAATAGTAAATATAATGATTAGGCAATTTTTATTTATTCCAAGCAATTTGTTAGATTTCTCATGGTAATACTATATGAGTTAACGAAAATACGATGAGCAATTTTCTTCAACATTTATTGTTTCTTTTTCATAAAGTGTGTGTTGATGGAAGGAAATCGGTTAATAAGTTTTTTGTCGCGTTACAATCAGTTATAATACGAATATCAGCTGGTGCAGAGTCGGAGAAACAAACAACGGAAATTCAACAGGATTCTCGAAAAATGTGTGTTTAAAGTGTAAGAAAATAAGAGCATGTATTTTTGGTATCAGAGCACGAGCCACAGTATGCCCAAACGCTGGGCAATATCGTCTAGGGCAGGATTCGCTGACATAGCCCCACCGATGAGTCCGCAGGTGTATCCAGGACGAAACGATTATTTTAATTTTTGATTTTTTTTCTCTGTTGTCTTACCTGACCAAATTGACCGCTATGGTCTGATTATACGTGTAAACAGATGGTCAATAAAACGGTTTCTTAAAACCCGTATTATACGAAATCAATAGCGTACAAAGTTCTGATGAATTTTGATAAAATATATAGAAGAATATAAACAATTACTAAGATCTGAAAATTGAGGGTTCTAAAAATTAACCGCACATTGGTTTGCGCATACTTAATGAGTAGATCACAACTCTTTTATGTTTGTGTTATGTCAGTTATAGCAGAAATATCTCGCGATGTGGACTTCCAGAAAAAAAGACAACAGCAATCTAATTGTGCTGTAAAAGTAGTTGCACTGCCACATACATACACCCCCATTCCAAAGTATAGGATACTTGCAAAAACTGAAATAAATCTGAAATATCTTTACAGGGCAGTCAATATTTTTCAGGAGAATGATCGAGTTAGTTACTTTAAAGTATCAATTTTTGATATATATCATTTCATTGCAAAAATATAAAAAATTAGAAATAATACAATTAATATTTCTTTTTGTCTACATGTTCACCACGTTTTTGATCACTTCCTTCACCATTTTTGGTATATTTCTTATTAACTTTTCAATTGTTTCTGATGCGATTTGTTTCCATGCGGCTTGTAGATGATTCTAACGATTATTTTGGCAAACTTCCCAAACTTTGCGATTCAGTTCATTCCAAAGTTTTTCAATTGGGTTGAGACCAGGAGATTGTGGAGGCCAACACATAATTTGTATTTGATTTTCACTTTCTATTTTTTATAAATTACTCTAGTATATTGTTGCTGTATGCTTTCGATAATTATCCTGCATAAATACAAACCCTGAATAAATGAATCGCCTTCCGGATGGTATAGAATGTCAGTCAACATTTTTAAATAGTCCTCTTTCTGTAGGATCCCCCCGATTTTTATTAAAATTCCTGTTTTATTTGCTTCCATGCATTCCCACATCTTTATGGACCGACCTCCGGGTTTAACTGGCGGTACGATGTACTGAGAATTCATTTTTTCTTGAAGTCTCCTTCGGACGTGAATTAGCTGCTTACACCCAAACACCTCTTTCGATTCATCGGTCCACAACACATTTTTCCACTGTTCTAGTGTCCAATTTTCATGTGCTTTAGCGCACGCTAACCGCTTCGCCTTATTTTGTGCCATTAACAGCGGTTGGCAATTGTATTGTAACACAGCCACGAAGTATGACTTCATGCAACTGTCTCTTCACTCATGTGAAGGAAACCGAAATATCGCGTTGGTCGTTGACTTCGGCCGCTATTTCCGATATAGTTTATCTTCTATCGCGCTTTCTCGTTGTTTCTATAAACCAATCTTCGGCAACTGTCGTTTTTCTGAGGTAAACTCATTTGTCGGTTAAAAATGTTTGCGACGACTTGGTCTCTCAGGACACGCGGCCGTGGCGTGCCTACACATCTTTTGTTTTCCCCTTCTCCTGTACCCTTTCTTTTGTGCATCGCGCGACGCGTGCCTTAAGTTAGTTATGTATCAGTTCCGTGCTATGCTAGTCGCATTTATTGTCTTTAAGAGTTCATTGTAATAAACGTTCATATGTATAAATACGGCGTGTTTATTTTCACCTAACAAACCGACCCCTCTTCAATTTTTTTATTGTGTAACCCACGAATGATTTTGAAACTCCCGCTTTCCTTGCTATTTTTCATATGGAATGTCCTTCTTTACTCAACGTTATAATTCCTGCACGTTTTTCCATACTTAACTCATGTATCTTTTGAAACATCGTGATCTCACAAAAGTTTTCAAACGAAACTGGCACCATATGAATGAAACTGGTCTTTCGGACAATCCTTAAAAACAAAGACCCAATCGGGAACGCTTACGATATCGTGTATTGAAAAAAATAATTTGTTACACTCATTTGCAACGGATTAAACGCTGTGCCTCAAATGAACATTGCGTAGGTTTTTCAAGAATAAAATGTAATTGCAAACAAATAAAATAAATTGCAAGTATATATTTCTTGAAGAGTACTTTCACCAATATGGTAATAAAGAATTACATGTTTACGAGATGAGCACGTGTCCTAATATTTTTGAATGGAGGTGTACATCTTCGATGTATACTGCTGGAAATGCGGTGCAATTCGTACATTGTATACACGCGCACAATTAAGCTACATAATTTATTATTGATAACGGTATACAAATAATTTATTATTGACGCGATTTTGCGACTGGTACACCGTAGACATTCAACTTCAACATTTGCCGCAATTCCTCAGGATAAGAACTATTATTATGTCCTACAGATAGTGTATTACAATATGGAAAAGTCTAACGTTGAATTAACGCAAAACTTTTTTGATGACGGTAACCGCCGAAATAGGTTACAGGGAAGTCTTTAGGATAACGAATTAACGCGAGAGTTTTTTAGTAGTAGAGTAGGCCTAGGACAATTGACGAGAGGCATGGAGGAGATGAGACAAAACACGGTGAGCTCGGGCGGGAACGCCGGGCAGGACCGAGGAGGAGGCGGGCATTCTTGGTAGAGCCGTGAAGCGTAGTAGAGGGAGACTTTAGTATTGTGTATAACTAAATAAAGAAAGAGGGAAGTGACTGTAAGTAGGGGTGTTTTTCCTACAGGATGTTATAAGTGATTAGTGCATTGTTTTATTTATTGTATCGACAAAAACAATCGTTTACGTGGGGGTAAAAGTTTGAGTATTGTTATTCTAACAATTTTCAGAAGTTGAACGGTGTGGTCAACTGCTGGCCTGACTCATTTAAATCTGTTCACAATTTATAATGCATCCGTTTTACATCTAACTTTGTTAAAAAGACAAAATTGAGTTCTAAATTTTATACCATACTGCGTGCTAGTGGATGGCCACATGGTCAACTATTGACTGCATCCGCGGTCGATTTTTGAGCAGTGTCCGATGTTAACATGCCGATGTAAAACAGCAATTTTCTTTTCATTTTCCAGAGTGGTCCACTACCAAAGCATTTGCCAAATTCTTACATATAATTCTCAAATATGTGTAATTTACCTTTCTTGGAAAGTGGTCTCGGTACATAATCTAAAAGGTTTAAAGATAGTCTCCATGCATCGATTCTCGTCATTTATTGATAGAATAAGCGGTTACCATTGTTTCCGTAGAAGATTTCTCTTAAGTTGTTACTAGCTGGTACCTTTACCTTACACATAGTTATTGAGCATGAAAAGAAATCAACCGATCATTTCTGAAACAAGAAAATGTGAGAGAACGAGCATCACAAACCTTTGCATAAATAACCGATTACTGAGTGATAAGCTCAATGTTTGCGTAAAACACTATACACATTACTCCATGTTTATTTTACTATAATAATGGTACAAAAATTTAAATTCTCTTCAACTCTGATCAACTAATTTTTCATCTGCATTTAAAGTCAAATTGTATTTTGGCGCGTACCAAGAAATACAATGTTAATATTTAACACACAGTTGATTGACCATATTTGACGACAAGCCTATGGGTTAAGTTGGGTAATTCTGTAGAGACTAATTCTAAATTACTTAAAAACATAAATCACTTTAATTGCCCACGTGGATACTATTGATATTCCTGAATAAGGAGTATGCTGTCATGCTTACTTCGTGTCCTCACTCTTATCGCACTGTACTTTTCTCTCAAAATGTTTATTTCGGGCTTTTCAACCATAAATAGAATCTAGTTCGAAATTGTATTACAATAATATTGATCGCGATACGAGGCGATTTCGTGATCTCCGAATCCATATTGTGAATTTCTCTCCTAACTCGTCATGCGGCATAATGTCGCTTTTAAGGAATATTGAAGGAGAAGTAGAATGTGCTTATTTGCTTAAGAGCATAGGCCAATCATTTCAATATACAATATTCCATTCCCCCTTGTTACGTACCCTATCTTTTGCAATTCGTCACATAATGCAACCTATATATCTCGTTCGTTAGTTTTGTCGCCATTTCTTATTTCTGCAGTTTCGTCTATAGTCTAGTTTGTTGCATTATCGCATCGTACGATTCTTATAAACACATTTCTAATTCCACAGTTGAGAATATCACGGCATAAAATACATCATAATTTTCACTGCATTGTCCAAAACAGTAAAATAAATGCTTCCGTGTTCGAAAAGAAAACTCTAAATTCGTTGGTGACAACATCACTCCAAGAATTTTCCAAAACGCCAATACGTAGTTCATTAAAAAAATGTAAATAATGAGAACCAATATAAAAAGTATGACAGAACGTAGAAGGCAGGTTTTTTGATCAACATACAGCTGCCTATTTAAAAATTTACTCATCGCCCTCAAATGGTCCAACTTCCGTACGAACCATTTTTTTCTCAATTTTGTTATTGTTTTGGTAACATCGTATCTGAATTAAAATGGTGCAAACAGCATATTGGTATTTACCCCAATAAATATCCGCATTGGCATCGTTTACTACACCTTCTTTTCGAAACAAACCTACACGTAAGGAATATTGAAAGGAAAAATAATGTGCTTGTTTGTTTCAATGGATAGGCCAAACAAATGCCACAGTTTGTTAGCTAAGAACAGTAAGAGAAACAGGAGTCGCCGTGAGTAATCTGATCAGCATTTGACTGTAAATAGAGCTGTAGAAACTCTGCTGAGGACGATATTAAAGGTGGGATATATGGTGATTAAAGAAAGTATATTTAGACACGCTGAAAACATAAAAACTGTACATGACTCGACAAACTAAACTATACTCGCTAACACGCATGTATTCTATTCGCTGATCACTATAACTCTGCTGCACGATCCTTCCACCCAATCGCTCACCACCCCGCATTCGGACATGGACACAATCGCTCTCGCGCCATCCGGGCATCTGTTCTCGTATTCATCATACAGGGTCTACCACTTAACGTGCAAACGCTCGCTTGCGGGAAAACGCTAAATGGCAACAGCGCTCCACTCGATACACGCGCCGCCGGGGACAGTGCGCCGGCGCTACCGACACTCTTGAGCGTATCGAGTCTAGCGCTGTTGCCATTTAGCGTTTTCTCGCAAGCGAGCGTTTGCACGTTAAATGGTAGACCCTGTACACAGCCTCTCCTCCCGGGTGCTGGTTTGGACGTTCCAGCTCCAATTTTTGGTTTGGAGCCGCCGCCCTTTTGGGGTATATTTGGTGTATGCAAAGTCTGTTGATATGTTTTAATCAAGTGGGTTGAGAGGTTCTGGGTTGTTTTTTGCTACTTTATTCGCTGTGAATCGAGGAAAGGTCCGTCTTTTTATTCTGGCAGTTTTCCTACTTTTCGATTTGGGGTTTATTCCCGGTGGGTGGCCGCATTTGTTATTGCATTTCCAACCTGGGTACGCTCGGGTGTTCCACGGTGTACCGACGGGCAGCCGGAACAATCACCTTTTTGGAGGCGCATAACTTTGTTTCTCTCAAGGTTCTATCACTCATTCCGCGTTTTACTGATTTGTTCGTGCTATCGCGTTTACTGTAGTGCTTCTATTTTGGCCGGGAGATTGTTTTTCTATTGTGCAAGAGCAAGAGGGATGACGACGACCCAGACTGGTCCAGACAGCCAACATATACGTTATATTGTACATTTTGAATCTATAATACTTGTCGCTGACCCGGTGGTCATGGTACTGTCCTGCCTGTGACTGCCCGGACTCTGCGTGGTGAGTCCACCCTGCGGAGACATTAGCTTGGGGAAGCTTGACTTTGTGGCCCTGACGGGCGATTCAATGATTCTTCTCTTTGTGATTTGAACCGAGTTTTTGCCCTGATTTGGAAATAAGAACGCTCTGTCCTTAGAATAAGCAAGAAGGGCACGGCAGGTCAAGTTATGAATGACTCTAGCCAGGTCCTTTCACAAACTTCCTGTTTCTGTTTTCCTCCGTGTTCTCCAACGCCAAATTGTCCCGCCAAGAGCAGTGTTGCGACCCACTTGATGTCGAGGCGTAAATTCGACGGAGTGTGGCGATTCTTCTTTTTTTGCAAGTAGTTTGCAAATGTCCGAACCGCTCTCAGTGCGTGAAAATAATGACGCCCGAGTGCTCGTTATATAGAAGAATTTAAGACGGTGTTGATAAATAATATATATTTTTACAAGTCACTGTACAGCTACTACACTAGCTACTGAAGATACTCTTTTATAACAATGTCTTGATCTATGTTAATCTAAGACTGAACCGTGTATACTGAGCGGTTGTGATTCCTGATCTGAACTCGAAATGCTCGAGAAGGGTGTTTTTAAGGGTTCGGTTGCTCCCACTAAACACCCACCCAAAGGAGCTAGAGTGGGGTTATTGTATGTATGTATTCTTTATTCCTGGTTCCCTTACGGGTTTCCAGCCTTCTCCACTATACATAAATCTCTTACAAATTATCTTAACCTATCCTTACAGCCTAATCTCCTCCACGTCATCCTTGTACGCCCGTCATCCTCGCAGTCTTTCCTCTCTCCTCAGTTCTCCGCCTCCCCTCCACCTTTCAGTCACTCCTTTCCTCCTCCCGCCACTCCCTCCTCTCCTTCTCCCATCTCCACCATGTCCCCTCTATCCTGATTCTCCCCTCTCCTATCCACACCCTCCTCCCCTTCCTCCTTTCCTCCCACGCCTTCTCCACTACCCTCCACCTCATCCTCCTTTCTTCCCAAGTGCGATCTTCCTCTATCCTTACTCCTTTTCCCCTTATTCTCCATCTCTTCTCCACCACTTCTCCCTTCCTTTCCACACTTTCCATCCTCACTGCCACTATTCCCCTTTCGTCTCCCCCTTCCCTTCCTCTTCTTCCCAGTTCCCTTATTACCTCCACCTCCCCTTCCACCCCCAATTCTTTCATCAGCTCACCTACCTCTTCCTTCCTCTTCTTTACTCCTCTCCTGAGTCCTTTTATTATCAGATTCCTCCTTCTTCTTCCTTTTTCCTTTACCTCTTTCCACTGTTCTATCTTCCATATCCTCTTGTTCATCTCTTCCTCCCCCTTCCTCTCCCCTTTCCTCTCTCCACTCTCCAGCTTCCCCTTTCCTTCTTCGCCTCGCTCTATCCTGTCCTCCATCCTCCCCTCTCCTTTCTTCTCATCTGTCTCCATCCTCCCCGCTCTCTCTTCAATTCTCCTTATCCTCTCCTCCATCCTCTCTCTCTCTTCCCTTCCTCTCTCTAGTTTTTCACTCATCTCCTTGACCTCCCGCTCCATTCTTCCTACCTCCTCCATCCTCCCCTTCTCATTCATCTCTTCTTCCAGCCTCCTCTCTCCTTTCCTCTCCCCTTTCTCCAGTCTCCCATTTCTTTCTTCTCTTCGCTCCGTCCTCTCCTCCATCCTCTCCTCTTCCCTCCTCTCCTCCGTCTCCAGCTTCCTTGTTCTCTCCTCAATTTGCCTTATCCTCTCCTCCAACCTCTCTCTCTCTTTCCTCCCCCCCTCCATTCTTTCTCTCATCTCCTTGGCCTCCCTCTCCAATCTTCCTACCTGGTCCACTATCCCCTTGATATGCTCCCTCAACGTCTCATCTAGCAACTCCACCATCCGCTCCAGTCCTCTCTCCGTCCTCTTCCACACCCACCTCCCTATCACCTCTGCCATTTCTCTATATTTTTTTCCTTCATCTCCTCAGCCCCTTCTGCTTCCTCTTCCTTCTCCAGTCCATCTTGTTCATTTTCTTTCTCCTGCTCCCTATGTGACTTCTTCTCCCTCTTCTCTGCTTTCCTTATTTCCGCCTTCTCTCCTCCCCCACACTTCCCTCCTGTGTCCCCTTTCCTTCTCCATAACTCTTCCAGTTTTCTTTCACTTCCTCCTTTTGTCTTCCCCATCTTCCTCAATTTCACTGTCTTATCCCGTCTTCTCTCTTCCTTACCGACTCTCTCTCTGCTTTATCCTTTCCCTCCAGGCGTCGCTTCCTCCGTTCTTCTTCTTGTTTCACGTCCACGTTTCCTCCTAACCTCGTTTTCCTTCGTTCGCTTCTCTTTTCTCCCACTTCTTCTTCTCCACCTTTCCCGTTCCGCCCACGCTTCCACCACACCCTCTCCTTTTCCTCCACCCCACACCGTTCTTGCGTCCTCCCTTTCTCCCTCACTACTATTTCACATCTCCTTTTCCTCTTTTACTCGTCACGTACGTCGAGTGGGGTTATTGTTAGCAACAATTTACCCACTCGAGCGTCCTCGCTTTGAAGATGTCAATAAACTGACCGTTCTCTCTTCGGACCAGGCCTGGAGTCTTCCGTGATATTAACCCTCCGAGAACGAGCCCGGGGTCCGGTCGAACACGCTGTCGCAAGAGCGATAACGCACACTACGATCGTTGAAAAGTAGTGGTGTTTCGCAGCTATGTTCGGCCAACGCACACACAAGTTACAGAGGCCTTTGTTGGTATCTTTTATTTTCTGTGACGCGCACCGTCTTGGCTACCTTCAATTGTTATACGTCCATACTCAGATCTCAGTTCGCCATCGGCTGTGTTTCGGGTAGAATTGCGAGTAGAGAAGGTGAAAACGTTGTGAACAAATCGAATGTAAAATAGTTGATGCTATGGCTTCTATATCAAGCAGCGAAGGGTTTTCCGACTCTGACAACACTTGTGACATTTGTGATGAATCTTCGGAGGGAAGAAGCGTTTCAAATAGTGACGTTGAGTCTGAAGATCAGGGAAGTGAAGATGAGGAAGAATCAGATACCGCAGAATCGACTGAAGATTGTGGTGCATTTAGTGAAGATGCATCCGAAAAGAATTGGTGTGAGGTTACACCGAACAGTGAACATGCGTGCACTAATTATGTATGTCAGAAACATTCGACATCAGAAATAACAACTACATGTTACCAATGTACGAACAAAAATAAATAAGAAATCTATTTTTGATTATAACTTATAACGTTTCCAATTATTTTGCATCCTATCACAAAACCTTTATGCTTCTAATCTTGCTTTCTTACTAACATTCTATGTGAATGCGTCACGCCAGCTTAAGCGGAAGCGTCTGCGATAGTAAACAGTAGAGTATCGGTGAGCCGTTCGAGCGGCCGTAGCGTTGTGTGAGTATCCTATCCGTGAGGGTCCGACCGGACCCCCGATCCGTAGTCTACGCGGCCCGTAGTCCGAGGGTTAAGGGGGGAGACCTGTGTAAGTGGCCCAAAAAATCGATTTTTTTTTTAATGCATAAATCGATTGTTTAACATCTCGAAATTATGTTACCGAAGCCGCAACACAAAATTCGTAAAAATGTAGTATATATAGCCCATTTTATCCCCGAGCGCGCGGAACGCTCTACGGTGGAGGTAAGTATGTTTCGCATCAATGATATCAATGCATTCACGATGACAGGTCGGGTTCACTTGTATAGAAGTTTAAGTAAGTATATGATTACACGGCTGTAGATATATGAACCATTGTAAGTTTTCATGCAACACTGCGTATATTGGAATGTTATCTCCCGAATAAGAAAGTGTCCGCTTATCACCTTTTTTTCTTCCTTCTTACCCAATGGAATATTAGCGATTACGGTACGTGCCCACAGTGATGTACATTTTGTCACATTATTTAGTTGAGCCTTGAGCAATTCACAGCGTATTTAGCGAGAATTTTGTGACAGAAGGGGGTATATAGTGAATAGTGACAGGAGCGCCGTAGCCTTAATTCAATAATTGAGGCGAGAACAGTCCGCAGAAAAAAAAGCAAGCTTTGCTGGAGCAATTCGAAGAAGATGAAGGAATTATATATGGGCCTGGCATAGCAGATTAGGAAAAAACTGATGTAAATTTCCCAAAAGTGTGATTATATTGAAGCTAAACATTAAACGCGTTTTTCTCGAATCAACGTTTGGCATATCGGTGTGCAAGATAAAGGAAAAACTCTTCAACGGATTGAGTTGGGTTTTTATATACAAGAGGCTGAATATCTTGGCCAGGGATTGAACCTAAATAGACATTGATATTATGCAAATAAATAATTTTTTATGCACTTTAAAAAATAAATTTTCCTCGGAAAATTGATCATTTTCAGTCAACCTGCTGCCAAATTTACAATTTTGCAGATATTGACTTAAAAATAGGTTCACTTGCTTGCGGCATCTCTAAAGTCAAGAATGCTATTTGGATTTTTAATTTCGGATCACTACAGCACACTCTGCACTGCACACCGCAAACCGCTGCAATCGAGGACAGGTCGGACTTTGGCCCTTGTAACATTATTAAGAAAAACCTGTTCTTATTAAAAAAAAATGTCTGTACAGTATAAAAGTGTAAATAACCTATGACCAAATTTGAAAAACATTGATTGAATAGTTCCCTTAAGAATAAATCCCGAATATTGCTCGATTTTAAGCGCGCTACACAGGTCTCCCCCCTTAACAAAAGAGTTGTACTATTGTTTAGCCAAAAAATGGCTGGGCTGCGCACCACGTGTGCAGGAAGACGCCAGGTCAGAAGGGTGGTCATTTGGTTAATTGCACACTGACCCAACCCTCTACGGGGGGTTTTTAGCCCAGCCCGGGTATGGGACCCAGGTCGTGCGTGCACCATTTGATTTTACCAAATATAATATAATTAATATTTATAATTGTTGCTCGGAGGACGCAACAAGCAATATCCACTTACAGCATCTCCCTGCTCCTGTATGCCCGCACTCCTCTCAGAATCCGTGCATAAAATCCCGGAACCTAAAGTACTAGGGGAGCATTCCTGTATAGTCAATTTTAGGCGACGAATCTTTGTTCCATTACTACGAGTAAGTAGGCCGTTACATAATCGTCTGTACTCCAGAGTGTCTCCGGCAAGAGCGGACATTACTTAGCGAGAAAAACCCCAAACGATATGCTCTGCCAGAGAGTGGTTAGAGCGGGCAGGCCTTATCATATCTGAGATACCCTGGCCTCGCCATCTGACATACCCTGGCCTCGCCCCAAAGAGGCCAGGCATCTTACTGAAGATTTCCCAGACGAAAAAAAAGGGCAGGCCTGATCATTTTCCCCTGTGGGTGAGGGCTAGAATACACCCACAGAATCCTCTGTTTGTTGTAAGAGGCGACTAAAAGAGGTTTGACGATCTCCTCGTCAGTAAACTCTTTCTCTCTCTCTCTCTCTCTCTCTCATTCTCTCTCTCTCAAAACGCGAACTTAGATTTCAGTCGCTTAGCAAGTATGCCGCGTGCCGTACAGTGTGTGAATGTATGAATGAGAAGGGGAAAAGCGACGAACTTGTAATTCAACTTCCATTTAGTATAATAGCGTTAAAAATAATAAGGAATGAGTGAATATATGTCACCGGGCATATAACCGTAAAAAACGCGATTTGTAAGAATGTTAGTTTCCGTAAAACGCGACAACGGGCCACCGGGCCCGTCTCAGCGGAAGGGGAAGGTCCCGTGAGGCGGAAGCGCTTCCAGGAGCCGCGGTTCTAAAATGAGCAACAGTCGAGAGCACCAGCCAAGCCCACCGATCGGGGTTTAAACCACGTGTCCATGACCCCTCGGCAGGTGACAGCGAGTCACGGAACAAATGGCGGAACATTGTCGCCCGTAGTTTTAAACTTTAGATGCACGCAAGAGAATGAATGGCTGTAATCACGGCCGAGAATGAATGAATCTCGACCGTGTTATCTCATATGTTGTTCTGACACCCAAAAACTGACGAAAAAACGGGTTTTTCATTTTTCCGACACTGTTGCTGGTGAGCAAAAATTATAAAAAAAATCAGATAGATCTTGATTGTAATATTACATTACAGAAAAAAGCGGCATCACTGATCCGGACCTTCTTCGGTATCAAATCGATTTTTTTCTGATTGACTTTTCGATTTTTATTTATTTATCATTTGGAATTTTAGTTTAAAAATCTGAAAAAAATAATCTGGAATATGCGTGCCATTGCTAGAAACACCTCTGATTTTTTTCGAATTTTTTTGTGCACTAGATTCCGAGAAAATGGTGGGAAAAGCGGACAGTACATTTTACACCCCTCCGCCCCCCACGGTCGAGATAGAAAGTTGAAAATTCACAAAAATGTTTCTGTTTTCATAAGCTATCGAATGGCTCATTCAGAATTTCGATCGCTTTTGGGGGCACAGTTCACTATCTTACCCGGCTATGCCCTTTATAACTTATTGTTAGAGTCACTTCCTTTTTCTCGGTTCTCCCGGTATTCAGTACTACCTGATTTCCAGGAGAACTCATCTTTCCTAAAATTTAATTGCTTATGTTGGAAATAGGTATCCGCGTTATTTCCTACAAGCAATGGTATGCTTCTTAATTTTATTAAATATGGTCATCCGATTGACACACATTGCCGGTACAGTGGCAAAATACTTTTCTCCTTCAATAATTTACATCCGTAACTTCGTTTTTCAAATTTCCTTATTTATTTGTAAATGTGAATATAATTTGCCCATTGGACGATTTTTCCCCCCCTCTCCTATCGATAGACACCGAGCTGTGCGTATGATCTACAGGCACAAACACACTAAAGTCAGTAGGATAACGGAAAATAAATCAAAACATCTACAACGCCAAGAGGTCATTCTGCCTCGGACAGTCACAATGTACCGTTCCGAACTACATACGATGGTGGGAGAAGGAGCAGTCCCTTGGTCGTCATTATTATTCTATTTTAGTTACACGTAAAAAGCAGATATTTTTTTCTTCACCTTTAATTCCATTATTCATTTAAATGATACCTCTCGCTACCGATTTTTGGATCCAGGATACTATGTTTCATGATAAGTAAGTAGCATAATTTGTATTTTGGATGTATCTCTACTGGGTATTTTTTGAATGTATTTTGTAACTATTCCATAATTAAGTATTTTGTTGGTTTTTCTTTAGTAATATGTGTATGTACTCATATTTTGCAGTCTACTTTAGAATTTTCTACTGAAAAGGATCCAAACCAAGGATCGAAACGTCGGATAAATTTAAGAAATTGTTTTGAAAACATTAGTGTCCGATGTGACCGATATAGGGCCAAAGGAGTGATCTTCTTTATTTCGAAAATTGAACTACTACGGTCGATAAGTATTCACTTAATATAAAAATGTTTTTTATCTCAAAACACGCCCCGATCGATTTTTTTTTTTAAATTCTCAGAAATACTTAGATGGATACAAGAACTTTTAAAAATTGTCAAATTGTGGGCAAACTATTCGTTCTATTTTTTTTCTTAATTCGATAATATCTATTCTATCAAATCGTCAAATCTGTCAAATATCTTCGTATAAAGAAAAAAACTAGAACGAAAAGTTTGCCCACGATCGTACAAATAATAATATCTATTCTGTCAAATCGTCAAATCTGTCAAATATTTTCGTATAAAGAAATCATTTAATAATCATCATTAAATATATTAATTTAATTATAAATACATTTAGGCCACTTTCATAATAAAGGGCTCGATTATAGAACTAACTCTGAAAACTTATGTGTGTTACGAGCTCCGACGAGAGGGAGGGGTGAGGGTGCAACTGATGTGTGGGGGTGGAGGGGGGTGACTCTGATGCAACTGATGTGTGGGGGTTCCACTCCGGCTGAGTGAAGTGGCGCAGGGCCTGAGCTCGACGACCGTCTCTCACAGCCGATGGGCCAGATGGGGATATGTAAGGAAAAGGGAGTGTTCTACGTTCGATAAGCAACTCAAGGTTACTTGGGTTACGCACGTGTTTGCGGTCTTACTGGGAGACGAATCCTATACCGACGACTAGAACGGTTGCTAACTGTCTCTCACAGTTCGACCTGGCAGTGACGAATTCTATAACGTCGATTGGACGTTTGCTGACCGCCACTACTCTCCAGTGCCTGGTAACAACTGTTACTCGGCTGACCTCGTGCAGGTGCGAATAGATAATCACGCGTGTTCTGGAGTAACGTTAGTTACCTTGAACTGCACGAAAATATGGGGGAGGAAGGGAAGGAGGATGTCGGGGTATTCGTGAAGTTTGGATTTGCCTGGTAGCGAAATGCAGATCCTGTGGGCGCTAGCCTTATCGTAGATTTAAGATTAAAGGTTCGGAGGGAACCTTTGTGGCGAGTGTATTAGGACGTTATTAAGGTGGTCGGGTTTTCTAATGTTGAATCGATGAACTCAAATGAAAATATAACTATAACCTATATTCTTTGACGAAAATATTACAGTCAAGAAGTATTATAAATTACTAACCAATGAGGTTATGAAGTGGCTATGAAAGACCGACTTACTCTCAGTTAGATTTTGGACAGAGGTTGGATTGTCGTTACTAGACTGATTGTGAGTAAGTGTGCTCCCCGAGTCCTTTAGGGTCAGGGTTTTTATACTGGGTTTTGGAGAGGAGTAGGCGGAAAATAAAGCGGAAACTGCTCCGATTGGAGGGCTCTATTTTGCAGGAGATCTAGGCGGGAAACTGCTCCTTGGCGGAAACTGTGGAAGACAAGGAGGCTCTTCAATAGTGGGAGGGAAGGAGATGGCTAGAGTTGACCCATAGCTTGATCCGGCCAGGCCCTCTTCCTAATCTTATGCAGGCAGAGCGTTCTCATCTCCAAATAAGGGCTAAATTCCACGAGAAATATTCAAAAGGAATATTTGAAATTATATTTTCAGGGATATTGCACGTAACATGTGTCCAAAATTAACGTGTTTACTCGGAATATAATTAACCTCAAATGCTTTATTGAAAGATAAGTTGAAGTTGTACATGTAACCACGGTCAACCGGAAATAATTGACAAATGAACTTAGACCACTTTCAAAATTCGACAGAATATTAACAATGATTCAATCGTTTATTTTGAAAGTGGTGTAAGTCGAAATTTAAAAAATAATGAGATATCCTATAATTTTTTATTAACGTGGCGTAAACGGTTTATTTATGTACTATTTAATTTTTTTTTAAGTAGACACATTACTTTCAAAATAAACAGTCCAATTAAGGAGTAAGATGTTAATCATAAATCTGAAGTAAGTAAACGTTATATTATATTTATTCTGCTGCGTCACAGGATGGACTATGTGGGTCTGCCCCGTGACGAGGGAGAGTTGTATGCACGATTTTTGTATAAATAATAGCGTGAAAGACTGTGAGAGCGCGATACTATCGGGTAAGCGCCTAGCGTCGTGATGCCACTGCGCTCAGTGACGTCTCGACGACAAAATGGCGGAGGAAAGGAGCGGGGGCTCCTGGAATCAACGCACAAGTCATTACGGTGAATGAAGCGGAACATGCGTACCCCTTGTTTCGCGGTATGGTTCATCCGTTTATCCGTATATACCATAATATGCTTGTTAGAAAAATTTGAGAAGAGTCGCTAAATTGATGTGTTTATAACGACGGTTCTGGGGTAAGTGCCGCGTCCCTTGACAACGGTCCTCTTTCCAGAGAGTTTCCACTCTCCCCACTTCGTGGCCAGATCCCTTATTCTAATGTTTATAACATTACACATACGTCTTTCTAGAATATTCTGGAACCTTCTCGAAGGAATAACATATTTCCACGGTGACATACAACAAGCATCGAATCAGCTGTCGTCACCTCGGAAACCACACTACTGTTAATTACTGTAGTTATTAATTCTTTTATTATATCGATTATTTTCTACGTCATTGCTAACATGCTCGTCGGTCCAAGACCTCCCTACCTTAGGGGAGTCATCTATTGCCTTCATAGCTATCACGCCGACTCCTTCTACGGGGACGGCGATTGGGCGAGATATCGTCAACCTGAGCTTCGACTCTCCTACCCACCGATCTCCCTGACTCCATTCTCTATCACATTCTCATCAGCGGTGGCTCTCCCCACAATGCACCGGGAAGCCACGTCTTCCGAGTGCATGGTACGGAGACTAACCGCACATCACCCCCTCTTGCTCACTGACGATTCGGGCGCGGTCTTTTTTGTTGGTGAGGGCTGCTGCGGGCCAATGCTAACGTAGATATCGTGCCAGCCCTTACCACCCAGTAGAGAGTACCGGTGGTGGTTTAGTCAGTGAAACCTGACACAACCAGCAGTTTCCCCAAGATTCCCCTTCGAAAAAAAAAGTGTAAAGTATTATTATCACTTTCCCAATAGTGGTTTTTCGTGACTTTGGTAACAGGTCAGCGTCAGCGTTAAGTCAAATTGGCTTGCATTGGACCAAAATATATAGACTAAGAGCTCAATGGAAAGAAACGTATACACACTATTCGGGGTGTATTCAATACTGTATAAAAATGATCAATACCGTGATCCCGTTTTTATGTCTTCCCTGTCTCAGGTAAAGCTATTGTAGCTGGGCATTTTTAATTTGTTTCAGTTTTCTATAAGGGCAAGGCACAGAAATTATTTAAGTTGTTTTTTTATTTTCTTGCAGGTATGTACAAAAACGTAATGACGTATTAGATAATTTATTTTTTCATTAAACAGAATAAACCTGAAAAATCCAAATGTATCCTTAATGGATAAAAATCGACCATAAAATTTTCACGCTTTGTACTTTTACTTTATAAAGTTGTATGTCTATTTTCATCTCATAGCACCGTAAGAATTTACACTCGCGTAAAATATATTTACTAAACATGTTAATATCGGAGCTAAAAATAAAACACAGTTTTTCTGTCCATTATTCACCAATCATAATACTAGAGACCATTGAAGTACCGTTCATAGTTAGGAATTAACTTTTAATTCTTAGGACAAAGACAAAAATAAATAATAAACATCTATACTCAGAAATGGTGATAGTAATTAAATGTTTTCAATCTATCTTAAAGTAGCTTCACCAGTTTTCACAAATGCTGTACAGATATCATGGTTGCGTTTACAAATAGAATACAATGTGTTTCATCAGTACAATATCAGCAGACTTGTATTGAATAGCTTTTCTTCCCACTAGTCTTAATTAATTTTAAAACATTCAAGGTATGGGTTTTCATCAATGTGGTATCAGAAGCAGATAAAAAGTTAGTTCAGTTATATAATGTGGTGCATTTCGTACCCCATTGTATTGAGATGGAATCAGCATAATGAAAATAAAGCTGCTGACAGATATTCTTAAAGAAATCAAGAAAAAAATTATGAATATGTCGGGATGGTGAGTGGGTCGGAAGACGACAAAATGAAGAAATGTCTGTTTCGGACGTTTATTTTAAACCCACTCTCTTCACCGGCAGCCAGACACAAACTATCTGGTTCGTATTCTATTTCAACTTGAGGCGGTCGTCCTAATGGACATCGTCGTTTCATCTAGCACAAAAACAGGTATACATGCGTTGGTAACGGGCCCTGCAGCTCCGCCAAACCAGACATTTGTGGCCGCCCCTGATCACAACATAATCATGTTTGTTACAAATCAAAGCAAATGCCTTATCCAACGACCTTACAAACTGACCTACGAGCTAGCTTACGTGCTAACTTGCAATGTAACTTACAAATTAGTGCTATTACAAAAATGTGTATTTACAGTCTACCTTAACCCCTTTAAAATATGTACGACAATTTAATAATAACAGTTAACCTAGAATCCAATATCGCATTTGATCAGGACTGACTATGCCATTAAACGGAATTTGTGTTGGTTGGAATCCTTCTATATCACTGACTACGTACCGGTCGTTATCTAAAACCTTAGTTACAATTTAAAGGCCTTTGAATTTAGGTATTAATTTCTTATTTGCGCCGGGTGTAGAGTCGTGATTGGAAATCATTACAAAATTACCGACCTGATAACAAATCGCCAACCTACGTTCCTTTGGATAAGCTTTTTCATTTTCCAATTGACATTTTCCTATACTCATGTGAGCATTATCGAGAATCGCTAACAGGATATCTTTCACTATCGGAATCCGCTTCTAACGCAAGGCACATTCAGTCGTTTACATCAGCTAATTGATTTATGTCAAAGAGTAAACCAGTTGGAGTTTCTCTTGTGCAGCGACAAACTGAATTATTTAATGCATGTTTCACTACGCCTAATTGTAAGATTTTCTCCCGCGTTGTTGTCCCATGTTGAATCGTTGTACTTCTTTCACGTTTCTCGGCATTTGGTATTTGAGAACCGACTCTATTCCTTCGTGACTAGGGTAAATTCCGTAATCATGTATTACGTAACCAAGGTAAATAATTTTCCGATACAAAAATAAGTATTTGTCTAAACAAAATTCCAACCTATTCTTCCTGGCCAAACGGAAAACTTCCTTTAATGCTGAAAGATGTTGCTCAACCGTAACCGCTGCTATTAGTATGTAGTCCAAGTATACTAAAATTTTGTTTTCCTTAACTAAATTGGCAAATGTAGAATTAATATACATTTGCAAAACTGGAGGCGTCTTCGTGAGGCTAGACGGCATTTATAAATATTCAAATTACCTTAGGAGCGTAACGATAGAAATATATTTCATAGAGGATTCGGTAACAGCATCATGATGAAATCCATTTTTTAGGTTAAGCTTTGAGAAGCATTTTCCCCCTTAATAAATCTAAATTCAATCTCAATCTATCTAATAGTCTATCTAATATAATATCTAAAATATCTAAATCTAAATCTCAATTTTGTTCAGTTCTCTGTAATCAATACACAATCGAATTTCGCCCGTATTTTTCCTAACTAATACAATTGGACTTGTCTAATTGTAAGACGAATTACTAGGTCGAATGATTTCCTTCTCACATAAATCAGCTAATATTTCTCACAATGTCTCTTTTTCCACAAAAGATAAACAATGTGGCTGAACATATATTGGTTGTTCGCTTTTCAATGTAATAGCCAATTGAACTTCGCTGTTTGAACAGTCTGGATCACAAATAATATTCCTCTCGTTATCAAACATTTCCTAGGCTGTACGACGGATTTCGCAATATATCTCCAGATTTATATAATAACTTTAATTGCGGGTAACGAAATAAAGTCACGGTCAAGAATTACGCAATATGTCATTGTGCTATCTCGAACAACGAGAAATATAATATAATATTCGTGACGACCTCACCAACACTTATTGACTCTCCAAAAACGCCGCAAATATGTAAACGGAACTGATTTAAGCTCTGATATGAATATCCTTCTGACGCACAAATTAAATACGCGCCCGGTAGTAATACACTGGACTTAATCAAACTTACAGGCGTTCTTGAATCGATCATTGCGCCTAGAACGTACTTAGTACTGCATTTTCGTTCGTAACAAAAAATGATATCGGTGCAATAAATCACGCACTGGGCGAACCTAGTTGAATCAGATTAGCAGATGATCTTGAAGGATCCGATCGTCCTGGTCTCGAAGTACCTGACGGCCTGCTCTGAGTGCAATCCTTTGCTCGATGCTTCGAACTGTCACACTGGTAGCAGGAGCTTCATTCTCTTCGCGGTTAAGGGCAATCGGCTTGACGGTGACCAGTCCCGTTACACTTAAAACAACGACTCCCTTTAAAGCGTGAAGCTGTTCCTTCCTCTATTGCGGGTTTTGAACTCGGCAGCCTTCTGAAGTCTTTACGGTCTCGGTCGTTCCTCGCTGCATCGAAAAGACTGATGTTTTGGAAGAAGTCTAATATGTCCTCAATATTATTATATCGTTGCATCCTCGTCTGATCTCTCAGACGAACGTCGGAGTTGCCGTCGTTTATAAGGACCACAGATTCTTCCGGATCAGTGATGGTGATGGTGATCCTGTTGGCCAAAGTTATTTTATCGAAATAATAATTGCCGAACGACTCACCTTTGCACCACATGCAATTCCCAAATTCTCTCGTCAACGCTAATTTATTACATCGATAATCGAAGATACGACTCATCACTTGAAACAGCTGCGCAACGTTAATTTCTAAATGGTCTGGGGATCAGTGTAACCACTTCAATGCTTTCCCACGTAATCGTAGATTGATTAAGATTTTCACACCGTTATCCTCCAAATAATACGTGGAACGCAATAACTCGATCTGCTGCTTACAATTTTGATAATTGTCGGACTCACCCGAAAATTCGTTTAATAGTTCTGAAATGGTTTTTATGCTGACCGACGAATTCATCGTGAGTGCGCCATCTGGACGAGGCTTTGATTGCAATTCACGTTTACGTTGCAACAATTGGAAATCTCTCTGTAGCAGTTCTCTTTTCTGTCTAAGGAGGTCTCTTTCTCTTTGCATCAATGAGCCCGCGTTTTCTTCTTGGACCACTGGAATTAACTGCTCTTCTTCCGTTGGGATCGAAACAGCGTGATCACAGTCGAGCTGAACACGATTTCAATATTCGGGTCAGCCGCAATCAATCGTGTGATTAATTTGTTTTGTTCCCGTGCACTGGCAGATCTGGCCCCCGTAATAGTTCTTTAAGCTCAAAATTATCGTCCATTCTGTGAGATTACTTCTTGCACCGCCTGGCATCATAACGAATAAGTGTGAATAACGAAAATTATCAAATATTTGGTAGCAGACACGCGATTACAAAGGATCCAAAAATCGACTAAATGATAGCCGCGACCAAATACCAAAATTCGCGCACCACCCAAAAATGTCGATAAATTGGTCAGATTCCACTTCTGACTTCGGTGGGAATGGTGAGAAGGTCGGAAGGCGACAAAATGAAGATAGCGGAATGTTTGTTTCAGGCGCTTATGTTGAATCCACTCTCTTCACCGGCAGTCAGAGACAAACTGTCTGCTTCGTAGTCGATTTCGACTTGAGACGGTCGTCCTAACGGACATCGTCGTGTCACCCAAAACAAAGACAGATATATGTACCTGCGTTAGTAACGGGCTATACCCTACAAATACTATACAGGGTGGTTTCGATCGGGTGGTACAACCGAAAAGGACGTGAATCTACGTGCAAAAATAAGTCGGAAAAAACGTATGACAATTTTTTTTAAACGCTCCGTTTTCGAGAAAGTCGACTTTGAATTTTCGCAAACTGTAAGCGCACCCGAGCGCGGCGCGATGTACCGGGTGCGCTGTAAGAATCTTGGTCGCGGCGCGATGGTTTATCTCATTGCGTGGCATCAAAGCAGGCCCGGCAGGGACATCCGGTATACGCGATAGTGGGACCGAAGCGACTTATCGTGACGTCATAGCTGCCCGAACGTACTCGCAGACGACGCAAAGCGATAGATATATGTAGATATACAATGCCATGCTTTAGGGCGCTTGCACCTAACAAAAATTTAAAATCGATTTTCTCGAAAATGGAGGGTTTAAAAAAAATTGTCATGTTTTTTTTTTACTTATTTTTGCATTTACATTCACCTGCTTCTCGGTTGTACCACCGGATCGAAACCATCCTGTATATCAGAAAGAATAGAAGATATGAGAATACTCGGAAGTTTGTTGAGTACACTGAGTCGTCGATCGCAAAACAAGCTGAGTTATGTTATCATTGTTGATAAGGTTAAATTAAGCACGTATCAAATGTTGCATTTAAAACTTTTCTCTTTGATTTATTAACACAGTTTTTCATCCCGACAATATGATATAAACAAAATGCGTATGGTTCACTTTCAAGTATAGGTGGCAAAAACGGAAAAGATTTGAACCCGGGCCTCCCGATTGTCGGTCGGTTGTTCTGCCCACTAAGCTACTCAAGTCCTTATACGAACCCTTTCCGCTCATATCCGTTTCTTGTGACGCGTTATCTCTTACACAAGTAAGTGCCTAAAATTCCTTTATCTTACATTTTTTTGCGATACCTTAAGCAGAACATTGTTACTATACGTATAGGACGACATAATTAATTTGAAAAAGACGCAATGGCATTCGATAGTAACTCTTTCGATTTAAGCAGAATCGAACCACCAGCTTCAATAGTTTCGGGAAAATGCAACTGACCCGAAACTAATTAGCTTTCTCATAAGGAGGGTTTGACGTGGCACCGACGTTATTAGACCCGCACTAATGACATTAAGTAGACTCCGCTGCCGTCCAAAAACATGAAAAGACTTACTTTTCTTATGATAGAATAATAAAGTGGAGCACTAGCCCTATTTTCCCGTTTATTTGATATCACGTTTTGTAAACATTTAGCGGGGAGTTAGTAATATTCTTATATAGTGAAGTAAGCATACAAATATTTACAATTTGGGGCTGAATAATTATAACCTCTGGTGGTACACATACTTCCTTATGTAAAAAAACGCGATGGGATAATCTGCGGAGAACTTTTTAAATACTTGGCCACGCAGAAAAGAGAGCGGAGAAAAAGAAGAATATGTATAAAATGTATAATTGGGTTATAGAGATATGTCGCAATGTCTAATGTTATACAATCAACCCGGGTGGCGATTGAACATTGCTTGTAGTTCAGCCCATGAATTATAAATGAAATAATACACTCAACACCGTTGAGTTACAGACTAGCCAAGATTTCTCCTATACTAACTTTGTCTAATGAATGTTAATGTAAGTCAGGTATACCCATGAACTTTAGCTTTTTACAAGGAATGCAAGGAACGAAAAATAGTTGGACTTTAGGGTGGACCCTGAAGCTGTTATGACCTACAACCATCTCTGTTCGCATTTCCATATCAACCGAGTGACTCATAAGTTTGTATTGTACACTAGATACAAACCGTGAATGTAAAGAGCCCTATGGTAGATTGTATACTTTGGGATTAGCAGATTTCTTGAATGTTCACTCAGAATTGATCGTGATCCTGAAATGAAAAATTGCTTTATCACCGAAGTATCTCCTTCTCGTTAAGGGAATTGCAATTTTTCAAGGATTTAGGAATTACAAATCAACTACTCCTTGGGACCATTCACAACATCTTATTAGCATTGCTTACACTTCTTTATATGCTGGAAACAATTTCGTCATACGTTTTTCTCAAACACCCTTATTTTTTTGGGAAACCAAACTTTATAAGTGTCTCTTTTAAACTTTGAATAGTCTTCAGATATGTATGAATTAATAAGATCTCCATACGTTGGAAAATATTCAGTGGATTTAAATATATTTGGTAAATATCTCAATCGGCGCAAGGTAGCTTGTTCACATATTTTATGGAATTTATTTTACCTTTCTATAAAAGTAATGTGTCGGACGTGGACTTAAAAATGTGTAGGAATAGAACATGTGCAAAACTAGTTTTGGTTTCCTATAGCGAAACGATCCTGTAGAGAACATTCACTTTGAGTGAAATAATAGTGTTAAATGTAAGTATAAGAGAAATTTATTAAAATGAAGAAAGTTTATGTACAAGAACACAATAGCATTTATTTATTTATTTATAGCAAATTAGCACTTTTGCCATTCGTAATTTTAGTTGTTATTCCCTTAATACCGTTCCGACTTTTTCATAACATAAAAATGCGCCATAACGGTACCGTTTAGAATCTCTCAGAATTCCATAGTTTGCGATATTCTTCCATTCCGACCCGTTTATCACGTTTTCCTGTCCACCATGACCATGTGCGTGTTCCCATCTCTCGTTTCTTTAATCCTTTGTTGATCTCGATCATTAAATTCATGTCTCACTTGCAACGACAAGTTGAAATACATGCAGGTAGTCAAAAGACTAGTATGAAGAAATAGTATTGTAGTAGAGGATGGATGCGTGAGAACCTGTCAGAATAAAGGGCATGAGCGGAGAGAATTCGGATAAAGGCTTGCGTAGTTTAATTGGATAGAACAGCCAACCGGCAATCGGGAAACCTGGGTTCGAATCCCGGCCCAACCGAGTCCGATTTTTTCAGCCTGCTACAGTATTACATTTGTTTGGGTGTTTGCTCCCAAATGAATTAACGGCGAGAGTGGCGACTAAGTACGTAGACGCGTGGTTTATCGTAATGTGAAATAACGTAAGACAAAATGCAAGAAGGTGTAACGAGACTGGTAAAACGGCTAACAAAAAATAAGAGTAACGCTAAATAATAATGGTATAACAGAGGCACTGAAAGACAATAATATACATTCGACTAGACTGAACAACCCTATAGCGCAATGCTGGAAAATATAGAAAAAGACTCCGTAGACCTCAGCGCGGAGGAAACTTCGGGTCGCAAGGAAGGAAGGAGTGGTGAGAGGCGAGTTGGGTCAATAGGCGCGTGATGTACAATCGCCAGGCTTGGGTCTACAGGACAATGAGTCTACGGTCGTAAATTGCAATATCCCCGTTTCGCATCGCTTTTCGATTCTGCTTCAATCCACTAGCCACAGGAAGAAGTGGGAATTTCAGGAAGTGCACACTTCGCATCAAGATTTCATCATTACATTCACGGTTGACACACAGGCTCATATTCACACTCTTTACACATGTACTTATCTTTTATATCGTTAACATGTGTATATATATAAACGACTGTCAAATTCAATTAAGTTATAACATTACGGAAGCGAGAAATCGTCACAAAATGAACATAGACTTTGAATGTGTTATTCTTATTGATATGAATAAGTCTTCTGCGTACCTAATTGTTCTTTGAAAAATGTAATGTTAATTACCTACCTATTATTTGTAATAGGTGTGTGTTCTATGTATTGTCCAATCTTTATTTTACTCTACAGTAAACCGGTCTATGCCACGGCAGATACGTTTCTTGGTATATGTCTCCGTGTTGTACGCATCACTTCCAATTAGAATAAATCAATACATGAACCGTTCACATCCCAAAGCGATTTACTTACATCTTGTGTTTAAAATAAATTTATTTAATAATCAAGCTGAAACCACCACATGACAACAATTTTTATGGCCGTTGTGTAATATGTTTTTTCATAAGATATCCATAGAAATTGGTATATATGGGGCATTCCATCCCAAGTGCGCCAAACTTGTAGGGTACCCCTTTCGATTTCTTTTTCAAAATCTTATATGTTTTTGAGACCGATGAAAAACACGGTCATAAAATTTATTTGATCACTTGGTGTTGAAATATGAATTTTTCCAAAGGATGATGTTTGTTTTTTCAAATGCAGATAACTTTACGAAAAATGGGCCAATTTGACCGTTCTGTTTTTGAACATTTTTATTTCTGTATGCCCTCTCAAGAAAAAATTATAATTTTAATCTAACTTATTGCCTTTATCGTTTATTTTTAATTTAAGGCAAACAATGATTTTTCTCGGGATGTATGATGCCTTCGATTTTTTTGAAAAAATTCTTAAAAAAACTTATACGGACAAAAGAATTTTTTAAATATGTCCGATCTTGGGTAGAAGTTTGGTTCTATTTTTTGTCTTAATTCGAAAATTTTTATTCTCTCAACGAATGTTGAAGGTCCTGTAGAATTATTAGGGTCGAGAGGCATAGCGGAAAGACGCCCCGCAAAATTCGCAATGAATTACCACGACGTGGGGGATTCGATAAGACCTTTCGACGGTAGTGATGAAATCTCGATAGAATGTTGGATCACAGATTTCAAAGATGTCTCCATATTATTTAGACGGTCAAAGCTGGAGAAACTAGTGTGGGATGTATGAATTATTCGTGAGCGAGTGATTATGAAAGTGTGCGTGGATGAGTGGCGCAGGGCAGGTGTACGTGGCAGAAAAACATTAACGACGCATCAGAGAAGGGTCGTGTGGTGGATTTGGGAGGTAAACGGAGGTACCTCGACGGAAAGGGGACATCGCGTAAACAGCGGGCGAACAAGAAGAGTTACGAGAAGAGTCGCGAGAAGAGCAGTGAAACATCGTTGCGTAGAGTGTGCGAACAAAGTGTCGAGAGTGCGTAGTTAGAGAGAAAGAGAGAGGGAGAGGGTTAATTTGTGTGAGGGAGCAGGTATACAATTCAAGCATATAACATTTCTTAATAAATATTGGTTCATTTTCATCTAACCACGCAATTCTAATCCCACACTCGTGTTCACGAAAAGAGCATTGAAAGGACTGGCGAAACTCTACGTACAGGGTGAAGGTATCATTAAACGTGGACAAAGCTGAAGAAACTCTTGCGAAGAATTGTCAGCGAAGACAAACAGTGCCGATCTACATATGATGCTGTTGGGACGAAAGTTGCGGCGGTACTAATCTGTCCGGGAGTACTATGTACTGATAATGAAACCGGCTTCAAAAGGCACAATTGAGGACGACACATTAAATACAAAAAATAACAATCGTTGCTACCCGCTCGCTCACGTCTGACTACGCAAGGTGCATTTATTCTGCCAATTTCTTAATCCATAGAATTGACAGGCATTACCAGGCACAAACTCGAAAGAGATGTAATATTCGTGCCAATTGCACACGTCATTACTTTATTGCGTATGTGTGTCGGAAAGGCTCGACATGGTACGCAACAGCGGATGAACTGCAGGATGGCCTTTGTAAGAAGTAAAGGAGAGCATTTTGTCGCGTGGCGTAGCTTGCAACGTCCCGCTGTCCGATTTTTCGAAGTGAAGACATTTTTATCGTTTTTTGAGTTTTTCATAAATAGTATATTTGACACTATGTTAGACAGAATTTACAAAATTTACAAATGTGTGTTAGAAGTATAAACTTGTGATGATTTGTTGTAACTGATGTGCATCCCAGAAGGATGAGTGTGGATGAATTTTTAGTGTCTGGGATATGTTAGGTAATGACTGCCGCGTACGGGTCTGATCAAGAAAGGACTGTTTTATTCAAGGACGTCTTAACCTATTCGTTGTACGTTTTTTGGACAATGAGTCAGATCTATACATAGAAGTTTTCGTAAACAATGCTTTAGGCCACGTTCCTTTAGGGCAGTCAATTTACGGTTGGTTAAGATAACTATTGTTTATCTCCCGTTAATAAATTTTGTTTTAATAGGAACGTGGACTTCACTCGCCGCCACCGGTGGATTTACCTGAAACCTACCATATTATTGAAAGGATTTCTGAGTTACCACTGAGTAGAAATATTATCAAAGACAGAATAATAGATATTAACAAAAACGTAGAACAACAATAAAAAAGACTTAAATAGGTGTGTAGCATATATGTTTTTTATCGTATAGTAACACGCATAAAGGGCTATAAAACTGTTCTGCAGAACTTTCTAAAAATAAGACGATCGCTGAAGTTTCCAGAACTTTCAATAAAAAGTATTGACTGCTTCGGATGTGAAGCGGAGTAGAGGCGAGAGACGCGCAAACTGCGAGGCTCAAGATTGCGAGCTTTGATAGTAGTCATGCGTTGCATGATCGGTCATGCCTAGTATATCAAGAGAGATAGGTGATGCCACCCTTGTGTAGTGGTATAGCGTACGAATACCCGGACGCCTATCGATCGATACATTCGGAGCATTATACATCCGCCCATAAGAAACATCGTGAGCAAACAGGGTGCCAAAAGTACATATCCTCCTGACCGAGAATGAGGGGAGAGGACAATTTGGACGAATCGGTTAAATGGTATACGAAAGTTCTAGTAAACTGTAGCTTCTGAAATACATACACACCAGTATGAAAATTTTATTTAACGGATCCTTCCGTAATCAGTTCCTTGTACTCCTGTCTGGTTTTAAAAAATCCTTATTTTACCAGTATCCACAACACTTATTCATTACACACACATCCTAACCCATCCGGCTACAGTTGTATATATTTTTCGATTTTTCTGGGTAAAACTACTGATGTAGCATCAAATGCTGTGTTGACCATTATTGCTACATATTCTGATGGTCTTACAATGAGAGAAGAATGGATAAAATTAGAATCAGGGCGAATAAGTACATCAGAAAATGAAATATGTAAGGTTGTTACAAAAACATGCAGTGACCCAAACACTGATATCTTTAAAATTGTGTTTGTTACGAGTCGTTTATAAGGATTGAGGTTTATTGCTACTTACGTCAGAGAATCTACATCAAGCGAAGGCCCTGAGAACTATCCGAGCGAGGAGGGAAGATCAACGAATTCTATAACGACGACTTGAACGTTTGCTAACCGCTGATCAGATAGTTCGCACTGGTGGTGATGAAGCATACAACAACGAGTAAATGTTCGTTGATCGTCACTACTCTTGGTCAACTCGTGGGCTCGAACCCTGAGTAACAATCGTTATCCATCGGCCTTCCACCTACTCGAGTTGACGACCGTACACTGTTCTAATATAACCTTGGTCACTTCTGTTACGTCATCAGACTTCACCTTGTTTTATAACCTTTTATCCTAGCCATGCCTCCACCCGGACACGTGGATCTCACACGTGGACACTTAACAATCGAAACCGAGCGCGAGCACGTAGTCAAGGACCTAATTTATGGCGACGACAAACAGACACGCAAACTGTTTAGTCTCAACCATCCCGAAAGGCGCGAGGTAACAGCTCGCCAAGCGATACCTCAATTCCGGGAAATAGAGCGAGAAACTGCAACCAACCAATTAACACCCGGGACCCACCCCCGAAAAACCCCGTTTTTCCGCTCGCTCAATTTCCCGTCACTCCGTTTTTAGCAGCGTTCGATTAACTTCCAAAATCCCTTTTGCTCTTCTCGACGGAGATCTCTATTTTCACTCATTTTAAACTCCTCAGACCTATTTGTGAATTCACCCCAGTACAACACACCATCAGTTCAAATACATACATATACATATTTAAACGCTTGTACATCATTGCTCGAATCTCCTTCCCTTGCTTACGCGTGTGCATTACCTGACCGAGGTCCACTCCAGCCATTGCGATCAGCAGTAGACTTTGAACGCCTACACCGTTCCCACTACAGATTGGCGAGTACCTGAATCACGTATTCCCTGCACAAGTATAAATCCGGTGAAAACCTTTTCGTTCTCCCTGCATTTCCACCCCCTTTAATTTTTCCTTAGCTTCCACCTTCATCTTGCTCACAAATTACCTAACGTCTGATCCCTGTAAAGTCGTGGAATCGCGATTGACTAAAACAGACGTTCGTACGACGCCCGATCGAGGTCGGAATCGTACACATTGTTGCCGCGGTCTGTCTTCCTTGCCCAGTTTGGTCAAAGAGACCCCTTTCATTCTTTAATTCAGGCTGCGACGTAACACTTCGTAACGAGACGAATTTTGCGGGAGGGGAATGAAAGGGGTATAAAGGATGGCACATTAAGTTTTTTATATGTTCCACTTGACAGCAATTGCGGATATATGTGAGCCCTAACCTTGTCGTGAATTTAAAATTAGTATTACTCTAGGAAGGATGGCGATCCGGAGTTAGTGACTTTTAGATATAAGATTGGCGAAATCTGTAATAACAATATATTCTTCAATAGAAAAAAATTACATCTAAAATCAAAAGTTTTTGACCGTATTGACATGTAAAATCCACCTTTTCGGCGCTTTCGGTCACCGTGATACGATAAGAATTATAAAAGATTCGTTTCGTCCTGGATCCACTGGCGGACTCATCAGTGGGGCTATGCCAGTAGATCCTGCCCCAGACGAACGATGTTTGGCTTGACGAAACGAATGTTTTATAATTTTTATCGTATCACGGTGACCGAAAGCGCCGAAAAGGTGGATTTTACAAAAAAATTACAGTAAAGGGAATGATTATATACTACTGCATCGAAGGGCCAAGCTCGATAGGAGTCGCGTTGTGACCGCCGAAGCGTACGGACGTGTTTCGGGAGCACTCGGCAAGTAGGAATGGAGGGGGGGAAAACAACAACGGCTGAGCTGGCAACAGTGACGTGCATACGTACTTAAAAACGGAATTCCGGATTTTTTACACATGGGCTTACACCGCTAACCCCTCGCGGTATATGAAGCAATTAGTGATCGAGCTAAAGTCGTGGGTGGAATGCTCATACGCCGGAGGCGGTGCACGAGGGATCGGATGCGGCCGGCGTGGAATATTATAAGAAACGACCAGCCAGGAAAGGTCGAGGACGCCGGTCCGGTAGGCGGTGGACACGATGAGTACCCGAAAGAAAAAACATTGAATCGTATCCGAGCCGAATTTAACGTAGAGCGTAGCGAGTGCGACGCGAAAATTAGTGCATATTTATTCACCACGTGCGGGAAACGCAATCATTTCGGGCGCCCGAATCCGTTGTGTGCCAAAGGAGCGCGGCGAAAGAAGGAGAACGACACGTCGCGGAAAAGGCATCACCCGAGTCCAGGCCAACAGTATCGTACGGGAGAACAAAAGAGGCCGACTTCGGGCATCGATGACGCCGGGCCATCGGCTACGTGCACGCACTTAAAACAATAGCGTTTCTTTTAAGTGCGTGCAATAAAGTGGCATGCTAAAGAGCGCTTGACTCATGCGTCATTACAAACGGGCCTCATTATATCCATCATGCGTCTGCCCTCTTTATCCGCGGGGATGCTAACAAGTACGAGCGGTAATCACACGAGAAATCGTATCTAAAAAAATCTCCGAACAACACTCCCGCACGCAATAGAAAATAGCGCGTCCGGCGGTCACAAACGTTGCTTCGCGGCAACGGCCTCTCTCTCCCTGTCTCTTTCCCTCCCCCCTTTCTCCCCCTCTCCCTCTCTCTCCCACCCCTTCGTGCTCTTCCTCTCCCTCTCCCACTCTCTCTCCCTCTCCCTCTCCCTCTGCCTCTCGCTCTCACTCTCACTTTTACTCTCACCCTCACTCCCACTCCGACTCCCACTCTCACTCTCACTCTGACTCTCACTCTCACTCTCACTCCCACTCCCACTCCCACTCCCACTCCCACTCTTACTCTTACTCTTACTCTTACTCAATCACTCACATTCCTTGTGTATGAATACTGCGACATAAACAGGGACCTAACATTGTATACGACAAAGCGAGGCTGTTACGCACTTCGCGGGAAGGGCAGCTCAGCCGGGCTCGGTCTGCACGCAGTCTTCGAAACATAACCCCAACACTCCGGTCGCTATTGATAGGTGCGGGGGAAGGTGTAGCTGACGCTCCGACGACGCTCCGAGCCCGCGGTGAAATCGCGAGCGAATAGCATACTGCGGAATGAATGCAAAGGCGAACCTGGTCAAGATTAATAACGCGACCGAAGAGTGATACGTAAATGAATGGCGGCGCACCACCGGGTGCAACACAGGCGGTTTCGGACGAACGAACGAAACCGTACAGTGACGGGGATCGCAGGGTTGGGGCCCTGCGAAACCATTGCACGATCACTTCGGAGGTATGAAGCGATGTACCTTTACTCCGTGCATCGCGGTATGTAGCGTCGCGTAATTTAGAAAACTAATTCATGGACCTCCAACTTTTTATATCAAAATTCAGAACTCAAATTGTTAACACTAGATGTCTGCGGCAATGTCAAATCAAAAAGAGAAGAACCATTGAATCGCTCCTCAGGGCCGCGAAGTCAAGCTTTCCCAAGCAAAAGTCCCCCCGGGGCGGACTCAATACGCGGGGTGCGGGCGGTCACAGGCAGGACAATTACTGTTCGGCGGTTTGTCGAAGTATCGACACGCTGCACCTGCGGGTATTCCCGAAATCAGCTTGTCAGCTAGGTGTTGTTTGCTTTGAGGTTCGATCTTTCTTTCTAGCGTCCAGTAGCCTTCGATGAACGGGGCATTGGGTCACATCAGCTGGGACGTCTGACCACGCTCGACTCCGGCACCGGGGGATTTTTCTCTTGGCTGTGCTGGCGAGCGGGCGCTCAAAATGCAGAGCACCGGTGTTCCGCATTGAGAGCGGCTCAACGAAAGAGAGCAGTACTGACTATATGTCACTGTCGGCACGGATCATTTAAAGAAAGAGTGACGGCATGTCCTGGCGACATTGCCTCACTCTAGATCGGGAATCAATACAGTGCTCGATAAATGGCTCGCCTATCAGCGGCACGCGTGACGCGCTATTGTCCATAAAAGGGACAAATCATTTTCGCGAACATACCTTAGCGAAACTTCCTGCTTCCGTCCGCATCGATTACGCACGAGGATCTTTCCCGCGTGATCGATCGGCCATTATCGCCGTATACTTGGTATCGTACACACGTGTGAAATCCAGTAGTGAGTGACATAGAGAGAAATTCATCGAAGCATTTATCAGACATCTCCACAAATTAACAGGCAGGTTCACCTTCAAAATTGTGTACTCATTATCATTGTTAATTTGCTGGCATTATTGTATTCAGATCAGCAAAAAGACCGGCTCATTTTTTCGAGCAGTTGGTAAATCATTTTGTTGCTGTCTTGATCAGACCACACTGCATACCGATTTATTTATTTATTGTGAACTAATCATTTCGTGTACTCCTACAATAGACTAAATCATCTTGTAATCACGTGTAGTGGCTGATTGAGCAGCTCACAGGCACTTCGCCCAGCTTATAGAAAAGGTACTGTTCATATTCAAATGCACTGATCATTACAATAAAAGTACAGAACACAGCATCTTGTCCGATTATTTATACTTGCCTGTCACCAGACACAACATCCCTTTCCCGGCTCAGCAATTTTTACTAATACAGTCCACTCTCCTTCTGAGATTGAACATCTTATCTCACCCCTTTACCAAACAACCGGCATCGTCCCAGCCGGTCACAGGCAGGACAGCACCGTGACCACCGGGTCAGCGACAAGTAGACTCAAAATGTACAATATAACGTAAATGTTGGCTGTCTGGACCAGTCTGGCCCGCCGTCTTCCCCCTTGCTCTTGCACCGTGATAGAAACAAAGTTATGCTTCTCCGAGAAGGGGACCGTCTCGGCTGCCCGGCGATATACCGAGGGACATCCGAGCGAAACCAGCTCGGAAACGCAATAACAAACGCGGGCACCCACCGGGAAACAGGAAAACCGCCGGAATGAAAAGACGGACCCTTCCCCGATTCGCAGCGAATAAAGTAGCAAAAAACAATCCAGAAGCTCCTAATCCACTCGATTAAAACGTATCAATAGAGTCTGCATACACCCAATATATCACAAAAGGGCGGCGGCTTCGGAAGAAGATTGGAGTTGGTACGTCGAAACCAGCTGCCGGGAGGAGAGGCTGTTGTGGTGGATGCGAGAGCGAAAACCGCGGCAGTCTCATGCGCCCGCGGCGGCGCGACAGCGACGCTCAGGGGGCACCCTCCCCCGTGGAGTGACGTCTGTGTTTTAGTCAGTAGGAATCTGACATACGCTGGTCTCCCCCCAAGGAGGCCAGAAGTCTTCCGAAGATTTCCTTGGCGTTAAAAAAAAGGGCCAAGCTCGATAAAATTATGATTGAAATTATACGACCAGGGAAGGCCTTGTCTTGCTCTAAATCCTCCCTAACAAAAAATGTGGATTGTGGGGTTATTCGGAGGAAACGTCCGATCTGGCTGGAGACACTCTGGCGTACAGACGAATACGTAACGGGCTACTTAGTCGTAGTAGCCAAACAGAGATTCGTCGTCTAAGATGAACTACACAGAAATGGTCCCCGAGTCCCTCAGCATCCGGATTTTTATACACGGATTTTAAGAGGGGTGGGGGTAAAGGAGCGGGAAGAGGCTGTGCTTGGGTAATGTTCTTGTCGGGAAAATTCGGCGAGAAAACTAGGGTGAAAAATTAGGCGTTTAAGGATATGGGGGAAGGACACAGAGAAGAAGTGTTTGCAAAGAGCTAGCTAGAGTAGAGCTTTTCTCCTCTTGTAAGGGCAGAGCGCTCTTATTTCCAAATGAGGGCTAAAAGTCGGTGAAGGATCTTCGGAGGAAATATTAATTTTCATGAGTTTTGCTCGCAACAAGTTAATCACGACAAATAGGGCACCTAAAATAGTGGGGAAAAATGCAGGATTTGTGAAATTGTTTTTGTAAGCTATTAGACATCCACTTGTCCCTTTTCTTTGCATTATCCATCAGGAGGTATTGTGTGCCAAATTGGGATTTTCTAAACTAAACGAGTTAATTTCAGGTCTCACAAACACTGAATTTTATAGCTGCTCGACTCCTTCACAAGCAAGATTTTTCCCCACTTTTACAGAAAATTGATTCAACCTACAGTGGTGTATTAATGTTTAACAATATGAGGTTGTTAGCGTCACCGCGGAAAAAGACGGAAGACGCATGCTGGGTGGCCAATCCGGCGGGGTGAACCTGTCATAATGAGACTCAAGCTTCGTAATTCTTAGAATGCGGCTATCAAAGGTGTTGCAACCTGAAGCGTAAGCAAAGGACACGACGTCCTTGTTGCTAGGCGCCTAGGAAATAGGCGACCATTTCAAGTGCGTGCACGTAGCCGATGGCCCGACGTCAACGATGCTACGTCGCACGTTACAATATCATAAACACTCAAACAAAGATCTGGCCATGGAGTGGGGAGAGCTTCAGGCTCTCTGGCAAGAGCACTGTCTCGAAGGACACAGCACTTACCCCAGAACCTTCGAGACTAACGGAATCATATTCTGTGTTTTATTCTGTTTTTGCACCGCATTCCTAACAAGATGGCTGTTTCAAGGTCAGATACCTGAACGATTTGTGCAGTGCTTTGAAGAAATTATGGTTTTTATTGAGAATATGAATCTGGCAAACTTTCTTCTGGTCAATGATCCTATATGGGTCAGCAATTTTATATTTTTTACAGACCCCTCCCATACTTATGTACAAGAATGTAGTAATACTCCTTAATTGAACAATTCGGCGACAGATTCAACTAATATATGAATGCAATTTGTGGATTTTCGAAGTAGCATTTGACCCCAAGTATTTGTCGACTTGTAACACAAGATCGATACTTGAAAATGTAAAACGAAATCGTTTGAATGATAAAGAAGAGTGCAATTACAAACAAGAAATTTCGAGTGCTTGGAATAGATTTCCTGGCACTTTTAGTGCTTTGTTAACAATTTTTTGTTTCAATCAGATTATTTATAGTCACATCAACATCAGGGGTTATTAGCGACCAGTTGGCGGTTTGTTTGCTGTTGGTACATTTTATATGTGATTCCTTAGGTGCATATCATTGATAAACGAGATTACTGCTCTTGGGTGTATCTTTCCATTGAGGGCTTCGTTTATTTCTCTTCGTATCTTGTGTTTTTCCCTTTGATCTTCGGCTGCTAGGGATTCTCGGAGAATCTTGATGGTTTTCGAAGATGCTGTTTCTTTCCGCAAATATCTTTGGAGAAGCTTGGGTTTTCCAGTGGTCATTCTATTTTTCATATATTTTTTTTGTTAGGTTCTTTCGAAAGTCTCTATGCGAGACTTGGCTACTTCGAAGAGATATGTTACAGGAGGTTTTAGCCATTTTATCAGCGATTTCGTTTCCCGTAATACCTACATGAGACGGGATCCATGCCAGTGCGACCTCCTTGTGGTTTTTGTTTAGTGCTGATAATCTGTTGATGATTTTTTGTATTATCGGTTCTTTAGGTGCTGCATGGTTTTTTTTAGATTTTTGATTACACTTCTGGAGTCGGTAAGTGTAATGTATTTGGTCGCGCTATGGGTCTCGATAGTTAAGAGAGCAGACCTTAGTGCGTTCGTTTCACAGAAAAAGATCGAACCAGAGTCGTCCAGTCGGTGTTATACGATTTTGACCTGGTATACAATTGGACATCCGTTGCCTTTGTCGGACCAGGAACCATCGGTGTATATTTTGACGTAATCGGCATATTCATTGATTTTTTCAAGGATTATAGGTTTGTAGGATATTGGATTTGTCGTCGGTTTAGTGTTGCTGCTGAAGAATTCAATTATGGTGGGAGGATCTTGTAACCATGGTGGGTTGTCCAAAAGTTGGTCGTGGAATGGGTTAGGGCGTTAGGGTGTTAGGTCCTTGAGGTATTTATGCGCTCGGACGTAGAAAGGTTTTAGCACATGTGGCTTTGATGCGAAAGGGTCCCTATATTTCGTTGCCCAGGTGATGTTACTAACCGGATTGTTGGGGTAGGCTTTAATCTTTACTGCATACGAAATGCACAGCTTCATCGTCTGAAATTTAGCGGCATTTCTATGGCTTCGGCTAGGATACTCGGTATCGGGCTTGATTTGAAGGCACCAAGTGCGAGTCTTATTCCTGTGTGGTGGATTGAATTGAGGGTGTTTATTTTGCATGGTGCTGCCGAGTCGTAGATTGTACATCCGTAATATAGTTTGGATCTTATGTAAGCTTTGTATGTGTCTAATATGACGTCTTTGTTTGCTCCCCAGTTACACGAGGCTATAGACTTGATAATATTCATGCGCTTTGAGCAGGAACTTTTGAAGCATTTGAAGTGTTGCGACTAGGTTAATTTGTCGTCGATGACGAGTCCGAGTATTTTGACTGTATTTGATTTTTTTAGCTCGTCGTTGCCAATGTGTAATTTGGTATGATTGTTTTGTTGGTTTTCCCTTGAAAAGATTACAAATTCGGATTCGGATTTGGAGATTTTGAACCCTCTTTGTTCGGTCCAGTTGATAATTTTGTTTAGGGAGTCCTGTATAATACTTTGTGTGGTAGTCAGGTTTTGGCCTCTGCAGAATAATGTTATGTCGTCGGCATATAGAGGGATCTTTGTGGGAGGTGATGTGACTCTTGTAACGTCGTTTATGGCTATGAGGAAAAGAGTGACGCTGAGCGCTGACCCCTGCGGGACTCCGTTTTTAATTTCGAATTGATCAGAGAGGGTTCCGTTGGCTCTGACTCGAATTGCCCTGTACTTAACAAAATTAGCAACGAATGTAAGTATGTGTCCTTTGATACCCATGTTTATAAGAATTTTTATTAGTCTATCTCGGCAGAACATATCGTATGCCTTTTCGAGGTCTAGACATGCGGCAATTACATGCTCGTTTTCGGCGAAGGCGTCGGATATGTTTGTTTCTAAGTATGTTAGGTGGTCCGTTGTTAACCTATTTCTCCTGAATCCGTTTTGATTTTGTCGGATAAACTTAGGAGGTTTCGAGATGTCACATTAGTCTTTTCTTTATCATTTTTTCCACTAACTTGCATACAGTGGACGTGAGAGCAATCGGACGGACGTTTGTTGGAAGAGTGTGGTCTTTGTTCGGTTTTGGAATTGAAATCACGATCGCTTTGTTCCAGTCGTGGGGAATTGTTTCAGAGTATAAAATATCGTTATATAATTCGACTAGGAGAGCTATTGCTTTTGCTGGAGTTTTTTAAGAAAGATATTAAACATTTCGTCGGGTGCAGGGCTGGAGTTTCTTGTGGTTGATAGAGCATTGTATAATTCATTGATGTGAAAAGGGTAATTGATGTGGAGAGTTTGCTGCGGTAAGATCTTGCAAGAGATTATCTATGATTTCCTTTGAACCGTTTTTTTATTGTAGGAAAGCTGGGTTATAATTGGAATCATTGGAATTGTTTGCAAATGTCGACGCTAATGTATTGGCTATTGACTTTGGGGCTGTGATTGTATCTCCTTCATGATTGATTACGTATTCTATTTTTTTGGTATGCTTATAACCTTGAAGGGCTCTTATTTTAGTCCAGACAATGTAGCTAAGGGTAGAGTGATTCATGGATGAGACAAACGATGTCCAAAACGATTTTTTGCTTTCTTTGTATACTTTTCTAGCTTTAGCCCTGGTTTTTTTGTATTCGATGAAGTTATTAGTGGTCGGCTGTTTCTTATATCTGTTCAAGGCATTGTTTGCCTCTGTACGGACGAGGCTGCATTCTTCGTTCCAGCAGGGCACAGGTCTTTTCCGTAGTTTGCCTGAAGATAATGGTATTGATTCTTTGGCAGCGTTCAATATTAAGCTGATGAAACTGTCAACCTTTTCATTGATGGAAGGGGATATTGATGAAGTGCCGATGTGTTCTGATATGAAAGCTTGGTATCTTTCCCAATCAGCTTTGTTGAATATCCAGTTCTTGTGGCGTGGTGAATCGTTATTCATGGTAGGCATTTTTAGGATTATTGGGAAATGGTCGCTGCCGTGCAGGTGTTGTGAGGTGGACCAGTCAAAGAGGTGTGCAATATTTGCATGACACAGTGTGAGGTCAATCGCGCTATGTGTTTGGTATGTGTTATTGATGTGGGTAATTTGTTTGTTGTTTAGTATGACGATGTCCGAATGTTCCAATAATAAAATAATTCGATAACCCTGCCTCTTGCATCTAGTTTGTATGACCCCCATGCTGGATTGCACCTGTTGAACTCACCCAACATTATGTACGGTTTCGGGAGTTGTTGTATGATATCAGCGATTTCAGTTAGTGAGAAATTGTAGTTGTTAGGTATAGATATAGGTGTTGCATATCGTAAGTCTGCCTGTAGGTAAGAGGACTGATGTGGCTACTGCTTCAATGTTGGTGTTTATGGTGATTTCTTCGGAGTTAAGTTTGTTATTAATGTAAGTACAGACTCCTCCACTAGCCCAGTTTGCATTTTGTCTGTTTTTGTTATATGCTACGTAGTTTTTGATAGGTGCGTGTGCATTTTCTTTAAAGTTTGTTTCTTAAAGGCAGATTATGTAAGGTCCGTATTCGTTGATAAGTAGGTGAAGATTCTCTTTTTGGGACCTGAAACCGTTCATGTTCCATTGGAGTATATTGTTACACATTTGTATCTTATTCTGTATTCAGCTTATATGATGAGCGATGTACAATATATGTATAATTCGTCATCACTGGTGCACCTTGGGTCTGTGTCTGTTTCTTTGTCGTCTGTGTGTTTGAGGTTGTTCAATATTTTGGTAATTCGATGTTTAGCTATTCTGCCTCTTAGTCCTTGGTGTATTTTTTGTAGCATCCTCGTAAGCGCGGATGTGTTATGTGAGAATTCGAGTGTAAGTTCTTTGATGTTAGTGTTGCCTTTGGATCTTTCGAGGAGTTGATTGATTTGTAAGTAATCAAGGAGATATTCATCTTTGTTGTTGGTTACAATGTCCTTTAATGGAGCAAGCTGTATTACGAATGTTTCCGAGGTGATGCTTGGAACTTGTTTTGGTTTCTTATATACTTTGGGAATTTTCTGCGCAACTGGGTTTTGGATTGAGGTAGACGGTTCTGAAATGGTTGTGATAGCGGATAGGGCTCGCTTATTTAATCCCTTTAGTGGAAGAGTGGTGATGGCTTTTGAATGTTCACTGTTCTTAAATGGGGCGCGCGGTGGAAAGTTTGTTAAAGATTTGTTTTGCTCTGTGTTATTGATTTCTGTATCTATATCTGATTTCGGTTCGTTTTTGTCTGTGTTGTCGAGGGTTCGTTGATCGCAGTTTTTAGCTAGATGGTCATGTAATTTGCAGTTGAAACAGGTGATGGTGTCGGTTGAAAGATATTTCCAATATTGGGTGTGTCATAATTGACTTTGAAGTGTGGTGGTAATTTGGTTATGGCTGGGTGTATGTAGACTTGCCTTCGGAAACTCATGATATAGGAAAACCCGGGTTCGGTTTTACAGGGTCTACCATTTAACGCGGAACGCTCGCTTGCGAGAAAACGCTAAATGGCAACAGCGCTAGACTCGATACGCTCAAGAGTGTCGGTAGCGCCGGCGCACTGTCCCCGGTGGCGCGTGTATCGAGTCTAGCGCTGTTCCGCGTTAAATGTAACTAACCCTGTACCTGCTCGTAGGAAGGTCATTATTGAGCTAACTCGAGTGTGTAACTTCTCCAGTTCGTTTATTAGGATGTGGTGTGATATAATTGGGCATACGTTTGATAATATTAGACGTTTGAGTTTGGTAACCAGTCGGCGTATTACTAGAATGTTGTTTCCTATAGTGATTTTGCCTTTGTTTTCAACTAATTCTTGGACTGTGGATTTGCTGGCTAGGTATACGCACACGCTGTTCATTGAAATTTTTGAGGCATACCGTATATTGGCTGGATCCGTCAATTTTCCAACTGCGAGAATGTGGTCGTTTAGAGAGATACCTTCGATTGAGTCGATGACGATGGCTTGTTCTTTCGTTGGGAATGCGTTAGCTTGTGTATGAACCTACAAGGTTCGGCCTTGACCGCCGAAGTGAACGGACGTGCGATAGATCGCTCCTGAAGGATCGCTCCCCAGGATGATTTTGAAGGTGCCCGTGTGACGCGTGACACCCTGCCTTGCGAAACGCGGCCACTGCCTGACAATGAGACCAGGCTGACATGTGGCGAGTAACTTAAGTGTGCTGCACTCGAGTTTCCTGTGTGCGTAGAGGGATACTTCCCTTCCACATGTGCGTAGCGGAGGACATCGCCCGAAAAAGGCAAAAACCGAATTTAACACGTTCGCGAACAGTAAAAGTTTCAGCGAGGTGCAAAAATTGACAGTCGTTTTATTTCTAGATTGGTTGTGATATCCGAAATTTGATTAAATACAGTGTATAAGGGTAGTCAGATTATCGTATTTTAATCGTTATATACAATGAATGCCATAGCATCCACGACCATACAGATCAAATTTTTCAACTGAGATGACACATGCCAAATCAGACACTTTTGTACGTTACCCCTTCGATTTTTTCAAAATTTTACATGATTTACGACCGATAAAAAACACGTTCATGAATTTTTTCAGATTTTTTTGACCATCCGTTTCGGAGATATGACTTTTCTTAAAATAGGGGCTCTTTTTTTCAAATGCTATAACTTTTGGATCGTTTTTTTCACAATTTGTGTTTTTGAATGCTCTTTCAAGAAACAAATATGATTTCAATCGAAATAATTGTTATCGTTATTTATTTTTAATTTAAAGCAAAAAATTGGTAAATACGCAGAGAAATATATGAGGCATTCCATGCCAAATCGGACACTTTTGTACCTGACCCCCTTCGAATTTTTTCGAAAATTTTTTATGTTTTTAATGTTGATGAAAAACGAGTTCATGAATTTTTTCAGATTTTTTTTACGGTCCGTTTTGAAAATATGAATTTTCTTAAAATTTGGGCTCTTTTTTTTCAAATGCTTATAACTTTGTGAAATATGCACCAATTAGATCGTTCCTTTTTTTAAAATTTGTGTTTTTGAATGCTCTTTCAAGAAAAAAATAGGATTTTAAACAAAATTATTTTTTTATTTTTTATTTTTAAAGCACAAAATGTTTTTTATCTCAAAACACGCCCCGATCGATTTTTTTTTTTAAATTCTTAAAGAAGCTTGGATGGATATAGGAACTTTTAAAAATTGTCCGATCGTGGGCAAACTCCTCGTTCTATTTTTTTTCTTTATACGAAAATATTTGACAGATTTGACGATTGGGAGTGCATGGACTCGAGTAGGGGTCGCGTTCCATAAAACTTTTAAAAATTTATTAACACCCATTTGGCCTAGTATAAACATTATCCGAAAGGAGAATAAGGATTTATATCATACATTTTAAGTAAGTAGTGAGACTCAACAATAACAAATTCCATAAAAGTTTCTCACTATACATATTATTGTAACAGTTATAGACTGAAGAGGACCAAAATTAATAAAAGGTCGACCCGTTCGAATTAGATGCATTCTTTACGATCCTACCACCGCCGATTACAGACACGTATATTTCATATTATTTTGTGTCGTTTATTGTGAATCCGCGTAATCGCGATATCACCCTATATCACCCACTCGTACGATACAACGCCCTGGAAAAGAGGAAGAAACGCTGCTTCCGCTGCTGGAAGAGGGGTACACACAAAACAACTCCGAGATGGACAGGAGTGGCAGGTGTTTTAACTGCGGCGAGAGTGGGCATCAAGTGGCGGCGTGTACAGCGTCTCCACGATGCCCTCTCTGCTCCGACAAGGGCGAAAATGCAAACACGAACTGGACGGCGTAGTCTGTGCATCCGTGAAACCCGCGAAAACCGCGAACCCGAAACTGTCGGCGACTGGGCCCGCAGGCGCTAACCACCTCATCATTGCGGACAAGGTGGAAGTGCGTGATTTAAGCGCAACAGTGGAGGGAGTGTCTAGCAAGAATTAACAATGCGTGCACGCCGACTCCCAATTAGTCTTGGATGGGTATAATGTCCCTGACCATCCGCATTGGTTCGGGGATAAAATCGGCTCCGCTTGCATTTTTTATCGGAGCGTAGGCAAGTCTATCCTCTGCTCGCTCGTAGAGAAGGGAGATGGCTTCATTATTGTTCAGCGGGGGAAATACTATGTTTACTCGTGCTACACCTCACCTTCGTGTCGATTAGCCCTTTTCAAGGAATATATCGTTAACTTAGCTCGCTGTGTCAGAAGACTGTCACCGGAAGTCGCCGTGTCAGAAGACTGTTGCATAGATGTTTCGTTTCCCAGTCCTACTGCCGTACAGTGCGTTACGCGATGGAAGGTGCCCGGAAGCATCAAAACGCTGTCTGATCAACTCTATATCGCGATAAACATCGGCGACGATGCTCCCCGCACGACGCACCGCAGGCCGGGGACGACGTATGTCCGATGGAATAAAGAGCGACTGAACGCGAACGTTCTGATTGCAGTAGCAATCGGAGTAGACTTCGAACCCGACGCGGAGGCAGTCAATTTTCGGCGGACACTGACGTCAATTTGTGAGCAAATGGCAGCCAAGCCACGGGCGCGAAACCACTCGCGGAAGCTTGGAGAGGAAGGAAGCTGGAGCGAAGAGCACGGCGTATCACCGGAGGAGCTAACAAACAATTAGGCAACAGGGCACCGGGTTCGGACTGAGTTCCAGGCAGAGCCTTTGCAAGAATTGGCAAGGCGGCTGGACAAATCCTGCCGCGGCTATACAACGGCTGCCTTGAGAGGGGAAGGTTTTCCGAACTATAAAAGACAGTCCGGTTGGTGCTACTCCAAAAAAAGGCAGACCTTCCGACTCGCCATCAGCGTATCTTCGATTCACTTGCTTGACGAGATAAGTAAAACATACGAAAGGATCATTTTATTCCGTCTCGTCAAGCGTCTAGAGACAACTGGCCCTGATCTACACGGCAGTCAATTCAGTTTCGGGGGGGGGTCAACGGTGGACGCAATCGTAAAACTCCGGGAATTCACTGACACAGTAATGGCTACGGGCGGAGTGGCCTTTGCGATGAGCTTCGGTGTCGTCAACGCCTTTAACTCCGTTCCGTGGCAAAGTATCAAGGATGCGCTGGCCTACCTTCGCTTCCCTGCGTATATAAAAGTTGTCGTGGGAGACTACCTGCGCGACAGGTATATAGTATACTCCGGTCGATTCGAACGCGGCGTCCCGCAGGGATAATGTTCGGCGCCTCTACGCGAATGCGGCTCAGGCTGTCGCGTTGTGTGGCTCGCCCATATCGGCCGATGACCTTCGACACGACCGGCGCAGGCTCACCCTTGAAAAGCAGGGCAGAGACAGGTCGCGCTGCGAGTCATACGCGGATACAAAACGGTATCGCATGACACTGCCTTGCCCTTGGCGAAAATGCTGCCATTCCAGCTACTGACCAATATCCATTCAAAATGGTTTTATTATAAACGCAGCATTGGCCAGGATGAATGTCGATCGCCGGCTGAAGTAACACGGTGTCGCTTTCAAGCTGAGGTGTTCCGGACTTGGTCGAACATCCTTGCCGATAGCACGACGGAATCGGGCCATAGAGTAGCGTAAGCAATCCTTCCCGTCTTTGATTTGTGGATGGGTGAAAATAGGGGAACACTAACTTTCCGGGTAACACAGATCATGACAGGTCATGGATCGTTTGGTTACTAACTCTATCGGATAGGCAAAGAGTCGTCGGAGGACTTCCCAAAGTGTGACTGTACTTTGGAAGAATAGGAGCATGTGCTTGTCCACTGTCCGACTTGGGAAGAGCAGCGTGCAACGCTACGCGCGGTAATCGGGCTGAACATCTTTCTGCCGGCCATTGTTGCAGCAATGATATCGCGGAGAGATGCCTGGGATACTTTCGCGGCTTTCTGCGAGAATGTGATGTACAGAATGGAGGAGGCGGAAAGAGAAAGGCTTAGGGACATTTTCTCTGTACGCAGTATCTTGAACCGGGATAGAACCAACTTGCGATTCGCGGGATGGGCGCGGCGTTCGCCGTAACAAGCGTTACCAATAAGTTCTGTATTCTGCTGCGTCACGGGATGGACTATGCGGGTCTGCCCCGTACGGGGAAAAAGCTGTATGCACGATTTTTGTACAAATAATATCGTGAAAGAGTGTGTGTGCGCGTCACCACCGAGTAAGCGCCTAGTGCCGCGATGCCACTGCGCTCAGTGACGTTTCGACGACATAATGGCGGAGGAAAGGAGCGGAGGCTTCTGGAATCAACGCACACGTCATTACGGTGAATGAAGCGGAACATGCGTACTCCTTATTTCGCGGTATTTATTCGTTTATCGGTATACACCATGGTGTGCTCGTCGGTCCGTTTGCACCAGATGAAAAATTAACAAATAAATAATATATTTATTATTATTAATTTAATTAGTAGTCTTTTATAGAGTGATCCTAAAATAACGCCTATAGCCCCAAAATTTATATGTTGAATAAATAATATTGGAATAAGTATCTAAGATAATAAATATTTGTGTACGGAATACACGATGCAGGGCATGCAACGGTGACGTCACGCTGTTGCCACCGCCTTCCCGCGCGGTCGTGGAACCCGCGCTCGTCTTTTGCCCGATCTTCCCTTGTTTCGGCCCCTCTCTAGGTTTCCTCCTGGGGAAGAGGAAACGGCCGAAGCCTTCTTCTTGAGCGAACCGCGAGCGAGTGTAGACGTGCGAGTTTGAATAAGAGAGTTAATTTCCTAAATCAGTCTTTTTCTTACATCCGTTTATCGATATACACCATAGAATGCTCGTCGGTCTGTTTGCACCAGATGAAAAATTGACAAATAAATAATATAGGAATAAGTAACTAAGATAATAAATATTTGTGTGGTTGCCAAGGTGATAACAAATGGCCCGATGCCTTGTTGTATGGCACAGAGGCAACACGTTATTCTTTTGAGAAGACAGCTGGTTGCTCTAAGGAGGCAAGTGTGCAAGGCCGATGACCCGACGTCATCGATGCTTCGTCATAAACATTAGAATGAAGGATCTGGCACCGACGAGATATACTTAAAGACCGCTAGCCCTGGGTAAAATTTCGGGCACGCAAGGGGGCTCAAAGGGGCCCAAATGCTCTGTCGGCACGGAAGAATTCCGAGGTTCTAACTTTGTAGGTAACACCAAGCACCGACGAGGAATTCCTAAGAACCACTGTCGTGACGGGCGTGGTGGGGAAAAGATGTACATTGAGATGTATGTATACGTGCTCTCAGTCAGCGAGTCGTCTACTACGTACCGAACGGAGACAAGAAATAAGCTACGGCTCCGACTCCTCTCCGACACGATTGCATACAAGTGTTTCCTTTGGTATAAGCCAGCGGTATTAAAATGCTTTTTGTCCCTAACCTAACCGATAATCTGATAAAGTATCTTATTCGAAGGGTGATGATGGGGCTCAAAAGCGATCCCAAAACAATTATAAACCAAAAACGTCATTCGAAAGCTTATTAAAAAATTCCCATTTTCATCATGTGTTAACGTTGAATCTGCAAGGGCGATGGGCAGTGAAGTGTAAATTGAAAACTTCCCTTTTTGCTCATTTTTAAAAAAGGGGTGTCAGTGAAAAAGTCAAGATCATCCTTTCTAGTCGTTTACTGGCGTGTTAAACTAATTTGTAGAACGAACTTTTATACTTTATCGAATCCCATCACTCCCAATTTTTGTATCGTGATAATTTTAAGTGCTAGCAGCACCGACGAGGTTGAAAATGTTACAAAAAGTACTTGTTAATTAAAGAAGTAAATGCCTTCCAATACACTTGCTCTCTTACATTGATTATTGTATTCCATTTCATACAAATGATCGGAACATGAGAAACGAAACGACCCTGTCTGTACGCAAAACTTGTTTATTTCTATCTTTGCAATTCTAAAGTTTTTCCGTTGCTCGTACATACATCCGGTGATTTGACACGAATGTCGTCTCTGCGCCACGTTGCCGGCCACGCTGGGCCACGCGCCCGTCTCTTTGTAATTTGCCGACACCGCCAAACGTAGGGACAGTTGATATAGAAAGAGGGAGTGAAGGTGAAGCCATTGTTGAATGATTGAATTCCACATGACGATGAGGCAACACTAGTGCAGCGAAGAAATTTTTACAACTTTGAATTTTTATGAATAAAAATGTCAGTACCGTATTGCTAATATTTTGCCAAGTAAAATGAGACCAAACACGAAACCAATCGGGTTATATTTTGTTACTAATTAAAACTCCTATTTACATATAAAATTGCTTGCCACTTTATTTGCGTATGAGGAGTTTAAAGCCGTCTAAACTGTAGCAGGATCCCTGTGTGAGTTTGTGAGGAGGCACCTGCCAATGGTGTCCCTACACGGTAAGAGACGCAAAAAAAATGCCGCCAAATGGGCTTATAACGAATAGGGGACATTCATTCCACTCAAGAAAACTTTGTTTCTCATCCAGCTCCACGGTAAGCGTCGTCGATTCATCCGCCAGGTACTTGATTCACATCGAATAGAAGTTCCTTCTTCACACCACATTGATCTCGCGACGTTTAGGCGACAGTGTGTTTGACAAGCCAGAATAGCGAAACCAAGTGTCGTAACCATTTCGTATTTGGTCTTATTTTTATTAGAAAAACGTCTCCAATATACCAGTAAACTTCTTTTTACCGAAAAATTGCAATTAACAATTTTTGATTTCTTAACTAGGGTTAGTGTCTCACCGATAGACCGCGTCGCTGTTCAATTGTCAGCATCAAAAAATGCCACTGCGATACAAGCGACGGGGAACCGCTCGGCCGACGACGACCCCTGTTTGTGAAAGGGGCATCCGGGGACAGATATCGTGTAGCTCAAATCGGACTCATACATATAGAAAATCTACTGTAGTCGAATTCGTTCGTTTGCTTTTTGCCGATACGGATGATCAGAAGTAGAAACGGCAGATAAGGAAAAAAGACGGACTGAAGACAAAACATATTAGTAATATTATTCCGAGTAAAATGAGACCAAACACAGTACAACTCGGTTTATATTTGTACTTATTAAAACGTTTACATATTACACGTTCGTACATATGTACATAGTCGTTGCTGTAACAAACGCAAGCCGGCGCATGTCAATGGACGCTAGAGCTGGCGGCCGCTGACGTCACCGAGCAGAATTTGCACGAGGGGAGGCGCGAAGCGCGTTTCTTTCCGGACGGCACCGGACGGACACGGACGGACAAGGGATATAGCATTTTGAGTAGTAGAGCAGAGCAGATGCAAGGAAAATCAGAGTTAAACCGAATAGTAGTTGTTTTCTCGAAAATCACCTTACATTACTTATAAAATTATCAACTTTTCACCACGTTACGTTAGTATTCAAAGGAATTACGCTGCGATATCAGGCGTGACAGTTGCCGAATGCGAGGGGGAATCCCGCCTAGTGGTGGGTTTTAAGCGTCAAAATTTATCTGGGAGATCTCAGAAAAAATTCATCGGGCCTCCACTGTATCGCCTCCGCGAACTCTTAAAACTTGGCAACTAATAAATGTTAATAACAATTTATGCAGGATCGGAAAAATTTCACACTCAGGTGAGGAGTTCTGAATCGTAACCATTGGATCCTGAAGCCGGCCAAGTACATTTACTAATAGACATTTCGCATATATATTAATGTTTTTCTTGTACAAATACATTGTAAGAAGAAAAACATAAAAATGCACGTAAAGAATACGTCGAAAATATGACAATCGTCAAGAATACGACAATCGCATGGCGGAGGGGTGTCCCTATGTCTAGTGATCTTGAGAGTATTGAATTCGTGCGCAGATACCGAAAGTGTAAATGTAAGTGGGTACGTGTTCCCGGAACGCAGCAGTGGGAAGGTTTGAATCGGTCCGGTTAACATTAAATGCGCTTGAACATTACATGAAATATAATTCGGCGCATGCACCGCATTCGTTTTATGCGGGGGGCTACAGAACATGGGTCAAAAAAAGAAGCTGGCTTTAATTTCTAATTGAATATAACTAAACCTAAATATTATGTTAACTTATATCTAGGAAAAAGAAAAATAAAGGATAAAATACAGAGAGATTATGCTGCACACAAAAAGAAGAAAAAGAAAGAAACGACAAAATAATAATAATAAACTAAAGGAAAAAATAATAAAGAGAGCAGTACTGAGAAAAAAGACGTTATGCCGTTGTGCAACCGATAATATTAGCGGAACTACAAATATTTTAGGATATAACAAGCGCCATTACTACATATTCTCCTTGTTTTAGCAGTTTTCTTAGCATCTATATTTGTTTATTGTACCCCATCTCATAGCATTGAATATTGCATAATATACTTATCTTATAAAGGATGCATGAAAATTCGTTCTACAAATTAATTTTAACACGCCAGAATCGGCCAGAATTCTTGATTTTTTAACGGACATCCCTTTTTTAGAAATGAGCAAAAACGAAAGTTTTTAATTTACAACCTACTGCCCCTTGCCCTTCTAGATTGAACGTTAAAACGTGATGAAAATGGGTATTTTTTAATGAGCTATCAAATGACGTTTTCGATTTATAATTGTTTTGGGAACACTTTTGACCCCATCATCCAACTACACCCTTCGAATAAAATACTTTATCAGATTATCGGATAGGTTAGGAACGAAAAAGCATTTTAATACCGCTGGCTTATGTCAAAGGAAACACGCATACGATCGTGCCGGAGAAGAGTCAGAGCCATAGCTCATTCTTTGACTCCGTTCGATACATTGTAGTAGACGACTCGCTGACTGACAGCACGCATCTGAACTTTCCCCCACCACGATCGTCACGGCAGTGGTTCTTCGCAATTCTTCGTAACTTGGTGTAAAAACTGGAATCAGTGAGTTCGTTGCGTTGCCTTGAGTTTCCTGATTCGGCCGCTCTATACGCCGAGAGGGCGTCCCAGTACGGCTCAATTTTCGTGCGACACAAAGTCCCATAAGGCTAGCGGTCTTTAAGTATATCTCGTCGGTGGATCTGGCCACGGAGTGGGGGGAGCTGATTCTCTGGAAAGAGGACTGTGTCGAAGGACACAGCACTTACCCCAGAACTTTCGAGTCTGACAGTCTACAATTGCTGAGTTATTTTAATATATTTCTAACAGATCCAAGACCTCCCTGCTCTAGGGAAATCATCTATTGTCCTCATAGCTTAATTTGTTTCCATCTTACGCCGACTCCTTCTACCTCCTCTTGCTCACTGACGATCGGGCACGGTCTTTTTTCTTCGTTTTTTCCGCGCCGCGGGGGAGGGCTGCTGCGGGCCAATGTTAACGTAGATGTCATGCCAGCCCTTACCACCCAGTAGAGAGTACCGGTGGTGGTTTAATTAGTGAAACCTGACACAACCAGCAGTTCGCCCCCGTTCCTGTTGCTATCTTTTTCAAGATTACCCATCGGAAAAAAAAGTATGAACCTACAATCGAAGAATTAGCAGACAATCTTCAGCACCAAAAAAGTCTCTTATTCCAGTGTTTGTACCATTTGCTTAACATTGTTTTTATTATTGCTTTTCTTTCTAACTGTACATTGTTCTTCTGTTCTTGTTCATTTTACACAGGATTTTTCTTACTTAAATGGCATTTAACCCTTAGAGTACGGAGCGGGTCCAATGGATCCGCAAGGCAGATATCATTTGTTATAATTTTGAAACCATTTGTTTTTTGTTGCTGTTGTTTTATGACTTTTATTATTTTCCCTCGTTTTATAGATTTTTGTCAAGCATCTGCAACCAGGGCAAACAATATTTGTTTATGTTAAAAGGGGAACAGTAGGAACGTACTCTACGCTCCGTACTCTAAGGGTTAAATATATAAAATAAATTTCAATAATAAATGTTTTGTTTTTAGTATGGTTGCAAATGTAAAAAAAGCATGAGTATTTCTATATGTGACACAGCATCAAAGTTAAGTTCCAGTGTCTACTTAGGTGAAAATTGATTTTGCATACAATGATGAAATACTTAGCTGCAGTAATGATAGAGAGGTGGAAGGAGAAGAGGGTGGTGGGAAGTTGGGAGCAAGAAAGAAAGAAATTCAGGGAGAAAAGAGAGGTAGGTTGGAGGGATGAGGGAGATTATGAAGATATGGAAAGAAAAGACAAGGAAATGCAGAAGAGGGAGAGAGAGGAGAAGATAAATGAGGGGAGGTACAACGAGTGGTACGGGGAGATAGGAAGGAAGGAAAGACCGAAGTATCTGGGGAACAAGGAATGGGCAGACGGGAGGAAGACGAGACTGGCGAGATTCAGGATGGGAAACGAACACAAGAGAGGGCAGTACTGGAAAAAAAAAGAAGAGAGGAGATGCAGAATTTGTGGGGTGGGGGAGGAAACATGGGAACATGTATGGGAGAGATGTGAGGGATGGGGGGGGGGGGGGCTAAGGAGGTTGAAGGGAGAAAGGAGAAAGAGGTAAGGGGAGACGACGGAGGGGGGGGGGGGGCTAAGTAGAGTAGGTGGATTACATAAAATAGAATAGGGTAAGGTAGAATTAAGACAAGAAGTACGATGTAAGAAAAGGAGGGAGGAGAGGAAAATTGTAACCCAACGGGGACCAATAAAAATCTTACATACATACATACACTTAGCTGCAGTATGATATCAGAATTATGGAATGTTTTAGAGAAAGCTATAATACGCCTGTATATAATATTTCCTGCCGTGGGATCAACCCGTGACAGTCATTGATATGAATATCGAGCGTGCGGTACATCTAACCCTTGAAATCTGACGCATAAGCTGTTATAGAACTGAATATAAGACAAATATTCCCATAGGGCCAGCACAGATCATCGTTCACGTGTGACGTCTTCGTGTCAAAAATCATGTGCGCGTTTTTCGGGACTGCTGTCTACGCGATACATTCCGGACATTTGCACTTTGCGGTTAGGGAATAGGGTCGAAAATGGGAATGGCGGGATAAAGAAGCTAGAATTCCCCTACAGGGATATATGTGCGTGGGCATTGGCTAAAGGTCCACGGGAACGGGGATGTTACACATTATTTTTAAAACTTGATCGCAGTCAAGATCTCCTGCAAATCTTTTTAAGGTATCCTCAAACTGGTGATGGAAGAACTTCAACGCCTTTTGTTTTCCAGAGCGGGTTTTGCTTGTGCCCATTCGACTGATGGAGCGGATTGAATGTTACTTACTGTCGATTGAATTACTCCACGAGTTTATTAATAAAGCCAATTGCACGCCACCCCAAAAGACTTTGGGTCGCGCTATGGATATCCGGGAAAAGAGAGAGTAATTATTGTGCGGTCAATCTGGATGTATATACTTATGTTTCGTAAACATCGTGGAAGTGTCTTACAGAAAAATGCTTACTGACTCTGCCTAGCGGGTTTTGAAAAGAGAGTGGGGTGTAACGTCTGCGTATAACCCTATAAAGTTCAGAGAACACAAAATAAAATCCTCAAGGAAATTTTGAACCTCCCTAAACGTACCAGTACAAAACAGCTTCATGACAGAGTTACGCTACCCTACATAAAGGATTTTTTACGCTAAATTAAAAGTAACTTATTTAGCTAGAGATTATGAAAACCCGCTAGCCAAACAGGCGTGCAGCTTCCGGTCTTGCGGGATCCCGTATCGGGTCAAGTACCCCCACCCAATTCAGCATTAGCTGTGAGCCAGGCTCGCTCAATCGCGAACGCATGTAAACTTTCATTTGATAACTGTAAACGTGTTTTGTGAAGGAGTGGCTCTCCGGAGCCGGATAAAACTCGGGCTTTTTTGAAACTTTTTACCCCTCTATCATGTCAATGTTCTCTTACGATTCGATACCTCCAATACAGGTAACACCAATCTTATTTCCATAAGGCGGTGAGAGGGCTACTAGCTCTCAGGTATGCCCCTATGGAGGGACACTGTAGGGATCCCTGAGCTTGCCTCGGCAAACTCTCGGGAATTCCCTCGCAAGTTCAGTGTCCCCCGCGCACTCATAACACTCTAAAAAAAAAAGAAAAAAAAGCGCTTCAGTAATTCTAAAGCAGCAGTGTGATTCTAGAAGTTACTCTGCCGTCACTCTGTCCGAACAACTCTCGAACGTTTCATTAAAACCATACGCACTGAACATCCACTGAAATCAATACCTCTTACTCAACCTCACGAAAAACCCTTTTCCAAACCTTGCACAAATTATACCACAATAGAAGCTAACCCTTCTGGCGACGGCGTAGAATCCGCTCCATCAGAAGACTCGCACAATTAGAGATATCCTGATCAGCTGGCGGCGGCGTGAAATTCGCTTCATCAGTTGAATGGGCAAGACTAGTATCCGTTCGGGGAAACGCAAATTAATAAAAACCTTCGTCGTGGAATTTGAACAGTCGCTCAAACGATTCGCTGGGGATATAGTTTGCGATAAAGTATTAGGTATTAGGTGTTCACCTCCCCTTCCAAGCGACCTCATACCCCAGAAACAGAACCTCTGGCGATCCAAGAGCCCTACGTTCCTTCTTCTTCCACCTCTCTCCCAAAGTAACAAACTGCAACGCGCAATTGCCAGGGGTGTGTTACGGATCTCGATCTGAGCGTGTATGGGTAGATTTAGAATCAGAGTCTCGTATAGGAAAAGACGTAGACTCTTAGGAGGGTGTTAGCCACTTCAGACGCGGGCAGCAGGAAATACCCTTTTGCCGTAGCTTCGGTGGACTAACCAAGGGAGGTAGACCCAGAACTCGGACGAGGCTCGTCGCAGAGACAGGCTCGTCGGTCGTCTGAATCTTCCAAGGCGTGCAAGCGCCCCAATTCGGGATCAGACAAGAGATCTGCCGTCAGCGGAAACGTAGCTCGCGGAAGAGAGGATGACCAGTCGGGACGCGGACGAGGCTCGTCACAGAGACAGGCTCGTCGGTTGCCTTTCCAGTCTTAAGGATAATAGGAAGGTTTCGATCGAGTTCGCAACATGTGATACGTCTCCAGCGGCTGAAACGTATCTGTGGGTTTGTCCGTATGTGATGAGTACAGGAGGGTAAAATAAGAGAATGCTAATTCTTCTGTAATAAATATATTCTCACAAGTTATATGATTACAAGCGAAGGGTCCTGAGAGCGTTCGCAAGGCAGTAGTTAGGAATGAGGTTTGGGGGGCTTGACTAACAAGTCCTGCTCTTCGGGTAACGCCTCGGAGCGAAGGCGGAGACTTGGACTTACGTCTGTGGAAGCTAATTCCACCGGGGTGCGTTGAACAGGGTGTTCGCACGAGAGCGTATTCCGTAGATGTCCAATGTGGGGTTTTTCGGGCGCCCTTATATACCCTGGGACCACGTAGGGCCCGTTCGGGAAAGTCGGTGATGGTGGGGGTGCGTATCCGGTGACTGTAGAGATAAGGGGCCGTCTTTTGCTTGCAAGGGAAACGTAGGGTGGACGCATACGTAACAGGTGTGTCGCGTAGGCACCAGTCCCCAAAAACGCGCGTACAATACAATTTCTTGACGCTAGGACGTCACATTAGCATATTTATTACAATTTGTCCTACCCATGACTATTTTTTCCTCTCCTCTATAAATTTGGTGTTTCTTTTTATGTGAAACCCTTTCTTTAGCGAAAGGAGGATGAGGTGGAGGGTAGTGGAGAAGGCGTGGGAGGAAAGGAGGAAGGGGAGGAGGGTGTGGATAGGAGAGGGGAGAATCAGGATAGAGGGGACATGGTGGAGATGGGAGGAGGAGAGGAGGGAGTGGCGGGAGGAGGAAAGGAGTGACTGAAAGGTGGAGGGGAAGCGGAGAACTAAGGAGAGAGGAAAGACTGCGAGGATGACGGGCGTACAAGGATGACGTGGAGGAGATTAGGCTGTAAGGATAGGTTAAGATAATTTGTAAGAGATTTATGTATTGTGGAGAAGGCTGGAAACCCGTAAGGGAACCAGGAATAAAGAATACATACAAATACCCTTTCTTTAGCTGTAACGTTTTGAAACTCCACGCTGGATGAAGTCTTGCAAGCGGTACAAGTTTTACTTTTTCTGTCCACGTGGTGTGTTGCAATTCTTCTCTCTTGGACGGTGGAGACGTAGAGTAAGATTCAATACTTGAGGCAGGAGTTGACTCGTGTACTTCTTCCAGCAATCAATTTTCTTGATTTGCATCACTCACTATATCGCTTTCATGTTGTAATTCGTCACCTTCATCAAACCGAACTCGCAATCCATATAAACCACGACCAACGCCGTGAGGTACGTCATGAGTGAGAATTATTAGCAAGAAGTCCAGATAATCTCTTCTCATTCCGAATGATACCTGGGTATACCGCTTCCATCTACCGGACCGTTATTTCATTACATCAATAAATTAATCAGGTTTGGGTTATTCCTTTCTATTGGTTTCTTCAAGTCTGGATAATCCTATATGTAATATGTTCTTATAGCAACCGACATAAAAACGTCGGCAAAAATGATGGAATGTAATAAAATATAATTGCTTTCAAATATATTAAAATATTGAAACCACGCTTGGAAAAGGAAAATTTGCATTTGAAAAAGAAATACAAAACACAAAACTGTATGGCGACTTAAACTCTGGACTTTGAGTTACTCTGCTAGTACTATACTTACTCTACTACGCCGCTTCGATGAAAATCGAGTAAATTTTTTAACTTATCCATAATGCATACTTTTAAACATTTTTTATTTGCAAAATAAATGTGTAAGTATCTTTTAGGAGGCAATTTTAAACGCGGCTGCAACATCTCAGCGTGATCGAAAAATTTTGATTTTTGACCTTGATTTTTTAAAAAATGGGAGAGTGTTGCCTAGAGGGTAGAGTACAGAGAGGGGAAATCACGAGACATTCATCGAATCTAGACAAGTAGTACAGCACAATAGTCTAAAGTCGAACATTATACCATCGAAAGTTTGAGACGAGCGGGCTCATTTAAAAAAATCAGACATTGCAAGTCCACTTTTCTGCAATACCTACAAACGAACCCAACTCCTGTGAATCCTTAAAAAAAAAAAAAATCCTTGACGTTTCCCCACGGAACCAAATCTCCCATTATTAACCCTCATTCCAAATTAAATCCTCACTACAATACCAAATAATTGAATAAACCTTGTCACACTTCCTCTTTCATGCCTTGCCAAGAATAATATCCATATAGAAGAAAGAACCCTTCCATCATATTGAACTCTTTTTCATTTTTAACTGATTTTCCGCAGATGTTTTTTGGTACTAAAGCAGGGGTGGGGAACCTCCGGCCCGCAAGCCGCATACGGCCCGCGAAGTCATTTAGGATGAGTTAATTATGTTTAAAAATTGATATATTTTATGTTAGTTTATTTTTTATTTGTTTATTTATAATATATATATTTTTTTTGTTGAACAATAAAAACTAAAAAAACTATTATTATTATTTGTCTGGCCCGCGAATGATGTTATAAATTTCCAAATGGCCCTTGGCAGAAAATAGGTTCCCCACCCCTGTACTAAAGAAAGGAAATGATAAAAAATCTTCACCTACAAACTATTAGAGACTAATCGTTTGTGTGAACTGTTTCAATTTTTACTTTTTTCGTTGACGAGCTATGCAATCGCGTGTCAACGGATTTTCAGAATATCCTCGTTACCGGAACATTCGGAAAATATAAAGGTTTACATGGTTTATAGTAAAAGGCCACGCAGTGAAAATTCGTACTTGTAGTACTTATTTTATTCTACTAACCGTGCACGCGGGCGTTGTTACGCTGTTACCCGGCAAAGCGTTGAGGTTAGATTACCTCGCTGAAGGAGTGACAAGACATTGTTCCTTCAACTACGTCTCAATCACACAGAGGTAATCCTCCCACACCGCCCCAGCGGCGCAACCCCGTACTACATGTTAGCGCCAGATGAGAAATCAGTAAATCAATAATAAAGGAATAAGTAATTAAGATAATAAATAATTGTCTAGTTGCCAAGGTGGTAACAAGTGGCCCGACGCGTTGTTGTATGTCACCGCGGCAACGCGTTATTCTTTTGAGAAGACAGCTGATCGGTCTAAGGAGGCAAGTGCGCGAGGCCGATGAGCCGACGTCATCAATGCTTCGATTACGCACGCAATGTCATAAACATTAGAATAAAGGATCTGGCCACGGAGTGGAGGGAGCCGATGATCTCTGGAAAGAGGACTGTGTCGAAGGACACAGCACTTACCCCAGAACGGCATAAGCGAGGAGACTATTCAAATTCGAGCAGATTCTAACATACAAGTGATTTGTATCATAGAATAAGTCAAATGGATGCTTCATAGCAGCACATGTTCTATAGGAACTAAAAGGAAATAAAAACACGAGAAGCTAGATCCCACAATTGACATATTTTTGTATCAGGAAAGGGTATTCAATATTTATGTGTTAACGTCAGACGAGAAATTAGTAAATAATAAAAGAATGAACAGCTAAAGTAATAAACAATGATATGGATGCCGGGATGATGACAAATGGCCTGATGACTTGTTATTCAGAAACATTCATTGACTTTTTCGTTTCTTGTATTGTGCGTGTCTTTTGCGTTCTGTAACTTTATTGCTCTTTTCCCTGTTTGCTTGTTGTGTGTTTCGAATCTTTGTGTTTTTTCGTGTGACCTGAATTGTGCGAGATGAAGAAGCAAATGCAATCCCGTCAATGGGAGAGATTGACTGCCAAGTAACAGCACGAGGTGTGACATTGTCTACAAAGGCGACCACTTCTGCTACAACGCACGCCCTTTTGGACATGGTGCCAGAATTCAGCGGAACCGAATTGGCTGACGAAGCTGATTCCTGGTGTACCGAGGTGGAAAACATCACCTGTGACGCCACACCGCAACAGCGGCTGACAATGAGTGTCGCCACGCATGCACTCACTGGTGATGCCAAAGCATGGTATTGGGAGTGAAAAGGAAACGTGTGTAGGGAAGCCTTGTGCTCGGTTTTTGTCCTGCAGACACAACTGCACGAGTGCATGATACGGACTCTGTCGTACAAGTCCGACACCGTGAGCTCACATGCCGAATACGCTAGGATCAAACTGCTATACCTGGAGAACACAGATAGCGCGCAGTGGGGTATTTGCTCCGAATAGGCAGACAAAAGTGAATTTTGTTAATTTTGAGGTAGCGTGAACATTTTTTTTTAGGGTATAGCTAAATAGTGGGGGAATATCAGGTAGTAAGGAATTTCAATAAGTCCGGTAGGGTCGTATGGTCAGTCCAAAGTTGACGATCGCTTTCAGTGGGCGCATCGCTTACGGAGAGTCTCGCGAACGCATCAAGTTTGTTTGTGTCTTGTAAGTGTTTTAAAACAGTTTTTTATTGCGCCAAACATGGAATATTCTCAGCAAGGTATGTACTTTACTGTCGTGAAAGAAATTTTGAAATATCCTCAAATTTGAAAGAGTTAGAGGGCTTGGAAAAGTTGCACGTAAAGAAAGAAGTTTTCGCACAAATGTTAATTTTTAAAAGTGATTTTGATAAAGTGGCCGGGCTGGGCCGGAAATGATTTTGGTGTCATCTGTGAGAGTAAAGCCACTACTTTCGAGCGCAAAAAGAATCAGCTGCGTCTAGCTGCGTCTGCGACTTTTACAAGCACTTTACTAACAAGCAGTCATTTTCATGTTTTTTCTCTTTCTCAAAGACACTTGTTATGTTTGGTACTAGGGTCATCAGAAGTCAAGTTAATTACTCGTAATGAGCTATGTAGCATTATGCAGCAAAAAAAAAAAGACTGCAATAATGATCAAAAATTAGAACATATGAAAAATATCTTACTTAATCGTGAAAATTACTCAGACGAAGAGGGGATTGCAATAATCGACACGATTAAAGGTTTTAAGAAGCGTCTAAAAGACAAATGGACAGTAGCGCATAGAAAACATGAAGATTTTATTAAACAAAATAAAGAATGGCTCCAAGGAAGCGTTGAGCTACCCGTAGTGACAAACCGTCCCGGGCGGCCACAAAAGTCTATCAGCTGAAGCTGAGCACTTATTACAGTCTGCAGCATCAACAACATTTTCAGTCGAAAGTAACGATGACGAAGATGACGGAGCTGAAGATTACGAAGAACTGCCACTCAATAATGAAGACTATTTTACCGATTAAACATGTGCTTTGTTCGGTACCCTTGCTGCACAAACCCGTTATTTATGGTTGGAGCTATTGTTAACCGTGCGTATGGCGAATAGGTTAAAATCCCTAATAAAACAGCCCTCTTCTGACCTTTCCAATACCCGTCGGTCACTACAAGACACAATAATGACATCCCAGAACTCTTCCATCTCTAGCCTTCTGGTATGCACATGCGCATACCTTAAGTGTACCTATGGCACCCTACCCTACCACTACCGTGTATATAAACATTATTTATAACAACAGTGTGTAGACAATTTAATAAAGTAATCTTTCGAGACAAGCCATACAGTCCTTACTATATCGAGCGCGTGTCTCAAACATACTTCATCTTAATAAATAGTGTTATCCTAATAAATGATACTTCTATACTAATCGATCAAACTCTAACACAATTTTATCTTTCAAATAACACATAGCAAGCTATACAGGTGCAAATAAATATTGAAACAGGTGTAAAAACGACGATTTTTTTTTATAATTTACATAAAAAAATATTCTTTTTTCATAAAATTTCTATGATATACTTATAACCTCATAATGTGACCAACTACATCGATTAAATGCGATAAAAGCAAAAAAAATATTTTTGTCCGCCTAATCGCAGCAAATACCCCACTGTCTAGCGTTTAAACCTACGGAACTGGTGGAACTGTTCGTTATTGCAATAACGGATCAAAATGGTCGCCAACCGATGCTGACTGCGAATTGTGCCACGCCAGCGGCGTTGGTTCCGGCTATCTCTCACAAGGGGATAAAACAAAAGGAACCTGCACATAATAATCGCGAACGTATTGCTGGTATTGCAAATAAAAAGAGACTGCACCGAAGCGCAGCGCTGGATCAAGCAACAAAATCATCCTCGTGGCTCCTTAAGTTGAGTCAACATCGAAGTCAATATCTGCGTGCGCATCGATACAGAATTAACACCGATCTTGATCCGTTATGTAACGGTGGACTGCCTCGCAGACAGTGGCGCGGACTACTCGTTGGTCAAAGAAAGGGTTGCAGGACGAGTCGAGTGCACCAATGAACCATTCGACGTTGTGAAAAAGGGTGACGACGGTGGCTCACAAAAAACGGTGGGCCGCACCACCGCACTGATTCGAGCCGAGGACGTATCGCTGGATCTGGACCTGTACGTGGTGCGGGATACAGGGATATATTACGATGTCATGATCGGGAGAAATGGCGTGGTGGACAAGGTTCTTCAAATGGTAACGGCTGCAGAGGTAGCGAAGCTGCTTCGCGTGGAGGGGCTATCGGCAAGCCGGCAGTCGGACACCCTTAAATGCAGCGCGCTAGTGTCGGGAGTAGAGGAGGTCCAGGAGCCGATCGTGCGACTATTGAATGAGTACTCGCATATGATTACCAAAGCAAATTTTGTAAAAGGTATTTATCCCCCCCCCCTCTCTCTCTCACTCACACACGCACTTACTGTCTGTAAGGTTTACAGGATAATTCGAACAATGCTGCTTTTTAGAATCTGCGAATTTGGCGAATCATATAAAGACGTCAAAAGAGATATTGAAAAATATAATAGAGGAATAGGGAGGCCAACGACGACTTATCATACGCCATTAAGAACGCAAAATCGCACTGCCACTCTCACTTGATCGAAGTACAGACTTAAAATGTATACATTATTGATCCGTACAAATTGAATTGATATTGTTAAATTACACGCTCAAATAACAGTTAAGAAGTTACTTCTATCAGAGAGATGGCAATTATACGTTGCATTATAACTCACAGAATGTTGTGATACCGAGTCAATTGACTCACCTCGATCCACTGTGGCCGTTTGAACGCCTACCACTACTCTCCTCGTCGTCGTCATCCTCATCATCCCGCGACGTTGCCAAAGAATGGGGAACAGAAGAGGGAGCACTGCTACCTGAGTCGGGCCCCGGGCCCATCCTCGAAACGGAGGCGCTGCTACAGCCAGGAGGAGACAGCAACGGACCTTCTTCCACTTTCTCCGTTCCGTTTTCCGGACGATCCACCTGCAATGTTAGTAATTACATCTCTCACTAATCGTCTCTCTCAGATCTTTTTATAAATTATCTTCCATGATAAACATTTGCGTATTTATCGTATCCAGCGTAGAGCGGATGTGTAGTATGTTAAACGTGGTCCCCTATACGATTCGAACAATTATAACAAACGCTTAGTTGGAACAATTGAAAGAGAACAATAATACATGAAATAAGTATACATGAAACTGATTAGGATTTAGGATTAAATTCGATGGTACATTTGGTGTTGCAAGGAAGATTAATCCCTGATCTCGATAAGAAATTGATGAATGAAGAATATTTAAAACATCATAGACGCTTTTTCTTCATAGTGTCTTTGTACGGTTTACTGTGGGCAACCAAATTAAAGTGTTAATCTTTGATGGGAAATCTTGTTAGTTCTTTGTTAAATTGTCTTCTGCTACGATTAATGTAATTGTATTCTATGCAGTCAACTAGGAACAAAATGTAAGGAAGATGATTAACCCTTTCGGTCACAGTGTCGTCAATTGACGACATGACATTCTACTCCCTGCCGTTCCTAAGTTTTGAAAAAAAAAACAGCAATTAAATTGTCTGGGTCTAATTATTGAACATTTATAAGGGTATTTTCATTGGCAACATTGTTATTTGACGCACGTAAACACAAATATATCCTCAAATAGTTGATCGTTCTCGGCAGTTTCAGTAACGTGCGAAACACGGCCAAGTTGATCGATTTTTCGATTTTCAATAGGTGAATAAATAATCCGTACCAAATGCTGTACCTCATCGCAGTTATAAATAAGAGCCCGCTGTATAAGCTCAACGTGTAAAATTATCGAATTTTTCAATAGCGACGTTCTGAGGATTTTTCGAAATCACGTGTCGTCATTTTCGACATGTGGTTACACGTGATGGGGCGGGGGGTTTAGAATTATGCCGATGATGCCAAATGGTTAAAAAAGGGCTCAATATTTAATAAACGAGAAATGGGATTTTTAGATCAAAGAATAATAATTCGTGACCGAAAGGGTTAAAGCTCAAGTTGGGCATGTTTTTCTGATATTTTGGTTCACCTCCTCCCACGATACCTCAATAGGACTTAAGTCCGGTGATTCGGGGGGGGGAGGGGGGGGATGTCATTATTTTTAGTTGCCCATGATCCTGTAGTTTGTTCAAATAGTCTCGACACATTTTTGCTTTATGTTTGGCGTCATGTCTTGTTGAAAAATCAAGTTTTCACCAACAATTTTCAACCCAGACGGCCCAGCATTGTTCTTTAATATGTTCACATAATTTTCTTTTCTCATTATTCCATCAATTTTAACTAAATCGCCAAAATGTTTTCCTACGAATCATCTTCAGACTATCACCGATCCTCTTCCGTGTTTAACAGATGGTGTAACACATTGATCTGATAGACGTTCTCCAATAATTCTCCGCACAAAGGTATGTCACTTCACACCAAAAATGTTGAATTTTGATTCCTTGGTCCAGAAAACATTGTTTCATTTCTCAGGTGACCATTCTTCGTGTTATTTTGTCCACTCAAGGCGTTTCTCTTTATTTTGACGGCGCAATAATGGGTTTTGAACACATAGCCGGCCATGCAGGCCTGCTTCCTGCAGCCTTCTCTTGAAGGTTGTTACATTAAGGGCCGGCGCAAGGCAGGTTCAGCGCGTTTGCCAGAACCCGGCCCCGCGTTTCGAGAGGCCCCGCGGCCTACGAAAATTACGCAATTTAAAAACACTGGTTTTGATTAACTTTTTACAGAATGATGATACAATTAACAGATGCAAGACATTTTTAGTTGCGCCAAATCAGTTTACAGGAGTCACAAAAATTATCAGAGTTCAGTGTAACTCCATAAAGTCCTCATATCGTATACTTCAGATAAAGAAATCCAGACGCTTTCAGAGAAATGTATTTTTTAGAGAAATTAAACTACATCAATAGTTTTTTGCAAAAGTCATACATGATTTCAGATTTTGTACTTTTATTCAATGTTTTGCGCGTTAAAAGCAAATTATGGATGCGAAAAATAATTATTTGGATTTGTTTAAAAAATTGCTTAAAAATTAAAGATAAGACTCGTCAGTTTCTGGACGTCTGTCAACGAGTCGCAGCTCCTACGAACTTGCATAGGAACTGGACATAGCAACGTCTGTCATTTATTAGTGATTGTGTGTTAATTGCCGTCTTGCGGTTCATATGTTTTGTATAAAAACGCATCAGGCTATTGCACTGCTACGGTCTTCGATGCTGAGCGTTAGTCAATATCTCGACATGTGGTAAGGATTGTGTTCGTTACGTTTCGGTAAATTTAAGACGACGAATATTCTTCAAAGTTATACTGTGGCATAAACCGTGACATAAGTACACATTTTCAAAACGTTTGATTTCTGATAAGTATTTTTTTCAATTATTTTACCTGCTCTTAAGTTACAATCAACCCTAACTGAAAGCGCGTCGCAGAAAAAACGTATGGCAGTCATACAAATGAAATCAATACATACGGGGTGAGCCTAGTGAGTAAGTTTTAATCTTACAATTAGAAGTACGCTTAGCATTGCTATCTCACAAAACTGGCGCAGTTCTGAGCAGCGCGCGTGGCTGACGGTTGTTTCCCCATAAATTCGCGTAGCAGTTAGCGTGTTACCCTTAAACTCTTTATTTTTGAGCATATCAATCAATATAAATCAATGATATTAGCGTTAATAAAGTGTTTTGTGAAATATCTGCTCTCATTCTTGTGATAATTCTTTAACACGTTCGCTGCCAGGTCAGGCGTCGACGATGCGCGCGGCAGCCAGCGCGTTAAACGTGACGGTGCAAAAAATACCCTATAACTTTTTATCCGTTGAGTTGCGCCCCATATATTATTTGACAAAAAGTGCTTGTATTCGTGTGTTCTACCATCCCCTAAATTTTCTCTGTCGAATTCTGACTCACCCTGTATACTACAGAGGACGAGGTCGGAACGAGGGCGATGATTAACCCTCGGAGTACCACAGGCGCGAGGTCCCAGGCATGGGTCCTTAGCGATCTCACAGACAGTTCACTAATACTAATTCAATCGCTTCACCGGGCCGCTCGTCCGGTCGTCGGTGCGACAAAAGAGCATCTTAGGCCGCCGAGTATCGCTGATACAATAGAGTGAATGTGTACACTTATTGTTAGTTATATAGGATTTGTCATGGAGTTGTAAGCGGAAAAAGGGATTGTGCATTTTTGATAAAATTTATTTTTAAATATTCGGTTTATTGCACATCGTGCATATGTTCCATTTGATATGGGTGTTCCCGAAGTTGCGAAATAAGACGATTTTTTAGCAATGTGTACATTTTGTACGTAAATGTACAAAAAAATACTATTTTTCACAACAAAACGCTTAGAACGATGACAACAATTATAAAACACACGAATAATAGAAATATACTATAACTCAGATAAAGAAAATATACTATGATACTCGGATAACAAAAATATGCAAACACAAACTAAAAAAAATAATGAATTATAATCGCAAAATATCTATCTATTCTCTCTGAGTACGTCGTCGTAGTTCCAAGCGTTATACCGAACTGAATCTTTTCACTGCGTACGTTGCGTTATAGCTATGAAAACAACCGAGCATCGCCGCTGTCGTCGGACTTTGTGTCAGCGAGCCTGTTGAAATGTGTGTGTGTTAGCGCTGCCAAGAGAGCGCGAAAAAGAGACCCAGGCCTGGGACCCGGAGGGTTAACAGAGATATCTAGACAAGAAAAGGGAGCTTAACGAAGGTGGGTTGGAGATGGAAGGGGAAGAGGCTGGAGGAGGTAAAGCAGATAAAGTATTTGGAATATGTGCTACAGAAGAAAGAGGGACAGGAGTCACAGGTGAAAGAAAAGGAGGGAAGGACAGCGACAGCGATAGGGAGGTGTGTGGGTTGAGATGGAGACTGTGGCAGAAGGACTGAGGTAGGAGAGTCTGGCTTTTTGACACACTAGTGTGATCTGTAACGGGTACGAGGCGGAGATTTGGGCATGAAAAGAGAGGAAAGAGGCATAGGGACTTCAAGAAAGGTACTTAAGATGGACCCTGGGCTTAGATCGGAAGATGCCGGGATATTTAGTAATGGTCGATACGAGGAGGAAGATGATGACGGTGAGAGCGGAAAGATAGGCGTAGAAGTTCGAGGAAAAGTTTGGGGAAGGGATGGCAGGGGTGATTGCAAGAAGGTGATGACAGAGAGATGGGAGAGAGAGAGATGGTGATGGAGTATGGAAGCAGGAGAGGAGGGGATTCCTTGGAGAAAGGGGAGTGGAAGTCGGGAGACGCAGAAAACATGAGGAGATGGAGTAGGAGGATAGAGAAAGACAGGAAAAGGAAAGAGTGAAGAAAATAAGAGAACGTAGATTCAATGAATCGTACAAAGAAATAAGGCAAATGAAAGGCCGAAGTATCTAGAGGACAGAAAATATTCAGACAGAAGGAAGAGAAGACTGGCGAAGTTTAGGCTGGGAAACGAGCAGAGAAGGGGTAAGTATTGGAGAGGGGAGGGGGAGATGAGATGCAGGTTATGCGGGGTGAAGGAGACATTTTGGGAGCATGCATGGGAAAGGTGTGAGGGTTGGGGAGAGAGACAAGAGAGAAAGGGGAGCTGGAAAGAGATAGGATAAGGGAAATAGTGGGAGAGAAGGGGGTAGAGGAGGGGTGGCTAAGAAGATTAGAGGTGGAGAGGGAGGGAATGGAGAGGAAAGAGAGGGAGGGAGGGACAGAGGGGGGAAGAGAACGTGTGGGGAGAATGAAGGTATGAATGGGAACGAATGACAAGAATGATGGAAACGGGAGTCCGAGGGGAGGGAGTTGAGTGCGGGGGACCGGGGCAGTGATGGGCGTAGACAGGCGGAGAGATAGGGTAAGGATAGGTTAAAGAATAAGTAAGAAGCGTTAGGTTAAGGAATAGGGACAGGAATGCAGAATAAGGTAGACAAGATAGAATATGGAAATGTAGAAAAGTGAAGGGACGAAATTACATACAGTAAGGCCTGTTTTTGTGCGGTTCTTTTCTATGCGATTTTATTTTTGTGCGATTTGTTTTGTGCGACTTTATTTTTGTGCGATTTGTTTTGTGCGATTTTTTTTTGTGCGGTATATGAATCTCAGCGGCGTTGGCACCAGTTTAATGATTCCTATCAGTGTACGTATACATGTTGTGGACGAACCTTGACTACGAGGACTCCTTGACGACAATGTATGTGCACTCCGCGAAACTCTGTTAATTTGTTTTAAATAATCTCCTGACAAAGTGCAGTCAGTTACATATATATACTCGCTCGACGCGCGAACAGTATACGCTTGGTATTCGGAGTTTTATCTACGATGTTAACAATGCGTAGTAATGTTGATGTACAGTTAGAAAAACGCAATCATCCGCCCAACACAAACTGTAATACCCTCCGCTAATCCACTCATTAATACGCAACCCAACCGCGATTTTATTACCCTAAATCGTATCCCCAAACCCTTGGTCTCTTTTCTTTTCCATGCACGAAACTTTTCCTCTCCTAATCCGCCCTGCACTGCAACCTCTCGTAATTATTTTTCCTATCCATTTTCAAGTCGTATTTGCCATGCAAATCATCACCTCTCTTCCTTAGTCTCAACACACTCTACAGCCCCGATTCAAACGTCACCAAAATTGATAATCGATTTCATGGTCAAATAGTCAATCTTCTCCACGTATATAGTTCCAATGTAAAATAAAATGTTTTTAAAATAATGCCAGGTCTAATTTAATTATTTAAGTTGTTGGAAAGCATTTTCTCATCTATTTCGTAAATAATTGATGTATTTTCGAAGTGCGACTTTTTTTATGCGGTCCCTATCCACCGCATAAAAAAAATTTTTTTTGTATATCGCACGCAGATGTTTATTATATGTCAGTGTTAATAAAATTTTCGAATTTTTTTTTGTGCGATTTTTTTTATGCGGTCCCTATCCCCCGCACAAAAACAGGCCTTACTGTACCTATATATACTACCGGCCATAAGTATGTGGACACCTGGGTTTTGTGGAAATATAACCAGATATCATGATTTTTCTTAAAGAAATCAACTCAGTATTTCCTTGGCGTGTATTTTACAGGTTAAAGAACATATAAATAATAAGAAATCCATTTTTTTATTATAGCTTCTTCTCGTCGATGTAGCCGCCGCGGTTTTGTATTACACCCATCTTCTAAAATGTTGTCCCATATAATTTGGATTTGTGTCCACAATTGCCCCATTGATAAAATATGCTGCATTTTACACCTTCTTTTCAGCTCATCCCACGATTTTTCTATTGGGTTTAAATCAGGTGATTGCGGTGGCCATTTCATGATATTTAAAATATTTGTTGATTACATCTGTTGCAAGAATTAAACGCACACTTTTGCTGTGTGTTTTGGATCGTTATCTTGCATAAACACAAAATTTTGACCTATTTACTGGGTTCCGCATGGCACAGTGTGGTCTCTTCACAAATCCAAGTATTGTTCCTTTCGCAGTATGCCATCAATTTTTATTCATTTTCCAGTCCTATTGGCCACCATACATCCCCAAATCATTATTGAGCCTCCACCATGTTTAACAGTTGGCACTACGCAATTTTCATTTAAATGATCGCCAACTTTCCGACGGACGTAAACACGACGTTTATTTTCCCATTCGTCTGGTGACCAATTTTGATGGGATTTAACCCACTCCAATCTTTTCTTCTTATTCTGTACCTTTAGTAGTGGTCTTTTTACAGCAATACAGCCCTTCAAGCCTGGTTCACGGAGTCGCCTCTTCACTGGCGTGACGGAGAGCGGCGCGTCCCGGTCTGCGTTTACCTCTGCCGCAATTGCTGGTGCACACATGCGTCTATTTCTTTTTGATATTGTTTGGATATACCGGTCGTCACTTTCGGTCGTCACTTTCGGTCGTCATTCTTGGCCGACCAGGCCGTTGCTAGATCGCTAAATTTTCGGTTTTCTGGAACTGTTCTATGATGTTCCATACAGAAGATTTTGATATCTCTGTTTTTGCGGCTATTTGCCTTAATGAATAACCTTCTTCTGACAATCTAATAACTTGCGAACGCACTTGCACTGAAAGTTCCTGAGATTTGCCTGACATGATGATCATACTGAGGTTTGAAATAAAACTAAACAATGTCGAACGCATTTGGGCATAGGAACGTTCTCTTCGACAATTTTCAGATGAAATTTCGCGATACAATAGAAAATTAAGATCGTATTGAGTAAGAAATGTTCCTAGACGCAATACGTGTACCGATAAATAAATTAAATCCGCAGAAAAGAACTGGTCCGACGAGAGCGCAATATTCGTGCCGCCCATATGCCTACCAATAACATCATGTAGGTATTTTGCAAATCATTCATACTATGTTTATAAATGAGCCATAAAGAGACAAGGTATTTGTAAATAAACATATTTTTTAATATAAATTCAAAAAATTAGGCCGCTAAATATATTCAGTATGTGCAAAACTCCACCTTTAGTGAAAATGCAGTAGGTGTCCACATACTTATGGCCGGTAGTATATGTGTTTTAGCTATGTAGGATTTTGATTATAGGTTGTGGAGAAACTTTTATGTTCCTATATTTTAGGAATTACGTGAATGACATTGCACGCTTGTCGTGTTTTTACAGAGTGAGTCGCAAAATGTCTTTTGCGGAACATTTATTGTCGTAGCCTAAAGAAAAATATCTTGCATGCTTTTGACTGCCTGCTCTCGTCGCTATTATATTTTTTCTTCCGTGTGCCACAATCGCCGCAACCACGAAGGAATATGAAACTACACTCGTCGTGCACGTGTATACCGTTTGAACCGTTATACTGAGCTGGTTCGTTCTCATTGCTTTATTTCGTACGCATGCAAAAACCTTTCATGTGTGCGTTATCGTTTTGGAAACAATTAACCAACGCCGGCGACACCGACCTAAGTAGCATCGGTCAGGTAAGAATCAGTCTGTGTCCGCTGCCGAAAAGCGCGATGCCGTAACCCACTGCTCGACTTGGGAGGGTTAATCAACTTTAACTTACAATTAGTCAAAAGTTAATCGAGTATGGGTCAGGACGTAGTGAAGAATAACTGAGTTTCTTCACTTACTACATAACAGTACGATGCACGCAAGGGTCGACCTAATGTCGCACATTTGCATCCGGCAATGCCATACAAAACAGTTCCGTATTGCACTCACGGTGTACGGCACTACAATCGCATCGTTCCAAACATAACGTAACGCTGTCTCGACAAATATAAAACATTGTCGGTGTGTACCAATCCACTAATTACTACTGCAAGCTTAAAAACAGTAAAAGTGTCGTAAACCAAGTTAATCTGCCACCATAGTTTCCGATACAAAGCTTTTTGTTAACACTACGAATTAAATTGATCCACAAAAAAACCAAACATCATTGTTCCAGACGAGGTCCGAGGAGAAATTGAGTATATGCGTTTCGTAATCAAGAAGCTCTATTCGAATCAATATTTGGTTGGTTACAAAACGGAAAAGGATGTTTTTTGAGATGGATTAGTGAAGTAAAGCCACAAGCAAGCGTCACGTAGGAGAACGACCCGGAGTCGAGAGCTGTCAGGAGTAGAGATGGGTCCTTACCCAATTAGGCATAGCAAGTTTGTTGTTGGGGTCAAAGTGCTTGCCTGCGCAGACGTCCTTTGCTTTATTAAAGTGCTTTTGATGTTGGAAAGGATTTATGATAACGGTTAATATACGATAATGTAAGAACGCAATCATATCACGGCGGCACGTAACTGTGTCGTAGACCATCAGTTATCCGAACAGAAGAGTGGTGATTCTCGGGATTACACTTGTTTGTCGTCCGAAGGAATAAATAGTGCAATATTGGCCATGGACCAAAACGGGTCTGCCCTTAAAACTTTATTAATACGAGTAAACCTCAATTCTTTCCAAGTCCGGAAGTAACCCCTTGCAATAATAACAAGAATGATTTATAATAATAATAATAATAGTAGTAGTAGTGATAATGATAATGATAATTGTAATAATAAATGTAATACTTGTATTAGGGTTGTATAGTTACGGATAGATACGGGAAGGGTTGTGGGTCGTAACAATCATAAATTAATTTTAATTTACACGATTAATTACACTACGCGATATCCGCTCCATCTCCTCCTACATACCCTATTCGCTGCAAGTCGCCTTGTAATACATACTACATAAATACGTCATGGTAGTAGTTTTTTATTTCTACAGTTTCGAATTATGTCTGTAAAAGGAGAGATTGATGCGAAAATATGTAAATTTTTAAAACCAATACTTATCGGGAGAAACTTATAACTTCTTAGAGCATATTAATTAAATTCTTCATAGAATGGCTGAAGAAGATTTTCATTCACTTCGCTTTCAGCTCACAATTTTACCTGTGCACCCTCTAAATCCCTACAGACACACAAAAACACGTGCATAAATGTCTTCATCAAACAAGTCGATAATAAATTACCCGTAAACACCTGACAAAGAATTTTACATAAACTTGAGACCGTTGTACATCACACTGATAGAATCGCGGGCCAATAAGTAACCCGACAGTGGTCGGTTGACAAAACATGCTGATCCGCGGCGTTAGACGGAATCTGGCGGGAATCAGTAGTAGTCTCGCGCCTTTCTGCGAGAATGTGATGTTTAGAAAGCAGGCGACGGAAAGAGGAAAAGTTGGAGACCCTTTCTTGGCACGCAGTATCCCGAACCGGAATAAGACTAACTTACGAGTGGCCGGATGGGTGCGGCGGCCGCCGTAACAAGCGTTAACCCCGTCGCGTTACCAACAAGTTTTGTATTCTGCTGCGTCACGGGATGGACTATGCGGGTCTACACCGTGACGAGGGAGTAGATGTATGGACGATTTTTGTACAAATAATAGCGTAAAAGAGTGTGAGAGCGCGTTACCACCGGGTAAGCGCCTAGTGTCGCGATGCCACTGCGCTCACCATCAGTGATGTTTGGACGACATAATGGCGGGAGAAAGGAGCAGAGGCTTCTGGAATCAACGCACACGTCATTACGGCGAATGAAGCGGAACATGCGTACTCCTTGTTTCGCGGTATGGTTTATCCGTTTATCCGTATATACCATAGCATGCTCGTTGGTCCAAGACCTCCCTGCCCTAGAGGAGTCATCTATTGCCCTCATAATCTAATTTGTTTATTTTTCCATCTTGCGTCGACTCCGGGGGAGATATTGCCAGTCTAAGCATCGACTCTCCTATCCACCGATCACCCTGATTCCATTTGCTACTACACCCCCACGAGCAGTGGCTCCCCGCAATGCATCAGGGGGCCCTGTCTTCCGAATGCATCGCGCAGAGCCTAACCGCTAGAGTGCCTCTTCTTGCTCACTGACGATCAGACCCGGTCTATTTTCTACGTTTTTTCCACGCCGCGGGTGAAAACTGCTGCGGGCCAATGCTAACGTAGATATCGTGTCAGCCCCTACCACCCAGTAGAGAGTAGGGGAAGGGGGCCTAAAGCGGGTAAGCTAACGTTGAAAGCTCAAAAATCTTAGTTTTTGTTGGATTATAATAACAATTTTGATTTCATGTAGTAGGGGAGTTATAGTACTTAACAATAAAAAAACAGGATGGTGTCATTTTGAAACAAATAATTATTTACAAGTAAAAATGAAAGACTCTGTAAAAACCCGCTTTGCGTAATAGGCGGTCTTAAGCGGGTAAGCCGTTTGGCCAATCGGGTAAGCACTGTGTGGTCATTTTTACGTGAAAGAGTTGGTAACGCTGTTCTCAACTCGGTGCCTGATTGGAAGTGATCGAAACTCGGGAGTGTTCGGTTAAACACGGCATACAGAAAAATTGACAATCGCTTTACATTCGGCATATACGAGAGCCCACGTGGTTTAGGCGGGCTACCCGCTTTGGGCTACTCACTTCTACCTGCTTTGCCCAAAGGCACATGTCTAACCTGAAAAATTATAAACTCACAAAAAAAAAAAATACCGATACTTACTTTTATAAAGTAAAATCGTGCCAAAATAATATGATAATGTTAACAATATGATATATGTACTAGTTTTCGACTAATCAAGAGTTACATATCATTGGATATTTCAACGAATTCACCAATTTTCTTTTATTGCGCCCACTTTCGCTTTATCTCAAATCTAGTGACCGATCGGAGTGTTCAGGAGTGTTCGGGTAATCACGGCATACGCGAAAATTCACAATCGCTTTACATTCGGCAATATACGAGAGCTTGCCCGCTTTAGATGGGCCACCCGCTTTGAGCTACTCTCCCCTACCAGTGGTGGTTTAGTCACTGCAACCTCTCACAACCAGCAGTTCGCCACTGTTTCTGTTAGTGTCTTTTTCAAGATTCCCCATCGCAAAAACAAAAAGTCAGTAGTAGTTTAAGAGCGACAGTTGTGAGAGACGAATGAGAGCGTATAAATAAAATATTATTGCTAATCGTTATTTTGCCGAAACTTGGTTTTATGACCTAAGGAATACAATTTTCTTGATTCACTTAAACAAATCTAGTTTACAATGGGAACATAATATATAAACATCTTCTATTATCAATATCAAGTATCTTCGAAATTGTAATCTTTATAAATCAACGACACGTAACCATGCATCTGTAATTTTTAAGCAAATGCTTATTTAGATTCAGTGCACTTAAATATTTTTCGCACAATTCTATTCATACCTTTGAGCTATTACCTGCTTTGCAGATGAGTTTCGGATACATTAGTCTCAGTTCTTATTTTTAGTCAAATTATATGATGATCAACAGATTCATAGTTTATCTATTACACTTTTTCCCACCAATAAGTATCTCACTTACAATTAGCACCAGTGGCTGTTTCTTCAATTATTATATGGACCGTTTATTTTGAAAGTAGTGTAAGTCAATTTTCTTTTGTTTCGGGAAAAGTAAATGTTAACATATCTGTTAATTAAGAAATTTAGGCAAATTATATGAAGTCTGACAATGTTTTTACTGTTTTATCAATACGTAATTTGGTTATATAAATTTGTTTTAGGCGTATTTTACTAAACTGATGTATACTTACGGGCTGCAAATGGACTAAGACCACTTTAAAAATTAGACAATTGTAAAAGTCGTTTAATTCCAATTTTAAAAAAATCAAATATCACTTAAAATGTACTTTATTGTAATCCAATTTTGTTTACAAATACGCATGACACGACATAAAATAGAAGTAGTATTTTTAATTTTAGACGCTAATTACATTGTCAAAATTACAAGATATTGATAGTATTTACTTATGCTCTGCATGTGGGAGTGTTTCGAAATATGCATGATGCATCGGAGGTATATAAGTTAATAACTGCTTGATGTCTTTACATTTTTCATAAGTAATCGGTCTGGCATTTTGGTACAAAGGCGCCAGTGCGATTTTTTCAAATTTTAGCAGTCTTCCAGGGCGTGTAGGTAATAAATTTATAGTTTTAACTTCTTTGTCCTTCATCGATGTTTTATATAAAATAGTGTATGGTGCGCTTTTGAGAAACCTCATCCAACATATTTGTAACCAATTTACCTGTTCTCCATTAGTGTTTTTTCTTATTTGTTTTTTAATCGCATTTTGAAGATTTTTTATTGAAACGAAATTCTTTCGTTTCATTTCATGTAAAATGAATTTGTTATGTTTTCTACATTGTGTTATTACATCATAATAATCCTGTGGTGTGTATAGAAAATTCTTTTTTCGCAATGCCATTTCTATGATGCCAAAATCTGCATCGTTTGGAAGGTACGAATGCCCCGACAGTAAAAATTTCTGATCATTTATGTCAATGTTATTGTCCAACGGCTGGACAACCTTCAACCACATCAATGCCATTTGTAAATTCCGATTTTGCCCAGTACACATGTCACTGTAGGCAATAACATGGCACTGGGTCGTTACATTTTCTAAATGCTTCAAACAGCAAGAAGCTACTTCTTGCTATCCCCTGGAAGCAATAGTTTCGTCCCACACATACATATTTACTTTATTGTCATGGAAATTGTGAAAACCCTCATTTAAAACATACATATTTCGCTTATAATATGCGATTGAGATGGATAATTTCGGGTGAGGTAAGGCTTTTTGTAGGTCAAAAGAGAAGGCAAAGTATTTATCAGGATTGTTTGATGCCAGCATTTTATCTTCTTGTAATGTATGTATGTATGTGTCTTTATTTTGTGTCCCTTACTACAATCAACATGCCTTATCTACGCTTAACCTAAACGCGGCCGCCTGCCGCCTCTTCCTCGCAGCCCTCTCCTCGCTCTTAGTTCACCCCTCTCCCCCTGTCTGCCTCCTCACACTCGCCCCTCTGCCGTTCGCCCACCTCGTCTCACTCTCCTCACACACCTCTCCCCCTCACAGCTTTCCCACTCTCCTCGGACTCTCCTCGGACTTCCGCTTCCTTTCTGATTGCAGTTTTTCCTGTGCTTCCTTCATTCTCGCCATTCGCTCTCTCCCCTCCCCCGACCCCTCCTCTGCCCCTTTCCCTAATCCTTTCTCTCCCCAGGCCCTTTCCTCTCTTCTCTCTCCTCCCCATTATCACTCCTTTCCCCTTCCCGCCACTCCCTCTTCTCTTCCTCCCACCTCCACCATGTCCCCTCTATCTTGATCTTTCCATCTCCCATCCACACCCTCTTCCCCTTCCTCCTTTCCTCCCACGCCTTCTCCTCTACCCCCACCTCCTCCTTCTTTCTTCCCATGTACGATCCTCCTCTATCCTTATTCCTTTTCCCCTTATTTTCCATCTCTTCGCCAGCACTTCTCCCTTTCCCGCCACACTTTTCATCTTCACTACCACCATTCCCCTTTCGTCTACCCCTTCTCTTCCTCTTCTTCCCAATTCCCTGATTTCCTCCACCTCTCCTTCCACTCCCAATTCTCTCATTAACTCCCGTATCTCCTCCCTCCTCCTCCCTGCTCCAATTCTCAGCCCCTTCACGATCATATTCCTCCTTCTTCCTTCTGTTTCCTTCTGCTCCTTCCAGACTTCTATCTTCCTCAACCTCTCGTTCAGCTATTCTTCCAACCTCCTGTCTCCTTTCTTCTCCCCTTTCTCCAGCTTCCCTTTTCATCACATCACACTTCGCCTCGCTCTGTCCTCTCCTCCATGCTCCCTTCTCCTTTCTTCTCCTCTGTCTCCAGCTTCCCCGTTCTCTCTTCAATTCTCCTTATCCTCTCCTCCATCCTCTCTCTCTCTCTTTCCTCCCTCTCTCCAGTTTTTCTCTCATCTCCTTGACCTCCTGCTCCATTCTTCCTACCTCCTCCATTATCCCCTTCATACACTCCCTCAACGTCTCCTTTACAATTTCCCCCATCCGCTCTAGCCCCCTCTCCATCCTCTTCCACACAAACCTCATCACCATCTCTGCCATTTCTTCATACTTTTCCTTCATCTCCTCAGCCCCCTTCTGCTTCCTCTTCCTTCTCCAGTCCATCTCTTCCTCTCTCTCCCTCCTCCTCCCTTTGTGACTTCTTATCCCTTTTATCTGCTTTTCCTATTTCAACCTCCTCTCCTCCTCCACACTTCCCTCCTTTCTCTTCCCTCCTTCTCCATAACTCCACCAATTTTCCCTCCCTTCCGTTTTTTGTTATCTTCTTGTAATGCTTTTCTTGCTAATTCAGCATCTTGCAAGTGAACATCATGTCTTTCTACAAGAATTGTTTTTTCTTCGTCATCAGTTGTTGTCTTAATTTTCATGTTTAAGAAATCGCATTTCGCACAGGTATGTTTACGTGCCAAATGGAAGTGTAATTTGAAATCTCGTTTAAAGATTTTCCTGTATGTCCATTCGTTAACTGAAGTCAAGTTATTTTCCTTGCATTTTTCCAAGTATAAATCATACATTTTTCTTATGTTCAATTCGGGATTTAAAAACATCCGTTCTGGATTTTGGGATCGAGTATAGTGACTTTCAAATGCCGGAAAGCTTTTTATGTTCTTCAAAGTCGATTTTCTCGAAAACGGAGCGTTTAAAAAAAATGTTCATACGTTCTGTTTTATGTACTTATTTTCGCATATAGATTCACCTCCTTTTCGGTTGTACCACTGAACGAAACCACCCTGTATATCTTATATAATATCTGATGCGGCCGGAAAGGGGGAGACTGGTTGTTTTACGAGTGGAAAAATAGCTACAAACCCAGGGATCGGAAGCGCTGTTACAAATGTTGATCAACCGATCAACAAATCAGGTGAAGACCATCGAGCGGTCAGTACGTGTCAAACTTTTACTGCATATACTCTCAAATAACTGCCATAAAAACCATATGCGTCGTCATCGGGGGGGGGGGGGGGGGGGAGGGCACTTGGCACAATAACTCAAACAATGTCTATCTACTTCCCCCTAGCGACGCAACCTCGTACTCCAAGTACACGTGGGAATACAATTTCGGTTACTTTTGGGTACCCCGTCGTACATGCATTCACGGGATTTACGGAGCGAAGAAGCAGGGAGGACCACTGGCTGCATCCGATCATATGACGAATAGACGAAAGTTGGCAGCGGTGGGACAGGGTAACACCCAAATTAAAATGAGGATAAACGGCAAATAGATACAAGTGATCATGTACAATAACCTGCACACACCTGAAATGAGGCATAATCTGTTCTCCGTACGAGTTGCTCCGAAAAAGGGTATAGATTTAAAAAATTATATTAACGGTAAAAAAAATGCGTTTTCACTCGTAAAAATGAAGTAATTGCAATCGGTATAAAAACCGAAAAGTTATACAAAATAGATCTACGTGTTGTGATATCAAATGCACCTTGTGACGTAAACAATTTTGATACATTGCAGTTATCGCACAAAAGACTTGACCATCAAAATAAGCGACATGCGAAAGCCTTTCTGAAGGATCGAGGAACCGATGTAATTGTCGAGAGCGAATTCTGTGATAGTTGCGCGTACAGCAAGCAACACAGATCGGCTTTTGAAACTAGGATTGTCCGCGTCATACAGCCCAAGGAGTCAATATATTCAGATGTATGCGGGAAAATGAACATAGAGTTGGTCGGGAAAAGCATGTAAGTACTGTGTTGTCTTTAAGGATGCTTAGAGCGCATATACAGAAATTTATTTTATGAGAAATACGTTAGGAGTTAAAGAAAAGATCAAAGCATTTTGTAGTGAAATACAGACACGCTTTGATAGGTATATCAAGGATCTACGCTCAGGCGGAGGTAGCGAATATATGTATAGACAATGATGTCCGTGTTTTTCATTGCAAAGGACGGTCCATCGGATACACCGGATTTAATTTTGAAATGAAACACCGTAAATTATTATTTAATTGGGAAATTTGTATTGATTTATAAAGTAGACATGTTGATATTAATTATGGAATACGATGTCAGCCAAGTGGTTGCCTCGACTCTGCTGGCAAACCTTGGTCATTTCGATAAAATTTTCGAAGACCTTTTGTAAAAGTGTTGACTCAATTTCAGAAATAACACGTTGGGTCTTTGTTTTCAGTTTGGCAATTGTTTGTGGTTTGTTAGCATAGACCATCGACTTTACAAAACCCCAGAAGTAAAAATCGCATGACGACAAATTGCAAGATCCGGGAAGCCAATTAACGTCACCATTTCTTGAAATCATATGACCAGGGAAATGTTGTCTTAACAAATCGATGGTGTCTCTTGATGTATGGCATGTGGCACAAACCCGTTGAAACCACATTTCTTCCAGGTACATGTCGTCCAAATGAGTCCACAAAACGTTAAATATCGTGCCACAATATCGTATTTTATTTACAGTTACACCTTGGCTAGACTCATTCTCAAAAACGAATGGTCTAATTAGACCTCCAACCCATAATACGCACCAAACAGTGTGGTGCATCGTTTTTTCATCAATAAAACAAGGATTTTCATTGCCCCACATGCGACAATTCTGCTTACCAACAAAATCAACCAAATAAAAATGAGCTTCATCGCTTAAAATTATGTTTAAAAAAAAAAGTTTATTCACTGTTTGGTTTTCCATCAACCAATTAGCAAATTGCCTCCGTTGCAGAGGGTCTTGTGGCTTGAGAACCCTGAATTAATTAAACTTTGTAAGGGTGGAAGAGAAGGTTTTTGATGAGGATTCGTATCAAACTGCTCCTGCGTTTTCAATTGCTGAGAACGACGACATATTGTTTCTCGATTCTCATCGATATCCCGCTTGACATTTGCAATGTTTTCGGTCTACCGCACAGGACGAGGGTGTAGTGGAGTTTGTTTGTTCAAAAGCGAATAAGTTTCCCCAAATTTTTTAATTAATCTTTGAATGGTGGCTCATTAATTGAACAATGAATACCTACAATTGCACAAATTTTTCGAACAGTCTTCGCATTATTTTCGCCAAGTTTCTAATGTGTTTTAACAGTAACAAGACATTGTTGTTTTGTATAGTAACTCGTTTTTAATAATCTCAATAACAGCAGGTGACAACAGTCAAACATATTAAAATTGACAACTAAAAATACAACAAAAAATGGAAAGAAATTTATATGCAGCCTACGCTGTAAGCCTGCTTACATGCAGCGATGAACCATCCTTTAGAACCGGTACGGTCAATATTGTTTTCTAGTCCCGGTCTGCCTCAGTTTCTATGGACAAAGCACTTAATTGCACCGTGCATGTACTAAATAGGATAGGGCCCACAAACATGGTAAATAAGATACCGTACGAATTATGGTCCGGTAAAAAGGCAACCATAGACCACTTAAGGATTTTTGCTACAAAGTCTTTCGTGCATATTCTACAAAAAAAAAAAGAAAAAAAAATGAACAAGGAAACACGTAAAGGTTACCTTGTTGGGTATAGCAATGGTGCGTGGGGATATCGGGTTTGAATTCCCGAGTTTCTCGACATTACATTAAGACGGGATGTGTGATTTAAGAATGAACAGGTACTTAACCCTTTCGGTCACAGTGTCGTCAATTGACGACATGACTTTCTACCCCCTGGGGTTCCTAAGTTTTGAAAAAAAAACAGCAATTAAATTGTCTGAGTCTAATTATTGAATATTTATAAGAGTATTTTCATTGGCAACACTGTTATTTAACGCACGTAAACAAAAATATATCCTTAAATAGTCGACCGTTCTCGGCAGTTTCAATAACGTGCGAAACACGGCCAAGTTCGATTTTCAATAGGTGAATAAATAATCCGTACCAAGTGCCGTAACTCATCACAGTTTTATAAATAAGGGTCCGCTGTATACGCTCAACGTGTAAAATTATCGATTTTTTCAATAGCGACGCTCTGAGGATTTTTCGAAATCACGTGTCGTCATTTTTCGACATGTGGTTACACGTGACGGTGGGGGAGTAGAATTATGCCGATGATACCAAATGGTTAAAAAAGGGCTAAATATTTAATAAACAAGAATTGGGATTTTTAGATCAAAGAATAATAATTCGTGACCGAAAGGGTTAAAGCAGAGATCGATATTGGAATTCAATGAAAGTCTGCGAATGAACCTGAGCGAGGAAAACTTGAGCACCTGAGTAGCGAACGGCGAGAGACTGAACATTGTCAAACAGAACGAGACAATAAAAGCCAAAGCAGTAGACAATTATGAAGCCGTTCAAAATTGAAACGGAGTTTTTCGGAAATCCAGTTTGTATGCTGGCACACGCAGAAACAATGAGTTATCAGGAAGCCATCAATTCGGAAAACGCAGAAAACGGGAAAGCGGCTATGTCTGACGGAGTAAAATCATTATGCCAGAATAATACTGTAGGGAAAGTATGGGAGGTTCGTATCGCGCCGCACTATTTCTGTCCACAGCTACCTGAGAAAGGCCGATTGCAACGCGTATGAGTAAGATCTCGTGTACGCACCAGGATGACGTAGGCCTTTTTTTTTTTCTTCACGATGTGGAATCTTGACCAAGACACCTGCACCCCTCGGGGGGGGGGGGGGGGGGGGGAGAGTACCGGTAGTGTCAGGTTTCACTGACTAAACCACACCGGTACTCTTCTAATGGGTAGTGGAGAGTACTCGGGTTTTGCTATTACATTTGCCAAAGCACCCTCCACCCGCGGCGCGAGCAAACGTGTAAAAAGTGAAATAAGGATGACGTAGACCTAGGACAATTGACGAGAGGCACGGAGGAGATAAGACAAAACACGGGGAGCCCGGGCGGGAACGCCGGGCAGGATCGAGGAGGAGACGGGCATTCTTGGGAGAACCTTGAAGCGTAGTAGAGGGAGACTTAGTATTGTGTATAACTAAATAAAGAAAGAGGGAAGTGACTGTAAGTAGGGGTGTTTTTCCTACAGGATATTATAAGTGATCAGTGCATTGTTTTTTTTATTGTATCGACAAAAACAATCATTTACGTGGGGGTAAAATTCTGTGTATTGTTTTTCTAACAATTTTCGGAAGTTGAACTGTGTGATCAACTGCTGGCCTGACTCATTTAAATTTGTTCACAACTTATAATGCATCCGTTTTACATCTAACTTTGTTAAAAAGACAAAATTGAGTTCTAAATTTTGTACCATACTGCGTGCTAGTGGATGGCCACATGGTCAACTATTGACTGCATCCGCGGTCGATTTTTGAGTCGTGTCCGATGTTAACATGCCGATGTAAAACAGCAATTTTTTTTTCATTTTCCAGAGTGGTCCACTACTACAGCATTTACCAAATTCTTACATATAATTCTCAAATATGTGTAATTTACCTTTCTTGGAAAGTGGTCTTGGTACATAATCTAAAAGGTTTAAAGATCGTCTCCATGCATCGATTCTCGTCATTTATTGATAGAGTAAGCGGTTACCATTGTTTCCGTAGAAGATTTCTCTTAACTTGTTGCATTGTGAGACTATAGCGTTGTGTGTATTTAAATAAGAAGAGAGCGAAGCTAGTGTGAGTACGGGTGTTTTTCATACAATACTCACGTTCTAGTTGATGAACCACAAACAAACGCGTTATTAAAAGTAGGTGAGTGTTTCGACGTAAAGCAGAATTAGACCCGTCAGAAAATCGATTTAAAGCACGGTTTAGTTTATTAAAGGTTGTTCTCAAAGGGAGGGAGTTGATTATTTTGCAATCAGAAGTGGCATAGACGCAAGCGCCTGACCAACGGCAGTCATTTAGAGCGGAAGAATTTTCTGCCGATTTCCATTCCCACGTCGGAACGATTTAGCCCACCCGTCGTGCGTTGCCTTAGTGTGGCGGCCGCGGTTTTCTCGTGTTCCCGAGGGCGTGCGTGTGACGTGACGGAAGCAGAAGAGTGAAACATTATGGGATCACACAAATCAAGAAGCAATTCCGAGCGGCGCCGGTCCAAGAAGGCACGACGCAGATCACGACGATCCTGATCGTCGGACGAGAAGAAGAAGCGCAGTGACAAGCGTTTTTAGCGACTAGAGCGGTTGGTGGAAAACCTGGATCGCCGGTCTAGGTCGAACTCGATGGGGGATCACATCCTCACGCCGGAGACGAACTAATGATTCCCCTGTTCGATCCATCGAAAGACGATTTGGTCATCGACAAGTGGATCGAACACGTCGATGAGTTAGCCGCCCAATACGATTGGGACGATAGGGCAATCCGACTGATCGCCGGCCGACTGCAGGGCTACGCGAGACAATGGTACGACACGCGACAACGCATCGCGGCGACATGGGCGGAAACGAAGACGCTACTGCAACAACAGCTTCGTAAGTCGGTCCCGTTTTGCAAACTATTTAGAGAGGCCGCGTTGTACGAGACTAGTCCGGGACAGCCGCTGGGGGATTATTGTTTCCAAAAGCTGGATAAGCTGAGGAAACTCGACATTTCCATACCGGACGGGTACCTGATCGACACGGTGATCGGTGGGGTAACGGATGCCACCATTTGTTGCGACCCAAACCCAACAATGACATACCATACATAATACTGCTCACATAATTTTTTCTTTAATCCTTTCCTAATTACTCCTGACCACCCCATTACCCCAAACAACGTCCTCAAGACTCCCAATAATGTCTTATTCACACCCCACGCCGCTATTCTTCTTCATCGACCCCACTTTACAACCGATATCGCATCGCAACCCGTCCTAATCCTTTTCCTCATTCCCAACAAGGAATTATCCTTCAACGCATTCGACCATATGCAACACCTTTTCAAAATTTTCCACCTACCAATCTCCCCTCTCCTCATCACTTACGCTCCTATAAAACCATCCCTACACTCCCAACACGAGAGGCAGTCACACGAGTTACACGTTACACGTTACAAGTTACACAGTTACGTCAGACATCTCGCCTAGAGAGTGTGCATCATCCCAAAACACACTTCACTCCGCTACACATTACATCACATCCCCAAAAAACGCCACATCGCATCATTCGTCATTTTACATATTTTACATCTTGTTATTAATATATACATTGTTATTCAAGGCTTATTCATTCTGTCAACCACAACCCCCTTACCCAAAACAAAGTAGTCATACAAGCGTAAAAACTTGTAAGATGTTCCGCTTACGACGGAACACCATTGCCCGAACCGTCCGCGCCGCGCACACAGCGACGCAAACACCTTGTATGCGTACATGACCACGCTGGGGAACATGCCGACGACAGAACGACCGACCGTTAAGGCCGACCCGCCACGTGCGCACCTACACCGAGGGGTAACAGGGGGCCCCCCTAAGGAGAAGGATCAGCGGGTGATGCCTTCCACGAGCGTGCGTAAATTAACCAAAATTGAGTGTTTCAATTGTGGCACCGTAGGACACTTTGCCAGAGACTGCAAATTACCGCGGGTGGAATGCCCAAACTGCAATCCGTTGAGGCATCGGCGCGAGAGGTGCCCACTGTCGAAGGTCGTAAATTTTGTAGGGGGGGCCGCGGGGAAATCATGCCTCTACGAAATGGACGCCCATGTCAATGGACAAAAGATGCGCGCATTTATCGACACAGGTAGCGGGTACACCATCCTGAAAACATCGATTGCGGAACAATTGAGGGTGATGACGGTGTTGACAGAGCTGATCACGCTGAAGGGTTTTGCTGGTGGCGAAGCCACGGCGAACGGCGAGGCACACGCGACGCTACGCGTTATGAGCGCGTCAGCCCAAGTGGACGCCCTTACCGTGCCGGATTATCATATGTCGTATGACGTCATAGTGGAACGCGACTTCATTGACCAGGAGCATATAGTGATGGTAACTTCTACGAGTTAGACACTTACAGTCCCACACCAGACCGGATGGCGAGTGTCCACGTGTTGGACGCAGTGGCGGAACAGAAGCTGAACATTGGCGACATCGACGAGGCATCGAAACACCGGTGCACTAACTTAATCAGCGAATTCAGCGACTGCATAGCTTCGTCGGTGCGTGACCTGGGGAAGACGAGAGCGGCGGAACTGGAAATTCGCTGCAGCAGCGTCGTTCCCGTGGTGTATCGGCCGTACCGCCTAGCCGAACCAGAGAAGCAGATCGCGCGTGGCTTGGTGCAAGAACTTTTGGACGCGGGAATAATCCGCCACTGTAAGTCACCATATGACAGCCCGATCCTGCTGGTAAAACAGAAATCGGGGAGTCACCGCCTGTGCATTGATTATCGCAAATTAAATGCGATCACGATCAAAGATAAATACCCGATGCCACTGATTGAAGATCAGATCGACCAGCTGGGAAACAACCATTACTTCACAGGTTTAGATTTGGCATCCGGCTACTACCAAGTGCCAGTAGCGGCTGGGTCCATCGAGAAGACGGCATTCGTAACACCTGACGGACAGTACGAGTTTCTGCGGATGCCATTCGGGCCAGCCAATGCCCCGGCTGTGTTCCAACGGTTAATGGACCGGGTGTTGGGGCCGCTCAAGGGGACCATAGCTTTCCCGTACGTCGACGACATCATCATACCGTCGAGAGCGAAAGACGAGGGCATGGAGAGATTGCGGCAGGTCCTACAGGTGTTTCGAGAGCATAAGTTTACGTTGAAACTAGATAAGTGCTCATTCTTTGCAGAAACGATCAACTATCTAGGACGAGAAATAAGCAGAGAGGGAGTACGACCCGGGAGAGAGAAAATTGAAGCGATCCTGAATATGGCAATCCCAGGAAATGTTAAACAGGTCCGACAATTTCTCGGGCTAGCGAGTTATTTTCGCAGATTCATGAAGAATCATGCCACCATCGTGTCCCCGTTGACGAAACTGACACGGAAAGATGAACCTTGGGCATGGTCAGAACCCCAGCAGAGCGCGTTCGACACAGTGAAAGTCCTACTCACAACGCGACCGATGCTATCGATATTTGACCCGGCCAAACGCATGGAGGTGCACACCGACGCCAGCGCAATGGGGGTGGGCGCCGTCCTTCTACGGGAGAGCCACGGGGCCCGAGACGAGGAGAAAATGACTGCCGTCGCATATTATAGCCGCCAGACGACAGCAGCCCAACGCTGCTACCATTCATATGAATTGGAGACGATGACAGTCGTGTTAGCATTACGACACCTTAGGCCGTACCTGCTGGAGATACAATTCAAAATAGTGACGGACTGTAACGCATTGCGGATGACGTTTGCTAAAAAGGATTTACTGCCACGAATAGGTCGATGGTGGATGGAAGTGCAGGAGTTCACCTTCGATATTGAGTACAGGGCAGGGTGCAAGTTGGATGAATCTGACATACGCTGCCCTCTTCCCCAATAGAGGGCAGAAGTCTTCCGAAGATTTCCTGGACGCAAAAAAAAAGGGTGCAAGTTGACTCACGCAGATGCACTGAGTCGAAATCCACTACCAACCACGCTTGAGGTCGCACACATTGACGTGACGGAAGGGGACTGGATCACAGGTGCCCAGATGCAGGAGGAACAGCTCTCTCGAATACGGAAGATACTCGAAAGTGGTAAACGGTCAGGGGAGACAAAACATTTCTTTGACGAGTACGCACTAAAACAACAGAAACTGTTCCGACGCCTGGGTGAAGCGAGGAGGCATGGGTGGTACCAAGAAACGCACGGATGCAGCCGTTTGTGCCACGATGACGCCGGACATCTCAGTGTTGCTAAAACGTTGGAACGAATGCACCGCAACTACTGGTTTGCCAATATGAGGAGGTTTGTGATCGAATATATTAAAGCCTGCCTAAATTGCGCTTATTATAAACATGCCCCAGGAAAACGACAGTGTAAACTGAACAGCATTCGGAAAGTTCCGATTCCATTTCACACGCTCTATATCGACCACGTGGGGCCATTTGTAACCAGCCGCAAACGGAACCAGTACCTCGTTGTCATCGTAGATGCGTTTACGAAGTTTGTAATCGTTGAACCGGTGAAGAACCAGAGGACGAAGTACGTGGTTAAGGTGCTAACGAGCCTGATGTATCTACTTGGGGCCCCAACCAGAATCGTCAGTGACCGGGGAACCGCTTTCACGTCACGGACATTCAGACAATTCTGCCTCGCGTATGGCATGAGTCACGTGCTGAAAGCAGTCGCGACACCACGAGGAAACGGTCAGTGCGAACGGTACAATTGCACAATTGTACAAGCCCTGGCAACGACGGGGGCTGGCAAAGATCCGCGGGATTGGGACGCGTCGGTTAAGCAAGTCCAAAGTGTCTTAATACGATGCACAACCGGAGTATAAATACCACGCCAACGAAAGCCCTATTTGGTTGCGACGTGAGAAGCTCCGTAGAGGCACGAATACTAAACGCAATTCGGGACGAAGCGGACCGGCTCGATCTAGCGACCTTACGGAGTGATATTACCCAGCACATCAGGAAAGATCAGGATGAACAAAAGCGGAGATACGACAAGGCTCGTCGGGACGCACAGAAATACAAGGCGAGAGAGTTAGTCCTGGTACAAATTACGAGTGAAGTGGCAACAGGTAGCAGCAAGAAATTGTTACCAAAATTTAAAGGCCCCTTCCGGGTGCACAAAGTCCTGACGAACGACCGCTACGAGGTCGAAGACCTAAGAGAAGGCCTCCGGCGAAGACGAACGGTGGTGGCAGCCGACCGGATCTCCATGTACGGTGGGGCTTAAAGCGAACACGATAACACTAAAATATACATTTTTGCAGAACACATGGAAATACGTAAAATACGGACTGGGAGATGAGGGACGTACGATCGCAGACAACGGATCGCTAATGGGATGGGACGACGACACGGTCCCACGAACGTAGAGAGCAGCCACAGGAAAGTTCGTGGCATAGCACCCAGACGATTTACGCACAGCCAATGGTATCACGAACGTCAGCGGCATTACAGACAGTCTGTAGGTGCACGACGGTGACCTCAGTTGTATGACGAGTGGTGCACGACGGTGCCCTTCGACTGCATTACTGTAGGATCGGGACAGAAAAATAAACGCTACCGGTGCGGGAATCGAACCCGCAACCTTTGGATCCGCAGGCCGGCACCATACACACTGGGCCACCGGCGCTCACGATGTTTTTGCGCTTAATTTTGGCCAAGGGCCTCGCGGCACCTTACGCCATCTCTCGTCTGCCCCCGATCCTCTTCGCTTTCTCACTCTAGGAGACTCCGAACCCCACATTACGAACAGCCTGCAGGTGCACGACGGTGACCTCAGCTGGATTACGAACAGTTCGAAGGTGCACAAAGGTGCTCTTCGGCTGTATTACGAACAGTTTGTGACGCACAACCGTGCCCTCAGCTGGATGACGAACAGTTCGAAGGTGCACAACGGTGCCCTTCGGCTGTATTACGAACAGCCTGTGGCGCACAACGGTGCTCTCAGCTGGATTACGAACAGTTCGGAGGTGCACATCGGTGCCCTTAGGCTGTATTACGAATAGCCTGTGGCGCACAACGGTCCCCTCAGCTGGATTACCAACAGTTCGGAGGTGCACGACGGTGCCCTTCGGCTGTATTACGAACAGCCTGTGGCGCACAACGGTGCCCTCAGCTGGATTACGAACAGCCTGTGGCGCACAACCGTGCCCTCAGCTGGATTACGAACGATCAGCGGGCACACAACGGTGCCCTCAGCTGGATTACGAACGATCAGCGGACACACAACGGTGCCCCAGCCTCAGTAAGCATCCCCAGTAAGGGCATACACGCTTGGATGGCGGGACAGGACGCTACCAAGGGTCAGCAACGAGGGTCAATGACGCCAAATGGGCCAACTGAGGGTCGTTGGCAGGGCACCAAAAGACAGCCCAGTAGGAACTAAGGGAGGAATAATGGGTCAACCGAGGCCAATTGAAGGACTGCAAACAAATTACTAAAGATGGGAAAATTGATGTCTGAGGGCAGACATTGGCGTATCGCGTATCGCGCCGCACTATTTCTGTCCACAGCTACCTGAGAAGGGCCGATTGCAACGCGTATGAGTAAGACCTCGTGTACGCACCGGGATGACGTAGACCTAGGACAATTGACGAGAGGCATGGAGGAGATGAGACAAACCACGGTGAGCCCGGGCGGGAACGTGGGGCAGGATCGAGGAGGAGACGGGCATTCTTGGGAGAACCGTGAAGCGTGGTAGAGAAAGAGACTGAGCATTGTGAGACTATAGCATTGTGAGACTATAGCATTGTGTGTATTTAAATAAAGAGAGAGCCAAGTTAGTGTGAGTAGGGGCGTTTTTCCTACAATACTCACGTTCTAGTTGATGAACCACAAACAAACGCGTTATTAAAAGTAGGTGAGTGTTTCGACGTAAAGCAGAATTAGTCCCGTCAGAAAATCGATTTAAAGCACGGTTTAGTTTATTAAAGGTTGTTCTCAAAGGGAGGGAGTTGATTATTTTGCAATCTTTAGCCCGATAATGCATTTTTACACGGTGCAAATAATATTCAACATTGCTGCTCGTGAGAAGTTGTCCTTAAGGGGGTCAGTACATGTAAAACTTTCAAAAAATCAATTTTTTTGCATAAAATGTTAGTATAATGTGTTAAGAATATGTCAGCAAATTTTCAAAACTTAATTCAAAGTATTTCTCATGTTATAGCGTCTAAACGTGAAATTTTTGCATTCCGATCGGAACGATTGAAAGTTTAACTCTCTCTTACAGAACTAGAGAAGAAACTCAAACTCTCTCTCGCTCTCCCTCCCTCCCTCCCTGCCCCAACCTACCGCATCCTATTACACACAACTCGCATGCTAGTTTAATGACTAGGCACCTCTCTTCTATTAACTTTAACGCCTACTAGCCGACGGCTATCTCTGTAGAGTGCTAGACTGCGTTCGCACCAATTATCCGTTAACTATCCTTTACGACCAACTATTATATGTTCCAGGTACGATTCTCCGCACGATGCTGCTCGAGGATTCGCTCTGGACACTGCGTCTGTACATCAATCGCTACGCTATCTGCATGACACTTTTTTCTTACTCACTGACGATGGGGGGGGTTTCCTTCTTTCTTTAACCCTTTTGGCCATGTACAAAACTTATACATCGACTTTTTTTCTTTCTTTTCACCGCGCCGCGAGTGAAAGCAACATAGCGTGTATAAATTAACGTACCCGCAGCAATATCACTCACCACCCAGCAGAGAGTACCGGTGGTGGTTTAGTCAGTAAAACTTGACACAACTAGTGGTTCGTCCCCCTGACTACTGGGGTCTTTTTCAAGAACCCCCATAAAAAAAAAGCTTGCACTTATATTATCTCGTCCCCTCCCACTGTCACACAAAAGAATTGTCCATCTGATGTGTCGTCCCTCTTTTATCGCTTTCCACAGCAGTAGCGTCGGCTTGATGGCACGTACTCCCTGCGCGACGTGTCATGGGCTAAAGTCAGCGGGTATCGGCTCTTTGAAATACTGTCGGCCTTGCGGTTCCTTACACTTATATTTAAAGCGCAGCGACAACGAACGGTGCGATAGTAACGAAGCAGACATAATCAGAAACGATGGCAGAATAATTATGTCGTGGTGCTAACAATTTTCCCCGCACTAATATTGCAATGTGTACCCAGCGAGAATAATCTGTTTTTCATCAGCATACTGTTAAATAGAAGTTTTTCATATACCTATGGCTTTGTTTTCGATAAAATCGACATTGTATTATAAATATTAATATTTATTATACTAATTAATATTAACACTTTAACGGCCGCACGTCTATGCAGTCAAACGTCGCCAACGGTCGGCAACATTTTTAAAGAATTAATTTTTTAAAACTTGATGTAAATTTATGAAATAATTCAACATGTGCGAACATACACATAAATTAAAAAACAACAGTAATTTAACAACAATTTTAATAATTTTACAACAATTTAAATAATTTGTGTCATAATTTTGAAATCAATTACCTACATGTAATGGTACTTTACATGTTTTACAGATAAAATATGTAGGTTATTTTACATTAGCGCGACATTAGCGCTCGTACGGTAGCTTTGGGTACGGCACCAACGTAGAGCCATTGCTATTTGCTCCATCATTCACGTGGTACACCAGTGTAAAATCTAAAGTTAAAAACAGGCAATGAAACAATAATTATCAAAAATCAAAGACATAGCCATCAAATAGGAAGCCAATAGAAATATCCACACTTGTTTACGTTCATCAATCATCGCACAGAGAGTGTGCTGCCGGCCAAAGCGGCCTTCGGCGCTAGCATGAGACACATGTTGTACGATCGGCCAGTAACAGTCGGCGCTCGCACCGCACACATGCTGTGCGGCAGGCCGTTAAAGTTTACATGAATAATAATATATTCTCAAACTGACTTTAAGTCATTATTTCGATAGAAGTTTCATTGAACTGAATTTCGCGTGCATCCAGTCACAGGTGCTGTTTGGGTTGATGTAACATCGGATGCTCAGTGTATGCGCGTGCGATAATTCAATTTCTCGAGTGATCGCTAATTACCCGAAGGTTGAGTCAGAAACAAAGTCGCAGTGACTAGAGAACTAACTCTTTATTGGAAGTGTCTTCATGTGTTGAAGTTCATTCAGTTCATTGTGTTGAAGTTGAGGTACAATTTTTGACTGACTAAAATACAAAGACTTAACTAAGTAAACTGTACACTGTTTAACCCTTAAGGTACGAAAAATTCGGTAATCCGTGAAGTACTGTTCGTGTCCATTGGACCCGTAACATGTTTTCCTTATAATACAATATTTAAGTGTAATTTTATTTCACGTTTTTAGCTTATAACAATATATATTCCCGCATATGTTACTCTACATTCGTTTTTCCATACATTGACATCGGCCTCTAAATGTCACTAACTGTTCATCGATGGTAAGACACCATCCTGGTAGGAACGCATCTTGCAAATATTCATTCCACATAGTAAAACATTTTCTATTTGGCTTTAATTTATCCGATGTTCCATTTTGGCGACGTGCTGCTGCGCCGTCAAATCTCAGTACTCGTAAAATATTTTGGAATCTATCTCGAGCCATTACGTTGCTAAATATTTTGCGTCTATCTTCTTTGCTCCACAAGAATTTGAAGTCCTCATTTTTCGATGTATACACTCTAACCACTATAAGAAGACCAACAAAAATTTTCATTTCGTTTGTGGGTACAAACTTCCACCGAGTGCTACATACAATGTGACCTTCTTTATTAGTATTTTTTACAAAAAAGAGTCCTAATGCAGATTGCGCCGAATCACCTTCGCGATTTGCATATCTCGAAGGCCCCGTATTATTTCGTAAAATATTTTGTCATCCAGGACGCCGTTAGGGTTTGTGCACTGGAAGACTCTACCATCGTTCTTTTTTATTTATTGATATATATTCGCTTACTGGATCGATTGATCTTCCTTCAACAGTATGTGGATCTTCTTCAGAGTCAGAGCTCCGCGAACTATTTGTTATAATATAGTAATTTTCTCCATCACTGTCTGATGCCACACTCTCCGCATTAGTTGAATGGGACTCGCACTCAAAATCACTAATATGTACTTGCCTCTATACTGCTAAGTAAGCTCTTCCAAGTTTTTGGTGTTACTTGTGATCGTTTTGACGCCGAAGGGAAGACTAAATTGTACGATGAAACTTGCGGGACGGATTTTGTCGAGGAAGGAGGGAGTTGTAAAATGTGTGATTGGCTGTAAGGATTACGAGTGGTGGAAATGTTAGTAACAATATGACGGAAATGGCGACGTGATCAGAATGAGAAAATATCAAAAAGGATATGAAAAGAGTGATAAGTTTCAGAAGCGAGGGTATTGAATGGGGATTAGTACGCGGTTGTAGTAACGATACATGGGGCAAAGGTATCTAAAGTATTGCATAGGTACAATAGTACTATCTGTAAGTTCTAGGATAGTAGATGCAAAAGAGTTTGAACTTATACAGGGTGAGCCAGAATTCGAGGGAGAAAATTTAGGGGGTGGTAGAACACATGAATACAAGCACTTTTTGTCAAATAATATATGGGGCGCAACTCAACGGATAAAAAGTTACAGGGTATTTTTGCACCATTTAACTTGCTGACTGCCGCGCACGTTCTCGATGCGTGACCTGGCTGTGAACTTGTTAAAGAATTATCGTAAGAATGAGAGCAGATATTTCACGAAACACTTTATTAACACTAATATCATTGGTTTATATGCTCTATAATATTATAGAGGTAATTTTTATAACTTTATAATTAGGTAATTTATTAAAAGGTTTGAAGGACATTTATCCAAATTATAACATTCCAAGGGATCCTCGCACATTATTGAAAACTGCACGGTCGTCCAATATTGTACATATCTGTCTTAAGTAAAAAGAAAAGTGCAGCTGAATTTACATACTTCGGAATAAAAGAACATATACTAAAATTATTAACATCCGAAATAGGTATATTTCTTGAATTAAAAGAAATATTGACAATTCCCCTAAATTTTAATATAGATGGCGTTCCAATTTCTAAAAGTTCAGACAAATAGTTTTGACCCATTTTGTGTAGATTCATATCAAAAAATGATATAGTATCACCCTTTTCCAGTAGCAATTTATCATGGCGATGCAAAGCCAGATTCCTTAGAGGCTTATTTAAACAATTTTTTGTTTGAATTGAATGAAATTATAACCGTTTATTCCATAACAACTTACAATTCAAAGTACGCGTACTTACTAGGTATGTTTTACATGCGATGCACCAGCAAGGGCATTTTTGCAATACATTAAGGGGCATACGAGTCGCCACGGTTGCGAACGATGTAGAGAAGACAGTGTATATTTCAAACACAGGATCATATACGAAAACCATACTGATCCCGCTCGGACACATTTAGATTTTCAAAAATTTTGCGGCATAAATCACCATTACAATGATTCAACAACACCATTATTAAATATTCGTCAATTAGATATCATAGAACATTTTACTTTAAATTATATGCATTTATGCTGTTTAGGAGTCATGAAAAAATTATTTCAGTATTGGTGTAAAGTGCAGTTTAAATTACAACATAAGAACAAATTATCGAAAAGAATGACTTTCTGTTTCGAAATATTTACCCTGCGAATTTAACCGTAAATCGTGGCCCGTATCGGAATTGCCTAGATACAAAGCCACGGAATTCAGATTATTTCTTTAATATCTGGGACAAATCGTTTTAAAAGGAATTCTTCCAAATAATTATTATGATCATTTTTTGTTATTTCATTTAGCTATCAGAATTTTATTACATAATAAATTATGTTTTGATGTAGAATGGATAAATAAAGCTCACGAAATGTTGTCATTATTTGTACACCATTCTTCAGATTTAGATAGTAGAGAATTTTGTACATATAATACTCACAATTTAGTGCATATTGCAGACGACGTGCAAAATTTAAAATATTCTTTGGAAGAATTGAGTTGTTTTCCGTTTGAAAATTATTTAGGAAAGCTAATACGGTTACGCCTACGGTTAAAACAAATTGTAATCATACAATAAGTGTTCAAGGAAAAAGTATTAAAAAAAATACAACTGCTTTATTTTAACTTGAAAACTTACGGACTGCGAGATTGTTACGTCTCTACAAAAAATGGTTATGTCCTGCAGATCTTTGATACGTTAAATGACAAAATGCTAGGCATATTATCAACAAATTTAGACACTTTGTACAAATGAATCAATATTAGTAGGAATTTTTAAATTTGATAAGTTTTCAGATATAACTGTTTTACAGGTGTTTCACATGAAATTACCCATAAAGCTTATTTGTCTATAAATGTCACTCCTATTTCGTAGTGTGTCATTTACTTAATTTAATTCATTAATTCATTAGTTTTTAATTCATTCAATATTGACATAAAATTTACTATAAAAATAAAGTTCTCTTGTTCATTTACAAAATAGATTTATTCTGTTTCCATACCCTACGCATGTACTTCAAATACTTATCAGTTTCGAATCAGTTCTCATTACATGTATGTAATGGTTTTAACACTTTAAGCCTTACAAGTGACAATCATTACAATAGGTCCGCATAGATCAGTGGAGAAGCGCAGCCCCGGATTCATCAATCACCACCCATCCCGAGTTCAAATCCCGTCACATGTAAAAAATGTTCAGTTGTGTAACATGGACAGATCAAGTACAACGAATGAAGCAATTAAAAACATAATGTTCCCAAGCAGTGAATAATCTCTGCTTTCAATTTTTATTATTTTTTTTAAATTCAAATATTATTCAATATTATTTGAATATTAAATACATATTTTTAAAATATCTATTTTATATCATTTGAATATTTATTTTATGTTTTGAATATCGATTTGATATGTTCTCAATACCTATTCTATATTCTCCGAATATCGAGTTCTAATATTTTATGAATATTAACCCTTTGACTGCTAAAGGCATCGCCCCTCATATATACGCCCTCTCAAATCCATCAATATATACGAAAGGCGTATATATACGCCCTCACAAATCCATCAATATATACGAAAGGCGTATAAATACGCCCTCTGTATTTTTTAACTATGACTCTTTTATTACTGTTTTGCCAACTGAGTCATCATGAAATTTGTTGTCTAATGTAACATTGCAACTAAATATCGACAATTGTTCCAATATCGTTCAATCAATTGTCTTCATATTACACTGTTGCGGCCCAAACCCAACAATGGCACACCATATACAAGACTACTCGCAGCGACTGACGAGCGAAAAACGCGCCGTCCATATGGATGGATTCGTCCGAGAGCGCGCCGCAGTCAAAGGGTTAAATAGTGACGCAAAAAAAATATTTTTTTAATATTCGAAAAAAATATTGAACCAATATTTTTGTGCTACTAGGGTATTTTTACGAAACAAGATCTGTGGGACGCAAATCGATTTTTTAAACACATGTAAAACTTTTACAGCTAACATGAAAAAAGACAGAATTGAAGAAATCAATTCACTGAGCGTCTCCGTAGTGGCATTAGCATCGATTAACGAAAGGTAACCAGGTACGTTCTGTTAAAAGCCATACTGGCTCGTTCGTGTGTGGGATTAAGAAGTCATAAGCTTAATGGATTATCTCAAGTGGCTGCGATAATACCAAGTGGAACTTCTAATATTGCTGTGGATTTAATTAAGATACGTAGTTGAAGGAGCAAGATTCTTGAAACAGCAGAGTATGAACTTGATTCATTCTGAAGAACACTGGGCAAAATAAAATACACGCGGGTTTTGAATATAACTAACTTCTGCGTATATAAAACTGGGATTCATTACAGTAATATGCCGAAGAAGAATAGCATCCATGAGAAACCCGAACGAAAGTTATCGGAAGTTAGGAGGTGGCGTGACATGCTATTGTCCAGAGATCACTTGAAAAGAGAATCAAGTCTGATGTATCGTCTATTGTAAGATTTCAACGAGTTCACTCGACTTAGAACTCAAACCCATCTCGTGGATTGTTGATTTGCTATGAGGTCGTTTAAAGAAATATTATGTAAGTTTTACACTTGGAAACTGAATATTTTTCAACTTATAAGAATCATTTCAGTAAAAACTTTGTCTTTAACCCATGCGTTCCGGCCGCCTGCTATAGTCGGTATCCACAGACGACCTGTGTATACGGGTGCCGACTATAGTCGCCTGTTAGAAATATATTAAAATAAATCGGCAATTTTAAACCGTCGGACTCGAAAGTTCTGGGGTAAGTGCCTGTATCCTTCGACCACCTTCGACACATTCCTCTTGCCAGAGAGCCTCAAGCTCTCCCCACTCCGTGGCCAGATCTTTGTTAGATTGTTTATAACATTCTAACGTGCAGACGTAGCATCGATGACGTCGGGCCATCGGCCTGGTGCATGCACTTGAAAGGGTCGCCTATCTCCTAAGCGCCTAAACAAGGAGGTCGTGCCCTTTGCTTACGCTTCGGGTTGCAATACCCTCGATAGTCGCATTCTAAGAATTACGAGGCTTGAGCCTCTTTATGACATTCTCACCTCACCGGGGTGACCACCCAGCATGCGTCTTCTTTTGTCACCGCGGTGACGCTAACACGCCGACCACGTAGTTTCACTTTTTAACATTAATGGCGTTCGCCATCACTTTGGGTTTGTTTTATTGTATGAAACAAAGCATACACTACCATTTAGAGGCAACAACAACAAGAAACACTCTGTAACAGTGTGGTCAGAAATAAGGCCAACATTCTAGCCTGTTGTAGCCAATGTTTGTTAAAATGTAATATTCATACTCTTCGACGCAATACTCCGTTCAGTGGCGCTGCTTCGGCCGCGCAGACCATAAGTTTAAATGGAAATTGCGAGAAAAGACATGTACAGATATTTTGTTTGTACGGCAAAATCTATTAGAGTTACCCTTCGAAGAAATCAGAGCAAAATTCATGTTGATTTGTATTATAATCATGGAAAAGTACCAAATATGGACAAACCTGCAAGAGTCAACAACAAAGATACCTACTTAATAAGGGAAAGCCAAGTGCGACAAAAGTGCCAAAAACAAGAACTCCCCTAACTTTGGCGACACTAACTCTCTGGAGCAACTAATTGCACGATTTAGACGAATGTATGTGTTACGACCCACACGCCACACCTCATATAATTTCTGTATTGTACTGTAACCGTACTGACGTATGTACCGAACGAGACGGTGGACGGTACCGTGCAATAATACGAGCAACTAGGGGAGGGACCCACTAGCTATAGTGAGTTGGGATACCCCCCCCCCCCTTCCACTTTTTAAGGGAAAAGGAGATGCAAAAGGAGCGAAGACTATCAAGTTCCGTCTTAACTGTCCGAATCGCGTAAATGTATAGTTGAGTGCAATTGTGCTTGAAAGAAGAGTGTGTAAAAAGGCAGTGTGTTTGTGTGTATGAGAGAGGATTTTCTTAAAGTAGGCTTGAGGTGTATGTGCTTTGTTCAGGGGAATCACAAGCACGTAATTAATCTCATTTATCATTGCCATAAAGAAAATAATCGAGCCATTAAGCTCGACTAATCCACTCATAGAGTCAAACCTACCGCCCTGCGAAGAGATTTTCCCTTGCAGAGGTGTGCACGTCAACAGTGAAATATTGGCAGGTGAGCAGCGAGCGCGTCATAGGATTAAGTTATTATTATTAGAATTTAGGAATTAATAAAGAGGTACTCTATAACCAAGCCTTCCGCCTAGCGGCTCGTTTACTACAATAAAAACCCCACGGTAACAATACATATAATTGTACGCACACACGCACACGCGGACGCGCACCCACACGCAAAACATTTTTCATTGAAATGGAACATACGCTTTGATAGAATAGATATTTTCGAATAAAGAAAAAAATAGAATAAAGCGTTTACCCATGATCGGACAAATTTAGAAAATTCTTATATCCATCAAAGTTTCTTTGAGAATTTTTTCAAAAAAATCGAAGAGGGCGTATTTTTAGAAAAAAAAATATTTTTTGCCTTAATCATGATGGAGGCATTTTTACGGCGTGCGGGGACCATGTGGAAAGAATAGGTTCTGCTCTTTCGTCAACGTTTCGACCCTTTATTCAGGTCCTTTTCAAGAAACTACAGTGGATATAACAAATCAATCATACAAATATTTTACTGATATTTATGAGTTATGGATGTATGTGTGTTATTACTTACAGTTACCCCGAAAAACCACTGTAACTAATAACACATATACAAGGAACTACAGTGGATATTACAAATCAATCGTACAAATATTTTACTGATATTTATGAGTTATGGATGTATGTGTGTTATTACTGTAAAACCACTATAAGTAATAACACACATACAAGGAACTACAGTGGATATTACAAATCAATCATAGTTTCTTGAAAAGGACCTGAATAAAGCGTCGAAACGTTGACGAAAGAGCAGAACTACAATCAGATTCTTTAATTCCTCCACTTCCCGTGATTACTTAGGTCTGCAATGCAAATGGTCTCAAGCAGCTCTGCAGTCCTAATCTTGTCATCCCTCAACCAAACAAAAACTCGATGTAACAGGTTGTTAGAAATACTTCACTGTTTCTCACGTTTATAATACAATCGCTTCTTGTTTAGTCAAGAAGGGGAATCCAAGTATTCCATCCTCTTCTATGGGAAAATCGTCTGGAACAACGGCAAGTTTATGTAGGTTACCTCCAAATCTAAATCGTGCTTTTTCTTTAGTGTATGTGGGTATTTCGCTAATTCCATAGAACTCGTTTTCGGCAGAGCTTATTGGTAAGTCTTTACATGCAGATTGTTTAATGATATTTATATTAGATCCTATATCAGCTCGTGTTCGGGTGAACTCTCGTCCTCGCAGTCGGATTGCAATTCCTGGTATAATGTTTGTACCTTCGCGTAGCTCGCAACTTCCCGCAGTCCAATTTCTCGTAGTAAACGTATTTTCTGTTGCGTCCTCCGAGCAACAATTATAAATATTAATTATTTATTTATTTTTATTTAATTAAATTAACGGCAAAAAAACGCCTTTGTTACAATGTGAATAGTTGATACAGACATGAATGAAAAAAACAAAATAAATAAAAGTTGAAAATAAACAGAGACAATACGGAATATATAATGTTAAGAGCTAAAAAAATGTATATAATTCAGTTTTTAGCCGAGATTTGGTTATGGAGAACAAATCTATTGTGTTGCTGCATTTGTTGCCTAGCGTACACAGACGAGATATGGTTGAATTAAGACCATAATTCGTTTTGTGCTCGACAACATAGAATGTTGTACTGTTTGTTCTCAGATTTCTTGCAGGTACCGAATATTCAATCATACCTATTAAGTCCGGAAAGTTAAATTTGTTATTTATAATATCATATAGATATAAGACGTCTTGCATATGTCGTCTGGTCGACAGTGAACATAAATTGAGTCTTGTTTGCATCGAAGTATAATTATGATCAGTGCGAGACACGGGACAGTTTAACTTGGTCGCCATAAAACGCAAAAATTTGTGTTGTACTTTCTCCAATTTGTATATTTGGTAATTTGTGTACGGACTCCATATGCTAGACGCATACATTAGAGTTGGCAAAATTGAGGCTTTATATAAGTAAACTAAAGAATCGATATTAGTAAATTCATGGGCCCATCTTTTTATAAAACCTAGCGATCCTAGTGCTTTAATTGAGATATGGTCGATGTGTTTGTCAAACTTGAATTTAGAATCAAATATGACACCTAAATCTTTTATAGAATCTACTTTCGTTAATACTTTATTATTAATGTGATATGGGAAAGAAAGATTTAACATGGATCTATTGAAACTAACTATTTTGCATTTATGGAAATTTAAAATTAAACAATTTGCTTGACACCAATCGCTAAGTCTTATAATATCATCCTGTAAGAGGAGCGCATCACGATCCGAAGATATTTTCTTAAATACCTTCAGATCATCCGCAAACAATAGAAATTTGCTGTGTTTAAAACAATGCGCAACATCGTTAATATAAATATTAAATAATAGTGGACCTAAGTGAGAGCCTTGAGGTACACCGGATATAATAGATATGGGTTCGGAAATATAGTTTTTAAATTTCACATGCTGAATTCTATTGCTCAAATAATCCTCAATCCATTTAACAATTTTTATGGGAACTCCATAGGTTGTAAGTTTAAGCAATAGACGGGCATGGTTTACCTTATCGAAGGCTTTGGAGAAATCCATGTATATGGAGTCCATTTGAGCACCAGATGTCATAGTATTCACCAAGAATTGATCATATATGGTTAAATTCGTTAACGTAGATCTTTTGCAACGGAAACCATGCTGCTCATTTATTAATATGCGGTCAAAAAAACATGATATTTTATCCATTATTAACTCTTCAAATAGTTTCGGAATTATGCTAATAATTTTATATTATATTTGGTAAAATCAAACGGTACACGCACGACCTGGGTCCCATACCCGGGCTGGGCTAAAACCCCCTGTATAGGGTTGGGTCAGTGTGCAATTAACCAACTGGCCACCCTTCTGACCTGGCGTCTTCCTCCACACGTGGTGCGCAGCCTAGCCATTTTTTGGCTAAACAATAGTACAACTCTTTTGTTAATATCACGGAAGACTCCAAGCCTGGTCCGAAGGGAGAACGGTCAGTTTATTGACATCTTCAAGGCGAGGACGCCCGAGTGGGTAAATTGTTGCTAACAATAACCCCACTCTAGCTCCTTTGGGTGGGTGTTTAGTGGGAGCAACCGAACCCTTAAAAACACCCTTCCCGAGCATTTCGAGTCAGATCAGGAATCACTACCGCTCAGTATACACGGTTCAGTCTTAGATTAACATAGATCAAGACATTGTTATAAAAGAGTATCTTCAGTAGCTAGCGTAGTAGTTGTACAGTGACTTGTAAAAAATATATATTATTTATCAACACCGTCTTAAATTCTTCTATATAACGAGCACTCGGGCGTCATTAATTTCACGCACTGAGAGCGGTTCGGACATTTGCAAACTACTTGCAAAAAAGAAGAATCGCCAGACTCCGTCGAATTTACGCCTCGACATCAAGTGGGTCGCAACACAAGATTTTTGGTCCTTCGAGCCGGATCCAGAGGCCTACAACAGGGTCACAGTCCACAGCAGACTCTCTAGGATCCATCTAGCATCGGATATCATTCAGCAACAGTCGTTTCGAAGCAACTTCCCTCAACAGAGTGGACAACGCACTACGACCGTCGCTGCAGCAATCAACTACGACCACAGCACTACGCTACGCACCGCAAGTACAAACAATCACTTCCTGATCACAATCCACAAATCCCAATCAATTCATTACGAATAAAATGGCGACAGACATTAATCGTTTGTTGAAAAAGCAAGCCTATCTTAAGGTTCAATTGACGCGCATAGCAAATAGCATTAAACAAGAACAAGAAGCCGACTTAGATACCTCACTGTTTAGGCAAAAGAAACTGGAAGGGATCGCCACCAATTTCGATACAGTACAGATAGACATTGAAGTTTCCGGACCCGCCACAGACCAAGAGTCCATCCGCGACGAATTTGAAAACACCTTGTTCGAATGCCAGAATCTCGTAATGAAACGGATATTTCAATTGTCAGCACCGCGTCAACCACGGCATAGTGAGGCACCTATCGCCCCCACAACTGCACCGTCACCTTCGGTAAATACGGGCAGTTCGATGGTTTCAAAAATACATATTAAACCATTTTCGGGAGATATCAGGGAATGGGAGACTTTTTACGACTCATATAGAACGGTAGTACATGAAAACGACACAGTACCCGCGACTCACAAATACTATTTATTAAAATCATATCTTCTTGACGAAGCGGCCACAGTATTCGGTTTCCTACCTGCGTCCGATGAAAACTATAAGGTAGTCTGGAGTCGGTTGCAAAAACGGTATAATCGACCGCGAAAAATAATTGACAGCCACGTTGACGCATTATTCGAATTACCCGACGCTGAATCACATAATCCCTCTTCCATCCGTACCCTGGTAGAAAGAGCAGAACTGCATATAGAGGCGCTAAGGTCATTAGGAGCATGCGACTACCATGCAATATTGATTCGTATGATAAGTTTTAGATTAGACACAGAGACGCGACTTAATTGGGAAAGGACACTTGGAGATGAAAGTATACCCACAGTCGGGGAGCTACTAACCTTCCTAAATAAGTACGCGTGCGACGTAGAGCCAATCACCCTGAACAAGGTGTGTACAACCCAAAAATCAAAGAACCGCGTTTCCAACGACCACCAGGGAAAATCCATTGCAAAAACTTCAAGACACACTTTCGTCAGTACAAGGCAAGCGAAGTGTCACGTCTGCGGACAACCACATCGCGTTTTTAGTTGTGCTAAATTCCTCGCGTTAAGTCCCAGAGAAAGGTCCGATACCGCGAGGAGGCACGGGTTATGCCTCAATTGCTTAGGTGATAACCATTACACGAATACTTGCAAGAGCAATTCTTGCAAGAAGTGTAGCGGACGTCACAACACACTGTTGCATTTTAGTAAGGGAGTATCGAGAGCGCAACCAGCCTCCGGTGCTGGACAAAGGGGCACAGCAGCCTAAAGTACGACCACCTTTACGGCGATGACTGGGGATGAACTCCTCCTAGCCACAGCGCGCGCGATTTTCATAGACAAACGCGGGAAGGAGCACAGTTGCCGGGTACTGTTAGACAATGCGACGCAATCCAATTTTATATCGGAAAATTTCGCAAAAAAAAAAGGCTCCATTTAAACAAACACAGAGCACATCTTCCGCTAAACCGGGCTCAATCACCAGCATTCGTTAGCTACCAATTGGGTAGAAGGAACAATTTGCAGTAGGGATAAATCTTGCCGCTACAGTGAGAACTTTAATATTATACCTCACATCGCCACGATGCTCTCACAAAGAATAGACCGGGATCCATTTAACATACCACCACACATTAAATTGGCGGACCCTGAGTTCGATAAACCCGCAGATGTTGACGTATTACCAGGCGAATATTTATTTTATCAATTACAAGCCATAGGGCGTATAAACATCCCAAACATGAAAACAATCCTACAAAAAACACGGCTCGGGTGGATCGTTTCAGGGCAGACTTTGGCAAACCAGACATTGCCCAGAAATATATCAAAGTGTCATTTGAGCACAGCGGCTTTAAATGAACAGGTCGCGAAATTCTGGCAGATCGAAGAGTGTCCGTCGAAAACATTACTATCACGCGAAGAAGCAAATTGCGAGAAGATATTTAGTAGCACGGTGGAACGCGATCATAACGGGCGCTATATAGTTAGGCTACCGTTCAATGATAAAAAACAACAACTAGGGGAGTCCTTCCAGGCAGCTAGGAAACGATTTTACACATTGGAAAATCGGTTAGAAAGAGATCGCTCTTTACGTGCGGAATATTCCGCCTTCATTCAAGAGTATCGTCAGTAAGGGCACATGACGCAGACGACAGACAAGGACAACAAGGGTTTTTACCTGCCGCATCATGCGGTCATAAAACTAACAAGCTCGACAACAAAGCTTCGGGTACTTTTTGATGGCTCCGCTAAATCCACAACCGGGGTCTCATTGAATGACACGCTATTAACAGGTCCCAAAATTCAGGATGACCTCTTTACACTACTGTTACGGTTTCGCACCCATCAATATGTTATTACCGCAGACATAGAAAAAATGTTCAGACAGGTTTGGGTGCACCCAGAGGACAGGCAGTTTCAGAAAATTGTTTGGCGCGATCATAAACAAGAGCCGTTAAAAACATACACCTTAAACACAATAACGTACGGTACAACAGCCGCATCATTTTTAGCGATCCGCAGCTTGCATCAACTCGCTGCGGATGAAGGGCACAAGTATACCTTAGCCGCGAAATGCCTCACGCGGGATTTTTACATGGACGACCTGCTAACCGGTGCACCCACGTTAGAGCAGGCGCTAGCAACCAGGGAACAATTGACAGAATTAACGAAATTAGCTGGTTTTAACCTACGGCAGTGGGCATCTAACGAACCACGGCTGTTATCGGGTCTCGCAGATCACACAGCACAGGCACATGTCCTACTAGAATCGCCGGAGTTGAAGAAAACGTTAGGAATTCGATGGGATCCAGAGCGCGATCAAATATCATACGGGATAACGGCGAAATGGGGCACAGCGCGTATTACCAAAAGAAATATATTATCAGAGATAGCGGAATTGTTTGACCCGTTAGGATTGCTCGGTCCGGTGATAGTTAGGGCAAAGCTAACTATGCAGGAATTATGGAAGGACAGCATAGGTTGGGACGAAACAGTACCGCCCCACATCTTTACAGACTGGAGTGACTTTCGTCGCGAGTTCGGGCAACTGACAAAAATAGTCTTACCGCGAGGGCTAGCGCCAAAGGATGCCACGGAGGTGCAATTACACGGATTTTGCGATGCCAGCGAAAAGGCGTACGGTGCGTGTCTGTACTGGCGATCGTGTATTAGGGGAAAGGCATACAGCCGGCTAGTCTGCTCGAAATCGCGAGTCGCACCTCTTAAAACCCTATCCTTGCCCAGGCTGGAACTCAACGCCGCCGTATTGTTGTCTAAATTGGTAAGGAGCTTCATAGCAGCTACTTCCATAGAGGTTAATTCCGTGACGCTATGGAGCGACTCGACCATTGCATTACATTGGATCAGGGCGGCCCCGCACACGTTAAAGACTTTTGTGGCAAATAGAGTCGCTAGTATACAGAGGTTGACAGAGACCTATACATGGTCTCACGTAGCAACAGGCGACAACCCAGCAGACTATGTGTCACGCGGCCAAGGCGTTGATGCTTTTGTTGCAAACAAGGTGTGGTTCCACGGTCCCAATTGGCTGTCCCGATTAAAAAGCACATGGCCGGCACCGGTGCTACCCCCAATAGAGATACCAGAATGTCGTATCTCACTATCGCTACTCATCAAGGTAGTGGACGGTAGTTGGCTAGAAAGGTACTCATCATTTGCAAAACTACAGCGCGTCGTAGCATATAGTTCTCGATTCCTGCACAACTGCAAGGGCAAGGATAAAATCGTCGGTCAGCCATCGGTAACCGAACTACACAAGGCGCATGATAAAATCATCGGGCTAATACAACGATCTGTGTTCCCAAAAGAGATGCAGGATCTGGAAAGGCAAACCCCAATACCAGGTTCGAGTAAATTGTCCACCCTCAACCCCTTCCTAGATCCAACCGGAATAATGCGCGTAGGTGGCAGATTAGGCAACTCAAACTTGAAATACCTTAATAAACATACCATTGTGTTGCCGCGAAATCACTTTGTTACCAAACTAATAATAAACCAAGAGCATCAATATCAGCTGCATGGAGGCGTCCAAGCAACCCTAAACGCAGTACGACAAAGGTATTGGCCTTTGGATGGCAAGAATACCGTGAGATATGTGATACACCAATGTGTCACATGATTCAAGGCAAAACCTAGGTCACCCGAATACATAATGGGTGATTTACCATCGGTAAGAGTTATACCTGCGCGACCCTTTGAAAACATAGGGGTCGATTATTGTGGTCCCTTCTACATCAAGGAGAGACGAACGCGAAACGTAAAGTTCAGAAAGGTGTACATCACAGTATTTGTTTGCCTAGTTGTAAAGGCGGTTCATCTCGAATTAGTAAGCGACATGACTACCGAGGCATTCATAGCTTCCCTCCACCGTTTTATATCGCGCCGCGGAAAACCGAGGCACATATTGTCCGACAACGGATCCAATTTCGTTGGTGCAAAAAATGAACTGGCCGAGTTAGAGGAGTCACTAAAATCACAGCATCACAATGATGCAATAAGTCAGGAGCTCGCTACGAAGGGGATAGAATGGCGATTCTCTCCTCCCAGGGCGCCACACTTCGGCGGCATATGGGAGGCAGCGGTCAAGAGCCTCAAACACCATCCGTATAGGACCGCGAAGGACACGCGTTTCACGTAAGAAGATCTCAACACCCTTATTATTCGTATTGAGGCGATATTAAATTCCCGCCCACTCACACCTCTCTCCAGCGATCCTTCCGACCTACGCCCCCTCACCCCAGCTCACTTCCTCATTGGTGATTGTTTGTCGAGCACCGCAGAGCACGACTGGACGAACACAAAAATAAACCGATTATCTGCTTGGCAGCACATCCAACAGGTGAAACAGCATTTTTGGAAGAGATGGCATCAGGAGTATTTACAGGAGCTGCAGACCAGAGTCAAATGGAACCACAGAAGGGCCTCCAGCATAAGAATAGGAGATCTAGTCCTGCTCAAGGAGGAGAACTTGCCTCCGATGCGTTGGATTTTAGGGCGCATCTCGGAAACACACCCAGGCAAGGACGGAACCATCCGTGTGGTCACAGTAAAGACCAAAAGCGGAAGCCTCACAAGAAGCATCTTAAAAATCTGCCCTCTACCCACGGAGGTCCAGTCACAGCCGATACCCAGCACACCATAATCCCTAATGTATTGTAGTTATATACCTAAGTAGTTATAAGACATTAGGTTGTAAGGCCCATTTCAACACTACGGCTCATTCATGTACATTGAACAGACAGTTCAAGGCGGGCGGCATGTTGCGTCCTTCGAGCAACAATTATAAATATTGATTATATTATATTTGGTAAAATCAAACGGTACACGCACGACCTGGGTCCCATACCCGGGCTGGGCTAAAAACTCCCCGTAGAGGGTTGGGTCAGTGTGCAATTAACCAAATGACCACCCTTCTGATCTGGCGTCTTCCTGCACACGTGGTGCGCAGCCCAGCCATTTTTTGGCTAAACAATAGTACAACCTTTTGTTAATATCACGGAAGACTCCAGGCCTGGTCCGAAGGGAGAACGGTCAATTTATTGACATCTTCAAGGCGAGGACGCTCGAGTGGGTAAATTGTTGCTAACAATAACCCCACTCTTGCTCCTTTGGGTGGGTGTTTAGTGGGACCAACCGAACCCTTAAAAACACCCTTCCCGAGCATTTCGAGTCAGATCAGGAATCACTATCGCTCAATATACACGGTTTAGTCTTAGATTAACATAGATCAAGACATTGTTATAAAAGAGTATCTTCAGTAGCTAGTGTAGTAGTTGTACAATGACTTGTAAAAAATATATATTATTTATCAACACCGTCTTAAATTCTTCTATATAACGAGCACTCGGGCGTCATTAATTTCACGCACTGAGAGCGGTTCGGACATTTGCAAACTACTTGCAAAAAAGAAGAATCGCCAGACTCCGTCGAATTTACGCCTCGACATCAAGTGGGTCGCAACATTTTCAACGTTTTGAGTTTTTGATAAATAGTATATTTGACACTATGTTACATAGAATTTACAGAGTTTACATATGTGTGATAGAAGTGTACACTTGTGATGGTTTGTTGTAACTGACAATGAGTGTTTGACTGTGTGACGACGACTGGAAGAGTATTGATAGTTATAGTGGACTGTAGTGATTGAGGTAAATGTACTGACGCTGGCTCTGGGAGTATGCGGTATAAATAAACATTATGGGTGGAGGTTAAGAAGTTGGTGGTGATTTTTAGATATTATTATTGGTAGAGGCCCGCGTTTGTGGGCAGTAGGACAAGTAAAGACAACTCCTCAAGTACCGAGAGACAGAGAAAGAAGAGGCGTGAAGGTAAAAGGTTCACCCTCGGTAGGGCTTGGTAGCTCAAGGAACATGTGCATCCTAAAAGGATGAGAATTTATGAGTTTTTAGTGTGTCTGGGATATGTCAGGTAATGACTGTCGAGAATGGGACTTGTCAAGGAAGGACTGTTTTAGTGAAGGGGGTCTTAACCTATTCGTTGTACCTGTTTTGGACAATGAGACCGATCCATACATAGGAGTTTTTGTAAAGAGTGCCTTGGGCGACGTTCCTTATATGACCGTCAATTTACGATTAGTTAAGTTTCATAAAATAAATGTGTGGTACGCAACAATGTTCTGTCGCTTGGGTCGTTGGATTCTTCTTGTTCCGTCGTAAGCGGAACGTCTTACAAGTATTTACGTTTGTATGACTAATTTATTTTGGGTAAGGGGGTTGTGGTTGAAAGAATGAATAAACCTTGTATAACAATATATATATTAATAACAAGATGTAAAATATGTAGAATGACGGATGATGCGATGTGGGGTTTTTTGGGGATGTGATGTAATGTGTAGCGGAGTGGAGTGTGTTTTGAGATGATGCACACTCTCTAGGCGAGATGTCTGAGGTAACTGTGTAACTTGTAACGTGTAACGTGTGACTGACTCGTAACTAACTGCCATGTTGGGAGTGTAGGGATGGTTTTATATGAGCGTAAGTGACGAAAAGAGGGGAGATTGGTAAATGGAAAATTCTGGACGAAAGGTGTTGCATATGGTCGAATGCGTTGAAGGATAATTCCTTGTTGGGAATGAGGAAAAGGATTAGGACGGGTTGCGGTGCGATATGGGTTGTGAAGTGGGGTCGATGAAGAAGAATAGCGGCGTGGGGTGTGGATAAGACATTATTGGGAGTCTTGAGGACGTTGTTTGGGGTAATGGGGTGGTCAGGAGTGATTAGGAAAGGATTAAAGACAAAATGATGTGAGTAATATTGTGTATGGTATGCCATTGTTGGGTTTGGGTCGCAACACTTCTTTTGATTTCACGAATTTGATGTTTGGTGCGGTTGGGGCTCGTGATTTTCGAAAAGACGAACATTCTTTCGCGTAATGACTTTGAGTATTACATCTGCAAAAGACTGGAGCTGGGGGGAGCAGACGGTCTTACGATGTTTGTATTATTGTCTTCTAAGTATGGCTGGCGCCCCGTCGCTCTGGGTTGAATAGCATGTGACGTCACGAAGGTATATGATGTCCTCGTAGTCGTCGATGGTGACCACACAGGCGTAGTACGTGATTCGTCGAAATTTAAACTATTCGGCTTATACCTACAAAGGTTCCTTTGTATTTCGTCTACACGACATAGTTCGTACGCGATTTGTTGTGCTTCACAAAATGTGACTGGTCTTCTATTTCTAACATTGCGTTGTACAGGTTGATCGTAGTTTCTAATATATGTCTTTAACGATGCTTCCTCTTTGTATTTTATAAAAGCATTTATACCATCTTGTACTAATTTCCTCGTTTGTAAACTTCGAATTATGTCTCTATGTATACCTTTATAACGTCTCGTAAATACTCGAATGTTACGACCGTCTTGTTTGTAATTTGTTCTTTCTAACGATAGCAATTCACTACTGACACTTTGCCCGTATTCTTGTAACAAAACCTCTCGAAACTCTTCGTATATGGAACGTCGGACCCAGCAACTAAAATTCTGACGTCGCCCTTTAATGTATTTGAAATTATTAGCAGAAGCAGAATTGTTTCTTCGACTTTGAAATTCTTTAACACGCCTTTTACTTCGGCTATGAACTGCTCTGCAGGTCGGTGCAGTCCACTAAAATTCGCTGCCTAATTCAAAACCATAGGCGTGAACCATATATCAGCAACTAAACCTGTGACTCTCCCGTCCACGGATAAGGGTTTTTTATCGCTTGTCGATTCCTCCAGATCTACACGTTCTTCGCGCGCTCGATATCGAGTGGCCCGCGGTATATTTAATGCAGCTTGTAGAAGTTCTTTGATTTCTTTCACATCATTCTCTACTCGGCCGAAGAGTGTTCTTATCCCTAACAAATTCATTTTTCCTTCTAACTTTACGGAACTTTTAACCATTATTTTGGTAATCTCAATATCACCTAATTCTTTGGCGTCCTCGGATAACAAAAATTCGTGACAATGAAAACTCGCGAGATGTTCGATATACAGAAAATTACAGGTATCCTTTGTACTTACAGTACTATCAGTGTGCTTCTCTATCCTGCTTTGTCTGAAACCGTTGATTTTAAATACGTGGAAATTTGCTACCAGTATCCTACCGCTGCCACCAATTTTTATGTTACGTTGAGGGTGAATTGATGGAACGGTCACGCCCTTCACTCCTAACTCAACATTTAAATAAACTTAAGTTCGGAGTGAAGGGTGTGAGCGTTCCATCAATTCACCCTCAAGGTAACAGCGGCACGGAGGGAGGGGAGAAAAAGGTGATGAACGCACCGGAGTATAACAAACAGTTAATTTTGAGTAAAGATAGTTATAGAGATAAGTAAACATAGTTACAAGGTGTATTAAGCTCTGTTCCACGTTTCCTAAACATTAGCGCAGTTTGTGCGGCAACGCCGTTTTCGAATTTTCATAAATCATTCAGACTCGATGATTACCTTCTCGGCAGTTATCATCTGCACAGAAACTTATTATCCGCATATTAACCGCTATAGATGGGTTCTATCTTTTTCATTAACAGTCACGAATAACTGTTTTTTGTCTCACAGGTTATTGCACGATTTTGTTCTTATTTGATCATTATGCATCAACGTCCTAATTTTCATTCGGTATTGTTGAAAAAGAGGAAAATTAAAGAACGCTGCAGCAGTTAGAGGTACGCAGCAACAAAGGAAAAACCCGTCATAAATTATGCATTACAATGCAATGCCCTGTTACATGCAACAGGATAGGTGAACGGTACAGTAGGGTCACTTGATACACACAGAATTACATATTATGAATTGTAAATATCGTGTAAAGAGTAGTTATTATGTATATATTACGAGCTTCGAATAAGTGAATGATTTATATGAATATATATTAGCAGGTACAGAATCATTCTGCAGCAAACAATACCCGTAATGATTAAAAACTGGATAGCTCTTTAAGATATACCATGTGTCATAAAGAAATTAACAATTGTCTTTATATATGCATTGTTATTGTACGTTACATGTTACAAATTTAATTTTCCTGATTTCCGATGAATATCTGAACATTCTATAGTAGCGATCGTACATGTTTGAATTGATTGACAGAAGAAGCCTCCTTACCTCTGGTTTCCGAAAACTTTATAGTGAGCCAATAAATCAGAAAAAGTTATTTCGAAGCCATACTCACAAGAGATAGGCAAAAGGTTGTGTGTCACTAATTTATTAAAATCTTGCGCAGACTTTCTTTAGTCGAAAATATTAAAGATGTGTTTTACTAAAAGTGACAACACTCCCTCATTGTTTTAAAAATTGAGGTAAAAATGTTAAATTATGTTAATCGTGTAAACACATTGTACACAGAGAAGCTTCACTGCATTGATTAAGCCACTAAATTATTTTAGTAGTAGTGATTATCATATCCTTCCTAACGCGCCTTGTTCTCCGCCCGCGCCCGCGTTGTCGCATTGACTCATTTAAAAATGAAAATCTTGGTGTTGCCTTTTCTTCTATCCCTCCTCCGTCCACAGCGGTTGATCCTGGAATTGTCACGAAGTAATTTACATCGAAATCTTAGGGGCACTAGGTCTACGTCCGTTTTTATAATCCTTACTAACGATAAGTAAGTACAAAAATAGACAATCTCAGCTCCTATTGCTTGACTTAAGCAGAGCTTTTGACTCAGTTTGGCACGGTGGACTGATCCACAAACTGAAACAAATCCAAACACCCCAAAAAGTAACTAATATCATATAAAATTATATCAAAGACAGGACGCTTCAAGTGAACTGTAATGGCACGACATCATCCCCCAGGCCCATCCTAGCAGGAGTCCCCCAAGGCTCCATACTAAGACCCATACTGTTTCAAATAACATAAATGATATACCCAAACAACACAATACCAAAATAGCCCTTTATGCAGACGACACAGCCATCCTAACATCTTCCTGGCAACTAAACCAAGCCTCCAAATATTTACAAAGACACCTAGATGACCTAATAACCTTTTTCGACAACTGGAAGCTACAAGCAAATCCAGAAAAGACACAAGCCATGTTAATAAGTAGAAGCAACCCCCCAACCCCAAAACAGATACAAATAAAAGGCACCCCAATCCCTTGGCAAAAGACAGGCAAGTACCCAGGACTGAAACTAGACACCAGATTAGCGTGGGGTCCAGCCATCCAAGACAGAATCAAAAAATCCCACCCAGCCCTCAGACTACTCTATCCACTCATAGCCAAAAGAAGCCCAATGAAAACTAACCTAAAACTACTCCTTTACAAAACATGCATCAGGCCCATCCTTCTCTACGGACACCAAGTCTGGTGCACCGCTCCCAAACATTACATTAACCAACTCCAAGTCACCCAAAACAAATACGTCAGAATTATATTAAATCCCTCCAAAGACACCTATATCACAGCCTGCACAAAGCCACACACATCCCCACAATCGTAGAATACATTAACTCCTTAGTACAAAAACTATACCAACGTGATCACACCAACCCCACCTTCAATCAACTAGCAAAACGGGAATTAACACAAATACCTTATAAACTAAAAATTTCAACCCCAATAACCCTGCTACAACCACCGCACCCACATGACCCCTAATACATGCACCTGAGGTTTTTTGAAACTTTTCCTCGTAATGAAATCCCAAGAGGCACTAAGCCATACCCCCATCCAACACGAACCCCCTAAATTTTTTCCATCTCTAATCAGGTAATAGGAAGAAGATTCCCAGGCACTGAAATCCACACCACAAGGAAACCTAAGGAAAAAAAAACTACAGCGTTCACTCTTGTAAAGACTGTCACGCTGAAAGCACGCTAAATCGCACATCACTGTCCGTGGTACTCGTAGCATTCTTGTAAGACTTTGATCCCGCATTTCTCAGTGCGTCAAAACCGAGAGCAAGGGTCCGGCGTTACCCAACGTAAAAGAACGCGAACATATTAAAGACTCTAACTACTTTGCCGTGCGACACCTACGGAGTTTAGGCTTCTTACGTTTCTACCAAAGACTATTTAACTTTTGTAAAGACTATTTTCCTTTGTACTATTTTTATAAAAGAATATATATCGTTTAGTTAAGATTTGTATTCATTGCTCAGCCTCCTCGAAATCTGGACCTACACCTTTAACAGTCCACAGGAATACGTTTTACCGCTCGAACGTATTCCATAATTATAAAGTGTTACAATTCCAAAACCCTTTCTGACACCTTTCCCAAAGGAATATCGAAGCGACAGCCCTTTGGTTCGCCTCTGGGCCTAGTCTGAGAATTCCTCCATCCAGAGTGTCGAAGCGACAGCCTCTTAGTTCGCCTCTAAGCCTGGTATGAGATAACTCTGTTACCCCGGTGGTCGAAGCGATAGCCCTTTGATTCGTCTCTGGCCCTAGTCTGAGAATATCGTCCTTTGCATCCAGAACTGTCGAAGCGACAGCCCTTTGGTTCGCGTCTGGGCCTAGTCTGAGATAGTTCTACTCCTGGAATCCGCTGGAATTACCAGCGGATATCTCTCCACACAACCACAACCAACCCTAATACACTCGCCCACGCTCGGGCTCGTAACAGCTGAGATCAAGGCGAGATTATCGATCTATGACACTATGGTCTTCAAATGAGCTTGAGTATAGAAATTTCATAAGAGTTTAGAAACTGATCCAAATGGTATAAACACAGAAAAAATAACGAAAAAAAAAGTATTTCAACAAGTTTTCAAAATGATGTCCGTTAACTTCGATGCATTTCATTAAGCGACTCATAAATGACCCAGTACTTTTTCTTATTACTTCCCTACTGATAGATATTAGCACACGCAATACGCACTTAAAACGCTCTTTCATGTTTTCCAGTGTTGTGGGAATGTCGTTGTAAAGTAATGATATCACCGCACTCTAAAGAAAAAAATCTATCGGTGTAATACCTGACGAGCGTGCAAGGCCATGTAATATCTGCACTTCAACCGATCGATCTGTGGAGGAATTTTTGTTGTAATACTTATCGGGCTATTAGTAAATTATGAGCCGGATATCCATCATGTTGGAACCACTTTCGTTATCTTTGAGCAATTGAAATGTCTTTCAATAGTTCCGGTAACTCATCAATTTATAAATGTGCATTCTTTTGTCCAGTCAAATTGCCGTTAACAAAAAATTGTCATATAACAATATGATCAAGACTACCACACCATACATTTACACTCGATGGACACTGATGTCCAACTTGCCGAAGTCAGTTTAAGTTTTTGCTGCATCAATAATGCATATTATGCGTATTTACTTGTCCATGGTTAGTGAAAGTAGATCTATCGGTAAAATTAAAGTCGTGAAAAAATCGTTATTGCTTTGCAATTGCTGTAATGCCGATTCACGAAAAGCAACGCGGTTAATAAACTCATTGCCATGGAGCTTTTGATGCAATTAAATATAGTATGGATGTTCCTAATACTGTAGTATGCGACATACACTTGATTTTGAGATATCCGAAAAAGGGGCAAATTTTCGACAACTTGTAGCTGGATAATTGTTTACTGCGGCCAATTCTAAAATTTGATTATCTTCCCCAGTAGCTGGTTTCGAAACTGTCTCGAAAACAGTCAAAACTTTGTCGAGAAGAATGATTTCTTTCGGGACATCTTTCTGCATAGAATCGAGCTGCCTGGACAGAATTTCTGCTACCTCACCATAAATTAAGATAATTTCATTTTTCTCTTGCTCACTGTAGAATACCATTGTTTTATAATTAACTTACACACTCAGAAACTCGTTTCTATCAGAACAGAATACTAAACTGACTGTGGAAAACCAAAAGAGAGAACTAAGTACCAACGATTACAATTTATTTCCATCAGACATATTTATATTAAGGCTACAAGAAGCGTGTTTACTAACATCAGTTAACATTAAAAATACTTTACCATTTGGTTCAATTTCCAAGTTTTTATAAAATATCTATACTCAAGGTGACTTGAAGGTCATAGTGTCATGGGTCGATGAACTCACCTTGACCGCAGCTATCATCGTGTGGTAATAAAGACATATGGTCTCATTTAAGAAAACACCGTTGACCTTGAAATCTAAAAAAAAATGCCCTTCAGCAAATTTTTTTTACAATCTGAATATTTGCCTTCCAATACAATATTTTTTTCCTCTGACATTTGTCTTTATCCTGAAAAATAAACGAGATACTTGCGAAGCCTGAGTTAGGTGGGACACCCTGCATAAAAAGGCCTCGAAAAGCTCCAATGACGGAGCAACTTCATTGTCGGTTTCTTGACGGCGTAATCGACACCCTCTTCCCGCGAATACCGCAACAAGCATTTCTCTCGCGGCCGGAGCGGAGGGAGGCTGAACTGAAGAACACCGCATATCGCTGGGAGGACTAATGACCGCGCCCACGAAATTCAGCAGCTGTATGCCGGGTTCGAATCGAGTTCCGGACAGAGCGCTCACTGGAATTAGCAAGGCGTCGAACCTATCGTGACGCGGCTATATAACGGCTGCTTTGAGACGGTGTCACGTTCAGGGTGAATTGATGGCATGCTCACCCTTTTCATTCCTAACTGAACTTTATATAAATGTCGAGCTACTGATGCGACACCAGGGTGAAAGTGCAGAATGAGAAAATACAAGACATCTGTTCGCTACGAAGTATAGGATATAAGTGAGGTCGCCAGTTCCAATATCGTCGAACGTTAACGAGGTGCGACAAATGATCGTCAGTTTGGCACGTGAACCCCGTTCCCACCTGAGGTATACTTGAGCCCAGGTCAGATAAACTCACACACCTAAATACCGCTTGGTACGAACATATCTTTAAGTGGAGCATCGCGTTGCTATTGAACTATACTGATTGTGAGTGACGTTATTACAAAGGTAAGGTTTCCTGAACTATGAAAGACAGGCCAATTGGTACAATTGCAAAAAAACAGGCAGACCTTCTGACACGCCTTAGTCGTATCAACCGATTTGTTTGCTTGACGAGATAATGAAAACATACGAAAGAATCATTGTACTCTGCCTCGTTAAGCATCTGCAGACAATTCGCCCGGATATTCATGACAGTCAATTTGCTTTCGGTAGGGGAGCGGGGGGGGGGGGGGGGCATTAACGATGGACGCAATTCTAAATCTTCGGCAATTCATCGACACGCAGATAGCTGCGGGTCGAATGGCCTTGGCGATAAGTCTCGGTATCGTCAACGCTTTTAATTCCGTTCCGTGGCAAAGTATCAAGGATGCGCTCATTTCCACAGCTTTCCACGTATCTAAAAGCTGTTGTACGCAACTGCCCGCACGACAGATCTGTATATAGTATTCCCCGGTCGAGACGGCGTAGTTCAACGTCGATTAGAACGCAACGTTCTGCAAGACGCTGTTTTCAGGCCGTTGCTGTGGAACCAGGCTTTCGACATCGCCCTGTGAACTCCTCTGCTCGACGGTGTGTGGGTGATCTGCTACGCAGATGATACTCTCATAGCTGGACAACGCGAAGACTGGAGAAATACGGCCGACTAGGCGAATGAAGATGCACGGCTAATCAGCGATAGAACCCGACGACTCGGGATTAAACTATCCACCGAGAAAACCGAGGCTATCTTCATCGAGTACATCTCCAGACATACGCTAAGGATTCGGCGGCCACCTGAATCGCTCTGAATAACTGTCAGCCTCCCTGAATCCTTTTCTATCATACACCGACCAGCGGTGGCTCATTCCGTGATGCGTCACGAGATTCTGTTTTTTTGGATATTTAAAAATTTTGTTAATTTTTTCTTTATACTAGCTCGTAGGTGACTGACTCACAAGTGGCAACATTTGGAAAGGGAAAGTTATAAAGTACTTTTAAAGATTACTGAAAAATAAGTTTATAAAAATCAACGCATGGATCATTTAAAAAGGCTGCGTGGGTCAATGTCTGACCCGGGGGTCATAGTTCCGCCATCACTGACCAGAAGGTTCTACACGATACTCGATAACCTGCAATGGCGGTCCGCGACCGATATAATCTTTACGCGTAGCAACGCAGTTGTTGACGAGCTCGCTTGCCTTGTTACGCATGAGCATAAAGGACCGTGTCTCGTGTCATATGAACTCTGATTTTCCTGCTGGGCAAAATGTGGCAAAACAACGATCGTCCAGCAGTTTCGGGACTATCTTCTAAGTTCCCCCCTAGAGGAGAAAGTATAGGAAAGCAACCCAGTGAAATCATTTGTGAGGCTGGACCGTAGGTGGTTCGCTGGAAGACTGACCGCCGCGTCGGTCACCTCCTAGAGAGTAGAGTGCACGGGGGGAAATCACAAGACGGTCACCGATAGACAACTAGTGGGGTTCAACTCGTCAAGTTGGATGCTATAACGTCAAAAGTTTGAGAACAGCGGGCTCAGTTAAAAAAAGTCGGACATCGCGACTCGATCAAATCTCTGCATTAACTTCGAAACGAAGAGAACTCCTGTAGATCCTTCAAAATGAATAAATCCCCGACGTTTTCTCACAGACGCGTATTTCCTGTGATTATCCACCAAACTTTGAAAAACCCCTCACTACAATGACATTGCTGAAACTAGATATATTTTACATTTTATTGTATAGCTTACAATATACAATACATACATAGACATTTCATATTTCATGTTATTTTTTAAACTTAAACTATAAACATTTTACATTTTTTATAAAAAACAGAAATGTAAGTTATAATAAGAGATAAACAAAATTAAAGTTCAATATTACGTTTTAGAAGATATTCGACATTGTTTTTCACAAAGTAAGTTATCAAAATTTGGTTGAATATATTAAGGTGACGCAATAATCTTGACTTTTTCGAATTTTCACCATTTGTTGTTAAGTTTTGCGCTAATCCATAAGTCAATGTGTGTATGTGTTGCTAGGATCAGTCGTCGCTTCAGTGACGACCGCCTTTTCTTTTCAGCAATCTTTTGTACGCGCGCTTCCTACTCGTTGCGGCATGATCTCAAAAAACCGCACGTCCGGCAATGTACCTATTATAGAATCACGCTCTGGAACGCACGTACTGTCAACCGCGATAATATTTAATCACAAATCGAGTAAACTGCGCTCTGTATCAAATAACTAATAAATTCAACATTTTTCATTAAAGAAAATAGTTGCACGCATAAATAAGTGCTTTCGAACATAGTTAATACACGCGTAACAAACGATAACATTTTAGGAAATCGTTCTAAAGATAAATATGGGGCATTCCATGCCAAATCTGACACTTTTGTACATCACCCCCTTCGACTTTTTAAAAATTTTGATAGTTTTTAAGACCGATAAAAAGAACGTTCATGAATTTTTTCTTTTTCTTAAAATTTAGTTTCTTTTTCAAATGCTCATAACTTTGCGAAAGATGCACCAATTGGATCGTGCTTTTTTTTCAAAATTTGTGGTTTTGAATGCTCTTTCAAGAAAAAAATATGAGTTATTGTTTTAATTATTTATTTGTAATTTAAAGCAAAAAATATTTTTTATCTCAGAATACGCCCTCTTCGCTTCTTTTGAAAAAATTCTCTAAGAAATTTTGATGAAAATAAAAATTTTTTTATTTTTTCCTATCGTGGGCCGACTCTTCGTTCTATTCTTTTTCTTAAATTGGAAATATCTATGCCATCAAATCGTATGTTCCGTTTCAATGAAAAATTTCATTTTTTTCAAAATACGCCGCCTTCGATTTTTTTGAAAAAATTCTCAAAGAAACTTTGATGAATGTAAGAATTATTTATATTTTTCCTATCGTAGCCCACTATTTGTTCTATTTTTTTTTCTTAATTCGAAAATATCAATTCTGTCAAATCGTACAAATTTTTCTTACGTGTATACTTGGGTGATTATTCTTTTTCATAGGAAAAATGGTTAAATCAATATTAAATCAATATAAGAAAAATTTAAAAAATTCTTATATCCACCAAAGTTTCTTTGAAAATTTTTCAAAAAAACATTTTATGCTTTAAATAACAAATAAACAATGAAAATAATAATTTAGATTAAATTGATATTTCATTCTTGAAAGAGAATTCAAAAACACAAATTTTGAAAAAAAGATCGATACAATTGGTGCATCTTTCGCAAAGTTATGAGCATTTGAAAAGAAAGAGCCCAGATTTTAAGAAAATTCAAATTTCCGAAACGGACAGTCAAAAAAATCTGAAAAATTCATGAACACGTTTTTCATCGACCTTAAAAATATAATAAATGTTGAAAAAAAAATCGAAGGGGGTGAGGTACAAAAGTGTCCGATTTGGCATGGAATGCCTCATATATTAGTTACACAAACCAATATTTTTACTCATATGAAACATCCAATGGTGTGTATAGGCGGTTCAGCGTACATATTATTGTTTTCGGTGATTTAGAGTTGCAATATCCCAGAAATAGTGATTCTTAGAAAAAAATGTATAAGGGCAATTTTTGTAGATAATTTCATGATCTGCAACTTTTGTCTGATCTATTTTTATGATAAAACTTACTGGTTACCGGAAAAATAGGAAAAACCATTTTTTTTTACCTTTGACCTTGAATAACTTTTTTTGCAGATGTGGGATCGGTGGGGACTTTTAGTATTTTATTTGTAATAATATCCCCAAGGTCTGTCCTTGCTGACCAACTTTCAGCTCTATGCGAATTATTTTAAACGTACCACTATTTTTACGTCTGTTCTGACCGGGCTATAGGTGATTCTTGTCGATTAGAAAACAGGATAGCCAAAAAAGTTCAATTATATTTCAAATTGCATCAAAAAGAAAATAGAGATCACCAATGCTCACAGATTTAGCAAACTTAAAGCAACAGAGATTCTAAATCACGACAAACTAAAATTTCTGGAGTCAAAGAACGAACAACTTTTCATGAAAATTATAAATAAAAATCAACAGCGAAAATGGATAAGGGATACATCACACACAAACATTGCACAAAATATTGAAACATTTCTGACATTTGGTCACTAGTTTAACTTACAATATAATAACGTAAACTTTCAAACAAGCACCATAATAAAAGAAATTGAACATGCAATAGAAACAGTAGATGAAACGAATAAGGACGATATTTAGCAACAAACCGCAAAATTGATACACAGATATAACCATAGAAATACTAGGTTTGAGCCATTCACTGAGATTACACAAAAAACAAAAATTTTCTTAAAACAACATTACAACCCAATAGTGACACATGCAGACAAAGGTAATGTTACTATGATTATGAATAACCCAGATTATACAAAAAAGATGAATGACATACTATCTCATACCAATACATGTTTAGAAGTCAATAGAAACCCACTTACCAAAACATCAAATGTAGTTGAAAACTTAATCAAACACTGGCACGACAAAAAATACATTGACTACACGACTCATAAACATTTGCAACCTAACAGCATATTACCGAGGCTATATGGATTACCAAAAATGCACAAACCCAATGTTCCACTAAAACCAATAGTATCTAGCATAAATCCCCCTACATGTATGTAGGATTGGGTTGTAAAGGCCAAAGACACACAGCGTTTATTAATACTAAAAACGATATACAGTAGAAGTCCGTTATTAGTCCGAAATTCGGGACCGCAAACGGACTAATACGGGACAGAGGTAGGCGATTTTCAGCTCTTTGTATTTTGCCGACACGGAATAGCCCGGTCAAAATAGACATTTCAAATTGCAATAATTCGCATAGAGCTGAAAATTTGTACAGACCTTGGGGATAGTGTTACAAATAAAATACTAAAAGTCCCCACCGATCCCACATGTGCAAAAAAAGTTATTCAAGGTCAAAGGTCAATAAAAATGGTTTTCCCTATTTTTCCGGTAAACGGTAAGTTTTATCATAAAAATAAATCAGACAAAAGTTGTAGATCATGAAATTATCTACAAAAATGGTTCTTATACTTTTTTTTCTAAGAATCACTATTCCTCAGATATTGCGATTCTAAAAGTTGAAGAAGTCGTATTCGACATAATATGGACACATTTCCGCACCACCTGTGAGGTAGTGAACTTGGCGCATTTTTTTTTAACGTGGTGTCCCCGATAGGTATAGTCCACCATCTATTACGACTGTTTTATAAAAAAATATTCTATTAAGTAAAAAATAATACTATTGAAAATGATTTGAATCGCACGAATTATTGTTGGTTTTGGGAAAATATTATTCTGACTGATAATCTTCAAATGTCACTTCAACAGTTATGTCTTCTTCGCTTTCTTCATCTTCATCTATGGTCTCCTCATCAATACCATAAAAGTCTTCATTTGTTGAAGTTGATTCAACATTGCAGCAAGACTGGCCTTGGCAATTAATACATACTGGTGAACAAAATAACCCGACTTTTTTGCAGCTACATTTTGCACTACAACCCTTTTTGCAATTGCAAAAGATGGTTTTGAGGAGTCTTTCCGGAGCAGGTGGGAGTAAAGTTTGAATTGGCTCCAAAGTATTATCTACTAATTTCCAACCCCAGTCTGCTGGGTCCAGTTGATTGCCCATCCATACTTGAATTTGATAATATACCCGACACAAGTGTTGTCTTGCAGAAGCAGATGTTGGAGAAAGACAAGATAATTGTACTCTTTTATTGTTCCGTGTATTTTTTACAAAACTTAAATATCTATATTTGTCTAAACAATCAATTTTTCTTGGAGCTCCATATAGAGCAAGAAGAAAACGAATCCCGTTTGTGATGATGTCGTGTGGAGAAGAGTCGATCTTTTGAAATACTTTAGCGCAATTAATTAAGTCATGTTTTTCAAATAATTTAAATACTGTTATTTTACCCCTTCTAAAAAATGATGATGTAGTATCGCAGCCAGTTATTGCATGTAAAAATAAGATATGTTTTTGGCATTTTGGATAAGCAGAAAAACTTTTCGATAAATATATTTGTGTTGGTTGTTGAGGTTTCCCGGGTTTCAAAAAGTAAATAATCTTATCAATTGGAGTTCGTGCAGTCAGTAGTACTAATAAGTCAACATCTTCACCGACAACGATAGTTGTATTTGCTGTATGTATTAGATTGTTCTATGGCTGTTTCAATTATGAGGACATCAGCGTCATTATCAGCTTGTTTCACTAAAATATTTGCAGCTGTACATTTTTCGCATAACATTAAAATAAAGCGGGACTTGTTATGAGTATTAGCAAGAAATTGTTGCTGGTTTGTTTGAACTGTCATAAATTGATCAAAAATTACATCAGAAGGTATACCGTTTTTAATCAACGGACCCGCCATTTATTACCGCAATAAATTGCGGTGCCATAAATGAAACCACAATAAGATTGTAACCCTATATACATACCCCTCAAAACTGAATTTCAAACACGCCTGCAGAGTTTCAGCGCGATTGCAAAATTTTGATTTTTGACGCCGATTTTTTAAAAAATGGGGGAGTAATGTCACTTTTGGCAAAATCACGTGTCGAAAATTTGTCGGGTATAGAAGCTATGTGCAAAATTTAAACAAAATCGGTGACCCACAGGTGGCGTGTTGCCTTGTCAGTTTTGTTTATAATATGTGTATATTCTCACAATCGTATAATTTGTATGTATAAATTACACAAACCAATGTTTTTGCTCATATGAGACAACCGATGGTGTGTATAGGCGGTTCAGCGTACATATTATTGTTTTTGGTGATTTAGAATCGCAATATCTGAGGAATAGTGATTCTTAGAAAAAAAAGCATAAGAACAATTTTTGTAGACAATTTCATGATCTACAACTTTTGTCTGATTTATTTTTATGATAAAACTTACCGTTTACCGAAAAAATAGGGAAAACCATTTTTATTGACCTTTGACCTTGAATAACTTTTTTTGCACATGTGGGATCGGTGGGGACTTTTAGTATTTTATTTGTAATAATATCCCCAAGGTCTGTACCAATTTTCAGCTCTATGCGAATTATTGCAATTTAACCACTGTTTTTACGTCTATTTTGACCGGGCTAGAAGGGCTCAGAACGGGACAGCAGTTAAGGAAAAGAGAGGGACTAAAAAAAAACACGCTCGGCAAGACAGAATGCCCACATATCGGTGAGGCAATACTAATGCAACAAAGAAAATTTTTTAATTTGAGTTTTTGTGGATAAAAATGTCATTATCCTATTGCTAATATTTTTCCGAGTAAAATGAGACCAAACACGGTACCAATCGGTTTATATTTCCTTACGAATTAAAAGTTCTACATTTATCCATATTATAAATACATGCATACATACATACATAGATACATACAAACAAACATACATACATACATACATAAATACATACATATATATACATAGGAGCAATGAATTAACAAACAAAACCATATTTATCTAACAACACGCAACAAAACAACTGATATTATATTAAATTTTAAATTATGTCGAAGTACACTTTGACAGTTTCTCTATTTGTTGAGCGCATTTGGCGACTTTTTCAAGATAATTGACACGGCATCACGTAGGCGGATTCTTGAGCGAGAATTGCGAGCGAGCGGTTATTATTGATTGTGCATATTACGAGTTCAGAATAAAATATACGTCATCGTATTTTAAAAAATATTCCAAGTGCCTACTCCGATTCGGCCGATATCTTACAATACATATGTAGCAATGTGATGTGGTGGTAAGAAAAAGGAAGACAGATGTGATGTGGTGGTAGGAAAGAGGAAGGACAGATGTATCAGAGAGTGAGTCAAGCAAGTTGAAACAGTTTTGACGAGGCTTGACAGCTTGACGAGGTGTGAACATGGTGGAATGGTTCCTATATTTGATCAAAGGAAAGCCGCAAAAGCGACTAATAACGGATAGAACGGAACGTTTTGCGACTTATAAAGGAAGGAACAGAAGGCGTTGCGACTTATAATGGAAACGTTCCTACATTCTGCTGTGCTGCTCGAAAGTTTTGCCAACCGTGAGATTGACAAGCCGAAACAAGGCAACCAAGTGTCGTAACAATATCGTGTTTGGTTTCATTTTTATCAGAAAAATCTCTCCTAGATGCTAGTAAACATTTTTTTAACGAAATATCGCAAATAAACTTTTTAAATTGCTTGTCATTGGGTTAGTGTCTCACCGATAAGCCTCGGTGTTGCGGTCGGCGGCATCAAACAAATTGTGTGGCAATGCGAGCGACCCAGTGGCCGGATGCGAGGGGGATCCCCCCAACAAGATGGCGGCAAAGCGACTAATAACGGATACTAACTTCAGCGGACTTATAACGGACTTTTACTGTATATTTAAAAGATGTTACAGGAAAGATACTCTACGCTCAATGTCACGCTTCGACGGTCTCACGATAACTGTCCCCTCCTTCGCGCTTTCTTTCGCTCGTGTCCTCTGTGCCTCCGCTCGTGTAATTCACCTCTTTTGTTTTACTCACGCCACGAGCTCGACCGACCCCACATGTAATCCATCAAAATTCTTAACAAAAATATAATAGTAGCACCCATCATGGATGAAGATCTTTTTTCATATATGTACAGGAGAAAGCTTCAAATTTAAACAATTCATAGATACAGTAATTATTTCAAAAGAGTACAAATTAATATCCCTACCCTTATTATATACCAACATTCCAAAAAATCTAGTAACAGCCAATATAAAGAAATGTCACTCCAAGCTAACAATAACAAATATACCACAAAAAGAAATGGAAGGAGCAATAGACATGATAATCGAGCACACATATTTTTCATATAACAATAGATGTTTTAAACAAATATATGGGTTACTGATGGGTTCGCCTCTATCTCCAGTATTAGCACACATTGTCATGCAGTCTTTAGAAAAACCGTGCACCTCGAGTCTCTCTTTTAATGTACCTTTCTACAAATATAATATCAAAAAAGATACATTAATGATATTATTACGGCCGCTCGTCCAGATGAAATGGAGAACATAATTAACATTTTCAATTCATACCAGCATACACTAAAATTTACCCATGAAATAGAAAACAATAGTAACGTGGCGACCCTATCGCCTCTTTATCTGCCCTATCCTCTCCTATCACCTCTGGCTAGCGCTCGATCGCTCAATGATTCGTACATATACGATCACCGAGCCTACCCAAAACGCCTCAACACCAAGCAGCAGCGTCTAGGGCAGGATCCGTCGGCATAGTCCTACTGAAGCGTCCGCCGATGGATCCAGGACGAAACGCACATTCTTCAGTAATATAGCGTTCTTGGATATGAGACTGTTGGAAATTACGGGCTTGAACCAACCATCCTCGTGTCACACTCTTTTGTTCTGTCCTCGACCGGCTCTGGGCGATAGTCATTGCTTTTGGTCTTGCTTATCCCGCTGCGAGCTCGTGAGACGCCACACAGTTGCAAAACGTATCCCGCCACGTGCGTATCAAATAAACCAGTGTGAAACTTTGAAGAGTGTTACTTTCCTTTGCCAAATTCCCATAGAAACTAATACGTAATGGCGATACAATTACTATAGACTGGTACAGAAAACCGACATGGTCCGGAAATGATTTAAATTACAATTTCAATCACCCACTCAAACAGAAAAGAGCCACAATTCGTACGTTAACCAACAGAACCGTACGCCTATCCGACCCAATGTTTCATGACAGTAACATTAAATTAATTAAAGAGACCTTAAGGAAGAATAGTTATCCGAATTCATTCACCAACAAATACATTATATCTACCATAAATAGAATGAATAATCCGAACAATAGACAAAACATAGAAGAAATGAGCACTAAAATCCATATAACTACCGTGTATATCGAAAATTTCAGTTATCAGTTATACAGAATACTCAAACCGTTTAACATTTCTATACATTATAATAATATAAACCTAATTTCCTGTATTTCTGGTAGTATCAAAGACAAATTAGACAGAATGGAATAAACAAGTGTAGTGTATTAAAAAAGATGTTATCGTTAAGTGATGCCAATTTTTATTATTCAGGAAAGTTATTATAAACGTAAAAATTTATGACTGTACCAAGTGCTTTGACACTTAAAACAAAGATTTTTCAAAGAGTGGAATTAATCGATTATTCGATCGGTATTGGTATCGGTATCGGTATAGTAAATATGTAGCTCGAATGTGAATACTTATGTAGAAGTTAGTCCACAGTATTTCACACATTTACGTCGAATACAGAAGAATTCCCTATTCTTTATGTGCGTTGGAAACAGAAGAATTCGTGATTCTTCATCTGTTACCGCATCGCTTCGAGAAATACTACACGTATTTGGAAGACTGTATTTAATGATAGATAAGAAAATTATACTTATTCACATTAAAATTTTGTTTCAGTTTTTTATGCAACATTGACACTGCATAAGTGATTTTAATTAATAGTAACATAGTAGAGAACTTTGAAAATATTATAGTATATGCTTATCTTTCAATGATCGAGTCGACGCTTTGTTCCCTTTTGTAAGATGATTTTCAAAAAAATAAACAGTGTTCAATTCAACTTTGGCTTTATTTGCGTCGTCTGCTCTATTCGACTACTAAATATGTTTTACCTCTCGTTCGTGGCCGCCCGGAAACAAACGCGCCTCCCGTTCTCCATCCTCTGGCTTAGGCCGCCGTCGCAAGTACAAATCCAAGCACGGTGACGTCAGCGGCCGCCAGCCGCATCGTCTTTTGATATGCACCGGCTCGCGTTTGTTACACTTTAGTTTATTTCGCAACAATATTGTGATGACTTTTTCAATTATTTATGTCAAAGTGGGGATCTGTGATGTCGGACTTGGACCCTTGGTGCGACAAGGAAAAAGCTATATACGGACCGTTTAATTTGAAAGTGGTGTAAGTCCACTTTTAAACAAAAATGAGTTATTACGTAATTTGTACTCAATTTAGCGTAAACTCTTTATTTATAACGAGTTAGTATTTAATATCTTAAAAATGCTAATATGTACTTTGTTCAATTTTAAATTGATCGATTAAAGAAATTGCATATCCATTGATTATGAAAGTGGTGTAAGTCCAATTTTCATAGACATAGGTGGGTCATTTGGTTACACGTGCTTTATTTCACGAATCTTGTACACACCACAGGATTATTATGATGTCATTAACAATGTACATAGAATAATACAGTTATTTTACACGAAATTTTCTCGTTTTATTTCGTGTAAAATAAAGAATCTACAAATCGCAATTCAAAAACGGGTAAGAAAAATTACTAACGGAGAAAAACTAAACTGGTTGAAAATATTTGGATGAGGTTTTGTAAAAGTGCGCCGTATGCTATTTTATATAAAATATCGATGGGGGGTACAGAATTTTAGACGTTAGATTTATCACTTAGGTGTCGGAAAAGACCACCAAACTTTGAAAGAATTGTCCAAACACCTTTGTATAACGATGCCAAGCCAAATTACATACGAAAAATATAAGCATATGAAGCAGTTATTTTACCTTAATAACTAAACAATAGCTTAATAGCAAACTTAAATACTATAAACTAATTAACGTTCAAAATAAAAAATACTAGTCCCATTTTATTTCTCCTTATTATTTATAAACAAAATTGGATTAGTATAATATACATTTGAAGTGATATTTATTTTTTCAGAATTGAAACAAAATTATTTTTACAATTAACTAATTATTATCTCGTCGGTGGTAAAACCTTCAACATGAATAAATCTTTGACATTTTCCCACAGAACCAAACCTCCTGTCATTAACCAACCTTCCAAGACAAATCCTCACTACAAAAATTATTATTAGCATGCTTTAGCATGCACCTGCTTCCGGTTTTTTTTTAAGTCTTGCAATAACTCCATTAATAATATTAGGTGTGCAAAACGCCTGGCCACGTACAGCAAAAATGACATTGAAAGTAATTTCTTCTTTGGGCTACGATATTCTTTCTCATGCGGCATATTTCCCAGATATGGTCCCCTCAGATTATCATCTTTTTCTATCGATGCAGCACCACTTGGTTGATTCGCAGTTGAAATGTATCGAAGATACATTGAAATTGCTTTTTTGAAAAAAGGATTAACGAATATATTGAATTAAAATGGCCATCTTTTTATAGAAATGGAATTCGCCAATTACCTGAAAAGTGGCAAAAGTGTATTGGGAGTGATGGCGATTATCTCGAATCGCAACGTGTATTCCTTCTGTATAAAAATAAACATCGAATATATGATAAAAAGGCACCGAACTTATTTGTACACTTAATACTAGTCATGGTAGGTGCATCATCAGTCGTAATTCAGGTTAACGGCTTACCCCGTTAATTTACCAATCTATACATAATTATAAATAGGTACTTATATTTACATAATAATGTTAGCTAAAATGAATCTGCCCATTATTATAAATGACACTAACTATTTAATCTATTGAGGACTTATCTCTAAATCATACTCACTACGTTTAAAGTTAATATTAACTAATAATCTAAGAAAAATATATGGCACTTAGTTTCTCTGGAATTACCTTCTGTTAAATGGAATTTACTACTAGATTTTAGGCTAGGATATACAGAGAAACATAATTAAGTTACTAGGTTCATCCCCTTGACATGGAATCCTGCTCTTCTGTATTAATGACGTCTGTTAAAAGGGTCAGTTGACAAGATCAAATGATAGATAACTTTAGGTCATAATTACATTTAACGATAACTACTACGTGTAAAAATAAAATAAAAAGAAACAAAAATAGTTCACTGCACTAAAATATAATAAATAATAAATTCAACCCAATCTAGGTTGAAATATCAATATTTGAACTATTAATTGTCATTACGTGATCAGCGTTAATTATTTGTTTAGTACTATTATCGGTTTAGTACTATTTCCATTCTCTTCCTCATTTCTTATGGGATGGTTGATAATAGACTGTAGAACATTAGTATTTCTAAGGATTATCTACCTATAAATTGCAAGCAAAAGGTTAGCTCAAGTAGAAGAAAGTATTGATTCAGGTATTTGGTCCCACAATACTCCACTATTTCTCCTAGAATAATGAACCCAAATCTTATTCTTCTAAGTTTCTAGATTTATTTATACAAGATATCACTAATTACAAAAAATTGGTCTATATCCGTAACACACTCGGATGGTTGGATTAGCAAAATACATAAATCAAATAGGGGTACGCATATTGGCCTCCTTTCATAATTTATCCCTACATTAACAGTAAGATAACGAACTTCTTATACCTGCATTACTTCTACTAGTGTCACTACAGTGGCACACATACATGCATGTACCTCACTCTCTCTCTCCCTTTTCTCTCTCTCTCTCCCTCTCTCTCCTATATATGTGTGGATGCGTACTTACTCATTATACTATTTATAATCGTACTTATCTACTGCACTATCGGGGATCTGATCATCTGAATCCTTCGTAGTGTTTTAATTAAAATATACATCAAATCTGAGAAAGGTTGAAAATAGACCACAAAAGATTTTATTGAAGAAAAAATCCAAGGCCCACATCTTTTAGTGGAAGACGGATATTTTGAATCTGGGCTGATAACTTATCCTTTTAATTTTTACGAAAAATTTATATATGATTATTAATACGTATATCTATACAATAATAGTAGCTAAAGCGAACCTATATATTATTATAAATGGCACTATACATTTAATCTATTTAAAAGTTATCTTCTAAATTATATTTACTATTTTAAAGTTAACATTAACTGTTAGAGTACAACGATAGAGCATTGTCGTATTGCGCGCGTCAGCATGTTCTACTGTCTTTTCACACGTCTTTTATTTTGAAAACAGTTGAGGGTCCGGAGCGTCTCGTCGCACGAGCAGAGCGTGCAGTCGCACAGTATCCTTCATTATTCACGGACACGCATATATATTTATAAACCATATATTAGTTATAAAAGCCACTGTAATAAAGAATAAATAACATTAACTAATAAATTAAGACCAAGAATATATAATACTTATTTTCATAGCAACTATTTTCTTATAAACGGAATTTACTATTATATTTAAGATTAGTATACACGGAGAAAGAAAAAACGGACAAAATAACAACTAAATTAATAGGATCAGATCCTTGATATAAACTGCTACTCTTCTATAGAAATTACATGCATGTGAAAAGGGCCACTCTGATAGAATGAACTATCACGATTTCACGATTTTATGTTATCATTATAGTTAACAGTAAATACTATTTCCAAAATAAAATAAAAATAATAATAAAATATGTGGTGCACTTACACTGCAATAAAATAACAAATGAATTCAATGTAATCTTGAGTTGAAGTAGCAATATTCGAATTGCTAATTATTACAATATGATTAGTTTCAATTTCGTAGTTTTAGTATTATTCATATTTTCTACCTCAATTATTATGGGATGATATAATAGAATGCAGAACAGGATTATCTGAAATATTATATATTTAACAAACTATAAGTTTATAGTATATTAATATTACTATTTAATAAACTATATTATATATTTAATAAACAAAAGTTTGATTCAATTAAAAGATATTATATGGTTCAGGTGCGACGTTCTTCAAGGTTTACTATTTCTTTAAGAATAATAAGGCCAAATGTTATTCTTTGAATTTGCCAGACTATATTTACATAGCATAGTATTGCCCACAAAAATCGGTCTATACCCGTAGCAGTCCTGGGTGTTACATATACCGGCTTCTCCACAAAATTTATTCCTATATTAATATTAAGAGGATGAACTTCTCATAGTTACACTAATTCTACACATACTATTACAGTAGTAATTAGTTTAAATGCAAGGTTACGATTAATTAGTCTAAAATCGAGCTTTTCTTATTCAACTTTGTCACACAAGTCTCGGATAACTTTTAGAATGACTGACCTAAACGGATGATCAGATCACTGCTTGTATGTGGTTTATTGATTTCCTGCACGTTCGTGTAACTATTTAGAAGAGGTCGAAGACTTAAGAGATTATACAGGGTGATTCTAGTAACTGGGCCAAGCGATAACTCTTTTTTAAATAAATTTAGAACAAAATCGTAGAGGAAAAGTTTGTATTAGGTGAAAAGCTCTATCATCCTATGCACCGACTTTTTTCCCAAGTGCATTGGTGCATGTGCAAAGTGCAGTTGCACTGTTTTTTTAAATGGAACCACCCATTTTTTTTTACATAAACACGTTCCTTAAGCCATTCTGCAATAAAAACGTATAAGGGAAATCATCGAAAAAACAATAGTTTACGAGATATTTCACTTCATTCAAACAGGGTGATTCTAGTAACTGGGCCAAGCGATAACTCTTTTTTAAATAAATTTAGAACAAAATCGTAGAGGAAAAGTTTGTATTAGGTGAAAAGCTCTATCATCCTATGCACCGACTTTTTTCCCAAGTGCATTGGTGCATGTGCAAAGTGCAGTTGCACTGTTTTTTTAAATGGAACCACCCATTTTTTTTTACATAAACACGTTCCTTAAGCCATTCTGCAATAAAAACGTATAAGGGAAATCATCGAAAAAGCAATAGTTTACGAGATATTTCACTTTATTCAAACTCTTATAACAGATGCCCAAACCGTTCACTATCGCATTATCTAAACGTTTTTGGTCAGAGTTACGTTCCAATCATGTTTACTAACATCTCATACTCAAGGATAGGAACGTATTAAAAAATGTTTGCAAGCTAACGGTGAAACGTTCGAGTATCTGTTATAAGAGTTTGAATAAAGTGAAATATCTCGTAAACTATTGCTTTTTCGATGATTTCCCTTATACGTTTTTATTGCAGAATGGCTTAAGGAACGTGTTTATGTAAAAAAAAATGGGTGGTTCCATTTAAAAAAACAGTGCAACTGCACTTTGCACATGCACCAATGCACTTGGGAAAAAAGTCGGTGCATAGGATGATAGAGCTTTTCACCTAATACAAACTTTTCCTCTACGATTTTGTTCTAAATTTATTTAAAAAAGAGTTATCGCTTGGCCCAGTTACTAGAATCACCCTGTTTGAATAAAGTGAAATATCTCGTAAACTATTGTTTTTTCGATGATTTCCCTTATACGTTTTTATTGCAGAATGGCTTAAGGAACGTGTTTATGTAAAAAAAAATGGGTGGTTCCATTTAAAAAAACAGTGCAACTGCACTTTGCACATGCACCAATGCACTTGGGAAAAAAGTCGGTGCATAGGATGATAGAGCTTTTCACCTAATACAAACTTTTCCTCTACGATTTTGTTCTAAATTTATTTAAAAAAGAGTTATCGCTTGGCCCAGTTACTAGAATCACCCTGTTTGAATAAAGTGAAATATCTCGTAAACTATTGTTTTTTCGATGATTTCCCTTATACGTTTTTATTGCAGAATGGCTTAAGGAACGTGTTTATGTAAAAAAAAATGGGTGGTTCCATTTAAAAAAACAGTGCAACTGCACTTTGCACATGCACCAATGCACTTGGGAAAAAAGTCGGTGCATAGGATGATAGAGCTTTTCACCTAATACAAACTTTTCCTCTACGATTTTGTTCTAAATTTATTTAAAAAAGAGTTATCGCTTGGCCCAGTTACTAGAATCACCCTGTATAATACTTAAAACATTCCCTAACTCTAAAAATCTTAATCTACGTATTTAATTTAATTTCGTCAACTGGTATTCCACATCTTGCGGGATTCATAAGTAAGACAATTATTATAGAATCACCATTGAGCTATTCAGCTCACATTGATATTCTATTAACTAGAAATACGACGCAAGAGTTCGGCACGGAATCTGTGCGCATGTATGCATATATCTCACTCTCTCTCTCCTTCTCTCTCTCTCTCTCTCATTCGCTTTCTCAGTATGAATGCCGCATCGTAAATAGGGGCTTCACCCAAACTATGCACTCGCACGCGAGATAGGAATTATTGTTAATTAAACCCTGTACAATACAAAGAGAGCCGAGTCTTCTATTCGGGAATGGCAGAGGAGAATGTCACCGGACAAACTCACCGCGCTCCAAAGCTACCGACACTGCGAATCGCGACAACGTGCCACCGGGCCCGTTTCAGCGGAGGGGGTGGGTCCTGTGAGGAGGAAGCGCTGACCAGCCTCGGTTCTTTGAAAAGTAACATTGAGAGCTACAGCCAGGCCTACCGAACAGGGCTTAAACCACGTGGCGTGCCCCCTCAGAAAGTGACCAGCGGGTCACAGAGTGAATGAAGCGACCTTGATGCGATTAGAATTTTACACATGGAATCACACAAGAGTATGAATGTGTAGCTGCGCGCACTCGAGTATGAAGGGCCTGTAACCGAATTAAATGTAATAGAGTAGCGCAAAAAGTACTTGTATGCGAGAAGTGCATGGCACGAGCACAGTGAATGGCAATGCATCACGGGATGCAATGCGGCGACTCCACGCGCGGGAAGTCGTACTGGTGGCAGGGAAAACGGATGGGGCCCTGTTGGACCTCGGAGGTATGAAGCGTGTCAGAAGCACGTCACCTCGGAGGTATAAAGCGAGGTATGAAGGACGTCACCTCGGGGGTATGAAGCGATGCACTCTTACTCCGTGCATCGGGGTGTGTAGCGTTGCGCAACTAATTTAAGAAAATCTCAGAGATCTCCCCTCTCGGGCGATATACGAATAAGAATATTATATATAAGTTTCATTATACATAAGCGGGCCATTTATACAATAAGGGGATAGATTATAATGAGAAAGGGGAGGTCATCTGACGTCCGCTCCAGGGCCGCGGAGTAAAGCTCTCCTGAGCTGTGGATCCTCCCGGGGGAGCTCAGTACGCGGATCGGCAAGCCACAGATTGATTCAGCAAGCGACCACCGGGTCGACAGAAGTAGAAACAATCATGCAAAAGTAAAAATAGATATTGGCTGACCGAACAAAACCCGCTTGGCTACCGTCTTCCCACTTGCTGTTGCATATGAACAAGAAAAATACGCGAGTAAAAGTAGAAGCACTTTTGAATAACTGTAACATTTCTTCACATGGCAGGCCAAAGCAGCCTCGCTGATTAAAGCCAGGTCTCCTCCTGAGAGGGAAAACGCTCAACGGCTCATAAGTGTATTACACAAATGAGCGGTTGAGCCGACCCCCAGAAGGCGACGTAAGCGGCAGTCGCGAACAACCCCAACCCTAAACATGAAAAATAGACCGAGATACAGGAAACCGACGAGATGTATAAGTCGGAACTTCCTCGAATAGCTGCGAATAAAGTAACTCAAATCAAATTCCTTAGTCTCCCAACCTCACGAAAATATCGCGAAAGTAGCAAGTCACAAATATCTCACAAATCCCAAAAGGGCAACTAGCAGGGCACACCGAACTGGGCCGACACCTTCCCAGTTCTGAGGAGGGAAGTGTTGCAATGAGATGAATACGAGAGTATACGCCGTTGCAGCCCCACGCGACTTGGCGGCGCGAAAGCGATGCCCTGGAGCACCCTCTTCGGTAGAGTAACGTCTGGGTTTTAGTCAGTAGGAATCTGACATGTGTTGCCTCGCCCCAAAGAGGCCAGGAATCTTCCGAAGATTTCGTGGACGATAAAAAAAAAGGTGCATCATCAGTTGTAAGCCAAACTAACTATTCCAATGGTAACTTATACTTCTTCAAAACTTCTATAAAAGCATAAAAAAATCAGCTCTAGTGTTATATTGTGCATAGGGATTGTTTCCAAAAGTTCCTCACTTATTTTTAGATTAACATCATATCCGCAAGTACAAACGGCCAAATGAGCGATATTTCGAATATCTGTACTCTCGTCAAATTGAATACAGTAGGCTTGAAATGTTGATGTTGTTGAATTATGCTGATTTCTTAAATTCTCGGCTATTTCACCAGCTTTGCTAGCTACAGTATTAGTGTTTTTATTTAGCGCATGGTTTATTCTTTAAGTTGCATTAATTTGGATTAAAAATATCTTCTGAAACTTATGATTTTCTTAATAAATTCAAAACAGTGCTGCTACGGCGGACTTGCCCCGGAAGTGGGGCAAAACCGCACCGCACTTGAAAGTACGGTGTTTCTTCCTCGGGATTCACATTTTTGTCCAGTTTTTCCTCGGATTCGGTCACTAATTGTGCTTATTGGTATTTTATAGTACTTACTAGCTGTAGAAATATTCATTTGGCCAGCCTTAATTTCTGCCAATGCTTCAGCCAATAGTGCTTTGCATAGTGCGGTATTGTTTTTTTTTATATAATTTCGGACCATCGTGGGGTTGCAAAAGTATTACTTACTTATCTGTAACAGATAACGCGTCACAAGAAAAGGATATGAGTGGAAAGAGTTCATATAAGGGCTTTTGGGTAGCTTACAATTAGTGCTCGGGCTCGCCCAAGTCTAAAAAACTCAATATTAAACGCCTATCAAGAAGGGAATTTAATGAAACAGTGAGTAAGTAACAATTCTAATGTAACATTGGGTAAAGTCGTACTACAGTGCGGTTTTGCCCCGTGCTCAAATATTTTCACGGGTTAGGTTAACTATTATTTTATTAAAAAATATAAAATATCTAATATATTTTATTACTATAAAGGAAACTTACCTTACTATACTTTGTGCCTATCGAAGATAAACACATAGCTTTGTAAACTATTTGCTTAAATTATCGTTTTATAATGTTTAACTCAAATTTTGCTCTGTGCCTGGAAACACCATGAACTTTGTCGAACGAGTTAAACGGAGGAATTGCAGAATAATTGGCGGCCCCCTATGTTGATCATTTAATACTAAACAAAGGAAGAATTCTACCTTACAGTTGGTACAATAGAACGTATATTCGAATAAATAAGGGCCTAGTCCGGATTTGCCCCGTGTACGGATTTACCCCACTGCACCTTAACTAACTTTTACAGCAGCTATATTGTTTTCAACAGATTTAGTTATTGTTTGTTTGTACACTTTGTTGTTTTTGAAGAATTGATTTCAATTCCGACAATTTATCTTCACGAATTTGTGTCATAGAATTAAGATTATATTCCTTAGCATCACCCTTGTAAGGGCAGGGCAGAGACAGGTCGCGCTGCGAATTATACGCGGATACAAAACGGTATCGCATGACGCCACCTTGCTCTGGGCGAAAATGCTGCCATTCCAGCTGCTGGCCGAGACCCATTCTAAATGGTTTTATTACAAACGCAGCGTTGCCGCAAACAGTAGAGTAGCTGAAGCAATAATCCTTCCCGCCTTTGATTCGTGGATGGGTGGAAATGAGGGAGCATTAACTTTCCGGGTAACACAGATCATGACCGGTCATGGTTCGTTTGGTTACTACCTCTATCGGATAGGCAAAGATCCAATGGCATCGCGAAGAGATGCCTGGGATGCTTTCGCGGCTTTCTGCGAGGATCTGATGTCCAGAAAGCAGGCGGCGGAAAGAGAAAGAGTTAGAAACCCTTCCTCGGTACGCAATATCCTGAACCGGAATGGGACTAACTTGCGATTCGCGGGATGTGCGCGGCGGCCGCCGTAACAAGCGGTAATCGCGTCGCGTTACCAATACACCCTGTATTCTGCTTCATCACGGGATGGACTATGCGGGTCTGTCCCGTGACGGGGGAGAGATGTATGTACGATTTTTGTACAAATAATAGCGTAAAAGAGTGTGAGAGCGCGTTACCACCGTGTAAGGGCCTAGCGTCGCGACGCCAGTGTGCACAGTGACGTCTCGACAACATACTTGCAGAGAAAAGGAGCGGGGGCTCCTGGAATCAACGCACACGTCATTACGGTGAATGAAGTGGAACATGCGTACTCCTTGTTTTGCGGTATGATTTATCCGTTTATCCGTATATACCATAGTATGCTCGTTGGTCCAAAACCTCTCTGCCCTGGGGGAGGCATCTATTGTCCTCATAGCTTAATTTATTTATTTTTCCGATTCCTTCTACGAAGAAGTCACTTGGCCGAGATATCGTCAACCTGACCTTCGACTCTCCTACCAACCGATCTCCCTGACTCCATTTTCTATTACGTCCCCACCAGAAGTGTCTCTCCCCGCAATGCATCAAGACGCTCTGTCATCCAAATACATCGCGCGGAGACTAACCGCTACACTGCCTCTTTTTGCTCACTGGTGATCGGGCGCGGTCTCTTTTTTCCTCGTTTTTTCCGAGCCGTGGGTGAGGGCTGCTGCGGGCCTATGCTAACGTAGATGTCGTGCCAGCTCCTACCACCCAGTAGAGAGTACCGGTAGTCGTTTAGTCAGTGAAACCTGACACAACCAGCAGTTCAGCCCCGTTTCTGTTGGTGTCTTTTTCAAGATTCTCCATTGCAAAAGAAAAGAGATTATATTCCTTAGCAACAGAAATCGAGTTTTTATATGTCAGCCATAATATTGTATTCTTGTTTTGGAGAGAAAGATGTTGCAGTTCCCATTTTTTTTTTAAATTACTGTAGGGAAAGTATGCTAGGTTCGGGTCGTGACGCGTAATTTTTATCCCCAGCTGTCTGAGGAAAGCAGTTTGCGAAATGTATGAGTAAGACCACATGAAGGCGCTGAGATGATGTAGGCCCTGGACAATTGACGAGAGACACTGTAACTGATTGAGTTACATACCCACAGGGCAGCCCCGGCATACTCAAATCTCGCGGTAAGCGTCCGCCTCATGGAAGGGTGCTGGCAGCAATTTGGTAGAGGAAGAATAGGGAATAGGTAATAAAAGGAAGTGCGCAAGCGAGGAGGGAGAAAGGGAGGGAGCAAACGCTGCACCTTGTGATGACACAATTCAGACTTTTTCAGATTTTTACATACAAAATCTAACTGGTAAAAGCATAGAAACAAAAAATCGGATCAGAAAAACATCGATTTAATTCTAAAGGGATTGCACATCAGTAATGCCACTTTTTCCTAACAATAAGATGAGATGAGAACTAACATCTCTCTGAAATTTTTTTTTCCACTAGGTTCCGAGAAAAATTCAGTCAGAACATACGATTTGACAGAATAAAAATGTTGGGATTTAGAAAAAAATAGAACTAAGCGTTTACCACAATCGGACTAATTTAAAAAATTCTTATATCCATGTGTTTTTTTGAGATTTTTTCAAGAAAATCGAAGGGGGTACACATCTCGAAAAAAAACATTTTTTGGTTCAAACTAAAAGCAAACGATGAAGGAAATAATTTAGATTAAAATTATATTTTTTTCTTGAAAGAGCATACTGAAAAAAAAAAATTAAAAAAAAAGAACAATTCAATTGATCCATTTTTCGCAATGTTATAACCATTTGAAAATAAATCCTCAAAATTTGAGAAAGTTCATATTTCAAAAACGGATATTAAAAAGATTTTAAAGAAATTATGAACACGTTTTTCATCGATCTCAAAAACATGAAATTTTGAAAAAACTCGAAAGTGGCTGATTTGGTATGGAATGCCTCATACGCATCTATTATGGTAATTTGTACACGGTAATCGAAAGATTTCGTGTATGCTTTAATCTTGCTCTTTGGCCACTTTCTATACTCTTCAAGCGGGGCATAAAGTTTGGTGCATAAGTTGTTTTCGATATAATATGAGACGATAATTATTATAAATGTTCTCAAAACGTGTTTGTACTTGATTCTATTAGTAATTTAACAATTACAAAAACCTTATACAATCCCCAACTCTTGCGTTTTCGAGCCTCATCCCTCGGATAGAAGACCCATATGCGAATCCCTTTAGCCCTTTCGTCATTATGTCCGCCAAATTTTTGCTTGACGGGACCTATGACAATCTGACTGATTTTTTCTCTACCTCTTCACGGACTACATGATACGATATATCAATATGTCTGGCCCGCAAATTCTCTACTCTGTTTTTCGACAATTCGGGAGCGGCTCTGTTATCGCAATACACTTCACATTCTCCCGACAGATCTTCATACAATTTCTAACTCATTTAGGAACATATTTAACCATTTCGCCTCTTTCACTCCGGATGCCAACGCTACATATTCAGCTTCCATTGTGGACGTGGATATGCTTTTCTGTTCAGGCAACGTCCATTGTACTATGTTAGATCTTATCTTTACAATTAGACCCGTAAATGAATGTCTGTCGTCCGTATCCCCTGCCCAATCTGCATCACAATATATTTCAATCTTTGGTCTCTAATGGCGTTGTCACCCCTCTGCATTCTTTCATGTTATATTGAACGAGTAATGACTCTACATGTGTTGTTAGACTTAATGTAACTACCTTATCATTTCTATCTACCTTAACACCGAACATATGACTTATCTCACCTAGATCTTTGGTTTCATATTTCTCACTAGTACTTTTAACTACGCCTCTAATCAATGCTGATTCGTTTGAAAATAACAAAATATCATCTACACATATTATTGCAATGGTCCAGTATCCTTTCATATAAACGCAATTTGACGACTGTAGTCTTTTGAATCCTTGCTCAACAAGAAAGCTGCCCAATTCGACATTCCAATTTCTTCCTGACTGCTTTAACCCTTTCGCTATGGCGGTCCGTTCCGCCTAAGCGACTCCACTGAACGGGGCGCCGCACCGAAAATCTACACAGAGCGCGTGCACAGTCTCTGGCGTTCTGAGTTACGGCTTACGCCTGACTATCGTCGTTGTGCGCGGCTTGACGGGTACGCGTCTTGAGAGATGTAAAAGAATAAGTTGTAATGTAGTGTGGTGGAATTTGTGAATTCAATAGAACTAGATAGATGTGTGTTTGGACGAAAAAAAAAATGCAAAGTAGCTGATTAGCTGCGATGGTTACTTTCACTAAACGGAGCAGAGTGTAAAGATGAATAAATAAGGCGCGCAAAATAGTAGAAGGAAGGAGGGTTATCAAAGAGTAAACACTTACGTGACGCAAGTTTTATTGCACCCGGTGCAACAAGAAAATCAAGAAAGGGCCGGGACTGATAGAAATTGGTTCGCGACGACGACGGCTATCGCCGCCGATAGGCCCTGGCGGTCTCTCCGCGCTCGACGGATATATCCGGCGGTAGGCCCCGGCGATCGTTTCATGCCGTCCGACATTTATCCGTCGGCAGGCCGTGGCGGTCGCTTCGCGTGCGCCGGATATATCCGCCGATAGTAGCGAAAGGGTTAAACCATAAATACGTCGGTTTACTCTGACTACTTTTTCTTCCTCACCGTTGCGCATTGAAGTTTGTTTCATAAATATCTCTTCTTCTCTAAGCTTCGCATAGAGATATGCACATTTAATGTGTAGCTGTCTAGTACACCAACTGAAAGTAACTAAAATTGCTATTAAAAGTTAGCGCATTCTATACCTACTTCTTGAGAACAACTCTGTGTCACTAATCTTGCTTTGTACCTTTATACCTTACCTTTGCTGTCTTTCTTTAACTTGAAAACCCATTTACTACCTATGCATTTTTTACCGGGTGGCAAATGATCTATCGGCTCCCAGGTTTTCCGTTCCATTAGGCTGTTTAGTTCGTCGGTTATTGCAAGTATCCATTGACTTCCTTGTCGAGATGACATGACCTCCTTCAATGTATTTGGTTCCCTGATATCCATGAAATTTAGTTCAATGCTCTTCCTCCATGGGAGTCACTTCATCTTCTTCCGCTTGGTTGGATTCTGTTTGATCCTCTTCGGGATGTCCTTTTCTACCATATGGATTTGTGACAACCTTCTTAGATCTGCCAACCTTTCTTTTTGACTGGGCATCCTCTACCTCCACTATCTCTTCAGTAGCTTTAGTTTGCGCTTCTGGCTCTTGGATCTCTTCTTCTCCTCCTCCTCCTCCTTCTTGTTCTTGCCAAAAATGATCAAGCCTGTACTTGTAACTGTCATCTTCTCGGTGTAACCATTTATATCCTGCCTTACTTTCCTCAAAGCGGATATGCGTTGTCCCTATGACGTCTTGGTTCTTTGGACACCATACGCGGTAGCCTCGTGTCTTGGAAGGTGTACATAAGCCAGTTCCCCATATGCTTTTAAATGCCGCACACTCGGAGTGCGTCCTGTCCATATAGCATGTGGCACTTAGTCTTGAAGAGATGTATGACATACACGATTTTTAAAGTAGGCAGTTGTCGCAACAGCCTGAGCCCAGAACCTTTGAGGTAATCTTGCTGACTTTAGCTTTGATCTCACTAAATCTAATAATGTTCTACTGGTGCGTTCTGCTATTCCATTCATTTGAGGAGTTTCAACGTTTGTTCTCTCATGTTTTATGCCCTTTTTCTCAAAATAATCTGTCATTTCTCTATTGCAATATTCCCTTCCGTTGCCTAAACAAAATCTCTTGATTCTGTTGCCAGTTTCCAATTCTATTCTTGCCATATATTTCTTGATGTGTTCTTTAACTTCATCCTAGAGTTCAAACATCTGACTGTAGTGTGTCTTGAATAATCATCAATGAAAGTTGCAAAATATTGTTTTCCACTCAATGACTTAACTGGTATAGGTCCACAGATATCTGAGTGGATGAGCTCACAGATTTCATTTGATTGAAGACCCTTGATTCTTCGACATAGTACTTTTGTTGATTTCCCGGTGCAACAATTCCCACATATGTTCTCATCCATTGTTGTGTTTTCAAACCCATGGGCACTGAATTGTCTTCTGATTTAAGTGACAGAACCTACGATGCCATAATCCACTATCTTTCAAGGTTAAATTATGAAATTGCACTGACTCCTCTGGATTTATAACAGTCTTTTTACTCGTGCTACGTACAGATCATTCTTTCTATCTGCTATACACATAACTTTACCACTTCTTATGTCAAGAACCTGTGCTTTTCCCTTTCTAATAACAAATTCTTTTCCTCTCAGTTCTATTTGAGAAACGGACATCAAATTCTTCTTAACATCAGGTATGTAACACACATTGTGCAGTGTCACATACTGTATCTCTCTGTCAACAAAGATATTGATTACTATCTCACCTATACCTTTGGCTTCAAGGGTGGCATTTGCTTGCCCACTACGTTCTGCTGCCTGATTAACTGGCTCTACCTGAGTTTTCTTCAAGTTTCTCTAAATGTAGTGAACCAATCTCTATGTTTGCACACATGGTGCGTACAGCCAGTATGTAACAACCATGTCTCTTCAAAGTCCATGTTCTTTAATGATGGCGTTGTGCAAATATCCAGGGTTGTCTTCTCTTCTTCTATTTTCAAAGTTTGGGTGATAGTTCTGGTTCCCAGTTTTGTTCTTTGACCAACAATTCTTTGCTTTATGCTCACGTTTCTTACAGTATGAGCAATAAACAATTCTTGTTTTGCTGGATGAGCCTTGAGCATGGCTTGTGTTACTGTGTGTTGCTCGTCTAAGTTCCTTTCCAACCTGCAATGCCTTTAAGTGTTCTCCCTCATCATTGTGGCATCTAGATTTACATATGTCAAATTCGGTTAAGAGCGACTGTTATTTCTGCTGACGTAAATTGATCATCTGATAAGTTGGCCAGTGACATGTTCAGATTTTCATAGTTTTCTGGTAAGTCTGATAGTAGAATGTATGCCATATCTTCATCCTTAATTTCAGATCCAGCTTCATTTCTTTTTCAATTCTTCTTCCTTCATTTTGGATTGATAAAGCTGCTTCTTGAGTTAGAATATTCTTACTCTGGATTTGGGTTGATGCACTTGTTCAAGAGATTTCCAGGCCTTATGGGCGTAGATGCATTCTTCTATGTGTACTTGCTGATTTGAGCTCTATGTGTAAGCCAATGGCTACGATTGCTTTATCTTCTTGTGACCGGTACGTCTTTTTCTGGTCAGCCGTTGCCGTTTCTGATAAAGTCCGTTTGCCGAGAGCGCGGTCCAAAAGCCCTTTGCTCTTACGTACCATTTCATCTCGATTTTCCACGTGGGATAATTGTTATCTGCCAATTTGGCAATATCGAAATCTGTATTACTCATTTTTGTCTACGGATCGTAATTGTCCACGTGGCGTACTTTGAGGTTCTGTAATCTTACTTTACGTTCCTGGGCCCATAACCATGTGAAACGGATACGATCTCGTGGTAAGCCGGGATTAAGTAAATGAATGTAGTCTTCGTTGATATCGAAATATGTTTATTCTAAAGTTACTTATATCAAGATTTAGTTAAGCAGTGTCGCAGCGATATCGACGGTCTCATGGCGCCGAAGAAAGTGAACGAGACAAGTGCGGACCGGCAAGGACATGGTAGAAAACAAAGAAGCAAAACGAAAAACAAAATACATTCTTCCTAGTAGCACCGCTAAGGCGGGCAACGCAAGGCGCCTCGTACAATTTGTTACAAAACAAAGGGCATAGCCGGGTAAGATAGTGAAATGTGCCCCCAAACCGATCGAAATTCTGAATGAGTCATTCGATAGCTTATGAAAAAATAAACATTTTTGTAAATTTTCAACTTTGAATCTCGACCGTGGGGGGCGCGGGGGGGGGGGGGGGTGTAAAATGTACTGTCCGCTTCTCCCACCATTTTCTTGGAATCTAGTGCATAAAAAAATTCGAAAGAAATCAGTGCTATATCTAGTAATGGCGCGCATATTCGACATTTTTTTCAGATTTTTACATAAAAAATCCAATTGGTAAAAAAATAAAAACCGAAATGTCAATCAGAAAAACATCGATGTGATACCGAAGGATGTAAGTAATATAATATTACAATCAACATCTCTCTGATTTTTTTTATAATTTTTGCTCACCAGTTATATTATTTTTAGGAATATCGATACGTGCTTCTCTGTTTCTTGCCGAATACTGACTGACTGACGCTCTCGAAATATGAAATAACGGGTTTGTCCCCAAACCATTTTTACAACAGGTAAATCAAAGAGATCGACGAACCTATAAAAAGGACACAATATGACAGGTGCTTTGGCAATTTTGCGATTTTAAGTACCAACTATGGATTAAATGATGCGTGACATTTCAAAGATTATTATAAAACAATAAAAAAAATAAATAAAAAAAAAATTACATGGTGGCCAGACCGCTTAAGTGACACACAAGAGCCGGTGGCCAGGTGTGTATGATGACGGCCTGAGGATCCAAAGGTTGCGGGTGCGAGTCCCGCACCGGTGACCGTTAATTTTTCTGCGCCGGTCCTACAGAACATAAGGCATAACCGCATTTACAAAAATAACAGAACTTCATTTCATTGCGACTTTCTATATAATTTCAGTAACTCGTTACAGTTAGTAACAAGGTCAACTCTACGTATGTGTACAATCCTAGTGCGAGTAATTACGAGTTGGTGCTGTTGATCCATTTTACGTTTCCTATAACTCGCGTGCAAACATTTGTCAACCATCTACGGCTGCGTTACTAAGCATACTGTTACGGTCGTGAAGAAGCGTTGAAGTTGGCAAGAAGCAGACAGATCGATAAATTATAACATTAGAAAAACATTGTCGATGTAGTTGCTAACGAGTCTGGGTCTGACCAAGAGAGGTATAGACTTAGTTTTGTAAAATATATTATCCGTTATACCCTTTTACATACCAAGATGTCCCATTCACGTTGCAAGACATTTGAGTAATATACGTTAGAGTCTTACAATCAGTTAAATACTGGCACTGTCTCTGGAGCTGTGAACAGCAGAACTATCCGGTAGGCACTTTCTAAATATCATGCAGAAGTGCTGTGCTGGTCGACGTTTCCGATGGTAGAAGTTTCGATTGTTATGGGAGCTGGGTTCGTTTTAACCCTCCGACTACTGTGCCTGGGTCACGGTACCGGTATGGCTTGGCTGCGGAAACGCAGACATTCTAGCAAGACGTTCGCTACTTGGGCCGATGTCACCGGCGCGGCGTTGGTCAATTGTTCTCAAAGCGATAACGCATAAAAGATCTTTTGAAGTGGGCCGACGGCATCCGGCGAGCAGCTCGCTTGAGCCGTCACGGATTGGTATTAGGCGCCACCGCTGAGTTCGGTAGTCCGAGGGTTAATCCAAGCACCTGAGTGGGTGAGGCTGCCGAAGATGAATGCGAGAGCACATGTCTTATGCAGACTCTTGCCCCTCCGGCAAACCCCGCGAGTAGAGAATCGTTAAAGTTTTAATCAGTAAGAATCTGACACTCCTGCTCTTCCCCCTATGAAAGCAGGGCTCTTTCTAAAGATCTGTCCACGTAAAAAAAAGTGCTGCGCGGGGGTATTAGAAGTAGTCTGTGGAATGGAGAGAACGGCAAGACTACCTGACGAATTTTATTTGCTCAGCTTCTATGTGAAAGAATTCTCATTTTACCATCTTCTTTCAATAATTTCGAAATCAGATTAAACAAATTTTGTATTAAGCGTTTGAATAATTTTATTATCACAACTGGATGTACCTATAATAAGTTTTAGCGTAAACATTATGTCTTGTGAGTATTGTTTCAATAACATTGCGACACGACATCATGACGAATCGCATAAATATTCGCGCAAACTGTCTCGGACTAACAATATTTACTAAAAAGAATGGCGATAACAATAGCAAAATGGCAATTTAACAACAAGAGGAGGACTCAGGGTTGCGGGTCCCCGATTTTGTTTAAATGCACAGACCTGCTTTAGCCGAAAATATTGGACACGTGTTTTGCCAGGAGTGGCCACACACAGCCATTTTTTAAAAAAATCTAGGTCAAAAACCAACATTTTTCGTTCGCGTCGAATTTTTGCAGTCGCGTTTATATAAACAATTTTTAAAAATATGCATTGTGAATAAGTTCTATATTTATTCGGTATTCATCAAAGCGGCGTACCAGAGTAAGTATGGTACTAGCGTAGTAATTGAAGGTCCAGGATTCAATTCTCCGTAGGATTTTGAGTTTTTTTTTTCGCACATTCAAATTTTCCTTTTCCAAGCGCGGTTTTAATACGTTAATATACTTAAAAGCAATCATATTTTATTACATTCCATCATTTTGCCGACGTTTTTATTTCGGTTTCTGCAAGAACAAACTACATATAGGATTATCCAGATTTGAAGAAACCAATGAAAACGAATAACCCAAGCCTGATTAATTTATTGATGTAATGTAATAACGGTCGCGTGGATGGAAGCGGTATACCCAGGTATCATTCGCAATGAGAGTAGATTATCTGAACTTCTTGCTAATAACTGCCACTCATGATGTACCTCATGGTGTTGGACGCGGTTGATATGGATTGCGTGTCCGGTATGATGAAGGTGATGAATTACAATATGAAAGCGACATAGTGAGTGATGCAAATCGAGAAAATTTATTGTTAGAATAAGTACACAAGTCGACTCCTGCCTCAAGTATTGAATTTTACTCTACGTCCCCACTGTCCAAGAAAGGAGAAATGCAACACACCACGTTGATAGAAAAAGTAAAACCTACAACGATTGCACGACTTGATCCAGCCTGGTGTTTGAAAACGTTAGAGATAAAGAAAGGGTTTCACATAAAAAGAAACACCAAATTTATAGAGGGGAGGAAGAAATAGCCACGGGTAGGACAAATTGTGATAAATATGCTAACATCGAACAGTGGACTCGAAATCGCTTGATTGAAGAAAGAGATATTCGCGCTTTTATGTCAATTTGTGTAAAGTATTTCTGTGTTTGTAAAAACCAAGTGGTTGTTTTGATCCCAGGATTACGCATCACATATCAAAATTGCCTGCTGAACTGAAAAATGTTCATCTAATCTAATGTGTACAAAGTCACACAAATTTATGAAAGTAAAACACGCTGACTATTCAAATCATATTTTCAAACCATATGTGAAGAACAATAAAGGTTCGGTTCCTGATTCGTGGACTGGTCAAGTAGGTCCGAGCGCAAATAATGAGAAGATTCTGAATGCCAATAATGATAGTTGGTGCACTTTGCAAGTTATTCCGTCTCACTGCACACCGGTATGTGAGCCTTGCGATGTATACAGGGTGAGTCAGAATTCGAGGGAAAAAAATTGAGGGGTGGTAGAGCACATGAATACAATAACTTTTTGTCAAATAATATATGGGTCGGGACTCAACGGATAAAAAGTTACAGGGCATTTTTGCACCGTCACATTTAACGCGCTGACTGCTACGCGAATTGATGAGGAAACAACCGTTAGCTACGCGCGCCGCTCATAAATCAATAATATTAGTGTTATTAAAGTGTTTGTGAAATATCTGCTCTCATTCTTGTGATAATTCTTTAACACGTTCGCCGCCAGGTCAATCATCGACGACGCGCGCGACAATCAGCACGTTAAATGTGACGGTGCAAAAATGCCCTGTAACTTTCTATCCGTTGAGTTGCGCCCCATATATTATGTGGCAAAAAGTGCTTGTATTCATGTGTTCTACCACCCCCTACATTTTCTCCCGCGAATTCTGTATATATCCTGTATATACGCTAAAACTTTCTGTTTTTTTTTTGCGCTGTAGACCATTCCCCGAACTAAATCGATGTAAAGTTATGTACTAAATATACATATAATACGATGTATTTTACCAATAGAACACCAAAGTTACAGAAAATGTACTTATAAAAATATTACTAAGACTCAAATAATAACAGACACTGGAAAACAGAACCTAAGTATCAGGTGTCCTTACCACACTAATATGTATACGGGAAAGGGTAGTTGGACTCTTTAGGCGTATCCTGTTGTAGGCATAATTAAAGAGGCATCTACGGAAGCACAATTACAAGACCAATCCGTCATCCATGTACGCTCCTATAATGAGGACGCCTATTTTTACTAACTGCTCAGCTGTTAGGACGTATTCGGCAAACAAGGTCTCGTGAAAATCTTACAAGAGTTAGTGCTATAGATCGCTGCTTTGCCATGACCTTGATCATTGTACCGCGATTTTGAAAACATTTAAAGATTGACATGACAAATCACTGGACGAAGAAGTAAATGCTATGGCGGACTATCTATTTTTGAGATGTGTAGAGGCGCATAAACTGAAAAAATTCGGACGCGGGTGGACCGGGATTCCAACCCGAGTCTCCTGACTATCGGTCGGTTGCCCTAACCACAGAGCTACCCAAGCCCTTCCTTTATACAAACTCCTTCCGTTCATGTCCCTTTGTTCTGACACGTATACTCCTACAGATTGAACAGATGTCGGGTAAATCAACCAATCAATAAGCACGAGACAACTGTCACAATATGCAAGATCAAGAACAACAAAACATCTGGGTATATCCTGATTGTGGACCGAATGTTTAAAGTATTGGCCTTACCTGAAATCCAGTCTATAATTATATTACCTAATGCAAATTTTCGAATAGATTATTTTTCACAAGCATGAAAATGAGCCGAATGTATACTGTGGCGACCCTACTCTAACGCCAGATGTCGCACGACCATCACTCCACGATCCTCTTTCTCGCTAGTACTCGATCGCTCCTCGATTCGTACAAAATACGATCACCGAATTTAGCGAAGGCGCTCTAACACCGGGCAGCAGCGTATAGGGCAGGATCCGTCGGCATAGCCCTATTGAAAAGTCCGCCGACGGATCCGGGACGAAACGCAACACTCTTCAATACAGTTGACCTGAATAATCTTATGATCTTATTACTAAAGTCATATCTTATGATTTCCAGCTATAACTTTAAATCCAGACGTGCTACGACAATTCTGAATGTAAAATCGGAATCAGCGCACCCTATTACACTATGCAACAATAAATTTGCTACTGGTTGAAATTAATGTGAGTCTTATGTCATAGGGTGCGCTGATTCCGATTTTACATTAATTTCAACCAGTAGCAAATTTATTGTTGCATAGTGTAATACTATCGAGGCCCGACAAAAATCACAACCTACCACCATCGCACAGACCTGTCTCTTTATAATTATAATAGATGGAATCATATCCAAAGTGGTCACAAAAATAATATATGAAAGAACTTTGTCAACAATGAAAGAAATAATACCAAACCACTCATTCGATTTTTGTGAAAAAGGTAATACCATTGATTTAATACACCGCCTAATTTTATTCTCCCATATTGCGCTTTTTTCATACAATTAGAGAATGCTTCGAGTAACGATGACATAAGACACTAGCAGAAGAACTATCAACATATTCTCTTCGTTTGCGTGCACCTATGTCACGACAAAACAGAAATCGCGCAGATATCTCTCGTAGAATGACTTCTTTATTATATCTACGTTGCAAACATTCCGACATACCGAAGTATACAAAACACAACGTTCAAGGAAGATAAATGTATCATATCCGTTCACGAAAATGTCAACACCATCCCATAGCCACTACTAACAACAGTATTCGCAACATTGCATATACCTTTCGAAAATACAATCAAATATGAACTTACACATGGACAGACAGCTTTGACAAACGGAATTCAAACCACACATTAAAAAAACTGAAAACCAACAAGCAAAAATCGTCCCGTCAGTCCTAGAGACATTCTACTACGTTAAAAGCGATGGCATTTGCAAAACGCGCAAATATATGTTTAGTTTGAGGAAAAATGAATCAACTTTCCAACAAACACAAACTCATAGTTGCAAGTGACATTTTAATACATAATAATAAACTCCTACAACTATACTGTGTCCTTGGATGGAGAATTACGATATGTTAATTCAACTACAATTATTTTGTTGTTACTCTAAATAACCGTATACTACCTGTATAACCGCAACCAATTATGAATAAATTCGTACTTATAAAGGTTGTCACAATATTAACGCAAGATTTGAATTTGTCTCCATTCGTGCAGTAAAGTGTTGGCAACTCTGTTAAAAAAAAAACATTTGACAGCTGATAGCTTGCGGTTAATAAAAATGGAACACAATAGAACTGTGAAGTTGTCATATTTTGAATTAAGGCTTAAAGAGAGCAGTGACGACCACAGGTGGGGAGAAGGAAAAAGAGTGGGGAGTAGGGGCGTAGAGAAAGACGAGTTGTGATAGAGACATGTAGCGTGAAAGATGTATAAAATAAAGTGTAAGATATTGAAATAAATAAAAGGTCCAGTGTTAAGTAGTGTGAAATTGTAATTGAGTCCAATGGATGCCATCTCCCTCACAAAAATAACGTGTTTTTATTGTTGAACAATATTTCAAAACTAATGAAAGTCTGGCGATCACCGTTCGAAAATTTCGTACAAAATATTGTCGGAATAGTGAATTATCTTCGGCGGCTGTGAAGAGAGTAATTGAAAAATTGAGGCAGACTAGATCAATTGGTGATGCTGAAGTCACTGGTTGTCCAAAAACAACCCGTTCAAATGCAAGCCATTCAAAACAGTGCGTGAGAGCGTAGGTGGAAATCCAGGAACATTAATTCGATGTCATGGACAAGAACTGCAAAGTTCAAGAAGCTCTCTATAGGGTATACTCACTGAAGATTCGCGTCTCCATGCTTACAAAGTTCAATTGACACAACAGCTGAAGTCTAATAACCATGCACCGCGAAGAGAGTTTGTTGAATGGATTATTGAGCACCAACAAGCGCCGATTTTTCGAACAAAATCATTTTCAGCGATGAAGCACATTTCCACCTTGATGGCTTTGTCAATCGTCAAAATTGCCGCATTTGGAGTTTAGAGACACCACATGTGGTTGCCGAAAAATAAATGCATCCTCAACGTATTCTCATCCTCACTGTTTGGTGCGGATTTTGAGCTGGAGGCATCATTGGACCATATTTTTTCGAAAATAGAGATGGTCAAGCAATGAATGTTACTGATGCTCGATATTGCGATAAAGACGGTGCCATATGCCATTCAGCCCGAGAAACAATTCAATTACTGCATGATACCAAGTCCAAGGTCTATGTCAACAAGCCCACAAGAACACGCGTGCATTGAAAAAGGAAATTCAATGCTGAATCAACGAAATTCAACCAGATTTATGCAAAATGGTCATGGAAAATTTCGACGAAAGCGTGCGTTTGTGCCAGCAATGCCGTGGAGGCCGTTTGCTCGATGTGTTATTCCATACATAACCCTATCTTGTGTATTGTTCGATTCAATAAAAAAATAACAATTTAAAGGAAAATAACTGTGTTTTTATTAAATTCAATTCTTGCGATAATATTGGGACACCCTTTATAAGATGTACACCGGTGCGCATTGGGAAAGCTTTCGTTTTTACAATATCTCAAAAGTTCTTAACCCCAAGCTACAAAGAAGCCCAAATTTGCTGAGAAAGTTTATACAATGGTGAAAGGCTTACAGAAACTATTGATGCAATGTCAGCCATTACAACATTCCGACTAGTCAAAATCGCAAAAAAATACTCGAAGAAATTATAAGTAAATTGCAAATCTTTCGAAATTAATTACTCTGACTAAAAGGATCCCATTATCACCTCCCCACTTTTCGGTATGCAAACAGAAAAGTAGCAGTCACTCATTAAGTTAAATTGGTTCCTACCGCCGAGAAATCCAAACATGTTAGCGTTCGACAAGGTACATATTTAATATAACTGATTGCCACTGACGTTAAAACGCAGAGCATTATACGCCCATTTTTTTATCTTTTTTTGCGACGGTGAGACCATTAATAAGACGATAGGGATTCGGAAGGCCGAAGCGCGGGTAGTATTGAATTTCACTCAAAAAAACACCATCTGCATTGGCCTCCAGCATTTAGCGCCGATCCTCACAAGTTTAAAATAAAATAATGCCAAAATTATTGAAAGATCGCGTCCGGTCGCCACTCAGCAAGAAAGCGCAGTGTGGCAATCAGTCTTCGCGCAATGCACCCCAAAGGCAGAGTAATGTTGTAAGTAGTAGAACCAGAAAGTTACCACAAGATTACGGTTCCACACCTTATTATTATGTTAAGTACACCAGCGATAGCGAAAGGCACGGTGGAGACAGACAAGCTCCTTATTGTAGCTGGCTTGTAGACGCTGATTGTACTTATATACCCACGTATCCGTAATTCACGTAGTAATGAGATAGAAACCACTCAACCTGTGGGCAAGCGTGCTTAAGGACTTGCTCGGTCCCATCTCATCGTGCAGCTAGCTCTTAGTTTTTACATTCCTCTCCGCGACAATCTTTCCCGAATAAAGTAAGTAAAAATACGACATGATGCATCTAAATAAGTACTACGATTTAACGACCTTACTTTCAAACTCTACCGCCGAAACATTTCCCATGATACATGTTTTCACACCTATTGTACACTTGACAGCGTTGCACAACAAGTAACAGGTTTAGTACAAGCTGGCACAATGTGTAAAAAAATCTCTACGAACTCTTTAGGTTCTTTCTTGCCACAATCATATTACTATTAATGTTGTTTTGTGGACACCATGTGCCATAGATATTAAAGTTAAGATTAACTATAATGGACAACAACATTTATGAATTGAGCACGCCTAATCTCTTTCGTGCCTAAACCAAAAATAGTAACGAACAACAATATTTGTTCTTATGTTTAACAACGTACGTTTCATATTCTAATTTGTTAATCAAACGGTGTTCCTTTACACCTTCAGCCTTCTTCACGGCCGTAACAATATACTACGTAGAATATGTTAATAACAAGTTGTGATTTCCATATTTTTTAAATCTACACATGATTGTATCGAATATTTGTAGAGAAAAACGGGAATAAAAGGAATGTGCAGAGTAGATGTTTGAGAAGCATGTGTAATGACGTACGTGTTCTCGCCGATGAGAAAAATGAATGAGGAATGGAAGATTAAAAATGTAACACGACTTGCGGTGAGAAAATGCTGTCGCCTTTTAAATAAACAGCTACTATTTTAAATGAGCATCGTTGCGTACATGACTTGTTAAAATATTACAGAAATTTAAAAAACCAGTAAGTACGGGTGTTGTAATTTAACAAGTATTGTACGACATTAAGAGGAATGCCGTCTGTTGTGTACTCTATCCAATATAAACAAATAGTATGCACTATTCTACTAGGCTGCTCGGCGTACCAAATATAGGGTGTCTCAAAGTTAAGGAAAGATTTGAATTTGCCGCCATTTTTGCAATAAATTTTTGGCTACCCTGAAACAAGAACAATTTTACAGCTGACAGTTTAGAGTTAGTAAAAATGGAGCGTTATAACGGGTGTCCCGTAATTAACGGAAGGTTTGAATTAAACAGAAAACACAGTTTTTAGTGTTTAGATTGTTATTTTTTTATTGAATCGTAAAGTATATACGATAGGGTTATTTACAGAATATCATATCGGGCAAATGGCCTCTACGGCTTTGCTGGCGCATACGCACCCTTTTGTCGAAATTTGTCATGCCCATTCTGCATAATTGCAGCTGAATTTCGTTGATGCAACGTTTAATTTCTTCTTGTAATGCACGGGTGGTTGTGGGCTTGTTGACATAGACCTTTGACTTCAAGTAACCCCATAAGAAAAAATCAAATGGTGTTAAATCACACGATCTAGGGAGCCATTTCTGATCACCGAAATGAGAGAGTACACGATCAGGAAATGTCTCATGCAGTAATTAAATTGTTTCACTGGCTGTATGGCATGTGGCACCGTCTTGTTGAAATCACATATTGGCCACATGAATAGCATCCAATTTGGGCAGAAAGAACTGTGTTATCATGTCGCGATATCAAGCACAAGTAACAGCTACTGCTTGACCAGCCTCATTTTCAAAAAAGTATGGTCCAATGATGCCTCCAGCCCAAAATCCGCTAAACTTTCATTATTTTTGAAATATTATTCAATAATGAAAACACGTTGTTGTATCGTATAACGCTTCGTTTTTATTAACCCTAAACTCTTAGCTGTCAAATTGTTCTTGTTTCAGGGTTGCCATTAATTTACTGCAAAAATGGCGGCAAATTTAAATCTTTCGTAAATTTTGGGAGACCCTATAATATCGTACGGTGGTACCGTTAAGTCCACGCGTGGCGTGCAAATGGGACAATATGGGGTATGAGGATGTTACGACCTCCTTATATGGGGTGAAGTTTTTTGGGTGTTGACATCGGATGAATCTACGTCATCGAGTGAATGCCATGGGATGGTCCGAGTGGAGAGAGCTGGTTACCGTGCGCAGAAACGACTGAGCGACACGTCGCATCGTTGGGATTCGCAAACGTTGTCAATCTCACTTGATTAATGTATTATATAATGACGACTTGAACGTTTGTTAACCGTTGATCAGACAGCAAAACTTGATAGCGACGAATTATACAACAACGAGTGGACGAGTGGATGAGTGACAATCGTTACTTATCGGCCTTGCACCTAATCAAATTCATAGTGGTACACTGTTCTAATGCAACTTTGGTCTCTTTGAACAGAACGAAGAACGGGGAAGAAATAAGAAGGGTTCTTAAAGGAGAACTCGCTATGTTATTTTATATGGTCCGCTTGACAGCAATTACGGATCTATATGAGTCTTAGTCTTGTCAAGAATTTAAGATTAATACAACTTCAGTATAGGATGGTAATCCAGAGTGAAGGTCTTTTCAAAATGAGATATTTCTCCAATGGAAAAAATATTACAGAAAAAGGAATACAAAAACACTGTGGTGGACATAGTTCCGCAGACGTAAGTATCCCTAACCTCCGCAGATCTCCGTGCGCCAAAACCGAGAACACAAGAATCCTGTTAGCAAGACCCATCTAAAATATTGTAAACAAAAGCCACTCAGGCTCTTAGCATATAACCGTCGAGTCGAAACCAGTAAGTTAATATCCTCCCTCTCACGAAAACGAAAGTCCCGGCAATATTGTTCCATAATTGTAAGATACTTCGATTTGGGAAATAGTACTACTTTGTGTAGAAATATTCACGCAAGGCCCGAAGAAAGAACCACGCCAAAAACCTTGGGCGAGATCACATATGATAGCATTACTTTATTTCCGGTAAAGTTACTTTTTCAATTTGGGTGACTTGTCAACAAGCACAATAAGGACCAATAAATCGAAAAGACAGAAAGAAGCGGTGTTTTCCATCTGGAAAACAAAACAACGAGCAAAGAACTTTTCCGTTCAACAATTATTACCGTATGCTCAACCCAATTTCCCCCCACCCACGTAAAAAGAGGCTCCACCGCAGACAGTGCACATAGTGTGGCCGCGAGTGCAAATAGCGTGCCAGAGCCGGTAGTGCACGATAGTGAAAGTGCCACAATCCCCTCGAGACAAGCCATGAACAATGGAATAGGCGAAGGTCACGCGGAAAAGAAGAAAAAGAAGGGGAAGAAGACGACGTTGCTGCAGCCGCTGAGAGGCTGTCTTGGCAGCAGCAACAACAACGAGAGGAAGAAGCTCGAGCTGCGGAACATAGAGCGCAACAGACAGCATTAGGACAGCAGCACCCGTCCCCCAGGACTCTTTCCATCTCCCCCCTCCCTCTCGCTCTCGCTGACGCTCTCTTAAGGGGGGCACTACAAGTCAACCGTTCAAAAAATCGATTTTTTTTTGCATAAAATGTTAGTATAATGTCTTAAGAATATGTCAGCAAAGTTTCAAAACGAAATTCAAAGTATTTCCCATGTTATAACTTAGAAACGTGACCCTCCCATACGTTGCGTTCGGGCGCCGTCAGAAGTACTGTTGAGCGGTCGACTTTGTCTCCCAGTCCACATTTCCAAATATTTCCAATCCGCAGAAACACTTTATAGTCTTTAATCATTCTATATGGACTGTATACACACTATATGTGGACTATATGGTCCAGGAATAGCTGACTAGCCGAAAATTGCTGTAAGTAACCAATAATTCAGAGTATCCGCATCGAAAACTTTAAACCGCTTTTTCCCCACTTTCTATTTTTGCGTTTCTTCCAAATTGGCGTGCAGGATTAAACAAAAACTGTTCGACCGATCGGAACGATTCAAGGCTGATTGTCTTCAGCATGAAATTCTGTTCTATGTGAACCTCCAATTTGGTAAAAAAAATCTTTCTTACTATTCTTTACAGCAGGTTGAAGCCAAGATTTTGTTCCAGGAAACTTACAGTTTTCGTTTAAGACAGCATAAAATTTTTATTTTGTAATTTCTTCCGGATTTTTGAAGTTCACATAGAAGAGGCACCTTTAATATTAACAAATAACTTTGGATTTTTGATTTCGGACAAAAATTACGAGTTGCATCCCGCACGCCAATTGACAACTACGAGGATGACAGGATCTCTCTGGTAGCCCGTAAATCCGCCATTTTGCAACATTTTTGTACAAAAAAATTTGGTTGAGGTCTTCGATAGTACTTTGAAACTTGCCTGCAATTGCTCGAGGATTGCTCATTTCCTTCCTTCCAAAAAAAAATCGCGAGAAACAGCGCGATTTTGAGCGTTTACTTGTAGGGCTCCCCTTAATCTTTCCGTATGAATGGCGCAACGAAAATATGGACTTCGCCTAAGGTGTGTACTCGCACGCGAAGTAAGAATTATTGTAAAGTCAACTCCGTACACGACAAAGCGAGCCGAGTCTTTAACTCGGGAATCAGAGGGGAGAATGTCACCGGACAAAGTCTCAACGCGCTCCCAATCAAACGAGCTAAAGATTGTAATAAGGAGAACCATCAAATAGCGACAACGCGCCGCCACGCTCGTATCAGCAGAAAGGGAGGGCTTGACGAGGTGTGTTTGCGCTGCGAAACGCGACGAAGCCACCCGGCGGAGTCGAGACAGTAACAGCGAGGTCGGCCTACGGGCGTCGGCCCACCGGTAAGGCCTTGAACCACGTGGCGAATAGAAAATAAGACGACAAGCGACCAACGGGTCACGAAGGGAATGACACGGACCACGCAGAGAGAACACGCCCAAAGTTATATAGAAAAAAACGACATAAAAAGGATGAATGTTTAATAACGCGGTCGGATTATAAAGGGTCACAACGCGAAACTTACATTACAGTAGCGTACAAGAAAAATGTCTAAAAAGACGAAGGTGCTTGGCCCAAGCACAAATGAATGACGATGCATCACCGGATGCAACGCAGGCGGCTTTCGCGTAAAGTCGTACAGGTGACAGGTATCGCAGAGGTGGGGCTCTGTGAAAGCATTGCACGATCATGTCGGCGGTATGAACCGATGCACTCTCACTCTGTGCGTCGCGGTGTGTAGCGTAGCGCAAGTTATTTAAGAAAACCTCATAGATCTCCGTTGGGTTTTTTTTTGTTTTAATAAACGAGCCGCTAGGCGGAAGGCTGGGTTATAGCTGGTCTTTTATTGCGCGTATGTCCCAATGACGTTAATTTATACAATAGGCACGCACGCTGGCTGCTCACCTGTCGAACTATCGCTGTTGAGGTGCACAGCTCTGCAAGGGAGAATCTCCTCACAGGGCGACAGGTTTGACTCTACAAGCGGATTAGGCGAGATTAATGATTCGATTGTTTTCTTAAAGCAATGGTTAATAGGATTAGTTATGTGCTCGTGATTCCCTTGCACAAAGCACATACACCTCAAGAATGCTTCCACGAAAATCACTCACACCCACACAAACACACTGCCTTTTCATCCACTCTTCTTTCAAACACCCTTGCACTCAACTTAACTTTACGCGGTTCGGACAGGTAAGCAGCCGCCTCGCTCGTCCTCGCTCCTTTTGCACCGAGTTCCCTTTTGAAAAAGGGGTGGGGGGTGACCTCACTATTGTTAGTGGGTCCATCTTGTAATTGGTGCTGCTATTACGCGGTACCGTCCTCGTCGGTACACATGTAACCGTACGGTTCCAACTTAGGTCGCCGTGCCACAAAACTATCGCCGGAGAGGTTGCTCGTCCTGGGTGACTCAAACGCAAAGTCTGTTAATTCGAAGTATCCGCGAAATCATCCACGTGGTAGCAGGCTCGACTTCGCCTATTGAATCGTGGCAACACTCCGACGTGCTGGAGATGGAACGAATCGTTCTGCATAGTTCTTTCGTTTGCCAGTCGGACTGCTCTTCAGCGCGTCACGCGATGAAAGGTGCTCGGAAGCGTCGAAACGCTGCTCAATCAACTCTACATCGCAATCAACATCGGCGACGAGGCCCCCCGCACGACACACCGCAGGCGGGGGACAACGGATGTCCAATAGAATAAAGAGCGGCTGAACGCGGACGCTCTGATTGCAGCGGCAATCGGAGTAAACTGAACCAACGGCGCCGTGACTTAGGAAGACACCGACTTCGATCCCGACGCGGAGGCGGTCAACTTTCGGCGGACGCTGACGTGAATTTGTGACGCAGCCATGCAATGGGCGCGAAACGACTCGCCGAAAGCCGTGTATTGGCGATTCCAGAGCATTACGACCTTACGCGTCACGTGCGAGGCGGCTCGCTGCCGATATAAACAAATTCACCGCAGGCGTTCTCCCGATGCGGAGGGGGAAGCGGAGATGCAACAGGCTTACCGAGAAGCCCGTAAAGAGTTAAAAACTGCCACACGGCAAGTCAAGACGGACGCTTGGACTGAGCTCCTCGCCACCCTCGACGAGGATCCCCGGGAGTCGCCCCTACAATACAGTACTAAAGAAACTGACGCCGCGAGAAGCTCCGATGACGGAGTAACTTGATCGTCAGTTTCTCGACCGCGTAATCAACCCGCTCTTTCCTCCGAATAGCGAGGACAGCATACCTCCCGCGGTTGGAGAGGAGGGAAGCTGGAGCAAAGAGCACCGCGTATCGCCGGAGGAGCTAACGAACGCTCTTGCGAAATTAGGCAACAGAGCACCGAGTCCGGACGGTGTTCCCGGCAGAGCGTTCGCAGAAATTGGCAAGGCGGCTAGACAAATTCTCCCACGGCTATACAACGACAGTTTGACAGGGGAAGGTTTCCTGAACTATGGAAAACAGCCCGGTTGGTGCTATTCCAAAAAAAAGGCAGACCTCCCGACTCGCCTTCAGCGTATCTTCAATTTACTTGCTTGACGGCATAAATAAAACATACGAAAGGATCATTTTATTCCGTCTCGTCAAGCGTCTAGAGACAACTGGCCCTGATTTACACGGCAGTCAATTCGGTTTCGGGGGGGGGGGGGGGGGGCGTTCAGCGGTGGAGGCAATTGTAAAACTCCGGGAATTCACTGACACGGTAATGGCTACGGCGGAGTGGCCTTGGCGATAAGCCACGACATCGTCAATGACATTAACTCCGTTCCGAAGCAAAGTATCAGGGATGCGCTAGACTACTATCGCTCTCCCGCGTATATAAAAGCTGTCGTGCCCGACTACCAGCGCGACAGGTATACACATATAGTATATCCCGGTCGAGACGGCACAGTGCGACGTCGATTAGAACGCTGCGTCCCGCAGGGCTCTGTTTTAGGCCACTGTTGTGGAACATGGCATTCTGCATAATCCTGTGAACCCCCCTCCCCGACGGTGTGAGGGTCATCTGCTACGCGGATGATACTCTCATAGTTGCAGGAGGGGAAGAGTGGAGAAATTCAGCCAACCGGGCGGAGCAAGGATGCGGCTGATCTGTGACAGCATCCGACGACTCGGGCTTAAATTAGCCGCCGAGAAAACCGAGGCTATATGGTTCTTCAGACGCAGACTAAGGGCTCGACGGCCACCTGAAACGCTCTGGATAACTGTCGGAGATCGGTTAATCAAAGTATCGAGAGGCTTCAAGCATCTAGGTCTACACTTGCAACATTCTTGGCGATGGAGCGACCACTTTGCAAGGGTTGCTCCAAAGATGGCGGCGGCAGCGGTTGCGCTCGGTAGGTTGCTGCCAAACCTACGAGAACCTAACCATAAGGTTCGATGCCTCTACGCGAATACGATCGAGGCTGTCGCGTTGTAAGGCTCGTCCATATGGGCCGATGGCCTGCGGCACCACCTTTCCACCCTTGTAAGGCAGAGCAGAGACAGGTCGCGCTGCGAGTCACACGCGGATACAAAATGGTATCGCATGACGCCGCTTTGCTCTTGGCGAAAATGCTGCCATTCCAGCTGCTGGCCGAGACAGATTCTAAATGGTTTTATTATAAACGCAGCATTGGCCAGGATGGATGTCGACCGCCTGCTGAAGTAATACGCGCGTGGCGATTTCGCCTTCAAACTGAGGCGTTCCGGGCATGGTCGAACATCCTTGCCGATAGTACCACGGAATCGGGCCGTAGAGTAGCGGAAGCAATCCTTCCCGTCTTTGATTCGTGGATGGGTGGAAATGAGGGAGTACTAACTTTCCGGGTAACACAGATCATGACCGGTCATCGTTATCAGGACTTGTTTCGCGGTATGGTTTATCCGTTTATCGGTATGTACCATAGTATGCTCGCCGGTCCAAGACCTCCCTACTTTAGGGGATTCATCTATTCCCCCCACAGTTATTACGCCGACTCCTTCTACGGGCAAGGCGATTCTGCGAGATTTCGTCAGCCTGAGCTTCGACTCTCTTACCCACCGATCTTCCTGACTCCATTTTCTATCATACTGCCACCAGCGGTGGCTCTCCCTGCAATGCATCAGAAAGCCCCGTCTTCCGAGTGCACCACGCGGAGTCTAACCCCAGACTACATCCTCTTGTTCATTGACGATCGGGCACGGTCTTTTTTCTTCGTTTTTTCCGCGCCACGGGGGAGGGCTGCTGCGGGCCAATATTAACGTAGATATCATGCCAGCCCTTACCACCCAGTAGAAAGTACCGGTGGTGCTTTAGTCAGTGAAACCTGACACAACCAGCAGTTCGCCCCCGTTTCTATTGGTGCCTTCTCAAGGTTGCCCATCGCAAAAAAAGGGGAAGGGGGGCAAATATAACTCGCTACCGTTCAACATCCTAGCCAGACTTTGTTTGGTAGTTTTATGTTCCACAGAACGATATGCGAATAAAAATATATGTATCCAATCATCCCAATCTTTTTGATGATGTGATACAAACAAAGGCAAATACTGATGTGTCGTACAATTCAATATTTAGACCGATTGTGATTGTAACAGAGTCGTACTAGTCTCTTTAATATTTTTTGGAAAAGTTTCAACTCAAACGAACGTCCCTGATCGATATGGATTTCCGCAGGTAAACCATATCTGCTAAAAACTTGTGATATCAAAGCTATTGCTATTGTTTTAGCATGGTAATTTTCTACGGAAATAACTTCTGGCCACTTAGTCAAATAATCCATCACCACATCCAGAAATCTGTTTTCATTATGCGATTTAGGATGTGGTCCCAATACGTTAAGGCCCATTCGTTCAAATGGAGAACCAACGTTATAAATATGAAGCTTCGCTTGTCCTTTCTGCCTCGGTCCTTTCTTTGCCGTGCAGGTATCACAAGTTCGATACCAATCCTCCACGTCCTGTTTACAACCGGCCAACAAGAAAATTTTCTTAAACTTGGCCAGTGTCTTGTATATATCAATGTGCCCAGAGGTTGAAGAATCATAAGCTTCTTGAAAAATCTCTTCAGTGCTGTTCGATGGGACCACCAGTTGAGAAACATCTTTTCGCCCGTCTCCGAATACCAACTTTCTGAACAACATTTCTGAACAACAGCTCATTCTTTACCTCTAATGAGTGGTAAAGGTATAGAAAGGGGTACTCATCACCGATTTGCATGAAACTTCGTGTAATGGTAAATTTTTGCATAAAAATAAGATCTGTAAAAGCCAAAAAGCGCGGACTCGTCTAATTAAAAAGTTATTAAGCGTTAAAGTTTATTATAAAACCTGCCTTACCGGCAGCGCGAACGCTATCTGCGCATGCGCATAGACATTTTTGCAGGTAAAATGCGCGTATTTAAAATAAAATAATATCCAATTGGCGACGGCTAGGTTTGGGCAAGGCTTCCCTTTCATAATGTTTAAGAGTTTTCAATCAAACAATGGTTAGAGTAGAGGTTTGGGTTAGGTTTTTGTTTTCCTCGAAGGGGTAAACTTCCAGCCAAATCTTACTTTTTGTATTTTTTAAGGACTGTGTGTGGGCGAGGCTTCCCTTTTATAGTGTTTTTGTCGATAGAAATGATGTTGTTGCGCTTTGGGCAGTTAAAATCTAACCCAAACCTACTCTCAAACATTGTCTGATCGAAAACTCTTAAACATTATGAAAGGGAAGCCTAGCCTACACCCAGCCCTTAAATAATACAAAAAGTAAGATTTGGCTGGAAGTTTTTCCCGAAGCCGACTTGTCGCAGTGTTCATCGAACTGTTTCAGGAGACACTTGTTTTTTACTTCCTTCCAATACCTTGCTCGCTACTTTTGGGGCACTAGTGTGCGCATTATCTTCTATTTTCCGCACAATTTGTCTTTCTTCTCTCGCACTTAAAATTGTTGGCCGTCCAGTTTGATGGATTGATTCGATACGATCCTCGGTATTAAAGCGTCGAAGAATGTCCGCGATAGTAATCTTCTTTTATGTTAAGCATGTCACTAATTTTTCTATAAGTTTTTCCTTTTTCGCGGTGGAAAATGACAAGCTGTCAAACGTTAAACGACATATTTTTGCCTTTCCCAACCATTTTAAACTGAATACCAGGGCCGGCGCAAGGCAGATTCAGCGCGTTCGCCGGAACCCGGCCCCGCGTTTTGAGAGGCCCCGCGGCCTACGAAAATTACGCAATTAAAAAATACCGGTTTCGATTAACTTTTTACAGAATGATGATACAATTAACAGATGCAAGACATTTTTAGTTGCGCCAATTCAGTTTAAAGGAGTGACAAAAATCATCAGACGCGCGCGGCGGTCAGCGCGATAAATGTGACGGTGCAAAAATACCCTCTAACTTTTTATCCCTTGAGTTGCGCCCCATATATTATTCGACAAGAAGTGCTTGTGTTTATGTGTTCTACCACCCCCTATATTTTCTCTCTCGAATTCTGGTTCACCTACTTAAGTATAGGATTTGAATGTGTATTCAGGCCCCGCAAAATTTTTGAACCCGGCCCCGCAAAAGGTCACGCCGGCCCTGCTGAATACTCCTGTACTACTCCAGATAACAGGAAAGGCACGGTTACCAAACGCTTACCCAAACGATGTTTAAAAACATACGTTTTTGCATTCTTCAAATATCGTGCCACCGGAAGCGAAGAAACAAAAAAATGTAATACGCGTAACTTGCGGTTCGCGGGATGAGTGCGGCGGCCGCCGTAACAAGCGGTAACCGCGTCACGTTACCAATAAGTTGAGTCATATTCTGCTGCGTCGCGGGATGGATTATGGGGGTCTGCCCCGTAGCGGGGAAGAAATGTATGCACATTCTTGTACTAATAATAGCATGGGAGAGTGCGAGAGCGCGTTACCACCGGGTAAGCGCCAAGCGTCTCGACACCACCGCGCTCAGTGACGTCTCGACGACATAATGGCGGAGGAAAAGAACGGAGGCTCCTGGAATCAACGCACACGTCATTACGGTGAATGAAGCGGAACATGCGTACTTCTCGTTCTGCTGTATGGTTTATCCGTTTATCCGTATATACCACAGCTGCTCGACCGTCCACGACCCCCCTGTCCTAGGGGAGTCATCTATTGCCCTCATAGCCTAACATGTTTGTTTTTTCATCCTACGCTGATTCCTTCTACGGGGAAGGCATTTGGGCGAGATATCGTCAGCCTGTGCTTCGATTCTCATACACACCTATCTCCATTTTCTATCACAGTCCCACCTGTGGTGGCTCTCCCCGCGATGCATCATAAGAACGTGTCTTCCGAATGCATCGCGCGGAGACTAATCGATACACTGCCCCTTCTTACTCACTGACGATCGAGCGCCGTCTTTTTCTGCGTTCATTTTCGCGCCGTGAGTGAGGACTGCTGCGGGCCAATGCTAACGTAGATATCGTGCCAGCCCTTATCACCCAGTGAAGAGTACCGGTAGCGGTTTAGTCAGTGAAACATGACACAACCAGCAGTTCGGCCCCGTTTCTGCTGGTGGCTTTTTCATGATTCCCCATCGCAAAAAAAGAAAAAAATATCCGTTCCGAAACATTGCGTTCGTTAGGATGTCAATAAATCGTATTCCTTTCGGTGGTAGTTCTTTGATTATTTTTGCTGTTATTAGGCCATACTCTAGAGATTTGCTGTTTTTCAGGTTTCGGATTATAACATAAAATTCCTCTTTTGTAGTTTTGTGATATTGCGTGGCATTGTTTTGAATATAACAGGTATGCGGGTTAGTATCACACTCTAAAAGTCCCTTGGAGATAGTCTGCCATGACATTTGTTTGTTCTTGTAGTAAGTTTGTCCAGATGCATACTGCTGACTTAACTGCCGGTTTAGGTTGAACAGGTTTTCTGGTTCTTTTTCGCAGCTTTCCATAGGGAATAGTTTGATACTTTGGTAACAACAAGGTTCGTAATGTATCTAGTAAATTCTTGACTGATGTACTGCTGGATTTTTGTTCTGATGATTCTAGTCAGTTGATTTAATTGGGGTTTAAGATCTGGTAGTCCCCTGTGTTGACCTGTCTTTCTTATTTTCTTTTTTTTCTAACCAGTTCGGTAATATCCGACGGATATTTCGTTTCAGGTTCGTAATATTGGTTGAAGGTAGATGCAGTCGCCGTCGTTTGTAATATGGACATTAATTGGTTTAACGCACCGTTTATGCATTGATTTGTTTTCAGTTGTCCGTTGAAAGTTATTTAGGTGTCTGTCATTTCCCTATAAAATGCCAATTTGTATTTTTATTTGTTAATTTTCGCCTGGTGTGAACTTTGTTGGTTGTCGAGTTTATACTAAATAATACTGGTGTGTGATCTGATGTCAAGTCGCTTTCTGTTGTTTGTATAACGTTTAATGTTAGTGAGAAAAATCAGAGAGACGTTAATTCTAATATTATGTCACAGCAAAAAGCGGCATCAATGATCCGGACCTCCTTCGTTGTCAATATAATGTTTTTCTGACTCACTTTTTGGTTTTTATGTTTTTTTCAGTTGGATTTTTATATAAAAATCTGAAAAAAAATTTTAAATATGCGCGCCATTACCAGATGTAGGTATCTCTGATTGTTTTTTCATTTTTTTTTATCCAGTAGATTCCGACAAAATGGTGGGAGAAGGGAACAGCACATTCCACCCTCCCCCGCCCCCACGGTCGAGATACAAAGTTAAACATTCACAAGTGTTTTTTTTTTCATAAGCTATCGAATGGTCTATTCAGAAATTCAATTGGTTTATAGGCACTTTTGACCGTCTTATTCGGCTATGCCCTTTTATTTTATACTTCGTTCTTACTTCTCCATAAAGACTAATGGCGTGCCCGCTTGTACGTATTACTCCTCTGCACACTCCTTACACGTCACGAATGTCGGCGGTTTTATTGTACAGCATGCCCTCCAGGAAAATAATGACTGACATGAATGTTCAAGATTCGTACAACTCTTCGACGGCAATAACAGAGAAGGCGACTCCTCAAAAATTTAGGTAAGTTGAAATATCTAACGATCAAATAATATCCCTTGTCTTTAACCAAAATCTGTTCCGTGCCAAAACTTGGACGATTTATTATTACTATAGTTGTAACCGCAAATATCATCATTGCAGCGTAGAGAAGAGATAAAGCACCTTGAACAGGAGGAATCTGTGATGGAACAAAACATCTTGATGTCAATTAAGAAACTTCATACTACTTGATGATATTCCTACAATATATTGTGCCAATGGCAATTTAAGCAATTAATTTACTTACTTTAATCACTGTTCGATAAATTTATTAATCAACGATTTGTCCATCTATTGTCAATATCGTCTATTCATGACTTCATACATATTGAATGTTTGCTTAAAAATTCTCCAAATAATAAGTAATTAAGATATTGATTCGGTGAATAAATTTTTGCTGACAATCAGATGTCGTTTGTTGATGTTTTCAGTTATAGCTTGCACACTGAAAATGTTAACAATATTGTATAGTATGTCAAAATAGAACATTTTTTTCAGATGGGTTTTTGATACTGGTATCTATAAAGTGTTTCGGGAACCTTGAACTTTGATCTCTCTCCCCTTCCACTTCGAGAACTATGATCGCAAAATAAACTCTCAAAATGGGTAACCCTTGTATTGTTATACAGGGTGAATCAGAATTCGAGGGAGAAAATTTAAGGGGTGGTAGAACACATAAATATAAGCAATTTTTGTGAAACAATGTATGGTCGCAACGCAAGGGGTGAAAAGTTACAGGGTAGTTTTCCACCATCTCATTTAACGCTCTGACTGCCACACGCGTCATCGATGCCTGATCTAGCAGTAAACGTGTTAAAGAATTATCACAAAAATATGAGAGATATTTCAGAAAACACTTTATTAACAGAAATGGTATTGATTTATATGCTCTGGATACCAGTCGGGGTAAAGTTGCTGCGCCTCGTACGCATTCCCGTCAGCTGCACCGTACATTAACACGTTCGTCGCCACGTCACCCGTACTTGGGTGACAGCCCTTGTGGCTATTTTTCCGGATTACACTCTCCTTCGTTCAATTGAAACAGGATTTTTTAGGTAGTTTACAATAATTTCCTTTTGTATCACAATAATGACGAGCACGCATATACAAAGTAAACAGATTGGAAATATTAACAAATGGAAATATGACACTCTCCTTCGTTCAATTGAACCAGGATTTTGTAGGTAGTTTACAAGAATTTCATTTGTCATCCGGGAAACATAGCCACAGGGGCTTCATCCAAGTACGGGTGATTGGGCGAGCAACGTGTTAATTGTAAGTGCATATCTGCCATTTCGTTGTCCGAGTAACTAGCCATCCTCTCGGCAATCCACGGTAGAAATGCCGTTGAGTGCAAGAACAGATCGTTCTATACCATTTATCTTTTGTATAATCAGATTTTGCTGATTTGGCCGATTGCAATAAGGCGCAATGGTCCTAATATATTGGGTTTTTTGGAAAGTAATTTTATTTTTTTTTAATGAAAATAAAAGACGATTTTCATATAGTAAATAAATATTTTATTGAATTATGAATTGTCCATTCTGGTCCAAAACTATTTGCCATCTTTCTGGCAGTAGCATGATTCCATGCTCATAAAATGTTAGTTCTTTGCTGGCAACACACTGACCCAGGTGTTTTTTGACCTTCTCATTTGAAGTAAAGGATTTACCATCTAAAAAATTTTGGAGAGACCGGAACAAATAATAATCAGAAGGTGCCAGATCTGGAGAATATGGTGGATGTAGCAGTATATTCCATCCAAGCTGAAAAAGCTTTTGGCGGGTTGACAAACTTGTACCTATAAGGTCTCGCGTTATCTTGGTGGAATACTACGCCTTTCCTATTGATCAATTCTGGTCTTTGCTGTTGAAGTGAATCATTCAATTTGTCCAGTTGATGACGGTGCACATCAGAATTAATCGTTGTGTTGCCCGGTAGAAGCTCAAAAAAAAACGATTCCTTTGAAATTCCATCAAACAGGTGGCATAACTTTTTTTTAACAATATCGGCTTTCGAAGTGCTTTGAGCCGGTTCAAATTTTTTACTGCATGGTGTTTTGCGTTTTACATTGTTGTGGACAACGCATTTCTCGTCCCCAATGATGATGCGCTTCAAGAATGGATCATTTTTTTGACATTTGAAAGGCAAATCACAGACGCCAATGCGAACACACTTTCTCTCCCTAACGATATGAGGAGACCATATGTCGAGCTTTGAGGTTAAACCCAGGCGTTTCAAATGATGATGAACGGTCGAATTCGACAAATATAATCTCTCAGCAATCTCACTAGTGGCTATTCGTCGATTTGCATCAATTAATGCCTTTATTGTTTCTTCATCTGCTTTAACTGTCCTTCCAGAGCGTGGTGCATATTCGAACGTCGAAATTGCCAGATCGAAATTTATCAAACCATTTTTGGCACTGGCGTTGTGTCAATACATCTTTTTGATACACTGTTCCGTCACAAATGGTAAAATCTTAATTTCGGACCGTAACCAATAAGTAAAATCGTTGGGATGGAGACGTGACCACTTGCCCTCAGAAGGGATTAACCCACAAGGACAATGGGTCAAGGACACGAAACGGACGGTTGTAAACCAATTAAATGCCTTTTATATTTTCGTCGTAAAAAAGTGTTCTGGTCACCATGTGCTATGCGACATGTATTATCGATCGTCCGTCCCAAGTCTGGTATTTTTCAAGTTTCGACCGTTGGAATAAAGGATATAGCAGGTTAAGACGGTGAAATGTGCCTCAAGCCGATTAAAATTCTGACTGAGCCATTTGATAGCTTATGAAAAAAAAAAACATTTTGGTAAATTTTCAACTTAGTATCTCGACCGTAGGGGGCGGGGGGGGGGGGGGTGTAAAATGTACTGACCGCTTTACGAATCATTTTCGCGGAATCCAGTGGATAAAAAAATTTGAGAAAAATCCGAGCTATATCTAGTAATGGTACGCATTATCCAGATTTTTTCGGATTTTTACATAAAAAATTCAATTCGTAAAAAAAAATAAAAATCGAAAACTCAATCAGAAAAACATCGATTTGATACTGAAGGAGGTCCGAATCAGTGATGCCACTTTTTTTTGTAATGTAATGTTACAATTAACGTCTCTTTGATTCCTTTAATAATTTTTGCTCACCAGCAACAGTGTCGGAAAAATGAAAAACCCGTTTTTTAGTAAGTTTTCGGGTGTCACAACATAGTATGAGGTAAACGTTGGTCCAATTTTTGTCACATAACTACTTTATGTAATGTTTGATGTTATTGAGTACATTGCACAGTGATAATAACGCAAGAAAACTAAATAAGTGGAAGAAATCGGTGTGACAATGTAGGCCTTATACAGGGTCTTTCTTTTAACTCGGAACGCTCGATCTAGTGAAAACGCTAACGTGGCAACAGCGCTAGACTTGATACACGCGCCGCCGGGGACAGTGCGCCGGCGGTACCGACACTCTTAACCGTATCGACTCTAGCGCTGTTGCCACGTTAGCGTTTTCACTAGATCGAGCGTTCCGAGTTAAAAGAAAGACCCTGTATTGTGAAAAATTGAAGATCAACCAAAGATCGTTGGTAACGACACGCGTAATGTGACAGTCTTATTGTTAGAGTAAGTTTTAACGTTAAAAGTACGCTTGGCATTGCTATTTCACAAAACCAGAGCAGTTCTGAGCAACCCTAAATTTTCTCCCTCGATTTCTGACTCACCCTGTATTGCTGATGAGTTAATAACAAATAATATTTTATAACAGAACTTTTAACATTCGTTTTTATGGAAAATCTGTAATAAAATATATAATAACGAATTTTTCTGTAATAAAAAACTTAAAAATTTAATATAAACCACTGAATTTAACTCTATGACTTTTTTCAGTTGCCAAATCGGTTAACTCCACCAGTCACATAAATATTCTAACAATACTGACGATTATTTTTTGGCTATTCTTTCTTATTAATTTTATATACCGTTACATGAAAGCTATATCTGTACTTATGCATTCTACTAAAAACAATATATTTGAATTTATATTATAAACGGAATTTTAAAAAACAATGCACATTATTTCATCGCGTTTCTCAGCTTTTTGTTTTATGGAGTTAATCGATTTGTGCACGGAACGGCTCAGATAATGTTTATATTATTCCTATGACTTTTGTTGTTATCATTAACCGTTTGGCTGCCGAGGAGCGCTGTCGCGCTCTTCTTATATTACGCCGAAAGTGCGAAGAGCGCATTAGCGCTACTGTTTCGTTAATTTTTGTTGTTGCAATGCAATACACGTGAGTTTATTGTATGAAAAGTGTTTTACATTTTTTTCCCATACACGCGCAATCAGTGCCTGCCGCAGTTTTGGCATATGTCCGAAAAATACGTCAGCAGCCAAACGGTTAACGCAGCCTGCAGTCACGGAGGCGAACGGCTTGTTGTGTCAGGTTTCACTGACTAAACCACCACCGCTGCTCTGTATTGAGAGATGTGAGATATTGCTACGGATACTTTAAAAAATACGCGCAACACCTCTCTTACCCGTCGTGCGGTGAAAAAGAGTTAAACGTATAAATAATGTAAGCGGCCGAAAGAGTCAAAGAAGAACCGCGTCCAAGGTGAATACCCGGTTACCATTGTGCGGAGAGCTACCGGTGGAAAATAAATGGTAGGAGAGAATAGTTAAGAGATAACAGGTGCGAGCGCAAGTGATAGCCGCCGCCTAGTGGGCGGAAAAGTTGCTCACGTACAACTTACACTGTACATGTGCTATACTTTCCTATATCTGATCGTGTTTGTATAACCTCGGTTGACGTGTTTGGACAAACGGCAAATCGCACGTAAATTGTTCAATAGCATTAAGGCGTTAAAGTAACGTTCGCAAGCAAAGAACGCTCTTTTCTACAAATAAGCGAAGACTTTATCGATTTATCTCCGATCTGTCAGTATTACCGGTATGTCATTTGTCGTCATCGTGCATTCAAATAAGCGTACATCATTATACATGAAACCAGTATTCTCTCATGCATCGATAGAAATGAATTGTGATCGTGGAATACAACATCAACTTCTCCGTAAGTTAGTTCAATCCTCGTTGCAATGGGTCACAGAAGTGAAAACACGTCGTTCAATATGCTACAGTTAGTAATATGTCATTACGAAAAAGGAAATTCCTATAGAAAAATTTATAATATGTTAAATATTAGTAAAAGTACAGTGTGGCATATTGTCCGAAGGTATAAAAGTGAAGATAGAATTGAATCTGTCCCTCCCACTGGACGAAAGCCACTTCTAAGTATTCGCGACAAACGATCCGTTAGTCGAAACATTAAAGAAAATCCAAGGATAAGTTCCCCAAAAATAGCAGCCATGCTCAATGAAGAACAAGGAATCTCCGTGCATCCAGAAAATGTGAGAAGAGTGTTTCTATCAGAGGGCTATAATTGAAGAATGGTCCGAAAGAAACCGTATATTAACGCAACAAATAGGAGGAAGAAATTGCAGTTTGCGCAGGAATATATTTCAAAAGACAGTGAGTGGTGGAGCGATGTTATTTTTTCGGATGAATCGAATTTTAACAGTGTGTGGCAAAAATCAAGAGAAGAGCTGAATCCGAAGCATTTGCAGCCGACAGTAAAACACGGTGGTGGCGCTCTGATGGTTTGGGGCTGTATTTCGGCCTATGGAGTAGAAGAATTAGTTTTTACTTACGATATTTTGGACAAAAACAGATGGTTAAACATATTAAAAAATAATTTTGTGAAAAGTGCAACAAATATGGGACTCCAAGGTGGAATAAAATTTTACCAAGATAATGACCCGAAACACAAATCGCGATTCGTGCAGGAATATTTATTATTATATATGTGTATAAGTGCAGAGATGTATTGCAACCACCACTCCAATCACCAGACTTGAACCCCATAGAGAATTTATAGGACGAATTAGACGCCGAATTCGGGCAACCCCCATAAACTTTAAACAAGAGTTAAAACTACGTTAGCAAGGGAAATGGCGATGTATTGGGCAAGACTATTTAAAAAAAATTATACTAAACATGCCCACACGGTTACGACACTTCATAAAACATGAAGATTGTCCTACTAAATATTACAATATAAAAACACGATTGTTAAATACAGTTATAAACTTAGATTTCTCAGTGTCCGAATGTTTTTGTGACGTGAAAATAAGCCACCTTTTTGTTTTTCTCATATTATTTATCTATACACGAACTATAAATAATTTTTTATATGTTTTCAGTGATTTTATACTCTATTTTAATATACATTATGTATTTAATTTTTGTTACTGTATGTTTATGTTAAATACAGAGTATAATAGTCGAATCTAGAGTGGTATCCGAATGATTTCGTGACCGACCGTATACAACGCCGGGTGGCAGGCAATAACGTTTGGTGCAATGAGGATGTAGGATTGATTTATACGTGATAGAAAAAAACATATGTATGTATTTATTGTACAGAAGTTATGCACTTGCATGTATTTTTCAAACAATTAATACAAGTTCAAATTGCTAAAACACCTTTGAATATTGACGAACTACCTTTTATCAAATCCTTTTTTATGCACATATTGATTGTGAAAAGAAATACCTTGGATAAATGGTACTATCAAAATTGAACACCAGAATCAATACACTGTATAGTAGCTTGTATGATTACTTTGTTTAATATATTTTACTAATTCATAAAAACGAGGCATATTCGCATAAACCTAACGTGAACAGCTAATACGTCCATTTTGTCACATAATATTGCTGTGTCGGCTATCTGATAATATGGGATCAATAAATATTCAAACTTTTCGGAAGAACAACCGTTACCTGCATCCTGGCAATACTTTATCGCTGTAGAACATGGTTACCGCAATAAATAATGGCGGAAGGTACAGAATGTGTCTTTCTTTCATGCTGCTCACAAGAAACAGCCGTACAATATGGAACATTTAACGCCTGATCATGATCAATTACTTAAGGTGTGACATAAATACATGTTCTTGATTACGTTTGTCCAGATCCCATTGTAAATTACGTTTAAGTTCTATAGATGCATGAGAAATAATCTTTTTTTCTTGCAAATATTTTGCTAAACACATAAGAACGAAACGGTCGGCCATAGTCGCAGTGTGTCATCAGAAAGAATAAAGGACCTGAATTTGTACAGATTTAAGGTTTTATGGAATACTGATATATTAATGGTAGAGAACGACGCCGCTGAAATACATTTCCCTTAAGTATAGTCCTTTTGAGGAATGCGTAGTCATTAGATTTCGCATTCGTCTTAAAAAAATTGTTTATGAAGTGAGTGACAGCAAGAAAGCACGCTATAAAACATCAGATAACATACGATAGTTAATCAGGTTAGTGCACGAAAACATTAATGTAGTCTTCGAATTATTAAAACTCATGTAGAATAGAAAAACAGAAAAATAGAATTATTTAAGTAACAGTATTTATACTAAAAGACTGCCACCGTAGTCACGCGGAACTAATCATAATTATTATCATTATTGAGTTCTTTCTAGAAGTATTGTTAAAAGAAAACCTGTAAGTACTACGTAGTGCAAAGGAAAATTATTATGCAAGGCCGATAATTTTATTTTAGCGTGAACATATAGTTTTATTTCAGAATTTTGTTATTATGGAATAAAAAATGTTCAAGTTATTGTGCTTGCTGCCCTACGTGATACACTTTGCAGATTAATAAACTTATACAGAGTGAATCAGAATTCGAGGAAGAAAATTGAAGGGGTGGTAGAACACATCAATACAAACAATTTTTGTGAAACAATGTATGCGCGCAACGAAAGGGGTGAAAAGTTACAGGGTAGTTTTCCACCATCTCATTTAACGCTCTGACTGCCACACGCGTCATCGATGCCTGACCTAGCAGTAAACGTGTTAAAGAATTGTCACAAGAATGACGGGAGATATTTCAGAAAACACTTTATTAACAGGAATGTTATTGATTTATATGCTCCGGATACCGATCGCGGTAAAGTCGCTGCGTCTCGTACGCATTCCCGTCCGCACCGTAGACTAAGTGCATATCTGCCATTTCGTTGTTCGAATAACTAGCCATCCTCTCGGCAAGCGACGGTAGAAATATCGTTGAGTGCGAGGACCGATCGTTTTATATCATTTATCTTTTGCATATCCGATTTTGCTGATTTGGCCGATTTCAATAAAGTATTACCTAGCAGGCCAAACGATAACCAAGGCAGAACAAGATTGATGCTTATCGTCTTGAATGAATGCCCATTAGCATTTCATTCTAAATGGAATAATCTTCTGCTAGGATAAGACACAATGGTCCTAACATGTTTACGCATCTGCATTGAGTAATTAAGCAACGGCAAAACCAGCATAGTTCTGTTGTGAGTAACGAGCGTGGCTGACGGATATTTCCTCATAAACTCGCGTGGCAGTTAGCGTATTAACCTTTAATTTTTGTTTTGAGTATATAAATCAATAATTTATATATTTTAGTATATAAATTAATTCCTGTTAATAAAGTGTTTTCTGAAATATCTCCCGTCATTCTTGTGATAATTCTTTAACATGTTTACCGCCAGGTCAGGCATCGACGACGCATGTGACAGTCAGCGCGGTAAATGTGACGGTAGAAAATTACAGCGTAATTTTTCATCCCTTGCATTGCGCGCATATATTGTTTGACAAAAATTACTTGTATTCATGCGTTCTACCACCCCTTACATTTTTTCCCTCGAATTCTGATTCACCCTATATAATGGCAATGCGCAGAACGTATCCAGTTTAGAGCATAGAATTGATGAAACCAATTTTATAGTGATACCTGTTTTTAGAGACAGTAAATTATTAATTTTCCCTCTCGATAGTTTATTTAAGATAGATCCCACTTTAGATGCAGTATGGAATAAATGGTTAAAGAAGAAAATGTTATACGAATGAAATTGGAACCTAATGGATACAACATGAACCAGCTCTACGAGCCAGGTGTTTATAAATAAAACATTACCCGTGAAGTGGAGCCTTTTCACACTCCACTTATTAATAATGCCTGTACTTTTAACAGGCAAAATGAGCTGCGCATTTCGGGAAAAATAAGAAAATACCACTCGAGGGGACGCTTTTCTTAATAAAAGTTGAATTGACATGGTCCTATTAAGATAAATATATAATGCGTTTCATCAATCTTTCTCTCTTTGTTACGGGAGGAACGCGTTGGAATTACACTTCACGGCTGAGATATAACAGTTGACACTTACGGGGTGCGATATACGAACCACTGGTTGTTTTTTCGACATTTTCTACGACCGCGCGATCTGTTGCATCTAGTTGTGAGAAATTTGGAGCTGCATCCATACAAAAGAAAAATATGAATTATCAGGCAACTGTAAGTACACTACGAAAATTTATTTTGTAATAATTCTTCTATACTAATGTAACTGCCGTTCAATTGTACGTGTTATTCATCATTTTTGGTGATAATGTACTTGGTTTTTATAAATACAAATGTTGGCTATTCTCTGATGTGTTTGACCTTGGATAGATTGAATGGAAGACGTGATGAAAACAATGCTTTTTAATAATATTAAGTACGTCCAAAAGAACTTTCTGAAACCAATTACTAATGAGAAATAATGAAGATAAAACTTGAATTCGAGTTGTACTCTACATACTTCTTACCTCATTAAGTTCATATATTGGCTGCCTACTAACAAAAGCTTAACAAGTTTTAAATATTGAAGAGATACTACGTTCAGTCTGCACATTCATTTTAACCAAGCATATTATCTGCATATGTTTTCTGCAAAAGTTTATACAAATCAATAATCACACTGTATACTGTCAACTACCTCTCCTTTTCCAAGTTTCAGCATTATCTCGTTCGTCCTTAGTTTCTTGCCTTATAATCAAATGAATCATCTGCGAAAATTACTTGTATGGAATTGTATGGCCTATTTTCAATCAGTGTAATCACTGTATTTGTTCATATGAGCTTATGTTAGATCCAACAATATTTAACTGAAAGTTCCAGTGAAGTGTTTATACCTATGTCATTGATAACAGAATCAGCCGGTAGGTATATATATGTCTGTAATAGGTATATACGAGTGACTATTAGATACGCTTACGAATATACATATTGTCAACGCCTTTGGTTAACCAATTTATATCAAGTTTTGTTAGAGATCCATGTAACTATTTCGTTGCTTTCAAAGCAGTGCTTCAAAAGTGAACATCCTTAAAATTTAGGTTCGTATTTAGCACCCGTTCGGCATGAAGGGTAATATTGCAGGAAATATGCCTAAATTCCTGGCAAATAGGAGAAAGTAGGAATATGTCAACATTTCGAATAATTACCATAACTGCTGCCTAAAAAATAGCTCGTTGCGGAAACAAGCACGGCTTAAAAGGTGACACTGTGTCAATCAGTATGGTTTGCAATACCAACGAAAAAGACGAAAAATGCAGAAATAGGAAAACAGTAATATATGAAACTATAATAAGAGACGTACCTTATGGCCAGAGAGGACCGCAGCAGAGTCTGATGGAGTCCTAGCCGAAGATGCTTGATTGGTGGCCCCGTAACTCAGTTGATGCTGATAGTTACAAAGAATCTTCTTGTGAGCACTCGCCTGAGCTCTATAAGCCGACACTGATAACTTCATTTCTTCCACTTCTCAATCAAAGATCGTGTTCTCCTAACGTGGTTGCTTAAGTACATCATCACTCGCTCGTGGTATGCTTCAGCCTCCTTAAAGGCAACTACGCGTCTAAGAACTACCGTGGTAATAATCTCTCGACGATGAGAAAAGAGAACACATTAGAACAAAAATGAAGGAAATTAAACGAAACGCGAATAACCTAACAATAAGACAGGCGCGTATAACGGATGAAAAAAATTACACGCACTAGTAAAGGGAGGCGATGCAGAGAGGAAGGATTGACCTATGCAGACGGGTTACTTCGCCTTGGCCCATCTTTGCGTAATGTTATTTTGATTTCGCACACTCTATCTGTTGCGTAACTGTATATTCACAAGCATTTTCGCCGTACGGTCGGACCTCTTTAGTGTCTTCAAATTAAGATTAGAAATTGTACAATGGATTTGTCTCTTCACGCACTATCGAAGTATCGGCACTTAATATTTTGAATTTACTAGTGTCCAGGTGGCGTAATTCTTCTGACAGTACGTTTAATCTTATTTTTCGTTCGAAAGGTTTAATTAATAATTTAGTCTTCAAGAAAGGAACAAAAGAAACAGAAATGTATGAAAAACATGGAAAAAATAAGTAATATTACTATTTAGCTTCAATCACAGTATTATCCTGCGTAACACTTGTTGGAAATTTTTTTTCTTAACGTATGAAACGTATGAGGTCACACGTATGTATCACTTTGCACACTAATGTCCTTCGGTAGTAAATGCACAGGTAGAAGAGAATATGAAAGACAGGAGGAAGAAGAAGTGAACACAGAGAATGTGTAGGTGTGCTCCTTAAATAGAGAGGAAGAGTATGGATCACTTAGGGACATGAATGGTAAATGCTCCATCATATATTGTTTCTGTCTTCTGTTGTAAAACCTTTTTCTAACCCGCTTAGTCTTACAGCGTATCAGTTAAATAAAGCTTTGTGTTTCTTCAAAGCAGATTGCACTGCAGACGTTAACAACTTTTTCTCAAGTAAGGTAGTGTACTTTTTGTGTATTTCTCAGTATTCAGAGGAATGAAAGAAAACAAGGAAGTAGAAGGAACAAATTCGAAGATAAAGAGTCAAAACAAGCAAAGAGTTGTTGCGTCGTATTAAACTTGTTTTGCAAAATCCAAATTATTCCGATATTTTTTTTATAATGCATTTACTTTCACCGTTATAAGTCTTTCCGTTTTAACGTGTAATATTTATATAATAATCGCACAGATAATTTCGAATATTTAATCGGTTTAGCAGTTTCAAGCACATTTCCAACCTGCAACAATAGTTTCCGCCTGTTACTACATGAAGATCATTTATGGTTCAAAGGTCGGTATACCGATGCTAATATTATTTCTTGCTAACATAGTACATTTCCCCGATGTGTGTATTGTACACATTATGCCTTCGACATCTGCTATTGAAATCCTGCGAATTACAATTTTGTTCTCCAAGCTCAAAGATTTGCACTTGAGTAAAATATCTTTAATCCGGTGCCATCATCTGCCGGGACTTTTATATATTTAGATGCACATTTCTATCCGACTCTGGCAATAAAGTTGCACAATTCGAAAGTAACAAGGGCCGGTACACTCCAAATGTATGTCAAAGCAGGCCTTTATCGTTCCTCCCTCTCCGATTGCTCCCACTTTTCGATTGCGTTCCATCACTCGTCGCCGCAATATTTGCTATTGTTCGAATAAAATCGCAAATGGAATAAGACATAGAACAAAATATATGTTTAGCACTCAAGTATCAACAGTGTCGATAATGTACGTCTTATGACTGTTCACACTTCTTATTGCGCACAGTGGTTGCACATGTTCAAAGAGTACTGAAGAGCTGGACCATCATTTCACTCACACAATCTCATAAAAGTGTCTAACTAGGGTCTGTTAAAACATCTACATTTAAACGTACACTTGTCACACACATATCTAACCGACATTAGACAAGTGGAGACCACAATCCGACGAGGCAATAATTTCACACTGACCAACATATAAAAGCCTTTGGCAGAAAACTCTTGTGCGATTCCAAACGTCGTATGATGTACCTGTAATAATAATAATTGCCGAATTTACAGCTGATTTAATCTCATTACTGAAAAAAAGAATATCGATGCTTTTGGAACCGCAGAAATCTGCATTATATTTGTTTTGCAATTATGCAATCAACTTGTTAAATAATAGTTTATCGAGTGACGTAGGCTAAGCCGGAAGTATGACCAGAAATTGATACACGAAATGAAATCTCGTTAAACATATTGAATTCGGTTCGTTGGCTGATTACGCAAACAAATAATATGAAATTACTTTAAGTTTTCATACATGAAAACATCTATTCATTACATTCTATCTTAAGGAAACGTAAATAAACGTTTACGTTAAGAACTGTTTTTTTTTTATTAAAAAGCAATAATTGAAACAATTTACCTTACGACTAACGGTACACAATAGAAATAATAACAATTGGTAGAGACACATTTCATTTGCAAAAATTATAATTGTTAATAAACCACCTACTAAATCTACTGTTATCGCATAAGACAAGTAATTAATAATAAAAAGCATTGCTCGCATTCCAGAAACGTTCAAAATTGTGATATTTGATTACAGGCAACCTCATTTTTATAGAATGAGAATATGATAACATTATTCCGACAACATCAAGAAAAAAAAAATAATAATTCTTGAAATTCTGTTATATCGTCATTCCAACAAGACAAATGTGACTGTGACACATTGAATTCCCACGAACAATACAGTCACATCCATAATATACAATCGAATTGAACGAAAATTGAGTCTAAACAATCTAATAAACTGAATACATTCTAGAAACAATATTATTCACATTATACATCAGATGCTATATAAATTTATCGAGTATTTTGGAAGGTTTTTTAAATGATTCATGTAATGCTCGCTTTTCATTAAAGGTGAATATAATTGATCCCACAACTTTGTAAGCCCACCGATATCTCAACAACGGGCACCGCAAAATACGTAAATAGATTAGCGCAAAACGATGTACAAAGAACCCCCACAAAGAGATGACACGGTTTCAACGTACTTTTCTAGTAGCACAGTCTGACATTATAAGAGACACGTGCTTTGAAGGATTTCAATAAATTATTCTTTAGCGTAAGACAAATGAGTTTTAATCAAGGAAAATATTATAAAAGTGTATAAAATTAGAACACTCAGTATTATATTGGGCTATTCACACGGATTCCGACATTACTCTACAAAGAAGGTCCAACATTTTACGCTATATAAGTAAATGTAGAAAACATTAGAAAGTCAATTATTATTTCTTTGAATGAGAGCAACATTATGTAACTAAGAAATGGTAGTAGGAACAATGACATGAATTATGAATACGAAACCACAAATAGTGAAACATACGTGCACGTGAGAAACGAGCTTATTTTTAATGTGAACGAAACCTAATGATATATATAAAGTGTGCCATTTGTTACTTTATACTGATGCGATAACCCATAAGTTATATTAGAATTAAATGATAAAGTAATAATCTTACAAAATCTTTATAACCACTAAGATCGTAATATATATAGAGACAGCTACTACATCCGAGAGGTATATTTTTACAAGTCTGAAGATGAAAGACAAAAGACTAAATAGTGCAAATAATAATTATGAGTATCAAAGAAATTGTATAATGCATCATAAATGGAAACAAAACCGTTTGAATATCGCGGAGATTTTTGATGACTTTCGCTTTGCAAAGTACAAATGTAAATCTGTCTGGAACTCCACGAAGAAAAGGACAATACAATTACAAATAAGTCACGAATGATTCAAACTGAACTGCATGTCGAACTAAGTTAACGCACAACGTTGTAACTATTATTGAAGTGATCTTGCATGCATAACATTTTTGATACACAGCCAGAACTAACCGAGAGCCAAAACACAAGAAACAGATTAACAAATTAATTAGACACATGGATGATTAACCAAAGTACTAACGACAATATTGATCATGTGCTATCATTCTTGCGCGGGGTAAAGTCACTCCTTTGTCACATACGCATTATATGTCCAAGGGTGCACAATACCGCGAAAAAAACTCGGTCAAAAGCAACCGTTACTAAACCACCGACGAGTGTCTGCAGCTCGGGTATAACTGGATTATCGGTTACCAACGACACACCGTACATCGAGACATAGACTGACAACAACGAGGTTCGAGGTGCGCGTTCTATATTAGCCACTCACGTATAACGGGATTAAATATTATCATAAACTAAATTCCGCATCAATAGCGGTTGTTCTTTGCGCATTCATTTACTTCGTAGAAATATAAAACGTTCAAATGCATTCACATTTTAGAAATAGCAGGTATGGACAGTGGACTATGTGGACGAAATGCATCGTATCACGACGCAATGCTTGTACATCTATGACCTAGTAATTATGTATTGTCTATTTTCAGTAGACAAGTTACCACTACAATTTTGAATTTTACCAATTCATTAAGTGCACTGTCGTCAGTTTAGTTTATACGTTGCAAGGCAACTAAAGTCGCCTTACAGATATATAAGTACCGGTAAATAACTGTGATTGGTTTTTGTACAGTTGGCCGTGAACGCAGGGATTAAATAAAACATCAGAAATACCTGTCTGGCAATCAGAAGCAGATGAATTGTCGGAATTTATTGCCATTCATAATGAGGGTAACGAATCGAAAAAATTATAATCTCTGCATCTGTGCGAACCGAAGGAATGTTTGCATTCGAGTTATATAGATACGATTGCTGGGCATTACGGTTTCTGAAATATACGCGAAACAAGGAAGTTGCAATGTAGTAGGAAATTCATTTCTTGCCCAATTAGTATTCACTTGTTTAAGCTACGTACGATTACGTGATGCCTCACGACATATAATTTGCATTGGCAGGATATCACATAATGTGTACTATTTGTCGTATGTACCCAATATTCATGAAATGCGTCTAACGTAGATACCTCATAAGTACCGAATCTTATGAATCATATCTTCTGGCATAACCTAATATCGCTTCCATAATCCCACGATTGTCATAGCATGAAAAACATCAAATGTTCTATATATCAACTCACTTCGACAATGTTTGATTACATGATACATTTTTTTATCTTCCTTAGAATGCTTCATGAGCAAATGTGTGCAAAGAGGTCGGGACGGTAGTCTCTGCTACGATGTATCAATAATACATTTCTATTGGACACCTATCTATGTAAAATAGGCTTAATAATTTCGTTGAAAGGTTTGTCACTATCACTCGACTGACCAAACGCTCAAAGACAAAATGTTTGCTTTGACTCTTATGCGGAATCGTTTCCGTAGAACAACGCAGCTCGGATTGAATTTATATTTGACTAACGTCGCCCATGAACACCATTGTCAACGAAAACAGAATATAATGTAGAGGTGTTTGATAAGCGGCAAATGATCGTAACTCCTTACAAGATATGAAGTCCATTTCATGTTTCCATGAGAATACATAAATCAATAAATAATACTATTCACGCACATAAAATGTAGTCTCAGCCTGGTTGCCGGTTGGGATGTTATCAAATAGCACTTACAATGACAGAAGCCGTGGAACAAAATTAGAACGGCTTTAAGATTGTTCGATAATTTCATTATTTCACAGCTGCAACATTGACAAGAAAATTATTACGTCAATTGTAGACACTTTGTCATAAAACGCGTCGGGTTTTCCGCAAGCACCAATAATGAAATGAAAGAGGGATAAAGAGAAAAAGCGTGAAATAGAAGCACAGAGTAGAGCGAGAATATTGCAAAACCTTATAACGTGAAGGCTTGCCAACGCAGTTCTTTGAAAGTCTCCGCTGAGTCCGAATTCAACGGGAAAATTCGATGTATATCCTAAAATGCACCAAGACGACGTACGCGTACATATTACGACGCTGAAACAGCTGGTACGTAATTGCAACAAACTCCGATGAGGTTGTCACGCACCACCCTTCGTTTCACTGCTGCCAAACGACTACTCTACTGGCCACGAATCATGATATAAGATTCGTACACTCATGAACGCAATATTGTCTCTTCCGATCGAGTAGACAGCGACAATATCTTTCGTTCGTATAATATCACAGAAGGGCATTGGAAGAGGTAAGACACTGTAAAACAACCGACGTTGCAATGATAATCTATCGCTGGTCTCAATAGCCATCCACCTATCTACCGATTCATCTACCTTTTCCCCCGTCCATCCTTTCTTCCTTACCAACTTCACCCACCCATCCTCCCCACCCCTTCTTCCTCCCTTACTCGCTCTTACTCTCTCTTACTTTCTCACACTCTCACTCTCACTCAACCTATCCTCCTCTCTCGCCCAATCACTCTCCCTCTCCCTGCCTTTATACATATCTATCACACTCCACATTTCGACGATCGATCACAGAGGTTATCCGGTTTGACTTTGTAATAACACTGATCAATTTATTGGCAACTCGTCGGAGATGACTAATTCCCACCGTTGCATTCGGTTATCGAGAATCGGAGATCGACTGCTACACACGAGACCGGTGCATTTCCTCACGCACGTGTTACGCGACCCCAGGAAAGTCACTAGGAGACCAGTAGCATCCCCCGCCTGTCACAGATAACGAAGGGTGTGGGAGAGGATGCCAGAACGACGAACTGGTGGGAGATCTAGCGGGATAGTAGGCTAGTTGGAAGAGTGGGGGTGACGCAGAAAGAGGGGTTGGTGCGGTTGCCGGGGGGGGGGGGGGAGGGGCTGATAAAGTGGTAGTGCGTAGAAAGAGCGAGTGAAGGGAAATAAATATACGCGTTGCACGGAGATCTCACGAATCACTCCCTTCATCCCTTTCACTTCCCGCTCGTCTTATGTACTTCTTTCTGCCCAGCGTACAGTGCAAGCCCATGGAAGAAAAAGTGGAATTCTTCCCGTACCACCCATTCTTCCATCTTTATCCTTTATTCGCCTTGCGATGACGATACTAGTATGTAACTGCTCATTTTATAACCCAACTACGTCCTCAGCTAAGCAGGAAGCGCTGCGCAGCCTTTAGAATGCGCATGTACCAAAGAGGCCTTTGTTTGTATGTCATAACCAGTTCTTGACGTACGGAAGTTCAACAATATGAAAACACACAAACCGAATGAAGTTCAAATCGCTGATGAAAAGAAAAATAATAATCTCGATCTGAGTTTCTATTTTTGCATTAACAGGAAATTAGGTAAAGATCTGTTATAATACTGTAAATATTTTCGTGACATCAGTTTAGCGAATAAGTGTTAACAAATGTGAATAAACATAATTTTATTTTGTAACCGAGAAAAAAAGTCAGTAGATGAAAAAAGTTTACAACTTCGTCTTTATCTGCGGCTCCATAATAATTATTGAGTCATATAAAATAATAGTCGTCAAAAAGCAAGCAATAAAAAGCAATTTGACAGAGAAATGTCATATTTACAACACGGATCTTGACCACCTTTCTTAATTGCCCAGCTGCATCTGTTTTCATTAATACAAATATTATTGGTAGATCAAATATTAAAAGGACTTGCAACGTCATCTATCGAAATTTGAATCAAATGTGTCGATAACAACGATTGCGGCTCCACTTAATTCTTTCTATAATGTTGTAAAACTAATCTAATACATCATTTTGAGTAGTCATTTTGCACTTGTCTTGTTAATGTTAATACACATTTAGGATAAAAAGCAGAACTATCATAAGAATTGAACACACTATTAAACCAGATTTTACCTTATCTTTGAAAGTTTCATACATATCGCTGTTCATGGAAGAAATCTGTTATCTAGAAAATAGGAAACTGCTTAATCGTACTAAATTCCCAACCTATTATCATGTACTAAATAGAAAGTGACCGAAATTTATATGGGAATTGGCGTCTCCAGATCTGAAGCACCGACCGCGTTCGCCGTCAGACGACTTGGAGCGCGCCCTAACGTATATGATTGCAGAACAACTAAAATATTATTCAAGAACTGGTAGTCTTTAACAGCGTTGCCAAACCTGTAAAAAAACGCGCGGTTACCGTATCATTATTTTTGAACGTTGGCGGTTGATGAATTTATAATTAATGTGAGTCCGAATGACAGGAATCTGCATATCATACAGGCAAACAGTGGACCAGATAGAATTTCGGTAATACCATACCCCGTGATCGTATTATCCAATATTCATTCTTCTCGGCTTTCACCTGTATAAACGTATTTTCAAGAGGTAATGAAATGAGCATAAGGAAAAATACTCTTCAAATACTAGCAAATCACACAAAAAGGGCGTACCCAAATAAGATGGTTAAAAGTGGCTCTAAACCAATTGAAATTCTGCATGAGACATTCGATAACTTATCAAGAAAGAAACATTTTTGTGAATTTTTTGTGGGAGCGGGGGAGGGGAAAATGTACTGTCCGCTTCTCCCACCATTTTCTCGGAATCTAGTGGGTAAAAATATTTGAAAAAAATCACAGCTACATCTGGCAATGGTGCACAAATTTTAGATTTTTTACAAGTTTTTATATAAAAAATCCAACTGTAAAGCAAATAGAAACCAAAAAAACAATCAGAAAAACATCGATTTGATACTAGAGGAATTACAGATTACAAATGCCACTTTTTCTCGTAATCAGTCATTACAAATAACGTCTCTCTGTTTTCTTTCATACGTTTTGTTTTGGTGCAACATTGTCCGAAAAATCAGGAACCCTTTCTCTAGTCAGTTTTTGCATGTCAGAACAACTTTATTTCGGTTTTTGTCACAGAACTATTTTTTGGGATATTCAATGTTATTGGGTAGGTTGAACAGTCGTAAGACTGCAAGAAAACTAAATAAGTGGACGAAATCTATATTATAGTGCATTTCTTACATTCTAGAAGATTGAAAATCAAGCAAAGAACGTTGCTAGCGCTTTGACAAGGTGTCAGCCTCGTAAGACGGAGCAATCCTTTTGTTTGGATTCGAATCTTGTTTTTGGTGTATTTTTCCGACACCAACTCCCCCACCTAATCAAGCTCCATCGTTAGGCGTAAAAACTGACGCACAAGTAACTGGAAACTATAACCCTTAGCAACAAAACCAAATCCCCCCGAACCATTCATATAGCCAAATCGAATGTGAATCCGCCGAACTAAAACAACTGCTAATCCAATCCGTTAAAATATGGAGCTCATAGCAAACATGGTAATAAGGCAAACTACTCTTTTACAACAACAAACACAAAAAATAACCTCAATGATGGAACTGCTAACAAAGATCGTTAACAAAATCATATAATGACCAGCAATATCAAAATAGTACAACAGTTTGGAACAGTAACAGACTACAACAGAAATTCAAGGAACTTGAAACATTTATCAACATACATAAAATTGTCATTATGCTAATTTCTGAAACACATTTCACGAACAAACATTATCGTTGAAAATAACATCAAGCACTACACCACCCGACAACACAACACACGATTACCTTCAACCAACAACAGTATCAGTGCACGCCACAAATCGAGCAATACGGCTATTTATTCACCACATACAGAATTCTCTCAATGACTGGGCAATCAATTTATAGCAACGGAAGATTAGAACGCGAGACACAGGCAATGAAGACCCAAGGGGGGCACACCCAGAGGTAGAACACTCCTGTATGTGCTAGGAAAACTGTTACTAACACTACTCTCAACAGGCGTGCCTTCCTACTAACCAACAGCAATGAAAAATATGTCAGATCTCCTAAACTTTGCCATAATAAAATTGCTAAACCAAACGGACTTTAAATTGCTATCAAGTTTAAAATTAATCTCTGACCACACACCGATACTAATTGAATATTTTCAAGAACCTCTCCAATAAAGAAAAAAACTCACATTATACAACAATACTACAGACTGAAACAGGTTCAGATCGGTAATGAACGAAAAGTGTACTACAAATTTCCTCTAGGAGAACCAGAACACGTCGAAAATGCAGTAGATCAATTTACGCAAATGATAAAAGAAGCCTGGCCATCCATCTCCATCACTAACAATAAGAAAAATCGAGCTTGATTAACATAACCAAAATGTGTCTTGCACAAGATCACCCAAAAAAAAAAATAAAAGCACAATGACGGAAATACACTAACGGAGAAAATGAAAGGCGACTAAACAGAATTACCAAAGAAGTTGAAAAAATTATACAGGAACACTGCGATAAAAATTTAACAAATATTTATCCAACCTAGCTCCAAACGAAGACACTGATTACTCATTATAAGAAGCGATAAGAAGGCTAAACAGACCAATTGTGCTCACAGCACCAATAAGAAACAGTGATGGTACCTGGGCAAAGTCTCCTCCCGAAGTAGCCGCAAAATTTGCAGAACAGTTATACCATACGTTCCAACCAAACCCCATCACAACAGGAGCAATGACAACAACACCAACAACAGGAACAGCATTGGGCAGTATTGAGCATTCGGAACAAAATACAAAAATACGCAAGACAATGCAAAAAGAAATAAGACAACTGAACACAACCATGAAAATAAAAAAAACATCAAGATTCGACTTAATCAGTGGGAATGTAATCAAAGAACTACGAGAAACGGCTATCAAAATGATCACAATAATATCTAACGCTATATTCAGGATACACACTTACCAACCATGTGGAAACTGGCCGAAATAATGCTTCCGAAACCAAACAAGGACGTACACGAACATTCTTCATATAGACAATTCTCCTTTTTCCAATATTGTTTGTAAGTTCGAATCCTGTTAGGTGCCTTTTTTTCCATCGTTTTTGTGTCCTTTCTCTGTGCAATAGTTAATATTTACTGTCAAATGTATTGCACATAGAAAATCATCTTGTCATTGTTACTGCCAAAATATATGATTAGAAAAACAGTAACATGGAAGGCGTTTTGAAGGCATGTGCATATTTATTACAATCCTGTTAGGTGCCTTTTTTTCATCGTTTTTGTATCCTTTCTCTGTGCAACAATACTTAATATTTATTGTCAGATGATTTCACAATATTTTTGTCAACATTTTAATGTTGTAATAAATATGCACATGCCTTCAAAGCGCCTTCCATGTTTCCGTTATTCTAGTCATATATTTTGGCAGTAACAATGGCAAAAATGTGTTGCACAGAGAAAGTCATCTGACAGTAAATATAAGGTTGGGGAAAAAGAAATCCATTATTTTTTCGGTACATGGCTGTAGTGAACGATATCTCGTAAAGTATCGATCAAAAAATTTGAAATTTATGCTCGTTGTAAAGATGACATTTCACACTAAAAAAAATTCTTTTGTTGTTTTTTGTTTCGTCCATTCAGTTGTGAGTTACAGGGTGTTAAAAATGGAAGTCAACAAAGCGAACATTCGGTACATTTTACAGTTTTTCTTCGATAAAGGCGAAAATGCAAGCCAGGCGGCTGAAATTGTAAATGGTGTTTATGGTGCCGATACTGTAACAGCTAATTACGTGCAATTTTGGTTTCGTCGATTCCGTTCAGGCATTTTTGATGTTAAAGATGCACCTCGCACAGGCAGGCCCATCGTCGAAAATGTCAACCAAATCACAGAAATAATCAATATTGACCGGCATGTTAGTAGCCGTAGCATCGCTCAGGAGCTAAAGATCGACCATAAAACAGTTTTAAACCATTTGCGCAAAGTTGAATTCAAAAAGAAGCTCGATGTTTGGGTGCCACACTAATTAACACCGAAAAACATGTTGGATCGAATTTCCATCTGCGAAGCCTTGGCCAAACGCAATGAAATCGACCCATTTCTTAAACGGATGGTGACTGGGGATGAGAAATGGGTCACATACGACAATATTGTGCGAAAACGATCGTCGTCAAAGCGCGGTGAAGCAGCTCAAACGGTGGCCAAACGAGGACTAACGGCCAGGAAGGTTCTACTGTGTATTTGGTGGGACTGGAAAGGAATAATTTGTTATGAGTTGCTTCCGTATGGCCAAACACTAAATTCAGATCTCCACTGTCAACAACTGGACTGTTTGAAGCTAGCGATTGACCAGAAACGGCCAGAATTGGCCAACAGAAGAGGTGTTGTGTTCTATCAGGACAACGCCAGGCCACACACGTCTGTAGTGACTCGCCAGAAACTCTTGAAGCTTGGTTGGGAAATTTTAATGCATCCGCCATATAGTCCGGACCTGGCACCAAGCGATTACCACCTTTTTCTCGCATTGCAAAACATCCTGTGTGATAAGAAATTGGAATCAAGAGAAGATTGTGAAAATCGATTATTAGAGTTTTTCGCCAATAAGGACCAAAACTTCTATGAGAGAGGCATTATGAAATTACCTTTAAAATGGCAACAAATTACCCAACAAAATGGTCCATATTTGACCCAAATCGGACAATCCAAAGCATGTTAAATAAAGTCTTGAACTTCGCGCAAAAATAATGGATTTCTTTTTCCCCAACCTTATATTAACTATTGCTGTACAGAAAAAGGAAACAAAAGCGATGGAAAAAAAGGCACCTAACAGGATTTGAACCCAAAGAAAAAGTTTGCTTCAATAAAACAGACTGTCACGTTACGCGTGTCGCTACCAACGATCATTGGTTGAACTTCAATTTTTCAGGGTATAAGGCATACATTGTGACATCGATTTCTACCATTTATTTAGTTTTCTTGCATTATTACGAATGTGCAATGTAATCAATAACATTAAACATTACATAAAATAGTTATGTGACAAAAATTGAACCAAAGTTTACCTCATACGTTGTTCTGACACCCAAATACTGACGAAAAAACGGGTTTTACATCTTTCCGACACTGTTGCTGATGAGCAAAAATTATTCAAAGATCAGAGAGATGTTGATTGTAATATTACATTACATAAAAAAGCGGCATTACTGATCCGGACTTTATTCGGTATCAAATGGATGTTTTTCTGATTGACTTTTCGGTTTTTATTTTTTTACCAAATTGGATTTTTTATCTAAAAATCTGAAATATACGCACCATTACCAGATACAGCTTCGATTTTTTCAAATTTTTTTATCTAGTAGATTCCGACAAAATGGCGGGAAGAGCGGACAGTCCATTTTACACCCCCCCGCCCCCAAGTTCGAGATACAAAGTTGAAAATTCACAAAAATGTTTCTTTTTTCATAAGCTATCGAATGGCCCATTCAGAATTTCAATCAGTTTGAGAGCTCATTTCACCGTCTTATTTGGCTGTGCCCTTTCATACTGGAATGTGTGTATGCATTTCAGCAGGCCACAATTTACCAGAACTTTCGTATTTGATTTAACCGATTCCACTAGATTCAAATTGCTCTCCCCCATCCTCGAGCACGACGATATGTACTTTTGACACTGTGCTTCCTTAACGTTATTTCCTATGAGCAAATACATAATGCTCCGGATGTACCCACCGATAGACGACCAGGTATTCGTGTGCCGTAATCTCCATATCGGCGGCAATCCCGGAACAAGTCCATTCTCTCCCCGTTCTCTTCTCCAGCGGACGTCCAGGTACTCAGGCACCGAATTTTTCTCCTAGAGTCCCTACTCCTTCGTTTTTTTTTCTCCTCCAGTAGACATCCAGGTATTAAAGCGTCGTACACTCCTACTGGAGTCCTCAATTTCGAATTCGAGCGATCGCGAGGTACTGCCATTGCTTCTACTGACCGGCGTTCATATTCAAACGCCGAATTCTCCACTTGGGTAACCAACGAGGTACAAGACCATTCTTTGCCTTTTGAGTCAGCAGGCGAGCCAGACATTCAAGCGCCGTACTCTCCTGCTGGGGTTCCCTGACTCACTACACAAGACTAGCATCATCTATCGCTCTTGACGTGGAAAAGCGAAATCTTTATTTTTCCTTGTTCTTGTTGGTTCTTGTTGGAGTAACGTGATTGCGATTTTCACACGATATGGAATTTGGGCGGGTGGTGTACTGCCCAACGTATTGAAAATGGAATTTAGGTGATTAAGTTGATATTGTTTGTGGATTGATAGGTCAATGTACCCTTTTATCATCAGTATGTTAGCTGTTCTGTGGAGGTCGGTGATAGATCTCTTTTGCAGCGTTAAGAATCATTCTAAGAAATTTATTTCGTATGACTCGGACATGGTTTATGAGCCTGGGTGCTGCTGTGCACCAGACTTTGTATTCATAGAGGTGGATGAATCTGATGCATGTTTTATACAGTAAAAATTTGGTTGTTGTTTTCATGAGGCTGAGAGGTGCTTTGAATGAGTACAGTAGCCTGAGTCCTGGATGAGATTTCTTGATTTTGCCTTCTATAAATGATCCCCATGTTAGTCTGATGTCTAGGAGAAGTCTGAGGTATTTAACTGTCCTCTGCCAAAGTATTTGGGTTTCTGAAACTTTTATGTCTTTGGAGTTGGGAATGTTGTTTCTTTACAGCAGGAAGGCTGAATTTTTGTTGGGTTAACTGTTAATTTCCAGTTTGCAACATATAGCATGAGCAAGTCAAGATGATCTTGCATGTATTTGTTAGCTTGATATTGTTGCTAGGAGGATGTAAGGATTGTTGTGTCATCTGCGTAAAGGACTAATGTTGTGTTCTTGTGTTTTGACATGTTATTGATACATTTTGAAAAAAAGAATGGTCCTAGTATGGAGGATGCCATTTCAGGATACCTGGATGTTTCTGTTGTGGGAGTAGTTTTTTATGATTCCTGTGATTTTCGTGGTGAGAGACTGTGACCATTAGAGACTGTGTAACAGTTCATTGCGCCAGACAGAATCAAAGACTCTGTGTAGTAGTAGCTGAGAGGGTCTGTTTTTGCTGTATACATGTGCGGTTTGTTCTGTGTGTCTGGTTTCTGTTGTATGTTGGAGTGGCTTCTTCTGAAGCTGTATTGTTTGTCGATTACAATATTGTTTCGTGTTAAATATTTGTGGACTTGGTTGGTGGATGATTCTGTTAAGAACTTTACTGAGGATACATGGGAGGTTGATTGGATGATAGATTTCTGGGTTTTTATGGTTCGTTTTTGGCTTTTTACTTCGTAAGATTTTGACATTTTTCCAGGCATGTAGAAAGTAATCTAGGTGATGGTAGGTGCGGAAAATGAAAGATATTTGTGTAATTGGTTTTCTTGGGTTGTCCTGAGTTTGATGCTGTTCATTTTGTTGAATTCCGGGGATTTGTTGTTTAGGAGTTGCTTAATTATTTCATGGATGGATTTGGTGAACAGGTTGGTTTCTTAGAAGGTTTCATGGTCAGGGGGATTGGTTGTATATCGGAGTTAACTGATTGTGAGTTGGGGGGGTTAGGTTAGCGACGGAGGCATATATTTGGAAGAATGTATCGACTAGTATTTCTGTTTTTCTGCATCTGTATAGTAGGTATTATTGTTTTGAGTTTACGGGAAAATGGGGGAGAGTTTCTTTTTAAGTTAGTACCTCCGCGACAAAACATGTAAAAAGTTTTGGCTTAATACCAAAATTAATACCAAAATTGGCTTTGTGTTTTCCGGCCTTTTTCTTTTGCACCGTCATTTTTACCGTTGCAATGTTATCGCATCGTTTCTACGCGACTACTCTAATATCCCCTCCACAAAAAATAATCGCCTAAATATGTTATTCTCTTTAATTGTTCTTTAAAACCATGTGGTAAATAATTTCCATTTTTTTATAAGTTATTCCGAATATATTACTCTAACAAATATTAGTTTTTCATCAAGATGGTAAAAGTCCTTCAATGCAAAAAAAATTAATTTGTCATTTTCCCACGCTTCTCCCATGCTGTATGTACAAAAAAATGTGATTTTTAATTGCAATTATCTCATGTTTGGTGTGGTCAACCGTCTCCAATTTTTAACATGGTGTGTGTTATACATTTAATTACTTACACTCCAAGTTTTGAAGACTTCTTGCAATTTTGCAAACGCGGAGATACTACCTTAAGAGACGGAATCTGATACGTCGGCCCGTAATTTGTATGCAATTATTAAGTACATATAGCCGATCAAAATAACAACGCGTTACTAGGGTCATTGCTCGTGTCCTGGAAACTGGTGGGCTGCGTGTCTTCCCGCTTCACGCACCTTCACTCTGGAAGCGGCTTATACTTTTACCGAAAGTTCTGCAAGCTTTATCGGTCACTTCATTTCTAGAAAGTCCTGAGAAAAATTTGATAGCGCTTCCGCATATCAGTGATTCTTAAAATACGTATATCCTACAACACTAATAGAACAAATAATATTATCTATACTATTACACAATTTGAGCATATATATTTCTTAGTAATTACGGGTGAATAGCGTAGTATACAATGGGTGTAAAGAAAGTTTACCAAGAACGACAAAAATGTTTTATATTTTGAATAACAACTCATAAAATTGATCAAGTGTAACAAGCGTAACATACGTTTTTATTGCAGAATGACCTAAGGAACGCGTTTATGTAAAAAAAAAAATGGGTGGTTCCATTTAAAGAAACAGTGCGACTGCACTTTGCACATGCACAATGCACTTGGGAAAAAGGTCGGTGCATGGGGTGATAGAGCCTTTCGACTAATACAAACTTTTCTCTGCGATTTTGTTCTAAATTGATGTAATGGATTATTTCTTTTTATCTTTCCTTCAGGGTTTTGGGGTTAGGTCTATGATTAGAGGATGGCGTGGTCGAATGAGGCGAATAGTTTCTCTATAAATAAAGAAACAACATTCAGTGTTCAGTTCTGCCACTTCTTTCTTATTTGCACAGCTCCGCTTCCACGTGTTACCTTTCTGCTCTTCTATTCTTTCTACTGCCTCGTTCGTCGTGTGCCGGCGCGGTTGTTGTCTCCGTTGCTATGGAAGCCAGCGTGGCTTCCTTACATTTATTTAAAAAAGAGTTATAGCTTGGCTCAGTTACTAGAATCACCCTGTACACACGCCAATATTTCCACTGATTCAAACATTCATATATTTATTATTGCAGACGACACAGCCCTACTATCCATGCACGACGACTTCAACATCTCCGCCAATAATCTACAAAACCATATCAAATCACTGGAGAACTGGCTTTAATCTAACAAAATCAAAGTAAACGTCACAAAATGTGTCCATATGGTTTTCATCCTTCGTAAAATCACGCATGAGACAAATCTAACATTAAACAATAGTATTATACAAAAAGCAAGAATCTTCAAGTATTTACGTTTGCATCTAGACAACAGACTAACATGGGAACACGATGTACAGTACAAAATTAAGCAATTAAAATTATTAAACGAAAAAATGTTCTGGCTAATATCCAGGGAGTCCAAACTTAGCCAGTACAAAAAATTTTAATATGTAAATGCGTAATTAAACCCATATTTCACCTTTGGAAATGGTAGTCACATCGCACATTCCAAAAATGGAAAGCCTACAATTAAAACTCCTGGGAACCATCCTTAATGCAGCCTGGTACGTTAAAAATAACATTATTCAAACAACATTACACACCCACACAGTGCAGGAAGAATCGAGAGACATCTTAACCCACTAACTCACTGCTACAAATATATAGTGAGAAGGCTTAAGGGGGGCAGTACGAGTAAACCTTTCAAAAAATCGAATTTTTTTTACATATAATGTTAATATAATGTCTTAAGAATATGTCAGCAAATTTTCAAAACTCAATTCAAAGTATTTCCCATGTTATAACTTAAAAACGTGACCCTCCCATACTGTGCGTTCGGGCGCCGTCAGAAGTACTGTTGAGCGGTCGACTTTGTCTCCCAGTCCACATTTTCAAATATTTCCAATCCGCAGAAACACTTTATAGTCCTTAATCATTCTATATGGACTATATACACACTATATGTGGACTATATGGTCCAGGAATAGCTGACTAGCCGAAAATTGCTGTAAGTAACCAATAATTCAGAGCATCCGCATCGAAAACTTTAGACCGCTTTTTCTCCACTTTCTATAATATTTTTGCGTTTCTTCCAAATTGGCGTGCAGGATTAAACAAAAACTATTCGGCCGATCGGAACGGTTCAACGCTGATTTTCTTCAGCATGAAATTCTCTTCTATGTGAACTTCCAATTTGGTAAAAAAAATCTTTTTTACTATTTTTTACAGCAGGTTGAAGCCAAGATTTTGTTCCAGGAAACTTACAGTTTTCGTTTAAGACAGCATAAAATTTTTATTTTGCAATTTCTTCGGGATTTTTGAGGTTCACATAGAAGAGGAACCTTTAATATTAACAAATAACTTTGGATTTTTTATTTCGGACAAAAATATTTTTGCCAAACATTTTGCAATATTTTTGCACAAAAAAATTTGGGTGAGGTCTTTGATAGTACTTTGAAACTTGCCTGCAATTGCTCGAGGATTGCTCATTTGCTTCCTTCCAAAAAAAAATCGCGAAAAACAGCGCGATTTTGAGCGTTTACTTGTACTACTCCCCTTAAGGGGGGAGACCTGTGTAAGTGGCCCAAAAAATCGATTTTTTTTTTAATGCATAAATCGATTGTTTAGCATCTCGAAATTATGTTACCCAAGCCGCAACACAAAATTCCTAAAACTGTAGTAGATATAACCCATTTTATCCCCGAGCGCGCGGAACGCTCTACGGTGGAGGTAAGTATGTTTCGCATCAATGATATCAATGCATTCGCGATAACAGGTCGGGTTCACTTGTATAGAAGTGTAAGTAAGTATATGATTACACGGCTGTAAATATATGGGCCTAGCATAGCAGATTAGGAAAAAATGGATGTAAGTACATCCCAAAAGTGTGATTATATTGTAGCTGATCTTTAAACGCGTTTTTCTCGAATCAACGTTTGGCATATCGGTGTGCAAGATAACGAAAAAACTCTTCAACGGATTGAGTTGGATTTTTATATACGAGAGCCTGAATATCTTGGCCAGGGATTGAACCTAAATAGATATTGATATTATGCAAATAAATAATTTTTTATGTACTTTAAGAAAGAAATTTTCCTCGGAAAATTGATCTTTTTCAGTCAACCTGCTGCCAAATTTACAATTCTGCAGATATTGACTTAAAAATAGGTTCACTTGCTTGCGGCATCTCTAAGGTCAAGAATGCTATTTGGATTTTTAATTTCGGATCACTACAGCACACTCTGCACTGCACACCGCAAACCGCTGCAATCGAGGACAGGTCGGACTTTGGCCCTTGTAACATTATTAAGAAAAACCTGTTCTTATTAAAAAAAAAATGTCTGTACAGTATAAAAGTGTAAATAAACTATGACCAAATTTGAAAAACATTGATTAAATAGTTCCCTTAAGAATAAATCCCGAATATTGCTCGATTTTAATCGCGCTACACAGGTCTCCCCCCTTAAGAGAAACTACCCATCGAATCTTCTATCCATAGAATCCTAACGAAATAAGCATCCTTAAACAAACTGAAAATATCCTATTGGTTGATTGCCGTTAATTGTAATAGCAGCCAAATGTTACTTATTATATTTCATCCACGACCTTTAATCCTTTCGATGTAATACGTGTATGCAATCGGCGATGGTAGGATCGTAAAGAATTCGGTTTTAAATTCCAAACGTTTCGACCTTTATTCTTTTTGGTCCTCTTCAGCCTACAGCACACTACAATCAGGACAATTACACCCCCTCTAGAGTTACCGATAGGAAGACCACTTGATACTTTCGAAGTCACTCCTCATCTCATCATCTCAGGATAATCATCTAAACATTGTTGCTGGTATACGGTATATTCGAAAAGTTTTAAAATTAAGACCGAGTAGACTATACCGTATAACTATAGCAGGGAGAGCATGGACTCGAGTAGGGGTCGCGTCCCATAAAACTTTTCCAAATTTCATTACCACCCATACGGCCTAGTTATAAATGTTATCCAAGAGGAGAACAAGGATTCATATTATACACCTTTAAGTAAGTAATTAGACTCAATAATAACAAATTCCATAAAAGTTTCTCATTATACATATTATTGTAAATAGTTGTAGACTGAAGGGGACCAAAAAGAATAAAGATCGAAACGTTTCGAATTTAAAACCGAATTCTTTACGATCCTACCATCGCCGATTGCATACATGTGTTACTTATTACATCTTATATCTATTTATAAATACTTTATGCAAATAGGAACGATTAATAAAGTGGAAGTATGCAAAGAAAAAACTTTGGTAGGAAGACCTCATAATTCCCTTTGGTACATACTTTTTATAAGAAACATAACATACAATGTCATTTAAAAAAAAATCCCTTACTAAAAATCATCCTTATCACCAACCTCTTTAAACAAATAAACAAATATGGTTATGAAATATCATCACAATTATATGTATATGATCACCACTTTTAGTAAATGTGACAACGTGTTGAATATTTATAAAACTAATCGGTAATTATAGATAATATAATAACTGGATTAATCACATTTACCGTAACATGTACACGAAAATCGTAACATAAGTGTCACCATGCTTCACTGTCGATCGGATGTTTGCCTGATCCAGCTCATTGTCAGGATTATAATAGATATTCTCCATACAATTCTTTCACCGTCTGACAAAGGGAGCAGCAGGGTTGCGGGTCATCGATTTTGTTCAAATGCACAGACCTTCTTTACCCGAAAAGATTGGACACGCATTTTGCCAAAAGTGACAACATTTCCTGATTGTTGTAAAAATCGAGGCCAAAAACCAAAATTTTTTTATCCATTTTGCAGACGCGTTTGAAATTATCTCCTAAAGGATACTTACACATTTATTTTGCAAATAAACAATGTTTAAAAATATACGTTATGGATAAGTTTCATTACACTTACCCGGTTTTCATCGACGCCACGCAGCGTATCAGAGTAAGTATGGTACTATCGTACTAACTCAAGGTCCAGGCATCAAATCTCAATACGGTTTGGCGTTTTGTAATTTTCTTTTGTCTATTTTTCGTAACTTTTAATTTTTACTGTAATTCCAACATGGATCAATAATATATGGGGCATTCCATGCCAAACCGAACACTTTTGTACCTCAGCCCTTCAAATAAAATATAGAACGAAGAGTTTCTCCCCGATTGGACAAATTTTAAAAGTTCTTATATCCATCCAAGTTTTTTTGTGAATTTTTAAAAAAAAAATCGATTGCGGCGTGTTTTGAGATAAAAAACATTTTTTGCTTTAGATTAAAAATAAACAATAAAAACAATATTTTAGATTAAAATCTAATTTTTTTCTTGAAAGAGCATTGAAAAACAAATTTTGAAAACAAAAGAACGTTCGAATTGGTGCATTTTTCGCAAAGTTATGAGGATATGAAAAAAAAAGAGCCCAAATTTTAAGAAAATTCATATTTTCGAAACGAACGGTAAAAAAAAACTGAAAAAATTCATGAACGCGTTTTTCGTAGGCCTTAAAAACATAAAAAATTTTGAAAAAGAATCGAAAGAGGTGAGGTACAAAGTGTCCGATTTGGCATGGAATGCCCCATATATGTACAAGGTGGTTTCGATCCGGTGGTACAACCGAAAAGGAGGTGAATCTACAATACATGCAAAAATAAGTCGAAAAAAACTCTAAAGCATGGCATTGTATATCTACATCTATCGCTTTGCGTCGTCTGCGAGTACATTCGGGCAGCTATGACATCACGATAGACCGCTTCGGTCTCACTGTCGCGTATACCGGATGTCCCTGCCGGGCCTGCTTCGATGCCGCGCAATGAGATAAGCCATCGCGCCGCGACCAAGATTCCTACAGCGCACCCGGTATATCGAGCCGCGTTCGGGTGCACTTGCACTTTGCGAAAATTCAAAGTCGGTTTTCTCGAAAACGGAGCGTTTAAAAAAAAATGTTCATACGTTTTTTTCGACTTATTTTTGCATGTAGATTCACCTCCTTTTCGATTGTACCACCGGATCGAAACTACCCTGTATATTATATTTTCATTCGTGGAGTTGGTTAGTGATTGTTACATTTGAAAAACGCATAATACCCCTTCACTTCAGGAAGAAACAAATTATTTGGAAAACAAATACAATGCGCATGGTAAACAAATTACAAAATTCATGCGATAATTGTACTACATTTAATATAATATAACCATAAGCAATGTTTTTCCTTCAAATGTTTGCATGCTACTCTGTCGAAAATCATCATTCTTTGCTTCATTAACTGCCCGAAGTAAATCATCTATAGGTTTAATTGGGCATTGATATCCTAATCAATCACCTGAGAATCATATGCATGAATATATGTACATGTATCTTCTATGCACGTGAATACATGCAACTAACAAGGGTAGGACCAGGGCTTTGGGTCACCGATTTTGTACAAACTTTGCACAGACCTTCTTTACCCCAAAATATTGAACACGGGTTTTGCCAAAAGTGACAACACTACTGCATTTTTTTAAAATCCAGGACAAAAATCAAAATTTTTTGGTCGTGCTTAAATTTTGCAGACGCGTTGAAATTGCTTCATGAGAGATACTTACACATTTATTTTGCAAATAAACAATGTTTAAAACTGCGCATTATGTATAAATTCTATAAAATTTTCTCGTTTTTTATCAAAGAGACGTAGCAAAGTAAGTATAATACTAACGTAGTAACTGACGGTTCTAGTCTCCATGGGGGATTTGCGTTTTACAGAAATTTCTGTTTTCAAATGCAAATTTTCGTTATCAAGAGCGTTTTAAGCACATTAATATAGTTGAAAACAATTATAATTTATGGCGTCCAATCAGTTTACCGTCAGTTTAGTGTCAGCTCCTGTAAGAACAGCACGCGGGGTGCGGGCAGTCACAGGCAGCACAGTTCCACGACCACCGGGTTAGCGACAAGTAGACTCAAAATGTACAAGATAACGTAAATGTTGGCTGTCTGGCCCAGACTGGGCCGCCTTCGCCCTTGCTCTTGCACCGTGATAGAAACAAAGTTATGCGCCTCCGAGAAGGGTACCATCTCGGCTGACCGTCGATATACCGACGGACATCCGAGCGAACCCAGCTCGGGAACGCAATAACAAACGCTGCCACCCACCGGGAATAAAACCTAGACCAGGAAGCAGGAAAACCGCCGGAATGAAAGGACGGACCCTTCTCAGATTCGCAGCGAATAAAGTAGCAAAAAACAAGCCAGAACCTCCTAACCCTCTCGATTAAAACACAGCAAAAGAGTCTGCATACATCCAATATATCACAAAAGGGCGCCGGCTCCGAAAGAAAATCGGAGCTGGGACGTGCGAACCAGCTCCCGGGAGGAGGGGCTGTTGTGGTTGGTACGAGAGCGAAAACCACGGCAGTCTCACGCACCCGTGGCGACGCGACAACGAGGCTCAGGGGGTACCTTCCCCCATGGAGTAACGTCTGAGTTTTAGTCAGTAGGAATCTGACATACGCTGGTCTCACCCCAAGGAGGCCAGAAATCGTCCAAAAATTTCCTTGACGTTAAAAAAAAAAGCTTCTGTAAGAACGTAAGTAGGTATATGGGAATATCCAAATTTTGAGAAATCAATAAAAATGAATAACCCAGACCTGATTCATTTATTAGTTGAATAAAATAACAATTCCTTGATTGGGAGCGGTATACACAAGTATCATTTAGAATAAACATCTGAACTTCTTGCTAATAACTGAGCCGTTCAGTGTACAAACCGATTAACTTTATAAAGCAAAATCTTGAGGAATGCGATGAAATAATGTACATTGTTGTTAAAAGTCCCTTTATAATATAAATTCAAATATGTATTGAAAAATGCAGATATAGCTTCCATCTAACGGTCCATAAAATTAATAAGAAAGAGGCGCAGAAAAATAGTCGTCAGTAATGTTACAATTTTTATGTAACTGGTGGAGTTAATCGATTTGTGCACTGAACAGCTCAACTGTCGCTCACAACTTGTGTCTCGTGGTGAAAACATCCAGGTGAACGTAACAAAAATTTATTTTCACTGTGTGGTGTAGTGAAAATTCTAGGAGAAAGAAAATTTACAAGTGAACTGAAAAATGTTCATTTAACGTGTACAAAGTCGGGAAAAATGAATATGTAAACAAATTGAAACACGCCGAATAGTTAAATCGTACTTCAAAACCATATGTGAAAAACAATAAATATTTGATTCTCGATTTGTGGACTGGTCAAGTAGATCCTAGCGTATATAATTAGACGTTTCCGAATTCCAATAATGATAGTTTGTACACTTTTTGAGTTACTCCACCTAGCTGCACACCGGTATGACGGCCTTGTGATTGTATATTTTTACCGTCAAGTTAAATTATTTATTAAACGTATACAAAATTTAACATCATTATTAGAAGAACAACAGGATTTAAGCAGTCGCGAAGACGCCATTAAAATATATTCATTAATTCATCAACAAATATCCGAGCCATTTTGTTCGTAATATTCTCTTAACACTACATTATTCAAGATTACTTTACTTATCACAATTCCGTTTGTCTTATGCTAGAACTTTTGAAAGAAAATTGGCAATTTTTTATATGGAATTTTATGTTTGTAGTTATGTGGTATGTTAGAGTATCTAATGCCTGTTAGGTTTTGTGTTAAGGTACTATTTTTCGTCTGCTTCTGGTGGAAGTTCTCCGCCAGTTCGTTTGAGTATTCTCCTATATACTGTATTTCTGCTTCTTCATGAAGTTTTGTTATTCTGGTTCCTCTATCAGCAGACAGGATGAGTCTCAATAATTTGTTTTGCATCACTTGGGCTATGTTGATATTTGTAGCTGCTGCCCCGCACCATACTGGTGCTGCATAACCTCCGACTAAAAAGACTAACTCCTTGTCGTTGCGCTAGTGACGTTCTTGACTTGATCTTCAATCTTTTAGCATATAAGGCTACATTGTAATATCGACTTTTTCCATTTATTCAGTTTTTTTGCACTCTTACGTCTGTTCAATGTACTCAATAACATTAAATATCCTACGAAATAGTAATGTGACAAAAAGGAAACCAAAGTTTATTTCATACGGTGCTCTGAAAGGCAAAAACTGAACAGAGACGCGGTTTTTTATTTTTCCGATACCGTGGCACCAAATCAAAAATTATGAAAAAAAACAGAGAGATGTTAATTTTAATATTACATCACAGGAAAAAGCGGTATCACTGATCTGGATCTTCTTCAGTGTCCAAGTTAACGTTTTTATGACGCATATTTTGGTTTTTATATTTTTCCCAGTTGGATTTTTTATATAAAAATCTGAAAAAAATTTAAAACGTGCGCACCATTACCAGATACAGCATTGATTTTTTTCATTTATTTTTATCCAATAGATTCCGAGAAATTAATGGGTGACACGAACAGTACATTTTACCCTCCCCCGCCCCCCACGGTCGAGATACAAGGTTAAAAATTCACAAAAATGTTTATTTTTTCATAACCTATCGAATGATCCATTCAGAATTTCAATTGGTTTGGGGTCACTTTTGACCCTCTTATTCATTTATGCTCTTCTATGGAACTTACATATAACGTAAATTTTTAAACATTGTTTATTTGCATAATAAATGGGTAAGTACCTTTCAGGAGGCAATTTCAAACGCGTCTGAAAAATTTCAGCAGAATCAAAAAATTTGGTTTTTGACCTCGATGTTTTACAAAATTTGCGAGTGTTGTTGCTTTTGGTAAAACGTATCTGCAATATTTTCAGCTAAAGAAGGCCTGTGCAAAATTTAAACAAAATCGGTGACCCACAACCCTAGTCCTCACCTTGGAAGTGGTATGGGCAAAACTAACACAGTATTGCACAGTATTCATGCGGCGATGATGACGTTATATAAATGTGGCAACGTTGTCAGGGTGTATCAACGCTGTAATCTTAGTTTTAACTTTTACCGTTCTTAGATGTAGAGCGCGCTAGAAGGCGGTTGATTTTCGACGGAGTCAATACTTGAGATCACCGAACACAATTTGTATTAATCCTTACCACACCTCTACTTACAGGAAAAAAATAATGTGCCGGATGTAACATATGGCATACATTCTTATGAACTTACAACGTGAATGGTGTAACAAACACCCATGTTCTTGAATGTTTGAGCTGTATTTATCACGACATAGATTAACACTAGACGTAACATCTCTAGATTAATTAATACAAGAGTAAAGCGTATAATTTAGTATACCCGTATTTAACTATTAACTAAAAACAATTATAATTGCTAGCAGTTTATAAATCAGCATTTAAATCATCACTGCTCGTCCAAATAACTCTAAAACGGGAACGAAATAACGGAACGCAACGTCATCGTGCGTCTAGTTTCATTGAGGGATTACGTAAGTCTTCAGAGGCAGGCACATGTTTCAAAAGTACAGAGCTGGTGAGTTTCCACATTTTAGATAGCACGTAAAGACATTTCCGTTATTTTGAAAGAATCTATACAATTGTGTGTTATTATTTGCGGACAGATTTTCTTAAATTGAAAATATACGTGTATATGACAATCTGGTAGCGTTTGCGCCCTAACCACACCTGCTAGTGGTGCAATCTCTCGAAAAAGGAGGTTACTACTTCTTTACCTAACTAGCTACTTCTCAGAAAAAAAAGTATCAAAAGGGAATATGAAAAATGTATCCACATCACATCTTATAATATGTAGCAAAATGGAGTGTTTTACATATTGCTCGACGTAGTGTCATTGAAGTGATTGTTGATGGAGTAGGTTTTAATAAAAGCCACAATACAACTATTTCATTCTCATACTATTAATTCGCTGATGGTTGATTGATTCTTACAACACACTTAAGGAGAGTTTATTTAAACGATAATGTTCCGTTTCACTATACCAAGAAGGTCAGGCGATTACATGTAGGTCAGATTAAGATATCCGTGTAGGAAAGCGAATTACAAGCTCAGTTGTCGATTTCCCATCACGCAATTTGTAACAAGGACTAGCAGAGAATACATTTATATAGCACGACGCACGCGCAGCTTAGTGAATGCTTTCTCCTAGTAAAAGCAACAGTTTACATCAGGTGACAGCATTTTTGATGGCCGTAAGTCCCATCATTCTGTGTACAAAGAGAAATTTTCGAATAAAGATTATGAATGAACATACATTTACAACCTATTACAACCGATGTACGCAAAGTTTCGTCAAAAACGCAAGTTCTCTCGTTGTAGCATTATTGAAATTGGGCTGTAGTCTTGATTGGAAGAATAATAATAAATATCTGATTGAAAGAAGTCAGTAAGAATGGCTGCTGTCTTGAGAGAAAAATTGAAAAGCATACAACTTGCAACAATCAGCAAATGCAATTCGCCTTTAGCAAGTATAACCCGGTATGTATGCAAAGAGTATATATATATGTATGCAAAGAGTATATATATATATATGTATATTTCTTTGAGTCGTCCGCTGTTTGATACATATAAAAAAAAACCGGCGCTTTTCCGTAACTTTTTATTTGCCAATAAACTTCTATCTTACAGTACTCTCGCAAAATCTCCGCCGCAACAAGGTAGAGCAAGTGGATGGGTGACCAAGCTGCTTGTAAGGAGAATTTTACCAGCAAAAAAATCTCACTCACGCATGCTGTCAGATAAAGATACTATATACGCTTTACACACTCAAAATATCCGTCCTGATTCCATTGACAAATATTTAGCAAACTAGTAAGTATGATGTTTTCATTTTCTGTAACAAATGCTATATACAAATAAAACTAAATATTACTATTTATCTCTTAATATCTCTATAGTGTATTTATATTTCATCATATTACAGATAGGAATAAATATACATGTAAAATTTGTTTAGTCATTTTTGTATTATTGCTATTTCACATAGTATATTTATATTGTAATATACATTGTAGGCCTTAATCATTGACTGCATAAAGGTTGTATATGTGTGTGGTAAAATGCATTTAAACTTTCAAAGACACTGTTAAAGAATAATGTTTTATTTAAAACAGTCAATGAAGATTTTAACTTTTTCATCCATAAGTGTCTTATGAATTTCACAAAAACATATTATATGGTTGCAAAAATGGTCCTACGCATTTGTACAGGTTAAACCTTGTTGCCTTCGTTATTATATCAGGTATAAGACCAACACATAAACTATGTTTACAAAAGATGATGTTGTAAAGAAAAAATTAATTCTACGTCAATATTAACGTATGGGTATTGTTATAAAGTGCATAGGTTTGTTGTTGAACTATATAAGTTATAAAGAACATACTTCTAAAGTTTAACTTGAAGTAAGTTTTGATAGTGCCAGTTTCACTTACAGTGAAGAACATGTTAATCTCATGGAATCAAAGAAAGACCAATTAAAATGTGAATTAATTGGTTCATGGACAGTTGAAGTAGGAGATTTGGATCAGGCAATACATTTATGGCAATATAAAGGTGGTTACAATTGCATTGATCATGCACAAATCTTACTTGCACGGGATGAGGTACAACAATTATCATTTAGCATTCACACGTATTTACATTGAAATCTTTTTTTTTTTTACTTGATTTTGTTTACCAGTTCCATTTTGAATAGAATAACAGCAGTGATTTTTGTTTATAGGCATACCAAAAGCTACAAAAAGAACGTGGTAATTATTTGAGGTCCCAACATTTACAATACTTACTAGGTTTCAGTTACTGGCCACCAACTGTACAAAGAACAGGTGGCAATAAATATGAAATACGAAGCTACAGCTTAATGCCAGGTACTATGATTGAATGGGGCAATAATTGGGCCAGGGCAATTAATCACAGACGTAATAATGATGAACCTTTTGCTGGATTTTTTTCACAAGTTGGTCATTTATACAATGTTCATCATATTTGGTGTAAGTGTTACTGGCATCATTATCAACTAACGTATAACCTAATGTTCATTTATAATTTGCATACCTCCGTATGCTAAAGTGGTTATTTAGTTATAGAACAAACTTTGACATTGTATATATTATACAGAAATTATCATTGGTTCATTTTATAAAGGATAATTAATTATAGGTTACAAAAATCTTCAATCTAGAAAAGAGACTCGTGAAAGTGCATGGCGATCTCCTGGATGGGACGAATGTGTAGCGTATACAGTACCGCTAATACAAGAAATGCATTCTCGTATATTAAGCCCAACTACATTTTCTCCAACACAATAAGAGATTACATGCTTACATGCAATTATTTGTATATTATATTGTTTTTTATCTTAACATCATGAAAAGCCCATAGTGGTGGCTTTGCAGGGTTTGATGTAAAGGTTAACATATGCGACCAACAGAGAAATGGTAAATAACACATATATGCAATGCAATAGCAATAAATATTTTCCTACAACACATATGTCATAGATGTATGATATGATCTTTGTAAATGGAACACTTTAATTACTATCAAATGAACCGAAATCGCTTATCTATAAGAAAATAAATAAAAGTAATCTTTGTACTAGTCAGTGTCTGTTTCTTGTTTCTAATGTTTTTTACTTTAGTGTCTTATTTATAATTTTCAATTCGGACCCTTTTCATTTTATATACACAAATTGCACTTGAATATATGTTCAGCCAATAATGGATATTTAGGAGTCTTAATAACATACTTGCTTCAAAATTATCATATGCATTTTAAAGAAATTGTCTGTACTGAAAGTACATAAAGAATTTATATATTTATTGCAGTTGTCTAAGTTTTTTAATTTTTTGAAATTACATACGACATTAATTTCAACTTTTATATGTCTGGTAATATTGTAATTTAAAGTCACAACTTTATTTCTTGCATGGCTCCTTGTAAACATAACAAATTATTATAACAATTCCGTTTTGCTTCCAACATAAATAAACGAGAATTAAACCAAATAAGAGAAATTTATACAATTTGCAATACGTAATTTTATTCAAAATGATTATACTAATGTACATTAACAATGTGCATCATATAAAGTTAAATATCACTACGACTTATATCATACTAAAATTACAACACTGATGTGCATATTATGAAACTCTGTAAAGTAAAATATAGGTATAGTGTGTCAAATTCACCATGAACTTAAGCAATGTGTTCAGAATGACGGAAATGTTAAAATGGCAATTTCACTAGAAAATAATTGTTATAAAAATTATAACAGAAATAAAAAATATAATAATAAACGTTTAAAAATGCAGTTATTTATTTTCATTGAAATAATGTTTCCTTGCGAAATCACGCAAAAACAGACATTTTCACCTACCATTCAATACAAATGGTAATTTCTGCCTTTATTTATGCACGAATTGGAATCAAATGTAATCTACAACTTGTACGGAGCTTTCACGAATTTCACAAATTTTTTACATACTAATTACTATTATATAATTCTGGTGGACCGTACATAAATTGCATTACTCTATCTTATCTGATTAACACATAGTTAATCAAATTTAAATATGATTTATCTAATTAAAGTCACACTTGAACTGCAGAAAATACTGCTGGATCCATTTTTGGACTCTTTTGTGCAAAGACAACAGTGTATTCAGAATAAACCAATATAATATTAATTAAAAAAAGATTAAAATTTTAGTAAGCAATAATAAACGTATCTATGTATATATAAGCAATGCAAATGTTTTTATAATTAAAAATAAATATTCCGCGCATATCATGAATTATCTACACTTACATATAGCCTGCCACTTTTGACGAATCGTTCTATATCATCGAGAGCATATACATTTCCTGTATATTCAACCTTTTCCAAAGTCAACTCCAGTGAATGAACACTTATGCGATTGTAGGAAAAAGTAATTTAATTTTTTTAATTGACCTTTACTATTTTGTAATAATGGTTATATAGACTATAGCCAAATATCATTTTGATTACGTATAATAATCACTTATTATTGAAATTCCTCGATAGAATGCTCCAAGTGCTCAAGAAGAATTCTATCACGCTTTGGTAGGAAAACTCCATAATTCTTTTTTGTAGATACTTTTTATAAGAACCATGAGTAGTATAATTAAAAAAAAAATCCTTTCTATTTAAATTTTTCGTATCACCGATCTCTTGAAACAACCAAACAAATATCTTGAGGTCTTGAATATTTATTTAAATCAATCGGTAAGTAGACCGGTAGATAATAACTGGTTTAATACAATTTTCCGTAACATACGTATCTGTACAGACCTCGTGCTACAATTCTACTATAATATGTTTGTAACATAATCAATATAAAATTGCTCCATAATAATAGATTGAAATAATGTAAACAATTATATTCGTAATTACAGAAATTTTTTTATTTTTTTTGAATATTTAGTACTTTAGATATCCCAAAAATAAAATATATATATAGAAATTCGTGGTTGTGCAAAAAATGCTACTTGCTGTAAAATGAGTATAACGACATAATTTAACAAGAACGGCGCAAAAATAATTACTTTTCTGTAAACCGTATTAGATACATTTAAGTACACCCCTGCTCACGACATATGCTGTCCGTGGATACTATATATTCGAGGTAATGAGGATAGTACAAAGATGTATAATAAAGTAACATGAAGTTGAAACAGTAAAACTTCAAACTCTTTGCCATGTCTTAAAGTACACGGCGACGAAATAATGCAGCATGTACTTAATTATTTAACTTATAAATTATAGTGTTTATGAAACGTACACATTTTATAGCAGGTTTGTGAAGAAATGTATGAATGGCTGATATCATCTTATGCTGTATTTATTTGATTATGACAACTATAATTTGTATAGAATTTGAAATCCATGTTCTCTGTTCACATTGATTTTGACTGTTATATAGAACACAAACACGTTGGAAGAATGTCATAAATAATAATATAAATATGATTTCATCGATAATCGTATTAATAACGCAAAAATAACATACATACTCTTTTCCAGGATAACTATTAAGAATAAAATTTAGAAAGCAGATCTAATTATATTCTACATTAGAAAACCAGTGACTAGTAAAAAATATTTGTATGTCTATCACAGAAAGTATTTGATAACAAAAAAAAAACATTGTTAAACAGGGGAGAATACACTAATGTCTAGCGTAACACTACTTGAACATTGTTCAAGTTTAGAGTTCTGCAATTCGATAATGTAGTTGTACAATTAGTTTTACTTTCAGTAGACCTCAGTATTCATTGAGTATTTTTCTTGTTTAAAAACCAGTAAAGTGTTACACCAGTTACAATTCTGTAACAATTTAAATGTTTTGCAGATCAAAAACTCAAGAAAGTTTATTTATTTATCATTGTAATTATATATGGCCATTTTCGAAAGCAATAACAAATATTATAAAATTATTATGAGTTTAACTTATGCGAGTAAAATAATCTGTAGCACAGAAATAATTAAAGGAGAATTAAAACTACTCAATATGGGTAAAACCAAACATTTCTAATTGTTAATTCTTCTGAAAATTCAATATGTCATTGAATTTGTAGCAGATTTCATTTGAATATAATAATCCGTAATCGTTCAATTTTACTGGCTATTCTATAAAACAGCCAAACTGTGTAGAAATTAAGTCAATCATTCATCATTAGAAATATAACTTCTTAATGATAATTATGTTATATTCAATTTCCTTTAAAATCAGTGACTGTTTGTAAACGGTCTTTTGATCATTTCTGATGGTGTAAATGAAAGTGAAAGTATCAGATTATTCATTTTGTATGCAATGCAAGATTGTGTTTGATAGAACCATATAACAATGGTCTTTTAATTTTATTGTCAATCAAAATAAGATATCTGTGAATTAGATATAGATTCAAATTCTTAAACTGCTGTTTAATGACAACCGGTATTAACAAATTAACTAACGCTCCAAAACTTGTCACAATAGAGTAATGTATATGGATATACATACAATCATACTTTTATACTATACAATTCCAAAGTGCATACTTTCAAAATCATAAATACCATTCACTTACCATAAGCATACTAATCCCGCGTTCCCGCGTTTGTAATATATTTAAATAATCTTCAGCACATAAAAAATGTCACAATTGTACACGTTGATTGCGAAATTACTTAAAAGTGGAAAATGTATACAATACTGGATAACTCTGATTTTTCTAACAATATAGTTCGACCATTTAAAATATTGTGATTGTGGCATAATCGTCATCTATTAATTTAGAATATTTATTAATGGTATATAAGTTTGCGGTAATTGTTCTTTTGGTTCCTGGTATTTTCTACAAATACGCGTCAAGGAAGAATTGAAAGATTAACACCATACATGTGCACGCGGTTCGCAATATAGTTATTTCATCCTAACTGTTTCACATACATTAGTGCATATAAGACGTATTATGTACATGTTAATCGTTACAAAGATCTCAGATGACTGTGACAATTTGCGATACCATTCTGCATGCGCAATGCTGTTCTTTCAGCTACGTTGTCATAATGCGTCGTAATTACATAATAATAGTTTAACAAATTATAAGATATTTCACAAAAAAAGTGTTTAATTATTAGCAAACTTTAATTAAATTATCATGACACATTTGGTTCGCTATGTAACGCATAACAATCACAAAATGTTAAAAGCAGGATATTTTACATTTTTCTGTAATGCGAAAGATTACTTGAAATTGTTTCACTATGATACGCAATTATACGAAATGGCGTACGTCTTGATTTCGAAAAAATAAAAGGAATCTATACTTCTTATTGTAAAAAATCTTAAAATTTTTCTAAAATCATTATAGGCAGACAGCACTATCTATTCCCGTAAGAAAAACAGCCAGAACCACCCTTATTTAAATACGACACTGTCCCAGATATTACATTAATACACAAAAGTAAACGAACATAAAAACGTAATAAATAAAAAATATGAGACATGTTTTACAATTTAGAGTACAGCATTGGGATGTGTACTGGATAAAAATTCTATGTAAAGTATAGTATTGTAATATATAAACTAGAACAAACTTGTATGAATTATTAAGTACACAATCAATTCAATATTTTGAAGTATGCTAGGAGCGTGACAATGTTATATCTCATTACAAAAAACGTTATGTCTGAAATATTTGTTTTCATTGCGCAATAAAAATGGGCATTAAATTCAAAAGAGATAAATTCCGCAATGTAAAAGGTTTTGATTTATGTAATAAAAATAACATAGAAATGCAACTCATTTGAGATATATGTCACGGTAAATAGTATTAATCCGGTGATTATGCAAATTTGCCGGTTATTATTGAAGTTACTTGATAGCATCCTTCCACTCATCAAGAAAAATTCTATCACAATTTGGTAAGAAGACCTCATAACTCCCTTTGGTACATACCTTTTAGAAGAAGCATGACTAACATAATTTTTAAAAGAAAACCCTTTATTCAAATTTTCCTTATCACCGATATCTTTAAACCAACAAACAAACATTGTAAGGAAATATTAACCACAATTATATACAATTACCAATAAATTTGGGAAATGCGATGAATTCTTAAATATTTATCAAATTAACCGATAATTATACAAAATCACATTTGGCGTAACACTTGCATTGTTCGATATATGTAATTCTATATAATCACACTGTTATTACTTCCCAATTATACCTTTTTTAAGTAGTATAAATGTCCTTGTTACAAGTCAATGTCGTTGAATATATAGATAATGTTTATGAATTGAATTAAGTCTTAGGAAAACATAATAAATATCTCAAATTTTAGTTTATGACTTAATTTTATATTCATAAATATGTACAAAGCACTAAATCCGCTAAATGTCAAGTTAAAATATTAATAGCTTTGTGACATTTTTTAGAAAATTTTTATTGAAAACTGTAAATAGAATGTGATACAAAACAAACAACCATCTCTAATTCGCGTATATAATAACGTGATGGTATTGGTCATTCGAAATACAATGAAATGTTTTAACTGAGCAAAACTCCAATTTGGTATAATATACGAATTATTATATTGCATGCAACCTCGTACATTTTTATTGAAACTAGGAAACAAACCTGCTGTTTTGAAAAGCCTGTAGAGACGTCTTTATGTTTCTATTTTAATTTATATGTCCTCAGCGTGAACGTCAGTAGTATATATATATATAGGATATTAAAATATTTTGGTAAATGCAATACGAGAATTGCGAATGTTCACTCGGAACATAGGTACTGCGTATAAGCAGTAAGATACATATATCTTACACTTAAGAGAATACGTTTTGCGCTATTGACAAATGTTCCATATAGTTCTAGAGATAAATTAACTCTCAATATACATGTACATATGTAGATACGTATATGTATACTGAATTGTAGATAACATGCTGTTTTTCTTTTATGACGGAAAATTCTCTATATTAATAGAAGTGTTCATGATTTAAATTGCTTTTATATAAACCGAAACCTTATCATGTATATTATATGTACCTCTTTGCAAGTAAGATTTCGATTAGTCAAAATAAAACATAAAGTTAATCTGAACATTATGATAAATGTACTTTTACCTTTATTATAATTGTTAATAAATAAGTGTTTCAGCAATTTCAATAGATGCAAAACCTACACTTAGATATAAAATTTTCAAAGTAATCGAGTAAGTTGTTCCTTATAAGTTTAAGGACGTCAACAATTTTCCCTGCATGTTATTTGAGTCCATGCTCGAACGATTGGCTTTACTGCGATTTTTAAGAACATTTGAATATCTTTAGTAAATATTACAACGTTGCAAGAAGCATCTAAATTGTCCTTCAATATGAAGCATGTGTTTCTGATAGATCATTGACATATTTTGGTGACTAAAAAATATGCTGATAGATTAATTTCAGTCCAATACACATACCCAACCCAAAACACTTTATAGGCTCGGGTCAATCCATGTATTAAGTCAGCTCTTATTATCCGTGTAAATCATTGAATTATCGACCAGCAGACTCATTATGTACTCTCTACAGGCAGACATACATATTCTATTAATACGATAGAAATTAAAGGCTGTTAGGGGGAAAGGACGTGGAGCTATTACTGTGAGCCAAACTTAACATTGAGCCACTAAGGCTTTCATCATCTGGATAGGATTCTTTTGATGCTTCAGCTATCGCCAGAGCACTGAAACGGTTAAAAAATTACATGTATGTAACAAAGATGGTCACACTCTTAATTTATCTTACATAATGAGTAAATAAAAATGACAAAATTCTAACAATTTTAAATTTATAGGTTTGGCCACTATAAAAAAAAAACGGCACTTTCAACCAATGAAGCGATTTTACCTGAATCCTATTCTCGCACTTTCCTCGTCAAATTGCTGTAATTCACGTTCCTGCCGTTCATGCAGAAGGCGTATTCGTTCACTACGTTCACGTAAAAATTCCTGAGTTTCAAGTTCCATCTTCTGTTCTAGCAATGCTCGTCTGACGGAAACACGGTCTTCTAACTCACGCCGCTCGCGATTTCTCTGCGCCTCAGCTTGCATTTTGTTTTTCGACTGATACGCCATTAAAATTTCTAATTCGTAATTTAATCTTTCCTGAAAAAGAAATTAACAAGATCCGTTGGAAACAGCCGTGGAAACCATTTATACCAAATAACATGATTTGTATTTGCTAGGAAAAATTTAACCGCTTACCTTGAGTTTATGGCATTCAACTTCCTGCGATTCATCCAGCCGTATACTCTGTTTCTGCAGCATTTCTGCAATACTCTGTTCATATTGATCGCCCAATAAAGCAAGTTTTCGTCTTTGTTCTTCCTTCAACTTTTTAATAACTGCTTTCTGCTCCTCCTTAGCAGTTGTTTGAAGAATTTGAGCTTTTAACGCTTTATATTGTCGAGTTTGTATTTTACATGTCTCCCTAAATTGTTTCCGAATCTGCATTTCTTTTTGCTACAATTTGTAAAGGTGTTATATACACTTTACAGTTTCTCCGCGATATATAAAAGCACAGAAATTGCATATTGCTACCTTAAGACTTTTGGGTTGTTGCTTTAACTCTAAAGCATGTTTTTTACGTAAATCACGCTCTGCTCTCTGCATATAATCTTGTTGATTGTTTAGTTCAGTTGCATGTTGCCGCAGCACTTGTTCTTCTCGAAGAGCATGAACAGCTCTTTGCTGCCTATATTCCAATTCTTGAGTTTTCTCATGGTGCCGTAATAACATTGCATGTGCCTGCTCTAACTGTTGCTGTCTTTTATTTAATTCCTGATTATGAATAAGTTTTGTAATTAATGATACATAATATTGAAATCACTTCCAGAATGACATGATTTAAACGTATAAAATATAATTTCCTTCACAATAAAACTTGGTAAAAACAATACTAACTTCGCGTAAAAGTTCTTGCTCAAGGCTATGGAAAATCAGAAGCTTTTTTCTACGGAATTTGCGAATTTCAAGGTCAAGGTATTCTCTTTGTCCTCTGGCTAAACGTTGTTCTTCTTGTGCCTCCATTTGTCTCAAATTATCTTTCTGACTTTGTAGAGTAGCATCTCGTTGCCGTTTCGGTGTTACCTCATCTTGGGAAAGTTCTTTTTTCCATCTTTCTTTGTAAGCCTTTACAACGATAAACAGATGAGCGAGTTTATGGATTTAAGCATTTGTTGTAGTCACTTTACATTTCAAACAAAATTTTTAAATATACCTTGTATTCACGTTTTTGTTGGGCTTCCAATGCTTTTCGATCAGCCTCTTGTCTAGTTGTTATTTCCTTATTAAGTTTCTTCTCGGCGTTTTGGTTTTGCTTCAGTTTTCGTTCTAATTCTTGAAGGTGCCTAACTTGCAATTTCTCTAATTCCTTACTAAATTGCTGTAACAGAGTTTCATACTCTTTATCTAATAATTGCTTGTGGGATTCCATTTCCATTTTACAGCGTTCTTCTAACTTAACCTGTGGAAACAAAATAGACAGTGCATGTTGCATTGATAAACTTTTAAACATGTAATATTTATGTGAATTCCGTGAAATCGTGAACGGCATGCATGAAAAAACGCAACTAAATACACTTACCAATGCACCTTGATGTTCACGTCTCATTCTCTTATATCCACTCATCTGTTCATGCATTTCTTCTTGCATGTGTTCCTTTTGTTGCTTAGTTACAATAGATGTCGTCCTAATTGTTGCAAAATTATTGGCACCGTGCTCGAGAAGATTGGCAGTAACACCACCAGCTGTTACTTTATGTCGATTTCTCACAGATCCTGTTGAATAATCGTTTGAGTCTGCATTCGGTAATGGCAGGCTATTAGTGGAGGAACTCTGTGAACTTGCTGAAACACCCATCGAATGGATTGAATGTTCTGAGGTAATTGAATTGCTTTTGCTACTGTCCCCACCAGTTTGTTCATCGGGCGTGTCTAAAAAAAAATAAAAACATATTCTTTCCGTAGAACGGTAGTAAAATCATCCTAAAGCTGCTTTCAGACTTAGCATTACATTGAATAGACATTTGAATCACATTTTAAACTGTTAATATAGCATAACAACATGTACGACGATAAATGTGCATACCATCAGCATCGCCAACTGTACTTTCGGTTTCGCACGCATCTATCATCAAGATCTTTTTCATTTTTCGGTAATTTAAATTATCTAATTCTCTCACAGCAGCTTTTGTTCTCTGTATTAAGTCTATTAGGACTTGAGGAGAACGTGTTCTGGTAACAAATTGGTGCTGTAAAATTTAAATCCTATAAGAGAACAACTAACTAGACTATACTATGTCTTTTACATAATTGCGGTTGACAAGAATGTGTCCAACATAAACTATATATCAATACAGGTGTGTAACACTCACAGATAACAGTTTACCAGAGTTTGGCCTTTCATTTGGACTTTTTGTAAGACAGACTTCAACAAAGTGGCGAAAAACATCCGTCCAATCTGGAGAATTTAATGTTGGCGTATCATTCTGAGCAATGTGATATAATGCACTCATAGCATTCATATTAAAGTAAGGTGGCTTTCTCTCAGCTGCAAAAACAGATTAATAACAGTGAATATTTGGTAACGCTTCATTTACAGGCAATACCAAAAACTCCAGAACAGTAAGAATCACTCTTCTAACATTTGTATAAAAATATATCTTGTAAATTTGCTATTGTGAAAAATGTATATACCTAATTCAATACATGTTATTCCTAATGACCATACATCGACTTTGCCATCATATTGTCCTTCATCCATAGCCAGTATTACCTCAGGTGCCATCCAATATGGAGTTCCTACAAAACTGTTAGCTGGACATTTTATGCTAGCAGACCCAAAGTCTGCCAGTTTTACTGTCCCATTTTCTGTAAGTAGAATGTTGCCTGCCTTAACGTCACGGTGAATTCTCCCAAGAGAATGTAGATAGTGTAAGCCACGAAGAACACCCTCACAGATTGCAGCAATCTCATCTTCTTTTAATGGCCTTTTATGAACTTCTATGATGTCTGAGGCTGAACCCAGACAATATTCCATCACCAGCTGTGCATGCAGAACAACAACTCTTTTTAATAAATGAGGATAGTTTGATTTTCTTCAATTGCTTACACATAAAAGAAAAAACAACTCTATAACTAATGTTGGACTGACTAAAAACCTACTCAATAACTTTTAAATGAGTACAAATGTACATTCTAGAACACTACAATATTTAAACTAAAAACATTTGTCTATGACATCTTTTACTTACCCAGGCAGTGTGGTCTCTGAGGTAGCAACCCTTGTACTCTATGGTATTTGGGTGGTTGAGCTGTCTGAGAAATCTGATTTCTTTTAATATATCCTGCCATTTTTCAACAGTCTGTTTGCCTAAGTAAGACATTTTTTTGATTGCAACAATTTCTTTGGTAACCAAGCATCTTGCATAGTAAACTGCACCAAAACTGCCATGCCCAATTTCACGGAGGTCCTCAAATATTTTCTCCGGATCATTTTTCTCAAATAATTCTGCAATCTCTGGATCTTTCAGGCTGCCGGGTCTTGGAACAGCTGGCATAGTAGAGAGATTGCTAAATGTATAATCAAGGCCCTATTCCAAACACAGAGCCTATCTCTTCTGATCGTCTTATCTGTACCGCTTCGTCTCACTGAAGTCTCTCTGTCAGTCCATTCCCACATTTAATACTCTATCTACAATCAAATTTACATTTCAAATAAAATATCCAAAAAAATAATGCTCAGTGCAATCATATTCAAGGTTCTCAATAAATCTTTCTTCTAATGGACATAAAGGTAGAATAAACCTATTACCTAAAAAATAACAAAATTTATGATAATATTGTAACAAAAAATGAAAACAGTAGAACAACATGTGAAGCAATGTTTAATATGTATTATTACACATTACTCTGCCTGCTTATAGTAGTAGTATAAGTACCAGGACATTTTTGTGAAGAAGTAGAAAAAAAAAGAAAGAAATTTGCAATTTCAGTAAATCCAACAGAATACATTAGGCAATGACAGTGTATGATTGTGGATGTTCTTCCGCAATTTCGTATGGAATCATCAAATGATGAGTATAGCAGAATCTTTTTAGCATTCCGTACCAATCGTGAAAATGAAACTATGATGCGAAGACGAGGTGCACACGAACGAGAATGATAGGAGATTGTAGGATAGAAAATGCGGGCGTAAGAAGGGTTGGGTTTCACTGATTCAGGAACGATCGCGTCAGACTGGTTTTTCAATGGCAACACGGAAACGACTCATCGTCGCTGTCGCCGTTGCCATCGTCGTGTCGTGTCAGGTACGCGCCTTGTACGTCCCCATCTGAGTGACACTGCAATTGAACCACCGTCGAGAGGTTGTTAACTTGCGATTGAAACGTCGTCAAACCGTTGTGTATGCGACTGTTGAGCCGTCGTTGACCGGACTTAAAATAACAGGCCGATCTAGTGGTATGGAGAGGAGGAAAAATAATATTCACCTCCAAAATGGCGAGGAAGTAGGCACGGAAGCATGCGCGCCAGCTTTGTGCGGTTCTTCTTCAAGCAAAGCACGTCTTTTTCCTGTACCTGAATTCCTCGAACATCATAAGGTTCCGGAAATTTGAGTTTTTGTCGTGTAAAGTGTCTACTGCAACCCGGAAAAAGTACACGCCCCGTACGTGTCACGCACGTACGCACACACGCGCGAGACGCGACAACCCGCGGTAACGCAACAATACGGCACCCACCGTTGGCTAAACGCACGAGAATTCGCAAAGTTTTTGACGCCTTTTCGCCTGGGTGTACTATATGTGTGGTAAGTGATCAAGCCAACCTCATCCGTTCAACGATTATACGTACCTCCGCGTGCCGGCCAAATTGTGAACTAAGATGTGCTGCCGGTAACATAGATTTCTTTTATTATTCCGTTAAAGGTGGATGCGGTAAAGGTATAGAAAGGGGTACTCATCAACAATTTACATGAACCTTCTTGTAATGGTAAATTTTTGCATAAAAATAAGATCTGTAAAAGCCAAAAAGCCCGCTCGCGTCTAATTAAAAAGTTATTGAGCGTTAAAGTTTAGTTCTAAAACCTGCCTTATCGGCAGCGTGAACGACATCTGCGCATGCGCACTGATATCTGCGCATGCGTTCTGACGTCTGCGCATGCGCACGAACAAGTTTGCAGGAAAAGTGCGCGTATTTGAAATTAAATAATATGGAATTGGCGAAGGCTAGGTGTAGGTAAGGCTTCCCTTTCATAATATTTAAGAGTTTTCAATGGTTTGAGAGTAAGTGTGGGTTAGGTTTTTGTTTTCCCCGAAGGGGAATACTTCCTGCCAAATCTCACTTTTTGTATTATTTAAGGGCTGGGTGGGGGCGAGGCTTCCCTTTTATAGTGCTTTTGTCGATAGAAATGATGTTGTTGCACTTTGGCCAGTTAAAATTTAACCTAAACCTACTCTCAAACCATTGTTTGATTGAAAACTCTTAAACATTATGAAAGGGAAGCCTAGCCTACACCCAGCCCTTAAATAATACAAAAAGTAAGATTTGGCTGAAAGTTTTCTCGTTCGGGGAAAACAAAAACCTAACCCAAACCTACTCTCAAATCATTCTTTGATTGAAAACTCTTAAACATTATGAAAAGGAAGCCTTGCCCACACCTAGCCTTCGCCAATTCAATATTATTTCATTTGAAATACGCGCACATTACCTGCAAACTCGTCCGTGCGCATGCGCAGATGTCGTTTGTGCTGTGGGAATGGCAGGTTTTATAACTAAACTTTAACGCTCAATAACTTTTTAATTAGACGCGAGCGGGCTTTTTGGCTTTTAAAGATCTTATTTTTATGCAAAAATTTACCATTACAAGAAGTTTCATGCAAACCGATGATGAGTACCCCTTTCTATACCTTTACCGTTAATAGGAACATAGGAGTCCCGAAGAGGTGGCACTGCGAAACTCGACGTGTTCAGTCAAGCATGGATTAACGTTTTCAGAATCTTATCGAAATCTCGGTACTTTTCTATGTTCCAATTTTCCTTTCCCCTTCATTGTACATATTCCATGGACTTCCCATTGGCTGTTTCTAATTCTGATTGCTTTTACTGACACTGTACGTGTAGCTTATGGTTTCCTAATGGTGTTCTTATGGTTTTTGGTACTATTTTTATCTATCTAATTTAAAATTAATTCCTATCATTTTCAATGGGTTTCCTATGGCGTTACTGCGCTTGTAGTATTCTGTAACAATACTTACCGTATATTTTATGGACTTTATGGCTTCCCCTCAGTTCTGATGGTGCCTGATTTTCTTGCCATTCTCGAAGTATTGTTTTATGGATCTTGAACTTCCCGAAATGAACAACGATGGACTTATAACTATTGAAAACGACGATGGGGAATAGGTGGGTTAGAAAAGTAATTGTTGAACGCTGATTTTTGTTTAATTTCTGGTATATTGTAAAACCATTGAATAATATACATTTCATGTTCCTTAATAAAAAATATCTAAACTAAATAGAATATTCGCACATCCTCGCCGATAATCCTATCCGACACAGCGCGTCAAAAGCTTCAAGAAAATGTATGATCATCGCAGGTTTTAATCGCCGGTTCTAAAGTTACAGCCGATTTTCTAAACTCGGGAAAATGGAAAGGGGTTAGCCTTGCCGTTTTTTTCGGCCAAAAATGGGAAATCGGCGGATCGGATTCTCCTTTTGTTATCTTGTAGGGAGTCAAAAATAAGTCAATGAGCCGATTTTCTGAAATCGAACGCAAATAAGAACGCAGATAATGCTCGACGCGGTTCACGAGTTGACCACCGGGGGCTGCACCTCCCAGGCAATACACGTTGCGCCATCTCTACAGAATTGGCTGAACCCGTTCGACGTTTTGACCAAAGCAATTGACGAGAGGGCCACCGGGGGCAGCACCTCCCGGACAGTACATATCGCGGCATCTTTATGGTGCAGTCGGAACCCACTCAGTTCTCGAGAGTGTTTACGAGTTTGCCACCGGGGGCAGCACCTCCCGAGCAGTACATGTCGCGCCATCTCTGTGAAGCAGCTTGAACTAACGAAAGGCGGCAAATCAATGCAGTACATCGTGTACATATGTATTGGCGCATATGGAACGTAATTGGCTCTCAGGGGTTAGGTAACCATGATATCGTAATCTCTGGACGTCATGAACATTAGTATTGTTATCATGCGACGTATTTTGAAATGGAAACTTTTCATTCAAATGACTTTGAAATATGTCGCCATAATGTTTCCGACTATCATTGTTGGTCGCGCAACTTGTTGGCGAGAGTGAGAAGATATATCGGATATCGAATGCTACGCGTGATGATAGTAATGACGTCACTTACTCAAAAGCGGGTACTAGGCTTCTAATGAAAGCAACATATTCGAAAATAATAATATCGATAAATGAATGCTGTCATGAAAATTGTTCGTAACTAAAGTACATTATAAGGTACTGGTAATGTCAATTACAGTAAGAAAAATGTTGAGATAGTGCATGGTAAGCAACTTTATTACGTGTACCGGAAGTCATGAGACGATGTTATCATTAATTTACGATGGACCGATATAGTTCAATGTAATCTTGTCGTAGGTGAGGTGTAAAAAAATCTATGAGACTGTATTCGCAGATACAAAAGCCCTCTTTCGAGCTACGTCTCGTCGTTATCAAACTCGTAAACTGGCCCATTAAAGATGTGTATCCTGTTCATTTATCGGAATCCCGGAGCTGGCGCCCAATCTTTTCGGCTTATTTTGGCCTCTAATCGCGATGAATTTTTGAAACGTCCCGCCGCTCCTGCACATTATTGGGGACGAAATGAAGCCTGCTTGGGAGGTAGGCCGCTTGCCATAAAAATCACATGGTATCATTGAAGAATAGATTTTTTTTTCAATCAAATCATGCTAAAAGTCAATGTACTTTTTAAGGTACGGATATGGAACGTGGTAAGGAAGGGGGCACGTGGTTAGCGGTGTGCAAAAGTGGAAAAGCTGGTGCTATTTTGAACGTTAGTAAAGAAGGAAACTCAGCTGATGGTCCAAAGAAGGGCCGCGGCGAAATAATTACGAATTACATTACTTCCCATGATACCGCGGAATCGTATTTAAACACGTTGCATAAAGAAAATCAAGATGGTCAGCCTTACAATCACTACAACTTGGTACTAATAAATCTACAGTGAGTATTCTGATCGTTGTATAAAAAATAGTACCTATATAACTAATCATTCGACATCCCGTAGTAACGCGGATGTACACTATTTGTGTAGCTCCATTAAAGCGAGAGGACCTGAGCTATGTAGTGATACCTTATTGGGCATTAGCAACAGTAGTCTAGAGGAACCGTTTAAAAAAGTTACCAATGGAAAGAAAAAGTTTGGAGAAATTGTTCAGAATGCGGATACATCACAAACACACATGCTCATTGAAAAACTACTAATGTTTCTAAAGTCTAAAGAAAGGTAAGGATAATCGTTATCGATGAATAGTAACATTTTTAACGACAATTGAATAATCGTTGTGTCTCGTATTATACGTTTTGTGTGATCGGTTAGATATGTACCGGATCCCGAACTTGAACGAAGACATCCGACATACTATGAGGGACTTAGCTCAATATTTGTCTCTCTTAATGGCTACGGCACGAGAACTCATTCGTTGCTATTGGTCACAGGATCAAACCAAGTGACGTTTGTTGAAGAAACTCTCATGCCAGATCTCTCGTGGCAACGTCAGTATTTTAACTGGGAACTGACACCTGAACATAGAAAAGAAAGTATTAACGTTCAATGATAGAAGCCCATAGAGTACACGAGACATTTGCAGTTCGAGCAGAACAGTAAGTATAAACTATTACAAGAACTGGGACCTCACATTTGGCAGTTATATTTCTAATTAACATTGTAATTAAATATATAGTAGATATAGATTTCCTCTTCTTATCATTAGTCCGCTCCGCAGTCAACATCGCTGGTATCGCTTTTCTCATCATCATCATCGCACTCTTCTGCATTCTCATCATCAGTTTCACTGTCTAATACTTCCGAAGACAAGTGTGTTAAGCTGTCAGAAATAGCATCTAACGAAGTTGTATTGTCTTCTAACGTGGACGAGGACTGTGACGATGCTATTTTTTTTCCATCTAAATTTTTATTAATCAGGTTGCCCATCCAGAATGCCGCAGCGCTATTGTTCAGAACAAGCATTCCCTTTACGCTAAAGACCAATTTTTCCAGTGCAGCTTTGGCAATGGGAATATACTTCGTTAGCGTTACGTCCTTTCGTTCAGTGCTGTCACAGCACACAGCATGCAAATGACGCGTACCATCTACAATAAAATCGCAATATAATAATTGCCACGATGCCGATACATTAGAATGCAATCACTTCTAACGTCTACTCGTTTAGAATGTTAAGGTACACACTCTGCATCGCTTTCAAGATTCCCGTAACATCGCCCGCTTGATACTTTAAGTTGCGCTCTAATACGGGCATTCCTGAGTTTAAAAATAGTTTCACAATAGTAGGCATGTAACGCAGAAAAATTAAAACGTTACGCTTCGTTTTTAACGCTTTACATATTGTAACCGTTCTTTCCACGGACGTTGATACGTCCTGCCACATTTCCAGCTTTTTCGTATTTCTGAAATTCACGGTGTTACCATATTATCATCTAAATTTGCTTCCTCTCATTACATTATGTAGAAAACAGCACTAACGTATCAGTTGTTGACGAGGCTACTTTGACACCTTTAATTATGCCGTCGAATATTTTCTTGTAGACCAAGTGAAAATTGCCTTTGTTAATCGATGGTAACCTATCTATAATATCTTGAGATTTCTGTAACTTGGCAACCTCGTCAGGCAACCATTCAAGAAGTTCGGCGATGGTACGTAAAGGATCTGGTTCGTTATCGATCCAATTGTCCAAAAGTAAAGTAATTGAATTTTTATATTCCGCACCAGCGTGTTTATCGTCTGACCATTGAAGGGACAGGAACCCTAGTGCTATGCTTGCTGAAAGAGCGCAAAAATGTATTAACCCATTGTAGTGCAAGTTTGAATTTGTTATCGAGACAATGTACCATGTTTCCCCTTATGTTGTTGCATGTAACTCTGTGAATGTTTCATCAAAGATTTGCAAGTTCCAATAAGAGCGATTGCTAACGATATTCGTGTAGCAATGTCGGATAACGAATCAATGTACTTGCAAGATTCGTTTACAAGCTCTTTACTTGATATTAACGCAGCGTTCTTTTTGTCAAGCATGCTCGCAAGAATTCGTAATCCATCTATAAATATGTTTGGACAATTATTTACAGCAATCGAGATAAACATCATTGAAATGGGAATAAATAAAATGTTTCATACCGCGTAATATGTTATTATAGGTAGCTGTATGAAAACCTTTCCAGTTGAAAATTGCTGTTATAAGATCCAACAATAAATTTGTTGCTTCTCTGCTTTGAGCATCATCACTTTCTCTCAGGTGTGTCACAAAATTCTCCAGTTTTGTGCAAATGTTGGGCAATAATTGTATTAAATCTTTCATTGTCATTTCATTCGGTTCATTGTTTAACATGACCAACAATTCTTTAACCACGAAACATAGTTGACTGATTGAAATTCCATGCGATGTTGGTTCCGACGAAGGCAATGATATGTCGATATCTAAAAGATGTCCTAGCTATAACAGATTATCAACAAGTACAATACGTATGTTATATGAATTCTTGTTTTATAGTGTTCTGAGCGCTCGTAATACCTTTGCATCGAATTTCCTAAAATATGCTGGGTTCTTCGTATAAATCTTAATATTGACGTCCCACGAATCTTTCTCCAAATTATTTATCGTCTTGTCCTTTTTACCCTTTTTCGTTACCCTTTTCTCCATTCGCAAGAAATGCGGAATGGGGAAATAATGAAAATAACAAGGTAACGGATGATATTTTGCATCGCTAATGGCCAACAAATTGTTCAGTTCACTTTGTAAGTCCATTAAATGATCGAGCCGTCTTAGAAGTTGTTTTTGCAATAATGGATCTTTTTGTGTGACGAAACCTGCGATTAACTCGCGAAACCTGTAGATAGGTTCCGCATATGATTCTGTGTCTTTCTCTCTCCCTCGTTTCTTTAGAATTACTACAGTGTACACAAGATTTAAACGGAATTTCATATGCCCGTCATAATTTACTTACCAATTGATGCAATTGATTATCGAGTCTAATACGTCTGGTTCTGGAATGTTCATATTTTCCGGCATTAGAACAGCAGATCCCAAGAGAACATTGATTTGTTCCAAACTATTTTCACAGAGTTTCAAGTAGCAAGTTTTCAAAAGCTTAAAAGTTATCGGAACGGCAGCACCATACTTTTGATGATTAAAATGCACCAAACAATCCTGTGAACTCTCTTCATCGGAGTTGAGATCAAATTTAGGTACCAATTCTCCTCTGCATAAAAAAAATGTTTCTTTATACTAGTTCTTTTCTAATAAAAAATACTGAGACTCTATTTGATCAGAGTGGTAATATTATATCAAGTACTCCATACCTGTAAGTTGATTTATCAGTCATGTGTATATTTGTAAATTCTTCTTCAATGTCTTTTGCAACTATCTCTAGAAAATCGTTTTCAATATTTTCAGTTTGCGCAAGGACGTCACTTAATTCATCGTAAAATAATGCTTGCGACCTTGGGCATCCTTTTGTTGCCGCAGTTACTCGCCCTATTAGATAAAAAACATTAAAATTCAGCGTTTCCCACTTAATGGTGGCAACAGTATTAATTCGGACAAGAGAAAAAAGAACAAATGGAAGAACAGCGACAAATGACTCTTCGTTCTACCGAATATGTTACGAAGCATATAAAAATGTACATACCAAACAACTGATATGCTGCATTGGATGTTTCTCTGACGGTGGCTAGATGCTTTATAGCCATTACAGATCCAAGGATACCTTTACCTTTAATACTTAACAAAAAATATCTAATGTAATCATTCCCCATTGTATTCGCGTAACGTAAAATATGTAATGGTCGAGCGTATCAGTACAATACATACAGTGGCTTTACATTGGACAACTGCTTTTGTAATAGCATAAACAAATCGTCTCGCAAAGGGTCTGAAGATGAATGGGAATTGAGACACAGTGCATGTAAAAGATCGTTTAACATTCCAACTTCTTCAAGATCTAAATTATCCATTTTTTCCAATAAAATGCGTAAATGATTCGAATGTACTTGTAATAAGTGTCTTTCCGCATCTTTCCTCGATATTGCATATAGAACTTGCAGTGCATTTTTTCCACTGCGGTCGGTACATCCAATGAGTAGAATAAGTTTTTCTATAATCTCTCTCTGCTTGTAAACATCTTGTGCCTGATTTAGGAATTGCAGTCGAAACCATTCAATCGTAAAATCTATGAACACTCGTTCCTCCGCATTAAGTAAATAACTGGCTATTTGCAGCACCGCCGTTTGCAGGTCTCGAACAATCTACGAACGATATCATTATTTTCATGCGCCTTTATCCTACCATTAATGAAAATGTTTCATATTACTGTTACCTCCTTATAATCATTGTATAGCATATGAAGCAGACTAATTCTGTATACACCAGTTCTTATATGACTTTTCAATATGAGTTCACAGCTCTTTCTTCGTACTCCTCCGGTTCCGGATAAAAGAATCAGCAATATTATGTCCAACGGTTTTGCATCCTGGGTTACTGATTTCGTAACAGTCAGAGTTGCTTGTATCATTTCTTTAGACAATAGCAAAGTCATTTTTAAAGCTGTAATAACATCAGCCTGATATTTATAACAATCGTCTAAGTTGTCGCCAACAAGGGGTTGCATATCAACGGAACGCAACGCCGATAGGATTTTAATATATGCATCCGCATTCGTGCAATCGGTCAAAAGAAATCTGAGTATCAAATTGAATTATTAGGAAAATATATAACGTCGCAGTGCGCTCCAAATTTGAAAACCGTTTTGATACCTAACTATTGCTGGTAAAACGTTTGGCTTCAAATTTTTCTTCAATAAAGTTAACACTTTATTCCTATATTCATCCATGCAATCTTGAGTAAGAGTCAAACTGGTAATACAATCCAAAATAACATTAATCAGTTCAAAGTTCTCGTCAATTAGTTTACCAACAATTTGAAAAATTGCATGATGTTCGGAATCTGGGGCAATATCGGGTAGTAATAGAATTAATACACTCTGGAACCATACAGGGCTAGAGTCCAAAAGTTCTTCCAAACTTTTTATCAGACTATTTGAATCAACTAATATTTCCAGAAACCGAAGTTGTTGAAGCAATAAACATGCCCACGGCAAATTTTCCATAGAATCTCTGTATCAAAGAATTGATTTATTTAATTAACAATCCCAGATAGATAAACGTATATAAAAGTACTTACGCCATTAAGATACACTCATTCAGCTTTCGAAGCAAGCATTGTAAGATTTCTGGTTGCAATTCTGGAATTTGCAGAAGAACAGTAACAATAGAAAAACTATTGAGACTATTACATTTATCATATTGTGATGGAATGTCAAAGTTATTAATGATGCTTTGTAGATTATCTTCGTTTTGAATATATCTTTTAAACGATGTTAGGATTTCTGTTTTCTTGAACTGTCCATCAGACACTAATGAAGTCTTCATCCTTTGAGCGATAGTAGATGGCTCTATATCTTGGCAAAGAAATAAACAGATAAAGTGCATATTGTAAATGTAACTAAAAGAAATTGTTCAAATGACACATGAAACTTACTGAGTTTATACTTTCCCGCTGATTCAAGTGTTATTCCAGAAGCTTGTAAAAAGTCAATAAACTGATCTTTGCTTCGAGGACAGTCAGCTAAGACTGATTTGGATGTTAATCGTGTTCTGGAATGTTTCTTTTGCGTTAACTCTTGTGGCTTCAACGACTTCGTAGAAGGGGTACGTTCACTTGTTGAGCATTGTTCCTGAGTCGCAATTGCATGGTCAGCATTGTCGTGTGAAGTGATCCTTTGACGTTTTTTTGTTCTACGAAAATTTATGGAGGCTTCTTGTGTCTTGATATTATCATTGTCACTTGACAGAACCGAAACATTGCGTTTTCGAATCGGTGACGATTCATCATGTACAGATTCGTTGAGAATCGGGGAATGTTGTAATTGGCTGTTACTTGACGACGAAGTATCTGTACGGGATAAGTTTTTATGCAAGCTACGTTTATTTACAAACTTTCTTCTATCCATGGTGATGCGTATTTATATTGTTTAGACTTGGAGCAGTACTAACAATATTTTATCATGTTACGTTGTCGGTCAAAACATTGACTCGACAGTCAAAATCACTGGACCAATGCGTATTAATTTTGAGTAAATGTTGTATATACTGTCAATATCCTTGTTTCCGCTACACGCGCTCATGTATATTTTAAAAAAGTCATACCTCTCAAACATCATAATTACCGTCGCGCTACATGGCGCGTGCACGTTTTCGTTTACGGCACCCTTATCTACATATGTATGCATAAAATGTATCGTGTCAGCGATCTACCGGTACTTCTTATGTTACATTCAAATGCCAATATTGCTGCTTGGCTTCAAGTATAAAAAAAATCCAACCTACAATACAAAATGCTTTGATAAACAAGTAGCATATAATTGCAGCCATAATATTGTGCATTCTTTAGTCCCATTATGCATCATGACATTTGAATTGCCACAATCGACTGTTGAATCATAACACCGATGTAACAGATAGATTTTCTATATATAAGCGGTCATTACATTTATGTTCTATGTATTCTGTACAATTATCTTTCCGTTCACCCTCGGTCAATTCGGTCAAATCATTGAAGCATGGCATTAATTTACGTTGTATTGTCATTACTACTACAAGGTGATATTCAAAATAATCCGCCGATAACTGCTTTACTTTTCGAAATCGAACGTCCTGTAGAAAAAAAATTGCTTTTCGAACCAATCATAAACGACGCCTGAAGCGCCAACAGATTTTAATAACTTGAGGAACACTAAAATTCCTCTGATTCATTTGATTGGTCCATAGGAAGTGTACACTACTTTCGTTGCTCTTATTGGTCTGTTTGAGCAACGCTTATAACGTATGGACAGCTGTTGGAGTTACATTTGTTTGAAATCAAACGGCAATTGAAGTTTGTTGGTTGCTTCGAGTGAGGGACTTCATTTGCCATGTTTAGGTGGTAACTTTAACTAAATTTCATCAAAAAGTAAAACTGAACACGTGCTGTCCATTAAGAGGACATTGCAAAAAAGCGGAAGAGTAATTTTAAGCGGGATAAATAAGAGTTTCGTTGGGAAATCGGGTATTGAATAATGGCCACGATTCGAGTGCACGAGGACCAAGAAAACCGAATCATCGATATACGTCATGGTAAAGAAAATGTATCGGTGTCCGTTCCAATTCAAGCTATGCAAGAGAAGCGTGCCGTTTTAGGCCTACTGCACAACAACTGCCATCGAAACTCGAAAAATGTATGTACTATGAATGGCTTGACGTCTCATTTTCTCCCGCCTTTTTTTCTTTATTACATTCAGCACTTTCCGAATGATTTTCCTTTGCACCATATCTAATTACATGAAATAGGTGACATTCTATATGTTTAACTGAGAGCCTACATTCTTGACATAACGTTTCATTCTTAATCTGTGCTGTATTATCATGATAGTTTAGCGGATCAAAGTTGTAGAGTGGGCTAACAATGTTTATACCCTGTTTTTAGGATCTTTGCAAAGATGAAAAGTTTCCTAAGACAAAGGCAATTATACCGACGCAGTTTGAATCTTTTAAAATTTATGAAGACAAGAAAGAAGATCCTGCATTTAAAGTTTATGAAGATAAGTTGGAAGAAGAAGCTTATGTTGCCCTACGGGATTCTAAGGAAAACACAGCAAAGGAAGAAGTATCAGTAGATTCAGAAAGGGAAAAGCCGAGATTAGAAGCTATTTCCACAGCCGCTAATGGCATATCAACGTTTTGCAATACAGTGGAAGGAATAAGTCAAAAACGGCCAGATGACAATGTGTTCTCACGTGGAAGTCCAATGTCCTTAGAGAAATTTGTTGTGCACTCTTCATCTTCTAAGAACGATTGCAGGATAAAAAGAGAGATTTGCAGAGAACTCAGGAGCAACTTTTTTGACGTAGACGAATACCGAGCTGACATATATAATTACTTACGTCAAGCAGAGGTAAGCTTGACTCTGTAATAGTTTGTAGTGTGTTATGTTTATAAGATGCCATAGGGATTCTATATACACATAACCATTTCTGCATTACGTTTATAGACGCGGCATAGATCGAAGCCAGGTTATATGAAAAAGCAGCCTGATATAACTTATTCCATGAGATCGGTATTAGTCGATTGGCTTGTTGAGGTGACGGAGGAGTATCGTTTACAAACTGAAACACTTTATCTAGCAGTCTCTTACATAGACCGCTTTTTGTCATATATGAGTGTCGTCAGAGCCAAATTACAGCTTGTTGGTACAGCTGCAATGTTTATTGCAGCGTAAGTTTAATTTTAATTGTGTATTTATTAATTTACTTAGCATGGTTGAATAAAATTTGGCATTATGCCATAGAAAAATATGGATTATCTATGTCCACCAAATCGTTAACATCACGTGCTTTCTTAATAGGAAATTCGAAGAAATTTATCCACCAGACGTTAGAGAATTTGTATATATCACTGATGACACTTACAAGAAGAAACAAGTGTTACGAATGGAGCATTTAATACTGAAGGTTCTATCTTTTGATCTGGCGGTTCCTACACCCTTGGTGTTTCTTAAGGATTACTGTATCAGTAATAACTTGTCAGACAAAATTAAATTTTTAGCTATGGTACGTGTTGGAGTGACAACGGAGATGGATCAATTCTATTTTCGTAATAGTCGTCAATTTATTGTAGAAAATGTTTTATCGAAGTTGATATCTGAAAAGACGTTATCGTTTACAGTATTTATGTGAATTGTCGATGCTCGAAGCGGACCCATATTTACAATTTCTACCCAGCCACTTGGCAGCATCCGCCGTCGCACTTGCGCGGCATACGTTGCAAGAAGAAATGTGGCCGCACGAATTAGAATTGTCGACCGGTTACACTGTACAGCAACTAAAAGGTTGTATAGCCGCCTTGAATAAAACCTTTTGCAATGCCCCAAATAATCAGCAACAAGCGATACAGGAAAAATACAAAAGTAGCAAGTAAGTAAAAATGATTGATAGAAAGAGATGATAATTGTTGAAAAGGAATTGATGGAAGGATGTAAGTTTATTAATGGGTCGTGCTGCAGGTATGGGCATGTTGCGTTGTTATTGCCTCGCAGTACCGATGCTTTAGCGTGCGAGGACGAAGAGGAAAGTGCCTAGCAGCAATTAATCTGAGACCCGTAAACGACATATGAAGTTAATGAGGGAAACATAATGTCCCGATGAACGCCAATTGTTGCTTTATAAGTGAATAATGGGAGGGGATTTCGGGAAGACTGACGAACCGTGCCAGAAACGGTGTTGCACGAATTATCGGAATTAGTCTTCGTTGACGAGTGAGTTTTGGTACACCTTGTTTGGCTATGTGTACCAAATTTACTTCTCATGTTCCGCTATTATATTAAGCTGAACACTAATGTAGTTTGTGGGCGGATTTTAATAATCGTTGTCCGGGTTTCATCATTATATTAACGAATGGAGCACGAGACTACGTTTATCTAGGAACTATATTTTTTATAAGTGTTTTTCCTTCTTTTCACCCTTAACTCTTTTACTTTTCCCACACTTTCTTCCTTTATCCCTACTTGGACAACTGTTGACTAAAAACACTATCATTCATATGCATGTTCAAAATTGTATTGCCAGTGAATCATTGTAATAATAGGAATTATAATAATACTAATAATAATAATATTAGTAATGATAGTAACAACAGTAACGATAACAATGTTGATGATGATGATGATAATGATAATAATTAATAATAATTAATAATAATAATAATAGTAAAACTGTATTTATTATCAGCATTATAATGTTAGACATTATCGTGATTGCAAAATCTTCCATGGAAATATTGTCTATAAAATTGATCGCATCATTCTGACTAACTTTTCAATCCTTGTACAGTTATTTATTTACGACGTTCTAGGTACCGTAACTGAAAAGATTTGTCGTAACTGTCGCGTTAGTAAATTTTGATAGCAATCAGTATGACAATGTACGCGTACACGTATACCCGTTGCAACTTTTTGCAGTTATTTCATAGATCACTCGATATAAGGAAATACTATTCGTCCGGACAAGGTACCTTAGGTTGAACGAAAAGAATGAACAAATTAAAGTTACAAGCCCATGTGAGGTGCGGTGAGCTCGCAAAGTATCGGCCGCGTGTAACTATTTGAATTACTGACTTTAGCCAGATGGAGTAGTATTTCATGACACTATACACAGCATGCGTGATATCTGTACGTACATTTCATCTAAATGAATCATAATATATACGCGTTTCATATAACGAGCATGGGAAATGAAATGTCTGCTACATTATTAGAAAATATATGTAAAGTTGTTATGACACTGTTACTGCGTTTTCATTATATCTTATACGTTCTCCTCTATCCCACCACGAAAGAAAATCTATCACTTCTTCAGGAGAGCATGTAAGAATCTTATGTCTTTTAATATTTATTGCGTCGTTTTACATTATATGTCAACATTATTTCTGAATTCCATATGCCCTTAAAGAGCTAATAAAAAGGTATACTGTCCTACGAAATTCAACCTGCTTATCTACCAATCGATACATCTTTCAAGGGTAACTATTAACTCTATACATGACACCGATAAAAACGAGAAAACTTAATTCTTTATCCAACAATGAAGATCATTGTAAATTATGCCTGTTTGATAAACTGAATGTTTTAGCAATTGGTGTGAAACCTTACACGATCACTTGACCGAAGTTAATGTTTATAATACCGATGTACGTTAATTACGCAATCTACGCTTAAATACGTTATATAATATTTCGAGCGCATTACACATATGATGAACGCTGCTTCATAATCATAAAGATGGATGTGCACTTTTCCTTTGGCTTCAATGTTATGCAGTGCGATTGAGTTAAAACGAGGATAATCGAGTACAGTAGCATACTGCTCCTTTGAAGATGTTTGGACAATCTGGTATGATTAGAAGGCATACTAGATTGGAAACAAAACCATTTTGTTGCATTACTTTATTTGGATTCCAGATACTCAGAGATTTATACATACTCAAATGGAAGCGTTGATAATATTTGCAATATTTTCACACAAAAAAGTGTTTGACCCAATTGCTCTACGACATTTCATCTTGATCAATTTGTATGATCAATATGTAATAAAGTATGCTTTAATGACAATTTTTGTAAGTTTAACAAACGTATCGATGATTCTTACTTATGTTATGCTCGACAGAAATATAATAAAATTTGAGAAGACAACAATAACTGACATTTACGTAAAGTACAACATATATTAGAGCAAAATATTGCCTAATATGTTTTGATTATTATTCTTTTTCATTCTTTTGTAATAAAAGCACAACAAACAGTTTCATCGAAATTGATGGTATTTAATAAAGGAAGAATCTAAGTTGTTGGTTTGCTCGTTATTGTTGAGAACACTGTATGAACCGCAGTGCGGGATAATAAATCTTAGCTTTGCTGATATCTACATATTTTTAAGTGAAAACGTATGCACAACATAATGAGGTACGGATGCATGTTAAAAACACACTCATACAGTTAAAGTAACTCTATCTTCTACCCTTCTTCTCTGTACGTTACTAAATGTGAGGGGAAAAAAAAGGCATTATTTTTATAGGGTTATTCTATAAACCGTATGCAAAGCGACATAGAGGTATATCGTAATGAAATTGTTATATTTGTTGTTAAACTAGAGATTCTGAAATGTAGATGGTTATTCTATAGAGATGGGTAATAGGTAAACTTGTATATTACACTTTTCTAATGCGGATGCGATATGTTCATCGAATAGAATACGCTGACGCCAAAATTGATACGCCAGCTGAGATATACTAAATGCGTATTCGAAAGAGAGATTTACTACGTGGGGGACCTACTAGTGGTGACGCACGCGTGCGCCTCTATATTTATATACACAGACATACATATATATCATTTTGCATATCGGTAAAAGAATTGATGTTACTGAAAAAATTATAATTCATCATGTTGATCGCCAATGAGCGCTAGAAAAATATGCCCGCTATGTATTTATTCTGGATCGACCAGCAATCCACAAGTGGAACAGATCAAGATTGAAACCGAAGGACGTTAGGAAGTTTTCAAATGTATCACATTGTCCGATTAATCAATTATCGCTAATTCATTACCGAGTAACAATATGGAAACACAGATTCCTTCGAGAGTACAGTCTCGATTGAATAGCATCTTATTTCATTAGCAAGGTTCGCATTATTCGATTTCTCTGACGAATTGCGTTTTTTAAGGGTACTTCATGGTTTTGTAACGCGTACGCTTACGCCACGAATTTTATACAGTCTTTTTCAAATCCTCCTTAATCTCCATAGTGTTAGATTTACACTCTCTTCTATTAATCACATGTTTTGATGAATACAGTAGTAAGTAAGCTATATAACTCTTTATAATAGATACCTAATCAATCGATCATTTCGCATTAACGTACACCTTTCGTCCATTATTATTTTAGGCTCGATGAACGTACGTCGCGACTATCGTCAAAATTGTAAATTCAGTGTGCATTAGATTTCGACGGGCGGCAATTGGCAACAATTGGCGGCAACTGGCGCCGGGAAAGCTGATACACACTCGATAAGAAACGGAATTTGCATCTTCCTATGTGGGGCAGTGGCAAAAGCGAAAGACGGTAAAGAAGATATAACGGGCTAGAGAACTTTGTACACGCCTAAACGAAAAGATAAACGGAAGAGTTATTATATCTCGTAAACTATGTTCTCTGACTAGTGCATCGTACCCTGCGCAGACAAACGCATGAATGCGATATTAGGCAACAATCTGCTCCTAATGTGCCCCGCCATTACCACAGAGGATATACGGACAATGTGCATGCACGTTTTCACTTATTGACAGAAAATAGTCATCATACATATGCCTTTACTTGTATCGTATCGATGGAAGTGCTAAACACAGACAAATATTGGGGTTACTTATCGCCTTGTACTTCGTTACTGTAAGAAAGATGTGTACGTCATTCTGCATCGAGCTTGAAACATAGCTTCGACAATCGGTATTACCATGACGATTGATCGAACGAGAACGATATACCGATATTGAATAGATAATAGCCATAGAGTCACTAAGGCATCGCCGTTTACGATCGTGGTGGGCTCTCTTACTTCCTGTTGCAGTCGATCAATTCATTGTAGACGAAATAAAAATTATTTCGCGACCATCTTGTGAGGAAAGTAAGTACCGCAGCTGTAAAAGCATGTTCTCGCTAGGAGTCCTTCTTGACGCAAGAGTCGCGCATTCGATTGTCATAAAATAAGGTGCGTCCGACTGATAGCAGTTAATCTTTTACAGTTAACTTAGCGATCGAGCAATATTTGAAGAAAGCCCGACGATCAACGACAACTGTCAACGACGTAAATATAAAACACTGCAGAAGCAATTCCCGACGTTGCCATTTACGTGTCTTAGGACTTGTTAGAACTGCAGCATTTGGAACAATCAAAACAGCTAGTGTGCTATCTCTTCATGGACCATGTCACTCTGTTACTATTTGCCGCACTCATCATCTGACTCTGAAGATCGGTTATGGTATCGCGAAGGATCCTTTTCTCTTTAACGAGAACAGCGATATCCTCCTGGGCAGCTGATAAGCGTAACTTTATCGCATCGGATTCTTCCTTTGCCCGCATCAATTTTGCATTCTCTTCCGATAGCCTTTCTAATGTCCCGATACGACGTCGAAGTTCTTCATTGTCCGACCTTAGCTGCTTGGCAGACTGCCTCAGTGAATCGAGTTCAGCCTCGCGTTCGATATCCCTCGAGTTACACGGCTCATTGTAATAAGAAACTGAATCTGGCAAAGTGATTATATCCGTGCTTCCGTATCCTCTTAAAGTAGTTACTGGAACAAGAAAGCATATTGCTTAAGGGGCGATCTAAGATTCTATCGCGACAAGACTAAGTGCCTCAAAGGTGTTCGCTGTGTGTGTGTCGCGTCACATTTATAAGTTTCGTTATGCAGCCTTCATACACGGCGCTCGAAATTGTTGCTCACTCTACGAAGCACGTAAGATCCGTAGCACTTATTCTAGGAAAAAATGCATATTGATCGATAAACAGATATTTCTAAGCGCGCTTGCAATCCATCCGATAATAGGGGAGAACACTTTTCTACAATTTTCATCATGCCAATTTGCGCAAATTGCACGAACTCATTGGATAAGAGCATAGTTTCTATAAATCGAATTTGAAGCAGTTGAGAGACGATGGTACATTAACACATTGATCCGCGTTATCGGCAATTGTAATGTATACATATGTTTGCCATGTCGCTTCAGAAGTTATGTAAAAAGAAATAAATTTGAAGACTTTAAAATGTAACATGCGGCCATCAATGTGTCAACTTGAAGCGTGTAGCAGAAGCATGCTTGAGTCATGCTCTTCCAGCGACCATGTTAAATGTGTTACTTTGATTCACAACTCACTATACCAAGCTGCCTAATAAGTAATAGTACCTAGAGCTAAGTGTCTAATTTTGTTGTACAAATGCTCACATTCGAAAGGCCTTCTGAGTGCACGGAACAATTACGCAATATATAATTACAATCGTCGTAAAGAAAAGGGAGTCTGCCACTTGCACATAACGTAACGATATAGTCGTAGAGCATGGATATTGACGGCTTCAAAGTTTTTCGCTATTTTTGAAGGACTGACTCGACAATAAAAGTATGAATGACTGCAAGTGGCAGTGAAGACACATCAGGAAGAATTTTGGCTGAGTTCGTTACTTACCACCGCTAGTGGATACTGGTTCAATGTGAAAAACGCCATTCAAGTCTCGTGCAACTCGCAACTTCGATATGTTCAGATCAATAGGGATCGGTCCCGGCGATGTTATGTTATTCGGTGGACGATCCTCATTCAGCCGTAGAGATATATTTTCTAGATAAATCTGGAACATGGGAGAGATTTCGATCGTTGAAAATATCTTTCACTACTGAGGCACCATGAGAAGCTGGGTACTATACCTGCATAGGAATCGGCTTCGGAATTATTTCGTCTTCCGCTAAATCTGCCAATCCCGTAACCGAACTCATCGACAGAGCCATTGAGACGTCGCACACTTTTATATCCAGCTTGTCCTCAAATAAACCCATAACAACGTCTCTGTTCTGCAAGTCGATCTTTGGCTCGTCTCTCTGCTCGGCAAAGCGTTTGTCGCAACCTTGGGACAATCGGCGTGCATCCTCTCTGTCTTTCAAATCGCGCTCCAAGCGCAACTTAATACGCGATCTACAGTCAGAGTCTGATGGTAACTCGATCCATCCTCTTGATCGGGAACTGAATTTCGTCTAGCACAGAGAGAAAAGGAATTTTTCTTTTCTTTTCTTTCCCATGTCTACGCGTATAAGACTCATTTTCTTTCTAAACGTTACACAATTTTGATAGCTGAGAGCCAGGCAATTGTCTCACATCTTTACGTTCAATGTTACATTATAGCATTTAACGTTGAACGCAAAAATATGCAATAGAATATAGGCAAGTATATGATGTGATTACTTTTAACTTTGACGGAGCGATCATCAAATCATGTCAGACCGATCGCATAATTGATGTACCGTCGTCAGAAAGCATCGATAGAGATATTTCATCTATCAATGATATATCAAAGAAGCGCAATTGATGCTAAACACGAGAAATGCACCAAGGTACCTGTCAAAGCGTACGTGCACTGCTAATATTACAAGTAATCCTACGATAGTAACGGAGGACAGTTGCAGCATGTTACGTCTTCGTCTAATTAATAAACACTGAATGCATACAGGTGATACTGTAGTAGTTTTCAAACTGAAAATGTTCAGGCAGCTTTTCAGTTAATCGAAGATAACAAAAACATTTATTTTCAAAATCATTTTCCCCCAAAAGTTGCATCACGACGTATTGACAATTAAGAAAACATTTCATATTGCCTCTGGCGTAAGCATCTTTCAATCGAATATTACATGCATTTCTAAAATAGTCTACGTAAACGTATGAATGGATTGCCAATACCTTTCTTTTGACCTGCCACAAGTGCCACATAAAAACATTCACAAGAGAAGGAGAGACGCGGGAGAGGCATGCAAAAAAGTTAAGAGACAAAAGTTGTATGAATATGAGTGAAAATATATGTATGCACATGTATATAATATCAGATTTTTGTTCGCCTGTGGTATGAATATATATTATAAAATGTTATCACAGCACCTTACGATCAGTTCAACTGAGCCATGTTCATGTCGTATTTAAAATAATCTTTAAATTAACCATAACAGCATAATCACAAATTTTGACAACATAGCGGCGTACTGCAGGTGCATACGATCAATTTGTTATTTGAAGTATTTCAGTGAGTAAAAGAATATATTCAAGTATGTATAGATGTGAACGGATGGGGAACTGATATCCCGCTTACCTGAAATTCGTCCCACGGAATAGAGGTACACTCATCATTCCCGATATTGGATACTTGGAGCTTAATAGACGATGAATGACCCGATGATTGCTGAATAAACTCAACTTTCGACAATTTAAACGTTGTCATGGAAACCTGTAAGGGCGATATGCGAAATAAGCTGACGCCTTCTCTTCTAATCATGCAGGGAGGCAATATATGGATAAAAGAAAGTTGTATTACTCACAATGTCCTTCCTCTTGCACACACTATCCATAGATTTTTCACTCTGGGTATCTGGTGTTTCTTCGACCACCTCGCTAGCTTCCTCAACAGCAGTAATACTCATGTTATTATCAATCGTAAAAGCTGCATCGATTTTCTCTTGTTCTTGCAGCGTTATTAGGATATAATTTTCACTATCCGAACTAACGTCACTTCTCATAGAAACTGTATCACTACTACCGTCCTCCGGGGAAGCTTTTAAAGCGGAATCTATTGAAGTCATTAGTGTGCTAAATCCTTTCTTTACGGAAGAGAGGCCAACATTGAAATTGTTCGGGATAAATGGTGTATTCGAAGTACTTTCCAGCTTGTTGTGCTGTTTGTGCGTCAGGACGTCAGCTCCGCTATGACGCAGTAAGCTTTTTTCTTCCTCTTCAGCCCCGACTTGTTTGTCAGTAGGGGTCTTCATGTGCATAAAGACTTGCTGCTGCTGTTGTTGTTGTTGATGATGATCGTATTTGGTGCTGGTACCGTTTTGTTTGAATGTGACCACGGGTTGCGATACTGCCGACAACTGTTGCTGCCCACCACCTAATTGCACCGTACCGGCTACTGAACCCTGCGTGCCACTACTCATGTGCGGGAAATCCATCGACAGCATGGATGAAACTTCACTTTGGGGTGTTTCCACATCGTTACTCGTATTCATTCTCTTCCCGCTAAAGTCAATCCGTGCATTTACGGTGCTGCTATGCCAAGCGGTAGATGAACCCGCAATATCGTCCGCAATACTGGAAGAATCTGGGACAACGGACTCCAAATCGCCACCTGAATTCTCTTTCCCAGGCGTCTGTGATGGCATGACAAATGTAACTTCTAATTGCGGTATCAGCGCACCGAGTACCAGCGAACCACCAGTCTCTACCCTCAATATTTTATTCGAATCGATTGCTAAGTACACAGTCATTTCAGAAAGAACCTCTGACAATCTGAGCAAGAATAAATATTGATAATGATTTATCTGCACGCTAACCAAGTTGCTGATATAAGCGAGAAAATGTATGTCGGCGGTAGTGGCAGAACTAGAGGCAGATCTGACAGCAGCGGCAGGAGCAGAAGTAGCGGCAGCGGCATCAGCACTACTGCTGGAAGTAGTAGTGGTGCTAGTAGTGGTAGTAGTGGTAGTGGTAATACTATTAGCAGTGGTAGTAGCGGCATCGGCAGCAGTCACAGCGGCAGTAGCAGCAGCAGCGGTAGTGGCAACCTCAGCGGGGCTATCACCAGCACCGGTAGGAGAAATAATAGTAGTGGCACTAGTAATGGTAGTAATACCAGCGGTGACAGGGGTGGCGGTGGTAGTAGCAGTTGCCATAGTCTCGGTAGTACAAGTTGTAGACGTTGAACTTTCAAACGGTGAAGTTTCATTTCTACCGTTAGAAGCAAAGTTCATGTGACACCATACGGTTAATGGAAATGCGTCAACAAACGGTACTGGACGGCTCTGTCCAACTGCTCTTGCTCCGAGAAAGTCGCCCCAAACGGGCTCAAGATTACAGCACCATACGTCCTTAGCTTCTGTCCAGAGAAGTTCTCTATGTAATTGTCGCATTAATTCATTCACGGAGTTGCTGCTAAAGTTAGGAGGTGGATGTCTAACGTTATCTGTACCTAGTAACAAAGAGAAAGAATTCATTGCATGATACGGAAGTGTATGCGATGTGTACGTCTACATGTGAGATTTTAACCTGCACAGTGTGCCAGGAATTTGTCCGTTACCACGTGATAATCATCGGGTTTGCTTGGAAAGTCAACGCCGAAGAACATTTGACCCATTTGAAATGCATTCAGACATTGCGCCAGGTCCGCTCTCGAAGATCTTTCTAAAGATCGTACATTTGTAATAGAAGCTCTCGCTGTCTGAAGATGTAAGGATTTCGGCCTGTCCTTTTGATTAGGATAGTCTTGTTGGCTCTCAAAAACAATCTAGCGATATAACATACAGAGTTAGTAGGATAATGTTAGAAACGCATCTTCACCTACTTTTGACGGCACTCGTGCTTACCCTGGGCAAAATGGCTTCTACCTTAACGTCAAAGTACATTGTACGCGATGGAGACTGCGATGCGTCTTTATTGTTAGTCATTAGCGAATAATGTAAATTGAGTACGAACGAGTTAAACCATAAGCAGGAACAAACGTCGAAATTCACTTGGATCGGATTTAGTTGCATGTAAAACTTGGGTGGCGGCACTGAAATTGTAGAAGACGCTTTTTTGTACAATCACTTGTATCGAATACATGGCACGATGTATCGGAAAGAATTGTAATGTCTGCAATACTTAGGCAGGTGGAAAAAAGAAACACCGTATTGTTGTTTTATAAACCTCATTTGCGTACATGGAAATGTAATGTCCCCAGGATAATAATAATATGTAAATTCAGCGTGAAGAATTGTTACATCCTCTGGCAGATACAGTCTGTCTCGGTCGCCTAGACAAAAGGTCACGTTTGCAAATATATGTTTAACCTTCGCTATAATTTCGGGTAAACAAATAATGAAAATTCAATATGAAATGAAATATATGTATGAGCGTGCATTTACGATTACTAGTCATTGATACCTGTTGGATGCTTTTTCCTCGTTTGTGCTGTGCAATTGTTAAATAAAGCAATTATTGCCATATTCCGTTTCACGTAAGCGTATTTATAGCAATACCATTATTTAATACATAAGCCTTTTTAATACAACAAATTGGTAAATATGTACTTACCAGCGATGAATTCTTTTAATATTGGGCTGCGGGATGTAGTAGTAACTTTGAACAACGTAAAGTCATAAATCCTGATAATGATACACGTCGTCATCAGTTTCCCAAGTTGTTCCAAGACATAATTTTTCACTGGATTTCCACTAGGATGTTGAGATTTTTTCTGATCATGTGTAACCACGTTTGGATTTTGTGGTTGACTACCTCTCTCCAAATTTTCTCCGCATCCTTTCGCAGTGTTAGCTATAAAATTTAAAGTCAACGCATCAATATTGACGCTAATAATACTGTTTCGTTCCGTTAGATTGAAAATTTTATTGTTTCGGACCTGTTATGTTTCCCTGACTTCTGGTTAATGGAGAGTGCTGCGTTCTGCCTGAATCGATAAGATCCATAAATTGACTACGAAATGAATTTAAGGACTGTTGGAGCCATTGACTAAGAGGAGAATTTTCCACGTATTTAGCCCAGTGCTTTCGGTCGGCCATTGCCAAATGGTAAGGGTAGTAATCAATTTGAAATTTAACTAATGAAATCTGTAAGGCTCCGCCATCCTTCAGGTCTGGATGCAACGACCTGCCCGCTGTTCCAAACACATCAGAATTAGGGACGAGTATAATTCGAAGGTGTGCTAGAAAGTTGTGTACATATTTCGCAATAACTCACTGCCGGCGTCGTCACTTAAGTGAAGATCGATTCTTTGAGAGAGGAAGTGATACGATGTTTCCACAACATCGTAACTCGCAAAGATCTTTGAAATGTCCGTGTTATACGTATGCTTTGTCCTACTTTGTTGCGAGATTTGTGCCTGATACTCTGGCAGCACCTTCAAATGGTAGTAACGATTTGATGTGCTTTGACGTCCTCGCCCTTGTAAGGCAAAATCATGGAAAAGTACAAACCTCTAATTTTCGTGCAGCTTTCGTTTTTCGTTCTAATATAGTTGCCTTCTCTATGAGACCACCCAATGAGTCAATAAAGTGTAATGCAGCCTTTAATTGGGAGTCTGTTAGGACCCACAAGAGATCATCGAGTATTAGGACCAATCGTGATCCCATCACAAAACAATCTGTGTTCAAATATCAACATGTATTACAGTTTAAATGATTAAATATGATATATCTATCAGTATAATCACTTCCATCCACCGACCTGATATCCTCTTCTTTATTGTTATACGACATCGCGCTTGATTCGTTAACAAACGGAGGGGTGTTAGATTTTTATCTTTAGTGCTTTGAGCCTCTATCCTAACAGTCTGCCATTCTAATTCCTTAAAGATAAGTAACTGTCCGCGTTCTGGATCCTTTAATCTGGTAGTTCTTAAGTCACAGCGACGCCACGTTGCAGACTTAGACTCTACCATAATACGGCTCATCTGTAAGAGAAAGATTGCAAAGCTTAAACAATATCATTTGTATTTCCTACTTCTGTTGCATGCCATGAATGTCACTGAAATTTAAACCTGAACAGATGCAATAAATGCAGGACTGTTAAATGTGACTGAAACTGTGTTGACAGCCACCGTAATGCCATCTATAACCTTGTGTATAAAAGAATATTTAGCTGGACCAGCATAGGATGATAAGCTTTGTGGGGAAGACATACTTCTCAAATCCTCACATGTTTGTACAACTATATGAACTTCATCCAGGCTCTGCAAATACAATAAAATATATTATAATATTATGGGGAAAAAGATACAGTATAATAAGCCATAGTAAGTATAATAATAGACAAGGAATAATATTTACCAAAAATATTGGAACACTCTTTAATTTGGTCCATTGAATACGAAATGAAACTTTATTGCACCAAGCACTTGTAAGTCTCAACCATGAGGGTAACTCTAAGAGATCTGTAAGTACTATTTCATCCAATTCTAGATTTGTCAGTTCTCCTTCTCCTTTAAATGTGCTCAGATTTATTTTGTCAGCTGATAAATTCTTGGTGAACCTGTGTTATAGATTAAAAACAATGCATGAAAGCAGGAAATTTGCCATTATAAACTTTATTTAGTGCCCAATGTAATTTGCACTTGACATTTTATCAGCATTTATTCTACTTGTTTCTGTCAATTGGAATGACTGTGTACTTTTTTTAATAATTTCGTTAAAAAAAGACATGCATAGCATATTAGCGCATATGTCAAAAGCGATAACGTTACTAACGTGTCATATTGTTGTCTTACCGCGTGGGCACTCTGTTTAACTAAATACACAGACAAATTACCTTGACAAATGTTTCAATAACTGATTTTTTATGATTGACACCATCTTTCACAGTTGTTCGTAACAAATATTTTGATGATGACAGTAATGTCTCAACATGGTTAGTTTGATAGCACCTAATACCACATATCTATGACGGCAACGAAGAGCTACAACTTTCACTCTATACGCTACAAATTTCATTGACTCAAGTAGTGAGATAGCTGGAAGACGATTGACCGACAAAATTTCCTCCCGCTCCTTCTATCATCCAGTCTCTCTTTTTCTGTCACTTTGCTCTACGCCACTCTACGCCTTTAACAATACCTCAAGAATGCAACACACAAGTCTGAAATTTCGTTTTGCTGGGAATTTTTTAAATGGTGCAGTTTCAAGCATGTGACTCGTTTCAATATGGTGATTGCGTTGGCAATGCTGATTCGCTTGCGAGTCGTGTTTCGATATGAGTCTGACAGGAGATGTAAAATAGAAAAGTGTAATCGGTTTTTAAATTTATAAGCGATTATTTTCGTTATGGAGGACATTAGTGATAAGTTTTTTTATGTGTATAGTTCATCGATAGATACGAGGATACAAATAAAAATGTAAGCAGTAGTCAGTATACGTACATTATCCGAAGTACAGTGATGAAAGTGTCAGCTGGTGTCAGGTTATCACAACATACGACAGCTGAGCATTTCATATTAAAAGTGAACAGACAGATGAATGACGTTGCTGCTAAAGAGTTAATCGGATAAGAATGCTTAGCATTAATATTAATGCGATACGATGTGTCGTATCAGTTAGGCAACGTGTGAGAATGAGAACGCGTACTTGTTGCAACAATAGTTTCATCTTAATTATTCGAAATGCAAATATTCTGTTAACTGTTTTCAAATATTTTATAGTGGAACATTGGAGGGTAAAAGACAGCGGCCTGAATATGACAAATTACTTCTTGATCCCATGTTAAAGTATTCTGGCCTATATGGGGCTAGCGGAGGTCGAGGCGATTTAGCTGCATCTTTGCAAGTTTGGGCTAGTAATCGACCCTTAGCTCTACCCGTTCATACGGCTTACAAGCACTTTACATCACGGTGGAAGTACGTTCTAATATTTATATGTGTGCATGACTTAGATTTGTGTCTTGCAGTGGGGCACATTTGAATGTATATATGGATATACCTTGCCTAGTTGGAATCAATGGGTGACTCTTCCTATCTCTTACGCTGATCTACCGAGAGATGCTCAGCTGTGCATAACATTATACGATTGTGCGGGACCTGGACGAAAATTACCGGTTGGAGGGACAACGATATCGTTGTTTGGGAAACATGGGGTATTCCGACAAGGAATGTTGGACCTCCGGGTATGGCCTGGCGTAGAAGCAGATGGAAATACACCTACAACTACTCCAGGAAAGACGAGAGACCATGGGAAAGAGCAAATGCAGCGCTTGGCAAAGCTTGCAAAAAAACATAGAAACGGTCAAATGAATAAAGTTGACTGGTTGGACAGACTCACTTTCAGAGAAATTGAGTTAATTAATGAGCAAGAAAAAAGAGCGTCGGAATACTTATATCTCATGATAGAATTCCCTGAAGTGACAATGGACAGTGTACAGGTCTGATTTCATATTCTAAATAGAAATAAATTTCTTAAAAAAAATGTATGTGGACACGTATAAACATAAAGCGTTTGCTCCGTTACAGTATTCAATTGTATATTATGAGAAAGATGGTGACGAGGTTGTACAGCATAGGTCTCAACCAGATATTGTAACGCTGCCCGATTACGAAATTCGTCAGGTAAGTGTAATTTAATGTAATTCAGACGTAAATAGATTTATTGATGTAATGGTGGACAAGGGTAGAAATACTGATCCCATACACTTTATGCGACAGGAAAATCTTGTAGAAGCAAAGCATCACAAATTAGCTCGTAGTTTACGGAGTGGAGGTAACACTCGAGAACTGAAACCAACATCTAGTGTACGCGATGCTCTGAATATTATATTGGGATATCCTCCGACCACGGCACTATCAACAGAAGAGCAGGATCTGATTTGGAAGTATAGATTTTACTTATCGAATCAGAAAAAGGCACTGACAAAATTTGTTAAATGTGTTAATTGGAATGTGGCCGCCGAGGGGTGTCAAGCTTTGGAAATGTTAGCTGTATGGGCACCACCCGATCCAGAAGATGCATTAGAATTACTAGGGCCGGCATTCACGCATCCTGCGATAAGGCGATACGCTATCGGAAGACTGAATCAAGCACCGGATGACGATTTAATGCTGTATCTATTACAATTGGTACAGGCTTTGAAGTACGAGGATTTTGAAGGTATCAAGATTGCCTATCAAACGTTAACAAAAGAAAAGGAAAGTGAAAGAAGCGAAAAAATGGATCGTGAAACGAGGGTCGGGGACTCATCGTCGACGACACCCATAACCACTGTGAGTCAAATATAAATTGTGCCCTATAAAATGATTGTGTTAGTAATAGAGAAGAATTGCGGAGTGATTCGATGGGTACAAAATTCTCTCTGTTTCAGTCGAGTGAATCGGAGAGCGGACAACAGTCAATTTGTACCGATTCCGTGATGGATCTAGCATCATTTTTAATTACACGAGCGTGTCAAAATTCCATGTTGGCTAATTATTTTTATTGGTATCTTTCTATTGAGTGCGAGGACCAAGCCGATCCTGCTATAACGGCGAAGCAAGATACCCGTGTAAGGGAAATGTACGTTACCGTGATGAAGATGTTCTCTACGATGTTAGCACAAGGCAATGGTGTTTGGCAAAAGAGACGGTCGTTTTTGTTAAGACAAAAGACATTTATCGATCAGTTGGTTTCCCTTGTAAAGGCAGTCGCAAGAGAGAGTGGGAACCGAAAGAAGAAGACGGATAGACTCAGGGCGTTGCTCGCAGATCCAGATCCAACGTTCAAGCTTAATTTCTCAAATTTTGAACCCATCCCATTTCCTCTCGATCCAGAAATCTGTATAAAAGGAATAATTCCTGACAAGTACGAACACTCAATGTTTCATCTCAGTGCAAGATAATGATTAGAGTTTGCTAATATCAAAGACGTCATTGTTTTCTGTATTCGATTTCAGGGCAAGCTTATTTAAGTCCGCATTGATGCCATCGAAACTCACTTTTTTAACGACAGATAATACCGAATATATTGCAATTTTCAAACACGGCGATGACTTGAGACAGGATCAATTAATCCTGCAGACGATAGCGCTAATGGATAAATTATTGAGGAGAGAAAATTTAGATTTAAAGTTAACCCCATACAGGTAAAGATCAGTCTGTGATAAGCATATCAGATCGAAAATTCTAATAAATGTCTTACACCTTTAGAGTCTTGGCCACGAGTACTCGACACGGTTTCTTGCAATTTATTGAATCTACAACTGTTGCCGAAGTGTTAGCGAGTGAAGGATCGATATTAAGTTTTTTCCGGAAACATCATCCTTCCGAGACCAGTCCATATGGAGTGGTACCCGAAGTAATGGATACTTACGTACGAAGTTGCGGTAAGTCAGATATCGCTATACAAGTGCACGCACGATACAATCTTTGAGAACTTGGAACGATTAAAATAATTAACTTTTCAGCTGGTTATTGCATAATTACGTACGTATTGGGAGTGGGAGATCGGCATCTGGACAATTTACTGCTAACAACGTCAGGTATCACATTTCATTAATAATTTTACTTTCCAATTTCCGCGCTTCCAATAAAGAGCAACATTCATTTCTCCGATTTCTCAACACGTCCGTCGTATTCTTTCAGGGAAACTTTTTCACATAGATTTCGGTTACATTTTGGGTAGAGATCCGAAGCCCTTACCGCCGCCAATGAAACTTAGCAAAGAGATGGTTGAAGCTATGGGTGGCGTCGGTTCCGATCACTTTCATGAATTTAGGACACAGTGTTACACTGCTTTCCTTCATTTACGTAGACACGCAAATCTAATATTGAATTTATTCTCATTAATGGTTGACGCCAGTGTACCGGATATAGCTTTGGAGCCCGACAAAGCTGTGAAAAAAGTGCAGGACAAGTTACGTCTCGATTTGAGCGACGAAGAAGCAGTTCATTACGTTCAAAATCTCTTAGATCTCTCGGTAACAGCAGTCATGGCTGCTCTAGTGGAACAGCTTCATAAGTTTGCACAATACTGGAGAAAATAAAGCGAAAGAGCATTAAAAAGGTGTTACCGTTAAGACTGTGTTCCTTTATAAATACTGAAAATATATTGTACATAAACAACTATGGCTCTGTAAATGTAATATAATTTATTGTATTTTGAAATTATTTTAGGTAATAAATCTTTGATAACAACTTGGACCTAATCCGACAATTCTGATCTTCACATATTAATGTATAGACTAGATATATTAATGTATATCTCGAGAAAAAGCCATGTAGTCAGGGGGCAGTGTTTTAAAAAATTTGCGATATAGAAATGATAGAAAATGTGCAGTTTATATGGAGCATTACTGCGCGCAATAGCCAATATTTAAACTTAGCGAAAGAGAAGAATGTAAGCATGGTACGTATGGTCCGTTACGTAAATATTCATATATTTATTTGATCTCTTAGTTACAATCATGTATGTGGTGCACACAGTAGAAATAAGAAGGTAATATTGTTAGTGTTGAAAATATCAAATTGTTATTGATACAAGAACGCAGTAGTGCTAGTTTATTCAGTATCACGTTAACCGCTTAGATTCAATTAGTTTTCAACAAAGCAACAAGACACAGGTCTCAACTGATGAGTGTATCAGAATGATTTAATTGAAAATTTAATTATTTTCCATATTTTGTCGTATTATCGTACTAACCGTAGGTACGCGCGAATTTTAGTATAATCAAAGAACATTAACAATTCAGTCCATCTTTGCATATTGATTGAGCCTAAACGTGTTGCAAATGAACCGATGCGTTTGAATATAGTTTAATACGGCATATGTGATAATATTCTTTCCCCCGATATATTAACATAATATGTACACGCGTGACGATAATTAGAGACGCCACGTAAAATAAAAGATAAGTTTACTCTTGAGAACGTGAAGCTATAAAGAATAGTTATAATATATAATTCCCGCTGAGATGCACGCATATAAATCCGTCTTGTTGAAGAAAAATCGAATTGCGAATGCTTTTCGAATCACCTGAGTGAATCTCGCGCATCAAGCATATATTATAATAGCAGACTCTCAGCAAGTATGGAGGCCTGCTGCAACTGCATATGCTCGTTATGCTCGAGAATAACACTAGATTCTCAAAGAGCAACTCTTTAGAATCATTAGAAATGAGAAGGAAAAAAAACATTATGACTCAGACAAAACGGATTTGTAACATGCGTCTTTCTCTTCCTATGCATCATGTTCCTTAACTCGTAGACATAATTTCTGCAACACACGGATTATACATTGTTATAATTCAAATAATAGGCATCTTCATTTTTCATAGAGTTTCGTAAATCGTTATTAAGAAAGTAAAGGCTAACTCTACTAACTGAGCACAATCCGTGGGTTCACTCAACTGCGTTTTATGCCTATGTGTGATCAGTCGCGCAATGTTAAAAATTAGAATCGGCAAGTGCGTCGTCGTCGAGCGAAATGACGGACTGCGCAACTTATGTCGAAACTCGAGTCTTCGAGTGATAGCCCGAAAATCATTTTCACACGATAGGTGCTGAGAGAATGCGAGGGAGCGCTTTAAAACGCATCCTACTCGAACGCATCGCACTCGAACGCATCGTACAATAGCTGCTTATTGCACCCTTCTCCCACCACAGCATTCGCACGCAAGACTTACTTTTCTTCACTCATTCATTTTTTCGCTCGAACATTCAACCATTCGCCCATAACCCATTTCATCTCTCAATATTTTCCGAGATATACAAGCGAAGATTCCATCACTACTATGATTTCACATCACAGAGTAGCAGTAAAATCCTACGATACACACCGTCGTCTCGATTGGATTACCTTTCAATGACGAAATATAACAATGCAAAAATACTCTTCAGTTTCACTATACCACCTGATTAGATCTCATATCATTCAACAATATGAAACGCACTCCCGTTAGCTACAGCAAATTCTCATTGTGCAAATAATAGTAATAGTCAGTGAATCTTACTACTACTCTAACGACACTTGTTCGCGCGACAATCAAAATTTTCCCTCAAGTAACAGTCACCGCAAGTAAGTTCTGTATAACAGCATACGGTAATTCAAAGGAAGATGAACAACAATGCACCCTTGATACATACTTTAAGCTAGATATAATTTTTTCATCCAAACTCGTAGAACGTAATTTGTACGCTCGTTTCTCGCATCAAGGACAGGCGATAAACAAATTTGTGTCATCACTGCAACGAAACCACTTTCCTGCTCTTGCATAATCTACATTATTTATGTATCGAATCTTATATCGACGGATTGTATCCGCGCTTAATATACTCTTACATATGTACATACATACGCGTACATACGTACATATAAATATATATGTGTATATATATATATATACACATACAGATTAATATACGTATATGGATATGGATGTATATATATTCTCATGCATTCACGCACACGCACGCCAGCCACCGGCGTGGATGTACATATATACATACATATATATAGGTATCCCTCCGCATGCAATACACGTATGTACTTTATATATATATAATCTATGTATAGACTTTTTTTGTTTTCGTTTAGATATAAATTATAATAATAGGTATCTAGATTTAGTCTTATCAGTTAAGCGCTGACTAACTTAACACGATGTATGTACAGTTGAAAATAGACTCGAGTTGTTGATTAACGAGTAGCTATGATCTGCCAAATAGTTAGTCCGTTAGGCGTGAGAATAGTCTTTGTCTTGTTGTCTCGACGCAGTGCACCTTTCTCATTCTGCAGCGGCAATATATATGTATTACCTCTCCGTAGGCCTGGAGGCCGGCACCGAACTTTCGACGAGATCGTGCCTCTCGATCGGTGAATTGTCTAACGTGTAATCGACTGGATATCTTTCGGAATAGGTCGGCGTCGCTTCCCCTTGTTGGCGTAATCTCAGCTCATCGTTTCCTTCTTGATAGAAGCTCTGCGAGGCTTCGATGTTCTGAGAGGAAGATTGTTCACTTTTCTCAAGGTCGTCGGTTGAGTAGTAACTCTGACTGGCCTCGCTCTCTGGCCTATGATCGTAGTAGCTCGGCGACATTGGATGGGCCGTGTAACTGGGCGTAGCCTCCTCCGGCGTAGTGAAGTAACTTTGACTCGCCTCCTGAGGATTTCTCTCATAGTAGCTCGGCGTTACCTCTTCCTGGCGATCTTCGCCAATCCGCGAATTACTTTCCTGATCGACGGACTCGTAATAGCTGGCGGTAACCTCCTGATGATGAGCGTAGTAACTCGAGGGCTCGTTACGATGATCCGTGCTCTCGGCAACAAAGTTTTGCGACGACGTCTCATCTAGGCCTGGCATCGATATCGGTACTTCGTAGGAGGTCGAGACATTTTGCTCGACGATCACTTGGTCCTCGTAACTGGAGCTCGGCACGGCGTCTACGTGGGTCGAGCTAATGTCAGGATTCAGATTGTAGGAGGAGGACGTCGGTATTTCAGGTACACCGTTGTCATGAATGCTCGTGTGCTCGCTTCGAACGGAAGTGTCCGGTATGACGCTCGAGGAGGCAATGTTCAACTCTTCGCAAGGCGGTATCTCGTAAGACGAGGTGCTTATCGCGCTCTCTTGATCCTGATCTCTCTCTTGATTCTCCGGTGTTTCCGGGACGTACGAGGAGCTTGCCGTCTCATCCTCGTTCAGACCGGAATTGTTCGTTGAAACGGATGACGTCCCAATGCCGTCCGTACCTATATCGTTCGACTGCGACGGTATATTTCCCTCTTGGCTAATTTCGGCGTCTGTCTCGAGGGTTTCTGACAGATTTTCCGTTTTTCCAACTTCGTAGCTTTGCGTAGGAAAGCTTTGATCGTCCATCGTTTCATCGAGAGATGCCCTCTCTTCCTGATTCTGAATGATCTCGTTGAACGATTGCGTCGGCGTGTTCGTGTTTGCCTCTGCGGACGTCTCGTATGACTGAGAGGCTTCGTTCATCTTGGAGTGCTCGAACGACTGAGACGGTGGCTCGGCAACGATAACTCCTTCTTCATCCGTCTCCATTGGCTCGTAGGTTATCGATTGCGAAGGTTCCCTCGAATTCTCCGATTTTATCGCCGACTGACTGGGCAAATCGGTTGAGTCGCTGGTCATTGAGACGTCGAATTGCTCGTACGACTGCGAGGGCGTTTCTTCATGGGTAGCCTCCGCATTCGATTCTTCGAAATGTAGCTGCAAAGAATCCCGATTTCGTGAATTTTCTCTTTCATCGAGGGAAGATGGCTCGTCGCCACGTGATTCCTCCGAACACTTTACTGTGCCGACATTATATACTTCACTGTGTGCTACTTCGTCAACTTGCATACTTTCTTGCTTCTCTACGCGATCGAGCGCTGAAGAGAGTGGTCCGGAAGTCGTTGGTGTTGGCCCCGATGTCGATGGCATCGTTGAAGCTGACGAAAATTCTTCTCCGACTTCTTGTCTTTTACCTCCTCGAACTGATAACGGATTATCATCGTCATCGTCGTTGCCGCCGCCGCTATGATCATTATGACCACCATCACCGTCGTATTTACGTCCACCACTACCACTACCACCACCACCACCGCCACCATCATCATCATCATCATCATCGTCGTCATCATCGTCATCAGCATTACGCTCACCACCGTCAGCACTGTCATTACCATTACCACGGTTACCCTTAGCATTATCATTACCACCATCACCATCACCGTTATCACCACCACCCCCTCTCCTGTTGACGCTGCTGCTGCCATCGTCTTCATCTGCGGCATTATCATCGTCGTCAGTACCGTCGTCATCATCATTTTCGTTATCATTGTTACCGATTAAATCTTGCTGTGCCTTAAGTGACAAACGGTTAAAATTATCCATCGTTTCAGTCTTCTTTTGTGACATAATGGCATTCGGAACAGTTTCAATGGAGTCTGCCATTTTCATGGTCATTTCTTCATCGTTCGTAGAGAGAACTTTTGCACTAGGCTCGGGCGTTGCGGTCAGAGAATTTTCATCTATTATCGGCATACTGCTGCTACTACTATTACTACTGCTCTTCATCATTGTCCCAGCGGCAGTCTGTTGTTCCCCGATCTGCATATTCATGATACTGTCATTGCTATCAACGATATTTTCCGTTGTAACAGATTCGCTGCATTTGCTAATATTTACCTCTTTCGGCGCCGTTTGTTGTAATACCAATTCACCGGATGTCGCCGGAATGTCCTGGGAGGAATAGACTTGTTGCAGTGGCATGTCGATGTCCTGAATTTCGTCGTTCAAGCCGCAAGTCTCGTTCGAGGAAATAACAGATTCCTGAGACATTGCCGATACGTGATGGGGATCGGTAATTAAGATGCAGGAGGTTGATGAAGAATCCTGCGAATGAGGAAGATCGCTCGTGGTCGCAGTAGTGGCTGAGGTGTCCGTCGTCACTTTTGGTAGAAGCATTTCGGAAACGGAAACATCAGTAAAATTTTGTTGTTGCCCATCGACTGTTACTGTTGTCGAGATTGGCGCCGATGCCGATGTCGTTGTTGTTGTCGTATCCATTTCCGTTGCCGTTCCTGCAGCTATTGCTGTCGTTGCAGTGGTCGTTGCAGTCATAGTCGCAGTTGTCGTCGCAGTTGTTGTCGCAATTGTCGTCGCAGTTTTCGTCAGAGTCGTCTTTGCCGTAGTTTTTGCAGTGACCGTCACCATTGGCATCGCTGCAGTTGTCGTTGTCGTTGTCGTTGTCGCTGTAGCGGTCGTTGCCGCTGTCGGTGTTGCTGTGGTTGTCGGGGCAGCAATGTCTGACACACTCGTCGCTGAAAACTGACCGTTTTCAGCATAGGTATCGTCAATTATTGGCATCGAAGGGGTAGTTTGTACTTGACTATTTCCTAAAACCATATCGCCCGGTATCGAAACCGAGTAGGATACAGCCGGTACAGACATACTCTGAACATTCTGTACATCCTGATGTCCCTCCACGACGATAGTCTCATCCAAATTGGGTAATACGAGATACTGAGTACTAACAGGCATTTCTGTTTGGCGTCCGATCTCGGCACTTGACGAACTTTCAATAATTTCGCTGATGTCGGGCATCGAATTGCCCGGCATTTGGAGCTGCGTATCAGTGTTCGATATGTAGGAAATAGTTGGATTCGTGATCGTTATAGGCAGTTCGAGGGAGGAGGGAATCGTCGAAACGATCGAGGTCGGAGCCTGTTCCGTCTGAATCGGTAGGCTGCTCGGAACTTCGAGCGGTGTCATAATTGGCTGATTTAGGGTCAATGACGTTTCCAATACGGACGGTGACGATATTGGCTCAGTAGGTGGTATGATGGTGGACTGAAGAATAGTCTGGTTAATTAGACTCGTTTGCGTTAAGCCGGTGGACATGACGCTTGCGGTCGATGTGTCCGATAGATTGATCTCTTGCTGGAAGTCCGTGTTGGCCAAGGCAGCTGCCAAAATATCTTGATTCGATGTTTGTATTATCTCGGACGTGGGGAAACTTTCCGATATAATGGTTTGATTGGCCTCCGTCGCGGCAGTCTGCATGTTTGGCAATACCCCATTGTCAAATTGCAATACAATGTTATCTAAGGTGCCTGCTTCACCTAAGGAGCTAGGATCTATATAAAGTGTCCTTGTTCCATCTGGATTCTGTGTAGTTCCTTCGAGTGACATCAGGGTATTATTATCCAGTGGCTGTATTTGGCCTTGTTCGTCAATTGTGACTAAAACGTAGGTTTGGGTACCGTCGCTGCTTTCCGTTGGTAGAGCCATTATCTGCGGTTGAGTCGTTAACTTTGGCTCATCAACTTTTTCCGACATTGCTGTTGAGGCCGTAGCAGCTATTGCCGACGAGGACGCCGCCGCTGCCGCCGCTGATGAACCAGCTGACGCTGATGCTGACACTGATGCTGATGCTATTGCTGTTGTGGCTACACCGTCGCTGCTCTTCTCTATATTGTACCTTTCTATTGTTTTCAGCTGTTGTTCCTTTTGAGCTACGTCGAGCATACTCGTACCGTCAAACTTCAATTTCTTCTCTGGTTCTATCGCTTCCAAATGCGGCAAAGACAGTGAGGAGTGCAAATTGGTGTTGGCAACATTTGTAATTATCGATGCGGTAGATGGTGCGCTTGCTGCACTCATTGACATAGTCGTTGACGTTAGTATATTCTTCTGTTGAGAGCCCTTACTTCCCGCAAATACTTTGCCTGACGATTTCCCTGCAATATTGCTTCCAACATGCTTCTGATGGGCTATACCAGATTTTGTTACAGTTGAGCTACTCATAGAGGAACTACTAATTGATTGCTTCGCGTGAGAACCCTGTTGCGATATGGAAGAAATTGGCGATTCCTGGCTTTTGTGAAGAAACTTTTGCGGAGCGTTCTTCACTTGACGACCGCCTCGAGAGATGATAACCTTTTGCACTGTAGAGGTTCCCGTCTTTCCTTTCTGTTGGACTTGCGGGATAAGGTTTACCGATTGCTGTTGACCAGCAGCATTTTGCACGGCAATAGTTTGTATGTTCGCGCCGGTGGCATGCTGCGACTGTTGCTGTTGCACGCTAACCGACTTCATTATTTTCTTGCCTTGCGCTCCTTTTTGGCTGACACCGGGACTTTGTAGCGTAATTGTGCTGCCGTCGGGAGACTTCAACGCTCCGCTCATTGCTGATACTCTTGACTGCGACGCCACGCCCGAGATCGGTACTTTCAGCGATTTTTGTAGCATGGGCAATTGTACTTTTTGCGGTACAGATTGATATTGTACTCTGCTGACCCTGGAAGGACTTCTCGCTGCGAGAGCTTTTACCTGCTGCCCTGTTATCGGCGTCAATATCGTACCCTTTGTAGTAATGATACCCTGTGCACTCAAGATAGCTTGGCCGGTCAAAACTTTGGAGACGGGTGTAAGAATAGCCTTTGACGAGCCCAGGCTCGGTGACGATAATATGGCACCTTGGGTCACCAGTGTCTTTGAACCAATTATTGTTTTTCCAGTGAGCGGCGATGCGCTTATCGGTGTATATATGCCGCCTCTCGTGAGAATACCTTGCGACAAGGTACCGAGCAACGCGGTCCTCGAAATCGTTGCTGGAATGGGCGTTACCTTTTTCGACGCTATCAGCCCTTGCGGACTGATCACTTTATGCGTCGGCGTCAGTTTCGAAGTTGCTGGCGATGTAGCATCCTTCGGAGCTATAATTGGCTTCGAGGCGGCAATTAAACCCTGTGGACTTATGGGACATAAAAGCTGGGCCTTACTAGTCACTATTCTCTGTATCTTCCCACCCAATGTCTTGGAGATGTTCAGGGGCAGTGTTTTGCTTTGATCCGACTGGGCGGACGTTAGTATGACCACTTTGCCGCCCTGTTGGACCACTTGAGCGTTTGCGGTACCTTTTCCCACCGGTATCGTGGTAACTTTCTGCTGCCCAGTTGACTTTGCTTGAACGCTGTATCGCAATTGTTGGCAGCCAGCCGTTTGCACGACAACGTATTTACCAGGTGTGGCTCCTTTCTGCGTCAGTAGCGGTGGCGTTTTCCCAATTTGCGTGCTTTGAAACTTTAATCCTTTCACACCTCCGGTCAATGGTGGTACCAATGTTTTAATACTCGTGATCGTTGGTTTCGCCTTGGTCTTATTCTTCAATATAGCCGGCGTTCCACTCTTCTTCTTCGTAGGCGAACTTTCGTTACTGCCGTCGCCGGCTGTTAATTTGTATTGTGCCTGATTAGAGCTTACTATTTGAGTGGTAGGGCTAAACGTTATTGTTGCCGGAATCGTGCTAGATGCCGGTAGAATTGAGGATATGACGACGGGCATCTGCTCGATACTTTCCGGCGTTAAAACGTCTTCGCTAAGAACGAAGGGCATCGAATTTATATCCAATTCCATATCGGCCAAGCTCTGAGAACTCTGTTGAATGCACTTCTCCGTTGTGGAAACGGAGCTTGAGAGAGTTTGACTACTCTGCACGTTGAGCTTATCATTCTGCGCCTCCATGAGAGCCGCTGTCTCAGCTTCCTCTGCCTTCAAGACCTGAAGCTTCTTCGTCAGCGAAAGATTTGGCGATGTTACCTTCAAACCGGTTCTCAACTTACTATTCCCACTCGATCCTTCCATCTTCATCATTTTCGCTTTCGGACTGCCCTTTGAGTCGTGTTTCTTCCCAGCATCTTGTTCCAACTTGTGCTTCATGCCCTTCTGCGGCATTTTGTCTAATAGTTTCGATTTTAATATCTGCATTGGTTCGGTCAACGTGATATCCTCGATGATTCTTGGCATCTCGCGCTTCTTAACGGGAACGCTGACCGCGTCTGATGTCGGTGCTGGCGCTGACGTCGATGTTTTCGGCAGTTCATCCTGTTTCTGGACCTCAGTTATGTTAGCAGCAGTTTTGACAGGATCGTTCACCGCCGCTGTTACCTGACTCTGTGATTTTGTCCCGACGGCATCGAGGACACCCAATTCGGATGACGGAGCGTGATCTATGCCAGTGTTCGGAAATATCGTTGAATCTTCGACTTTCGATTCTGTTTCAACGTTCTCTCCGACCACCACTTCGACACCTTCGAAGCTTGCACCTATCACGTGCGGCACTTCTGACGATACATTCCCTTGGACAGCAGCCACATTAGTTACGTTACCCGCTACTTCCAATATCTCCCGTGCCTTTTCAATACTCCCTTCTTGCAAAGCGGTCGCTGGGATATTCGTCACGATATTCGTCACGACATTCGTCGCCACACTCGCCGCCGCATCAGCTAGCCCATCATCACCTTTCTTCTTGGCAGACTTCTTACTCTTCTTTCCCCTGCTGCTAAGCGGTTCGTTATCCTCGCCGGCCTTCTTCTTGTCCATTTGCAAAGTTTTTAAGAAAGCTTCTTGGAATGTATTTACCGGTTTCTCATCTGCGAAGGGTTCCTTATCCTTTCTCGGCTTAGTGCCAGTCTCTGGGATAAATTTTCCTTTATATCTCGTTTGCATGGTCGATCGTTTCAACATACTCGATTGATCAGCAGTTGTCGTCAACGATGTATCCTTCGCCGTCTGCACAGTTTCCGACTTACATTCCTCCTGTTTTTCGAGCGATTCACCATCAGTCCCTTGCAGTATACTTTCCACTTTCGTCGTTATCTCACCTTCGACTGGAACCAATGGCTCCTTGCTGTCATCTTCGGCGGGTACGCTTTCCGCCTCCTTTTCAGCGAGCCGATCTGGATTCAAATTTTCAGTCACTTTGTCCTCCGCTTCTTCTAGGGTAACGGTATCTGACATTGCAACAGCCATCTCATCGTTCAGCTCGGTTCCAGTAACTTCGACTTCCATCACATCCGACTGCTTTATTTCATTCTCCCCTATCTCCGGTACCGCAGCTGTTGACTTATTAGTAGTAGAATCATCAGTATCAAAAAAATCAATTTGCGACAACTCAAACTTTTTTATCTGCGACTTTTTAGGTGGCAACATTTCGAGCGCAGTTTTCGGCGATGCTAACGGGCACGTCGACGAATCATCCATTTTGCCTGCGTCAGTGTCAACGTCAGACACTGACGATGCACTATTCTTCGCATCTGCACGTTCCTCGATGATGCCGTTCTTAATCAATGTACTTACACTTTTTCCCTCCGCATCTTCACTTTTCGTACAGTTAGATTCTATGCTCAATCCTGTGACAATGCCGTCGTTTGCATTATTTTCCGACATTGGCAACTTTCCACCCTCCGTGGGTAAGTCGTCTGTATCAGTATTTTCTACTGAGGAGAATTCGAACTTCGTCGTAACAAGCTCCTCGCGCGAAGTGATCGCTGCTTGACCGGTTTCTTCGACAAGTTTCTTTTCAAGCCCGACAAATATTTTACCTTTACCGATTTTTCCGCTGCTCGTCTCGTGCTCTGCCTCAGATTTCACAGTCTCTTCCTCATTCGTCGTTGCATCCAGCAATTGATCGGACAACTCTAATTCCCTCTCTTTACTCTGTTTACTTGATTCCAAATTTTTCCTCTTATTACCACCGACCGAGCCTCGACTCTTTTTCAGCAGCTTAGTCTTCGGCTTCTCAGACATTTTATCGTCACTCTCGGACAAGCTGTCATCAGTTTTTAGCGTTTTCTGATCCGCATCTTGGATATACAAACCTGACTCTAAGTACTTCTTGTTCGGCTTACGCTTCCTCCCCGTGTAGGAACGATCGGTATCAGAATCGGATGTTTTCCTATCCTTATCTAACTGCTCGAACCTTTTAAATCGTTTATCTTCCTTATCCCTTGCACGTGCAGCTGTACTCTTTCTACTGCTAGAACTATCCGACGACTCTAAACTTTTCCTCGGTCTGCCGCGTTTTCGTTTAACCATGCCGTGAGCAAGATTCGCTTGCTCGCCACTTGATGGGACTGTTATGCGCCTCTCGACTCTCGACTGATCCTGATCAATTGCATCCGTATCCGAAGTCTCGCTTTGCTCCGGAACAGTTTCAGCAGATTCGGAGACAGTCTCGTCTTCCGTTTCCGTGGTCATTTGTTCGGATAATGTATCGTCGGTCTCCTTCCCAATGCTCATGCTCACATGCTCGTTACATTTTGCAGCCAGTATGGTTGCAACATCTGCTTCTACCGATGGCGAATCTTTTACTTCATCAGACATCTCTATTGAACTTATGCCGCTGTTTTTTGCTGGCGTATCATTATTGTTAACGGTAACGATCGCTTCTGGACCGTCGGTGCGGGCTTCTTTCTCTTCAATTACTTTCTTTGCATTCGATGCGCGCTCATCCTCGGCTTCTTCTCGTTCAACTTCGAATATTTCAACGATCTCTAATTCAGTTTCGCACGGATTACTGTTAGACTTCTTTTTCTCTTTCACATCGTTTCCCGCCTCCTTCTCGTCGGCAATTTTTTTCTCCGAATCATCGGTAGCTTCAATTCCCGAGGAATTACTTTCTTTCGAGCTTTTAGCCTCTTCTGGATCCGTCCTTTCAGGCTCGCCTACAATACTTTTTATCATCGCCTCCGACAGTTCAACATTTTTCATGTCCACGCTTAACTCGGTATCGGGATCTTCAGTCTTGTCATTTTCCGTTTCCTTCTCCTGCTGCTCCGTTTTCAACGCCTGGCTCATTTCGAATTCTTTTATAATTTCCTTCTTCAGTGACAAATTCTTATCTCCGAAGACTCTAGGTATTTTTCGAACAGGTGGTATCGAGGGTTCAGGCACGTCATCCTCGTCAAAATCGAAGCACGCTAGCCGCGACTTTTTGTCTTCCTTGTCACTCGTAGCGTACTTACTTTCATGATCCGAGGCTTCCTTATCTTTCTGCAGGGTGCTCGTCGATTCGTCTTTTAACGAATCAGTTGCTCCTGATGAACCTTTGGCGCGCTCCGACTTCTTATCAAGGAAATCGTTAGCCATACCTCTTGAGCTACGAATGTTACTAGAAAGCGAGTCTTCTAGCACATGAACCGTCGATTCTGTCGCTTTGAGCAATTTTTCCGTTTCCGCTATAAGCTCATTCGCATCTGGCAAATTTTCAATTTTTCTCTCGTTGTATTCTGCCTCCTCGATATTCGACGGCTGCTTTTCTGGAAAAACATTTACTGAATTCGGGATAGGAAGTTCACTTTGGCGTGCATCAACCTCCTCATCCGACTCATCGTCCCAGTCAGCTAATAATTTTTCACGTAATTCTGGATCCGTCTTCTTCTTCTTATTGACCTTCTCACTTTGCTTAGGTTGCTTCCTTTTGCCTGACTCCGATCCACTCTCAGTTTTGCTTCTGTTGAGTTGATGCTTTTCTCTTCTAACATACTTTCGTTTCGGTGTATCCGAATCTGAAACTCTTGCCCGAGGTTGAGTGTAAGTCTTTACCCTTGATCTTGCCATAGGAGAATTGCCAGATCTATGACTCTTTATGTGGCAAATGATAACGTTAACTCGGGAAGATGTGAAATTACACAAGTGGCAAGGATATTGCGGAGAAGCTGCGCTATTCGGAGTAGATGGTAAACTGCTGGGCTGCTGGCGGATGCGAACTTCGTGATCGCTCTCCTTCAAGAAGCGGGGATGAGTAATTTTTCTTACAATATCGGCACCGTCGCTACGGCGATGCATATCTTCTCTCTCTTTCTTCTTCTTCGGAATCTTTTTCTCGCCAAACAGCCCTGATATATCAGGCTTCTCCTCAGGGCTGAACTTTTCGCTGTTCAATATATCAGGATCGCCGCCCGTTAATTTTTCTGCCATTTCCACATCACCAGGAAACTTGTCCATATAACTTGCACCATCTTTACTCTTACTTCTATATTTATCTGCAAGAATGGTTAGTCTTACGTCAAACGTAACTCTTTTTGAACATCAAACAAATTGACGTTGAATACATACCCAAACCTTTCCTAATGAAGTCATCCTTCTGGGTACAATTGTATTTGTAAATTTGTTGATAGTTCTTGACAAATTCACTGAAACGTAAAGGAAAAGTGTACTGCTAACGCACAAAACAACAGTGCGTAAGCGCTTATTTGCATCATCAAGCGATATCGATAAACTTACTATGTGTCTTCTTGAAAAAACTTGACCGCAGCTATTAGAGGTTTCTTTTGAAATTCGGCTTGAATGTCTTCTGGCAAATTATGAAACCCAGTTACTTGCCCTGGCCACCAGCAAGCACCGAGTTTCACCCACACAATGTCGCCATCCAAGTAATTGATTTCTGTTTGTTCGCACATCTTGGCAACTTAGCTTGTTACGTTTTCTCATAAAATCGTCATTAAGTTTGCCTGTGGATAATCGCTAATACTTATGCCTAAAAGAGTATCTATCGCACCGGGTTTACACGCACATTATCGAGACAATAAAAAGAAAGAGACTAAAATACAGTGGCACCTTCGGACCATATCCGTCGACGATATTTGGCTTAGGTAAAACATACGAAATATGAAAAATGTTATAAAAGAAATGCAGGGTGCAATGGTAAGGGCGAACGATAGACGACTTGCATCTGTTTCGGTGCGCTACGCGATCACAATGTTTACGCTGCTTTACGCTGCTGTACACTACGTTTTAACGTTAAGTGAACTCAGTAGAGCAGATCACTCGGTGTATAACTTTCGGGATTCACACTGCGGTCATTGCTCAGCTCTGAGTTTGAACTGGACAGTTTCGTAAGGAAGCAATGTGCTCCGTAAAGGGGACCGATCGTTGCCAAAGGATAAGATGAGACAGCGTCGAGATGAAGATCAGCATCAAAAGCAGAGGTAGCGGAAAGATAGATAGGCGAGGTCGTTGAAGGAAAGAGTAGTGTCCCATCGGTAGTTTTGGATGCTAGTGCGGAGCACGCTCTCGAAGCGCGAAATCACAGGAATCGTCGACCAGGTGGTAGTAGCGGGCGATTGGACGTACGTAGTAGAGATAGGTAGTAGTAGTGATCGTAGAGGCAGAAGATTGTCGGAGGTGTACAATTCGCGGGAAAGCACCGGGAGCGGGCGTCGGTCCTCCTACCTCGTCTTAGCACCGCTCTTCTGCTCTTGATGCTACCGACGTTGCTCGTGGAAGCCACGTCGGGCATTTTAGCCCGCGAACTTTGCGTATCGATGCTGCTGCTGCTGCAGCAGCAGCACCACCACCACTACCACTACCACTGCCACCGCAATCTATCACTGGCAATAGCACTGCTGCTCTTGCTTTTCTACCGCTATCGCTGTTGGTGCTGATGCCGCTGCAGCCACTGCTGCTCTTCTTGCTGCTGTTATTACTGTTACTGCTACTGCTGCTGCTCCTATTGATATCACTACCGCCACAATCGCACAATAATAACGTACTCTCTGGGCACTCGTGTCCCGGCTGTTCTTCCGTTCCCCCCAGAACGACGACGACGACGACGACGACGGCGACGGCGACGACGACGACGACAATAACAACAACAACAAGACGACGAGTGAGACGCCTCGATGTCGCGCCAAGTAGCTGCACTCTCGGTGGGATGTGAAATACCGGGTGCCCCAGGCAAGGGGGAAGGAAGCAATGTTCTTTCCTCGTCCTCGGGCTCTCTCCGCTTAGTCGTCAGCGCGGCCAGTAGGGCCAGTAGTCAATGCGCTCAGTGAATGCGCCCAGTCATATGCGTCCAGTCAATGGGCCCATCGGAAAACTTCTCTCGGGACACTCCGATAAACAACGGCACAATCTCGCTGCGCGCACATGCAACCGCGAAAAGTACAAACCAACACCGAACGTAAACGATACACTCAACGCTCTACGTCGCTCGTACGACGTACGTACATGTTCGGTTACCCGACGTGCAACGGGGCCTCTCGTCGTACGGTGGATGGATGGATGTGTAGATGGATACTTCCTTCTCTCTCGGAGCTCTCGAGAATCTCGATATTACGACCTCTCATGGCTGCCAACCCAACGGTCACGCCAAATATTTTGGCGGACAGATTTTCCGCTCACGTGTGACATTCGAATTTCTTTTTACTTCGATATCGCTCTAACCCCCTCAGACAGTTACTTTTCATACTTTCCTTCTTTTTGTCAGTATTATGACGACGATAATAGGACAGATGCAATCTTGCATCGATAATATATTATTCTCAATTTCTTATCGTCGGTCAAATGTAACGTGTCTCTCAGTTAAAATTCTCAGCATATGTTTTTACATAATGGCGGAGGAAGCTGCATAAAGCGATTATCGTAGTTCTTGTGGCGATATTCTTGAAAGCAAGTGTACCGGCGATAAACAGAATTTCGATTTGCGCAGATGGGTGACGTTTTACGATTTTCGACTGGTATTAAATGTATGGAAAATGGTACCTTGCAGGTTCGGAAGATCATAAAAGGATTCAAATGGGCGGCAGTAGATATTCAGTTTTTTGGCGAAATAGTTGGCAATTCTGTGTCGCCGGGCGGGTGAGCGAGTCAAAAGCTGACAATATTTACCGCATGGAACGCTGGCGTGCTGCGTCGGCATTCCCTACTTGCTTCCGGTTTATATCGCTGTCCGTAGAGGTTCTTCATTTTTTATTGTACGCCATATTTTTCACGCCACGCATGTCAACATAGCCAAGAGACGCGTTTGGCAGAAACACGTTGAGAGCAATAGACGATAAAGTCGCCCGCTTAACGTAATATTTTCTCAGTTCGTCGCCCAAAAGCGGACCGGAAGTTCGCATTCGTTTCCTTATCAGTGCGTGTATTTAGCATTCGTAGGAATGGCGACCACCGTACCGTCGCGATTTGCTATTCTCAGTACAGATGACGATGATCATAAACCAAAGAAAAGTCAGAAGACTACCGCTGCGGCAAAGACCAATCCGAAGAGTAAAGGTGAAAAACCAAAGCAGCAACATCAACATCAACAGCAACAGCAGCATACCAAGAAAGATGATAAGAAAAAGCAAACGAAGGTAAGATGCATTCAATCTTTGTTATTTTTCATTGTATCGTTGTCTCGTTGTATTGTCGTCTCCCTCCCGCCACCTGATCTCTCTCTTGTTTTTGTTCCACCGGCGTGACGTAGATACGTCACACATAATCTGCGACGACGGCACTCTGGCGGGAAGACTTAAAGGTTTATTTTGCAAAAAATGTGACGCGCTCTTTAAATGGCCGATAGTAATTCTCTTTCCTTTTTCATTCCTTTCCTAACTATCGCCAATTTTTTATTCCTTCATTATTACGATAATAATCAGGAATCGTGAAATTTCTAAATGCAAAAAATCCCTTTCCGCTCACTATACACACAACTACTATTATACCGCATATTGTGAGAGCAAATCGACTGTACTACATTGACCTTCCTCGTTTTTCTATTCGTATTTACAGGGTAAGAAGAAAAAGAGCAATAACGATGATCAGCAATGGGAGCAGTGGAAACAAAAGGATTCAGTGGTATGCATTCATTGACAAAGTGTTTGTTATCTTAAATTACATATGAATGTGATTATACGTTAATTCGTTATAGATTTAGCAAAGGTTTGCACGCTGCGGTTAACCTTCCTCATTGAACAGTTTTACAGAAATCTGTGTCTGTTGTCAGGGTAATAGAGTCATTGTTAAGAATGCGAGAATTATAAGTACGTTTCAGATAAAAAGCGTTAAATCTGAGATTTTGTTTCAGTAGTGAAGTATTTATAAGTCTTGCACGTTGTCACGTCAAATTGTGATTTCCTTAAGGCCGTTGAAGAAACGTTTGAGCAAGAACTTCATCAAGCCATCTTGTTATCAAAGCTGACATACGAAGCTCAACTAGTAAGCAATGGAAAGTCTGATGGGGACCAAGATGGAAATAAGAAAAGTGGCAAAAAATCAAAGAAAGCGACCATGTCTTTGGTGGAATTCAATAATATGGGAAGTACTACGACGCCAGCGCCGTCCTCGCCTCCTGAAATCGTTGAAACAAAAACAAAAGGTATCCTCTACTTTACATGCTACTTTACATCTGTTTTCATTAATTCAATTTACAAGCACTCAAAATGCTTAGAGTATCGCGACGTAAGGCTCAAACAATTTAAAGTCATTGACGTACGTTATCGCGTCAACCGCTTATTGTACAAATGTCAGCAGACTAGGTCAGGCGGACTCGCTACATGCTAATCCTTGCTACAGAATTAGATCCAGAATTCTTCGAAAGGGTTGACAAAGAAACAAAGGACGAGATTTCTAAAGGAAAAGAGAAAGACATGTTTAAGGCAAGGTTGAACAAGATTGATGATGATATAACGTCCGCTCAGTTGAGGGTAGAAATAGAGAAGCGCGATGAAGCGATTAGTCAACTCTGCGAAGAAGTATCGACGCTAAAGACAGAATTAACGCAAGTTAAAGAGAGGAATAAGAAGCTTTATCAAATACTGGCACACGGTGAAAGTACGTAAGGAGCGGATGCATCAAAGATTACTTTAGTGCGATATGCGCGTATGCTTTATCAGAAGGATTGTAAATCATTTTCTGCGTTTTCAGTGAAGGATAAGGCATCCGTACTAGCTGAAGTAGCAAAATTGCAAGAGATACGCGACGAACTAACTTCTGAAGTAGCATCGCTACACGCTCAACTGGAGCAGGAAAGGTCAAAAACTCGAACGTCGAGTACGGACATTAAAACTTCTAAGCAGACGGTAAGATTTCATTTCTATCTTTAATTTCAAACTATTCTCGTACCCCTGCCTTGACTCCGTAATCCGTATGTCTCATTTTTTTTCGTAGAATAAGAAGAGGCCAGCCAGTGAAAACGCCTAAAGTTATGTAAACCGTATGTTGTTTCCGTCGCGTGTAATATTAAGATATTGTAATCCAAGCAAGAAATTGGCGGGGAGATATATGGGGACAAGGATATCCAAGGCGATATTATTAAAGCGAAAACTTTGTGATCTCGCAGCGCTATATATTTCATAATGAATGAATGTGTGAGCTGGGTGGGAACATAGAAGTCGATTTTTCTAGATTAGAGTGTTTTATAAAAACATGAGAGTGCATTAAGAAAAATTAAAAGTTACACACAGTGCATCGACTGTTGCACACTGCTTTTGTTAATTCATTTTTATAAGTTTCTAACTCGAAGTAATTCGTGTTCATACGATGTTAAGACGGAACATACAATGATGCTCCCTTCCAGAAGAAGAATGATCACACAATCTCAACTGATTATGTTTTTCCTTTCAAATTAAATACAGACACGTATTAATAAGTATATCATACATTAGTCGAAGTATTTTGTAATAAACATATTCTACACAGTATTCACTTGACTCTGCGTGAACCTGTAGACATCCTATTATTGTCACGTGGTTAAATTTGTCACCCCTCGTGCATCCTTCGGCCAGAGGTGTATACTATCGATAAGTGATGGACATACGCGTGCGCAATAGTCATGAATTTTACTTGAACGTTCAAAATATGTAATTGAAAGCAAAGTACCATTATGCCTATCGCTGTGAAAGTGCCATAAGTTCTGAAATGAGCTTGACGCTGACATTGATGACCAATTAAGGGATTACTGAGAAATTACCAATACTCGGTGAAACTCAAAGTACTCGTAAAGGAGTTTCTTCCTTGAATGCAGTAAAATTTACTGAATATCGTTAATCGTAATGATCCAATATAGAAAACGGGAATATTTCTATTGGCCAAAATTGAATGAACTGTTTGAACGTTCGTAACGATTATCCAGTACGCTGTACACAGTCTGTGTATATGCTAGGCATGTACATAGTTGAATACATATGTATGCAGACACATATGTCTATCCATATATATGTATATATATACATATTGCATGTTACGCATACCCTGCTTCTATGCGTTTATCTCTTCTCTTCCCTTTGATTGTCGTCTCCCCGCATCAATTCCACGCCTTTTCAACCATTTTCATCGACAGTCCACCCATTCGCACGTTGCTAAGCCTTATCCGGATTATATGTGCGGGCGCGCATTTTGTACGGAGATTTCTTTTTTTGTTCACTTTTTCCGCCGCGAGTTATTTCGTACGATTTTTTCCACTCGCTCTCACACAGGCTTCGCCGTACAATTGAATAGGCTACATTTTACATTCGAGTAGCTTAAATTTCTTTTTTTTCACTCGGCCAGCTCTGTTCACTCATTCTGAGCATCGCGCGGCAGGGAAAATGAGTAGAACAGTGCAAGGTAGACATTCAAGATAGAAAATGTCACGATGACGTCGACTTGTATCGTGTTTATTAAAATTTCATCAGAAATTACGTCTTATTATTCGACAAGACGTTCCAGCGAAGTAGAAATCTATCCGTCGCATGCGGGAGCGTACTAGAGGCGTTCCTATTCTGCTTTACGGTTGAAATCTTGACCAATAAAAGGGGCATTAACGCTAAGTGGACGCCTCGCCTACTCGGTCATAGTCTCTTGTTTGCTATAGAAGAGGGGAGGGCCGCAAGTACGAGGGGAATCGTAGTCAGGGAAAGGTATAAGCGATCCGAGGCTAATAGCCTATTGTTCCTGTCTTCCTTCTTCCTTCCTTCTTCGCTACCCGTTAACTTCATCTTTAGGCGTACCGATGCTAGATTCGTTACGGAAAGGATCGAACGGCGCAGGCGAATAAGCGGGGAGGAAGCGAAAGCGTTCCTCAAATATCCAGGGAGATGTAGGCGCGGATGAAGCGAAGAATCGATTGTTTGTTCGCGTTGGACAAACCCGTGACCGTCTCGAATCTTTCGCTAGGAAGAAGGAGCGTAGATGATCTGGGGAAAAGAGAGGGTTGGCGAGAGAGCGCACCGTTGCCGGCGAGGGCAGGCGAGGGTGGGTTTTAGGACGTGGGGTGGTCGGGAGGGTGACAGTGGGGATTCATTATCTGACAGTCTATTGTCATTCCTGCGGGCTGAGATTTTGCTTGGGCCGTGAGCACCGCAGCATCGTTCGGTGTACACTCGGTGTGCTACGCGATATCCCTTTTCAGAAGCTCCGTTTGAAAAGTCAGAGATTCTCTTGCGGTGCATTTTTTTTCACGCAGCCACCCCGCACCGCCGGTGGCGTTTTACTCGTCACACCGACGATGGCATTAAAACTTTTTCTCGCGTCATCAAAGGTTCAGTGCGGGGAATATCGCGAAATTTGCGCCTTCTTGCCATTCGCTTCAGTTGGAATAGCGTAGCCTCGAAGAGATCAAAATTCTATTTCCCTCCGTAAAGTTTCTTTCTTCCTCCTGCTTAGAGCGGTCGGCTCTCAATCTTTCCAATATTTTTACCCTTTCCCGGGCTTCCGGCGAATGTATCTGCGCGCGGAACGATTAAAGTTTTAGAAGTATCGATTCGATGGCGTTAACGTTGACAGACAGAGGGATCGTCAAAGAGCATAATAATTACTGCGCCCGCAGAGAAGAGGCTCAACCCTTTGTTCTATAGTCACTTTGCGATAGGGGCAGGCCGGGGGTGGGGAGGGGTGGCTCGCGAGGGGTGCCTCGCGAGGGGAGGACGCTCAACATCGGCAGAGCAGCTACCCCCCGCTTGCGCCAAATCCACCTACACAGATGCTCCGTGGCAGTTGAAAGGGGCATTTCGGCTCAAGTCGCGGGGACAGGGAGGACACCGAGAGGACACCGAGAGATGGAGGTGCTGGCTAGGTGGATGCCTCACTCCCTCGACCGGCCTACCTACCCACCCACCCACCTACATACCTTCCTACGTACCTGATTCCTTGCCTGCTTGCCTGCTTGCCTGCCTGCCTCTGCCTACCTCTGCCTGCCTCTGCCTGCCTCTGCCTGCCTCTGCCTGCCTCCTCGCTGAAGAGCATCCGTTTCAGCCGCGCCATTATGTAATTGATCTGGGCTTTCCGTACGCGATGATCGTCTAATGCGTCGTCCTCTCATCCTCCTTCTATACCTATACTTTGCATGCCTCACTCGCGAGACGATGCCCCTTTCTTTCCTACTCTGTCGCAAAATCTCCAGAGGTCGAAAAGTATCTAGACACCTAGTGGAGTCATTTCGCGCATACACAGCTTCACAGTTTCGATGCACGTGAAAAGATTAAAGAAAGAAACCTGCCGAAACCTTCTATTCGATCTTTAAGAAACTTTCATGGAACTTGGATCGCTAAATAGATTGCATTCCATCAAGTCAAGGAATATATTAGCCTACACCTTGCCTTACCTTTTGTTGCGTCGAATTCTTCCTTCGACGATTATTGTCGCCTAAGATGCAGAGAAGACGAACGTTTTTCTCCTTAAAAGTATGTGCTATCAGAAGGAAATATAGAAATGAGTGGTTTCTATCGTTCGCCGAGCTTTTTTCCTTCCCCTCCTCATCATCAGCATTCATCTTTCGTTTTTCTACCTGTCGAGCGAGAGACGTACCTAAAGAGGTTGAGAGCCGTGCATGCATAGAGGCGCGCGCGCACAGACATCGACGGGAGATATTTAATTAAAGTTGTTTGCGCGAACAAGTTCGAAAACTTTGGGGATAACTTAGTCATGAGGATGCGCGGAAGGGGACGTTTAATTGTCCTCGCATTAAATGCGTCGGATGTCGGGCAAATAATGTTTCTCGGTGACGCGTTACCGGAACTGAGAATCTCTTGGCAAGTTTTGGCGAAAGTGTTCCTTCGATGAAAAAGCGGTAGAAAGATTTATGGCTGCGATCTGCGGATCTTAGATTGAACGGAGGAAAATCGCCGCCGAGCATAGGGTGGACGATTAACGTAATGAGATAGATGGATTGCGGGAGTGGCGTCGGGTGTGGACGTGGCTTTATCCTGAGAAACGAGAGGCCAAGCTATCGTATAAACGTATTCGCGTCAAAAGCAGCTCCGGTCAGGACCCGAGTTATCCTCTGACCCCACTCCGTCATCTCGAACTTACTTCGTCTACTCTGCGGCAAGCCGAACGGTTATCGTACGCTCTCCTCGCTTTATCACATTTACCCCCACCCCCGTAAACCATCCCCATCGAAATGGTTGCGCCGATGAAATCCCTTCGTTGCTAAACTGCGCTCTTACCGAACAATCGGTACGCGTACAACATTTCTTTTCTACGGCCCTTCTTAGTTGAGGGAAATTTCCGATCTAGACGCCCGGTATATCCGGAGCAAGGGGGTTGATATTGAATATCGTATGATACGCATTGAGCACTCGTACGATGCGTTTCGACATACGTACACGTAGGCACGTACATACATTTATGTACGTACGTACGCTAGGCCGTGAGGATACATTCTATTTCCGCGGGAATTCACCAACATGGTATATCGTAGAACTTCTGAGCCCATGTTGCATATTGCGCGAATGCTCTCGGCGAATGCACTCGGCGAATGCACTCGGCGGATGCACTCGGCGAATGCTTCGCACTTGTCAAGCCTGCCATGATAAAACTCCGCTAGCTTGCCTAACGTTACCTTGCGCCTCACCGATATGCCTCTCATCTGACATTTCGCACTGGCCGATGCCTCCGATTATAAACGCTTTTTCCCCAACGATCATTTTCCAAAAACATATTTTCCACCTGGAAACAATTGAACGAATCCCAGAAAGCGCAAAGTTTCCATTTCTTTTGATCGAGAGTTGCCTGTCTTTCCCGACAACGTTTTTCCAAAACTCTTTGCGTTCAACCCCTGACGTCGTCCCGCCGTGGGAAGCATTTGCATTCATCCTGCCTGGCACACTGTGCTCGCCTACTTCGAATGGCGTGTGTGTGCGTGTATGCCCGCGTGCGTGCATGCGTGCATGCTTGAATCATGAAGCGGGATGATGCCGAATTCTCTGATTCCATTGGCAACGAACATGAAATATCGCGTCTCTCTCTCTCTCTCTCTCTCTCTCTCTCTCTCTCTCTCTCTCTCCCTCTCCCTCACCCTTCCACCGTTCAGTGTATTAATTGACAAATACGTTTGGTAGATAAATTGAAATATCGAATCTATCTTACGCGGAGTGCAAAGATTTTTACACCGTCAGTTGCACAGACTAAGGAAATATATGCATTTAATGACAATACCTGTTACATGAAAAAAGTAGTGGTGTTTAAAAAAATAAATTAGCATTAGACTTGTATCTTCTGACATTGTGAATCATTATTGTTCTTTGTGTTTCACCTAATCTGTATGAAAGATTATTTTTTGTCGGTGGTCGAGGAAGGGAAAGTAATACTTTCCGCTGAAGGACGAGTAGCGGGAAGCATGGGGTGCGTCAGATGGATATCGGTGCGCGTATCGGTAAGCATATCGGTAAGCGTAATCGGTACGCGTGTGCCTTGGGATTGAATGATAGGCAGAGATGAGGGCGATACGTCGTTCGGCTGGAACGGAGGTGCCGAAGGAGAAGCCGTCGCGTTCTATGTAGACGGCAGCACACCTCGTAGTTGGATGTGTATTCGGCAACCTGCCGACAACAATGTTCGGAGAGCTGGAGATGCGCCGGTGACGACGATGATGGCATGGTGGCGTTGTGCCGACAGAAGCTTACGCTCGCATATATATGTATATGTGAGGTAGAAATATATAGGAGCGAGAGGCGGTTGGTAGGCCGGTACATTCCGTCTCTGTACGCGTGGGTCGCGTTAAGTGTAGCGTACCTCTATGATTCTCACCCGGCACGGAACGGAGTCCTCCCGTTTCTCATCTCTTCAGCTTCGCTGCCATCGCTGCCGCCACTGTTGCTCGGTACTGGTGCCGATGCCGATGCCGATGCCGGTGCCGATGCCGATGCCGATGCCGATGCCGATGCCAATGCCAACCACCGCCACAGTTACTCGCCACAGTTACCAGCCACAGTTACCGCCAGCTCGAGCAGTGCCGCCTCTTCTAGCTATCACCGCCCCGCTGCTCCCTACCTCCTTCCCTCCCACCCTCCCAACCACCCACACTCTCTGCCTCGCTTCCCGCTTCCCGCTTCCCGCTCCCCGCTCCCCTTTCTACCGGTTCAATCTCACCCTCCCAACGTCAGCACCGTCACCAGGCTGGCAGTCGCATCGTATCGCAAACAAAAGACGAGCGAGCGCGCGCCACTCATCGCTCGCGCTCGATGCGACAGCGAGTGACGTTCTCCTCCCGCTCCCGCTCCCGCTACCCCAAACCCCTCCTCTACCCCTACACCTACACCCTCCAGCTATCCCTTCGCTACCCCTCCACCTGTCGCTCCTCGTCGCCCGTTACCCGTCACCTATAGCCCACCTCTTCCTACCGGCATCCCTCATCCTTTCTGCACTCTCACTCACCGACACACACAAGCACATAAACATCCTCCATCTCTCTCTACTCCGGGCTTCCCACTACTACTTCTACTACTACTAGTACTACCACTACTACTACTACTATTACTACTACTACTACTACGATTATTACTATTACCTATCGGCACTACAATTCTTTCCCGCGTGGCATCAATACACAGCTATACCGGTTTGCATTCCACTATTTCTCCTTTTTATTTATAAATCTTTTACAATGTCTTTCTCACTCGCTCCCGACCTCTCTCTCATGCGCCTTCGAGGGAAGAAGAGAGCGACAGCGAAGTAAGACAGAAATGGGGGAAGGAAAGGAATCGGAGTACTACCTTTCCATCCACTCTACCTTTCATTCGGTCTCCGTTGTCATCCCTCTGCGGAGCTCTCTTTCCGACACACGCTGCCTTACGATTTCTACCGTCCCCTCTCCATCTTCCCCCTGCAACTCACTCATTCACTCTATCTTTCTCCCTCTCTCCCGGGCATACAAACACACATACATACACACGCACACGCAGAGCCCCTATTTTCCTCTCTCAGAGCGTGGAAGGCTGGCGTTCAATGTGACTACGTCTCTTTCGCACTCTCGCCTAGTCAGTTCGCTTACACCATCAAAGGCTGAGAACCTGTGTCACTATCAGCGGCGCGCTGTTACCGGTACCGTTGTGTTACCAACAACGGGGAGGGAGCCGTCACACCGTCGTAAGCACCACCACTCTCCTCCCAGACACCGACACAACTTTGAGGCAGCCGTACTGCCAGAGCTATCTGTTGTTATCACCGGTTATTTGCATCCCTTCGTAGTCGGTGGGTGGCTGGGTGGTTGGTTGGTTGGTTGGTTGGTTGGGTGGTGCGGCTGTCGGGAGAGAGAGAGAGAGAGAGAGCGGAGGGTGGAGAGAGGGGAGGACGGGGGGTGGTTGCACGGAAAGGGGACGACACTCTGTTGAGGAGGAGGAAAAAGGGGCTGGGTAGGGGGTCGCTTGAAATTCTCGGGAGCTTTACTTCCCGGGAATATTACACGCCCTACCATGAGCTCTCGGCCGATTCGAGTGATTCCGCATGTCGGCCTCTTTTTCTAACGGGTACGTTCTCTCGACTGGCCGGGCAGTCCGCCTAACGCTGAGAATGCCTATGCCTCTTCCTCTTCCTTTTCTACATTTCGTCTCTGCCCTCCTTTTCTCTCGCCCTCCTACGCTATATCATGTTAGCTAGATAGGTCTGACAATTTTTTTCTAAACGGTCAGATCTAATTGAATTGTGGCCATCGCCAGATTGAGAAACATCCCCGTCGAATTTCGATCCCGGGGGCACACGCGTAAAGGGGAGAGATTAATTCGTGGCCCGCACTCGTTACGAGATTACAAGCACCTAAGTACCCAGCTGAAGGACCCTTCTGCCGACAGGAGAGCTGAAGCCGAGCCGTAACCTTGCCGCAGGACCCCCCACCTCGCTCCTTACGCTCTTTGCACCGCTGTCAAAGAGGCTGTCATCGACGCCTCCGATTTTTTTCTTCTTCGAACGAAGACAGATGGCCTCGTAACGTGACTGCTGTGACGAGAGTGAGAAGAGTAGAGAGGAGTGAGTAAGAGAAGTAAGGAGAAGGTGTCGAATTGGTACTGTTTAAAATATCGGTGAGCTTTTGCGGTTTCGCGCTTTCGAAACGGACGGAAGGACAGAAAGGACAGAAAGGAGATGCCAGTAGGTGGGAATCGGCTGAGATGAGGCGAAGGGGAGGTGGCGGGGAGGCGAAGGGGGGAGGTGGTGGACGACTGTGGCCCGAGGGGCGTGGAGTTGGAGAAGGATGATGAGGAGAGTAGTAGATCGTGGCTGAAGGGGGTGGCTGAAGGGGGTGGCTGAAGGAGGTGGGGGAATGGTCTGAGGGGGACCGGTGAAAAGGTGGTGGAGTAGCCCCGTCGGAAACGAGGAGAAGGGATTGCGCGCGTTCGGAGTCGACAGATTGCCGTGGGGACAAATAAGAGTGTATCCAGTCGCCAAACGCGGCGAGGCGAATTTCGGCTAAATTGTTTTCCACCTCTTTTCTCGCTAGCCTTGGCAGCGAGCAGTCGCCCGGAGCAGTCCATTGAAATTTACAAATTTCAATAGTAGCGGATAGTGAGAAAAAGAAAATAGCTTATCGTTGCCGATCGGAGGTAAGACGACGGAGATTGTAATCGCATTCGACTCTTCTCTGCCTGATTCTGGGCTGATTCTGGTTTGGGGCTGAGCGCAGCCGTAATGGAGTTACGCGCATGGACGTGTCGCGACAAGCGGCAACGAGTGCTTTTACGTGTTACCCCTCTGGTAGCAGCCCAATTAGTAGCGTTTGGCGGCGCGATGTAAGTGGTTATACAACCTTTATACGCCCGGCGAAATCTCCTACCAAATAGAGATGTAACGTTTCTCTCGCACAATGGAACGCGTTAACGGAGAATCGACAATTTATCGTTCTACTCGAGTTTCCCGATTCATCTGTAAAAGGTGATACGATGTCCTGCCGATCCATTGAAGGGTAGGCAAGGCGCATCGTTCACCGATCGTCTCCCGTGTAGGGCTTATTGAAACGCGTTCCCTGCACGAGCCAGCTAAGCGACCGAGATTTCCTTCGAAATCCCTTCAAGTCGAAATGAAACCGTCCGTTTCGTCACCACCGTTTATTCGTCCGCGCACGCTTTCACGCCTCAGGACGGAAAAGGTAGCGACGTCCGGTAAAAGTCACCTGCATCAGAATACGAATGGCCGCGGAAGTTTGAAAATTAGTTCACGCTACCACGCCACGTGTCCTAGTCTCTTCCGTGGCCAATGGCACGACAGAACTTTCTTAAGATGCAAAGTCCCAAATGTTGCGACAACATTTTTAGGCAAAGGAAACATATTCAGCGGCAAACAGTGCCCGTCCAAGATCGATGCTACGATCGCCTACACCCAAGTAATATCTCTCTTTCTCTCTCTCTCTCTTTCTCCCTCCCCCTCCGTGAAAGTCTGTAAACACGTTATCGATACATCGCCACTGTTGACGAGAGAGCTGCGGAGCGACGGATATAAAAGAAAGCAGCGAGGAAAAAAGATGGAAGAAGAAGCAGAAGCAAAAGCGGAAGAAGAAGGAGTGAGAGAAGGGAGAGGGGGAGGGGGAGGAGGAAAAAATAGAGAGGAAAAAAGAGGAAAAAAGCGTGAGCGAGCGGCAGGGAAAGGGAAGAAAGAGAATCTTTTGCCTATATCTGTTTTCCACTTTTTTTTGTCACTCGCTCCACCCCCCGCGGAAGGGTGCCCGGGGCGGGGAGGGGATGTGGAAATCGCGCGCAACCCTCTCCCTCGTATTTCTCCTCTTTTGAGTGGTAGTGGTGGTGGCGGTGGCGGTGGCGGTGGTGGCGGTGGTGGTGGTGGTGGTGGTGGTGGTGGTGGTGGTGATGCCGTCGTCGTCGTTGTCGCCGCCGCCGCCGTCGCTCGATTTCTCTCACTCCTTCTCTTTCTCCCTCCTCCGTCAGTCTCTGACGATACGTCACGATGGGCCTTTCTCCCTTTTTCTCTTTGGCGCACGGCTCGAAATGTGGCATTCAACAGGGCTTGAACGATGCTTGCGGTGGCGCGGAATCCGCGTCGGTTTGCCGCGCGAGGCGCGCGGGCTTCATAGAGGTGGGGTGGGGTGGGGTAGGGGGATTCGACGCGGGGATCGACGGGGGGGAAATGATGCGCAGATTGGCCGGATCATCTCAAAAACCACCACCCTTCGCCTCCGGTCCTCCTCCTACCGGCGCGTCGTCCTCGTCCGTCTCTACTACTACCCGTCTACTACTACTACTACCCTCGTCTGCTTACTCTCTCTCTCGCGTCTCGTCGTCGCTCGCCAGGGGTGGAATACAGCCCCCACCGCGGCGGCCTAGCCGCCGAACAAGCACCCTGCCTACGCTGGCTGCCACGGCGTCCGACGACGAGTGACTGAATCCTCCGATTATTATCTCATTTGCCGGCACGAGCAGCGCGCTACCGAGGGACCGCGCGCGCTTCTCTTCGACACCTTAACGGATCCATAGATCATCTCCTCTCTCCGAGCCTGAGTCTAAACCTAAACCTTCCAATTCACTCAACTTCCTTCCTCATCCCCGCTGACATCAGTCATCATCATTCTTTCACCCTGATCAGTTGCCCTCCTCCCTCGTGAACGTCGTCATCGTCCTCGTGTCGTTCTCCTCGGGGTGTCATCGTCGCCTTCTCCTTACCATCCGCTGTCGCCGCTGTCATCCTTGTGCTCGCAAGAAAGAACCGATCTATATCGATCTACGTGTGGGATCGGCGCGACACGCGCCGAATACACGCGCGAAATACACGCGCCAGATCCACGCATGACGTCCGGCCGAATTGAAGACGCATCTCCTATCTACCGTTATCTATCCGCTTGCACTTCAACTGTTGATCAGGTAAGTCAGAAATTCCTCATATTTATTCGTTATCTCGGTCAACTGTGTATTCAAAGAAGGGTTAACAGATGGTTTATCGGGATATAAGTGAGGGATATTCAATGTTCAAGTAATAATTATTCAAATTCGCTTCTTACGCTGACGGTGCATCAAACTATTTATGACGTGACTCGAATAATGTTGTTCTTCTTTTCGGAAAGTTTATCACGGCGGTTCAATGCTAGAAAGGGATTTCTTTGGCTGACAATTGCGAGAAACTACCTAATTTTATCCGTCAGTTCAGTTTAGAAATGTGCCTGATATATCTGCGGACAAAAATGTTGGAAAGACTTTCTGCGGATCGTAGAACTGTTCGTGAACGTCAGAGTTTTCTTCTCGCGTAAAGATATTCAGTAGAAATATCTGATCTTGTGACGTCGCGTTCCTATTGCTCAGCTTAGCCACCTTACATCATCGCGTCAGACATTGCTTCACTATAGAAACGCAAATAAATGTGCAAAGAGTCGAGGGATACTGGATTTTAGGAATCTACATCCTAAATAATCATTTTGTTTTCAGTAAGACGCGTGAAGAGCATACGAGCTAGACGGTGAGTTCAATCGGAAAATAGCAGGGCCCGTTTTGTGGCTGACTTTTCTTTTTCTCCTTCTGCTGCCGTTTTCACGTCGTTTCGCTCTCGTTTTGCTCTCGTTTTGCTGTCGCTTTGCTGTCGCTTTGCTGTCGTGTTGCCGGAGGACACTCCGCGATAAATATGTTTATGTAGGCGGTAAACGGTAGACTGTAGGCGGTGGGTTGCGGGAAATCGCGGTATGCCCGATGAAGATCCGGCGAGAGGGTGGAGAGATAAATTCCGAATTCCTGTTAAATAGTGAAATCGCGCTGATGGAAGATTCGAGAAAAGATCTACCGAAGATGGTGATGACGCGCGTCCGGCAGATTAAATATTCGCTGATGGATGGAATTTATAAAATGATATGATAAATTGTTTCATCGAGAAAGATAGAGAGAGAGAGAGAGGGGGGGGGGGTAGGGTAAGAGAAAGAGAGAGAGAGGGAGAGATAGAATAGGGAGGATTGGCGATAGAAGTTTTCGCTGGGGTTTGGCAAGGTTTGCCTAGGCTACGCCTGGAAGCGGGAGAACGGGAAACGAGGTGGAATGGGATAGGTACGAATGCAAATATTCGCTGCGACGGAGATTGAAACAATCCGCCAATTAGAATGGTCGACGTGAAGGGGATTATGCAGATTCGCGGTGGGTGGAGGCGGGCGGTGGGTGAGAGGGGTGGTGAGCGGGGGAAAGGGAGAGAGAGGAGCGACTGGCAGCTGCCGCTCGGCTCGCTTAATTCAATCCACCGAGTTGTCTTATGAATCGTAAACCGACTCTTCCCTGACGACTCTTCCCTGCCGTCGACTCTTCTCTCTGCCGACTATTCCCTGACGACTATTCCCGGCCGACATCCGGCATGAAACTGAAACTCTTGAGCCTCGCGAAACGATCTATGGCAGCGGCGCGCTTCCCCTACGGCAGAATAATAATCTAACGTCCTCCCATAAAATTCCTCTTTTACACTTTTTCTCCGGGGCGGGGGTATTTACGGCAGCGGGGTGCCGAGGGAATGTCGTTGGTCAACTGTAATCGACGTTTCGTCGTTTCGACGCTTCGAGGTGTCGGGGAAAGAGGCGGGGTAGTGTAGGAAATGGTATGGGAAATGGGTATGGGAAATCGGGAAACGGGTGGCTCTTCGAATCGGGTGCTCGCGTTAAATCGGGCGCGCGGAGAATCGGGCGACGGGTACCGCGATGACGGGCTCCTATTTATCACGAAGAGTAAAACTGACAGCAGTCCATTTCCCGTTCGTCCTGCCTGTCTGGCTGAACATAATATCTCCTGACGAAACAACGTGGACGCCGTTTGTTGTGGAAACAATGGAGCGAAACAATGGCCCGATCCCTCCTCTGGCAGCGGACACGGATACAGCAGAGATTCGCTACCGACGAGAGCCGCAATCCTCTCCCCACAACTTCTCTCTCACTCCCTCTCTCACTCTTTCTCTTTCTCTTTCTCTCAACACGCTCTTTTTTGTCAGCAGAAAAATCTTTCACGTCTCGAGACTGTCACTATTTCTATCTCGCTCGTTGCTCTCCACAGCTCTCGTTTCCCATCTGATGCTCGGTTCGCTGATCAAATAGATATATTTCAGAACGGTCGTTGCAGTGACATGTCATCGTGAAGGAATTTTAAGAAACTTGTGCGCTCTGAAAATCAGTGAAATAATCTGTAACGGTAAAGGGGGATGTCGCGAGGCTAATTGCTCGACGCGAGGTTTCCTTCGAAGACAGTTCTCGGAACAATACTGCGAACAGCTATGAAGAGCTATGAAGAGCTATGAACAGCTACGAGCCGCTGTATGCAGCTGACAGAAATTAGTAATCCGTAATGGATGATTGGAAGCTCGTCCGGTACAAGTCCCCTCGCGCCTCGCGTCTCGCGCTTCTCTATAGACGTTGAATCCTCGCTCTTCGCCTCAAGACGGGCGGGGGTATTCAATTAATTTCAGGAGACAATGGTAGCTCCTTTCCGGTTCGTTGATCGAGCATGTCACCGCTCTCCTTCGTAGGTATAGGCGTACAAGACGATTTTCACCGAAAAGGGCTTGGGGTATATAGTCGTAGGCGTGGACGGTGTCTTCTACTGAGACTGGACGGCAATCAGGTTTCCTCTGTTAAGTCAGGGGACGGTGCAGGGGAGAAGATGACTACGACGACGGGAGAGCCTTCGACCCTGAAGAGTCCGGCAGCGACGTTGTCGGGTGGCGACCTGGTCTCTCGTCTTCTGGCTGCCACTCCACCTTACCTCTACAATGTGCCGCTTACGCCGCACAGCTTCTTCTTCAGCGAGATGCTGCGCTCCTTCGTGCAAGCCAAGACGGAAGCGACGACGGTGGCCGCGGCCGCGGCAGCCGCTGCCACCGGAAGTATGGGGAACGGCACGGCGGCACCTCGCCGACGGAAGAGATCTTGGCGAGACGCCCGCGACAGACCTCTCGAATTGACCACCAAGGAACGACCGCATCCCACCGCCCCCCATCATCATCATCATCATCACCATCATCATCACCATCAGCAGCAGCAGCAGCAGCAGCAGCACCAGCAGCATCAGCATCAGCAGCAGGAAAAATATTTTCATTCGCAGCAGTCGCAACACCATCAGGAAGCTCGCTTGGATGAAAGGAGTAAACAGAACGATTACGAATCCGACGCAAAGAGCTCGTCCTTCGAGCAAAAACCCAATTTTGGGACTGACATTATCAAATCGCTCGAGGATAGTAAGTCAGAGTTTACGAAGCAAACGAAGAATTTCTTCGACGAAAGATCCCGTCTATTGGAACATCAACAATCGCAACAACAGTTACCACCGCCGCAGCCACCTACTCAGCAATCGCAGCAGCAGCAGCAGCAACAACAGCAGCAGCAGCAACAACAACAGCAGCAGCAACAACGACAGCAACAGTCGACCGAAAATGTTTTTAGCGGAGAATTGCAAAAGATGAAGGCCGAAGAGAGCAAGAGTTCGAGTTACGCAGAGAGACCGACATCGTACGATGGCGAGCGGTCAAAGAGCGGCGTGGACGGACAAGAAATTTCACTGCTGGCCGATCAGAAGAAGCTTGACTTTACAAGAAATTTCCTGCCGGGCTTGCCGGGAAGAGGTGGCGACGTATTGCCCGGCGTGAAGGGATTCGGCATGACAGGAAACGCTTCGAATCCGGAGTTTCTGCCGGGACCACTTTGGTATCCGCCTTATCCGATGACACAGTCCTATCCCGGCATAGATCCGCTACATTTCTTCATCGATCTGCGCGTATCCGGTCACATTTGGGACCGCAAGCTGAGCGAACGTCAATTGCCGTTCAAGAGCAAGCATTGCTCCGCCTTCAGTGTACCGCAATCGAAGGAATACAGCAATCGTCCGCTCAACCTGACGAGGGACGAGGCAAGCGCATCCTCGAAAACAGCCGAGGAGAATACGCGAGGTACCAATTACATATTGAAGAATCTTACGAGGACCTACAGAGACATACAGCAGCCAAAGAAGGTGTCGAGGACGGAGACTTCGACAGGAGAGTCTGAGGAGAGCGCGAAGGAGGCGACCGAAGGTAAGACTCCACCCTCTTCCCCTACCCCCTTCTCGTGTCAATCCTCCCACCTCGACTTAAGGCTTAATAGAATTCGATTAATGGAAAATATTGATTAAAAATAATCTAGGCGAAAGTTCTCCGAAAGGGGAAGAAACGAGCGGCCGTTCCTCGGCCACACCGGACGAAGACCGGAAGGACTTGCGTGCCCTCATCGGCCTCGAATTAGTAGTGGATTATGTGAAGGAGCCAAAGGGTGACCCCTCGCCCGAACAGACTTCCCAAGTGACGGAATAACTCAATTAATATCGAGTCTTACGGTGATCTTCCATTCTTATCCGCAGAATATACTTATTAGCTCCGATATTGCCGATTAACACGACATTCGAACATTTCCAATATTCTTACCCACCTATCTACCTACCCACCTACCTACTCAACTACCTATATTGGGAGCGAAAAGAAATAGGAACAGCGCATCATCATCCTTGAGTTATACCAACTGCTCCTTTCGCTAGTTAACGATGAAATTGTTCAGTCGTATCTTCATACCCTGCAACAACGTATCCCACCAGCTTCATTTGGTAAGGAAATATTTTCCTAAGCTTCCGACGCCAACGTAAATCGATTCTTTCAATTCTCTACCGAAAACAATGATCTTTTCTAGTGTTACGCATAAAAACTCATTACGAGCTTCGACTGCGAGCTGAGTTAGCAAAAAAAAAAAAAACAATCTACACCGACGACGATCCTATGTGATATGCACTGTAAATAATGTAGTAGCCTTCTAATGTATCTATATGTATTGTTAGCGAATACTGGCTCTGTAAATTCGACGTAATAAAAGCACACTGCGATTAAATTATATCGGGGAGCCGATCTTTACTTAAGCGTTACAATCCACCTAGCGTTAATTCGGCGCTTCGTTAACAATTGAAATGATACAGATATTGATCCCGCAATTTGTTCGAATGCGTGCGGGTGCGAGAGAATAGCCGAGAGAGGGGCAACGGTAAACGTCAAGTTCGAACGATGGTACGATACTGTACGATACTCATGAACGGTAAATCTGGCAGGAAATTTCACTCTGACCGATACGTCATCGTGGATGATATTGAGATTGTTCGAAAGAGAGGAAGACTCTGAGAGACATTATAGTTTGGGCTTGTTCGAGGCAGGTAGATGAAAAAAAATTGACAAAGGGTTGGAAGGTCAAGAGATTATATTACTGCTCGGATTATATTACTTATCTCTCTCGATAAATTATTATATTGCCGGACTCTTCAGGCATCGTCGTGATTGGCAATGACACGCAATTCGACAACGACGTCACCTTTACCGTCGCCTTTTCCGCCGCTGATCTTGAACTGCTTCCGGGCCGTCTGAGGCTCGACAATTATGTCCTCGCGATCATTTCTTTTGGCTGACACCTCCGCCAACTTGTAATACGAAACCGGTCGATCGATCTCTTTGCCAATAGTGACTACCCGCCTTTCCGGAACGGCGGCCAGGGTGTAAATCTATATCGAACATACCGACGGGGAGAGATAAAGAAAGAAACAATGACTGACAATGATTGACAATGATTCACTCACCTTTTGGTTCAGCCCCTTGAGCACGGTCTCGTTCTCTTTCTCGGTGGAATCGCCAGCGGTAAAGCTGAGATCCAAATCGCGCGACGATTGTTCGCGATTGTCAAGAAGAGGAATAGCCGGGTTCACCGTATCGCGGTTCTCGTCGACACTCTGCAAGTAGAAGACTCGGCCATTAGCCAGACCAACTACTAGCAGGACAAACGTTAGATGGCACAGGCGCATTTTTCGGTCCGAAATGGAAAAGGTCGAAAGCAATATTATTCGAGTGTTGAGAAACGAGAATTGAGCTTATTCGATCCGAGCACTTCGTTCGTTCGGAAGACTAATGAAACGAAACTTTCGTCGCTCGACGACAGCTGACCGCTTGGTTAATCCTCCGTAAGGCGATTACTTGTACGTTACGTAGAATGATTAACTGAAAGCGGGACTTATCACCGACAGCAGGACAGATAATTTCATATTCGTCCAGTGTCGTTCGGCGAAAAATTGGCTGCGCTGTAATATTATCGTAACGTTTCGCTAGATTTTCGTATGCCTGAGAATGATAACGGGCTGCAACGGATTAAACCTGAATATATAGGAGTCTACTGGGTACGCGCCATTTCCAGCCTCATACAATTGACATAGAAGGGCAAAAAATTGGGGAAGATGTTCGCGAAGTGAGACCTTGTCCAAGGAGTACGATAGAAAGGAAAAAGTTCGGAGAGATACCGGCTGATAAGGTCTCGCGATTATTGAGACCGCGAGGAGAGAAGGAATTAAAAGAGAACTTTTTTTCACGAGATGGATCGGTTCCATTCACTGGCGTGCATTGCGGCAAGTACTGAATAATGCATGAAATTTGTTCCCGAGAATCGAATCGCTTCTCGTCATTCCGGCGGCGCTAGGACAAGAGAGCGGGCATAAATCTAAATAATTTCAACCCTCGAATTTTTATTATTCCTACGGCGATGACGGCCTACGCCGTTGAATATGCATGTGTCGCATTCGACACTTCGCTCGAGTTGGTAGCACCTTTGTGTAACGAGCTCGCACACTCTCTCCTAGCCACCCTTCCGCCTCCTCCGCCTACTCCTCCTCCTCCCTCTCCTCTATGCGTCATCCTTCTATGCACTCTCCTCTCGCGGCATAAAAGCAGAGATGGACTAGTTGCATGCGACCTGCTTGGCAATTCAAGCAAGCTCCGCTCTCATTAAATGCGCCCGTATCGACTTGAGCGATATCACTCTCAAGTTCGATCGAGACTCGCGGCGAGGCAGACGGTAGCAAAATTCTCTCACTCCCTCGCTCGTTATCACGATCACGATTATCGATCACGAGGCACCCCGCCGAAGACGTCGACAATCGGGGCCATATATCTTCGAGGGAGAGAAAATGTAATATCCGAAATTTACAACAAGTCAGTCGTTACTCACTCGTGGAATACCGATAAATCACACCCGGAATTAACGAGCAGCGAAGATGACACTGCTTGCTTCTCCCTCTCTCTCTCTCTCTCTTACATTCTATCCTACCCCGCTCGTCTCAGTCTACGGGTGAAATATAGTCACCAACTTTTCTCATACTTGAGACTTTTCCTGAGCGGTATGCCGCTTTACCGCAAGGAGAATACCGGAGGGTGGAGGGAATTATGAAGTGGATGGAAGGAGTGCTATAACATAACACCGCGAGGGGTGAAACTGCAGAAGCTGCCCGAGAAGTGTTGATGCCGAGAGCCTCTTCTCCTTCCACCAAGCATTACCCTCTTTTTCTCAGACTCTTCATTGCAAAAGGGACATTCGAGCTGCACGAGAGCTGTCAAGGGATACGCACTGCCCTGTTGACAATGAATATTTTCGAATCTATTCTTTCACTGTAGGCTTCGACGAGTACTCAGCCCTCCGCGCTCCGCCCTCCACCTTCACAATTTACCTTCTCCGTTGAAATATTCCCGCTTATCCATCCTGTCGCTCAATAAAGATATTCGCCTAAGATCCGAGTAATATAAAATCGGCTATGTCAAACGTTACGAATAAGTACATAAATAGGCAATATAAAGCTAACCGTTTTCATCATATATGTATATAATAAAAATATTTGATCGCAATTTCCTGAGAATAGTTTGCCAGCGGCGACGGGTGCCAACGTAGACGTGCTGTTTAACCCGCTCTCATATGTAAACTTTTGAGCGCACACATTCATGGAACTGGAAAATTAAAGACAGCGCTAATATGTGCAGTATATAATATATAGTAACCCTGCATTGAGAATGGGAGACTGTTAAAATATATGTTGGTACATAATGTATAAAGTATGTTTGTATATAAATATATACTGCCACTGTCTTTCATCCCCATCCAAACGTTGATAAGACTGAAAAGGGGTAGAAAGAAAAACAAGGTAACTTGTAAATTTACAACTTTTATTCATACGTAATACTGCACAATGTCGATACTTGAAACTTTCTCAAGAGCACACTTTCCGCGTAGCGTTTTATTTAAGTGTATTATACATAGTGCGCATACTATATTTTACATGGCTACACCTTGCAGATTTTACTAAGGTTTCTTCTCTTCTGATACATAGATACAGTTTAATTCTATCCGCTGCCCATATTCCAACACGATTATGGTAAGTACCTCTCCGAGCCGTTGCTGACTGATCATTGTTTCGCCGTACTTCGAGACTTGTACAACTGTTTACCTACAGAACTTCTAGTGGATGAATATGATAGCCGTTCGGATTTATTGAAAGAAATAAAAGTTGTCAGAAGATGTGGAATGAGTTGCACAAATTACGTATTTGTCGGAACAGTAACCTAAATATGCTGGGTCGTACGAGAAACAACGTCATAAAAACAGTTAAAAGAAGTACCACCTCAACCCACACCTCTTCATTACAAGAGCGATTCTACGAGTATTTGGCAGTCTGTATCCAATATAATTTGTTCTTGCTTATTTGGTTTGCGCAGAGACTCTTTTACAAATTTCATTTGTATACTCGCTGCACTTGGCAGTGCCGCCGAGATCGCCGGTCAAATATTTAGCTTCTTTGATGGTATCGTATGCAGCGTGCTCGATTATTCTAGCATGGTCGTTCAGACCCATATGCTTGAGCATCATTACGGCAGAGAGCAACAGCGCCGTAGGATTTGCTTTGTCTTGTCCGGCTATATCTGGAGCCGTTCCATGTACCTGAAAATGCATCCATTCATGATTGATTGACGAAAAATTTCATTGTCTCGCGCTCTTCCCCTTCGTTAAAAATACAATTGGCAACGTACAGATTCGAACAGAGCACCGTTTAGTCCAATATTCCCGCTGGGCGTAAGTCCTAAGCCTCCAACAAGTCCAGCGCACATATCCGACATAATATCACCGTATAAATTAGGCATAACAAGAACGTCATACATGCTCGGATCTTGAACCATATTCAAACATACGGTATCCAAGTATTTCTCTTCAAATTTAACGCTAGGAAACTTCTGTGCAGCTTCTCGACAGCATCTCAAGAATAAGCCATCGGACATCCTCATTATGTTAGCCTTATGTACAGCGGTTACCTTCAAACGAGATGGGTTGGATGTAATAATAACATAATGGGTATTCACATTAGCAGCTGTTATACCTTTTTTCTGTTATTATCCTGAGCATATTGGAAAGCGAATTCGGCTACCCTTCTGGATGCTTCCTCTGTGATTAACTTGATAGATTGAACCACACCCTCGACAATCTCATGTTCTATACCAGAATATTCACCTTCTGTATTCTCTCTAATTGTAACAACATCTACATTGTCGTACAACGTCTTATACCCTTCGAGGGAACGACACGGTCGTACGTTAGCGTACAAATTAAATTCCCTATAAAATGTAGAAAAAGCATTAAAAAAAGTACAAAATTACACAAAATATATTCAGAGGTTTCGGTACGCGCACGTAATTATAACTGAAAGAGATACCACGATTGTCTCATTCAACAGAGTCTATTTGCCACAATGCATGAGATTATGTAACATTGGTATTACTGAAGGCAACAGTGGTAATATTGAAGCAATAGTCTTGCGTGCATATTTCCACAAATAGATAGCTTGTGTGCACACGACAATGTATACACAAGAATGTACATATGTACATAGACTTACTTTCTCAATGCAAGGTTTAATGATCTATGACCTTTTCCTATCGGAGTCATTAACGGTCCTTTCAAACCAATTTTGTTCCTGTTAACTGAATCTATCGCAGCCTGTGGAATACCAAATTTCCCATCTGGTCCTTTCACCGGTGTTACGTCCACAGCTTCCCATTCTATAGGTACCTATTATTTGCAACCAATGCACTTAATAATAACCCACGTATATATACATATATATTTTGTTGGGATTGCATAGAAGAACAGAGCAAGAGTACTTTATTTGTCAAAATATTATCAAAATATTGATAAGCTGAAATATATTGATACAGAGGTCACAATAAGAGTATAGAATCTGGTGGATTATATCTAAAGATACCACAGGTTGGGTAACATTATTGCGTAATTTAAAGTTTCAGATTACCATAATTGAGGAGCCTCTCGTATGCATAAATGAGCCACTAATTGTTATCTTGCTTATTGTAAGTGATACGCTCTGCTAAGATATATGATCCCACAGAATGTGAGATGAAGCAAAAGCTTCTGTACAAATGATAATGGAGTTGGATTTAAAGCAACAGCTTATACCTTATAATATTGAGTAATGAGAAAAGGGATGAAAAAAGAACAACTATTAGGTATTATGAAAGCATACCAAAATGCCTTTGATGCGATTGAACTCATGTAAGAGTGAGATTAAAATAAACTCTTTAAGGTTAGTGCTAGGACAAATCAGGTCACCTTGTAAAGGGGAGAAGGGAGGGAAAGATTTGAGAAAACGGAGAAATTGTCGGTTTTACATTGCCAATGACAGAGGTTTGGCATCATTGAAAAATATGGTATGTTATCCTCACCTTGGCAGCGTCGAAAATCTTTTGTACTGCGGCAGAAATTTCGGGCCCGATACCGTCACCCGGTATAAGGGTACATTTGTGGACCTTGCTGCTGTACAGCCGAGCACCGGTGATGGTCGGCGAAATCTGTTGCCGAAGAGATAGGAAGAAACTGAATTTGTGGCAGTGACATTTTGCCAGTGGTACGCTTAAGATCGTGTAAATTATAACCGATCGGCTGGATTGTGGATCGACGTAACGGGGATGGAAGCGGACGGGAGGAATTAGGGGCCAGGAATAATTGCACAGGGCCAAGACAGAGTGATAGCAGTGGTGGCGGCGGTGACGACGGCGACGACGACGACGATGGCAAATATATAACCAATATCTGTGAAGAATTCTAACCTTTTCATTTGGGAATGAGCAAGGCTACGCGTACCAGTTAACGGCGTATCAAATTTATCGCGCGGCACGTGCTACTCACCGCTTTTCGCATCCAGTGGGCTGCCATTCTCTTAAGAATTACCCTTATAAAAAAATCAGCCTCCACCACTGAGTGAAGTCGGGTGCACGTCAGAGCTGATACCAAAAGCGAACGACGAGAAACGATACAGGCCGTTGCTGATTGGTCCCCGTGTTACGACGTCTTCTGCTATTCGGAAGCGGAAGGTAGCGGACGACATTGTAGGAAATGACCGGTGGCTCCACTATTATTTTAGAATCAAACTTACGAATATTGGAACAACGTAGTAGCCCGGACAATAAGCTCTCCCATTTTCAGGCGCTCGAGTGCCTATGTATATACCTTTCAAAGAGAATGATAACATTTGGTTGTCAGGGAAACTGAGAAAAAAAACGTCTAGGTAATGTGACAAAAAGTCTTGTTTCCACAATATGTAACATTGTTCCTTGACAAGCGTACAATATATTCCTGGACACCGCGCGATTAAAGAAAATGTTAATAATTCACGTAAGAATGATGGGAATTTTTGGATAAGGTTAGGCGATCCATTGTAAACTACGTTCATTGAAATTGCTATTTTATCGTTATGGATAGTTAATACACAATTTCACAGAGTCAATAATTCCATAAATAGGTAACTCATCCATTCATCTTACTAACATTTTACAATCGTATCTCTTGCTACAGGTCTGTACTTGAATTCAGTTGTTTCCTGTGCTTTTCATGAGTTCCTTCATCGGCCATTTTCTAAGACGCTTCACAATCACCGCGTATGCTTGCGCGCATCGCATCTTTTAGTCTTTTTAACTGTAGATTTTATTACTAATACTTCAACTCGTTTACATTGACGGTTAAACCGGGAAAGGTTCTGCGATGATAAAATCGGACGAGTGAGTACAGAATTCATTATTATTAACGTTATAGGTAAAATAAAATTCGCATCGGCATGAAACTTGAGTCACGTCGAACGATTGTGTGATAAAACATTGCGTCAATAGAAAGTTGATTGACTTATCGTTAAACAAATATTCTACCGTGACATCTGTAAAGTTGACAATAGATTGTTAGGGTGTATTATAGTATTTGTATGCATGTTCCGCAACAAGTTACTTTATGGCTGCAGAAGCATGTACCGTGTACTACGTTTCCTTTGAGAGAAGCTAACGACGCTTTCATTAGGGGTCCTGTGCAAAATAATGACGAGAGGGATCGAAGCAGGGAACGCGATCGTAATCGGAGGTCAGACAGACAAAATCGCATGAATTCGACTAGTCGTGATCGCAGTAGAGAAAGAAATGAACGAGGGGGCAGGAAGGCCTCTGATCGCCGGATTTACGTTTCCAACATTCCCTACGATTTTCGTTGGCAAGATCTTAAGGATTTGTTCAGGACAGAAGTCGGCAAAGTAGCACACGTTGAATTGTTCACTGATGAAAATGATAAGCCCAGAGGTTGCGGAATAGTTGAATTTGAAGATTCAGACTCTGTAAAAATTGCTGTAGAAAAGATGCATCGATATGATATAAAAGGACGAAAACTTGTTGTTAAAGAGGTAACTAGTAAAACTATGATATTGCATTTGTCATAAACTTTTTGCAATCCTTTAAAATATCTGCCAACACTGCAATAAATGTCATTTCATTCTTAGGATTTTGATGTTGAACGTGATAAGTATGGTAGATTAGCAACAGCTCGTAATAATGACAGGGGTCGCGATGATAGATTTCGTGACCCACCAAGACCACAAGGTGGTGGGCGACAAAACATGTCTGCTCCTACTGGCGGTGGTGGCGGTAACGCAGGTGGCGGTGGCAGTGGAGATAACAAATTTGGTAATACATATGGACTCAGTACTCAGTTTTTAGAATCTCTTGGTATAAATGGTCCCCTTGTTACCAGGGTATTTGTTGCCAATGTGAGTATCGCTTTCAAGGAATAGTTCACAAACATCTATTCTGTTCTTCGAATGTTTTAATATCAGTCCCGCTCGAACATGTACATTTACGCATTTTCATGATTTCTTCAGCTGGATTACAAAGTTGATGAGAAAAAATTGCTTGAGGTTTTCAAGTTGGCTGGAAAGGTTTTACATGTAGAATTAGGCAAAGATAAAGATGGCAAGTCTCGAGGATTCGGTGTAGTCGAATATGATCATCCAGTGGAATCAGTTCAAGCTATATCGATGCTTCACAATCAGCAGCTATATGACAGACGGATGACTGTCCGACTGGACAGAGCGAATGAACCTGACATGCCACCAAAATTGCCGGAAGGTTGTTGTCTTCATATCTCTGTGACTAATACCGCGCTTGCGTTGTATAACAGTTTGCAAAAGAAGAGTTTTGTTTGAAATAGGGTTGAAGGGAATTGGCATGGGTCTCGGTGCAGGTGGCAATAGACTGATGGATGTTGCTAGGAATATACCAAATGTGCAAGCAAATAATCCACCTGTTGTAAACCCCATCTCAGCACCAGTCTTGGCTGCAGGTGCGTTTGGTGCTGGGCTGAACAATGTTGTGCCAGCACAATTAGGTAAAGGAAGCAAATTTGCTGGTCACTCTTTCACATGTGACATCGTGAGGGGTTGATAACTGTACGTTACCGATGTTTTCACGATCTTGTATTTCCAGCGTCTGCACTGACGAACACAAATGCCGCGGCACTTCAAGCAAGTCTCGCTGGAGGTTTGGGTGCAAATCTTACCACGAGCTCGTTATTAAATTCGTCATTGACAAACGAATTGGCCTCTAATTTGAATAACTTTGGCGGCGGAGTCGGTGGTTTGTCCAGTTTGCAAGCCTCTTTAGCCGGTAGCCAAGGCAACAATTCATTTGCACCTCGAGGTTTATCTAAGCTAGACAACGACATAGGATTTGGCGGTAACAATGCTTTTGGTGGCTCTAACTTCGGCGGTGGCAGAGATTTTGATGGAAGCTTTAATAGAGGAGACGGAGATCGTGTCTCTGGTGGAGTTGGAGGATTCTCTGGTAATCAAGGACAAGGAGGAGGCGGCAATAGGCAAAACAGCAATGGCTCGAGGCCTATGTCAGACACGATACTTATAGCAAATGTACGTATAGCCCTCGACGTTATTAATATATCCTTCGCTTGTCGTGCTCTTTTAGACTTTACTGTCCATTTTCTAGTTAACAATATTTGTCACGGAAAATACACGAACATCAATGACAACGGCATTGATATCGATTTCTTCTTTCATTTTTCCACTAATCGTTGGTACGGTTTTATGAACAAAAGTTATTTTTCTTCTTCTAGTTACCTCCTAATACGACGTGGCAAATGTTGCGAGATAAGTTTCAAGACGTTGGAGAAGTTAAGTTTGCAGAAATGAGGGGGACAGATATGGGTATGGTACGATTTGCGTCTGAGTGGGATGCAGAGCGTGCAGTGTGTATCCTTTTTTATAAGATAATGACTGTAGTTTGGTCAGAAACCTTAAAAGGCACTCGTTTGGTAATCGAGAATAATATTATGACTTATCTTTTCCTTGATTCCGATTTCATAGCCATCATGAATCGATCACGGATCGACGGTAGGACGATCGATGTACGTTTTTATTAAGGGGTTGCAGTCACAGTTGAAGGTAACGTTCGCAAAAAATAAAAAACAAAAGAGATAGAGGGAGCAAAGGACGTTAATAGCGTCTAATGTTTGAACATAACACATTGATGCAGCGCGAGGGAACTGGTATCGGTATGTGGTCCGCAGCATTTTCTGCTTCCGATGAAAATGCTTCAAAAATTCATCCTAGTTGTGGAAGATCAACAGTTGTGTCGTATGCACCCTATTCAACGTCGAAACACTCATGTTGGCAGCCAATGATGAACTTTTCTAGTTACAACATTTTTCACTGAGCATCCCGTATAGTTTGTTTATTGTTCCACTTTTACAGTGGAAGTTGGTTAATTTCTAGATCGGTTTTCGAGTGATCGACATATAGTTTAGTCGTTAGGCTTAGGTTCGTAAAGAGTTCTACGTAATCCTTTCAGGTTTTTCAGTATCTAGGTTACGCTATTTACAGTAATTAGTGACATAGTTTGTAAGATTACTTCTTAGCTTTCGTGACGAGAGATCGGTCAGTTCTCCGACACTTCAGTCTAAAGTGTCACATTGGTCGTCGTGATCGTCGTCGTCGTCGTCGTCGTCGTGGTCATCGTCGTGATCGTCGTGGTGGTCGTCCTCGTCGTCGTCCTTCGCAGACTGGTGAATTGAGAACGCAGGGAGACGACAACTGTTTAATAGAAAGAAAGAAACAGATATGAGGGGAAAAAAGTAAAGGAGTGAGGGTTACGTTATTAATGGTTACCGCGCAAAAGATCTACCCGTGTCGTCGTGGTGAATCGGTTGCTTGTCTATCCTAGGATAGATACTTTCATGCACAATGATACGGAAAGATCATAGACGTATCTGGTGGTCTGTCATTTGATCGTTCGTACGTTCTTGATGGTTCTCTTGTTGCTGTATCGTCGGTCCTCGTAGGACGCGAGAGGCGAGACGCGCTCTCTGTGTCTCTTTCAGAAGTGGACCGAGCTTCATCGCGGTCATTTTCAGTAAATTATTTTATTCCAACTCTCATCACATCGTGTGTGCGTGCGTGTACATGTATATATATCACCTTATCGTTGTATAACGTTTGCGAGAGCCAGCGAATGCAGCTTCGCGTGCACATTAACTCCTCTTATTAGGATGGTGCCCTTCTCCTCAAACCCTTTCTTTCATTCACTTTGAGACTTGAGCGAACGAACATCGGACGACTTTATATCCTAGATTTCACAGACTCGTCTTACGTATTGTGCATCAGCAGCAACAGCAGCAGCAGCAGCACCAGCGTATGTTTACCAAAAAGACAAAATACCTTTTAGCTATCTATTGATTTTCTTACATATACCTAAATCAAAATGAGAAATAACATGTTATATATTTTCTTTCTCATCCTCACGTCTCTGTCTACTTTCAATTATTACTATTTGGTAAACATATTTCTTCTGGTCATGTAGATCTCGAGAAACATTCTGCGCATTGTGTAACACTCTTGTATAACCGCAAGCTCATAATAGTGATTGAATAAAATCCAAATCCATTTTGACTACAACAAAGTACGACGTCGGTCGTTTTGTGTTTTATTTCTGTGTTGTTGCGACTTTACCAATATATCAGCAAGCAAAGGTGTGTGTCCTGTTTCCACGAGATGTGTCGCGTCTCATGTCGCAATGTTCGTCATCACGAAGCACATAATAAAAGTGCCGTCTGCTCTACCACATTTATGAGCGAATTATCTTGATTACAAATATGACCGCTTATGTGGATAGTTTCTATCGCAGATTTACTGCATTTCATTTTCAATGTATACTCCTCGCTCTATCTCTTAACAGTATACAGGCTCAACGTGCCCGGACATTATTTTATTTCCCCGCATCGTCAACTTAATCCGCGTTGCTCCATCACAGAATTAAATTTGGCAACATGGACAATTAGATCCAGAGTTTGAATTATTTGTTGTTATCGCAGGTAGGCGGGCCATGTATATTAATCTTTCACTCCCCAACGCTTGTCTCCATTCAGAGTGCTTCGGCAATGGAGGAATATTTACCAGTGTCTTCTCTTCTAATCGTGCCTGCACTGCCGTATAGTTTTCACTTTGCACAGACATTCATATTAAATTCGTAGAACGTTTTAGTAAGCACAGACAACGTTTCAAGTCTGGCGTGAACGTGAGTAGCAAACGTCGCTGGTCTATGTTTATCGTCTCGACTAGAGTGTGATCCTTATGTGAGTCGATTTTATAACACCGAAATCTTCTGCATCGAATGATATTTGTGCTTGGATCCGCCTCAAATCATTATTCCTGTATTGTAATAGCCGTAATTCGCTGTATATTGACTTTAACGTTATGACGAAGCATATGCGCCACAGATTATTGCTCTAAACTGTCATCGTGTAGAGTTGCAATGCGGATTCTATGAAGAATCAGTATTGATGGAAAGCCGAGTATAATTGTAATACTAGGCGCTTACCCTGCCTGTTGATGTTTAGGAGGAACGCACTTACCGTCACAGATTAAGAAAAAATTTCATTCTTGCTGATCCAACCCTCAATTTTGTAGGACTCTTATAGCTTGCAGCTTATCTTTCTACAGTAAGCGATGGTTTATTACAGTGGATCATATCCTAACCGTTAATTCACAAGAAATTGCATGTTTCCTTTTTTTCTGGAAGTCACTCTTTTAACGATACCTACACATTCCGTGTATTACAATTATTTTGACGATACGAAGGATGCTTTCTCGTTCTCTTTGTACCATGTACATATCTATCCGGCTGGCGTTAACCAATTTAACACAGATATCGTGCACCCCTCTAGTTGGGAATGAAGATATTTCCTGGCGTTGAATCCATTGGGAAAAGTTTGATTTATGGAAGAAAATATAAGTACATTCATTGCATAGGGGTAATATTATATTTGCGTTATATTAATAATTTTAGGTCCCGAGTGAAATATCACTCAAAAAACATCAGGTAAGTCTGCGCAATTGACAAATTTCTCTATATGTACGTTGTTGTTTTAGGAAAACTACGTTATCTGATAGTAAGAGATTTCTCTGGTGGGTAAGTATCGCAAAAAGGGTTATGCCTTTTATATTTTAAGCTGAGTAAACGAAAAAATCAATAATGCTTTGGTTTCATTCTCTCATTACCTGTATTTTCACAGTCTTTACAATATAAAACAGTGTAAGCGAGTGGCTTTAACGCAAGATACAATTTTTGTTAAGAATCGACACATCTTGCACAAAGTTAAAAAACATGCACGTTACAATGATATAAAATGAATTCTTTTATCGCCAAAGACATCTTTGATTAATAAATATCATAGTAAGCTTACGGAGTTCGATTTTCTTTTTAGCGAAAATATCTACAGTAAATGGATTTGTGCAACTCTTCATAAAAGAAAAGCACCTTTTCGTTCCCTCGCTTATGTCGTCTTTACGGATGTGTGTGTGTATGTGTGTATAGCTCCTGTGTCTGTCTTCTTCTCTGCTTCTGTAACGCATACATGGCATACGCACACGCGCGCGCCTATGGATACGTAATTAGGTTTATGAGTATAATCTAAGTATGTATATTTTATCACATTTCAAATAAAGGTATCAGTGTGGCGCAGAAGCTGAAGATTTGATGCGAATTGATCGGCATTAACTCTAGCATGTAACACACACGCCTGTGCGATATATGTGTAACCTATGAAACAACAGAACAAATGTCCTCGAGTAGATGTGACTTACGCGATCGACCGTGTTAATATAAATGGATGATGGCGTTCGCGGTCAAATTAAAAATAGTCTTTCTGCGTCGGTGGCTAACGTTGCATTCGCGTGCGCGTGTGTAGACGATGTATACGTGGGATGTGGGGAACCAGGGTGTACGATGGCCTACGGTCGGTGGCCGATAATTTAAGCCCACACTAGAACGCATTTACACACTTTCTACCCATTAATTTACCAATGCCATTTTCAAAAGAAAACGTTGTGTATCACAAACTCTTGTTTCTGTCTTCATTTATTTATACATTCCTGAAGGTAAAAAGACGTCTCTTTACGATTATACAATTTTCAGTTTAACGTTGATGATCATTATTGTAATTACGACTAAATATTATCAACGCAGTGACTACAGTATGGCTCGCAAAGGGGTTTATGTATAAGGGAAGGGCTTCTAGTCGTATTAACCGTAATAAAATCACAATAATCAATATGTTTAAGCCATCGTTGCGGTGGTGCCGATACAACATCTTACGCGGTTTTTGCCTCGCATGATTCGAAATAGTTTTTGCCTATTAATCAGCAACGCGATACCAAAGAGATCCTTGAAAGAAGAGACAGAGAGAGAGAGAAACTATCACGACCTTTAATATGTGCATATGTCTGACTTTGTCTGACACTGTGTATTTTTGACGAAATGCGCACAGTACACAGTCAAGTAGATGATTCTTTGTTATTTCGTTAAGTGCTCGCATCGATTCGCGGCAACATATACGATGATTGAGAAAAGTTAATAATGTCTAAATGACGATGAATCTGATGAAAAAGTATACTAGGACACGTGCATTACGCTCTGCGGAATACTTCATAGATGGGCACCGGTAATAGTAGTTCTGTGGCCCTTAATCTCTACGCAAATAACTTATTACTGAAACGAGAAAAAGTGATAAAGCGAGACATACTTGGCAAGACCTATCCCCGGTATCGAGCGTAGTTTGTATTAAGGGCACTGTACTTGTCATTTTCATTTGTAAAAGGAAAAGAGAGAAAGACAGATGGAAAGCTGACATTCTCGTAATGCTCTGTACGCGGAACTAGCAACAAATATTGCAATTTCATAACTCTAGCGAAAGAGAAAGATTATTTGTTCATTTGTCGAGGCAGAGAGAAGGAATTGTTCGCCATCGCTAGGTAGAATGAACGGACAGGTATGCACGTAGTGTGTTTCTTCCTTTCTCCCTTTGTCCCTTTCTCTCCCTTTTTTCCTTTTCCATTTTGTATTTTACCTCTGGCCTGGATGCGAGGCGTGTTTATCGAGAGCGGTGCTAGTAGTGCATCTGAACGAAGGCTCGGAGGTGTTTTGGGACTTTGCTGCTTTTGTAGGTGGACCCTACTACTCTGGCGGCGAGACAAGCGAGCGTCGTGTACTTGAGTGGTTTCACCGCAGCATACTGTATCTTCGATACTAATTTCTCGAATGTTTTTCCCTCGTTATTGACTGCGTCAATGTGAGCACCCGCTTCGAGGAGAGCAGTGGCCAGATCGGGTCGCCAAGGATGTGAGAGGGCGGCCAGATGTAAAGCTGTGTTTCCGTTAACGTCTCGCGCAGTGACGTCAGCACCTACTTTGAGCAGAGCCGTTGTCAAGTGCGGCGATGGAAACTTGCAGGTAGGGTATCTGCCGACCAATGGTCCATCTTCGCTGTGAACCAACTGCAGCGCGTCCCTTCCCTAAAAATTACATACGCCCCTAAGATATGTAGCAAGAAGAAAACCTATAGAAAGACTATAAGAGAATTCTCTGTCTATTCTCCGTCGGTCAAGCTCGAATGAAGGTAAATGAGGTTCGCGGAGAGGTACCTGTTTGCCTTTCGCATTTATCCGCACTAGTTCGTAAAGAGCTTTGTGAAGGGTGACGTATTCTTCGGTACCCTCCTTCGGTGTCTCCCGAGTGAGCAAGCATGCCAAATGCAGAGTGATCACAAGTACTCTATTCAGATAGGTCAAGTCACGTTCGCAAGCCGATACCTTGTCCAACATCTGTTTCCCCACTTTTACCTCTCGTACCTGTTTGGTGCAAAGGGATAACAAAGTTATTGCTAAGAGAAGTAGACAGATTAATTTGCGCCTTTCGTAAGAGTGAAGGTACTTACGGCTTTCTTAAATACCCTAATGAGATCGTCTGTCTGTACGGAAGGTACTCGGCGACCTCTGGTCGTCTGTCTGCCCTCCTCGCCAATCATAAAACTAAAGAGCTCGGTAAAACTAAAAAGCGAGCTTTGCGTCATGGGACTGAGCGGCTCGAGCACGCTTTGCTGCATGTCGAGCGCGTAGTTCCACAGGTCTATGCAACGGCCAAATTTGCCGGCGTCTGCGTAAACTGCGCCCCTGTATCGGATGTAATAGCAGGTGTCAGGGTGTGCGGGGCCAAGAATTCGTTCCCTGATTACCAGCGATTGCATTCTCATCTCGTCTGGATCGGCTAGTAATTCGTCGAGGGCCTCGGGATCCGATATTTCTCGAGCAAAGTCGTACGCGGCGACGACAGGTGGTGGCGGTGGTTTCGGTATCACTGGACCGTCTCCTCGGTATCTAAGGCCAATCCGAAAACATTATCATCTTTTTTACCTCAATCCTCTACGTGTCTCGCTCCATTCTCTTCTCTTGCCTGCTGCGTTGCCACTTCCACTCCCTACAACTCCCCCCCTCTCCCTCTCTGCCTCTACCTACCTTTCATCCATGGCTCGCTTCCAAAATTCCAGAGCGCCTATCATGTCTCTCTTTTTGTCAACATGCGTCGCGCCTAGCAACTCCAGGGCGTCGATGCGGTCAGTTCTGCTAACTATGTGCCGCATTCCTATGATGTACTCGACGATATGCGTGTGACCTGAGGAGAAAGCGATTGACATGGATATAAGCGGGTGGCAGGTTACTCCTTGCCGGGAATAAATGATGATATCGAAAGGAGTACGGTGGCTTAGCATCGATAATGGCCAGTGAAAATGGCCAGTGAAAACGGTCGAAGGGAATGCCGCGAGGTATCGAGATTGGGGAGGAAGAGTTCGTTGTAACCTGTTACCGCTGCAGCCATTAGAGGTGTCATCCCGTAACAGTCGCTGTCCATTAGGGCGCCATGCTCGACGAGCACCTTGAGAACTTCCAAGTTGCCACTTTCGGCACAATCGTGGAGTGCCGTATTACCCTTGACGGATTTCCGATTAGCGTCCACCTTAAGCGCGAGGAGGAACTTTACGATTCTGATATGGCCTCGATAACAGGCGATCATCAGGCACGTGTGGCCATGGCGGTTCGCTAACTCGGCATCTGCAATCAGAACATACAGGCGTCCGCCCATTGATTGACATTCGCTACAATTAACGATGGAACGGGACAGAGCTCGTTGTTTGTCAGACTCGTCGGCTGAGAGGCAAGGAGTTGCTGCTCGAAGCCCTTACCTGCTCCGTGTTGAACCAAAAACTTGGCGATATCGAAATGTCCGTCGAAGCAGGCCGCCCGAAGCGGGGTGGAACTGGTCTTGGTGCGGGAATTGACTTTGGCGCCTCTTTTGACGAGCAACCTGACGAGGTCGAGGTGACCGGCCGCTGCGGCGCACCATAACGGCGGCGCACCCTCTATCGTCTCCCCGTCGAAGACTACTACTTTGAAAAAAACAGAGAATCATATTCATTAATAGAATCTCATTTAGCGGGCAGACAAACGGAAGATCGAGAAGGACGAGAGATCTGGAGACAGAGGCGAAATATCGTATTCCGTGCGCGGTATCCGGATCCTGTCGAGAAACCGCATGAATTCGCGATTCTTACCTCTCTCGTAGCTCGTAACTCGTAACTCGTCGCAAGATGAGTCGACACGGTACTCGTAAAGCGAGCTAACTGGAATATTAGCGGAAAGCCGCAGCTGGCCCGCATTCGCCTCGAAAACTACCGACCATTCGTGAAAGGAATATAATTTTCTTCCCGGGAGACGCGCAACTGTTTCACGATCTCGGTATTGCCAGAAGCGAGCCGTAGGGTCCCTGCCATCCCTGCCATTGTGTGCGTGTGTCACCGTTTACCGTCACTGCTCTACTCCTTTGCACATGAAATAATGGCAAAGAATCTCTTCCCTAATGAAGAAGCTTTCTCTCTCTCTCTCCCTCTCTATCTCGACCTCCTCTATCATAGTTCCGATTCAATATTCGCAACAGCTATTTACCGTATACAACTAGATTGCCTATCCTCGCACGATAATTATGTTCCTCTATAAATTGTCAACTGCAAGCCCAGTAAAATACTGAGAGACATTAGCCGACGAAGTATACCCACCAATCCCGCGGATGCAATAAGCGACATGCACCTCCTTCCCTCTCTACCTGCCCTGTTGTAATACTTGCTTAATTTGGCGCATGCCGAGGACACGAGGAAGCAGATGAAGAAAGAAGAGGGACAGATTGACCTTTTTCTTTTTCTTTCTTCCCCTCTTTCTCCTCTCTCAAGACAGATATTACATTTGCGTCAACTGTTGATCAAATTTATTTTTGCCATGCTTACGCGATCAAAGAGTGTGCATTACTATACTACTACTACAATCGGCTCTTCTCTTTCTCTTTGACGGGTATATTCCATTTAGCCGCAGGTAGAGGTCAATTTACTGACAGTAGGCAACCGCGTCGACGGTCGAATGAAATTGTCAACATATGGCATACGGCATACGGCGGGGATTTTACCTGAACCAGGTTGTTCGACGTCCGCTCCACATTTTTCTATGAGATACTCAGCTACGTCGTAGTGTCCGTTTCGACAAGCCATTACCAGAGGTGTTGCGCCATGCGTTTTGGCGCCTATCAGTTGCCCTACCTCATCCTTGCCTCGGTGCTCTAGGAACACCTGTGGGAGAGAAAAAGATACCGGGTCAGAATCAGCATATCATATTTAAAATCAACTCATCCAAGTCTAATTATATATGCGTCCTCCGAGACGAGATATATTCCAGTCGTTCGAAGCGATTCAAAAGCCATTAACAATTCTGAAATGGCTCGTGTGAACTCGAGGGTGAACGTATCGGCCTTGGTGATTGCGTCACCTCAGCTTCAAAACTTTGCCTACAAAGGTGCTAATTCTCTCGCGTTCAATGTTTGCGCTAATCATCTTCCGTTCGACCATTTGGCTCGTTTAAGCGTAGCCAGAACTCAGCACTGTCAATCGTTCTGTACTGAGACGTGGGTGGTTCAGTGGCAAGGGAGTATCGATCTCCAGCAGTGAATGGACACTTTTCAGACCTATCCTCGAGGGTAGTTGACACGCGACGATTAGTAGAGACACGGGCCTAGTCAACTTACGCTCGACAGTATAGAGCCCGTGGTGAGACTGCTCGATCGAAATATGAGGATTTCCCCGTCAGTACGATGGGGACAACGAGCGCACATGGATAACGCACCGCAAACCAGCCGTATTCCTCCTTCTTCACCAGTAATAAATATTTAAATGTATGGCACTCGGATAATCGTAATACGTCAAAAAATGGCAACGTGCTCTCGTTCTTCACTTTGGCCACTCCCGCTTAAGAGACACTTGAAAGGCGACTGACTGTTCATCCAGGTTTTTTCCTTTGCCGCTGTCCTAGTCGTCAGCGGAACGTCGTCAGCGAAGCGTCGTCAGCTTAGCAAGTGTCGTCATCGAAGCGCAGTCAGCGTAATGCAGTCGGCAAGGTGGACTCCGTAGCGTCTTCTCCCTTGGCGCTACCCTCAATAGTTTTGAGTCTATCGGCAAGCGGCGTAGAGGGTTCTCTGGCCGGTCGAAGGAGAGAAGGCGTGGAACTGAGACGGTTCGGTTCGGTTTCGGATAGAATCGAGGAAGATGCTGCCGCGCTGTAGGTGTCGTCGCTCCTATAGCCGCTCCTATAGCTGCTCCTATAGCTGCCACCACTGACACTGTCGCTGGCGTTGCTGCCGCGTTGGTTGCCGTTGCCGTTGCCGCCGCCAGCACCGCCACCGCCACCGCACGATGATCTTCGAGACGAAGCGGCTCGGTGAAGGTGTTCACTCGGACGAAGGTAAAACCCTGAGATGTCGAACGTATCCGGCATCGATACTCGAAGCGAGACACGTGCGTTGACCGATGTCGGCGATCTCTCACTCTTTACTTCTGTCCTTTACCGATCGGAAGAATTAGGCGAGGACGTTGCGTTACCGTAGGCGGGACGACAATCATAGACGACCCGAAGCCGGCTCAATTTACATAAAAATCGTTGGCGCGTATCAACTCTCCATCTCTTTCTGCCTTCGATGTCCCTTCGCACCTACACTCCCCTTCTCTTCCCTCTCCTCTCTCTTCTCCGCCTATACTCCCCGCGATCCTCTCTCCTTCCCTCTTCTTGACGGACTTTGTCTTAGAGAGCTCGGTCAGGCAGCGGCAAAATCATTTGTTAATATTGATTCTTGTCAGCGTCGCGCAGCGTAGACACTCTTCTTTATGGATTGTCAACATAAGGACCCTGGGACGTTCGGTCGCATAACGACTATTTTAACGAATACCCGGCAAGGTTTCGTAGACGGTCGACCGAAGAAGAATACACAGCTCGCCGGAAGATTTTAAACACAGAGTACTTTCAGGTTTGCCTTTTCGAGTCGTCGACTGATTCTCTTCTTCCCCCCCTTGACACCGTTTGCTCTATAATGCTCAGTCCGCTTTTCGATAGGCTTACGTTGCACGGACGTAACACCGTAGGTACTTTCGAAAATGTATGCCGGACGGTCGCCTCTTTTTCTCTTCCTTTTCTCTTCTTTTTCTCTTTGTCAAAGCGTAGCGGCGGAGAAGAGACACGCGTTCTGCCTGCAAGTTGCCGGAGCGGCCTTGACCCCTCGACGGAAGAAGTTATCTTCCGTGCCGCACCGTGCGAACGATATCTCGCGAAAAAGGGAAGCTGGTCTTCCCGAGGAGTGTTCCCGAAGAGTGTTCACGAAGAGTGTTCACGAAGAGTGTTCACGAAGAGTGTTCTCGAAGAGTGTTGACGTCGTGTTCGACTGACCGATTGGAGAACCCTTAAAGCGGCGGACGGTCGACTTCCATCGGAGAAATCTCATTCGGTGGCCCCAGGAGGAATTTACGGACGGCTGGTACCGTTAAACGAATAATGGGCGACGACACCGGAGCCAACACGTGTGACGTAGAGCGAACGGTGCCGAATGCGTCTACGTTCCTCCTCCGCCTTCCGCCTTCACCTTCCTGCTCCACTCCTTCCATCATCGAACGCCGGCAAGCGGGCCCACCTCACGTTTCTTCCATCATCCTCACATTACTTTGCCCTCCTTCGCAGCTTTAGCCTCCTTCTTTTCGACTCCCATCGCACGTTCCGTTACTTCGCTGACCGATTTTCTTTTTCGACAACTCCCTCTGGGCATCTCCCTCTAGGCATCGTCCTCTAGCCATCTCCATCTGGGCATGTCCCTCTTTTCTCTCTCACTTAACGGCTCATTCGATCCTAGTTACCCTCTCTATTACGCTTTCCCCATTTTCCTCATTTTCCCCACGTTCTCCAGCTTCTTTTCATTCCTGCGGCGAAGCTAATAAATCGCTCCGTCGCCTCGATACGTTAAACGAGCAGAGAAGTGGCGTGCGCTAAAACGGTATCAAAATATCCTTACAATAGATAGGCGTGAGCGTGAAGAAAGCAGGTAAGATAAATAAGTGAGAAAGATGAGAAAGAGCGTTGGAATACGATTCACTCCCTCTCTTTGAAACAAAGCACCGTTACGCCATCCTGGCAACCGGAATGTATATCGATGAATAGCCTGGATACGGTCGATTCATTCACTCGACACAATTTCGCTCTCGCACCACCGTTGTTCATAAGCGCACACATTCACGGGCGGTTCAGATTTTCGACAGGGCACATATCGATGGAATTTTTTTTTATACTTCTTTCGAGGTGGTCCACTTCGCAAGAGGCTTGAACGGGTCAATGACTGAGTTAGCAAGGGTCAAACTAAAATCTCGAATGTGCTATGAGACTAACGGTGGTACTACGCCTTCCGCATGACCGGCAAAAAAAGTACCATTTGCTACTTCTTCGGTGTGAAGCTTTCTTCAATTGAGAAAGGCGACCAATGTTTGCAAACGCTTACTTCGTCGGAAGAAAAAGCGAAGGAGATGAATAAGCGTTTGGCGCAATGTGACTCGATCAATCTATTTTGAGTGACATGTGCGAGCGGCTAGGGGATGAGGCATAACGTCGAAGCAGACATCCCCCAGGCGTCCAAGGAACGATTGTCTCTTTGTCTTCGGCTCTGTCGCGCAGATTAACGCAATGACGAAGTCCGCAGTAATTGCAGGTTTCCACTCTATCGCCGAAAGATACGGTACTTTCAAATCTCGCTCGTCCTCTCACTTTGCCACGGTGGTCTCAGCCCTTCGCTACACCTACCTTGCTACGCCCACCATTACGGTTTTATCGTCGGCATCGCACTCATTGTTCGCCTCTTACAATTTCGTAATTGTTTTTTCGCCCCGCCGCGCTTCTCACTCTTTTGTCGCCTCCTTCCCGCAATTATGATCGTTTCTTCGGCATTTGGCTAGGCAACCAGAAATTAGATCGATAACATCTAAGTGGCGCGGATCGGTGTGCGAGGGTAAAATTAGAAAGTGATTGACCGGCTCTTTCTCGGGATCGATGTTATTCCGTTGTTAGTGGCCGAGCGCTGAGGCGAATTTCCGAGTACGGCGGCATCGGAAAAATCGATTACGGCCGAGTCATTAATGATCGTTGGCTTATAATTTCTATTCGCTCGACTCGTTTACGCGCCATCGCTGACCGCGATAATAGCGGTGAGAGGGCGTTCATGAGCGGCTAAGAGGGCAGCAAACATTATCGTCCTTTTACCCACTCCCCTATATCCTCTAACATATATGTATATATAATATATATATAATAGAGGTAATACATATTGATTCCATAACATCTCTGTTGCAATGTGCGAGGGAAAGTGAGCCCGCCAATTACATTTACTGTACAGCTAATGCGTAGAAATCGGGATCGCATTAAAGATGACGAACTTATGCAGAAGGCAATGTGTTCGAAAATAGCGATTCAATAGAGTGAACAGGGTCAGTTGTATACGGTTCATATCGGGGAAAAGGTGTTACGTAGGGGTCAATGAACCGTCGATTTCAGTCAGCTGATGACTTATTAATCGTGGATGTCGATCATCATACCCGCTCTCTATTCATTATTGAGAAACAATCACCGCGGTAATTAGGAATACAATAAATGGCAGACGAAGAGAGAAAAGTATTCGTTCAGCGTCGGCCTGAGCAAAGCAACGAACGGAAAGAACGCGCGCCGTTGGAATACGAAGTGAGTCGTCTGTACTATTTCGAGTTACCTACGACGAAAGCGACGAAAGCGGGAAAAACGACGAAAGGGACGATGGCAATAAGCTGAAAACGAAATGCAAGCGGCTCAGATGCATAAAAATACATTGGCCGATCAGTTGGATCAGAGGATTAGTACTGAGCGGGAGGTGAGGTGTAAATTGAAGTTGATGAAAAGTAGGGGAGAGCGGTGTCAGAAAAGGTGAGTAGTTCTTCCATCCAGGTCATTTACGGCAAGGAGTCACTTCCGCGTTTGCATTGTTCGCGGAGACAAAGAATCATCCTATAATGGTAGCATGCGGCGGCGGCGGCGGTGGCGACGGCGACGGCGGTGGCGGTGGCGACGGCGGCAGAACCAAGTCAAAAAGAAATTAGTGTGCTGAGCGCGGTAACGGTTACTGGAATTCCCCGTGTACGAGCAAGGTCGCTGCACCGTCGCTGCATCGTCCCACCATCGTCGCTCCGACCGTCGCTGCGATACAGCAACAAAGAATATGTAGAGAGACAACGGGCAACTGCGCCTCAAACTTTCCCACCCGCACTCCCCGCCCCCGAATAACTGACCTCACGATACGACTCTCCATAAAATTACTTATGCCTTGTCTTACTTACCCAGGAAATGTTTTCGTCGATGATAGCCATGTCATCCATTCTCCTTTGACAACGGGTTTTCTTTTGCGACAAGTTATTGTCAGTTAAATGTATCGCACGAACGTACGACGATCGATGAGAAAAATATAAATGAATACGGCGCACGATAACTTCACATCGGTCGTTGCGTTTCCTTGGCAGGACGAGATGAAATTGAATGTGATTGATTCGCGATTGGATCAGTAGGAAGGAGAGATGGAAGGATCTTTACGGCACAACAATCTCCAGGAAGTCTCTGATAGATCAATCACGTAATCTAAGCACCAACCGGTATACGGCGGTATCATTAACGTCCTCATGCGCGCTGACTCCCTATACGTTTACGATAGATGTCTAACGATACGTGCCTAACGATACATGCCTAACGTTATAGAGGCAGCAAAATTTACCTCTTTCACGCACTTTACGCTTATGTCACTCTAGTCCTTTCTACGATCACTTCTCTCTGATTAGCTTAAGGATTTTAAGATCCGACCTTTAATCGCCGCATGGGTCGACATAAAAAGAAAAGAAAATTGGTGGGAACCATCGAGATAGCAAGGATACGTAGGTGCATCACGCGAGAGGCGACAGGCGACAAGCGACAAGCCACAGACGACAGACGACTGGCAACACGCGACACACAGAACTCCGCACGCGATGCAGGACACGTTGTTGTTTCGAGCGCGAGGAAACGGACGCAACAATCGATCCCGGCCGTCTCTGTGCCAAGTAAAATCGATTTTCACCCAAGTGAGCGATGTATGCACGCCGGTAGCCCTTGAGTGTCCAAGCTTATGCCCGATTCGGTGTGTATCCGCTGACTACGATAATCTGCCTGCGGCCTGTCTGCGATCTGTCTGCGATCGGTCTGCGATCGCTCTGTCTGCGATCTGACTGCCTTGCGTCACTCCCGTGCGTCTCTCCCGTGCGTCTCTCTTGCTTTCCGATGAGTCACCTTATGGTGCGCCGACGCACCTTGCAATATCAGCTGAGATGATACCGTGTCGAGCGATATCGCGACCGGCATCGACGAATATCTATTGTGCGACCGTGTCAAAGAGAACTGTTTCGTTATGTCGGGATTCTAGCGAAGAGTACCACTAGGAACGAATGAAAACTATGCGTGACTCGAATGTATTCGAAGGTTTGAACGGTGTTACTCTAGGATCGGTTAGCCACCGAAGTCTTCCGCGAAGTGAACATTGATCGCTTTGACGATACCGTACCAAGAAAGAGGTTCGAAAGAGGAAAAGTGGGAACGGAGAAAGAGGACCTTTCCGCTTGACAGTGGTACCGGTGGTAGTGGCGGTGGCGGTGGTGGTGGTGGTCGCGGTGACGGCGGCGGTCGTAATAGTGGTGATGGTAGTGGTGGTGCAGGTAAACCCCCGCTCAAAGGCAGAGACGTATCGTGGACGAGAAAGTCGCCCCACGGGTCGATATTTATCCGGCGAGAGGTAGAGACCGAGGCCGATCGCATAAGCACGTTTATGCGCCCGAACGCCTTCGTGCAGCTTTCTAATTGTTCTTCCTGATCAGCTTTTACCGACGATTACGTAACCGCGTCGGGCAACAAGGTGGGCTCAACTATCGGCGACAGTGTGTGATAGCCACGTTTAGTCCCTACGAGCCGTATCAACTGAGCAATCATCACAAATATCATCACCACCGCCATCAGCGTACCATGACAACCGGTGCCGCCGCCGCCGCTGCCATCGACACCACTACAATCACCATCAGCACCTCACCACCGGTGACAGAAGTAGGGAGAGAAGGGAAAAGAAAAGCACGTGCCTACCCTGACTGATCTGCGTCCCACCGTGATGCCGTTTGATCGCGAGCTCTCGGCTAGAAGCTAGTCCATAACCTCGAGAACGCGTAGTTCGTTACTGCGTGCAGGAACGTCACTATCGATATAACGCCAACGCTACCGCCACCGCTCCGCCACTGCCGCCGCCACCGCCGCCGCCACCGCCACCACCGCCACCACCACCACCACCAGCACTAACGCCGCCACTGCCAACCCCCACCAAAACCGACACAACCATCCACCAAAGTGATTTCATTGAAAAGGTCGCCACGAAAAGCTATGTCTACACACGATCTACGAGACGGCCTCGTACTATGCACGCTGTCACTTTTTTCGGTGTGAACGGTTATGTAATATCTGTGGAGAGACTGCGCTCGTCCGTACGGACATCATCCTTTAGCTAGAACCTCAGTATTCTCGATACGCCTCAGATGATGCGACATTTTCCATTGTATTTTGCGGTCTGTAAACAGATTTAACAACCGGGAAGAAACGATAAAAAGAAGAATAAAAAAAATGCATCGAATGACCGAATTGATTGTCTCTGGCTACAATCGGTTACATAATGCGCAACCGACGGATGTGATCCTAAGTTGACTCTTTATACGATTATTTATTTCGTGGCACCGCTCACTGAAAGCAATACAGTTTCAGATGCTCCGAATAGTATTTATTTAATCTCCGAATGTAAATGGCGATCATTAGTGAACATGCTCGAATAGATATTTCTGCTGTTCCATTAGCATATGAAACTAATCGGGTGATCGAACGATCGGTGTATCATAAAGCGGAGGATAGAGTGAGTCGGTGAAGTGGAGGGAGCAAAAGAAATGGTCTTATGGCTCAGAAATGCGGAAAGCGCGCATGTAAGGCCATTGAATTACGTTTGAAGTTACAGCACAAGCCACTTTCGAAGCCAGATCGTTACGTAGATCTTTCCTGCAGGTATTACATGATGCGGAGTTCTGTAAACATTGCCGGTATGTCCTACGCACATAAGCGTCGGCGTACATAGACAGAGGTAATGGGACTAAACTCTCGGTCTATTGAGTAAGCAGGATCGAATGTGTGGGCGTGCGCACGATGCAGCATAATGCCTTTTATTAATTGGTTACGTAACTCTCGATGCCCGTAGAGCGCTGCAATGGCACGCCAACCTTCAGGTCTAACCATCGCGAATGGGAGATTGAACAAAACTGTCCCGGCGATCGTGTTGCATCGGATATCGGATTATCAGTCATTCCGGAAATGAGGAGTCACAGTAGCCACGATCGAAGGAAAAATAATCCGACACACCTTTGATATTAATCATTTTGCGCTCGTCCCCTAACGTAAACACACACCGTACCGAGTCAAGTGAATGGTGCAAAGTCACTTCAATTCGTTGAGTCAACTGATTGGTCATCGTTGCCGAGTCTGTTGTTTCGGCTTTTGTTTCTGTATTCTGCCGCTACGACGGATGGTCTCATTGCCGCTACGTAAATAGATGCCGTTATTAATTGCATCGCAGATAGTCATCCTAATTGGAATTCTTTGCCGGTGAGCGGGCACGTGTCGTCTACTCCAATTGCCACGCCGAACAATGACACCAACAACGATGCGATTGTCCATGTGGCCAACGCGCTTTGCATCTTCTATAGTACTGAGTTGACTTTTTTTTAAACTATTCTCACTGCTCTATCATGTTATATTGGAACAATTGGAACAGAAACTGTCATATGACAAAGATCTGGTGAAATGTCCATTTTGCATAGTTTTTTCGCACATTTTTGCTTGTAACTTCGAAACTGTTGCACTTAGAAGGCTGGGGTTGCGATTTTTGGAAAGCTCTTTTGCTGCTTTTTCATTCTATTGTGGAACAAATCGATTCTAAAGTGTTCGTACACGGTCCAGGTGGCAAAATGTCAATTTTTACCCATTTTTTTTTAGCACATTTTTGGCCATATCTCGCGAACTATTGCACTTAGGAGGCTCCGGTTGCGATTTTTGTGATTCTGGTTCGATTCTCTTTCAGTATGCATAAGCACAAGTCGATCGAAAGACTTTCATTTTTTCGCCATTTTCGCGACCCTATTTTTTCGATGGTTTTTTGGCTGTAACTCCGAAACTAATGCGAATTTCGACCAACGGAAAGTGACTCTCTGAGTTATTTTCGACCCCCTATCAGGTAGCAAAAGGGCGATCCGATTCGCCGACCTTCGATTTTTCGCAAAAATGAGAAGGGTACCCCTTAGAAAATTCGCGATTTTTTAAATCGCCTGTAACTTTTGAACGGGCGACCAAAACCTATGATAATTATACATTTTCTTGAAGCTTTCGACGCGTACTTTAAGATAGGATCATCAGCGAAAGTCGATCTTTTAAAAAAAAAAATTTCACCTCCGAAAAACGGCTGTATCTTCGAAACTATTGAGAATTCCGAACTTTGCTTCCGACCAACTTTCAGGGCGAGTTAAAATCTATGGGATAGGACACATAAAAATCGATTCTAAGACCAAAATTTTTTTCGCGTTTTTCGCCGATTTTGAAGGTTCTATCCCCTTTCAATAGGTCCAAATAGTGCCAAAGAACCCTCCATTGGTCGCGCAGTCCCATAGTAGAAGGATACGGTGGTCAAACGTACTTAAAATATGGGCGAATAAGACGCGCATTTGTGGCCTAAAACCCCCCAAAAGGCGATAATCACCATTAATTATGACATAAAACCATGTACAACAGTGTAAACTAAAGTAAAATAATGAAAAAGTGTTAAGAAAATGAGGTTCAAGATGGATAAGGTGGTCAAAGGTACTCCAACTTGAGGCGAAATTGCAAGTGTGTCGGCTAAAACTCCCCAAAAAGCGGAAAAAACACCAATTATTACATAGAGCAACGTAAAATAGTGTAAACTAACGTAAACAGTGTAAAAGTATGAGGAAAGTGTCATAGGTAGACGTAAATGAGCATAGAGATCAAAAGACAGCGTTAGTATAGTCAGGTAAGAGTCGTCCGGTAAGAATATGTACGCTAAACGACTCTAGAACTCACAAGGCGGGTGGTTGGGTTAGTTAGTAGAGCGATGGACTCATATGCAAAGGGACACGGGTTCGATCCCCGGTACAGAATTGAGGAATTAAGAAAAAGCACGCTTGAATGAGCACATTAGAGCGCCGACTCGAAATCAACGCGAAATCGGCTCGCGGCAGAGGGCAAAGACAAGGCACGAGTAAGTGTCAACACGAACCACGTACCACGTATCGCGGGTCTATATATTATTTTGCCCCTCACCTCAAACACAGAAATTTCCCAATACTCATTTTTCGACCATTTATAGCGCTACTTTAAATTTTTCTCACTTATCTATTATTCACGTTAGTACGCAAATGCAAGTAAAGGCAAAGTACTTTCTATTGGTCCCTCATTCCGATACAGAAGCGATATGTCGGCACAAACGATGCTATTTATCCGCAAAATTCGCTGCAAGCCGCGACCGATGCTAAATCGAGCATATAATGCGAGCTAATGCAGTATAAATATATAAAATAGTGTGTTCTACTGGAAAATAACGTTACGTACCGTCCTACTTATAGTAAGAAGCATTCTACATGGTTACGTACACCAAATTACCCGTAATCCCACAGAACGAATGTAAATCTCAGGTTTTTTGCCATAATACTAACTCTATTGCGCTTCCTTACGACTCAGACGCACGCTAGTACGATACTTTAATGTTGCGCCCCATTAATGGCCCCATTAATTTCGCAATCGAAGTCTCAGTGAAGGAGTCATGATTTCATGCAATTTTAGCCAATATGTCAAATATACGTAAGCAGGCATATAGAGAGTAAATAGAAAAAGTGCAAGAGAAGAGAAAATACGCATCAAACGATGTCTAAATTGTAGCGATATCACGCAGCAGTTTATGTATAAAAGGGTGTGCCTGCACGGATCAGATTGAAGAGGAGAATGACAACTGAGGGCGTTTCGATATTTCCGTGCACTGTCAATTTACTTATGTAGGTAATCTGATAGACAATTGAGTACGAGTGTAAGGGCGTAGCTAAGCGAAGAGTAGAGGCTCCGATTTTCAGGCCTTCAATTTATAAAGATATTGTCGATTGCTGGTCGAAGCAGTGATGAACTTTGAGATGGCCAATCTGAAGCAATTTCACGGTCTCTCCTCTTTCACCTTTCTGGGCGTAACTCAGCAGGATAGCAGGCGCGTACGTATGTCCTGCGTCTTGTGCGTCAGAGTTTGGTTTTATATTCAGACCTTGAAAATAGTGATCATGCATTACCGCAGATCGATCGGATGTAAATGTCAGTGACGTCAATTTATTTTGTATGTCGCTGAATAAATGGTAAATCGCCTGATCCTGTCCGGCAGTGGGGATAGTCTGTGATTATATTTTCGAGCGAAGCTCTGGATCGCGTAATTGAAGGTGCCGGTGCCAAATAGAAAAGTCGAAAGAGACAGGAGAGTCTCGGAGAGATGCAGTGACTCGTGGAAAGTAGATCAAAGTAGGTGCATTGTACGTTTCGTACGGATCTCGTAACTGCGCGCGGACGTCCGAACGTCGCTGATTCTTAAGAATGTCCTGCTTTCCCACGGACTTCCGGTTTCGAGTGGCGTCGCAGACGATCAATGTGCAGACACTGTGCAGACAATGCGCAAACAATATGCGCACAAAGTGAAAACAATGAACAATTTCGCAGCCAAAGGGAAGTAGGATAAGTAGGCATTAATTATTTTGAACATCGATATACGCATATGCAGGCACGTCGTTGCCCATTAAGTTGCGACGTTATTGATAAATATTTGAATAACGCCTCCGAGAGGAGCGAGAATCGATAAACGATCAAGCATTTTCCTCCCCCTTCCGGCCGGTTCATCGCCGAGTGCAACTGCTGTTGCGTAAGCGCGATGGATCATAAACGGTGGAAAAAGTTCCCATCGTAAAAAACGAAATCAATATATAGAAGAGAGAAGCGCTGAACGTTTCTGCGCACGAGTATTTCTTTTCTCATTCCTTTCGCGGTTGCGGGCGCCAACTCCAAGTAATCGCAAAACTTGTTGCCATGTTGAGCAAAGACTTGAATCCTTAATTAATATTTTCCTATTCGATGACCTCCCACGGTATACAACATAACAGGGAATTATTCGATAATTGCTGGCGTAGAACGCAACTATGACATCGTGTGCGCTTTATTGGCAACAAGTTTTATATTAAACAGGTTTCCCCGTCGACATCTCGGAATCAGAATCAGAATCAGAATCATCTCTCAGTCGTGCCCCACTCGGGTGGCGCACTACAACGATCAATAAGATTTCCATTTAAAGGAAGTAAAGCGTGGAAGGCTGGCAATGGGATTTCCGCGGTCCGATGTAGTCGAAAGAGTAGGAGGAAAAGAGCCGAAAAAGGACGAGAGACTTCGGTGTATCTCGTCAGACGTGACCGGTTCTCCCTGGCTTGTCCCAGACCCAGTAAAATTCTTCCATCACTTATCTTTGCGGTGCCGTTAACCTCTGCTCGTTTTGTAATCGCGATACGAGACACAGTGCGACCGCATCGTTTCTACGCTAATCAATAGATTGCCATCCGAAAGTGACGCTCTTCTGCTTCGCCTTCGACATTGTCCGAATAGAATTTTGCCGAACGAACATTAATATCGAAATAACATTTTTACGACATCCGAGAAACGTGTATGTATGTCACTCTCTCTTCGAAAGAGTAAGGAGGTAAGTAAGTGGTAAGGTAAGGACGCGGAGTTACACCGAGAGTATGATTCGATCGATTCTGCGATAAGTATGGGAACTGGCGAGCACGAGGCGAAAGAGTTGAGTCCACTATTCTTATCCCGTTCCCGCCACATTTCGCAGCCTGCAACCGATGCTGCCCGAAGACGATGCAACCTCGCCTATCATTGCCTCACCTTATCTTATCTCTTATCCGTAGCTACCGATACCGAACCGAATCACCAGACACAGAGACTAAATTCGCTTTGAACTACATCTTTCCTTCTATATTCCCTCGTTTCGTCATATTTGACGAACCTTGGCAATATCTTTCCCCATGACTTCTCCCACATTTACGGTTACCTTCAATTTCCATTACGCGCTGCTATTAAAATCTAAAGAGCGTTCGTATCCGCCTACTTATTTTCCTGGCACTCATTCCATCCCCTATTGCAACACCCACCATACTCACATCCCCAACAGCGGGCTTTTGAAAAAATAGCCTGAACTAGCCTACAGTGAAGCAGTTATAAGAATAACGTCGTATGTAGGCGAGGCTGATTTGGTAGAAAAGATCAACATGCTAAGGTATGTTAATTGCAAATTTTTGCGTAAACAGGATGACAGGCTGCATGGTAGGCTTAATACGTAACAGTATTATAGTCATAGTTCTCTGAAGTCTAATGTTATCGTAGTCGTAGGCGATATCATATTACACAACACGCGCAGACGTCGGTGTTTTTCAGAATTCCCTTTGTCGCAAATATGCATCGTTCAAGAACGCCAGTACCCGGATAAATTTGCCTATTGAAAAAAAATGATCGTTTAGCGTAACTGCAGCGACCGAGCGTAAGGTTTGCAGCGTGCAAAGAAGGCAGCACGTGTCGTAGACACCGAACTGAAAGACTCCGCGAGATGGTTTTACTGTACCCACCCCATTCCTGCTATACTTGTTCTGCGTGTACTAATACTAAAAAACTTGTACATGCGTGGACATGATACTTCAATAAACATAAACACTCTGCGTTGTGTTGTTTCTGCTGTTGGAAAATATGCATATATACTGATATTTAATCGGTAGTATCTTTAAAGTAATTACGCTATTCTAAGAGAATCCATAAGTTACTAAACTCATTGAAAACTACAGCTCGCAAAATGTGTGATCGGTGTGTCCCCGGTCGAGGATAATTTCTATTAACTCGTATCGGTTAACTTCCTGTCAATTACAACTTTCTATTCTGTAATTGATTCTCGGTTGCGCACAACGAATAAAAATGGAGTTAGCGTAGTGAGTCATTGCGCTATGGTGAAATCTAACGCGACATCTCATAGCGTTACCGTCGACGTCCGTAACCACACGAAAATTTAATCAAATCGAAAGCTGTGTGTTGTATAGCAAAATGATGTCAACCTTGAATTAGAGAAATTATTATGTTATAGTGTTATGTAATGATGTAAGTGTGTATGTACGATGTACGATAGACGCCTGTAACGTTACGCTAAAAGTACATCGATTGGGAAGGGCAGAATTAATGCACGATTTTACCGGTAGCCTTTGTTTCAGCAGAGTACGCTGTAGTCGAAATTATATAAGCACAAGTACGAGCAGAAGTCATACACGACGGTGTTTAAAGAATTCGCCTATAACCGGTATCCTAAATAAGCGTTGTCGCTCGCCAGGGTAGAAATACATACAGAAATACACGATGCTCCGGGTACAGTCTTATTAGACGGGAATAAACGTTTTTCATATAGCTAGGTTCGCGATACGATGTCATCCGAATAAGTATTCAACTCTGCTCACGCTCAACGCAGGTGCGCTATAACGACTATTTTGTCTGCGACGACGCTGTTCACCTTTATGTCCGCATACGTATCTAACCACGTGTATATGATATATATACGCGGCGGAGATGGGGGGAGGGATGCAGCGGGACAGTGTGTAAAACTTTCGTTCGCGGACAATCGATTAAGCTCTCGCAGCAAGCGAAGTGCTGGCGAGCGCCGTATAATACCACCCACACAGTACGCCTACGTTGCCTTAGCTCATATTACGCGTGTACAACTAACTACGTGTCTCTGCTCTGTACCAGGGTCGTCTGCGACTACAAAGCTCAGCGTTACGAATTCACCCTTTCTGTGCGCCGCAATGCATTCGATCTTAATCTATAGACCTCATAGCCGCTTAACCGGAGACTACTCTTTTGCACGAACTTCTTTTGAAATTATATCTAACTAGCTCTGCACATCGGTTATTTCAATGGCGTTGACATTAGCAATGCATTAGCGGTATATCGATTGCAGGGGATTAAGCGCGTTAAGAGCGATGACGTCTACCTACGAACAACTATAACGCAAGCTTTCTATGCTAAGTCGATTGCGCATTTTACCATTTTCGATATTTTCCACTTGGCGCTTTTATTTTGGCAACCACCGCCAAACCCCGACCCTGCACTCTGGCTGATGCGTTCAACGTGTGCCCAGTTCGAATGAAACGGGGATAGGCGACCGACTAAACAAACTATTGTCGGTTGTTCGACATATAGAGAATTCTACCGTGAAGAAAAAATGAGGCCCCAAATTATAAATAAACGAGAGACGAACGACCTATGACATTTGTTGGTGTAGAGATTTATATACTCACGAGTAACGATAAGTGGATTGGAAGGCCGATAAGATGACTTTGATAAGATACCGCCACATTGTGCACATTTTTCCCGATAAGCGTGTATCGTCGTTGAGCCGTCAGAGTGAAAGTGTATATCCACCTGAAACGTTCGCGAAGACTAGGATGGTGAAGACCCGGCGATGTGTCGTTGCACCCACCACTAACTATTTTGCCTAGCGTATCTTTTTGCCGGGGTAAAGGAATGATAATTTTATGTTAATTAGGATGCGTGACCGCAATAGACGTTGCCGGTTGATTGAGCCGTAAAAAAATCTTTATTTGAATAGTGTCATCCTTGGCTAGTGTGAGAGTCGTTCGCCGTATGTGTTAGCGGGGGTAATGAACGAAGAAAGGAACGCTTTAAACAGTTTAGGAGGTCTTTTCAAATAGGCCAGCTACGCATTACATTCTCTGCATTATGCAGGTAGGATATTTATATAGAGAGTGCCGACGGGCGACAAGTACACTTTGACACTCTGCCCATGCTCTCTGACACGATGGATTATATGAAAAGGTAACTTTTTATCGATCGGCATGGTTCGCAGAATGACTGAGTTACCGATTGTATTACTCTGTACCGAACAATCGAGCGTTTCTCTACGCTCACCAACGTATTCATTGGCCCCTTTGGCACAATTTCCTGTCTCCGCTGCTAGATCTCCGCTTGTGCAATCCCAGCCTAATATGAATACGGTGCTCTGTTAGCGACACGCTGCGCATTCACTCGGATTTCTGCTCGCTAGTATGCCAGACGTAGATGCACTTTCAGTGTTATTCGAAAGACTATCTTCTTCTCTCAGCTTTCACTTATCTTCCTTCTTAGCGTAATTCATTTATTTCTGGCTGCCGGTTACTTTGGGCGCACGGTATAGAAGTTTCTATCGACTCTTAATTAAGATGGGACGGTTTACGCGAGTGAGCGGAATATCTTTATTGATTTCATGCCAGAGGACAGATAACATTGGTGTATTTAGACCTGTACCCATTCTATTTCTCGATGTAAATATGTGCGACCACTCGAAGCGTTTACGTCTTGGCGCCGGAGTTACTCAACTAGAATTTTCCAATTTCCCCAATGATGCGGGTTTACTCATATTTCCAGAAGGGGAATAAGCCGAGTCAACGGGCGAGTTACGCGCGAACAATCACCTCTGTTTGCCGTCTCTGTGGTATTATCCAACGCCGACGAAAATGCATAATCAGTTATGAATGTTATAACGCAAGCAAGTGAATGGCTCACGGTCACTCTAGCGCCGGCTTCTTATACTTATACGTATCTATTGACGAAACACGAAGAACCCTAAAATCCGACTAATCTACCAGGCGCATGTATCGATCGCAATAATATAATTCTGAAGATATATTGTTTGTCTAGTGTACGTAAAAATATATCCGGCATTGTATCTGTATAGTGGAGCCACGCTTTACGTAGGTGCAAGACGCAAGCAGCGTGGCAGTCATGGTATTCTAATTTGTCTGTACTCATTGTTTTTTTAGCAGCAGTGGCAAATGTGACGTGCCTCGTTCAAATTAGTCTACGCCCCCCTCATTATTGTTGGGAACAAATAACCTCTGCACAATAGCGGCCCACCGCGACCCCCGCTGAATAATTATGCATATTTGTACGTGAAGAGTTCTCCTACGGTTCGCGATACTTCAATCGCGCATCGAATTATCGTCACTCTCTTTACTATATGCTACGGGACAATACGCATTATAATATATACGCGTCGTGGAATCGCGAAATGACAGGCAATATTTCTTCGATTTAGTGTCTTGCAAACACCGGAGGTGATAAATGCATTTTTACGGGTGGATGGACGCACAAATACCATATAATCGCTGACGGCATATACCTCGGACATTAGTCGATGACCAGTCGAACGACTTTGCTTGTGTATATGTGGATACACGGGACAGAAGCAAAGGCACGGATGGAAGAAGCGGTAACCAAACAAAGGCAAAGAAAACTTCTCACATATCAGATTTTTCAGTACAGATTGCCAAATAAGATTCTCACAGTGTTCCATAGATCGTTATCGTAATAAATTTCGATAAAGACATCGATTACAGATATTCTTGCCGTGCCCTTCATCCTTAATGGATTGTACACACGGCAAATAAATAGTAAACTCATGCAAATATTCTACAAGCGTCGTATATGAAAACATACGCGTGCGTGAAGGCACGCGTACAGAAATTTGTTAGTGGGTAGGCTCGCTCGACGCGTAAACGCTTGTAGACTCCCCATCACTAAATATAACTGAGGCTCGCCGTGGCTATTTCCTACTCTCAAGATAAACGTGAGCCAAGAGAGCAGAAAATCGGCGCTTTTCACCACAAAAGTTCAAAAGGCAACATTCAAAAGTTAGGATATGCCTTTTCGTGGAGGAGAAATTCTAAACCAAATTTTGGTAATCTCTCAATTATTGTACATGTCATAGTGCAGCTTGGATCAATGTTCAACTATGTTCACAACTGAACACTATTGATCGCTACAAGTGAAAATGAAAAATATATCCTAATAGTTTGAGGATATTTTTTTGTTCAGTTTCCAATTTTGGAATATTTTTCTTGTTCACCATCTTCTCATAAAATTTTATCTTAAAATCATATAAATAAAGGTCTTATATTTATGGTACAAATTACCCTCTATGAAACAATGTAAGTATAGGTTACGCAAAAATAATGCATTTTTAAACCTTTTTTCCCCGGTACCGCATGTTTCCCTCCCTTGTGAATACGTACACCATACTGTGCTCACAAATTTTTTAACGCTATGAGGCATTAATTTAATCAAAATGTAAGTGTACAAGAAAGAAATGCGGTGATCATTATTTTAATACTCAAGGGTGAATCATCAGAACAATTGGATGCCAGTAACCAGAGTATGTACATAAGTGTACAAGACTGGATGTAATTATGAGGCTCATAAGGAAGCACGTATAATTATAATACATAATCTTGAAGATTAACAATTTGTAAAGTATATATGAAACAATATCTTTTGCACATTTATTAAGACTTCTGTAAAAAAACATCTTTAAGTTTTCAGTCAACAGCATTCATCAATGCCTAAGGACGTAACCTAAAACATCTCAGTGACTAAAATTTTTCTCATTTTGCAATATCCTCATAATCGCAAGATATAATTAGGCTGACGGTATGATTTGTACGTTCATATCATTCTACTCTGGACAGAAGTTCTGCGCAGTTGAAACAACAAACAATTCTTCCAATTGGAAACTGTTGTTACGACATATAATTGCCAACTGCACTTAAAATTTCACTCTAACTCTTAGATCGAGAGACAGAGAGAGAGACACACAGAGTAGAAACGAAAGAAAATAAATATATTTGTCACTTTAACAGCATGGTTGGAGTATAAAAAAGCTAGGTGGATCATTGTACTTATTTTCCTTTACCGTACCACTGATTTAGCGAATTTGTCTTTTTGCGAAAAATAGTAGAAAAAAACTTGAAGTAAATAATATCAGATATATAGCGTATCATTATCGAAATCTGTACACGTCCAGAAGAAGATTTTTGAAAAGTTTCGTGAGCGTGTCATGCATTGTTCTTTGGTCACATTATTGCGCATCTTTGAACACAATAGCGTAGACGAGATAAAACGTATCTTATATGTCGTGGCAACAGCTATGCAAAACGAGTTCTATATCCCGAATTGTTGGTGGAGTGGGGTGGAACAAACAAAGAAGAAAGATTAGTAGGAATTAATTTAATGTTCCTTTAATCGGTAGTAACGATTTTTGGGAAGAAAGAAGACAGTGAAAGCAGTGGAAAGGCGAAGGGATAAGAACGGTGACATGAACGAACGGGTACGTTTCTGTTGACACCGTACCGCTCCGATACAGTATGAAGCTGTGTAGTATGGTGAAAGATCTAAAACGTGGCAGTTACAGCATCGGGCTGTACAATTCGCGTTGTCGAGTAGTCGGTAAAAGCTTACCTTGAGGCGTTTTAGTTTCCCGTCTCTCGCAGCGTTGTACACCACGGTCTTAAAATCCATTTTCACATACTACAACGTCGCGAAACACGGCGGCACTGTGAGGTCCTCGTCTTATACAGATGGTCCCCAATTAAAAACGTTTCGGCTGCCTGTGGATGTCTTTGTCCAAGAACGCACGTAGCAAAATAAACTCGACTGCCCACGTCAATGTTCGCTGCCTTCGTCTCTAACCTTTTTCTTTCGAAATGTGATGAAGCAGTGCTCCTACCGACGGCGGTGATTCACAACGGACAATGTCGAAAAAAGTTCACAATCGAATGATACACAGTTAAAGTTTACTGTTCTTTCTGATTATATGAAGAACACTTGATACAGTTAGATAGACTAACTGGTTGACTGCCTGGTTGGTTGGATGAGCAGATGGTTAGTTTTCTTGCTGACCCGCTGGCAAGCTTGGCAGCTAGTTGACTGGTTGGTTGGTTGTTTGGTTAGTTGGTTGAAATGTTGGTTGGTTGATTGGTTGGTTGTTTGGTTGGTTGTTTAACCGGCTGACTGGCTGGCTGACTGGCTGGCTGGCTAGCTGGCTGACTTGTTTGCTGGCAGGAAAGCAGACAGACAGACAGACAGGCAGACAGGCAGACATACAACCGACAGGCGCGCGCATCCACAACAAGCAAAAGACCGAACACCGACTTCTTTCGAATATTTCTTATAACCGTTTGCCGAATACACAGTTTTGGTTACTCAGTAGATGGCGGCACCAGTATTACCAGGTCGGCAGCACATCAAAGACTGAGTCTGAGCCACTAGCTTCGATGGATCAATCGCGTTAGTAGCCAGCTGTTTGTGTCTCTCTCTCCTTTCTTCAATCATTCTATCTCCCTCATGTTTATAAATCTTCTGTCTCACTTTGGCGTCTGCGCTCTTTGTTCCTGATACTGCTTCATCGTTTCTTTGTCCAATCTCTTTATGGTTCTCTTCATTTTTTACACCTTGATAGCCTTAAGGTTGAAACACTTTTCACAAACTCTTGTTGCACCTCCGAGTCTTATACGCTAAGACATGGAACTCGTGGAAGTCGATAGATCCGACGATGTTTATCTGCATATATATTTCACTCTCTTTCTCTGCGCCAATGTTAGCTTACGACACAGTTACGAAATTGAACGCTAGAGCGCAGCACTTTGCAGTCGGATGCGAAAATGTCGGCAAGAGATGATAGAATATACATTTCGGTATACATCTAAGATACCACACCTGACATTAAGATTATTAGCATATTGAATTATTACAGTAACCGAAGGTTCGTACTTCTTCAAGGAAAGATATTTTACAACTTTTTATTTCATCGTGAATAGAATATTGCCTTTTCTTTTCGAGTATTTTACCGCCAGATTTTAATTCAAAGAACAGTGTGCACAGTGTTGTCGTGATTCATTATTATTTTATAATGTGCTTCTCTGTGTTCTCTAAGCTGCTAACGGCATATGTTCTGAAATACATTTTCTCTTTCTCAAAGATATCGATAATTTAGTTCATGCAAGTAAGTTTTTTTTTAATTTGAATTTTTTCCTGGCATAACCACATTTTTTATTTCCGACATCACTAGAAAGAGTAACCTACAAGTAGGCATGTTATGAAAATGTCAGCATAAAGGCGACAGATAGAGTCGCTAAACTTTATTTATAAGGAATGGCAAGTTCTGATGTAAATTGAATCATTTCACTGATTTGAACGCCTTGACAAACATGTATAATGTTATATCCCATGCAGTCTTGAATCGGAGCATGTAAAATGTCAGGTAAAACTCAGAAAGTTTTATAATTAAATTGGCAATCGACTGTACTTTAACAGAGAACCTCCCTTAATCATTGGCATTTTATCGAAACACACATTGCAATAGTGCAGACGTTAGAAAGCTATGACGATCGAGGGCAAACGATGAAAGCCTATTAACGAAGGAAGCTTCCTCGAACATATCTGAACGGGAGTGTAACGACAAAGCGTTCATTTCTCAATGTCGAAAGTTCTAACTGGGGGAATATGTCGTGGGCAGTCGTGGGTGCTGCAACCGCCGGTAAAAGCTTCGTTCTGCCTGGCCGACTGCCATTGGGAGGTGCGAGTATCGGTTACGAAGAGTGTTTTCGATAAGGTTAACGGGCCAAGAGAGGGAAGCCAATTTAAATAGAACATATTTGAGAGAGAGGGGCAGAAGAATGAAGAGTATATGCGCTTCTCTTTCACGACATATAATTGCGCCGAATTGGCAGAAAGGAGCGTTAACGATCTTCTGGCATGCACGCAGAAGAAGCGGAGGAAGCGGTCATCTCTCGGCAAAGGAATCTGTTTTTTAAAGGTTCTTGCAGTATGGCGGAATGAACATTTGCCCCCCAGCTAGGAAGGTACAATCCGGCAAATTCTTGGAAGAGTCGAGATAAGACAGACCCATTAGCCGGCCCTTTTTTTATCTTTGATGAGTCGTTGCTCGGGAGCGAGTCGTTCCTTTGGGAGAATGATTATTCAAGCGGTTCGCGTGTTTTACAGGTTCTCTGGGGGTTCGTGCTTGCGAGAGCGAGGTGTAGCTCAGATATACTCTTTTTACGACGGTGGCGGTAGATCATTTTCCCGAGGCATGCCGCGAGCGATATAGTACCCTTTAAGGAAGTGACTTAACTCGATTCATGCTCACGGATCTTCTCATGAATAAAGAGCTTCCGGTTTAAAATTCTCCCCCGCGAAGATGTTCCCTCCCGCTACCCTCCCCCCGCCACCCGCCCGCCACGCGACCTACCTAAATGCATTCTTTCCCATTGCTATTGTACGCCGCGTATACTTACGTTAGAGGTTTCCTCGCACTTGTAGACAGTCCGTATCGATTTTCTTGACAATGGCTTTAAACTGCGATGCGTTATTCGCTGTAATTGCGAACAAAATTGTTAGGGACTCGACTTGACGAGCTGTTCAAGGCTCATTATTAGTCACGCGATAAGAGAACGTGTAATTCCCGGAAGCCAGGTATAGATAGTTACCGTGCGTTGCGCGCCTAAACGGTTTTTTGCTTGTCACATGTCTCTGCTATTCTAACGAACCAACATTGTACAGATTTATCGACACAATGCTTTTTGGATTCAAGGAAAGATATTTTTGAGGAGCTTTGCGACCCATTCAAGAACATGTAAGGTTTCATATATAAATCGCGACAACGGTAACTATCAAATTATTGACATCGTTTCCTCGTTACTATGATAATCTCACGCCAAGTATCTGCGTATTGTATCGTTTCATCATTGCAGTTGAACGAGAAGGAAGACTTATATGAAATCATCAAGTGATTTAGGGTTTCAAGAAATGTCTTTTTTTTTGCGTGTCCGTGCCGCACACGAGTCTTTAGATAGGTTCGCTAAAGGTTTCCAATTGCATTTATGGCTATTACGCGTCTCATTCTGCCTCTCTTTGTCTCTGTCTGTTTCTCTTTCTCTCTTTCTCTTACCTTCTCACTGAGCCCCTCACACTCTGGCGAGTATAGACCGACAAATGGCATTTCGCTTCTGCACAAGTCGTTTCTTTGCAACCTCGTTGTACCAAAGCTTTCCTGTGGGTGGGCACAGGGGCTATGTAAATATGGCACTACGACGTTGCATGTGATAATGAACGCTCGTGTGTTCGCGGAAAGATCTGTAGTGGGCTGCGGGTTGTGGTGTGAGTCAAGAAGAGAGGAGGTAAATGATGGAGAGAGAAGGTGGAACGGACTGAGGGGAGAAGCGAGAGAGAAAGAGTGAGAAGGGAGGGAGGAGCAGCAGCTTGCGTTAGTTCTATGTTGTACATACTGTCCGATGCCCGCTCCCGTCGAGCGACGACCGCATTCTCGCCAATTGCGAGATTCTGACAGTGACAGTCGAGGGACAATAAGTCAATGAGCCCGCTACTACTAGCGAGGTCTCGCGTGTGCGGCTAAATTAACGATAGGCGTTAGATCGCGTGTCGTCCACGAAAACGTGACCCTCTTTAAAATGGCAATTTATAAGGGAGACCTCTCTCGGAAACATGGGAACCGTCCCTATTGCGAGAGAAAATCATAGGAAGAAGAAGATAATCCTCGGCTACCCTGCGCAGAGCACGATACGCCGAAGGGGGAAGAGGAGGAGGGGTACGCCCCATACTTCGCAAACTAGTTTTACGATATCCCGCCGACACCTACCGACCGACCGTGCTAATCCGCCCACAAACTTTTCTTTTCTCCTTTTCTTTTCTCCAATAGGTTCCCTCATTCTGCGATACGGCCGATTCGTCACATCAAGCGGGATACGTAGATCGCGCGCGACGTCTTATAAGCTGGCATCGTTGATCGTCTCTTATTCCTCGTTAACGATGACAGGGGATCGGAATTTTGGTAAGCGCAAGTACGCAAGTAGAGAGTCCGATTCGGAAGATACCGGTTCGCGAACGTTTAACCGAATCGTGTGCATTCATCTCTTCGCGCCCCCGAAACACAGCAGATACGATGCACGGGGATAGTGTAATATGATGAGCAGAGGCGCGCTTATGCACACGCACAGCTATACACGCAGCAGCACAGACGTCGTGTCCAACCAACACTGTGCGCGCTTCGGCGGTTACACCCACGTAGGTTACGATAGAGAGAGGGAGAGAGAGAGAGGGGGGGGGGGGGGGGGAGAGAGAGATCTCCTTACACGTTAGCGAGTTGACTCGTGTGTCCGGCACCACACGGCACTTTGGCTCGCTCCGTCTCTGTCAGGAAGGCGCAGGAACGCGCAGGAACGCGCGGCGTGGCGACACACAGCCAACATTCGGCACTCGGTTCCGCTACTCCTCCTTCCACGCCTCGTTGCCGGCTGAGCACGAGAGAGATGACGCGGTGAGCGAAGCAGTCTGTTATTACGCTAGTACGAGAGAAACAACGATTCCGAGGATTGCGGCTGAGAGAAGTAGAGGGTAAGCGAGAGGGATGGAGAGAGAAAGAGAGAGAGGGAGAGTAGGAGACTCGAATGAGAAGTGCGCATAACCAAGCCCGTCAAGTGCGAGGGAGATGGTGCAAGTGATGATGCGATGCGTGAGGGCGGGATGGCGAGAAAGAGCCAGACGGCTGACGGTAGGGTGAGGAACGAGAGGCGGAAGATTAAGAAGAGCCAAAGTGCGAGAGAGACGAACCCTGCTGGCACATCCATTGCGAGAGTGTGAAGAAGATAGCAGATGGGAGGATACTAGTGTCGAGTGCGAGAGGAACGGGCAAAAGCGCAGGGGTGTCGAAAAAGATTTTCTCTGGCGTCCCGACCAACCATTCGTACTTTACAAATATTTCGTTAATATGCCCCCCTATCATTCTATGCTTCTCGTTTAATAAAGGATTTCCCTACAAAAACTTCCCAACAATTCTTATAATAATGTAAGAGAAGGAAAAGTGTTGTCCCCTTCTGCTAATCGTTTGAACCTAACAGAAATCCACGAGACCGTAATAAATGTGAAGACGACAGGAATACAAGATTACTTCTCTTATAATAGTTCGCCATCTTGCCATGACATTAAGGAACGCTGCGCGCGCATTTTTTCAACTTGAATACACTGTGGCTGTAGGCTTGCGACAACAGCTTACCAGCTTCTTTTTAAAGTAAATGAGAAAGAGAGCAATGTAAAGGGCTCCGGGTAAATAATTATTGAAAGTATTTTTGCGGCGTATCCCGAAGATGCGTGTTAGTTACATATTGTAGGTATATAGCGTAAAAAGGATTGAAATAAATTTGTCTGGGGTCGAAATTGAAAGATGATACTTTGCCTTTTGGGAAATATCCGAGCTTGATGGGGTAATGGACTTCTTTTGGATAGGTTTGCGCGCAAAGTAAGGAAACAACGAGTCGCCCCTGTCGGTCGACGCCCTTGACTCGAGAACTGAGAAACGAGCGAGAGGAGGATGGCGTGGGTGGGTGAAGAGAGACGAAAGAGCTCTTTCATTGTATATATCGGTGCGCTCTTATTGGTACGTCAGTGGTGTTCCCGCGCAAGTTGGTATTGGTGGGAGCTCATTGGTGTTGGCCGCGGCGGCAAGCGGCGGCAAGCGGCGTTCACACGTTTCCCGTCATCCACTTCGGTACCCGGCTCGCAGTCGAGCGTCGTTCGTTGCACGGTGCGGTCGTGCCGTTCCATTTGAATCGCTGCTCCGACTTCAGTTCCGACTTCAGTTCCGATACGTTTGACGCGAGTACGCGCTCACTGTCGTCTTACTTGTCTAACCGGTCGTGTTCTAATCACCGTCAACCTTGTCGTCGTCTAAGCCATCGTCGTCATCGTCGTCATCGTCCCTGTGATGAACGCGTCTAACATCCGCGGGCTTCATGAAAAAGTGCTTGTCCCTGTGGTGAGAGTGCAAGAGAATCGGTGAGCGGTACACTTTGCCGCAGTGGATGGTGCCAAGGTGGATTAAAGACTTCGGTGAATGAGAATGCGTGAAAGACGAACGACCGTCCGGTAAGGCGATTCTCTTTCCGCCCGTCTTATCACTCGCTAATACATTTCCTATAAGTGCAAAATCTGAGCTGTGTGCTCAACTTGAGGATACGTCACGCGCAGTTGACACCATTTTTTTTTGAAATAGCAATTCCTCCCGACATTCTTCATTGACTGGACAATTTCCGGTCAGTCCTATTCCATCGTGACGCATAAAAACAATAACTTTCGGCAAGAGAGTATAGGTTAGAGTGACGTTGTCAAGTGATGCGTTGCATGTCTACGTCGTGTTTCAAATGTTTCGATTTGGCGCGTGTAGAATCGACAGATGGTGTCGCAGCAGGTTTTGAAAAATTTCCGCTCAAAACACAGAAGGGGGCAAATAGATATGTCGCAGGGACATTAGAGGATATATTACGCTATTTTACGTTTATTCTCTTTCGCTGGAGTAAGGAAGCCTGTCTTTTGCGTTCTACGTTCGCACGAGGGTACATATATATTTCAATTATCGTTTCGGAGCCAACTGCCATTTGAGGATCCCAGCGAATGACGATTCGAACGAGAAGCAGTGTACTGACAATGTAGGTAGGCTTTTCTGAACATAGAACGATTAGATCTGTGGTGTCTTACGGTCCTAGTATATGCGTCGTAGAGTGCGAGAGTCGAAGCGCACGAGTTTAATCATCCGTTATGTTATTATTATAGGTTAGGCGCGGGACGGATCATCTCGGTACGTTGAAGCACGGTCTTAATTTACTATCGCCAAGTGTCATTGTTCCCCCGGTTTACTACGCAACTAACGTACGCTCAGTGTGTCATGCATCGATAATAACACTGACAATTAGTTCATCTTTGGGATTCGATCGCGGATCTCAAGAGGCGATGGAGGTGACTTCATTCGAATTTACTCAGTTAAAATATATGATCGTTTTCTCAAGTGCTAGGCGGTCTCTACTATTGCGCCCGTGTCTATTGGATCAGTGTCTAATGGGTCGAACATCGCGATCAGCAGTCATACTTCCAGTTTGTTCCACCAAAAGAGGGGAGAGGGTATCTCTTCGTAACCTTCGTTCGTTCCTGACACTGACGCGCCTATATATGTGTATATATATATTGCACTTTTCTCTTTTGTAGCAGGGCAACGTTTCACCGGTTTAAAATAATCAGCTTAACGTTTTTCCTTTTCGCGTCGGTTTATTAAGTAATGCGGTCTGCCGGCACGTACGACCAACCGACAACAGCTGTGAGAGTAGATTACTGGAAAGAGGTGAAGGCGTCGGTGAAGTGGGATAGCTGATATGGCGCGAGGAGGAGAGGCGAGAAAGGGCAATGTAGCCGGGGCTTGGAATTATTACAAAATCGGCATATCTAATTTCCTGTTACTTATCGTTCAAGTATCTATCGGCTCTAATATTTTCGCCATGATCCTGGCTTCCGTTGGTAGCAAAGTTTCTCCGTTCCTTACCGGCTTCTTCTTCCTTTCGTATAAACACAAGCTCGTCCAGACACCGGTCACTGTGGCAAGAATGCTCGCTTAACGAAAGGTTACGCGTTACGCTTACTTGCTCCTAGGCTTGTTTTGGTGTATCGATCTAACTAAGAATTATAACCGCTGGCGGGTAGGACGTGCGCGCCAAGGAATAAACATGATGTGCAATAACAGTGGGATGTGACGCGTAAAAGCAGACACGGCTAGGTAAAATAGCAGGACGCGAATCAGAAATTCTTAGGTTGCACGTTCTTGATTCTCCTTCCGTTGTTTCGGAGGGGTAGACTCTCAGCGTTTACCGCCTCTACGCGCCGCGCATAATAAGCTAATGAATTTGAAGGTTGCAGTATCAGTGATGCCGATAACAGGCGATTCCGCTAATAGGGGATAAGTGTGGACAATTTTTTAGCCGCGGCATTGTGTGTAATCGGTGCGGCAAAACCGTATTAATGGCCAAGGAGAAAAGAAATCGCGGTGATTGCGCGATTAATTTTTCTAAAGACATATCGAAGGAATGTATATATCCCTCGCGACCTGATTATAGGACAATAGTACTTATACCGGTGTAATGTAGAGTAAGGGTAGATTTAGTAGTAGGCGGCATTGGATGCGTTAAACTGTGATTCGTGCTAACTTCCTTCGTGACTCGTTCTCACAGCGGGGTGTCCGGTGAGGTACCTTTCGTTCAAACGGATGTTCGATTTCTCCGAAGACGCCGAAATTACGGTAGAGGTAGGCACCAGCTTCACCCCTTCCCTCCACCTTCCCCTTCCCTCCTGTCGCTCGTCCCTCGCTTGTCCCTCTCACCCTCATTCTCTCTCTCTCTCCCTCTCTCTCTTTCTCTCTGTCTCTCTGTCTCTCTCGGAGCCATCGGTTCCCTGGCATTGTCGCTTTTTCCATATACCCATCTCTCTTTTTCACTTCCCCGCCTCGTTCACGTTTAGTCGGTATTTGCCTGTCGAACGCAAACCGTTGGTCCCGATTGTAATTTTAGACAATAACAACCCGTACATGGCGCTGACGGCAGAGCGTATTAAACCGAAAAGTTTTTATCATTCCGTTGATTACATTTATCGTAAATTGATGGAAATGACTGTTCAAATTTATCGGCGAGTTTTTCATACGCGCGGGGCACATTATACATTGTTCGCGAACTCTATTATTCATAGAGAATGGACTGTTAACAGAGTTACATGACTCCATTTTGGCGTTACATGAAACATCGTTCCGTGTTACAAAGAGACCGTAATGACACGTCATGTATGTATAATCGTAGGCAGTAAAAGCGCGAAAAGGTCATAGTAATAACGTAACATGTCACGAATCAACTTTTTCCACGGAAGGGCCGTTTTGTTGTTTTACGACATTATCCGGCCGCTTTATTTTCGTGAAGCGCAGGCGAGTGTTTTCCCGCAGGCAGTTTTAACGCTCCCCATGACGGTACTCGAATGCGAATAACGGTAGAAGACCGCCTTGACTGACCGTAATTAGAGGCTTTCGTAAACTCTCGGCATCGCCGCGTCCTCTTATGCCGGACAACCGTTTCTCTCCCTCTCCCTCTCCCTCTCCCTCTCTCTCCCCCACTCTCTCTTCCCCTCCCTCTCTCTACTCGGAAATTAGACGAAAACCTAGTCCGGCGACGATGACAGTTTACACGCTTGAGTAAGCCTTCTCCACGTTTCGCTGCAATACCTATACATATTTGCACAAGGCAACTCCATATCTTTATGACTCTGCGTCCGATATCGGATCGATCCTCGTTAAGAACTTCTTCTTCGGCCACGCGATTACTTACTCCTTCAAATCGTAATGCGCAATAGAAAAGTTTAGGCTCGAGACACTTTTTTTGCCCGTCGATTTATTCCGTTAATTCCTCAGAGGCTATATTCGTTGTTGAAAAATGTCCTCTACGTGATCTCTCGAGCTCGCAGACTCTTTTTTCCTGTACTTCCCTGTCGCGGACTGCTGCTGCGACCGCTGTTGATGCGCGCGAAATACTAATCGAAGATTAGGATAAATGATCCGAAAGTAGAGAAACAGGCGGCTCAGTTAACGCGGCTCGCAAATTGAACGCAAAATTGATCGCGCGGCTCCCCAAAGCTTACGGCGCACACGAATATGCGTATCGTGTACGATAGTCGAATGAATCGGGAAGATTGTATTGTTACCTCACAACAGGGGAAAACTACGTGCGCGTACGTAGTCAAACGGATAAAGATTCGTTAATTTCGCGATAATATCATGGCGCAACTTTGTCGAGACAAAGCTGAGATTAGGATTAGTTTAATTAAGTGAGTGTAAAAATAAAAGGGTGGGTTAAAAACGTTTCCAGAAAGAATGCAGAACGGATGAGGAATCGGTAAGAGTTGTCGGCGCAAGGGTGGCGGCAATGAATTAAGAAATATTCCTTGAATGGGGTGAAAGTATGAACAGCGAGAAGAATGATAATCGTGGAGGCTGAAGGAGTGACAGGATGATAATGAGTAACGAGTAACGCGCATCCGAAGCGAGAGCGACGGAACCGTCCCGAGATTCGTCAAGTTAGGAAGAGGGGAGAGGAAATTCGTCCAGTGAGATTAAGAGGAAACTGGTACCGAAGGCAAAGTGCTTCCCTGAATGCGAAAGTTGCCAGAGTCTATTGGCGAAGACGTCTGACGATGCTGCCGTTCGGAAGGACAACGAGAATGGACCGTGAAGTGATTGTGCGCGAAGGAAATCGTAGGCACGTGTGACTCTTGGAAAGGATTGAGCGAACAATTAAGATGTACCCCGCGCCGGCGAGACACCCAGCCGCTCCCGTAAGTATTTCCATCTTCAATTTCACTTACCGTCACTAGCGCGCAAGACCTTCTTCCATTTTCTTCTCTCTTCTCTCTTGTCTGCTGTTGTCTCTTCTCTCTGCCAGTTTCTATACACGCCTTATATAGCCCAACGCACTTTTCTTTCCCGTAATTAAAATTCGCCCTGCACGACACTTTGACTCCACCACTCTGTGTATGCCGATAACGAGGATAGTTTTATATAAAACTTTATATAAAAATTGCGTGAATTTTCATCTTTGTATCTCGATCGTGAACTGTGAGAAAGGATAAAATTGTAGCCGTTGCTTCTCCTACCATTTTCTCAATATAGTGGATAAGGTGAGAAGCAAAATCATATATGGACTCTGGATGCGTGGTATTCGGTGCGTGTTGACACTTGCTCGTGCCTTGTAATTGCCCTCTGTCGCGGCCGAGAGCTCGTTTCGAGTCTGTGCTCTAATGTGCTTGGTCATGCGTGCTTTTTCTCAATTTCTTAATTCTGTAACTAACCCACCCACCCGCCTTGCGAGTTCTAGAGTCGTTTAGCGTACATATTCTTACCGGGCGGCTCTTACTCGACTGTCTCAATGCGGTCTTTTCATATCTATGATATTTTGCGTCTACTTCCAAGACTTTCTTCATACTTTTGCATTATTTAGCCTTCTTATTTGTGCCAAAAATCGATGGTCGGCGGATCGGATCGCCCTTTTGCTACCTGATAGGGGGTCGAAAATAACTCAGAGAGCCGTTTCCCGTTGGTCGAAATTCGCTTTAGTTTCGGAATTACAGCCAAAAAACCATCGAAAAAATAGGGTCGCGAAAATGGCGAAAAAATAAAAGTCTTTCGATTGACTTGTGCTTATGCATACCGAAAGAGAATCGAACGAGGATCACAAAAATCGAAATCGGAGCCTTCTAAGTGCAATAGTTCGTGAAATATGGCCAAAAATGTACTAAAAAATGGGTAAAAAATTGATATTTTGCCATCTGGACCGTGTACGAACACTTGAGAATCGATTTGTTCCACAATAGAATGAAAAAGGAGCAAAAGAGCTTTCCAAAAATCGCAGCCCGAGCCTTCTAAATGCAATAGTTTCGAAGTTGCAAGCAAAAATGTGCGTAAAAACGACGAAAAATGGACATTTCGTCGGTTCTTGGTCAAATGGCAGTTTCTGCCACAATTATTCCAATATAATACGACAGAGCAGTAAAATTAGTTAAAAAAATTGCATCCCGCGCTTTCAAAGTGTAATAGTTTCGGAGTTACGGTCAAGAAATGGTAAGGAATTAGAGACCTGAAATGTGTGGACCATTTCCAGAGCCTCCCCACCTTCCAGGATCGAGATACTAAGTTGAAAAATCACACAAATGCTCTTTTTTTTATCACAAGTTATCGAATGGCTCATCGAGAATGCTCTTTCATAGGACCAACGAATGTCGCAGCTGTGCGAGCCTCATGGAAAATATGAAATAAGTAGGGGAGAAATAATGGTCTAACCACATATTTCTTAGTTCGTAGGTCTTTCCGTCGTACCGTCCGTCTCGATATCGCGAATCACGTTACTAATTCAAAGAATGCTTCCCTGTCTTTAAGCCAGGCCTCCCTCGTGCGTAAGCGCACTCTTTTTATCCCTTCTTTGACTGCTAGTAATTTCACGCGTCGCATAACTTCAAAGTCCTTTATGCCGTAACGAGAGCAGCGGAAAGTTTGCTGACATACGAGACCGTTAGGAATGTAGAGATTATTTATAGCGCCACGAGTCAACGTTCAACAATCGTCCTTTTGAGTGACCGGCCATTGCCAATATCTTTAGCGGTACATGCAGTGCAAGCCGATCGTAATTCTTGCCCTCCTCCTCCGCCACATCTTCCCTGCCACTTCATTGTTCACAACATTCGTCAAATGTCAGTGATAAGATAGAATACGATAGAATATCTTTACCCCCACCCCCCGGGGTATCATACAATTGCGCGCAACCGAGAGAATTCGAACTCGGAACCACATTGATTATCGCGTCGAGATGCCAGATAAAAAGGCAAAGAGCGAGACACTCGAAAGAATAATCCCTCTTCTTCTTCTCCATTGTCTTTCTCTTTGTTCGGGCGTAAAGGAAGGAAATTGATTTGGAATGCGTATCAGGAATGATAGATGAGTGGCGATACGAGACTAGAGGGGGAGGGGTAGGCGTGTAGTCGTGATCTCTAGTAGGGGCCGTCGAGCAGCTCTCCGTCGCTGGTTGTCAAAGAAATTTTCGAATGACCACCGGCATTGTTGCGCTCCTAACTATGTAATCGGAACCGCGACGAAGAAAGATCACTCCTTTTCTTTTTGGCTTTGTTAACGAGCGTCGGCATACACCCCGACACAGGCATTATAACGCAGCTAGTAGCTGTGATATCGTGGCAATTGAAACTTGGTTGGGTTGCTGTAGTTGCGCAACTCTTTAATTTTCCACGCTTGTGGGAGTGGAAAACTGGCAAGGACGGAGGAGCTCTTTCTTTCTTTCTTTCTGCCCTCTACATTTCTCATCCTTCGCTCAGGGTCGACGCGTAACGTTGCCGATCGGCAACAATTGCGTCCTCCCATCTTGCATATACTTATACCCTTCGCTACGGTTCTGTCGAACGGAAGCCAAGGAGAGTTTCCCGGTCGAAGGATAGAGTAGACATTGGCCTCAAAGTCGATCAGCGCGTATGTCTCCTTATATTTCCAGCGGTAATTTTGCATTTCGAGCGTCGCCTCTCCCAGCGTGTCGAATTAAAAGCTGGATCGCACTGTAAAAATCATCTTCCACCATGGGTTCCTTTTTTTCCGCCTCGCGTAAAAGGGAGAAAAAATTCGTCGATGACAATCGCTGATCAAATTGCACGACGACTAATTGTTCGTCGTGTCGTTCGTCCCGCTTGGAATTGGAACGAGGAGCGAAAATTGAAATGCTTGCCGGAGGGCACGGTTGATTCTGAAAAAGAAAAAGTCAGGCGGGCACTTATATTGGACGGGACGATTGACAACGCGATTGGAACGGCAACAATGTAAAATTGATTATTAAAAATGGCACGTGAAAGGAGAGATAAAAGCTCTCTGATTGAAAGCCCCGGATAACAGGGGAGAATATTTACGTGTTATCGTCTCGCGGAAAACATAATGAAATCTCATTCGAGGCGCATCGCTTCTAGCCGAAAGGAATTTTTTATTCCGCGACCAAATGACACTCCGCTACGAAATCGTCCTCGATTAATTTCATTGGGCGTATCGCGCGATCATGCTCCTGCGATCGTGCTCCTGCGATGGCGCTCCTGCGATTTATGAAAAGGGACCGTGTCCCCGCGATGAAAACGCTCGAAAATCCCATGTAGGTCTTTCGCGAGCCAGCTTTTACTTCCTCTCGCTGAATAATGGAAACGTTCCAAACTTTTTACGGCCACTCCCGACTTCCTTGTCGCACCAGTTGAACATCCTGAAATTCTTACGACCTCTTTACGACGCAGGAACCCATAATTCAGTCTTTGTACTTACCTGGTCCAGACAAAAGTTTTCAACCGATTTCGAATACTTCCCTGCCTCTAAGTCAGTTTGGCAACCGCATGCTTCTTAATCATCCGACTTCTTCCCGCCCTCCGAATTCCTTCATTTTGGACTTTTTATTCCTCCCAACTGTCTTTCAGATCGGTTAATCGGGAAGCCGCTTAGTTATTTATGACATCCTCTCCTTTTTCTTCTACATTTTGATACTTTACCGTATGTCGTGTTACCGAGGAAACGAAGGATAAATCCTGATTGTTAACATTAATCGCTACCGACTAGAAATTTTGGCGATCTCACCGATTATTCCATCGCCACCCGCAGACATCCCGCGCCGGCTTACGTTTACCTATTTACACGCTACACTTTATTCCAGAACTCTGCTCAAACTTGTAATTACAGAAATGCCATTTCTCATTACCCGATGACAGAGTGGTATTAGCTATGGACTGATCGTCACCCTCGCTGCCCGCCTCCCCATCCCTCTACTGCCATCTCCCTCTTTCCCTCTACCTACATACTTTCGGCCTAATGTTTCGTTCGACTATTGTCATGCGGACGCTGACGACCGATGCCTCCAATCGTCACCAACTTTCTACCTGACCGAATTACCCTCCCTACTCGGTACTTTTTCATATTTTGTGTCAGCACTTGTTTATCCAAAACACGAGGGGAGGGAGTGAGAGGGAGAGGGGGAGAGAGAGGGAGAGCCAATTGGCGAACGCGTGTGTAGGTTCGCAGAGGCAGATGCCTCGAGGCTACGTATAGGTGCTGCACGCACAGGAAGACAGGAAAGCGGTGTTCAGTCTGCAACCCCCGTAATTGGTGGGTTTTAGCGGCATAATTCTTGGCCCGAGGGCATATCACGGGCCTATGGGCTTTAAGCCGGCGTCCGCACGGCGTCCGCACACGGGGTCCATTCGGGTGGTTGGTCACCCCCTACCATATACACATCGCCCTCTTTCCCCCTTTCTCTCGAGAGTCAGGGGTGCCGTCGCTCCTATCCTATACTCGACTGTTGGGATCCGTTAGGCTCCGGAGTTTGAGGGTAAGAACGGTATGACAAGCATTTGATGAGGGGACCAACGCCGCCCACTAAAATCCCAACCGACGGTTCCCAACCGATCACTCCCGACCGATGGCTCCCATGCTGAGTAAACTACCCGCCCACTTCTCTGCATTCTACATTCGTCGAGAATACTTGATTTTTATCCTTACCTCCCGATTAGCTCGTTTCACATTTTTTAATACGATCATTCAACAATTGACCTATGTACTCGGCATTTATGCTGTCGTTCCAAGGTCGAGGTTGATGTTCGTGCGTGGTTACCTGTCCGTCTGCTAGCTTGCCTATCTTCCTACCTGCCTACCTTCGTACCTGCCTACCTTCCCTCGTACCTACCCTCCTACCTAGCTATCTACCTAGCCAGCTGCCTGCCCGTCTGGCTGCTTTTGTCTTCGACGAGCGAGGGTCCAGAGAACGTGTCTCGCTTAGGCACGATTGATCACCACTGCCGACTGTGTCGAGATCGTCGCAACACTCTTGCCACACCGGGGAGTCACACAGTGTACCCTTACCAGTGACTCTCCGAGACTTTGCCGGGACGTAAACGGTTGCGCCGACGATATCAATCTGACCGAATCGAGAACCTCTGAACGGTTCTTGTTCAACATTTACATTTACATGTCGAACGAGAATCGACCCTTGGCTCTCCTCGTTGAAGGACGGCCCAGGAGATGGGGAAAGGTGGAGCTAGAAACATATAGACAGGCTCGAGTGACCGTCACTGTCGTTCGGGACGCACGAGTGTATTGTCAGTAATGCGGATCGATCGAAAGAATGCTCATCGCTTTCTTCCACGTCACTATCCCTTGTGGCACGTTCACGTTACAATCTTTTATTTCGACTCTGCTTGCCAAGTGAACACGGACGCGTATCACTAATTGCGAATAATAATTAAAAGTCGAAGAGTACATTGGGTAGGTAAGGAACGTTGGGCAACACCTTTTGCTAACGCAAACGTTCGCGTCTCGGTGACATTTACCGCATGCAGCATCCACTGGCATCGACCACGTGCTTGGTCGAACCGCATAGAAGACGCGTCTACGGTGCAACGCAATACCGATCAGGAATCAATCGGCTAAGTTTCACCTTTCTCCTTCATCCCTTACTCATCGCTGTATAATGGCTTCGAGACAGGTACCCATCCTCGTGACTCCTGGCTCAATATCCAGAAATAACCCAAATAATATGTAGGAGCTAAGGTGAAAATACCTTTCGATGTGTTCTCTTTTGTATTGCGCAGAGGAATTGCATGATTTGGGAACTGAGGGATGGGAGTCTTTTCTTACGCAGGTAAAACGCTCGAATACGCAAAGAATCTCAACGGGGGCAGATGCCTTTCGCGTGTGAATGTGGAAGGTACGTGGAAAGGGTGGGTAGGTTTGCGATTGATGCACCTGCACCAAAAACGATGTAACATCCATATCCTGCTCTGTCCACGGAGCGCGTCACTCTCTTCGTCATTCTCTTCGTCATTCTCTCGGTGATTCTCTCGGTGGCGTGATGTAAGGCTATGTTCTCTCGCCTTCCCTTCGCGTCGGTGCATTGTGCTCCCTGCCACGGAACATCTAACCTATAATAATCATGCCGATATACACACTTGGGGCGTAATGTTCGTCTCCCGTGCACGTACACGATCACGTTCTCCTATACTGCGACGAGGCTGGCGGTAAGACGGCCGCCAATCCGCCATTGCGACACGGACGTGAGGTTAGGCGGGAGAACGAGAAGCGAGGGATTATCTTCCTCCTCCTCGTCATCCTCGTCATCCTCCTAGTCGTTGTCGTCCGTCGTTGTCGTCCGACGTCCTTCGTCGTCGACAATAGTGTCGGCGTCAGTCGGTACGGTGTTTAACACGTCAAAATCGACAGTCAAAAATTTGGTACGCTGAGAAAACCACAATTATGTCAAACACTAAGGCAGTAACAATTGTCCACTCTTGCTTCTTCACTTTTACGAATCCCAATGACAGTTCCAACGACGCCCGCTTATGTTCGTTAATAACAAGTTATCTCGAGCGGACTTTGCTCCCTCCCTATATAGACAAGGGTCTACCGCTGCACACTTTGTTCGTGTTACCAGTTGAATCGCCCTATACCCCCTCGGGCAGCGAGACAAAGAACGCCATACCGATATTCGTCAAGGCATTTTATCTTTCGACATTGATTGAGCATACGCATCGCTTTGACGCATTCCAAGGTCTGGATCCACCTCTGCAACCTCTACGCCATCGTTCACCTTCGATCGGCTCTCCCTCTTCCTGCCTGTCTTCCTTCTGTACTTTCTCCCATTCGCATCGCGAAAGGAATCTGATACGACCGAATGAATAGTGTACGGGGGGAGATTTACGAATATCTATTGTCTCTGTCTTAATTAAACGGATAATGAAGTACGATGCAACTTCCGATTTATGCGAATAATTGACAAAAATATGTTTGGCGATCGTCGGGAGGTGAGAAGCGATAATGTCGTGCGAAACGGCAGCGGCAGATATATACATATAGGTGTCAACTTTGTCAAGGTAACGCTGTAGGCGATTAACTACGGTCTTCACTGATGCCGCTGCCTTTAGAGCTTTCCTCTTATAACTAGAGTTAATAAGCCCGTTTCCTTTTCTCCTCTTCCTCCTCCCGTTCCTCCCGATAGCGCGCCCCCTCGTCTCAGGGTCACTCCTCGACTTGACGCGGTGAGCCAATCGTTCTTCGATGCTCGCAAAAAGGTCGATCGGAAGGTTTTGTTCTCTCCGACGAACATCGATGAGCGATAACTATGCTTTTGGTAGCCACGCTTCTGGCACAGATGTGGCCCTTCGTACGCGTCATTACTCAATGGGACAATATAGGCGTACCTTCTTTCATTGAAAGACCCTGAGTAGTTAATTTTTCGATCGATGCCGGTATGCGCACGTATCAATTTTGCACTCGACTCGCGCCCGCTCTATTACATAGCCGCTTTCTTTCCTACTTCCTAGCAAGACCTCTACTACCCTTCGTCAGCTACATTTCGTTCTCGATGTAGTCCTGTTCATTGTTGTCTTGTCCTAATAGGACCCGCATAACCCGTCGTCAGAGGGCAGAGTTGAACAGCGTTGCCAAGTGTTCGACGATACTATACATATGTGTGGATTCAAAGGCAGGAGTGCGTTGGATGTCTTTGCGTATCAGTGAGAGGATCGCTCAAACGATCTACCTTCATCGACCGGAACGAATCCTCATTGACTTTGTTATCGTTGCGCCAACTGAAATAATTTAAAAAGACTAGTTCCATTCGTGTACTATACCCTCTGTCACTTCCGTCGCTCGTCCATCGACTGTATTTCGCGAGAAATTATTTAATAGCGGGTAGCTCGCCAAAGCAACTCTGCGCATTCTCGCGACCACTTTTATTCGTACCTTTATCAGAATCTATTCGATGAAATTATTTATGAAAGGAAATGCCGACTCTCGCTCTTGCAACTTATCTAGGCCGAGGATCCGCAGAGAAAAATGGAGGTCCGGTGCAACTTGGCATATCGAAGATAAGTTGGGGGTTAGAAAGTTTACGCTTTAACCTTCACGGTGGCTTCTTACGATACGTGCGAGTCGATCCTCGCGAAGCGGCTCGCTTACGTCATCCGATCGTTCGACTATATCTTCCTCCCCGACCCTTCGAAGAGCTATTACCTTATTTACGATTCGCATCGCCATTATCTCCTGGCAACAAAGTGAGCCAGCCGGTTTTTCGATACAGTCCTTCTGCGAACGCGCCCGCGCACTCACACGCACACACATGCCGGCACCGCGCGCCTTGGCTAAAGAGCGAGAAGGACAGTAGAATCTTTACGCGCGCGAGCGCCTCTTCTCCTTTCGCACCGGCACACGTTCATTGATGCGAGAGAGGGATAGGCTCAGACAATGAATAGAAATGATAGGGGTGAGAAGGTGGAGCACTTTTTCCCTCTCTCTTTCCGTTAGCATATACGTAATTGTCGACACGTTGTAATTGTCGAAGCGTAAGGTTTTGGGCTAGGATCGTTAATAACATTTCTCGATGCGAGGAGAAGGCTCTACCCTCAATCAAAGGGCTTAGGCACGGTCCGGCTTGAGAAAAGGTTCTGGCAGAGGTGCGAAAAGGTGATGAAAAATGAGATTTCTACATTCACACTGATCACAGGTCATTCGACCGCTCATCGGTCGCTCATCGGCCGCTGTTCTCGCATACCTGTCGTACGTGTGCGCCTCTCAACTCGCCCGATTCATTAAGCTCAAAGGGGAAAATCCGATAGTGGCATCAAAGAACGCTTAGAAAAAAGCCTCCGACAGGAGAATGCAGTAGCGTGATGTGATTAAAAAGAATTGCCGACGGCGTCTTGACGCAGCGTGTAAATCAAATTACACTCGATATTAAAATTTCAATCGACAGTTGTTCTTCGCAACATTTTCTCGCTCTCGCAAAATTGTAACCTGTGCTGCTTTTTTTTCCTGACGTGTTCAGCGTAAAGAGAAGTTTCTTTCCAGCGGTATCGACGTATTTACCCAAAGGCGAGGTTTCTTAAAGAACTGTCAAATACTCCAATGTTTTGGATTCAATCGCTTTCCCGAAATTATATGTGCCGGTAATAAAGGGACTATTCCGGGAAATATTCCTTCATAATTGAGACCGCTTGGCAAGGATCGAAATAAAGCAAAGATCTTTGGCAATATAAGCGGCGAATGATTCGGTTGAACCCAATGCCTCTAAATTCGGCCTGTGATTTATGTTTCTGTCCAAGTATTTATAAGTCGCAATTTACGTCACCCTCCGCGCTCGTCGCTTATTCGCTCCCATTAACTCGATACGCTGTTGTCATAATAGAGCGTAATAAGGTTCCAGTCGCAATTTCTTCTCGCCCTGGCGACAATTTCAGTTCGCCTTCGGCTCACGCCGACCGACAATACGTTTTTCCATTTCTGAGGAGTCTTTCGATTCAGCGGATTGACGGAGGGTTTGACACGGCGTAATGGAGCGCGTGGAATAGTTAGCGTTTCGTAAACGGTCTATTTAAATTGGTCGGTGTCAGCGAAGCGTTCGCCGTAAACGGCACCGATGTGACAACGGGAAAATTTTCATGAAAACGAGTGCACCGCAGCTCCTACCGGTGCGATTAAATATATACCGATTGGGCTGTAGCCGTATTCCCCTACCTACGTGTATACAGGCACACGTAGGTATATATATATATATATGAGCCAGAAAGACAGGGAGATATGCGTGAAAAGTGATAGCGGGTATATGCGCGGTAGTGCGCGAAGCTCATGTCCGCGCACACATCCACCGCGGGGTTAACCATCGGCACAACAACCTGTTCGATGACTGTTCCGTTTGATGATTGCAACAAGTGAGGCCCACCTTCGCCACCCCCCCTCCCCTCACTTCCACCTCCCCCCCACCCGTAGCACGCACGTACGGTCGCGCGCCCACACACACACACTCCCCACAATCCTGTTCTCAAACCATTTTATCACCGACAGCCACTCCCTGTTTCGAATTCAACAAGTGGCCAAATCATTCTCTGCGTGCCTACGAACCCTTCGAAAAAGTGGCATTTTCCAGCCTGTGGACAGTCATTGACCATTTAACGGTGGCCGAATACCTTCCGCGCGGATTAACCATTTTCTCACCGACGGTGAAACATACCTGTAACCGCGGTGCGCGTCCATCGCTCCGCTGCCTTCTGCTGATTTTGAGAAATATAAAAGGAAGGAAGTGCCGCGACAGCGGTGTCGCTTTCGATCACCCATTGAGATATCCTGCCTTTGCCGGCAGCCGATGCACAGCATAATCATTGCTGTCATCGGAAAGCTTTATTCTTTGCCCGTTAATTTTAATCGGTATCGGTGTGCAGTCGCCGAGTGCCAGCCGTCTCGGTGTATGTAGAGTAGAGAGGAGGGAGAAGATGGGAGGGCTGATTCAAGAGCTGCCTCGTGGACTCTCCGTTGAGGGTGGTTGGGACCAGGAGGTGGAGGAGGGGAAGGGGGCACACGCCAGCGAGCGGTACCTGGTGGAATGGGTCTCATTAAGGACGCCTTCATGGCCCTTCATCCTTGGCTCTTCAGGCCTCGGTTCTCTACCTCTGGCCCCCACGAGACGCTCGTCTTTTATACCTGCATGCCTTCTGCTCGCGTTTCCCCTTCTTCACGCTCCCTCCCCCCTCTCGTCCCTTCCCCCACGGCCGAAAGACGTTTTTGCCACCCTCTCTCGCTGTGTGCGCAGTTTCATGGGGTGCGTGGGCGTGCGGACCTTTGCCTGCGCCTTATGTGTTCGAAGGATCTTCGCTCCGAATGCTTGCCTGTCATCTTTCGCCTTAACCTCGTCACGATTTAGAGGCGTTTCCAAAATGAACCCGACCAAACCGAGCCGAGGGAATTGTGCGAATGTCGCTTGCCTTTTGCTTTTTGCCTTTCGCCTTCTCCTTCTCCTTCTCCTTCGCCTTCGCCTTCGCCTTCACCTTCGCCTTTCACCTTTCGACTTTCTACCTTCTGCCCTCCACCCTTAGACTCCCTTTATGGGAGAAGAAGGTTGTTTGAGCGAGTCGCTATCCTACCGCACTTTCTCTGAGGAATCGACTGACCGTCAGATTTTTATCTTTCGCGACCTTTAATTGCGACAGGTTGAGGACCTAATGAGGCGACACGAAAGCATTATCAAAATGACAGAGCGTGCGGTGAAAATAGCTATTTTCAGATTCGGTCGCAGACGATATTCGAGCAAAGTCTCTCATCTCTGATCGCAGCGGCACACTGTCGCGTATGCTAATCGAATTCGTCGACTTTATACTTACTTTTCTTGTTTCAGGGCGGCGGAGGAAGCGGCGGGGCTGCGGGAGGGCTGAAATTCACGGTGGCCGACACTTGCGAGAGGATCAAAGAGGAATTCAATTTCATCCAGCAACAGTATCACTCGTGAGTCTTCCTCCTTCTTGCTTCTCGACCCTATCCTCCCGCTCTCACCCTTTCGTAATTTCTTTGCCGCACTCGTGTTTCTTCAATTTTCCACGATTATTGACACTGCTGGGTATTACCTCCGCGCGTGCTTCTCCCTTTCTTTCCCTCCTCCCTTTCCCTCCTTCCGTTCCCTCCGTCCTTTCTTCCTTCCTCCCCTCATTTACTACGATGCCAAATTCGTTGTCGAAACTTGCCCTCGATCACACGATGTTGTTAAGCGGCATCAGTCCACTCCGGAAATTTGCTGTCAGCGACAAAGACAGAGGGAAGAGTAAGAATATTAATATAGTCTCGGTGTTTCGGTATTATATAGTGCAATCGAGGGCTCGTCGTTGCGCAGCGTAATCCCTTCCCTCCTTTTTCCTTCGGTCCGTCTTCCTCGTCGCTGTCATTCGAACACATTCCTATTCTGCCAACTTTTCTCTCCAGTATCGACGCACTTTTTCATCGTTCCGCATTGCTGGAAATTGTCGAAAGCAGAAGGATATCTTTAATAGAGCGACCAGTCGCTGTCATAACATCTTCCTCATCGGATGAATTACCTTTCTGTTCGATATTGACAAGAGGAGATAGCGACAAATTAACAAGTCTGACCCGCGTAAATTCGTTGTCACGCCACTTACTGTTAGAGAATATAGATTCAGTCGTATCATTGACTTTTCTTTCTTTTTTGGTTCGGTTCGCTGTCTAGTTAGACCGTTCTGCTGAGTTTCTACGCGTTGTAGTTCGTTGTAGTGCGTTGCAGTGAGTTGCAGCGTGTTTTACGTTCAGGGCTGCGACGTTGTCGGCCCCCCTTCTATTCCATCTCACAGTGTCACTCTATCAACCGCGCTCAACCAAGTCCTTTTGTATATTCCTTCTCGTTTCGCTCTTCCTTCCCGGGCGGGAACTCGATCTTACTTCGGAAGACGGCGGCGTGCTTCGACTCTCTTCCTCTTCCTCCTCCTCTTCCTCCTCCTCTTCCTCCTCCTCTTCCTCTTCCTCTTCTGCTCGACGGACGCTACCTCGTCCCGAAGGAGTAGCTGCTAGGGATGCCGTCGACGAATGTGGAGACTTTCTTATTCTCCCTCTACACCTTGTCTCAATCTCTCTCATTCTCTCTCTCTCTCTCTCTCTCTCTCTCGCGCGCGCGCACACACACACGAGCGAGAAGCGGGTCACGAATACGCTTAGAACGTGCATACGCAGGTCTAAAACACATAACGGCATCCGTGCAACACCCTCGACCAGCCCCTTTCCCCTCAACGCATGTCCGACACTCCTTCCATCCTCTCAATAGCTTTTCACTTTTTCAGGCTGAAACTCGAGTGCGAAAAACTGGCCAGCGAGAAGACCGAAATGCAGAGGCATTACGTTATGGTAAGGCACTTTGTAAGTTCATTTTGCTTTCTCTCTTTTCACTCTTCTCCTTAGAGCCATTGTGCTTCTTTTTATTCGTCATGTTTATTCCTACCCCTTTTCTTTCTCTCTTTCTCTCTCTCTTACACTATTTGACGCCATTCAGTCGAGAAATCGATACGTACCAAGCGAAATTGCGAAACAGAAAATTGATTAAAAAAAGGAAAAGTTCGGCAACAGTATGGTTCCGTAATGGGAGAGAATAGGCGAAATGAAAAGTATCGTTAGAGTTCTGGTGAAAGGGTGTGAAATGGGATGGAGGGGGAGTTGCGATAATCCGGGACAGCGAGTTCTCTCCCGGAAGAAAGAGTGGAGAGTCGCGGAATGAGATAGCTCAGTTTTATGTAAATATTCGCTACGTCGCGTAGGCACGAAGCAATCGTTGTAAATATTTATCACCGCGTTTTCGCGTGAGACTCTGTCGGGGCGAGTCGGAGTGTGAGAGGGACGGCGACAGAGGGAGGGTGGCCGAGGGAGGGTGGCGGAATGAGAAAAAGATGACGATAGAATCGGAGACCGATATGGACACGGCTGCGGGGCCATAGGATGAAAAGATCGCTATTAAATCGAGAAATCTTTGTTATTATTCGCGGAGAGGGAAACGCTATCGATATTGTGTTCTCGCTTCATATTGCCGGCTCTTCGATTTAGTTTCCATCAGCGCGATGGCAATTAGCCCGACCGACCGTGCTAATCGTATCGTCATCGGTAAGAAGCTTAACTTGGACTTACCTATATTAAACTCCAACATTCATCTAGATCAAAGTATTTGCCGTTACGGTTACCTTTTACTACCACCTATCTTTATTCACTTATTTCTAAGATTTGTAAATTCCTCATCGATAATCGGACGATTTTCGCCGTATTATTGAGAGTTTTGCGCAACGTTCTGTTTAACGGCATAATGGGGATGAAACTGTTGTCGGCGGGTTGGGTGGGTTTGATTCTAGGATCGCTTTGACTAGAACGCGCGCTGGCCCCGGGAGCGTTGCTCCGGAAATTGAATGCTTCGAATGAAATATTGGCAGAGGTGGATTTCTCCTGCGGGTGGGGGCGGGGGGAGGGCATAGAAAAAGTGACGCGTCCCGAGCCAATCTGGCGTACGGAGGGAGCTGCCATCTTCGATTCACGGCCTGACACGGGGGTGCGAAAAGAAGCGGCTCGTTTCCATTATCGGGAAGGGACGGTAACGAAGCTGAGGAGTTTATTTGCCCGATACAAATCGGGCCTAATTCGTCGAGGGGAAATCTTATCGAGATAAGAGAAACCTTTTTTCAAATTTTTCTTTCGACCGACGAAGAGTCGGCACGAAGGAGAGTGGGAGGAGAGGCTCGATCGATGGGGCGATTATTGATTCGACGATTAATAACGGTGTCTCTCTTTGATCGGCGAGGTGGGCGATGAATCCCCACGAAGCGCGGCTCGCAGATCCTACATCAGCGACAGCTGTACGTTTGATCGTAATTGTCGTGAACTATACCATCTCTGTAAACTGCTACACCGATGTGACACCGTGCAAGCAACCAAGCAGTAAGCTGGGCCGAGTGGATAGGGGGTTGAGGGTGCCGGAGGGAATGGATAAGGGGTGGTTGGAGGTGACAGAGGGGTTGATGGGGGTTGGGAGTTGAGCCGGTAATCGATATCTCCAAAGTAAACGAAGGGAGAGAGTCGGCGGGCGGGAGGGAGGGAGGGAGGGAGGGAGGGTGGTAGCGAGAGAGAGAGTGAGAGAGAGAGGCAGACAGACAGACAAAGAGGGGACTGGGTGACGGGCAAGTGTGTGCTGCGGGGAGAATGAGAAGGGAACAGTGTCGGAGAGAGGTGTGCGGCGGGACGAGGGAGAAACATGGCGTGGTACCAGAGGAGACGCAGGGAAGAGGAAGTTGGACAGAGATCGAGAGACAGTTTGCTGGAGAAAGAAAGAAGGAGAGGGAGGGAGCGGGCGCTAGAGAGCGAGAGCGAGAGAGAGAAAGGGTGAGAGAGAGTGGGGTGGGGAGATATGGAGGGAGGGAAAGGAAGCGAGAGAACTAGAGAGGAGTGGGCAGGAGGAATTAGAGACAGAGAGAGGGAGGGAGAGAGAGAGAGAGAGAGAGAGAGAGAAATTGATGTCGAGGGTTTGTCAACCAGCGGCAAGTATTATATGTATATACGTAGAGACGAATATGTATCGGTGTTGGAGTAGTTGGTAGGTCCGTATAGGCGCGTATATGCCCGCGCAAACCTATATGCGCGCACACTGCGAAACATGCCTCTGATATTCTAATTCCACCCTCGTGTATCCTCCCCGACCGTCCTCACCACCTATACACCCGCCACGATTTTCATTAGGGTAACGCGTTGCGTAAATCCGCCCGCTGTTTCACTTTATTTTCTCTCCCCCCCCCCCCCCCCCCCCCGTTTTTTTTACTCCCATTCCGTCTCCTTCCACTTCTTTGAGCCTCTTCCATTTCTCCGTTCGATTCCCGTTTTCCAAATCGTTGCCATCGTTGGATTATTCTTATCCTATATCCCTCCGAACGGAGCGGCGGCTTAGCGACTTTTCAAATTTCCTCGGGACATTAAAAATACAGTCGGCGGGTCAGACATGCGAATGAGAGGGTGGCGAAAGTGTTTGGCAAAAGTTGATATCCCTTCTATCGGAGTAGGAGACGGCACGCGGTCAAACTTGATTTTTATTGGCGAAGCGTCGCGCGGCTAAATTAATTCTCTGAAGTGTGGCTTAAACGAGATCGCCGTGAGACCGTCGTCGTCGGCGTCGGCAGCGTCGTCGTCGTCGTCGTCATCAAGTTCTCTCCCTCTTGGCTTTCCGCACTTCTCCTTTCCCGGCATCTCGTTGCCCCCGCACATTATTTCGTTTCTCACCTTCGAAAATAAACGAGAGAAAAAGAATACTGCGCCCGTTGCCGTACGTCTGGGTCGTTAAAAAATTAATTTGACTTCCAATACATGAATTTAATGATCGGTACGGAGCGAAATGGAGTCTACCGGTCGGCGAACGACAGTGGAAAATGAAAGAGACCTTGTCGAAAACAGGCGAGGGCGTTGCAATTTTTCCTCCTCTTTTCCTCCGCTCCCCTCACCCCATCCTTTTTCACCCTTTCCCGACCCCACGCCACTCACCTCTCTCGCTCTCAGAAAGAAGACCTTTTCCAATTACCTATGTTTCTTTTATATCTAATTTTTTCCCGATACAACAAATTAAACGTTACTCGCATCCCCTGGGCACGTTTTTTCATTACTTTTAGACTCTTCCATTTCAGTTTGTCGCAAGCAGATTTTTCTCTCTATACGGCTAGATTCCTCTGCCTTTCTCACTCTGTCAAAATGGTGTTTCACTTTGGCTGATGTTCGCATACGCGATTAATGTCGGCGCGACTCACTGATTAGCCGTGAATTATCGATGGAAACCGCCTTGAAATCTTACAATGATTAGGGTGTGAGGGCAGCGATGGCGGTGGTGGAGAACCGAAATGAGAAACGATGCGAGAGAAGGGAAAAGCATGAAATCGGTATATAGTGTCAGTGGAACAAGATGGGAAATGAATGCTGATAAAGAAGGCGAGAGGCAGACTAAGTGTGGGCATGTGTCTGTGTGCGTGCATTTGTGGGAGCGAGAGAGAGGGGGGGGGGGGGGGCGAGAAGGAGAGGTGAGGGGGGGGGGGGCGAAGATGAAAAGAGAATGGGAGAGTTGGCTCAATCACCCTATCAAAGGCTTGCTACTAAAAGATCCATATCGAATAACCGGAGGGGGTGAAATTATCGGTACAACCCCTATTATTGAGTCTGCGAGGCACGTGAAAATAGAAAGAGGCGAGAGGCGGAGATGAGATCGATACGACCCTCTGCCACTGAGAGTCTCTCTTCATCCGATTATCGACTTGAGCCGTCCAACTCTTTTCCTCACATTTCGAACTTTCGAACGAACCAATATACGCTCGGTAACGTGAGCAAGGAGCGCTTTGCACCCTCGATCAAATTAATTCCTTACGAGGGGACGTGACTATCCTTGCTCTACGAGTTTCGAGCGACAATCTAGCTACCTATCTACTTGGCGGCTAGCTCTTACCCCGACCATTTTTTTCCCCATTACCGGAAACGCATCTTCCCAGAATTCGATAGTCAAGTTTCGAACTTGAGGGAGACGAGGCTGAAGCGATTGGCCGACTTAACCGTTCCCTCGCTGCCACCCGTAATAAGTTATTCGTCTGTCGGCCGATGTTGTCATTCCCTCTGAGATCGCGGTTATAGAGTGCATTATTAATCTGGTATATTTCCGTGACCGATGCTATCGATCTCTCTCCTATCTGTCGGCCGAGGGTGGTAGATGTATATGCCTTCTCTCTGCGAGCGGAGCCAGAGAGCAAGCCTCCCTCCAATGTCTGTCTGTCTGTCTGCCCGTCTCTGTCTCTGTCTCTGCTTCTATCTCTGTTTCTGTCTCTGATTCTGTCTCTCTTTGGCTCCCTGAGTGGGGCGCGCGCGCTTCCTCCCTCATTCCTCCCTCATTCCTCCCTCCGTTGAAGCCATTCGTCCCGGAACGAGCGGCTAAAGGCGGACACGCAGTGCTAAGCGACAGCCACTAACCGATTTACGATCGCGCAAGCGCGCCCACCAATCGTACGGTCCGATGCACTTTAGTGAAACACTGGCCGGATCGAAGAGACAGCCAGGCGAGGAGGCAACCCACCTCTCTCTCTTTTCCCGCTCAACTTCTTCTTCTTCTGCTTCTGCTTCTGCTTCTGCTTCTGCTTCTGCTTCTGCTTCTGCTTCGTCTTCGTCTTCGTCTTCTTCTTCTTCTTCTTCTTCCTCTTCCTCTTCTTCCTCTTCCTCTTCCTCTTTTTCTTTCCCTTCATTCGCAACAGTGACACACTGGCTCTAGGCATTTGCCTCTACGTAGACAGTTACGTATTATCGGAACGTGCGGTCATTCTTTCTCGGCTGCGATTAAGCACTATTCCCGGCGTGATCTTAAAGAAAGCGTTCAACGCGAACGAGTGTTTTCGAAGAAAGTAACGTGCACTCGCTCGGTAAGGGGGGGGGGGGGGGTATCGCCTCTCTCTTCGACTCTGGTAGAAATAAACTGGAACATGGATCCCGTGCCAAAAGGATAGAAGTGCTCGCTTGATTCGTCCCGTCGTTCGTGGGAGAACGACGTAATGATCCTTTTCTTTCTTCATTGCCGCGCGAAGGGAGGGAGAGTTTCGCCTTACTTCATCCCCTCCACTTTCTTCCTGCCTTTCCTACCTCCCATCCTCCTTTACTCCTAATTTACACGAGGAGCCTATAATACTTATTAAACGTTTAATCAATCGATCGTTTTTTCCTATCTTCGATTAGACGTGCGGCAATACTTTAAATTATCCGCTTTAAGAGAATCGAGAATTCCAGTGTCGCTTCTGTTACGACAACTTTCTCAACGAAGACACGACGGTACGAATGTAAAGCTTCTTTGTAACACATTAGCCGTTGAATCTCGTATCCGATCATCTTAAATTCCGTTTGGGAAATAGCGTTTTCACTGAGGAACGCATTTTAAAGAAGTTTTCGAGCCTGTTTAAAATGCACCGCCAACTCTAACAAAGTTTCGCTACAACGCGGTTAGCGATAATCCTCTCGAACATGTTGGGATACACGTTATACATTTCCTCTCTCGCTCTCTCCCTCTCTCTCCTTCTCTCTCTTCCCCTTTACATTCCATCCTTTCCCCTCTTACCTGCTCTGCCGCACAATGACACACTCGGTTAAATAGCCCGTGCAAAAATGACCTTCCCCTCAATTTCGAATTATCCAGCAATTAGCGCAATTGCCAAGTCAGGCTAGAGACAGGGAGAAAATAATGTGTACAACGTAGACATTAATAACCTCTCCTCGTCTAGCATGTCGCAAAGAGTCTTGACGTCCATTAAAGTGAATGATCTTTCTGTTTCAGTATTACGAGATGTCCTACGGTCTCAACGTCGAGATGCACAAGCAGGTAAGTCACAAATCTTATATACTTCGTCTAAGTGCGTTTTTCGATAAATTAGTCTGGAAAAAGCGGCGGGGGAAGAAATATCGTTTCAAGTAGCTGCTAGCCGCAACGTCTATCCTTTCGGTCATTCCTTCGTTGCTTGCTTAACCATTCGCCAGATTTATCACTACAGCATTGATATGTATGAGTGACGGTAGGTGTGTTTGAAAAAACTACACGCTGATACGTCTGCTACTGCATTTCGCAGCATGATTTGCACATTTTTCGTTGTAGCTTTGAAACTATCGCACTTAGAAGGCTCCGCTTGCGATTTTTGTGATCCTCGTTCGGTTCTCTTTCAGTATGCATAAGCACATGTCGATCGAAAGACTTTCATTTTTTCGCCATTTTCGCGACCCCATTTTTTCGATGGTTTTTTGGCTGTAACTCCGAAACTAATGCGAATTTCGACCAACGGCAAACGGCTCTCTGAGTTATATTTGACCCCCTAGCAGGTAGCAAAAGGGCTATCCGATCCGCCGACCTTCGATTTTTCGCAAAAATGAAAAGGGCCTAACCCCTTAGAAAATTCGCGATTTTTTAAATCGCCTGTAACTTTTGAACGGGCGATCAAAACCTATGATAATTATACATTTTCTTGAAGCTTTTGACGCGTACTTTAAGATAGGATCATCAGCGAAAGTCGATCTTTAAAAAAATTTTTATTCACCTCCGAAAAATGGCTGTATCCTCGAAACTATTGAGAATTCGGAACTTTGCTTGCGACCAACTTTCAGGGCGAGTTAAAATCTATGGGATAGGGTACTTAAAAATCAATTCTAAGACCAAACATTTTTTCGCATTTTCCGCCGATTTTAAGGTCCTATCACCTTTCAATAGGTCCAAATAGTGCCAAAGTACCTTCCATTGCTCGCTCAGTCCCATAGTAAAAGGATGCGGTGGTCAAACGTACTGCAAATATGGGCTAAGACACGCATTTGTGGCCTAAAACGCCCCACAAGACGCTAATCACCAGCAATTATGACACATTACACGTAAAACAGTGCAAAGTAACGTAAAATAGTGTAAAAGTATAAGGAAAGTCAAGACCAAGAAACACAAAGCGGTCAAACATACTCTAAATTGGGGTAAATTTGCCACTTTGATAGTTGAAACAGCTCAAAAAGCGGACATAACCAACACTTATTAGATATAACAATGTAAAGTGGTGTCAAGTAGTGTAAAGTAATGGAAAATAATGCAAAAGTATGAAGAAAGTCTCGCAAGTAGACGTAAAATATGATAGATATGAAAAGACGGTATTGAGATAGTCGAGTAAGATTCGCCCGGTAAGAATATGTACGGCAAACGACTCTAGAACTCACAAGGCGGGTGGGTGGGTTAGTTAGTAGAGTACTTGGCTCATAAGGCAACGGACCCGGGCTCGATTCCCGTCTCGGTAGAGAAATTGAGAAAAAAAAGCACGCTTGAGTGAGCACGGTAGAGCGCCGACTCGAAATCGGCTCGTGCCAGTGCGAGTGGCACCCGGCAGAGGCCAAAGACAAGCAGTGTCAACACGCACCACATACCACGCGTATCGGGTCCATATATTATTTTGCTCCTCACCTCAGCCACAGAAATTCTCCAATACTCATTTTTCGACCATTTAGAGAGCTACTTCAAATAATTCTATCCTTATCTTATCTTACATATTCGGGCTACATACAAATGGTATATGGTTCATACAATATTTTGATATTTTCTCTTTTGCCAATACGGTCTCGATTGGGCTATTAGATGAAAGCCAATGTGTTCATTAAGTTCAAAGCGTTACAATGGTCTCAATGGATCGGGCACGTACAGTTTGAGAACGGGACAGAGGGAAAGATTTAGTGAGAGAAATCGATTTCTTCTAACCGACCAACCCTCCATTGTCCTCATAATTGTCGGCATAATTGTTGGCACGCGCAAACTCCTTCAAGATCTCTCAAAGCGGGTGGATGTAAACTCGAAATAATCTTGGCTTCGGCACGGGGAGCTGATATTCATTAGCATTAGCGGCCAATCATTTCTCACCCTTGTACCCGGGGGCGGCGCTTAATGGGGTGCGAGTCGGTACTGAGAAAGCGATGAGCGTGCGGCAGCCAGAGAATGGGAAACTGGGGGAGAGTCTAGTGGTTCGGCTCTATCGGTTAAGGCTTTTCCTTTCCGGGGGTGTTAATTTCCTCGGTAGCCAGAATTTTCGAGAGTCTTCTTTTAATCGGCCTCACCGACCCAGACGGGATGAAGCTCCGCCAAAGCCCAGCCATCCTATATGGATCGCCAGTGCGAAGGGTGAGGAGGAATTGCTTGCTGCGCGTGTCCTTCTGTTTGCTAATTGACGGATAGAGGGAAAATAAAAATAAGATTGGGGAAACGGGAAGCTGCCGGTGGTCTCCCCGTCCTAGCCACCGTTCTAGTTGTCCTAGTCGTGCTAGTCGTCTTTCTCGCCGACGCCGACGCCGCCGCCGTCGTCGTCGTCGTGGTAGTCGTAGTCGTCGGGAAATCAATCCCCTCGGGGGCAGGAGCGTCGACAAATTGCACCAAGGTAATGTAACGCCGCGGCTATCACCTCGTCCCCCTCCTCTCTCCCGCTCCCCCCACTCCCTCCCCTTGCCGTTGCCACTACTTCTACTAATACTGGCACAGCAGCAGCACTCCCACGCAGTTGCTTCCCACCGCTTCGCGTCGCCTCTTGCTCGTCCTCCTCTCGTTCCTCTTCTCGTTCCTCCTCTCGCTCCTCGACCGTTTGACGTTAATTGGACGAGAAATGAAAAGTTATTGGCTTCTCGCGGCTCTGCTAATTAACCGTAATAATATCGTTTTGATACCGAGGCACCGACGGTTTGCAAGAGGCGCCTATCTTTGCCTTTGATTATGGGTTACGTTCAGCCCGTCTTTCGGCAGATCTAACCGTCATTCGCAAAGGAGACATAGAAAAAAGTGAGAGCAAAACTTGGCACGATCTGAAATAAATATTTGATCGCATTTCTCTCTCCTCTGCTTCTCTCTCCCTTCCTCGCGATGGAGTTTTACTTACCTACTTAAAAGTTACCTCTTTCAATAGAGGGTCGACATCGATCCGATTCTTTCTTCGAAAATATTTATTGTTTTCGGCATTCTGCCAATTTTCCGGATTCGGCCCGCGTCCGGTTGTCTCTGGCACTTGACCGGCTTTCAACTGGCGAGCTTCAATTCGAGCCACGCATCAAAACAATCTTCTCCTACGAACTCGCTACCTTTTCTTTACCCTTTTTAACTGGAACGGGAGAAGGGTAAAGGTGTAACTGGCGTGACGTTCCTTTTCTATCGAGCTGGCGTCGGGGTGCCGTCGGGGTGCCGTCGAGGTGCCGTCGAGGTGCCGTGGAGGTGCCGTCTAGCTGCGTCTTGATGGTTGCGCACCTCCTACTGCACCTCCTACCGCAGCTCGTAGCAGCCGACATTTGCCTCTCACCCTACCGTCAGAAGGCCAGAGCCACCACTTTACCACTCGCTACTCGACTAACTCGAATTTGCTGGCAACGTCCCAGTTTTAGGCCCTCTCCTTCTACCTTCCATTCACTCGCCCGCTTGCCCTCGCCACGCCGTTTTCGGGCCTCTCTTACTCTCGATTTCCGTTAATGATCCACCACCAGAGCCACCGCCGTCGCCACCGCCGCCAACTCCTCCTACTTCTCCGCAGAGACCTTGAAACGGCCGTCGTCTCGCTGCTACCGGCTAAACTTGAACGGAAAATCTTACCGTACCGATCTACCGTATCTGACAGTAACCCTTTGCTATATCTATTCCAGCACGATCCCCTGCCTTATTCTACATATTACAGTGGGAAATGTTAGAGACTATATTTAGGAAGAGGGTAAAAAATAGAAGAAATGTAGAAAAAGTATAATGCTGGTTGGACGGTAAACTTTAATCGAGGAGCCGAACTCTATTTCTCGGACTGTAGTACTTTAATTTGATTCGCATACACTCCTTGCGCGCACTGGCAGGGTCGCCCTTCGGAAAAATAACTTCCATCCTAGTTCATCCCACTATTCAGCGCCTATAACCACGAATTAAAGAAGACGTGGTTGAGCTCACGGTGGAGTCTAATTTAAGAGGGGAAATGAAAAACGCTTTAATTACCCCGATCTCTATGGAAGAGTGACGCGTACTGAGAGCGATGGCCGTGGAATGGCCGTGGGATGGCCGAGAGCTGAGCGAAAGCTGAGCAAAAGCTGGCCAAAAGCTGGAGAGAAGGCGAAGGAAAGATGTTTTCTCCCTTCTCCGTTTAGCTGTCAACCTAGCAACTAGAGGATCCGCGTAACGCGCTACGGTTACGATAGCCTCCCTCCCTCCCTCCCTCTCTCCATCTATCTACCTTGACGCCACACTGAAGCCAGATTAATTGCCCGAACGATTTTGTTGACACTTTGATTTTCCTGCTCTTTTCCATCGGAGGCGCCCGGCGAACTTGTCATATACGTGAACGCGTCGATCCACGCACTGACGCTCTCACGCACGCACGCACGCACGCATGTACGAGCGGACGAACGAGCAGAGAAGGTACGCACACGATTGACGATTTCCATGGAAAATGAGATTTTCCACTCGGCATCGGCGATTAAAAGGGAAAAAAAGGAAACGTGTGACAGGGAAGGACGGAGGAGAGATTGCAAAAAACAAGCTCGTCGGGCGTGCAAAAGAAAAATAGGAAAGAAAGGGCATGGCGCGGGATAAAAGCAAGGCCGTTGCTGTACTGCGCGGCGGTTGACTGAAGGTAGAAGGTGGGAGAGGAATTGAGAGAGAGAATCGGAGTAGGATGGGAGGGAGGGGGTGGGTCAGGCGAGGCCGGTGTGAGGAGAAAAATCGCACAACGACGTGACTGCCACCGTCCCGCTGTTACCTTCTAACATTCTAGACGCGGCCTCTTCGCTGGCTTAGATCACTGTCCTAACTGTCAGAATTCATCGATCGCGACTGAAGAGGGGGCGCGTGCCGCCCTACGCCCTTGATAACGCTTATCGCTTAATTGAAAGCCGAGCTTTTGCCTAGCTTTCGTTCAGCTTTCATTCATTTTTCAGCCGGCAGCCAACCGACTGACCGGTAATCGTATGAACGCGTTACCTTCCATTTAGCTACGATCAAGCTGCGATCAGGCTGCGATCAAGCCACCGCTTTCCATCGAGCTTTTCATTCGCGGAAGTAAAGGGAGAAGTAGGAAGGGTTTCCTTACGGATTCCGAGCTTTCAAAAGAATGACTGGAAGGAATTGCCGTTGTCATTGGCCGCCGTTGCGGAGCGTCTATCGGCGCTGTTAGTCGATACGAGAGTAACTACCATTTCCCATCGCAAGTATGCCCGGCACCCGATAAAAAATGTGCAGGCTGACCAATTGCATATAACTCACCCTGCCTTTCCAGTTCTTCCTGCCTCCATGCATACACGCGTCTATCTATCCGGACCCACCGTCTCTCTTTCTCTCTCTCTCTCCCTCGCTCTCTCGCTGTCTGTTCCTGCATTTCGTTTCTCTTCCTCTTCCTGTCCCTCTCCCTCCCCCTCTGCCTCACCCTCCTCTTTTCTCGTTCGCCATCCCTCTCGGAGGCTAGTCGGGGACGCTTTTCCAGCACTCTCTCTTCCATACAAACATGTACGCGCTTACGATCGCTCGTACACGCGTGGTAGAGACGCACACCTCTCTGCATACACGTAACGGGGGTCGCGTATTCGAGTTCTTTTATTTGGCCCTGCGGGGATAGCAGAGGGTTGAGTTGAGCGAGCGAAGCGAGGGTGCGGTGGGCTGGGGGCGATGACATCGATTTTTTACCCGTTGCTAATCTCAATGTTACCTCCGTCCCCTCCTCCTCCTCCACCTCTACCTCTACCTCCACCTCTGCCTCTACCTCTGCCTCCCTCATCCCTCACCCGACGGCCGCCTCTCACTCCGTTCGACCACCTCCGCTCTCTTCTCTACCTCACCTCCATCGCCTCTGCTGCTGCCTCTGCGTCCTCCTCCTCATACTCGACAACCACCACCACCACCACCACCGCCGCCGCCGCCGCCACCACCGCCGCCGCCACCACCACCGCTGCCGCCCGCAGTACCACTACCCCCCCGCTTCAACCCTCTTTCGCCCTCCCCCTCCCACTTGGACCATCCGTTCTGCGGGAAAACGTGCATGTGCATCGGGCACATTCGAGAAGGAATAACCATTTTTTCGTGCCGGACAACACTTGCGCCGCCGCGTGAACCCCCCCTCCCCCATCTCTCCCTCTCTCCCACTCGACACTGTCTCCCACCTCTTTTCATTTTTTTCCCGACGAAGCCCAGCCATCTCTCCTTTTTTTCTTTCGGTTTGCCACCCCCCCTGCCATGGCGCGGGGTCGGGCCGCGCACCCTCCTCCCTGCCCACCTCCCGCCTCGGCCGAACGGCGAAATCGAACTGACATGGACGTAGCAGTTTTCCATCTTTCTGTCTCCCGAGGGAACGGTGACATTTTTTCGCATTTTAAGTTTTAGATTTAGCCATGCCAGCAGGGCTCCTACGTCTCTATCGCGATTCTCGCCATGGCGAGAAAATGAAAGGCAAAGGATTCGCGCGGTAGGATTTATGTCGGCTCGCGCCTACGTCGATTGCCCGGGCAAACGTTAAATATCGTGACCGCTACTCTCGAGTATCTCGTCCTTCCTCTACTTACAATTAGTCATATCTGTACGAAGTATGTAACAGTGAGGAGCGAAAATCACCGTTTCCCGAATCTACGTACCTATAAGGTGACATTATCGCGCATTCTTTCGGATAGTTCTCTACCTGACTGCGGTAAAGTTCCTGTACTTTCGTACGAGAATTGCTTTTCGAATATCCAATGGCTATAAAAATGAATGAATTGAAATCGATCGCTCATAATGGTAGTAGTAAAAGTAGTGGTAGTTGTGCCGCATAAGGGCAATAAGTGCGGAGAGCAACGGGTGGTTCACGTGTACGCAGAGAGAGCACGTGTCAGCCGCTTATCGACTAGCTAATGAAATGTTTTTTTTTTTTTTGTGACAAGTCATACGTACGTAGAGGTTGCCATCTAATCGCGCACCTTCGCCGAATGTTTCAGACGGAGATAGCGAAGAGGCTGAACGCGATAATCGTCCAGGTACTACCGTTTCTGGCGCAAGAGGTGAGTCTTTGTCTTTCTGGCTGGCACGCGTGCCGCACAGTGAGACACTGTCGAGTGTGACGACGACGCGATAATGATAGCATGGCTTGCAGCATCAGCAGCAGGTGGCCAATGCTGTCGAGAGGGCGAAGCAAGTGACGATGTCGGAATTGAACGCTATTATCGGGGTGAGTTTTCTATTATTTTGCTTTCCCTTTTCTTCCTCGCTGTTGGCCGTCGTCGTCGTCGTCGTCGTCGTCGTCGCCGTCGTCGTCGAACTAGTTTTAGCGGTAGTCGTTATGGTTATCAAGATTGCGGGAGAATATCTTATAAAATGAAATAAACAATGGACAATTCGGTGTGTGTTGCAGCAACAGCAGCAACAGGGGCTTCAGCAGTTACTGGTGAGTAAGATTAGGTTAGATGGGTTCGAAATGTTTGGAGTATAGACGGAGGCGTAGAGTGAGGGTAGGTAGATCGGATGGGTATGTCGTCTAGGTAGGTAGATTGGATAGGTAGGTCGGATGGTTGGATGTTGGGATGTTTCAGCAACAGATCCACGCACAGCAGCTGCCGCACGGTGCGGTCGTCGGAGGTCTTCCGCCAGGAGGTCTGTTAGGGTTCGCGGGTGCGGCGGCGGCAGCGGCCGCTGCCGGCGTCCCGCCTCACCTGGCACCGCCACCCCATCCTGCCGCCGCCGCTGCCGCCGCCGCCGTTCAGGCACAGGCACAAGCTCTCCTCAAGCCATCGGATCTGCAGCAGCATCGGTCCGCCGCCGAGACGCCGGAGGATCGCAAGCCCATTGCCCTCAACGACGAGAGACTCAGGCGATCCGTCTCGCCGCCTGACAAATTTCGCACCCGCACCCCTGATCTGGAGAACGACACCAAGAGGCGGAAGGAGGAGAAGCTCGGACACGTGAGTAAACTCTTATAATCTCAATCTTAGCCATTCTTTGCTCTTTAAGAAGTCGCGAACGCTCGACTTCCCATTCTCTGTCAGTCCGCCAGCAGCGACGCCCTCGAACATCCGTGGAAAACAGATTCTTTTGTCAGGATCGCGGCAACAAAGTACGCGACCTCGGCAGCGTACGGTCGAGAAGTCGGCGGCGAGCGGGTAGGTAGGTTGGTTGGTTGGTTGGTTGGGAGGGTGGGTGGGTGGTGAGCGGGCAGAACGAGGGTGACGAGAGGGTGGCAAAAGGATCGCAAGTGGACGGGGAGAGGTGGGGATAACGGTGCTGCTGGCAAAGGGGGTTGGGGCGTATAATTAAAAACTGTGAAAACAGGCGACCCGCTCGACGGAGCAGCAGCAGCGGTGGTAGTAGCGGTAGTAGTAGTAGTAGCAATAGCGGCAGCAGCAGTATCAGCAGCACAAGCAGCAGTAGCAGCAGCAGCTAGGCAGAGTGAGGGTTGGAGAAGGCGTGCGATCCCACTAAAAATTGGATTATTTTTCTGAGCTGCTCCTTTTCCTTCCTTTGCACCTTGTTCATCCGTCTCCCTCTCGGTCGGCCGGTTTTCCCAGCAGTGGCCCTCCTCTTCTCCGCTCCTACTTCTCGACGATTAAAATGCTCTTTTGGCGAGCGCGCGCAGCTCGCAGCGCGGCTCCTAGCAGGGCTCGTAGCACGGCTCGCTGGTGTCGGCCTCTCTTTTACCGTCAACTCCGCCGTTTCTCGTTGCTTCAAACGTGACGCGTTGCATAATGCCCGACGCGGAACAAACGGGTGGCTGGCGGGGTGCTGGCGGGGTGTTGGCGGGGCGCTGGCGGAGCGCACGCCGGCCAAATGCGAGAACGAGCGTTAGAAATCTCGGTGAAACGATTTTCTCCCTTCCTCCGCATCAACCTCCGCCTTCAGCTCCGCATTCACCTCCACCTCCGCCTTCACCTCCGCCTCACACCAGACATCCTTCTCGCTCCCGGTCCCCACTGCTCCCTATGCCCTTACTTGCCTCTGCCTTTGTACCGCCGGCACGAGATCATGCAAATTAAAACGGCTTCTACGCTTCAGCCCCGGGAACCCTATTTTCCACGAAAAAGCGAATCGAATCGCAAACTATGTATCCGTCTCTTTCTCTTCAACGATCGTTTCACGCCTATGCCTACAGCCTAATGCGTCGTTCAATGCCTTCCTTACAGTCGCCAAAAATATCTCGAGCGAACGACACCTAGACTCGGTCATTTTGCTCCGCTAAACGTTCGACCCGATTCTAGCTCGAGTAACGATCAAAATCGCTTCGCGTCGTGGGCATTGCATAGACAATATCATTAGTTGCGCACTTTCAAACTTTTCTTTCACATTCAGATTGGACTTTGTTTGAAGTTGAGACAGGGAGAGAGGATTCCGTCATCGGGTCGAATTCGCGAATGGGCGATAGGAGTAGCATTACCTCGCGCCTCCTTCACGTTCAACCGCATATCCGTAGATACATAGATACATAGATACATAGATACGTATATCGTATGAAAGGAGTGTACATTGCTCGAGATCTCGTCGTGTCATCATATTCTAGCGGAAGAGTCGCCGCGATTAGAGGGGGTTTACCAATACCAGGGCATTCGGCCCATTCGGGATGAACTGGCCCTCCCCACTGACGCAGAAATACAGGCAGAAATAGACGCAGACCTAACCCACCCCTAATCGGGAGAAATTCGAGTAGCGACTACTCTCGCAAGTACGGTCGCTGGTGGGCGGCTTTCGTGCGTCCCCGTCCTGAGTTTGAATACCGGATTGACACAGTTATTGACGTTATAAGTGCCTCGCGATATTCTACCGGCGTGAGGGCCTCTTCTGCCTTTTTCAAACTTCCCTCCGTACATTCATAGCGGCCGAATGGATTTTTGAGCGAGGGCCTGCCATAATAGCGAGCGCATCCATCGACTATCCGAAGAGTCCTACACTTGTCTTATACTATTCCCTGACGACACTTCGGAGAATTCGTCGGCCAGGATAATGGGAGCAATATTTCCTTCGACAGAATTCGACAGACGTCGACAGAAACGCGGTATCCCTCGTATCTTACTTACATCCTTTAGCAAGGAACGATCAGCTCGTCGACGATTACGTAGGTGTGCCTCGATTGGCGCGTCTCATCGCCTTCTATCCAATAGGCGAATGCATCGTTCCTCTTCTCGCGCGAATAAGCGCGAATATACGGAAGATCGCGGCCATGTGCTGTAACGCCGCGTTCTCTGCGTGTAAGCTGGTGACGTAGACATATATAGCTCGGCGAAGGGAGAAGGATATAACCGGAAATGAGTTCTCGCGTGTCCACGCTTGGCTCTTGGAACTACTATTCCTCCACCTCTTACTCCTTTCTGCCCCCACTGCCTTACCCGCGCCTGTCTGCCTGCCGTGCTTCCTTCCTTCCTTCCTTCCTCCCTCCCGCCCTCCCATCATCCCATCCTCCCATCTCACCTACCACCCCACCCCCCTTTCAACCCCACCGACTGGGGATTAGTCGTACTTCTCCGTCTCCGCTATTCTCCGTCGTTTCTCGCGATTTTCTCTACTTCCTCCGTCGCCTCCTTCCCCCTCGCCCTCCTACACAATTCGCGGGAAAGCATTAATCAAAGGAGCAGCGGCGCACCCTTTTACCGCTACGACGAATGATGAAGGCAGTAGGTTTGCACGCGCAACTGTATCATCGGAACAAACTAATGTTGCGCGGTCTAACGTGGCAACCCTGCCACTCGAATTCATTGTCGATGGCGTTCGTTCATTACAATTCGCCCCCCCCCCCCCTACAATACTGCTAAATGTCCATAGATCGTTATGAAAGAGCTGCTTTTTGTCGGGTAGTCAAAGGGCGGTCGTTTCCGGGTGACAATGAATTAATCAGTAGTTTGGTCAGCGAAGGACGAAAGTTGGTAAAAGCGAGGAAAGATCAATGGCCGACGGGGCTGCCTTTATCGAAAGATCGACTCGACTCGTTGTCAGCGGAGATGAGAAACATGTCGCGATAGAACTAACCCATGCCAGGGACGAATATCGTCAGCTCTCTGATTTATTTGACTGACGATTCAACGAAAGACGAACGGAATGCTGGCTGAATTGTCTCAGTATTGTAGAAGCATGGTAAGGTTACGCTTCTTGCTCCTACGCTAGCAGTGAACCGTATTCATTGTCAATATGTATGCGGCCGTTTGCGCTCCGTCGCACACCATCTCTTCCCGGATATATCCTGCCTATATATTTGTGTATGTGTGTGTGTGTGCGCGCGCGCGCGCGCGGGTATGTATATACATTCGCTGTTTCTCCTAGCTGGAAGCCGATGATTGCGCCTACGATTTACCCCTGAATTTCTGACACCGAATTTACCTTGTCGCTGCTAATAACATTTAACGTGCATCTTACCAACAGGTTCGCCGCCATATGCCATAATATACCCCCAACTTCTTTGGCCTTTCTTCACATTTTTCAGTTAAAACTATTATCGTTACTTACAACTCAGGTTTCCGACAATTTCAAAGCATTTCCAGTAACAAAAATTTGACCCAGACGCATTGAGCGATTGTGTGCTGGACAGGAGTAAGAGGATAGAATTTTCTATGGAAGGGAAAAGTAGCGGGGCGGTTGATTTATTGCTGAAGCAGAGTTATCGTGTCGTTAAATTAATGCTGACGTAACGGATTTAGCGGCGTATTAACATTTGCGCATGCTATTGGCAAATATAAACGACGATAGAAGCGCGCGCGCGCGCGCGGTATAGGCCGAATAGGCGAGAGATAGGGAAATTAGCTTGCGTTCACGATATATTCTGTATACGCTTTGAATTAGTCGAACGGGGCAATGAAATCGGAATAAGGTTAGCCACTTTCTCGATATAAAAACAATCGACGGCAGTTAGTGGGACTCCACTTTACATTTTCCGCCAACTTTTAGCCAACTTATTGAAGGTGAGAATGTTGGCGGTTCCGGCGACTGCGACGACTACGACTACCGCCACGATTACGACGAGAACGACACGAGTGCCCACATCGTTCTCGCCGCAGAAAGAAAAAAGTAAAACTGCATCAAGTTCTCGATTTCTTTGCCGAAGCAATTAATTAGCGCGGTAAACGAGTATCGCAGCTAACGTAAAACATTGCGTCGCAAAGTTCTTTATTGTTTCCGAGTAAGACGAGCGTGATTCCCGTTATTTCAATTACAAGTATTTGGAAAATTGATCGCGCGGGAACTGTAGTTACTGTCCCTGACTGCCGGCCTGCCGACCTTGTTCACGGTCAAGGCTTGGCATCGACGGAAAGAGATTCTAGCAACATATCGAGACCCTAAGAAGAACAGTACGTATACTTTGTATCTCTAGCAGATTACATGTACAGCCCTACCGTTACACGTACGCGAGCGTGTAGTAGACCTGTAGATTCGTCTGGTGGGAATCGAGATGGTGTGAGGCTCGATGGTAGAGGTGGACGTGTAGGGGGGGGGGGGGAGTAGGAGTTGCCAGTAGAGGGAGGACGGGGATGGTTGAATTTTTCATCTGACCACGTCGAACCAATTAAAGCGGACCACGGTACCCACCTCTACCTCCAACCTCTTCCACTTTTTTCGTTCTCTCTTTATTTCCGGCCCGCGTGCTGGCCTTTATCCATCCTCTACTACCCTCCCAACCTCTGTAGATCTCTCTCTTTCTTCCCGTGCTTTTATATTGCGTGCGTCTACACACACATCCCACTTGCATGTACATACATACATATATATACAGATATATGTATATATATATATGCGATATATATATATATCGCATTCGGTCGCAGCAATTCGTCTCTCTTCCACCGGTGCTTGCGCCCCTCTGTAGTTTTGTCTCGCTCACTCACTCACTCGGTCGTTCGCTCGTTCGTTCGTTCGTTCGTTCGTTGGTTCGGTCGGTCGGTCGGTCGGTCGGTCGGTCTCGCGGCCCTTCGCTCTGCTCGGCGTCCTCAGTTTGGTCGCCTCTCTACCTCCACCTCTGCCTCCACCTCCGCCTCCACCTCTACCTCCACCAGCACACCCCCTCACCTCCGCCAGTACCATCACCGCCTCCACCTGCTCGTTTATCCTCGTCCTTCCCATCCTACTGTTTTCTCGTTCGCTCGCTCACTCCCGTGCGGCGGCAACTCGTTGGATTTTTTCGCGTCACGAGGCGGTGTAATTTATTTGGCTGAGCTAGGTACCCGCGGAGGAGGTGGTCGGCGGGTGGCACGGTGGGCCGTCAGGGTGGCTACAGGTAGACTAGAAGGAAGCGAAGGACGCGGGTAGAGAGGTAGATAGTAACGTAGGTGGGTAGGTAGGTGGGTGGATGGGTGGATGGATAGGTGGCAGAGGTGAGGCGGCACGGAGGCGGAGGTGACGCGGCTAGAATGAGAGTCCGAGGGATGGGCAGGGGGTGGTTTCAGTTTATTTTGTGGGTCCTAGCTACCCGCCCGCTCGTCACTGTCCAACCCCGTTCGCTGCTCGACGTGCTCTCTCCCCCCACTCGCTCCGACGTTCTCGTTTTTTTCCGTTTTGTACCTAGTCTCCTTCTACAGCCATCCCCTGACCAACTCCCTACGTATCGATGTATATGCGTCGGCGAAGGTACATAATAGGAGCGTATGTACGTCTAGTCTGTGTATGCGATACGCATACATAAGTGCGTAACGGCATCCGCGCCGTTGAGCCGAACGCGTTCGCGTCCGCGTCCGCGTCACTCTATCCACCTATGTAGAGACGTATGCGCCTGCACTCTGTTCGTTCGGCGAGCGGTAACGTCGATATATAATATTTTCGGCGAGGGGTGAGAAGGAGAGAGGGGCGGAAAAAGTCGAAACTTCCTGATGGATCTGCTCCTGCATTTTTCGATTACTTGGCCCGAAACGATTTTTTGCCAGAGTTTTCCCTCGGCCTCCAGCTCTCTCGGCCCTCTAGCTCGCTCTGGCCACCTGTCTCACCTGTCAGCTCTCGACGAAAACGTCGCTCCTCCGCTTCGAAATGGAACAGTGGTCCTCGGCGTTATTCGGCGGGGAGGAGGAATTCGGTTGGCTTTGCGAACTCGAACTCTTTCCTCCACCGTTCGTTTTTGGCGCGCCGGCCGGACGATTAAACTGGAGGCACGAGTGCCTCGCGCCACCTTTCTTCCCTCGCCGCTCTCTATTCTCCCTTCCCTCCTCTCTCTCCTCTCCCCTCTCTCCTCTCTACTATCTGCTATCTGCTCTCCACTCTTTACTCACTACATACGCTCGACGCTCGTCATTCGACAAAAGAAGCTCGCTCCGGTGCGCAAACCTCCGATGGATTTTCACAGCGCCGACGAATTTTTCTCACTGACGTCAAAGCCCAGACTCGCATACTCGGCGTTGGCCAATTCGTCGAGTGAGCCGGGGTCACAAAGACGATTAATAGGGAGGGGAGGTAACGAAGGGAGTGGGGGGAGTCTTCTGTTTTGTAGCGGGAGGCGAGCGGCGTTATTTTTCCGCCCTCTTAACTCGTTGCCGTCCGGAAATGCAATCGATTTGTTCTCCGGTAATAGGCTTCTTTTGTTGCCTCTCCGCACTCGGTCACTCACTCGGTCACTCATTCGGTCACTCATTCGGTCGCTCATTCGGTCGCTCATTTATTAACGAGGCGGGATCTGGCCGAGCGTTAAAATATAGCTGAGAAGCGTTGTTACGCCGCGAATCTCGCCGTGAATATAAATGTTCCGCCGAGAAAATAGGTCAATAACCGTCGTATATTAGCGAGCAACACAGCTGCAGTAGGCGTAATGGCGCTGGAACGCCGTTGTCTCTTAGCGAGCTCAGTTAGAATCGGTCCATCATTGTCGATCCTTTTGAAGAAGGCGCGCTAGGTTCGATCGATTAGATAACCATAGCTTCGCCGAAAGCGTGCAATTCTTGTCCGACGGAATGTATCGTTTAGAGTGGCGCCGCTTCTAAAGAGCGAGCGGTAGCTAAAGAGCTCTTTACTCATCGTTAGAATAATGAAAAGTGCTCCCGTAAGGATCCCTCATCCATCATCCGTTCACGCGTCATTTCTCATTGGTGTCGCGCGTTACCATCTATAGATGGTACCAGCTGGAAAGCTGCTTCTCTTGCGCATATCTTATGCATATCTTGTGCATATCTTGTGGATATCTTGTGCCCGCTTAAACCTCAAATATATATCAGACTGCTGTAGTACGGTTACCGAATGACACCCTCCGAAAAATTAGTTTCAAACTTTCGTAAGCGCGGATATCCCTTCTTGCGAAAAGTGGTTGTCCGTTAAATCAGACAAGGACGCCTCGAACGACATCCACATCCCGCTAAATATCGCAAACACCGTTCGTATAGGTCACACGTTAATCGACCTCACCTCGATCGCCCCTTACTAATTTAATCTGACGCTCGCCATACTATTATTACTTTTTCACCCGTAAGCCTAACACCGTCGATATCACGAGGTGGATTCTCGTTACAAAACGCTCCAAGACTTGAGTCTTTCCCCCTACATCGAGCCTCCCTTCCCTTCTCTCAGTCCCGCTCTCTTTTTCTCCGCCGAGCACCCCTTGCCAAAAGATACCGAATTGTCGGGCAGTCGTCTTCACGTTTTCTACACAGTGGCATAGAACTTTCAAATTATGACGTCACACCAAACTTCCGTGCTCGCCAAGTTTTTGCTCTCTCGCTCATCCGGCGCAGCGCTCTTCTTCGAGTCGAAAGATTTCTCTTATCATGGAACTTGTCCTGGGATCGTGGCCGGTAGGAAGTGGGAGTAAGCGATTAATCGATTAATTACTGAATTAATTAGGTGGACGGGAGCTTGGGATCCGACGCTGTACGATGTTGCGATCGGCGATGCTGGCTGGCGTAGCCATACTCAGAGATAGCCCCGATGATGTATATAGATCGAGATATCTCCGCGTGATGGAAAGCCAGGTACCGGAGGCGGTGATACTTTTCGGGGAAAAAAAGCTCGCCTCCCCGGCCGTTCCGGCGCGCACCACTCTGCCTCTCTGCCTCTCTGCCTCTCTCTCTCTCTCTCTCTCTCTCTCTCTCTCTCTCTCTGTCTGTCAGTGCATACGCGACCGTTCGTTCGGCTAAAAACGATGAGAGGCAAAAAGGAAAAGAGCGCGGGGTAAAGGGAAGGGTGACAGGGAAAATGAAAAAGAGAGCTCGCGAGAGTGAGTCGGCGAGGAGAAAAAAGCTCGCCGAGGGAGATGCCGAGTGGAGGATGGCGCGAAAGCGGGAGGAGGGGGAGGGGGAAGGAAGCTCGAAGGAAGGAGGAGGAGGAGAGGTGGGGTGTGGGAGGGAGAAGAATTGCAGTGCCGCTTTTGGAAAGGTTCGGGCTCGCGCGCGCTCCGAACACGAACTCGGGCAGAGGCAGCCCCGAAAGCAGCGGGGGGGATAGTGGAAAGGGTAAACACGTTGGCCCACGAGGGAGGGAGCGCGCGCGCGCGACCATCTAGTACAATCTACCCTCTCGCTCGCTCACTTTCTCGGCTCGCCTAGTCCTGCCGTCGGAGGTGAGGAGGTGAGGAGGTGAGGAGGGCGAGGAGGGTGAGGACGGCGAGAGGGAGAGAAGGCGAGAATGGAGAAAGAGAGAGTAGCCTTAGGTGTATTGCTGCACTGTCGCGGCACCTTCGAACACGCTCTCTCGCCCACACTGACACACAGAACCGCGACGCGCAGGTTACATGAACACGTCGTCCTACGAACGTCTATACGGACGCTTATATGGACGCCTATACGTTCCTTCCTTCGTTCCTTCCTTCGCTTCGCGTTTGCCTCGCGCTTCCCTCGCGCTTCCCTCGTGCTTCCCTCGCATCGCGCTTCCGCCTCACATAGACGAAACACTTCGGATATATAAAGCGGAAATTCGAGGTGTGTACGTGGTTGGAAGTGTATCTGCTGCTGCTGCTGCTGCTAGGGCCTTGGGGGTTTCAGAGAGAGAGAGAGAGAGAGAGAGAGAGAGAGAGAGAGAATTGCTACTCCCGCCACTCTAGTATCCCTAACTCTCTCTCTCGCTCTCTCTCTCTGGAGTCGGTGGTAGTGGTAATAGTAGTGGTAGTGGCAGCGGTGGCGGCGACGGCGACAGAGGCAGCGGTGGAGAGGTAGCGGTGGAGAGAGGAGGCAGGGTTGAACCAGTCGAGGCGATGGAAGAGCGACTGCGGGGAGATTCGGGAGAGGAAAGGGTGGTGCGCAGGGTGGTATGATGACAAAACATTCGCTCTGAGCTTCCGCAAGGGGTCTCTCGTGGTACGGGGACAAGGGAGGGTGGTGAGAAGGATGAGCGAGGGAGAGAAAGAGAGAGAGAGAGAGAGAGAGAGAGAGGGCAGGTGTGTGGGGTCGGAGGGTGGGAGGGATGACAGCGACAGTAGGGTGTGCGGTGTGACGGTAAGAGAGGAAGAGAAGAGTAGAGAAGAGAAGAGGAGGGGTGAGCGGGTGAGCGGGTGGAGGTTAGGTTCGAGGCTGCTTGACGGTGTGTCAGGGATGGCGTTGGGTGGGTAGCGGTGGCGAGCGCGCGCGAGTGCGCGGGGTTAGTCGCGGGGGTGGCCGCGGGAGGGTCGGTGGGTGGGTCGGTGGCAGGCTCGGTGTAGGGAAACGTGAGCGCCAGGCGGAAAGAGACCCAACCTCCTCCCACCCACGCTCTTTCACCACCAGCCACCCTTCCCCAAGCCCTACCATCCCACCGCTGCTGTAAGCGAGGTGAGCTTGCACCATTCGCACGTGTGTGTCTCAGAGGGGTGTATGCGTGTGCGTACGTGCGACCCCTATAAGTGTGTATCCTTCAACGAGGGACTGCGGTGTGCGTCTCTCTATACGATATCTCTGCTTCTCTTCTATTCTCTCTCTCTCTCTTTCTCTCTCTGCTAGCTGCCGCTTGTTCCCTCCCTCGCTGTCAGTAGAGGGATGTATTTGTGTAGTAGGATGCCAGAGAAAGACGGAGAGCGATGAGAGGGAAAAGGTTGGTGGCAGAAGGCGGAGGAGAGGGGTGGGCTGTGGGGTGGCGGGGGAGGCGGTTTATATCCATCATTTTGTATTTCTCGCAGACATAAAAATCTATACCATCTACCCGGCCACCCACCGCGGGTACCTCCGCGTCCCTTCGACGAACGACCAACGTTTCACCAGGCACACCGCGTCGTCGCTACTTCTCCTCCTCCTCCTCCTCCTCCGGCACCTCCTCCGCCTCTTCCGCCTCCTCTTGCTCCTGCTCCACCGCCATCTCCTCTTTCCCCGCCACGAGGCAGCTACCCTCTCGCCCCGTCAGTCCCTGGGCCCCTTCTGGCGGATTGAAAGGCTGGTTGCGCGAAGCCGCCGCCACCTCCACCTCCACCGCCACCTCCACCTCTGCCTCCACCTCCACCGCCACCATCTAGCTCTCTTTTATCCAACGGTAGGTGGGGGTGCAAATATCGTATTTATTGTATGACGGGTCCGCATATCCCGAGCTAACGCCTCCTGTCAACTTACCCCTCCCACAGGCTGCTGCCCCCTCCTTCGAAGCTTCTCTCCTCTCCTTTCCTCTCCTTTTCCCTAGCACAGGCGGGAGCAGCCTTTTCAGCACTCCCTCTCTCCTCTGCCCTCGTCCCTCGCCCGAGGATACATGCGATGCGCAGGATATCGCACCTTCCGAGAATCCTTCTTCTCGCTCTTTGTAACGCCTACTCGCGCGCGCACCCTATTCTCCTATCTCGATAGGAGTCCTCGGACAGGAGCGTGGCAAAGGGCCGCTTAAGAGGACGCGCTACTTCACCGCACCGAGCGCAACAAGAAGGAAAGACAACGGCGACAACGATCATGCGTTTTCCTTTGTGAGCGGATAGTCGCTAGCCGGAGCGAGGAAAGGATAAAGGGCGACGGAGAGGGTAGGGTGTGGAGGTCAAAGCGAAAAGAGGCGAGAAGAGGCGAGAAGAGGCGAGAAACAGTGAAATCGAGTTATCGGCTACCCCGACTCTTCTCTTGCCCTCGAAGGGCGTCGGGTAATTCTGAATAACGCCCATAGAGGAACAAATGATTAAGGCACCATCGCGACTATTGTCCGCCTCTCACTCTCTACATGAGCCCCTCTAACCTTCTTTCAGCAAACTTCTCTCAATGTATCAAAGTCTGTGAGAGTGGACTCGCGTACTCGCTCATCCTCAAGCCCAAATCTCTCTATTGTTTCAGGCAGTAGAATAATTGTAGAAACGTAAGCTGTATGTAATGAGGGATCCACATTTTTTCATCCGAAAGCATAGAGGTAGCATAGAGAGTTTTGCGGTAGCGGTCGTAAATTGTTATGTTGCGGATGGAAGACGAAGGTCAGCGTAGTAGAGGAGTAGAATGAATACACACGACACGACACGAGACGGTGACTGTGACTGAGGTTCCGCAGATACCGATCGAGATATGCATGCCGGTTCTGCATTCTGGATCCGGATCGCAGCCTGGAATAGAAATGACAGGGAGCGCCGTAAAAGTTAAATTGCGGAGGTACTTTCTCGCGCTCTGCCTTTTCCCAACCTCCTACTATCCTTCCTCCCACTTCTTCCTTCCTTCCACCGTTCCCCCCTTCGCCCTGTTTTTCGCTTCGCCCACAGACCCATTGGGCTTACACGCGTAACACGACGTTAGCCCATCGAAGACGTTACCCAACTTGCAGTTTTCCCTCCTCTCACACCCGCAGTAATAATTCTGACGCAGCTCTTAAAGGGAAAGCGACGATAAAAGTTTCCTCTTCTCCACCCTCTAATGTAACTTGAATTATTTCCCCGCAACCGTCGCGCGGAGATCTATTGTTAGTCCGATGAGGTGAATAGTAAATTTTATTGATTTCGAGGATAGAGCGGACCGCGTAACATAAACTGTTTTTCGATTAATTTACGCCCCCGAAACTTTTGTCGATTCCGTTCTGAAACTGTCCAATCTCTTTCTCCCTCTCGGACGTAGGGACAACAATTAACGAATTGTTCTTCGACGCGACAAGAAAGCAGGAGGGAGAGGATGAGGAGGAAGAGAGGGTGGGTATGATGGTGACGGCTCGATGGTGATGGTGGTGGTGGTGGTGGTGGTGGTGGTGGTGGTGTGAAGAGTGTACCCTTGAAAGGGTGCGCGGTACAAACGGTGCGGTGGAAAGGATGCGGTGGGAAGGCTGGGAGAGGGTGCGGTGAAAAAGGAGCGTGGGGAAAGGGCGAGTGAAGATAGGAAACGGAGGAACTGAGTGAGAGAAGAGGTGGCGAGGTAAAAGGGTCGCGGCTGCAATGAGCCGAGCTTCCACGCTTCCCCTAATTACATTTTCATACGAACCGTTTTCCCCTTTATTTTCTCCTCTGCCCTGCGACCATTTTTCCCGAGTCCAAGCGAGCTTTTCCCAACTTCTCCTCTCTCTCGCTCTCTCTCTCTCGTTTTCATTGCTCCGCTGTCTTTGTTTCCAGCTTTCTTCCTCTTCTCGAGCGCCGCCGTCTACGCCGTCGTCGTCGTCGTCGTCGTCGTCGTCGTCGTCGTCGTCGTCGTCGTCGTCGTCGCCACGGCCGCCGACGCTACCGTCCCGTTTCTCTCCTTTACTGGAAAAACGCTTTAATACGTTTCAGCGCTGCTACACGCATGAGAAGGGAAGGAGAGAGGGAAAAGTATCGCGTCCTTATAATGAGGAAAGGTGCGTAGATTTGATCGTTGAGACCTTGGTTAGCACATCGAATTCAGTATGGCTATCCTCGTTTCTTGACGAACGCTTTTACCACTCTAAACTCGAAAGATTTGCGAGTCGCGGAGCAAGGAAGATGGAGGCGTTCGATATATTATTAACAGGGGGAGACCGAGAGAAAGAGAAATAGAGAGAGAGAGAGAGGGAGGGAGAGAGAAAGAGAGAAAAGACAGGTTTCTCGGCTGTCCTCGTTACGAGGCTCCGATACGGATACGACGCAGATATTATCTCGAGTACTTTTCATTATATCCCTTACTCCCTGGCAACTCTCGCACTCCCCTTTTCCCCGTCTCCGTCTCCGTCTCCGTCTCCTCTCCTCACCCCCGATGTCTTCCTCCCTCTCAGCTAGCTTGCCTCCTCCATTGTTCTCTGTGTCTACAATCGTTTTTACCAGGGCGAACCTAGCCTTCCGTGGCCTTTCGTCAACGTCGGCTCCTCCACCCTCCCTCTCTCCTCCCTCCCCCCTCCCTCCACCCGCTCTCCACCCACCCACGTCTCCGGCACTCCTGTCCCACTACTACCGTTTCTCCCTCCGCTATATCTTCTTCATCCGAGATAATCGCTTTAATACGTTTCCACCGCGTTTCTGCTTCGAGACATAAAAGGAGTTGTCTCGTAAAAGTTACGAGAGACAATGCTTCTCCTGCCCCTTCGGTTACCTCTTCGGTTACCCCTTCTGTCGCACCCCCCACTCTCTCGGGCCCTCAGTCGGAAAAATGTAAAGGGCGAGGAGGAGTTTTGAAGCGCACCGAGCCGTTTCGTCGTCGTTACTGACTATTGCTGCTGTTGTTGTTGCGGCTGCTGCTGCTGCTGCTGCTGCTGCTGTTGCTATTAAAGTTACTGCTATTATCCGTCATCGAAGAGCAGCCTACTTACTTCGCATGGCAGCGTACATTCTGAAACTTATTTGAAATGTCCAGAAATTTTGGACAAGTTTCCTGAGTCGGAGAAGAATTTTCTTTTTCTCTCCTCCTCGTACGTTTGTTTACGAAGGACTTAAACCGGGCGGTTAGCTTGGGAGAAGAGGAGAGAGGCATGAAGAGTGGTGGGTGGAGGGCTCGGTGGGATAGCACCGGCCTTCGAACGAGGGTGAGAGTGAGAGAGAGAGAGAGAGAGAGGGAGAGGACAGCGAAAGAGAAAAATAGGAAATGGGAGTGGTGGCGAGGAGGAAGGGAAGCCGAAGCTGAAGCCGAAGCCGAAGCAGCAGCGGTGAATGGGTGGCAGCGTCGCCTGTACCGGAGGGCGGTAGGGAGGAGAGGAGGGGCGAGAAAAAAAGGAATTCGAGGATTCTCGAGGCGAAGAGTCGAGTGGTTGGGTGGTCGAATAATAGAGCTGCCCTTAATACCGTCATCCCCGCTACGCTGGGTTAAACGAGGGAAGAAACCGACGGAGGAAGCCGAGGGCGGTGCAGAAGGGTGGAGGAGAGGGGAGGGGGATGGATCGCTTGGATGAGAGGACGGAGGGTGCGAGGCTGTTGGAAAGAAGAAGAAGAAGAAGAAGATGGAATAGGAGTAAGAGTAGGAGAAGGAAGAGAGATAGAAAGAGAGTGAGTTGCTGCTGCTGCGGCGGCGGCGGCGGCGGTGGTGGCGGTGGTGGTGGCGGCGACGACGACGACGACGGCGACGGCGACGACGACGGCGACAGCGACGGCGGCCTCCGCAAGAAGACGAGAGAGAGAGGGAGTAAGAGAGGGCAGAGACAGCGGAAGAGCGGGACTGGGTACGGCCAGAAACGGTATAGAAGGGATGATAACATTTGTATCATATTTAACGGTAGAACGAGCAGGTTAAGGGGTGGAAGACACCCTCCACCTCCTTCTTTGCTCTCTCCTCTCCCACCATCGTTCACCCTAGGACTTGCACGTCCCTCCCTTTCGGCCCCTCACCCTCCTTCTGATCCTCCTCCGCCCACTTCTCTCCACTTCGTACTTCTCCACCCTCGAGCGCCCTCCGCCGCCCGAGTAATACCACTGAAATCAATACCACCACACTGCCTTCTATTTACCCAGGCTCATCGTCCGTACACAAATTTATTGCGTGTCCCTAGCAAGCCGCGTGCCGTACCCTATACCCTATACCCTATGCCGTGCTCCTATTACGTAGAAGGATATGTGTTTTATAGGTGCCTATATAAATAAGTTGGATGGGCGGCAGGCTCCCGTCAGTGTGCTCTCGCACACTCTGCGCTCTCGGCTTACGTGTCCGGAAAGCGGAAGTGGAAATCGCTTGTTTTACGATGAGCGCAGGAATCCGTTTGAGACGACGGCGTTCCTGCGCACAATTATCTTTCGATTGGCCGAGAGTGTACCGCTTCTAAGACTAGAAAAAGCAGCGAATAGTGCACCGCTGCTGTCGTCTATTAGTAGTAGACGACTCGTAGTAGCCTCGCGGTATGGTCTCGTGATGAGCCGCGCACACGATATTACGTAATTAGAGCCTAGCGGCGGTATCGCGTGCCTGGTTTGGAGTATATTATGCGCTTTTCGGCATCGACAAAGCTGGGAGGAGGGAGGAGGTAGAAGGGGGGAGGGAGGATCGGAGAAGCCCGAGCGTAACGAGCAACGAGTTGCTCCTCCAAGTTAGGGGAGCGACGAATAAACGATAACGCTGCCGACTCATTTATTAATTAGACTTTTAGTCGCACACCTACTTCCCTAGCCGTATTAGCTTGTCGCCTAAAGGGCAGCTTGCGCGGCCAGGCTAACTGCTATCAAATTAACCCCCTGGAATTCTGCGTGCCGACACGAGTCGGGTAGTGATTCGTCGGCGTGAGAGAAAGGCTCGGTTAAAGGAAGAAACTTTTCCTTTCGCTCTCGCCATCTCTCCAAGTAGAGAGAGAGAGAGAGAGAGAATGGGAATTCGAGCGTTAATCCTTCCCAATACAATACAATATGATCTGCCTAAATCACAATGAATGGAGATGAATTGAGATTGACCAAATCTGATTTCAGGAAAGCGACGGGGAAAAAAGCGATCAGGACTTAGTGGTGGACGTGGCAAATGAGGTAAGAATGAGGGAGGAATCGGTCTCGGTGGTCGAGTATCGGTGAGAATGAGGAGTGAAAGAGAGGAGAAAAATTGAACTTGTAGGAGGCGGTGTCGCCGCACGCTAACGGGGAACACGCTGACCCCCGGGAGAACGGCACCCTCGAGAAGCTCGGGGCGCCGGGGCACGTCGGCGGTGGGCCGACTTCCGGCGCAGGCTCGACCTCCGTAAAGGATAGGCCACCCTCCCGAAGCGGGAGCTCGTCGGCCCGAAGCACGCCGTCTCTGAAAAGTAAAGATGTAAGATCTCGCGGAGAGCAAGCTTAATTGCTGACGGGGCGAGGTCCAATCGTTTCGAGAATCCCATCGCGAGCTTCTTTCGCTGACAATTGGACCGCGCGAGGAGCGTCGCAGGGACAAATAATACGTCTTCTGCCCTTCGGTTGCCATAATTTACGCTCTTAAGGTTGCGACGCTCTTCGATGGCAGTAGCGGTAGTAGTAGTAGTAGTACAAGTAGTAGTAGCAGTAGTAGTAGTAGTCATAGTAGTAGAGTAAATATCGACGAATGAATGAATGAATGAAAAGATGAAATTGAGATTTTGTGTGATAGAGTGAGAGAGAAAGAGAGAAAAGGGAGAAAAGGAGAGAAGAGGAGAGAGAGAGAGAGGTGGCGATGGCAAACTGGATGTGTTTTAGGTCGACAAGCCGGGTACACCTGTGGCGGCGTCGGGGGCAGCGGGCTCGGGGGGAGCGGCGAGGGGCTCGCGCAGCTGTACGCCAACTATGGGCGGCATCCCTGGGCCCTTGGGATCGCGGGTCTATCATCCGCCATCGTCGCAGCAAACGCCACCGCAGGGCTATCAGGGCTTGCCATCCCGCGGCAATGAGCCGCCGCAGTCGCCCTCGCCCTACAGCAGCTTGCCATACGCGAGGCCCTCCATGGTGATTTTACATTTCCCTCATTAACTCCCGCTATTAAAACACTTTTGCCGACCCGCTTATCGTTGACTCACCGATTAGGCATGCGTAGCCGGTATCGCGCATGCGAGTGTCGCATCCTCGAAATTGATTCACCTATCATGTCTCAAGTCTAACCACGCGCTTCTTCTTTCATCTTGGCAGCTCGGATTCGACGGTCACGTGAGGATATCCTCGAGTAACGGGCTAAGCAACATTCCGGGTGGTAAACCGTACGTAGTCAAAGCTATTCTTGTCCGATGCTCTCTGCGCGAAACGATCGTTCTCAAACGTAATTTGAGAGCGGTGCCTAGAGCGCGTGTCCTCATTCTATTCTTCTGCGCATTTTGGCGAACAGGGCCTATTCCTTTCACATGAACGGCGAGGGCCAACTGCAGCCGGTACCTTTCCCCACGGACGCTCTGATAGGGCCGGGTATACCGAGGCACGCGCGTCAGCTTAACACCCTGACGCACGGCGAGGTCGTATGCGCCGTCACCATCTCCAATCCGACCAAGTACGTTTACACCGGCGGCAAGGGTTGCGTCAAAGTTTGGGACATCGGCCAGGGAGGAAGTGGCAGCGTCAAGCCAGTATCGCAGCTGGACTGCTTGCAGCGTGACAATTACATCAGGTATATCATGCCCTACCCTACCCTAAACTGTATCGCTATCTCTTAGCTAAGGGGCGAAGCTTGAAGGAGCCGGCATCATAGATGGCGGTACCGCACGGGCGAAGCGCACTTTTCCGGCGCCTTAATCAAATTTCTCTCCTATAACAGATCGGTGAAACTGCTACCGGATGGAAGAACTTTGATCGTCGGAGGCGAGGCGAGTCAATTGAGCATTTGGGACTTGGCGAGCCCGACGCCGAGGATCAAGGCCGAACTAACGTCCTCGGCTCCAGCTTGCTACGCGCTGGCAATATCGCCGGATTCGAAGGTCTGCTTCAGCTGCTGCAGTGACGGGCACATAGCCGTGTGGGATTTACAGAATCAAACGCTTGTCAGGCAATTTCAAGGTAGGCTGAGCATAGTGTTTTCCGTGTGCAGCAATCCAATATCGGTATAATCGTACCTTCTTCGCTCCTTCTTGGAACGTCAAGGTCACACGGACGGCGCCTCCTGCATCGACATTTCGGCTGATGGCTCGAAGCTGTGGACCGGCGGATTGGACAACACCGTACGTTCCTGGGATCTGAGGGAGGGTCGTCAGCTACAGCAGCACGACTTCACCTCTCAGATATTCTCCCTCGGCTATTGTCCGACCGGCGAATGGCTCGCAGTTGGCATGGAGAACTCGAATGTCGAGGTGCTGCACGCCTCCAAGTCGGACAAGTACCAGCTTCATTTGCACGAGTCGTGCGTACTCTCGTTACGTTTCGCCTCCTGCGGCAAGTGGTTCGTCTCAACTGGCAAGGACAATCTGTTGAACGCATGGCGTACGCCATACGGTGCCTCGATATTCCAGGTAAGTACCATCTTGCTACTCGAGTAATCTCCGTTCCGGTCAGAGACCGTACCCTCGTCTTCTTCCTTTCCAGTCAAAGGAATCGTCGTCCGTGCTAAGCTGCGATATTTCCGCCGATGACAAGTACATCGTGACAGGATCCGGTGACAAGAAGGCAACCGTTTACGAAGTGATTTATTAAGGAAACCGTTGTGCCGGGCCTACATCCTCCCTCGATGGAAAAAACTGATTTCAATATGAAAGTGCGTTATTCGGCCTGATCGGAGCGTGTCTACTGCGTATAGTATGGGTGCGTGTAACTGCTGGGTGAGGGTGAAAGTAAGGGTGCAAAGAAGAGACCCTTAGCGGCCTTAGGAGCCTAGATCGTTGCTGCTATTCTGTATATAATAAATGTAAGATTCCGTATGGCGAGATAAAGGAAAAGTGTTTAAAGAAGAGTGACTCTCGTCGAAGGGGGCGCGCGCGCGTGCTCGAACGGTGAGACTAATGACGAAGACTCGATGACGAAGACTCGATGAGGAAGACTCGATGAAAGCAGGACGATACGTGTCTCGTACGTTGCGCGCACGCACGTGCTCTCTCATGTGTGTATGTCTCTCTACCGTTTGTTGTGTGTGTATGCGTGCCTGTGAGTGTGTGTGTGTGTGTGCGGATGTGAGCGCTAGAGCGTGTATGCGTCCGTCGGGTGCTAGTGACCCAGCGGAGCGTCGTGTATATCTTTGATGGAAGCGCAATTAAGCAGGACGTATGTACGTATGTATGTATACATCTCTTGTAATGATCGTCGCGTCACGTACGGAACTTTGTCGGTTCAATAGGATGATGCTATCGGGACGATGTGCGCGTCGAAGACTACAAGTATAAGCGAAGATGAGCCTCGTTGTTACGGGTGCGGTGATGCTAGATGTAATTTTATAGGCACGTACGTGAGTACGGCACCGATGTGGCGTCGTCTCCAAGGACGTCTCGAGGGACGTCTCGCGTCCACGGTCAACGAACCTCCCGTTCCGAACCCGTACAACTTTTGCAATTATTATTCTTAAAGCAGGCGTCGAAAGAGCAAACGTAGGTGACAACAATGGGCAACTGTATTTCCGTTCGATTTCGTCTTTATTGAACGATACTTGGCTAAACTTAGCGCGTAGGCACCCGCCGTACGTTCAGAAGCGAGAGAGACGAACTGACCGACTGACAGACAGACAGAGAGACAGATCGACAAAGAATGAATAACTCGTAAGAGTAGCGTTGTGCATTGTCTCTGCACGTTTGCCTACCAATTACTATGCCCTGGCATGCGATGTAAACTTGCCTCACTATGTGAGCGCGATGCATTTCTATGATAAATAAACACTGTTCTCGAATATTGCGTGAAAGCGTCATTCCGTTGTAGATCGGTGCCACGGTGGCACTTCCCAGTTGATTTGCATACGTCTCTCACGTCCATTAAACTCGCCTTGCTTATCGATGGCAATCTGTTTCGCTATTACTTTGCACAACGCTGCTCAACCGTCCAAATGCAACAACTGTCGACGTCGACGACGACGAGGACGGATTCGCGCTGGAAAGTGGCGTGCTTTCGTGCCGGCACCGAGTTTGCCAATAAAAGTCGTTATCTTCGCTTAGCTTCGTGTCTTTAAAATTTCGTTCGCGTTCCATTGAAATTTCTGCTCGAGGCAAGTTTCCTCAACGATGAAAGAAGCGCAGCGCACTCGGTCGGCCGCGATTAAGGTGCGCCTCCATTCTTCTCCCGCATAAAGTATGCATTCCTACACTCGCGCGTCATCTTCGACGATGATAAATTGATGGAAAAACGAGATAACTACTCTTTTGCCGTATATGGCATGAGCTTTAAATATACCTATGTAAAGTACAATCCCTTGCACAAACGGAGCAAAACTATTTCTCTACTCTGACTGATTGATAGATAACGATTAGTTAGTTACGAGCAAAGATCGGACAACGACAGACACATAGACTGCGAGAAAGAAGAAGAAGAAGCAGAAAGAGAAGAAGAGGAAGTAGGAGGAGGAGGATGAAGGGAAGGAAAAATACCTTCTAACGCTTCTTCTGATTAGGGCTTGTTACTTAACTTGCTTGCGATATAAGTGACGAGCCCTATCTGTGTCCCTTTTAACGTATCGTGTCTTCTCGTCTCGTATAACACTGTGTATTCTCTCGTACAAATATCGATAAAGGAAGCGAATAGCGTGTTGCATACGAGTTGTCGCATTTTATTTACAAACAGAACTGCTGCGTTAATGCCTTTGCTAAAATTTTCACTAGATCTTCTTTCAAGTTGTAGATATCGAGGAATATTCAGTCACGTAACGCAATGTTTCTTACAGTCAATCCTTGTACAGCTAATGTGCTCCACACGACTTTAGGTTTACGAACGATCCGAAGATGGAACTATGTTTTAATCTGATTCTTTCACGGGCAAAATTGGTCCGTGAAACTTTTTACGTAAATATGCAATTTACGAGGCCGTTGTCTATTCTCTTTTGAACGGTGTGTCGTTTGCGATAAAGAACAATTTTCTTCTCCTCCGATCGACCGCATGCTATACAGTTGTCGCATCTTCTTGTCTGGCTGAAAGACATGTGATAAATAAACATTCGGTTAGCTCAATGAAAATACCGCAGACGATAAGATGTTTCGTCTCTTTGTCGCGCCGTGACACCCTCTGTCAATACTATGTGACGATTAACAGCCAATTTTCTTTCATTATCATGCAATCCCCGTCGTCACGTTCTCTTTATCTCTCTAATTCAATGTGATGACGATAAATATGAATAAAAAATCTTTTTCGTCTTGAGAAAAAAATCCTGTCTTGTTTTATTGACTAACAATAAGTATAAATTGGATAAACCGATCACCCTATATGTAGGCGTTCGTGTTCCACGTTCCAAAGACGTAACTGCGTCGAGCTGGTTGGAGCCGAATGAGTTTTGACGCTGTCGTAGAGATGGCGCCACGTGTACTACCCGGGAGGTGCTGTCGCCGGTGGCGAATCCGTGAACTGTGTCGACAGACGAGTGTGTTCCGACTGTGTCGTAGAGATGGCGCGACATGTACTGCCCAGGAGGTGCTGCCCCGGTGGCCCTCTTGTCAACTGTTTTGGTCAATATGTGGAGCGGGTTGAAACGATTCCGTAGAGATGGCGCAACGTGTACTACCGGGGAAGTGCTGCCCCCAGTGGCCTACTTGTGAACTTACCTTTATGTCAATTTTAAAAAATCGCCTGTAACTTTCGAACCATCGATCAAAACCTATGATAATCATACATTTTCTTGAAGCTTTCGACACGCACTATAAGATAGGACTATCAGCGAAAGTCGATTTTAAAAAAAAAATGTTTGTTTTTTTTAAGTCATTGGTTTTTTGGCTGTAACTCCGAAACTAAGGCAAATATCGAGGAACGGAAAACGGCTGGCTGGGTTTCTATTGACCCCCTACCACTATGTACAAGGGCGATCCGATCCGCCGACTTTCAATTTTTGACCGAAAAAAATGGCAAGGAATTAATGGCGGGGCATTACCGTTTTTTTCGGCCAAAAAATGAAAGTTGCCGGATCGGATCGCGCGTTTGCTATCTCGTTGGGGGTCAAAAATAAGTCAGAGAACCGTTTGCCGCTGGTCAAAATTCCCATTAGTTTCGGAATTACAGCCACTAAACCATTGACTGAAAAACGTAAAAATTCTTTTTTAATTCGGCTTTCGCCGATACTCCTATCAGATAGAGCGCGTCAAGAGCATCAAGAAAATGTATAATTATCATAGGTTTTCATTGCCCGTTCAAAAGTTACAAGCGATTTTCTAAAATCGAGAAAATGGTTACGCGAAATGCCGATGTTTAATCGGTAACATTAATATTCAATAATTATTATATTATATACTATTATTCTTGATAATAATTGGGTTTCTTCTATTTCTTACAGTACGTATACCAAGAGAAACAAAATTGCGTTCTGTGTTGGTTTCCTTAGTTCAAATGCGGCACGTAATATTGGACTTACTTAGCCGCTTCCACAGCAAAAGCGTTGATCGTTTCAAAACAGTTTTTAGTGTGTTACTTATTTACCTTTGCGACTAGATTAATATTAAATTATTAAAGATAATTATTATATAAGAGATGGTACGAATGTACGTATGTGGGCTGAGTATGTAGCGTGTATGCGAAAAGTACAACAATTGTATGGGAATTAGATTATAACTATGTAAGAAACATTTTTTACTGTATACTATTTTTCCTTACAATATATGTATTAAACGAAATTCTTGGTTCTCTAATTACTTAGTTATAAGATCCCATACATCCAATATCCCTCGCCGAAACTATACCTCTTTTTGCCGCAACAAAATTCACCAACTTCGACAAAATCTCATGGGATCACATAGAAATGCCATGGGAGAAGAAGGCAAGCGACTATTCTATTCATTTCGTAGCGTAAACAATTCCATTTTGATGGAAAACACCATTGGAATAGCGAGAAATCATAAATTATACGAAGAGGCGAAATCTCAGTTAGGACTGGATTCAGTCAAGCGTGAAAAATCCTAAAAATTATCGAAATTCTCGATCAGGCCTAAATCAGTCAAGCGTAAAATTTCAAAAAAATTTCAAAAATGTCGAAAATCTGACCAAGTGTCAGGAACATAGAAGTACCGAAGAGGTGGCACTGCGAAACTCTGCATGTTCAGTCAAGCGTGACGATCAACGTTTTCAGAATCTTGCCTAAATCTCTGTACTTCTCTAGGTTTCAATTTTCCTTTTTTGTTCGTTTTACATATTGTATGGACTTTCGATAGTCTATTTGTTATTCTGATTGCTTTTACTGACACTGTAAGTGTAGCTTATGGTTTCCTTATGGTTTTTGCTACTATTGTTATATATCTAACTTAAAATTAATTCCTATCATTTTCAATGGGTTTCCTATGACGTTTCTGCGCTTGTAGTATTCTTTAACAATGCTTACCGTATATTTTATGGGCTTTTTGGCTTCCTCTGAGTTCTGATGGTGGCTGATTATCTTGCCATTCTCGAAGTATTGTTTTTTAGATCTTGAACTTCCCGAAATGAACAACGATGGACTTATACCTATTGTAAACGACGATGGGGAATAGGTGGCTTAGGAAAGTAATCGTTGAACGCTTAATTTTGGTTTAATTTCTGGTATATTGTAAAACCATTGAGTAATTTACATTTCATATTCCTTAATAAAAAATATTTAAACTAAATAGAATATTCGCACGTTCTCGCCGTTAGTCCTGTCCGATACAGCGCGTCAAAAGCTTCAAGAAAATGTATGATCATCATAGGTTTTGGATCTCCGGTTCCAAAGTTACAGGCGATTCTCTAAAATCGAGAAAACGGTAAAGGGTACAAAGTATTTCACAAACTTGAATGTCTTATCAGAGGGGAATATCAAGTGCAAAGAGTTAATTACTGGATCCTCTGCATTTATTTTTCAAGATATATGTATAAACAAAAGAACAAACAATAACCACCTATTATAAAGGGCATAGCCGGGTAAGATAGTGAAACGTGCCCCCAAACCGATCGAAATTCTGAATGAGCCATTCGATAGCTTATGAAAAAAGAAACATTTTTGTGAATTTTCAACTTCGTATCTCGACCGTGGGGGGCGAGGGGGTGTAAAATGTACTGTCCGCTTCTCCCACCATTTTCTCGGAATCTAGTGCACAAAAAAATTCGAAAAAAATCAGAGGTATTTCTAGTAATGGCGCGCATATTCCAGATTTTTTTCAGATTTTTAAACAAATAATTCAATTGATAAAAAAATAAAAACCAAAAATTCAATCAGAAAAAAATCGATTTGATACCGAAGGAGGTCCGGATCAGTGATGCCGCTTTTTTCTGTAATGTAATATTACAATCAACATCTCTCTGATTTTTTTAATAATTTTTGCTCACCAGCAACAGTGTCGGAAAAATGAAAAACCCGTTTATTCGTCAGTTTTTGGGTGTCAGAACAACATATGAGAAAAACTTTGGTTCAATTTTTGTCACATAACTGTTTTATGTAATGTTTAATGTTATTGATTACATTCCACAGTCATAATAATGCAAGAAAATTAAATAAATGGAAGAACTCGATGTCACAATGTATGCCTTATGTTCTGAAAAATTGAAGATCAACCAAACATCGTTGGTAGCGACACGCGTAAGGTGACAGTCTGTTTTGTCGAAGCAAACTTTTTCTTTGGGTTCGAATCCTGTTAGGTGCCTTTTTTTTCATCGTTTTTATGTTCTTTCTCTGTGCAACAATAGTTAATATTTACTGTCAAATGATTTCACAATATTTTTGTCAACATTTTAATGTTGTAATAAATATGCACGTGCCTTCAAATCGCCTTCCATGTTTCCGTTATTCTTGTCATATATTTTGGCAGTAACAATGACAAAAATGTGTTGCACAGAGAAAGTCATCTGACATTAAATATTAACTATTGTTGAATAGAGAAAGGACAAAAAACGATGAAAATAAAGGCACCTAACAGGATTCGAACCCAAAGAAAAAGTTTGCTTCGACAAAACAGACTGTCACCTTACGCGTGTTGCTACCAACGATGTTTGGTTGATCTTCAATTTTTCAGAACATAAGACATACATTGTGACATCGAGTTCTTCCATTTATTTAATTTTCTTGCATTATTATGACTGTGGAATGTAATCAATAACATTAAACATTACATAAAACAGTTATGTGACAAAAATTGAACCAAAGTTTTTCTCATATGTTGTTCTGACACCCAAAAACTGACGAAAAAACGGGTTTTTCATTTTTCCGACACTGTTGCTGGTGAGCAAAAATTATAAAAAAAATCAGAGAGATGTTGATTGTAATATTACATTACAGAAAAAAGCGGCATCACTGATCCGGACCTCCTTCGGTATCAAATCGATTTTTTTCTGATTGAATTTTCGGTTTTTATTTTTTTATCAATTGAATTATTTGTTTAAAAATCTGAAAAAAATCTGGAATATGCGCGCCATTACTAGAAATACCACTGATTTTTTTCGATTTTTTTTGTGCACTAGATTCCGAGAAAATGGTGGGAGAAGCGGACAGTACATTTTACACCCCCTCGCCCCCCACGGTCGAGATACAAAGTTGAAAATTCACAAAAATGTTTCTTTTTTCATAAGCTATCGAATGGCTCATTCAGAATTTCGATCGGTTTGGGGGCACGTTTCACTATCTTACCCGGCTATGCCCTTTAGATTTGTCTCCATATCAATGGCGCTGTCGGGTCGATTGTGGATCTCAATCGGTAAGGTCGCGTGTGACACGAAAATGGTAAGGGGGCTACGTAGCCCGCTTGACGTGGGACAAATTTCAGCATTGCATGTTTTGTCCATCCTATACCTTAGTCAATGGTTATTTCTTCATACTTTGCCGCTTCCAGCGAAACAACAACAGGTGAATGCGAAGATAGAAGAACTGTCGGAATGGTGAAAGTAAGTAAGACATATTCCACACCTGCTTACGATAATTTTTTCATGTATTTACATTTACGTGTATTCGTGTGTACAAGATCGTTAAAAACATTAAATGTTTATGCTCGCGTTACGATAATCTATCCATGTATTTACATGTATAATCGTGTGTACAAGATCATTAAAAACATTAAATGTTTACAGGTCTATTTTTATATTGCTGCGCGCGTTCGTTAATTCCGCCATTCTATATCCCTATCAATCCCACTCTTGCTTCATCGTTTTCTCTTTCTCCTCATCCCCCCCCACCCCTATCCCGCCCCTCGCTCATGCCTGTTCACGTAGTCCTTCCCTGTCATATTCCCCCTTTATTCAGTGCGACCGACAGAACGTTTTAAATATTTCTCACATATCGCCGCTGTTTATGTACAAGTAGAAAAGTACTAGTAACGTTGACAATTATCACTCGACGTACACCATTGGAAATGGATAGTACACAATATATCGATGAACATAATCGTCCATTCGTTCGATCACATTCAGTCATAGGCGCGCCCTCGTACGATAATGTCTCATTCTCCGTTTCGAAAACTCGGCCTCGTGCAGGAATACAAACTCTTTTTCATGAAAAGGAAAATTGTAAAGAATGATGGCCCCTCCTCACAGATGTGTGCCCGTCAGCCACCGACGCCCCACGACGCCCCACGACGCCCAACGACGCCCACGCTAACGGCTGCTAGATGCGTGCACACAAATGCGCACGCTAAAGTACACAGAGAGATCCATACGTACGCGTCTTTTCACACACATACATATGCGCAGGCACTCACGCGCACACACTCACTTTACTCACTTTTTTACTCACTGACTGTCTCCCCGTATGTACAAACTAGAAAATACATAACGCAGCTAATTATTCTTATGATAAAACGATTTTACAGGAAATGTACATTGTAAGTGAATGACAATGACAAAGATGATACTTTGTTTATAGGATGTACGTTTGCACGATGTTTGGCTATCTTTCTTCTTTAAGATTATAATAATATAACGGCGAGTAATGCTTTGTATCGGATTAAGACGCGCTTCAAAAACAGATACGTAATTTGAGTGAGTTGTCACCATCTGACGCAGTTGAATTGAATCGGGGATTTATCTATTTATGTTTTTTTTTATAACGGTACCGAAGTACATATAAAAGTAGAATTAAAAGTAAAAGTATAACAATAACAACAACAATATCAACAGCAACGATAACGAGAAAAATGCTTTACAGTTTTACGCAGTCAAAACGTGTACAAGTTTGAATTCGAAAAGGACGTAAGAGAAAATAATTTGTTTAGAGAATATACTCGCTGCTTGCCGATAAAAAGCATTCGCAACGTGACGACCGCCCATCGTGCAAAGCGTGAAAGATACCGCCGCGTTCGGTGAATAATTGTGCTCACTAAGCGCAGGCGCAAACTGAATACATTTGGTCGTAAAACTGTACGCTTCTCGGTGGAGCCCGACTACGCGGGTACGATTTCACGTTCTTTACTCCGCCACAGAAGGTCCTTAACTCTAGTAAAAAGCTAACATGTCGTACAAATCGCGTTTAGAATTATGGCAACGAAAGTGATCGTCCACGTACGATTCTGTCGACTGTGTCACATGTCAAGACGCTTGCTTTAGAATTACGAAGTAAGGGAAGAAATTTCACGACATGTATGACGAGTTTGCGTTGCAATAATCGCGTGTGTCTGTGTTCAGTTACGGCTTCGGTTATGGTTATGGGTATGGGTGTGGGTATGGGTATTGGTATGGATGTGGGTTTGGGTGAGGGGGCGTGATTGGATGTGTAGAGTAAACGAGGAAATAATCATTGGTAAATTTAAGCACAATCGTGCTCCGCGACTTCCCACCGTTAACTATTACGTAAAATCGTATTTGGATCGGGAGATTTGCGATAAGAAACGTAAATTGAGAGTAAAAGATATACCATGTTGCTTTACCGCTCGCAGCGTAGCCAGATTGCTTCGTCGTAGGTCAATGTATCCCGAGGAAAGGCAGCGTTGCCTGCCGTATTTGTGATCAACGAAATAAAAGGCGATTAATTTGAATTGATCGTTGTCAGTCCGATCAACGAGCGTCAAGTGGCAAAGTTTGTCCGGCCTACCTGAGATTACGGTATAAGGAGGCATCCGGCGAAACATAAAAATAAATAAATCTGAAAATGAAATGAGTCAACGTTCTCCCCGTAAATAGAAGTGGGCCGTTTGCTATTGTGCGAAATGAGTCTGGCGACGCTGCCTCTCTCTCTCCGAGTGCGAAACAATAGCTATGTACGATTCTCGCCCAATCTTGTTTCGCACTCATTCTGCTCACACAGTATCATATTTACAAGTTGCGCTAAATAAATGTATTATGTATATTATATTATCTTACTAGTCTTAAGGCTACTTTAGCTTGATGCGCACACGTGACGTTGTCCATGTGACGTATGAAGACACTGGGTGGTCAGTCGCTGTCCGAACCCACTGGATTAATCTTTTTTCTCTTCTTCGCTTGCTTTGGATTGACGATTTCTTCTTCCTGCGCCAAGAGTAGAATTTGGCATGATTCGATTAGTGAAACTGTGGAGAGATGGAATGAATGTAATTTTCAGCGAATATTCACCTCGCTGCTAGACGTACTCTCAAGATGATATCGGGGCAGCGGTCTCTTCGAGCTGGACCGTTCCCTCGTGTTAGCACCAGTTTTCCTGTGTCCACCCTTGGCGCCGCCACTGGCACCGCTCCCGCCGCCGGATGCGGCCGCATGCTTACTCGCCGTTCTGCTGGGAGGTGCTGGGGGCGGCGGCGGTGGCGGAGGCGGTTCGTTCTCCTCGTTCACTTCCGCCAGGGCGAAGAGGTCGCCGTAGCTCTTTCGAAGAGAGTCGCTGCTCGCTGCCTGGGCCTGCTGGAGCGCCCTCTGCATACCCTCCGTGTGATAAAGCTGCAATTCCGCGGAGGACGTACAGTGTTGCCTCAATTGATCCAAATGGCCGAGAACTTGCTCTCCGCTCGGCGGGCCCGACTGTTGATTATGCTTTGCCCCGGAACGTTTCCGTTTATTCGGACTGGTCGCCGGGTAACGAGTGCTCAACAGATTAGCGAGCAGCTCTGCCAGCTTGTCCTCGTAATCCCGACACCAATAACGTAACGCAGCCACCACGAATAAGTCTCCGTCGACATTTTGACGGGCCAGCAGCTGTCGTAGTAAATCCGTCGTTGGTCTGCAGACAAAGTGCACACGTTATTTTACCCTCTTTTCTACCCCCTTTCTCCATTATTCTCTCAACTTGCGACATTAGTTCAAACTTACTTCTCTTGTTTCAACATGAAGAGGATTGACGTGAGAGCCTCGGCGTGGTCGCGAAACTGCAGCTTCGGTAGGACCGGTAATACGTAGTCGATTGGAAAGTCGTGTGCAAATATAAGCTGCCAGAAGCAATACTGTTCGAAGGTTTCCCAATTCAAACTCGTTGTCAGAAGGGAGGTAAACGATTCCTTCTTCAGCATCTTCAAATGCCCTTGCATTATTTGACAGACTAAATCCTGCAGTTGACACGCGTCCACCGTTGACACGACCAAATGTAACAATTGGGCATTTCCAAGAGCCACATTTTGAAATCCCATGTATACGTCAGGCACAAGGTAGCATAGCATAAATATGTTGTCTTCGTGACAGAGCTGCAATAAATATCAGTAAATCAAGCGCTGAGAACAATATGGCAATTGGTAGAAACATCAATGTCAACAAGTTATTAAGCAATAACCTTTAAATCCGCTAATAAACACGCATCTAATTTCTTCTCCCGCTGGCCGCAAAAATCTTTGTACACTGATGCTTTCACATCATTCATTACGCTGCTAAAACACAGAATTAAGACGGCATTGTTAGAGATCACTGTTAATATGTCTATTATACGGTTCGATAGGAAGAAATGAGACTTTGTCACGGACCTTGGCTCACCCTCCCTTTTTTCCTCCTCTCTACCCCAGACTTTAAGAAAATAAAGAAGTAAATATCCTATTCTTGGCTGAAGAGTTTGCAATTCAGCGAGAACCCGAGCTAAGAGTTTTCTTCTGTTATCTTCCTCCTTGCACAACTGAAATTGGTTACGGAACATAACGAACACCGGCGTGCTTATACTATCAGTCAACGTTTCCTCGTTTAGACCTTCCGTTGGAAAGATCTGATTTGTAATCTGCGACGATAAGATGCTCGACAGGCACGTCGCTAATGCTGGTATCGTTTCTGCATCGATTTCGTCTTCCACGACCATTTGTACTATCCTTTCCATTGCTTGACATTTTGCTTCATTGTCCGTCTCGCTGTGCAAACTCTCTATAGCGTTTTTCAGATCCTCGGGTTCCAAAATGAGGTTTAATTGTGATGTTATCTCTTCCTTTTTTACAACGCAATTCGCATTTTTAAGCTCATTCTTTAACTTGACCGTGGCTAGCGGTATATCTTCCTCGTCTTCTTCCTCTTGACTCTTGGTCACTATCCTGCAAGATAAGAAATAATTGTTTAAAACTATCCGATCAATTAATGATAACTTGAGGGAATGAGATGTTCGCGGAGGCCAACCTCAACGGCATTTCCTCTTCCTCGTCGCTAAACGCCGGTTCTGGATCCTGACCTACATGGTTGTTTTCCACTGGCACGTTCACTGCATTCTCCATTAGCATTCCTGGATTGAGCTCCTTATTAAGTTCTTCCATTTTACCTGAATATATTGGAACCTTATTTCCTGCTTAAGGACACCATGCAAAAACCGAAGTTAGTAAGCGTTGTATGGTGCTGAAAGCTCAAAAAACAAATGATTTGAAATGTTGAAACCATTTGAAGGATAACGATAGACCCCGCAAACAATAGCCTAAGTGTATTATTCAATTGGTTAATACCACAATACATGATAATGCAGCATATGTGACAATGTGTGTTTTCCATCTGTGCATGTAACTAATTATGGAAGAAGCATTAATATTCCTCTGCCATTGATATGTCCACTCAGTAGTTACGCAAACAATGGTGTCATTACGGTGTCGTTAAATGCATGCAATCTATAATCAGGTTGTTTACCAGGGTCCGCATTCGGTGGCAGACAGAATTCCTTAAACGTCTCCCTAATCTTGCTCCTCAGCTCTCTGTCTAATTTCGGGCTATCGAACAGCGGGTACAAACTTCCCAGGACACGTTTCTCCAAGATTTGCCTCAGCGATGAGAAAATACCATTTCGAACTTTTTCCGTTAAGGCCGGGTAGAAGTTTGGTATTATCTGAGAGAAAAATTGTTGGCATTAAAAAATGATATTAAAACTGCTCGACACTTGAAGATAAAGCGGAAAGTTACCCTGCATAAGAAATCTAGCAATGTGGCAGTGACAGCTGGATGTGACCTCATCGAATTGTGCATGACAAGAATTGCAGGTTCAATGTTCATGATGTTATCCTTTTCAGGTTCGAAAAAAAGCCAGTCATAGAAAAGAGCCAGTTTGGCGTTACTGGCAGCCACGGTTGACGTGCACGTGGTAAACAGCCACCCTATAACCGCCCACCTCGGAATAATGTCCGAGCATAACAGCTCGTTCGTTGGATGAATAACACCAACGATGAAGCGTATAAGATCACACCTTAACGATTGGGACTCGGGTGTTGCCAGGTATTGTCTTTGGAACCAGTCCTGATACCGTTTGTGATTACCGAATCGAACTTGACTCGTCAAGAATACGAGTTTCCTTTCCATATCCGGTGTAAGTCTAGATTGCAAAAACCTTCTAGAGGTTCTTGTCTGTAGAAGTTGAAGAACTCCATTAAAATTTGGACAGAGTGTTTTTGGATTAAGAAGCATATCTTTCCACAAAGCTTCAAATTCCGTAATTCTGGCTACATTCTGTAACAAACGGACCAAATCCCTGAAAAACATACATCGGTTAGAGCCAATCACTAACACTGTTTTAAATCTGCTACATCAAATTAAAAGAAAAACCTAATTTTACCTTCCGATCACTAAGCAGTCAGCCATTCTCTCTCTTATTAAGGACACTGTAAACATTACTTCCTTCTGACGAAGGGTAGCCAAATGCGGCGCATTGTGATCTTCTATTAATCGTAAATACGTATATACGATAGATGCTACTAAAAATGGAAATTTGTCCAGCCAAGTCCTGTTTTCTTGAAATATATCTAACAGAGCATCGACCAGAAAGAGGTTTCGTGGAGAGATATCACCACCTGCTGCGTGTCTTAGCAAACTTAAACAAAGGTTATCCACGTTAGCAACACTGGTCCTTATCATTTCCCTCAGCAGCCATAGCAACTGACTTCGGGTAACATCGTTCAATCTCAAGTATCGTTCCAGTACGAGCTGATTCAGGTGTCCTAATACAATGGCAAGGCCATCACGTGTGATCAGCGTCAGGTCTCTATAACTTTTAGTTGCATTCTGAGGATCTGTTAGTATAACCACCAGTAGACCCAAAGAGACTTCTTCATGAGTTTTATCCTTACAAACAGCGTTGTTCAACGAATCGTGAGCTTCTTTCTCCGAGAGTCCGGCAGTCAGTGTCTGTAGCACCGCGTAACATCTTTCAAATTTCTGAAACGTTAAGATTCATCGTGTAAACGAATGGCGCGGGGAACCGATAGAGGTAAGGTAAGGTAAAGTGTCAAGGTAAATTCAAAAGTAGCGGCAAGACGCGTGGTGGCAGTACAAGTGGCGCCACGAGATCCGCGATGTGCGCGACCGTCGCAACAATGGCGGAGAGCCTCGCACTCGATACGTACTCAGTGACTATTTCAAATATTTATGTTACCTCTTCCAGGTCGTCCTTGTTCTCAATGCAGGTCGTACTGAGTAGCCGGGACGCCGGAGTTTTCGTTTGTTCCATCGCTGCTTGCTGGCTCGCGGCCGCCCCGTGAACGTTATTTCAGGCTCTGTTGAGCCCTCAGCCCTCAGCCCTGTGCCCCTGGCCGCTTGTGCTCGCCTCCGTGCATCGTGATCGTCTCGCTGCTGCCTGTTCCTTCTCGCTCTCACTCTCTCTCACTCTCTGTCTTTCTCTCCCACTCCTTCTTACACACACTGACCCTCTCTCTCTCGCTTTCTGTCTGTCTCTTTCCCCTTCCCTCTCTTTCTCTCTCTCTCCCCCTTTCGCTCCCGCTCTCTCTATACCTATCTCCCTCTCTCTCGCTCTCCCTCTCTTCGTCGCGCGCGCGGTCTAACCACTCTCTGTTTATTCCTCGCCTCGGACCTCCCCGACTCCGTGAACTGTTCCGATGCGATTGCGCATTGATACATGCGCCTCGTCGCTCCGCAGCCTCGCTTCGCGACGCGATGGCCCCTCATCCCCACCGAGAGGCACCGGTTTGGCCAATCAGCGCTCACCAACCCGTACACACCAGACCGAGTGGAGAGGGGAGCAGAGAAAAGTAGTGCGACTCGCAGGAACGTATTCATTAGGGGTGCGGACCGGCATTGAAACACCTGACGCGCACCGCGGTCTATATGTACCCTACAATCCTACGATCTGCTGCTTCCTGAGAAACACTTGTACCGCGCCAACTCAAACTTCTCGGTTCTCTTGCCCTCTTGCTCTCTTCCCGCCTCCTATGTTACCTTCCTTTCCACTACTCCTTCCTCTCGCACTCCCTTTCCCTCGCTCTTTCCAATACTTTTGGCTTTTCACGCTCTACGAAGAATCACAACATCCTTACAAAGTACATGGGATAATAATAGCAAATGCAATCTTGTGCATGTGCGAGTCGTACTTTTTTAAAGTTTGCTTTGTCGCTATCATAGTACGGTGCCATACCATAATCGTATCGCGTACTACACATCACACGCGATACGCGGAACGGCACCTATATTAATACTTGTAACACTTCAAATTATACCGGAGGATATTTACCGCCGCTATAAGGTGAAACTTTACTTACGTTTGTTACGAATATCTGCTATTTTATATTATTGTGACAGCATATTCATATTTAGAGAGAAGTGTAAATCTTAAAGGTGCGTGTCTTATTCAGGGAAAGAGGTAAGTAATAAAAAGTAGAGGTATAAAAAATATTGTTTAGGGCACAATTGTTTTCAAAGCACGATCCTAGATGGCAAAAATACGCATGCGCAAATGAGAAACGTACAGAGGAATGAACTAACTAATCGCATTGGGTGCCCCAGCCATGCTTCCCGCTTCTCGTTTCCTCCTCGTGTTGATTCGGGAGTGAATCGTTCTCCACCGTTCTTTTGCTGGATTCTCACCGTTTCACGGTTACTTCCACGCTGGAATATATCCTGTCTGTGTCCTGATCTCGTCGCAGACGTTCCTTCCATTGTGGCCTTTCGCTATCCGTGAATTCGTTACGAATTTCCAGATCCGCGTACGCCAACCTAACCCCAACGAATGTATGGAAGTGCAGCCAAACTTGGTATTCCGTCTAGATGTATCACCGTTTTTCTACGGCTGCCTCGAGTGTTCACAATGTGTCAGATCATCATATTTCTTTCTCTCCCTCTCCTCCCTCCCCTTTCGCCTCTCTCTCTTCCTCCCCTCGTTCGCATTTACGGAAATTGGCTTTGTCCTGCGCAACATATTACCACGTTGCGATCAGCCGATTTGCTCGCGGAAACGCTGTTCTTCGTGGCAAGGCGTTATCGTGCCCTTTCATGAGGAGCATATTGTTTCGAATAACCGTTCAGCGGTTATGTAGAAGGCCTTCAACGTAGATAGATCATACGACATGCATCGAGTATTCTATATGGTGTCGCAACAGGGTGCGATCATGACCAAAATCGGAAAGGAACGAATACGCGCTCCCTTATGTTGTCTCACTAGAAATAATAGAGATTTGCGCTAGACGGCTACACAGGCATCAAATCCGAACAGCTGTTCAGTACCCTCCGCGTACTACACGAACGAATAAGTGAAAATACGAATAAACCTTTCATGAACACGCTAGCTACACTCAATCGACTGACAACCGTAACGCGTCACAATGAGAACTTCTTATTTTTCTTCGGACAAAGTAGATACATATGTTATGCCAGAAGTTTAAACCTAAAATAATTATTTTCATCATCTTAATATCAACGTAGTGACGTATAAATGGAACAGAATGATCGCGTTCTGGATGTAAGGGTCAATGAACTTGCTTTATACGCGTATGTGAAGTTGCGAATCTGACCGTGGTTCTAAAAGAAATTACTAGTTGTACAATAATTCTTACGTAGGTAAGCGTCAACGTGACGCATGCGCAAATTAGAATTTCGAATGAATAGTCTTTCGTCAGCGCTGTTTTATGGAGAAATGACTACCCCACAGGTATAATGGCGCAACAGATATTTCCTCTTTTCGTTTAACTTACATTGTGAAAGTTCTACTTAAAGAGTCATATTCATGAATAATCGACTGATACATGTGGTAAAAAAAATGGAACCAATTTGAATATGACTTAAAAGTTTGATCACGTCGTAGTGCCATGATGCATATGCAACGCGAATTATGTTTGGCTTTCGCATCATGAATATAGTCTCTTAACCATCTACGACATATATTTTATCTATCAGTTCATATTTTTACAACCACTGATTACCATGGGTTGAACCATAATAAGGGCCTTTGTTATATGTTGTTTCAGATAAGTCGGTAGAAAGAAACGCAATAGAGTTATTGTGAAATTCTTGCAGTTTCACTTATTTTGTAATTACCTGCTTTAGGTATTACTTTGTCTTGTAATTGCTTTATTACTAGTATAAATGCGCATGAGTCTATTGCATTAAGGCACAGGTAACGGACCGTGCGTAGGTATTTGGATCTCGGGTACGATTCGTTTGTAATTTGGACTTTATTAGATTATGCGATATTGTAAATAGATATCGTAAACAGTTCAAAAGATGATTATACACAAGATAATAACAGCCGGTATATTGAAACAATCTTGACAGGCAGACAGTAATTCATAACTTTCTAAGTTTATTGATGTAGACTATGGCTTGAAGCCAGTCATTGTAAAAAACTGTTTTTGTAGGGCCGTTATTATATTGTTTAGGCAATCACGAATGTTGACCGCTTATTCGCACTTTCAAAATAATATTAAAATTGCCACAATAGTAGAAGCTTAAAGACATCTGGTCCTGCGTCTGTTGGGTGCCCGGGAGAAGAGAATACGATTGGTACACACCAAAACGCAAAAATTAGTTATTAGAACACATTCTGTCTAAACGTCTGGCCTGAATGATATGTCCAAATTATTCAACGGAATAAAAGTTTCGGTGTAACATATGCCACCGATTTAATAATGTTGTGTACCTTTATGAAGTGCTAAGAATCTAATGTCTTGTGTATGTGTGCAAAAATTTACGGTAGAGTGCATAATTCTAACTGTAGATGTTTACAATCTCTAGGGTTTTCATCACTGATAAAATGCAATATCGATGTAATGTGGAAATATTAATTTTTTCTGAAAAGGTATCTAAGTCAAGTTGAAATCTATGCATTTTTTTTTCTTTTATTTTTACTATAAACGCCTCGGATAGATATGGCAGTGCAGTGGAATTTTCAATGTCCGATCACACACAGTGGATTTAATCTTTCCTGCGTCATATACTAAATTCTATATCTCTCAGCTAATAAAATTAGCAACACTAACCGTTGCAAATTTATTATATATTAATGTATATAATCTTTAAAAGGTCAACAACTTACGATTATAAAATGAAGTACTTTTTAGCTGAATTGTAAAATCTACGCTTCTTATGTAGATGTACTTGCGCTAATGTACGAGAGGTAGAAAAATTAAGAAAATGGTTCGGTAAAGTCGTAATGTAAAAAATAGTTCGTTGTAGAGTTTTTGAAGCGAGTTTAAATGATGATGTACACGACAAACCGTGTACGTACAAAATAATGAGTTAATGAACGTCACACATATAAATAAATACGTGCATGGACAATTACAAGAAACCATCACAATCGTTGAACTATGAAATCAAACACGAAAATTTGTACTAAAAAAACGCCTACAATTGAATTGTTCATTCGCAGATTGTTTGACAACCATTCTGCTGACGTATCGGGCTCATCGTCTAATATTATAAGTTTGATGTTTATGTTTCATATCAGTGATTGTATACGGTAGAATTTGAACGACATCGTGGTGCAACACGGTCGAATAATGGAAACACTCGCTTCAACAATGTTTTCATATTGAAATGTCTCCATATAAATCTGCCGCTTGAAGTAAATAATACTTTCATTGCCAAGTCTATGTTTGTAAATACTTAATATTATTTAATTTCAAGCATCTTCAGGATATTGGAGGCATGCCAAATTACATTATGCTTTTCCTTTTTTGAACCTTTGCCTAGCTTGCACTTTACTGTACTTTGGATGTTTATCCTTTTCTAGACACTTTTCTGCTTCTCCATTCTGTAAATCTCCTTTTTCATCATTAAATAAATCGACTGGTGGCTCCAGAAGTGATTTTCTTTGGCATTTTACAAAATAACGAAAGCCCTTGGCAATACCAAAACCTAGCATAGCTATTGACATTGTTAGTAAAGCCATCAATAGAGGATGCTGCAAAACATAAAATGTTGTCAGTTTCTGAAGGTATCAAGACATTGCTGGGATCAAATATAAAATTAACATGGGTAATATTGTACCATTAACGTAGGCTTCTCCGTAAATAAATAATCTGCAATCACCACCATGGCTCCAAGAATTATTCCGATTCCTGCTCCAAGCCATGGAATTTGCTGGTCAGCTGGAAAATAAGTATTTAATAACATCTTGTAAGGTACAGATGTCACAAAAATTTGTGTGTAACTAACCTCTTTTATCCTTAATGAGAGATCTTGACGCTTCGTCAATAGCCTTTAGAATGCTAGGGTCTTCTGGTTGCAAGGAAAGTGCCCTGTTGTATGACTGAAGTGCGTCAGTAAAACGAAACGTTTGCGCTTCAACTTCAGCTTTTCTAAAATAACCCTGTCAATCATATATACACATGAGTCATGTTCATAGTCCCCACAGTTATGTATTCTTTGAAAAAAGTGATGTCAACTACTTTGGACCAGTCGGGTTTCAATTGAATCGTCATCAAAGCATCTTCCATAGCATAATGATACTGATGCATTCTCAAAAATACGAGAGATCGATTACTGTACAAACAATAATTTTGTGGATCAAGTTTAATAGCGTGTGTGTAGTGAAACATTGCTTCCTCATATTTTTTCTCACGTATACAAGCATTCCCTTGTTCTTTTAACCTTTGCACCTGTAAATCGATGAACAATTTGTTAATTCTCACATATACACTGCAGTACAGTTTATGAGCTGACAGTGAGATTAAGTACAGCTAAAACTGTATTATCAAATGGGGTTATAATATTACAGATTAATTATCCATTGGAAATTATCGAAGCTTGTGTGAAGCCATTAATTTTTATAAACTTAATTAGTTATTAGTCTCATAACCAACAATGTTCCAATCTCATATCAACGATGTGAAACGTACCTCTTGTTCCCGTGGAGTCGACATATTTGTGTAGCTTGTTGGTTAAGAGCGTCGGTAGGAGTTTTGCAAAGAAACCGCAGCTTATGGAAACTAGCGATACAGCTCTCAGATAAATCTTGATAATAATGTCTGCTAGACGCAATAGATGATCAACAAAGTGTAGTAAACGAAGCACCTGCCTCTGATTATCGTACCGGCAAGTACATACATGCGCAGAAGCGACGACTTGTAAACAATGTAGTATTAACGATGGCACTCGCCTTTTCCGCTGTATTTCTCGAAATCTTTCTTCATTGACAATTGTCGTGCCGAAGTTTGTCAAAAGAAAAGATTATTATGACAGATGACTTCCCGCGCGGACTTTCCGACAATGATGATCTGTAGGCGCCACCATCGCCGTATTGCCGTATTGCCCTATAGCCATAGGAAGGGAAACTCCCTGTGCATGCACCTTACACGCTTCCTTCGAAGTAGAAATAGTAAAGGTCGCCTCAGACATATTCTACTGCAGTGCGCACAGTGCATCCCCTCTTCCTATCTAGGGTGCACTACTTTTTTTTCTTCCTTTATTAATAATTTTATCTATCCCTTCTCTATATGGACGCAAGCAACTTAAGATATTCTACTTAGCAGACGTCATTAACGTAATGCAAAGTAAGAATAATGACGGATCGTGCAATTCGGGTCGTCGTTAATTAGCGATCACACCGATAAAGTCATTTTGCACGGCAAACAACGACGTAAATTTTATCGGAAGTTTGTGGAGCAACCGATGGGTATGAGGATGCATAAGAATAAGAGCAAAATTCCTTCATCATTTTAATGATATTCTCCATTTCATACAAATTAAGTGGGGGAGTTATAATACAAACTTAAAATATATACATCGATATCTCATGAGACTTCTCAAATAGCTATGCAGTTCATTCGTTAATCCGTTATCTATGGATCACCATCCGTATCGTAATCATATTTTTTTTGTTAGTTTTCTTTTACATATATTTTTTCCACTGAACCTACTTCGCGTGTACTGTGCAAATAAATCTGGCAAGTCGTTCAAATAAATATGTAATAAAAACGTTTAATTAGCCGGCGCTCTAACTGATCACACGCGATTCTGTCTTTTCGGAAGAGCTCTGTTTACGACGGAGAATCCGGAACGGAGAGGACCAACTTCAGCATTTCTTCTATGACGATAACATCACCCATTATCATTATCATCATAATCATCATCATCATCATTATCATCGTCGTCGTTAGTAATTGCAATTTAACGCATTGTTGCGTCGACGAACGAACGGTCGACACTTTTACCCTTGGCAAAATCCGAAGGAAGTGAATAACTCGGTCGAACAGGTTATTATCCCGTTTTATAAAGCACAACTGACAGCGACGGATAGAGTTGAATCCCTAGTTTATTATGAATGAGGGAAGGCGAATTTTTCATTCAGCGTGTTCGTTCCCATGGTCGACATACTTATTGCCCAAGTGGGACGGATATCACGGATTTGTCTCCGACGCGCTCGTTCGCGGTTGCCGTTCCTTTTATCCTTTCCCATCTTCTCCGCCCCCCCTATATAATCAGCGACACCGATATAACATCGACGCGACATCGACGCAACGACATTTCAAATTTCCTTGTCCCCATTTTCCATTCTCTCGCTCACGACCGGAGGCAAAGGCGCTCTTGTGCTCTACTATGCTCGTCGAAAAATTCATCCATCCATCCATCCATCCATCCATATCCACAAACGCCCTTTCTTCTCGAAATATCACACCTACGCTAGAGAGGCCTATGCCGTTCCGCACTGGTCAAAGTTGTCGCCGTGTCGAGTCGAGTCTGGTCGAGTCGCGGAGCGGAGCGGAGAACATGGTCAAACTTTCTATCAGAGTCCACCGTAAAAGCAGAATCTATATCGAAAGGAAAGAAATACAATGCTCCCTCTTTTTCGCCGATACCGAAGATAAGAAAAATAAGTCACGCACCGATCCGCTTCTCCGATTGGCTCCGCTCAAAAAGTACATATGTATGATTTTATGCACAAATCAGTAGAACTTTTGTTACCTCTTACTATAAATGTAAATGTAAACTGCTTTCCTTCTCATGCTTAAAATACATTTTATACATACTTCCGTTCCTGTCTCGCTGTTCCTTCTTTCTAGCCCTCTACAATGATGTTTATCGATCTTTAATCATTATCGTCGATTTTGGCAAATGTCAGAACCCTTGTCATTTTTTCATCCCGGTGACAGATTTTTTCGTGACCCTTTCTCGTTGGCCGATCAGAGGAAACATTATCGAGAAGGAAGTTTCGGTGACCACCGTGCGTGCGTTATGACCTTCCAACTTCTTTTACCTCTCGTTTCGCGACGCGCACTCTATTATTTGCCATTCGCACAATGGCTAGAAGGTGTCATGGGAGACGATTCGAAGATGAGAGACGACCGTTAGTACAGAAGACAAGCATTTTACAGTAGTCGAATGTAGATTGTCGCAGTAACATTGACGTGGCAAATGAATCGCGCAAACAAGCTAGACGAGACGAGTCTAGTCGACGCAATACTATTACCGCATTCGACTGTTGGACGTGGCCGAGGTACGTCTCTCGGGAGGTTATTCTCCGAAAACCGGTTTACATATTTCTCGACGCACACCGTTCCCTACTGGAGCCACTTCCCATTTTTAAATACATTTCCTACAATGAGCTTCGGACAATTGTAAAATCTCTCTGCCGAGTACTCTCGTACGCCATCGATTCAGCTTCGGCATTCTTCGTAAGAGAGCAAATTCAACTGTAAAGCAAGCCATTAGATTGGCAACTTTTGTCACCTTCCCTAGAGGGTAAGTAAATGTCAATCGAGTCGATTCGCAATGAGCCGCGAGTGGCAAAGAATTTCGTAGATCGTTACGAAGTAATGGATTGCTCGATAGTTGAATGAGAAGAGATTTCTATTGGAAATTTGGTGTGCGCTCCATTCTGCCGAAATGATGGTCAGGTCAATTGTCGAGATGATAGTAGCGCGATCGTGATCCGAGGAAAGGGAGAGAAGATTTGACCGTGTCGAAGGGGTCTCTAACGACCTTCCGGTTATCAATAATGTCTCTCACGCTCTCGTTCGCGCCTTGCCATTTCGTTTCGTTTCGTTTCTCTCTCTTTCACGCACTTCCCATAACGCATTTCCTATATCGCACTTCCTAGAACGCACGCTCTCACGCATGCACGCTCTCAGCCACGCTCTCTCACGCACGCTACAATATATCTAGTTCCTCTCTGCATCCGCATTTCTGGCTTGTACAATTTAATGTATGTATACGTGGACACAGTCGTCCACCTCCGCGCGTACACGTCGATATATATAGTAATTGGAAATACAACTATATAATGAATATACGAGCCTTTGTTAAGGGGAGCAATGTAGTCGTCGCCAATGAAGGAGTGACAGAATCCGCTATGTTTATATACGAAATCTCGTAAATCGGTCAATTATCATCGTCATCATCACCGTCGTTATCACGATTAGCATTATCGTCGTCGCAGTCATAATCGCACGCATCATCGTAATATCACGGCATTATCGTTACCCTTGGCTCTTATCTCATACCGTTGAATATAAAGTCGTTAATCCATCACCATAATTCACCGCTAACTTCTTTTCTCTCTCCCTCTCTCTCTCTCTCTCTCTCTCTCTCCCTTTAACGGTCCCCTTACTTAAATCGTGATTTTTGGGTCAGTCGTTCAAGTACGCGAGTGCGTAGTAGGGGCACTTCATCCTCTATCATCATCATTTCGAAAATAGTGTTTTTCAATTTGAGATTAGCGCAAGGCTTAGGAAGGCGCTGAGGCGAAAGGGGTCAAGCCTGTCGGAGGAGAAAGATTCTGTGTTAATTGGCTAATAATCACGCCCCTCTCGGCTTGATCCCTTCTGCCGACGGCGAACTCTTACTCTGATATGGCTCCTCGCGACAGTCTTAACGGCTATGCTAATGTCAAGCTTACACACTCTCAAACTGTCCTACGTGCATGCCCTTTCAAACGAATATGCCCGCTCTCCCTCGGCCCTTTCTTCGCTTTACTTTCCTGCCATTGGTCGCCTCGCGACACTCTTTCTCATGCGCCATTTCAACAAAGCAAGAGAATAATGCACAAATCAGACGGAGTTGCAAGACGGATTTCGCAGAATCGCCAGATTTTAGTACAAGAAGGTTGTACACGAGATGGAGGGATGGAGGGGTGGATGGGTGGGTGAGAGAAATCGGCAAATGAAAGGCCACTTAACGAGTGAACGAGAGTAAGAAAGTCGGAAGGGAGAGAAGAAGATAATGATTGACTCATGTCATATGTCTTTTCCCTTCCACTGTCTTCGTCTCCCATATTGAACGTCCTTTCAGTCAAATCGTCTCTTAAGGAGCAATTCTAAATTTACTTTACAAAAATCCGCATAAGAGAGAGAAGATAGAGGATAACGAAAAGAGCGATGATATTCCTGACATCAAATTGTTCCTATATATGTCTAATTAACTGGTTAATGCACTTTCTTCTTGTCGATTACTTACTCTGCTTAGACGGGCGGAAGAGCGCGGTGTTCGATTTGGCCGAATTATTGGACTGTTGCTCTTAATCAGAAGCGTTGAGTATTAGGTTCGATTAACTAGTAGTGGAGAGTAATGTGGTCGTATTTGGCGCGAAGACAGTATGCGGATAATGAAAGTACCGTGTAGTCAAAGTGCCTTCGACATCCTTCCCAAAGGAATGTTAAAGTTGACTCGATTATCAGCTAAAGGAATGTACGTTGCATCGAGTTCGTTAAGCTGTGTCTGACAAAATTCTTGACTTTCGAAAGAATAGAGACGGCACTTCTCTGCAAGACGCGAAAGATTTCTCCGTGAAATACGACGAGAGGAGGTAAGTATTTATCATGAGGAAGGGGGGGGGGGGTGGAGAAATTGAAAGAAGCGGAATCTACGATATGTTGACACAGACAAAGAGTTTGAGAGAAAGAGGCGCATTGTACACAGCGGGTAGAGGGAGAACTTTTCATAATATTCATGAAAAATCCAAGAAAGACGCGTCGCTGTTTGTCATTATTTGATCAAGCAATCTCAGCAATTGAGATTCCGTTGCGCCAGCCGTATCTCTTACTAGAATTATATAAATTGTGAGAAATGCCCAGCAAAATGATATCCCGCAATTATCGGCTTCTCATTTCTTTCTTTCCCTCCTCGGTGAAACGTCTATCAATTGAACAACTTTATAAGGCAACTGATGGGATCAAGCGCTTCACGAGAAAGAGCTTAAAGAGCTTAAAGACCTTAAAGAGCAAATGATGGACAACAACATATTATAATGTCCTGTCTTCCATCCACCTATCGATCAGCGCCTTCAACGTACTGTGCGCTACTTATCTCATGACGATTATGTCGGAGAATTGATATTTTTTTTGTCGCGATTTTCCTTACGTAATGCCATCAAGAAATGCTATCCCTCCCATACGATTTCCAATCCTAGGAGCATCCATCGCCACACGTACGCATATACTTTTCGCTCCTTTCAACGATTACACTGCACGATTGCACGATTGCACTATGCATAATAGAGCGAGAAAAAGAGAAGAGGCGAGAACGTAGAGTGGACGTGAGAGGATGGATAAGGGCGTTCGATATCTAGCAACGCAGAGCTTAACTTTTTCGACATCTACTCGATAATCAGTATTCATCGCATTATACAAACATCTCCCGAAGACACGACGATGCTTCCGTAAAAATTTCTTTGTACACAATGATGCACCTCCGTTACTTTTTCACGATTAGAACGACCGGGAAGAAGAAACGATCGAAAATGGAACGATCTACCACACCGTAAAGGCAGTGGGACATCTTCGAATTTTTCCTCCTATTAATCGTATAGGCGGATTAAATCCTTCTCGTAAGGATTATAGTGCATAACGTTACAATATATATATTTATATGTAATATGTAGTCCTTTATTCTCGATTCGCTACAATTGGCACTTGAATTTCCCATTCTTCAAACGATTTCTTGATACAATGTGAGAAGAGATATACAATATGTTTTGAAAGAAGGGCGAAAGAGGGAGGAGGCAGAACACAGGAGAAAAATAGCGAGTATGAGAAACACGAAGCGATGGGGGAAAATAAAAGCCATTCGTGTGTAAATATTTGTAAATTAAGAAAAGTACTGAAGGTTAGTGATGTCGTGTGATTGAATTGCTGCCCACGGATAGATGACGAGACACGGCATTTAGGCAGTATTTCGTATCATCGGAGCACATCATAGACACAATAAGACACTTGTTACGCGAATCCAATAATTCATCCCCTGTACTTTCTAGATAAATGCATTGTTTCAACGATATGATACCTTTAATACATTGACTGCCATATTGGCTATATGAGCGTGACGTTGTCAGAATTATGATGCTTTATGATTATCCTACGACATAACTATTGTACAGTTGGCGATGATGCACATGGTTACTGTGTTCCTTCACACCAATCGCTATAACGTACCGATTTAAGACACACTGTTTTTATATATTTTTTCACAATATCCCTAAAGTTGTTGCGGTTTTCAAGAAGCCGGATACATGTATTTGAGGCATTTTGGTCCCCTATTGGCGTATTAAAAAAAATCAACATCTTGGTCAGAAGAAATTAAACGAATAGCATAAATATGTGTGAAAATATATACAACAGTTAAGAGGAGATAGAGAATACCATTGTCATCGTAATTAATTTACGATCGAATAACGTGAGAGTGGGATAACAAAAGGAAAATGTGCGGACCAAAGGCTGCCGTCTATTTTTCGACCCAAATTGAGAATCAATTTTTGGCAAGGTAACGGCAAAAATGATAATCATTTGCGTAGAAAATGCGATGCCTCACTTCTTGCGGCAGTCAATGTGTTAAAGATGACTGACTTTTGAAACGATAGACCGGATCGCTTTGATTCTTCGATTAGTGTTATGTATCGATATTATCCACACAAATATATACATATATATGTATAGCGGGAGAGGGAAATTCACAAGGATCGAGTATGGTGGGGTAATATTATGGGGAAACTGGGATGAGAGGGTCGATTCTGCTATGCAGACTGCACTGATGGCCGAATTATCTCGCGTAGTGATAATTGTTGGCGATGACGATTGTTGGCGATAGCGTTAGACGAAAGAGCGGATAAACCGTTGAGGAGCCAGTCGGAATGACGGTAATCAATGCAATCATAATGAACATATAGCGCTAATTGACGTACGATTGGTGTTAACACTTAATAATGCCAGTCGTGTAAAGTGGGATCAAATACATGGTTTGATCTTAGCGTAAGTTTTGATTCTCTTTAAAGGCTTTGAAGACGTTGCGCGCATTAACGATCGTCAATGTGGAAGCTTTGTCGAATAGCTATTAGCCTATTTCCGCTACCCTTGCTGCCTTCCCTTGCTGTGCGTATAGCGCGCCATACTATCGTGCGCCATACTGGCATAAGAATTAGCCGATCGGCGTAATAAAGTTAATTGCTGATGGCATCGTGCGCTCACGAGATATTTGTGTGAACCGAGCGGAGAAGATAATCGGACATAATCGGACATAATCGGCCATAAATCGAACCTTACGACTTACGCGAAGATATACTCGCTTCTTACGTTACCTCGAATACCTTGTCGCACCATCGATCATACCAAATGATGTTCGTTACTGCTAATGGGAAAGAAATCTACATTCAACATTGCAAAACTCTAAGCGTCAAAATGATGATTAACGAAAAGTAAATAATTTTCCAAAAACAAATGCTGCTCGTACGTCACTGTACATGATCGATGTCTTCTTGACGATCAAATATCATTGCGAACGCGGCTTTACAGACGTAAAGCGCACAGAGGAAGCACTCTTATTGCATCGGTTGCTTATGTTAACGCTTTCATTCTAATATTCCGTATATTCGGAAATTCTATTTTACTTTCTTTGGCACTGTCTCATTTTATCTTTCGCGAAATTACAAATTGCTTCTGCGGCTTCTTACGACTCGCATTATGTGTGCGTAAATGCGAATAATTTTGAAGATGGTACCGATTTTCGTGGGAAGCGAAAGATTCGCTCGTACGAATAGGTAAGTAACACTAGTGGCGTTATTTACAAAAAGAACTTTGACTGGTATAACGTGGTAACTATTGATCTTATACTTGAATGTGAATGAAATCATGCTGCAACGACTGAGATGTATGTAGCACAGAATGACAACATCGCAACCACTTTGTTGGCTTAGTAGGAGAACCCTTCTTTTATGATCACAATATGCGATTCTATGAGTATGACCAATAATCGTAGAGTGTGATGAATGCACGTGTGTTTGTGTACATTTCTTGTAGATGTGTAAAAATAGTTAAAGAAAAGTAAGAATGGTAGGAAATATAGGCATGTGTGCGTATGACAGAGAGACAGAAAGAGAGAGAGAGAGAGCGAGAGAGAGAGAGAAAGAGAGGAAAGAAACCCAGAAATTGATATTCCACAATTTTTATTACATTTTTAAATGCAAAGGAAAAGTGAGCAAAAATGGAGTAACTAAATTATATCTACAAGGCAAATAGTGACCCGACTCATAACAATAAAATATATTAACCAATTCCTTTACCTTCAGCAGCATCTTATAAATCCTGACAATTCGATTATACAATTTTATATTCCCTTTATCTATGAACACACACTCTCGACAGATTTAGTATTTCATATAAGTGTATATGTCAGTATAGAAAAATAGGTTCAAACATTTATCCTATTATGTTTACCTCCCGAATCTGCTGATAGCAAATAGTTGAGAGGTTTGTCAACGCTGTGCCATACATCCCAGCAGTGCTCACTTCTTTCTTCTCCTCAGTAAACGCTTAACTTTCTCTTTTGTAGTACAGGGCGTCAAGTGATGCGCGCGGGTCGAATGGCAAATTAAAAGAAGATGAAGAAAGGAAGAAGCTATCGTTCCGCCGGCTGCGAGATATGCGCCGGAGCAGAATTCGAGTTGTGACAGTCGTACGTGACAACGTCGTATAATGGCGTATGGCTATTGATATAATAACGACGTGCGAATAGAACGCGACAACGACCCGATAACAAATGCACGGTAAAGCGATAACGACGTGACAAATATTTTTATGACCACCCTGCACCATTCGCACATATTCTGCGGCTAGAACCGATTTCCTATAATCGACGAAATAGTCTCTGATCGTAGTAGAACGGTAGTCACTGATTGCCCGATAAGGTGGTTGGTTAGCTGGTTGACTTGCTCGCTGACTGGCTGGATCGCTCGTTGGCTGGCTGGCTGCCAACTGTATGGGTCATAGACCGACGACGACGACGACGACGACGACGACGACTATTCTCATATACGTTCACATTTCAATATTAATTTTAAGCACTTTCTCATCGTTCAATTAAAAACTAAAACGAAGGCTACATAGATGATGTAAATCAAAATTATAACATTTCGATAAAGGAAATAACTCCGTCTTCGCTTAACGTAATTAACTAATGAACAATTCTTTCCCCAACCGACAGTGCATCTTGATACGCAAAATTTTTCTAACATGCCTTAGTTTGAATAGACATTTTATTATTATCTCTTTACCCCCAGAGCTCGCAGGACGGCTTGGGCGAGTTTATACAACTCTGACAAGTACGCAGCAAGCAACAAGAAACAAGCATTACTCATCAGTACAAAGCAGTGAGTATATCGTGTATAATATACAGAATTATCATGACGCGACCAACTTATAACAATATGTCAAATTAACGCTAACGCAACGAGGCAAATACAACTGTCATGAAACGATTTATCGGGTGGCAGGCTTCGGAGCCTAACGACTTTGAACGGTAAACAGTTTCACGATAGACGAACGAAGAGCTACTCTGCGCTAATCATTGCTGTATGGGCAGAATGTGAGTGCGCATAAGAAATGGATTTGCAGACCGCGCCGAACCAGATTGGTTATAACAGCTCCCAACCGTGTTATCGCATGACAATTCTGCATAATTATATACACAGGGAGAATTTATACATTACGCACATTCGCAACGGAGAAATGTATCGTTCATCGCTGAAATACGTGTCCTCTGTTCTCGAAGCATTGGCAGGAGCCAATATTAATGGTCCGTGCGAATGACAAATAAAAAAAAAAAATAACAATGTTTCGAAACGATATAGCAATTGATATTTGTTTCTCCGTACACGATGTCTGTGTGCAAATGTACTTTGATGCAAACAACGCATATCAATTTCCATTTTTTTTATCTTTGCTCATTTTTAATCTGATTGCCTTGCAGCTTTCGGCCGAGTATCTATCGTTTAATGAGTACAAAACGGAGCACTGGAACAGGGAACAAAATAACTTGTGACAATTTCTTTAAAGAAGGGGGGGGGGGCATTACTATATGACACTGTAACCAGTAGTTGTCCATTAGTATGTACCACGATTTCCTTTAAAAGATCATACTCCCTCAAAATAAAAATGAACAGCAGACATTATTTCTGATATGCGTTCGACATGGAATATCTCTGTTATACAGGGTGGTCCCGATCCGATGGTACAACCGAAAAGGAGGTGAATCTACATGCAAAAATAAGTCGAAAAAAACGTATGAGAATTTTTTTTTAAACGCTCCGTTTTCGAGAAAATCGACTTTGAATTTTCGTAAGGTGCAAGCGCACCCGAGCGCGGCGCGATATACCGGGTGCCGCTGTAGGACGCTTGGACGCGGCGCGATGGCCTATCGCATTGCGTAGCATCGAAGCAGGCCCGGCAGAGACATCCGGTATACGCGACAGTTGAACCGAAGCGGCCTATCGTGACGTCATAGCTGCCCAAACGTACTCGCAGCCGACGCAACGCGATAGATATAGATATACAATGCCATGCTTTAGGGCGCTTGCACCTGACGAAAATTCAAAGTCGATTTTCTCGAAAACGGAGCGTTTAAAAAAAAATTGTCATACGTTTTTTTCGACTTATTTTTGCATGTAGATTCACCTCCTTTTCGGTTGTACCATCGGATCGGGACCACCCTGTATATTCAATAAACGACTGAGAAATCCGACTCAACACTCAGAGCTCACCAAGGCAACATACTCTGGGCACTTTTGCACGCTTTGTATTTATCTAACTATATGAACAAGAATAGAATAATAATAGCGATGTCATTAATAATGATAATATAATAATAATAATAATAATAATAATAATAATAGCAATAATAGCACTAATAATAATAATTAATAATTAATAATTGGATTATGACAATAATAATAATAATAATAATAATTACAATTTTAAAAGGTATTATTTATAAGCGAAAAATCGCGTTACGACTGTACACAGTATCCTATGTCATCGTCGATGACGATTAATAATTACTATAAAATCTATCCACGAATATTCTTTTTTTTGCTTTCTTTTTTTTTGCAGCGTGAAAAACTGTCATTATCACGTACACAACCGGACACACCGTGACTGCGATCCGTTCGACTATGCAAGTCAAGAACACTAAATCCCGTTTCTCAGCTTCGTTCTTCTTTAATAACACAGCAGCAGCGATCGATTCATCTCGTAACGTGAGCTTGATCAACCGCTCAACTCATTTATCACTATTCAGTAAGTCATTTTATAAAGTTAAGGCTACTTAGCGTTCATCGTCGTCTTTCACGAGTAGTCACGTGAATACAACACCCCTGCGCATTCTTACGGAGAAACAGATTATAATGAGAAAGAAAGAGAACAAAAAAAAAATAGAAACGAAGGAGCAGCCAAGCAGCTAACTTCGATCGTAAGGTATAACGATTTTTCTCTTTTATCTTTTCTCCCTCTACTTCTTCTTCTTCTTCCTCTCCTTCCACGCTTTCTCTCTCTCTCTTTCTCTCTTTCACACACAATTATCCGATTGTATGTTCACTTAGTCGCCCACTCTTACGCTCACTCACTCACTTCGCATTTCTCTCTCCCCGCTTTTCTAATTCCTTCGGCTAATATCATTGGAGATAGTTATACGCTTACTCTTCTCCATCCCTTCCTTTGCTTTCGCACAACACATAACGAGCAACACGCAAATTTTAGACTTTCCGCGCCGATTTGCGAACAGCGTCGTGTTCGAATCCTCATTTCCTTCCGGCGGAAAGAGAACGCAATTTATCGTCAGGGACGTGGCACGTGATTAAGCCTTACAACCTCTTGGACCCTCTTCTCGCACTCGCGCTACTTTTTTTTTTTGTTTGTTTCTATAACCTACGTACTCTTAAATTGGACGACACACTTGGACGTGCGCACGATAAGTAACTTATAATAGGCATAATTATTTCCATCTTATATCTTTATCATTTTCGTTTTCATCTCATCATTTTCTGAACCACCGCGCACGTCACAGTGACATTCGCGTTACGTGCAATTAGTCTTCCGTTTGCCTTACGTACGGCCGTTGCTCCTGATACAGCATCAACTTTCGTTCGAATGAACCCTATACTTTCTCTCTCTCTCTCTCTCTCTCTCTCTTTACCCTTCGATTAATTCTATGCTACGCTCTCTGCCCCATTCTCTCACCCAGCCCCTCACATTCTCACATTTTCTCCCTTTCTCTGAAACGTACCGATTGTCGTGAGCCTTCATATACGCCTAGACGCGGCCAGACACGCCTAGACACGCCTAGTCAAGCCTAGACACGCACACACGCACATACAGCGGTGATACCAAAAACTAAGAATTGGTCGTTGGTAGCAAGTAGTGCGATGGTTTAGCTTGCGATAGAACGCGAGGAGTAGATAATCGAAGTCGAGAGGGGAGCGTGGAACGGATCTTCGACGCTCGCGCGCGCAATTCAACAGTAGGAAGGTTCGTCGTCTGATGTTGCAACGGCCAGGTAAACTCGGCAGAGTGCCGCAACCTGACATTTCGGCGATAAAACCCAGGAACCATGTAGACCGTAAGATCAGCCTTGGAACTTGCCGAGAAAATGCATATTCTGCGACAACGTCGATAGCAGCATTCCGACAACCGAGGAGAGACGGGTGATGAGAGGCGGCCATTTCAGTGTATGTCAGTAGTGCAAACTGTCCATCTCCTTGATGTCGTTGCTGCCACCGCCGCTGCTACCGTTGCCGTTCCCGTTGCTGCTACTCGCAGCGGACGCTACCATGCTTCCAGCGCAGTTTTGCGTGTCATACTCTAAGACCAACCGTTTTATATGACTCAGCTTTTCATGCAGGTAATGGAATCGACGCTTTATCTCCTTGTGCATGGGATCGCGCTTTGTCTCGCTGTATTCCACCAAGATTTGTCGCTTTATTTCCTACGCCGAAGGAGGGTACAATGTTAGCTACATCCCCAGTCAAAATCCGAATGTGCGCAAACTGTCCTTGCCTTCTGCCATTCGGCTATATATATGTATACATAAATACCTGATATTCCGCCCAATTGCCGGACGCCTCTTCCTGCTTGAGGCGCTCCTCCAACTGAGTGAATCGCTGCGAAACGTTTGCCACTTGAGCGTGCAGCCTTCTGTACTCTTCGTAGTCTGCGTTGAATTCGGCCTTGTAACGTCTTCTCTGTTCTGCGCTGCTTATTGTCGTATAATATCTGTAACAGTCGAAGCGTCATGTTTAACTCGCGTTCTTTTTTTCTATACTCCCATATCACCAAATACACCATCTAACGGTAGGTGAAAATACTCACGTGAGGTAGTCAGGGTACTCCGAGGACTTTGGACTCTCTGGCATTTCGAGATTGCCGCAGGTCGAAGTGGTAACAGTGGCGTCACCGTTACTATTGCCATAAGCAGGAGCGCCAATGTTCGAAGTATCATTGTAGGAGGATGTAACCGCGACCGCCGAGTTACCTCTTCTTCTCGACTCTCGATCCCGATCACCTCGCCCTCCCCTATCGGCCCTCTCGCTCCTTTCGCTCCTCTCGGTTCTTTCGCTCCTTTCGCTCCTCTCGCTCCTTTCGCTCCTATCGTTCCTATCGTTCCTATCGTTCCTATCGTTCCTATCGCTCCTATCACTCCTATCGCTCCTCTCGCTCCTCTCGCTCCTCTCGATTCTCTCGCTCCTGTCGGTCCTATCACTCCTATCGCTCCTTTCGCTCCTCTCATTCCTTTCGTTCCTATCACCCTTCTCGCCGCGCTCGCTCCTATCGTTCTTCTCGCTTCTGTCTCTTCTGTCGGCGAGCACCCCTGCACTCGACATACTCCCACCGATGGGAACGCCATTTGTGGCTCCGTTGCCGCTTCCGACACTGGAAGCAACGCCACCGCTGCCCGAGCGCGCACCGTAATCCATTCCCAGACCGGTGACGGAGCTACTTTTGCTCTCGCCGACACCACCGCTACCACCGTTGCTGTTGCTGCTGCTGCTGTTGATTGCCGACTTTCCGCCACCGTGGCCACCGTGTCGGCCACCGTTGCCATTGCTATTGCCACTACCGAGCGACGAGTTACTGTGAGAATTATGGCTATGGCCAGAGTTGCCGCTTGCTGTACCCTTGCCTTCAGAGGTTGCAATTACATCCCGATGCGAGCCACCTCCGCTACTGATATTATCAATGTTGCTGCTTCCACCACCACCACCACCACCACTACCACTTCTGTCACCACCACCACCACCACCACCGACACCACCGCCACTATTACTACCGGCTCCAACACCACCGTGATGATGAGATGGTTCCTCATCGTCACTAGGCGGTGTCATACATGGCTTATTGGCATTTGCTCCGTAAGTAGTGTTACCGCCAGCACTCCTTAACACATCACTGTTCGCTGTTCTTTCGGCTCGGTAATCAGCTCGATAATCAGGACGGCGATCGCGCGGTTGCTGTTGCCTCTGGTCCCAGTCGTCAACGATACCAACGGTGCTACCGCTACCGTTATTGTTACTAGTGCTATTATTATTACCACCACTACCGGCGGCAGCGGCAACAGCTGCGGCAGTAGCCACGGCACCGAGGCTGCTACTGCCACCGCCATTGTTACCGGCTGCATTTCCACTGGTAACGGCACTGTTAGCACCGGCTATACTGATGCCATTGCCGCCACTAGTTATAGTACCGGCACTGTTGCTACCACTGCCACCGACGCCGATACCTCCGCTATTGGCAACGTTGACACTGTTACCACCACTGACGACACTACCACCGCCAGCACCAGCACCGGCACTGCTGCCATTGCCACTGCCACCACCACCACCGCCACAACCACTACCAGCACCAGCACCGGCCGTCCTTCCGTTTTCTCCGCTGGTAACGGACGAACCGCCACCGGTACCCGGCTCCGGCTTCCTATAGTGTGATATTCGCGGTCTCTTCGTCGGTAACCCGTCGTTGCCCTGATAATATCCAGGTCTCTTGGTGCTCAGCAGAGACGGAGGTGGGGCGGTGATCGCCGGAGGTGAACCCGGATGAGTAGAGTTCGGGGACTGGCCGCTTCCTGTCAGGTATAAGAAGAACATCGCCATTTATCGAGTCCGATTGTACGCTCTTAGGTGGAACGTTCTGAAATTCCATTAAGATTGCATGCGTAAGCACCTTGTTCGAGCAGAAACCTACCGCTGGATCCACCGTCGCTGGAGCCTGGGGGAGTCAGGTTCTGAGGTTTTCTTCTCTTCAGCATCGCCTTCTCCTGTTCGGTGTAATAGGGCCAATCTTCCTGCACGTCATTCCAGACGTACCTGTGGAGGTGATAGGTGTTGTCTCTCATGAAAGCCACCTGCTTCAGGATCGTTGTCATGATGGTGCGCTCTCGCTCCTTTATGCCTTCTACGGGGAGTGAAACGAAAACCTGAGCAAACTCTATGCTCTCGGGCGTGATTAACAATTGACCTTACCTCTGTTGATGCGATCGTAGAGCTCGGGCTTCTTGTACGGCCTTAATGCAAGGAGGTGTATCAGACGCTCCCTGTGTGAAGAGTAGGGGGAAGAGCGTGATAGGATCGTTCGTTATACCGGAATGAGAATAATTCAACTGTAGGATTACGTACTTGAGCGGCCTACGCATAATATCGGAGACTTTCTTCTCCGGCTGACTGCGGACTACCGGCGGATTGTTACTGGACGCCGGCTTGTAAGAGGAAGACAGCCTTGGCTGACTACCGGATGTTGGAATGCTCGCCGACTCTCGATGCCTCGAGTTCGACGGGGGTGGTATCGTTCTTCCGGTACCTTTCACCTTAACCTTTCGCCCGATGTCGGGCCCGTTCGCTTTGATCACCCTCGTGCTGCAAGCAAGACGAAAGACGGAGGTCAGGCTCTGTCCAATTGAGAAGCGTACAATTGAGAAGAGCCTCAGCGTTTCTCTTGCACTCACCATTTGTTCTTGTTGTTCTCCTCGGCGACCGCCATCCGATGCCTGGTCGTCTCGTAGACATCGTCGTTTGCCTGTATCCGCATTTTGCACGGCAACGCGCCGAGACTCTCGAGGCTCCTGTCGATTAACATTTCATCAATAATTATCAATCAGCGGGAAGGAATTGGTCGAACCTTCCTAAACCGGATATAGAAATGAGAGTTTGTCAAGCGTCAACGCAAAGAGAGACTTACTTCGGTCCGGTCTGTTGGATACACTCGAATCCACCCTGAGGACCTTCGATATCCTGATTGCCGGATAAACTGAACGTAAAGCCTGCCGATCCATGACTCGATTGCGTGGATGGAAAGGAGAGTTGCTGGAATCAAAAGATAGAGCTGTGCGTCAGATTAAACGTTGCATCCAATGGCCAGAACGTAAGTGTCTAGATAACTGAAAAGGAAGATGTGCAACATCGCTAATCCCTCGGCAACCTGACAGCTTTGCCGAAATGTTGCCGAGAGAGTGAAGAAAATTTTTCTGCGTTACGCATCTACTTCCCAATGGCGGCCTGTTTGCGCTAAGTTAACGCGGTCTTCGAAAAAATGAAAGAAAGTGCGGTATCAGGCTTTCGCTGGACTTGTCATTGGCGGGCGAACTCAATTAACCCGCTCTGGGAGCGACGCTAACTGTCCTAAGTAGGCAACCGTTCTACAGACCCATTGTATCCGTCCTCAGGCAAAGCGGCAGGATAGTTGCGTCATTAAACCTGCTCACTGTCCCCGGGATATTACCGAAGACAGCCCCCACCCCCTCAACCATTTTTCTTGGTTAACCAGGAGACGGCAATGAATTCGCCCCCTCAGCGACTCCTAGCCAACGATGAGGAAATCATTCGTCCTCGGGTGGAACGCAGAAAAAGGGAAAAGTGAAGGTCACAGAAGAACGCAGCGGTTTACCTTCGTCTACGGTTCAGCAGCTGCGAACTATGACCTTTTGCGGGACATAGGTCCGTATCGAGGAAGTGATCGGTGACCCTGCGTATCAGTCGACACAGCGACCCAACAAAATCAACTGTTCAGAAAGTGCGACCTACTATCTTAAAGTACGATCAGAGCGGAGCATGGATTTCGTAAGTAGTCTGGCAGTAGTATGCTCGGATCTTACTTCGGCCACCTCGTCCTTTCCCTCCCTCTCCCTCCCTCCCTCCCTCTCTCTCTCTCTCTCTAGCCTGCGATGACATCCTTTCGCCTTATCGTTTCGCGCTTCTCCGTCTTAGACGATACACCTTTTGACATTTTACCGGATCCCTTCTCCACCCAACGATGTCTCCTCCAGTTGCGTTAGTACAGCTTACAATAAGATGGAGAATAACTTTTTCAGCCCTAATGGCATTTAAATAAATTTCGTGATAAGGGAATGTAGGCGGGGACAATGAGAATGAAAATGAGAATGAGGATGAGGATAAGGACCGAGGGAGAGGGGAAAAAGGCGTAATAGCTGGTAGGATGGAGGTGCGAGAGGAGAGAAGGGGGCTTCCCTCTGACGGGCATTCACGTATCGAGGTCACAAAGTCCTCTCTCCTTCCCTCTCACCTCTGCTCGCTTCGGCCCGTTCGGAGAGCTCGCGATCGCCCTCTCTCTCTCTCTCTCTCTCTCTCTCTCTCTCTCTCTCTCACTGTCTCTCTCGCCCCCTTGTTCTTGAGCCGACCATCGTCAGTAGTCAGCCGCCGCCACCTCCACCACCGCCACCGTCGCCGATCCAACGTCCACCTCCTGGATGTATCTTAAACGAAAGGTCGGATCCGCGCGGGAATGTAATATGAAAGTTTCGTGAAGGGAGGTAGAACGGCAACGACAACGACAACGGCAACGTTCAACCGCTGACAAACAACAACATTACCAGCGGGACGCAGCACCGTCAACGACGACATCGAAGTTCCCTCAAAATACACCCCGCATCGAAGAATATTTATTTTTACCTACTCGAAAGCAGTCTTTGTTAAGTAACCGAAGCGCTGAGCGCAAAATACTGGCAAGAGCGGTGGGCCCGACATTTTTCCACTCGGCAGCGAAAGGTCTGATGACGAAATTATTGTTGGAAAGCAAAAAGTGGCATGTGAACCTGTTCTCTGGCAATAACTAATTGCTCTCGCCCTCTCTCACCGATTTCGTCAAGTTCGTGTGTTCGTGATCAAGCAACTGGTTTCTCACGCCTTTCGGTCAGAACTCTCTCGGAAGCGAGGTTCCCTTCCACCTTTTTTTTTCCATCTTTTCATCGTTCCTTTCTCGAAGAAATCGTTCCATGTCGGGTAATTCACGCTGAACGATGCAATTCGCTCGAAGGAAGATTGTGTCACATACCAGGGTCCCCAAACTGATCCTGTACTAACTAAACGAAGGAGGAACTAAGGATGTTGGATGTACAATTTCTCGATTAACTGTATATTTCGAGATCAGTTGCTATAAGTACGAACGAGAAACGACACGTTGTCGTCGAGCGACTTCCCATGGAAGCAAACAATTATCGTGCCAAGCTTTCGTTCGCATGCCGTCCGCTTGACGGCCTTAGATCTTGATCGTCCCAAGTACGATTCTGATCAAACGGAATCGTACATTTTGACTGATTGAAAGTAAAAGTGAAAATTCCGATAGGTCTGCCTACTGTAGCCTTACAGAATGCTCTTGAAATGCAATAGTCGCAAAGGAAAGGATGCACAGAGTTGATATCTGTTAATCGCAACTTTACTTTTTGCGCGACAAAATGAGGAGGAGCACGTCTATTCGGCGTGCACATCGGTAAGACGAAGGCCGCATACAAAATGAATTTGACACATTGAGGACAGCGATAACGGTGTCGTCAATGAAGTTGGCCGATAAACACTAGCTAGAGAGGTAGAGAGGCATCCAAGATGGTACCAAATCCCGCATAGATTAGTAGTAGAGTAGAACGCCTCATAGCGATGATTATTATCTTATCGACCCAAGTTTACGCCGAATACATTCGATCCGCACACACGCGTCATCTCTTTCTCTCGTTCGACGCATGTAACGAATCTCGCCCACTTGCTCGACTTGCCAGGTAGATATTTTTGTTCGTAAGGTCACCACAGCCAGGCGAGAAACTCTAATAAAGATTGCCTTATATTAAATTCAAGACAAATTCCTAGGTATAGCCAGAGCGTCGTTATCGAATGAGAAATATCGAAGAAAGACTAGTTAGGTTCGTTCGTTCATTCGTAGTGGTAACGGAGGTGAAGGAAGAGGACGACGCTGAGCTACTATCGATAATTCCGGTTTCGGGCGGCAAGCGGAAGGAGAGAATCGATAGATTAAGCTGACTCATTGATTAGGAGGTTCGTTATGTGAAGTAGGATCGTGCGATCGGCAGAACCGGTAACATCGGAGAAAGTCGATCAGCGGGGAGATCCGGATGAGGCGGAAAGAACAGAAAGTCGACGTACGGGGAGAGAAAATGAATACCTGTGAAAAATGTTACAGGAGGGAAAAATGTATAATTGCTTTATGGTGTTTGATTGAGCTGGCGTGAGCGATATGACAGTCAGGGGCTTTGCCCTCGGCAGAACACTGAGTGCTAAAAATTCGGTTGACGCCGAGTACCGGCACAACTAACAAATCCGGCAACATGTTAATTATGCATTGTAATCCGAACGACATTACGTATCCTAGTTGGTAATAGCCTGACATATCAGCGAGAGAGATCGGAAGGTAATTAGGCGTAATCTCTCCTCGCTACCTTTTCACTGGCTTGCCTCGGGGAAGGGAGAGGCCTTCGTTACCGGATGAAACGACGAATTAAGGACGTGCCTTCACTCCGCTGTCGTTGCGATTCTGTCACATCAACGAGACTACCCATCGATGCGATCTCTCCCCTCTGTCGTCCTGTATGAGAACTCGGAAGAATATCAGCTTCCACGTGGAAGGTATAGACCGTGTGTCAAAGGTACCTGATTCAACCTGATCCCCGATCGCGAAGACGGCTTTCACTCGCTGACCAATGTCAGGCGCGTGTATGGCGGCGAAAAGAGAGATATCGAAGCGAAGGTGGTCCACGCGCGGTTAGCCGCTTCATAAATTTCTAGAGGGCAGGAAAGCGCAGGCAGGAGAGCACAGGCAGAAACGTAGGTAGACAGTGACGTGCCGTCGACCTTAACGCAGCTTATCGGGAGTCACTTCACCGCCGACTAAGCTCAACGACGACCGAACTCACCACACGTGTGTGTTCACCAATCTTACACACTCTGCCATATTACACTGACAGACAGCTTCATATTTCATCATTTTGGCCCGCCACGAGGCCTTTGACTCACTTTTATCGTCGATCGAAGTTCGAACGAGCCGGCGGCGTCGCAACGCGCAACATTTATCGTCTATTCTCAATTGTCGATTGTCGAAAAATATTTGGCGGCTCGGAAGGGATGACGGTCGCTCGTGAAAAGGGTGAGACCGCCGCATGAAAGCGTCTCATTCGCATGGAACGCGAGAAAGCTATTGGACGGGGCAATATCAGTGAATAGAAATCGGGGCTTGCTTTGTGCCGATTGAACTGACCAAACCCGTTTCCCTTGCGCTTGAAAACAAATTGAAATGACAATCGATTTCGAAATATCTCAAGGGGGAAGACGAAGTGTACTGTGACTGTGCGCACGCGGCGTACGCAGCGCGAAAGAATAAAAAGGAATGAAAGGTAGTTTGAGGCTATCGGAGAGGCAGAGATATCGTGTCCGTGTGCATGTGCGCTCGCCGTTGTCCCTGGCTCAGGATGAAACGCCATTTGGCACAAGGTCAGCCGCGTATAGGTGCACCGAGAGCCACGTTACCTCCTTTATCGTACGCGTACGTACTTTGTTGCGTATGCACGCTCTCATCCGTACGGTTGTTGCGCACGCGCGCGCGCGCGCGCGCAAACGCTTCGCCGTGGGGACAATGTGACAAGGTGGCTTTCGCGCGAAAATGAAAGGAAAACGGAATCAAAAGCAGCCAGCTAACCCGCAAAGGCGACGGAAGTCACGGTCGAGCCGCGATAACGATGGGACGATAGTCAGATACGAGCCGTATGACTAACCTGTCCTCCTACGACCTTCCTTTCCCCTTGGCACAGATGCCTCCGCAATTATTTGCCGTGTCTTTTGCAACGTTTTACCCCTTTCTCGCAGCATCATTTGGCCCGGAGACGTTTAACTTGCAAAAGATGTTCCGCAGCGGGAAATAAATTGGTCGGAGTGAAAGCTAGTATGTGCCGCGTATGTATAGACAGTTTGGGTCAGCGAGGAATCGACGGAATGATAACGACATGTCCGTGCCGATGCATCCCTTACTTGCTAATACGATTACCACTACTAATACGAGTGCTACGACGGTCCCAAACTAATTATGTATTTCGGCTTCCACCCTCGTCTTTTTCATTAGGTATTCACGAGGTTTACAGGAAAATGAGATTAAAGGGCAGGTTGGGAACATTAATCGTACGATCGTAAACCCGTCGGACACACTTTCGCGTACCTTCGTCATCGGAAATTGTTTGAAGCCGGTGCATAATGAGAAGGGCAACCCCTCGGCGCGTCCACCCCTCTGTAGGGGCATTCCCATCATTCCATTTTACCACCCCTGCTCAACGGGACCGCCTTTTATACGCTTCATCGATTTTGCCGCATTTTTCCTCGTTTCGGACTTTACCATGAGAATATAATGGATAATAAACTAAATAGGCGGTGTAGGTGAAACGTGATTCGATTGTCCTGGTTGACTGGTCGGTTGACTGTCTGGCCGACTGGCGTGAGAGATCGGGCTCTGCACCTCGAAAGCTCCGCGAATTAAATCGCATTAAGTGAAAGTGACGCCCGCGTTACGTCACGCGCCTCGAGAGCGAGAGAGAGAGAGAGAGAGGAGAGAGGTTCTACCGTCAGTGATCGACGGAGAACGGGGGAGGGCAACGCCTGTCGACGTGGTACGAAAATCGAGTCTCGACAAATTCACCATCCCGATCAAGACAATTTTGGGGATGTCGCATTACCCGAAGAATCTCGCCCTCCGATTAGCATTCAAGTCACCGCCTCGCCTTCATTAATATTCATTCGTCTCTTACGGTTATTTATATTCGCAGCAGAAAATCCGCATCTATCGGCGGCAGAATATAAACCGGCAGAGGGAGGGTATCGAATGAGAGAAGGAGAAGTTAAGGAGGTTGCCGTGTTTTTGGCAGGACGCGGAAGCGAAACTGAGCGGCACGGAATTTCGAACGTCACGCATTGGCGCCATTCTAAGGGTTAGAGCGCTCTGCACGGAGACGGACGGCAATTTAGCTGACGACATTTTCAACGACTCGTCTGGGGCCAGACGGCCGCAACCGGGTATAGCGAGAGGATAGGGGAGAGGGAGAGAGAGGGAGAGAGACAGAGAGAGCAAGATTCAAGCGTATATAGATGTGTAGATAGATGAACGGATAGATAGAGGTTTGATCGGTAAGCGTCTGCCATACGGAATGGAATGGACTCTCCTCCGTCTCGGGAATTTCCTCTTTTTTCCGTTTTATTTCTCAAACGCCAAGGAGAAGTGAAAGTGTACGAAAGAAGCGGTGGCTCGATTAAAATAGGCTATAGGAGCGATTCCGCTATAGGACGCGACGGGCTAGAGAAGCGCGCGCGCGCGCGTTCGTTGATCCTGAAAGTCGACGGTCACCCGTTCCACGTGGCTCTTTTATCACGGGATAGAACCAAGTAAACCAAGTGAACCGACCACTCGAGTGAACTCACCTTCCCTCTCCTCCTGTCACTCATCAGACTCCTTCGGATAAGCAAAGTGCGCCACTGAATTATGGCCGTTAACTGGAACGAGTGGGGCTCAGGTAGTGAGAGAAAAAGAGACGTGGCACGGGCTACGAGGGGGAGGTAGAGAGGGAGGGGGGGGGGGGGGTGTCGTGTTTCGTGTGTTGCAACGAGAAACGGCGCCATTACGACACACCGTCGCTCTTCCTTTACTTTCATTGTAACGATTGTCGTTTTGTATTTTCTAATATCAGGTAACGAACGAAGGTATCCCCGCACTCTTTCGAGACTCGATTTAAATGTGTTGCGCAACCGTCACCGCTTCATCATCCTCTTCTCCCATGTCTTCTTGCGGCCTGCTCTGGTAGCGCGAATAAGGACGCACTCTGTCAACGGTCGTGACATCGATCCGTTATAGGTAATCGGCGATTACCATTATCATGGGACGAAGGAAGGAGATGGATCGACAGCGAAGAAGACATGTCAATTGGAATGTTGGCAAAAGGAGTAGAATAGAAGAGTACGATATGCCAGTCAGCAGCGCTTTCTTCCAAATTCCTCTAGACGCGTGCGGTGGCGCGCATGCGCACGCTTCTACACGCACCGATTTACAAGAGGCCCACCTTCGCGGACGCTGGCCAATTAGTATTCTCCGAGTGGAAAGGACCTAGACCCAGTATCATTCGACAATATTGCCTAATACCGCCTGGCAAAGTAATACGCGGAATTGGGTTAGAAAGCGCCTCTCGGTAGCCTTCATTTCAGCGACGCGAGCCGACTCACGCTCATTTGCGCTACCTACCTACCTATCTCTGCTCGCCACTTCATACCAGCTGGTAAACAAAAATAAAAATCGAATCCCTCTGGTCTCTCATTTTATCCGAATAACGAATGAATGAAGACGAAACGAATGAAAGATGAATGAGTGAACGAATGAACACCATTGCCGATAATTGATCTGTGCTGTCAACTATTGACCATATCGAGACACCTATCCGTCAAGCTCGTCTTACGTCGACTCGCCTCAGGGTTATGAACAGTTTTGACGAGTAAAAGATGCCGGGCACGTACCAATGTTATGTGCAAAATCACAAATGTTCACCGGAATGAATCATCAAGCGCGCATAATAAAGGCGTATTACTAGAGAGAGGGAGAGAGAGAGAGAGAGACCGTTGGCTTTGGCAATGACCATTACCGATGGCATATAGTCTTTGATCGGAGACAAAAATAAATCGACACTAAGATGAATAATTGGCACAGGAGCCGCGCGTTAATGACGCAATGGTATTTTGCTCGACTTTGCTTTAACGTAACGGAAAGCGATTAGTACTTGAACGTTAATAGATAAGGGCGACAGGGCAAGGGAAGAGAATTTAACGGAGGAAGATGCACAAGAGAGATGGAGTTGGCGGCGGAAAGAGTCGGAGGGTAAATGCGTGGAGGAGGCGGGGTGACACAGTACACATACATAGCAGTATATATTCGACGATTCATACAGATGGAATAACGTCTTTGGCTCGTGATTCAGTCCGCCTCGGCGACGATGGCAACGACGATGGCAACGACGATGGCAACGACGATGGCAACGACGATGGCAACGACGATGGCAACGACGATGGCAACGACGACGGCAACGACGACGGCAACCGAGAGAGAACTGACTCTATAAATAATGCCTTTCTGACTCATCGCTTTGCCGATCTCCACCACCGGACTCCTGAATGATCTTTAAACAAATTGACTGCCACGCATAATCTCCTACTCGCGCATTCTCAAATCTACTTCTACCTGAAGCGAGGAAGGGTAGAAGGACAAATCCATAAATTCTCGGGACCACTATAAAATCTGTCGATTCTACCAGATGTCTATAATTATGATGCATCGACTATATTATGGGATTTGTTTTGGATCTTACGGAAAATAATGAAGGAAGTGCAAGTTATATTAGCGTAGTGGTAAGGTCGAGTCGGTCCACTCTATTTTCGGTTTGACTGCCCTGCACCGTAGCAAGGAATGGCGAGTGGCAAGTGGTGGCGAGCGGCGAGTGGCGAACTCAACGAATAGCGGAGGATCGAGTAAACGAAAAAGAAGTTGTTACATCATTCGGCCATTTTATACGGGTTCGACGGGACACCGATCTCGTCGCATCTGGTCGCACCTCGTCGCACCCCATCGACGGGAAACTCGATTTTACGATAGCACTCGATACCTCAAATAGTGTGTCAGTAGGTTGCCGATTCCAACTAAGAAGCAGCCAAATTTGGCGCTTCTTCGATACCGTGGGCTCTTTTGAAACCCTCTACGGTACTGCCTCACATTCAGTCGCTAACGTACAAGTGCGATCAATGAAATTCGGCATGCATTAGCTGTTACGATATATTTACATACATCATTATTTATTGTTTTCTTCTCCTTCTCTTTGAAGGCTGAGAAAAAAAAGATAGGGTGAAAAAGGGCACGTGTAAGGTGGTAAAGAGATTCAGGACACGAGGAGACATAAGAAATAAGGAAGCAAAGGGAAGGCGGCAATGATGTGAACCGTTGTCGAGGTTAAAAAGATTGAAGAAAGCGTCGGACTATGGGGAGGGCTTGCTCTTTGCAATTCAATTCGATTCGGCTGCGGTGCGTGCTTTTTGTATTTTGTCGCCGGGAGCAGAGATATATGGCACGCGCGAGCATAGGGAGATGTAGGAACCTTCCCGTTAGTAAAACGATGACAGTTGCCATACGTGTCTGTTGCCGGAGGTAGAAGATGGATGGACATTTTCTGATTAGCGGGTGCAAGGCCTTCCCAAGTGTGTAGGTACGAAGTTTTAAAATTCTATTAGAAGAATACTGTCGTTACAGCGAGAGTACCTTTGGCAGTGGAAAATGGTCGTTTCCAGAATCAGTTTAATATCGCATTGCCGTGACAATGCTGCGTCTCGACGCAGCACGGGGCATTCGTAGTTGAATGTCAAGTCGACTGACGTTTATGACGTTATCGATCCTCCCGCTTGGTAACAGATTAATGCGCTTGCCACGACGACAGATTCGCGGGTATATAAATACCGCTGGCTATGCCCGCACGTGCGCTACTCTCATATCTCAGAGTATAAATATTTTTTTCAAAGGTACATCCCCCGCCCTACCTCGCGCTGAATACGGTAAAAACTTTCCGCTCATTCAGGTTCATGCCGAAAGAGAAGGTGTAACAAATAATGAGAAACGAGGTAGAACGAAGGAAGCGTCGCGCTAATTGTTTTGGCTAATGCTGAAGCTAAGGTTGAGAAGAGCGAAGAATTGTAAAAAGTTGGAGCGTCGGATCGCAGCTGCGACGACGTCGACGACGTCAACGACTACGTGACCATCGTCGGGAGCTCTGGCCAACAGGGACTAGGAGCGTGTACATGCGTCTCTCGCTACATTGTATCAAAGGGGAAACACGCTCGCTTCGTTCGGCCGTTATCGATTCACTTGGTAACAGATTAATCCCCTTTGAGAGCGATTAATTGAATCGCGTATACATACACGTCGAAAGAAAAGAGCGCTGCTGCTTCTCTGTTTGAGGAGTGTTAAGCCGATAACGGCGTCCGTTCTGTCGGCGACGAGAGCCTACGACTCGCGATCAGACGAACCGAGAAAATACAGTATGTATATACTATGTATACTATGTATAGTATGTATAGTATGTATAGTATGTGCCGCGCCTCCGGACTTCCCCGTCTCTTATCAAACTCCTTAGCCAAATACACATGTTTTTCGTACCAAATGATTGCGCCAATTCTTCACGTATTTTACCCGCCAGCCGCTCGAATAATAACCGCTTGCTTTTCTTATAATATAAGCTGTTCGCCTGTTAATTCGTGCCGTGAATCGTCGGAGCACTATACTGTCCCACAGAAGAATTTCGCCTTTAAATCCAGAAAAAGCATCGGCTTTTTTCCTTCGCGTGACTGTTTGGAAACGCGCGTATATTTTCGACGATGAGTTTGAGCATTCTAAATTGAGATGAAGGACTCGATGCTGTGATCCACCTCGGACTCTCCGTCCCACCGCTAATTAGTTCCAAATTAACAATTTCTCTCCCTCTCTCTCGCTGCTTGGACCACTCCTATACGAGTCAAGCATGCGTGAAATAATGACAATAACTCTGGCTAACCTGTTCGCGCGCTATTGGTTGGACGGCGAGCTAGTTTTTGTACTAATACTAGAAGATTAAGATAGCAGGAACGAGTGGATCGGAAATTAAAGCAAGATTTTTAAATCGAATCTATACGTTTGCGTTGAACGCGTATTTTTATGAATATTTAAAAAAATTAAGAAGAAAAGTCGGGAGATTGAGGAAAGAAAAGATATCTCGAGAGCAGCGAATGGAAAAGAAACTAATCTGTCGTATTTGTAAGGAAACCTATTCCATCGGCCATACGGCACAGATTGTGCAACCGCTATTGAAGTAAGGAAAGCGCCATAGCCATTGCTGTCATTGAGAGAGAAGTTTGGTGTAAGAATGGGGTGCGTCAATGTTTGAAGCATCGAAAGACAAAAAGTGTTTTGGTATGGGAAGTCGGGCAGAATGATTTTACCGTCAGAGAAACAGCATCGCGCTACTCTCTCTTTCCCTGCCGCTGCGTGCTTTACGTTCGCCAGAGGTTTTCTTTGTATACAGAGGTGGTCTTACCTCCTCTTTATCCCGCACACTGCCAGAGCACGCATGCATATTCGACTACTTTGCTTTACATCGGTGTGTAAATGTAACACAATCGCTCGCTCTCAGTATGTGTACGTCCTTCACGCGCCTGTCACTACATTCGCGAAGCCGAGTATAATGTCAACGCGGTATGAGAGAGGTAGGAGAGAGGCAGAGGGCGGGAGGAGGGGAAGATAAAGAATTCGTCGGGCAGCGTGGAAAAGAAAGAGATGAAGTGAGTTGATCGAGCGAGGCTTTGTCGTAAACAAAGATATTAATTAATGACAAGCGCGTCAGAGGTATTAATCTGGCTGTGTAGCGAAACGAAGTTGCGTTGATCGGCAAAATTGGCAAATTTATTCGCGGCAGAGCGAATGAAAATATTATGCTGGTATATTTTGACTGCGATATCGGCCGTTCGATCGTGGCCGACGACGAACGGATGCACCGCGATGCGATGAATTTGCTGCCCGCTTCCATTGAATTTGAAACGGTATATATGTACGTCAATCTATACAGGTGTATGGCAGCTAAATGAATATCTGAACAAGCCGAAATGACCCTGAACAATTGGTCACGACGCAGAAGGAAGAAGCGTTTTGCATTCGTACAAGTAGAGTCACACGCCAATTCAGGAGAATAAATTAAACGATACTGATCGACAGCGGCCCATTAGAACTAGAAGAAAAACGTACGACGGCAGGAATGAAGAACAACTTATATGTATAGAAGGGGGAAGACGGTGGTTTTTGCTACGCAGGAGGAGGTAACCGAAAAGAATTGGAGAAAAAAAGAGTTAATCGAAGAGGCAAAGATATACAGCAGCACGGCAAGGAAAGTGAATTTCCGTTTTCACGACGTTCCGTAGAAGGGTTGACTGCGAGCCGGAAGTAATTACGATCGGATTTCTCGCGGTGAAGGCCCCGCTTTTGCCTGGCGAAGGAGAGCTCTATCGTAGACACAGTTTGCCATCTATCACGGCTAACGACTGCCGGGAAACCGTTCTCCGATACGCCTTCCAATTCTCTCTCTCTCCCTCTCTCTCTCCCTCTGCCTCTAACTACATCTCTACATCTGCGGCATCGTCTCGCTCCACAGTTACCCGTTCTTCACTCCCCGTTTCCCGTACGCACCTTATCTCGGTGTCGATCGAAAGAGCGATTATGCGCAGCACAGGGTGGCAAAAAAAAACAGGCTCGTTCGGCCTTCCTTCTCCGAGCATCCGACGCGCGCATGCTCGCCGTAAGGTAAGGGTAACGTACGATCATAGCTCTATTCTCATTTTGAGCGTTAGCGTAGAAACTGGTTTAAGACGGTTGGAAGATAGAGTTTCCGTAAAGGGGTCAGTAGAAGGCTCAGACCGCGGGTCAGGCTGTCAGACGCGACAAAACGACACGTCTGATCGTCGAACGAGGCGATAAGGAAGCCCGTGCGTGTGAGGCACCGAGTATGAGAGTGCGATAAGAATGTTCGCAATCGGAGATAGCCGACACATGCATACGCGATACTGTACAAAAGCTGAGCGACGGATAATCGAATGTCGCAATAACGGAACGCCTCACGGTTCCGACCGATGCTTTCAGCGATGCTTTGAGCGATGCGTTGAGCGATGCTTCGAGCGAGAAAATAATAAAACCCAGCTGAAAGCATCCTGTCTAATTGGTGACTGACGATTGAAAAGTAGAACCTTGTCGCGAGACGACCGTGTAGAATCGTTACGCTCGTTGGATGTGTGTGTATGTTCTGAGGCGCGACGTATAACGCGGTTAAGAAGAGCGATCAAAAGGCGGAGCTGACTGCCGACCACCAGAAGAAGACGGCGACGACAAGTCGTCGCGAGGACGATATCGAGAGTCCGCAACTTTCCCCTTTTTAGCTCTCTCTCTCTCTCTCTCTCTCTCTCTCTCTCTCTCTCTCTCTCTAATCCCCTCTGCCAGCACCCTCCTACCCGGCGGTTCGTTCTTATTATTATCCGCGGCGCAACACGAAGCTCCGACCGATTGCGCAACGTCTTTTATTAGCACACTTGCCGCCGGGACGATCGCGAAATCGTCGAAAGCCGCAGGGGCGGGCGGACAAGGTATTTGGGATGACCGGCCACACTGTGGGAGAGGGAGAGAGGAAGAGAGAAGGAGTCTGTCTGTGTGAATACAATGCGCGCTCGCCTCTCTTTATATTTAGCACGCCGACAGCCGATGGTGTCTAGGTCGCGCCTAACTTCATCGTCGTCAGCACTGAAACAACAAGATTGGTTAATGTTGCTGATGTCGTGCCATTGCAACGACGTTACAACAATCTTCCTCCCTCGTTTATTGTTAAGTCAACAATAGATGAGAAATACGAAGCGACGATAACTACGGTTAAGCACAATACTTTCCTTCTACTCTTCCTCTCCGTGTCCCTTATCTAGCGCAAACTAGTTTGCCAGATGCTTTATCGGGCACAGGAAGAGCGTTACGGGAATTGCTCGATGCCTTTTAAAGAGCGAACGTGGCACGATGTGCGCGCGTGCGTACTTCCCGAACGGTGATCGATGATCAACGTCGAGGCAAGGCCGATTGAAATGATTAAGATCTGCCACCGCCACCGCTGCCGCTGCCGCCGCCGACGCCGACGCCACCGCCGTCGCCAACGGTGACTGACGCGACGATCACGATGACGAAGTAGTTTATCAGGGGAATTTCCCGCGCGCCGCGCACCTTTTTTTTTCTTCCCGTCCGACGATATCGGGAGGCGTATAATAAAAATTCTTCCCTTCGACAGGTTCACCTTGAGTCGACTCTCCGGCGTTGAGAAACGAGAGAGAGATATACCGAAAGCGTATATGCATATGCATCTCCGCGACGTATCCGGATGTGTGTTGGTGCCACTCGCGAGAAAGACCTTGGAACCGAGTGTACAAGGGTCACACACACGCGCGCTCTCTCACTCTCTCTCTCTTTCTCTCTCTGTCTCTTTCAGAGTTCTCTAGTTCTTATTATGCAGGTGTACCGTGCCTCGTCCCATATCAGATCTTTGAGATAAGCACCGCGAGAGTGCGAGCCGGCTATCGGCAATGCTGCTTTGCGATCTTCTAATCTTTCCATTTACAGCGGACAGTATTAAGGTAACGGAGCTCCTTAAATCCTTTGCCACAGTTTCGACGCACGAGCGATGATTAGATTCCGTAGACGAACGAGTATTATCCAGATCTTGACGTCCATCTTCCTCTCACGAGGCAGCCCTCCACTAGCGTCAAATTAGCCTGTGCATCGCACATACGGCGTTCTCGCGAAAAGGACAGTGCCCCCCAAGTGAGAATGTTTGTATATCATTAGAAAAGGGGAGACGAGGGGGCCGAGGTGGAAAGGAAGATGCGTATGACCCCACCGGTGCCTACGTGCTCTCCGTTTGCACTGATAGAAATATACGTCATAGCTTCCACCGGTCTGTCGGTCGGAATCGTACGACCTACCGCACAACCCGTAGACGAGGGCTGCTCCGAGTCGTTAACCACGCGTCCACGTGCTCGACCTTTCTTTTCCTTACGTCGTCGCTCTCGTAAACACGATCATCCACCTGTCGTGCCTCTCTTTCGGACTTTCTCCTCTCTATCCATTGTCTCCCTCTCTCCCTCTCCGTCTACTTCTCGAGCCATAGTAATCCACTGTTCGTTGAGCTCGCGTATTGTCCTTACGAGGGTACGAGGAGTCTAGTTAAGGATACTCGGCGCTTTCTCTCGCTCGCCGAGGTCTCTTAAGAGCGCATTCGATTCGCACCGCGGAGCCAGCCAGTGAGTGGCTGATTCTAGCCCTCCTTGCCACAGTTTATATACCCGCGAGCTCGAATCACGTGGTCAACTCCCCCCACCGAGAGGCCGAAGAAGGAGGCGCGCAGGGAGCTAGTAGCACAGAGGAGGCAGAGAGACAAACGGCGCATATCTCTATAGCGGCGACGACGACGGCGGCGGCGGCGACGACGACGACGCGACGACCGACGCCGACGACCAAGAGGCGACACAGGTACACACCCATACAGCCACGGAGGACGGTAAAGAGGCAGCCAGAGCGAGAGAAAGAGAGACAGACAAAGTAGACTGGAGGTGGTGGGAGGAACGTCGCTATGTATAGGAGGGCGAGGTGGAGGCGGATGAAGAGGGAAGAGGGGGGAAGAGGGGAGAGGAGGCGGCGGTGGCCGCGGTTGCGCGAGGTCTCTTCATCGTCGAGGAAGCGACGAGGGCAAAGAGCGCCTGCGCTCACCGATATGTCCCGAACGCAACACTCTATGCGGAGAACCGCTGCTAAGCGAATTACGCAGGCAGACACAATGAATCGTTCCTCGGAACTTGGTCGAAAGTGCCGTCTCAACGGGGAACGACGGTGCGAATTTACCGCAACGCCTATAGGTAACGGGGCATGGGACGAGGTATGGGACGAGGCATGGGACAGATGCCATTGCCTTTTCCGACACGGTGGCAAGATGCCTTGCTCACGTCCGAAACATTTCTGGAATTTGGATCAAGTCCGAAAGTCTCGGGGCGTCGGGGATGAAAATAAACGATGAATAAGATTTGCCCCCGCAATGAGACGATTGCCGGCGATAATCTGAATCAGCGGGCGTAGCTCGAGCCGGGGGAATTATGGAAAAGCAGAGAGAAATTGGTTTCAAGTGACGCAACTCGTTCGCGCGCGCGCGCTTATGTCGATTGGCATGCGTTCGCGCAATGCTCTGAGAACGGTTGTGTCGGAGGCCGAGAGACTGAGAGACTGAGAGACTGAGAGACAGAGGGACGGAGAGACGGAGGGACGGAAAGTTGAAGCCTCGAAGCGAGTGGAGAAGTAGAAAAAGGTCGAGGAAAAAAGGTGCCGGCGGGAGGAAGAGAAGAGAGAGAAAGGCGAGTTCGGGTTACGCCGTAAACGACCTTCTTAAAGCCGACTCGAGGAGATGCAGAGACCGTTGCGATAGTAACCTACATAGTGCCGATAGGCATACTGCACTCTCCGCTTAGGCTTGTTTACACTGGAACCGACCGCAAAACTATAACGCCGATGACATCGAGGATGACTAGGATCACGATGCCGTCCAACACGGAATGGGAGGCCATCGAGGAGTTCGGTTACAGTTAGCTATATAAGAATCCGCATGGGGAATGAGAGGTGTGTCGGCGTGCCCGTCTTCGCTTCTGTATTGGCATCTGTGTCGCGTCTGTGTCGAGTCTCTGTCGCATCCTTTCCGACAGCGCACTACTCGGGAAACAGAGAGGACTCATTTTTCTTGGCAATGTGACACTACTACGCTGACAGCTTTGCCCGCTCTACACCTCCATCTACATCTTTGGCAATGTATCGCTCTGCTCTAACTACTTCGAATCTGGGAATTTTGACACCGAATATGTATCTCGGATCTGCGTCTAGCAGTTGCAAAAGAAGAACGTATTTACCGAAAAAGAATGCGCTCTCAAACCACAGCGATCTGACCTACTGCTCTTGAAACGACTAATTACGCTATAAAGCGAGCAACGCGGATGTCAATCACTGAGACGAGAGTCGTTTGACGATGCAGACGCCAAAGTTGCTCGCAGCTAGCGAGTAGAGGCGTACAATTTCGAAAGTACATTGGCAACTTCTTTGCCTCTAGCGTAAGCGTTCGACATTTTAATAGAGTCACTTTATCCGCTAAACCGGATTCCATAGCATCGGGCGACATAAGCTAACGAGGAGGTGTAGCGGTGCGATGATTGTGCAATCGATGCTTTTTGCAATTTGCGATACGGGCAAAAGGCAAGCAGGCAAGCAGGCGGCCAGGTCACTCATGCCTTTTTCACTTGATCCGCGGTGTCACCTATCGTGCATCGATGTCGTCGTGGCTCGATATCGCGACTCTATATCGCCACTCTATATCGCACTCTGATACGCCAACTTGTCATCATCCTGCGGTTCACCCCCCGATGAAAGAAGGCGTCGATGCGAGGACAGACGGCAGCCTCGCGTCAACAAATCAATTCTCACGATCGACCAGCCGAAAATACAACTTTCTACTTTACTTTACGTTTGCATCTTGGTTGCGTATCGAATTGAAGAGCGCAACACGAGTTGTTTACTCGTATAACATCTCGAAGGAGAGAGGGCTGGTATTAAATGGCAGCTCGCTGCCTTATCGACGACAGATACTGGCCAGGAGGAGGCGAGATGTACATGTGCACTTCGATAAGGCTCGAGTGTACTTTGTACGTTGTCGTGCGACTCCTGATTATTGTTTACGAGAGAACAGCTGTTAGATCTCCGCCTCGACTGGCTCACGCTTCCACTTGGTCTCCGATGACGGCGCAGCCCTTCGCCAACTCAGTCGCCACCGACGCCGACGCTGACGCCGCCGCCGCCGTCGCCACCGCCACTCCCTCCCTCACCGCCCTAATCGCAACAGCCTGATAAACAAGCAATTTTATCGCGCACGCTTCTCTCCTGTAACGTGATTCGACCGTGTTATTCCTCGAACGAGGAGGATATTTACCGATTCCATCGTAGCACCTGCTTTCGAGGAAGGTTCTATTCATAAGTATTTTGCGTTGATCGCGTCTATTCGCGAAAGACACTCCCCTCATCGAATAGAGATATTCCCGAGACGATGCTCGGGAACTATCGGGTTTTTGCGGCCAGTCTGCGGCGCTAATAAATGTTTACTGGCGCTCGCTTCTCGCGACGGGATTAATAATAGGACGATTTCCATATCAGCGGGTTCGACGATGAACGGAGTGGGTGTGCGTTCCGTCGGTAACGGGAGCGAAAGGTAGGGTGGCTTGTCCTCTCTTTCCTCTCCGCTCCTCTCTTCTCTTCCCCTTCGGTCTCATGATACAGAATGACGCCCACTCGGGCTCGTGCGACGTCACCGCGAGTCGATATTACACTCGGATGTCTTCGGCGACTCTTCTCGCTTTACGGAAGCTACCCCGAATCATTTTCGGCATTGGTTGAAATTTTACCTCCATAATCAATCAACTCAATCTAAACATTTACGTTGTATCTACTTTGCTTCGGCGACTCATCTGATTCTCGCAACGACCTACAGCTGCAGCTATTGTTCCTCCCACATCCCTTAGATGTAACAGACATTAACAATGCTAACCTTTTCTTCATTGTAATATAGAGTTGCAATAGGTTGATAATTGGTCGAAAGTCTCTCTCCTTCTCAGTCGAGGCGAGAGGGTGAACACGAGGAAAATCGGGGGATCCTTTGTCGACGATGCCACGGTGGCTATTTCGGTCGAACGTCGCTATTTCTGGTATCGGCGAAGCGAATATGCTTTTTCGTTCTGGTGCGTCGAGAACTTTTCTCCGCCCCTCCCCATCTCGGCCAAGCTCGTTCCATATCTTTCGGCTTAGCGCACAAAAATACGGGCAAAGAGAAAAGGTAGGAGGGTGCTAGATCAGCTGTGTCGAGCGACGTATAAATAATTCTCGGCCCACTTCTACTCTACGGAGACGATGAGCAGAGGCAAGGCAAGGCGAGGCGAGGCGAGGCAAGGCAAGCTATGCGCACTCGTCGTTGTCGTTATCGTCACTCCTTCGGTTGCCCGTCGTCATTTTCGTTTTCCTCGCCGTTTCCCTCGTCGTTTTCGTCGCTGTCGCCGGCGCAGTCATCCACGTGCTTCGAGCAGCGGAGAAACAGTCGTTATTTAACGCATCGTTGTCAAAAGGACGACGCTTACTACCGGACGAGTGTCTTTCTCCCTCATCTCGCTGCTCTCCTTTTGCAATGGAAGAGAGATGGTAGAGAGATGGACGAGAGGATATTCGCGATCGTTATACAACTTTCCCCGGCCGCTGTAACGAGGCTATTATAAGTGCCGGCGCCATTCTGCGATGGTCGAAGGGTTGCGATGCTCGATGAGCCGCGGATTCCGGAAGAGTAGCGCCGAATACTGAAGGTGCAGTTTATAATAAACAAAGCCGTTCGCCGATATCTTTACGTTAACCTCGGAGACGGCGTTTCGCATCGAGGACACTTTCGGACGGACGACGCTGCCCCGTCGTTAAGACAAAATTATCGTCACCGAACACGTTCCTAAAGTCACGAAGCTATTCGCGCAGCTTTATCGCAATTCCGACGGACGCTCGCGGCCACATTCGATGCGCGCTACTGAATTTCTTTGGCCAAAATAAATTAGCCGCTAAAACGACTCGTCGCGGCGACAATCAGGGCACGTAACGCGCTACAGAAAATTTTCCACCTATAATCGCGTCCCTTACGAAAGAGTCGCTTGCCGTGCTTGCGCGTGCACATGTAACGTAGGAAGGATTATCTTTCTTTATAAACATTACGTTAATAAAGCGCGCGTTCACTTTCGTCGATGGGCGCGATTTTTGCATCCCCCCGATCCCTTCTACCTTCTTCGCCTTCTGTCGTCGGCTCTTATCTTGTTTTCAAAGCTGTCTATTCCTTTTGGCGAGCGTTCCCGTATTTTCCTCGGAATCACAATGTGCACCACGTGCGCCGATCAGGGAAATAATGTTGGCCCACCGGAGCGAGAGATTACGTTCCGTAACGAAATAATACGGCTGCCTTTCGAGCTGCTAGTTACTTGACGAGGAGAAAATCAATGTCTGACTCGTATCTTCGACTGAAATTCTCGCTCGCCTTGACGATAATCACACTTTTTACGAGCCGTACCGAGCTTTGACGCGTTTTACCCTTGAATAATCAAGGATATATAGAGGCTCGCATTATGCCTCTCGAAGCACGAACGCACCTGCCGGCGCCGTTGCGCCATATTGCCGACGAGCATTTTTTTCCGAGTAGCTTGGAAAAATTTCCCTGCCTTCGGCCCTGCCTGAACGAGGAAGAGACGCTCGCACGGATTGTTCCTTCAAAAATTGTTCGAGTTGTGCCGATGACAGCCGCCCCGTTGCGTCGGTGGCGCAACTCGCTAGTGACGAAGGTAAAGAAAATTCGTGTATGGGGAACAACGGTATGGCGAGCTCCATTCAGTGTAAAGCCAGCAAGGTAACGGTTTCCGGGCAAGGATGTGGCACAGCCTACATACCTTCGGTACCGAGTAGGAGAAAGAGGCATGGAGAGACGGAGAGGGGTGAGAGAGAAGCGCGCGCCAGATAGGGAGAGAGAGAGAGAGAGAGAGAGAGAGAAAAGAAGAAGAAGAGGAGAGACGGCAGACGATGGAAAGGTATTCCTACTGGTCTTCTTCGTCGTCGGTCTCTGGCGTACACGTATCTTCTATAAATCGAAACCAGTCGAGTTCTCTCGAGCAGATAATTATGTATGTGCCCTCCTATATGCACGTGATCATCACGTATTACTCTTTAGCAGCGCGCACGGGTTTACGCTACTACCGCCCGTATACAAGAGACATGTTTGTATAGATAATGGTGGTTGGACATGCATCCGCGAGACAGGCATCCGCGAGACGGGCACCGACGGGGAGCAGGCGGAAGAGAAGAAGGGACATGTGCGGGCGAGCATGTATGTCGCCCATTTGAGACAGACAAGACGAGAATGACAAGACGAGAATGACGAGACGAGAGAGACAAGACGCGACAGAGGCGAAAATCAAGCGGCAACGAACAACGCTCGGGCGACCGCTGTATTTCTTATGTGCCACGAGGCTCTGCAGTGAAAGGAAGTATTAACCTGGCTAGTACATAGTTACTTAATCTCCGTTTGACAGAAACGAGGTCATTTTTATCGAGGTCCCGTGGAGCCGAAGCGAGTGTTCGCCGCCTCGCTCGTATAAAACGATCCAGCTTATTGACCACGGCGCGATATTATCATTCGACTTGGTATCTTTTCACCAAACTTCCAAAAACGTGCATCTTTCCTCTTGCTCTTAACTTCGATCTAACTGCAGTACTGACTTGTCCTTGCCTTTGCGGGGTTCAAGCTTGTTATATCTACGTCACACACAAACGGAGAAACAAACTGTGAATTTGCGTACCATTTACTTGCAGGTTTTGACAGAAAGTGCATAAGTACAATGTTTTTACGCTACGATTACTACTGTATTACAGTGCATTATTTTGCAGTATTTCACATCGTATCACATTAGTTCACGTTGCTGTGTCGCATTATCTTGTACTATATATTCAATGTAGCTTTGGCAGAACTAGTTGGAGTGATATTTAGTTTACCTGGTCTTACCGTAGGTTACTTTCTATGTTATCTTGTATCATGTTACATTCATTCGCATTATTTTACGTTGTTTTATCGCATTATTTCGCATTATCTGCCTGATTTAGCGTTGAAACGAGCTCGGAGAAAATTTTGACCGTAAATAGCAATGTCTTTGAATGGCTTATTGCTTTTTTATTGCAATGAGGGACCAATCGAGGGTACTCTAGCATAATTTAACCCTAGCAAAACGTGATAACACCTTTCAAATGCCGAGAAAACGGTTTCTTTCCATTTCTATGTTGTTTTACGTCGACTAATGAGACTTTTTGCACACTTTGACATTATTTCACATTATATTACACTATTTTACATCACTGTACATTATTACATCTCATTATTATGGTTTATATGCGTGATTTTCGAAGTTTTTTGGGGAAAAGGAGCATTTTAGCCCCCATTTAATACATGCCTGACTGGCTTATCTTTATAATACGACATTGGGCATTCAAGGAAAGGTACCTGGACTTAAATGACACCTAGCTAAAGACAATAGAACCATCCCAATAGATTTTATGGGATTTTGCTCGACATAGGGCCACATTAGCTCCATTTTGATGCATGTTTGACCACCGTATCCTTCTACTATGGAACTGAGCGGCCAATGGGGGGTACTTTGGCACTATTTGGACCTATTGAAAGGTGATAGGAACTTCAAAATCGTCGAAAAACGCGAAAAAATTGTTGGCCTTAGAATCGATTTTTAAGTACCCTATCCCATAGATTTTAACTCGCCCTGAAAGTTGGTCGCAAGCAAAGTTCCGAATTCTCAATAGTTTCGAAGATGCAGCCATTTTCCGGAGGCGAAAACAATTTTTTTAAAAGATCGACTTTCGCTGATGATCCTATCTTAAAGTACGCGTCGAAAGCTTCAGGAAAATGTATAATTATCATAGGTTTTGATCGCCCGTTAAAAAGTTACAGGCGATGTAAAAAAAATGCGAATTTTCTAAGGGGTACCCCTTCTCATTTTCGCGAAAAATCGAAGGTCGGCGGATCGGATCGTCCTTTTGCTACCTGCTAGGGGGTCAAGAATAACTCAAAGCGCCGTTTCGCGTTGGTCGAAATTCGCTTTAGTTTCGGAGTTACAGCCAAAAAACCATACTGCATTACGCATACTGAAAGAAAATCGAACGAGGATCACAAAAATCACAAGCCGAGCCTTCTAAGGGCAATAGATTCAGAGATATGGCGAAAAATATGTGAAAAAACATTAAAAAATGGGTATTTTGCCAGCTGTATGGCAATCTGGGTATTTTATTAGTGTTTTTGTCATTTGGAGTGAAAAAGTATTCAATCTGATTGGAAAAAAATTGAGGCCGTGGTTTTCTACACAGGGTAGTTTCGGAGGTAGGAGGGAAAAGATGAAGAAAGGCTCAAAGAATGTTACTGCGAACGCGGTAGTTTTAGTAAATATTTGCGATGCAAAGTGAAAGCCGGTTCTAGCCGATCTAAAAAATCGCAACCATACTACTAATCGAAGTAGCTCAGGCCCAGAAATATGGGGACATATAAGTAAAAATATGATAAAAAGAAAATGCATCGGCATTTGTCGGGTTATAGGTATTGGAAGTTTATAGTTGGGGAAAAGGACGGGCGTGGTAAAAGACTTCTTCGAGAATGTTGTGAGAGGTTTTTTCCTCCCTACGCTCGTGATGAAATTCGTTCGTTAGCGGAGGTGAGGGGCGGCGAGTACAAGATACAAGAGAACACTTTCGCCGCAGTGCTTGCTTTTCCCTCCTGTCGATCTAAAAGTGCGTGAATTCGCCCCGTCCCGTCTCTCTCTCTCTCTCCCTCTCTCATTCTCTCTTTTTCTCTCTTAGCCGAGACGCGATCGACTCGCCCCACCATGGGGTATCCAACGTTCAATGCGAACAGGAGTCTACCCCCTTCCCTTCCCGCCTTTCCTTTCCTTTCCTTTCCTTTCCTCCGATTCCCCTCCCTGAGCGGAGCGTACACAAGCGAGCATTTGCCAGTGGCAGTCTTTTTCACTCGCTCAGTCAGTCATTCACTCGCTCGCTCACTCCCTCTTCCCCTCTGTGGGACTCACTCGTTCGCTCACTCGACGTCGTCGTCTCTCGGTCCCGCTCTCGTCGCTCCTCAAGAATCCGGATCTAGCCTCAAGGTTTACATAAAGGAGCTTGGACGAAGCCCCCGCGCCTTGCCCCCCGCCTTACCCCCGCGTCGTTTCCCCGCTCGCACAACGACGACTGGCTTCTCGCTCTCCTCCACAGATTTTCTGTTATATTTCGTCCCGGCAGCCAGCGCTAACGACCTGCTGGGGTTTCCGGCGCGACCTCCGCCAAGTTTCGCCGGATATAAAATGAAACGGATCGTTTTTCGAAACAGCCCCCATTTTACTAACTTGCCATCTCTCACTCGATCTCCTTTAATAGACGCGCTGCCTCCTCTTCTTCTTATTCTTATTATTTTTCTTCGCATTTTCTCCCTCCGACATCTTCTAATGACGTCTGGCGTCGTTAACGCGCAACGACGTCCTTACCGGCACCGAGAAATTTGTTTGTGCGAGAAAGCATCGCGATCTCCCGAAGACGTCAGAAGCTCTCGGCAGAGAGACACTGTTCGGCGAACGTTATCGCATTTTGATGTCCAACCTAGATAGCTTCGGTTTCGATAATCGTTCGCTTTTAAATAGTCAAACGGGGCAAAGAATACTGTTTCCTGTCCGTCTTGCGATTCGCAATCCATATTTTGTAGGCTACTACGGCGTCGTAGCACAGGCTTCTTGAAGGAGAGTCGGTGGAAAAGCGTTGGGCCGCAGACCGTTAACCCGAGGGGGGAGGAGAGGAGAGGTGAGGAGGAATAAGCGCGAAAGAAACGAAAGGTTGCAACACAATGGTAGTGCGCGAGCGATCAACGAATTCGTCCACGCTCCTGTGTGGCTGCTCAAGCTCTACCTGCTGCACAGGCCCAGCTGACAGAACGGTTTCGCTGTGTGGGCTCATCGCATTGCTACCTATACCAAGACAAATCCATAGGCACATACATATTTTGCTTTCTCTATGTCGCAATAGTAATACAGAGGTGTGCGCCGCGTGCGCTCTTCTAGCTGCAATCGAATCCTCCTTCTGTCATCCTGAAAGTGCACACTTTGCCCACATTTACCTTATTACATGAAGAGCGAGCGAGAGATAGAGAGATAGAGAGATAGAGAGAGAGATCTATTTTACACAGCCATGGGAATGATAATAAGCGGTCGTACAGTCTGGCAGAGTGTTGGCCGCAAATAAGAGTGAAGACGATTCGGGCCGGACAAGCACAGATAATTGCACTTCGGTAAATAAGTACACAAAACTGTTCACTTATCGGTAGGGTCAGACGATCTCATCTGACCTGCGTAGAGAATAATAAGAGAAGGCAAACGGAGCCGAATGTCAGAGAGGTGGCAAGGGGGTGGAGCGATAAGTTTCTCGGCGTTCTTCGCCATTATAAATAGCTCGATAGCTACTCGTGTAAACAGCAGGTTAGCCCGTCGGCTGTCAGCGTGGCAACCTGGTTACCTGGAGATCTACGGGCACATACTGACCGCTTCGAATCTGCCAACTTTAATTCGCTCGCCGTATCTGCATTGTAACGGTAAAATCTCTGCCGCTTTGTTCCGTCTCTCCCACTTTTATTATCAGGCCGGGATGGTCGTTATCTCCGTTAAAAAAATATTGATTAGGCGGGAAAACCAAGCTAATCGTTAAACGTTGATATGCTCCGAACAAAGCTAATCGCATCGATTCGGCGGCTGCCGCCGGCGAGGAGGTACAAGTTTCTGTTTGTTCAGCAAACTTTGTATTTTTGAGTAAAGCAGACTGGCGCGTACTATATGTACGCTTGCCGCGCGGCTAACTATGGCATCCCGAATAGCGGACAAACAGGAGGAGACGTCGAGAACGATTGACGCGGCAGTATCGACTAACTTAGAGCATATGAACATATTTAATCGCTTCCAACTTCTCCGTTATTCATAATTAAGAGACAATAATTATCTGAAGCTTATTACTTGAATTTGATTGTTTACCTAATTAAGAGGATTAAGCCAATCGGTCGCTTAATCATCATTGCAGAGGATCCAATGGACAAGAATGCGAAAAAGAGCGATGAAGAGCGAAGAAGAGCGAAGGAGAACGAGGAATAACGTGTGAGCGGAAGCGAGGAGAATGCAAGTGGAAATATATGGTGACGTAGGGCGAACGAGTCGGTCGGTTGTTTGAGAATGTACGTTAGCGACGCGTGTGTGGCGTCTTTCGGCACGTTGCCTACGTCAGCGAATTGCGTAATTGACCTGCACGCTCTATACTGGCAGAGACCGCTCTCGACAATGTAGCGACAGCCGATCGTATTCGTTTGCTCGTTGGAACCTTCTTGAAAATTCGGAGAACCAACATGCGAAACTGGGCATGCAGTCGGTATCTGTGAACGGTAGTAATGTAGACGGTTGAAAGCGAGCGCCATATGACGGAGGTGACGAAGGTGGCGGCAACGGTGCTGGCAACGGCGGTGGCAATGGTGCTGGCAATGGCGGTGGCAATGGCGCTGGCAATGGCGATGGCAAGGAATAATAGGCGATTCAGGCGAGGAGCTCGAACGCTTTGTTTCACCGTAAGGCAGCGTAATTCGTTAAATTCAATGGCACGGCCGATTTGAAGCCAACAACGCGCTACCAGAATCCGCCAGTCGAACGAATGTCACGACGTTCTCAACTCAGTTGATATTTTGACTATGAGCCCGACCGAATTCTCAGGCTTCATGTAAGTCACCGTCATTGTTTTTATGAAAAAGTCCCGACGCGGCGAATATCTTCCCTCCTAGTCCCACTCTCTTTAGCCTACTGACACACAATTCAGTTTCCTGTGGTATTGGATCAAGTGTAGCGGATTAGGCTGTTTTTTCCTTCACTGCCAGGACAGGCTTTATCAAAATTCGTCGTCTAAGATAAACAGGAAGAGCTCTCGTCACCGAGCGACACTGCTCTATGTTTACAGCCGATGCCAGTGAAGCCGTACGATGTTTCAGATAACCCGCGAAGAAGACATTCATCCTTCTTTTTCTATCAACTTGCGGAGACAAGCGCGCGGCCTATTGCCGACCCTCGCCCCCCGCCTCCCGCCATCGAGCATTTGCGCACATTTCCCCACAATGCACGCTAAGCTGTCGATAAGATAACGCACTCGGAGTAACGACAATTGACGACTATTTTCCTACCGTTTCCCGCGGAACGATATGGATTCCCTTTAACCGAAAATTACGTCTTTCGATTCGCACGATTTTCCTACGTCAGCAGTTCGAGCGTCGAGGCACCCGAGTGCGGGTAAAAGTTTGCGCCAACGACGTTGTCGTATTATTCAGTCATACGTGCCCTCGCTCGACTCGGACTACTGACTGCGATGCATAAGCAAAATTCGTGCTGCGGAGCACGTGTCGGCATCATTTTAGACCTCCTACAGGCGTGTCGATGTGCTGCCTCATAGAGCGCGTCCCTATCGTTCACCGTACACGCTATTCTTGTAAAAAGGCAGAAATTCAATTGAAATTATCGATAGTCGTTTCGTACACCGTGCAATTGACATATCTGCTTCGATAACGGATCACGCACACATTTGCGCACGTGCGCTCGCACAGCTGTGCAAATGTCGGACAGGGCGTACGAATTTTGAGCGATCTTCAAACAAATGAAAACACGCGAAAGAGAGAAGTCAACGATCGACGGTCAGTTACAGTCGCATTAAAAGGTACGAGTATCAGTAGCGTTTGATACTTTGAACCTGATTCGACTGAAAGAATCATGAATGCCGCAATATTAGAAATAAAAAATCCCTGGAGAATAATTGTCATTTTGATAGAAGAACGTTTCTGCCTGCCGTGTCTGTGTAGGTGTGTAGTTAGTGATGTAGTAGTGACGGTGGCGGCAGGAGCGATGCTAGTGCCGGCAGCGGCAAGTGAAAGTTATTCGCCTCTAATGAATTCGGAATTTAAGTAACTATACTCTCTGCCGTTGATACAACCTGCACACGTAGCGCTGAAGAAAAGGTGCAAAGGAGGGCTCGGAGGGGAGAGAGGGAGACAGAGAGAGCGAGAAAGAGAAAGGAACCGCAAGAACGGAGGAGAAAAGAAGAAAGAAGACAGAGTGAAGAGAGAGAGAGAAGAGGAAGGAGTAGGTTATGTGGGCTTCGAGGCGGTCGATGCTATGTACTCCGACACTCGCACGATCGTCCCCGGAATTTCCGGCCTAAATCGTTCGCACCGTATCGTCTCACCGTCTTCATCGACGATGACGACGACGTTGGCGACGGCGACGGCGGCGGCGGCAGGAACGGTAGTACGACCTTGCTGCAAATTTCACTCGAGGTCTTTGCAAGCAAGGCATGGAGCCGGCCACCATCACGTGATACGCAATAGACGTACATTTTCCGAATCTCGAGCGACTCAGCTGGAATGAGGAAACGAATCACGGAGCGAATTGCTTCGTCGGACTCGATCGCGGAGTACCGGGAAGAGAAAAGAGGAATGTACGCCCCCAATTTTAAGACGTTTGCTACCCACGCAGCTGCTCTCCCGCGTCCTTCGAAAAATTCCCATTACCTCGCTCTCCTGCTTTTTAATCGACTTCGAGCGAAACTTTCATTGACCATTTCACTCCGGTATCGTGGGTGGTAAGACGTGAAAACGTTAGCGTGGACTGAGACATCGGTCGTTTCTTCGAAAATGTCGAATTGGCGAAGCGTCCTATGAACGGAGTTGTAGGTAGCAGTGGTGTTGGAGGTAAACCGACGTCAAACGGTGAACCGCTTGCCTACTTTTAACCGTATCCCCTCAACAGTTACAAATCTTCCGAGTAACATTCAGCTTCGAGACGGACGCATAATTCTCGGTATTACCGTTATTTTTTGAAAAGCTGCAAATGTTCCTTGCACGTAATTTCCGCGAAGCGAAAATGGCCTGTTCTCCGACAACTTTCAAGCGGCAAGTTTCGCCGCGTTATAAAGGAATGACTCTCGCAAATGGTCCTCGTTAGTACAGCGTAGCTCGCCGTAACGGAATCGAATCAAATCTAGTTCGATTCGCATACGATAAGTATATTACGATCGGTTTTGAAGATGGAAAGCGTACGCTGTTTCTCTAGCTTATATCGCAATTTCAAACTTCTACGATATCGAATTGTCGCTGCCGTGGCAACAATGGCAGCTGGAACGAGTATCGGAAATAATAGAAAAACTTATCCGCCAAAATTGGGATTGTAAAGAAGGATCATTGAGACTGTAACAAGTGTCGGCCATTTTATTTGCTGACGTACTGTACTAGATGAAAGTTCGGTGAACGAAATCCATACCGACAACGTGAAGCGAAACGCTAATTAAAGAATTTCATTGGGGGACAGCGATTCTCCTGACATTATTCAGACATTCAAAAAGTTTCGGAAGTAGATTTGACAGTTTGCTGTCATAGCTTCGATGAAAGAACATCGGGCTCGATGGAAGTTTATCAAAGTACAGCGGAAGGAGAGAGATCGGAGCAAACCGCTGACAACTGAAATTTTATATACTTTTTGCGTGTACAGAAATCGGTCGCATAAGAAGCATAACTTTCCCCTTTTTGTAAGCGAACACATGATCGAGAAACGACGAGTGGCCAAATCGAGCGCGGAACTTGGGTGTTCTACGTCTGGTCGGAAGAGGGTAGATGGCTTCATCGAGAGAAAAGAAGTTGAAAAAAGAAGAGAAAGAATATCGTTGGGCAGGCACGAAGAGAGACACGAAGTGGGCGAGCGAAACGAAAGGTGCGATCGATAAGGCTCGTTTATTCCCCACCTCTTTGACGAACTGTCGCGTCGGTAATTAACGTATCTGTCACTGGCTAACGTTTCCAAACGGTTCGCGACAAGCTATAGGCGAACGAATAGGCGACGAATCGATCATCCTGTATCCCCGTTGCGTATTTTCGTCCAGCTGTATTCTCCTAACGGCAGTTGTCATTATGCGAACGTAAAGATTTGTTTAACGGTATCGACCGATTGAGCGTCATTCCCCTCTCTCACAATTTGACGGCCGAGCGACGATCGTATCGGTCGGCCGACCTTGAGACCCGAAAGGTTTTGCGCATCGAACCGTTGCCCGTTAATATTCCGTCGAAATTTCGTCAAGAAAGGCACGGGAGGGGCAAAAGATAGAAAGCGAAAGAAGTTGAGTCCGAGCGAATGTCGCCGCCCGTGAAGTTTGTAACTGAAGTCAGGATTTATTTCGGTCGACCATTATCTGGCCCATGTTCGCTGCTTAACATTAGAGATAATGGGGACTCGTGCGCCGTCAGGCATAACGCTTTGATTATATAAATTACTGGTTACTCTTTGTATCGGTGATAAGGAAGCAAGTGAAGGCGAGTGGAGGTGACTGGAGGTGACTGGAGGCGAGCTGGTCTACTCCCCGCGCCCCCTCGCCGAGAGGGTGAGAGAGGGCCGTGTCAATTAAGTGGCAAGATTGAAAATTGTTTAGGAAATTGGAATTGTCGGGCTATTGGGAAAGATCGTGGCAGAAGTTTGGCTTCCCGCAGGGTGCATAGACAGGGTGGGTATAAACAGGGAGGGTATAAAGAGGGAGGGCATAGACAGGGAGGGCAATGGGGAAGAGGAGACCACCGGCGGTAAATCGCTCTCGGAAATACAGCTTTGAAATATTCATACCCCCCTCCAGTTAGTTCTGAGGCCAGCTGAACCCTACGGACGAAGAGGGGCCCCCGTAGGAAGAGCGTGGAACGGAGGAGACGGCGAGGGAAGGAGATTGAGCGGGAGACTGGAATGGTGAGTAAAATAAAAGGGAGAAACGTCATGCGGAGACGTAGACAGCGGCAGAAGGAGAAGGAGGAGGATGCGGAGGGGAAGGGGTGGGCAAAAGAGGGAAAGAGAAAGAGAAAGAGAAAGGGAGAGAACGAGGAGACATAGGCCGTGCATATTTCATGCAAAATCGTCCTCCTCGTGGTCGGTTGGAAACTGGCGTGCAGCACGTGCTCGCTCTCCTTGCTAGATAGACTTTATGCACAGCGCGTTCGGACAAACGCGTCCTCGGAAAAACGTACAAGCGTATTCAATACGACTGTTTTCCTCATAATCCTCTATGGTCGACCGCTGTGATCACGTCTGACGTTGAACTTGCCTCAAACTTTTCGATATCTCGATTAGAGCGCGTACGAAAAGTGTATTCGAAACACAGCTCGAAGAAACGGCGTTAATACAGGCTTATGGATGGGAGAAACGAATTCGCGTGTGGATGGCGTGTAAGCGGTGAGGGACCAGTAATTTTTGATACACACCTTTGTACGCACATACGCCTCTCCGTATACGTACGTATCACACGAATAGAGGGAATCCAGTTTTACAGGTTTAAGATCCTCGGTGCCTCGCGCAGTATAACCGTTCGTTGTCACGACGCGAGTCCTATATATAAATCCGTAGCAAGACCGGAGCCAGGTTCGGATTTCAAATACTGGCACGAACGTTTCGATATTAAAATAAGAATCAAATTACCGGTAGAACGAAAGGAGAAGGTGGCGGCAGGAGCGTACATTCGAGTCTGCAATCGAGTCATGTAATCGGTCAAATTATCGCCTATTACACCGTCCCTTGACGTCATTTTTCGTCTAGATACCGTGCATACGTCTTTATACTTTCAAGCTAGACAACCGTCTCTTTGAGAAAGAGAAGGATGACAGGATGAGAGAAGGAGGACCGAAAGACGTGGCAAAGGTCTTTAGAACCAGTTTTGCCAGACACCTCACGATGCCCCGACAGAAATTTTATTTTTCTTCGATGAGCGACTGACTCGACGTTCCTGCGTCTTTTTTCGTTGGGGGGTGCGATTTAGAATAGCCTTTCCCAACGACAACCGAAGCAATCACGAGTTGTCAATCTCTTATTCAATTGGACACGAACAAAATTAATATGATCAGCGCTTCTACGCCGAAACAATCGACCTATTCGTCGTAGGGACAGGCACGCACTGAAGTGGACCAAGTAATCCTCGTGTAACCAAACAGTAATAATCCCGGCTACGAGCCAGTTGTCTGTTTGTTCGGCAGAGTGCACGGACGAGCGTGAAAGATGTGAGAGAAGGATGAGTGCAGGAAATCTGATACCACTTATCCGAATTTGATCCGGACATCCGTACGTCCTCACGCTCGGGACTCCCGGATAAAAGGTGAATACCGGGATCAAGTCTTGCGGTCTTAGAAGGAAGGCACGTCACCGTCGAAGATAACAGCCGGCGTCGTCGAACGGATCAAGAGGCCGCAACGTCAACGTGAATGGACGACGGATGAAAATGGAGAGGTCAAATTAATGAAGAGGAAGACGACACCCGCATCGGGCCGCACGCTTCCTTCTCTTTCTACAACAGCCATCCCCCTATCTTTCACTCTCACCTGTCCTTCCCCCCCCCCCCCCTCCTCAGCGCTCTACCGCGGCGCCATCATCGAGACCTACTGATGACCCATATGAGAAGCGAGCGTGCAAATACACTCGAAAAAAGGCCATGTATACGATTTTACGAGGCAATTGCGTCATAAACGGTGACGTTCTCTTTATCAGCGATACCGACGTCAGACGAGCAGGAGTTAATAATTGCTCGCAGATATATTGCGCCCGCTTCGCGGCTTGACGTGACTGAGATCGCGCACGTGCATAGGAAGTAAATGTCAAGCTTATTAGAAATGTCAGGTACGCGGCGAGGTGCAGTCGCGCGAGGCTCTCGATCTGTTCGACGAAAGGGATACCCTCCCGCCTTCCCCCTCACCACTTCATGAAACATCGTCGTTGAAGAAACGCTGGATGACGTGAGAAATTCGGCGGCCGTCGGATATGGTCGCACGATTAGAAGGCCAGCGACAAGGATTACCTTTTTACAGATGGTAGGGGTGCGCACGTGTGCGTCTGCAAGAGAGTGTGTGTTGGTTCGTTAAGAAGGAGCCTGAGGCTGGGCTTAGGTGGCGCACAAGAGGCAAATGACCAACACGCTCCGATATAATGACCGATCCTTCTCGGTTGGTTTTGAACCTGCTCTGTTTGGCCTTCCAGCGCTCGAATTTTATGGGCCGTCCGACGGGCCTGTAGCTCAAATCGCATCGTTCGTTCGAATTGTCCACAAAAGCAGATCTTTCCCTTCCCCCCGAGACTCACTGACCGATTACACGTTTCCTTTTTTTTCGTGTGGCCCACTTAGACATTGTGAAGAGAATCGAATAGCAGCGGCTGTCGGATAGGAGCGCCGGAATGGTAAGTGGGTCAGGCGTAGAAGTAACTGTTACGGTAACGATGTTTCGCGTTCGATCGGAACTGAGAGAGTCGCGCGCGCACAGAGTCGCTCGAGTGCTTCGACGCATCCGTTCGAATACCGGCTTAACAGGGAGTATCTCGTATCTGGCGCAATCACTGTCTCTACGCATAGTGAGCCGATGCATAGTGAGCCCGATGCATAGTGAGCCGATGCATTGGTGCATAAGCGCGAGCGAACTACGCTAAGGAAAGGAAGGCTAGCTAGGAAAACGTTCGACTCCGAATTAAAGAACCTACGCCTTCTTGCGCATTACCTAATTAATTGGAGCTAGCGATGCAAACTTTTTCTTATCTACCGGCGAATAGAATCCGATTTATAAGTCGCGGTTAGGGAACCATCGAAGCGAGAGTTATAGAATGAGTAAGAGGCGTAAGCAAAATGCGATGTGCGAGTCGGCAATCGGGTCAAATGGCATTTCACTTCCCGATCGTCGTCGGCGTCACTGTCGCCGCGACGCTAAGAAAAGTCTGCCGCTAGGATGAGCATTCCTTCGCGCCAGAGCTTAAATCAAGTTGGCTAAATGGAACTCGGTGCGTGCGATAATGGGGATGAACATGTCTTACGTTTCGAAAACGTCGCGAGCAGAATTTTCAGTGCACCTTCGAGGCGGCCAATAACGCTCCGTTCCTGGCTGAAACGTATGTAAGCAGCTGGCGGGGAGTTGAGTGAAAGGCAACAATGTGAAGGCAAGCGCAAGTGCAAACACGAAGGTGCGCAAAAGTGCATGCAAAGAGTCGACACTATCGTTAAATCGTCGCTCGTAGCAGGAACGCAGAAATCGGTGGCAGCATTCAAATTGCACCGACGAGCACGGGAGACTGAGCCGGGGGGTATGTTTGGGGGGGTATAGAACAGAAGGCGTCTGCCGGGCACATTCGACAGATAGCGCACCTGTGCGAACCGGAGTAAGGGAAAAAAGAATCGACGAAGTGTTACATGCTAAATCTCACGCGTTCGAGATACCATCGCTCCGACTCGCACAAGGCGCGCATTCGCGTACACACATTCTCCGACTGGCATATATAAATAGGCACGGTCGGCGTACACATTCTCGGCGTACATATGAAACGAAAAGAGATCGAGGGGCAGAAGATTGTGCGAAAGACGTTCCGCTGACTTCTCTCTTCTGGGATACGTGAGGGCGACGCGCGACAAGGACACTTGCTAAACGAGCGAATTATACCGGAATAATTGCTACGCTTCTGGCGAAACGCGCAACGAAAGTAAAAAGGAAACGCACCTACTCCGTAATCGGTAAAGGAGGCGAGCGTTCCTCACTACTTTTGACAATGCGAATGTTATCGCGTCGAAGCTACTATCGAGGATGCTCCGCAGTTGGGCTGTCATTTCAGCGATCTAGGCAGGATTCGCGTATAAGGCGTTAAGTTTGAAGTCGCTTCGGTAGATTTAGTAAGTAAAGGGAAGAGGGAACAGGTCGGCCCGGCCTACTAAGTTATTCGTCCGGTGGCTGTACCAATAAAATTGTATGTTCTCGTTTTCTTCCTATGGCGATGACGGCACTGAATGCCGGCGCTCGGCACTGAATTGCATTGTCCCATTGTCCGTGTACCTTCCTACCGAGGAGGAGGAGGAGGAGGAGAAGGAGGAGGGGGAGGAGGGCGATCTCGCCTTGTCTTCGCCGACCGTCTTGACAATTACTCGCTCCGGCGCCGCTCCTTACTACAATACGTCCTCCTCTCACTCTTTACGCAACCTATTTCAAAGTCATTTTGGCCCAAGCGATTCTCAATTTAGCGATGGATGAATTTCGTTCGGAAAGCGAGCGTGGAAGAGGCTCAGCTGTCAAATGAAATGCCGAGAGTTCGAGCAAGGGGTGACTATTCCTAATTCGTTCCAATCGTTTTTCTTTGCTTCTTTGGCAGAAGAGGATACGAAGAGGTAAGGTGAGATTGCCGAGTAGTAGAAGAGTCGTATGCCTAATCGGTAAGAGGGACAATCGTATCGCGCTGACAAGGTCTTAAGTTTACCAGGGCTCTCTGGCTCTCTGAGTCTCAATATAAATACGCTCGACTATCGGTAAGTTTACCTGGAATCGCCACTCTCGTCACAGAGAAGGAGAGAGAGAGAGAGAGAGAGAGAGAAGATTCAGAAATTTGCACGTATCTTATACGGTAGATACGGTTGCTGCTATTCGAGGCTTTTGAGTTTCAAGGAAAACCGTAGGTTTCCAGAAAACAGATTGCACAGCGGAATGCATATATCCACGTATTTGAAAGAAGTTCGTTGTTGTGCTGGGGCGAAGGCCAATGACAGGCAGGAATGATTTTTCCGAACGTAGTCACGCGATGCACTTTCTACGACGGTAATCCTTTTGAAGGATACGAGCAAGCGAGTTGTCCTGCAGAAATAACTTTCCAGGCCGTCCGGTCGCATCGAGAGTGAGCCTGAGGGCTGAGCCGTTTCGCTCTGCATCTTTCGCTCCGCATCTTTCGCCTAGCAACGTTGCCACAGCTGATACACAGATACCTATCGCTCTAACAACTTTGTCGTAGAAACTTTGCCGCGCCGATCTGCGAAAGGTCAACGCCGACGCATCGATCTTCAGGATCGCAAAGACTGCTGTTGAGCGGGTCAAAGGTCAGAGAGTAACGTACGATAGGCAAAGACGAGAGCGGGCTAAGCGAGAGACAAGAGAGGGTATCGCTTGGCAAAGGAAGACGGACAAGGACGATGTGCTGCACAGCCGGCGTCTGGGCGCAATTCGACTCGAGGATAGTTTTCACTTCGCAGTATGTAGAACGATCGACGACTGGTAACGATACGGATGATGCAACTCCGATTCAAACGAAAGTTCGAAGGATAGTCTCCGTCCAAAGGCGATCAACTTCTCGAGTTAACCGGAGTTTTCACTCGGCTTTGGAAATAACGGAATGCGCAGACGCCGAAACCGTCTGACCTGAACTGTACATATCGACTATTTATATCTTTATTAATTTGCGCGTAAGCCGGTACGCGGCACGCGGCACGCGCGTGCATGTGGAAGTGGCCGTGCATCGGGGCATTCATCGCTAAAAAAGGTGACCACGCCCAAAAAGAAGGAGATAGGAGGAAGGAGGAAAGACGCGGTAGAGGAGGTCAATCACCTTTCGATCCCTGAGAGGCACGAACCGAAAGATAGAGGGACTCGAGGTAAGGAGAGATTTTGGATCGGCAATCGATAGAGCCCAAGAGAGAAACAACATCTTGCCGAGAAACGGAGACCGTCAGGCCTTCCATAGACATTCTTTCGAATCATTCACGCAGCCAGGCCAAGGCCATTTTTTTTTGACGCGCATAAATAATCCCTTCCCGCTGCGGACTTCTATACTTCTCGCGACGGCGACGGCGGCGACGACGACGCGACTACTCTTCGGAGCCAACTAAATCTGATCGGAGAAACATTCGCTTCTCGGTATCGTCCGCACTAACCTTCGCGAAAGAAACCTCTTCTTCGACTGATAAACAAACCTAAGCGCGATACCATCCGATTGAACATGATCGTTCTAAAGTTGTCGTTGGTTTCGCATGTACCTACATTGACACTATCAATTTTCTGAAATCGTATAAAATGGATGTTGAGTATTCCGAAAGTCCGTGTTTTCGGGAGAATTTAAGAGACTGCTGTGTTATCATGGTGTAGCGGGTTTGAGAGAGAGAGGTGATGGCGTATGAGCGAGAAAGAGAGAGACAGAGAGAGCAAGAGAGAGAACATGGCGTATAACCTTGCTCGGACGACCTCGATCGCGTTCGGGTGTGCGCCGGATTGGAGCCGAGAAGCTACAGGACGGCGAGACTACGTATACACGCCACTCGACTTGCCAGTTCTCTTTTCCTCCTGCACTCACCTATTCTCTCACCTAGTCTCTCACCTATTCTCACACCTATTCTCACACCTATTCTCACACCTATTCTCACATCTATTGTCGCACCTATTCCTCTTGCTTTCTCGCCTCCTAGCGCCGCGTATGACGCAGTCGGGTCTTTAGTTCATCTCGATGGCGACGACGGAATATGAAGATCGAGATGGCAAGAATGAACGAGAGCGGAGCAGCGAGCTCTGACGTAGAAGACGCAATGACTCAGTAGAGACGCGTGCGTCGGACGATGCATATACGTACGCGATGATCCGCTAGCCGCACAGTTACCAACTTTAGCCTCGGTAAAATTGCCCTCCCTTCGACGCTGATCCTTCCGGTCCGCGCAACAATCCGTTACAATGTCGATATGATCGTTCTTTCGACTGCGTGAATCTTTCGAGAGGGGAATCCGCTAGATCGTCTCAAAGCAAGACGCCGCGCGGCATAGGAATCTGCGCACAGGCTGATAGATCGAGTAATACGTGCTATATCGGTGGCAACGGCCGCTGCAACAACGTTGCATACCACCTTTTCACTCTCACTTTTTCTCACGAGCTGGCGAAGGGAAATTTCACCGCCGCCACTGCCGTCTCGACCAAATGTCGCGTCGCATCTCGTAGCGTCGCGTCGCGTCGCGTCGCCCCATACGAGAGTGGAACGATTGCCTTGAAATCGAGATAATAATGAAAACCATTTTTTCCATTGATTTTGTTGTGGGGAGACCACTCTTCGGAGGAGACCCTAGCGATTGAAGGGTAGAAGGAGGGAAAAGAAATGTCGCGAGGGTGGAAGGGAGAGAGGGTAGAGGGAAAGAAGTCGGAGGCTATGATCGATCGGGCGGTCCCGTACGAGCTGAACGCTCGATATTCTCACTTGTTGCTTCGAACGAGAGGAAGCGAAAAGTGCCATACGAGTTCCCAATAGAATACAGCTTGGAGGGGAGCAAAGATCTTTCCTGCTGACTTAATTGGCAATCTCATGAAATCTTCGAAAGAAGATGAATGTCTCTAACGCGTATCGTAGGATGCGTCAAAGTCGAATGCTTAGGCGCGCTCTGACGTGCGTCGGCGAGCATTGCCATTCGTCCGTCTCTTTTCCTCGTAACCTACGGAAGCGAAAAGCCTCTTTCCCAGAAGACTAATCGTTGCTCGGCGCAAAACTCCCCACGCGCTCGTGACGCGCTGGAAAAGCGCGAACGCAGAACGTTAATTCGCCGAACGACAAAGAAAACCTATTATACACGTAAATATTACGTGTAAATCTAGTTCCGATCGACGAGGAGGCCAATTATCCTTTCGCCGATTAGCAACGGCAGGAGAGCGAGTGGCTCGGTGTCCACTGATAAGGCTCTCCTAGCTAACGTGAAAGGCATTTGGCGCTGCTTTTTTTCGGTTCAAAACTGCTACGCAAGAATCGAATATGGAACTCTTGACGTAATTCATCCAAACTCATCTTGCCGAGCGTATTGTCAGAGATATTTTCTTATCAATCGTGCCGAGGACGTGACGTATCTGCTCTAAATTAACTTTGAGGAGCGTGTGCCTTATTGGGCAGGTAAACGTTTTGGGATTTTGTCGTTGAAAAGCTTGGAGGTAATAAAATACGTCGCTGAGTGAAAATCGTTTTGACGTGGGAGCCCAATCGGCTTCCCGTCGCGGCCGTAGCTTGTTCCGCTCTGAATGGCGAGGGGCATTTGTCTTATCAGCTACGTCCTGTAATCTTTCCTCGTGATCGACCGATAACGCGACGCGAAGCAACAAAGGAAAGACGAGAAAGAGCACTGTCCGAGCGACGGAGAGTGCGCATAGTACGGGAAAATTAAAAGATTTACATCGAACTTTACTCACCCCTTCGTTTCCTAGGAACTGTATAGTAGGGTTCTGGTTGGTCTTATTCTGAAACACGCAAAGATAAACAATTAGGTTAGTCGATGTTTCCTTTGTGGCGATTTCGTCATTGGCACAATGCACGTATCGCTACGGGGTAGGAATAAGAGCAGGTTCGGCAACATTGTGCAAAGGAGCGAGTGAAATTTTTGCTTGCAAAAGCACAACGTTGCGCAACATTTTAAGCGATTGCACGTGGCGGCTTAAATACAGGCAGGTCGAGTTTTCTTATGTTTTTCGTGCTTGCAGCGGCAAGCAGCTTTACGGAAAAAGGGGAACTGGTATTTGCATAAGGTGCGCGATCTTAGCACGTTTGTTCCTTAGGGGGGAAGAAAAGAGAGAGGGAGGGAGAAAATATGGGCGATTTGCCGTTTTCCCTTCGAGGAGAATATATAGCTCGCGATGTGGTGGTAGGCGGTTCTTATGTCTCTCGGCTAGCGTCGAGTATGGCAATGGACACGTGCGTACGTTTTGGCTGAGCCGCGGCGGAGGTGATAAAGGGATGTCGTAAGACACTGGAACGGTGAACCGGGCATTAGATAAGTATGCAAACCGTTTCCAGTTTGATAGCGTCACTTGTTTTTCCTTGCGCCCGACGTGACGGACTATATATAGACCATAACGTCGCCCTGTCTCCTCCGTTCACGCGCCAATCCATTTAATATTCGATGATCAGCGATCCGAAAGTAGAGCGGGATCGACACTGGCTACAAAGGGAAATTGCGCAATTCCCAGGTTAAATTCGCCATAATTCGTGCCTATTCGTCGTACCGAACGATTATAGTCGTGTTTGCACAGGCTTTGAGAATCAGTTATATAAAGCGCGGGGTGCGCAACGTTTGCGAGAATCGATGTTTGACTTGTTCGATTGCGGAATTAGAGATTACGCGTCGGAGGGAATTTATGGGCGCGCAGCGTAGTACAAAAGTGACGCTTCACTGGATATGAAATTGCCGCGTGAACTGTTAGCGTAACACATTCTTTGCGTTATATTATGCCGCACGGGCAACGATTTTGCGTATAACGTGTATACGCACGCCTCAGCGATCGCTTGAAAAGGGAAAGTCGGCTCTCCTCGCCGCGGTAAGAGCTATGGCCGACTACTCTATGCCCCCCCCCCCCTCCCCCTCCTGCCACTCTACGAACCTCCAATCCGACGGAAATGAGTGAGTACATCGTCGTTGCCGAGCAAAAAGACAGGCAAAAAAGGAGAGTACCGCTCGAAGGTAGAGTATTGCACCTAGCTCTCCAGATACTTGATCCATATTCAGAAGATGATGACACTAATGATTTACTACCGAATAGCCTCGGCTGCCTATAACGGAACAATGCACTTAATGCATCTTCCCAAACCTTAAAGCGCGAGCAGACACTCAGGGTTTTACTTTGTGTACGCTCGGAAGAGTCATCCAGAAGGAACAGCAGTTTTTCGTATATAATTCGAACCAGCGGGAAAATAAGAGTTGGTATTACTATGACAGTTCTATACAGTCTGATACAAGATGTAGCGGATTATAAACTGATCTTTCATTTTGTTCGTATGGTTTCGCTTACAGACGGTGATGTTATGACACGAATTGTGAATGTAAACACTTGGACACCAATCCACTCCGACACATCTTTTGACTTTAAGAGTAATCTTATGTACTTATTCTTATGGTATGGTGCTGGTTATGCTGTGCAAATTAATTTTACATTACAATACGCCATTTTAGATTGCTTCAGGTCCTACATTGTATTGGTTCGTTTTGTATATGCTTGATTTAGCATCACCAGGCATCTGAGCCAAATTTTGACGATAACCAGCGACTTCTTTGACTGGCTTATCGCGATTTTGTATCACGATGAGGGACCAATGGAGGGTACTTTGGCATAATTTACCCCTACTAAAATACGATAACGCCTCTCAAATGCCCAGAAAACGATTTCTTTCGATTCCTACGTTCTATAACATAGACATCATAGCAAAAATATATGAATAAACTGAGAAATGCAGTTATTGTGTTCGCGGAGTCGGCAAGATGAGTCTAACGCAGCAACCGAGATTTACTATCAAGTAGTCTCACTGATTCCATATTGAAGGAAGATTATGCGTTTGGAGGAATGTAGGTATACCTAATGTAGGAATTTAGAAAATCAGTTTCATCGAACTATCCGGAGAAGAGGGATAATAAAGGTGGCGAAGAGATGCATAAAGAAGTGGATGACAGAAAGCAGAAGGCCGTACATTAAGAAGCTCGAGTATACGTGTGCTTTCACTGATGCATCGGCGATAATTTGTTCCCAGAGTGACTTTGATCGCGATTAGTTTGATTCTCGAAGGCGAGAGAAGTAAATAATTGAATGGCGGAGAGACGATAAGGTGGAAATGAATTTGAAGAGGCGGCGCAGTAAAGTTAACCACAACTGCGCTCAGACAATCGTTTTCACGGCATTACATAAACGGCACGAAATAATGACAAGCGCACGCGCGTGTACGCCCGTGCTTTCACTCAATAAAGGAATTCATCGCGATCTTAATTACGGCTATAACGGTGAAACACGTATCTCCCGATCGTACGAGGAGAGAATCTGTCTCAGCTTCGCATCAACCTCACTCCTCCTTTTCCTCCGACTCCTCTCCCTCCCATCCTCATGTCTCTAAACTTTACGTTTCTTTCAGCTGAAATAAATCTAAGAAAATGTTCTACGCTCGACTTCCAACGAGTTTCGTCGCTGTCTGTTTCAGCTGACGATTTCAGTCAAACGATAGGGGGAGCGAAAAGAAGCTGCGACGAGGGGGAAGTTTACCGCCCGCCGACAAAACTCATTTGGAGGATCTCGCATGGCGGAATACTGGCGACCTAGTGGCGACCTACTGGCGACCTACTGCCGGCGGTCCAGCCCCCATCATCGTCGCCCACTGTTCACGACACGTTCATCGCGCCTGAGCTCCCACTTTTGGGGGATGCAATATGCTATTTCCGTAACGAAAGAAATTCCAGGCAACAAAAATACCCAGAGAGGGGCCCTCTAACTGCGAACTATACATAGTCTGCACCTCAAAACCTCCTTATCCTCCGTAGGTACTTTTCATTATTTCTTCCACGTTCCCTCTTGTCCTTCCACCCTCTCGACGCCCGATTTGCTACCCCTTTTCCCTTCCGCGTTAAAATAAAGTCTCCTGCGCGGTGATAAATTAGGACGATACTCGGATATCTGTCCGACCGTCGAGTACCACCCTCTTGAACGCTTGATCAATTAGCCCAGGCGCTGTCGACTAATTCTCATTTCCTTTCTTCCCGCACTGAGAAATATTCTGCCCGACGAATGATGCATGACGAATCGAATAGCGCCATTGTAGTCGGCGACGCAGGTGCAGCAAGGACGAAGCTTTCGTCGTGGAGTTTCTGATGCAAACGCGACCGAGTCACGCCACTCGGAGCGAAGACGATGACGTCTATCGAAGCCAGCTATCAACTTCCATAATCGTGATTTAACCGAACAATTCTAATTTTGATTCGAGGAAACTAGGATATGCGCGGACTGGTTTTAAAGAAGCGAGGGCGTCTCGAATGCGAAAGTCGGCTGTCGAAAAATGATTGGGGGAAAAATCGACTCGCGAGTCAATTAAACTCGTAAGACGCGACTCGACGCGACTCGACGCGGCCTGGCGCGCTATGGCTGGATAAGAGAGGATAAGAGAGGATAAGAGGGTAGCGAGGGATAGAGAGGGGTAGGCAGGGGTAGGGAGGGATAATAGCGAGTCGGGCTTGAGGAGCGTCGTTGCCGGCTTGCAACAGGTAGCCAACGAGGCGAGCCTCGAATGGCTCGCTTTACGCTCAGAAATTCGGCAACGCTGCCAACTGGTTCACTTTCTCTCGAACGGCGAACTCGGGCTGTCCTGCCTCGCTCCTCCTACCTACCATTCATGTGTAAGTGCGTACAGGGTTTCAGGAAAAATGTGTCTGCCATCGACAGTATGTGTATGTGTGTATGTCTCTCAGAGAGAGAGAGAGAGAGAGAGAGAGAGAGAGAGAATGTTGCCCGCAATACTCTTTCTTCTTCCCCCTTCCTCTTCTAAGACAACATAAGTACATATGTATGTACATCTCCCCCACCCTCCGGACACCCACCCACCCGTCGAGTGGTTGTTACATGCATTCCAGGATCCATACATTGCTATGAATCCTGGATCACGACGGAGGGAGAGAGAGAAAGAGAGAGGGGGGAGGGAGCACTTCTCTTCGATAGCCAACAGCGCTGTCACAGAAATTTAAATGGATTTACCACTTGCCGGATAATGGTACACCATTGACAGCGACGTCTCGCATTCGGAGAGTGTCGTCGGGGAAGAGAATGGTGTCTCTTAGTGGGTAGATACAATACATCCCTTAAGCAGCTCGAGGGTGAGTTCGAGAGATCGCTTAAGCTTTCACAAAAATTCAGCGTGCACGGTTCCTTTTTCGAAGCGTGCTCAACCGCGACGCAATTGAATTGCGGCAATTAATTTGTTTTATAACGAGGCAGAAATTTCACGGCGATTACGAAATCGAATTGCTAAATGAGTACGAGTTCTGGCGATGCCGAGTCGAAAGCCGATCGAGCCTGCGCGGCCGATCGGCGATTACCGACTTCGCTCGGCGCGGCTTTACGATCGGCGAAGGTTGAACGAGTCATTGAGAGGTCTATCGGATGACGGTCTTAAAGGCAGCGTCTGATTTACAAGATTACAAATACAAACGATAAGCGGTCTAATAATAGGCGAGCGATTTATCTCGAAGACGCTGAAACGGCGTCGATGTCTTTAACCATAATCGTAGATGGATCAGATATCTTTTCGTAGAATGTGCAATGATAGTTAATTGGTTGCTAAAGGGAACAGGAGGTTCTGCCGCATCGAGGAAAAGTGGGAAAGATACAAGTGCAAAAAAAAGGGTAGAACGGTAGATGGAAGGAGAGGAAGCGTACGTATGTGTGTGTGCGTGTGTGTACGACTCGCACGCTTAATGTTCCGGGGCGCCGACAGTGGTGTAATCAGAGCGATTAGGCGTGGCCGCGATAAGCAAACAGTCTTCCACGCTCGCTGCTTTAAAATACCAGATAAATTCTTTATACTCTCTCAATAATTATTGCCACTTCCAAAACCCATCCCCAAACTTGTATTGTCGTTTTTAAATACTATTCTCTATTTCTCGTACGTTGAACCCTATTCGCCGCGCCTCGCGCGTTCTCATTCGCGTACTTTTATTATGGTCTCATATGGTCGTTACGGTCGAATATCGCATTCGCCCTAATAGCTATACTTGACGATTGTCAAAATGGTGGAAAGCGGAATAAGCGCGACAGATGTTTTCTGCGAATAATAACTCATAATGGGGCACCGGATTACTCGAAGGTCAGGTCAGAAATGATCCAATGCGTACTACGCGAAGGATTGTCTTTAATGAGCCATGGGTATGCATGAAGAATAATGAAGCTGTAGCATAACGTAGGGGAATAATAATCCGGTCGATAGACCGTTAGCATGTTAAGTAAGTAGGAGTCTCAAAGGCGAATTAACGGCTGATAGGTAGGGCCTCGAAAAGGTGAAACGACTGAAACGTCTTGATCTATCTTCCTGCTTTCGATCCTCCGACCAGAGACACGTTTACCTATTAAATCTCACTGACCGTTAAATATGACTCCATTAATAATTTGACGTTTTTATACATTCTCGTACGAGTTTGCGTTTCGTTCCTTCGAAGAAACACACGACTGGTAAAAGGATAGAGGGAGCCCAACTGAAAACTGGACAACGGGCTCCCGTTATTGGTGAATTACCTACAGGATATGTCGTGAAAAGAGGAAAGGGGATATCGTAGGTAAAGGGAAGGAGGGGAGGTGTCTCGTTTTACCGAGTCGAGGATTTCGATTCGTTGGGGTGCCCTGGTTGTCGACTCTGGCAAAGCATAAGCCGGGTGCAGTGTCCCGTCCTCAAGGCAAACTCTCCACGAGTCCTACGCATGTATGGGTTGGTACGATCGTATTGGTATGGCAAGTACCACCTGCCCTTATAGGGGTGCATTATTTCGCCTTGGACCCGGGCAATTCACATGGGGTGTCACCCCAGGCTGTTTGCTTCGGAATGTCCACCGGTGTGTGTTGAGTATTTCCTGAATCAACCTGAACACGCTGCCAAGTTTGGCTGGAAATATCGAAGGTCAGCTAAAAATAAGTAAAATAACCGCGTCTACGTTCGAAACGATTTCCCCTATCAATGGCATCAATCTAAGAGAGGAGAAAAAATAATTCTTCCCTATCGCACGGTTGATTATTTTCAATATTTCGTGTACAGTCGAGAAAGAGCAAAGTGTAGACGAGGCTGGACATTGTTTGGCGAAAGTATTTCAATTAAAAACTTTTAAAACAAAATATTTCTCCTTTTATATTCCGTTGAGCGTGGCCAACGACGGAATTTCCAGTATACCTCATTGGGCGCAACCGAAAGTTCATAATAATTGTTTTCGCTGATACTTATTCGAAGACAATAAAATGGAGATTATTAAGCGAAATGCTTGCAACGATCGACTCAAGTAGAGTCAACGTAAACAGGTCGTAAAGTTAAGTTCCAGTTAATTGTGCAATAAACGTACGATTTGTTTCGCTGTCAGTGTTAATTTCCTAACACCGGCTCGTAGCGTCACGGAATCTGGTTTCATTAAAATTCAGCGCTTAACGCGATGACATCAACGACGCTCTCAGATTATTTTGGGATCGATTCGCTCTTGTCTGTAGTCGGGGTACTAAACTTTTCCAATATATTAAGCGAATAATCGGATAGTTTATCTCCTCGCATGGACAATTGAAGAATTTTAGAATAACTGGCCGGCAGACCTTGTTCGACCGAAGAGAGGGACGATCGGTAAGACGATGAAGTATTACTTAAGTCCCGATGACAAGAGAAGGATAAGGGTAAAAGGAAGATACAATTAGCTGAGCTGTCTTCTTCTTCTGTCTGGCGGAATGGTTGCGTAACGTACGGGGGGAATCGAGCGGCGCGGCGGCGGATCCATGAATCGCGTCGTAGATCCCTCCCCTGCCCCCCCCCCCCAACCCTGCCGCCCCCGCCCCTTGCATGCTGCACGTTCTGACCTGCTGCTGCCGTTGCCGTTGCTGCTGCCGCTGCTGTTAGCTTCGAGCGTGACGCGAAAGTTGAAATTGAGAAACGTCGCCCCGACTCGATCCCGCTCCCCATTTCACCGTCCAACTGACTTTTCTTTCGAAACGGCTCGTCAAAAGGGCTACTCAGGAACGAGGAGTCAGCGATTTTTGGCTAAACACTAATCTCTGCTCATTAGATTCGATCGGCGCCTCACGTGCCTTTTCAACTACGATTCGTCCTCCAAGGGGAATTCCTAGTCGTGCGATAAACGGTGTTTAACTTGGCTTGATGGTAGGCGTGAGAGACAACGGAGATAGGAGTTGGGAGGGAGAAGGGGGCCTAGGTAGGGGACCTAGGAGCGAGCTATCGATTCGTCGAAAGAGGTACGTTGTTTCGACACGGCGACAAAACGCTGCTTCTCGCGGGCATACAGCAATTGGAGGAGAATCCGAGCGTCCAGGAAAACGTCCCTGACGAACGCTCTGCTCGTCGACGATAGACGATAGAACATCGTTGAGAATCGCGAGCAACGCTGCCGCTAACATCCTTCTATCTCCGCATAACCCTCCCATTCTTTCTCCGCCCCACCTTTCCGAGCGAGTCTCATTGCTTCTATTACTGTTACTATTTCTAATACCGTTATTACTGCTACGCCCGGTACTGTTACTTTTACTTCGAACGTTATACCGACGATGAGGAAGAATTAGCGCGATTACAGGCGCGTTACCGCTCTTGCCTCCTTAACATATTTACCTCCCCACTCTTTGTCAACCGATTGAACCGATCAACTGACATTTGGATACGTTCCTCGTTTTCCGGCGCTTGTTGCCGTCGGAGGATTGACGTTTCAATCGCGACACCGTATCAAAACGATCGATCCGCGTTTCGATAGACTCGTGGGCGGATAGAAATGTCATTTGGCAGAGCTCGATAGCATATAATTCGTCATGCCGCGGTCGTTTCACAAGCGTGGCGGCGGTAGGTACCGGGGAGTAGGTACAGGGGAGTAGGTACCGAGGGGGGCGCCGTATCTACACTTCAAAGAGGTACCACCAACCGACTTGTGTATAGACACATGCACGTATTCGTACGTAGGTGTGTCTGTGCGATCGCGATCGCAGACCTCGCCGTTTCGAGAGTGCAGAGTGAAAGGAGCACTGTGTACGCCGAGAGACGGAGAGACGGAGAGACGAAGAGACGAAGAGACGAAGAGACGAAGAGGGCGAGAAGGCGAGCAAGTGAAAAAGGAATGACAGAGTAGGAGAGAAGGAAAGATTTCCTTCCTTCGAGCGACTCATTTGTTCGCGATCGATGCCGCGGTGATAACTCTCCATCTTCTTTTCGCCCCTCGCGTCCTCTGACGTAGCAGACTACCGTGTCGTAGACTCTTATGACGGTTATTCAAAGTGGTGGTCAGTCGCGAGCACGTGGCAAGTTGGTTTTAAGGTTGACGGCACAGCGGCGGTATGCGATTGCTGAGGTCGTCGCTGGAATCGAGGTCAGGAGGCTAGGATCGTGCGCGATTTCGGACAAAAGAAGAAAAAAGAGTAACATCCACCGTCCGCAATGCGGAGAGCTTTGTCAATTTCGAGCGGCCCTCTTCTCCCTCTACCACTTTCTACGCCTCGACTTATCAGTTGGCAATAAAAAGAGTCTGATCTGTGACAATGACGCGCGGAACACGCTCGTAAAGAGTCCGGAGTCGAGATTCCTTAAATTCTCGAAGGTGATTTCTCTCTGTCGATGGAATCCGACGCGGACGTTCGATACTATTGAAATTCCCGTCCGCATTTTTATTATCGCATCGTTAAGTCTCGTCGGACTATTTGTTTAAGGAAGAGATATGGTCATGGCGTCTTATATTATGAGGATGATATGGTCATGGCGTCGTATGTGGATAGAAAGCGGTAGAGAATGAGGAGCGACGGAGAGACGTTCTTTGGCCCGTTCGTTTTGTATAAATTACAGGGGCGACTACCGTTATTCGACTAATTTTCCGTCATAGTCGGCGATAGAGCAGGAATTCGAAATCGGCTATCCGGTTGTAACAATGACCCAAAGAAGACTCGATTGGCTACTCTCACAGGCTCGGGCGAGCGCGCGCGCGTGCGCGTGTCTCTGTGGTGACCTTTCGTAAAAAGGCGGATTCAGTGTCGATAAATAGGAATTTCTAGTAAAGTCGTCAAGGAGAATAGACAGGCCGGTAAGAAAAGAGGGAAGAAACGGAGAACCGGTCGTTGCGCGTCAAGTTTGCGATTCAATCGGTCGCCTTGATATTTTTGGACGCGACAATCGATGTTGAGAGGTGAAAGCTTCGGTTGTGGCTCTCGGCAAAGTCTTTCGTAGCTCGATGCCAAAAGGAAAGGCCGCGCACTGTTCCGTGATCGAGACACCTTTACGACAGACGGTAGAGGCATGGATAAATCGACCAAAATTGTCTATCGATACACGCCCGTTAGAAAATTTTTATCTGAAGCCGGCATTGCGCGCTGCTTCCTCGAGTTCCGCAGATGGCAATCAATTTTTACGATTCGCTTGCGAAATGGCGCGATATCTTTCGGATAAGGGGGGCAAGTAGGGCAAGAATTCGGTCGGATTCGGTCGGATTCGGCGGCGAGGTAAAAAATCGCGAGGTAAAAATGAGCGGTGGTAAGAGAAAAGAAGAAGAAAGAGTGAATGTCAATAGGCGAGGAGTCTAATGTCCGCGTATCGATTCCGCGTCACGTCGGGCAGCGTTAACGGCGACTTTCATCGGGGCCTTCGATCCGACGTGCAAATCATCTCGAAGAAACTTCTCGGAGCATGTTCGACCTGTTTTCATCGAAAGCCGGAAGTGAGGATGGAAGGTGGCCGGTGTGCGGGCCGCGCGCGTACGCTGTTCCGCGTTCGGCAGCAGGCCGCGCTCGGTGCGAAAAATTATCATCAATTCGCAATTATCCCTCGTGAGCGCGAAAACCTTATTTCGCCATGCTAGACGATTCCGTTTGCGATAAAAAGAAACCGTGGCGCTCATGCCAAATCGAAACTTTTCCTAGTCTCGACGACGCCGCGTCATCCCGATGATCGCTGTCGCATGAAACATGATCCTCAGCCTCGGTCAAGCTTCTCGCTCAAGTGTTAATTGTATGGTGTCTCGAATAAAGCCCCCGTATTGATCCCCGTAGAGCTATAACCACGTATACCGTGAATGGGGGACGTTGAGGGGAATTAGGGTGGGCGTCCTAAATAATATCTGTTTAGGATGGCAAGCGGGTCAAGTTAAGAACGAAATTATCCGCTAAAGTATGAGTTTGTTCGATACGCGTAATTTTCGCACTAAAGAGACAAAGCAAGAGCATTCATTGGGCATGACACGAGTAAGCTGACTAACGCTTATCCATTGCGGGATCAGTCAGCTCTATGTAAGGCCGGGCGCGAACCTTCTAATGTCGATTTATCCGAGAGCACCTTCTCTCCTCCCATAACCCTATACATATAATGGAGCGCACACCTTCGAGAGGAATATTGATCGCGCGGAAGCGAAGAGACCAGTCTCGTTGAGGGAATACGTATGTGGTTGGACATTCGAGGAGGTGTCGGTGGCAGCCGCAAATAAGCGAGGCTCGCCTACGAGCCTACGAGCCTCCATCGTTTCCAAGAGAAGCAGTCCGGAGCCGCAGTAAAAAGTGACGGAAGGAGAGTCTCGCTTCGCTTCTCGAAGGAACCCCTCTGGGCAGGCGCGTAAGCCTTTCCATCGGAGCACGGGGAAGACCCATCATAGCCCCCATCATAGCCCCCATACCCCCCCATACGCGAGAACGACAGGGAAAAACCCCGTACTCGATTCGCCACACTTTATTCGTTACGTCCTCTCTCATTGGACTTATTAAAGGGGGGGGGGGGGGGGCAGACGGAGGTGGGCGATTTTTGCACTTTTCCACGAGCGAAGTAATGGCCGCAGTGACAGCGAGCGCATGTCGATCTGACCGAGTGCAACGGCCTTGAGACGATCGTTCCAAGAGCCCGACGTCCTTCCAGAGAAAGGACGTCTGAAAGGCCTTTCTTGGAGAAAGCCTTTGCCGGGGCTATGTAATTGCAACGAAACCCACTGCGGAGCGAGGCATCGGGAAATCTTAATAACGCGACTGGCTCTCGGGCCCCCTCCATTCTTTCTTCCTCATTGAATTTCCCGAAGGCAACGTTATTACGGACGTGGCGGAGGTGTATCTCTGTGGCACGTTGCGAGCCGAAACTGCACGTTCACGGTTTTACCACGCACAGGTGCGAGTGGGGCGCGGAGAGCTCAATGGAGTTCTAATTGCATTGGCACCTCATCACTTGAGAATAGATGAAAGCTGGAAGGGACACGGGGGAGAAGAAAATAGGGGAGACGAGAGAAGCGAGGAAAATGGACGGTGGGAGAATGTCGGAGAAGGTGGTGGCGCGTCGGCGTCAGAGTCGATAGAGGCGCAGCTTGCGCAATCCTCTACCTCTCTCTCTCTCTCTATCCCTCTTTGCCTCTCTACCTCCCTACCCCACTCCCCTCTGTCGTTGCGTTCTTATACCGATCTCAGAGCCGAAAGAATATGCTACCATATTGCTCGGCCAGCACCGTCATCGGACGAGCTTAATCAGGTTCAGAGTTCAATAATTATCGAGCTGGCATCGATCGGTGCGCAGAGAGATTAAGGAGAAAGTACGAAAGAAGGAGAGTGCGATGGAGCAGTGGCGAAAGGTAGATCGCAGATGATGGAAGGAGAATGCCGGAGGGGAAGAAACGAGCAGTCGGGTAGGTTACGTCGTCTAGACTCTTCGACTAAGTATTCTGATTGTTTGCGCAAGCGTATCAGCGAGGATAGATGTCAGAGTGTGAGGGTGTGCTTTCACATATGAGAGGAGAGCGCTCGAAGGGATGACACGGTGTGTCCTTACGGGAAGGCAATCGATTACCGCATGGAACGTATTACTCGTATCAAACTGCAGTGCGTTCCTTTCACCTGGCACGCGCCTTAGAAACTTCTTGCACGCTCTGAGCCGTAAGTACTTGGAAAAGTGTATGCCTACTGCGGAAAACTCGAAACAACAAATGGCATCTGACCATGACAAGTGAATATGCAACATCTTTTCACCCCATTCTGCGCTGTCACGAACGTTAGAACCATAACTGTGTCACTGTCAGCGAGTTCGTTTTGGGATTCTTTTGCGGCGGAGAGAGCTGCGATAAGTATGTATATCGTTTGCCCGAATGAACGGCTGATGCGTATCGGCGTTGCGTGGGACAGTGGGTGATTATATTGTGTTAACGACACAACTTTGACCGACCATTCTGACCCATTACCGACATGTAATGTCTCGGAACTAAAGTAACCGATACCGGCCCCTATTATTATAACGTCAATTTCGTACCGGAAATGATTTCGATAGAAACTCGTCACTCCTCCGACTATCTGTGCAACCACTCTAATTCCGTTTTATTGCGGCTGACTGTAGGAACGAGTATTTTTGTCACATCCGGCGAGATACGCATCCGCATCGTATCGGTGGGATTCCGCATCTTCTTAAGATTATTACAGCGCGGAGCGGCTCTTATTTCACGACGCGAAATGAAATCTACTTTCACGCTATAACGAACAAAGTGTCTTCCCTATTCTACGAAATGTAAGTGAATTAGAGAATAAGCGACCACGCTAAAGGTTCGGAGGAAAACTTTCGAGGTGACACGATTAGCGCGTTTCGAGCAATGAAAATGTTGGAAAGAGGAGGCGGCGCGAGGTATGGCTATAAGGTTGCATTGAGAGAGCAATAAAAGTGGGAAAATAGAAGGACTGAGAGCGGGAGGGAAGCTTGCCGAGGCAGAAGTAACGGACTGTTCCTCTTTCCCGTTTACTGTTTCATCTAATGTTAGCAGCTGTTTCGGCCGAACTTCGCTTAGATTTGCCTTGATACGCGCACGTAAGTAGATCGTCGAGACGGCGCAGGCGGAACGATAATTGAACGGCTGGGTCTCGGCAAAAATTGGTGACGGCGGTGCTGTCGGCCGAATTTCACTCTCGCGCCAGTGACCCGATCGATTTCACCGGTTCTCATCGAAATTCGTCGCCGGTGAAAAAAGATCATAAGTGCCGCCCGATAGTTCCGATCGGCGGTATCGAATCGGGAATCGAAAGTACGTATCTATCGTTGGAGGTAATTTCTCAGCTGGCTCGATGCACGCGCTTCGGAAGCAGCATCGTTCCAATTTTACGATCTGGTAACAAATAGCCGAGCGGCGAATAACTTGATCTCGCCTTGCGGTCATTCGCAACGCGCAGACTAATTCCTTCTATCTAATTCGCAGATTGCACCACTGGCAGGTACAACTTTTTCAACTATTTGCATCTACATCGACATTTACTTTCACTTTGCATAATTTATTCGGTGTCGCGGCTAAATCGGATATACGTTACACCGGTGCTTCTAGTCCTTACCGTCTCAGGTAATAGTAGCTTTGGTGGAGGCAGTGCGTTCTCTTTGTTTAAGATTACCGGCGGCCGATGCGCGTCCGTCGCGAGGACAAGAGCAGAGGATAGGAGAGCATCACACATACACGCGCAACAGCGCCATATCGTTGAGAGAGAGAGAGAGAGAGAGAGAAAAGAGCGCGCGCCATCGCATAGTAGACACCGCCATCGCGAGAGAGACACGCGCACTATCATCGACCTGTTATATAAGTTAAGTAAATAAATATTTCATTTATCTCGAGAACGGTGATAACTCCTCCGCCAGCCGCCGTTATCCCGAACATTTCGAAGCTGCGATATTACCTAGCTTTACATCCGACTGACGCGGCGGGGGAGAAGATAAGCCAAGAATTAAGAAAATAGCAATGTACGAGTGATAGATAAAGGTGTGTCTGCGCAAGGTTACAGTCAGAGCATAGTCGCTTCCCTTTGAATGAAACGATCGAATTGGGTTAAAGGTACGCTGCTCGACTAACGACGACGAGGATCTAGCTTGAGGATTGTCGATACCGTTTGGTCAGAATTTGTAAAATATCGAGTCCGTGAGAGGGATGAGGGATGAGGGATGAGGGAGAGGGAGAGGGAGCTGGCTCGTGGTTCGTTCTACCGTTCCCCCGGATCGTTATTCAAATTCCGAGGAACAACAGCTGTGACGCTGAAAGGGGCCCCACGCCTCTTTTCTTACGGGGCACCGACACGCACATCCGTACTGGCATCCGTACTGGCGTCCGTAGTGGCATCCGTACTGGCGCAGCTCGGTCCGGCTCGGCCCAGCTCGGCCCGGCGCACATCTACGCTCGTACACAATCCCGTACACAATCGCGTACACATGCCCATCGGGCCAGCTTCGCTTATGTAGCTCTTTCGAAAAGAAGACCGGACTGGCCGCGTTAGGAAACGAACGGTCGTCGTTCGGGCAGAGTCCAGGCACTCTGCGATTCTTTTCATACTTGGCTCGGGAAATACCTCGAGGAAGTCTAAGCTACGCTCGCGCCTCCTACCTGCTCATTCCCATCTAAACGAGATTTAACGAACAATAAGGGACGGCTCACGTGTACGTCGCTTCGTTTGTCGATACAGAACGGTTACCGACGGTGACTGCCTTTTTCCGCGCATATTAATGTAATGAGTGGAAGACGAAGATCGCTCAAGGGCAATAATGCAGCTATCGCATGTCCAAAGTCAATGGTATAAATGCAGTTGCATCGGAACTGTATTTGCGTCGCCAGTAATGATACTTCCTATACGTTTTTCGAATGTCTCTCGATATTCGCTAGATATAAAGTCGCCTGTCTTTACGCAACACTGGTATTACGTAACGCGATCGTATGTATTGTACGCGTACCGGCATCGTCTCTGACGTTTGACGAGCACCCGGTTCTTCCTGCTTAATAATGGCAGTACCGAAAAAAAATCCCTCAAGCGCGGATCAAAGCCGGAAATATGTCTGCAGTTATCCTTATCGGCCATGACGATCTGCATTCAACAATATGGTTCCCGAGTAAAGGCGTAAACTCACTGCTGTTATTCCTGGGTCGCGAGATAGACGATAATCTAGGTAACCCTTCCGCGATGAAATGCGATTAAACTAGGAAGCTGGTGACCGAAAAATAAAATATTCTTACCCGGATAAAGTGATCTTGCAAATATTTGTACGCACATGTTTTGCCGCGATCGATCTTAGCGTTAAACAACATCGCTACGTTGCGAGGCGCTAACTTTTTAACAACCGCCGAGCTTCGTTTTCCTCAGAGTTTGCTCTGTTTGGCGTTTCAAGCGTATTCCGGTCATCGCATCGCCGTAACGTTAAAACACGTCATGTGACTTAACTCGTGTAAAATATAATATGCTACAAAAGCACCGATAACCAACGACCCATGTACAATTTACCCACTGATTTCCGGTCCCTTGCCCTTCTTGTTCTATATATAATTTGAACCTTTGTCTAGGAGAGACTGTAACTATCGAAAATAATGGAACCAACAGTGCTCGCCATACGTCCATACACGTATAGAGTCGAAAAAAAGTTAGTATTTCAGTCACACTGTTTTCTGCCATCTCATTTGAGAGGTTAGAATCACCTGATTCAAGTTTCAAGTCAATGTGAGACGTGGCACGCTCATAATTACGTTACCAGATGTGTTTTGTACAAATAAATTTGCGCGAATAAAGCAAAAAACATCGTGCAGACGTGCCGTTGGAATTTCCCCAGAGGAAATCAACGCTGCCTGTAAGGTTAGGAACGTTGCGATTTGTAAAAGCATCGCGATCCGTAAAGACACTTTCCTTAAAACCATCACTGTCGTCAACGAATGACACTTCAGAAAAAAAGTAGGATATATGGTTTTGAAAATATCTCATGAAAGCGATGTTTTCAATGACGTTTTAAGACTCTGCTGCGAAAGCAGACTGCCTCTTGTCAGGCCTTACATTATGTAACCTCGTTGTCAAACCATACGGGTTAGATGCCGCATCGATACCGAAGTCGCGGAAGATTCGTCGAAGCACAGACACGATTAAACAATTAGACGCGTTAAAAATTCACGTCAACAGGTTCGACGGAGTGTTAAAAAGTTGATCTCAAGTTGGCCAGCTGCTGCCCACGGCCAGCGTGGCCTGTAATGTCTCCTGCCGAGAGACACTTCTCAACGATGACCAAATTTCATCTTTCCAACTAACATATTTAAACCCACACCGTAATTGCAATCCGCGACTTTGATGTTATGCCGTTAGCGATTCTTTTCATTTTTTTCGTCGAAATATGGCTAGGCAGCGACAATCTTGTATCTTTCCTTGGTACGACATTACGACACACGTACGCATACACCGTCATTTCGTGGCAGCGTGTCGTCCTCGTCGTCGTCGCCGTCGTCGTCGTCGTTGTCCGTCGTTGTCGTCGTTGCTGTCGCCGTCGTCGGAGTCGTCCAAGTCGTCGTAGTGTGTCGTATTCATCCGTAGTCGTGTAGTCGACACCGCGCGACTCCTCACATACAGCTCCATCCGCATACACATATATGCACACGCGCATACGTAAGCACGCACTCACAGTAGTCCTAAGCTTTAACGGAAAGCGTGTATTTGTCGTATGCATACATATGTGTAAGTGTCTTATGCTGTCGCACCTGTATGTATGTGTGAACGAGTAAGCATTCGCGAGAGAGAGAGAGAGAGAGAGAGAGAGAGAATGGGATGAGTGAAAAGAGGAGGCAAAAGGAGAGAAAAAATGTGAAAAGAAGGAAAAGGAAAGAAGAGGAACGAGTAGAGAAGGGACAAGGTAGAAAATGACGAAGGTAGAAAGAGAAAAGGAGACGAGTACGATGTACGGTTTACTTACCCGATTTCTGAGGAAGTCCTCGATGGCACGTTGCGCCGAGTCTGTGAGTTTCACGAAGATCAAGGATTTGTTTTCGTGAAAATTGCTGTGCGACGACAAACCATACTGGACACCTGCCACCAGCGCCGCCATTTCTCTGTCTCTCGACCGCGGGTTCTCTCTCGCACACGTCCCCCTCGTTAAAGCGCACACAGCTGACGTCCTCTTCGATAGTTAAACAGAGCACTTCTTTGCGTTTTCTTTTCTCGTAGAACAGAGTAGCACGTAATGTGTGAAACGACACCCGTGGTAAAGGTATCTCCACCCGGAACTCTCAACTCAAGGAGAGATAGGGATAGCTGCAGAGCAAAACGGAGACAAGGAGAGGCACAGAGAAAGAGAGATAGGGAGGGCGAGTGAGAGAATAGATGAGAGGGAATAGAAAAAGGAAGGAGAGTGGGAAAGAGGGAGAGAGAGAGAGAGAGAGAGAAGAAGAGAGAAAGAAAGAGAGAAAGAGAGAAGAAGAGAGAAAGAGAGACGGAAGAAAATGATTAACCCCCCCGGAACAGAGGATCTTTACACTGACTCGTAGTTCTGTGGCACACACGCGTCTTCCTTCGTTTTTCAACGTGTTTTTTCACGTTCTTCACTTCTTCTACTGCACCCTCTTACACGGCGACCCGTTGCCCTTGTCACGTTTCGAAAGTGATAGCACCCGCGCGTGAACCACCCTCTCTCACGTTCCTGGTCGTCGTTTTCTTTCAGCCGTCACATATTAGCGCACCGCGACACGTCTCATTTCAGATTTTCTCGCGATGGTACGACGTTCGGGGAGAGAGCAGCGCCCGTCGTTTCGTCGTAAGGAACTACACAACTACACTTTCGAACGGCCACCTGGTAGGCGGGGCTTACGTCGAGGCTATTCGGCCAATCGGATAGCAGGGATAGAGAGCGCTAGCCGAACCGTCCATTCGATGACACCGTCCTCCCGCGGTCGCGGCCAACGCTAGACTAAACGTACTCGGTCGATTTACCACCCAACTGGCGTACATCCACTGCCATCTACCGCTTTATCTCGACAACTAAAACTTCACTCTACGCCTTTTCTTCTTTACTCCTCCTTCAATCTGTTTCTCTTACAAATATATGCAATAATTTTATAAAACATTTCCGCCTAACGTTATTTCACGAAAATCACCTGTATTCCTGCTCCGTCTCTCTTTATGTTCAGTAATTCGCGATGTTTCGAGAATTGCTGTCCCGTATTTGTCATTTGGAGAAAATTGTAAAGTAACGGTCTAAATTCCTGCATCACTTATAACTATTCTTACAATGACGCTATAACACTGTACATAATCGTAAATCCATGTAATGATTGTTCTTCATACTACAGAGTCACTTTCTTTCCACAATATTCTGCTAATTTGTCCAATTTAAAGGTTGTATTGCTGAGGTAACACCCTACGCGATGAATAACCCTATGAAGTAAGATATACATTTTCTGTAGAAACATGTAGCATGCATTTATTTATCAAAATGGATTAAGGATATAATAGAATTAATGAATTGTTTCACATTTTTGTACGTATGAGTAAAAGTCAATTTTAGTGTCAAGTGTTCAACAGTTAATGTTAAATAGTTGGCACTCCTGAGATATACTTGTGATATGTCTAGGGAATATTATATTCTTCACCCTGTTGTCGATGTATCAACGTCAGTTGTTACCAGTTGTTACAGGATATCTAGCCGAATTAAAATATTTATAGGACCGACATGGCTCCTCCTGCAAGACCTAGCATGTTTGTGCTATCTACAGTCGGAATATTATTTATGTCGTCTACACTTACTCACGATTTTTATGGTGCAATGAGTGGACCAGCCATTAAACGGCCAGATCTCCTTAAGAAGGCAGTGAGTACATTTTATCTAGTTAATGTATAGAATCGGTGCATTTTATGATATTCACTCTGCGAGGGTAAAGAAGTTGAAATGCGTATGTAAACGTAAAATTGAATGCATTACTACTACTTGGTCAATTTTAAATCTATTCTTGCACAACATTGAATCTGGCATCAAAATTTATATGCATTTTCCCAATTATCTATGCATTATAGAGACTTAGGTACCTTATTAATAATGTTTTGTTCCAGCTTGAATCTGGTGAAACACCGATCGAAGCCCAATACATTAAATTGGTTAAAGAAAATACATTTTCACTGTAAATACGTATAGAGTGCTTTAGCATAATGTACATATAGGTAGTATTTGTTGTTTCTTATATACATGCTATTATGTAATTGTATTCCTTCAAATTTCTTGATATAATAAAAGTCTGGTAGTATAAGTAATGTTCCTAACCTAAAACATTTTGAACAGAGAATGAAAAAACGATGTCACCTTTGAATGTTACCGTTGATTATTAAACGTTATGCCTGTTTGGATTTGAACGAAGCTTGGATATATAAGGGCAGTGAAGGTGTAGATGAATGTTATAAATGAAGTAATAAAACAATGCAGTTGGTAAGTTCTGATGATTTATTTAGAGTCCCTGGATTACCTTCCTTTGAGGCAGCCCATACCGGTAAGAAAGTGTTCCTTTATCATTGCTTTAATATTTACCATCTTATATCGCATACACTTTTTGTTCCGCTGTCCATTTAAGAGCACCCTTTGGATATGGTACATTTACATAAATGAGGAACGTGGAAACTGTGCGAACGGACAACAGGATAGGATAAATTGAAAATTAAATGTTGTACTTCCTTATTCGCGCACGCATATGTGTATGTATATGTACATATAAATATAGACAGACATATTATACACATACATACACATATATTTTTTTTGTTTGTTTCTGAGTGCAGTCCACGGAGATGTACGAAAGTAGTAGCAGATGAATTTTATTTGAAACTTCAATGATTGGTGGCATATTCTATCAATTTCAACTTGCACCGATTGGTGGTTTAGCGTGCATAATAGATTCGACGACGAATTTATGGTGGTTTGACAATGAGTCGATGACGATTTAACGGGCTATAGCTACATACTTCAATAGGTTGCCTAACGTGAAATCGTCGTACATTGGAAATGATCAGTATTGCCTGCTACTACATCGTAATCGTGGCCATGGCGCCTCTGGTGGTACGTAGGTTTTGAAATTTTCGTTAACAGGTATTCGCGGCATGACATCGTATTTGGCAAAGTGACCGATCATAGGAATAAAAGAAATGCCGCTCGTCCTCTCTTCGTCGACGGTTCGCTGTAAAGCTTCGTAAAGAACTGAATTAACGGAAATACGGATTGCCGATATGTGGTTAATATATGGAACAGTTATATGAACAGTCTATCGATTAAAAAGGAGTAAGAGAACGCGAAAGCGGAGATATGTTTCGCGAAGAGGAACCGGGGCAGATGGTTAGTGTGTGTCGAAGCGGATTTAAATTGTGTTAATTACCTACAGTGTTCGAAGTTACGCGCTGCGACAGGACTCGAATATTTTTAATTATTCACTTCATAATACTGCCCGTAAATATTTTCCTATTCAAATCGCTCCTACGTTACGCCAGTCGTAATCCTTCCTTATCAATCATTGAAAATCTCAGGATATCAAGGAATTTCGCAACAAGAGATGTCCGCTAACAAATTGATACTAATGAGTTCAACGACGGTATAACGCAGTTGCTAGTAACACAAGTTTTCAATTAGTTTGTTAAGCGTAGGTAAATAAATTTGAAAGTAATGATATTTCAACTTTGCGCCGTGTTGAAGGCTTGACGATATGAATCATTACGTGATGTTTGAACAATCGTACAACTCTACAGCCGTCTTTACAAATTTTCCGTGCGTTTATCGTTTCTCTTTCACAACTTTCATTCATTACACTCTCTTTACCTATTTAATCATTCGGTAATTGTATCTTTACAGAGTTTACTCACTCTCTCCCTCTCTCGCTCTCTCGCTCTCTCGCACACATACACACCCCCTCTCTATCCGCCAATCTATCTAACTGCGTATCTATCTACCTATCTATCTATCTATCTATCTATTTCTATCTCTTTCGTTGCGTCTCTATATCCTCGTTAGAAAGTTTTCGTCAAAGTCCAGACTGTAACTATTTCTCCCCTTCGCTCGCTCGCACGTCTGCGCATATGCCCGTTCGCTGACAATAATCCGCCACATTTTCCGTAAAAGCGCTGCACCGTAGCATCTTCGTAAATTATAATCAAAGGATACTCTAATTTGCTTCACAATTGTCTCTTTTGAGGAAACGATACAGCTGTTCCACTAGCGCGCATTAGACCGATAGATTTGAAAAGTACGTCAATTATATTTCAGTGTTGAAAGTCGAAGAGGAAATAGGAGCGCGAAGCTAGATTATGAGAGTTAGATTGATGAAATGTTGATAGGGGCTGTTAAAAGAGCGAACCGTTGTCCCTATAATACCGTGAAGAATATTTTCAAGAGCATTCGCATTCGGCAATGACGATCTGTGGATGTCGATGGAGAATCGTGAACTCGCTGAACTTGCTGCCATATCGTTTATGTTAGGGTTGCCAGAGGAGAAGAATTTCGGTGCGAGTGAACGAACGAAAGTAAAAGGAATGTTAATCAATACAGAGCCGGAGCCCCGGTGTATAAGTATTATTTTCTTTTGTCGAATGTGCGTGTTTGACTCGGTTACAATTGCTTCGTGATTACCTATACTTTGCTCAGAGGCTGCGCAGTGGCGTGTTGTAATATGAATACGTATTATATATGTATACTTCACTCTTTCTCCACATATCAGCGTTAAAAATTTTGATAACAACGCGGATTACAACGCTCACTTCGTGGAACGATATAAACACGATTTCTTTATACTCATATTAGATACAATTACCTAATAAACCACGCAGTCATCCGTATGTACGCACAGATTTACGCGATCCGTTTTGGAAATGTTGATCTGCTCTTATTAACGATTATAAGTTTTACACTCCTTAATACGCTTTTACTTACGAAACACAAACATCCCGCCCTTTTTAATATATTTATTAGGTACAGTAAATACGCGTCGTACGATTTTTTCAAGCATAGTATTGTCAACAGTTGTGTATATCGTTTGTTGCTGTTGTTCTTGTTGTTTTGCCAAATGGATCCGTTCCCTATGCAAGCCGTCTCCCCTGTTCGCCTAATAAAGGTTTTTGATTCTGACTCTGATTCGCCGGTATGAGTGTGGCGAAGGAAATTACCATCCCCATGGATTAATTTCGCAAGAACAACAAGAACAGTAACAGGCGCGTTTCCGCGCGTTTCTTTGCCGGCAGGAAAGGGTCACGAGGCCATTGCATTTACTTCCTCACTCTGGTATTTCAACTATCGAAATTTCAATCACGCTACATGCGCCCTCACAATGAAAACGCGGCTCTCCCCCACCCCAACCTATCCCTTCAATCTTTACTTCCTCTCCTCTGTCATTTTCTCATCTGCTCTTCCTCTTTCTCTTAAATGTCCTTTCTTCCCTTTCTCTTTCTTCGATATTCGGTTACTTTTGAACGCGATGGGAATTACAGTGGTATCTTACCGTAACGGGTTTCATTCAAGATTCATAGTTAGCTTGACCGCGTGCGAAATCGTCCCTGCTGCTTGCAGTGTTCATTCGATGGGACAGTTCCCTCTCACGACCTGAACTCTGATCTGAATCCAGCCGTGCGCGGACAGACCGTCAGAACGTAAAAATGGTGATTGGCAAAAGGCTCGAAATAACAGTTCATCCTTAGGAGCGCATGGGTAAATTTCATATTTCCCTCTAAGCTAAGGAGAGCAGTGGAATTATCAACTTGCGACTTGAGAGTTTTTTCCTGCTTCCCACTTTGGCTTGTGTTATTAATCTACTTCGAAGGAAATCTCAGTATTCAATTCCGATCAAAAGTCTCGCCAGTCTCCTTGTCTGTCCTGTTGTGTCATCGTAGTCTTCGTCAATGTCGTCGTCAATGTCGTCGTCGTTGCCGCCTTTTACCCAGAGCATTCTTTCGCGTCCGAATAAGATTTCTCTAATAAAGAATGCAATTATCGTGACATCTTCCCATTTCAATGATTATGTATGTTCTTCATCTACGTGTATGTTACGCGCGTGCCACTGTTCCGTCGAGACTCTTTCGGATATTTAACGAGTACAGAGAATAGAAATTGAAATGTTAAAAGAGAAAAAAAACTATTGCTATTTTTGGTAGTATGGTGTTGGTGCGTAGTTGGCTGTTTTGTTGTACCTCGTGTGTACGTGTCTGAACATGTATTAGTTATTCTTCGTGTACGCGTCTCTAGACGCCCGCGTGTCTCTCTGTTTCGTGGGATGTGTGTGCTTCTGGTTCGGCGTGACGTGACGTGGCGTGACGTGGCGTGACGTGGCGTGGCGTAGCGTGGCGTTACGTGGCGTTACGTGGCGTTACGTGGCGTTACGTGGCGTTACGTGGCGTTGCGTGGCGTGGCATGGAGGTGTGTAAGTGTGCTTTAAGGGGTAATTATCACAGAATACACGAGATATTTTTCTTTAAAGCTTACGAGATATTAATCCAAGCGGAGAGTAGGAGAGAAAATTGGCGGCCGGCCTCGTCAAGGTACGGCGACGTATCATCGTTACTTCGATTCGACGTCGCCGTATTCGCCAACCTTTTTGTATTTAGTACGTTACTTAGTTAGGCAGCGGAGAAAATAGATAATCTTAGAAAATGAAGGTGGCGAGGACGCGGACTCGTGATTCTCTTCTCGTTACTTTCCATCGCTTCGCGATCGTTTCCATTTTCATTAATCTTTAGCGGATCGCATCACCTTGTAACCATCGTTGCCATTCATCGTCGTGAGTTACCTTTGTTAGGAGCCTTCCGACGGAGTAGAACACGGACAAGAAGGTATATCTTTTCTGGAATGGATAGGATACGAATGGACGGAGATGCCTCGAGTTCCCATACGTAAGCTATCCTCAAATCGTGATATTTTTTTTTTTTTTCGCTGACGTGCCCGAAAGTAACGCGTAGCTGAACCGACGACTGGGCCGTAACGGTATTGTCATAGTTTGTAGATTTGTACAAAATGTATGTAAAGCATAATTAAAGTTAGCATTGCTCGCAGATTGCCATCGCAAAGCTACGATCCGATACGTGGCTGTCATTTTGCAAGGAGCTTCGACTACGTTTCGACTAGTGTATATTGTCCGCGGCTCAATTCCCTCCACGGTAACCTACCGTTCCTGACCTTTTCTTTTTCTTTTTTTTTCTTTTTGCCTAATTACTGCTGTACATTTTCGCCTGTTTCAATACTTGCCGTTTGACATGCGCGCGCGAGGCTTGAGGAGAACGTACGACGAGAGTCCGGTCATCTGCGAAAGGGGCATGCATGCAAGGGGAGAAGAAGAATTTTGCCCACCTACATTAACGGCCTAATTATTTGTCCATCTATTTTGCCCGGTCTATTTCTGCCGGTCTATTCTTGCCGGTCTATTTCCCCAATCTATTTCCCCGATCTATTTTCTCGGTCTATTTTGCCAGTCTGCTGCCGTGTCTGTCGGAAAGCGCCTGTTGGACTTTCTCTAAAGCCCCCTCTCGCGCCAATTTTTTTTTCGTTTACCCTCTTCCTAACTTTAAACCGCCATTCATCAATTCTAATATCGCCAAAATCACTCGCCTTCTCCGCTTTCTCGAGACGAAAGTCCTCCGTCCGCAGCTACATCAGCGTTTGTTTAGACACTATACACAATACGTAAGTATATCTAGACGCACTACGTAGTAGAAATTCTTGAATATAATCGTGTAACCTTTGGACTTGTATACCTGTTCGACCTGCACAGGCTGGACGACGAAATTCAATTAAGTTCAAAGTCGCGTACATTCGTGTTTCTTTCACGAGAGATCCGATCGAAGCTTTGCATATGGGGGCGCCGAGTGACGAGAGAATTTCAATCGAAAACCTTGATTGCCAATGGAATCGTGGAAAGGTGAATCGTTCGCTGATAGATCCGCCCTCGATGTCGCGCGTCGCGTTCTCCGTTGTGTGCGTAGGAGAGGGCGACGCTTTCGATGGCGGTTCATCGGACGGCTGATCGATTGCGGACGATCAATTGCGAATAATCAATTTGCGAATAATCAATTTGCGAATAATCAATTTGCGCATAATCAATCGCGACGCCGACAGATGGCTCGACGAGCGCCTTTACGCTTTTCGCGGATAAATTTCGATTGTATCCCAAGTTTTCGAGCGAATCTCTGGCGTCATTCCCCGCAACGGTAATCAGACTCTTACGGTTCACTGTTACTCTCACGATAAGAACGTACTTTACATTACAATGCCTATTTATTACTAACGGCACGCCGTAAATGACGTCACGGTCATGCCTATTGGTCGTACGCAATGCTACGTTAAACTGTGATTAGAAAAAACTTCTTCTTCAACAATTGCTTCACGTATCTACAGTAAACTCGTCCTCCCAAACAAACGGTGTTGAAACGCGCGCTGCACCAACTTATTTTCCGCTCCGCTCTCTTCATCCGTTCGTCTCTTCATCACCGTTCCCCGTCGTCGTCTTTGTTACGCATCTTATGAGCGCACAATTTGGCGGGCTCAAGCATGACTTGGCGCGTAATCGATCATCATCATCATCATCATCATAGTCGTCGTGGTCGTCGTTGTCGTCGTAGTCGCCGTCATTGTCGAATGATCGTAATGGTCGTCTTGATGGTCGTGTGGTAGCCGTTGCCTTTGGTGTCCTCTCATTGACCCGATGTGTCGGGCACGATGGAGTTCGGTGCCGCTTCTCCGAAATCCGTTGTTGGGTTCTCGAGATACGAAATCCGTCGCGCGCTCAGTGTCTTAGCACTTGCGAGTTTACTCGCGACTCCTTTCGGTCTCTCTTACGTTACGAATATTACCAAATAAATTGTGTACTGGCAGCACTGTTTTCACGTATCGCGTATATTTAAATCACTCTATCTCGTCCTCCCTGCGTCATTGATATCATCGTCGTGGTCGTCACGGTCGTTGTCGTCACAGTTTTCGTCACCTTGTCGTCGTCCTTGTCATTGTTGTCGCGTACTTGCTCTAGATGTAAGAGTCCAACCTCTGCATCAATAGTATTTTTTGCCCATCCGTCTGTCTGTCCGTTCGTCCGGCTGATCGTCAGCGTTCGTGTCCTTGTCAACTTGTCATCGTCCAATCGTCAAAGGGCGGGAGGAAGCGCCCATTCGTCGTATCTTCCGATAGAACGAGGTTCTGGCGGTGTGTCGAAAGTTTTGGAAGATCGTTCCGCGCGTGGAACCTTTGTATACCTTTTTGTCAGAATGTCGAGGGGTGGGGGCCGGGGAGACTGGGCAAAAGATCTGTGACTGGTAAAAAAGGGAGAAGAACCGTCCGGGAACAGAATCCGTTCGTAATCGGGGATCGGTTAAGTTCCGTGAACAGCTCTAATGGAACGGAGAGTTTCGCGACCATCTTCCTTTAAGGACCGTTTCCATTCTCGCAGAGGAACCTCTCTCCCCCTCTCTCTTTCTCTCTTTCTCTGCTTCTCTGTTACCTTCTCTGTCTCTCTGTCTCTTTCTCTCTCTCTCTCTCCCTCTGACTCTTCATTATTCGTCATCTGCCTCCGTGTTACCTTCTCGGTTCTTCGCTTTCTCGCAGCTCCCAATTCGTGTTCTCTTCACGGAATTATTCACGAGAGACCTCGTCCACGGCACCAAAGGTTGAACGCCCGTTGAGCTCCCCTTTGGACAACACTCCTCCTGTTCTCCTTCGGGCTCTTTCCAAGCTCGAAGGACGAATCGCTTCGCTGTCGACGTTAATTCGGCTCCGATTCTCCGCTTCAAGTGGGATTTGGCAGAGGTGTCTCCTGCCTGATGTCACTCTTTAGCTTAACAAACTCCTTCGCGATCTCATCGTTGTTCCTCTGCGAGAGGATACGGAGTATAGTCCAGCCGGTCTCATCCATTCGTATCCTTTTGCCGAGCGACCACCATTTGGCCAACGAGCCTTCCTCGACAATGTCCTTCAACTGTATCACTGCCACACCGACGAGTCTGTCCTCGCGGGCGAAACAGTAATCCTTCACGCAGATGTGTAGTTCGTAGAAGTCTAACTGCTGTTGCTCGTTGCCAATCATGCTGCAAAGAGTAATCGGCCGTTATGGTCATCGTCAGGATAAAAGGATTAGGTGGCGTATCTCGTAACAGCGGAGTTACTTACAAGTCGAAGACTTCGTTGAACTGCGGTGACCAATTATTGCTCTTGGATTTCGTCGACTGTTTCCTCTTCTTTCCAGTTAGATGAGGTCCGATCAGATTGACTTCAACGTATGGTCTGAACATCCCCGTAGCGAGCTGCCACTTCAAATCGTTGGCAGCACCAACTAATCAACGTAGAGAGGTGAGTGAGCAGGTGAGTAAGTAACGTAGTAAGCATTACTCGTAACGTGTTGACAGGGACGATCCGATACGATACCTTTGACAGTGACTTTCTGCTCTCCTGTGCCAGGATGCGTGAATAGATCAACCTCGATGCCCAGTTCTCCTACCGAGTCCTCATCCGTGCCAGTCCCATTTTGTGGCACTGAAGGAAAAACGTTTAGAGTAATGATTAAGCGTGTAGTGGAATAAATTCTACAAATTGTCCTATATTGCTTGAAGATTCGATACTAAGAAGGTTCTATCTTCGCTCTCTATATCTCGAGCAGTCTACATGCTCTACCATTGTGCAGTATTTGATCCGGTCAGTTGGCAGTCGTCGTAGAGCAGTCGAAGCACCGATATCATACCGTAGCGGTACAGAGTGCTTTCGTCGTCTCTTCATTCGCTGTGCGTATTATACACGTGCCCGAATGACAGGGAAAAGACTGACGTCACAAGCGACCATCATTTTCGCGCTGTGCGCATCGAATTCGGTAGCCGATATTCGATACATTGAAACGGTGAATTGATTCGATTGGCAAGGTGACCGCTGTAATGTGCAGACGCGCGCTCGTGTATGTACGTGTCAGTAATGAGTATGCGGAGGTTGCGTTCAAATGTTGAGTGTTGAAAAAGCGTATAATACAGTAACGAAGAGCGTTGTTATTTGGTATAGTAGCGGTAGGAGCAGCGCTAATATGTAGCAGCAGCGGTAGTGATGATAGCGGCACTACCAAATACATGTATCGTTCGTCAAGATTTTTCCTGTAACATTGTCGTTGCAAGGAGAATAAGAGGCAACTGCTCTTGACGAGCGATGGAGCGATAAGGTCTAGCTACACCCTAGAGGAGCAACTAGATTGAGAAAAAGGCTGGAACTCAGTCGACAGATCCCCGTGGCATCCGTTTTCTACTGGCGGTGCTCTTGCGTACCTTGACGACTCTCTCGACGCAGAGAGGAGGACTTGCTCTGCCGAAGGGGCTCCTCGAGGCTTTCCATACCCTCGGTTCCTTCCCCTTCGTCACCTCTTTCGCTGCTCATCGAACGCTGACGCTGACGCAGCTTCGACGAATCGTTCAGCGGCACTGTCCCGACAATTCTCATTACGTCCTTGTATTGCTCTTACTAGCCGAACTCGCGAACGCGCAAGCCGAGTCATTATCGGCCAACCGATTATCGTCCAACCGATTATCGTCCAACCGATTATCGTCCAACCGATTATCGGAGGTGTCGCAACGTGTGCTCGTGTGTAAGACGTGTTTTGCGAAGGACCATTTCTTTCGCGTATTTCTTCGATATTTATTTTTAACTTTGACGCGGGTACGTAATTGGATTAAATTAATTCTTCACCCTACTATGGGACAAAGACGTTTACCTTGGCGAACTTGCGACGTAACGAAGGTCTTGATCAGCGTGTCGGTCGTTTGTGTGTACAGACTGAGAGCGTATCGCAAGCTCTGCAGCTCCGGCGACTTTTCCAAGAACGTCTTCTTCAGGCCGTTTCCGCCCGCGTGGAAGTATTGCTTGATCGTGTCGAGTGCGACGTCCAGGACGGCGCACTGCTTCGGCGATAGATTCTTCTCAACTTCCTTCGAGATATCCTGTAAAGAGGCGCACGAAGGATTCAGACAATGTAGTCGAAATAGAATGGCAGGAACGGTTCGGTCGATTATATTCCGTTATCGTTACCATGACGCCGCTCAACGCATTCTTCACGTCCGGTTTACCGGCCATGTGATTCTTGAACAATTTCGACATGTCCTCTATCTTGGCGTTCGCCGCAAGATTCTTCGCGTTGTCAGTGAGATTCTTGAACATCATCTGTAAAAGGGGCAAAGCCAATCAGTGAACAATCAGAAACATAGCTTGCACTTTGGACGATGAGAATTTCAACTTACACTCTTGTCGGTCATCGGTGGTAAGACGACGGTCTTCTCCAGAATCCTCATGACAATCTTCCAGAGCTCCTTCAGCAGCCTCTTTAGTACAGTCTTTTCGCAAGATTCCGCGTAAAGGGACAGACTTCCATCGAGTAGAACCATGAGCGGTCTGAGAACCTCGTCGGCTTCGACAGTGACATTATTTCTTTGCGCTGGCTGCGACAGGGAAACCTGCCCGCCTCCCTTAATCGCTAGTAGAAGGTCGCCGAGTTCTCGGACCGACGCCGTGATCCGTGGCTCGAGGCTCTTGGCGAAGAGCATCGCCAGCCCGTCCAACGCGGCGTTCAATTTCTGCTGAAGCTCCTTCAGAATGTTTGCCGCATCCTCCTCCAATTTCTCTCCACCCATTGACTCGAACATCTTCTCTAGTTGGACGCGAAGTTGCTGGATGTTGTTCATCAGGATGCAAGCCTGCGCGGGTAAGAGACAAGTGTAAGATGAACAGGATGAACAAGTTGTCAGTTGAGTTTGGCCAAGTGGCCGAGGTAGCTCTCTTAAGACGACAAGACGCTCTTACAATTCGCTCTTCCTTGAGGTGGCTGGGGAATTCCTTCTTAACAATATCCGCGTAAGCGAGCAAAACTTTGCCAATGGTCTTCGCGAATCTCTTCATGTACCTCTTCCAAATGTCTGGATCGGGACATTCCAACTTGGAGACTACGTCGAAACATTGTGTTAGCTGAGTGAAGACGTCGACGACGGATACGCTGAAGAGAGCGTGTTCGCTGCTTTTTTGGAACTGAAAGGGATGTTCGAAGAAGCGGTGCGTTAGAACGATACAAACGTTTCGAAACGAACAATGACCTGTTGCGAAAGTTAAAGTGCGCTAAACTCACCCCGTCCTTCTTGTCCCTACTGAAGGCACCGTGGAGATATTCGAGTGAAACGTCATCGTTCTCATTGAGCCACTGCATGACGAATGGCTCGAACCAGGCAGGATATTCAGGCACCGCACCCTTGTACGGTGGCACGTCTTTAACATAATTGGCGTGGAGCCACTTGACCTTGAAGTGTAGGTTCATGTATGCGGACGATTTGCACAGTCTTTGCTGCTCGTGCTCATCCAGGGCGTACTTCATGTCAACCGCGAACAGAGACCACATGGTGGCCGCTGACAGTTGACCGATGTTCAGCTCCTGGGGGAATTGATTCAACACGGGCGCATAGCTGTTCTTGTCCTCTTCGATGACCGATACGATCAGGGCGATCAGCTTGTGCCAAAAGTCAAGCGAATCGAGACTCGGACCGTGATCCTCCGAGTCCCTCTTCGCCTCGTTCGGATCTACCTGGAACTCTCTGTTATAGAGATCGTAACAGTTCTCAAAGAGAAACTGGTAGGTCGAACGAAGGCAAGCTTTCACGCAATCCTTCACCACGGTGCTCGCTCTCGGCGGACTCGACAGTTCCTGAACTTTCATCCGGAAGAACGTAATGCTCGTCAACAGATCGACCGTGCTCTTCAGATCCATCAATTTCTCTTGACTCGACGCTGGGAAGTTGTTCCTGTACATCGACAGGTCGATTCGCAGGGAATTGTGCAGCTGGTCCAACAGTTTCACGAATTTCTCTTTCTACAAGGGCAAAAAAGTCAGATTATTCGTTGGCTATCGTAGAAAGTAATACAGGACGCCTAAGATAGGTATGGCGCGTCGGCCTCATCGTCGATCATTTCCCTCTCGGACCCTCAATTAGAAGGGACGCGGTAGAAAGGATCCCTCCTTTTTCCTTTGGCTAACTCATCAGGCCTGGTTTGTACGGCCTTCCGACGATTTCTTTAATGGTGGCGCGTGGCAGGATTAACGGATATGGGAGATTGGCTTTAACTCGGTCTCGATGAAGCGGAAGATGGAGAAAGGTCTAGTAGAGGAATATTGGGAACGGGCCGCTGGAATAACGGATGGTCCGGACTACCCGGAAATTGCGCTAGCATTACTCAGGAGACGAGCGAGCTCCAGTTGATGGCGTTCCTCGGGTTAAAGGAAAAGCTTTCGCAATGGGAAACTCACCCCGAAGTTGCTGGCGGCAAATCTATCGCTTGCCGAAACGGCCGAGCTGGCGGTGGTGTGGGCGTAGTATGCATTTATATTTGCCAGGAGTGTCGACATAACCGCCGGGACGCCCGGACACAGATACTTTGTTGACAGACAGTGGAAGTGGCTAAAATGATCGAGTTTCACATGTATCCTGGCTTCATTCTCGTCTTACAATGATGAGATCATTGCGCAAAGGAAAAGTGTGTGGTAAGGGTAGAACTAAGGGTAGGTCTGTAACTCACGTCATGGCTTGGTAGATGCTCTCGATGCCATATCGCATTGCAAACTCGTCGACGAGTTCCTCGCCAGGTGGGTCGAAGTAGACCTTCCAGGCGTCGTCGCCCTTCGCCTGTGGCAGAGTGACCATGCCAGCGTTCTCCTCGCACAGACTATGGAAGAGATTCTCGTGCAGGCAGGTGTACTGGACGTGGTAGGGCGCGACCTTCTCCTCGCCCTTGATCTCGACGCTAATGTGAAGCCTGATGGCTCCCGACACCGCACTCTTGTCCGTTCGCTTCTCGAGATTGTACCAAACGTCCATCTCGCCGCTGAGAGTTCTGACCTCGATGATCGTCTGACCGAGGAAGTCATCGCTCTCCCTCGTCAACTTCTGTCTCAGCTTCGACTTGAGGTCATTGTCCTCGTCCCACACCCGCACCTTTATGCGGTCCGACGAATTGTGGCATTCGCTGGAAATGAAAACTTAGCTTCAGAGACGATTCTGTAAATGAGTTGAAGTAGCAAGAGAATGGATAGAATTGGTTTACTTACAAGTAAAACTTCTCATGCCAAACGGGATTCAGTTCTCTCGGCATGGTGCGCGTCCGTTTCTTCACCTTACCGACCTGAACAGTTACGTAGGGATCGGATGTGCCACTCTTGTCCTTGGCGATCAATCCTTGGGCACAGATCACTATGGGGATGGGGGAGATAAACGATTAGGGCATGTTTCCTCCTATTCTCAAAGTGCCTACGACCATTGATCACAGTGAGACACTGATCGATCATTACTTCCGTTCGCGAGTACACTCGCCTCGAGATGTTGAGACTTAATTGTTTCCTATATTCTTTCTTAATTACTGTGTCTGTGTCTGCTACCACTCGACATCTCGAGCACGTCCAATTACGACGTTTCAAAGTCCACCGTTGGCTAACATCCAAGAACACGGTTTGGAGGATGGGAACCCGATATTTCCAAGCTATCCTATACTCTTCCAACGAATTGCACCGTCTTTAGAGTGAAATGTCAGTTAGTCAGACCTAATGATCATTTATTCTTACACTCGTCAGGATAGCTTTGATACCTATTGTCGCGCTTAAGTATTCATACCGAATATTGTAGTACAGTTTGTGCATCCTGTTTGGGGCAATATCTAAGATACGAGTAGAAACAGGAAACTGTATTGCCATGAGAGACGATGAAAATAGGAACGAAACTGGAATTTCGGTGAATGGCGCAATTACGAATGCCGAGAAGCTCGATATGGATGTGTAGCGTTCTGTAAATTCGAGGACCGGATCGATTCTAAAACTCGGTCGACCGACGCAGTTTAAGTGTTTTTGATTACGAGCCGGAGCGAGACTCGAGAAGAGGTAAAAATTGAAATCGCCTGATTACAGCTGCCTCGATCCATCTGCTTCTGGCCCCTATTTCTTTCCGCTTCAGAATCTATATGCTCGATGTATGCTAATTTCATATTTCTCCACGATTACGCTGTCTGACTATACGATTATGTTAATATTTCAATACATGGACTCATTCAATACAACGATTTAAACGAACGAGATTGCACATCTCGCAACTATAGTACGTATGGTTTATTAGAACTTTTCACGTCGATGATCGAACGTTTTCTCATCAATGTTCGCATCACGTAACGCTGGGTGTGCTCTGATACAAGAAAGATCTTTTCTTTTTTCTCCTGCGAGCAAAACGTCATTCCCTTTACGTACCAGTAAAATTTTCTCTCCGTAATACATTTATTCCCTTCCTTCTCTAACCGGCATTGAACGGATATAAAAGGGACGATTCCTAAGGAATCAAATTGGCGAGAATCGTAACGATAAAGTGAGAGCTAAAATCCTTACGAATTTTACAGGCCAATTACAATTTTACGAGCCAAACAGGACTTTTTAAGACACAGCTAGACGACTGATCGAACTCTAAGCGATGCAAGAAAAGTTCAATGTTCCCAATCGATGCCAAAGGGCATAGCCGAATAAGATGGTTAAAAGTACCTCTAATTTGATCGCAATTTGAATTTGTGTGAATTCTCAGTTTTGTATCTCGACCATGGGTGTGGAAAAGGTTAAAATATACTATCTGATTCCGCCACCATTTTCGATTACTATTTGTATGCCCTTTCTCATTTACTTGCAAATCGATCGATTTTGTTATCCGGCGAAACGTCACATTGCATTATCGTGCGCGCAGTTATCAGTCTTGGCAATAGTTTTCATAGAACACATAGAGATAGCGTTTCACGCGGCTGAGGTCACTGATTCTATGCAAGCCCAGGTTAGGAAGGATATCCTCCGGCACCAAGCCTATCCTCTCGCATCGGAGGAATAACCGCGGGAGCGCGCGCTGCTAGAATGTGGCCGGGGCCGATTTCATATTTCTATGGAGAAAAATCCGGGAGGCAAAGGGGCTTTAGAGCTCTGTGCTCTGTGCCGGCGATAATGGCGTACTTGGGGCATTCACCGTCTCGGATGACGATACTGTTCTTCCGTCAAAGAGGGCCGATTGTCATTCGAGAAAGTAGGACGGTCTCTCTGTCTCTCTCTGTTCCTCTGTGTGGCGCGCGCGCGCGCGAGAGGGCGATCGCTTCCTTCTTCCAGTCGAGCTTCTTGCTTCATGTAGAGCGTTAGTGCGCAAATAGAAAATTATCTGACCTCCTCGAAGCTCGCGGCGCGACGGTACCCGCTAATGAAACACCGAGCACCATTTGTCCGACGGAACGAGCCCATTCTCCGTCTCATTCTGTCGCGGTGCATTTATCGACAGCCGACGTACGCGCGTTAATTCCTCGTCACGCTTCCGGTTGACACGTTTCCGCAATAGAACGTTTCCGTCGACTCGCCTCGCGGCAAACTTATCGACTGCGTCTGGCAAATTTCATTACCGTCGCTGTTCAATCGTCAAGAAATGATTTGATATCGCCGATGCACGGGAAGCATTCGGCGGGATAATCCTGTAATTGAATTTTGTACACGGTCTGCGGCAAAATGCTAACGTACGCGCAGCTTCCCTAATATGTTCGTCGATGTCAGTTGAATTGTTTGCCTCTGGCCACCGTGTTCTTGAATGCCTTGTAATGTACAGAAGGGAGATCGGTTACCGGTCTTATCGATAATTTGCCGTGGACTCGGTGCGTGTAACTCGCGAGCCGAAGAACCTGTCCTGCGGTAAAACGGCACTCTCCGTTCACAGATTTACTCCGGTGTGAGTCATTGTGGAAATTGTGGGAGAGTTGATGGGAATTCAAGAATCCGATTCTTTGAAGGAGCTCAGTCGTTAGAGGCTCTTCTCTCCGATCGACGGAAGTAATACGGGCGCAACTGCAGGACATTCCGATTGTCGTGCGGAAAAAAGGCAGGATCTTGACTATCTCTGTCTGACACACACACACACATACACTCTCTCTTTCTCTCCTTGCCTCGTTCTCTCTCAGTCAGGCACTCTCTCCCTACCTTCGTCTCGCAACGACTGAGTTCCGTTCAAGTACGACAGCGGAATTTTCCCGTCATAACCACTTATGCTGCTAATACAATTACGCACGATACCGTGGTGCATGCACAGCTAAAGATTCGACACGCAACAACGGAACACTCGACATTCACGTTTGTGGCAGCCATCTTGAAAGCGTGCATAAGCTCGGCGTGAATCAGGTATACAGACACACAGACAGGACATAGATATAATTATTAATATAATTCGATAGACAGACGAAAAAATCACGTATACGTCACATATGCGATTGACATATGCGACCGACATATGCGGTGTATATATAATATATATATCTATCCGCAAGGAATATAATAGACATGGCATTCGTATATAACGTGCTGTGTGACTCGGACAGACGGACAGACACACATGCCCATGCTACAAACTCTCTTTATCTCGTCCGCCGATTGCAGTTGGGACGATCGCCGATGCTCCCTGCCCGAGACGAATGTCGATTTCATACCCAATCACATTGATCGTCGAGTCATCGCCACAATCCACTTCATGATGTCAAGAGTTTCTGAGTGTGTCGCTGTGTCGCATGTTTCTGGGTGGTACGTGTTCGTTTGTGTGGCGCTTCGTGTCTGTTTAGTACCGCCAACATCCCCCCCCTACACCCCCTTTCTATCTCGGTGTGTCCTTTTCGCGCGAACGCAATCCTAGTTGCGCTACGAGCAGAACTTTTATCGCGTCGTTCATGTCCATTATCATTTCGAAATCTGTTTACGCGACCCAACTTGTTAACGAGAGTCGTTCGGTGCGGATTAGGGAATTAGGTATTAGGTAAAGTGCTCGACGAGTCATATTTTCCTTGTCGAGGTCGGGAAGGGAAAATTGCGCAGGCTTGCCCGAGCAGGTAGTATTTTTCGAGTTTTACAGTTATTGGCAAGTGGCGTTTACTTGAAAGTTTGATATCTGCGAAGGCGTCTGCGGACGGTTCGATTTAATGGAAGCTTAAGCCGTCGACATGTTTTTTACGGAATGGCGCTGGTAAGAAGGGAAAAGGGCACTCGGTAGAGTATCGTGGAAGGGACTGCGATGGTGGAAGCCACCCCCATCGGGGACAGCTTTTCTTCGTGCGAGCCTAATGGCGATATTTTTCTTCTCAACGCGCACACCCTCGCAACGTCTAGTGCGAAACACAATGAATGACAATTGTAGCTCGAGTGTAGTCATGTTCTGCGAGGCGAACTTGAATGTCTGCAATTGGTCTGCGCTTATCATACGGTCGTATGTGAAAAACGCTCGTATTTCTCATGGAGCGTTCAGCCTACTACTTCTTTTATATCGAATACCATCGAATAGCATCGAATAGATGACGCAGACGAAAGACTTGGCTGTAGAATGATCTCTTTACAGTCTCTTCTCAGGACTTATTTGCGTCCCTGTCGTTTGCCGCAGCAAAACGTTAAGGCACATTACTTTCCTCCTGCGTCCTTATTCGCGCCGAAATGTAGATGAAGGGCGCCTTTTTTTCATTCTCCTAATGGAAGCAGTCACTTCAATTATCAATCGGAGGGAATGCTCCGTGCGACGGCAAACGAAGTACGGCAAACGATGTACGGCGCGCGCAAGTTCTTCGTTAATCATTAGGAAAACCCTTCCGATGGCATTCAGTAGACGCTCTCACGGTACCGTTCCCAGATTTGCTTTTCATGAAATTTTTCGAAACAAACCTCGCTCCGCGCCCGCCACCGGTGTTAAAAGGTTACCGCTGATCATGAATGTCGCAGGTGGGACGAGGACGCGTAAAATAGCGGATAATACCTTCTGATGCCATAAAAGGCGAAATACTCTCCTAGGCGACTGCTGAGTAAAAAGTTGTGTGACGCGCATTCGTTTCATCGAGAAAGTAATTTCGACCTCTTACGAACGGAGGCGCTCTATCGCTGCCTCTAATTCTTATTAAAGGCCTCGTACAGCCCACTTTGAGAGTACATATAGCTGTCCAGTCGCTGTCCCACATGTCGTCGCATCCTCGAATTAGACGATAAGTCCGCTGCGAAAGTAGTACTTCAATTCCGTTGAGCTTGATGAAGAGGAAAAAGGAACGTATTTGCGACCGTTTCTCGCTATCAGGCTCGATGTCTCCGGCTCGCTGTTCAGTTCGCTAGTCAGCTTGTAGGTTTCAGGTTCTAGGTTTGCAGCCTCAGTTGGCAGTCTCAGTCCGCAGCTGAGCTGGCTGATCGCTTCGTTGCCTCTGCCCCTCGCCCCTCCTCCCACCGCTCAGCATCGTCCCTGCTACTTTTAGTCGTAATTTGCAGCCGGACTGCGGGGCCGGGGCTATTTTAATTTGCACCCAGTGAGTCAAGAGAGAGATTTGATTATTGGGGCGGATGCGGAAGTGGCGCAGACTGTTACTCGGGCAGCCTCCACTGGCAGCCACCACTGGCATCCTCCACTGGCAGGCGGTGTCTCGAGCATCCTTCTTTATAACCTTTCGCCGGCAGCCGAGGGTAACCTAAGAGCCGGCGCAGTTTTCCACTGATTTTACGGTTCAAAGTTTTGCCCCGGCGTCGAGTCGAAACGCGCTGTCCGTAAGAATGTAAAGTAGGATTCATGAGTATTCCGAGGAGTATGTTTGGTCGGTTGACGTTGCGCGATGTTGGTCGCGAGGCTGGTCGCGAGGCTGGTCGCAAGGCTGGTCGGAAGGCTGGCCGCAAGGTTGCTTGCAAAGTGGTGCGCAACGGGAAAGCGAGGGGGAACTGAGGGGGGGATGGAAGGAAAGAAGAGAAAAAATTGTTGACCCGCTTCGCCAGGAGGCGACAATTACTCTAATGATCGTGGCCCTGGCGAGGCCGGTTAGGTTAGCCGTTCTTCGGGGCGTTACCACCTCGTTTTTCTCTTTTTCAGCCTAAATCGGCTTAATTGGCGTAATCGTCGAATGGCCTAGGTGGCATATTAGTTAGCTCGCCCGAGCAGCCTGCCGGTAGGAGGTACTGCCGAGCTCCGAATTCGTACTCGCGGTCGGTTAATCGCTCACCTCATCCACTCCTCCCGCCGCCTCATCGATCCTAATCTGGGCGTTTGCCGCGACGTCAAATTTTCATCGGCGAGCCGAAAAAACGGTGCGCGCCAGAGTTAGCTTACCTCCTGCCCGCCGATCAATGAATATTCATTGCTCTTAGCGCGCGAGCGTAGCCTAATTGGCACTTTTTCAATTCCGCCCTGCGTAGCCGAGTGTCAGCGGACTCGTTCGACATACATCGAACGCGCCCTCGTTAGTATTCCTTTTCGAATTGCGCATTTGGTAATAACGGATTTCCATTTAGCGCCTCGCCTTCCCTCGCGATGCTTTTCCAGTTAGTCGGCGGACGAACGTAATTTCGACCGAAATTATTATCCTGGCGAAGCGACCGAATTAACGTGACATCTCTTCCACTCTCCTTAACGAAGGGAGAGCGATCTGGGCAAAGGACAGCTATAGGTCTATTCAGCGAGTCCTGTTCACCCTGCGAGCAACTTGGCCGAAAGTTATGAATTGTCATTCTGTAAGGTACAGAAATCGATCGAAATCTTGTTGCATCATCGAAAATGTTCGAAAGGTTCATTTCTCCGGTCCGAAGTGAATATCTTATGAACGCCAGTGAGGCACTCCTTTTTCCGCTGATATCAAACATTTATTTGTTCCCGCGGGAGGGTTGTAAGGCTCTTTTTTCTTGACTTTCTTTCAGTTCGCAGCCGTAAGCCGGGGCAAGAAAGACATCCTACTTTTTCTCCCTTTGCCGACTTTTTCCGCCTAACTTTTCCTGCCCATTTTCAGGGCTCATCTCACGGAGGCCGTCTTCGATTTCTTCTTCGCTCCTTACTTTCCTCCCTTCCATCTGGCGTTAGCAAGACTCTTTCAGACGAACCGCACACTCCTGTAGCGACAAGCTTGCTAATAGGGCCTCCGCTACGACTCCCTATACGATATCTATCCAATGAATCTTGAAAATACTTTGCGATGGGAGACTTTGCCCATCGTTGCTTTAGTTAATCAGCCATTAAATGGTGATTGAGGAAGATTCTATTGGCCCTCGCTCGTTCTACATTTCTTCGAGTTGGCGACGTCGCGCGAGTCCGAACTGGGGTGGAAAATTGAAATTCTACTCTTCCGCAATTGCGGGCGCGTCGAGCATACCTAATTTCTCTTTCGAAAACTGAGAAGCATCCTCGAGAAATACTCTCCTCGCTGCCGAGTGTGCAAAAGCTTTTAATTTCCATCGGCCGCCCCTTTCGCAAATTCTTCGAAAGATTCGCGAATTTCAATGAACGATCGAGGCGCCCCGAGAGTAAGGAAAGAAAATCGAATTCCTCCGGCGGAATTCCTCGCCATTCCTTTCGCTTCTCTATTTTCACTCCTTGCCGACAAATCCCACCGGTGAGGGGCCCTGTCTCTCTCGCCTAACGTAGATTTTGGCCGCGTATTCTCGCGGATGCGTCAGGAATGAAGCGCCGCGAGTGCGATAAAAGGCGAAAAGATGGAAATAAAAGAGGGAAAGAGAAAATCGCCCCGATTTACGATGTAAATCATGAGCGTAGCGTATTTCGCTGCCGAAATCGTGACTGCGAGGAGACCGTGAGAGATACGAGAAAACACATATTCCCGGATAGGAGAGGTAAGGCTGAGATTCGTTGACAGCGTCGAAAGAATAGCTCGTCTTCTCTAGCACGTAATATTGGATAAAGTCGGTCTTCGTTCGGTAACTCCACCGACTTACGGATAGAGAAAATGCTCTTTACAGCGAGCAGGATTCAAAACGCAGCGATTATAGACCGAAGGTAGAACATTGCGAGGTTGTATTATTTATCGGTAGAAAAGGCTTCGATGAGTTGTTCCCTCGGCGGGAAGTTAGTTGGTCAGTGAAATAGTTTAGGAGAGAATGGGGTAGGGGTAATATGCATATCTGGCTCGGTGGAGTGGCACAACCGTGCCTCTGCATAGAATTCGAGCATAGACTGAGATAGAGATAAGCGGGAGAGGAAGGGCGATGGCCGTGTGTTGGCCGTGTGTTGGCCGCGTGTTGGCCGTGTGTTGGCCGTGCGTGTTCATTACAGCTGACTGCACTCGCTTCTACGTTCAACTATCGATCTCGCTCCTCCGTGTCGCGCTTCCCACTTTTCCAGTATACCAGTCTTCCGGAGAACAAGCGTCTTCTCCTCCGTATCTCTTTTTCCATTCTTCCGTTGCGTCCAGTTTCCGCGAATTCATTTCATTAAAATTTTGTTGGCAGCTTTATGAAGCGTAAACGCGAAAAAGTCGTCTTCCGGCAATTAACGATTCCTCGAAGTGCTCGCGGTATCCGTTTCAATAGCGCTGTCGACTTATAAATATATGAAATTTTTCTCGTGGACAAAAAGGATTTTAGCAGCAAAAAATGCTTGCTTCTGAACGATCTTGTTTATAGTGGGGCTCGACGGTTACATCGTAGCCCGAGGCAGTTGAAAGAAAGTTAGAGGAACTTTCGACCGGAGTAAATTTAACGTTGTACGCGCGCGGGGCTGTGTGTGTGTGTGTGTCGTGTGTTCGAGCGGTGAAATGCGGGAGGCACACGTGTTACGCTGACCCGTCCACTATATTTTACAGCTCGTTTCCTGTCACGCTCGTGCCTGCCCGCCGACAGATTCAGCGCGTAATTGAAAATAGTGTGCAGAGAGGTGTCGGTGTTTGTAATAAATTGTGATACTGTGCTCTTGAAAAGAGTAGATCTTGCATTGCTCGACTATCGCTGAACAATTTAACTCACTATCTCTCCGAGATTGCGTCTAGGCGAATTAAATTTCTCAGCTTCCCATTCTCTTGGGATCGTGTATGTCGATTGGCCGTGTTGTGTTCGTTTGTGTTTCAAGCGTGTTTAAAGAGTGGCTGCCGCACATGTGCGTACATAGGTCTGCAAGTAGGATTATGTACGCACAGGCGCGCTACTCGTTATGAATGTGGTGAATCGAAGAATCGAGATTGTGGTGGAAAATTGATTAATTGTCTAAGTTATCAGAGTATCGTGTCACCTGTTATAGCGATCTTGCAGGACCACTTGCTGGTACCCTCAAGGACGATCTGTTCGGCCTGCTCGAGGCTGTCAATGTGGGTATCCGGGTCGACTGAAAACGTCGTGCTGAAAAGAAGACAATGTTCCTCGTCATCGTGTCGTCCTTCGACAACCTCTCGAACCCTCTCTTTTTCCTCGAAATTCTACAACGCTCTCGTTAAATCGGTTCACTGTCCGCTAGTGTGGAGGGCATATTTGAGTGGACGAGAGTGCGGGACGGAGGCGGCCGAAGGACACGGGAACGTCACTCGAGCTCGAGCATCGTCAAAAATCATTTCAATCTCATTGTCCAGCAGCAGCATCAACAGCGGCAACAGCAGCAGCAGCGGCGGCAGCAGCAGCAGCAGCAGCAACAGTAGCAGCAGCAGCAGCAGCAGCAGCAGCAGCAGCGGCAGCAGCGGCGGCGGCTGTGGCGGCGGTTGTGACGGCGATCATTCTGGCGATCATTCTGGCGATCATTCTAGGCCAATCTAGCATCCAATAAATACACCTTGCGCTACGCGCAACGCTGTGAAAGCAAAGCGGATCGTGTGTCTTTTCTTTTCTCTTCTTCCTTCATTCTGTCTTTCAATCCGTATCTCGCTATCACTTACTCATAGGTATATGATTACGCTTTGATCTGGGAATGGATCCGCGCCAATGTCGCTCGGTCAGCCAAACTCAGAGCTTGCATTCGAAAAGTAGATGGCAATGACGATAGGGAGGTGGGAGGATCGAAGCGTCGTGACTGCTGGAAAAAGTTGCTAACTCTCGCGAAAGGGGGTTGAGAAAGGGGGTTGAGAAAGGTGGGGCTCGTAACTGGCAGCGTCGTCAAGTAGAGGAGAAAGGAGGATCGATCGCGTCTTGTTGCCGGCGACAGTGTCAGGTTAACTATATCCACGGGAGCGCCGGTACCACCTGTTAGTCCGTACGATCGCGGAATTAACATCGTTCCCTTCGTGGCGGCTGTCGGCTCGGAATAAGAAAACTTGTTGCGCTACTTTCGTGGCGCATCGCCAACTTCGAACTTTCCTCCTCCTTCCACCCCCTTCCTCCTCCTTCTGGCGTGGGCGAATAACCGTTATGTCGCGACCCGAAGGCGGTAGACCGTTCAAATTTCCATCTTGCGTCTCTGCCACTTTCAGCCACGCTCGGAACAAACATCGTCCGCCCTAACCGCAGTACGTTAACGCAGCTGCCAAAGGAAATGCATCGCTTTCCGGCCATAGGGGCTGGATGGATTTTCATTTTCACGCCGGATCCTCTACGAACATTCTGCCCTACGAATATTCTGCAGAGAGCCACAGGTGGATTCTGGTGCAGTCGTACTTCCTGCATTTACGACATTATATCCCAACGAAACAGCTCAAATCCCCCTAATTTTCGATATTCTGCCAATTAGCAAAGGTAGTCGCCGATGTCGGGTAGGCGAATTTAATTTCGTTACCGGAGTTCGTTGCCGGAAGAAAGCGAGCTCGCGCCAAAGTCGAAAGATTGGATTTAAGAGGAAATCAGAGCTGCGTTGATCCCCTAGCGGCAAGCGGAAGCTAATTAATTCGAGGCTGACGAACGAGGTGGGATGCTAAGTACGCGATACAAGTGCGCACCAGCCTGATTACGCCTTTCGCGGAGGGAAAACGAATGAAAAATCTCGGACAAGACGAAGAGGGAAAATATTTAGCGCTGGCACACGAGAAGTTGCCACGTGCTCCCTAATGGAGTTTCGAAGGAATTTAGTGGGCGAGCTTTTCGAGCTTCAATGAGCGAGTACGCCTCGCGTGATGGCAAAAACGGCACGCTTCATCGCCGAGACGTAGACTTTCGTAGGTACCGATCGCGGGGCCGATAGAAAGGCAATCAAGTCCGGTTGACTGGCCGACCATTTGCAGGTCAAGGGATCTCGGTCGTGTGGGAAAAGGTCGTACCGAAAGGTCGAGCCTGGGGGCGTCTCGCGGACAAGTGACTGCTATTTAGGAGAGGTCACTTCGTTGGTAAACATCAGCGAAGCCCCCCAGCTAATTCGCTTAACGCATTCTCTCATGGACAACAGCGTTGTTCTTGGGAAAATTCGAGCAAGCACGGCTTGATTGTCCTGAGACTTGGGACTGTATTACGAGCGGGCCGTATCAAGGATACTTGTTCCCAATTTCTGAACTAACCGACGAACCGACCGGCGACCGATCCTCAAGAGGTAAGCCCCCCATCGACGTTTATGCATCTATTCGTGTACCTGTCTAACAACGCCTATGGATATACTCCCCTTCGGCCGAACGGATTTCTGCGCTACAAGAACAACTTTTTTCATAAACGTTATGAGCTTTTGTATTTGCAGGCCGATACGTGCCGCAGAGAGCGGTGGGAGGAGGAGGAGAGAAAGCTGCGTAGACTAAAATTGTGAGGCGGTGCTTTTATTCGGCATCGACTGCGTCCGTGGGAGAAGTCGAATAAACGGTCGAAACTGGGTCGCGTCGCGAGGAAGATTGAGCAGCGTCGCGTTATGGCATCCTGCTGTCACAATCGAATTCCCAGCCATTTTGATGGCGGACACGACAAACAAACAAACAAGGGAAGAGACGGAAAAAACGAGTATACGAAGAAACGAACTGTGAACCGACGGAGGTCACGCGTTCGTGTGTGTTCTCCGAGTGAGTCGAATCGAAAGATATTGCCAGGAGCGCGAAATGGCTCTCGATCTCAATTCGGATCTCGAATGTTCCCCGACATCGTAATGCCGCCGATCGGGTCTCACTAACGGCTCTCTGTCCTTATTTTTCGAGGAGCAATGGGCAAACCTCGTCTCCTCCTATGACCGTTAACGGGAGAGAATGAAGTAGAGAGCGAAAGAGGAAGGGGAGGGGCCGGGGGTTGGCAGGAAGGGGGGTGGGTTACCTTCGATCGATTCTCCCCCTGCCGATTTCGAATGAAAGCAGAGTGGTTCGTGGCTGACGACGGAACAATTGGCGTTAAATTGTCACGGGAAAAGAAAATCAAAGTGGAGGAAGAGAAACGGGGAATACATTTGAATGAACGGTCTAACAGTACATTAACAGTGGGAATGGCAGTATTGTCACATTGAACGGCAAATGTGATTCGTAATATGTAGCAGACATAACACAGCGATACGGTGAGTTCTGAGGGACGCAGTGCGGGATGAGGTGCGAGGGGGCTGATAAATAGAGCACATTTCGTAGACACGTAGGTATATGACGCATACATAGATACGGATAAACACGGATAGAGACGGTTAAACACGGATAAATAGGCATAAACACTCATAGACACGCATACAGGTGACGGGCAGACATGATACTGGTACGAAAAATAAAGGATGACACTGATTGCGGAGCAAACGGCAAGGTCGAATGGCGAGGAATCGGGGTATCGGATTAGATACCAAGCGAGGCTTGCCCTTTCGCGTTCGTGCGTGAGTCAATATGTAGAGGGGCATTAGAGCGAAAGAGTCTCCGGGCACGCGTGGCGAGCCTAATGTAAAAAGGACGCAAGCTAAACGACGCGAAGCAAAGGACGCGAACTAAATGACGCAATCGACTGACGCACGAACGTCTCCGGACAAAGCTCCCTTGCCGATGATGGCACACAACGCAATCGCTATTTCACAACAAAATGTATATATGTGTCCATGACAGTCAGTAACAATAGAGCAGCAGCCGCCAGAGCGAGGAGTATCGCCAGATCTGATGGAAAAGAGGGAAATAATAGTAGTAATAATCGTAACAGCAACGGTAATAACGTGTGGCCGACAATCGTAATAGCACGGAGAAAGAAATTATAACAAGTAGAAACTGCGGGTGCGAAAGTATGCATGAATGGCGTCACACGGTATACACACAGGTATACATACATAGAGTAGACGAAAGGCGTACGTGTAAATAGTAAGAACGGCAGGTCTTTCTTACGCATTGTTCCACGCATTCGACCGCGATTCGTCGAACGTGGCGATGGTCTGACGGGTGGACAGGGCTAGGGGTAGACGGGGTTAAGGGTGGACGGATCTACGAGTGGACGGTGCTACGAGTGGGCGAATCATCAGTCGGGTAGGACATTACCAAAGGGCTCTTTACCAGGATGATATGTTTACGTTTCGGTTACCGATGCGTAGCTGGCGGGCACAAGGAGTCACAAACCTGTGATGGCGATCTTCGCCGACCATTTGCTGGTACCGTCCAGAACTGACTGCTTCACCGACGTCATATGACCCATGTGCGCCTTTTCGTCGACTCCAAAGACTGACCTAAACTCCGACGAGACCTTTTTTCACATCTGCTCAGGCATTTCGTCGAACGGTTTCGATTTTTGCCCGCATGTTATTACATTTCTCGCGCATTTCTCGCGTATTTCGCCTTTTTAGCCGCGGCGCGCGCGACCTAGATCGCCGCTCTATGCACTTTACATTATTTAACATATATTTCGCTAATGACGGCGAAGGTGACAACGACAACGACGACGGCGACGGCGGCGACAACGACGAGGATGTCAACGACGGCGACGAGGACGATGGTTACAATGGCAGTGTAGTGCCAATCCTCTCTCCGTACGTTAAGTGCATAGAAAATTGTTCGTCGAGCGACGTAGTCGGCCTAAGGCCCGGCCCGTGCTAAGGCCGGGCTAAGGTTATCGGGGGAGTGTGGCCAAGGAAAACGGTGGGAACGTGACAGCGGCAAAGAACTTCCGCAGATATTCTACTATGTACAAGAATATGAAAGCGACTACATCCTCTCTTCCTCTCTTAAGTTTATCGAGCGTTTTTGGCACTGTGTCAGCGTCCTACACACCCTCCGAAATGAGAGGGAATGGCTTTTCAGACACGTCGGAGCATGCTCAAATTTGACAAAATCTTCCAAGCCTTCTCAGAGTTGGCACTCGCTTAAGTGGAAAGCCGAATTAAAGACCTACGTTAGAGCGAATGAAGTATGACGTATGTACAGAGAGGTATGAGACGTGAATTTTAATCTTAATTTTCCTCCCCACAAGAGCGTTTCCTCTCGATCGATCGTTGCCATTCCTTTCTTCGATCAATGCCAACGGAAAACTGTAAAGTGCGATGACAATGTGCGAACGTTTAAGGCACCGATAAGGCACATTGTTTTGCCTAATTCTTGGTCAAACGGTAGAGAGTTAAGGGGATAAAAAAAAGGGTTTGAAGTAGAGAATGGTGGAGAAAGGGTGAAGAGGGATAAACATGGAGGGTAAACTGGGAAAGCAAACGGCGAGAGCAAATGGCGGGAAAGATTAATCGTGCGAGGATCGAGCGTGCGCTTTATAGGCGCGCAGGCCAGCTTGCCCGCTTGAATAGAGGGCTGCGCGTGCCGGACGTTATTAATTAACGGTGATTTTCATTGGGGGTCGACAGACGCTTCCGACGAAGTGGTGCCCGTAGCCGAGTGCTGCCGCAGCGGAGTGCGTCCGCAGAGTGCGTCCGCAGCCTGCATCCGCATGCCTTCGATCCGCGTGCAGTCCATCCGCATACCACGCGCATCCATATACGGCATATATACGGCCACCGATATTTATAATCTTCCCGATAACGAGCCGATTGAAGTACCCGCGCTGACGTTATGCCGTCGGCGAGGCTGATACCCGATAATAGACGACGGTGTGAATTAGGCGAGCAATGCAACAACCGGTCGGCTTGTAGCTCGGTTAATTAAGGCCAGTAGGATTTTACCGAGAGAATCTGCCGTTTAGGCTGATAAGCGGTTCAAAAGGATAGGTTGAAAAAGATTTCTGACGAAAGCGCGTCGTTCGAGCGAACCGCGGCAATCCATTTTTCCCGTTTCGCTCGCTTGACGCACGGTACCGGAAATTTCGTTACCGACCCATAGGGTACGCTCGCAAACAATTATTTCGTCGATAGTGGCGCGAGGGTGGGAGAGAGAAAAAAGAGGGGGCTATAATCGGCCGATGTTTCGAGCATTACACTTGGGAAATTTCTTTTTACGCCTTGGGTAGAACGCGGCCAACGTGACGATTTGTTACCGGAAATGGCTTACAATCGGGGAGTGTACAGCATTTACTCTCGCTCACCGTTAAGGGAGATGGATATTTTTTCGTTGGGGAGTGACCTCATTTCTTTTTTACCGCAACCGCTCCTTCCGCGGGAGATGGATCTCTCGTTAATCAATATCCATACTCTTTTGCCCGCCCAGACAGCGAACTCTGTATCGAACGAGAACGAACGTTCGTTCTGACTTGGACTAATATCGGGCCGTGGACCCTCCGCGCCGCTAATTATCCGCTGGAAGTTTGAAGGGTGGCCAGCGTGCCGAACGGGAATGTTCGCCATCCATTCTGTTCCGCTTAACTTTCTACAACTTTTGTACTTGATGCCGGGGTTACGTGACTCGCTCGGCGCCGTGGCTCGCTAATCGGAAAGACGGGCTGATATTGATTTTCTACGCTCCTCATTATAGAAGCGAAAATGATTTGTCATTAAAGAGAGAAAGTACGAAGAAATCATTAGAGCGAAAGAAAAACGTTCGCACATTGAGCGTATCGTATAAAGGGCTAAGGTAAGCGGAGTATTTCTTTGGCTGTGATAGATTCGGGTTCATTAATGGGATTGCGCAGGGGGCGTTAATTATTTAGTGGGAAACGGATGTCGTTTGCGAGGGATGGCATCGATCGAGCGTTATCGAGGTAAACGTCGACGGTGGCGTTCGTTCGGTCCCTCAGCAGCGTTGGCTGGGCTGCGTTACAATTGTGGAGAAAAGGGAGAGAAGAAGAAGAAGAAGAAGAAGAAGAAGAAGGGTGCATTTGAGTGGGGAACTCACCGGATGAGCTCGAAGATTTCCGGCTTCTCCCGTTCCCGCTGCTTCATTCTCTCCTTCATCGCCGTTATTATGCTGTTCGCCTTATCCTCGGCACCGTGCTTCGAGCTCTTCTCTGCAGCTCCTGCGGAATTAAAGCGAGGAAGATATGAATGATGAGCGCACTCTGAGGGCGGACGTTCAATTATCCGCAAAGGTTTCGGCCTCGACGCCTCTCGAAGGCGAGTTTGAGAAGGCGAGCCTGAGATGCCTTCTCAGGTTCAGAAGGCCGGCATTCAAGCTTTCCCGCAACATTGATATAAGCCGAAAAGACGGCGGTGGGAACGCGTGCGAGGCCGAATCGTTCCAGCTGAAAATGTGGTCGGACCTAGATACAAGGTGGGTAGCTAGCTAGGCAAGCGGGCAGGTACTGTCTCTTTATAGATGACACGCTCGTCAGGCTCTTAACCGAAATTCTCGCTCGCCTCGTTTCTCCCATACCAGATTCGCCGCCCCTCCCCCGCCCATTCTAGCCGACTTGACCGACGAACGTGTCGACGAGGGAATAGAAGAAAAGTAAGGGAACGTCAGGGAACAAGAGGGCAGTGGGGCAAAAAATGCAATTTAATTTTTCTCTCCGCCCCCACGATCGAGATTCGTTTCTCGGAGAATTGCACGGCATTCCGTAGGGTTATCGCGACCGAGAGGAATCGAATAGAATATCGATTTTGCCGCCGCGAGAGCCTCCCCTTCGAACGAACGGCGAAGGGGCGGTGTGTGTCGGCAGAATTGTTCGTCGACTAATTCTGTAAGGTGGCGCGTTATGACAGGGCGGTCGACTACGTTATAGTCGTGCCTGCCGAATTCGTCGAGATGCGAATATAATTACGTTGCGAGTACGAGGGCGAGCGCGAGTGGAATTCTGGCGGAAAAAGAGGGAATATTTTATTTGGCGCACCGCGGCAATCCATTTGGAGGTGAGCGAATTGAATGCGCGCCCGTCAGAATATTTCATGTTACTCTCCCGTGGTTCGCGCGCGCGCGTCCCGACGCGTCCCGACGCGAACGATACCGACGAACGATACCGACAAATGATACCGGGCGAACGATACCGTCAAATGACAGGGAGAAATTGCGTTGGGAAATGATGCCGCTGTCAGGTCGGCGAATAATCTTGACGTCGCGCGATCAGCTCTGTCCATTTGCTTTGACGGCGCAGTCGATCGGCATAGTGTATACGGATTACCGCGAAGCCCGCGAATGCAAATGCAGTTATAGCTGAAAATGGCCGAGCGCCGATGACGTACCCGAAACGAATTACTTGGGAAGCGAACGCTTTTAATCGGATCGCCCGTATTACGCATCATAACGAGGAGGTAATTGCTCGCTACGCACCGCGTTAACTCGAGAATGACACGCAATCTCGCCGTTATAGCTTGTCGGCGATTAACACTTGAACGGTCACTCGACCGCTCTGACAGCTCGAAATTAGCGCCCGTTGGCTCCTGCCCCCCTCCCTCTTTCTTCCTCAAAGCAGCGTTTATGCCAAAAATAGTCTTACGGCAGCGATCGATTATCCTGTCTGAAGGAAGAAAGAGAGACAGGCTTCGTGATCCTACGCGTCGATGGATAATAGCGAGTTTTGGTTTTCGGAGATCAAGCGCGTGAAAAAAGATGCCATAGAGTGTAGAAGTATGTCACCGAACAAGTTGATCAACTCGTTTAACGGGGGAATGTTGAAAAGGAATGGTGAAGAGGGAAGGGAATTAGACTTTGAATTCTCCCGTCTACGAGCGGTTAGCTTGCAAAGGGTCGGTAACTCGATCGGAAACTCTTCGAATAAAGAGTGAAACTTTATCGCCGAACGGAGCGAAGGGGGAGTGTCCTCGCTGCCGGAGAAATCATATAAATCAATGGCAAATGGAGGAAGAGCGCAACGCGGAAGCTGCACCTACCTTCTCCTCCCGATCTTGCATCCGAGATTCCTGTTACTGCTTAATCCTGCTTACTCACCTTCCGCTTTTTCTACTTTCGAGAGCGTAGACACTAACTTGCTTATTAAAACAGATGCTCATCGGTCAAATGCCGATAATCGGCGCAATCGGATTTTGGGTGCCGCGAATCCTATATCGAATTGAGGTTACCGAATACGATCCTAATATGAACAGCTTAATAATTCAATAATCGCGATAAGATTGCACTCTGGTCGTCTGCAGACGAACAAAGGGAAAATAGACGTTTCATATTTTTTCCGCCTAAATAAATGATTGCCTTGAAACCCTGATCCTCCTTGAAAATAGTATTAATATTGCCATAATTCTGGGTAGTTAATATGAAATTGGTAAGGTAAAGAAGTCTCGCATTGGATTGCAAAGAAAGAAGAGAGGCGGTGGGACTTACTCTGAAGACAGTCGGCGTTCAATAGGTCCTTGCACTTCTCGTGACACTTGACACCGCACTCCGTGCAGCGTACGCCCTGTCTCGCGATTCCCCAGAGGAGGCCTTCGCACTCGTAACAGTAAGTCGGCGATGTCGCTGTCCATGTAACGAAATTGTGCGGCGTCGTCGAGGATATCGGGTAGATCATCGCTTGCAGTGTTTTCTTGTAGACGTGCATCTTCTGCGGGTTTGTCAGCGACGTTGCATCGTCGTTAGAGTGCGGTTAAAGATAGGGGAGGCATAGAAATAGAGGAGAGGACGGAAAAGTGTACAAGATTGGCACTCGCATACACAGGATGCAAAATCGGTACCTGCGCCTCAAGGCGGCCCTCGACGCGTCCTCAAAAATCATCCTCGCAACTGCGAGTGACACATTTTCTTCCCGTTCCCAAAGTCACCAAAGTCATTCCCCGCAAAGTCTTAAACACAGTCGAGGGACGACTTTCGGCGAAATTACCGTATAGAATAATACTTTTATCGGCGCACTCTTCTTCAACGGCAGGCATGCACTTGAAAATGCAGAGGTCGCGAAGAACGTTCCCTTGACTCTTCGACACAGGCAGCCGGAAAAAATGAAAAAAGAAGCGACGAGACAAGGAGAGAGAAAGGAGCTTGAAAGAGCTCGAATTACGAATGTGCTGCATGATTGGCGGCCTGACGGCACCTCTGCATTTCCAATAATTTCGATCTCCGTTGCCACTCTTATCGGGCACGCCTTACGAATCTTTCTCATTATATCTTCTCTCGAATCCATGCAGAGTATCACAGTCTCCTCCATATATTCATGAGAGCGCGAGCGCGCATACGGGCTGTTTAGTAGTGTTTGGTGAGTCGGTGTCCCCGAGAGGGCAGGGCACCGTAAAAAAGTACTTTTGCCTCGCTTAACAAGTGTTTTCTCTCCTCGGCCATTAACGGCCGACGGACTGGCGTATAGCTATGCTGATAGGCATGATAGGTAGTCCGTCCAATAGGGATGCTCTCCCGTAAAAGCACTCGCGCTCCTCTCGTTCGCCCTTGCACGCTCGAACTCACTTACGTTCACACAATTACTAAATGAAGGATCATCGTGCCTGCGACTCCTAGTTACATACGCAGTCCTTGTGTACACAAACCATACGCAATGATAGAGCTGAGGGGGTGGGGGGTTGACGGGGGTAGGGGGTTGGGGGGATGAGTCGTGGGCGATGAGGCTCAGTGGATACTCACGGCTGGAAGGTCGATGCGTCTGAGACCGGAAGAGTATGATCAAAGGTACGAGCGAACGGCCAGACAAGAGAATAAGGGAAGAGTAACTGTCAATAGGTCAATCACCTCTTAAAATGGACACTCGGCGCTTGATTAATTTCCGATGAAAAGAGTACTCGCTACGAGGCGAGAGAGGCATAGGAATGCCTTTCGAGGAAGTTCATCACTCCTCTATTCGCTCGCGCCTATTCGCTCCCGCCTATTTGCACGCCCTTCCGTAATATAATGGAAGCTGAATAAGGCTTCTTACGGAGCATCCGTGTCATTGGAAGCTGATCGAATCGAGTTTATACCCATTTGATGTCAATGTTACTTCTGAATAGCTATCGTTTCTTCCCTTATCTCGCGGCACGTTTCTCCTATGGCCGCGCATCGAACTTCCGGAAATGATTCTGCTTCGGTTCTAGAATTTTCCTCGAGGATTCCTCCGTGGATGGAGGGTCTCGAGTGACAAAGTGACAGAATGACAGAGTGAGAGAGAGAGAGAGTGGGAGAGAATAGCACGTTCTCGGGATATCGTACTATAAGGGTTCAAAGATGGTGAGAGATGGTGTGATGCGGGTGGGGATGGGAGCGAGGGGTGTAAAAGCATCGATCCGCTAAAAAGCACTAGAAGGGTGCCGTGTGCAAAATCGGAATGTTCCTCCGCGTATCGTTTGCTCGCTCATATTTAATTCCATCCTCGGATAATGTTCCAATGATAGGAACGGGCCATAATACGATAGGTAAGACGCGAAATAGCAAAGTCTCAATTTGCGGACGGCGACGTAAGTCGAACGATTGCCATATTAGCTCTGACAGCCGAAGGAAATAGAAGCGGTCAAATGACAGGGGTAGATATCTATAGGAATGTCGGTGATTGCTGAGAGCGATGAGCGTGAGAGGATCTATAGAAAAAAAGAAGGCGTCGGCGGTGTCAAATTACATTAGCGAAACGACGTTGGAGGAACATCCGACAGCACACAAGATCGAAAGTACCTAACGCTAGCCTAAGTTACTTCTTCTTCGTACGTGTGACACTTGGTGTCAGCCTATATCCCTAAAATCCTATACGTGTCCTATACGTGTGTTTCGACTACTACTCTGTCGCCTAATATATAGCGTCCGCGTATGCGCGTGTATAGCTATGCATACACGCGCACACGACGCGAGTACTTTATTTACACGTACATACATATGTCGATGCACATATGTACGTATGTTCCTAACCTCTAGAGTATGTCATTCTAGGTCGCTACACGTTGCTTCTGAGAAATATAGTGAGGAGATAGAAAGATAGATAGATAGATAGATAGTTAGATAGTTAGATAGTTAGATAGATAGACAGACAGTTAGAGAAAAGTGAGAAGAGAGAAGAGAATAAGAGATAGAGAGAGAGAAAGAGAAAGTAGAAAGAGAGTAAGTTAGTAGGTAGTAGAGTAAGATTGAAAGAAAGAGAAAAAGAGGCTGGGCCACACTTACGTGAAAGAAAATAGCGTGGAAATGAGGATAAAATGCAGCACGGTTGATATGAAAAGAAAACAGAGTTCAAAGATTAAGTTGAGCTCCTTGTGGAGGTCTCACTGGTGGTCCGCGACGACGTCTGTCGAAACTTAAAATTAAATGGGGTGATCCCTAACAGCTGACACAGCTACCTGATATCTGTCCTCGAATCTTTTCTCTGACTCGCGACAACCTTTTTCTCTCGTTTTCACCGCTTCTTCACTCGACTTTAACCTTCAACGCGACGGATCGAACGGGCATACTACTGACCTCCACATCCCGAACAAATTGAATTCTATCGATGCCGTTACATTTATCGTTCGTTAATCGATTCGACCCGACTGATTGTGAGACTCACGAGATGAGAGAAACTTTTCTACTCGCGAAATCTTTCTACGCGCGGTTCGACAGATTGAAACTTTATCTATCCGAGGGCTTCTATTCTCTCGTTAGTGTCCTGTCAATGATTTGTCGCAGGGAAAGCAGCAGCTTGAGGCCCTTTGTCGGGGCCGGCTCTGGATCGCTGGGCGTCGCAATGTCGCAGATTATTCGCATCTGGGGAGAAAATTGATCGTCTGCGACCCCTCAATCATTTGCATTTTATCTGATGGCGTGCTCTCGGCCTGCATGCGCACAGTCGGTACGACTTAACACAGTTTAACGAAGACAACCGGCCGAAGGAGGATCGAACTTCCGGCGTGGGCTGGGGGGCTGGGGGATTGGCCGCTGACATCGTTAGAGGGTAGATCGCTCTCTCAACTATGGGGTATAGTGGTACAGTATAGTTCGATCGTCCTTCGGTTCTTGGAAAAGAAAACTTTACGATATTCTCAGCTTCCTCTTACTGACACTTTTTCTTATCTCATCCTCGATCTTACGAACGGTGACACAACGGATGACGATGATACCCATAAGATGGCGCGTTAAGTACGAGTCCTTACCAGTTCCTCGTCGTTCAGGGTGGCCCTCGGTACCGCCGATGTCAGTCCAGCGTTCCTCTTGGTCGCCGCCATTGTCTGGGGAAAAGATGAAAATTATTATGCATCCGAGGCGTGGACAAATGCCCCTGCGGGCACATCGCGCCATGTGTAGGCAAGAAGAGAAAAGAGCAAAATGTGTGAGAAACTCAATCTGAAACGAACGCAAGGAAAGAGAAATTAAACGTAATGCCGCAAGGAAGATACGCTCAAATCAAATCCACACAAAGAAGTTGAGAAAATGAAAAATAAACGTTGAACGTTGGATGAGACACGAAGTGTACTCCCATCAGGACTATCGTGGATTACGAGTGTCTTTTAACAATTAATTCGAGTGTATATGTGACGGGGTGACGTGAGAAGAAATTCGGTTGCGACGACAAGAATGTGGCTAGAATACAATCATCCGGTGCTCAAAGAAAATTGAACGTGTTGCAAGAGATATATAAACTTGACACAAATTGCGATTACATTTGGCGTAATTTACGTAATAATTGGCGCAGGTACGTAATTACTGCATGGCGGATAGCACCAGTCGTCAAGCGTACTCTTTACGTTTACCATGCCAAATATATTAAAAATAGATTGATTCGACGAATAGAGACAGTATATGTACAGTTGTGGGAAAAAAAGTGTCATATGTACATTGGTTTCTCTTGAAAACCGTGCCTTGAAACATTACTGTAATCCGTAACAAGTTTCCTCGACCTTTCGCGATTGGAAAAATTTGACGTTCATTGCCCATCGTTGATGAGAGACAAGGAGTGAAATTTATTTCGACAACGTATCTGATGTCGATCGGTAAGGTCGAGGAATCCCATGCCAAAGCAGAACCGCGTCTTTCACGGTATACGTTGATATATTCGGTGCTTCGTAGTAATGTAAGTGTTTGCCGGCATGTATGATGAGCCAAGTATGCGAGTGTTATCATGGCGAGGAGAGGGTAAGTTAGAGACGCGTTTTAAACCAAAAGAGAGCGAAGGAGTGGAGCAGAGTAGGGTGGTGTGTGTGTGTGTGTGTGTGTGTGGGTCGAAGGGGTAGAAATTAGAGCCGGAATAACGGTGAAAGGCAGAGCGAGATAGAGTACTAGTGATTCTCTACTGAGAAAATCTAATCCAATTAGCCTACAGCGCGCTCGGTAGGTGTGGCGCGATAGGATTTGCGGTTAGCGTAGATTTCAATTAAGATGTTATGCGCGCGGGTGCCCCGTGCACGGTGCATGCGCTACTCTCTCACTTCTCGGCCCAGTACGGCCCAGTACGGCCTCTACCGACCGAGAGATCTAATGCCACTTACTGTCCATACCTTCTATCACAGCTTCTCATTCCTGCTCTATTGCCTTTTCCTACCCTTTAAAAAGCGTACCTAGCTCGTCGCACGGGGCTCCGATATCACACGTCACGCCTCTACTCAAATACTAAATTTCACTTATACGTAACCTTCATTCTCACTCAAATTTATTCTCGCTAGAGACCAATCCAATTCGCATCATCAAACTCGCATGGGTCCTCTATACAGCTTTCTCCCTCTCTCCCTTTCTCGCTTACTCGCTGCCTATGGTCAATCTCTCACAATAGTCTCAATTCACTCGGCAACGAGGAACGGCGAACGTGAGAGAGGGAGGGAAAGAACTTGGGACCCGCATATGCTTCGTCATACGATTCCTTCTACCTATGTTCAATGTACCTTCCATCTATCAACTACGTCTAGCGTAATGTGCATATATATATACGTACACATACATATACATCAAAATATATAATAAATATATTTAAATATAAACAGATTGATAGATAAGTATGTATATGTATGTATAGGCATGTGAGGACATATACATACGTATATGTAATTTGTACATGCAGATTCTCCATGCACGGTATTGACTGACGGTGAAGGTAAAGATAGGTAAATGAATTTTGCAGATTTTCCGAGCGTTCCCTCGAAGGTTGCCTGTTGGGCGTAGGTGAGGCTGAATTAGCGGGGGGCGGGGTGTGCTCCGATTGCTAGGTAATTTTGCAATTTGAGAGGCGAACGATAGTCGCCGATGGCTGAAGCGAACGAAAGTGGATTGGTGAGCGGTGCTGGTGCCTGACATATGCTCGTCGTCGGGCTAATTTCCCAAATCTTACTGGGATGAAGGATTATCCTAAGAGGCTAACGAGGATGCACCGATATTAGGCACCATTACCGGTCACACCTAGACGTGCGATGCGGTGCTAATATTTATGATCTGGCAATTAGGGAACGCTATCCGACATTACGACTCGTTGAAAGAGCTTGAGTTTTCGGTCCTGATTAGAGGAGCTAATTGAACGCGGCCGCCGCCGCGTCCGCAATTATATTAGAGCGTGTCCTTATTGCATATTCAATGACTATACATGAGGAATAGAAACGAAGGCGAACAGGAACGCGAACGCTTCTCTTCTTAATTCTGATCTCTCAAATAGGAAGCGTATCCGTACGCGGACGTTTAACGTTGATTGCAATTAGAGCGTTTCGTCGCGCTTCTGGCCTCATCAGGTTTCAAGGACGAAAAGATTTCAACGACTCGCAAGCGGAATGAGCGAAAGAGAGAGATCGAGATAGAGTAAGAGGTAGAGTAAGAACGCGAGGGGGAGAAGCGGGCTGTAAGCGTAACGGAACAGACACGAAACGTAGGATGCAGAAGTGTGGTAGATAATCGAAAGAAAGTGGGAAGGAACGTAACCAAGCGTGAAATCGAAAGAAAGGCACTGAGTGTACGCAGCGAGCATGAGAACGTACGAAAAGTCGCATGCAACGTTTAAGCAAGCATTTTAATTAATTTCGCTAAGGACGCATTTAATTAGTACCTTCAAGACCTGGAGGTAGAGTTTTTGAGATTTTTTGAGAGGTTTTTTTCAGTGAGTGGTATTGTTTTTTCAGGTGTTCAGGCGGATACAACAACGGGCGCCACAGAGAACAAACAAAGAAATAGCATTATATGCCGGTTAGTACGTATATCACTTGCATTCTATCATCATCATATTTTTCTTCTTGAATCATAATGAAATGGTCAGAGGTAGGTTCAAAAGTTTGACACACGAGAGGCACAAAGACACCGTTAACGATCAAGTAATGGGAGTGGTCAGGGTCAGGGTGATGAGGGAACGGTATTTGGCGAGTAACATATTAAACGCTCTTCCACGAACTCCACCCACATCCGTCTAAGCAGCGCTTTTCAACGGATGCAATCTACCCGCTGACTCTAACAACCCCGCTAACAAGATATCAACCGATTCCTTCGCTTTGAGGAGAGACAATTTATCGTTCATTTCGTACACCGAGCACTAGCGAGATATTACTTTTCAGTCGGACCAGACAGTTAGCCAGGGTATCTACAACTAGACTAAATACAGCTGCATTACCACGTGCTCCTTAGGTGGCACATATTCGGATACTCGTAATAGAAAACTGTTCTCGCCGAGGTTAAGGAAAGTCTCCTTACTCTTTCGTTTCAACGATGAAGAGATGTACATCGATTTCGACGTGGAATCTCGGGATTACGGAAAGGGTTAAGACTGTATAGACAACAATTAAGTGTAAACTCTTGACACATAACATTCAGGGAGGGCGGAAAGGTCGTAAAGGGTCTTGGGTGCCAGCAGACATCGGATCATCGTAGGATCGAGTAAGCTCGACCTGAGGAATTCGGGGAGGAGGTCTACGAGACTACCAGTCAGGATGAACGGGTAATATGAATACTCTAAGGTCTAACTACCAACTCTTCTCGCGGCTTTCGTACTAAATACTGCTTATATCATCCTCCTCCGAATTTTCGCTCAGTCGAACACACATACGTTTAGCCTCGGGGGATTTTCAGCTGAATAGTTCCCGTTTACTTGTTCGAGTAGAAAATACAAGTTTGAGGGTTAAACGGGGCGCGACGGTACGATCGGAAGTGCTCGCGTTCTTTGAGAACGGGGCAATTTTCGGGATTAAAGAGAAATTCCAACGGAGAGTGGGTATAACGAGATGGGCGCGCATCAGGCCGTTTAGAACTGCAAAATGCTTAGCCGACCCGATAAAGAACTCAAGAATTTCATTTGGCACGCACGCTAGCACGTTCCTTTCCTTCAAGGCTCCAAGGGCACGCGTCACGTAACCGGCAGGAAAGCTTTCCTTTCAAATGCGATGTCCGCCCAACTTACGCATATAGCGCTCCGAATCGCGATAATGAAATGTTAGCTACTAATCGGGCGGAGAATCGCTCGCACGGGCCGCGCTTGTAATTGCCTTCGATCCGAACAACACGAGCACCGCTGCTACCGACAAACTGCGTAATTAAACCTGACGCCAGTGCTTGCGTCCGCGAAAGAAACGAGGTCGCCGCAAAATTTTCCTTGTCGCCTCGCGACCGTCATCCGACTTACGGGAAAAAGTGCGAATCGACGAACGGTCGGCTTTGAAAAAAGGAACCTCTTTCCCCATCTCCGTTCGAAGTTCAAATTAAGCGCCCGCGATACTTTCGACCGATGCCGTAGGCAGGGAGGGAAAGCGTCGACCGTGAAAACTTCCGCGCTGATAGAGCTCTCATTATCGGCCGGTGACTATTCGTAAACAACGCGCTGTTTCCAGCGAGCTGGTACGCGGCGAAAAGTACACTTCCCCACAGCTACCCGATATATCGATTACAACATTGTCGCCGTGTCCTCCCCTTATGACGGCCGCAATCGTTCGTTGCGGTCAGTTCTTAAGCTGTCCAATTACCAACGCCATGGCTACACGCTGTTACGAGTACTTTTCGCCGAATATTCCGTGATTGACAATATCTTGTCGCACTCCTATATCGTCTGATACCAGAAAATATTTCTAACCGCTCAGACACTTATTACGAAAAGGCATTGTCAACCGTTTAACACTTTGACTGCCATATGTCTCAATAAAAAGATAAGCCTATCAGAGAATTTGAATTTTCTATGCTTTACGTCGAACGATTCTTAACTCATATGGCAGTCAAGGTGTTGAATAGAGTTCGATATATTTGTTAAAATTTTTTGGTCGTTACTAAGGCGACGTACACTGAAACGTAAAACACTTAGCATTAATTTACGAATAGATAGAATTATCGATGTAAACGACGTTCGATGTAAACGACGTCCGAGGGAATCGAGGTTGCAAGAATGAAAGAGAAGAAGGCAAAGGGGATAATCGGAATTGCGTCGATCGATCATTGGCGCCGATAACGAAGCCGGCCTTCCACCCGGCTTTTAGACTGGAAGGACGATAAATCATTGGAAGGTAGGTAGGAGAGAATTGCAGCTGCGTCGTAAACAAACTTCGCCTGCATAGATGTAAGCGGGAAGTTGTTAATTTGATTTGGCGCCGGTTCGTAGACACATCTGTGCTTGCCATTTCTCGAGGCAGGAGGCGGAGAGTAGGATAGGAGGCGGTGGGTGGAATAGAGGCGAATAGAGGCGAATAGGAGAGAATAGAGACAGCCTTCGGCCAGTGCGCGAAGGAGGAAAGTGTGAAAATTTCGATGTGCGACCGCGCGAACGAGTTAGTTGGCTGAACTAATTAAAAGCGGCCCCGTCGAGCAATTAGTGTGGGCGCACCGGTGTCGCTCGCGGATTAACGAAATCGCGACTTCTCTCCTTCATCTGGCCGGGCCGTTTAACAGCTTAACGAGCGGACCGAACTGCCGCGCGGACAATGCGGACAGCCCGACATTGCTCGACACTTTGCTCCGAGTGAAGCCCCGATCTCTGCAATTAATTCCCTCGAACGTCGACGGGTTCAGGCAATGTACATACATGTATGCGTGTACAGGTGTACTTATAGATATGCTTCCAAGTATATATTAATAGAGATGTGTGTATCGTAATATGGATGGATATTGTTTCGTACGTATCCGTAGAGACGTGTGTATATGTGTGAAGGCAAAGGCGATAATCGAATTGCGTTAACGGATAATCGGCTACCTACCAGCTCGGAGACCAATGGTATCGACTTCCGACGCGGTCGAATGTCCGGCATGCTGTCGATGTTGCTGTAGAAGGGATTGTCGCCGGGATGTCTGGAACAAAAAACATAGAGTTCTTGGTAACGAATCGAGGCGGAAAGTTGCGGAACACGGAGTAGCGATGAAGAAGATCGCCCACCGTGAGTCTGTCAACCGTAGTCAGAAGTTTCTCGTATACCGAACCGAACATTAGAAACTTGCCGACTAAGTCAGCGGCACACTCGGAACACTTCGCGGAAGGAACGTCTCGTTGCGCGCGAAGAACCTTATTAACGCGTATTAATCCCTTCAACTTGCCGAGATCTGCCGTCACGTTGGCGGAGATTAGATATTTCTTCAGACAGAATTTTTTTGAAACGTTTGAGCATCGCTTTAAATAGGTTTGGAATGACTGGGCTACAGGTAATTCTACGGCGAGAGGTCCAACGTCATGAAAGATGTAGCAGACTAAGTGGAAGTAGAAAGTTTGAAAGCTTTTTAGTCCTCGCGGCGCTACAAGCGACATGTTTATCGAGGATTATCTCTCATTAGATTGAAGCGACGCGTTCACTTGCCAACGTTTGCCAGAGTGGCGCTACATTGTCGAAAGTCGGAAGACTCGTAGATTCGCCGAGAGCTAGATGGAAAAGTTCATGTTCGTTGCACGATTAATTACAAGATCAGACGTTAATTTTGCCAGTGTTGGTAGCCGCTTGACCCCGTTTTTCCCTCAAGCGGATCTTTAATTATATAAATCCGTCGGTCAGATCGAACGGATAAAAAGATTTTCTGCGGCCACTAACCATTGTATACGGTGATCCATCACTCGACACCGCTTTACACCCCCTCCCAATGTTTTTTCAAATCTTTCTTTTGTCGATCGTCACGCGAACTTGGAATTACACCGTGTTCCGCGAAACGTGGCGTAACGAACAGTGAGACGATATTGTTTGAAAGAACATTGCCATTTCAATTTCTCTGTTCTCGCGATCAGAACGAGACGCGTTCCTTCTAAATTATCTGGCCACCGTGAGGCTTGACGATATTGACAGAGAAATTGAAAAGCGTGTCACTCTCGGAAATTGACGGTTTTACGCTGGCAAGGGTATCGCTAATCTGGCCCAATGAATCGATTACCCCCGACGGCATAAATTTAGACGAGAAAAAGGGGGCACATGCCATCGGATAATCACGGCGCTTCAGCTGCAGCTCTATCGAATTTCTTGAGATTTATTAGACCATTAAAGCCGAAACCTAGTACCGTTGTCGTGCAGGTGCCGAGCTGTGAGCACTATCATTAAGGTGGAAGAGAATGCAGACAGCGGGAGATTAATGAGCAAAGGGTGTACACGCAGCCCCTTGCACTTCTTCCCCGATCTATGCCATAATAGAGAGCGTCTCCGACTTTCAACATCTTCCTCGGCAAAGGAAACATTCTACTTGCCAGAAATGGTTCTGGGGAGAGAAAGGGTCTACAGGTTGAGCGTGGACGCGAAAGCACTCCCCGTGCTCTTACCGGTAGGGGAAATATCGAGCGAAAATTATTTATAGATGATGGAGAGGTTCGAAGGTTAGAGGATCGGCGAAAGCGTTACTCCAGACGCACATTAGCATAGCTTGTTCTGCAGTGATTCCGCTCCGTCCCGTTCCGTTCCGTTTCCGTACTTTGCATCCGATGTGTCGAGGAAAACAGCTCAGCTCCCGGTAATGTGGCGGCATAATTTATAGGCGAAGCGATGCATACTTCGACCCAGTTCGCTTTCCAGTCAATTTTCGTAGATCCGACCGTCGAAGAATTGATTTACCGTTCGGCTTTCAATTTCGCGCGAGACGACGTCATAAAATATGACCGGAACACCTGGATCTTCCGATGGATCACCTCCCGATTCCTAACCCCGCAAGAGCCCGCAGAATTCGCAGGTGAGAAAATTCTTCTTCCAGCCCGATCGAAGCTCTTCGCCGAAACGTTGCTCGAATGTACGGCAAAGATTACTTTTATTTGTCATTTTACTTACCCGTTCGCCCGTCCACCGGATTCGCCGCCTGGTCCAGTGCCGTTCTAACAAACAAAAAAAACAAGTTTATTAAAAACAAGCCTAGTAACAGTTCGATAAAAATCAGGGGGAGGTGGGGTGGGGACAGGGGGTAGAAAGACGCGAGTAAGCGCGCCTGCTCTACCGGCCGAACGTTGACGCAGGCTTACCAAGGATAATGATAAAAAGAGAAAAGAGGCGAGAAGATATTTTACGGGTAATACAGTCTTTTGAAGACGCGCGGCCACGGAAAGAGAGAGAGTACGGGATGATCGAAGGTGATCGAATCGTTGAATCGTTGTATACGGCGAGCGTTTGCTCCGCGACTATGGAAACGTGGGAAATGAGTTGAACTTCGGTGGAAATATTGAGAGTATTCCGTGGCCGCGCACGCACAATGCTTTGCCTTGTACAGAAATAGCGCTCTCCCTCCTCTTAGCCTAAGTTTCCCGAAGAAGGTCGGGAAAAAAGTTGAAGATAGGATTGCGATACTCGGCGGGGGGGAGGGTGAGATTTTAATTTCGTAGCGAGGCCTGCACGGAGTAGTTGTTGGTCAAGGTGGTCGTCCTTCTCGTTCGGGGCAGGGCCGCGCGGAGAAGTGGAACTTTTGGAAGGATAGCGCGTAACAGCCCGTAGAAATATAATATCACGTACAATACTCGTAAATTCTGTCACGATAGAGTTATAATATAAACATATAGACAGCGTAACAAGTACAATAAGTATTTCGAGTTAGAGCCGCAGGTATCGTCGTCTTTCTATGCCATCCTACAATTTTTCTCTCACTCTCCCGCTCACTCTCGTCATTGAAACAGTCTTGCGGGAGAGCTTTTTTTTCTTCTGCCTCTCCTCGCTCCTAAAGCTTAGACAACATTGGAGTATGACGATCGTTTCGCAGTTTCCCTTTTTTTGACGTTTAGCCACAGAGTGGACGCCTTCGAGGGCGTCTCCTGATTATCGAAATGAAGGATTACCATTGGACAAAAGTGACGATGAAAAACCTCTGAATTGACATTTGACAAGCTTACTCTACGTCAATCGTAGCTCCTTTCTTCCATCCTTCCTTTATTGGCAATGTTAAGCTTCTTACTTCGAAACGTAATTTCGGTAATTTCGCATTACGCTAGTTTAGAAGTTAAACGCTATGTAAAACCATGTAGCAAAAATAGGAGAAGTATTTCTTTGCTTTTTGTTTCCGATAACGATCGTTACAGAATTCTTCCCTCGAAAAAGATTCTGTCTTTCTCCCTTTCCCTACATTTCGTCCACGTTCGCGAAACTAGGATGGAGGTATGTATTTTCCCATAGGCGCCTCAAAGTTCGTACACTCCTGGCTTATGCGCAGGCACAGTTAATGTCCGCCGTTAATTAAGACGAGTCTGGCTCACGTTCTTCGTCACCCTCGCGCTGATCGTTTTTTCAGCTCGCTACCGATGAAGCAGAGCCAGTATAGGGAATGTTTTCGGACGAATCTATCGTCGGCCTGGCCAGAAAGGGGAAGAATCGAAGGACGACAGTGATCTAGTCTTTCGTTCCTAGCTAATGAACCAAATATCCGACCGCCCCGTAACGGGGTTCGGCCCCAATAGGAGAGGGTGACTGTCACAGAGACGCACTCGAAGACAAGGAAGTATAACATACAACTGAGTGAGTAGTATATCGACGTAGAATAGCGTCGCTTAGCGAGTACAATTCTGACAAGCGCTTTTACTTAACAACGAAAACACCGTGTACTTAGCTATCTTACTTTTTTTCCACTCTAACAAGTTATCCGTTATCTATTAGGCCTTAACAACGTACTTCCTTTAAGTTTTGCTTAAACGTTATTAATAGGTCGTCGCGTGGACGCCGCTAAACGCTAGATCGAGAGAAGCCTTAAGAAATCTTCGCTGCGCTACATCGATCGATGAAGGTCTCTCTCCTCTTGCTTCGTTAATGATATGACACTTAATGAAACGATATCGATGATATGGAGGTGCGATATAAGGGATGTCCCGACGCCGAGTGCCGATGGCACCAATATACCTACACGATATACCTACTCGTATCGAAGGCCCAACAATTTCGTCGAATACGCCATTAACTCGGTTATCCACTTACCAAAGAGTGGGCAAACCAAAAATATTGTCACACTTCCGACGCCGATCATTCCAAGTTTCGTCGGTAAAGGGGACTTTGAAATGTTTTGTTTTTTTCGAAAAACTGGCACAGTGCCATTTGCTCTCGACGATGGGACGATTTCAAGGAAGGTACAGTGCGCGTGTTCGGTTACCTGCGCCAAAATGGACCGCTGTCAAATTACAGTATCGATAAGCCGAATCGTATCGTAACTGTTTTTTTTTCTGTTCATCGTTACACTCGTACAATCCCTGCTTTCGACTTCAGCGGAATGATATGTAAGCTACCAATAACACTTTGACTCCATTGTCGCTGTTTTCGAATTAGCCTCATTAGAGATAAGTTTATCCTCAAAGCGGACAACAGCTTGTCAATGTGCTAAAGTTTCGGAACACGATCCATCGTATGCACAGCGCCGTTTATTTTTGGTCTTTCGCCGATAGAAACTGGCCGTAACGGAGGACAACGTGGGAAACATGACTTTGGAGCTTGATAGAGGAATCGAATATCCGAATTTCCTTTAATCCTTTGACGGACACGTTAGCCGGGAGAACGCACGATACTCGATTGTCCGAATACTCTCTTATACGTATACCGGTTGCTATCTACTGTTTTCTGGGATGTCTATCCTTTATCGAGGGACGGATGTTATCTCGACGCCATCCGCTGTACGGTAAAAGTGACGCAGAGTTAGGTGGCGAATATGCAAAACGAATAGAAATTCATTTTCAATGAAAGGGAAGAGTAAGATTGGACTAGCACGTTCGATCATGTTTCCGCATTGCGTCGGCGCGAGAGAGTTCGAATTGTATCGCGTCCCGTTACGGCTCGTTGTGTGATGCGGAAAAAAAGAAAGCTGCCTTGGAAGGTCGATTCGCGAGGTGATCGAGTCAAGCGGACATCGGCAAAGAGATTCGGGTCGTAGGACGAAGCAGCCAGAAAGGTTGGAGCCGATATGCGTGAACGTCGAGCTGATTGCCGCGATCGTCGTAACCGGATCCTCGCATGGAAGGTTCGCGCAGTAGGTAGGGCGGTGCATTGCCATTTGGCAGGTAACCGAGCGCGCATTCTCCTGCACTCTGACTCTCCGGTAATCCGAGCGCCGCTCACTCACGTCTATCTATACACGTGTCTGTGACCGTGCATCGGATCTACGTACATTTCTATGGAGACGCACGCGAATGTTGCACGCGAATGTTGCACGTGAATGTAGCACGCCAATGTATGTATGTAGGTGGCCGAGAATGAACGAGCGACTGTCCTCTGTACGTGCGCGTGATAATGTGCGTGTGTGCGTCGCGCGTAAGCTAGTCCGTACGCACGTACACGTCAATGATATGTCGAGTCCTATATGTTTGTGTACGTCGGTGTGGGTGACGATGGTGTAAGGTAGTGTACGCCTAATTGTGCTACCAGCCAGTTGTAACTCCACCCGGTGTGCAACCCAATCCCTACGTTCACCTAATCAAGACCCACTGCTCGGCGCGGTTACGCTCCCCGGCCAATATAAATGGCGAGTAAAAGCTGATAAAGGTGGACGCGGGGTGGCGATCAAAGGAAGAGACCGTTTGCCAGCTTTGAGACTGTCGCCTCATTTCGCCTCATTCCCCCTCATTCCCCCCCTTCCAACTCCCGGAACAGTTGCACGCCCTTCGCTTACCACCGAGCCTGAACGTTCCGACACGTCGGCCGCCATGCAATATCCGATAATGCGTCGACAAAAGGATCCGCGATTCGCTTCAAAATAACACCTCCCCACGGAATTAGAATTGGCCGAGAGCAGAGGATGATGAGGAGAGAGAGCGATGCGCTCGAAAATACGACGATGACAACAACTTTGATATTACTTCTCTACCGGATATTCATGGAGTCGGTTCGCGACTACTTTGCCACTAAGTTGACAGCCAACGCGCTAATTGCCGTAAGTGAAGATTGACAGAGATTTCCGACGGTAGCGATCAATTGGTGATCGTTGAACGTGTACGGATCGTAGAGTCGGAAAAATGAGTAACTGTCGTCGATGTACCGATGCGAGACCTTTAATTTCGCATCAAAGTCAATAAACGGATTTCCAGATTCTCGCTGAAAAATGCCGAAATACGCTCGAAATTCCCTCCATGACGATCATTGAGACACTTCTAATAAAAACGCGATACATTAACGGGGGCTGCATTGAGGGAAGAAAGCAAGGCTGGGAAAGAGTTTCGGATACTCGCTGCGTCTGCGTCGAACAATGCATTTCTGGTTTGACCTTCTGTTTCGCGTTCCTATTTTTTTGCAATGCAAATGAATGCGCTGCGTCGTAAAAACAATATCTAGCGCGAAACACGATACATATGTAAAAAAAAAAGGAGTGGGCGCATTGCGACGTGAGATCCGCACGACTTTCTGAAGATAACGATTCTCGAGTTTGATATTTCTGAATAATGCGCTTTATGTAGGTCGCTGTGTTGCAACAATGTTGAGTACGCTCTCTCGTGATTTCTGCCCACCTTGCTTCTATTGCAAAATCACGCTGCGTGTCCCAGATTTGATTAGAAACGATAGCGATTGGCAAAATTTTAGTTTTTAACAATACACCCTCTTTTCCCAAAACGCATACGCTCTACATACGGATTCGAACGGTGGAAAGAGCGGAAATTATTAGACTGTGGCAGGCGAAGGGCGGTTGAAAGAAAAAAAATTGGAACGGTACATAGGCCCCATTGTCGGAGGACTAATAAGGAGCGAGCCGCGCGATAGTGGGAATTGCTACGAGTTACGTTCTTTCAGCGAGAAAATGTTTCCAGTCGTTCGTCGGATATCACACGGAAGCTATAACCTTCCAATTGTTCTGCGCGCCACTCACATTTCCCTATTCGCCGAGCTCGACGTATTCAATGACCACGACTAAACGTTCCGTTATAGTATTAATTGACACAAAACTACCGCCGTAGGCTATTACGATATATTATTATAATGTATAGACATATCCGCTATGTATGTATATCGTAGGTATGTGAGTAAACGAGATCCCCTGTGCGTATGTGTGTGAGAGCGCGGTGAAGAGGAATTGTTCGCCTCGTGTCTGTCCCGTGTTGCACGGTGTGAGCGCGTGTATGTGCGACGATGAGGAAGGTAATGATATTTTAGTATGTACCGCGTGTGTATAATATACTCTGTATGATATAGGTGCGCGCCACCTTTTTGGCGCACGAGCGAGCGAGCGAGCGAGCGAACGAACGAGCGAGCGACCGAGTAATCGAACTAAGACCGAGTCGATCGCACGATCGATCCTACATTCTCCCTTCCATTCTCACTTCCATTCGTATCCATCGCTCGCGAGATTCATCTCGATTCTTTCATGAGCCCGACGCTTCATCGAAATCCAGGGAGTTCAAAGGATATCCCCCCTGCCGCTTTTAGCATTTCGATTGCCAGAGGCTTCCATCCTGAGCCATGAGGACAAGGAAGTAGGGAGGGAGAACGATAGACTATTTCGAATCTTCGGAAGCGTTCACTCTCTATCGTCCGCGGACGCGGCAGTCACTCGTCGTCCGCTCGATCTCAGAAGACGGTTACAAACGTGTCAGACACTTACAGTAACACCGTGACAATATACATATACAATATCAATGTCTCAATACAATCGTATAATTATTCATATATATATATATATATATATAGAGTTCTTCATATATTTATATTTATATATATATACTTTTTTCTTAACATGTCCATTCGCGAGAACGCGACTCATCTTATCTCATTGTTTCATTTTTCTTTCATATAAAAGTGAGAAATGGTACACAATTGGTCTGGTGTGTTTTTGGTCTCGCCTCGAGGTGCCCCGAGAGGACAGGTGGACAGAAATCGATCGGTCAGACGGGCAACGAACAACGCTCTCTCTCTCTCCCGTTCCGTCTATTCTCTTCGGTTTATCTTTATTTCATCGGCGCCTTACCGGAAATAGTTGTCGAGCTCCGCGAAATGAGAGAGATAATGCGTGCAGACGTAACGGAATTGTCCCGATCCTCTCGAGGCGAGTGGCCAACGTCGAGGAGCGAGTACTCGCTCCTTTCTTTCTTTCATTCTTTCCTTCTTTCCTTCTTTCCTTCTTTCTTTCTTTCTTTCTTTCTTTCTTTACCATCAGCTTTCTTCTACTTCAGCCAATTACTCTATTCGCGTACCCCTGTCGACTCGCGTGTCGAATAAGCTTGGGACGATGTTCCATTTTCGCTGCTGCCTCGCATAGCTCGCCAAGAACAACTGCAATTAACCAAGTCCATCGTGGATGCTGCTCATTGATTAGAGGAGTTTGTCCGGTATTGCGGACAAGGAGATCACGAATCGAAACGAGATGGACTTGCGATTGTTCCCTCGATATCGCGTTCATTGTATATGACTGCCTCTTTTATTCAAATCTATTTGCATGACCGCTTCCAGTAAGAAAAAATGTTGGAGAGGAAAAGTGGTATATGCTGATGAGGAAGATGGTAGAAAGGGCGGTCACGCGACCATTTACCCCGGCTGAATATCTGGCTGGCAAGGGGTAATCCTCCCCAAAGAGATGCGGAAGATTACGCGAACATTACTGGCGGAACATTCTAGGGAGCGACGTGCACGAGTGTAACTCGAGATCACCTTCCGTTCGGTTCGGTTCGATTCGATCTTCTCTGTAACCGATGATTAACTCTCCGCGGGAACAAGCTGGCTTGGTACGACTGTCTTTTGGCGACCGAGATTTTCTCTCTCCTATCGAGAAGATCGGAACTACAGCTGTGTGCCGTCGATGTGTGCCGTCGTCAGTGACTGGGAGTGTCAGAGGCGATTCACTGAATCGTAAATTCCCATTCTTTCCAGAAAAGATCAATAACCGTTTCGATTGTAGTCTCAAGGTGATTAGAAAGATTCCTCGGAACTGTGATATCTTCTAATATTCGAAAAATGACGACGATGTGGGTAGCGCGAACGTCCGCGCGTTTCGGAACAATTGTTTCGGCAATTAGGAAAAGTTGAGGAAAGAAGAATTCGGTAAAAGACGAAGAGCAAGCTTGCCGGAGAATGGCGGGGGGGCAGAGATGAAGGCGAACAAGTTTCCCCTAATTGCGAATGAGATGCTTGACGCGTAATGAGGATCCGGGATTGTCCGAGGAAGACGGCGAGTCGGTAGGAAGGAAGGAATAGTCGCGAATACCGGAGAAACGCTCGTCACGGTAGATTTCTCGTAATCCGCTTCAATATTTCTATTCGAAAGTTCCTCACCTTTTCCGAACTATTTCGCAGCCGCTCTTATCGCCGAAGACGCGGAGGAGGTAAAGAAGCGCGCGGTAGCCCAGAAAGAAGTGTGGACTACTCGATGTAAACACCTGGGAGGGGGTGGGAATAGAAGGGAAAGAGGGTGCTCGAGCGGAGAAATAAGAGAGGGCACTTATTTCGCGTGCGAGAGTTACATTCCGGCTCTCGGAGGTGGAGGCGAATCAACGTGAGCCTGGAAACTCGCGACTCGAGGAGGAATGCTTTTCCGCAAACAATTGGGAGCGAACGAAATGCGGCGGGGAAATCATTTCACTTGCATCACAATGGCCGCCCATGTGCGAAGGCCGGCGACAATTTGCCTCATGAATTTCCGCGAATTCCAACTTTTTTCTCCCCCCCCCCCCCCCCCCCCCCCCCCCCCGCCCTACCGATCGTAACGAGCCAACTTTTCCCCCATGGGAATATTGCGGGAACGTGAGGCGAGCAGAATGTCTTTTGTATCGCGAACGAAATGGCGCGTTGTTTACGGACCGAAAATAATTGATGGTCCTCGCTAAGCGCGGCGTAGTCGTTCGCCAGCGGAGCTCAGAAGCGTCTAGCAGCGAAAAGGAAACATTTTCTGATATTCGGAATACAGTTATAGAATGCAGGCCTCGCTCCTCGCCGTTTACCATCCAAAGGAGAGCCGTCCCTTCTCCTCTTACGTGCCCACGACGGAGAGGCAAGTTTTCTTAAGGATATCGTATTTATCCGGCCAGCTAACGGCCCATGTATACACCCATCCGTCTCTCCCCCCTCCCGAGCCGACCCTTACGTCCTTAAGATAACGTTTCTCCGATTCTCTCGACCCCCTCTATCAACTAGTTACGGCTACACCTTTTCCCCTCGCCGTATCGAAAAAGCGAAATTGTACAATACACCAGCTCGGCAATAAAATTCTACCTGTTCGAGCAATGTCTATCGACCTGTCTTTTTTGTCTTTTTCTTTTTTTGGAAAGTAGCGAGGGTTAATTATGCGAGCCTCTTACATTTCGCCGCAACGTGTATATCAAAGAGTCGTTTATACGAATCAGGTAGGAAAGATTAAGAAACCAATTGTAACTACCATTGGTCGGATCACCTTGAATCCCTGACTTCCGATCGGTTTACTTTCCCTTCTCACACCCCTCACTCTTCTCCACGTTCCTCATCTTCTCACTCAAAAAATGATTTTTTTCAATTGCCACCAGGTACATCCCCAACAATGTATGAGAGAGTGTCGTGTCTGTATGTGTCTATAGACATATAGCTATATGGCTGTCCGTGTCTGTATAATATATATCTAACACCGAAGTACGCACGACATAATTAGTTACTAGCTTAATTGGAGTACTATACTTGTTGCAAGTCTTTAAATACGGAAGCATGTATGTTCTTGTCGGACGTGTGTAAATGTGTATGTATGCTCGTTTATCGTTCCTCTTACGCGCGGAATCCGACTTTCGACCGTACGAACTATATTACGGAGCTTTTTTGTTCATCGAACGGTTATCGGTATACGTACCGCGATCGATCGTTTCGAGACTATACGAAGAGAATGTGCGCATTCGACTGTCCGAATGAAATTGTTCACTCCTAAGCTAAATAGGCGATTGAAGAGCGAAGATCGATAATGGCGGTCGGCACATACGCGCACCCGGGTGTGGATTGAAAAATTTGCTAAAGCCCTCTAACGACCGTTACTATTTAAACTGTTCGTTGCTCGCGACGTCGTACAGACGAGGGCCCGGCCAATTTTGCCACTCTCAGTCGCGCGACGTATGTACGACGCCGATTATCCGAAAACACTATGGACAGAATGGTATCCCTATGGTAATATTAGTGCGGCACTGTATAATATCAACTATTGCTACTACACGATGTACGACAATAACCGTAAGACCTATTGTTTCCCGTTCCTCGCGACCGTTTCGACCAATCCTTTCCCTAGGCCACGCCATACTTCTACCTGCATATTTGCCGTTCGGACGAGCGGACTTCTCATTAACCGAGCCCTCTCTCTCTCTCTCTCTCTCTCTCTCTCTCTCTCGTGACTATCGTACAAATTCGAAAAGAATGACGGCCGATGCACTCCTTGCGAATCGTTGCCAATCCACGATGGCGAACGTTTCGGTGCCTCATCGGGTATATCGGAAAATACCTGTTAACGATAGCACGACCAAAATCTATTGTCCCCCTAATACTGCATATTCAGCGTCGAATAATTTTCGAGCGAGTACGATAAATTATGGAACTCGCGGCAACGGGACTATCTGCGGTTATCGGAACTCGCGGATCAGATGAAACATTTTTATCGGAATTCGAATTGAAGATGAGCGGGTCACCGAAAATTTATCGGGTTAACCGAGCTCTGCTCCCACTCCCCCTTCACCCCCCTCCCCCTCCCCCTCTCGACTGCAGGCGTACAGCGCGTGCTTCACGTTTTGCCCGATTTGCGCCGAGGTTCCGGCTAAAGTTAATTTGATAACGTTTGAGCATAGAAATTTTAATTGGTTCCTGAATCGAGAGTCATTCAAAGCTAGCTAGAGTGGGGATAGTCGAGATAGGTCAGAGAGAGTTTAGGCTAAAAATGAAACGCTTCGTTATAGACGAATAGACCGACATGATGGCAGTTGGGAGGTTGGTCCGTTGAAATGTATTATAGGGGTTGCTGGTAAAATTCCTATTTTCCCTGGCGAAAGAAGTTTTATCCCCGTACGCGTCGGAAGGCATCGCGGAGGGTGTCAGATGTCTCGTTACAGCGTCAGCTTACGAGCGGAGACTTACGATCATTCGCGAGCCAGAATCTGGATATTGAATGTCCGGATTACTTGCTCGCTGACGAATAAATTACAAGTAGTCGCAAATCCGAAGTCGTCTATATATATATAATATATATATATATATTGTCTACCCTCTTCGGTACATTAGATCACTCCTGTATTCCACCTCAAAATAGCTTTGCCCTCTATCTACGTCACGAGCGTCCGATCAATGATCCCTGCCGCGATTCCGATATAATTGTATAATCATCGTCGTTACGCGAACCGGGTACATGAACGCAGCCGGCTGAGGCAGCCCGAGTACGTAATATTTCATGTACACAAATATCCGCGTTGCGATGAGAATTTCGAAGGAACGTTCACGCCTAGACACCTCCAGTATAATTAAAGGTGCGCAGACCGAATTCGACATGCGAGCTCTTAAATTGCCACGCAGAGTTAGGCAAGAGGCAGATTATCGTAGGAAGAGGTCGAAAGGTTCGGTTCTGCTTCGGAAACAGCGTCAAACGGGATCTCGCGAGGAACTGGGGAATTATTTCTGCGTCATTGGCACCGATAGAAAGAGGTTCGCCGAATCGATGTTGCCGAAAGTAGGCTCATCTTCGATTAATCGGGAGCAGTTGGCGGTCGGTGCCGACATTCCTTTTTGAAGTGAGTTTCACCAGAGACCGTCATCGAGGGCGTTTCGTACCGAGCGACGATCGGACGAACGCATTTTATCGACACTAGCTGAAATCACTATCTGAAATGACTATCTGAAATGACTATCTGAAAATCTATCGTCTTCCTCGTCAGTCTACGACTAGCCGGTAGAAGCGCGAATCTCGAATAAATCGTGATCATCCCGCTCGCTCTCATCTATCTCTATCGGGGTGTGCGTGTTTACGTGGGTGTTCGGTATGTGTGCTAATCGTATAAACCCGCGCAATTCTAACTTTGTCACCGCGCAATCGACAATCTTCTTTGTACACTACTTTGTACATTTCGGTGGAGCGGAAACCCTGATCGTCGACGAGGCCGTTCGCAATTTCGGCCCTCCTTTTCCTCGAAAGGTATCCTGCATTCCTCATCTTCGCATCGTCCTCTCTCGGTTGTCCGTGTCAAGGGGTGTGTACCGGAATTAATTTCGATGTGCACGAGATCGTGGAGCGCGGCTGTGCCTGAGCGACAGACGAATCAGCGACAGACGATTCAGCGACAGACGAATCAGCGACAGACGATTCAGCGACAGACGGCTCAGCGAGTTCGAATTTACGAGGGTAATAAGGGTAGGAGGATAGTGGGAGTTCAAATTTAAGACTGTAGGAATGTCAATTCTGGCCTTTCGCTTAGGCGTTGCTCGGAGAGTGCATAGCCGATTAATAAATCGTGGAAATCCGTAGCTTGGCCTTTCACTGCCGACTTTAATTGTTCGGACATCTGTTAAACGGCGATTTGCACGTAAGAGCTCGCACGTAGCTGAGAGATGCGCCCGTGTGCGTGCTCCCGTTGTATCCAATCAGGCGCGCGTACGTGCTTACGTGCGGCTCGCATTCACCGCGCAATTACGTCGACGTGCGCGTTTAATTGTAAGGAGGAGGGACAGGCGGTGAGACAGGAGGAGGGTGAGGAGGAGGTGGAGGAGAAGGAGGAGTCGCGCCGTATGCTGACCCCGCGAGATCGGTCAGGATACGATGATTAAACCGAAGGTCAGCGGCGCGAGGTACCGTTGACGCAGACTGGCTGAAAAGAGTCGCTGAAAAGACTGGACGAAAAAATTGTCTCGCTCAAGGCTTAGGCACACCGCGCTTCGTAACGACGATATAGAAGCTACTATCCTAAAGCGTATCGAATAGTAAAGCACCATCTAATTACCTATAAGATACTTATCGGATGACTCGAGGCGGTTACGATACCGCGTCGTAGCTGAAACTAGCCTACGGCTCTCGAAATCGATCGTCGTCGATCACGATTACCGACCGTTATACACAGTAGCGTTCATTAGCATCTTAGAAATATTGCTTGTCCAAGTGTCAATGGTGTTGCGGATAAATTGACTAGTACCTTCGTAAAGTGTTTCCTAAGCGTTGACGAACGATCGAGCCTACTCGTCGTTCTTGCGCAGAGTATACATGTACAAGGATCGTTGGCATCGCACTGCCAATATCGGCTCTGCCAATATCAGCGTCCGCGCGCATCGATGGCAAACGCTTCTCGCTTATTTACGCATCGTACGCTCATAGGGCGCAAATCGGCCGATTACGGTCATACGCTTCTTCGTACAGTACTATTAGTATTGACTGGGTATACGTGCCACAGTGTCTCTGTGGCACCGCCTTAACGTTACGTGGAATATCCTTAAATTCGTAAGTTAGCTCACCTTTTACAGTCGGTCGGTCGACGTACAGCGCACTCGACACTCGAGGGAGATTACGCGGAAAGATGCGGGAAAAAATGTTTCTCGAAGGCACGCGATAAAAATGAAACGACCAACGATTCGAAGAAGCGATCGTTTGCCGAGGGGTGGCAGGGGTGAAAAATAGGGGTGAACCGTGTGCCAGTGCGGGGAGCGAGTGCCGTTTAAAGAGTGCGTTGCAAAAACGAAAGTTGCCCGACGCGAACAAAGCTCGACTGGAAGAAAGGGGAGAGGGGAAGGGCTGGGGGTGGGAGGAATAATTTGACGCTCGTCAGCGTTACGATTGACGAAAAATTGACTGACTCACTCAAAAGTTCCGACTCAGGTGCGAGGCTATGTGCTGGTGCTGGTTGTGCCGCAGGTGCTCAGTAGTGTGAGGCGAGTAAGTTCGGTGAAAAAATTCATCGAAACGAAACGATCTTACAACTTGACCCATCCGCCGAATCTCGAGTACGCTTTACATAGGTTTTCGTGTCCTCACTTGATCATGATACTTACTGCCGTGGGTCCCTGAGCAATAGCTTGAGCCTCCTTCGTCGCGTCTTCGACTTCCTTCAGCTTCTCCTCGGCCTTCCGCTCCTTCAGCGCCTTGAGTAGCTTCCACTTGGATCCTGGCGGGCCAGGACTGACCTGTCCCTCCTTGAGCGTGGTGTCCGAGCTGCCGCAGGACGAAGAGTCGATCTTGATCTTCGGCAGACTGAGAGTGGCCGTGGTGCCGGTCTCGGCACTACCCGCCCCGTCGCGCTCGAATCCTTCGAGGACCGTACTCTCGGAATCCCAGCCACCGGGTATACTGACCGAAACTTCGCTCGGCGGCACGCTCACGCTGCCTTCTCGCGAGAGCGAGTCCGATCCTTGCAGCATTTTCTCGCCGTGGCGCAGCGTCGAGCCGCTCGAACTTCGTCGAGACTGCTCCCCTTCAAAGTCCTTCGGAAGCTCCTCTTCCTCCTCCTCGACCTCCTCCTCCTCCTCTTCTTCCTCCTCCTCCTCCTCGTCCATCGACTGTCCCGGACTGTCCGGTCCCGAGGTCTCGCCGGACGAGCCCTCCTCCGTCGAAGGAATGGGCTTTTCCTTCCTGGCCTCCTCCTCGTGCGCCCAGGTATGATAGTCGGTCACCCTGGCGAAGACTGCCTCGATGCTCTCCGCCGACTTCCTCTTCGGTATTGGCTTCTCGTCGCGGTACCTGTCCCTCTCGTCGAGCCTTCGTTCCCTCTCCGAAATGGAGCCATTAATCCTGGCCGTTCTCATCTCCTCTTTATCGTCCCTCTGCTCCTCGGCGGCCGCCGGCCCTCCGCCACGTTGCTTGGTGCCTGCCTTCATTTTCAATTCCTTCAGTACGAAGGACATTATTTCCTTAACCGTCTCGTCCGGCTGATAAGGCTCGTGCTCCTCCGGTTCCTCCACCAGCACCTCGCCCATATCGATCTCCATCTGCGACTGCCTTTCCAGCTCCTCGAGCTTTCTCAGCTCGTAACAGTACCACTCGTCCTCGGAGTCGATCGAGTCCTCGGTACTCTGACGCCTCGAGGACACTCTCGAGGTACTCCTGTAGGAGTGCGTGCTTCGGTTGTCTTCGTCGCCCTCGCCGGACCGCGAGCCGGCCCAGGGTATTTCCAGAGACTGCTGATGCCGGGGCAAGAATCGGCTGCCGCCGGTCGGAGGGTATCCTCGCATGCTGGAGGCCGAGGGACTACCTTCCGAAGGCGGTGCTTCCTCCGATATGCTCGTAACCAGTTCGGGCAGCTTCGCCCCCGCCGACTTCTCGCTCTTCTCGGACACATCCTCCGGATACTCGAAGCTGGCCTCGAGAGTCTGACCCGTGCCCTCGTCGGACCTCTTCTCCGACGTGGCATCCTCGCCGTTCGTCGGTTGCTCGTCCGAGACCGTCGAAGACTGTCTCTGCCTGTACTTGCCCAGAGCCCTCGACACGGCGAACTCCATGCTGGCTCCGCCCATCAAGGTCACCGGCGGTAGCTTCGGCGCCTTTTCGTTCGGTGCCTCGTCGGAGCTGCCGGTCGATCGCTTTATGTCGCCGACCGTCTGAAATATTGACGATCCTCCGGAACCGGACCCGGTACTCTTGCCCGACGTCTCCTCCTCGAATCCTCCCAGTTGCTCGGCAAGATCGTGCTCTGTCAACGAGTCAGGCTTCTTCTGCTCCTTATCCTTCCAGGCTTCGTGCATCAGATTCTGCTGCTGCAATTGTTCCTGATGTTGCTGAATCTGCTGTTGGAGTGCCTGCTGTTGCTGCAGAGTCTGCTGCTGCTGCATATATTCCTTTTGCTGCTGCTGCAACTGTAGCTGCTGCAGTTGCTGTTGCTGTTGCTGCAGCTGTAGCTGAAGCTGTTGCTGTTGCTGCTGCTGGGACAGTTGCTGCTGCGACAGTTGCTGCTGCTGCTGCTGCTGTTGTTGTTGTTGCGGATATTGTTGCGGAAACTGTTGGGGAAATTGTTGCGGGATCTGCTGCTGCTGCGGCGTCAGCTGCTGAGGTTGCGGTTTCCTCTTAGTACTGCTAGACTTGACTTTGGCGAAGAACGGTGGGTCTTGATTGACATCGGACATGACGCTATCTTCGTCCTCGGACAGGCCACTTTGCCTGCCGCTACTCCATTCGGTCTCCGACTGTTCTGGGTCCGAGAGCGATTGAGACTGATGACTTCGTCTCTTGGCCTTCTGCAGTATTCCGGAGACAGTGGATACGAGCGTGTGCTTCTTCTTCTTCCTCGCTGCCTGACCTCGACCTCGTCCACGGGTTGCCGACATGTCCACCGGCAGCTTTTGCTGACCATCCGGTGGCATGTCTAAGTCCTCGCGTCGCACTCCGCCGGGTAGCGACTGGCTTCTATGCCGTTTGCTAAGATGCAAATCCGGTAGCCAGTTGCTCATTGAACTCATGGCGCTCTTCAGCGAGGAGCCTCTTCTGACTTTCTTAGTCATCTTCGCGCTATCCACCTCGTGATCCTTCAGGTTCGAAGCGATGCTGATGTATCCCGACTGAGACACTATTACGCTGGATGCGTCGTAATAGTCGCCCTGTGCATGCTGCTGCTGTTGGAGTTGCTGCTGCTGAAGCTGCTGCTGTTGAAGCAATTGCTGCTGTTGTTGCTGCTGCTGCTGTTGTTGCTGTTCGATCGTCAGCCTTCCGCCCTCGTGATCCTGAATATACTGACGCTCTCGCTGCCATTGTCTCTGATATCCGTCGGCCAGTTGAGCACTCTCGCTGCTGCTCAGTCGCTGACTATACGGTTGATACTGCTGTTGATAAGCTTGGGGATAATTGTGGTTCGCGTAAGTGTGGTGATACTGGTGCGCCTGATAAGCCGGCGGTTGCGGATACCTTCGATCGGTGTACGGACTCTGAGTGTAACTGCCGTCCGATGTTAGCGATCTGATGCTCGAGGAGGTGGAGTCGTGAGGAATCTGTTCCTCCATCGAGTTCAGCCAGGAAGTGTCGTTGGTCTCGGTGCGCGGCAAGCTGGCGCTAGTGGGATAGTAGGAGAGGGCGTCGGTGATGTTTCCGGTGGGAAACATGGTGCGGTACATGGCCGCCTTGTAGCCCTCGTGGTTGGTCATGCCGTCGGTGTAGGAGCTGCCTCTGCTGGGCTTCTTGCCGTGAACGATGCCGGCCGTCGCCTCGGCATACTGAAGCGCAGTGTAATTCTCTTGGAAGGCGTTGAACTGTTCGATGCTCTCGGGATAGTAGCCGCTGGTGGTGGTCTTCGGCCTGTAGGTACCGGAGCCGCTCGTGTAAACGCTGGTGATGGCCTGCTGACGATTGCTGCCGGCCACCGAGTATATGGCCGGCTGCTCGGTACGGTAAAGGTAGTCGACGGCGGTGCCAGCGGGCACCGAGTCGTATGTATGCTGAAGAGTCTGTTGGCGAATGCGCTTCTTCGGACTCTGACAGGTGCTGACGGCCGGCGCCGGAGGCGGGACGAAGCCGTAATCCTCCTTAGTCGTCGGCGACTTGATCGATGCGTAGGAGGTGAGATGATTGATGCCGGTGGCGAAGGAATGCGTGGTGGCCGAGGCGGTGGCATTGGCAAATGCGTCTCTGCCCTCGGGCGTGTCGTAAAGCGGTTCTTGGGTGACGCTGCCTGGCCCGGTGCCGCTGGTAGACGGCGGCAGAGCGCTCGAGGTTATAGGAACGGTAGTGGCAGCGACGCCGCTCGTCTCCGGCAGAGGAGGGATCGGGCTGGAGGATCGCAGCGGCTGCGGACTGCTGACAGCGATCAGACCCGTTCGCGCATGATCGACCGAGTAGGACGTGAGCATTTTGGCGATGGAGCTCTTCGGCGAGCTGGGCGACTTGTCGAGGCTGCTCCATCCGCTCATCGACGATAGACCGGAGTCGGATTTAGCGGTTACGATGTTGGCCGCACTGGCCGGCTTCGAGAGGTGTTTCGGCGATACTCGGGGCGATTTGGGGGAGTGCGGGGTGCGCGGGCTCAGTCGAGCCTGCTCCAGAGCGACGAGCTTCTCGGCATTACGGAGGAAGCTCGGGCTCTGGGGAGGCTTTGCCTCCGGCTCTCTCTGCTCGGAGCTGGGCATCAGGAAGGATTCGGTGGTGTCCCGTGGCGCCGGTGGCGGCGGCGAGCTCGGCGAGGGACTGGGCGGCGTTCTACTTTCTTGGAAGTCGAGGTTTAGTCTAGCAGCGCTCCCGAAGTATCCGTCCTGCCTCGTACGGAGGCTCTGCACGCTGTGGACGCTGTGAACGCTGTGGACGCTATGAGTGCTGTGCACGCTGCCGACGGAGAGGGTCGGCGACGGCACCTTCTCTGTGGCCGTGTTGTAGATGGTGGGCGAGGCGCACGTAACGGCCGCGAAACTTTCGACCATCAGATCCGTCAGCTCCTTGTTCTCCGCGTATCCCTTGGCAAAGCTGCCGACGTCTATTGGCAATTGTATCACCGACTCGGCACTCTTCTCCAGGCCGGTACCGCTATAGGCCAGCCTCGGCGGAGTGTAGGTCGTTGAGATCGAGTCGAGATTGCTTCTCGAGGTGGACGTCAGTCGCGGGGATATGGACCTCGTTGTAAAGTCACCGTCGGTGGCGAGGCCGCTGTCGGTACTCACCCTGGATATCGATCTGCCGGTCGTCGAGCCGGGACTCTTCGAGAAGGTCCAGCTATCGACGTCCGTCTCGGCGTAAATCTTTCTCAGCTGCTCGTCTATGCTACTGGCCTCCTCGGCCAGCTTCGCCTCGGCCTCCGTGCTGTACTGACGCTTCGGCGAGTCGATCAATCTCGACTGCACCTCGATCAGGTTCTGAGAGTCTTTCTGCAACTTGCTCGTCAGTCTGTCCAGCTCGTGAAGTTTCTCCAGCGCCACTTGGTCGATCGAGCTGAGTCTCGAGAGTTGAGCGAGGTCCTGCTCGCTGACGCACGGCGTGTTGCCCCGATAACTCTTGTAATCGGCCGCACTGAATACCTCTCCCTCGTCCTCGTCGGATATCTCCTCTGTCTTCGTAGTCGTCTGAGAATCCTCCTGCGAGGCTTGACCCGCCGGCACTTGTCGTTCCTCGACCTTCTGCTCTTTCGTCATCTTATCGAAGGCGTTCGACTCGCCGGATGCGGAGGCAGCGGCAGAGGCGGCGGCGGCTGCGGCAGCTGCAGCTGCAGCCGTAGCTTCCTTCTTCCCATTACCCTCCTCATCCTCGGCCTCCTCCCAAATCATGCCCAGCTGCGAGGTCGGCCTCGAGGTGTCGCCGCACTTGAGGTCCTCCCGGTAGGCGTTATTCAGACTCCTGTAGAATGCCTCGTCCGGTATGTTTCCCTCTTCCTCGAGCGTCTCGAGAGTCTCGATATTTCTAACGTTTCTGTGCATATCGGACACGACCGAGGCGGCGGCGGCGGCCGCTGCGGCCGCGGCTGCGGCCGCATTACTCTCCTGAGTGATGCCGTGCATCCTGGCCAGCTCCTGTTGCGCCAGCTTCTCCCGGAGAACGCTCGTATCCTCGATACCTATCGTTGCCCCGAGACTCTTCGCTATGGCATCCAATTCGCCGACGGAGCCCTGCTGATTGACCATTGTCTCCTCGACAACGTTCACGTTCTCGTGAGTGCCGCCGCTCGCGTAGAACTCGATCAGCTGACTGATCACCGTCTGCTGCTCGTAGAGGAGGCCCTCCAGCTTCTCCAGCCTCTCCCACATCTTGATGTACTCCTGGCTCAGAAGGTCCAGCGCCCTCCACGCGTACTTGAGCTCGGTCTCGAGGATGTTCAATCTTGTACCGATCCTCTCCATGTAGTCGCCGATTATGTAGTCGATGTTACCGTCGCCTTGGCCAGGATTGTAGGTAGGCAGCGCCGGCGAATGAGCCCGCGGGCTCGTCGCCGCGGGTCCACCCAACTTCGTTGCGTCCATCTTTCCTTTGACAGTATCCTCTTCTTCTCAGTATCACCTTCTTCTTCCTATTATTCGCTTACGTCGCGAGTTCTTGTCGAATCTTCGAAGCTTCGAACTACCCGCTCCTTTCCTCTCTAACTTAATGCGACGTAAAACTTGTTATCGTGCGTAACTCAGATGTCTCCTGACTATCCCTGAGACGATTCATCGTGAGTACTTTTTTTGTGCGATTTAGATTACTAGAATCAAGTTACACTGTCTCTCGTGGTCCAAGAAGGAATATGGAACGAATTTTAGTCAACTGGGAGAATCTTGGCAAGTAGACGGCTTGCGACTTTGGCGGTGTCGTCCTCGTCATCGTCTTTGTCGGCGTCGTTTTCGTAATGCTCGTTCTGACGGTCGTCACGGTCATCGTCATCCTCATCATCATCATCATCATCGCCGTGATCGTCCTCATCGCCGTGGTCGTCGCCGTTGTCCTCGTCGTTGTCTCCATGTTGACAGTTCGCCAATCACATATCGACGATGACCTTGGTGCAGAGTCAATCGATCAGTTCTAGATATGATAGGTAGACTGTGGCGGCGAAGCAGTTTCTTCTCGTCCCTACTTTCGTTCCTTTCTACACACTGCACTGCGTACACAAAGTCTCGGAGTAGTCGGGCGCGACTTTGAAGCAATGTTCGAGGTCGCGCGACACTCTGCAAGTGGCACTTCGTAACCAGTCTCGTCTGTTCATGCTGCCGTCGGAATCTGAAAAATATGAAGAAAAGGCATTGCGTGGCTTAGTGCACGCACAAAATGCGCGCACTGTGTCACCGCTCAAACGGTTTCCATGGCGACGAATAAATAATCTTTATTTTCGCGAACGTAGCGACTTTACCCTACATCGAGATTTGCATACATTCTGTGAATGGATCGTACATCCACAAGAGTCGATACTCTTTCCTTTGGATCGACGCGTTGAGTCTATAATCGACGCATCGATCTCTCATGACTCTGTCCTTTCCATCGTGGTTTTAATTAAAATCACAATTTCCCAAGACAATGATAAATAATTCGCGCGTTACAACAGCTGACCGTGCCAGCCGATACGGGCCGTTATAACCGGATGATTTAGGATGAGAATTTCCGGGATAATGTAGGGGAAAACATTGTGCATCGAAAGGCGAAGGAATGGGAGCGTTCTGGGTGGATGCAGGCGAGGATAAGTGGTAAAGAGGCTGAAGGCAACTGAAAGGGGGCTTAACGCAGGGCAGTTTACTTTAGCTGGCCGGGATTATCGGAGAATTGTCTCCTTCTCATTTATTCAGGATACCCCAATTTTTCAGAGTAATGTACTTTAATAATGTGGACATTTCTTCGAAAGATATCAGAGGAATCATTGACGCTGTTGACCATTAGGGTAGTCAAATATTCAGTAAAATGAGGTTAAAATGAACGTTGCGAAATGTTTCATTTATTGACGGTCAATATAGTATGCCATACTTTCCACGAAATCAAAATACATTCGTATTAATTTATCGTTACCGATGGCATGCCGTAGATTTATTTTATAAATCCGCGTTTCGTCGTTTGCGTTAATCCGGCGATATTGGAAATTCATTACTCATACGGCGAATAAGACTTGTGCTGTTCAAGTAAACATGAAGTTTGTATGTACACGTGAAGCTATGCTCGAGGGGCTTTTCAAACCATGCGGGCCCTATTGATTTAACGCGTGACACAATTTTGAAGGATCGACGAGCGTTGCTGTCTCGGCTGGGAGAAGCTTCTCCGGCTCGGAAAGGATGAGTCGCAAAACGTCGATCCATATGCAGCTGTCGCGATCAAATTTACATTGTGTAAGGATGACACTACACCAAAATTTCTTCCCTACTTGCGCGCAATATCTTACAACATATGTTCCGTTTGCAAAACGATCGGTAATTTCACGTTCGGGGCAATGGCGGGTGCCGGGAGAAAATTTTTAATTAATTTTACTTTCTTGTGGGGGGAGAAGGGTAGCTGCATGATAAAGCGACACGAGCTTCGGCACGTTGCCGGTAATTAGTAAGGACGTGCAAGCGGTACGGCCAATATATTCTGGGAATAGGTGTTTCGCCGCCGCATTATAATAAGTTTCACGTACATGTGAATTTGCGGCGAAATTGCAGATACTGAACGTTATTACGCCATGGCTGCCGGCAGATACAAAGAGTGTCGGCCATAGAAATGCCGCTGGCTGCGGATACTATCGTATTAAGATTTTACGCCGTCATAAGAATTCCTTTAGCAAACATTGAAACGTAAGAGATATGCTTCCGAACTGGATTAAGGTTAAAGGGAGAATGGCGGGATTGCAGCGCGGTACGACATTTTTCCGCATGTTCGGCTAAATATGCGAACATCGGGAGACAATCGTTACCCTTCGTTACGGTAACGTCGGTCACGTAGCTACCTCCGTCTTCCCAATAGGTACTTTGTAACCTCTACGCGTACAAATTGTCAAGCCTCCCTTACGCTCTCCCCATTTCCTATCAGTCCCAATTCCTTTCCCGGAAGTAGTGGTTAGCCCGAAAATCGTTCTATTCCCTCGGAACGTTCCGTCGAGCCAATAGTTATCTCGGAATGTGACAATTATTTGTTGCGACGTATTAAATTTTAAGCTCGTCCGGAGTTCGCTAATACCTTAATTAGTTTAAGGGTAACTCTGCTCAGTCAAGCGTTAGCTCGCTACCTTGTCTCAACGTTCGATAAGTCAGCGTTCGATCGCTGACAAGCGTCGTATAAATCGCTCGGCGACGTCAAGGAACGGAGGAATGTAACGATCGTCTGTAAAAGGCGTCGTTAGCGTGGATGGCTTCCATGGCAATTGTAAGAGAGAGAACGAGAGAGAGAGAGAGAGAGAGAGAGAGAGAGAGAGAGACAGAATCTATCGTTCGATAAAACGACACCGAAGGAAGCCTCTCAAGATGCTGGCCGCTCGCTTCCGGCGTTAATACATCGAGCGCCGCATCATCGGAGAATAGATGACGAGCAGGCGAAATAGATGAGAAGTTTTCCTTTAGTTAGCTCCGTATTTAATTGTAGGCCAGGCGAAGCCAGGCACACTCGCTTCTCTTATTGGGTTAAGAAGTTGCGCTAGCGCGAACCAATTTCCCAAGTGAACGCTCTTATAAAGGGGTTTTGTCGCGAGAGGCGGCCAAAGCAAGCGGAGAAAACATTCTTATGATTTCGTTGCGCACCTAACACGAACCTAAGTCTCGTTATCTGCGAGAGAAAAGTAGTAAAGCCCGCGGCACGCTCGCGCCGTTTGTTTTGTCGAGGGAAAATTTCTGTCAGAGGCAGGGAAAAGGACGTCGGCGGAAGAAGGTGGCCGACGGAAGGTAGGCAAAGGAAGGTAGGCGAAAAGAGTGGCGCACAATAGAAGGTAGAATTGGCTCGGCTAAGCGAAGCGAGATCGGCAGAGGTAAGGTGAGCGAGCTCGATAGAAATGATAATTGGCCGCGTCGCCCTTCTTCCGCGGCATTGTTTTCAAAACTTTTCACCCTACCCCGAACGGTCCCGCGTTGCGACGCGAGCGCGTAAGAAACTTAATGTAATCATAAATTTCAATTTTCAATTTGGCCGTCTCACCCGCCGAGCTCGCTCGGCGATTAATGTTCCTTCTCCTGTCCTCCGTTCAGCGAGACTATAGCGGATGGGATAAATGGCTCGGCGAAATTATGGCGGCGGCAAGAAGTCGAAGTAGATAAACAAAAATAGAGGTCGCGCATGTCTGACCCCAGGAATTCATAGCCTCCATAAAGGCAGAATTTTCCGGCGAATGTTCACCGTGATCCGCAAGTAAGACATCGAATGTCTCGTAATGGTGGACGAGGGGCTTTACGTGAGCTTCCTTCGAAATTGTGTCGCAGTGAAAAGCGGGAGGGAAGGAGAGGAGAGGAGAGGAGAGAGAGGTGAGGAGGTTGGTAGAGAATATGTGTAGCCTCGTTATCGGCGCCGATCGGGAAAGGGCCGTTTCCTTCTTCGGACCTTCCTTCGGCGCTTTTTGCCCGTCTCTTCGATCTAGGTCGAAGGTTGCACCGGAAATGGGCTAGGGACAGAGGGAGGAGAGAACTCGGCTAATCCCATTTCCGGTGCAGAAACGAAGGGACTTGCCGGGCATGCCCGAGATCGACGCTTGAACACAGAGTTCTTCCTTAATATGAGAATTCGGACGAACGGTATCGTTGGTCCGCGAGGGGAGCAACAGGTTTCATCGTTTGCCATTTAGAATCATTACAAGTGACGTCTGAGGCACGTACGCGGTACACGCAAAGGCCCACCGTGAGCTCGAAAGACTGTAAATCGTATGCATTCGGCTGGCCTGCAGCGGCCTTACGCTTTTCGGGCAATCCCATTTTTGCAGCGACAGCGGGGAATGTCGCCAAACAGCCTTCATTTCATAGCTTACGCTAATGTCGAAGATAGATGGCTCGTATTGACAGGGGTTAATTGAGATTCAGTGAGGGCGTTCGGTTCGACGTGACTTAACCTCTCGGAGCAGTCATGCCTGTCGAATGCACACGTGGAAGCGAACGTGTTCCAAGTGGAAGTTGCACGGTATATGTGACACTCTCTCTCTCTCTTTCTCTCCCCCAGCCACCGCTCTCTCGAGAACATTACGTTTGATCTGACCTCGAGTGGCAGTCGAGAGACAAACGGTCGCGGAGGAGGATCTTATCGAGGGAGTTTGTAGACTGTTCCCAGAGCGAAACTCGAATTTAGTTGAGACAGAACTGCGGACGATACGCACGTTCGATGCTCGGCCGAAGCTGCCCGGAAGAGGGATAACGACATTGCGGTCGTACGTTAACTTTGTTCGGCCAGAGTAGCGTGTGCTACAAATGAGACATCAGTGTCTCGGAGTAAGATGGGCTATCTTAGCCAGGTATCGGTAGTAATCGGTCGACAGGGCGCTTAACCCTTCCTCTTCCTGCCCCCCACCATTGCTTCCAATGCGCTTCGCACGAATCTCGTAAAGATAAACGACACTCCGGAAACTGTCGTAGCGGGCACCGGTTGCGAGTAAATGATTAATCACCGTCAAGGTGCGCCGTATATTCGTGATATCGATGAGAGTATCGTGAGTGCACCTATCTTGCCGGCCATCGATCTTCCCGAGTGGCTGGCTTTCTTGCATTTGAATATCCACTTTGTCGCTACACATTCGGTGCAATTCTCTTACTCCATCCATGTGATATCCATCGTCTGTTTCGATGAGAAGAGATTTCCGATAACTTTGCGACCGTCTTAAAGTCAGCCGGCGGAATAAACCTGTCGGCTAAAGCGGCTGAGCGCACGCCAAAGATCATATTTCGCCTGGCAACGACTTACGTTTGTCACGCTGTCGGCAAATAGGGTACAATTGAGCGGCGTCCCATAATTTCTCTTTCGCCCGGCAAGCGCAATCGTTATTTACGGTGCCGAGTAATAGCGCGCCTGTATTCCCTTCCCACCACCTTTATTCTCTTTCCCTCGACGAGACAAGCTCGCGGCAATTCTAGTCTTTCTCCATCCCGAGCAGGTGTCCGATGTTAGAAATGTCCATCGGGCTGAGTGCCCTGAGAATTGGAATCGCGACGAAAGAGATCTTAACCGCGAGAAGGTCGCAAGGACGATTAAGCGCCGTGCCATTTACCTTTTTTCTTGGCCTTGTAAAAAAAAAGGTATGAGTTAGAGTGCTTGATCACTCGAATGCGTCGCTTCTTTTCCGCGACACTTTGTCCTACGACACTTACGAGGCGAAAGCATTTTGTCGAATCTACTTCTTTCCAAGTTGCAGCGAGAGCCTTTTTCTCCGGCGCACTCTTTCTTTTAGGTCGAATACATCTTTCATCGGCGCCCGGAGAAGGTGCCGGGAGAAGGTGCCTCGTTTGCCGATCGGTCGGAAAGTTCGATTCTCAGACGAGAGCGTGGAAAGTCGAAGAGTAGAGCAGAGGTTCGAGTCTTGAACAAGTTTTTGCTGTCGTCGCTAGCGACGACGCTTTTCAGTTCCCCCTCGCTTCGGCTTGGCAAAAATAGTCTGACCTATGATCCGCGATCTGCAAAAGCACTTGGCGCGCGGAAGCCAGAGAGTCTAACTCGAATAGACTGGCTGCGAACTACCCTCCGCTATTTACGTACCGCCGAAAATTATGCAGCTTTTCCCTCTACCTATCCTTAGGCGCTATCCTTATATGCTACCCTTTCTATGGTACGGTAATTAGGAACGAAGCTGATAAAGCTCTTAGGACAGAAGGTAATCTCGTTCGTTGTCAAATTACATTGCAACGCTCGACTCTGCGCTGCAATTTTCATTGAACGTCAATGAAATTAGGTACATTTTAAGCGTCGCTCACAATAAGACACCCGCCGGCAAATCTAGTTCCTCCAACATGATTTCGACGAATTGATTAGCGGTTAAGTGGAGCGCTCAAAATTTGATCAGCCGAACCGGAGTCGTCAAGGGGAAAGTAAGTGGGTCAATTTGAATTAATCGCATTTCGAAGTTTGCTAGTGAAAAATATTTTCTTCGTTAGGTCGATTCGCACGGCGGTAGGGGAGTGAGTAGGTGAAAAGGGATTCTTGGAGGAGTAAGAAGCGGAAGCTATCTGTGTGTTCCGGACGATAGTGAATTTCGTTGGAGGAAAACAGAGTCTCGGCGCCGGGTACGTTAATCGCCACGAGACTAACGGCACATTATCGGCACCAATGAAAATTACGGAGACGAGGAAACCGCATCCCGCCAAGACTGATTTTCTTCTCCGCCAGTATTTCGAAGCCGATATTGCCAGGCTGAACGGGGCGCCAACACGGGGTGTCTCAGTAATTTCCTACAGAGCTCTCTCTCTCTCTCTCTCTCTCTCTCTCTCTCTCTCTCTCTCGCACTTCCACTGCCATTGCATTTCTTTCCTTTTCTTTCTCGCAAACTCCTCTCAGTTCTTCCTCTAACATCGTCAGCGGTACTCCTCTTATCTTCCCTCGGTTTTTCCGACCTCCCGCCCGCTACCGTTTCTCGTTAGATGTCCGGACGCTCTCATTACCGGTTACCGCAGCGACGTAAATAGAAGGCTGCGTTGAAACAACCTGCATCGCTAGGTCGGCATCCTCTGCCACCCTCACCCTCCCCTGCTGCGATACCAAGGTTTAGCCCTTAAATCGACAAGATGATTCTCGGCTCCCTTTCACTCTCCTTCTTCTACGCGTCCCTAATGTCGAGCATAATATTGCATTCTCTCTTCACCGCTCTTACTCTTTATCCTCGTTACCGGAGGGAGGAGAAGGGGTAGAAATGTTGCGCAGCACTCAAATGCGGCAGAGTTTCTTTCCCCGCGAATCGACAGCGCAGCATAGCATAGTATAGTAGTGAGTACGGTAGAGTGTAGTAGAGTACAGTGGAACACGGTGCGGCACGGCAATATTATTTATTTATCGTTTGTCGGCGTGCCCGGCGAGCTGTTCGCTCGAAGATCACGATGCAATGAGGCTCACGCTAGTTGGGAGCCGACTGGCGAGGTCACGGCACGTGCGCAAAGGATGCCTCGTCAGCCGTGAAGAATTGATGCGTCGCTTAACGGACTAAATGAAACCGCGCCGGGGCCGTCAACGAAAATTAAATGAACTGAAGTATGTTTCGCCGAAGGGCAGGGAAAATTGCGAAGTAAGTTGTGCGCCATTTCCGCGGTATGTAGGCAGGTAGATTGGCGGACGGAGTTTAAATGAATTTCGCGGCTGGACAACACCCTGCAATTAACTATTTGCTACGGTTAAATCGGAGACAATCTCTGAATAGCGGCGAGCGAAAGAATCAGGTTGAAAGGGTAATATCGTTATGCGGCAGCGGCACCTGCAGCCACAATGCTATTGTTTGGGGCCAAATCAGAGTCATGGGAACCGACAGTGTCGCTCTTTATATCGATGCGGCAATAATTAACGAGGGGAGCACAATGGTGTCCTGCGGAAATTCAGCCGCATGCCCGGAAAATGGTACCTCATTGAGATTCGCGATCGAAAAAGTGCGCTCGAAATCTAGGTCTTTCGATGAATTCGGGGTCGAGTGATCCATGTTAAACATCTCGTTCGAAACGGAAAGGGGTTATGCGAACGCATACAGCGAACGCATACGCCGAACGCACACACGGAAGGCAGATACTGAACGCAGACTGGATCGCGTCGACGCACTATGTAGTCCGAGTCTAGCGTATTGATTCCATATTAGCATATAATCGCATATCCAATTAATATGCCGCTCGTATTTTCACCCAACGAATTGTGTTTTATCAGCGGTCTATTATATCGTCCTATATCGACGCATGAGCTTAATGTAAATGGGAAGAATATTGAAATCGTAGAGGGTTACGATATCGATAAATTCTGTAAGGGAGTGGCTACGTTATGAGAACTCGTTCATTCACTGCGTCGCATACTCATCAATGGTGGACGAGATTCCGTGAGGACTTTCTTCCAATGGTAAGTTTAGCGAGATACGATCTTGTCGTTCACAGGTCCCGTAATTGGTTGGCCAGCTTCCTCTCGGAAGAGCGGAGCTTCCAAACTGAGAAACATACGTGTGCCCCGCGTCCCTCCGAGCACCTGCAATATACGCTCAAGCTGACACGCGCTTTCTTTGCCACGCACAAAGGTGCTCGCTCCCTCCTTCTTCTTTTTGTCCACAAAAATGTCTTCTCAGCAATCACTTCGTGAGGTTCCTGCTACAAAGAGAGGCCAGCTCGGGCTGACTTTGAAAAGCTGCCAAAGGATATATACTTCGCCCTTTTTAAAGCGTCTTTGAAGCGCAAAACTTGACGTTACAAAGAATTTAAAAATGACTTGCCACCGGTGTCAATCTGACATCAGCGGGTGTTGGCTTGTTGTATCAGCCCCATGTCTGATAATTGTCACGATATATATTACGGTGCGCTGAGTATTCGAGAGGATGACTGAGGTTAATTCAGTATTTAGGTGAAAATCGGTTGGAAGAATGCGTTAGCGTTAAATATCAGCGAGTCGTTAAATGCCGGCGTGTCTCTTCTGTTTGTTCGCTAGTTCGGAATCTCGATTATTTGACTCTGCGCTAGAAAATCCAAGCTCAAAGGCATAGTAGCGGGAGCTCGTCCAACGCTAGCTAAACGCTCATGCTTAACTTAGGTTTCGCTATCGACTTGCTCCTATACGCTTACACGTGTGGTTGTCCCGAGAGACGCTCTCCCGATATACAAAGTATACCGGCCACGCCTTCCAGTCTCCAAGACACTCTGTCGCCCCGTCAAACCTTCGAGCACGTGTTTACGTTTTCTTTGCCAACCGGAGCACGCTCTTCCGTACTAGCATCCTCCCTCTCTCTCTGTGTTTGTGTGTGTCCTTCCATCTAACGCCCTAGTCCGTAAACGGACAAGGCAATATCATTCGTTTTGTCCGGGAGCATGAAAATGGACAGAGGAAATGGTATCTACCATTTTTTTCCCGATGATGCCTCGTGGCCTCGTTAATCCGGCCGAGCTGTCGGAAAAATTGCGTGACGGACAGGCAGGCTCGGGAAATCTTTGACGGTAGCTCAAAAGCACAATTTCGAAGAAGAGATTCCGACAGACACGTGCTCTAATTTTTCTCCGTGGAGAGTGTGACGGGCAAGCGAGCGAGCGAGCGTGTAAGGTGCGAAGGGCAGAAGAAGGTGTTTTGCGGCTATCCGCTCCGTCCGACGAGGTTGCCCCGCCCGTCAACCTAACGTTTCCCATCGCCTCTCGCCGCGGCAACCTACAACTTTCTGCAAGAATAATCCTTGAGACGACGAGGAGCGGCTCAAAATCGGTCGCGCGCGTTCATCCGGGGCAAATGTGTGCGCACGACGTTCGTACACCTACGCCAGCTTACGCCAGCGCAACTGACATAAATGGGTCAGCTATGATGTACAATTATGCGTTGTAGCCGCTGATGTGCCGAGTACATTCGCCGGCAAAAGTAATTATGCCGAATAATTCCTAACGCACGGAATGCGTAACGAAAGCGTACTCGTTTCGTGCTGGAATTATTCGCGGACACCCGACTCGCTGAAAATGTTCAAACTCCCTTGGCAAATCGGACAGCTACAACAGTATCGTCTCCCTGTATATTCAGTCGGATATAGTTGCACAAAACCGGCGAATAAGTTTCGACCGAAAACCGAGAGTCAGTGACTGCGAAAATCTATCACTCGTAATATAGACATTTGCGCGAGAATTGAGAGCGACCAAGCGTGTCAAGATGGCCGCAATCGTTAAAGTAATCTCTGTGGAAAAAGTGCTTATCAAATATCAGGCGCACATTCGCGATGAAGGGATAGGCTAAAGAGAGCAAAACTCCGAGTGGATATGAAAAAGAATTTTCATTCTCGAAGTAACGAGCTGAATGGCGTGACGAGGTGTTGCGTGGTGAGTATCTACGTTAGCGGGGTAATGCGATTAGCGGAAACGCAAAATGACGCGTAGGCCAACATAAAAGGGTGTACGCAAAGAGTGGACGTATCCTGCGGGGTTCGAGACCGGGCTTTCACTCGTGGCGAGGATCAATATTCGGCAACCCTCCAAAACCACCGGTGAATGTCCCGCCCCTCTCTCTCTCTCTCTCACTCTCTCATTCTCTCCCTCCTTCCACCATCCCCATTCCTCCCTCCCTGCCTTCCACTCTACCTCTCTATCTCTCTCTCTCTCTCTCTCTCTCTCTCTCTCTCTTGCTCTTTCTCGCTTTCCCGCACTTCCCTCTCTGTGTCTTCCACCTTCCTCCCATGTCTTCCTTTCCTGCGGACGAGGAGTTATTCGCAACCCCCTTGTTCCCACTACAATTTCCTCTCTCTACCAGCGATGCTTCCCTCCCTCCCTCCATCTTCCGCTCTCTCGCGACTATCTCGTTGAGCCTCCTTCGGACCCTCCTTCGTTACCCTTTACCTCCCTCGTATGCGCACTTTTTTCCTCTCCACCCTCTACAATCAGTTACCGCGCTTCCCCCGCTACAAGAGTTATTCATCTCTATCACTCTTCTCTCTCGCTCTCTGGATCTCCAGTTCTCCAGTTCCTTCACTCTGTCCATCCATAAGCGCGCAGAAGCCTCTTTCGTGCACCTGTTACCGTTCGCGAAGGAGCGAGACGTTTTCAAATGGCGAGAATTTCATTCATCCGGCTGCCCATGCCGATTTGAATTTCCTCTGGCAGACGTCGATCTCGACCGCCGCGTGACTTGCCCATTTTCGAGTTATCGCCCATCCTGACAAATAACGTATCCGCCGCTCTGCGATTTCTCAATTTCCTCGATATTTTCATTGGCCAGAGGCGAATCTGCCCTTTCGATATTTCACCGGACTGGCGTGGGATGGATGCTTCGCGTTTTTCTCCTTTGACTTAACGGAAAGCGCGCATGGCATGTAGGTTGGTAGGTAGGTAGGTAGGTAGATAACGGGCTGTGTTCGCATCAACCTACAAATAAACATCCGACTCTGTTGACGTTTACAGTTCTCGCGCGCTACACCCCCGTAATGTGCGTTACGATCGCCGAGGTAAATATTTTACCATCATTTTTCGAAAATCGTCCTCTTTGCCAGTATCAATTTCCGCAGTAATTAACGTTTAAGTAATGTTTGGGATACGCGGCGATCTGTAAAATATTATATTTTTCGATTACAAAGACCTTTTTGATAACAGCGAGGATGACGTAATCGGGTTGACGCTTTAAAATTTCCCGATGGCCATGTATGTCGGTGGTACGGATTAACTGCCAATGACAGCCCAGAAGACAGATGGCCGTAATTAATGACCTATCGGCAATCAGCCGATAGGAAATTTTCAGTCGCCTCCAATTTTATTCGGAGACGCGAAATATATGAAATATTTAGAAAGCTTTAAAGCGCTTCTCGTTTTCATCGACTTAGGTCTCGATTTCCTCGCAATTATTGACCGTATTCTGTGGAGGGGTCAGATATGAAATTTGTTGAAAGAGTTCGATAAAGCAGTTCCTTGAGAGAGGGGCGAGAAGCTCAATTTGCCGGCCGAAAAAGTCTTAGCGCGAAGAATTTTACACGACGCAAGGAGCCCTGATCCACCATAATCCTTCATAATCTCTAGTAATACCTCCGAGACGTTGCCATTTTTAAAGAGATTTCGTGCATCTCGAGGATATCGATCCGCCGTCCGAGTTGCCGCCTCTCCGAAGCACTTTTTAAAAACATAGCGATCCATTTAGCGAGCGTAAACTACACCGAGCCCATAAAATGATCCTGTTTCACGGTACTGGGTGCAGCGATAGTTTCTTCGATTAATATGGATGGTGGCCGGCTGCTGTGTCGGCAGGTTAGTCTCGGGTAAAAATAATGGACACGGCGCGAAAGGATAGCTTTGATACGCTCGACATATTATTGATCGATCGTCGCTTCTCGGCGACGAAGCGTCGCTTTTCTACTCCTCGCCGGACAACCTATTTACGGTTTTGTTTTCTAAAAAGTGAAAGGTGGATCGTTAACGAAGGTGCATTAACCGGGATTAAGGACAGCTGAGCGGAAGGCTCGAACTGGCTTCCCTTTCGGTTAGTTCTCTCTCTTCCTATTTTTGAGAGTGGCCGATATCGGCTATTCGATAATAGGGTCGTAAGGATGCAAATGAGGCGGATCAGTGGATCGATGGACGACACATCTGGGGGTGGAAGAGCGGTTCGAGGGTCGACATCCCCCTGCGGGAAGAGAGTCAAGGATTTTCTTCCTCGGGATCGGAGTGACGGGAGGGGGAATGATGCTTCGCGCAAAATTGGCGAACGAGAGACTACGGAAGAGTAAAGGGGTATGTCGCCAAGTTGGCGACATCGAGTCATCGTTCATAAACTGACGCTTCGTCCATGTACTCTTTCACTCGCTCGGAATAACACGACGCGTGCACGTCGCGTCGAATGTATTTACGTTCGTTAATACTTTAACAGCGGCGACAGAATGAGATATGACGATGATTACCTGGATTTTATCCTCGTACAAAGTTCCTCTAGTCGGAGCCAGAGAAAATAATGCCGCATTTTGCATCTCCTGAATAAGCGACACGGCGGCGACTAATCATTTCGTGTTTGTCCAAGGACAGATAATACTCGGCAGGCATCGTATCGTTACGATCGTTCCGTATAAGCAGCGTTCACCTCTCCTATGACCGATATACCTTGTATTCCCAGAACGTACTGTCCTCTATCTTGCATATCCGAGCAGTTTACTTCTACGAATGTGATCGTTGCGTGCTAATACGGCTAGAGGAGGATATAGGTCACGGTATCGATAAGCGACATCGATAGGGGCGGTCTCGAAATCCTTAGTCGCGACGGTCCGAAAGCGAAGCTTGACTGATAAGTGTGGAAAGCGGCTGGGGAAAGCAGAGAACGGCTCTTGCAGAAGTAGCGGTGCACGATCGCAGCTACGATTAAGCGGAAGGTAATAACTGCGGCCAGTCTCATCGATCGCGCCCGCTGCGCCCTGCGGAAAAATCGTTACTCAGCCAGCGGACTCGAAATAATCCCTGCTCCGTAACGGTTACCGACTAACACTGCGTCTATCGCTCTTCAATTTTACGCCCAGCTAATTTGCCCACCCCGATCGATATGCGAAGGAAGCCCGCCCGCTAGATGAAACGGCCCCCCGTAAAACGTTGGCCGCCTCTGGGCACGGTCACGATCAAGGCCCACTTCATTCAGAATCGACATTTCTATTATCTATAGGTACCTGTGGCGGCGGCAACTAAGGCGGCGACGGCCGCAATATCTTTATAGCACCCTTTGCCCTTTGTTTTATAAAAACACTCGACTGAGTTTACAAGCTTCTTTGACAGCGACTATTTATTGTCCTTTTTCGCTGCTCACAGCTCGATCGAGGGCAGATCTTTCGAGGAGGAAAAGGCAGACTGAAGAAGAAACGATTACGTCGTTGGTTGGTGAGCAATACGCCGAATAGTCGTATTATTCGTCGTAAACGCTCTACGTGCCGACAATCGGAAGTTCGGTTAACTTCCAATTTTAAACCATTGAGAACGCTGTACTTCAATATTCAACGTTGTTAGAGTACAACGATAGAGCACTGTCGTATTGCGCGCGTCAGCATGCTCTACTGTCTTTTGGTGCGTCGTTTATTTTAAAACAATTGAGTGTCCAGAGCGTCTCGTCGCACGAGCAGAAAGCACAGTCGCGCAGTATCCACCATTATTCGCGGACACGCTATGTCATTTGTATAATATATATGTATTAATAAAGGCCACTGGAATAAAGTATATATAAATAAACAACAGGTTATGGGCCCAGGGCTAGTGAATAGTGTGATAAGGAAAATATACTGATAAAGATTCTCAAAAAAGGATAAAGCGATTCATCATGGCAAACGGTGGGCAAGTACATTTTGCAATTCAGAAACTCAACGGCGATAATTATTCTGTTTGGAGTTATAAGATGGAATTATTGTTGATCCGAGAAAAACTGTGGAATGTAGTCCAGTTAGAGAAGCCGGATCCGTTGCCTCCCACGTGGTCGGAACAGGACAACCAGGCACGTGCAGCAATTGGGTTATTAGTTGAAGACAACCAATTGCAACACATAAGGAATGCTAAAACAGCGCGGGAAGCATGGATATCGCTTAAAGAATATCACCAAAAGGCGACCTTGACCAGTAAAGTACTCTTACTGAAGAGAATGTGTCGAACGGTCATGAGGGAACACGGTGATATGGAGGAACACATTACAGCAATGTGTGGCCATTTTGAGAAACTCGCGGCACTTGGACAGGAATTGCCGGATAGCCTCATGGCAGCAATGTTGCTGGGAAGCTTACCGGAATCATACGAGACTCTTGTTACAGCTCTGGAAAGTAGGCCCGAAAGTGATTTTACTCTGAATCTCGTTAAGGGAAAATTAATCGACGAGCATAAGAGGCGAAAAGGGGCAAAATGTACAAGGGAGGACTTCCACAGCGACGAGGCGGCAATGAAAACTGAATATAGCAATAATAGATATGTACCATCAAAGAAAAGTTGCTATTTCTGCAAAAAATCAGGGCATTTTAAGAGCGAGTGCACCAAATACAGGACCTGGAAGGAAAAAAGAGACAAAGCCAATCAAGCCACGGAAAGTGAAACAAACGAACACTGTTTCTACGCAACAGACTCACAGGGGATCCGTAAAGAAACGAGCCTGAGTGCGAAAACAAAAGAAGGATGTGGACCGTGGATTGTCGACTCCGGTGCAACAAGTCACATGGTAAGAAATCAAAATTTTTTCCATGAATTTAATCCAGAAAGAAAAGGTCACGTCAATCTTGCGGCCGAAGATAAAGTAGCCGAAATATACGGAGTTGGTTCAGGGGCTATAAGATGTGCGATAGGGCCAGGCAGAGTCACAGAAATGAAAATAAGGGACGTGCTGCATGTACCAACGTTCGAGTCAAATTTGCTTTCGGTTAAAAAGCTAGCAAAGGATGGCTACAGATTAATCTTTGAGAAGGATTATTGCGAAATAATGAAGAATGGAAAACTACAGGCAATAGCAAGGTTGTCTCCAGACTTATATGAAATAAAAACTGACGAAAAGGCTTATGCGGTAAACAGTGTTGCGAACGCGCAACATACGGATCACTGTCAGCATGCATGGCACCGACGTTTTGGACATCGTGACGTTACGGCAATAAGGGACTTAGCCGAAAAGGAATTAGCTGTAGGGATAAAAATAAACGACTGCGGGCAGAGAGTCACCTGCGAATGCTGCGTCAAAGGAAAAATGGCACGCAAATCTTTCCCTAAAAAGTCAACTAACCAAAGCAATGCGATTCTTGATCTTATTCATACAGATGTTTGCGGACCTATGCAAACAGTAACACCAGGTAACAAGAGATATATTCTGACAATCATTGACGATTTTTCTAGGTACAGTAAAATCTATCTTTTGAGCCACAAAAACGAAGCAGCTTTACGCATTAAGGATTTTGTGGAATTAACAAAAACACAGTACCAGAAAAAACCGAAGAGAATAAGATCAGATCGAGGAAGGGAATACGTAAATCGAGATTTGCAGGATTATTTAAGGCATGAGGGAATACAGATGCAATATACAGCTCCCTACTCCCCACAGCAAAACGGAGTCGCAGAACGGAAAAATAGATCCCTACTTGAGATGGCCAGATGCATGCTATTGGACGCCAATATGGAAAAAAGGTATTGGGGAGAGGCAATAAACACCGCAAACTATTTGCAAAACAGGTTGCCTACAAAGGCTACAAATAGAACCCCATATGAACTATGGCATTTAAAGAAACCGGATGTTAAGGACCTGCATATTTTTGGTTGTGATGCATTTGTATACATCCATAAGGAACAGAGAAGGAAACTCGACGATAAAGCTGAAAAGTACACATTTGTGGGTTATTCTGAGGAATCAAAAGCCTTTCGATTAATAGATCTCGATACAAACAGAATAAAGATTAGTCGAGACGTCGTTTTTCTGGAGAAAAGCAAAGGAAAGTCAATTCATTCTATAGAATCGCAAGTTTTATTCTCAGGTATAGGAAATAAGGACAACCATGAAAATGTTGAGGACTCAAAGGACGTCATCGAGGAAATTGAACCTGAAGAAGGACCAGCAGACGAAGACACAAGCACGGATGATAGCGCTGTATTCCATGATGCGAGCAGTGATTTTGGAGAACAAGAAGAGAGCATAGAAACAAGACCTGCTCAATGTAGACGCTCCGAAAGATCTAATAGAGGTGTACCACCAGAAAGGTATGTGGCATCTTCGCATTTGGTTATAGGGAAAGAAAACGAACCGCGAAATGCAAGAGAAGCACTGTCAGGATCGCATAAGGACAACTGGAAAGCAGCAATGGATGAGGAAATAGATTCCCTAAAGGAAAATGATACTTGGGAAATTGTGCCAAAGCCAGAAGATGGTAACATAGTTTCGTGCAAATGGGTCTTTAAAATGAAGCAGAATGCAGATGGAAATATGGAGCGATATAAGGCTAGACTCGTCGCTCGTGGGTTTTCCCAAAAATATGGTACGGACTACGATGAAATCTTCGCACCCGTTGTAAGGCAAGCAACATTTAGAACCCTATTAACTGTAGCTGGTCAGGAAGGCATGTTAGTTAAACATTTTGACGCCAAGACAGCATTTCTAAATGGGAAATTAGCCGAAACGATACATATGAAACAGCCTGAAGGATACGTCGTACCGGGCAAAGAAGATTATGTCTGCAAATTAAGAAGAGGCATTTACGGACTGAAACAAGCTGCAAAAGTCTGGAACGACCAACTAAACAATTTGCTCATTTCATACGGTTTCAGCCAAAGTCAGGCAGATCCATGTCTGTACATCAGAGATGAGAATGGAGAGCAAATTTATATTATCATTTATGTGGATGACATTTTGATTGCAGCAAAAGATGCCAGCAAAATTGACAAAACTAAAGAATTTTTGCAGGGACATTTTCATTTGAACGATTTAGGACCAGTAAAGAATTATTTAGGAATGGAAATTAGAAAAAATAAAGAAGCCTTTTACTGTATAAGTCAAAAGAAATATATAAAGAAAATATTACAGCGGTTTGGTCTTCAGGATGCAAAAGGATCAAGTATACCTCTGGATCAAGGGTATCTGAAGCATAAGGGCGATGGACCAGCAATGCCAAACAGTGAAAAATACCAGGAGCTAATCGGGGCATTGCTATACATAGGAGTCAATAGCAGGCCGGACATTTCTGCTAGCATCGCAATTCTAAGCCAACGTAACAAGTGTCCCACGACAAGTGATTGGACAGAAGCAAAGAGAGTGGCTCGTTATTTGAAACACACTCTGGATTATGAGCTAAAGCTTGGTCAACGAGTCAATCAAAGGAAATTAGTTGGTTTTGCAGATGCTGACTGGGCTCAAGATATCGGCGATAGAAAGTCGAATAGCGGATTTTTGTTCCAGTTTGCCGGGGCTTCGGTGAGTTGGGGCTGTAAAAAACAATCATGTGTCTCATTATCGTCCACAGAGGCAGAATATGTGGCCCTCAGCGAAGCAACGCAGGAAGGCATATGGATGCAACGATTACTAAAGGATTTTGGACAGGACACCCAAGGAACCATCATCTACGAGGACAACCAGAGTTGCTTGAAGCTGACGTTGAACAAGAAATTTTCAAATAGGACTAAACATATCGACACAAGATTTCATTATATCAGAGAAATTAAAGATCAGGGAAAAATAGACTTTCAATATTGTCCTTCAGACGAAATGACTGCCGATATGTTAACCAAACCACTCGGAAAAGTAAAATTAAAGTATATGGCAGAAAAATCCGGACTATCTCAACAAATTAACTAGCGTCAGTTTATACATCGTTGAGGAAGGGTGTTAGAGTACAACGATAGAGCACTGTCGTATTGCGCGCGTCAGCATGCTCTACTGTCTTTTGGTGCGTCGTTTATTTTAAAACAATTGAGTGTCCAGAGCGTCTCGTCGCACGAGCAGAAAGCACAGTCGCGCAGTATCCACCATTATTCGCGGACACGCTATGTCATTTGTATAATATATATGTATTAATAAAGGCCACTGGAATAAAGTATATATAAATAAACAACAAACGTATTCTATTTCTATCGGTAACGGTTCTTTAAAGGTCGCACATTTTCTCCGTAGCGGTGCATAGAAAGAGTATGGCACAGCGGAAAAAGTGCAAAATTCATTAATTACGGGTAAGTGGGAACAGCGAGAACGAGGACCGAGACTGTTATTTTATTTAGAGAGGCAAAATCGAATCTACGCAGACTAGCCCGAGGCTAGATGAGAATAAGTGTGGCTTCGGTAGAGACAATTTTTCCTCTCAGCGACGAGAGTGAGAAAGCGAGAGTTTGGCTCGTTCGTTGGCTAGGTAGTGACGTACTCAGACAGAAATATTGCCGCTCTGCGAAAAGATAAATTCCGCTAGCACGAGTGTTGCACTTGAGCGTCCTAAAATCTTCAGTCACTGGCCGAGACCGATACAGGGACGAAAGAAAACTTGCCGTACGATAAAACGATTATTTTCCTTCTCATCTTTTTATCGATCCGCATTTCTTGCGAGCGTGTCTTTTAATTTGCCGCTCCTGTCGACTCGTTTCCCTCACAAAACAGAGATATTTTTGGAAACAATTCGAAACTCGTATAAAATGAAATTTGGGTATCGGGAAAAAATTCAAGTTTCATCTATCCTCTGTGCAGCGACAAAATTCAATCTGGCTCGCTGTCCTTATCGATCAGGCAAGTCTATTGGTCAAATTCTTACGTTTGTCAGGGCGCATTCTGTGTTACTCTGTAACATTCCTGTCATTCGCGCAGAATTTGTACGTCAAAGTTTGACTTACCGATACGCGCGGTTCGCGGTTAACTCGAATTAATCTAGCGCATCGTCTGGCGTGCCAGCGACCTGACGAGATGTGAACGTCAATTAGCATGCTCGGAAAGTTTCGACTATTGCCAACTGAACAAAGGTCGTAACGTGGCGCTCGTTACTGATTCTCTCTTTAGTCGAATCAACGACGCGGGATAAGTGGAACGGATGATCATAGATTTATCAGCATCACTTCGAGCGATATTACCTTACGAATTTGGCGAGAACGCAGAGAAGACGATGGGAAGAAAGTATGTCAACGGAAGAAGTCAATTATCTGGACGGGCGTGAATTTGCGACGGTGGGCTACGAGGTTGGTGCGACCTTCCTCAATGTTCTTCGTCGAGGATCAGAGCGCAATTTTGTGAAAAAAAAGAGTCGCCATAAAGGCGGACGATGCCGTCGATAAAATGGAGGTGGGAAATAGCGGCGTTTCCAGGCTCTCCGCGTAGAACCGTCGGGACGATGCGCGCCAGGTTCGTTTTGATGGGCGAACGGGGACTAAACGCGTTGGCCAAATGAAAAGCAAAGAAGAGGGAAATGGAAGGAAACAGCTCGGAAATGAAAGCGTAACAGGAGCTATTTGCGAAGGTATTATATCGCGAGTAACGCGAGTACCATCAATAGTATCCCGGGGATGATACGTAATAACGTCAAGGCTCGACGTAGCACAAACACACCCGAAGGATACGATACGCCTCGGTAATATGTCACTGCCGCTCTTAATCCTTCTGGCTCGATTAATCTCAATCATCCGGCAGGACTGGATGCCGGACAAACAGGAATATTATTACTCGGCCGAAGTCAGGCTCGCGTTAAGCTCGCAACTTAATAGAGGCGGAGTGTTGGGAAACCGAAAGTGCGTTTACGTAAGTAGGAGAAAGTTACTGAACGGCTGCGGTTGAGAAGTAAATACGGACCGGAAAGAAGTGTAGCAGGATAGTAGAGAAGATGCGGCGTTCGTATGTACGGTACGATATGTACGGTACGGTACTGCGGAGAACGTGAGAAAGCGGAAGGGCAAACAGCGGTATGAGGAACTGCGGCTTTCGTTCTGGAAATAGTTTCGTTTTCCTAATTCCTGAGGTGGCTAGCGGACGTGGGACACCGGCCTTAATCCCTCCGTGCTTAAAACCCCCAGCATACCGTATATTCGCTCACGTCAAGGATAAATCCGCAAAAGTTTCGCGGACACTACTCTCCGCTTCTACGAAATTACGGAAAATTTCGCACCGGCAAAGTTCGCATCGCCACTCGCACCTCGGGCAACCTCTTCTGCGTCCTTGTGCTTCGCATGCATCAAATTGGGACCACCAAATTTTCTAAATTTTAACATTGTCGGAGAAAGGAATTATTTAATATCCTGATAGATCTCAGCAAGAGAGATTTAGCTCTTTTTCCACGTCCTTTTTCGAATTTATAAAGATATCTTAGTATTTTAAGTGTTTGGAGAACTTCTATCTTAAGCTCAAGTCACAAATTATTGGAAATTTTCATCTCATGCAATTTTCACTTCATCTCGACATATTTGAGCTTCAACGCTGTCGTTTCTTACTCCAGCCTTGACACAGATCGACTTTTTGTATTTCTTGCACATATTTTTCGTCGTATCTCTGAATCTATTGCTCTTAGAAGGCTCGGGTTGCGGTTTTTGGGTGTATTTTATACCTCGCTGTGTGGTGTACGAAGGACAGGCAGATACACGAGGCGATTTTCGACGATTTTTAAAGTCCTATCACCTTTCAATAGATCGAAATAGTCCCAAAATACCCTCCATTGGTCGCTCAGTCCCATAGCAGAAGGATACGATGGTCAAATGTACTTAAAATATGGGCTAACATACGCATTTGTGGCCTAAAACCCCCCAAAAGGCGATAATCACCATCAATTATGACATATGACCATGTTAAACGATGTAAACTAACGTAAAATAATGAAAAAGTATCATGAAAATCAGTTTCAAGAGGGATCGGGTGGTCAAACATACTCCAAATTGAGGTGAAATTGCAGGTTTGTAGGCTAAAACTATCCAAAAGTCGGAAAAAAACTATAATTTATTACATACAGCAAAGTAAAATAGTGTAAAAATATGAGGAAAGTGTCATAGGTAAGCGTAAATGAGTATAGAAATCAAAAGACAACGGTAACATACTCGAGGAACAGGCGGCCGGTAAGAATATGTACCTACGGTAAACGACTCTACAACTCGCAAGGCGGGTGGGTGGGTTAGTTAGTAGAGCGATGGACTCATATGCAAAGGGACCCGAGCTCGATTCCCGGCACAGAAATCAGAAATTGAGAAAACGCAAGCTTGAGTGAGCACAGTAGAGTGCAGACTCGAAATCGGCTCGTGGCAGAGGGCAAAGACAAGTCGCGACCAGTGTCAACACGCACCGCATACCACGCATATCGGGTCTATATACTATTTTGCTCTTTACCTCAACCACAGAAATTCCCCAATACTGATTTTTCGACCATTTAGAGCGCTACTTAAAATTTTCCTCTCTTATCTATTCGAGCTAGCATACAAATAGTATATTTCTTTATACAATACGTCAGAAATTATTTTTCTATCGGAAGATGTAAAGAACAGAAGGCAAAATAATGTTGAAGTAGAGTCAATTATCAAAGTATCAAGATTAATATGTAACGTATGTAGGTATGTAATAAATGAATATATCAACGTCTCAAGGTGCAAATTGTTCGAAACTAGTCTCAAGTGTGACATTAAAAGGATAAGCCACTCGCAGCTATTTGAATTTTTGGATAATATGTAGATTAGCTCGACAAATAGTATAATGAGTAAAGTTTCCGAGGGATTAGGTTCGCTAGGAGTGCAATTGGCAAGGGAACTCGGGTGAGGAAAGGCGTCGGCATCGTTTGCCAGAGCTTCCTTGTAGGCTCTGTTGAAATTGACTAGCCACCTGCTAGGCTAGGGTGAGCGGTGGTAGGCGAGATGGTAGGAGAGGTGGTAGGAGGCGACTCGTTCGACTATCAACATATGTGCATAATATGTATTCAGGCGTCCGTTTCTGTGGGCCACTCACGCGAGCGGGCATTGTGTAGGGCGCCTTATCGGTTAATCGAGCATCCGGAAGTCTAGGCGAAGCAGTGCGCGAGGCAGTGCCGTTTGCTTCTCCGTTTGCTTCGCCGTTTGCTTCGCCGCCCTGGCTGCTTCATTAATTAGCATAACGAGCTCGTTCCCGCTACCGCATACGTTTCCAGACAGGCAAGGGCCGGCCAGCGCTACCCTTTCAATGGCATTTCCGTGAATCTCCTGACAGATATGGGGCGCGAGAACAGGGAGGGACACTCCGCCATCACGTACGATTCGAGACATTTCGAGGGAAAGCGTTATTAGGATTGAGGGACAGGTACGCATCCGAAGGCTGGACATGGGCCGTCGAGTGGTCGGAGGATGGACGGTCTGTACGGACGTAAAGAAAAAAGAGGACGACGTTGGACGGTGTGAAGGTATTTCCGCGCGAAACTTTCTCTATGAGTTGTACTCGTACGTGAGTCGGGCAGACATTGCCGGTTATCATCCGGAGTTATTAATGAATCCCGGTGGCGCGAACCGGGGAGAGTCACGTTCCGTTCTACGCGCAGCTTCGACATGCCGGAAGGAAGGAAACATTTCGCGTTCATGCCCGCTATTCGATTGAAAAACAATACGACTCGGTTTATCATTTCCTCACGTGCATTTTATCGAGGTAGATGGGTTCGTGGATCGTAAGGGAATTCTGGGCGGAATTCTTTGCGGAATTCTTCGCTTGGGTAGGATGTAAGAAAAACAAGGGGTTTATTCGCAATTAGGGATGCCATTACGCAAAGGCAACACGCGGGCTTAATCGAATGATCGCGTCTGCTCTCACCGTTTTCGATTTGACCCGTTGCGAGTATACCTGGTTCGTTGTGAAAAATGAAACGGGAGAGTGGCAGTCGTTTCCATCTTGCCGTACGCCTTGTTTGCTTCCGACACGAGCGCACGGCGAAAATATATGTACAACTGTTTGTCCGCGCCCGGATTATCGAGGTAATTCCTTCTTTGTAAATATGTACTCGTTCGAACAGACGTTCGGTTTGTTCGTCGCGTAGCGAAAATATTCGTTCAGTACAAAAATACATACACGTATACATATGTACGAGGACGGAACAGATGGATGAAACACGCTGCCCTAAATCCAACGTACAGAAGGTGCAAATAATTTATCTTCCCGTGTATTACTGGAATATTCATCCGAGTAGGTACGTCGACAGGAGGCTAGATAAGAAGCCAAAAGTGTGACTGCCGGAGAAAGCAGAGCTATAGATTAGGATAAATGGGGGGGAAGAAGAGTTTATGGCGGATGAGGATTGTTGTTCCATGGATGTAAAACGTCGTCTATAGCAGGCAGACTTCATGAATATTAATGCTCGCCCGGCATATTGTTTCGACGTTAAACTAGTTTCCAGTTTCAAAAGTAGCTTCAGCATTTGTTCATCCCAGGATTCAAGGCGTGTATGAAACGGGATCTCGATAAAGCCGCCTAGAAATTAAATTAGCGTTATCTCATGGAAACATGATAGGTAGGTAGTTGAATAACTATACGGCAGATTCGGGTCGCGTTCCAGTCAGTAAAGGATATCGCGATATCGAACGTTTTTCGGAAACTCAATATCATGGAAACCGCTTCCATCTAATGCAGATGGGAAGACGTACTGTGTAAGTACTCTGGAGATATCCTCCGTTACATAGGAGGATTTCCACAATAACCGATACAATTTTGTCCACTTTTTGGATATCCGAGGGAATAAAATGTCGTGGAGGGATTAGAGATTAGGGGCGGCGAAGCTGAATATCTGCACAATCGGGATAGGATTCCTATTTCCCGGGGAAACTGTAAATCCTTTCGGCACGTTACTTTCAGGTTGAACGGTATACCTTCTAAAGATGCGCGCTCGCGTTATAAGAGGCAAGATACCGTGGAGATAAATTACGCGAGTTCGCTCGATGCAGCTAGAAGGTGGAGGCCTGCAAAGGAGGCGGATAGTGCGTGCAGAAGTGTGAGAGGGAAAGCGTGCGTGTACGTGTGTGTAGGTGTGCGCAGGTGGCAGTGTGTACCTGGTGCAACGACGGTAAATCCTCGCGGTGCAACGCTTTTACCCCACTTGCACATTCGGCCCAACGTTTGTATCCGTTATACATAATGTTGCTTTGACTGTCTGCTTTAAAAGCCTTACCCAACCTATGCCTAACGGTGGAGAGGAGCTTTTAGCGTCTCAGAACCGACGCTGCTCGCCTGCCTCTATCCTGAACCGTAGGTTAGAAGATGCGGCATTAACCGGAAAAAAAAGCGGCCAAAAGAAGGAAGAGGGGGTGAGGAGGGGGTGAGGGGAGGGGTGAGAGGAAGGTGAATTTGGCCAACTGGAACAACTGACGCATCCTTCCGCGAGTTCGCCGCGGTTTCTTGGCAGTGAATCAGAGGAGGCTCGTTACCGGGCAACTTTAAGCGTCCCGACAATGTCTCACGCCGAACTTGCCGGATGGCCGAGCTTAATGGGAAACGCGTGACGCCCTTGCGAGCATCAAAGAATAACGGGAATTTAATGCAGAGAACGCTCGAGGTGCTATGAATACGAGAGCTGACGCGGCGACTAGGGCACAAACACATTTCGAGCAAGTAATTAAGGAAGGGCAAACTCGAAATTCCGAGACTTTACGCTCGCTCACATTAGGAAAAGTGAGCGAGCGGGCGCGAGGGGGAAAAAGGGCGAACAGTGGGAACTGGTGAAATGCAATTTGCCCGAAAGTAGCGCCTTTTTAAAATTGACTTAAAGGAAATCTACTGTCTCGAGTCCCGTCACGATCGGCTCTCACTCTCGGACGCGCTACCTGCCTTCGCGTCTATCTCCTCTTCCCTCAAACAATCTTCGTACCGATTGCTACGGTAAGGGTGCGAGGCGTCGAATGAGTTTGAAGAATTTTCAATTTTCCTCTGCCGAAATCCACGGGCACCGTCGTTTGCGCGGAAAACTTTACCTCGACGCGTTACCTCGAGGCACGAAGCCGCTCGCCGAGAACATGGAAACGCTCTGCCTTCGTCTCAAATTGAATTCCGCCCATGCGCCGGCGGTGGAAGTTGAAAGAAGGCCCTTGTTTCGCCTAACATTTGCCCAAACTTCCTCCTGGGTCCGCCAAACTTCTTCTTGCCCGAAGCCGACTAGCGATTTGTATTCGATTACGGAGACGCTCGGTAGGTAATTCGATCGGTAGAGAATAGCGGAGATTGAGAAATCTCTAATTTTCCAACGCCACGACAGTCACCCTTTCACCCCTTTCGCCTAAGGGATGAATGCGCCCGATGTTATCTTACTCTCGACGCTCGAAGTGGGGAAGGACGTTTTCCATTTTTCGGAACGGTGGCTAGGAGGACGCCTCGATGCTTATTGAATTCTTCACACCGTTGCAGTCCCATGGGCAACTGACAGCTGTCGGAGTGCATGAGAATGGGGGACATGACGGCGGAAGGAACGGGAGCAATTTCTGGCGCAGCAGCTGTTTGCCCCTGGTGCCGAGGGTGGATGCTGCCTATCTCCGACAAGGAGAGGACGAAAAGCGGACGAGTCGATCAAATTTCGCGATCGAAACAACTGCCTAACGTTTAACAGTGGCTACGCCGATAGGCTGGCCTGATGGTATACACCGCCGATGGAGAGACCACCGATAGTAGAGTGGACGCGACGTTGACGGATGGCGATTTCCCAGGATGACTGATTCGTAGATTTACTGACCTATGAGGGACGCAGAACGTTTCGTCCGAATCATAAAGGCCGATGGTCTGTTCAACGGATTACGCCGATGCACACTGTCCGAGAGCAGGTAAATATGGATCGACTGTGCCGGAGAACAGAAAGGCACCTTTTTTTTTTATCCATCTAGTAGTAGTAGTAGTAGTAGTATCTAGAAACGGAATGGTTCTACCGGGTCTCTGAAATTCGATACAGATCTTTGTATCGCGAACGGCTATTGATTCTACTTCAGGTTCGAGGAGCCGGCGAGCTCGATTATCAGCTTTCTGTTCGTTCCTCTCGAGAAACGCGGCGAGGGACGGCGTACAGTGAAAGGCCTTCGAGCATCAGCCGGCTCGGCCGACCACTGACCGAGTAGGACTACTGCCGCTTCTAGCCACTGTCCTCTATCGCTCGCTCCGTTAATATTGAACACCCTCGAAAGAGGTTTGCCAAAGTTTACACGCAATGCGGTATGTTGCATCGCTACCTTACTGCCGACGGTGTCGATAACGTTCACCGTTCGCGCAAAGAGCAACAAGTTCCGTAGAAGATGAGGCCGAAAGCGAAAGAGGACGGTGTCCGAATTATTTCGCGTCGAAGGGGGTACAGTACGCAAGTTGGCAGAGCCGAGAGAGAGTAGACTCGTTTCGTTGATAGGTGCGAGCCGACCTCTCTGGCAAGAGGGTCGAGATGCTGCCGGTCGAAACCGCATTTCAACCCCGTGCTTGCCCCCTTCCCGGCGCCCCGGGGATGGTGTAAAATCAGCGGAGAGCCCCCCGAGGGCAGAAAACTCACTCGAGGAAGAAGGTGGGCGGCTGCCAGTGACGGAGACTAGCTTCAAGGAGGGAGTGAGCTCGCCGTACCACCGCCCTCTCCATTCTGACAGAGGCCACCCCCAGGATAAGGCGCGATGATGACGAGAAGCCTCGAGGCTCGACCGCTCGCTCGGCGAGTGACGGGGGAGGGTAAAAAATTCTTCCCCATTGCGTACCGCTAACCCATTTCTCCCTCGCCGATACTCGTTGCTCCCACGTCGTGGGAAAAGTTGCAGATCGCGAGCGAGAGCGGAATAAAGGAGAATTATCCGGAAGAACGGGAGGCGCGTCGTCCATCAAAAAATCTTCCTCTCTACGAGCTCGAATTAATAACATTCCGATCGGATGGTTTTGGATGAGGTTGAACGGAGGTTGGACGGAGGTTGGACGGAGGGGGAGGGAGCCCGTTGTAACGCGAGGAGAGTGGAAGCGACGGGGGGTCGATATTCTCGATATTCGAGGTCGGACGCAGTCGGTTTCGCGTATCGCAATAATCCATTCCCTCCGCGGAAGGAGAGGAGGCTGGAATTGCGTTCTTCTCGAAACGTCTGGCGCCATCCGGATCTCGATGTCCCTCGACGTCCCTCGACGCTGGCGTCTTCTCGTCTTGCCATTCACCGTCCTCGCTCCATTCTCATCCGTAATATACGAGCGACGCGTAGCTGAAGCTACTTTCGCCGCCCCTCTATCCGCGTTAAATGTCGACAGCGTTGACCTCGCTCTGTTATCCCCTCACTATTAAACCGACGATTCTCCTCAATTTCATCACTTCCCCCCATTTTTTATCCAAAGACTATCGCAACGTTCCATTTCCCAGTTGGACTGTGTTTGGGAAAGCAAAGGGTCGGGGCTCTAATTAATGAGAATTAATTTCTCGAGATTGAAAGAGTTTCTATTATAGTAGGAGGTTGTCCAAGTGTGGGGAAGGAAAGAATCGAATGGTCGCAATATAAATGTATGTTCTCCCTTGGCTAGGAGACGTTTTTACAGCGGTCCTCGAGTTTTCTCGGGAGCGGATGACAGCGGATTTATTCTATACGTCGGTGAAGCGGACCGTGCGTCGATGAGAAATGAGTTTGTCGTTTCGTTCGAGTTCACTAGGTCCGATCGATATCTACGAGAGCGGGCCGATCGTGTAGTGAGTATGTCTCGGTGTATGCCTCGGTGTATAGAGGGACGCGTGTACGTGGGCATCCTCTCTTCCCTCTATGGATATGTGTGGACGTCACGGTCTTGAACGCTGTTCGAAACCAGTCCATTACCGAGTCCCTGGTGTTTCGGAATGGCCGTCGGATAGAACTGCCAGTTTCTACCCTTCTCGGCTAGCCTACGCCCTCTCTCGCTCCCCTCGCCCAACCTCCACCCTCCTCTCCGCTCCTCTCTTCTATTTGCCCGATGCGGTAAGGGCGACCGACAATTCACAGCTCGCTTTAACTCGACGAAACTCCGGACACTCTCGGAGAATATGCGCATCAAGTTTCTTCGACATCCAACAATATGAACACCTTCTGGCTCCACGTGCGCTATCTACAAGCCTGTCCGCATCTCAAGGCACCTTACAAGTACAAAGTCTCTCTCTCTCTCTCTCTCTCTCTCCCTCTCTCTCTGTCTCGGAGGTTGTCGCATTTGCTTCGGACTGACTTTTCACGGTTCATTTGTCCGGATGTATCTGCACGGCTAATGTGCATTTTCTGTCCCTTCCTCCCTCCCTTCCTTCCACCCTTCCTTCCTTCCACCCTTCCTTCCTTCCATCCTTCCTTCCTTCCTTCCTTCCTTCCTTCCTCCCTTCCTTCCTTCCTTCCTTCCTTCCTTCCTATGTTCGTTCTATTTCTCTAATCTCTGCGGAACGCCTTAAGCATCTGTTCAAGTTGTCGAAAATATAAAGCACGTTTGATATTTCCAAATTTCCGAGGCGTGCACACCGGAGTTGTGAAAAGTCTGTTAACGAATTCGCAAACAACAGTTCGGAAGTACAATATTTGCGAGGGATACAGCCGGATGCCAAGAAGAACATTTCCGGGCGAGTTCGGAGTCTACTGTTTCGGTTGAGAAATTGCCATCTTGCTTTCGGACGGACAGTTTGTTGATGGTAGCCGGGACGTGACTAGAAAAGTTATATTAAGGATATGCGCCGGATTGCGGGTAGCGCGGCAGGAATCGAGAAAACATTGAGTGTCAGGCGAGGATGTCAGGATGAATGTCGCGGGCGTGCACTGTTCTTCCTGGGTAGATTTGGGATGCGTCTTTGAGCGTTAATCGGCCTCTCTACGTGAGCATATATCCCTGACAGCGAGCTAGCGAGATAGATGTCCCGCCTTCTATAAGGTAATAGGGCTCGCAGCTCACGTCTTGGCCAACATTCCCCTAAACTCGCGGACCCTCACGTGCCACCCTCACGTGCCACCCTCCGCTCCCGGCAGATACGTGCCCCTTCAGCGGGGGTTAGGTAAGTAAATCCTTCAACGGGAAGCAACGAAGGTGAATGGCCGTCGGTGACCGTTTCGTCGTCAGCGGAAGTTGAGTGGAAGAAGTTGAATTAGCGAGTGCGAGCGAGCGTGCAGGAGGCACGAAGGAAGGCATCACTGCAACGAGACTCGACGTCAATCCCATTAACTTTCCGTCCCCCGACGAATACTTCCGCTTTCTCTCGCGATTGCCCCTCGTCCTCCCGTCCGAATGCGTCACTTCCCGGTGTCCGTGAAACTTTGGAGACGAAGCGATAGATGTAGACGGAACGGTACGGATGTAGCTTGCATCCAGTGGGGTCGATACGAGGAGGGGCAGAATTTTGATGGAATGACCGGCTGCCACTTACGTTCCTCTAAACGGGTGTTAGTAGCGGGTAAACGCCAGTAACCTGTTTATTAATTATATGGGGGAAGTGTAATTAATGACCTAATGGGATTTGAGGGGAAAAAGGAGAGAGAGAGAGAGAGAGAGAGAGAGAGAGAGAGAGTGGGTAGCTGGCAGGGCGTAACCTCCGGCAAAAGGGATAGAGAGAGCGCGATATTGGGGACGCCGATGACCCCATTGACACGTATTTCGATTCTACGAAAATGGCACGCATTGTCGGCAGCGTTGAGCGGAGCGAATCGATCGGCCCGATCAGAATCTCGATCCTCCGAAGGACGACGGTCATCGAGGACGGACGAGAGGCGATAAAAATATCGAGAGGACGCTTTAGCGAGAATCGATTCTCCCCCGCCGAGGGAGAGCCTCCCCAAAGAGCGTCATTTGTTAATGCTCGAGCCACGGGCCGGCCCGATGCGAACGAGACGGTAAATAAATGCCTCGTGGCATGTAATCCTCCCCTCCCCCCTCCCCCAGACTCCCCCTCTGTCCCGTCTCACGGAATCAGGTCACTCGGCGACACGAGAATTAAGAATTCCCGGAATTCCGAGGAGGGACGTTCCTCCGACATCGCTCATTCTACGTACCCACCTTCGGCCATTGTGGGTACTCAATTTCATTCGAAACTGAATCTCGCGAAAAATGACAGAAGAGTCGCGCTAATGCAGCCCTCCTATAGACTGCGGCGAGCAGTCAATTTTAATTACTAGCCCGCTAAGTGGAGGTATTGTGATGCGAACAAGGGAAGAATACGAAGAAAGCGACGCAGCCGCGTCCGTCGCGGGGTAGGGGAGGGGGAGGGGAGGCAGGAGGAAGGGGGCAAAACCGCCAAGAGTTAATTGCTTCGGGCAACAAACGGCTTCTAATTATCATTTCTACGTGAATAGCTCCGTACACCGTAGCTCGCCGAGTGTAGCATGCGAATTGTACAACGCCTGCCATACAGCGGGAGGCAGCATGTTTAATTATAACACTGGGGGGGCGTGGGGTGAAGGAAGGAAAAGAAGAGAAGCAAAATGCGAATCATCGCTCGTATAGTTGGTAGGACGAAAATTTCCTTTCGGACGTATTCATTGGAAGTGCTTATCTGACGTATTGGAACATTGGCGACGGACGACATCCGGCACGTGACAAGGGAAACTTGCCTCCATTATCGTAGCGCAAGTTCGGATAAGGTTTTCGAGGCGGCTGCGCCTGCGCATTGCTAGCATTGCCACTTACATTACCGAGAATATCGCTGATAAATGGGAGCGCGAGACATTGAGGAAGATAGAGAGAGAGAGAGAGTATCGGTAACATCGACGTAAGAAAGAAGTGATGTACGGTGGGCTGTTGTTTAAAGAAGAAAGGTTCGCGCGATAATGCCTGCCAGCCAACTTCCCTTCTCTTCCCTGTACGGAAAGGCAGGAGTCGAAACGTTCGATAACTACGAAAACCGACGTTATGCTGCACATAGCTTTGTTCCTCATTTTCTTCCTTTTTTTCCGGAGCAAATGGAAATTGTTGATATTTCTCAGTTATTTGATTTTCATCCCAATTATTCGTATTCACCCAATTTTTAACATCGAAGCGATAGAAATTTCGTATTTAATTCCGAGCGAAAGCGCTTTTTAATTGGAACTGAATTCCCGGTTGCGGTTACTACGCTGTCAAAACGTTGCTTACCGAGCGAACGAGTAAAATATATACCTTGTTCTCTGATATACATATATCTCGGTAGGAATCCTTTACGGATGATAATTGAGTCTAGTGTTGTAGCAATGTCTGCCTACTCCCGTATAATGAGCTGGATAGGCGTACGAAACTAGAATCCCGGCGCCATAAAATTTTCATCGCAACACCTGCGTCGTATCGTTCGTGTCAGGACGGTAACCAGTACCGACGATGTACTTTGAAACGAGTAAAAGTTTCCTTCGTCGGTTACTTTTTTCACTTGTGCATTAGTTGGCCTCATCGAACGGCCGGGGTCAAAATTGATTTTCACGCAATTGTTTCAACTTCTCCGCCTTACGTGGCCCGCCAGTTTTCACTCAAACTTGGTCTCCACTTAATAATTGAAGAAGAACTCCGCGTCGGTTTCATAATCGTTTTAAAAAGCTGAAGTTTAGATTGCGTTTCGGATCTCGTTAGTGATGCCCCAGTTCCAATGGAGTCACTGGAAACGGTCGGTGTAGACGATTATTGCGCTCCTTCGAACCTTAATCGTGAGAATCAAGGCAGACGCACTCTTCCAGCCCTCATAACTCTATTCCCTCCGAGAATTTTAAGAATCGGGCAAAAATCGTTCTTTCTTTTTCCCGTTAATTGCAGGATATGTCTCAAGTTATCGGCTCCGTTGCTGTCGACAGGTTCAGTATAGACCGCTTGCGACGTTCAAACAAATTCTGCAGCTTCTATAGCATTACAGACAATAATAACGTCTTCCAAGGTTGAAAAAGAGTACTTTGCAGATATCGATTAAGCGGTAATACGCGACACGATGTGTTGTGCGGGCATAAAACTGATAATGACGATGAACACCGAGAGGGGTAGAAGTAGAGCTAGAAGGGAGGTTTCGAACGGGCAACAAGAATCGACAGTATTTGTCGATCGATCGTCGTTACTGCTCGCTCACACCTTTGGATGGGGAAAGAGGGAGAGGGTGGTGAGGGGGGTGAGAGGGAGATGAAGGGGGCAAAGGGAGAGAGAGGCCGTCGGTAAATCCGAGGGAAGAGAAACTCGAGTCTCGCATTAGGGAAAATTGCATCAATTATCGAAACGATGCCGATCAGTCTGGGGGTGGCGCGGGGCTCGATTAACGGCCATCGAGGAAGATGGCTCGCCAATGCCTTACAGAATTGAGCGGCGCGAACGATAACGCGCGCATGATGGAGAATGCAGGAGCATCTGCTAATTGAGAAATTTCCGGTGACTTGCTCCTGGTTGCTGAGAGAGCTGCTACTCGCTCGGCGAATGGAAGGGGAGGAAGCCGGGCGAGCGAGCAACAATCGAAGGGAAGACGGAATTAGCTCGACTCCGAGGAATAATCGTCTTTTATTGTAGATCCGGGCGAGTGTCAGCGAAGCAATAGCGTCCGGCCTTTTGAGGGAAAAGTTTAGCTTAATTGTTGCGAAAAGTTTCGATACGGTTCGCGGTTCTTTCTACGCTCCGTTCGCCACCTTTCCCATCGAGTCCGCGAACTACTTGCCCCCTTTCCCGTCTTACTTAGAAAAACTGAAGATTGCGCGTTCCCACGTATGCGTCGGGAAAAAAGTTTTTCCGATTCAAGGTAAATGCAGTGGCGTGTTAGCAAGAAAGTGTAGCCTGGAAGGAAAAATTCTACCGCAACCGCGGTAAATATCGCGCAGCGATCTATTCCCTATTCATGTGTTTTGACGTTCGTGTCTTTAAGCGAGCATCGTAGTCGGGTCGTTTCTACTGAAAATGTGAGCGTTATTGAAAACTTAAATATCAGCTTCGGAAAAATATTTTTAGTGCAGCGGGTCGTATAGTCGCCGAGCCGACCGGATTTGGATTTGACGTACGATAGTTAATAGAGAACCGTACGTTATCGTACAAGAATGATGGACAGCTGATTGTGAGCGGTAGACCGTAAGTCAACCTAAATGGCTTATACACTATCTGTTTACTTGCATAAGCAACTTTGTTACGCCCCAGTTGCCATTGCAAACAATTCGTACGGATGCCGATGCATTCATGCATGCATATTTCAGTAGAGACAATTGCCTAATCATTTCGCCGGACATAGCGTTGCGATAGCGGTGGAAAATAATAATAAATGTAGCTGGTCTGTCGCAGGTTTGCTGCTTGCCGCATGGCATTAGGACATTAAAAAGGGGGAGACAAGAGACTAGCAGGACAATGGTTCTTTTAATGGCCATGATTACGGAAAGCCTCGGATGAAAGTGGAAAGCGAAGTGTACTTTTTTCTAAGCGCGCTCGTTGTGAAATTGTATTAAAGACACGGTTTATATCTCGGGCGCGATAAATTCGACTTTACGATTTGGCAGGGGAAGATGTCGGAGCGCAGATAGGTGCCGGAGTCGAATTAGTACGAGGTCATCCATTGTTGTATCGTTGTCGTTGTTGCATAAATAGGAAGATTATACCTTCGCGACTGACTATTCCGCCATTCTTGCATCTCGTTATCATTGGCAAAACTCGGAGGCATTATGTTCGCGCGACGAACGTAACCGTCTTGACAAACAATATGGCGCGGAAGGAGTTTGAGAGGTAGCTCGCTGGATGCAGTAAAATTCATAAGGTAGTCGAGCATACCGGGGAATACCTACAGCTCTCTCTTTGTTCGACGTGCAGGCGTGGAGATCGTTAAAAGTATAACGATAGCTATTCAACTTTGCCGTAATTAACGGCACCTAGTAGTTTATCCTTTGCTCGGTCTGAAGCGAAATATTAGAAGGTATCGCGCGAGTTAGCCTCCCGCGGAAAAAAGGGGAAGAAATTCGAGAGCCGATACCTTGCTACAAAGCTACGGAGTGCTCGGGAAGTAACGAGCAATAAAACGAATGTAAAGTGGCGTAACGAATCCGGCTGAATAGCGGCAAAATCGCCCGGTCAATGAAGAGAGTCCGATGCGCCGTTAACTTTTCACAAGAAGATAAACGACAGATATAAACTATCAGCAAATAATTTATTACACCTTCCCCGCTACCGAAGAAAGGGAAAGACTGTTGAGTCCCGGACTAATCAATCGAAATTACTTTGATTGCCAATTAAGGGTCTTGCGATAGGGAGGGACGATGAAAGATTTCTTTCTTCGGCGTTATGGGGCACTAATACCGAAATCCATTCAACTCGGATTTCAATATTCGACCGTCTCCTCGGTGAACGTATATCGTTCGCCGTTATTTTGGCAGAGACGCGAGTCTGATAATGCGAGGATGACAAGCCATTTCGCCCTTTCATTATTTATCCCCGTAATATGTAGGATGTGGCGGGAAATAGGCGGCGCCTGGAATGACACACATTGTGTAGCATCTTTATCTAGTGACCTCGTAGAAGTCTTACTTAAATCAGGTTACAAGAGAGTTACGAGTCATGCCACGTAGTCGGCGGCTAAGGTAGGGCGACAAGATTACAATTTCACACCGGAATATAGCCGAGCCGTACCGAAAAAGGCAGAACTTCGCCGGACTTATAATAGATACGTGGGACTAAACAGAGATTCGGACGTGACAGTGATATCGATTTCGGTAGTAGCGCTGCCATTATTTTTAGAAGGTAACGTATTCATTACGTCCGTAGCACCGTCCCGAAAGCGTTAGGGCCGTTTAAGAAGAGCATAATAGATTGATGAAACGGCGGGACGTACTAGCGAGGCGCGGTTGTAATTAACGTTTCGCCGGACTTCGGGAAAGGATTGTCAATCGGACAGGACGACAGGACTTGAAACATTAATCGGCCGGCTCAATGATTGACGAGGCGCAGTTAATTGGGAACGGACGATTCGGGAAATCGATAGGACAAATTACCTTCGAGTAGGTGGATCGAAGAAGGTAGGAATGAGTAATTTTGTAAGGTCGATGGGCGCCTCGAGACGCTCTTCGGAAAGGACGTCGTTCGATCGCCAGCACAGTTTCCCTTCGGATTCGGGATAATAGGGGTGCGCCGTCACGTACGTCCCGGGAAATCCTCGAGTAATGAGAATAAGCCAGCTTCCTGTATGGAAGGACCAGAATTCGACGCTTCTCTTTTTTCCCTCGCGAGGCGGAAGTCGGCCGAGAAAGAACGGAGCGAGTGACGGCTGAAAAGGTTTGCCTCATTCACTTTCTCTCGAATGGCCGGAGGCAAGGGCAGACGAGTAAGTGTTTCGCGAAGGAATGAATCCCGAAATTCCTTTAACTACGCCCCGCTGACAATGAGGATGCGGCAGCATTCTGCTGCAGACGCTTCAATTATCCACAGTCGAATAACATCGTCGCACGAAATAGAGTTACTTGAGACATTAGGGTGCGACATCTGTTGCCGATTTAATTTACGGCATTTTGCGTACAGCGAAATAATGGCAACGGTAGAGGCAACCGTGGAGGCAGCCACAACGGTCGAGAGGAGGATAGATAAGATGTAAGAGGGTGGATTCGGGGCTGCGGCTTTCCGAATGTTCCGAATGCTGAAGGGAGGGGGATGGTAAATTAGCGAGAGCAATTCCCTTTCGAGTGAAAAGAAGCGTTGAAAGGGGCAACTTGTTAGAATAATGGCGTCTATTATCGTGACATCGTTCATATTCTTGTTTGGTAAGAGCCGTCCGAGGGATGGCCTAGGAGAGCGCGAGTCGCAATTTATTACGTCAGCTCGCATATCTGCCCCGCTAGATGGACTGGCGAGGAGAAGAAGATCGATCGTTTTCCCGAAGGAGATTGGATTTTTTCCTCGGCCGCGGGAAAAGTGATCGTCCTACGTACGGCATCGTTCATCCTGAGACAATGAATTCGGACGGTAGCCGTGGCTGCTGTTTGAGAAAACGGAAGGCTCGAAATGAGGAGGGTTCGCCGATTCGGCGATGAGCGGCGAGTGTAGAGTATAAAGGAGAACGGGCGTAAATCCTGGTTCGGTGGGGTGCGTCATTCAGTTGGCGCGTATCTACCGAGCTACCCGTTCTAGGTTATATGTGCGACAATGGAGGTCGTCCGCACGCTCGACCCATCTTTATGACTTTCATCTCTCGCGCAGCGGCTTCAGTTGGCACGAGAACGGTCTAGTCACGGCCGGCCATTGTAAGAAAGATCGTTCTTTCCGCTTCTCATTAAATTCTTATTTGTCCATACGCCACGCCATTCGACCTACCTACCGCACTTATTATTTCCACCGCTGACTTTCCCAAAATCGTCGACGTAATATCGCTGTTTGTCCGTTCAATTCGACTGCCCTAACGACTCGCTTATCTTGCCTTCCCGTTGTCACCGGCGACGTTTCATTATGCTCGCGCAATGGCATTATAATTCTATCAGTCTATTAGCGAACGGTAATGAATCGGTCTAAACACAATTAAATAAGCACGTTTATTACCGGTGCGAAACAGAAACATTCTATTATATGCATTAGTTTAGCGAGATTGTCCTCGCATTTGCTACACTAATGACGCCGCTCGGCCTTCGTTCCCGATGCATTTAATTAACGTTCGACACACTCCTATTTGTAATTAAAAGCTCGCAGTTTGTTAGCGACATCTTGAACGGGCCCGCTCCAATTCTAGTCCGGACTACAGTCAGCGATTCTATTTCGAGCCCTAGTCTCTCGTCCAACTTCCCATTCTTTTCTCTTCTCTCGACGGAATATTGCATGCTTACATTTGTCAAGGGTGGAAAATTGTAGTTAAGCCTTTCTCTCCCTACGTTTCTCGTCAATAACGAGGCGACGGGATTCTCGCGAATCCATTGTGGTTCAACATAGCGTAGAAAATTGCAATGTAAATGGGGTTGTTATGTAGAGCGATTCGATGGTAGATGAAGCGAGAGGGCATGTAAATTGCAGAGTTATACGTGCTCCGCTACGGTCGCATTCTCGCCGTTCTCTGTGTCTGAAATTTTGTCAGACTCACCGAACTGTATTGACCGTCAAATTACGATGGGGTGCCGTCAATCGGCTCGACGTGAGGATTAAACGGAGAATCTCATTTGCGGGTGTCTGGAAGAGGGCCGTCATCAGGGAGGATGGGGGAGGATGGGGGGAGGATAGGGGGTGGATGGTGGCGCGGTCGGGGGTGAGGAGAGACGCGGGGAGAATGGCTGGTTACAGAGAACGGCGGTCAAATCGGAATTCAATTACGTTCGATTAATGTTATTAAAGGTAAAGCACGCCTTATTAGCATTGCTCGCATAGCCACGGTCATAGGGACGGACAAAGGTATATGCAGGGTCGGTTGTTGCGTCGGTTAGAGGGAGAGAACGTGGCGGTGGCCGAGTTTGACTAACAAATACCTAAGTTGCGTATTGAAACGAGCCTAGGGTCAGGGTATCGAAACAGAAACGACAAGGCTTATCCCTCTCTCGTTTACTCAAATCAAAGCCATCTTTGCGCAGTTCGCGGACGCCGACCTGAACGCAGCCAACGTAAAAATAAGGAAATGCGCTTGGCCTCTCGCAGGCTGTCGCTTCGTATGCGCCTTGCCTAATTCATAGGGTGGCAAACAAGTGCGCCCGCTGTCGCAGACGTACACGTCCCTATGAATATTCGGCCGAATGCCTCGACTGGCTGACTTCAGCTGGCAGGCACCTTCCACGCTCGCAACAACTGATTTTAATTAAATTAATATTCAGCATCGAAGTCTGGATGACACTCGGAACGCGCGGCGCATCCGCGATATTCCATCGGCTCATTGACGTTTCAATTTGCGCGATATCCGTCAAATTTTCACCGTCGCAAATAATTTGCCGGTTAGCGCGGCTACATTTCTCCGGTTTATTCGTTCCCGGGATGGTGTGCGCCTGGCGTTAAGCTCTTGCCTCCCACGAAGGTTTCCCTCGTCCGCTATAGATCAAGCCGCCCCCATTTCTTCGGATTTTCCACAGGGTAAGAGATAACGGTCATACGTAATCTCCTCGACATCCTGTACAGTCCGTTTGACAAGACTATGAGACCTGGCCGCTTCCCTCGCTTTAGGCGGGACGCATTGGGAGGTGGCGAGGAAAAGCGAACGGATTTTGCGCGAGGGCAGGCATGTACGTGTCTCTCGTGTGTACTCGCGTGTATGTGGAAGTAGAGAGGGCTACTACCGGGCCTCGCGGATCTATCTGACAATGAAAAAGAAGGGTGTAGCGGAGTAAAGCATGGCCACGGGATGCCGCGATTACGGTATCAGTCTCGCTGACGGGAAACAGCCCTCGCTCGCCTACCATCAGCTATTTGTCTAGATCAACTTTTACCGCGCAACTCGGTCACAGGAAACCTTCGATGAGTGAACTATTTATGCGGCAACCTGCCCATTACCTGGCGCGGATAAGCCAAACGCACGGCCTTTCTGCTCCGCAATTCAGAATGGTGATTAGACTGCGTAGTTGAGGTGCGAGAATATGCTGGAATTTTAAAAGGTCACCCTGGCTCACGAATTCCTCGCCGGGCTCGCTTGGAAAGTCAATCTTGTTAAGTTTTTACGAGAAATATTCTCCCTCGCTTGTCGGCGTCATCGGCGTCATCGGCGACAATCTACGCCTGTCTCTTTGGATAAGCAATCTGGTAGGATATGACCGCGATGTGTTTGCGTGAGATCGTGGCTAGTCTTTGCGGCCTCATGATTAATCGTTCCCTTGCTAACCACTATTTATCACCTCTGCCCTCTTCAATTACGCCAGCATATTCCCGTTCGCCGCACGTGCATCGACAACAACTCGCGCTAAATTATGTACAACATGAAATAGGATGATGTTGATAAAAAGGTGAAAAGAAGAGCAGGACAGGATAGTCGGGGTCAGTGAGGGGCAACAAAACACACGAGGCTTGCTTCGGTGGCAGTGAACGCCTCGTAAGGATGAAGGTAAGTAACAGTCGAGTAGCCCGGTATAAAAATTTTATCATGGCAGTACGTCAAGCACAGCTGCCTTTTCGTCCCAGTGAGATGGCAAGAGAGGAAAGTTTCTGGCAGGACGGTCCGAATTGATTTTTTTTCCCCGGCGTACATGCAACGCGGTATTAATCGAAATTGCAATTTCTACATTGCAACATCTACGTTGTACGTAACCCGGCGATACTCGACATTCTACTGGACGGTATTTCGCGTATCGAGCTGCACTGTATTAATATTTCATTCAGAATAAATGTCCGCTGAGCTGGAAGCTCACGAATTCATTATGAACATATTACGCGAATGTTTTTCGATTTGTTTGTTCATCGAGTATATCGGCATATCGGGTAGGTGCGTAAACGTACAGCAATATTCAATTAAGGATCCTGTAATAATCGCAAAGTCAAGAAAATTTCTGGTTCATAGTCGTTTACAAAAGGATTAATTCGCTTTTCTTCTTCTTCGACATATTAGGAGAATAAGTTATCGATGTTTGTCGACAATTCCAACACAGGCTCGCATGAAATAGCCCAATTCGCCTATACGTTTATTCTTTGTTTCGCTGGTACGCGCAAAGAACAGCACTTCTTTTCCATCCCAGAAGGTTCATTGATTTTTTGACATGCGAACATGAAAACATCGTTCGCGGGAACGAGTATGGAAATGGAACAGAAAGAAAAATCCTCGGTGTGGTTTCAACGATTATTGGTAAAAAGTTACTGTAAAAGTTTGAATTGAATTTTTTGTTGCGGGCGCGGAATAGAAGGGAGGAGCGAAGAAGGATGAGACTTTCTTCGATTTTTGCCTAATCCGAGGGAACGGTGAACATCTTTTCTTTACGCTCACGAAGATTAATGTTCGTCGAACGCCTACGTCGACTTGAGGAATCAGCATGTCGAACTGCTTTCACGGCGAGTTGCTCTCATGCAAATTCCCTTCGATTCTGGTTCAAGTGCGTTCGAATTCTCTCGCGTCAGAGTTGAGACACGCTATCTCGCTTTTGGTTTGACCCGGCCTTCGCTCGCTGCGCCGGATATTGCGATTTCGACGCTTTTTTTTCCCCCCTACCCACATACGATAGCGAAATCATTTAGTTCGCTTCCCCTACGATCCAATTGTTTGGCTGCAACATACGAGCTCACGCATAGGCATGAGCGCGGACGCAGTAAAATGCGCATGCAAAATATAGGTGGCGCACGCTAGCGGCGAGTGCAGCAGAAGGGTGGAAGTTTGGAAGGATGGAAGGATGGAAGGGAGGAAGTGACCGGGGGAACAACAATACAATCTGGTTGAGGCTGGTACATTCGCAACATACGCGGCCAGTACCGCTCTTTGCTTTGATCTCGCGAGCTTGCCTCTGCACCATTGTCTAGAGAAAAAACAACAGAGACGCCAGTAGGGAGAGACCAGAGACGTGTGTATGCGTGTGCGAGAAAGACAGGAATGTAGAGACTGGCTGTGTGTGTGTGTGTCTGTGTTCGAAGAGGGAGGTGAGGGAATAGCTAGGGCTAGAAGAAGAGAAGGAGAAAGGGTTGGGTGCAGCGCATAAACCATTCCTCTCAAACGTTTCCCGCACAGAGGTTTCGCTCGCTTAATAATGGTAAGAATAACGGTGCCGTCGCACTACGCTCCTGCGAGGGTGGAATCGATCTGAGGAACGACGATTCCTTCGCCGGCAGTCCACGCTACTACTCAACTCCCTTGAAATCGAGCGCAAAATCGAGGATATACGGGCGAATAATCGGCCTAATATTGCGTCACACGGTTACTTCCCTAATCCTTGCCAGGCGAAACTCTCGGGAAGCGAGCGGGCGATCTTGTCGCTCGCTAAACGAATCCGAGTAATCCGATATCGGGCGAGGGGAAAAACTATAAAAGTGATTGATTTCGCGCGGCCCGACACGAGCGCGCCGTTACTTTGTCAATAACGCACTTTGCCAACAGTGCGCCGCCCCCGTTCGAACGTTTCGACGTGCCTCGTTAATCGATCTCTTTGTTGCCGGAGTCAGAGCCAGAGGCATTTGCATGCCATCGAAGATAACCGGTTCAAAGAATGGGTCATCGAGATATTTCCTACTTTGCCCGCTCGCTCTACGGCAGACTTCGTCAGAGGTTAACGCCGAATCAGGAAAGTTGCAACTCCTCAAACTCGAAATGGGAATGACGCAGCTGACAGCTGTCACGCCTGCATTGCGTCCCTTGCTCTCCTTTCGGCAGTCACGATGTTACCGGGAGAATAATATACATCCATTTGTTTAATTTCACTTCTACTGTTTCGGACGCTCATCATTTCCAACGGAAACAAACTTTGCCCCGCTCAAACAGCATTTGCATGTTTGCATCTACTTTGTAATATTGTTATGGGCCCGTGAATTTGGAATGCGGACGACGCGTAACGTATTGTAGTTTAATTAAGCAGGCATATAGAGTGGCGAACGGAAGTGATGCCGCGGTGCGGGGAGAGGGCGGTTGGAGGGCTTTGTGGCAAGTTCATTTATCCATTTTCCACTTAATCGCGACTTGTGACGTTTCCATTTCATTTCGTAGTAACGAGAGAGAGAGAGAGAGAGAGAGAGAGAGAGAGAGAGAGAGAGAGAGAGTTCATGCGGGAATCAGAGATTTTCGGGCGGTGCTCATCCTCGGCAAATGACACTCCATCATTGATAACGCTACGATTGCGAGCCCGAGTGCCGGAGTTAGTGGAAATGTATTATTAGCGTGGCGCATGTCGTTTACCCCGAGAGAGAGAGAGAGAGAGAGAGAGAGAGAGAGAGAGCGAGTAGTTATGGCTCTCGGGATGCCCCGGAGGCACCTAATGAACGAAGCAAAAGCCCGATTTAACTACCACCGACACTTGCTTCGCCTGGAACGGAAAGAATTTCAAAGCTTCCTTTTTCCCGAATGATAGCGTTCGGTAATAAAGCGATAAAGTGCCTGCCGACCTGCCGATAATGTCTACGAAACGCAGCGCGAAATTTTGCTGGCGAATAGTTGAGCATCAGATTCTTCTCCTTTGCCAGTCTCTAATGACTCTCGTAAAGTCGCCTCATACTTCTAGAGGACTGTACGCAGTCAAAGTTGACGCAGGCAAAGTTGACGCAGTCGTAGGTGATGCAGCCGCAGTTGACGTTTCCCGTAGGAAGACAATGCGAGGCGAAAGGGAGGAAGTGTTCAGATGGAGGTTCGATAGAGACCGATAGGTTTGCAGAACCGTCCCTCGTTACGCTCGAGAACGATAACGTTGCCAGTGCCGAGCGAGTTTCATGTCAAAGCGGCCATTGTACCAGCCGCGAATATGTGTCTCGAACGTAATTACCGCTCAAGGAACGCAGCGAACGACAGCGACATTTTCATTGTTGCCATTTTGATTGCCTTCGTTTGCGGCCGACGATAAATTTGCTTCGAAAATGACGCGCGCCGCTCTCAAGTCACTGTTTTTTCGATCCCGATACTCTCGCTCGCTGCTGCCCGACCCAAAAGACAAAGATAACGCGCTATCGAATCAACGAGGTTAAACGTTTTTATCCCGATATATACCACCCCCTTTTAGTGTTGAAAATCCATTTTTTCCCTCGGCAAATTGTACGTTTTTCCCTCTATAAAAACTCTGCTTGTCAGGGGACGATATCACAAGCATCGATGTCGTCGGGATTGTAAAAATATTGAGTTATCCCGACGTGACATTCGGCGACAAATTTTAAACTCTAATTAGAGACTGTCGGGACGCAGTGTATTTAGCGGAAACGGTGCCGGTGGATAGGAAAGAGCACGGTAAACCGGATTGTTCCGAAGCAAATCTGCCGCTTCGCAATGTTGTGAGCGCGGGCACTGATTTACGGGCCAGTTTTAAACTCGAACCAGATTTTTCATGGCATTACATGAATTTAATGCCGGGGGCTCAGTCAGAATAAGTAACGAATATAAGCTCTTTTTTTGCACTCGCTCTAGAGCACGCGCGCTGTTGCCGTAGTTAATAAATGTCGCCGCGGCAGCAAGGAAAATTGCGCATCTACCCAAAACAGTAGATTACACTTAACAGTCTGGCTTAGCGCGATAAAGGATTGGCAAATTTTGAGAACGGATAATCGAAACTCCGCTGTCGCAGACAGTGCGACATTGTTCGTACTGGCGACGGTTCGGGGCTTCCTATAGAACAGTGGATCACGTTACCTGCGAAAGTGTTCCAGGGTGAACAATTACGAAGCCGGTGCGCGACAAACTTTATCTTTGCGAACGACTGGAAATAAGATTAGACAGCTACGTTGCACATAGAGTGCTGCACGAGAGGGAAAGTAATTGTTGTCGTATGCTTAGAAAATGATTCGGATAGTAAAAGAGAAATTGGTTGAGACTCGGAAACGTTCGTCCGTATCCAGCGGAAGAGCGAAGATGAATCTTCGAGAAGTGAAAACTGTTTGCTGGCGAAAATTGAATGGAGGTCGCGGAGGTCAACCCCCGTCTTCCCCCTCCTCCTCTTTCTTCCCAGTCAATCTCTCGCAAAGAAATTTGAAGCGACCAATTAAAGTCGTTCGTTGCTTCTGCCGGAGGGTCGTCGAGGAGCCGACTTCTGAGGGCAAAATTTCACTGACGCGATCGATGTCCAATTTCTAGATTGTCAAAGGAGCAAAAATAACCGACCCAGTTGACGTGAGGCTGTTAATCGACGACCCCCGTCCCTCTTTTTCTCCCATCCTTTGACCGAAACGAGTGGTAGGCGCGGCCTGCGAGGAGGAAGGTGAAAGGAAAGATAGTGGAAGGAGTGTAGTGGCGAGGGGGTGGGTGGGGGCAGAAGAGGGCATGATGCGAGGAAATATCCCATTCGCCGAAAAGTTTAGAGGCCGCTTCGATACGTTTCTCGTGAGAGTGACGATATCGGTCGGCATCTGGACGTAGAAGCGAACGTGGCTCAATGTTGGAGGGAAGATATTCTCAATCTGAAGGGAGGATAGAGAACGGTTTGCAGGCTGGAAGAATATGTGGATGAGAGAGAGAGGGAGAGAGATCGCTGGAATGACCGGGTGGAGAAGAAAGTTGGAAAAGGTGAGAGGCGGTGGTGGGAAGGGTAGGAGAAAGGAGTCAACGACTCGTGGACCCCCTCGCATCGATTGCAAATATTTAAAGTACGAGGTCAGAGCCAAGTGAGTGCTCGGGGCAAAGCTTCGCCAAAGCTGGACTAAAGAATAAGCAAATAACGGGGCAAAGGGGGTGAACTCCGAGCGGCAAATCTACGCACGAGGGAAAAAGGGAATGATTAATAAGTTTCATTTGCCGCTGGAACTAGGCTGTCTACTTCTATCGTGGGACAATCGTTTGTCAAGCAAAGAGAAAGAGGGAGAGAGAGGGAGAGAGAGGGGGAGAGGGAGAGACGAGGAAGAAAATTGAGAAAATGGGAAAAGTGGGGAAAGCTGGGAATTATGCTGCGCTAACTTATACCATCCAAGTTCGCGGATACATTTGATGGGGATGCATAAGGAATATTTTTGCCTCGTTTTGTTCGTTTCTACTTTGCCGACGAGGGAATAACGTTAGTCGGGTTCAATTCGTCATAGATGACGGCGATCCATCATAGCCCGTGCCAGAAAGCACAATAGATTTTGCGTTCCTCTCACGGTTTAGTTCCGTTTGAAATAGGGGTTGAAGGGCAACGACGAGAGAGAGAGAGAGAGAGAGAGAGAGAGAGAGAGAGAGGGAGAACATTAGTGCGAAGGTGGATATAATAGAAACACGTACACGCAGGGGCACCTATCTGCATAGCTTTACGCAGGATGTATTAGGTGGAGCGGTGAGATTGTGTGACCTCCTTTGATCATCCGGGGAACAATAAATAGAGAAGTAGATGCGCGCCCATCCTGAGCGTACAGAGGAGTCATTAATGACGTTCTCTTGAAGAATTGAGGCGATACAGATTGGTCGGGGGGATGGCCTCCCGACAATGTTGAGTATTTGAAAGGTTTGACGCGCTCAAAGGGAGCCACACCCCTTACAGCCTTTTCATCTCGCCTTTCCACGTTTCATCGTCGGAGCTCGGATCATTGTAAACGATCGCAATAAAGTCAACCGCCGCACGTTGTCGCGACTCGAATCGCAGCTTCTCCGCTTCCTCTCCTTTATTTTCCCGGCCATATGTTCTGCCCGTCCGTGGCCATAGCCAAGAAAGAATCTGTGCACGCACAATGGTGCCAGGTCGAGCAGGTGGCCAGTTTGCGAGGCGTCAACAAGTGTTTTGGCACGCGAGCACCGTCGTTGACATGCTTTTTGCACTGGAAACGGATGGCCGGCCAAATGCCTGATGATAGTCAGGCCAAATTGGACTGTCGTCGTTGCATTAAGCTCTGGAAATGCATGACCGAGCGGAGAACGATGTTCATCGAGCGATAAAACTTTCTGGATCGGGATGCCGTGGCTCGAGCAGCCAGCCTCGGAGCGATATAACGATAGAACGATGGAACGATGGAACGATAGAACGATGGAACGGCAGAACGATAGAACCGGTAGGACGGCAGGACGATACAACGGGAACGATAAGCGCCTTTAGAAGAAACTCGTTCATCTCTCAGTTAAAACGGCGAGTGAAGTCGGCCGAAAGTATCGCGCATCTTGCACACACCATTTTCCCGACCGATCCATCGAGCCTCAATGTCGAGCTTGCGCTAGACTGCAGTGGAAAAAATGTAAAAGGGGTGAAAGACATGTTCTCGAGCCAGTCAGCCCGCCGTAATCGGGATCAACGACATGGAATGAGGTGAATGACAGCGGGCAGGGTGTGGAGGCAAACGGAAGGAGAGGAAGCGACAAGAGTCCGATGGACAAAGGTGAGATATCGAAGCGACGGGAATCGGCGCAAATGCAATTGCAATTTGTCGCCGCCTTCTCTTGAACGAAGAATCGATACCATACTTTCTGCTCAATAGTAGGAATACGGCTTAATGAAATATCCGATGCCATTACTGCCTGCCACCCGCCTCCTTCTTCCACTTTCTGTCTAGCTTATGGCAAAGAAACATAATTGAATGCAAGATTAATCGTTGAAGTAGTAGAACAAGACGGTAGGGACGTATTCCGTCCCGTTCGCAAGCTCATTTTAGTTACAGATACTCGTAAAGGAAATGTCGAATAAATTGGCAAATATCAAAGTCGGTAGAATAACAAAAGATCGAGTCCATTTTGCACGTAGTCTGAATAATTACGATACCGATCGCTCTGATTGAACGACATGCCTTGTAATTCAGCACTCTCTCCTCCCTTATAATTATTCCGACGAGTGTACAAATAACGCAAAGAGCCACCACGAATCTATCCGGCAGGGTGAAAGAAAAAGCGGGACGACGAAGAAATGCGAAGTCTGCGGATGAATAAAAATATTTCATCGTGGATGAATAATTTTTAGGCTTTCGGCTTTTCTATCTGCGGGTAGAAATCGGTCTTTGAAATTACAATTGTTGATGCTTTCCGAAGGGGGTGGGGTAAGCGGGGCGGTATCGTCCTAAATATTCGGTCTGTCTAGGCTCCCGACTCTCTCACCACTGACGAATATCCACATTATTCCCGAAAGAATGGCAGCCCACCCCTTGCCCCTCGCCGGCTTTCGAAGCCGTAGTACGAGTGTCATTTTAATTCGTAAACGCGCGCTCCCAGAAGAAACGTACCGGGAGAATAAGGGCCACGGAGTTGAGAGTGCGGAACCGTGCATTGTAGACATGCATTGTACGCACGGCAATTCTCGGTGACAATGCTCTTGGCTTTCTTTCAGTTCCCTTCCCCCGTAAAAGCGAAAAATTTTCTACATTCAGAGCAATGAGAGCGCATGCGAGGTTTGCCGCGGAATAACATACGCCTACGCATTATTTTACATCCAGATACCAGCGAGTGGATATCGAACGGCTAGTGAGTCACACGGTTCACGGCGAAAAGGACATAGGTAAATAGAATATATTTTTGGTCAGCACGTATACCCGATACACCATGGAAACCGTTGAGCAGGATCCTTGTTTATCCTCGAGCTTATCGTAATTATAAGTACGGTACTCTCTTACCTGTCGAGCGGCGCGACAGAACGTTAGATTCTCGTCTCGCGCGTCACTCGTAGAAGTCTTAACAGCAGTTTAAACCAGGTACAAACATTGTCGAGGCTGGGTCGTAACCCGTCCCGGTATGCTATAGGTACGTTTGTAGGCCGCTACTTCAACTCTTTCGTTGTCGATTCCGCTACTTCGGTCTGTCTGTCTGTCTGTCTCTTGCACAGAGGAGGTAGGTTTAAAGGGTCTACAGACGAAAAACCAGCTTAAACATCTATTATAATTGAACGTCGAAACTTTAACCCGATGATTAATTAGTAATTGACAACTTTCGTTTGGTCGTTAAATGTCACCCTTCCAACATATCATTCCTCATCTTCGAATATCTCGGCACCCTCTTGCCGGGTCTCTTCTTCGCCACTTTCCTCCCCTCTTCTTCCAATTTAATTTTCTTCTCTAATTTTTCAATCGCTCCTTCCCACCGTTTCTTCGCTCCCCTTCATCGGACGATGACACACACGTACATACACTTATACACGCACACACAGATATATGCATATGTACACGTAATATAGATCTATATATTCGAATTTGGAACAAACGAGAAGATTAAAATCACTTTGAACGATGAATATATCCTTGGTGACGGAGAATACGTATATTAGCTTATTTTAGTTGACTAGTATTATTAGAGCGATGAATAGTGTTAATTTCCTTTAGGTCGGTAGAACTGACGATCTTCTTTAAACCGTTGACTTAGTTCCCGCAAAAGTTTAATGTCAATTGGGCATCTACATGCCCGATATCGTCTTGGCGGCGCCCGAGAGAGGGAGAAAGAGAATTCCCCGTCGGGCCGCAGAACAGATCGCGTTCCTTTACTGTAAAGAGACAACGATCGACATTCCGGCATGGTCTCCCACCTCGATTTCCCGGGCGACAGTTCCGTTCGTATTATTCCGTTATCCGCCGCGGAGATCGCGAGCTCGAGGCCTCGAATTGAATATCGCTTCGAGCGTCATGTGAGCGAGAGCTCTCGCCACTTTTCCCACTCGATATCCAGTGGCCCGCTATTTTCATCATTCCGCGGATCCGGCCGAGATTAACGTGCCTTCGCCCATCGCGCCCCGAAACTTTGATATTTCATTGCGAGGCATCAATATTTTAGCCGGTCTCGCCTGTCGCACCGTTTCGCGTCGCCGAACTCCTGCCTCGCAAATTATCCGTAAACGAGCGGGCAGCAAATATTTTGAGAACGCGGATTGTAGCACGCGAACGCGAGGAAGACAGGGGGACGAGACAACTTGACCAATTGATTTGGAGAGCAAGGTGAAATCGATCGGCTTGACTTTCCTCTCCTCTCCCCGATTCCCCAGACACATTACGAGAGAACTTTTTTTTCCTACTGAGAGTAAACAGCTGCACGAGGAAAGTTGGAAAAGTGTCGTGACGGAGGCTAGTTTTAGTGTAGGTGCGTGCGATGATAATGGAGCGGCTTGCCAGCGGTACTGCCCGAGTCAAAGTTCAAGAGCAACTCGACTCGAAGGGAGAGAGCCGGGAACGATTAATCACTCCAACAATTTATATATGTCTACCTACGTATACATATAGATATGTAGCGGGCATGATACGGTACGGCGTGCTGGGCTTTTCACTCGATTACTTTCGGACGGATAACGATAGGGGCGAGACAAAGGAGTAATTTGAAGTAACCGACGCTTCCTTTTAAATATCTCCCCTTCCGCCGTCTTTTGCCGAGCTGGCAGGATTAACGCGATTTCCGTACCGAATTTCTTCTACGGCGCGACCGTCTCGCGAAAGGGCGGAAAAGCTCGTTTGTAAGAAACTCTCGTCGGGGCGCGAGGAAAGTTTGGATACCGGGGGTAAAAGTAAGATGCCAAGAGGCTCTCTCGCTTCTCCTTGTTGCACGCGAATAAACTGGGACAAAGGAATTTATCGAGTGATCTGAGCCGCGGCAGGGTGCCGCAGACTCCGCGTATCGTCAATTCGGATCTGGCCGCTTCGCACGCAAACGACGTGTAAAAGTTTATCGGCGAATCGCGAATGTTTCCCCGATATCACGCATCTCTAGGTCGTCATTTTCAGCTGGCGAAACAGCCGCTCGGGTTAACCTCAATTTCAAACATGATCCGACAGCTACTGCCTGCAAAACTTTTCCTATACCTCGATGCTTTTCACTGACGACCCTGAGCAACATTTTAGTAGGGACGAGCGGTAAGTAGGCTGCATTCCTCCGTACTTCCGCTTCTACCACGTGATACTCGCAATTAACCTGACCATTCCCTAAATCCGAAATAATTTGCTTTTTCGCTGAAATGGCAATCAATGGCCTTCGTCTCTTTCGGTAATTCCGAAATTTCAATATTTTGACGCCACGAGCTAAGTATACCGCACACAGATCGTGCTCACGATCAACCTAAACCCCTCCAGGTCCGATGAAACGGAATGTTTTTCCTCGTTATTTAATCTTTGCCCATTACCGGAAATCGCTCGAGTGCTTAGCACCATGCCCTCGCTATTTGGCCAAGAATTATCGTTCCCCTATCTTCCGCTTATTGACAGGAAGCCCATTTGCTTCCCGAGCGTCGCGAGTCGAGGACCTAAAGTTTATTTCTCCTTACGTCGACGCGCCATGAATATATTCAAATTGTTGCGGGAAGCGTGCGCTCTTTGCAGAACTCAATTTTCCGAGTTTTCAATCTGTTCGCCAAGTTTACCTTGAAAGGGGTAAATCAATCGTGGAGACGTACGATTATAGATGCCGCGGGTAGACGTTAGAGTGAAAATCTACTTAAAGCGGCGATGCGCGAAATGTCCGCCGCTGCGAAATTGGTATGTAGACTAGTGGGAGATTGGTGTGTCGACAGGTAGATAGCGGCCTTTTACGAACGGAAGATGCGCACGTTTTTACCGGCGTGTCGGCGTCTAACTGTGAATTATCAACTCACGGAGGAGCGGAGCACGTATTTCACCCTCGGTTTCCGCAGATTCTCTCTCTCTCCCTCGCTCTCACTCCTTTTCAGGCTAGGGAAGGAGACGAAAGGCTCTCCTCCTCGGCATCGAACGCAGAAAGAGAGAGAGAGAGAGAGGACGGTCACGCACTAGTCGTCCTGAGGCACACGCGTGTAAGTACTTTTAGTTCGATTCTCTTCGGTAAGTAGAGAGCTCGAAGAGGGCTCGAAGGGGGCTTTTTTTCCCTTTGCTCGGATCTTCGCTCGGCTCTCCCTTTGCTCGCGTCGTTCTTTTGAGCGTCGCGGCGGCGGCGGGGGCGCAACTTCGAAGAAGAGGCCGAGTAAGACCGAATCGCGGCCGTTCACTCTCGCCGGGGGCCGTTCACACTTGAAGGCCTCTAGGGCAGCCTCTAGGGCAGCCTCTAGGACAGCCTCTAGGGTAGCCTGTAGGGCAGCCTGTAGGAGGCGGCGTACGTTCACGCGATTCCCGTCGCTCGAGTTGGCGGCGGGAGGCTTCTCGGCGACGCTACTCGACGACGCCGGTCGACGCTCTTCCTCAGCGTCGGCATCGCGCTCCCGTTCCTTCGACAACTGAATGCGCGCCTTCCTCCTCTCTTCCTCCACCACCTCCTTTCCAACGCCACCGTCGCTGCCGCCGTCGTCTTCGTCGTCGTCGTCGCCACCACCACCGCCACCACCTTCACCGCCAGCACCATCACCGGCAACACCGCTACTACCACTACCACCGCCACCACCTTCACCGCCGCCTCCACCACCGCCTCCACCACCACCACTGGCACAGGCACTACTTTTCGCTTTCTCCGCCACCCGTCGCGAAGAAAGACTGAATCGAAATTGAAGACGGTCTGCCACCGCTGACGGAACTCGCTTCAACAAAGAGAATGTGGGGCAAGGGTGGCCCACGTACGGTCTGGCCTGACCGTGTAGGCCGTGTTAAGCACGGCTCTCTCTCTACTGTCGGCTGGCACAACGTGTACCTCCGCTACTAACCTAGCGTGCCCTCCCTCTCGTCTCATCCCTCCCTACTCCGATACCCTTTTACTCCCACCCCTGAGCGGCAACAACCACGGCGGCGGCAGCAGCAGCAGCACCGGCACCACTAGCTGAGGAACCAGAAGCAGCAGCGGCAGCAGTAGTAGCTCAACCTCCACCACCACCACTACCTTCACTGCCATCACCGACATTTCTCCTCTGCTCCTCTCCAGAACCCTCCCCGCCCCCCTCGCCATCCGATCGCGCTCGCTTGCCTCGGCTACCTGGCCAAACCCAACCGAACCCCTCTCAGCTTTGCCCCACCATCGCTGTCGGCGGCGGCGATCAACCCCTAGCCCGCTCGACCTACCACCCCCGCCGCTAGCATCCACTGCGCATGTCACAGTGTCGTACCCGCCGTTACACGCACCCCCAACGCCAGAACGCCTACCGAAGGGCACTCTTTCCTTCTCAACCTTCTACCGCCAGTTCAAAAATAGGCCGACCCATTTTCCCCCTTGCTTCAGTTTTTCCACAATTTCAGGCCAAAGAAATTTTACGAGGAATTTCAACTTCTGAGACTTTAAGCATATGTAACCGTGTTCGCGGCATGAGAGTTGCCGAGGAAAGCTTTTTTTACCAAATTCCCGCGTCACGCACTTACAGTAATTACAGCGTGACCGTTTAAACGAATTAGTCTGGAAAAACGTATGCCTGGCATTGCGCGCAAAGTTTCCCATTCCTCTTGCCAGCGGAACAGCGATAAAAAGTAGCTGAATCGCGTCATCTTTTTACCGGTTCGCAGCTAATAACCCGTTCAATTGCACTCGGATCGCATGTATATCGCCTATACGTAGCCAGGAGAAGATCGTACGATAAGAGAGGAGTCAAAAGAAAAATGGCGAAGGGTAAGAGGGGAAAAAGGACGATATCCCAAGAGGTGATGTATCGGTCCAACATTCGTCGGACGGCATATCGATCAAGCTGTAACAAGAAATACTATCCTGCAGTGTAGTTACGAGTGCCTGTACCTAGAATTGAGTTACCAACGATAAAGAGATAAAGAAGAGAGTAAAAAGTTAACATTGTTTTGGGGACCCTGCCACGTCTCATTCCGTTCACCTCGCCGTCCTGTCAGTCTCCACATATCCGCTTGTCTGCCAATAATATCCCTAATGCGCCGTCTGTGTCTTATTCCCCGACTTTGACAGCGCCGGCTACTCGCTCCCGTTTTTCCGACTGAATTACAGTTAACGTCTCGTGAGAAATTGTACTCGTCGAGGTATATGTGGGTCATCGTCAGAGGAATAAAATAAGAAAAAGAAAAGGTCGGTAATCCGTATCTCATAGGTGTGCCTTGAGGAGGAGGGCAGCGCGCTCAACCAGTGTCGACGTACGAGAAGGAGGACGGCGGATGTTGTTGACCGAGAGTGACTACGATCAAATCGTGACCCTGGTGACTCGGTGAACGATCATCCTCCGCCGCCGAGGAGGAGGTGGGCGAGGAGGAGGAGGAGGAGGAGGAGGTCATTGCGTGCCCGTATCTCTCGCTCGCTTCTCAAGAGGTCACCTGCATCTGATAGAGAGCATCGAGCATCCTCCGCGAAAAAATAGGCATGCAAAAGCAAGAGGAACTTGAGGGAAGAAGAGAATGAACTGAGAGGGATCGGGGGGCAGAGAAAGACGTAGAGAGGAAGGGTGGGGGGGAGGTGTGTGTGTGGGTGTGGATAAAGAAGGAAGGAGGAAGGCAGTGTACGCGTGAAGGAGAAACAGAGGGAGAGACAGAACACGCGGTAGCAGCCACCGCGTCGTATACCAACGCCACTCCATATTGATTTTCTGACGAGGGAGCAAGAGAGAGAAAGGCAGAGGAAGGCAGAGGAAGGGAGAGAAAGGGAGAGAAAGGGAGAGAAAGGGAGAGGAGAGTGAAAGGGCGGCGGTGGAGAGGAGAGAAAAGTGAAGAGAGACAGAGGTCGAGGTGAGAGGGCGAGAGGAGTAGGAAGGGGAGGAGGAGAGTGTACCAGCCGGTTTCTCGTCGTTAGCCACCGTGGGTAACCCCCGGAGGTTGAGTTCAAGTAAGATGGCGGCTGACGCGCGCCGACGGTCTAGGGAACGGTCTAGGGGACGGTCTAGGGGACGGTCTAGGGAAAAGCGGCCGGTACGTAAATAGGTTCGCGGACATTATGGAATGCTCGCGGCGGAGGGTAGCGGAAAAATGAGTTAACCTCTCCCGACGAAGGGAGAGTGCAACGTTCGCCGGCGCATTCCCTCCCTAAATAGTTTAGGAGGGTGACATTTTGGCCGATGGCCATGTAGCGGCTGGCCCGACTTCTTTCATTTAATCCTTGCCCAACTACGACCGTTCCGCGGCAATGCTCTCCGCTTTCAATTCTTAATGCATGCATACCCATTATCTCGAGTAAGCGCTAAAAAGTTGAGAATAAATTTCCCCTGTCCCTGTCATTTGCGCGTTACGCCGCGGAATATAGGGTGGCAGGTAATAATATGAGGCGCAAATTCGAGTATCGTATTATCGGCGAGACAGGGAAGAAGCGGATATCATCAGCAGGTAGCCTAGCGTTTCCTCTGTGTATACCTGTCTGCAGCGCCTGTTACAGGTTTCAGCGAGATAGCCGAGTATCGCGTTACCACGAGCGTCTCGTTCGTGTGAGATTTATCGCGGACGCGATCGTTTCATCTACGGAGTAGGTACGTGTGCCCGCAAACGGCTACTTCGCCCTTTTCAGCTAAGCGTTGCCGTCGCACGTGCCATTCTTGTACCTTCTATCGCTCTCGGATCGACACAGATTGTAGAGCTTGTCGAAATAACTGTTCGACGCTGACAGGCGACAGAGCGAAATCATTAAATATTCTTACAAGTGTTTCGTTTGCCGAGGGGGATGATGAGGTCGCGTCCCCTCGCTAACTTCGTACGGCACTGGGAATACATTGTCGTTTTCGGCGCTTGTTGGACGCCCTTCGCCTCCGACCGTAAAACTCCGTCGGAACTCGGCCGCGCTCGTTCATTGTCGTACGTGGCCCGTTTTTATCAGATATCCGCACAAATCGTGCAATTACTCATTTCACTTTATGCGGAATCCTTCCGAGCCGCTGCATCGATCATTTTTACCTCCACTCGCGACTCGCCCCTTGTTTGTCACACGAATATCGATATTTCCCCTTGTCGATGATGACTCGCGGTCGTTGGCCTTCCCGAGAACACCCGCAAATACTACCTAAGCATTGTAGTGCCGCAGACACAGAGATTTAATAACATTAAGTTCTCTCTCTCTCTCTTTCTCTCTCACTCTCTCTCCCTCCTCCCCTGAAACCTAATAGTATTGTTATGCCGAGCCAATCCCGGTGAATGAAAATACTTGAGAGTAGTTTGGCGAGATTACCGCGGCCAAGGACGAAGCATTGTTGCGTTTCGCGGGATATTCAATACGTTTAAGAGTCAAAGTTGGATGGCGGAACTTATTTTTGAACTCGCGGTCAAGGAGGAGCCTCGGCAAGAATAAGGGAAGCGCAGATAAAGTTTCGCGCACGATACCGTCATTGTTGGTTCTGGGCGGAATTTCCTGACGAAAAGTTTCGGTTAAGTAATAAGTGAGAGGCGGGTAGCGTGAGAACGGGGCCCGTAGAGTTAGAGGTCTGCGTGATCGAGCGACGACACCGTTAACGTTTCACACTGTCGGCAAAGCGCACTTACTCAAACGACGAAACTAACTCGGCTCGTTAGAGCTCATCACGGCGCTGTCCATATCCGGCGCGCGACCGGCGACCCCGCTTTTATTTTATTTCTCCCCAAGTAACGTCCAACGTTGCGTCGGGAGCGAATGGCCTGCGGGCGACCTGAAACGGGAGCGATTTCGACACAATTTCGCCAAATGCCCCTACTCCCCGCCCGCACCCTTCTCCTAGAACTAATCCATCCGCGAAATCATCTTATTAGCGCTCTTTCCAAAAAGCTGCGTTTTAAAGAGCAAAGTATTGGAAAAAAACATAGCGCCAGCTCCCTCCCCTTCCGGAGGAGCAGAGCCAGACGAAGTATAGGAAAGTTCGAGCTCGAGAGAAAGATCAAATTGAAAAGTTCTCAGTCGTGCTCTTACGGCCGACGGTTCAGCGGCAACTTCGGGCGAACTCGCCGGTCGGCGAACTTTCTGTCTAGGATAATCTGTACGGCTACATTACGTTAGTCGAGCAACGAAACACGTATCCTGTCCGCCCGTCTGCCTGACTGACATCAATCCCCCGCGTCGCTTCGACGGACTCTCGCCTCACCACTTTCGGCAGTCAACTTCTTCTCTCCGGACGGGAACACGAGCCATCCGATGAAGTGCTAGAGGATAATGCGTTCTGAATTAACTGGGGAAAGAAAAAGCCCTCTATCCCATACCTCGATAGAGACTAGTTTGCTGCGGGGGTGGAAGGGGGTTAGTAGAGGGATGAGAAGACGACGGGAGTCCTTCATCGTGTCGATTTATTCTCACCGCGAGCCCTCGGACGGTCATCCGTCAATTACGTCGCTTCTGGTAATGGAAGCCAATAAGAGGAAATGAGTCGAAGAAGGCAGGAAGGCTCTATTTGGCGAGATCTCTCGCACGGTATCGGCGCGCGAACGAGGATATATGGATGGCATGGGACAGGCCGCGTGTCCGAGAGTTGTTCGCTTAACAAACGCGTATATCCCAGCCTCGTTTCGCGCAACATGTCCGACTCGCGTTCACCGTACATTTTCGCTTCGGCAAAGTTACGCATTGCCGTTAACGAGCGGATCCGACTGGCTCGCATCGTACGCCGCGCTTGGCAAAAGGGGGGGGGGGGGTATGGCAATGCGATAGGTGCGGCCGTGCAGCGTTCATATTTCAAACGCAGATCTAAGAATGTCTGGATGGGAAAAGTTTTAATTGAAGCGTTAGCTAAACACACGGCCGCGCGCTCCTCGCTTTGTCTCTTGATTTACAAGGGTGTCGGCTTTTGCTTTCATCAGCGACGGTGTTGGTACGGCGAAGTTTACGGCTCCTTTCATAGTTTGATTATAATTCCCTCAGTCGGGGGATATCGTTTAGCGGATCGTACGCGACAGTCGGGAGAGGAGTGTTTCCTTGCGGATTCCTCTGATTTTTCTCGAGAACCGCCGCTTTGCCATTACCTGCTGCCTGCCTGCCTGCCTGCCTGCCTGCTGTGGCATCATTTTGGCAGCGCCGCTCGCAATGGCACAGATTGCGCTACACACATTAGCTGTCTCATTCGCAACAGTTATGTGTACTGGTTCCCTCGGTTTGCAGTGCGGGAAAGCTCGTTAAGCAATCCGTGTAGCCGTGCACATGCGTACCTGTACGGATCGTTACCGGAATTAAAGAGTTACGTACGTTCTTTCTTTTCCGAAAACTCTTACTTGTCGACAATTTTTGCTGGAGCTGCTCGGCCGTAATTATTGAAAATGGTTAATGGCGGGATGTAGCAGTAGCGAACGTATTGGAACTGTTAAGAGACGAAATTATCGGCAGGGTCGTATGTAATTAGGATGTACGAGGTTATCCAATGAAAATTCTATCGGTGTTCAATGGCGGTGGTTAGGCTTAGAGCAACGACAATTGGGGTGAGAGAAAGCGAATTGCGGTTTCGGGCAAGGTCTCGGGGAAGGTTCCGGGGAAGGTTTCGGGCAACGTTTCAGGCATCGTTTCTGGCGACGGTTCCTAATAGCGCAGCGACGGTGCATCACAGTGTGAAAAGACAAGAGAATCAGATAGTAGGTTAAAAGGGGCAGACGCCCAGAAAGGATAGGAAAACGAGGGAGAGCCAGCCGGTAGCAGGTGCATGGCCCTGTCAACTCGGCAACTTTCAGTAATTAAAACGCGCTCTACACACAGACAGAGCTCGTCCATGTTATGCCTCACATATATGTATATATCTGCCCGAATCTCACGCTACCTAGAGATAACGGGCCAGTAGTTGAAATTGACGTTTAATTGGGCCAGTTGTAATGACAATGGGGAGGAAATGATTTTTTTGGCTACCGTCCACTGTTCAAGGTAACTTTTGTGTTTCACACGATTCGCTGACAAGGTTCCTTCGAGGGTCAACCTGTTACGAACGATTTCACTGTGACAGGAATATTTTGAGAGTTATAGTTTGAGCATGCCGTTTACTTGGCCTGAGTGAGCACTCTCGTGTCAACGCGAAGTATGTATATGGGTGGAGGGTTGTAGGAAGCGCGTTAGGAAGAAAAAGTGCATTTTGCCGGTGACGATGGCTCGACGATCGCTCGACGATATCGCGAATGATATAAATTTCATGGTTGACAGTGGGAGACTGATGTATATCGGTGGAAACTATCTGGCACGACGTCGAGTCCTACTGACTGGCCAATGTCGGCTCAGCGGCGTTAAATCGGGCAAGAGAGGAAACGTCGTTGACACGATTCGACCTTCTCACGTGCCGGGCCGCGCATAAAAATCACATTTATATCGAGAGGATAATATAGGGACGTGTTGGGATCGTTTCGATATATCGTCAGTCAGGGATCGAATATTGATGCCTATAACCATTCGCAGCGACCGGGATCAAAGAATTATGCGACGAGCGTAACCGAGGCAGAGGTCTCCAGAAAAATATGCAGTAAATTTTATGCGCTGCGTTGGAGGTAGCGGGAGTGGGAATGGGCTGAGAAATTAGTATCTGTTTCCACAGTAAACGCCTGGGTTCGTGTTATCTGAAGGTACAAGATACCACTTTAACAGGCGCGGCACACCTTCGGGTAAGGTTTTGTTAACTCAGTGGGTCCACGTAGAATGCCTAGGATTCACGGATTCCCTTTTTCGTCTCTCTCTTGTCCCGGAATCACTACCTCGCGCGTACAGCGTCAAAACGTTGGAAAATTCTGTCCCATTTGTCAGCCTCTGTGTATCGCAGTAAATTTAGGTTACAGCGGATGGTACTGGCAAAGTTCAATTAATTCAGTTGTGTTAACGGCCGATATGGAACCGGTGGAATTTCATTTTTGGCCCGAATGCGCTGGGAAACAATGAGAAGGTCGAGGACCGGCTCGGGCTACCTCCAGCTACCTCGAACGGAGCCGACGCAAAATATTCCCCTGCCGCGGAAATGAAATCAGTCAGTTAATGTTTGACGCGAATCTACATCCTATTGTCGGGGCAGACTTGCCCGAAATGAAGTCGCCCATTTAATAATCGCTCGTCGCGCCTTCGGAAAGCTCGCGCAAAAAAGACTCCACGAAAGGAGGGCTAAGTGTAGCGGAAGAATGAATCTAGAGGCGATGTAAAAGCGGAACGAATTACAGCCATAAAGCCGTCGTGGAACCTTTATCATAATTAATCACCGGAGCTGGCCAGGAAAAGCTCCCGCGGGAGGAGGACATTTTTCAAAATATAAATGCGCCTCGCGAAGTAAAGACGGAAGTGGAACAGCGGTTCCTGGATATCTTAGTTTCACCCTCGACGAGTCCTGCCCGTGAGATCGGTTAGACCCTCATGCGAATTCCATACGGTTCGCGAGATCGTTGAAACTTGCCCAACGTGAGTGGCCTGGAGAATGGCCGGGTCGTCTACGTGACACATGCAGATTTCAAATATTTCCCCTGGACACGCACGTCCAAAATTGGGCTTGGCACATGCTCGGTGTAACGAGAACACCGATTACATCAAGCATCGGTGAGAGAGAGAGACAAAGAGAGAGGCAGATAGTAGTCTACTCCGCAACCCTCCAGCCTAACTAAGAAACTTTGCCGCAAGATATATTAAACTTGCTTAAATTTCTTTCATCAATTTAGCGATACCATTCTATCATAAATTATTCAATATAATCAAAAGCTCGGTTGGGACCGGCCCGAGACATTCGGTTCGAAAAGTTCTTTGAAAATCGTCCAAGAAAGTTATCTTCGACTCGGCAGAGTGGTATATTTCTGTTATAGAAAATTACGTGAGACGATTGTATCGAAAGATAGGTCACTCCTAATGAAAGAATGTAAGAGATGTGAGTGTATCGAATAAGATGGTTAGACACGGCCATTGATTCGATGGCTGTCGTTTGAATCTACCATTTCGTCCTTTGGCGGAAGAAAGAAGGCAGCCTCCTTGGACGATCGGAGGAAGAACATCTAGCTCGGAAGTTAAAGTGTGGCAGTTCCGTGGTCATGAGCAAACAAAATTTGAATACGAAGAGCGGGACGCGGCGAATCGGTGAGGCAGCGGCACATAGGCTTCGTCCCAGATTTGGAAGAGAAAGAAGAGCGGTCGGGGGATGTGGAGAAAAAGAGAGAAGTTGGAAGGGCGTGGAGGTGGAGGTGGGAGGTGGGTCGGTCGCGGAGAACGGAAGGGAAGACCTCTGCTCAAGTCGAGCTCGTGGAAAGGCGGAAGGCGCAGTGCTGTATACCATACAATTACGTTCGGGCACTACCACAGGCTCACGATACTAGTACCGTCGAGGACATCGAATAAATTAGGGAAGGGGATAAATTAACTGTCCATAAAATGAAGAGGGGTAGATAAAAGGAGAGTCCTTTTAGGAATAATCTTTGCCGCGTATATATCGAGTCGCGAGTCGGGTCGTTCACTGGCTTGCGAAGAATTCGTATGGCAAATGGAATTCGCCGTCAAGGGACCATTTGATCTCATCGAATTGAGAGTTAATCTGGCAGCGAGTTATTAGGGAAATAAGGACACGTTGCCAAATGAATGGCGCGAATAAAAGATGAATCGATGAATCGAACCGGTCGAGTGCTTGCCGGATAAATTGGCAGGGAAAGTACAGGGGGGGCCGAGATCGGATCGAATTGAATGATACAGCCCTCATTTAATTGTCGAGTTTACTCCTGGAAGCGGATTGTTTCGAGTTCGCTAGTGGAGCTAAGTGGTTGCGACGTCTCGACCCCTTCGTCTTAATCAAGTAATAACTCGATTAAGCGAGAAACCAGCTAACGGGACGATCCTCGTTAGCGACTGCCAGCGTAGACTGTTGTCCATGCCTATCCGCCCACCTTCCGCTTCTTCTTCACAGCTATTTCTCTCCCTCGGTGGCACGCTTATCCACCTAACTGTCTCTGCATGCACCCTGCACTCTCCTACGGAGGCATTTCGAGGGGTCGAGGTCAATTGGTAATATCAAACCATTGTAAGTCGACACACTCTGAGAGAAGCGAGAAAGTTCTATCAGCGAAGAATGAAGAAAAATATCGGGTTGCTTTTTGTCCTGAAGCACGACGAGCACCTCTGACGACGCACCTTTGGCGACGCACCGAATATCTTGGCAATTGAGAAGAAAGGCGGTAGAGCGTTGAGTGTTTGGTGCTACCTGCCGCTCGAGCAATTTCTGCCTAACCTCGGCAAGATTTATTTAGTACGGCGGCGGAGCAACATTTTTACACGGCAGAACGCTACCGCCGCCCTTGCGTTAGGAGTTAGAGAAAGTCACAATTCACCGCGCAGCACAAACGGAAGAAGTGGAATATACGGCAAACAGGAGGGGGAAAAAAAAAGAATTCTGTTTGAACTATGTTCCGCGCAGCGTAACCCGGCAACTACACTGCAGTCGACCGCCATCACACTTTATATAACTTTAACGTTCTAACGAGTCTGCCAGCGCAGACCGCACAAAAGATAATATCCTGACTGGAGGCCTGCTTGAAAAGCTTAACATTCCCAGATAGAACGAGATTTCCTATTTCGCATTCCTTTTTAATCCGGTCCAGAAAGCGGTGCTGCGCTTGATACATGTTAACCGATTGACCGAATTGTGCACGTTAGCTTGCAGCCTAGTTACGTTCGATGTGAGAATCCGTCATGGAGAAAATTCCGGTTATTCTTATATTCCAGCTCAGCGAAGGTGGATTTTATGGTAGAAGCTTGGATTGTCTGTGGGCAATAAGTGAACGAACGTCGCAGCTTGAAGAGATCCACGATTCCCAATAGCGCATAACGTAAGTCTTATTTTAGTACATCCGTTTCATTGGAAAATGATCGGCTTCGCACATGAATATGCGAGATACCTCGGCATGTCGGTCCCATTGGTCGTTGATCTAGGAAGTACCGTCCGATAGACGTCCGTCTAATTCTCAATGACACCGATGCATGCGAGCAGGCCCTCCGTTGAATCGCTCTCACCGATTGCGTGCCAATCAGGTAGATCTCCTGGCAAGCCGGACAACTCTGATTTTATCGGCGAAGACCGAGTCGGATTCGTACACTTGCCCACCGGATATCGCACTTATCGTTTATTACCGAACCGTTGCACTATCAAGCTCGCATTATACATATTCGTGTCCGAATAATAGTTCCAGGTTAAAACCATTAAGATTATGCATCATCCTATTCATAGTACGTAAGGTGGGAGACGGTCTTTGGTTACTTGTAGCGATGCATCGCGTTATTCCGTGTTACTTGCATTAGTCATGGTAGGTTACTGCTATTTATAACCCTGCTAATGCGTATCATGTGATAGATCTACGAGCTCGGCGGTTTCCGATCGTATCGATCATATTGTTGACGTATGGAAAGAGTTACATAGTAGCGAACAAAATCTGAAAAATCACCAAGGCGTAATAGAACACGTACGTACGATGTCGATGGAATTACCCTGATATGAAATCCGTCGAATTTGCGGCCATTATTTTCCCTTAACCATATACTAGCCGCGGGTCGACCTATAGATACATTAAACGAGAACAAGACGGATGTCGTGAGACGTACAATTTCTCGCTTGGCCTGCGATTGAAGTGTGGTTCGGCCATCAGGAAAATCTGAAAGGGGGTATTTCTAAAGAGAAGGAGTCTGTTGTTTGATGCACGCCAGCTAGATATTCGGGACACTAGGACCTACAGCGGAAAGCACTTAAAAGCGTTTGACACCGGAGTTGTCTCCTACGGATGTAGAGGCACATGCTGGAAGGAGGAGGCCTGCAAATATAACCGAACGTCGAGGGAGCGGACGCGATCGCTCGAGAGAAATGGAGAAACGGGGAAAGCGGCGAAGTGTCTGCATCGTGAGTATGGAAGGAAAGTAAGGAGAAAAGAATGTGTCGCAGAAGTAGGAAAGACGTTGGGCAGGCGAGGGGGAAAAAACATGCACTCGGAAACATGCCTGCAGGAAACTGTCATCGCCCCTCTTAACCCGAAAACCATTTCATTGCCCCATTCTCCGAGAAGTGTGCCTCCATTGTCGCGACAGTCTATCTTATACAAATTAATTTCGTAATCATGACATATATCGAAGTCGAAGTCTCTTAACAAAGCTTAAAGTCACGGACGTGCCGGTAGATGAAATACTTTTGCCAAATAGTGGAATAAAGGCCGTTTTTCGTCGAGTTTTCGCACTCTTTTGGCTATGTCTTCTATTATATTAGACTTAGAAACCTCGAGTTGCGATTTTTGGGTGTATTTATAACCGTGCTGTGTGATGTATGAAGGACAGGCAGATAAACGAGACATTTTTCCATCACGGTCGTGAAAACCACGTTTTTGGCCTCTTTTTGGTGGTTTTTTGGCCATATCTCAGAAACTATTGCACTTAGAAGACTCGGGTTGCGATTTTTCGAAAGCCGGTTGATTCTCCTGTCACTCTACATGGTATCAGCCCGATTAGAGAAAGCAAAGTATAGCGCATGTGCTAAAATGTCCAATTTTTGACTTTTTTTGACAGTTTTTTGGCCATTTCTCGGAAAATATTACACTTAGAAGGCTCGGATTGCGATTTTTGCAATCCTCATTCGATCCTCTTTCACCACGCATAACCATAAGTCGATCGGAAGACTTTTGTTTTTTCGCCATTTTCGCCACCCCCTTTTTCGATGGTAACTCCGAAACTAAAGCGAATTTCGACCAACGGGAAACGACTCTCTGAGTTATTTTCGACCCCCTAACAGGTAGCAAAAGGGCAATTCGATCCGCCGACCTTCGGTTTTTCGCAAAAATGAGATGGTCATCGACCCCTTAAAAAATTCGCGATTTTTTAAATCGCCTGTAACTTTTGAACGGGCGATCAGAACCTATGATAATTATACAGTTTCTTGAAGCTCTTGACGCGTACTTTAAGATAGGATTATCAGCGAAAGTCGATCTTTAAAAAAATTTTTTTTCACCTCCGAAAAATGGCTGGTTCTTCGAAACTATTGAGAATTCAGAACTTTGCTTGCGACCAACTTTCAGGGCGAGTTAAAATCTATGGGATAGGGTACTTATAAATCGATTTTAAGACCAAAAATGTTTTCGCGATTTTCGACGATATTTAAAGTCCTATCACCTTTCAATAGGTCCAAATAGTCCCAAAGTACCCTCCATTGGTCGCTCAGTCCCATAGCAGAAGGATACGGTAGTCAAATGTACTTAAAATATGGCCTAACATACGCATTTGTGGCCTAAACCCCCCCAAAAGGCGATAATCATCATCTATTGTGACATATAATCATGTAAAACAATGTAAACTAACGTAAAATAACGAAAAAGAATCAAGAAAATCAGGTTCAAGATCGATAAGGTGGTAAAACATACTCCAAATTGGTCAACACGCATCACGTACCACGCATATCGGGTCTATATATTATTTTGCTCCTCACAAGCATACAAATTCTACGCTAAATAACACCATAGCTCGCAAGGGAGGCTTCAAATCGTAATCATTTTTAGGGAAGAGCCATTCTTAATCAATTTTCGCCTTATAGTAATGATCATATCCCATACAAAATAGACACAAAAGATACATCATCAGAATAACGCAAAGGGAAACGTATTAGCAATTATGTGACTATCAAAAATAACGTTTGACGTAACAGTGGTCGTGACGATATCAAAGCGTCTATGTGCGCTAACCGTAAATCAATCTTACGAATTAATTAATTTGGACATTTAACGATAACTAGCAGTACCCTTTGTAGTAACAATTAGATTTATATCTCGTTAAAGGTGAAACAAGCGCAGCAACCCTTATCGAGGAGGGATGGAGTTCACGGGTGGACGAAGTTCCCCGCTGAAAATGTCGATTTCCCCCAGAAAGTTTGCGAAAGAAAATTGATGATGAAAACTCGTTTGATTAACTGAGGAAAGCGTAGCGGGTCGGTCCGGTAAAGTCCAATCTCAAGTTGATGGACGGATATTACTCAGATTATGACTATTAGCTGAAAAATATTTATACTTAAATAAGGGAAGTGAGATGGGAGGAAAAAAGGGGAGAGATGAAGGTGGAAAAAGTTTAGCCTGCGAAGAATGACGCAAATGCGGAGAGAAGAGAATTTGCATGTCCCGGTATCGTCTTGAAGCGAAAGAGCCGTTAGGAGATGGCGGAAAAGTTTGAAAATTCAGTAACGCCCACTTTAATCGTTACCCGCGAGAGAAGTTTCATTAATATTAATATAATGTGAGGCCCAGTGGCGAGAGAAAGGTTGTGGGAGGCGCGACGGTAAAAAGTGGCGCCGCCGAGTGAAATAATAGGCGGAAGGACAAAAGGAGAGAAGACGTTCGGTCCCTCTGTTAGCTCTGTCGACGGAAGAAGTCGCGGGCTAAGTTACTAAAAATATAGACATCGTCGAGAATTAGTCTGCCAGACGCATGCCTCGCACAAAAATCATTAATTAAGCGGGTGGCAAATTCATGGAACAAGTGTAAATCCACCCTACCATAAATTCTGCCTGACCTCATAAATCATATCGAGCTATTTGGCACGATTTTCTTTTCTTTTCGTGTCAAACGACTGTACCAAACTTTTCCCCCTCCTAGATAGAATGTTAATAGTATCTAATGAGACGCTATTAAATCTGTCACCCGAGCGCGTACAAATATACTCGACATTTGATTGCAACTGGAAGTATGCACGGATTAATTAATTCATGGGCGAAAAATTGACAGAAGGGAGATCGACATGTCTAACCCTACTCGAGAAATATATCGCTTAGGAGGGATAAAATCGATACTATGCTCGGGTTTTACAGAATCGTTCGAGATGTACAATTTTCGTGTGCCAGAGTACAAGGCCCTGATTCAATTCTGGGGATTTGGCGCCTCCCAACACTGTCGAAAGATTTGCATAAAGTAGAAGCCAGATAGAATCGAGTTCCGAACTCGTTTAGGCCGCCAAAACGGTTTGCCGTTCCCGGATGTGGCTAGAAACTATCAAACTATACGCACCTTGCCGCTGGCTTTGGGAATGGCCGCGCGCTCAAAAAGTTACATCAAAGAGAATAAGTTTCGCGTTACAGGAATTCGAAAACTTAACTCCTCTCGAAGTATTCGCGATGGATTACGGTTAACTTTGCCTGCAGTGCAACGTAATCGCATGCAAAGCGTGAAAAATCTGTCGAATGAATGGACCCTCGGAACATTTCGGTCGACCGTAGCCGGTTCCTTGGCTCGACATTTTGCGGTCCACGTTACGATCTACACTTTCGGTTAACCCAGCCTCGCAAAATTGCGACATAACTTATGAGCGGCTCGCTAATTCAACGTCACGCGAGCTCGGCCGAGAGAAGTAATATCCGGTATATTGTTTTCTCGGGAGAGCAATGTTCTACGGCCAGAAGTAATTCCATTAATTAACGCCTGTCTATTCCCCGCATCAAAGATTTTCAATCTAAACGTCAGGAACGAAAGAAACTCGATAGAATAAGATGCAACCCGAACGTATCCGACTTCTAAATATAAATCAGACAGACGGGTTTGAGGGAAACCGTTGCCACAACGCGCTCATAAATAATTGCTTTCCGAGTAATCTGCCAGAAGGGATAGTGATGATTCTACTTCAAGGCACCGGGAAATTGAGAACGTCTTTGTTCCGTGATTACGTTCATCGTCTACTGTGTCACGAAATTCAAGATAATCGGATCGCGTACAACCCTTTGTCTTTAGACACATCTCTGTCATGCAGCTGCATGTACTTGATCCTTCAACCATGTGTTCGCCAATGCGTCTCGCACTCTTCACTGCCTCAAGGCCTCACGCCAAATTTGTATTTAACATGTGGATATTAGCATGGGATCAAAGTCATTGGAGGTTCCTGCACTGGAATAGGCTAGCTCGGTAGCCGGATGGCTTTGGACGATATAGATCAGTTCCCTGATGGCGCCTCGATACTAATCGAACAAGAATAACTTCTTCTCTTCCCTCTTACCAGATACCATCAACTATTCAGGACTAATTTCAAGAGAGACGAAGAGAGAGCGTCAGAAGGGGAGACAGAGAAGGAGGGAGGGGGGAAGACAGGAAGAGTCCATTCCAGTATTCATTAGCTATAAGAACGGAAGTATGCGGAGCGTAAGCCCGCGTATCCGTTTATTGTGCGACAAGGCTAAAACTATTGGTTCCCGATGCGATCCAACCCCTCCTGCTTTTCGATCCCGATCTCGGCCCACTTGGGATGGGGAAGCGAGAGGAAAGGATGCCGGGATCCTATGGGAGGGAGGAGAATTAGGAGCGGGGGCGGTGGCGGGGATTACTGAAGAAGGAAGGAAAGCCTCGACGATGAAAATCACTCGCATATATCTGCCTGCTAGCAGATCCGTCTCTCTGGGCAAACGTTCATCCTCACGAATCTCGAACGAGCTCGCCAAGTCTCGCTGTCACTCTTTTAAGCTGCCCTCTCATATAACCTCTTTACAGCTTTCCACGCCGCTCCTTCCTACTCCCGGCATAATCCTTTTTCATCCTTTTACATTCGCCGGGCCTCTCGCAAAATCAACTTTGAACAATCTACTCGCTTTTACGCCATTTCAGAATTTAAACCGACAAGCGGGCTAGACCCACTTGAGCAACTGACAAATTTCTCCTGATTAATAAGAGTGTAATGTAGATAGGTTTATGAATACGGCATAAAAGGCTGTTTTTTATGATATCGCGCGCGAGGTGCTCGGGTGAATTTCTCATGAGATCTGTCTTATGGCCGAGACTTGAGAAAAGAAAGGAGATAGGCAGTGGCCGCTGGTAATCGTCCGATACAATAGCCTTCCTTCTCTTTTTTCATTTCCCTCATATCCCTCTCTCTCTAGTCCCTTGCACATTTGCACTTTTCCACTCGCTCCCTTCTCGGTCAGAGAAGTGGAGCATGAACATTCCGAGCCATCGAGTGTATTTACGAGTTCGTGTACTTGCAAATGCCGGAAAAATGCTTGCTCTGTCCCCGCTATCCGCCAAGTCATTGTCAACGAGCAAACGAAGGAAGGAACGAACGAGCGAACGAATGAACGAGGTCGAGAATTGGAACGGGAAAGAATATCACACAGTTTGTCAGAGGGTGCATCTTACTATCCATCTCCGGAGACCATTTTCATCGGTCGACGGTCTGGCCCCGACGGACGCGTTTATGAATATAAAGCAGGGTAGAAACGTGACAAATTTGGCGGGCAAATGGGGTGAGCAATGCGAAGAGATCGATTGCTCACGATTGATGAAATAAAAATTAATGAGACGTAAGGTTCGAAAAGTGTCGAGCGGAAAATGGGTATCGCAAGAGCCATACTCGTTGATAATAGAATGAAGCGTTGCGGTTCCACGCGCTGAGGTCTGTTTCCGGCCATTTGTATCACGAATTTACGAGCCGATGTACAATTACATCAATCCGAGTGTATGTACCTACGTGTGATGCGAGAGTAATGAGACCTCGATCAAATTGCAGCAGGAGCCGAACGCGGATCGGCGCGATTTGTCGAATGGAACATACGATTAACGATTTTCGAAACCACTGATTTTCGAAGCCCGAGCATGCTCTCCCGGCAGCTGCGGCCGTTCCGACAGCCTACCGATCGATCAAATAAAGTGTTTTTGCTCCGACCCTATTCCAATTACCGCGCACCAGTAACGGTCAACGAAAGCAAATTCTCTAATGAAAGTAATGCATTTCTGGCGGATTGTACGAAAGAAGAAGCATCTACCTATTACCGTACACCGTCAGTATTTTAATATAATAAGGAGGGCCAAGCCAATTCTGAAGGATCATCGAGGGTCTGCCTAAAGCCAAACTGAATGTCGTTGTCGTTCGACCACTTTCCGATCGACGAGCTGAATAATTTTCTTCCGATATCATGGGATCTTCGAGAACGAACGATCGCTCATGCAAAAACAAATCCTTTGATCGCTAGGTTGACGCGAGCAGAAAATTCGAGCTGATCCTATTAGTGCCGTTGAAAGAGCCTTTTCAACGAAAATATGTATGCGAAAACTATTGGATAGTTATACCTCTCGCACACGTCTTTCGCTCCATGTTTGACCATACGGATAAAAATTAGTTTCGAGTATAGAAGCGTATCGGTTCAAAATGAAACATATGAAATTGTAATATGCCATATTGCTGGGGCAAACACTGGGATAACCAATTCTAATCTTCGGATATCATTAACAATAGGAGAACATATTGTTCACAGAATGTTTCGGGAAATGAGGTAGAAAGTATGACGCATCGGTTATCCTTGCGACGAACATATCGGGAGAGTTATTTACACTCGCCGTTTGATCGATGGAACTTATCAGACGACAAATACGATCGGGTGCCACCAATTTTCATCCTACAAACGCGAGGACCGCACTGGCGTGATTTCTCAATCATACCACCAATCAAACGACTAATGTTATCGCTACGAATGAACAAGCCCGCTCGCTCGACAACGAAATAGCGCGATGGAAGAGCTAACGTGTCCCGGCTAACAACCAGGAAGTGTCGAAACTGCGAAATCGTTTGAACAAATATTTTCGCTCTCCGCTTTGGGGGCGGCCGATCGACGTAGGTGTACCGGAGTCATATAATCAGGGTACGGTCCAATTCGAAGCAATGAATTAACGTAATGAATAGCGATGATCAGTCTCGCGCGACCGCGTTCGACGGACGGCGAAATTGATGCGATTCAATCTCCGGACAATTTACCCTCATTCGGCGCCAATTTCTAAAACCGCGGTGACATTCATCCTGTCCTCGGGAATACCGTACGAGTTGAACGTTAGATGACTCGCACTGCCAATATCGACGATCCCGTTTCGATCAACTCCGCAAGACTAGACGACTATTGTTCGAAAGAAGCTAACGATTCGATTGACTCTGGCCACCGTATATTGACCGTCACGCCTGATATTCGACGAGTTCGTGGAGAAAATAAACATGATAGCGGTCAGTGGGATAGGTAGTTCGATTCAGCGTAAAGAATAGAGGAGTAAGTAGGAAGTGAGGTAAAGCGTCGATGTCGCGCGGCAATAATCATTATCGGCGGACGATCGAATCTTCCGGACAAGCTTCTCTATATGTGTAAGTATGTGCGATCGTACGTTTGACCGATAAGATCCGGTGCGAGCCGGGGAAGACAAAAGAACGGCGAAAGGGAAATTGCGAAAGTTCGCTCTTTGCCACTTCCTTCAGCTCGGATTGGTGGAAAAGTTTTTCCAGCTGACAAATCCATAGTCCGAGAGCTGGCTACATGGTTAGCAACATACCTCGGTGCAAGCAAAATTTTACATGGAACAGGTTCGATTGTTGCCGGCAAAGCGATAGCCCGATTGTCAGAAGGCGCGCTGGAAGCAGTATGCGTGGGCGGGCGATTAAACGTGTAAATTTCCCGACAAAAAAAAACTGTCGATGTGCAAGGCTGAAAATTTGCACAGGTGTTGAAGAGCATTAGGAAAAACAGGGAAAAAAATTTCAGAAGCGCAAGAGGAAGATAAAGGGTTGTCAGAAGCTGCCAAAGTTGCGAAAAATTTCGGAAAATTTACATTAAAGGAAAACTTCTGACAATTTGCAATTGTATTGTTTACCTATAGAATAGAGTACTTGCAAATTGTCAGAAGCCAAAGTGGAAGAGATAATGAGAAATTCGAGGGCAAAGTGCAGGAGCGTCTTCTCGCGCGCGGCGCGGCGCGCAGCGGACCGATGGCTTTTCTCTTGATTTTCATACCGTACATATTTCAGTGCACTTCTGACAATTAATATGAATATTTATAGAGGATTAAAGATACTATTGTTCAAATGTCAGAAGTCAATTAAGAAGACACATACATTTTTATGAGAAATAAAAAAATTATTTTTATTTGCAATAAAGTAAATTTAGAAATGTTCATGACAAAGTGTCCCAATATGATAGCGCTGCAGATGAAAAAGAAGAAACTGAACAGGATATTGCATACGAAATCGACTAATCATTTCTTTATTGCAAATAAAGATCATTTTTTTATTTCTCATAAAAATTTTCTGATATTTGAACAATAGTATCTTTAATCCTCTATAAATATTCATATTAATTGTCAGAAGTGCACTGAAATATGTACGGTATGTAAGTCAAGAGAAAAGCGATCGGTCCGATGCGCGCCACGCCGCGCGCGTAAAGACGCCCTTGCACTTTGACCTCGAATTTCTCATTATCTCTTCCACTTTGGCTTCTGACAATTTGCAAGTACTCTATTCTATAGGTAAACAATACAAATGTAAATTGTCAGAAGTTTTCCTTGATATGTAAATTTTCCGAGATTTTTCGCAACTTTGGCATCTTCTGACAACCCTTTAACATCCACTTACGCTTCTGACATTTTTTCCCCTGCTTTTCCTAATGCTCTTCAACATCTGTGCAAATTTTCAGCCTTGCACATTGACAGTTTTTTTTTCGGGAAATTTACACGTTTAATCGCCCGCCCACGCATTTAGCTTCCAGCGCGCCTTCTGACAATCGGGCTGTCGCTTTGCCGGCAACAATCGAACCTGTTCCATGTAAAATTTTGCTTGCACCGAGGTGTGTTGCTAACCATGTAGCCAGCTCTCCGTCTACAATGGATGTAATAAGAATGAGTTCGGGTTGGATAAATGAGACGCGGAAAGGTGCGCATGGAAATGTTGTCCTTGCGAGTACATTGATATCTCCATAAGTTGGGGAGCGTGTCAGATTGTGGAAGAGCCGAAGCACGAGTTCTGTCGCACTGAGTAGCAGTCACGCAAAGCATCCTCTTTCTCCCTTCAACCCGTATATCCCTTCTACCAATCTTTCCCTCTAGCAGACATAATATACCATACCAGCCACTCCGCTGGCACGATCATTTAGCCACTCATATCTCCCATGGGTCGATTTCCCGGTACCCATTAAACGTTCGACTTTAAATTGCTTCCTCTTGAAGGCACCAACATGCAAGCCACTGTCAATTACGAAATTGAACGACAACACCGCTGTTGTTCAGAAATGCAAAGAATCCCTACTTTGGATGAAAAACTCTGGCACGTTGAAAGCTCATCGGTTACGGCCGGTATGAAAATTTTATGAAAAGCAGCCAGAAATCCAATCCCTGGCGACAGTGTATCGATTTAATGGGTCGATTCTAAACATTATTGAACTAAAACGAAAATTACGCTTACGCAGAAAGCATTCGCTTCATCTCGTTCAGGGTAAGATTCCTAACGCGATCCCTGGGAATAGTAATATATCGAAAGAGTTCAATGACCGGCTTCTTCGAATACTACTGACAAGATTAAAATCTCGCTTCTATTTAGCAGTCTCCCCTGTGTTGTTCTGGATATCTATCGACTGATTCCCTTAGCTTTCTTTATCTCGCCGTTCTCCATGCTCAAAGGACTTTATTGCCAGCGAACGTTTCATTATCGTTATTATCGCTGCCGGCAATGTTAGCATGCAGCTCGCTTAGTTTTATACAATGGCCTGATGATATTCGAACGTCCGAATGAAAGTATGGATAATGTGTAGGGAGCTAAAGTATGAATTAAACATTACCGGTGTATAATGCAGATTTCATTGTGGTACCGGATAAGAAAAACAGAATGAACGGGAGGGAAAATAGGACGGGATCACGGCGAACAATGCCGGCACGGAAAGACAAAGTAACACGAATACTGTTTACGCTGTGTTCGTACCGAGCATTTGCTATTTGTGCCGAGGGTAAACCGAGAGTATGCTCGAACGATTTGACAACGATTTGGAATAGAGAATAGCGGACTAAACACGCGTTTTGTTAAAGTTCCCTCATGCGGTTTGCAACGGATAACAGTATGTTCTTTATGGCAGCACCTTATTTCTTTAACAAATAAAGGAGCAGATAGGATTATACCTGTGGACGAATGAAAATACATATAAACGTGTTAACGGTCGAAGAAAGTGCTGAAATAGATTTCAGTCGTAAAATACTTAATCCTACAGAAACGAACAGAGTTAGTAGGCTGGAAAGATATAAACGTTAGACAGATATACAGTACGCACTTACTCTAACGAGCGTTATTCAGTACTTATCAGCTAGAGCACGGACAGTTACGCATGACAAAACATTATTAATCTTAAGTGTGTAGGTATACCCAGTCAATACGTGGCGATAGGTAAGCGTACTGTACGAAATGATGAGATCTCGCTCGGTGCGCACGATCTATCGATCGGCGAAGCTTTATTTAAGGAAACGAGGTCGCGAGGATCCTCGCTCCCTTTACTCCTCTCGGCATCAAGTTCGATATAATATCGATGCATATGTATGGAGAGGTGAGCGAGTATTTTGAATTGAAAGGACGCGGACGATCGCGGCAGAGAGGGACGTGTCACGTCCATCCTATCACCTTTTCAAGACGGCCACTTAAACCTACCGTAGAAATGAAGCCGAACGCTATTGGCTGGCAAACGAGTTTGTTTGCAGCCCTAATAGCACGCCGCCAGGCCATCGTACTCCGGCCTGACCTGACCTGCGTCTTCGCACTCGCAATTAAAGGCAAAGCATCGTACGCTAAAAACGGACTCACCTGCAGTCAACGTTACGGCACGTCGGATTGTTACGGCAAGGGAAGATAACGAAAGAAATGGCTTTCTACTCACCTGGAACAGAAAGATTGACAATACGGTCAGCGAATACGGTCTTACAGCGTAAACGAATACATCGTCGTGGCGAAAGGAGTTTAGACGATGACTCATCTCGAAATGCGATTATCGCTACCGGCTTTCGCAACATATTTCACTGCCGTAAATTAATACCTGCGGACTCGCCGCGCTTTTACTTCTATTTACATCCCCTAATGGCTTTCCCCTATCTTTCATCGTAACAGCCGTTGTCTCTTTATATCGTTTAAGAGCCGAGAGTTGTATTTTATTCAGTGGAAATAAACGTGGAAATCTTTCGGGGCAGCATCCCCAACTTACCTCTAATTACGCCTAAAGTACGTGCGGCAAATTTACGCGTAGCACTGCCTAAAAACTATTCTGCGCCGCGGCAGAGGAGCTTGCGTTGGAAAAGATAAAGCTGCATTTTATGGTTAATGAAGCGACTCTAACCATCCGGAAGAGCATTCCGTTTTCCCAGTAGCGTTCCCAAAGCGAAGGTGGAGAGCCGCGAATGGTAAAAGGGATGATATTCATCGGTGGATGAGAGTGAAATGACGCGTCGCGGAATTCGAGCGTCAGCAAGAAAAATATAAGACGTAGACCGAGGTCGAGAATGGAACGTCATAAGGTAATCTCGACGTCTCCGTCGGAGGAAGGGTAAAACTCTAATAAAGGAACAATGCGGGGCAGTGGTTGGCCTTATATATCGCTGGCATACAATGAGAGGGGACATTGTCCTCGTCGCAATGACGGCGATGACGGGGGATCGGGGCTGTTATTATTATTTGCAATTAACCGCGTTTAGAGGCGCCGCTGTGCGTGCGAGAATGGTGCCGAGCAGGATAACTGAGCGTGCCAGTGAGCGAAAGAGAGATAGAGATAGAGATGGAGAGAGAGAGAGACAGCGACCGAATGCGAAACGAAGAGCGAATGCTAATGGGAGGGAGTGAGAGCGCCTTTTAATTATTCCGTTTGCCCTCATGAATAAATATGAGTCCTCGGTATGACGCTGAAAATGTACCAGCAGGAGCATGTGGCGTTCGCGAAATTTTCATGCCAAGGAAACAACGAGGATGGGACAGTCGTTGGACGCCGGGATAATCTTCGCGAACTAAATGAAGTACTTCGTCTCGCGAAACACGTAACACCCGGAACGCAACATCACCTCGCGCCATCTTACTAGCGAGCATTTAAGTTTAAAAGCATTCCATTCCAAGTTCAACTGTCCAATCGGGAAACACGTCATAATTATTATTCATTCCATTAAATAATCAGTTGCTATGTTCCCGTAAAGTTGTCGCAAAGCATTGTTGAAACGAAATGAATAAAATGGTAGAATATTAGCCGCATTCTGTGTTTGCAATCGGCAACCGGTGGAACAGGCGGAATGGTTTGGGGCGTACCATTCCCGGAAAGGTCCGTGAAATGAACGTTTGCTAATTAGTACGTGACCATCGAGTGCACGCACATCCACTTTTACGGGAACATATTAGGATGCAAACAGTTATCTAAGCGCAGTGACCGTTGCACTTGAGCGAGCATTTGGGTTTTAAATGATCAAACCAGGATAAATGCCTAATGTGCAAACTATCTTTGTACGGGCGGCATAATGTGTATTTTCTGCTCTCACACATTTGTTTTCTTGTCGCTTGTATAGAAACTAACGAAAGTTCAAGTGGAGATAATCCCCTTCAATACGTCAGTCCTTAAACTTGTCTAACTGACGACACGTTTCGAATTGCGAGGGCCATGCGTTTAATAAATCAAAGAAAAGTTTCCCCCAGTTGCTACGAATACCGAGGTTATTCTCGTTTTCCAATTGTTACAAGAAACTTTCTCCCCCAATACTGAGAATAATGCAGCTATGCAAAACAGACCAATTTATTTTTCTATTGTTATGTATACGAGATGGTATTGATTAATAAAATAAATGTCTCTCTGCGGAGTAAAAATATACCAATGTGTACAAGCTGTTAATTATATACGGCTAATACTGCAAAAAACATTTTAATCCTGTAGTACACTTATTTTAAGTCACGTAACTTGTTTTATATGTAGTTTTCAAATTCCAAGATTGCTGTTTTGAACAAAAAGCTGAGAAGATTGTGAATTACCTAGACAATAACCTTTACTATGGGATCATTATGTATGTAAATATAACAGCCATGTGTGTGTTGCTATGCTATTTTGCTGATTAACTAACAGTTTAACTTGAGTTCATGTTGCGTAGATCAGAAACTGCTGACCACTAAAGTTACGTTGTAACCCAAAAGAGCTCTATTTAGGTACCATGGTTTTCTAGATTTATGTAGAGCATGATCTACAAGTTACATACCGGCATCTGTATCTTGCAAAAGGGAGAGAACATTACAAATCAAACTTAGCTCCATTCACTTCACATTTCTACAATGCATTAGAAATCAGTGACAGGAGCCTAGTTTTCAATGAGCCAACGTTTGCTTTGAAACATTGGATGACAGGTATTGACATTATTGCTATACATATATATCATATAAACAGGTGCAATAACAATATTTCAAGAAACATGACAGGATATTGATGTATTGCCAAGTATAAAGGTAACCCGTTAATCAACACATAAATGTGACCATAAAATCGAACCATATTAATAAATAAATCAGATGTGATGCACAAATGTGGGATTTGTAAATGGAAATAGGGAATATCTCACCAAATAATGACGCTTTCTTATTTAGAGCAAAGTCGCCAGTATTGGGAGGGTTGAAAAGGCGGCAAATGACCAGCGAAAGGAAGCGATCAATAAACTTGATCAATATTGGGACGAAAGCGTTGACAGGCACCCAGAAACTGTCAAATTTCAGGCACCACATTGTGACGGGAAATTGGAGCACAAATTTGGATAACTGAGGAATCTTGGAATGATTTGAACTGAATTTAAAATTACGATTGATGAAGCACGTCTTAATGACCACCATGACGCCCCACAGTTATGAAGATTCGACGATTCAAAAACAAGATGGCGCTAGTTCCTGGAGTCTGGGTTCGAGACTTTGCCACTTTACACCAATGGCGCATAATTCAAATTTCTATATGGGAATAGTAAAGTGCTCTATTTGACTGTGACTTTATTAATGACGGAAGTCTAACATATAGAGCAGAGCGATGTACTATTTGTAAATGCATAATTCAAGTTTATCATACATTTATCATCGTACGGCAGCTCCATCGGTGATATATGTAAAACGAGTGGAATTATTCGTTTGATCCAAGCTCTCGTGTACACAGAAAGAAAGGTACGATGCAAAGAGGAGCTAATAGATTTCGTTATGTACCGACTTTTCCAGCTTGCCAGAACGATCGTCAGACGTTTGGCAGGATTCCAGAATCGCATAATGTCTGGTACATTGAGCGTCTCTGGACCGCGTCTGAGAAGAGAGGAGAAAATCCGACAGGTATTCTCAGGGGCACAAGTATCTACAGAGAAACATGGGTACAGAGGACGTAACTAGCGACGTCTGGACCATCCAGGACCATCCCAATCCTCTCCAAACTATATGCGTTAGCTCGACGTCTCACTGTCGAATAATATGTCTGTCGAACGAATGTATTTTCGGGAACAAGCAAATATTTTGTTTTCTTTCCCTACAGAGGAGCTTACTGCAGTGGATATTTTGCTCAGATCAAGTTCAACACATGCATATTGTTGCTGACGCGTGCGATCTCATAATATGTACTGTATTCTGTACTGTTCGCTGGGAAGATATGCTGACAATTCTGGTATAAACGACAGTCCGAGTGGATGAGAGAGGCGTAATATTCTTTGAAGGGGTCAAAAAAAAATTTGGCCTCGATTTCTGTTTTCCGTCTTAAATTCAGCTTCGCCAAGCCAGTAATTATGTTTAAAGGCGATGCAATGTTACAACCGTGGATTCTTTCAAGATTTCTCGTCGGCTTTCTTGGAAGCTACGATGCCACTGGATGCAAGTAATTGCCGTAAAGCTTTCGCTATAGTGGCAACGAGTTACGACCGCAGCCCATCGCGAGACTTTCAGCCGTTTCTCACTTATGCGCTTAGGCGTCATACACGCGTGATTATTATAACGTAATTATTGCCTAAGTAGAAGAGAGTGTTTCGCCAAAATGCTTTTCACTATCTAGAGCCATTACGTTCAGTGATTTTTAAAGTTGCTTTAAAACATCGGAGCTTCCCCGCGTCGGGAAAAATGAAGTGTAATGTCGAGATTGAGAGTGGCCGACATCGTTGTTGAACACTCGACAAATTATCGTAAACTACGGTAATGTTTCGAATACAGCGTTGATAAAATAGAATGAATATGAGTCTTTCGTACGATAGATCTGATGACAGCGCGCTGTACGCAGGTGTATTCAAATTGTAGGTCCCTTCAAACTTTAAACCTGCGGTATTCTAGGTGAATGGAAGCCTCTACGAAGAATGGGAGAGGACGAGGTAGGTGCGCTTTGACTGCTTTGTAAGACAAGCGGATGTACGGCGGATTTAACACGAGAGACGATTTACCACAGCTACGTTAGATTAAACAGAAAGTCCAAACCCACTCCCTTTGAAAAAGAACGAGCAAGAGATCTGGCCGATATCTTAGAACCGATCCCGCGGGAAGGACCGAGGTAGAATCGAACTCTGTCCACGTCTGGTGTCGAAAGGAAAAAGGCAAGTTTTGTAACGTTTGCTCGACGAAACGGGTAAAAAGAATCTTTCGGAGTGATCGAACCATAGGACTTGTATCGGTTTCACGGATTTCAACGCGCTCAGATGTTACGACATTTATTTCTTTACCTCACATCATTTATCGTCTGTCCTACGACATCATTTCATCTAATTGCCAGTAACAATGAAGTTCGAACAAATTGCAAGAAAATCGATTTTAGATTTTACTCAGGATTTAATGTCGTTCGAACAAAAATAGCAGTCAATTATCGAATGACTAGATGGTAAAGACATCACGTCTCTCTTATCTCACAACTGCCTCACATTCATTTCGTGAAACTTTGATCTGATGGGAACTGTACCTACGGGCGCTCGAGGCTGCACGAAGTAAGAAATTTAATGGACTCCAGGATAAAAAGGAGTCGCGCGAACACTGCTATTCCATGGGATCTATTTCATATTGAACGACATCGCTGGTTAGCTAGTGCGACAAGCGAATTGGGTCGATAATTTAGAACTTGATGGAAGAGCGTTATGCCGGTAATAAGGGAATTGCAATCTTGGCGGTCCTTTGCCGGGGAAAGTTTGACTGCCCTCTCAACGAATTTGCATTTTTTCTCCGCTTCATACGTTTTCTTTCTTTACGGGGGATCTGCAGACCTCGCCGTTGCGAGGAGAATGCGGCCACAATACTTATTTCCGAAAGTATTGGCAAACACACGAAGAAAAGCAAATCGAAGTGCGGGAGCGGTGCGAGGACAATGGGAGAAAAACGGGAGGAGAAGTAGGTGGAGTGGAGCGGATACAGAGTTAGGAGAAGAAGGTAAGCTACATGACTAGCTATGTAGCTAACCTACCGAGAGCACTCCTACCATTGCGATCGAAACGAGGGGAAACACAGAGTCGGACTGAATGTTCAATGAATATTTCAAATTGTTATAAGTGTTCCCCGTCCCAACTGGCGAAACTTTCAACTTTAATGAAGCCCTTGAAAGATTATTATCTTTTCGCGCTTCTCTTCTCAGTGGCGCACTATCTGCTCCATCTGTCGACGAACTACCCAAATAGTACGATTTTTTAAATTTTTCCTCTGCGCACACCTTTCTCCATAACCTCATGCTTCATGCCCTTGATTTTATCGATTGCAATCGAAGAATCGATTAATCGAAGTTCGAAAGCTCTTCAGTCGAAAACTTTTCCTTGCTAATCTAACGTTCGTTATTCATTGTGCGTGATGTTTCTGAGTATTTTTATAAAGTGTAATTGCCATCGTAATTTAATTAACAAGATAATATTACGCTGACTCACAGTACGTGCGATTGGTAACCTCAACATTTTTCCGGTGAGTCTACTGTTTGTTCAACAAAACATTTTACAAATATTTCTCAATATTTGCACATGTCATTTTTTTTCTGTATTTCGGAAATGCCTAAGGGCGATAATGTAATTGAGTAACGATGTACCACTAGCAATTTGAAATAGCAGGTTTCTCGATAACACTCGGGATGAACTTATTGATACCATTGCTGTCGAATTGATCGATTGTCATTATTGTTTGGCGCAAATGCGCTCGCGGCACAGTTAACTCTCTAACCTATTATTGGGTATAGTTTGTAAATCAGACCGCGTATATCAAAGTTTTGCTTGCTCACTGTTCCTAACAATTGTTGCCAGGTTGCTAATAGCTGCTAATACACACATCGGCGACTAATTAATCCGACTAATCAATCGGTCGAAATAATACGACATTTTCCAAAAACAAAGAACATGGTAAACGAAGCAATTATTTTCACCATGTATGAATACAGTTTTATTCATTCACGAGAAAATGATTGAAAATATTATTTACTAAGTAAAATGTGGAAAATGACAAAAAGTACTGTTCTCTGTTTCTAAAACACACGTGACCCTGCTTTTGTGAATACGACTTTGTTGAAAATATCGTGAAAAAAAAAATTGCTGTGAAAAAAAGCAAAAACAATTGGCAAGAATATAAACGCACGCCGTTATTCGTGTATTTACATTGCCTGTTATTTTTAACTATAGGTTTAAAGAGAAAAATTCGAAATTTTCCGAAAGCTATATGGTGACGGTATTGTCGAATAAATGTTACTACCGAGTATGGCAACTATTATACGTATATATTAAGGAGATACGATCTACCCTTCACTTACAATGTCTCTCTTGAGAGTGCTTGGAATGAAGACCATCATACGCCTCTGCTTCTTTATGAGTCTGCTGAGCCTCTGCGTTCTTTGAGCGCAAGTCAGTTGCTTTCCCGTCTCGTGAAATTCATCCTCAAGCTCAGCTTGCAGATCCTCGATGCTTTTTTCGACCGGAGGACTTTGCTTAGGGGTGACCGTGCTCAGCGGCACTGTCTTTGCCACCAGGGTTTCACTTCTGACACTCCAATTGGATCCACCGTACTTCTTCATGTTCATCAGATCGCCGATGCTACCTCTCACCTGACTGTTGCATAACTGCAAATTCGTCCTGGAGAGTGCCGGGGAATGTGGCAAGGACTCGGAACATTTCTCCGTTGACCTTACTACATCCGGCAGCTTTGTTTTGCTTTGAAGCTTGTCGAGATCAGACAACGAAGATCCACGCCGAATTCGTGCCCTTGATTGAAGGCTCTTCTCTTTCATGGCTTTGTCACTCTCGCGATTTACACTTTTCGAGGACAGAGACGACCTCATGGCGAAGAGGCCTGCTTTCAGAGGGAAGAGCAAGGCCCATTCGGTCGATTTTTCTCGCTCCATTTTGCTTAAATTTCAACTCTGGCTCCGCTTGATTTTGGCTTCACTTGACCGGTGCGACGCACAACGATAAGAATTGCGGTTATGTCTCAAGGATGTCACTATCTATGCGATAGTACCGCATCCGGTCTGCCATGGTTGAATATTCCTGTCAACCATACTCGAATTTCCGGAAACATGGCACGTGGAATACCGTTAATGAAATTTTAATTCGGCATGATCTGGTTTCGAAAACAATCGATATCAGGTTTAACAGCGTTTCTTCGCGAAAGAAAATTCTCAAATAATCGGCTGAACGCCGATCTGATCCGCAGGAGTATGTATGTTCATTTAAATTGACGACACTTGTTAAGTTCTTTTTCACTGTCCGCCCTATATTTTGCACATTGGTTTTCTGGCACCTCCTTCCTGAACTGTATAGTCCTTATATGATCTTGAATAGTAATGCTTCTCACGCCGAACAGCCGCACAGGTCTGTAGATATCGGTACGACAAACATTCGGTAAAATTTATCCGTCAGATGCCTTTGACTTTACCTACTGCCCACAACTCTGACATGACAATGACGTGAGGAAGAGTTCGTATTATCAAAATGATTTTTTTTTACACATCTAACCGGGAAAGCTGTTGAGGTGTTGAGGTTTACGGGGCAACTAACGAGAGCGGCGAAAGAGAAAAGTAAGAGATCCAGTATCGTTGACAAGCGGGACAAGACTCGCGAGTCTGACAGGTTGTGTGCCCGAGAGCGGAGCCAAAGAGAGTGGTCAGCCCCTGGCGGACCTCTTGGTGCTATTTTCACTTAAGTTAACACGGCCCCCCGCGCAGATGTACCCTTTGCAAGCCATCGACGACACTTCCGTCTAATAAAAGCCTAATAACGATCGATACCGCCACCCTCTCTCACTCTCTCTCTCTCTTTCTCTCTTTGCCCAACGATGTTAAGATTTGGCAAGTTCGTAGTTAGGGATCCGATGGCAGGGCCCGAGATTGTTGAAAGGCACAATTGCCGAGACTGCCGCATCGGGCGTCGTTACTCTATGAAGAGCAGCGACGCTTCGGCAGCGACGCTTTGGCAGTGACACTTGACGTTTGGAGGACCGAATAAAAACTGAAAGGGGAATCGGTCGGTCGGGCAATGACAAGTGGGCAAGTCTCTGATAACGCATTGGCGGGAGGCAAGACCTTGTCGCGAAGGTGATATCGTCCGGTAACTCGTCGTCGTTAGGCAGAACTCGTCATACGGGCTTCCGATTACAAGGCGACCGAGTGCGCCGTCCTATATAGATTATGCTTCCTCGGGGACCTTCGGCCCAGCGGAAAAGGAAGGCGCATACGCTCGCATGAATGCCAGAGGACGCGTCGAGGCACGATAAAAAGATATTGGATAACCGTTCGGCTCCACTCGAGTGTACAACTTCCCTAAAGGGAACTTTAACGTCAGCTTTCGACTGTTTTTAGCCTAACTCTGCTAATAACCTAGGCTCAAAAAGCTGCCACCCTTTCCGATCCCTTCTCATATCAGCATGACCAAAAGGGAGACGCTGATACCGCTGGCATTGTTTCTCTCTCCTTTTTGCTCTCGCCACGTGTATTAGTGCGTTAGGCGTAATATCAGGAACAGCCAATATCTGACTTCCGGATACGATAAGGAGAGTTAGATTCAGCGTTACAAATAGCGCGATGGAAATGTCTGACAGTATGTACGTTCCTCGTCGCGGCGTAAACGGATGAACAGCGAAAGACTTTTATTTGCCGACTGCAAGGGGTAGTTTCGGGGTTGGGGGGTGGTAGGGTTGGGCGGTAGGGCGGTCGGGGATAGGCGAAAGATTCGAGAAAACGGTATACATACATAGTCCATTCCCCTCCCTCTGTGTCTCTCGCCAGGCCACCCCCTTCCCCCGCTCGGCGAAGGGGGTAGTCTCGACGGTACGCATAGTCGAGGGACGTACAGACAGGAAGCCCAGGAATCTGAATAAAATGCAAAGTGAGTGGGGCTCGAGCATAGAAACGTACGCTTTTACCTGAATAATAAAAACGGCGAGGCGGGAGAAATCTGGCAGGTACGTACTAATATCAGTGGTAGATGTTTGTCGGTCGGGATAGATAAGTACGTGCCTACACGCGAAAGCTACTCTAACGGGTATGCGCTTCGAATAGGGATTCGGAGTGTTCCACCATTCCCCTTTATGGTTAATCAGCCGCGACTGCCCATTCGTCTTTTGTTCTTATTTCATACGTTTCCATACCGGCATTAACGAATAGCGACAGCTTGTCGGCAGACTCTGCGCGTTAATAATAATAACGCGCCGATATTTGAAAGGGGGCAGAATTGCGGGACGCGGCTAGGCATAGTTGAGATTTCGATTTTAATGAACGTTCCATGTGACGCGCTTTCGCGAAAAGTCCGCTTTTTCGCGGAGCCGCGAAATTTACGGAGAATGAAAAAGGTCGCGATGCCCTGCGCTCGGCAAACTGGGACGAGCCACTCGTTAGCCCTGCACGTAGGCAAATCGCTTCTAATCGTTTCGGAGAGGACAATTATTCCGGCGAGGTTCGTTTTCAGGCATAGGGTTCATAGGCACGCGTGCCTATAGCGCGAGCTGCGACAACGTATCCAACATATCCAACAGCCCGGCACAGAGGGGCCAATCTACAGCGAACGTGTAACGACACGCGAACCCAATGTAAATGCCTCTCCGCACCCCCACCACCCTTTCTTCCGCTCTTCAGTCCCTAAGCGTATAATGCGATTCAATGCAAACATTTCTTCTTTCTGCCGCTTCGCGATCGTTGATCACTTTACTGAGAAAATTAAGAGATACAAGGAGGTGGGGAAGATCGTTAAAGGCCGTGCTTTATCGATCTCGTGTCCGGGGAGAATTTCTATTGACGACTGAAAGGGAGGGAAGAAAGAATTATAGGAGACTTGTTCTCCCACTGATCAGTTTGATGATGCGATTCGCTCCCCGCCCTTTTGTTTCTGCCCCACCGTCGAGCCCTTCGCCGAGCTTTTCAGGGAGGCACCGCGGCGTAAATTTACATTTTCCCTCGTAGAGCACCGTTTCGCCAACGTATATATCGACTGCTGCGACTCCCAGGCGTATTCCAGGTGCGTACTTAGAGAACGACGATTGGGCGACATGGTTGCGTTAATGGAGGTTTCGTGTAAGCCAACGTTAATCCTCAACTGCGATTCAGACGGGTGGTAACGGTTCGAAGGCGAAGCGATATCGATAGGAGGCAGGCAAGTAGTCAGGCAAGTAGTCAGGCGAGTAGTCAGGCAGGCACCCTTCCTTCGTCGTCATCGTCATCATCCCGTCAACAGTCCCTTCTGTCGTCGTACCTCGCTGCCTGACGAAGTTTTTTATGGTCCGCGATAATTGAATGCGTCGTAAGTGTGTCTCCGAAAGCGCTTTAACGTTTCACTGCTTAGGGCGGCAGATGCAGCTCTAACGCTCTAATGGAACCTGCCTTGCCGTCCTGATAATTAATTCAGGTGCAAGTTCAGTCGTAGGAGGGGCAACCGTTGCCGACGGTCTATAGCCAGGGCGATGCATATGCGTGGGTTCAATGAATCGCGTAGAACGCAATAGATTTGGCAAATTGCATTGGCGCCTATGAGGAAAAGCCACGACGGCGATATCGTTAACGCGAGGCCAGCTTCATTATTAATCCTATTTTCCAACTGTTATTAACTCTCTATTATAGGTTCTACAGGGTTAGCGCGGGTAGCACCCGGGGCCTAGCTAGATACGCTCATCAGTTTGAGCGCGACCTTCTGGCCTTGAGAGAACATTGCACCGGGACGTGATACCTAAAGTGCAGACGCCCGTAGGCATACTATCACGTATCGAGCGTAGCCAACAAATTAACGCGAAGGCAACGATTGACAAGGCCGCGCATGTATCCGCGAAGGACTGTCGTGGATGCGGGCTGTCACTGACGGCTGTCACTGACGGCTGACGTGACCCGCGTGGAAGGCCGCGCGGCCGATCGTTGAACCCTTTTCCAGCCGGCATCGTGCCGAAACTAAACCCCTCTTGTTGCGAAAGCCGGACGATTCGTCATAAATTAAGATCTAATAGAGTTAGATAGCAGTGGAGGAACTCACGTTTAGCTGCATGATGATCTGATTGTACGCCCAATGCCAGCGTTGTCTCGCGGTCATTTCGGGACGTTCCTTGAGCTGGGTCGGCACAGGTGCGGCACCGACCATCTCAAGGAGTTCCTCGTCTGGCGGCGGTTCCGGTGGACTCCTCGGTGGCGTGTCCATCTGCACACTTTCCTCCAAGGACGCTTGCTTCGTAATGCTCCCTGCGCACCGATCGTAACAATCCTCGGAGTTAGCCGACAGTCAAAGAGAATCTGGTCATGCTTCGTTTAGCCTGTAATTATCTTACCTTGGGGACTCTCTGTGCGCGACATCGGCGGCGTTCCTTTGTATTGGTCAACGAGGGAACCCTCACGGGAGGTGCGAATGAGCCCGTCATCGGTCCGTTCGTACCTGACGGAGCGATACGAAATAATGAGAGTTCGCTGATACGTGTCTTAGCGTGGGCTAGCTTGGGTGGGTTCGTACTCACCTATCGAGAGAATTTTCCCTCAACTTGTACTCTCCGTTAACAGCAGTGCCGAGCCGGAGGTCGGCTTCGTCTATCGACTCTTGATCTTTGAAGTAGCCGCGCTGATAGCTCTCGGCTCTCGATATCGGCTGAGGTGCACCGAAGTTTTGTCCGTAGCTACTACCCCTGGTCAACTCTCGCTTCTGATATGAATCGGTTCTGGTAAGAGGCGGCTTGAAGCCCTCCTGCGTGCTAGACGAGAAGGAATCCTTCCTCGTCGATTGTGCGTACGATCCTCTTCTGCTATAAGATTCTTCCGGATAATGATCCGACGCGTAAGAATCACCCCTCTGCAACTTAGGCTTCTGCGAGTGGGTCGAGTGCTGGGAAAGCTGACTCTGCTGGCTATGATGAGATAATTGGGAATCCTTTCTCTGAGGTTCTTTAGGCACAATTTCGGGATAGTCCTCGTCCTCGATGAGTTCCTCCTGATAGGACTCTGTCCTCGAGAGACGCTTCCCATTTGCCACCGATGTGGCGTGAACGGTGGCGGTGACGGTTACGCTGGTGCTCACATGATTCGTCACGTGATTCACCATCGTCGAGGGGGTTACTTGTGCAGTACTCTGCGGAGAGTCGACCAAGGTAGCAGCTGCTGGACTAGAATCACCTGCAGTCGAGTATTCGCTGTATCCTTTGCGCGGCTGACTGCTTCCAACGGAGCTGACGGCAGTTTCGAAGGAGTCCTTCAGTTCGTCGTCCCGAGACTCGAGGGAATCCGTGTTCTGTTGGATCAGTGGACTGGTGTCACGCTTGCCAAGCTTCTTCCTCCTCGAGGAGCCCAACGACGAGACTTCCTGCGTATCCTGAGCCGGATAAAAGTATTCCGACTCGCTGGATGGATAGCCATTCGTTTTCGTTTGACCTCTAGGCGTGGTAACCGACAATTCAGGCACTTCACTCTGTCTCCTTTCCGCAGTGGACACTGGTCGTTCCTCGAACGATCCTTGATACGAGTCCTGGTAGGATTCGTCGTACGACTCCTGATAACCTTGATACTGGTCAGAGTAATCGTCTTTGTACGATTGCGAAACGTCATCTTCCTTACTGTACGGCACTTGGTAATCGTCATACTGCTCTTGCTGTTGCTGTTGCTGTTGCGATTGCTGGTGATTACTGTAATTGTTTTGATAATTATCTTGCGACGTAACCGGTACTTCATTGTACGTATCTTGGTAGCCTTTATCGTACGCGGTAGAGGTCGTAATGTTGTATTGGGAGTCGTACTGTTCCTGCTGATATTGGTTGTACTGATTCGTCACATTATTCTGATCGTAAACGCTAGACGGGACCGTGACGCCATAGTCGTCATACTGCCCCGTATACGTTTGCTGATACTGGATATTGTTCTGATCGTACACACCAACTTCGTTATCCTTTATTATTGCGTCGCTGTCGTAGGATTTATCGTAGCTCTTGTCGTACGATTTATCATACTGCTCGTTCGACTGTTGCACATACTGATTTGCCTGACTCACGTACTGTTCACTCGCCTGACTCGTATACTGTACGTTCGCTTGACTCGCATAAGGATCAGTCGTTTGGTACTGATCAGTCGTTTTGTACTGATCAGTAGTTTTATACTGATCAGTAGTTTTATACTGATCAGTAGTTTTGTACTGATCAGTAGTTTTGTACTGATCGGCCGTCTTGTACTGGTCAGCCGATTTGTACTGATCGTCCGTCTTATATTGATCGGTCGTCTTGTACTGATCGGTCGTCTTGTATTGATCGGTCGTCTTGTACTGATCAGGCACACTGTACTGATCAGCCTGCTTATACTGATCAGCTACATTGTACTGATCAGCCTGCTTATACTGATCAGCAGTCTTGTACTGATCAGTCAGCTGTGTCGTATACTGGTCGTTCGCTTGGCTAGCGATTGGATACGTACTATCCTGATAGGCGGTGGTATCCTGATACGCGGCATCCTGGTACGCGGTGTCCTGATATGCATCCTGATAAACATCGACGTTTTGTTGCGGATACTGTTGCTGATAACTGTCCTTGTACGAGGCACGCGCGTACGTCTGATCGTAGCTATCCTGTGTCTGCGCTTCCGGATAGGTATGACGATACTGATCGTCAACCTGTGGCGCGTACGTGCCGGTGTACTGATTGTCCTGACTAATTTCAGGATATCGAGACTTGCCGGACGCGTAAGTTTGATCGAAACTGGTCTGCTCGCCGTAGTAATTGTCGGCGTACGTATCCTGCGGCAAGTTGTCCTGGCTGCGGTAAGCGTAATTATAGTCCTCGTTGTAATCAGACTTGTAGTAGCTCTCCTCCGACGGAGTTCTGGTCTTTGGCAGTTGTCTGCTCGGCGTGGCAGGCAGGGAAGCAAGTTTGCGGCCAACGACGACGCTGCTCGGCTTGGTCGGCGTCGGAGGTAACCTTTTACCGGTGCCTTCCTGACGCGAGGTCGGACGCTGCTGTGGCTGCAGCGTCTTCCGGCGTCGAGAGTGTCCGCTGTCACATTAGAACGTTTCAAATATGTACTCGACCGTCCAGAATCGAACTTAGGCCTAGTATTATTTACCGTCATACCTGTAATCAAGTTCCTCTGACTCGTAGCTGCGTTGCCTGGTGACCGTTGGCCTGTAATCGGGCCGGTGAATACCGATACTCGACGCTGGCCTCTGGGGAAGCGTCTTTCTATTCCGTTTGTTCTCGTAATACGTACTAGTTCCCGAGTACCATTTCCCTCCGCTGTCCCATTGTCTGTCCTCGTCATCTTGGCCATATCTGTGGAAGCGGACGTGTCAGGCGCAATGGAGAAGAGAAAACAGAGAATGGGGATCGAATTCCGCTGGCCCACTGGGCAGTACTCCCGCCGAGTCTTACCTCTCGTCCTGGTACACGTATCCCGTTATGGTATCGTAGTACTCGTTGTACCTAATATCCGTTTCGCATTCAGGGTACGTCGCGCTCATCTTGCCCATCCTGTCCGTGCCGTATCCGTCGGTCGAGTAATGCGAGTGTTCGTCGTACAGAGTCATCTGCCTCTCCAACGACGGTCTTCTGTGAGGACCTAAGATCGGTCGAAGAAATTTAGTCTCGCCTGAGAAGGCTCGGGTCGGAGGATTAATCGGAATGCAACTCACCTCTCGTTCTTCGGCTGGCACTCGTAGTGGTGCTCGGGTAATACTCGGTGTCGCTGTAGATTCTGGTTTCGTCGACCTTGGTGCCGTAGTATTCGTATCCCTCGCTGTACCAGCCATCTTGACTGAAACGATGATTAAGCGATAACGAGAGACTCGGAAGAAGGGTGAAAATTGGCGAATCGATGATGAGCGAGCGATGATACATAGTGTCGGTACTTTGTTGAGAGAAGGTGCGTTCTACGAAAAAAATTCTATTCGCCGACGTTCCGTAAGAGAACAAGATCGCTAGCCGTACCATGCAACTACCTGTGGACATTCGAGGCCACAGATTGATACCGGTCAGGTTGGTCAATTTCCGACATTATTGCTTTATGAAAGCAAGCCTTACGCCGATGGTCATAAGGTTAGCGCACCGAAACGAAGTTACAGGAAATTGAGCCAATTTCCGCTCACGCCGGTTTCAATCCCCCTCCCGAATTTGCGCTTTTCTCGTATCGACTACTGTCACGGCACTTCTCCCTACCTTTTGCATCTCTCGTGATTAATATTCGGTCGTGAAAGGCATTCGAGCGTGTTGACTCGAGCAAACATGATGGTTCGACGTGTCGCGGCGCGATGCGCGTGCGGCAAATGAAATGCAAACGCAATCGCGTGAACGAGTATGGCGTAATTAGATTGCATCTATGCGTAATGGGTTATATTGTAAGGTGATGAGAGGATAGTGTCGCTGAAATTCTCACGAGACTCCAGGCGTACACGTTTCGTACCTGTCCTCGTAATCCCACGTGTGCTTCCGTCGTCTAAATCAGGGAAAAAAATAATAAGGGCTTTGGTCAAATAGAAAGTAACTTTGAGCGGGCAGTCAGTGAAAACTGCGAACGCGAAGGTTTGCGACGTGCGCAAAAATGATCATCAAAAATGAGATCGGGCAATGCTACACGCAATACCGTTGAGGATGGAACTGATCGTTATCTGTATTCTGGCAGAGTGGACGATCAGGTTCGGTTCGTATCGCGACGATACGCGCTGAACGTTAATTGTGTACGTGTAGCGTTTTGAGAAAGAAGAGTACGGTGGCTGGGCAGTAGCGTGTATGGCTCGGTACGGCTGGATCGCCAATGGATTACCTGTACTCCTTGTAATGTCTCGGTCTACTATTATAGAAGAGTGGCTCGGAAGACTCTGATGTGTGTTGGGTCTGGGAGTATCTCTGCGGCGGACCTTCCTCGGGATATGGCTCGTCGTATCTCGGACTGTGACCCGCGCTCCCATAACTCCCGTAACCACTCGGTGCCAATCTTCCGCTGATTGTACCTGGAACCTGAGCACCAAAATTGTTTTCCTCTCCAGTCCCCCATAACCGAGACATTTTCGATGAGCCGAAGGTGGCCGCGTTAAAAGAACATACCTGATGATCGTCCTTCTCGTAACTGTTCTCTCTCGAAGTCTCGAGCGATCTCTGAGGTGTTGCCAACTGGTTGGCGGCAGTACGAAATTGGGATGCCGAACTGTTCGCGCCTTGTCCGCCCACCGGATAATTCAGGTCCGACGTGTAATCCGAATCCTCGGAATAACCGGCTGAAAGGCAAATTGAAAGGTAGTAGAGGAGGCCGGGGCGGGCGTGCATAGGTTCGATCTACGAAGCGTCAACATTTTCTAGACTGCGTAAAGCTCGTGATAAGATTGCATTCGATTTGGCGTTTTGCAATTTGCCGCTTGCGCTTGCTTTTTCGACCAGGCCAGCTTGAAAACATCGACTCTACGTTACTCCTCGTGCAGTGGCTAAAATAAGTTCTCATTGAAATCCGCTGCGCTCGCGGCGACAATGGGTCCGCGCGAGCTTCCTACAACTTCCCCTCAACGATCGGGCCAGTCATTGTCTTTCGGAATCGCGCTAATTTCGCAACTTGTCAAAAGTGGAAATTGGTCGATATTGGACGAATCCGAGAACAGTCACAGTGCTGTAGCAGGAAATAGATACGAAGGGCTGATGGGCATCAGACGGGCTCCCCCGTTACTCAAGCCTCTCTTTTCACGAATTTTCAATGAGTCAAAGGTTCGAAGAGTCGCTCCGATTCGATCTCCGCTGAATCGGAGGCAAATTCCATAACACGAGATAGAACGGCTTTGTCACCAAACTGAGTAAAGGCTACGAATTCTGTCCCTTCCCAACTACATTAACGTTATTTCTTTTCGAACAGATACTGGAGAGAATCACAGTCTAATACCCATCGCGAGAATGGACAGAGCGAAAAACCCGCGTGTGCAGATCCGACATCAATGGACGAGCAGGAGGAGTTCAAAGTTTATCCCCGGAAGCAGGACTATCGGTGATACTGATAAAGGGAGGACGGCTCGAGAAACCGGTAAGTTGGTTACACAATAAGAGACAATGTCACAGTTGCATGCGGCGGAATATTTCTGTTCCTAACACATAGAGTGGATAAGCAAAAAGATAATGTTACTGGTAAGTTACCGACCACCTTTGATAGTCGATAACCAGCTGGAGCCAGCTCCTGGTGCTTTTGTTGCGTGGATACCGTGTCGTCTGCTCTCTAGATAATGTACTCGTGTGCTCTCACGCTCGTAGATTTCGCTCGAGCTGCGGCGAGGCGGAAAATGGATTTTTGACGCGAAAAAATTGCTCCGCCAACATTTTACGACTTACCCAGCCGTATTGACGGTGCGAACGACCCAGAAACCTTCAACGATCGTGTACGAGCACAGTTCGCTCGCCAACGATCTTCTGGCTAGTCCATTTTTAGCATTGCCAATAAGCAGGGACATTTCTACCTTCGAATGGACGTCCGACCGTGCCGCGCGCGTAATCAATGGCAAGGAGCACCGATAAGAGCGCGCACTCGCCATTAACGTTACTTTATTCACCCCGTTTGCGCATGAATACAGGCATGCGTAACTGTCTAATTGAACGATTGACCAAAAAGACGCTACCGTGTAATCCTCATGTGCCTCGCAAATGGATTGCACGTATTGCAGCGGAGAGAAACGAAAGTGTAAATTTTGAATAGGTCACGTCTCAGCCGTTTCGGGCGCAGCTGTTCTCGCGGAGGCGGATACCAGCTTTTCAGCAGTAAAAATGAATTGATCGAAAACATTCATTCCACGCTCCCTCTCTCTCTCTCACTCTCTCCCACACACGCACGCATGTCCTTTGCTCTCTCAGTTTCTCACACGTTCGCTATCTCGCTGTAGAGAGCAGTCGAATCGAATAGCAGCCACTTAAATTGTAACATGACGAGTACTTACAGTGGCCTATATTGTACAATATCTGTCGGCGTGCCTGTTCGGCCCGTGCCTCCTGGTCCATCATGTTGTTCAGCATTTCCAGCTTCCTCTGCAGATCCGCTGCCTCGGTGTTCTCAGGGTCTTTCGAAAAGATAGAGATCGATTGGGAATAACGGTTAATCACGATTCTCGAGATCGTGACGTCTTCTAATCTGCATCGATCTCGCTTAAATGTAGCTACATATGCCTATTGAAGGTGGTGGGTGTGTGCGTATATACGTATGTATGTACATATAGACACACGGCACTCGACAGACAACAGAGGAAATCTATCTTTCCACTACACCGCTTGTCATCGTATTTACTGCGTGTGCTTCGGCGCTACTACGTCTGAATCGCGACCAACTATAGTGTCAATTGTAAAGAGAGAATGCTCAAGGATGACCGTGCCCGTTGCCCGAAACGATCTTAACAAGTTTTAGGGACGGTAGCTGCCGCTTCTTTATGAAACCTGGAGGGTGATATAATGGCACTGAAAGCTCATCGTTCCTTCTCTTCCCTTTCCCTTTACCATCGGTATCATATGAACGGCCAGTATCATCGAAACGTTTGCAACCTACCGATAGAACGTCTACCGCGACTATAGACCGCGTAGAGGTAAGAAATGGTTAAGTTAAGCTGACAAATTGGATGAATGTCGAGTGAGCGTCGACCTCTCGACAGGTGGCACAGCTTTCGGTAGAGGTTCGAGTTTAGGTCAGAGTATAGGTTAGGGAATGCGTGCCGGCGGTCTAATAACTGGCGCGTCCGCCCTTTCCAATTTCCCGGCTTGTCATCCTCTATCCTTTCGGCAAGACAGAGTCAGGAGTCAGAGTTTAGGGATGATTTTTCAAAGGAAGGGAAGGTTGCGCGGCACTGATTCGAGCGAGACTCAGCGGATAGAAAGATAAAAATGAGAAAGAGAGAGTAGACGGGAAAGAGGAAAACCCGGGGCCATCCGGTACGACCGTGACCCAGATATTTGGCATTCCGACCGGTCTCGTGACGACGTTCCATCGGCCGGGAGACAGCTAAGTACGCGGCGCAGCCCTCTCCCGCGGGAACTTTTCCCTCCAATTGCTTCGGACGGCCGAAACACGAAGGTGGATAGGAGTGGGATAGGAGTGGGATAAGAGTGGGACAGAAGAGGGACCGGCGGCCACCTTCGCCGACGCGACGCGACGCGACGCCAGCCTCCGCGGCTTGTATCTAACTTTGCTTCGGATGCAATTAAAAAAAGGGTCAAGACTCGAGAAGAAGAGCGTCTCTCTTTCTCTCCACCTTTCTCTCCATCTTTCTTCCCTCTAGCTCCGTCCGGGCGAGTGTAGTTCTTTTCTTTGAGCTCTTCTGCTTTCTAGCGGCGCGACAATTTCCTCGACAGAAGACCCAACCTCTTTCCGTCCCACTGAACCGTGCACTCTGTCTCATGCGACTTTCAACCTTTTCTCTCCCACCGTCCTCCCACTATCTCGCGCTCTGCCCCCCCTTCGCCGATCTGCGAAGCGAAAACTTCGCCAAACAGTCCCGGCATCCTCCCCCTTCTTCGAGAACGGAGGGAGAAAGGGCTCCTGGTGCGCTTCGAATGCCGTTCTCTCTTACCTCACCTTATCTCTCCGTCGCGACGCTTCGATCTCTCAACTCCAACACTGACACTACTCTCGCGTCTTTCACTCGTCATTTCTTCCGCTTCCCTGTTTCTCCATTCCAAGGACGATACCCGGGAGCTCGGCAAATAAATGCAATATAAGTGGAGCCACCGGTAATGGCTGCACCTCGGGTAACAGCTGCCCCTCGATATATTGTCAAACTTTGACCGGCGCCTGATATTAGAAGGAACGAACAACTTCCATTGCACCCTTATTTCCCCTCTTACCCCGCGCGCACCCCATTAACCCTCGCCACGTCTACCGCCCACCGTTATCGCCCACTACCTCGCTGCGTTAAAGATGCCGTGATTTCAATACCGAAGAAGGGTACGGCTATTTAGCGTATTTTGGCGTTCCTTAAAGTTTTATCACGTTGTAGTAGGTCCAAGCTATGCCAAAGTACCCTCCATTGACCGGCCAATGTCATATTATAAGTATAAGCCAGTGGAACATACTTCAAAGTGAAGCTAACGTGGGCCTTTGTCGAGCAAAATCTCATAAAAGCGATTGGAATGGTTGCACTGTCTTTAACTAGGTGTAATTTAGGTTGAGATACCCTTTCTTGGTTGTCTAATGTCGAATTATAAAGATAAGCCGGTCAAACGTGTATTATATTAAATGCGGATTAAAGTGCTCCTCTGTCTCCTAAAAGCCCAAAAATCACGCAAATAATCCAAAATACTGAGATGTAATAAAGTAAAGAGTCGAGACACAGAGTTAGAAAATCGCACAATTACTTCTTGTTTCATAGGCTTTCGAATGGCAGGTTCAGAATTTCAATCGGATTAGAGGGAATTTTTAATATCTTATACGGTTATGCCTTTTCTGCCGCTACTGCATTCCTACGAATCTTATGTAGGACACGCGCAATTCGAAATATTGAATTTCCGTTAATATTCGCGACGAAACCATGGCATGAAAATGGCTTCTAAAAACATTTTAGAAGGAAAGTCGTAAATCCGTCGGCGCCCTCTTGCCGCAAGTAAGTAGCGAGTATTAGGAAGTTTACATCCCCCGAAGTCGTTTCCCGTGTCTCCAAGTACAAACTCCATTGACTCTTTTGAAATCCAGAAAAATCCTTTGAATGAAACTTTGATGCAATCTCGCATATACAGAGTTAACGGCTTAATTTATGTTCATCCAATGTTTTCGCCTACCGCTATTTTTATTATCATCGGTTCGATTCAATCGTTAGCTGTGAATCGTAAATGATTTAAAGCAACCGAGAGAACTAGGTTAATAATCGGCCCTAATCGGCGTTGCAATTCTATTTGGCTGAAACAGTATCTCATTATGAAGGTGTCGGAATTAAATTGCTGAAACTATTCTGGTCAGCGTGAGATCGTTTTCTTTTTATCGATAACGTGTGCAACGGTCGTCCTCCTTGAGCAACTTCTAAAATTCGTCGCGCGTACCAGATGAAGAAACTTTTACTTCGTCCTTCGATAGATGAACTTTCGAGTTCGATTCGTTGGCAATAAATGAATAATTTGTAAAATCTTTATTATGCTGGATGCGGCGACACGCTCTGAAAGTGATGGAAAATGTCGCTGTCGGGTGAGAGTAATGACGCAGAGGTAGAAACATATGCAGTGTAAACACGATGCAACCTCATGCTTGAACATAAACTAGCTAAAGGTTCTCGTCATTCCAGTCGAATCCGCCGCTCGTAGTCGGAAGTGGCGAGCGTCGAGCCAACTGTTAATGACGTTAATATGGGGCGTACGAGTAAGTAAGTAGTAGTGGTGGTAGTAGTAGTAGTAGTAATAGTAGTAGTAGTAGTAGTAGTAGTAGTAGTAGTAGTAGTAGTAGTAGTAGTAGTAGCAGTAGTAGTAGTAGAAGTAGTAGTAGTAGTAGTAGTAGTAGTAGTAGTAGTAGTAGTAGTAGTAGTAGTAGTAGTAGTAGTAGTAGCAGTAGTAGTAGTAGTAGTAGTAGTAGTAGAAGTAGTAATAGTAGTAGTAGTGATACTAGTAGTAGTAAAGAGAGTATGTCGATGTTTATCGACAGTCACAAGCACGGCACGGCTAATGTCGCGATACGATCTAATCGTAATTGTCGATTGGCAGAACAGTAGTAGGCATGTAAGAAAGAGAAAGAGTAGGTGAAGAAATAGAAATGGGGGATAAACGTCTACGGAAAATCGATAAATGGTTACAGTGTCGCAGCCATAGCTCGATGCATTTGCAGGTACCCTCTTCGATTGTTTAGTAAACTGATAGTTTCGAGTTCTCTCGTATTCGGAGTGATAATTGAGAAGGTGATTGATAAACTCTCCCCCCGAGTTTGTGCCCCCCCATTTGTGCTATCGCCGCGCCACTGCCTGCACGTGCAATGGTGCGTCGGAAGTGAATTTTTGTCTGTGTGACTGCTGTGTCTGTGTGTATGTATCAGTGTGTGTGTCGGTCTGTTTGCGTGACTGTGCTCAGAAAAAGTAGTGTACCTGAAGAGAGAAAAACTCCAAGAGCATTGTCCTCAGTCGATTCAAGGTAATATCGACCAATTGAGCCTCTACTGTCATTTCACCTTTCGTCGATGAAGTCGCGATACGAGGAAGAAGCTACTGACGCGCATAGAGGCCCGCTTAGAGGGCCGCTTAGAAACGATAATGTATCGGGTCTGCGAGGCAGCGGACGGGTCGAAAGTGAACAAATACACGATCGACGCGCGGACCGGAGTCCACGGTTTCCCGTCGCCTGACATCCGAGGAGTATTTTCCGCCCTTTAGCGTGAGTCGTTAACTATACCTAAGAGAAAACGCCTAAGGGGAGGGACGGAAACGAAAGGAACTCTCGTTTCCAACTACGTGCTGCACTCAACAAAACAATACAGAAAAAGAAAAAGGAAAAGAAAGAATAACAGAAAGAACACGGTGCTCGTTTGGAAAAAGGCGCACGCAACGTTCGGTTACTGCTTCGACCAATTTTTTGGCAAGCGCGAGTGAGAGCGAGTCGAAAAATCGTGTGTCGAAAATCGAGTGTCGGTCAGCGGGGTTCGTTATCGCTTCCCAGTGCTTACGCTATGCTTTCCTTCGCTACTACTCATTGACATTGGCAGCGCGTCTCAGCGGATGCTGAGTGTAGGTATAATATTATATAATATAATACTGTCCTCTCGCGTACGGATACGGACGCCGGCCGTGGAGAGCTTAATTGTCATTGTCAACGTCTCGGAGAGAGAAGACGCGAAACAAAAACCGAGAAAGCAGAAACGTTCAACATCCCATCATCTCTGACACCCAAGTGACACGAGAAAAATTCACACCCAGGTGATCGTGCTGTGCATACGACGGTGGGAGAATCATTGGGAACTTTTTGGGGGAAAGGTCTCGGCGATTGGTCCACTTGTCAGTGAGATTCTCGGTAACGCGATTGTGTGTGCCTGTCTGGCCGAGTGCGTGCGCATGCACGTCCGTCGTCATTCAAGTCGCTTAATCAACCATGAAATCGTATCAAAGCCAGTCGTTAGAGGCTGAAAAACTTTTTCGTCGCGTGACCTAAAGCTTTTCCCCCCTCCCTTCTCCTCCGCTCTCAGCCCTCTACGTTCCCGCTATGCACGCACTCGCTCGGTTCAGAGAGGTACGTGCCTTCTTCTCCCTCTGTGCTTTTTCCCCATGGTAGACGGGCTGAGGGCAAATTAGACAATTAGCTTAATGAAACTGGCCGAATGGGACAATTTCGGCCAAAACGAGGGGTCACCCTCGGAGGAGAGAGGGAGGAGGGAGGGAGGAGAGAGAGGAGCGTCAAACAGAATATTCCGAGTATCGTTTATACGCTCCCTCTCCATTGTCCTTCTGTTTGCGACAACGACGGCAACAACGGCAACAACGACAACAAAGACGACGACGAGGACGAGCGTCTCTTCAAGTAGATACGAGTTTTAAGGAAAGGCGCGTCATTCATTTTCCAAGGGGATAGATATGAAACGTCTGAAAATATCGTGTCCGAGAGTGGCTAAAGCGATATCCGATATCCGATGAACGGACCAATCGCCGGCGATCCCCCTTTCGAAGCAGGATTTCAAATAGGCGAATGTCGGGAGAAGAAAAGTAGATTGCGGCTGGACGGTGGTACATTGCGGAGGTGGATCGGGACTTGTCGGAGGGTGGGACGATGGGCTGTAGGGGGCGGTAGGGGGAGGTAGGGGGTGGATCCTTATCGCTAATTACGTACAAACAACGTGTGGTACTCGGCTTCGTGGATCGTGGAGGCGGGTCTCCCCCATCTAGTCTCGATCTTGAAAATCCCTGTCCGGGCCGAACTTAAGATTAAGGAATGGGCAAAGTCGACGGTTACATTTAACTGTATCGGCAAGTGCGCACGGGAGACCCGCTCTTCTCTCTTACTCTGGTTCGACTGGGCAAGATGCTGATCCGCCGATAATGAGAACTGAAACGCCCTGCTAATTGACAGTATGGAGTTACGACGTACTTAAAGGAAGCCGACGAGCGCATCGAGGCTCGGAATTATGCGGCCGGCGTAAGAGAAAAAAAAGTTCTGCTTTCGCATTTCCCTTTCGCAACGTAATCGCTTGGCCGACTCTAATGAGAAATTCATTTCTTTTCTCTTTCCTTCCTCTCGGAATGTTCGCGGGTAAGCTAATCGTCTCGGACGGGTGCCATTAAGATTTTGGAGAAATTACGATCGACGAAGTAGCCACGTTACGTGTTAATAAGATGCATTGGTTGAAAAAGACCGGGACATTAAGCGGAACGAAGATCCCCTACGATCAAGGAGAATCCTGTTGGCCAGGAAGGTCCTACGATCGAGCTGAGGGATCGGACGAGGGTACCTGAGCCGCACATGGGCCGGGCTGCTCGCAACTGCATTGCCGTTTCGCTCGTTAGCAGGGCTTTCCATCCGGTTCGCTGTACGGTCTTTCCTGATTGGTCAGACAATGATCAGACGGACGATCACGTGCGCATGATCCGATGGACGATCATGATCTTCCTTCTCTTTTCTTCGTCAATTTTCTCGTGCGAGATACTTCGAGCGCGTCCGTCATATTCATTACCAAAAGTGACTTTCCTCATATTTTCCCTTTTCTTTCGCGACGATATTCAATCGGCTAGATACGACGTCACTCTTTTCACCCTCTCTTCTTCCCTCTGTCTGCCTACCTCTCTCTCTCTCTCTCTCTCTCTCTCTCTCTCTGTCTCGCTCTCTTAGAAAATCCTCGTGACCGAGAATCGCTGGAACTACACAGCTCCCTATCGCGACAGACACATCAGTCGGCTCGCCGATATTTTCCTCGATATACCGGAATCCCTTTCGGCTCATCCGCAATCGCATCTCGCGTGTTTCCTCGCTCGCTCGATTTAGCGGCCGGTACTTATTTCTCCCGAACCGTCTGCATCGGGAATCGGAGAAAAAGGGGGGTTGGGAGGCAAAATGCGGTCGAGTCGATCCTCGTCTAACCCTGCCAGCGAAGAAAGCCGGTCAGTTATTTTCCGACAAAAGATTTCGCCCGTCCAAGATGACGGCGAGGCTGGCCGGGCAGGAGAGTATCGGACCGGGTCGGCATATGCCCACCCAGCCTAAATAAAAGGATGGTCATTTATAAGGGTGCAAAATCGGGCGATTCGACCAGTCACTCGTCTAAACGAATTTCGATCCGGCACGCGGTACATCCCCACCCTCCGATTCCCATTCCTGTCCGCTCCCGCGAAACAATGGACATTTGCCGCGCGAGCGTTCAATAAGCGAAAGGCCGAGCTGCCGATCGCAACGGGTTTCCGCAGGATACATAGGATACATAGGGGGGTGAAAAATTCATTTAGCCGACTGTGTCGTTTTTCCGTTAACCGCGCGCCTCGAACAGATACGATATACTCCAGCTATCGCTGTGCGATAAGTGCGATCGTTTCCCTAGGTCGCGATCAATTATAAGCTCAGAGGAAGGTTCCAGCGAAGTTTCGCGTAGCGAACTGGCCGACATAGAAGAGGCGTTGCGAGAAGGTGGCGCTTAAAGGTAGTTGCGCGCATCGACGAAAAAGCGCAATGGAAAGTAAGGGTAGGCGAGAAGCGAAGAAGCACGCACGGCTCGGATAAAATCCATTAGACGAGGTGGTTGGCATGTATCGAGAAAGCGGAAGAGCAACTTGTGGGGTGGGAAGGAGAGGAAAGAAAGCGGAGGGAAAGGGAGAACGAGAAAAGCCGCATTACTTCGGTAAAGCGGAGTGAAAAGAGCTCGGGTAGGCCGAGGAGGTGGGCTACGTTGCACGTAGCTTTATTATAAACGGCCTCGTTTTTCCTCATTTCGCAACACGGTCAAGTGGAGCATCGCGTGGCGCAAAATAATTTTCACTGTTACGCGAGAAGGAATGTGGTCGGAACTCGTCGATCTCGTTGGCGACGTTTGCTCGTGATTCACGCCTTGATCGGCAAAACTTGATTTCCACGTCTGGCACTCGATCAATTCCTACCAACGACGTCAACACCCTCTGTTCAACCCCTTCTGTCATCTCGACGATGACTCTGCTTCAGTATTAAAGCACGCGAAGAATAAAAATGTGAAAAAAATTGCATCGCGATAATTATCGGCTTAGAAGAGAAAGCGTCCCGGACAAATTTGGCAGCTCGCTTCAAAGTTATGAGGGGGGGAGGGAGTTGAAATCCTCTTTCATGAAAGGCGCGGGCACGCGCGCGCGCTAATGCCGCAAGCATTCGAGGTGAGATTATCGGCGAGTTCAGACGGGCGCGACCGCGGTGGGGAGTTTCTTTTATCATAAAATCGAAGGCGAAGAAATATCCCGGACCGCTTTAAGCCCTCCCTCGTTGCGGGTTAGTTGAGAAGCGAAACTCGGGTAGAGGGAAGTTGCACGGGCGCCCTTCCTCTTCCGATCGGCGGCCACTTTTCACCTGTTCCCTACTCGCCAGGGCGTCCCGACGTGAACCCTCTACTCTCCGAACGGCAGACATCGAAATATTTCTCGAAGCACGTAGCTGCGTGGCCAAAGATGGTACTGCGTTACTAGGAACGAAGAGAGAGAGGGGGGGGGGGGTAGGAGAGACTGGCCAAAGGGAAGGAGGGGGGCGGTAGGCGCGGAGCCAAAGGCTCGACAAGTTTCTAGACGTACTCAATTAAAAGTTCCTCCCACTCGAGAGGGAAGTCGGAGTCGCGGTTACGTACCATTCTTTTTTTTCTGTCGATCTCTCTCTGGCCTTCTTCCCTTTGCGTGGCGAGGCAAAGAGGAAGGAAAAGATGGAAAGATCTCCCTCCCTCTCTCTCTCTCTCACTCTCTCTCTCTGGACGCGAGACGCGACGTCTCCGCTATTTCGTTATCGTTCCCGATATCGTACTCGATGACACGAGTGCCGAGTCTAGTTACCTAGAGGAAATTTTGTTTGATCCCTTAAATCCACCTCGTTGCATCCTTCCTCTTATCGACTTAACCTCTATACCCGTTGGCAGTCCCCCGACTCGACTTAACTGCGTCTCGCCTCTCCGCGCTACGCTACCCTTACTCTACCCTTGCTCTACCCTTATTCTACTTCGGCTACGTATCGACTTCTCCCTCGCGTACTTTTTTTCTCGATTATCAGCGAGCGAGGAAAACGATTTCGACGACGGCTCAATACTCCCCGTCCCGGACGACGACGACGGAGACGCCGAAGACGAGGACGCCGGTGACGACGACCTCGCTTCTCTAACCTCTCCTTTATCTCGCTATTCACTTTTGGCAATTGCCCCACGCTCGACGGTATCTCACGCGATAAGGGGGAAAGGTCTTTGCTATGGCTTTAACCGTCTCATTTCACGCCTAGTCCCGATAGATCATGCGGCGCGCAACACGCCTCATGATTACCGGAAAGACAAGAAGAGTGAGAAAAAAAGAGAAAAAAAAAAGGTACAGGATGTAGCCGAGCGGCTAAAACCGAGCAAACGAGTAGGAAAGAGTGTAGGCAGTACGTTACATCAAGTACGACGCGAACAGTATCTTGTTTTCTTTCACATTTTTCCCTCCCCATTATGTAAGGCTGATGTCAATGCTTAGACTGCCACTCGTGAGCGTCCCTCGGTCTCTCCTGTTCGTTTATCGCAGCGGTTGATACACACGCTTAAGAGAGCGCTTACTCTGTAGTCGAGCATGCAAGGAAGTCTACGTCGCTGGGAATGGCGAGAAAGATACGTCACTTACCGAAAGGCAGCTCCAGTCGGCAGTCGATCAGCAGAGAGTGGCCGGTCGCTTTCTTCGTACCTATGATCTCTGCCCCTCTCATTTCGAGCTCCGAGTCCAAACTGACCCATTGTCCGGAACCCTCCTGCAAATTCAACCGCAGGTATTTAGTATCGATACGTCGGTGGACTTTTAATGTCCATCGAGCAAAGCGCGTACTAATTCGTCGACGGACTAATTCCCAGCGTGAGCGTATTTACAAGGCATGAGATGACGCTTCAAGCTGACCTTAGACTCGACTGGCAAAAGCGTGACAAGTTTTCTCTGCACTGCCTTTGCGTTGCTACAGCGTGATGACCTGTCCAAATGTTGGTAGCGTGCTTTTTTTCGACTGTTCAACGTTTACCGCAATAGCGGATCGTCGAACGCACGATTATGTTTTGTTCTTTATTCTCGCCATATCGTATCCGGCGTTAAATCGAATTTCTCTGCGCTCCGTTTCGACGGAGAATATAATCCACAGCTATCTCGGCAGAACCGCTTGAATAATAGCCGGCAAAAAGAAAAGGCTGTAGCCATTTTCCTGGCGAGATTCTGATCATGAAGTCACATTCAATGGGGTTTGTGGCCGGGCAAAAGAGATATAAGCCCAAAAAGGAAGAGGGAAACTGACGAAGAATGAGCTCTTTCGATGATGTTACCCTCTTTAAATGCGGAAAAAGGGTATAACCTCTCCCCTTGTATGTGTATGTATCGGTGTGTAGAGTGTGCTTCGCACAGTGTTGCTGAGCCTATTATTCCCGGCGCGAAATAATTCATTCGAAATAGTATCTTGCTGTATTTCGTTTGAGTGGCGCGCGTTCATGTTGGCTTGGAGGCGCAATTATTAAATACGAGGCGGCGTGTAATTTATGAAACTGGAGTAAGTTCGTGAAACTGTTCTTTGCACCGTTGCCAGTACCTCCCCAGTAATCATAACGCCAAAGTGTTAGCGGCCGCTTCGAGCAATCGTGTTTATCGGCGCGAGAACTGCTCTTTTGCCAGATTTATTTTATCCCGGCCTGTCGCTGTCTTCTCATATCTATCGCCATTTTCGTCTACTTGAGAGACTTTCTTCATACTTTTGCATTGGTTTCTATTGCTTTACACTACTTTACATTGTTATATCTAATAATTGTCGGTTTTTTGGGCTTTTCAATGTGTTCTAAGTAACAAAGTGACAATTCAAGCCCAATTTGGAGTATGTTAGACCACTTTGTCTTTCTTGGTCTTGACTTTCTTCATATTTTTATACTATTTTACGTCAGTTTACACTGTTCTACGCGATTATATATCATAATCAATGGCAATTGTCGCCATAGGCCGAGCCTAATGCCGAGATGCAAAGGTGAAAAATTACACGAATGCGTACCGCGACTTCCTCGCGGCAACAAATTTCTTTGCGCACTCTGTATCTACGCATTGAACGATTCACGCACGGTAGTCTCGAAAGGGCTTCGAAAGGCTGTTGGGGTAGCGCATTACATGCGGTGTGAATGAAATGAATATTGTGCCGATAAACTGCTTGAAACGTTTATTGCGCCGCGGCCACGCTGTCCGCTTTTACAACGAGCTATAACTGCTCACCCCACCATTGTTTCGCCGGGCAGCGTGAGGCATTTACGAGATAGGTTTTTCACCTCTGGCTGCCATTCACACAGGGCCCGTAACATTCGTCTCGGCAATTTTTCGCCTTCGACCGCGCGACGAGGGATGGCGTTATAAGATAATTGGGGGGAAATATCGTGATGTAAGGAAGCCTGATAAGGTGAAACTGAATCTTCCCTGTTCCCGTCTGAGTAATGTCGGCGAACGACCGGTCGAAGATATGTATAAAGTAGCTGTGACATAAAGCTGATTTAACTGGGATCGTAACGGGAGGAAGCGTTTGAGGGTGGTTTTTACGATCGCAGACACACCCCTCCCTCTTCGGCTGGCTCACCATGGTTACCCCGGATAGGTTACATCTCCCGGCACCTGTTGTTCCTCAAACGGCAACAGCACTCCTCATACGCTGAAACCTCGAGATACGAACGCGATATTTCTCGTCGAAGAATATGTGGAAAACAGGCGAGGGATTGCGGATAAACAGAGATTACGAAGCGTTCCGGGAAGCGGTGGAGGACGATCGCGACTTTCGAAAACAAGGAAAGGAATTTTGCGTCATGGCCACGCTTCAAATGGATCTGTTTGTCTTCACAAATACGCCGTGAATAATGGCCGCTCGAGCGAGGAAGCGGCAAGCAAGTTTTCTCCTTCGCGGTACGGCGAGACGCGTCGAAAATTATTGTGCTACGTGTTTGTCCCCGAATTCTGAGAAGTCCTTGCGAAAAAACTCGACTCCTCCCGAGAGACGCTTCTCTCGGAAGTGGTAAGTAGACGGAGTTTGGCCAGAGATTTCGACCCGTAGGGTAAAGAATCCTCGACCTCTTATGCTCTAATATTTACCGCTATCACCTATCGATTCGATTCGAAGAGCGAAGTAGGGGAGGGTGGAAGTTGCATCGCATCTGAGCTTCGGCATCGGCCAGATGAACGCAACACAACGAGTTTCATTTATTCGGCTTGCGCCCCGTTCTATTAATGAGCGAGAAATATCGACGGAGCGGCGTGGCTCGAGAGTCGGGCAATAATTATCAATTTGCCGCGATACCTAATGTGTACGTGACTCGCCGATCGTTTGTAACTTGAATAGCTCATTAAAATTCCACCGGGGTCGTTACACGTGTATATGTATGTGTATGTGAAGGTGGGCGCGCGTCATTGGCTAGTCGCGCACCTACGATTCTCTGCCGTTACAAATTTAATCGTCGACAATGTCAACATGTTAGCGGCCGAAAATAACACCTCTCGCTCCGCTACCATTATTCTCGTTCGTCAAGTTAATTGATCAAGATTGATCGCAACTTTTCATTCTATAGGCTCTTGTAATGGAATACGTGAAACACGAGATGGACAAGTAGAGTTGAACATTTTGGAAGAACTAGGGAAATGGGTAAGAGGGTTGAAATATCGGCCATTAATGGCGAATTACCTCGGCGAGTTAACTCATCTTTTCTGACTTCTGCAATAACGGTAAAGAACAGCTTGGGCTCTCGCAATCAATATGCAAATTGCAGAAGCGATATCAGTAGGGAGTAGACTGACGTCATGTTCGGTGATTAGCCAAGCATTACTATTCCCGACACTTAATGTTTCTGCGCTGCCTACCGAATCTGAAAGTTTAATTGAAGAAGCACATCGATGTCTGCGTTATGGGGGACGAGGCACTTGCCGAGAGACAAGACTCGGGAAGGAAGTCGTGGATCAAAGTTAAAATTGAAGTCTTGAGCGTAAGTAGAGTGAATAGGCGGAGGGTAGGTAGGCGCTTGAAAGTCAACATTTCTCGGTAGCTGGCCGCTCTTTATCGGCGAAGAGAAAGGACACCCTTCCAACGACTTGCCGCTCGTCAACATGCTTCTTTCACTTCCCAAAAAGAGCTCGAGCCCCAACATTTGCGCATCGCGTTACGACGACACTGACAAAGTTAGCGCCTTCTCCTTCCTCCGGCCGTGCCTCGAAGAGGCAAGAAAAAGAAAAGGTATCGCGTTCTGTCGGCCCGATATATGACGAAAATAAAAGTGCAGCTCGCTATCCTGCCTTGCTGCCTTGCCAGCCTTCCTGCCTGCCTGCCTCCACGTTCCAGTTAATTCTGCCCCATTACGAACCGTGAGCCGAGTGAACTGAATTAGGTTAGCAGTCTGAGCGACCGCTCTGACGCATGATAGTTACCCCTTTCTTACTCTCCGTTCCCCATGCGCTTATTTCGAAATTGTTCCCCCGATCATTAGCGAGGACAATCTACGACTGTACGTCATCTCCTATATTTTATTTCCCTCGCCGTATTGTGCATCGGACGAAGAACGTTGACACTGCAGGAAACGCTCGAATGACTGTTTCGCGATGAACTCGTTAGTAGGCGCCCCCGGTACCTTCTCTCTCTCTCTCTGAATATGCAAAGGACGGAGAGATATTGAGCTCGACAAATAATCCGAATGTCTGCCGATGCCAAAGAACATCGGGAAACACCTCGCCAACGGCGCCCTGTTGAAACATTTTCTTCGGCGAGTTTGTGCACGGGTACGTAGCAGGTACGTAGACGAGTAGACAGGTACGTGAACGGGTACGTAGAAGGGTACGTAGAAGGGTACGTAGAAGAGTACGTACACACGACGACGGACGGGCACGGCCATGCGAGAAAACGATTATCAACTTCGTTCCGCGTAACCCACCATCGTGTAACCCTATTCTGCTCCGGAAGTTTTTTCTTATCTCTAGCCTCGCGATCAAGCAGCGGTACCACGAAATACTAATCTAAAAATCGGTAAAACACTGAAATAACGCCGAGCTTCACCCGGGTCGATACTGCAATTGCGGGTTGAATAGTTGCAGAGCGCGGAAGGAAAAAATTGGACGTAATGGCGAGAGCGATATGAGAAGGAATTCATAGATTATTTGGTCAGAGGGGTTGAGAAGCTCTGTCCGAATGCCGACACGACAATCGCTCTGGGGCGTTTTCTTAAGAGAGATACACGCGCTCGGCGTCGATCTACAACACGACGACGACGACGACGCCCGACGCCGACGACAACGACAACGACGACGACGACACGATTGCCACCGTTGTTTCGCCTCGGTCTGGCGCGCTTCCTCTTTTTCCATCCTCAACCCGCCCCTTTCTTTCCCCCTCGTAACTTCCTCGCCCTGCTCGTCGCTAGTGCTCGACGCAATCCCTCTTTGCGAATTCATCAAAGGACAAAAAAGGAATTACAAGCGACGATGAGGAGAAAAAGAAGAAGAAGAAGATGGTGGAGGAGAACGAGGAGAAGGAGTAGGTGGATGAAGCTGAGGATGAGGATGAGTGGTGTGGATAGTGGGCGAAGGGGGCAAGACGAGCCCGCAATTAAGCGAACGACGACACACAATGACTCTCCGACAGCCTGGAAATAATTACGAGCGTCGCACGGATTCCGTCACACGATTAAGGAGGGGCTGAAGGAATGCGACGCGGCAGAGGAGAAGAGAGGGGAGGGGGGGGGGGGGATAATCAGTGGCGTGTCGCTGACGCGACTATGGAAAGCGTGCATTTCAGTCATTCGTCACATGACGGTTAAACGCATGGGACATGTACCGAATCGAAAGACGGCCGTGACAAATCGTATCTATTCCAATCCAATTTCGAGCATTCAGGCGAGCGGCTTTCCCAAATTATCCGTCGAGTCGCTACAATGCGCTCGCGGAAGGTAACGTCGAACGTTTCTCGCAGAAGGGAAAAGGTTGAGGGTGCGCGTCGACGAGCGTGAATCATCTCGTGAAGAGAGCGATAAATACCGCAGTCTTTTGTTTAGTGATAAAGGCCGAGGAGGTTTTCCACGCTGGCCGAGAGAATCGAGTCGAATAAGGGCAAAGTTGTTTACGCTCTCGCCTCCCTTGCTGACGACGGACAATCGGCGCAGCGAGCATGTAATTGTAAATGCGACATGGCGGAACAGTGGCGGGGGCGGGAGGGAGGCCGCCTCGAAGTTATAGGATATTCATCACGCGAGCCCGAAGACACGAGCATCCGCGGCTGACGTTCGCGCGCCTTCATCTACTTACGTGCCATTTGTTACGGGCGACAGAGCCGACGATCTGTCTGACGCGCGCAGGGCTGCCACTACTCGCCGACACACCGCTCGCCGACACTACTCGCATGCCGACCATTATTTCGCTCCCCGCCAACGTCGAGATGCAAATCATTGCTCGCACGAACATACCGACTCTCCACGCTTACCGTCACTTCTTTTGCCACCGTCCCGTTACAACGTTTCATCGAGTACCGACACCCCGCTCGCGCTTCCCGTAAACGCCTTCTGCCCGAGCCTATCTGCAGGCGAATAAAAAAATCTATCGGGAAATTACGAGCGAAGGAGATTGAACGATACGCTTTATGGAGATGCGAGGCAGCGATCGCGTATTATGTATTCTCGAATACCGTCCCACGTCCTTCACTCTGTTTACGCATTTGTCACGCGACGACGTGTCGCGCGCCTTTTCCCCCTCCCGTCATTTCCGTGATCGATAAAAAAAGAAAAATATCCCACTGACACAGTAGCGTCGTCATCGACATCATTCCAGCGCCCTCGCCGAACGAAAGTTTTGCCCTGAATGTTCGTCACAGGCCGGAAGACGACCGGTGTGGGCCACGGACGAGGAAAGGAATAGGTTTAGTTCGGTAACGATCGTCATTCATTAATTTCTACGGTCAACAAAGCGGCCAATTGAGCGTGTTCCAGAAAGCACGCAAATCCCTCGTCAAGAGCAAACAGGTAACTCACCCCGCACCCCTTCCCTTCCATTCCATTCGTCTACCCCGGCAGCCCGTTCACTTTCCCCAGATCCCGCCTCATGTCCGTCCAACTACCCGTTCTGAACTCTCGCCGAGGTGAGGATGAACTCGGAGAAATGTACTTCTGCCTGAACCTATCTGCTTAAGCCGGAGGGAGGGTGTGTGTGTGTGTGTCTGAGAGTGGATGAACCACTAATACGTCAATCTGGCAAACTTGGCTCGTAGCTAGAGCGCATATTGAACTGATTTGTCGAGGATCACAGAATCGATTTTAACCCTCTCATTTGGTCTCTTTGGGAGGGAAGAGGCGGAAAGAGGGGGACGTGTTGCATATGAAGGGAAAGAAGACGTAGAGGAGGCGGAATGGACCGGTAAGTCTGTGGAACGCGGAATGGTCTGATCGATCGGACGGTTTCGTTCTTCGAGGCCCATTTCCTTCCTCCACCCCCCGCTCGCGTCCTACGCGAGCACCATCGTCCATCAGACTGAGATACTCCATGGATCACAAAGATGATCCTGGATCCTTTTTCCATCAAGCTCCGAAATGGCCCGTTCCTGTGGCATTCCTCCATTCGCCGCGTATACGGTTACATCGATGTATGCGTCTGTGACATACGATCCTGTGTCCCCTCTTTTGCATCGCAAGTACGCAAGATATACCCTCGATATCCCATGTAGATTGCATTTTATTTTTCGATGTTTCGGGTCAAATAATCGAAGTGCTGGCAGAAGTATTTTTCTCAGTACTTTGAGTAGCCATAATGGCATTCCTAACGAAATGTTTGGGATTCCTAATGAGATGTAGTTTGTTCGTTGATCATGAGCCAATTCGACCACTCTTATCTAATAGAAGGAGCATGATTCTAGCAGTCTCGTGGAAAACTAGCTTTGAGATTAGAGATGCCATCTGTGAGGGAACTGAGGGAGGAAGAAGAAGAAGAAGATGGTACGATCAGGTATACAGAAGCTCCCGCAAGTTCCCTTTCGTTGGCCACTAAGCGTCCACTAAGTGCGCGGAGTTAGTTGCATTGTAATTCGGTCGGAACGTTTTCCAGATAAGCCGAAGAGTCAAAGACCGAGTCGGTAAGTGAGCGAGTATTCCGAGTACGGGAATGAAAGGACGTCGTTGACTAAATCGCTCCATCACTTTCACCCCATCATAGTTAAACAACGACCGGTAATTGATTCGCGGATCTCGGGATTATTCGGGTAGAATCGAATTTGAGGGGCACACATGACATTTCGATAAATTAGGAATCGATGAAATTGAGTGGCTCGCTGTGCTCCGGCATCGCGCGAGTCAGTGAAGGGGGGGGGGGGGGGGAAGAAAATGGGGATAGGGTGCCGGTAAGAGCTTTGTCAAGCTTCTGTCAGAGGAGAGTGGGCGTACAGTATAACGGTAGACGTGCCCGTGCCGGAAGATACCGTGTGCCACTGGTTACCGTACGTACCCCTTCTCATCTCTCTCCTCTACCTTTCCCTCACCCCCTCCCCCTCTCTCTCTCTGTCCCTCTTTAGAGTTACTTGACATACCTCAGTCAGCGCAATTCTAATGTGAATCGAACTGGTCGTACGTGGATCTCGCGTGTGCGGCTTTATGAATATTTTAAGCCAGGCCTGACCCAGATTGTCCTCGCAACAGGAAAAGCGACCTGGCCTCGCTTCGGCACTCTCTCCCTCTCTTCCCTTCTCTCCTCTCTTTTTTCTCTTTCTCCCTCCTTCCCCCTCCGGCGTTGGACCGCTCTCTTAATCGGCGCGTCGTTCAACCCTCCGCTCTTCTGTTTTCCGCGTGTTCCGCGTTTTCTGCGTCGGCATGCTCCGTCGTTACGCTCTCCGTCCTCATGCTCCATCATCTATTCCCGTAACTCTCGCTTACGCTATCTCGCTCTCTATCGACTCAGTCATCTGCCGTCCTTGCTCTCGCGACACTCACTCGCTCCCACCCACCCTCTTTCCCTCCCTCTCTCCCTCTCTCTCTCTCTCTCTCTCTCTCTCTCGCTCACACTCTGTTCGCCTCGTTCGGTGTCGAGCGTTCTTCCGTACTCTATGCATGTCCCTGCCGTTAGTAGTGGAACGCCAGGCCCATCGATCGATCCGGCAGAAACGTGAAAGAATGGGTTCGCCCGTGATTCATCAATCCGACCCCTGGCCGCCTCGCTTCCTCTTCCACGGTTCGCGTCCGCGTTGAAAAGCTCACGCTTAAAATTGAAATTTCGTGCGAAAGGTGAATCAGGTAGGATGTTGAGTAGTCGAGGATGGCATAGCGGAGTGTGGAGGGATGTTGTCGGAAGAGTTTTGACGAGCTTTCCTCTCTCCCTCTCACTTTCCACGCTACGTTGACGCGCGCGCGCGCGCCCGCCAGTCAAAATTGAGCGGAAAAAGCGAATGCAGGTCATGCCGTTGGAGAGAAATTGAGCGTCGACGTCGAATGGGAAATGGCGCGAAGACGGATTTACCATGAGGCGGGAGCGTCGGTGGCAGTGATCAGCTTGCGACCTTTCGTCAAGGTCGTTGTCGCAGGGCAGCAGCGGGGCAGCAGCGGGGCGCGTTCGCATGTGTGCACGCAGTATAATGCCGTCGTAAAGCTACGTCGGCTACGGCGCTCCTTGGCTTCTCCAACTGTTTCATTGAGCGTTGCGACTGTTGGCCGCGAGCCAGATGACGTCACCGGCAGAAGAGGGTCGGGAATTGTTAGTGGCGATGGCGGTGGTGCCGGGCGAATGCCGCGGATGAAGATGCAGTGGGCGAAGGAGGAGGCAGCCATCTAGCTAGGCTGGCTAGCAGCCTTTCGTAGATAGGTGGGTAAGGTGGTAGGGGTAAGGTAAGGGGATGGTAGGGGATGGTATAGGTGCCACGATGGCGCCGTTTCTGTATTTGTCTCGCGCGCCAACGAACGAACGAACGAACGTACGTACGAACGTACGAACGAATGGCAAAGCGAATGCCCGAATGCAACCTCTAAAAGCGTAAGTCATCCTCGCCGCTTCGTAATCCAATTTCTTCGATCCCTTTCGCGGAGCTGTTCGCATGAGAAACCGACCTCGCACTCGGCCTTGTCCTTGTCTCGCGACATGGACGTGATCAAACGGATCCGCATTCTTTACAATGTTTTTCGTTACGGTAAATACGATACTATGTCGAAAAAAGAAAGGTCGTAGTTACTCCGCTTGTACTAAAGCAGAGTCCTGAAGCGGAAAATTTATTGTCGTAAAACGGGCGAATCCGACGTAAGCGTAGAGCTTGTCCGATACGATGCTGAAGCAACTGTATCTCTCGTTAATCCCATAATTAATAATCGATCCTCAACCGGATTCTTAATTAATGGAAGGATTAATTTCCCTGGCGACACGGTTGTTAGCAGGGCGTTTCGCGTACGCAGCCTGTTCGCAGATTAGATGGGGCGCTATTTTGCGTTCGCCTTCTGGAGCAGATGACGCGTATTTTAGTAGTACGGCGCCGATATAAGAAAAGGTGGGACCGTGTCAGGTCACTCGAGTCGGGTCAAGAAGTCGTTGAACTCGTCGAGTGTTAAGCGTCAACGTCACGGAATTAGCAACATTCAAGGAATTGAAATTAGTTCATCGATCGCGGCGGGTCAACCTTTTTAGGTTTAGGGGGATGGTGCGGGGGGAGGATGGCAGTCGACTGAAACGGCACGCATCTGCTCTCCTTTAGGGTCTTTCCTTTTCCGGATTCCCGTGAAGATTCAAAATGCTGAGTATCTCGGCGAATAGCCGGTCGCGCCCTCCTTACCCCTCCTTGCCGGGGCAGCTCGGTGAAAGGAGGGTGGAAAACGGAATGTTCAGTTTGCTCTGAATCGTTAGGGCAACATGCCTCTGCTGAAAGGAAGCGAGAGACCTCTGCCCTATACGCGATACGGTCAGCGTCACTTTGAGAGGATATCGCTTTTTAGCGCTGATGAAAAAAAGGACAAGATTACGGTGTACTCGTGCGAGAGGGAGGAAGAGGGAGGAAGAGGGAGGAGAGGGGTGCGACATAGGGGAGAGGAATCGTAAGCGTGATGGGAGATTGTCGAGGCGTCGTCGGGCAAAGGTATCCAAAGGTTGAGCCGAGTATTCGAGTGTGTATAAAAGAAGGGTCGGGCCGCCTCGCACGTGACTGAATTGCACCCCTATTCGGGGTCTAACGTTACCCTCTAATTTAATTTCTACGACCCTCCGACGAAAGATAAGATGCACTCGGTGCACCTCGTGCGGAAAAAAAGCAAACAGCGGACTTCTGCTTTTCCCTTTCTTTCCCACCGGCTTCGGCCTTTTCCCTTTGGCCGAACTCATGACTCGACATGAAATGCGCGACTACCTGCCCGTCTGGCAATGACTAATTCTGGCACCGGGAACGAGAAGGGTGTAGGTTTCAAAGGATGGGGGAAGGGAGGTTTCTCCTGGTGTTTGTCGTTGTAGATGTCGTTGTAGTTGTCGTTGTAGATGTCGTCGTAGGTGGGCGGTGCAGTGGGGAGGAGAAGAACTGTCAAAGGAAAGGAAAATTTCGATGTATGGGCCCACGCGGGGGAATATATATCAATTGCAGGCAACTGCCATTGATGGAAGAGCGAGTCTCGGAGTCTGCGCAAAGGATGCACGTGCCGCGATCTCGTTGCGTCTCACGATGTAATTAACGAGCTAACGCACGGCACGGAACAAACTGACCGACGCCGCTCAACTTTCTCTCTCTTTTCCCTCCTCTCGGCCCTCTGGGAATTTATGAATTATTATTATTCTTAAGCAACTCGGATAAAGGATAATTTCATCAGACTCGCCTTGCCGCACATCCATCCTTCGTATGCCGGTCCGGTTAAAGCAGCCAGTCCAATTTAATTAGTAGGAATATCCCTTTGTTGCCGGACGAGAGTGCAGCGGAGCGTCTAGCTCAAATGAAGAAGGTGGAAAGACGCGCTGCGAAGGGATTTCTCTGCCAGAGTCGAAACCTCTGCCCAAGGAGGAGGCTCGCTTCCTCGCGAGATAGCTTCGAGGATCTCAGCGAAGGGATTTGCCCGCTCCGCAGAAGAAAGCGTACCTTAATCTCACTGTGGTCCTTTCGCACCTTCTCGCTTTAAGAGGCCTGCGCTTTTCCTTCGAGGAAAATCAGAAGCCGCTTCGCTCCAAGTAAGAATCTTCCCGACGATTGCTCGGAATCTTCGAGGAACGTGGCGAAAATAGGGAACTGGCGCCGAGAGTTTCCCATTAAGGGGTTATACCTAGTCGGAAGCGAAAAATGAGAAGTTTTTTTGTGAATTTTTTGTATCTTTACTAAAGAATCCATTAATGTGAAATTTTGAGGGCTCCTTACACTTGCCTTGAGGTACAAAAAAACATTTTTTATTTTAATATTTGTGACAAAATGGCAGTTCAGCAGGGCACAGAACGAAGATCGATTTTTTGTTGGCGTCCTGCGGCTAGCAGCACAAGTCTGAAACGAACATATTTGGAACAATGACATTTTTTTGTCATAATATACACGAGTATAGCTGTTGAAGTACACATGGATATTCGGAAATTTAAATATTTGTGAATTTGGGAGCACTTTGAACAAAAAGTCGATTTTTCAACTGAGAAATCGGCCTCAATTTGTCTATAAAAATTGCAATTGTTTATGGAACTCAAAAATCGTGTGTACTAGACTAGATAATCTATGTAAGAAGGTACTGTCAAAAGTTTAAGTCAAACGGATAAAAATTACTCGAGTTCTACTGCTAGCCGTTTTTGAAAACATGGTTTGGAGAAAAACGCGTTTAAAGTTCCACAATGTGTTTACTACATGAAATTTTTGAGATACGGGCTTGTTGATTTTTTTATCTCTATTCTGCTATCCCAGCACCATATAACTGGCCTTGTGTATCGATTTCACTTCTCGCGATTTTTTTTCTTGCCGATCTAGCGTCATGACGGCTGGTTTTCGCGTCATCGGACAGTGCGCGCTCGGCGAGTACAATACGGCGGGAATCAGTACCCAAGCAAAAATCAAAGCATTGGCGGCCAACCAGATAGTCCGTCATTGAAAATAATTACCGCAATATTGATTGCAATATCTACAACCTTTTTGCCACTTGAAATTGTTTTCGGAGCGAAGTAAACAAAACTACAAACTGAGAGTGTGAACTGAATTCCCTCACAACCATGGCAGAACTGCTCGAACTGACGAGATTTACTTATTTGGTATAAGAAATTACTAAATTTAATTCTTAGGTCTAAAATAAACCTTTTGTATTCTCATCCTATGGATACAAACACAATAAAACGGGTCCTCAAAGGAATTACAAGTCAGAAAAGCTGGTGCTACTCCGGTCTACGCTCCGCATACTTTCAAACGCGCGGAGACGTCCTTACGAATATATATTTATCTTCAAGAGTATTTGCAGGATCAATTTGAAATTTTCAGAGAATATACTCAAATATATGTACATTCCGAAAATGCAACAAAAAAAAAATCGATTCTTTGAAAATTCCGACTAGGTATAACCCCTTAAATCTTGCCGGAAAATACGAAACGAAAATTGACGACATGCAAATTTATGGAGATGTCATAGCAGTAACAATGATTCGCTATCTTAGACGTCTGGCCTGATTGTATTGCGCTCGTCCCGTTAATAGAATCGAGTCCGAACGTGCGAGAACTGTAAATCTACGATCAGGACATTCGGTAGAGAAGTACCGTGCCATTTACTTTCCGCTCCCAACTTCACCTTCAACTTTCTCGATTTAGCTGTTTCGAGAGTCAAAGAAACCGGCTGGCCGAAGGAGCGATAAGCAAAATTACGTACTTCGATCGCATTAACATCTACAACTAATTATTAATAGCCCGAATTAGCATAGCATGAATTGTAAATTGCGCGCGGGCGGCGAGAGAGCGGAATAAATTGTCCCTCTAACTGGCAGGTAAATGCTTTTGCCCTTTGCCTCCACCTTTCTTTTCACCGTATTCGAGAAAATTCTGCGATCCTTAACGGGCTGAAAACGTTACCTACGGAGGCCGCACAATTACCGCTGAATCAGAATTTGTTAAGACTGACCTCTGCGGACGGCCGGCCGGAATTAACTTTATTGTCGAATTTGGTAAAGGAAAATTTCGAAGGGAATATCTGAAATTCGTTGCAGCGACAGTGAGCCAAGGTTCGAGAAGAGCGCAAAGCGTATATTTGGTCTGGAGGTGAGCTGGGGAGAAAAAGTTGGCGGACAAGCGGCCGGTAAAGGGTCGGTCATTAAAAGTTGCCAACTCTATCAGTTCGTTTAGCGGCAATTGAAGAACGCGCTGGAGCCGAGAAGCGTCATCTGATTGGACGCACATTCGGCCCGATGACGTGCATTACTTTAGCACGGGTTAGTAGGCAGCTAGCAGCTAGCTGCTGGCAGTGAGCGGCAGCCATAAGGCGTAGGTCGTCTGCTCGACGATCGATAACCATTCCGATTTTCCGCATGATACTCGCGACAACGGAAGATGATTGCGACAAAGAGCCGGAAGTCGCGCCGGTTGGATATAAGGACATTCAGGCAGAAGGAGGAGTAGCGCGGGGTTGCGAAAAAGGTGCCTGTAAAGGGGCCGATAGGGAGCCACCGGAACCGGAAAGGGGTGGAAAAAGCTAAAGTACCATGAGTAGGGCTGGAAGGTGAAGAAAGGCAGCCAGCTTGGGAGCTTGATGCTGACCGACAGCCGATTGACACCGGATTCTGTCATTTGACATTAGACGCGGAGCGAGCCTAATCCGAGGATCGATTATGGCCGCTTCTAAGCCAACGATTATCAGGCCTCTCGTGTTCCCGTCATATGCGGACCATTGCTCTGCTAGCACCGGTGACACGCTGAATCGCTAATTGAATCGGGAATAGAAACTGGAATAGAAAGTGGAGCATTGTCGAGGAATAAACGGATTTCGAGCGAACCGTTCGAAGAATCGGTCAGTGGTCGGCCGAAGCTGAAAAACGGCTCGGGACGCTAACGGTCATGAGAATAGTAGGTGACTAATTGTAAGTAGCAGACAGCCAAGCCCGAGCCGAAGCGTTATTGTCACGCAAAGAGAGCCTTTCCGCTAATTAAACTGTGCGAGACGTTTAATTGTCGACGAGGATATTAATAATACCCGATTAAGGTCACTCGCGGCTGCCTAGCTTAGTACGTAAGACATTCCTCATGTAAATCCGACGTTGGAAGCGCGCAATTGCCAATGCAATTACGCGTCTTCCCCCCTTTCTCGGGCCGACGATGATTAGGTGCCCGCCGGCCATATCGAAGGAAAAATGATGTCGGTGCACCGAGCGAGACCGGATTGAGAGATATCGCCCTTTGTTTTCTCCCTTCCGTCCTTCGGTCCTTCCGTTTCTACGTCGCGAACAAACACCGGCGACTGCCAATAATCGCATTATCGACCGTCTTGAAGGCAACCCGGGGAAGCAAGCCGCTACATTGCCGGCTCGGGGCACCGAGCCTAAAATTCGTTACATACTTCCGTGTAGCGCACAATCGACGACAATTGATTCCAGTTCATTCGACGTGTAAACACTCGTTCGAGTTTCATTTCACGTACGGCAGCTTCCCGATTCAAGACTTACCCCGCTAACCGATCGATCGCTATTCAACCTATAGATACTCGATAAATCCCGCCATCCTTTATCAGTCGAAAACAAAGAATCGGATTCAAATTCGAGCGAGCTCGAGCGAGCTCATTTCATTCCAATTTGCTTAAATTACGTCCGTTCACATACGTATGAATTGGGCTTAGGACGAAGAAGGGACAAACGGGTCAGCGCGATTCGAAGGATTGAAAGCAATATTTATCGAGTCTCGTAGCGACGGTGCAGTAAGCCGAAGGATTGTAGAAAATGGCGGCGTGCGCGCGGCTCTTTCCTCTTGTCGGGGCAATCGGAAGGAACGAGCGGAAAGCGAGCGGAGAAAGCTTTCGTCGCGACGTCTAGTCAGCGATCTGGAAGAAGCTGACGGAGGCATGCTACATTTGCAGGCCGTTTAACGGAACGGGCCGCACCGGTCTCCTACCTGACCCGATGACGCGTCGACCGTTTATTTCGACACCTAATCCACCCTCCGCCTCCTCCCGCTCCACCCTACATTCACGATCGAGATCTTTTCGAGAGCGCCGACGCGATTTATCAATCACGGTCTTCAAACATCAGGCTAGTGCCAATATCAGCTTTCATTCCCTCCCTCGCCTAACCGCGCACGCCGCTCTCCGAAGCCGGTGGATTTCTTCGAAAGACTCTCCCCCACTTGCGTGCCATCTTCTTACTCCCTTCCCATCGTATTTCCTGTCTGACACAAGTCTGATTACGATCTGCTCTCGTGTCAATCGCACGACCCCATCTTTCCCAACTGTTTGTCTTCGCTTTCTGCGCTTCGAAGACCATCCAACGAGGGGGGAAGATGGCCGGTGAATGAAGTCAGATCGAGTGCGTGTCATTTGACAGAATAGTGGAGATAGAGAGAGACAGAGAGGGAGTGATACAATATTCACCTGTAGAACAGGGTCGCAGCGGGGTTAAATTGCTCTGCCGATCGTACGGTACGCCATAGATGACGTCGATTGATTGCGTCACGTTTTCGCGTTTGGCACTCTCGGATGATCTGTCGTCAGCCGCGTTACGACCCGCGTTACCACCCACGCTATGCAACTCCCTCTGTCTCTCTCTCTCTCTCTCTCTCTCTCTCTCGACCTCCGCGCCAAAGGGATAAACGGGTAACGGCCCTGTCGCTCGGTGTCATACGAGGGGTGAAAATAGACGTTGAAAAAATGATTGAGCCAAACCGTCCGAGTGGAGAAGTTTCTCGAAAGGCGCGGAGAGGAGAGTCGAAAAATCCACGCCACTTTTAGCCGACACACCGGACAGTAATTGGCTTCGGAGCGTTCGACGTGCAAACACTCTTCCACCTTTATTTCAGCTACTGACCCGCGCCGCTTGTCTGTCCGATCCGGCCAAGACCGGGCGAGCAAAGAAACCGATCGATCGAACCAAATCTGTATGGAAACATCCAGCGATAGTGGTCGGGAAAAGGAGCAGCGGATGGTTCAATTATCGACACAACGAAACGAGGCTGCCCCGCTAATTTGTCGCTCCTTCTCCTCCGCAGAGTGCAAAATGAATTAACCTCGACGACGAGTTAATACTGCAAGTTGAAATAGCAAAGAGAAGGGAACGTAACCGAGGTAAAGCTTAGTCCGTTTAACGGCATACCGCACGACCGTGGCAGACATAAAATAACTGATGCCACCGAGTAGAGATTATACTGAGCGGTAATGAATTATTACTGGACCGAGAAAGAAATACTTGTTGCTGTGAGGGCGAACATCGGCGGCCATGATGAATGACTCTCGTGTCAGAGCCTCGAGAGGGAAGGACGTCCAAAGTCGTTGCGAAGGAATTCGTCCCTCCGTCGTGGATGGAAAGTGGCATTTGAACGCTTTCTATTCTGCAAGCGCCTAACGCAGAATCGATTTGGCATGATAGCGCGAACGGCTACTCTAGTCGGATAAGCATGGCGATTGTTCAGCCTTTATAATGAAATTTCGTTCTCTCTGCCGTGAAGCATGGCGCATGCACCGCTATCGGCTCGTCGGAGGCTTAAAGGGTGGTACGACGATGCTTCTGGCCACGGAGGGTGGGCAGGAAGAGGGGTAGTGTGGGGGGGGGGGGGAGAGGTTAAATTGAGAAGTGAGCGAGGGTACCGCGTGTCGCATCGCTCAATCTGTCGTGACGTAGGTCAGACGTGCTCTACTCAGTGTACCGTGTCAGTGATGTCTGACGGTTGCTGTGTGTTGCTGTTGGTGTCACGCACGCCGTCGACGTCAGTCGACGTGTGTTGCAGTTGCCGCTGCTGCTGCTGCGATCCGGCAGCCGGTGTCGCGGGGTGCTGTTTAGTGCTCTGATTTGTCGTTACCTCGTTCATGTAGGACACCTCCGACAGCGGGATATAGTAGTAGCCCAGGAAGCGATCCCACAGGAATCCCTTGCACCAGACTTCGACGAGGAGGCCGGCGTTCATGTCGTTCGTCTCGCTAAACAAGAAATGCATCCCGTTATTCGCTTACCATTATCGGGTTGTTAGTTCGATATCTTCCATCGTCCGGCGCTGGTTATAACGTTCGACGCTCTTTAAATACGCGCCCGACCGCGTCGAATGATGAACGCTCCCGGCGGCGAGAAGTAGGTTAAATGCCTACTCCGTCCGTCGTCCGAAGTTTATTCATGGGGCGGGCGTCATCGAACGTTTGCAAAATGTCGCGCGACAACTTTCGCGATCGAATTAATGACCCGGGCGAATCCTCGCGGAAATATGTGCAGTCGCGGCAGAGCTTTGCTCATGAATAAGGAGAGGCTGTCTCTTTCTTGCATTCGAGGGAAACTCGCGTATCCTCCTAAGAGGGCTGAATTACTGGAAAAATGCATACAGCCCCGTACCGTACTGTCCCTGCTAGCGTCCGTACTTATGGCCGAGCGCAACTTGCCACTCCGTATCTCGACGCGTAAGCCGGAAGAAAGAACTGCGTGGACGTGAGACCGTCCCGTAAACAGAGGAATAATGCCATCAAGACACGACTTGCTTACCCTCGTAACTTTTCGCCTGAGAAACTGGCTCGGCGCTCTGCTCGACCTCCTACCGCCCCCATCACCTAAACCTACGAGCGCCTACTTCTCTTTGTCGCTCCTTAATTTCTCTTTATCCCACTGACCGCCTTCTCTCTCTCTCTCTCTCTCTCTCTCTCGCTCGCTCTCATTCTTTTCAATCGCACGGAACACGCCGGGAAACGAATTTAATTAACCTTACCGCTCGACGGAAATATCTGTCTCCCGGCCATTGGCTGAGATGCAGATGTCAGAATTTTCAACGGCATCCACTATTCCTGTACCGAGCAATTTGTATCTTTTTACGTTGCAACGATAACTCGCCACTGCGCAAACAGACGGCGAACTGGAGCGGATAATTTTGGAAATCTATACACAAACGACGTCTATATAATTTCAGAAACGTGGTACAAGAAACTGTTGGCAAAAAGTTTTGGAAACGCGTACGGTGCACATCTTCTCCAGGAATGATTACAAATAGACGCGGTGACGGGATAACACACTCAGCGAAACTATTTTGAGCTAACTCGATATAGGGGGGTGTACCAACAACGCGCAGCTTGACACCTGGGGAAGTTTATCGGAGAGACTTTCGGACTTCGGTGTGACCGGTTCGATACGAGTATTGCGAAACAATAAGCGGCAAAAGAAACATCTGATATCTCTCAATATCGAAGATAGAGAGCAATCTGTCGTTCGCGCGGAAAGAATGCCATTCCGATAATGTGTACTTACAAGAGAAAGTCTTGTTCCCAGCATGGATTGGCCCCCTTCACGGTAACTGTCGTTGACTTGACGTTCTGCAGCTTCAACGTTACGTAGGAATTAAATTGCTCCGCTGAAATGATGAGAAATCCTTGTTTGCGATGGTTCAGGACAGCGTGGTTCGTTCTCGGTTGGCCTACCCTCTCCCTTCGCTTATTCATGGCAAAAGTCGGCAAATGAGCCAGACATCGGAGCGCAATAGATCTCCACCTGACACATCACTCGGTTAGCAATCGAATAATAGCCGGCATATTTGCGATAAATTGCGACGAATGACGAGCATGTCGATAATTATGTCGATAATTTTCAATGCCTACGATTAGCCATGTTCGCGCCGGCTCCGACTGTCACTTCATCCCTGACGAAAAGGGTGCGAGGCAAAGTAACGGTCGCGCGGCTCTCGGGTTGTCGGCAAACTGTTGCTGACAATTTTTTCCGTCTAATATCCGTACCGATCGTTTCTCAATTTAGGAGTCTCGAACGGATGATCGGGACGGCACTCAAGGCGGGGTTTATGTGTCCAGAAAGGGAGGCAGGCGCGCGTGGCTGAACTGTAAAGTTCCAATAAGTCGCCCCTGCCATTCGCGAAGACTGAGATCACGTTCGGAGTACAGGAGTCGGATAACTCGCGGAAGGAGCTCCGGAATGCCTTTACGGTCGGCGATACGTTTCGTATCCGACGTCTTGCCGGGCGCGACATTTTCCTTTACGAGCGAGTCCTGCCGCGTCGCGTCTTCGACATCCTGTCGGGGTCCGACATGCCTATTGAGACTACGGCATGTCTCTTTCGATGAGAGTCGAGAAGATTCGCCGAACCTTTCGACGAACGTTTCGACGAATGTTTCGGCCCTGTCAAGCTTACGTCCTGCGACGCCGCTTCCCGGCCAAGTCAGATTTCTACGCTTCCCATTGAATTTCGATCACGTCGATCGACTGATTATTCCCGCCCGGTAATCCGATAGCGATATTACGCCGCGAATATGTCGATACGCGAGATGGCGCGGAATCTCCTGTAAACTATCCCTTCGCGGTATCCCTTCGAGCTATTCAAGCCCGTTTGCCGCGCACAACGGACGATTGTTTATGCCGGATATTCTATATGAAATTCCCTCTCGGATTCCCGCATATCGAACCCCGATAAACCGCGAAGAATGCATGTAACAACTTGAAAATTCCCGGCAACATCGACAGCGCGGCCCTCCTCCTCTCTGCGCTAATTACTTTCCACTTCGGTAGAATGGTAATAGTTTTGCCGGAAATGTGAAAAAAGCGGTTTGGCCAGCGGCGATGAGACTGATAAAGCTCGGCGAACGGCGCGGAGAGGTTCGGTAACGATTTTACGATTCCCGATACGCCCTCTTTACTCGAACGATTCCGCATAAACCGGGAACGAGGGAATTTCTGGGTTCATACGTAGTTCTATGATCGACGGACTGTAGCGGCGATTGTAAACGCCGACATAATCCGAAAGAGAGGTTTGCGCTTCGTTCGCGTTGCACCCATCATTCGGTATCATTCGGTATCGTTCGGGGCCGAGTGGGATGTGTGTCTCGGAGAAAGCCTTTCCACGCCTCGCTCGGCCCGCTCATATTGGCAAGTCATATTGGCAACGGACGCGAACGCGATAATCGAGGAAAACGTAACGATTTCATTTACACGGTCCACAAGTTGAATGGCTCCGAATATAGGATGGCGTGATAAAACGATCGAGCGTCCCATCGACGATCCCATTGCCCGTCCCATTGACCATCCCATCGGCCAACATATCGGCCCGTCTCGTCGAGTGAGCCACGGGATTTCCAGACCACCCCCCCCCCCCCGCCCCTACCCACCCCCATCTGCCGCCTCCCATCCCTCGTATTTACCCAGCCAGTCCTAAATTCAGGCGTCGATACCGCCTGACACGCGGACCAATTGTAAAATTCCGACACGAGTCTGAGAGTGTTCCCGAATGATTTTACGATCCAGACTCTTTCTTCGTCTTTACGAGCCGCCGAATCGTGACGAGCCGTGGAAACACGTGCCGCGTTCTCGTTATTCAAGGAATTCTCTCGCTACCGGCTTGCAACTTCGGTTCCGCTGCTATTGGATGCAGGGGGAAGTGGGGGGCGAGCCGAAGCGTTATCATCGTCGACAGGAATTAAACCGTAATCTGACGTCATCGGCGTTTTCGTTCGAGAAACTTTTGCCCCGCTCACTTTGCTCGCGGTTTGAATTGGATAGCGGAAAAATGAAAATTAAACCGGTCGCCGAGTGGATTGCCCTCTTTTCCGCCGACGTACCGAGAGTCCGTTCTAATTATGAATCGGCTCGCTTTCCAGCGAAACTTGGTAACGTTCGCGCTCCTTTCGCCCTCGAGATTCTAATTCCGTGGTGAGTTCCGATTGAAAGCTCTTTTTGCGATCGTAGCTACGGAATAGGAGGTTTGGGAAATAAAAGATTAATGTCCGAGGGAAGCGGCGGTCTGGGTGCATAGGAAGGGAGGCTGAGATAGGTGTCACGTACGTTGCAACCCCCTGCAACCGGCTGCCACCCCTGCACGTGGAAGCGTTCGCGGTGGCCGCTTTAATGCGTCGATGTTATTCGAAATAATGGTCTTCATAAAGGCGCGAGGGTGACAATAGCGTCTCTATGTACGTGCCGCGGCAGTCGGCAGATATATTAAAAGTGTCTGACACTCTCCCCGGCTACCAAGGCCACACCGTGCGGCCGCTCCGTTCAGCCGCTCCGTTCAGAAGAATGGATGGAACGATCGCGAAGGGGTACGCACCGACGACCGGACACCATATCCATTCCTTGAAAGCGGTATTCGAGCTGTCACAGAAAGAGCCGTCCTCCTCGGCCGCTAGCATCGTCAAGGTCGACGACGCGAAAGGAAGGGGAGGGAAAAATCGTCCCGATAGGAAACAACGTCAACCGATATTCCGCTCGGAAAGTCACATAACCTTTTAACTTGGAATCGTTCCAATCTGGAGCGCAACAAATTTTGCGCGGACTTCAGAACTGGAGCGTGAGTAAAGATTTTCCGGGAGGGGGATCCGCCCCATCGGGCCATGGTTTCGCCTCCTGGCCAACAGCATAGACATTTGCCAGGGCATATCGCGCTCCGATTCTCTCCTTTTGGATAGCACAATCGGCGCCGTCCGCCTTTATCCGGTTATCTACCCTCACCGTACTTTTATTTCCCTCTCGCACAACCCCTCCCACATCCCCTCACACATCCCCTCACACGTCCCCTCACACGTCTCCTCGACCTCTCTTCGAGTGCCAACCGAGACGAACCATCGACATCTTTCCTCGATCCTCCTCCCTCCCTCCTTCCCTCTACTTGCTCTGCCGACGATACGAACCTTCCTCGCAGACGAACCTCGCCTTCTTCACTGTAACAGAAAAAGGAAACGTCGGTTAGAACGCCGTAAATGGTGTGCGGTGCGCCGTTGATTACGGAAAATTTGACTCGTTTGTCGCCAATTCGTCCCGCTGAATCGAGAAAACTGCCTCGCGCCCGTTAGCACGTGCCTTCGTCGGCTGATTCGGACGAATTAGGTGGTTTCCCCGCTTCCAACCTCCAAATTGACGTGAAGCTCCCTGTACGCGCAGCTCAAAGTCCTTCAATTTTCGACGTCGTCCGAAAACTGGGTCGTTACACCCCAAATCTTTTAGCTATCGAACTAGTCGAAGCGCTGACCAACTCCCGCCAATTAGATTCATTAAAAGGAATTACGATTGTTCTCGACTGATACAAATTTTGCATTCATACGCGTATTCGTATAGTATCGAACTGTAAATATAAATGGCCGTTTTTGGGCATTTCTTTATAGTTTTTTGGCCATATCTCGAAAAGTATTACACTTAGAAGGCTCGAATTGCGATTTTTGTAATCCTCATTCGATCCTCTTTCACCATGCCTAAGCACAAGTCGATCAGAAGACTTTTATTTTTCCGCCATTTTCGCTACCCCATTTTTTTCCATAGTTTTTTTGCTGCAACTTCGAAACTAAAGCGAATTTCGACCAACGGCAAACGGCTCTCTGAGTTATTTTCGACCTCGTAGCAGGTAGCAAAAGGCCGATTCGATCCGCCGACCTTCGATTTTTCGCAAAAATGAGAAGGGGTACCCCTTAGAAAATTCGCATTTTTTTTACATCGCCTGTAACTTTTTAACGGGCGATCAAAACCTATGATAATTATACATTTTCCTGAAGCTTTCGACGAGTACTTTAAGATAGGATCATCAGCGAAAGTCGATCTTTAAAAAAAATGTTTTTTCACCTCCGAAAAATGGCTGTATCTTCGAAACGATTGAGAATTCGGAACTTTGCTTGCGACCAACTTTCAGGGCGAGTTAAAATCTATGGAATAGGGTACTTTTAAATCGATTTCAAGACCAACAATTTTCCCTAGTCCTATCACCTTTCAATAGGTCCAAATAATGCCAAAGTACCCTCCATTGGTCACTCAGTCCCATAGTAGAAGGATACGGTGGTCAAATGTACTTAAAATATGGGCTAAGATGCGCATTCGTGACCTAAAACCCCCCATAAGACGATAATCACCATCAATTGTAACATATAATCATGTAAAACAGTGTAAACTAACGAAAAATAATGAAAAAGTATCAAGAAAGTCAGGTTCAAGATCGATAAGGTGGTAAAACATACTCCACATTGGGGTTGAATTGTCGCTTTGTTAATTAAAACACCTCAAAAAGCCTAAATAATCAACAATCATTACATGCTAATCTAGAATACACAACGTAAAATAGACTAAACTAACGTGAAATAGTGTAAAAGTATGAGGAAAGTGTCATAGGTAAACGTAAATGAGCATACTTAGAAATGAAAAGATAGCGGTAACATAGTCGAATAAGAGTCGCCCGGTAAGAATATGTACGGTAAACGACTCTAGAACTCGCAAGGCGGGTGAGCGGGTTGGTTAGTAGAGTACCTGGCTCATAAGGCAGCGGTCCCGGGCTCGATTCCCGTCTCGGCAAAGAAATTGAGAAAAAAGCACGCTTGAGTGAGCACGGTAGAGCGCCGACTCGAAATCGGCTCGCGCGAGTGCGAGCGCCCGCGGCAGAGGCCAAAGACAAGCGACGGCAACACGCATCGAGAGTCTATATATTATTTTGAACGCGGAAGGCAAATGCTCCTCAATGTACAAGTAGTATAGACTCTATATAATATTTTATTGCTTTTCATGATAATAATAATTTTTGAAATAAAAATGCCTTCGTCAAATCGCCAGTAATGTCTCCGTGCACTGTAAATCATTGTTTATAGAAAGGTTTAAAAGACAGGATAAGAGAAAAAATGAAATGAAACTTTCTCTAATTATTTGGTGATACTTTCTACATTAGCATGTGATATTTAACTGTTCGGAAAGGATGTAGGGAATTTCGCGACGCGAGTGCGCAGCAAAACGGTTCGATTGGCGCTTAACATGCATTGGAGTCAGCGTGAAAACATTTATTGCGGACATTAGATCGATCGCGGTCAAAAACTCGTTATCGATATTCTTCGGACTCCCCCCATTGAGAGGGACTTCTATTTGCGTCGGCCAGCACTCCGCAATTCATTTGTGTCTCTTCACTGAGATTGCCTCGAAACGGCGCGCCTATATATTTACTCGAGGCATCGACGTGTGAATCCGTGAACGTACTTCAGCCAGACCTGCGTCGGCACGTTGGGGCGAATTTAATTTCACGGAGAGAAAATCATCGTAACGTCGTATGAAATGCACTTGACCGACTTTCTCGCGTAAAAGAGAGATGAATATTTAACGGAACGACCCCGAATGGCATAATACACGTAACAATGACAGTGACGATAGCTTCTGCGCGCTGTTCGCCCACGCCTTCCCATACGCTCGCATACACGTTATGGGCGTGCGTAAGATAAAATGCGCTCGAACGATTAACTCTTTAATTGTCCATTCTGGGCGTCAATAATTGATATACCAATCATTCGTCTCCCCCCCACTCCGACGGTATCGATCGGCCGGGAACGTCATCCGAGCGTACGAGAGTGTTCGCGCGCGTGCTTCCTCGGTGTATGTCGAGATATCTAATCTGGGCGGTAATAAAAATTAAGGAGCCGCAATCCGGAAATAACGAACGTTCCAATAACCTCGAATAAGGAGGCAAAGGTCGATAAAAAGGAAACTACGTCATTGTCTCGATCCGGGGCGATTCGGTAAAAATACTACTCGCCCGCCTGATGAGAGACATTAGCTAGGCCGTAATAGGAATTGTCGAAAAAAGACGAAGTAATGGGACCTCGTGCGGACCAAGTGGCCGACAATAAATTCTATCGTTACACGCCTCAACGGCCCCACCTTTCTCACTTCTTCCCCTTAATCCCGACGGTGTCAATATTTTCTGCCAAAACGAATTACCATGAAACAGGGAAAAGAAAATACTATTCCTCCGGAAATGAAGCGCTAATTAGCTTGACGGGCTGGCGAGGAGCCCCGATTGACGCAGGGCGCAACTTCCAGCAGTTTTCAACCATTTTTTCCCTCCCAGCTTTCCGGTAGAAGCATTCACTTGGCTTTCGAGAGCGGCGAGCGCTCGAGGCTTACTCGAGGGTCGCGTGCGTGCATCGGTGAGTCGGCACGCGCAACACTTTTTTTACATTAATACCGACTATCGAACTCTGGAGAAGCGATGGCGCGATTAGGCGCAACGAGATTTAAATAGGCCTGTAGGTCGCGCAATAAACGGCCACCGCCGCCGTTGCTGCCGCCGTTGCTGCCGCCGTTGCCGTCGCCTCGGCGATATCCATCGTAATAATTAATTCGTTGACGCACGTGTCCGTCCTACTGCCGGCGGAATGATTAACGCGACCCAACAAATTCTATGCCCGATTCTGCCAACTGTAGCCAACTCTTTTTTGCTCCAAACTCTGCCCCCAATTTCTTCCTTCTCTCCGCTCATATTGGACTAAGCTCGAATGATGCTTTCGATGCCCACCACCGTCGACAGGATCATCTTCCATCTCGCGACCCCGTAATAGGGAGAAAATGAGAGTACAAAGAAACATCCGTAGGTGGGTGCAAAAATACCCCTTCCTCCGCCTTCCGCTTTTAATATTTCCGCTTAATGAGGACTAGGGAAGGCTATAAAACGAGTCGTTCATTCATGAAGCGGGGCATGGGTTAACCGTGTTATTGCACACTAGACGATTATTGATTTTCATTCCCTTCCGAGGGTGAAATCGCGCTGCCGCCCACAGATGCAAAACCGATCTCATTAGGATACGTCAAAGTCTCACGTAACGACGTTAAGGGCTGATGTTAAAAATTGACGTTATCCGGGCTGAGGATGGAATAAATAGCGGGAAACGTACGTTCTCGGTAGAAAATTCGTGTGCTGAACGTGTCGTGGGATCGAGCGAATCGCCGACTCGATCGAGAGGCTGGGCTGATCAGCTTTTACCCTTTTTAATATCCTTCTAATGAAAAGGTCACGAAGCGGCTCGTGTATGCGCTCACTTCAACGTAATCCAATACGGCTGACGTGTCGTGTGTCCGCGCCGGTCCCGTCGTGTAGACGTTGGCAGACCTGCACGTACAGGTCGGTGGCCGTGTGCGATAAGTGGGCCCTCTTCTAATAAATGCCATGCAATGGACACCGGCTGCTTACCTAAGTCCTAAGGTTAAGTTTGTCCGATAGATTGACTACCGCTGCCATATCCCGTGCCTCTCCGCGCATCGAGCGATAGCTATCGTTCGATATTTCGGAACACAGCCAGGAAGCGAGGGATTCAGATCTCTTTTTGTCTCACCCCTCTTCATTGTGCGCGAAACGTGGATTTTCACGTCGAACGAGCCGGCCGCTTTGCCGTCGGATCTATAACGGTTTAGAGCCGGCAATCGATATCGCCGGATAGTATGAAAACTCTGACCCGTAAATAAATTTTACACGTACATACCGCAAGGATCACGCCTTCTACGTGCACTGCGCAAGCTGAGTTTATAAATATCTCGCGCTCTCCGAGGAAATATCGATTGGCTGACACACGGGTACCGGTCTCTGTTTAAAATTTCGCATGCCGAGTTATTATTTTTCCCTCCCGGGAGCCCTCGGCGCTGGCGGCCAGGAGGATTCGCTCCGCCAGCGGAATCTCTTATTTACCGGCGTAAAGGCGAATCCGCTGTCGGTACGACAAACGCCTCTTATCGGGACGTAATATTAAGCGTAACACTGGCCGAGGGGGGGAGAGAATTTTCGACACGGCGGAATGCGCCGCGCCGTGCTCACCCTCGACAAACTTCGGCCTCGCATCCAGAAGAGAGGCGAAGTTGAAGGGAAGCGATCCGATGCCGACGTCGGAGACGTTCAACTTTCTCTTTAAGGTAGAAGCGAGGGTTAAGCTTCAAAGCATCCGCAAAGACGAAGATGGAAGGAGTGAATGACGGAGAGAGAGAGAGAGAGAGAGAGAGAGAGAGAGAGAGAGATGGGGGGTAAGAAAAGCGTCAGTGACCTGCGCAAGCGAGCGAGTTAAGTACGGTTGAGGATAACAATCGCTTTAAGAGAAATATAACTCGAGCGTCGGAAGAGCAAATATGTATCTTTCACTCGTAGGTAGTAGACGAACGATAGAGCGCACCGACTCCTGCCAACAGGTGCATACGCGACTTTATTACGCCTCCGCCCCGACGTATTAATTACTCATAGTCGCTTAAAAATAATTGCCCTCGCGCACATTGGCCCTGCCGTTTCTCGCTAACCGCACGCCCTTGGCAGACGGCCAGTCCTGATTGAAACCCAATATGTACCGAGTTGAGCGCATGTTGAAAAAGAGTCTCGCTGTTGGAGGAAGGCCCTTTAAAGAAAAGGATATCGCGTTCGCCATGTCGGTCCTTCGTTGAAAATACCAGCTAGTACCAACCTATCGTACATCTGACCCGGACTCGGACGGATTATCTATGTCGACGGCGATGAACATGTTTCCCCTGCAAGGGGTTCTAGTCAATGCGAGGCGCGACACTTTCTCTCTCCATCGCGAACGGAACGGCCGCATCGCTCGAAAAGAGTAGCGTTCCGCATAAGCGAGATGAAAACGACGCTGAGAGACGCGAAGTATGAGGAAATCTCCCGAGAGACGTACGTCGAAATATAAAAATAGATCGCACGGCACATAGAGAGATGCTCGACTAAAGAGTGAGACGGAAACGATGTCATAAGCAATGTTAGGTGCGTATGCGCAGGAAGAGAAAAGGAGTAAGTAAATGTGTAAAAAGGGAAGAGAAAACGAATGAGAGAGAGAGAGAGAGAGAGAGAGAGAGAGGGAGTGAGAGGGTGGGAGGGAAAGGAGAGAGAGTAGGAAGTGATAGCAACGACAGAGTAGTGCCGCGATATAATAGAAGGGGGGGAGGCGGAAGGGAGGAAAAAACAGACAAAACAATGACGTCAGCCTTAACGCTTCAGTTGCGATCTTTTACCTTCGAACAACTCGAGACAATGGTTGCCTACGTGTGAATACGAGCGGAGAAGTTCTCGTCGTGTCGTGTCGCATACACGTGTACCGCTCCTCTCCCTGGCTGTAGCTGTTCTCCCGTTTTTAGTACACGACTCTACCTTCTCCTCTTCTCCTGTGCCACCGATCCTTCTATGTGTGCGCGCGCGTGTAATGTGTGCAGTCCGGCTAGATGTGTAGCGGGTCTACTCTGCGAGCCTAGCCTAGCTGAGACCGGCGGTAGGTGTGGAGGTTGGTGTGGAGGTTGGTAGGCTCGCTTTCGGGAATGTCCCTGTGGAGGTTGGACGGAGGTAGGGTTGGACAATTCGGAACTTTGCCGATGGACGTGTGCAGGTCGATGTCTGCATCCTTAGGCCGGAGACGCGCGTGTACCCACCGCTCTGTTGGAAGCCCTCCCCCGTTCGAGCGGCCCTCGTGAAAATGCGTCGGAAGGGTGAAACTGGATGCCGAGGAGGACGGAGGTGGATATCCGCGAGGAGAGCCAAGCCGTCGACGCATTATATGCCTTCCATTATTTATAGCGTACCGGTATTAGAGGCAATATTTACGCGGCAGCCGCTAACGCGATACCTTATCGTGCGTTATCAAGCAGTCGGATGGATTCTCCGATGGAGCACAGGTTATATCTGCCTCAAATCCCGAGCTGCCCTCCGTACATCCTCCCTCGATCGTCAAGGTGAGAGTGTTGGCCCAGGCGACGTCTCAGGCTTTCGCATAAAAATCGCGCGAAAATCAGATCTTATCCCCTGATAAGACTCATCCATCTTCGCCGTCGGCGTCTTAATGATTTTTGAAAGAACGTCGACCCCTTCGAACGTTCGGCACCGTTGCTCATTGCCTGCAGCATTTTTCATGCCATCTTTGCTTAAGACCTGTGTCACGGCGCGGCTCCGCCGGCGGAAGCGGAGGGCAAAGATGGAGGGCAAAGATGGAAGGCAAAGATGGCAGAGCGAGACGGCGGAGGGTCCCAAGCTAAAAGGGAGAGAATCCTTTCGCGACTGTCCTCTTATTAGATCCGAGACCAGGCAGTGGATAAGTCCGTAAGCGTAGCGGCGCTTTGTCGTTGCATCCTTATGAAAGTTACTGACTTGGCGCAGCGGCAACAGCCTTTGCGGCAACGCCGAGGATTACGCTCCCTTCTTCCCTGTATACTACCCCCGGCGTACATACGTACGCGGCACCCTAGACGATAAAGGCCGACGAGAGGCGACATCTTGATTAAAATATAATCGACCGAGACCTCTTGCCTCCTGCTCGAAAAACGTGTCGCCATGCAATCCCCAGCGATGCGAACGCGCCGATAGACTTTCCCCTACCGTAGGGTAGACGGTGCATTAGCTTTGAAAATAAAACCAGCAGGTATCTTACGTCACTTGAAAGAATGACGGTGACGACACGGCAGTCAGTCTTTATTTAGCTTCCCTCGGAAAGTCAGAGATCCTGTCTCCTTTACGTGCCGCTCACGCTACTGGCAAGAGTTAAGATTTGAGTTTATGATCGAGGAGGCGACCCCCTCTCCCCCTCCGAAAAACATGGCGGCTCCTTGACGTTTAGTATCACCCGCCAGTTTCGAACAGAGCTTGTCCCAGTGTAATTAATCATACTTGCCCGGCCGAAGGAAGCTGGCTCAACGAACTTTCTCACGTGTATAATTGCGAATGAATTGGCTGGTCGTGACAGGGGGAGGGCAGGGATGAAGGGGGGAGAGAAAGAAATGATCCATGATAAAATAGCATCCTCAAAGTGTGTCAGCGTAGTTTCGGGATTGATCCGAGCGATCTCATCCTGGCGTGGCGTCAAGCCTCAGGTGCAGCTGGTACGACTCTTCGTAATTACGACATGTCTAATGAGACAAATCGAAGGGTGCCTCCCGCATCCATATCAGCACGTTAATTGCGGACGTAGGTGGCACTTGTTAGAAGAAGAGAGATATGCCACGGCCAACGAGGTATTCCTCATTATTAAATTTTTTCTTCATTCCCCAATCACGCCTGACTTGGAGTTAAAGTGATAATACCTGTTTCCCGTTCAGGGCCATCGGCTTTGACGGATAAGAGAAAAATGGTATGCGCCGAGCCGGGCGGTTCGTACCGTAACGAGCGAATGAATTTCAAACTGAAATGCGCATCGTACACACAATGGAACGCGGCGGTTTTCGTTATTCAGCCCGTACGAGCGACACGTTTCGCAATTAACGGGGGACAGAACTTTGAAATGAAACGACAGGTTGCATAAGGGACTTACATAGCCGCGCTGCGAGCGTATCGATGCAATGAGCATTATTGAAGCGGACAACGCGAAACCTTACCGTTCAATTGCGACGAAATGAAGAAAAATGGAAAAAGGAACGGTGGCAATATTTCGCGTTGCGTCATTAAATCTGTCATGCTCGGAGGAACGGATATACGATTAGCTGCGGTAACTGTGTGAATAATAATACGCGCACACTGCCGCGCCGCGAGCCATTAAACCATCTGTCTACGTTTTAGCAAAATTTAACCAAATGAGCAGACGGCACCGTTAATACGTTACATTTTAAGCGATGAAAATAGCATAATATGTCAGACAATACGTATCGTCGGCAGTCGCAAGAGGTGTTTTAATTCGATGCCAAGTATTGATATACGTGGTCGTTTCATCTGCCCAAAATAGTAAGCGAGATGTATGACAACCTCCCACCGAAAGTTTGCCCCCAAATTTTCAAGCTGTGTTAAGAGCGATAGGTTGAGGGATCGGAAAATATTTCGCGACACTCGCAGGCCGAGTTAGCTAACCGGGCTCATGTTTAAAATCACGGCATGCGACTTTATATTCCCAAAGTCGAAGGCGAGCAAACGAATCCTTGAGATTGAAGGGATAAGGGTCGCCTTAAGGGGTGCCTTATCCCTTCCCCCTTTGAAGGGTGAGTGAGAATCCTTGGGAAGCCAATAGGATCGCGACCGATTCACTCTATTTACGCGATCGCGAACCGAATAAGGATGCATATCCTAGAATCGGCAAGCTTCGCAGCTGTAGATTTCCCCGCAGACCGCGGTTGCCAGCGGAACGCAGAATGAAATATTATTTTCGCCTTCGTTTATTTCATTCGCCGTCTAAAAAGTAATTCCGCCGGTCGATTGCCCCTATGCCCCCGTAAAGCTCTCCGAGGCTCGTGAGAAATTTATATTCGCCGCATGTTAAGCGACGTCGAAGGAATAATCGTATCGCGCACGCCACTCTCTATTTACGTACAGTCGATCGGTCAACCGAGTTTATCACGGATAATTCGCCTGCTCCGATAGCGGGGCCACTTTTATTGTATTCCTGTTTGAAAAGTGATTCCGTTTGATAGCCGACCACCGCCACCTTATCGGGGCCGCTAAAAATTTCGATCGCTCCCCCGACGATATCAACGTGATCCTTGGCATGCGGAAGGGGAGGGTGGGGGTGTACGTCTCGATGAATGATACCGATGTCTTAGCTACAACGAATTTATGCACTCTGCGACTCTCTTTGCCTGCCTATGGAAGTTGCTATATATTCTGACGTCACTTTGAGAATGTACGCTCGTGATAAGAATATAGAGAGCCGTTCGATAATAGATGTCCGCTTAGTTCGCTTTAGACCCCCGGTGGCCCAACGGCGTGACCGAATGCATTTTATTTTCCTGGAAAAAGCGACGACGCGACGCTTTTCGCGCCGATCAGATTAAACTGCAGGGTGGCCGGAAACGATTGGAACAAGGACTCGTCTCTGAAGGATGTTAAAGAATTAGCGAGATTCGAACCGGAAGCTGTCCTCTCGCATAAAACGCCAACGGATCGAACGTAATTACGATGAATCAGATATCAGCCTCGCCGAGCCATAATTGCATCGATCAATTACAGAAGAATTACGGGTTAACCCAGCGGCACTCTTTTCTGTCGACGGAAGACGTAGGATCGGCTAAATCTCCGACTGATTACTGACGTTCGTGGAAGCGTACGTGCTTTTAGCTTTTAGATAATGCCCCAGCCCACAGTACTTTTTCCATGAATAAAGCGTTACGACGCAATTCACGTGCTTCTGGCGAAAGACATTTCATGTGAAACGTTCATTACTTCCTCCGGATAACCATTAAAATTATCACGGTACCCGGCCTGCCTGCCTGCCCACCTTCCTACCTACCAACATCGTTTCACCGCAAGAAAATAATCAGTATCTCAATAATAGTAATGTTAGAGCAAATTGGATCTTTGAAAGAGCAAAGAAAGGTAATAAGGTTCCGCGGTGGTACGGGGCAGAGGGTAGAGAGAGGGCAAAGAAATGTTTTAACAGAAAGGCTAATTTCGCGTATGCGAACGGTTATCGAAAATTGGCAAAGGCGGAAAATTGGTGTGCTAGGAGGGGCGTCAGGCAAAAAGGGTGGGTGGCGGGTAATATTCGAATCGATCGGCCGTTAGCCGCGACGACCGCACGACACGGTTTACGATTGACCGCAGGACAAAGATTCCTTAATTGGAGACGCTTAGATCGGTAGGTACATTAACGAGATGGAAAGCGGGACGGGGTCGGAGCGAGTGACCCTCTCGAATTTCACAATTGGCCATCCCCCTAAGTGGCTTATGCAGCCTCCAGTACGTAAACGTAGAGAAGCCTTCTAACAAGCTGCCTCGTCATTCGTGCACTTAACGGAGTTTCCCTCTCGCTCCCGATAATTCGTTCGATAATATTGTTTTCGCGCCTAATTAACTTGGAACAGCGCGTGTGCCTGCCTGCCTGCCTGCATGCCTACCTCCATGCCTGCCTCCATGCCTACCACCATTCCTGCCTTCTACCTCCATCCTTGCCACCATGCCTACCTCCCTACCTTTCCACATGTCCATCGATCTACTCTTTTTCTATCAACCATCGCCTCTCCACTCCATTCATCCATCCGTCCCCCAGCCTCCCTCCCTCTTCCACTCTCTTCCCCCACTCTCTTCTCCCATTATAGAATCCTCAATTCCACGATTCTTCCATAAAGCCGATATCCGACGACATAGTTATCGACGCCCGACCGCACGGAAATTACGAGGGGAGTGAAAAATATCGGATGTACGTCCCCGATGACGGCCAAGATCGTCATACGTCACCGATCCGTGCCCGGGCCGAAAGAGCCCTCAGCAGAATACTCATAGATCTTTCCCTCAAAACGACGCTCCGCAATTATCCCTCCCTACGCGAGGATCTTCGTGCCTGTCGGACAACTTTTAACGCTGGCAACTCGTTTCTCGCTCGCGCAATTATGAACCGGCGAACAATGGGGGGTCGCCGGCAAACTTTCCTTCGTTTAGCAGAAAAATGTGTAGCGAACGGAGGCGAGGAAGGAGGCGAAAGCGACAGCGGGGACAAAAGGGGAAAGAAGAGAGAGAGAGAGAGGGGAGCGTGGGACGAATGGAGAAAGACATCTCTGACGGACGGAATAAAGAATAGAGATTCAATATTATAACTGGCATGGATCGATATGCGGATGGACGGACGTCTCTTTATTTTAACTTGGCCCACATAGCCGTTTAGAAAGTAGGTATCTATATCGCTCGCGACTGGTATCGCGCCTAGGATATTATGAATGAGAGGAGAAAGGAGGCGCGTTAAATGTCTGAGGGAGGCTTCTGGCACTACTTCGGGTTCAAGGAACCCTATTTACAACGAGGATGTCCGTAGCCCAACCGAGATGGGGCCCTTCCGTGGCCAGCAACTCCCGCAGGCAGGGGCAGGAGGCTCATATTGGATTCCTACACACAACTCGGGGTCGGCCACTAAAACCTCCAAGTGCCTGGTACCGTTCGAGAGGCGAAGGGGGTGGAGGGGGGGAAATCGGGCTTGTAGCGTATCGTTCGCGGCCGCCCGATCGTCGAACGTGTCGGGGTATATACGCTCGATTACTCTCCGTAAAGAGAATTGGATGCCGCGGCGGTCGGGGTGAAAAAAAGAAATGAGAAGCCGCCGTGAGAGCAGCGGCAGCGGTGCCCGATCCTATTTGGTTTTGTCACGTCAGCGGTACCCGTCGCTTTTTGAAATAGGCGATAACCACCTGTCGTTCTTACACGTCTACGGAGATTCGGTCCGGCGCGCCGAGCACCCTCTAACAAGCCGCCCCGATATGACGCTGGCCATCACAGCCGCGAAGGGAGGACTGGGGTTATGACGAGGGATGGCAAAGTGCCGGCACAAAGCGCTCCTAAAGTTCATTCCGGCCGAGTCCACACCCCACAGGCCGATCGTGTTAACCCATCGAATATTTTCCAAAGATAATCTCGGAAATGTGCAATCTACCAGCACCGGTTGCCACCGAGAAAGAGCATTATTTTTAGCCTCGTTGACCCATCGGAACATCGGCTGTCTCTCTTAAAAGATCAATCTTCGGTAAGAGCTTTGACTATGCGACCAGGAGAAACTGATGCTGCCTTAAAGGTAGGCAGGCAGGCAGGCAGGCAGGCAGGCAGGCAAGCAAGCAAGCAGGCCAGGAGGCATGACACGACGAAGAGTAGACTTACGACACGCTTACGACATTCTATCCAGCTCGCGGTGGATGGAAAATTAGATGCGTCAAAAATGAATCGGTGCAGCATGAAACGGTGGATTCTTTCAATCAGTCTAAGTGGACCGGCCCGCCGAGGGCTTTCGAAAATGTTCTTAGAGCGACGCAGTCGAATACGAGGACAGGAACAGCGGCCCCATTCGGCCCCGTTCGGCCCCATTCGGCAGACAGTCGTCGACTCTTCGACTTCCTGAATTCTTTCGCACTCGTTAAACTAGCGTCCGCGGGTGGGCCGGCAGAAGTCGGCGGGAAAGGAAGCACGCGATGAATAAAGAATTTTACGTTCATCGCCCTCTCAGCGATTCGCAAAGGTTTAAGCGCCGCTGTCAATTTGCAAGCCTCGGAGTTTGCTCTCGATTCGGAACGATGTTTGCTCAATACGACACGTTCCATAGACTTTTCAATATGGATTCTAAAGTGATTTGAACATTTTTACCTCAGGCCGCGACAAACGTTGTCCGCACGTGAATAGGTTAAGTGTCATGTCAGCAAAAATGTCCACGGTCAGGAATATTTTTATAGCGTGCGAAAAGAGGCACGTACGCGGAAGAGCTATTCACTCGTTAACTGACATAGTTTCTTTTTTTCGCCTTCCCATCCCCCCCCCACCCTCCCCTTTTTCGTTGCACGCTATTCGCGTCGACTTTCTGATTAACCGTTTTCTATAAAATTGTACGGGGTAGCGCGCGTCGATCGGAGAATGCAGGGAGCAAAGAGCTTAGGAAAAAAGTAACGATAATCCCGCAAACATGGGAAATTGAACAAAGTTTTTAGCGGGTACATTGAAAATTTTGCAAAATGAATCGAGCAAACGACAGGTACACCCGCCGAACGGGGAAGTTCGCCAAAGTGAGATTACGAAAATATTGTTGGAAAGAGATGCTTTCCCGAAGACGGGAAATTCACGTTCGAGGCGTGGCCATTAACCTTTCAACTACCTCATTTTTTCGTTTTTTTTCTTGGCAAAAAAAACTCTCTCCTATCGAGCTATAAAACTGTTCAAACCGTTGAGTGCAAAGTTATCGCGGAAATCGGCTGAAAGAGGCAAGCAAAGCGCCGCTTCGAAAACCGGTCTATTCAATTTAATTCCTGCTCTAGGAAAAACCATTGTTCGATTTTCGAATCCTTCTCTATTTTAAAAGAGAATACGCAACCCGTCCGATAGCTTATGAAAATATTGTTCGATCGACGTCACTCTCAGGTGGACAATTTAAGTGTCCCGACAGTATATTGATAAAATATTTGAACTCCTTAAGTACGGTACATTACTCTTCGCAACTGCGAGCAGTGAAACATAATGGGTCAGGATTGATTTCTCGAACGATACAATGAAAATAGCGATCGACTGATCCTAGGTCCGGGTCGAGCAATTTTCCGATTACGCTCGGGTTTGGATAATCACTTAAGTTCGGTGTATCGATTGAAGCGAGCCACGGCTCGCCTTGAAGTATGCGTTAGTGCCAAGGTTCTTTCGCGGCGCTTATCGAACAATACATTCGTACCGGAGAATTCACACGCGGGTAATGATTTTTCACGTGGCAGACGTTCGAACGTTCGGCGGTTCGGACGTCGGAACGTAGGGGACGTAGGGGACGTTGGGAGGTTGGGAAGGTAAGCGTCTGACGTTAGATTGAGAAGGTTCGCCCCGCCGTACAAATGGGAATACTCGACGTGACGAGGCTCGCACAAGCTGCAAACACTACCGCAGCTAAATTGCAGAGTGGCCCCCAACGCCGGGGAAACAGTGGACGGAGATAGGCAGATAGATAGCCTGCGCCGAGCACGGCCAGGGAAGAGAGAAACGTGCTAATCATCCTGCACCTAGATCGCGTGTACACCCGGAGGAACGTGACTTTCTTCGGAGTTGCGACCGACTCGAAAGAAATGGCGGCTAGAATAAAAGAATGGCCGGGCGAGGGAAGAGCGTGCACATTCGCCATTCGTAATCAGTTGTCCGTTCCGCATTGCGAGGTGAAACATTTTTGGCCGCTGTCGTTGATCGTTCGGAGATCGATTGAATCTGACCGAGCCGCGCCGAGACGCTTCGCGTCGCCTGCGACGCGCGACAAAGAGAAATGGGAATGGGAATGGAGATGAAGATGGGACGAAAATCACGGGCTATCGAAATTGGCGAGATTCGATCTCGACTTCATTCTCTTTCCCCTCTCCGTTCGACAGTTATCGTCGAGTACTCTTCTCTCGCCAACCCCAGGCCGCCCCCCCTTTTTGGCTGCAGCCCTGTTCTTCTCTTGGCGTCTTAAAGAGAAACGTATAACGGAAATTAATGTTACCGTCTTGCCGGGGCAAAGTTATTCCCTCGCGGCAAAGGAGCGAAGGGATGACTGAAGGGATGACTGGAGGGACGAACTAAGGGACGAGCTAAGGGACGAACGAAGGGACACAGGGAAGAAGCGGAGGAGGAGTTTGCGAATAGGCAGACGCGTACTTTTCGCGGTTGGCACTGCGCTGGGAGACGATTCCCGGCACAAAGCACGAAGTGGATTGGAGTCGAAGAAGGATGAAACACTTTTTTCTCCTTTTCCCTTCGCGCTCAGTCTCAGACTCTCTGTGCCCCCTTCCCCTTTGTCATTCTTCAATCACATTCTCCCCCGAAGTGATCTCTCCCACCTTACTCCCACAGTCCTGGCCCCGTCCCATGTCGCCATCGGTACTTCTTTCACGATGGCACCCTCCTCTTTCGCGTTACGCGATCGGCCGCTTTTTCGACTCTCGTCGTGCCTAATGTCAGGCCACCCTCCCTCCCCCCATCTCTCCGCACCTGTACGTCTTAATCACCGTCACGGATCATCCGCGGAGTCCGTCGAGCGGATCTTCGCTTCGCCGGAAGTTGCGACTTAAAAGCCACTTCGCCCCCTTCACTTTATAGCCATCCATAAAATCCGGCAGAATGTCTGAAATTTTAAACATGACCGGGAGACTATCTTTCCTTGCTGCCGTCGGTCAGTGCCGTCTATCGTTCCGCTAGTTTTATGACCGCCCCTGGGAGAGTCCGCGCTGACCCGAATATTTTCTCCCTCCGAGGAGAGCATTGTATAAACGCTAGCGGCCGCTCCGAGTGCCAAGGGCTCATCGATCAGACGCTATTACGAATATACGCAATGACTGCGTGCCATTTAGGGTGAGGCGAGAGTCACCCCTCCTATACGTGTCGGCCCCTATCGAAGTCGTGAACTTGGACCTCCGCTATGAGTAAGAAGAGCGAAGCGGCGGCAGGAGAGAAAACTCTAGCTTGGAATGTCGGCGAGAAGCGGACAGCGACTTAGCCAGCGACGTAATTTTATTATACGGCCCACTTTGACGCTCGGTTGTCGGTCGGTTCTCGGTTTATAGCCTACCGACGCTCTCCGCGTTATCTGCTTCCCGGAAAGTTGCACACTTCCCCTCGGAGCGGTATGTGAATGGTACGAACCGACGACGACACGATAGAAAACAATGGGGCGAGAGTCTTAATAGGCTTGCCGGGGGAGTAAAACGATCGGCCGAGTGGGAGTAGACTAGGAGTAGACTAGGAGAGCGGCTAGAGGCAGGTGTCATCTTAAGGTCAGCGAGCGAGAGGAACTGGAGGTGGAAGAGGAGGCGGAAGAAGAGGAGGGGGTTCATTGACTGTTTGGCGAGAGAGGCGTAGGGAGCGGAGTGGCGTAGAAGAGTGGACAAGGGCAGAGCGTGATCCGGCCTCGTCTAAATCGTAGTCGCCGTGGCGAGGAAAGTCTGGCTATAGAGGCAACTTTAGATGCTCGTATCGCCTCATGGGTACATTGCTGGCCGGGTAAACGAGGAGCCAGAGTGAAGTTGCGTAGTGGTAGTGGATGGTAGCACCGGGACGAGTCGAGGCAGAGAGAGAGAGAGAGAGAGAGAGAGAGAGAGTGAGAGAGAGAGACGGGGCGTAGGAGAGGGAAAGGAGGTTGTGGGAGTGGGTGGATAGGGGATGGTGCTGGTCGGGGCTGGCGGCGGTAAACGGGCCGCGAGCTGGTGGGGCTTGCCACTGGGAGCTTCCTAGTGGGGGCTGCCGGCGGTTGAGGAAGGGAATGACCCCGCGTACCCGGGGTCAACCGTTGCACTATGCTCTCCCTCTCCCTCTCCCTCTCTCTCTCTCCCTCACAGTCATAGTCGCACACAGCGATCCTCCCCCGTACGTACCTTGCAACTTCTTTTTCCCGCTCTATGCGATCGTGAGCTCAGCGCTTCTCTACGCACGCAGGCACGCACGCACGCTTGCACGCACTTCTCTGCGGAAGCCCCCAGACAAGAAGCTGCCCTTACAAGAAGACTTTTTCCTTCTTCGGCAACTACGATTCCCATTACCGAAATGTGAGAGAAACGTTGGTCTGCTCAACGACGTTTGGGCGACGATTTCGTTAGGAGGCTTTCGTTCTTCGATGTCTGCTGTCGGTGTACGTGAGAAGGGACGGATAGAAAGTACATTGTGTGCGTCAGCGTTAAACCTCGCAGGATGTATGCATCGAAGGGTACATCAGGGTAAGGCGACGCGGATCCCTTGCCAAGTTATATATGACCCAGAAATAAGTGCCGGGCGTGTCCAAGCTTTTTCTTGTCCCCGATCAACTTTGTGCGTCAGTCGAGTCAACCGATTCAAGTGAATCAGCCGAAATGTATAAGTTTCATGGTAAAAATTCAGCTGGTGTTGAATGACTTAAAAATCCAAAGAAGTCTCAAATTAACTGGGCGATGTATAAAAGTATGAGAAGAGCAGTTACCGTAATCATCGCTAACTGACAGCAGCTGCGTTAGCGGAGCGTCACGTAACACTCTTGGAAGAGGGAAATTGAATATCGCTGTCGCTATTTTTATTATTTTGCCACGCAGGGTAGTATTTTCCCAGTTGGCAGTTAGCAGTTATGTCGCCGAGGCGGCAGCGTATGTCGCGAGCACTCCAAACATAGAAGCCATTAACTGACGCTTTTACAAATTTATCGGGCGAGCTCGATGAAGATGGATCCATATTATTCGAGACTCGAAGCCGGCGAACAAACGGGATTTTAAGTGGATAAGGAGCTTTTTGCGCGGACGGTAATGTGTCCGCCTCGCTTCTTGCAGCGAGCGCGCTCCTCTCTTTGTGCGAACGCTGGATGGGGGGAGGGCATGATTATGTAAAATGGCGTTTACACCGCTGCAGCGGCGTTAAATCGTCCAGATAAACAAGAGAAAAACGTGGGGAAGGGAATTTTTTTGTAATACCCGCTTCACGCACCTCGTCCCCAGGCTGAATGCGAGCGCTGTCGCGCATTCGTATTAACGTAATTAGCGACTTCATTAACACTAATTAATCCACGCTACCCGCGCACTCGTTTACTCCCCCCCCCCCCCGTCCCCCTTATCTGGGCAGCCGGCGAGAAGCGCCGTTTATTACTCGTTCCCGAAATAGTTTCTGCTCCCGCCGGTCGCGCGGAATACGAAAATTTCACGCTCCAAAGAGAAATGAGTGAGCGGCAGTTGAGATTGAAGGGAGTGAGGTGACAGCTAGAAAAGAAGGAGCGAAACGAATCGCGCAGTAGTAAAAGCCGTTTCAAGTCAGCCGCTCGCTCGAAGTGATTGCACATGAATCTTTTACTGACGATCCTTGTCTCCTGTCCGTAATGCGCCCGAGAGAATGATCTATGCGCGCACTCGGGCGCGGCGAGCTTGTAGAACAATTAATTGTCGATAGTATCGAAGAGTGGTAACGAGCATCGTTAGGAAGCTGTTACGGGTATTTCCGTAGGTTAAATTTGAAGAGCGTAAAATATGGCCGTTGCCAGGTTACCGCGTCCTCGTTCAACTAGACCGACCGCGTCGGGCGATCGTCATCGGATCGAAGCCGGCGATGAAAGATAAGGGAAAAAAGCGTTCGATCGCCCGTACGATTAAAGAGAGAGAGAGAGAGAGAGAGAGAGAAAGAGAGAGACACTCACCTGTGACGCTTAGCAGTGACATGGTCGAAGATCCTCGATCGGCGGCGGCTGACTCGCAGGTTCAACACTGACGTTTCTCAATTCCCTCGATACGCCAAATATGGCGAGAGGAGGCACGTCGAGTCGAAGGAGGACTCTCGCATAGAAAGATACACAGTCTTCACCCCTCCGCCACCATCCCTACATATGCCGATTATATTCTTTACTTTGCACTGTGCGCCTTTATTTAGATATCCCGTACAATCGCGCACGTACACCCGGGATCGTACTCGTATCCTTATACTTGGCTTTGGGTCTGTATAGATATTTATAGGAAGGGCAGAGAGAGAAAGAAAGAGAGCGAGAGAGAGAAAGAGCGTGAGAGAGAGTGTGGTGCTTTTTTCTTTGGTGACGGCGGAAGACAGAAAAAGATAGAGGGTGAGAAAATATATGATGTCTATGTACGGTCGTACGGTAGGATATTACGCGAATTAAAACTTTGGCTACGACGGGGAGTGAAGAGAAGGCAGCGTGCAAGAGTACTAGCGAGTAGCGGCGGTGGCGGTGACGGTAGGTAGTAGCGGTGATGGTGGTGGTAGTCGTAGAGGTGGTAATGGTGGTGGTGGTAGTAACGGCGGTGGTGGTGGTAGTGGTAGTGGTGGTGGCGGTTGTAACGGTGGTAGTACTAATATGAGTCTAGCGGCGGCGGGAACGGGTAGGTGGTGGGCGGTCGATCACACTTCTCGTCTCTTTTTTGTTCCTATACTTATCACAAAGTGTCTACGGTTAAGGTAGGGTTTATGGAGCCCCACCGGCACACGGCGTGTATATCCTCGAAAGGTAACTGTCCTTTGGCGTCCCTTGAAAGGGAGGACGATGCGCTACGTGTCCGTAGCGAGTAGTCCCGTAGCGAGTAGTCCCGTAGCGAAGTAGTCCGTAGTAGAGGCAGTGGGGCCGGTGACTTTCGCGGCTGCTTTCGCGGCTGCTTTCGCGGCAGACTCGGCGGTAGCCTTCGCGGCAACCTTCGCGACAAAGTTGGCGACAAGCTTTGCGGCAGCAGCCGAGTCTATGCACGAGATTGAAGGTGACGAAGCGGCGGCTTCAGACTCGCCACCGAGTCGATCTCCGCCACGAGCGACCTTTTCCCGTTCATGCACACTGACCGACTGACGCTTCGGCTCCCTCGCTTCGCCTCTCTCCCGTCGGCTCTCTGTCCCGTCGACGCTGTCCCTTCGCTTCTGTCCCTTCGCTTCTGTCCCTTCGACTCTGACAGCGATTAGAAATCCACCGCCGCTCCTGCTGCACCTCCTGCTCCCGGTTGCCGGCAAGCGCCGGGCTTGATATTTACCGGTTACTATTTACCGCCCGTTATGTACCGGCCACGACACTCACGCCGCTTTCGCCACCAATAACGACACCGGCTCTTCCTCTCTCTTACCGTTCAGCTACGTACGTCGATTACCGAACGATTACAGCTATTATTATCGTTATCGTTAACAATACTTTAATTTTTACTCAATGATTATTATTATTAATATTATTTGTTATTATTATCGTTAGGATTATTATTATTGTTTTATGTTACCGGCGTTGCGATAAGGACGTGGCGTCGTTATCGTTAATATCGTTATCGGTAATATCGTTATCGCGCGATAGCGCGAAGGTCGGTGTCTATGCCGATGAGATTAAGGTAGCACGCCGCTGTATCAACTGGCACTCGCGCGTATCATCGACTCGGCGTATGGAGGCTCTTGGTCACGCGCAGGAACGTTGTCCGTTCTGGCGGCTTCGGCGAATGCCGGTCGCGTCCTCCGCAAATCTTTCCGCTCGCACGTTTTCCTCCTGTCCTCGCTCCTTTGCTTCTTCCGCTTCGCCCTCGTAACAGACGTCGATCCCTTTTCCTCCGTGGCCGCTGACGTCGTCGTGGTCGTCGTGGTCGTCGTCCTCGTCGTCGTTACTTCGATTCTCGCCGGCAAAGCCGTCCTCCCGATCGTCCTCGTGGCGATGGTATTGGATGGAGGTGCGATAATCCGACGTTAACGATGAGCGGAGTTTGTCGATGGCAGGGCAACTGGTATGATTGGCGGTGGTTTCGGAGACAGCGCTGGTACCGGTAGTAGTACTAGTAGTAGTAGTAGTAGTAGTAGTAACGGCAGGGGTAGTTGTAGCGGAGCGGTAGCAAGAAGAGGGTATGGCGAAGAAGACTCGGCAGGTGTGCCTGTGAAGGGTGGCGATGCCGGTCCTCGGCAGGTCGGTGACCACGGTGTCGTCGTCTTCGTCGTCGTCTGGCCGGACGTGAGAACGAGGCAACATCGCGCGATGGCTATCCGCTGGCCGGCGATAATCGGCGTCGAACACGCGGCTGAGCGGCCCTCTCTTTAGGAGCTGCGCCCACCGTGCCAATCCGCTCGTCACTATCATAGTAGCGACGGCCGCAGGGGATGCGCCGAGTTCCGCTTGACTCGCGCTCGTCAAGGAAGTGCGCACCGACGCCAGGCACGTCGTCGTCGTCGTCGGGAGACGCGACCGGTTACGCACATTTCACCGCGCTAACGAGGATACCGGGAGGACCACAGTCGGACCACCGGGCGACAAGAGCTTCCGCCCTCAGCCCTCCTCTCCGCTTCCTTCACCACCTTCTCCTCTTCTTCTCTCTCCTTACGACGGTACGGCCAAACAAAAACGGGGGAGAGAAAGATAGATGGCGGGCATAGAGAGAGAGAGAGAGACAGAGAGAAGGAGAGGAGGGAGAGCTGGGAATGTGAACAAAAATATCGGAAGCTTGTAAGGAGTTGAAATTAAATGCAACAAAAAGCTTGACGAGTGGGAAGAGGGTGAGAGATGGTAGGTTAGGACGGGAAGGGAAAGAGAAAGAAAGGGGGAAGAGGCGACGATAGCTGAGATCCGAGGGGGGATGAGGAGATGGGGGCGGTGCGAGGGGACGATTTAGGGGAGAAAGAAGTAAGGTATAAGAATAAAGGAGGAAAACAACAACACGCACTGCAACAGGAAGTGATACAGGGTTAAAGAAAATAAAGAATAAAAATATGGAGAGGAGGAAGAGGAGGAGGAGGAGGAGGAAGGAGGAGGAGGAAAAGGAATAGAAGGAGGAGAAGAGGGATGAGAAGCGGAGGCGGTGAGGGACTGGTGAACTGGTGAACTGGCTCGCGCACCGCTGCTGCTGTTGTTCGCTGATCGTTCGGATTCCGCACGAGTCGCGGCGACGTGCAGAGTAGAGTGCTGGGTTGGTGTGTGTACGTGCGTCGAGGAACGGAAGAACGGCAGAACGGTCGGCACTCTCTCCGATATCTGGATGGAGGAGAGAGACGATGCTCGGGGCCGAGTACGACGGGTTGGAAAGCCGTGCTTGGGCGAACAACTGGCAGGGGGATAAGAATGCGAGTGGCCGCGCGGCGCGCACTTTCTCCGAGCGAAGGTTAGACGATAGGCCGAACAACGTACTGGAACGTTAATGCGGTGGAACGTTGTTGCGAACGTACGCGGACTGCTCGACGTCGAGCACTGTGCGGACGGAGACGCCTCCGACACGCCGCCGCCATCTTGCTACGTCAAGGGGGAGCATGGCGCCGGCGCCGTCGCGACGGTGGCGTCACGAAACCCCGCGGAAAAGCACGAGATCCGACGTCGAGCAGCCTAGAACCGGCCACCCCGTTCGGCTACCCGAGCACGAGCCGAGCACGAGCCTCGCACTACCTACCTACCTACCTACCTACCTACCTACCTACCCACCGTGTCTTTCACTCTGATTGGGCTCCCTCGTTTCGTCGATGCCACCGACGCTGATGCATTCCTTAGAGGGTGCAACGTCTCAAGCCTTTCCTGCTCTCCTCTTTATCTCCCTTTATCTCCCTTTATCGTCCGCCCGCCTACCTACCTTCCAACCTTCTTTCCTTCCTTCCTTCCTTCCTTCCTTCGTCTTTACCTCGCGTTCTTTAAATATCGACGCTCGCGGTCTAGCTTCACTCCTATTTTTCATCATCCATTCTCCTTACCACCGCGCCAACGCTCCTTTACCAACGGTAACGACAAAATCAGTAGCGGCCGTCCAGCTCGGACCTTCCGCGAAAGTTTATGGAATCGATCCGGGACTAGAATAAACTACGATTTGACCGGCTCTAATATCCAACAATTTCTGATACTTTTCCTACTTGAGCTTACTTCTCCGAGCAGCGGGAACGCAAAGGGCATACGATTGCGGCGTTCAATTTGAACTTTAACCGTGCTTAAAGTTTTAGATCAATCGATATCCCATATCGATTCGATGTCAATCAAAGGTCGCGGAGACGTGGAACCGCGCCTGAATCTAATTTACAATACGTTTCGTTCTATCCGGGACAGGCATCTTTCTACGTTGTCATTTGCATGTACATAGATATAAAGGCGAAAGGTACGATTTCCCTTATCGTAAGAGTTATAGTCAAACGTCGCTTCTCCCTGAGCAGGCAACATAAATTGACGTCGCAGCAGATACGTTAATATGTAACTATCGTCTCGATTTACTGTTAAAGTTAAGCCAGGCTAGAACATACACGGGTTTCTAATTGAACGGGACTTCATTCCTAACTACGTTCGTATTCCGAGGATTAACGAAGAATCCCCTTGCAGAGCGCGAGACCTTTTGAATCTCGATCAACCCTCCTCCGCGAGGTCGACAAAGTGATTGAAGCACACGCAGAGTCCCTTGAGGGATGAATTTTCCTCCGTGGGATTCTCCGGATCGTAATTCATTTCGCGGAGGAGGGTGGATAGCGTCGCACTGTAAACGGATAAGCAAACGCAGTTAGATTAAGAGTTATGACCGTTCGTTTCGTGGCGGGAGACTCGGTTCCGGACTCGGTTCCGTACTCGATTCCGTACTCGGTTCCGTACTCGGTTCCGTCCTCAGTTCCGGACTCGATTCCGAACTCGACTGTCACGGACGAAATATCTCCGGTTAAAAAGAAGCGTAACTTTCTGCCAGGATCGCCGCTCTTTTAATAGTGCTCCCCAGGAATCTTAGCAGGACTCTCGACGAGGAGCATTATCGATGTTAAGTATTCTCCCCTGTGGCGTCGCGATGCTCGTTTGCCGCGATGCGCCTTCATATGCATATCGGGGAACATCAGGTGCATTGCACTCGATACGATAGACTCCGAGATATTTCGAACGCGCGCATTTCAACTAGAAAATTGGTTTGTTAGAATGACTGCACGTAAACTGCTCGTTCCTTCGCGTGATAGCTGACCGTTATGCAGAGTTGAACGTGCCCAAGGGACACGCAACATCTGAAATTTCAAGTTCCTCTGAATTCTCTTAGCTACGAAACAGGAATAGGACAATGTACTTTGGCGGTTCGCGGCGTAATTAGTAGACCACCCAATGAGCATAGCGTACCCATAAGCCTCTCCCTCTCTCTCTCCCTCTCTTTGCAGAATGTTTCGATGCGATTCATCGATACTCGTATTTGAACGATAATAAGATTCGCGCCGAGTTAAGAATAACTCTTCTTATCGGTTAGAAAGGTGGTTAAGGAGATGGCCGATGCGTTTAACACGTAGCGTCCTCAGGTTGGTGGATTATTGAAAGTGAAGGGTATAGGCCGCTTGTTTGCCGTTCGTTTGCCGTTCGTCCGGGGCTCTGGGTCTTACTACTTAGGAGTCGTTTTCCTTATTTCGCAGTTGCTCTACTTGACGGAGCGGTAGACTGTAGTCGGCGCACGCTATACCCTGAGTACACTACTTATAGCAGCGGCAGATTAGAACGATGTGCATTTTCTTATAAAATATCTCTTGGAAAGGCACAATGCCATTCCAATGTAGGGCAATTTCACCGACGCAAGATATAAATAGACTTTCATGCTCCGTAGGTATCAATAAGAGATGTACAGCTCTGACGATACCGGCGATACACTCTTTATACATTGAACGGCACTACTTTTTGCGGATGGCTACGGCGTGCGCGCGGGTCCTCTTCGAGCGGACTTCAGAAATAGACACAGAAACTAAACTGAACGGTAACTATGTACATACATTTCTTTACTGGTCTAACTTCTCCTACGGCAAACAAGCTCATAAACAACATGCCGCTGTATTTGAATAGTACTTAGATACTGTTTGTCTAGATGACGGAAAGACAAATATGCTTTTCCTAATTATAGAAGGCAGATTCATTCACTTTTTAACATTTAAGATTCGCTTTCAGTACATCAGATTGGCAACGACATTTTTCGATGGACGAAAACTATTTTATACGTTTCTCCTCGCAACTCTACTCCGACATCCGATCATTCGCCCACATCGTCCTACCAAAGTGCAAGGATGACGTAATCTATTACCGCTGCTCCCAGTCTCGCTTTCATCTTATTTAGTGTCTGTATCCGTAGGAATGGGTGTATAACAAAAAATGTCCGTAACCAGAGTGCAATGAAACGCTCGGAGTATTTAATCGGTAACATTAATACTCAATAATTATTATTTTATATACTATTATTCTTGATAATAATGGGGTTTCTTTTATTTCTTACAGTACGTATACCAATAGCACCAAAATTGCGTTCACTGTTGGTTTCCTTACGAAAAATGCGGCACGTAATATTGGTCTTACTTAGCCGCTTCCACAGCAAAAGTGTTGATTGTTTCAAGACAGTTTTTAGTGTGTTACTCATTTACCTTTGCGTCTAGATTAATATTAAATTATTAAAGATAATTATTATATAAGAAATTGTACGTATGTATGTATGTCGGCTGAGTGTAATGTATGTAGCGTGTATGCGAAAAGTACAACAATTGTATGGGAATTAGATTATAACTATGTAAGAAACAATTTTTACTGTATACTATTTTTCCTTACAATATATTATATGTATTAAACAAAATTCTGTGTTCTCTAATTATTTAGTTATAAGATCCCATATATCCAATATCCCTCGCCGAAACCATGCCTTATTCCGTCGTAACAAAATTCACCAACTCCGATAAAATTGCCATGGGAGAAGAAGGCAAGCGACTCTTCTATTCATTTCGTATCTTAGAGAATTCCATTTTGATGGAAAATACCATGGGAATAGCGAGAAATCATCAAATATACGAAGTGGTGAAATCTCGGTTAGGACTGGATTCAGTCAAGCGTAAAAAATCCGAAGAATTGTTGAAAATCTCGATTGGGCCCTAATCAGTCAAGCGTGAAATTGTCGAAAATCTGACCAAGTAACAGGAACATAGAAGTACCGAAGAGGTGGCACAACGAAACTCTGTGTGTTCAGTCAAGCGTGACGAACGAACTTTATAAATTTTTCCCAAAATCTGACGAGTTAATAGGAACATAGGAGTACCGAAGAGGTGGCAGTGCAAAACTCGACGTGTTCAGTCAAGCGTGACGATCAACGTTTACAGAATCTTATCCAAATCTCCGTACATCTCTATGTTCCAATTTTCCTTCCTCGTTCATTGTACATATTCTATGGACTTCCCATTGGCTATTTGTAATTCTGATTGCTTTTATTGCCACTGTACGTGTAGCTTATGGTTTCCTTATGGTGTGCTTATGGTTTTTGCTAGTATTCTTATCTATCTAACTTAAAATTAATTCCTATCATTTTCAATGGGTTTCCTATGGCGTTTCTGCGCTTGTAGTATTCTTTAACAATACTTACCGTATATTTTATTGACGTTATGGTTTCCCCTGAGTTCTGATGGTGTCTGATTATCTTGCCATTCTCGAAGTATTGTTTTATGGATCTTGAACTTCCCGAAATGAACAACGATGGACTTATAACTATTTTAAACGACGATGGGGAATAGGTGGGTTAGGAAAGTAATTGTTGAACGCTAATTTTGATTTAATTTCTGGTATATTGTAATACCATTAAGTAATATACATTTCATGTTCCTTAATAAAAAATATTTAAACTAAATAGATTATTCACACGTTCTCGCTGATAGTCCTATCCGATACAGCGCGTCAAAAGCTTCAAGAAAATGTATTATCATCATAGATTTTGATCGCCGGTTCCATAGTTACAGCCGATTTCCTAAAATCGAGAAATTGGTAAGGGGTTAGCGTTGCCGTTTTTTTCGGCCAAAAATCGAAAGTCGTGGGATCGGAGTCTCCTTTTGCTATCTTGTAGGGTGTCGAAAATAAGTCAGGAAGCCGTTTGTCGTTGGTCAACATTCGCATTAGTTTCCGAGTTACAGCTAAAAAACGATCAAAAAAATGGGTAAAAAATAAAAGTCTTCCGATCGACTTGTGCTTATGCATGGTGAAAGGGGATCAAATGAGGATTATAAAAATCAGAACCTGAGCTTTCTAAGTGCAATAGTTTCCGAGATACGGTCAAAAAATAGGAGAAAATAGTAAAAAACGATCAAAAATCCATATTTTGGCGTTTAGTTTTTTACTACTTGGATTTTCTATGTAACAATCTGAAAATATTTATAGAAAATGGTGAGAGAAACAGACAATACATTTTACGCTTTCCCACCTCGCACGATCGAGATACAAAGTTGAAAATTCCTAGAAATCCTTATTTTTTTTCGAGACTATCGAATAGCTCCTTCAGAATTTCAATCGATCTAGGGATACTTTCGAACATCTTCTTCGTCTATGCCCTTTATTAATATTCGAATCGCACTCCATGCGGTCTCCCGCAGCGAGGAGATTCGCTAAGGAGATCTCGATTCGTTCGTTCGACTCGTCGGAAAAGTTGGCGAAACTCCATCGTCGAACTTTCTTCTACTGATTTCCCTAGGTCCCATTATGCTGCCGCTCCCTTTTCCTTGAATGGCGACATGGGGCCGTGTTACAGTCACGTATAGCAATTCGATTATTAAAACGTTCTAAGCAGGTATTGCTCGCGCGCGAGAATGTTCGTCTCGGACATCTGACAGGTATCCTGAGAGAAGATCCTAAGGATGATGAGTGTGGGTGAGGAGCGAAGATGCTCTGCGCCGTTGGCATATCATTCCTTCTGTGCCGAAGCGAACTGACGTCAGCGACTTTCCCGGTGATCCTGATTCCCGAAGATTATAGCGTAGAACAGCTCCCCCCAGAGATCTTCCCTTTGCCTGTCCCGAGGCTAGCCACGAGCTTGACATTACGTCTGCCCAACTTTTAGAATGGGATAAAAAAAAGGGAGCTGACTAGACTGTAATGTGAGCGCGGTCATCGCTCAATTATATCCCCCCATAAAAGCACAGATGTCTCACGGCAGCGACGATACAGTTATTCTCGTAGGTGGCTCGTTTATGATTAACATTGAATGGGGCAGAACTGTCGGACGTTCAGTCAGTCTCGAAGGGGACGAAGGAAAAAAAGAGGAGCAGGGAGCCGGAGTGAGAAAGGGTGTGGAAGAAGGGAGAGAATAATAGGTAGAGAGGGATTGAAGGAGGGAGGAATGGGGTGGGAGGCTAGCCAGAGAGAGGGAGAGAGAGAGAAAGAGGAAAAGAGAGAATGGAGACCGCGTGCAATGCATAAAAGTAAACGTGTGCAGCGTGAATATACGCAGGCTGATATTCAGGATGCGTATGCACGAGTGGTCACAACTCAGCGCATATACGAAGCATTTATCAGAGCGTTGTACGTGGCATTTACTAGCTCATGTGTTTTCGAGATATCGCCGAGGCGGTGACTTTGGAAAATCGATACTATTATTTGCACTCTGCCCAGTTGTTTTACGGGCCTTCATTGTTCGGCGGGAAGGTGTCATTGTCGGTAAAAACAATGCTCGTCCAGTTTTATTAATACGGTGACGTAACAAGGTCCTGCCGAGTGTATCAAGCTGTCTCTGCGCTCGGGCGAAGTGTGGAAGAATGAAACACGTGTAGTCGCTTATCGACATTTAGGCGGTTATGAGGTAACTTTTTATCGCCCCACGGCACGCATCCCGACTCGCTTCGCGGTCCGCGCCTAAGCATTCAGCGGCAAAGTAGCTCAAAGTTCCGGGGGAATAAATGGTGGGAGAAGTTCGAAATTTGATGGAACCGGGAGGCACGAGGCGCCGTGACAATCGGGCCGTTATAAATTATTCCCAGCTTGTAAGGTAGCTGCCGACGGACGCAAAATGTGCTAGCAGTTGCAGCCGTATTGATCAACCCCGTTGCCGGTCCCGCTAATGTAGACACCGTGGAAACGCCGATACTGAAATTCCCTCTCACGCATCGGCCATTAATGTTAGACAGACGACATTCCATTACAATGTACCTATGCATCCCTTACGACCGCAGAGTCGGCTACACCGTTGTATAGCCTCATCCGTCATTGATTTCGTCCTATGGAAGACCAAAATTTCGACAACTCTACCTTCGGCGTGTCAACGAAAAGGCGAACCTGTTGAAATAATCCAGTTAACCGAGTACAGATAAATAGGCATCGTTCTAGGGGGGGCAACGACTATCGCTGCTCTTTTCAAAGTCCGCACAATTTAATTTCGCTGACGAGAAAATGACATCGCGCGCGCCCATGATACCGACGACGAGACTCCGCTAGATGCACTAACACGACTCCTCTACGGCACTAATGACGTTACCGGGCATTTTCGTACATATTAATTACACAACGTTTCTGCCGCACCGCAAACACACACACGCACACACGCGTAAACGACGCATTACCATATAATGCGTTTGAGCGTAAAGTCACGATAATTAAAAGTTCCACGTCAACTTTGTAACGCACGTGAAGCCGGTTAATTACAGAAATTGATAATTACTGGGTGGCCAATTATGGCCAGCCAACACTTTCGTCCTGTCTACAATATTCCACGAATAAACATTCTGCGCGGAATGCTTTTATTCGGTATTAGTATTTTCAAGCCACGCTGATATTCGCCGCTTGTATTTGCCCAGGTATTTCGGATGATGCAAGAGACAGCCGAAATACATTTTGGCTTTTCGCCAAAAATCATCTCGGGGCTGAACCCAAACTTAACCCAGATCTAATTTGATTCTAATCCGAGCGTAATCGGGGTCTGATCCAGGCCCAGCGCGGGTCTGCAAGCAGAAATTTTGACGGAATACCGTTACGCTGAAAACAGCCTCAATTCGCTGCCATTCTTTAGTTTTCACGAATGAAAAATTCTGTCGTAACAAGGACTGGTTTTCTCCGCTTTCTCAACGTGCCTCTGCTGCCGAGAAATTACCGGCAACAAATGTTATTGCAAATGTATCACTACTCTGCACTGAAACGTGACACGACTTCCAATATAATATTGAATTAATGCTCGTTCCATGGACAATTGTAATGATTATAGGTTGAGTACAATTCATCAATGTAATGATCCAATTAAGCAGTGATTTATGACTATCTGATCGAAAGGATCGAATTCCATATCGTTTACTCTTACCCAGCTCCTTTCTTAAAATGAACTCCCGTCGCAGACATTTATATGAATTCATAGGTTACAATCAAACGTCCAGCTATTGTAAGCGCGTGATTATTAGAGAAAAATGCAAACGTGTACCGAACGTTTCGACGGAATGAAAGAGGCAGCTGAAAAATACCACTGAAACGATCGTATTCTATTGGACATTCGATCGGTCAATATTAACGAGTCAGGAATCTCTTCGATCTACAATTTGCTGAAAATAGCTGACATTCTGCCTTCGCGGCGATTGTAGGAAAAGTAATAATGAGACGTCAAGGGATAATCATGCCATACATTCGAAAGGCAGTCAAATATGCAATTACACGCAATATAAATTCTGCTTCTTTCAAAGGGCACTACTCGTCACTACATTCAGCTATCTACCATTCCATCGCCGAGCAAATGAGCATAAGTTTACTTAGCTCATTGAGAGTAAAATCGTTTGGATGGTAGATGTCAGGATACAGTGATCTATATTGATCTGTTATCAAGAAAATCTAGAGCATCGCACGTTACCCGAGCTCATATTCCCGTCTGCCGACTATAATTATTGCATGCGCATACAATCTGTAGGGCTCCTGCCACAACATATACGGAGATTATTTATAATCACGTCATCGGCGCATTCAGTTTATTGTAGATTTCATATAGCCGTTCGCGTGTTGACCCGGCACAAGGGGTGACGTGTTGTGGCAGCCGTAACTACTTCGAACTGGACTTAATTGCTTCGGCACGCTTTCATCCAAATGGAAAATCTAGAAACACGTGCACAAATTGAACTTTGTAACGGCTTTTGCCATTGACGCTGTTAACATTACATTTTTTCATCTCTACGCTTGCGTACATCGACACATTGACTGCTCTGCTGCATTTTACATTGCAGGGAGACAGGTAACGATTTCACAGAAGCAAAAAAGTGTGAAATATTTTTATATTTGTGTTTTTCCGCATTTTTACTATTTGATGGAATAGAATTTCCGTTCAAAGTCCAGCACCTGTCGCTTTTTAATCTATATATAATTTTCAATATATCTACACCATCTATATTTTTCTTTTGGTATGAGATAATTTTTTTGCCAAAAATATTGTTAATCGAATTATTTTCTGAGAGAAAGAAAAATATAAGAATATTTTGAAAAACTGCAGCTGCATTGTACCGTATACAATAGCTAGGGGGTTAGGAAAAAATTTGAGCTGTGACTAAAATAAATTTATTGCACGAAGATTTTTAGAAAAAGCAGAATTTTTACTTTTATCCATTTTTTAATGGTAGGTCCCCTTGTGGAAACTAGGCATCACCAATTTGTGAATGACATAGCGTTCAATATGATAATATGAAATGAAAGAAACGGCACAATTCGTTTGCTCGGTTGATCAAACAGCGGAGATTTGATGGTGGCTACATTACCGATGTATATATAACGGTTGTAGAAATGTGTAAAAGATACAAGATAGAGGAATGTACGAGGATGGGAATGAGAGACAATCCGAAAGAACGTCACATTGATGCACAGGTTTGAACCGTATAGCACTCTACAGAATGGTCTCTATCACGCGCCTGCGCCTAGAGGACGCTAGAAGACTGACAGATATTGTTTCAGGTCGATAACGTTACTCCGGTACGCATCCAGTCCGATGAAACAGGATAAAAAATCTTTGGTCAACTCGGAGGGAATAATCGATGAGGGTTCACGTATCTAGACGGTATTGGGAGCGAAGAGCGGAAAAACGTGCGGTTATCGATCAATAAAAAGAATCGGAGGAGCGAGTGGGAGGGAGAGGGAGAGTGTGCGAGAAGTGGAAGAGGACGCGTATGAGAACATATTGTAAGTTCCGTCGGAAAGGTTTCGTAAAATGATCGACAGACGGCTCCCGAGGCAATCACCTTCTTTCGTATGCCCTTCTCCGTCTGTGTGAAGGAAGGCCGCAGATTCGCGACCGGTCACGTGGTCAGGCTAACGCGGGCCAATGAGAGAGGGCGGCTGGTACCACGTGATGGTAAAAATCGAAATGGTGGACGTATCGGGACGCAGGATCCGGAGAGGAGACGAAGGACGATAAAGTGGGCAAGGGCCCGTCAGCCGTGTCATCGGTGTTATCACCTCACGGGCACGATACGACGCGAGCATCACTGTGATTTCGAGGAGGGACCGGCCGCGGTAGGCTCTGCGCACGATAATCGGTGACAGTGGCTCTTGTTTATCGAAGTGTCAAGTCGCCCCCGTATTGTTCGCGTACGCCTTACGGGCAAGCGAGGAAATAGAGGGACAGGAGATCATACCCGCTTTGCGAAAGTTCTGCCCGTACGCACCGTTTGCCCGCGAGTGGACTGTTCAATCAGTGAGCTTCGCAACATAATATTATCTCATTGACGAAGCATCGTTGCTCAGCGGCTGGACCAGAAAGCGCATACAGACGGTAGAGCGTTGACGAGAGAGCTCCGAGCCCACGGAAGCATGTCCGAGCGCCAAGACCTTTTTCTCTCGTCGAAGGATGTGTCACATTGAGCGTCTCCTGTGCCGCGCGGAAGGTAATACAAATCAGTCCGTTCCCCGAATTGCCCCGCATACTTTTATCCCTGCATTCTTCGGCGCTGATACGCGCTGATTGTCGCTGACACGAGTGTCATACTTGGATGAGAAATTCCTCCCGACTTTAAGCCCGGTTTACCGTGTTGACGTTCCTAGCTCCCAGAACGCCGCCTGATTGGTGATATCTACCGTCGACCGCCAATCGTCTTCGCAAATCCTTTTGCCTCCGAATGTCAGCCGTCAGCTCTAAAGTAATCGGTACTTTGGGAACGTGTGTCCTTTTTTTCGATCCTTTGTGCACTATGCGGATCACATTGCTATTCTACAATTTCAACAGTTCCGAGGTTTAAGTTTCTTATGTCTGGCTGTTACCACTTCAAAAACATTTCTTGTACGTACTCGGTAGTCAAATAAAATATCTGTTAAAAGTCGGGATTGATTTCCAGATCTGTACAAAATCTAATTATACGTTGAATTGGGAGCAAATTAAATGATTGTAATATTCATCAATTACCATTCATATCCTGTATGGATGTCTTTTAAGGTTATGAAAAGTTTATGTTGTTGTTTGTATCAATTAATCCTGCTCTATTTACAATGTGATGAGCTAACACTGTCACAGCAACAAAACATTTTCACTCCACATAAGCTACGTTTTCTTCACCCCAATAACATTGATAACATTGTATTGGTTATATGATAGTAGACCAAATCTTGAATACTCTTCCCTCTGTTATTAATGTTGTGCACCAAGTATTTATTACACATGTTTACATTTTTCTTTCAGGTAAAACACTATTGTGACATAGAAGTCAGCTGCAATATATGCAATTTATGCAAATACACCTATAATCTGCTGCAATAAATACAGTTAAATACTCAAAAAGCAGGTGAATGCTATTATTCCACTGATCATCATGGTTTATTTGTTCTAATGGTGAAACTCAGTTACTGCCTATTAACAACAACACCTATCAAAGATATTCAATCGGACATTCAGTGTTAAATGTGTGATATCTGAGTTAAATAACATTATAGAGATTAAGAATACTCTTACTTTAGAGAACAAATCATTAATAAGGAGTTACAAAATCGACTGAACCTGCACATTTATGAAGAATATAATACTTTCAAAGATTCTATTTTATTATGCTAAAGTATAAAAAAAAGAAACAAACATAACCAATCGCTTTATAATATTTTATTCTGTGAATCGTAAATCAAATATTTTAGTAAAAGTGATTGTAACCATTTGAAAAGTTTAAATGGCTTTTAATAGCCTGTACTACAAAAATGACATGTAGAAATTTTTATTTAGTTGAACAAATCTTTCCTTAAAACCTCAGACATTACATACAAAAAATTAGCATTTTAATGTGAGGGGAGTGGCTAATTTCAAGTGCAACTTGGCAAATTAAAATTAAATATCCCCAAATCCACAAGTCTATTGACAAAACTAGCGAAACTGTGAGTGTAAACATTTTTAAACAAAATGTGTAAAAGATGTTTTAAACGTATACATCGTTGGGTGTACGTAGCAACAAAGCAGAAGAAAAGAAACTCATGCTTGAAATATTGCATGGATGACAGAGGACACATTTGTTAACCCTACTAAGAACAAGGTAAATAAACAGCCCCAATAAGTTCCGTAATTAAATTGGTTGCACAGTGTTTTATCTAATGTCAAACATTAATATTACAGGGTTAAAAAAACATGGACAACAGTGGTTCTGGAGTGGTGCAAGTATTTGTGGGTGAGTGGAGCCCCGAATACGAAGCACTCTCCATTAAAGCTACCAAGCAAACATCATCAGCTGAAATAGTGGAGTGTATTATAGAAAGGCTAGGTTTAACAGACGCCAGTGTTTCAAATGGCTATGAGTTGGCAGAAGTGGTTGGAAATTCTGTAGGGCAAGAATGCAAAGAGAGAAGACTGGGTCCTTCCGAATGTCCTGTAGCTCTGATGCTATTATGGCCGAAGAATGCTGTTCAACAGGAATATTACAGGTGTCCATCTGTTGCTCGTATAGCTTCATGCACATTATGCAGCATAAAATATTTTTCTAAACATTTTTCTCCTTTCCAGATTTTACTTGCGAAAGAAACAACCAGACTATTTATGGTCTGACAGTAGGTTTCCCATGGACCCCCAACTATTAAAAGACTACTTCAATAGATTCCTTTATCAACCACGTGACAAAGAATATCCAGATCTCTGTCAGTTGCCAGACCTAAACGAGCAAACGCTCTTGGACAATCTCCGTGCTAGATTTCTAGCGGGAAACATTTATACATATGTTGGCAGCATTCTTATTGCCCTAAATCCCTTCAAATTTTATCCTATCTATAATCCAAAGTATGTGAAGCTTTACCAGAATCGAAGGTTGGGGCCGGATATTCCGCCGCATATATTTGCTATCGCCGACGCCGCCTATCACTGTATGCTGAAAGAAAAACGAAATCAGTGCATCGTTATCAGCGGTGAAAGTGGTTCTGGTAAAACTGAATCTACGAACTTCTTGTTACATCATCTGACCGCACTAAGCCAAAAGGGATCTCACGGGAGTGGTGTAGAACAGACAATACTTAGCGCAGGTCCTGTACTCGAAGCGTTTGGAAATGCCAAGACCGCGCATAATAACAATAGTAGTCGTTTCGGAAAGTTTATACAAGTGAATTACAAAGAAAATGGAATGGTGCACGGGTAAGTGGCGCATGCGATCGGATCGTCAACACGTAAAAGCAAAAAAAATTAAACAATCATGTCTTCTTTCCTTTCTAGGGCCGTTGTGCAAAAGTATCTTCTAGAAAAGTCAAGAATTGTATCTCAGGGTCGAAACGAAAGGAACTACCATGTTTTCTATTATCTGCTAGCTGGAGCAAGCGAACAAGAAAGGCAGCTTTTGCATTTGGAAAGCTGTGATCGATATAATTATTTGAACAAGAGTGGTTGTTACGGACTTGAGAATATAGACGAGCGACATGAGTTCTCAAGATTAAAACAGTCTATGGAAATGGTTGGGTTCACACCAGAAAAACAGAGACGACTATTTGCTGTTCTGTCAGCGGTTCTGCTACTCGGTAATTAAAAGATCTATTCGACTCTTTCATACAATATGTAATAGATTAACTGAATATTCTCATTTCAGGAAATGTTGAATTTCAACCGAGAAAATCGTATCACCATCATGACGAAGCTGTGGGGGTAAAAAATGCCGAAGTGGTTGCTTTAATATCGGAATTGCTGAGAGTAAAGCAAGAAACGCTCTTAGCGGCACTTACCGCCAAACGAGCGCGCGCTTCTGGCGAAACGTTAGTTATTAACTATAGACTGCCTGAAGCGATTGCGGCGAGAGACGCTATGGCCAAATGCCTCTACGGAGCACTTTTTGACTGGATCGTCCTCCAAGTACGCATGATACACATTCCTATTTACTTCTCCTTCGACAATTTCTACAGGAAGATATCTTTATGATAATAACAATATTCAGGTGAATCATGCACTGTTGTCCAAAAAAGATACTCTACGGGATCATCAAGGCAATAGCATTGGTGTACTTGACATCTTTGGTTTCGAAGATTTTAAGACATGCAACAGTTTCGAACAGTTGTGCATCAATTATGCGAATGAACAACTGCAGCATTACTTCAATCAGCATGTTTTTCAATACGAACAACGAGAGTATAGAAAACAAGGTATCAGGTGGACGGATATTGGTTACAGTGACAATTCTGGTTGCTTGAATCTTATCGAAGGCAAACCAAGCGGTTTACTATGCCTTTTGGATGACCAGTGCAAGTAAGTAGTTCCGTCAGGAACGTGCTTACCCGTTGTAAGTGTGGAACGGGTGATGAAAAAAGTTTATCACAATGTACAAATTTCAACAGCTTTCCCGGTGCGACAAATGAAACGTTGCTACAAAAATTCAATTCAGTGCATAAAGACAATCCGTTTTATGAGGCACCGCAGCGTCGTGAGGCAGCATTTGTCGTTCGTCATTACGCTGGATCTGTTAAGTATCAAGCCTCTAACATGAGGGAAAAGAATCTGGACCTAATGCGGCCGGATGGCGTAGTTGGGGTATTGAAGAATTCCTCTCTCGCCTTCGTACGGGAACTAGTCGGTGCCGATCCAGTTGCAGTCTTCAGATGGGCTATACTTCGAGCCTTTTTTCGTGCTCACTTTGCTTTTCAAGAGGCTGGTAGAGCTCACAGGCATGGCAGAGGTAAGTCAAAAACAATGCTTGTAAATGTCGATCGTGTACGTAGCATTCATTACTCATATGCGTCACATATCGATATGTCGCCTTTCAGCTGATGGCAACAAAACGTCTGTGCAAAGCAGATACCGGACGCCAAATGAGAACTTAATAAGGTATGTATGCGCATTATTGTCCGCTTACGCTGCGCAGTTCTTTGTCTTTATAAAGGGTGAAACTTTAATCCAAAGTATTATTAAATGCCTGTACGTTTTTGAGATAAACGTTTGTTAGTTACACATTGATAATCGTGATAAACTAATGCCAATGTTGTCACGCTTGTTCTTGAATATGTTTAATATGCATACTGGCTCACCCTACAGAATACGAGACTACGTTTGCGCGTCAAAAATAATTGCATCAAGCTGAAGGAATATCTGTGTGTTTATAACAAAGCAAATGTTAATTATATTTACATTGGCCACATTGTCTTTTGTCCCTGTAGCCATCTTGTGACGTTATCAGCCGTGAATCTAACTATTAACCGAATTGCGTAAGTGGTCTTTCGATCCACTGTATGTGTCATTTTTAAACTGGTTACCATTGTTATGTTAAACCATAGTATGGATTTACAATCTCAAACTTGCATGGAATAATATTATTCGCAACAAGAAATACATCCTGAAGTTGCTTAACAGTATAAGGATATAAAGTGTACTTGTAAATCCATATAAATTTATTTGAAATCTCGATGTCTTCAAATTTTCTTTTAGATTTATGTGTTTGCACTTCTTGTATTAGATGTGGTTAGAGTGCAAAATTTCATGACTTTCGCCATTCAATTACATTTTATCATTAAAAATAACATCACAACTTCAGCTGTCATTCTTGAGCATGGTTAGCAGTGCACTAGTACACAATTTTGTTTATACATCAATGAACCGAAATGTTCTACGTTCATATAAAAGTCATTCATCAACCAAAAGAAAATTCGTAAGCCTCGTCCGCCTTTCATTACGAACACAAGTATGGCAAAGGTGCAAATTCGAAACCTTCGTGCAATGCTCGTCGCGAGTTCACGCAATGCGTAATAGCCGAGCAACATTACACTTTACTGTCGTAAGATCATTGAGAATTAACAGTCGGAGGATGCAACTAAGCATGAGAGAATTTTTCAGTTCGCACAAACATACCCGTCCGCCGAGTTATCAGAAGCAGCGCAGTGTCTGTATACCACCGAGCACTCCCACCGCTACACTACCTTCCATTCAAATCGAAAACAACGACAATGTTAACAACAATCGGCTATCGTGGCCACAATTTAGAAACATTAATCAGGCGCAACATCCGACAAATGTAATCACGACGAAGGGTTACATTATGCGAGGCAGGGAAGACCAGCCTCATAGTAATAATAAATTCAGGCGAGACACTCACACACCGCTAGAGAGGGTGCTTCCAAAAGACGAAGCAAACGTCATGGAACGCGCTAATCAAATCGTCATGTATGTAAACCTAGTAAACTTTTTGTTTCTCAATAAAAACAATAGTTTCTAAGCTACAAAGAATCTGCTATAATGTCCCACAGCTGAGGTAGTACTTGGTCAATTTTAGCTCTGGTGAAGGGTTTCTGTATGTAGAGATTGAACATTTATTGATACTTTAGTAAACTGTTGCTAAATTTTCCTCGTAAAATCCTATACACTTGTCGTACTCTATTACTTACTCACTGAACGACCTTTAAATAACACTAATTTCCGTCTAGGTGTAGACAAATGATCTTGTTGTGCCGTGGATCCCTAACTACGTTAACGTAAAACATCATAATAGATCTGTATGTTGTCATCTAACATTTATTTAATCTCATTTATAGGAAAAAAACGCAATCAGCTGTAAGCTATGCGTTTAACAGCTGGCATAAGCTTTTAGTTTTCAAACCGCAGTATTGCTTGAATGATCCAATGCAAATTTCACACATGCACAATTTTTAACAATGAATGTCTTACCTCTCACAATTATTTTACTGTTTGTAAGCGACGGCATTTTAATACTATTTCATTTCATCCCTATCATAACAATAATACATTTATGCGTTCTTGCACTGTTTTGGTCTGACAATTTCAGCAGCTCATCTCAGGTTACTTGTTCATATCTGTCTACGACGATCGTTACATGCTTTTTATCTGTAACAACGGAATATCATTGTTCATACTATGAAAGACGTCCTGCTAACATTTTGTTCGATATGTTTATTTTTTGTTTCACATAATAGAGATATAAAATTATGCCCGCATTATCTGCTCGCTGCGGTAGCAATTCTGTTACCCCTTTCTTGTTTTTACTGACAATTCTGAATTTTGAACAAAAGTGAATCCATTACAATTTGTAATTTAACATCAATATGCGAGTCTTGATTAAAATCGTTAAAACAGGAAAGGACAAACAACTACGTGGAATATCGTAACTTGAATCTTCAAATCTTTAATATTTACAGGAAAAATAAATCTTTCCGACCACGTGAAAGAGGAAAGAAAGGTCTGAAGAATCTGCAAACAGTTAAAACCCTCGCCGGCAGAACGCAAAGTTATGGTTCCGGCCCAGGGAAAGCGCGCAAACAACCAATGACCGTATCTGCGCAATTCCAACAAAGTCTGCACAGCCTTATGGACACCTTGAATCAGGCAAATCCATTTTTCATCAGGTGCATCAAGAGCAATGGTAATAAGGTCCCCAATGAATTTGACGAAGAGACTGTCCAACGTCAGCTTAGGTACACGGGCATGTTGGAGACGGTCAGAATACGACAAGCTGGATTTAACGTTAGATTAACATACGAAGAATTCATTCAGCTCTACCGAATGCTACTCCCCAAGGGACTTTTGAGCTCGCAGTCCGACGTAAGGGACTTCCTGCTAACGTTAAACCTTAACAGGGACAATTACCAGCTTGGCACGACAAAGGTGTTTCTTAGGGAATCAGAGAAAATAAAACTGGATATCGAATTGCATCAACAAATCATAACGAGTATTACAACAATCCAGAAATGGTTCCGCGCTTGTCTAGAAAGAAGGAAGTTCCTAAGATTGCGTAATGCAGCCGTACAGATACAGTCATTTTGGCGAATGGTCAGCACGCAAAAACTCGCTCAAACCATGCGTGCAAGGGAAGAAGCTGCCATGCACATTCAGGCTGCGTGGAGGGCATACAAGCAACCGAGTTGGTTCAGAAAGTTTAGATCCTGCGTCATTACTTTCCAAGCTTATGTTAGGGGTAACAATGCGCGAAAGGCCTTTGCTGAGATGAAGAAACGAAGAAAGAGCAATGCGACAGACAAAGTAGCGGACTTGAAGGAGCTTCAGGATCCAAAAGAGCTTACGTACAATAATACCAAATTGGCTTTCAGTGTACGAGATGGCGAGGAGTAAGTACTTCCACTTACACGATTTACGATTATGTAAATGTGCACTTAACATGTTAATCTTTCGTACAGCGTGTCCAAAGGGGATAGATCACCAACCGAGTACAGCGTTCCTATTCGGAAAATGGAATCTCAAAGTCGTCTTACTCCCGCCAGGTATGCCTTCCATTCGCTGTACCGACACTGTTTCTTCCAATATGTACTGGATCGTATTCACTGGGATGCATTTAATTTTTGCAGGGCTGATAATGTGCATCGGGAGACACCAGTCGATACCGGTATCTCGTATTCAAAGAGAAAACTCACGCCGAACAAGCGAATTCTTCACGATCCTTCGGTGGGATTGAAGAATACCGAAATGTTTTATTCCGACGACGTAAACGAGCGTAAGAGTAGCCTCGAAAGTCTAACCAGTTTAAGGAGTTGCGAATCTCAAGTTAGCATTAATAGTTCGGAGTCCCAGGATAACTCTGGCTCCATGCCTGTACCTAGCACGAGGACGAAACGAACTGATCATTCGCCGGTTGTTGCGGTCAACGCCAATCTCGTGGGTGGTTCTAGCCGTCTGTCCTCGATCAGCAGAAGAACGGACAGCTCTTCGACGGGTTACAGTGACGGTGAAGCCGATGCTGAAACGCCAAACGCGGTGCAAAGTGCACCGCCCATATTCAACACAGGTTCATCGTTCCCCAGTTCGCGAGACATAAAGTATCACCACGGTACAATAAATTTGAGTCACAGTCCGAATTCGGATATTTGGCGGCGAAGAACGGACTTCTCCAACAATTACAGTGATTACTTGATGTCGGTTCCTCAGAAGGCAACTGTCACTCGTTCGCCGAACGTATCCCAATACAGGCATATTACTGATGGTATTTTGGAACAAGCAAGATTAGACCGACCGAATGAAGCGTCGAACTTTAACGTCAAGCTGGATCCGAGTGAACGGTTCGCTCGTGGAGAAAGCTCGACGAATCGTGAACAGAGAAGGTTAAGCGACAATAGTATGCCGACAGAACGGACGGAGAAGATGCCAAGTTCGCCGGCGAGACGAGACCAAATTTATGCGCATGCCAAGGACGTGAAGGATTACAATTTCCTGAGGAGGCAAAACTCCGAAGGTGATACGTCGATAAGAATCGATTCCATAAGCGACGAGAGCGTTCTCAAATCATCCCTGCTTCGAGGACCTTCTCCGAAGGACAAAAACTTTAGATCGAAGGATAAATCCGAGCCAGACGTACCTGTTAGAAGTGCGAGAAGAAATAGACCTTCGAGGGAGGTCCAATGTCGATCGATGGGTGAGAGCGTGTCGGAAGCAACTGGTGGCGAGACGAAGAATCTTTTCTTGGGCACAATCAAGGAGAGCGACTTGAACAAATCTCAAAGTGTGTGGATGAGGAAAGAGAGTCCGGGCGAGAGCACATCGAGAACGGTGACGGATTGGCCTATCAACAAGAACGAAGGTGCATATAAGGGACAGCAGCCAGGGAAGCGGATGAGGTCGAATGCTATAACGACGCTTGAGTTGCGAAGAAGAAATTCCGATCCAGCGACGAAGGTCTCGGGCTTGAGCGAAGATAAATCTGGTGCAGATACTAGTCCCAATGAGCTGAAGTTAGCACCTGGAATGAATCTGTTGGAGTGGAAGGGCAACAACCTCTTCACTCTGGCCGGACATCGATTCAGAAAAGTGGCGAGATTCGCGAAGGACGACGTGTGTGTTTGTTGTCACGAGAAAATGGATGCATTCGTGACACAGGGATACAAGTGTGTCGACTGCAAACAGCTATATCACGTAAAGTGTATACAGAACGGTGGTGTACTTAAGATGCCATGTATCTTGGCAAACACACCCAACAGAAGAAAAAACAGAAAGCCTCCACGGACGCCGTACGAGTCGACGAAGCAGGCTGTCACGTCAAAGTTCAGTCTGACTGGCACATCGGCCTTCTCCGACAGTACGGATAAGATAATATCCGACGCCAAAGAATTGGCTCTTATGCAGGACTTTATCACGAAGAAAATCTATATTATGGAGGGCCAAGAGGAAGGCAAGAAACCTAGTGAGGTAGATCGGGTCTTCAAGCAGGCTTTACGGAAATTCAAAGATGACTTGGTGATTACCTACAGCGTAGCCATTCAGCAAGGAATGGAGGGTAACATTAAATACACGGACCTTATCGCCAATTTTCTCCATGTTATACAAACTGTTTGTAAGCAAGAAAATCCCACCGAAGACTTCCCCGTCACGATGGGCGTGAATGCCTTCAGAGGGTTCATGAACGAGTTTATGACAATTGTAAAAACGGAAGCGCCGGAGAAACAGAGCAAGAGTAAACGAAAGAAGGAGAAGAAACGTAAGCAGGAGGAACCGATACGGCACGGAAGCCATATGTTCCAGCTGACCATTATCAACATACCTACGGCCTGCGAGGTTTGCACCTCTTTCTTCATGTGGCCTATCGAGAGAGGTCTCGTCTGCCAAAGTAAGTACCTAACACTACCTACCACTTCATCAAGATTAGATAAATTTCGTAATATGTTTATATTATTGCAGACTGCAAGCTGACGTGTCACAAGAAGTGTTATTTGAAAGCGGTGTCGGAATGCGGAAAAGATGGTTCGATGGCCGAAGCTAATTCGAGTATGGTGTTTGGGGTGCCGTTGTACAAGTTAGATTGCGGCGATGGGAAGGTACCGCTGGTGGTCGACCGGCTGATAACGACAATCGAAATGCACGGTCTTTACACGGAAGGCATATACAGAAAGAGCGGGGTCAGTTCGAAAGTGCGGGAGCTCAAGTCGAAAATGGACGAAGGCGACTTGGAGAAGGTGGACTTCGAGAACTATCAAGTGCACGTACGAGCGGCGGTATTGAAAAGTTTCTTCCGTGAGATGCCTGAACCTCTGCTCACCTTCGAATATTACGACGACTTTCTGCACGCGGCTAATCTGACGGACCCTCACGATCGAATCAGTACTCTCTTCGCCATTCTGAAGAAATTGCCGAAACCAAATTTCGACCTTATGGAACGACTGATCGTTCATCTGGCCAGAGTGGCGCTTCACGAAGTAGACAACAGGATGTCACCGTCCGCTCTAGCTATCGTCTTCGCGCCGTGCATTTTGAGGACGAGCAGAGCACTGCCTGCCCAAGATTCTCTTCAGGACGTTGGCAGGCAGACCAAGTGCGTCGAGACGATAGTTCAAGAGAAACTGCGAGTCGTCAGAGCTACTCTGGCCGACATTAATACCTTGGAGTCAGCCTGCCACACGGCTACTCATCGACTGTCGAGTTTGCGATCGTCCAAGATCTTCACGCCGGAAGAGTTGAATGCCGCCACTCCGAGCGCGGCGGTGAGAGGTGGTGCCGATCGTGATCGCGACAGGGGCGACGAGGAGGAGGCTCTTCTCGTCGATCATATACAGGAGATCCAAAAAGAAAAGGCTCTGCTAACGTCGACGTTACCCAGTCTAACGAGAGCATCGTCCGACGACGATCTACTCTTGTCTGCGACCGATCTCGATGATGGATCTCTCGATGACCTTCTCCCACCCTCTGCCGGTAGGTATCACCATCCTCAGATACAATATATTTGTAGACATCGGACGAGACGCGTAGGACGGATGTCAGTGACAGGTGGTGCCTATTCTTACGTTCACAGATGGTCTCGTGAGAAAGAAGCCCATCCAGAGGCAGAGTTCGGCAGACAATTCATTTCCTACGATCATTAACGTCGACGAGGACATGGTAATGGTATGACCACCGTCCGCGAACGACCTTTCTCTAAGAGTGAAGCGATAAGTATAGCAACATGACACGCGCTGCGAAGCGTCGAATGACGGCTGTATAGCGTATCTACGATTCGCATTTCTGGTCTCATCGGCAAGCCGCTAGTAATTTAACTATGTAGTTGAAACCGAAACACTTAGATAGGTCTAGTAATTCGTTGACTTCGTGCGCGCATTAAGCTGATAATTCGACCGGAGTTCTGTCTTTTCCGCTCTGTTACAGAATTTCATTAACGCGCAACTGCATTAGGATATAGTGCGCAACTATCGGGATACAAACCGAAAATATTTAATACTTGCACGGACGTCCAACATAACGTGTGAGAAACGTTACTCAGACTTTCTATATTTTATCGTATGTATTTTCTGTTGATGAACGCATTCCTCTTGTTGAAGACTGTTGATCGGATGTAAGTGTTCGAAAAGATTTTTCATTGTTTCACACACAGACACGTCTCACATACATACATACACACAGATTTGTTTTACGTCATTTCCGTGCTCGCATTTTATCTTGTACTTGGACTGCGTGTAACGACAATTCAGAGTCATTCCTATGCGTTACAGTCCGCGTCTCTTTACCTTACCATTGTCAGTTATTTCGATTTCGACCCCGTCATCGTAACTTTACATTTCTCCATGAAACGCTTCGTTTTCCATTCTTCGGCACGTTGACGAACTTTGTGAACTTCCATCACTCTTCCTTGCAACGTATAGAGAGAAAGAAACAGACAGAGAGAGAGAGAAAGATAGCGATCTCTTGGCGAAAGTGTGTCGGATGCGTTGCTTTCTTTGACAATCGTAAACCAACGGTTTAAGATTAATTTCTGGCTAGTTTCTCTGAATATGTCTTAATGGTCTCAGCAATCGAGTATCAAGAGGAACGGCAAGAAATCTCATAGCGTTTCTTTTCGTGAAACACCTTTGTTAACAATATTCGTGTACAATATTCGTGCAGCGATAGCGAATTATCAAATTGCTAGGTCTAAGAATGAGATATTCGATGAAGGGGAAAGCAGAAGAGGAAACCAAAATATACCTTTGTACATATTATAACATACGACTATCTCGTAATAATTTGTTATTATTGTTAAATTTACGAGAGACGTTACCAAGATTATATTTCTACTATCGATATTCGCCGTAGGGGGTAACACGTCAATGTACATACGTATACATTATATATACACACACTTATATATATATATTATATATATGTACGTACGTAAATATATATTATATATATATATAGACTCATATATCGAGCTTGCCGATTTTAGTTTTCAAGAAATCAGTTTTTATTATTATTATTAATATTATTATAATTATTATTAATATTAGCATTTTTTCATACAGAAAATCATATTCAAACGCGCTCGAGCATACACACATAACCATATTCATAGATGGCACACACGGTATACTTACCAGTACTTATGTATATACTGAGAGAATGAGAGAAAGCGAGTGAGCTTGAGAGATTTTGTGTGCGCAGGACTGATCAAACTTTTGACACGAGATTCACAATCGTTTCATTTTAGTTTCATTTTAAGTTTCTCTCCTTCCATCGTTCATGACGTCTCAGTTTTGGCCTCTTCTTCACAACTTCCCTCCCCTTTTTAATTTGTTCGTCAAGTATATTTTCTTCAGCCTTTTCCAGCCACGTGCATTATACGTGAATTCTTGACAAAACGATTAATGAGAACAACGCTCGGTGAGAGTGGAAAATTACTGACTAAAAACTGTCTCAAACTCCCGTGTCTCATTTCAATTTGGGAAAGTCGATCAGATTAAAACCACTTCTGTCCTAGGATCTTAATCGAGTCCCAGTGCAAATTCATAATCATGCTAGGATTGGACGGTGAATCGAATTTTCATCGGTGCATTTCTTTTACATTACCTTCGATCGGTTTTAATGCATTTGATTTTATTATCTGCTTCAAGCCTATTCGAGCAAAACAACTTCACGCAATCACTTGGGTGATTTTTAATTAGCGGCTGCTTCGCGTCACCGATCATTCTATTGAAAGAATGTGTCAGTCGACGACAACACGCGTGGCCACTACCATTCTCTTCATTTATTCATCTTCGATGGGTGCATGCTGGTATTTATCACGGCCGTACGTGTGTCAGATTTGCATTCGGGTATTTGTACGTTCTTTTTTTTTTCTTTCTCTTTCATTCTTTCTTCAGTAATGACACGGCGAAGATCGAGTTTAGATGTTGCTTAGCGCATTGTTCGGACTTTAATTCGTGCGTGTCTGTCGGTGATGGCGACTATAGGCGGCCGTTCGTTGTTGAACTGATAAGCGAGATATAGGGTGTCGCGAATATCATACGAATTCTCTTTTACGCGTGTAATTGGTATATAATCGGTAGAGAATATCGCCTCGCGCTCGATTACGTGACCGGAGCGGAGGCGACTTTTTACCTATGTAACTCTTAGAATTTAAGCCGAGTATTAAGAGAGCGCCGTGCAGTTCGTTCTTCCAGAGTCTATTTTTTCGCCGAGTATATTTGATTCGCTGAGTCTATTCGTGTTACTCTCGTTTTTAGAATGACTTATTAGAGCCGTGAATTTTTTTAAATGAAAGTGTTCTTTATCTATTATAAACGTTTGTATATACAGTGTGCGTAAGGTGAGAAAGTAGTGGTATAACTTTGCGTTAGCTATTTCCGTATCCGTTGAACCACGATGCTCCGCGCCTCGCTCGCCCGACTGTAACCGCGACAATGAATGAGAACGAGAAATGTCGTCTTTTGCGAGGCGAAAGACGATCATGCGATAATGTAGCGAGGGAATTAAGGACGACGACGACGACGACGACGACGACGAAGACGACATCGTTTTTCACTGAGTACGGTATCGGTGCTGCACAGTTACATTGGAAACTCTCGATACGGTCTCATCAAACATACCGCGTATACATAGACACATATATACGCTTCAATGTATATAAATGTACTTCGTGTTAAGCTCGCTCTCCGATCGACAATGATATCAGCACAGTTCGAGCGCGAGATACGTTAAAGATACCCTTCTTTTATGTTTTGTAACGTTATGTACGAGAGCAAATCGTCTCGGAGCTTTGTTCGGCTTGCGAGAAAAGAAATGGAGATTACCGCTCTATTCCCCCCCTAACCGTCCCTCCCTTCTCGGCGTCCCTCTTTGTGCTCCTTCCTACCCTCTATCCGCCCTCTCTTCGCCCTCTCTTCGCCTGACAGAAGCCATGACATTTGCACGCGCCTAGAGCGGCGAGCAAACGCGGGAACGAACTACTGCCACTAAACCTCTTTCATTCTTTTCTTCGCCTTCTACGCGGTTCCGTTTAATTAAGGGACTCGCGCCCTTTCCATTCGAGAAGCGTCAGCCTCCCCTCAACTAAGAAATTAAGTGCGACCATTCTCTCCCCGATCTTTCATTTTTTTTCCCCCCTCCTTTCTTCTCTCTCCATTCCGCCGCGTCATTTCTTTTCTCCTCTTCCGCGTCGGCCTTCATTTCCTTCGGTACGTAGTAAGGGGTTAATCGTTAATGCGTCACCAGAAAAGTTCATACGCTTGTTGTATCGCTGCAAGGTGCTTAATCGCGATTGCGTCCAGATTCGCGCGCGCGCGCGCGCGATTGGAAAACGAAAGGGAAGAATCGAATGTCCTGTAATCCACTTATAAGCGCTACGCGCACAGATGGACGCATATGCATGCATCGTGCGTATGTACATACACGCTCGCGCACACAGATACACATACACATACAGTTTAGAGAAGAATTAGGCAGGCAGAGACACGCGAGCCTATCGGCGTATCGCGCATCGCGCATCCTAGGGGATGAGGTCGCGGTCGAGCGGGAGAGAAAGAAATGGAAGGTATCCTACCGCTGACTGACTTGCAACTAACCTTATCGTAGCTTTCCCGTTGTTGTTAAGTGGAACAAAAGAAAAGGAAAAAAAAAGCAAAAGAAAAAAGACGTGAGAAAAGCGTGTTCCAACCAATATGTGAAGTTAATATTAGCCTTTCGTCGTATTTGAATTTGATGTGCAAGTACGAAATAAGCAGAGTTCAATAACTGTCCTGAGATAAAAAGCGCGATCGAGTATTTGGGGGGGGGACAGCGTTGAACCGTAAGTCCGTCAGCCTTCCATCCCCCATGCATCGGGGATCGAAAGAGGAGATTAGAATTCATCCTTGTAACTCGTGCGTGGGCTTTCGAAATACGCTTATTAAAAGGAAACGTAGCTTTGGGAGAGTGCGCTTCAAATGTTGACAATCGCCCGCACTCTCTCCTCCTTCGGTCCGATCGGGTAACCTCGTGCAACACGCGCACGGAATGAGAGACTCGGAGTGGTGTGTCGGCGGATTGGAAAGGTGTGTCTGTCTCTGTCCGAAAGAAATCTCAGGTGGAATGTTGCCCTTGCGGAGAGTCCGAGGCGAACTTTCGAGGAGATGGATAGACTTTCGGGCGGGATCCGCGAAAGTCGAGCGATTCCCGTTCGTGTCTTGGGATAGAATTGAAGCTCGATCGTGGCACCCCCCCGCCCGGAGGGGTAGAGGGGTGCGCGCAGGGATCGATGCTCTCGCCGTTCGTTATAAGAGCGGCGGTTATCGTTGGGCATCGTCGGTGGCGCGCGCCCCCGGTTATTGATCTCCTTGTCGCTACGAAAATGATTTCGATCGCGAAACCCTCCTCCCCCCACCCCCCGCACTTTCTACTCTCTCTCTCGCGCGCGCCACGGGAAACGACTGAGGAAATGGAAATGCCCGGACACTCTAACGGTAACCAACCTTTTGACCCCGATGCAACAATCCAGGACACCCTATTCCTTTTCTATATATACATATGTATATATGTCTATATACACATAAGTACACGCGCTCAGACGAAACACAGAGGCGGACATGATACACGACGGGAGACAGCCACATATACATATACATATACAGATATAACTGTTATTTTTCTTGAGAGAAAGGGAGAGAGAGAGAGTGAGAGTGAATAGGAGGAAGGCGTGTGTGCGGGTGATATAAAGGCAGGCGACTGCGTGCGATAACAGAGGAGCGCGTGTTGTACCAAGGATTATGCATTAAACGATAGATATAAATGTTATACGTATGTATATATACATGGTAACATTATATGTATGTATGTATATATATAATATGTATGCATATGTATATGTATATATGTATCTATGTAGGTATGTAGGGTATGTATGTATGTGCGCGGTGAGTAAGGGAGAGAAAGAGGCGGATAGAGCAAGTTGGGGTACGGTGGAGGAAAAGAAGGAGGAGGAGGAGAGTGGTTGTACGTTGAGTATCGTTAGGCGGACCTTTAGAGCATGTGATGACGATGACGGTGACGAGGACGATGACGAGGCGCCTGTTGTGCAGGAATATCGATGACGGGAACGGCTCGTTTCTCGCTCTCGTCGGAGGGCACCGGACTCGAGGACGACGGCCCTCCTCAGCGTAGGAATACGGTAACCAAGGTGCACGAAAGAGATTATAGACTTAAGACTTAAGTACGCGGCAAGAGAACAATATACGAGCGAAACGCGAGTCGCTCCCGTTCAAGGTTGACGTGGGGAAACGACGAACTTTCTTGCAATCATTTTTACCTAAGTTACGCACACGCTTCCCTTATACGTCTGACATAGAAGAATTGATCGGAACCGTTTTATCCTCCTATGTTCTCACGAGAGAGCCGCCTCCATTTTTGTTTACATTACCCTCTACTTCTACTTGCAGCCGGCTTACGGATTTTCTTTGTTTTTAACCTGCATTTAGCACTGCGTTACGATTTTAGTTGCGACCTTTGGCCTGCGTTGCCCGCGCGCGCGCGCGTACGCGACGCGAGCGAGAGCGGCGCATGTTCGCCCGCTAGAGTTTGTCATGTAGTCAGAATTCGCTCGATTTCCCCGAATATCCTTCTTCCCCAACGCTTTCCGCGTCCTTCCACCCTCCGTGGCCGGCACTATCCGCCGCCGCTCTCCTGGCTTCCATTTTCAATATCGTGCGCGCTCGCACCCCTAATCAGCGTGAAAATTGCGGATGGGACCGACGCACGAGGGGTGGCCAACGATGATTGCACGCGAATGATTGAGCCGCCGATCGTACGGAACAACGTACTTTCCTCTCCGCCCCCGATCCGATCGAGTTCACGTCCGCGAGGAACGTGACGCTCAAGTTGTACGTCGATCGGCTAATTAGTCGCTCATTGGCGAGCAGGCCGAAGACGATGGATCGGCGGCCGCACTTTTCGAAAAACGATTTTGCCGGTGAGGACGAGGCGATAGAATCAAAAGTTCGAAAGATCGTCTCTCCTTATCGATTATGCTCCATCGATGCGTACTCTTCGGAAAGGCGAGTCGAGCCGATCGATCGACTTCGCGTCGAGTAACATGCGAGGAAAGAAAGAAGATATCATTCGGTATTCCGGTATCGACTCTGATAAGCGACGTGAGCCGACCGCGCACGTATGTACGAATTAATCTTTGAGCTCCGTGGTTTTTCTTCGTTTAATTCGCGGATCTGTACAACGTATAACTCGTGCGTGTGCATGTGCGTATAGCGTGTATGTGCCCGTGTACATCTTTGACCGTTTGTTTGCGTGAGAAGAGCGTGTGCGAGAGGTTATTCTTCGTGATTGACTGTAATTTTATATAATATTTGTAAGGCAAAGAAATATTATGTACAGCATACCTGACAGTAAATAATAAGTATCTACCTTATACCTAAAAGATGTACGGCTTGGCTGAGATTTCTATCCCCGAAGAGGCGACGCAAGCCGACTGCGACGCCGTACTAGCTCGTTCCTCTATGTTACGTCCGCCGTTATTAGAAGCAGCTATTAGACTCGTTTATGCCAAATTATAGCCCTACTCTAATGTCCCGAGAAAGTTGGACATTAATCAGCGGATCGTTATTGACACGAACCAATCGTGCCCTGTAATTAGTTGGCAATGCTCGCGGTCTGATTAGCTGCCAGTTACACATACCGATATTACAGGATACGTTAGCCAAACGATTATACTGTACCAATTGTCAGATAATGAGCGACGTTACGAAACACGGTTAAACCTTATTCCTCGTGCGTGACCGTCATCCCCTATTCCTCACCCCCGCACCACAATCTTCCCTACGAACAACTCCACGCAGTTTTCTTTAATCCTGACCACTTTTAATTTGCTTTGTTTTACAGAGAGAGCGAGGGAGACAGAAATGACGGGGAGTAAAAATGAAAGGTCGGAAGACACGATAAATGGAAATTACGGAAGCTATCGCGTTCAGTTTACCGTGGCGAGTCGAGACTTTACACTCTCCTCGGAGCTGGGCCGGTTAAAGAACCACTCGAGAAGACTATCGCGTGCCAGTTACGGAATAACGATTTCCTACTTTTCCTTCGTCGTCTGAAATTTGTCCTTTGCGACGGAGGTACCAGCAGCTTTCCGCGCGGCCAATTAAGGAAGAACGTTCCGTTTCCTTCCAGGGAGGATACTCTTTTGCAAAGCTCACATTTTTGCGACCTACCGTGGGTGCGCGAATTTAACGATATCGGTCGGTCAAACTGAGGTAGATTTTGATCGCGAAGCTGCACAATTGACGCCAATTTCTTAGCCGTCCGGAGGGACACGGTTTTATGGAGAAGCATGGAAGTTGCGCGTCAGGATTTGTCATCCGATAAAAGAAGTTGGCATTGACGGACTAGACTAGTCGCGCTCGTCGCCGGGAGAGGGTCGGTTAGACCTCGACGAGGACGGAGGGTGGAGGGCGAAGGTTAGAGGATAGAGGAGAACTAAAATCGTTCTCACTCAGCCGCGGTAGGACGAACGATAATGCCCTCCGCGCTGGACAGAAATGATATTCCGGTGATTTAGTCCTTCGAATTCACGGACAATCGGCGAACGGTAAATCCGTTCGAAAAATGGCTCGATCCACTACTCTCTCGAGTACACACTTCGAGGGAAGCTTCTTCTCATTGGGATCACCCTTCCATCCCCTTATCTCGCCCCTCTCTATCTCTCTCCCTCTTTCACTCTTCCACCAGTCAATTCTTTCCCTGGGCAATGAGAGGACCGCGAAAACATTCGCCATTTTGCTGAACATCTACGTTGTCGCTTTTGCGCGGCGTGCCGTTTGCTTTTATTTTTTTCAGACCCCTCTCAGCGTCAGCCCTCGTTGCACGCGCATTCAGCCACATCGCCACCCTCCGCACGTCGAAAAGGATCGCGTACGTAAGGATAATCGATGGCCCGCCGTCTACCATAGCTATCGTTCGAACCCCCCATTGTTACGTCGAGGCCTCGGCGAAGAATGTACGGAGACACCGACGTTAAGATTTAACGCGTTCGCTATCATTCCTCGGCCATCCATGACTAATGACAGTTCTTCTTTCCAGCGGAAAAGACTTCATTTTCCCTATGTCGCGAACGGTCTATGAAATTATCGCTAAGCCAATTTTCTATTTTGAATCAGACTTCGTACATTGTACCGTCTCTTATATCGGTATTTCGGGTATGAAGTGGCAAAGTAATCTTGTTATCTTCATTTTCGAACTTACATTTCTTCGTTACCTACTTTCCTGTTGGTTGATATGAATCTGCATGCTAAATGTCTTTTGTGTCGCGAGGCGAATTAATGGTTTAATTGGTAATTGACAACAATTTTTAACAGCCGAAAACTGACTCGGAAACCGCAGACGTTTTAAGACACGTACAATTCGACAATGATAATAGAATAAGATAAACGTCCATGCATTATTTTATCAGTCCAAGCAACTTGTTAATTAGCACCTTGTGGACACAAAAAGCAAATGCAGTAACACAATTTTCAATACTTTACGAGCTTGCTACATTAAAATGCCTACGAACGACCTGCAGCCAGGGGCTTCTGACCTCTTGCTCTCAGCTGTCATCGCCCAGCGTCACGGTGTAATATCTGTTAGGGATCGCAACGAGCGGCATCACGGCGAGATGAAAGTAAATTTATCCATTAGAAATAGCGGGGCGAATGGCGAGCGAAGGGGTAAATACGCTCCCCCGGGGGTATCGGATGTAACGTGGAAATATTAATGGCGAGCGGGTGGCCCGTTCGAAATGTGATATCGGCATGCAGAGCGAGCGGCCCGGCGGACCATACTCGTTTCGATATATCCACCTCGATGCCGTCCCAGGCAAACCGCGCGCACGTTTTGTTTCGGGCCATATTGTGAAATTGTAATTGAGGCAATCGCGATTACGGGTGCGGGCGCGATCGATTCGCTTTGAGTGTCGTTCACGTTGATGTTCCGCATCGGTGACGAATGAAGCTAATTACGATAATCGATTAAAATTTACGTGCCGCGATAGCTACCAGATTTATGCCTCCCCCTCCCGTCATTGCGGAGTGGATTAACGTTGCTGACGTTCCGTATCAGCGTCGTTCTGTCTCGTACACGCCTGTTCAACCATTTAACTACCGCGGTCATTCTTTTTTTTTTCTGACATCCAATGGTATTACTCTATTCGTGTTACTAAGCAAGTACGCGGAATACCATTTTCGCAGTTTTGTACGAGTAAATAGATTCAACGTGCAGATTGGAGTGTTTCGTAGTTGAAACATGTCTCTACGCTAAGATTGTCCGACATTCACTTTCTCGGCATGTCCGTTTGATTGCGGAGCACGATACCTTCTCCCGTCATTTGATACGGCGCAAAGCAAGCACTTAATAAGGAACCTCTGTTGTTCCACCGGCTCCTCCAATCTGGCCGATATAACGGAATTTGTCAGATGCGTCAGGGGCCTTGACGGAAGGCCATCATCACGGGCTTCGCCGAGGATTTCGGCATTCGAGTCACGAGTGCCATTTTTCTGCCCGAACAAACGTCCTGCGCGTTATCATTCTCGTTCGTGGAAAAATAACGAATTTCCTACCCTCCCTGTACAATTTATGCGATCATCCTTTCTCATTCGGTACGACGCGCGTAAGTACTAACAGCGGCAAACGAGGACGAGCCAGAAAAGACGTCTTCGCTCAAAATTCGCGGCACGATTGCTATTGTTCTCCCTGGTACCGCTAATCGAATCGAATTGAATTTTCATCCTGCCCTCCCTCAAGGGAGCCCTAGGTCCTTCAGGACGCCTCCGGGGAGTCAATAAAAATTAACGGTTGATTTGGAAAAATTGGGTTCGCCCTCTGCCCACCCCCCCACGCTCTCTGTCTCTCTCCGTGTCTGATTCCCACCCTACGCTTTCACCCGCCAGGGGCTGTTCTATAATAGAACTCGACAACTAACGCCCTGAGCAAATTTTACGATCCGCACCTCATAACGCGACCATTTAACTTCCCATTTTCGAGTCGGGCTTCAACGATACTATCCGCCTAAAAAATGTCACATCGGGGCCGTGTCGGGCCAATCTTCTCGGATAAATAGAGTACGTGTTAAGGGTAGTGCACGAAATTACGGCAACCGGTACTAAAATCGGAGAACACGGCCAGAAAATGAAGAGAGGACGAGATAAAGTCAACGACCGTCTATGCACTACGTCTGAAGCTACTGGGAAACAGAGTCTGTGGTAAAATATGACGTATGGCTGTCATTTGTAAAGTGCCACTAATAGTCCTTCCACTTTCCCTTCGGGACGGATGAAGAGACGATGATTGTAAAACGGTATACAATTATGAGAATATTCGAGCTGCGATTGCTATCACTTTCATTTCTCCCCCCTCCGATGTCCGCGCGGAGAGTGAGGCAGTGGGTAAAAAGCGGAGGAGGTCAGTGAAAGAGAGTATCGAAACTTTTGAGCAACAGCCGGGTCAATGTCCAGCAAAGCGTATCTATGTTGCGCCCGACTCCCGTCCGCCAATGCGTTTCCTCCCACAATGGATGCGACAGGAACGAACGGAAAATCATCCGAGCGGTGGACGGTAAGAAATCAATTCTATAACAATAATTCGAACGTTCGGACCGATCGGGAGGAAAATACAGCATTGATCCGACAATCATGACGCGCGTTGTTCTCTTGGCCAAACTAGTCGTGGCATTCGAAAAGAAGAAAGACTGGGGCAGGGGGGAGGGATCGAAAGCGTATAAAGCGAAGCAGGTGTCAGAGGAAGAGACGGAAAAAAAACGAGGGTCTGGCCTAAAATGGAAATATAGAAGGAAGAAAGAGGATTGGATAGGTGAGAAGGGCGAGAGAGACAGAGTGAGAAAAGAGAAAGAGAGAGGGGTGGGAGGAGGGTAGGCGATGGTCGAGAGGGGAGGTAGCGAGCGTGTGCAGAGGAATTTTTGGGCAGCAGTCGGCCTCGTTATGCTGGAAAATCTGAAATCGATTGGAGAACCCGGCCCGTGTCGAGGCGTCTGCGTCGACGCAGACGTCGACGCAGACGCCGAGGTTGCTCGTCAGGTCGATAGCGAGCCCTGGTTAAACTCTACGGGCGAACTTTGCCGATGGTCCGTAAGAGAAAGAGGCGGAGGAGGAGGCGAGGAGGAGGCACAGGAGGCGAGGAGAAGGCGATACAGAAAGGGCGAGCTCAAGAGAGAGGCCGATCGAAAGTGTGTAGCTTTCGGAGAGAGTGAGAGTGAGAGGAAATCCGGCCCTAGCTTTGCTAGCAGCAGCCTAGCAGCCTAGCAGCCTCATTGCGTCGCCGAATTAATTACCGGACCTCCTCAGACTCGTCCTTTAATGGCGACTTCCCTTCTCGAAGACAACCGCGAGATGCACGACTGTCACGATCAGCTAGCCTGAAACTGGTACCCGCATCCTCAAACCTCCTCGAACCTACTCGAACCTACTCGAACCTACTCGAACGCCGCTGGAAGACAGAGAAATCTGCTTATCCTTTAACCGAATTTACCTGAGACCGTATGAGTCGAATTAGCGATACGCGGAGGGTTGATATTTTAGGCACGGTTCGATGGCCGATTCGATGTCCGGCTCGATGGCCGGCAGAGTGGCGCTCCTCAAATGGGCAATCGAGGAAAGATATAATGGAGATATCGTCGCGAGATAAAGTGCAGGCGATATTGAAAAAGATAGCTCGAAAAGGTTGCCAGCGGGAGGACGGGGGAGGACGGGGTAGGACTCGGACTCTTTGTCGTCAGCTCCCTTTCGAGCGGGCGATCAACGGGGACATTGTTATATCGCGGCATCGTCTTTGCCGTTGGGGAAGGACTGAAGAAGGAATGGAGGAGGAATGGAGAACGAGTGAAGAAGGAACGGGGAAAGAGGCAGAACGCTCGGACAGGGTACTCTCTTCACATCGATATTCCAACAAAAGTGGCATTCGCTCGATTAAAAGAACCGTCGCGCGAGATAGATCGTTCACCTTCCGTGCCAACTTCTCCGATACTGAAATCAGCTGATTAGCCAATTCGCTCCGCGTTCTATTGTCTATACGGGTACTGTCCGGTTCCATTAGTCAAGCTCGCGATTAGATGAAAATGTTGACCCTCTCTGGCGCGCGGGGCGGCTAGTTAAAATGCGCGTGAGGAAAATTGTCCAGTCAAAAAGATCGAGAAAGCGGGAGGTACGCTGATATTCAAATGAAAGTGGTATTCGTTCCATTAAGCGAATTTTGCCGCGACAAAAAGGCAAATTTCTCGCGGTCCGCGGAACAATGGGGCGGAAAATTGCACTGACCGTTTTCCCACCCCCTCCTGCCCCTCGCCGCCGGACACTTTCGCGGTCAGCTGATCTAAAAGGAATCCGGTAATGTGAACTTTCGACGCGTCCTTTGAGGAGGGCAGCAACGAAACATAAAAAAGTGCGGGCTCGGCTGAAGGCTGGCCCGCATCGATATTCCAATAAAAGTGGAACTCGTTCAATTAGAGGGATCGTCGGTGGCGGAGACAAATTGCTGAGAGGCAGGTGGAAAAATTCGAGTCCCGACGTCAGCATCTCGAGTTCGCCGATTCGCGAGGAGAAATTTCGGCAAAATAAGAAGAAGCCGGCGTGGCCGAACGTGCCGATAACTCTGCCGTCTGCATTACGGCAAATAGTCAGGGGGCGAAATCGTTCCTACGAGGCCTTAACTCCGCTTTTGAGGAATGCTACGCCGCAGGACAATGAACCGTGAACCGCATCAATATTTCGATAAAAATGGCATTCGTTCAATTAAAAGGGTCTCATCGGAGAAAAGGACAAATTGCGCGCCCGCAATGGATGAAATGAAATTCTCGCACCAATATCACGATCGCGCCGGACGAAATTGAGTATCCCGAAAAATAAATCTGAGCGCGAATAATTATTCGTAAGAGTCGCTGGTCACCACCGACGACGATTACTTTACGATAAGAAATAGAGAAAGTATTACTTATTAGGTCAACCTGCCTGGAATCAAAGTAACGTTTCGTACTCTTTGCGGCCCATGTTTTCTTAAAACATCCGACGGAGTGATCGAACCTCTTGCCATGACCGTTGTTGGCCCCCGCATCGATAGACAATGAAATGTAAGAGGAGAATGGATCAAAATATAAAGCAATAGAAGCGGGGAACGTCATCGCGCTCATCGATATTCCAATAAAAGTGGCACTCGTTCAATTGTAGCGACCGTGGCAGGAGAAGCGAAATTGGTCCCGGCAAAGAGCGATACCTGAATACCAACTTCGCTCGTCCAAATGTGGCTTCAGCTGATTACAGGCAGCCAGCCGCTAGCTCAATCGCTTGCTCTATCGCTCGCTCCATCGCTAGCTCTATCGCCAGCTCTCTCCAGCTCCTTGCCGATTTTACACTCGAGCTGTCCGCAACATAAAGGAACGATCCTCCCGCTATCATAACGAAGCGCATTAATGTACTTGAGACTCTTTGACGACGAAGACAGCGAGTCAGAAGAAGAAGAAGAAGAACCGAAGGAAACGACTCCGGACGCACGTACCGTTAGAAGAAAGAATGGGCGAGCCAGCTGAATTGGCACTGTCGACGAACGAGAAGAAGGAGGAGGGTGGGAAATTTTGGGGGCAAACCGATCTCGCGGCACGAATCACGTCGATGGACAAATCCTCTCCCACGTCGAAGCGGCGATGTCGGGAATATGGTGATTTCTCGAGATAGAACGTGCACCTGAGAAATTCATGGATAGAATACCGCGTGGATTTTTCCACTCTCTCTCAGTTCTTAGCGAGAGACGTCGATCCCGGGAGAGAAGGAGCGGGCCGCGCTTTGAAAAACTGAAAGCAGTGTCTGCCTCGGAGGTACATCCGGCTAAGGGAAAAAACTACCACCGACGATCGCTCCCGGCATCCCTTAGGTCGACTTGAGTCCGTTGATTGACGCGCGGATGTCGATCCGAATCGATTATTTACGAGCCTGCTTAGGGGTAACTGCATAATCTAGTTGCCACGACATTCGATTAAAACGCTTTTAAATATTCATCGAGAGAGGGGTGGGCTAGGGTAAGTGGAGTAAATGAAATTGCAGAGATGCTTAGATCGAGTTCCTTTGAGGCAGTCGTTCGGTCAAGATCGATTTTCGATAATAAGGTTCGGTCGATCGAGACGTCACCTGCGTAACTACGTACGGTCCACCTGAATCTCCGGCCCGAGAACGTTTGACTTCGAGGAACGACCGAGTGATCTTTACCAATGATCTTCTCGGCAGCGGAGGAGAGAAACGGTTGTCCGCGTGAAATCCGCATAAAATCCGCCCCATGCGTTTTCACGACGCTTGTCACTGAGTAAGCTCGTACATACGAAGAATCAAGATGGCTTTTCCTTACCTTTTTACTCCTTCTTTTACCTCCCACCCTTTTCACTGTGACCACCTCCTTAGAGGTGCTGACAAGTCATGAAATCCCTGCAGGATAACACCATAAATCTGACCTCCATCTGAGGAGGAACAATATAGTCGGTCCTAGAAAATCGACGTCCATCGATCGTCGTTCGGAGCGTCGCTCGGAGAAAAGTCGCTAAGCAAATTCTGCACTCAACGAGATGTTTACCTTGTTCTCGACGATTGCCAAATTATTTTCCGTGTAGACGCTCGATCGTTCCTGTTTGTCTTCGAATTTCCAGAACGAGCTGCCTCTCTCGCTTAGCATCCCTCTCTCCTCTCTCGCTCCCTCTCTCTCTTTGCACGTCTCTAGGAAGCGGAGGTTGCACGTGCGCGAACACTCCCGCAGGGGATGGAAAGCTTTTTGAGCGCGGTACGCCGATAAGACGACACTTGGTTAACGTACATTATCAAGCGACTAACGCGAACGTTTCGACGTCAAACGACGTGTGACGCGTCAGTAAGACGAGCCGGTGGATCTATGGCCCTTCTACATTTCGTCTCCGTTTCCTACCTAGGAGCGAGGAGCTAACGAAATGGCAGACTGATTTCGTCGATTCTTGGTTAAACAGAATTTTTAATGAAATCAACAAATGTGTATGGAAATGCGAGACGAGGTACAGCGATCGGGGCAAGTATCGTTCCTTGAAGTCTGCATGAATTAGTAGGAGTGCGGCATGGTATTGGAAGATTGAAGGGATGAGTGGAAAAAGGTGTGAAGATATTGTATAAACCATATGCTTTTTGTCTGCTAGCTGCAATAGATAAGTGAGGAAAATTTTAAGTAGCGGTCTAAGTGGCCGAAAAATGAGTATTGGGGAATGTCTGTGATTGAGATGAGAAGCAAACTAATACCATATATAGACCCGATATGCGTGGTACGCGGTGCGTGTTGACACTTGCTCGCGACTTGTCTTTGCCCTCTGCCGCGGGCGCGAGCCACTCGCGCTTACCGATTTCGAGTTTGCGCTCTACTGTGCTTAGTCAAGCGTGCTTTGTCTCATTTTCTGATTTATGTGCCGGGAATCGAACTCGGGTCCCCTCGCATATGAGTCCGTCGCTCTACTAACTAACCCACCCACCCGCCTTGCGAGTTCTAGAGTCGTTTACCGTACATATTCTTAGCGGCCGCCTCTTCCTCGAGTATGTTACCGTTGTCTTTTGATTTCTATGCTCATTTACGCTTACCTATGACACTTTCCTCATACTTTTACACTATTTTACGTTGCTATATGTAATAATTTATAGTTTTTTTCCGACTTTTGGATAGTTTTAGCCTACAAACCTGCAATTTCACCTCAATTTGGAGTATGTTTGACCACCCGATGCCTCTTGAAACTGATTTTCATGATACTTTTTTATTATTTTACGTTAGTTTACATCGTTTAACATGGTCATATGTCATAATTGATGGTGATTATCGCCTTTTGGGGGGTTTTAGGCCACAAATGCGTATGTTAGCCCATATTTTAAGTACATTTAACCACCGTATCCTTCTGCTATGGGACCGAGCGACCAATTGGGGGTACTTTGGGACTATTTGGACCTATTGAAAGCTGATAGGACTTTAAAAATGGTCGAAAACCGCGAAAAAATGTTTGGTCTTAAAATCGGTTTATAAGTACCCTGTCCCATAGATTTTAACTCGCCCTGAAATTTGGTCGGAAGCAAAGTTCTGAATTCTCAATAGTTTCGAAGATACAGCCATTTTTCAGGGTCGAAAAAAATTTTTTTTAAAGATCGACTTTCGCTGATGATCGTATCTTAAAGTACGCGTCAAAAGCTTCAGGAAACTGTATAATTATCATAGGTTTTGATTGCCCGTTCAAAAGTTACAGGCGATTTAAAAAATTGCGAATTTTCTAAGGGTTCTTAGAAAATTTTTGCGAAAAATCGAAGGTCGGCGGATCGGATCGGCCTTTTGCTACCTGCTAGGGGGTCAAAAACAAGTTCGAAATCGAAAAAATGGGGTCGCGAAAATGGCGAAAAAATAAAAGTCTTTCGATCGACTTGTGCTTATGCACACTGAAAGAGAATCAAACGAGGGTCACAAAAATCGCAACCAGAGCCTTCTAAGTGCAATAGTTTCGGAGATATGGCAAAAAATGTGCTAAAAAATGGGTAAAAACTGACATTTTGCCGCCTGGACCGTATACGGACACTTTAGAATCGATTTCATCCACAATAGAATGAAAAAAGATTAAAAGAGCTTGTAAAAAATCGCAACCCGAGCTTTCTAACAATAAGTCCAATGTTTGGAGACACGACTAAAAATAGGCGAAAGAGTGGTGAAAAATAGGCAATTTTAGAGCTGTAATGCATATAGCTCTTTCAGACTAAATAATTACTATATAGTTTGAGAAAAGGATAAACTATGTTCAAAAAAATTACAATCGATGCCTCCTAAGTGCAATAATTTCTGCATGCCATCGAACAGAACGAAGAGAGCTTTCAAAAAGGGGCAACCTGAGCGTTTTAAATGTACTAGTTTTAACTGCAATATGACAGATTTTTTAGTAGCTTACACTTTCAATGTGTATCCGATCTGATATAATGCGCAGCTTATATATTTTTACTTGGACGCGTTTCTTGGCTGTGCAATAGATGAAAATGTATGAGTAACTTGGGGTCAGTCGGTAGACACGATGTGTCTTATATTTTTTCATCCCGCTCCCTCGCGTGGCGACGTAGCGAAAGCCCTTGCAAAAGGACGGTCAAGTTTGAAATAGGGTCAGCTCGGTTAAAGTCCAAGTTCGGGAATTTTGTTTCCCCCGAAAGAGTTTGCTCGGGAGTAAAGTCAGTCCCATTCGGAAGCCGGGCTTTGCTCGACAGCTGTCGGAGACAAGGTACTCATGTACGGTCAAAGGGCCGCGCTCTCCTCGAGAGGGACTTTAATTCAACTTTTCCTACGGCCAGATACATACGCGCGCAGGGGTACAGAGTGTAAAGTTAGTACCATTACAAGCCATTCCGGCGGAAGCCGTGGGAGCTGTTCATCTTCGATGCGCCGACGTTCCGAAACGAGCCCGAATTATTTTCCTTCTCGGCTGCTGCCTGCAAAGCTCCTTGATCTCGACGAAGCGTTTTCTCTCTCTTTCTCTCCCTCCCGCTCTCCCTCTCTCTCCCTCGCTCGGGTAGAATCCAAATATTTCGCCTTCCCCTCCATCTCCGGCGGCCGACTCTCAGAAGCCAACGGTACAACGCAATTTTCTGATAATGTAATTTTCGTTCCATGCCGCGCGCCTGGGCGGACAGACGTCGGGTGTAGCGGTAATTTGAAAGAATGTCTCCCGCTCTCTCGTTGCCGAACGTCTTCGGATCCCTCTTCGGATAATATTCGCAAATTGCTACTACTGCAATTTCCCCCATCTGGCCACACCGCTTCCCCCCAGGTTTACGCTCGGTGCTTCCGAAAATATAGCGCTCCTCTCGTTAAAACTTGCCCGCTTCCACGAGAGGCGGCTGGATATAATAATAAGTCACTTGCCGCCGATACGCGAGCAATGTACAGGGTCAAAATTTGGCGAAAAATCTCCTGACGGAACCGATCGACGGTCGCATGGCTGTGCCGGATGCGCAGCTCGCTCCTTTCAGCGGAAACTGAAGCAAGGAAAACGTTTTATCTTGAATACTCCTCTGTTCGCCGTTTATACATTTACGAGGGATTTTACGCGGACGTCTATTTCCGCCTTTCAATAGCTGTCGCGAATGCAAATATCTTTATGCTTATTCGCCCCGATACGTCTCACATTGTTCCTAATTCGAGCGGGTTTTTAGCGTGTAGCTGGGCGTAACGCTTCGACAATGGAAGATTTTTACAAATAAACGTCCCTCTCGATACACTCGATTCGAGTGCAGCTTGTCTAATACGCGGACGCGCGTCCCGTTCAACTCGCGAATCTCCGGAAGCCCCCGATAAAACAACATACCTGATAAAATAAATATTTGTTTACAAATATTTTTCCCGCGAAGCGGTTAGTAGATTTAAAAAAATTGACCCCCCCCCCCCCCCCCTCCCCTCTGCTGGACATCGGACAGGCGTCGGTAAAGTGCGCGGGCGAGAACTGGGGTACCATGCGAACATTTATGAGCAAACACGCTGTTTCTGATGGATATGAAATAACTGCTCTTCGAGAGGGAGGCAAAGAGGGCGGGAAAAAAAATAGTCGCGGCAGGCAGTACATGCGTGCCCGGAAATTGTGAAAAACATGACAGTTTGCGGAAAGGCCGGTGTAAAGCGTGTCCGCGTTCCACTTCTCGCCCGATCGGCTCTCTCCTCTCTCTCTGGCCGCTACCACTACACCTACAGTGTCTTCCACTCTGCGCCAATGCGACAATTACGCGGAAGGAAATTCCTTTGGACGATGAAATTAGAGTGGGCCGGCCGCCGAAGAAAATCTCCTTTCCGGGGAATTGGGTCAGAAATCGATGTACGCCCGTGGTCGATGCACGTACGTACTGTCGAGCGAGGATGAGGCCGTCGAGGCAGGGAAGCGGCCTGAGAAAAGCAGCCTGAGAGAGGGTCAAGAAAACTGTCACGAAGACCAAAAGTCGTCGGCAAGAGTGAGGCAGGCCGAACGGAAAAGAAACGATGGAAAAGGAAAAGATGGTCAGCACGCAAAGCATGCTCCACACTTTCCATGCTCTTTCGAAGCGTGTGACATGACCGAACCACCCTCCAGTCTCGGTCATCCTCACCCCCAGTCACCCCCCTCCTCCCCCGTCCTCTTTCCGACTTTTATTCCAGCTCACTTCGCACTCCACTTCGGCACTCCTCGCACTCTCTTTTTCCGCGCTCTCGTGCGGTCTGTCCAGCTTGTTTACGGCGTGGCCATCGAAGCGAAGTTCGTCGTCGTGGGGGCGAAAACCCGATATAACTCGGATCACACAACCCCTTTTCGGGCAACACTCGCCCCGAACGCGACGCTCTCGGCTCGGTGTGCGATCCGCGCCTTCACCGATGAGAGATCCTCGAACCTTTTCTCCCGCCGTTAAATAGGGCAAGAATTACAAACAGTCCGACTCCCTTCGTTACCCTTTCTGCTTTTCTGCAAACGAAAAAGGGAAATTTGACTCTAACCTCCGCTTCGCTACCCACTTCGGCACCCTCGCTAAGGTTAATTGCAACTCTTTCCTTTATTTTCAGCAACGTCAAGATTTTTTGTCCCCCTTGCCTCCTCGGCGGAACGGAAAACAACGAATCGTCTAGGACTAAATTTGAAATTCTTTAAAGGCTACGGTTTGAAGTTGTCCGAACAAAGAAGAGAATGCTGTTCATATTCACTGAGAGAACATTCCCGAAGTGCTCGAGCGGCGAAGTTCGATTCGCCTGTGGCAAGGGTGGATTTGCCCCCAGCCCTCTCCCCAGCCCATTCCCAAATTCTATCCTCACGTTGACCAGAAAAGTTCGTTAGGGGTTCGACGGTAAACGCATCGGTTTGCCGCCGATGGCGAGGCCGTTCGAAGTCTCGACTACCCAGTCGGGCAAGAATTCGTGGGACATCGTAGAATCCGCGTGGCCGATTCTCCTTCCAAGGGACCACGCTCCAGTACGTGCAGGCACGTACGTGCGGTAAGAGCGCGAGTAACATGTCTGAGGTACGATAAATATCCTGCTGGAGGCGGCTGGAAGCGGCTGGAAGCAGCGGGACGTTGAACGTCCAGCCGCCCCGTTCCTGCACATCTGGCGCTGTCGCCATGAATATGGCAACCGAGCTATGGCAACCGAGCTATGGCGACCACCACTGTCGAGCTTCTCTTCCAGCCACCTCGGCCAAGGACGATTCAAGATCGTTTTATCCGATCCGCGAAACTTGAAACACCACCGAGCTTCTCCGATTTCGGGCACAAATCGAGTTTGCCGGGATTATTGCATTTTTTTCGCAGCACCAGCGTACCTGGCACTGCTCGCTGTTGCTCGCATCGAAATTCTACGCGAAAGTTGGGTTATAGTTGAACGAGCTGATAGAGAGAGAGAGAGAGCGGCGCCGACAAAGTGCATTATTCAAGTTGATTTGGTTTTGACGAACCCTATCTCTATGTTAAACTTGCGAAGTTTGTCTGATAGTTGGAGACGGTAGGCAAATAGCGTTAACCCGGGGGGGTCGGGGAGTCCTTAAAGCGGTTCTGTCGGCGGCCCTGTTGGCGGCCGTGTTGGCGGCCCTGTCGACGGCAATAGATCCTTCGGCCCATTCCATCTTGGGTAGAGGCCCCCTCTGGCACTCGTGCTCTCCTTGCCTCCGTAACAGGCGTCCTGTATACCCGTACGTGTCGCCTCCTACGTGTCTCCCGACCGGCTCTCCCGCCCCGAGTCGAGAAAGTTTCATTCTGTTTTGCAGGACGCAGTCACGCTGCCACTCGGCCAGCTAGTCGAGCAGCCAGTGGAGGAACCAGTCGGCCAGCTAGTCCGCGAACTAGTCGGACCCGCTGCACGTGGGGAATAGTCGCCGGGGGGGATGGGGAAGGTAGTTGTAGTTGTCCGACGAAGCTGGCGCACGCTCTTCCCAACAATATCCTGCTCGGATCTGCAGCGGGGCTCGAACGAGAAGGGTGAACGTATAGGTCGAGATGAAGAGGCTCGAGAGGAGGTTTGCAAAAGGGGCGAGGGCGAGGGTGCCGACAGGGCTAATCGTTATACCTGTCCACCGTCTTCCGTGGAAGGGCGCAGGAGGGGAAGATCTCGTAGAGCTCTCGAAGGGTTAAAAAAAGGAGGAGGGGGAATAGATAAGCGGTCGGATAGCAGCTTTCGCTGCCAGTGCTGCTGAAGCTGATGCCGGGGCTGCATTTCGAAATCCATTTAGCCCTGCGTCCCAACAGGGATTCCGCTGCTGCTGCGACGATACCCTTTTGTTCGCTGACAGCCTCCCTTCTAATGGCGCGAGGCGGGAACTATTCATTTTCTCGATTAACCGAGCAGACGGTCTCCGCTCGTATTCGACGGGCAAGCTTCCGTTCCGTACTTCCGTTGGGTACTGTTGATCGACTCTAACGCGAAAAGGGACGATATAAGAAGGTAATTCGATCGTAATCGGCCTCTTGAACGGAACTCTTTGAGGGCTAGGCGGTTAATTCGAGTGACATTGCGAACACGAGGCCGCCAGACGTGTCTAGCGTTACGAAATTTCGAGCACAATGCAAGTGGGCAGATAAATGGAAGGAAAGCATGAGGTTGATATATTAATGGCGACAGGCCTTTGCACGTCGTGACTGGCCTTTGTTCGAGTTCATGTCGTCGCGCCCTTGCTCCAGACGTAGAAGAACGTGAGAGATATTTTTATCACCGGCCGAGGTGCGTGTCACCGGAGTTGCACAATAGACCTATTTTTGATTTCTACACGTCGCTCGAGGTCACGTCTAAACTTATATTCCCGAAGGCAACCGACGGCAGAATAAAGAATTTTTCTCACCGAGCCTCTCTCCCGCGTCCGATTTTTTTCAACAATGTCAGACCTTTTTCGGATCCTAGGCGAAGGAAATAGGAACGCGATAAGTATTCTTCTTCCGGATCGAGTAGAGCAGGAGGACGCGAAAAAAGGGATCGTCCACAGATTTGTGTAGGAAAGTGACCGAACGATACCTTTCATTGCCTGCCCAACAGATAAGGAGACGTGAGCAGCATAATTCGCACAATATTCGCGCCAACGTATCCGTCAACCAAAAATTCGCCTAACCGGGCGGCATAATCGGCTCGCAATGAATTGAAAAGTTCGCAGCCGATCAAACAAGTGGCATCGTAAAATGTCGAATGCGCGGGCCCATATTCGAGTCTACCCGCTTGCCGCCCCCTTCCGCCGCTTTCCATTCCGGATATTTTATTTGCGCCCGTGAACATTGCTCAATCCCCCGTGCCTCTTTGCACGCCATAAAATTTCCGCGCTCCGCGAAACGCAAATTGATGTAGACTGCTCTTGGTAGGCGCTTCCGGATCGTTGACACGCATCGAGTACTTATTATTACCCATGCTTTGTCGCCATCCATCGCCGTATTCCGTTAATACATCCATCGTTCGGAGTTGAATAAATATCTCAATGAATATCGACGAGCGAGGAGCGTTCCGATTAAAATAGACGTTTATTTATCGCCTTGATAGGATCTAAAATTTTCATTTGGAGGGGAGAATAAAATGGAGGAGCTGTCGATAGTCGCGAAGGGCTCCTCTTGACACTGCCGAGGGCAAACCCTATTTATTAATTCCCCGAGACAGCGGCTCGCTTCGTGGTCTCATCCTGCGCCTCCTCTTGCTCTGCACCCTGTCGTGCTCTCTTCCTTTCTTATCCGAGATCTCGGAAGTCGGTGCGTACTCTCCTACGCCCTCTGTCTAGTCGTCAAATCCTTATCTGCTTCCGGGTTTTCGTTTCTCCCTCACCTACGCCGTCGGAGAGCAGTCAGGGAGTAGTCGGGGAGCAGTCGGAGAGTAGTCAGGCAGGCGGGCAACCGAGAGTGAGACGATGACAGACTCCAGAACTAATTACGACCTGGGGCGCCGCTGAGAGTAGAGGCGTCGCTAGGCTCGTGCGAGAAGAGAAGAGAAAAAGAAGGCGGCTGAAAGGAAGGGGGTGGGCGGGGGGTGAGGCCGATTGAGCGGGGAAGCGATAACAGGAGCCGGGGATGGACGATGGGAGAAAGAGCGTGCGGCAGTGAAGGACGGCGGAGGTGAAGGTAGGGCGGTGTCAACTGAAAGAGGACACTGAGCCGAGAAGGAGCAGGCAGAAGGACTCGAGGACGGTATCGTCTCGGAGCCCAAGGCGTGCAAGACCTATCTATATCTATACATGGAATCTCTCTACCTACACCCACTCGAGTGGCTACCTTCCGACACCCTCCGCACACACTTGCCGTCCACGGAATATAGACCCCGCACGTAGTCGGATAAGGTCTATGATGCGGAAGTGAAACTACACCTATAATCTGGGGGATGAAGAGAGGTTGCCGTGAAATTTTATACCCCCTCGACGCACTTGCCTATCAAAGGTGCGCGCGAACAAAAGTAATCATTGCAATATTCTCGGAAGCGACCGGTATTTTAGCCGGGGGAGGGGAGGTGGCGAAGGTTCGAGGCATTTTCGCGGCATTATCGCGGCTAGAGAAGCCGCGGCGGAGGGAAGGATGAAGGTGGAGGTGAATCGGCATTCGGCGCCAGACTGTCCATAACCAGGCGGGCGGGTAGGGTAACTGGCTATAACTCGGTAGTCCTATAGAGAGAGGCTCGAAAATGCCTTCATCGCGAGGGGTAACTGCCGCTGGCGGCCTCTGCGCCGACGCAATTAAATCCTCCAACGCCTAATTGGCCGCCTCCTAGCTGCTAGGCTCCTAGCTGCTATCCTCCTGGCTGCTAGCCTCCTAGCTGCTAGGCTTAATTGAACTGTATGGACCTAACGACGAAATTGCCAGGACGATTTAGAATACGCAACCGGGGGTGGGGGATGCGCGAGGGTGACGTAGATAATGGAAGGAAGTAGCGAGGCTAAGGGAGCGGCTAATGCGGAATCGATATTACGGATCTAGAATCGATAGGTAGGTTACTGGGTACCAACTCGCGCGGTATTGGGCGGTATTGCGCGGTATTGCGCTCACGTATTTGCATACGGTCCGCGCGCGACGCGCCTCGGCCTTCGGCAGTCGAGCAACGGCTGACCCTCTCAAAGAAACTGGCCCTCCAGCAAACATATTGCCGTAACCCGATTGCGAGCGAGAGCGCATTCCTCAGAGAATTCGACGCTTCTTTGGATTTGGCCCCATTCGCGCCTGGCGTCGAACAATCCCGATTAAATTCCGTCGAGTTTTTCGCACAGTCATTCGATTAGAGACGAGCCGGGATCATTGCGAGGCGGCTGAGTGCGAAATTCTTCTCCACGCTTCTTCTCTTTCGTTAGCGGATCAACGGATAGACGGATCCAACCCCTATGACGCGAGGTTGCGCCGTGTCGCGAGCGCGAGATAGTTGGCTTCCGGTAACGGGAAGTATATCAACAGACCGAGAAGCCCGGGGTAAGAATCCACATGATCGATTATGTAAATCCAAGATAGGGCGCGCACTGCCTCTCGCTACCCCGAGGCACTTTCCGTAGCGTTTCATTCACCTCCCGATCTCGATCGAAAATATCCGCTCGGCCGTAAAGTGACTGATATGTCAATTGATGGGCCGCGTATCGAAAGGGCGGACGCGCTCGCGCTACCAAACACTACGGAAAATCCCAATTCTAATTACGGGCATCTATAATTCATAATGAGCGTAATTGACGGGATAATTGTATCGAGCGCATATTGGGTATTAATTGCAATTCCGTTAAAATAATGTCTCGCGTAGAATATAAAGTCAGCCTTAGCCGGAGCACGCACATCGTTTATAACGTGCATTATTGAGCGAGCGTTATTTTAATCCCGGGCCAGTTAATGCAAGCGCATTTTGCAATCAAATGATAATTCACTTATTTAATCCAGCGCGCTCACGGGGTATTCGCCGTTTAATGGTTTCGCGAAAGTGTCTGAATATTGCATGCCGAAGAATATTGAGCCCTCTATTGAGGCGGAGTGGCTTTTTAAAAAACGATGACGCGGTACGTTTAATAAAACTCAGCGAGAGTGGGGGGACGCGTAAAACGGGCAGGGGAGGGGGGGGGCGGGTTGGGGTTGGACTGGGAAGGTTAGAAGGGTCGCGCAAAGGGAAACAGGCCGAATGAAGAAAAATGTCTTTGGCAGCTTTGCGAAGTGAGGCGTCGTCGACGTCCCGTCAGAGGGTGAATGCAACCCCCGATAAGGGTCACATTGGCGGCGTATCGATACATTCTGCGAGGACGATTGCCCTCAACAGGATATCCCCTCCGACGTCGCGTCGTTCGGCTCGAGAGGCTGAAACGTATTATAAGTTTATTTAGGAACGGGTTATCGCCTATCAGCGACAGCAACAAGTGACTCATTCATCCCTGTCTTCGGGATAAATAAGTCGCTCTGCGTGATGAACGCGGCTCGCACAGGGAACGGGGACTGCCATTTGTTTGAGGAACGAGCTAGCGATACTCGGATTGAGTGCGGCTGAAACTCAACCTGGCTCCGATTCCGTCTGAGTACGCGTATAATTGCGCTCTACATGGTCTTCTGCATGTCGAACGTTCAACGACCCGTGCCATCGCGGCAAAACATGCAACCGGCCCAGTCCGACTGCAACAAGTTCCCTCCCTTACGCCGATTGATACACTTTTCTATCCGCGGATCACCTTTCCGCGCTGGCCTACTGCAACTAGGCCATTTCTACCGTTCGCCGATTAAAACGATCTACGGCCGGATGTATCTGACAGAATCGTGGGAAAAATCTATCCTCGAATGTCAGGACAACGTGTAACCGATGAACGGTTTGTTTGACAAAAATACTCTGACTGTCGCGGAGGGAAATTGACGGGAAAAACGATGGGTTCTTATTGAACATCGCGTACCACGCTCATAAACGACAAAGTCGAAAAATATCGTTGCTAAAAAATGGTAACTGGCCTCTTCCTTGGTTGTTCTCTTTCTCTCTCTCTCTCTCTCTCTCTCTCTCTCTCTCTTTCTCTCTGTCGTTTCTCTATCTGCGTTGTTGGCAGACCAGCTAAGCTCCGTATCGGGCGAACTCTCTTCATCGGCGAGGAATTTATGTTACGACGGTATAGGGGATGATCGGTCGGGAGTCAACTGTCCGCAGGTGAACGCGATACAAGGTGGGACGATTTATTAGCGAACAACCGAACGACGCGTCCGCCCGGGCAGGGAAAACTAATAACGATGATAAATCCGTCGTCGAACTTTTCGATGCGGCACTTTCGCGCCAAACGATAAAGGATCTTTATGTAGGGCGCTCCGTTTTCGGTTATTAATTACTTTTCTCCCGAGCCCGTATAAGCGCCCATCGGATAGTTCGAACTATTCGTTAACATTCATCCGTCGCTCGCTTACCAGCGGAACGAATAAATTCATACTTTTAATATCGACGAATCCCGACCGTTTTTAACTGTCGGGCGAGAAATTGATCGCATCTTATCGCGCGACTGCGTTATCAATTCTAAGGGGAATAGCGGGTCTGTCAATGTCTCCGTTGGGTAAATTCGTAGGTCCCGTACGATTTTAGGGCTCATTAGGAGTCCGTAGTAGAAAAGAGAGAGAAAGAGAGAGAGAGAGAGAGAGAGAGAGAGAGAGAGAGACGACGAGAGGTAGGAAGGAATGAAGAGCGACACGAGGGACACGCAAGTCGTCCCAACGGGAGGGCGAGGGGTCGGTTTTTGTCACGCGCACCTTAGCTCATTAGCGTCGATCTAGGAATCTGTCGTTATTGGGTCACAAGGCAAGGGGCGACTGTCAAAGAGGGGGTTACCGTTCGACGTACGATATAACACGCGCCGAATCGCGTCTAATATCTCGTCGATGCCGTATCCCGGAAAGACATCGTTATCCTTCTCTTCCGTGTCAGGAATACGACCGGCATCGCGCTTCTCCGTGACACGAATGTCGTCCTCCTTCCAAAGGCAGCTAGCGGCCAACTGCTAGTAGCGGTGCCAGTGGGGGGATAGAATTAGTAGTAGTAGTAGTAGTAGTAGTAATAGTAGCAGTAGCGGTAGTAGTAGCAACAGCAGCAGCAGCTTGCTCTCTGGTCAATTCTCCGCAACTCTCCGCGAGGACAAATAACTAAAGCGGATAGTCGGATTACTCCTTCCCATCTACCCCCTTTGCCTCGAGGACACTGACGCTTCCCTCCTCACCCGAGCGTCGCCTTATGTGCCGGGGAGTTTTCCGTGCCGCCACCGCGACATGTTAATATTCGTGCTAAAATCCATTCGCCGGAGACGGTAATGTCGTTAATCGCACTTGCGGGACTTATAATCGACGACCAAATTGTTTTTCCCCATTCTCGGCGAGCGGAGTTAGCATAACGGGTGCAATAAAATGCCTCTTCTCTCTCAGTCTCACGTACTCCCTCGTTACCAGCGTACACCTAGATCGGCTTCCCTAGGTCCCTGTTCCGCCGAGCGTTACACGCAGCGGCAAGTTGTAACGATTTACGCACGTGGCACACGGCAAAGGTTTAACGAGGTTGCGGCACGTGTGTCACCACGGCCGTGCGTAGATCCGTCGACAATAAACTCCCGAGGATACGTGTATAATAAGAAAGGAGCGAAGGCGGCCGCCGCACGGAGGGTGGTCGTCGTCGTCGGTCGTCGTCAGTCGACGTCGCTCGACGTGCGTGTACCGTGGGAGGAGTCGATGTACGAGTAATTGCTCGAGCAGCAGGAATACTAGAGAGCGCTAGATTACGTCACCGTGCGGTTGGCCCAATTCCTTGGGAAGGATCGATGAATGGGCGGCAAAGCCGAAAGGACGATTTGTGAGCGCGAGAGGCTAACTTAAGGTCAGTCCCGTCTGACGGAATTGATGATTACGAGCCAGTAAACCAGGAAATGGGAAATGTCGGCGGGGGATGGGGGGTGGAGGGGGTGGAGGTGGGTGAGGAGGGCGAGGGACGCTTCGGGGGCGTACCAACGGCTGACAGGGCTCGATGTACAATGAGGGTCGTGGGGTTAATATCGCTTGGACATTTCTGTTATCCCTCTCTTCCTCCCTCTACCGACCCCTAAGCCTACACGTTCCTAAACTCCGCGGACAAGATCATTTTTTGAACAGATTAACAACGTAGCACATTTGCATTACGTAAAATCCGTAAGACGATTAAGAGGACTGGCGCGCCTCGTGCGTCGGAGGGAAAGAGATGAAAAGTTCGCGTCGCCGCAAATTGAACGGGCGACCGGGAGGGAAGGAGGAATACTTGGGCGAAATTCATAAATACGAAACTTTTAATTCTACTTTAGTGGCTCTTTTGAAGCGGGGTCGGTGCACGCTGTTCCGTAATTTGTCGATAATGACTCTGAGCCCGTACTTTCCGTATAACGGCAGTTCCATTGCCCGAGTTATAACGCCAATCTACATTCCTCGCTGAGCAATTAATGAAACGTCCATTAATCGGTACATTAATTTTTGACACTCGTCGAAATTTACATGGGCCGTAATATCGGTCAGCGCGTTTCGTGGGAATAGCGCAGGCGGACGGATTTGCCAAACGCGCCAAGTAAAGTTTCAAAGGTTGATAGCGATGTTTTAGATGAAGAGTGGACGGGTGAAGGTCGGCGGAGAGAAGCGTGGCGAAGGTAAAATAAAAGATGTCGTAACGGTTTAATAAAGGTGACGTGATATCTTGGTAGGAGGTTATGGGCCGCGCAGACTGAAATGGCGGCAATAATCCAGGCCCGCGCGGATAAGGATCTTTCCCGTTCTCGGAACCGTTCTCGCGAGGAGAGAGAGAGAGCCTTCCAAGAGTTCTGGCGTCGAAAATTTCGTGTCGATACAACTGTGCATCTGGGAGGGTGGGTTGCAGGGTGGGCTGGGGTGGGGTCAGAAATAATTCATGGCCAAGACGACGCGAGCGGTGATTCCTCACGCGGAAACATCGAGCGTCGAGTCGTTAGAGAAAAATTTATTTGCCTCGCTTCGCTGGAAAATTATTATCGGGATATACCGCTTTCGCCTTTCGCTTCCTTTCCCCGGATTTCTTTCTCCGAATCCCACCGGGCTAAGGTAGGTAGAGATCTATGCAGCGAGGGAGGGAGAGAGAGAGAGATAGATAGAGAGAGAGAGAGAGAGTGAGTTCGCAATGACGTTGAATAAACAACGCAGATATCGAAAAACGTATTCAGGCTCGCTTCCTCGCCCGCTCTTTCGAATGCACAATTTTTCCGGCCAAAAGAGGCTGAGCGAATTTAATCGGAGCCGCGCGTTTTCCGCGCGCGTATCAGAGTTAACGCCGAACATTCGATTTTCCGGCAAGTGGTTTATGCAAAACAATTTCACGGCGGCAAAAAAAAAAGGAGTACCATGAGTGGCGAGGGCGAGGGCGGAGGGGGGGGGGGGGGTAGGTAAAAACGGTCGATACGCTAGGCGTTACGAACGCGGCAGGAAATCGCCTCGACGCGCCGAAGCGCGTATAAATGTACCTACTTCCGATCTTTGATTATTCATCCCGCGGAATATGTTATCGAGCCAATTTTAGCCGACCGTTCGGGCAACGACACGTCGGGATAACATCGCGCTTGCCAGATACCTTCCCGCTCCCGTATTTATTGCTCGCCCATTATTGTACCGTTCGGCAGGGAAATTTCATTTGCCGCGCGAGGAGCTCGCGGAGAAGGCGCGGGATCCTCGCGAGTACAAGAATATTCGAGGATGCCGCGATACAATTCATCGTTCGAAATAGCTATGCCCAGAAATAGTTTAATCGTCAGCCGTAACCGTTGATTGGCATTACGCCGCGAGTGGTTAGAATTGAGAATGACGACACTTTCGGGAAGAGATTGAAAATGTATCTGTGACTAGCTTCGTCGACGGGTCGTCGAAGCTTCGAAGAATTTTCGAGTGGGTATCGAGCGTGGCCTATCTAGGAGTCGTATCTAGCCAGCTAGCCAGCCGGTTTGCCTACAGTCACATTATTACATGGCGAGTAATTCTGTTAGGTGGGGGCGAGCTCGTGACATACGTGTCGAACATATCGGTCGAAGGTATCAGTCGATCAGCGCCGCTGCCTACGGCGAACGGCTGGCATTGACAAAAGCGAGCGGTCATATGTCAGCCGACGGCGCGTGTCATTTGCCGCCATTATCGTGCCGCGAACCGATTCGGCGAAGGCGAGCGCGTACGCAAATTCCAGCTCCGATATTCCGGCCGAGCCCCTCGCCGACCGCCGACCGCCTATTTCACTTTCCGGGAACGAACTCGGCGTGTCAAAGCTCAATGTAGCGCTTGCAAATTTTGGCCCAACTACTTTGCCCGATATGCGGGCCACGTACGATGCGCCAGACAGAAGAGACACATGAATCGGTAAACTCGCCGATAGACACCTTACTTCGGGACAGTGGAAAAATTTTCTTCGTCGACACATTTCGGCGGAGGGAAGATCGAATGCGTCAGGAGGTTTCCCATAGATTACTACATTATACCGTGAACCTCGTATACGTAAAATAATGTACGGACGTGAAGGAGAGCGGAAAGAATTACACGTTTCTCAGGCGACTGTTTGATTTCACCTCTCTGTCAGCGTTAAGACCATTTTGCAGTTCAGCGGGTCGAGTTTTAAAGGGAAAACGATCGGACAGAATAAGCTTGAACATCCCCATTTACTAATGAAAGCCGAACGCGATAGGTAGAAGGCCGTAGAACTGAAAATTCGCTGAGACGATTCTCGGGTGTATCCTTTATCTCCGGAAATTCAGGTAGCTCGCCTTTTACCGCGAATCGCTCGATAGAATTGGTCTCTCGCGAAATGACAAAATGCGAGAGACGGTAGATGTAGATCCGGCTTATCGATCGACCCTCCCGATTATTCATTCGGACAGTTTCCACGGGCATTGAGCGGCAAGGAGTTCTCGCGCTCGGTCTGCCCAGACGCCGGGAGAGCTAATGGCGGTCATGAAAATAAGAGGATTGTCTCGACACTCTCCTTACTGCATCGGGACGTAAGCGTCGACTCGACCGCGCATACCTAACAGTTATTACGCCAATAAATACCGCTATTAACTGTTAGTTACGTAAAGTTAGGTTGGCCAAACCAGTCGGCGACTAAGTACCCACCTTGTTGGAGGACTTGTTAAAGAAGCTGGAAAGGAAACGGCGAATATCCCAGCGGTATCCGATCGGAATTTCGGTGCCAGAACTGCGGGAGTGGGGGGACTGGCGATCAGTGAAGAAGAACAGATATTTTGGGTCAATTCGATTTTTGCGGGACAGACGAAAATAAGATCGCTAGTCTGGCTTCTGTTTAAAATAAGGAAGAGGCGAGCGCGCTCGACTGTCTAATTAGAAGGAAACAGTTGGTTCCTGGCAAATCGAAAGCTGGCCTCGCGCGGCCCATATTGAAATTCCAGAGGATTATTCGGCTAGCCTCGACACGGATTCACACAGGCCCCGTGCGGAGGTTGCATATTATCTGCATACTATTGACAACGTTCGCCTAAACGCTGCCGCATGAGTGTTTACTTCCGCCGATTCATATGTAACGAACGCGCTCCTGTGCATATAGGGGGTGGGTGGGTGGGTTCGCGCACGTTTCAGTGCGGAATGGGTGGAATGGCGGGTCCAATGGCGGGTCCGACGGCGAATAGGTATATTTTATGTATTCGATGGATCTGCCGTGCGCCGACCGACCGGCTGGCCTACATTCCATACTCGAGCGCCGAGCCGAAAGCTAAAGGACTTGAAACACAGTCCACCATAACGACGAGTCCGCCTCGCGACGAGAAGACACGATCGACGCGTTGCACACCCGACTCCGTATCCATCTTATTTCGATCCCATTGATCCGCCGATATAAATGGCATCCGCGCGCCGTATAGGAGGAGGCTATAGGAGAGACTATATCGAGCTAAGGAAAGCCAACGGAGTCGAGGGAGAGAGAGGAACAGAGAGAGAGAGAGAGAGAGAGAGAATACTCGACTGTCTGCCAATTGTAAGAAAGTGATCCTGCCTCTCGATCATCGTCTCGACTCGAATGGGGACGCGTCCGAGAAGAAGAGTACGCTCGGATAATAAAGGGGTTGGCTGTGTTGGTCGCCGTAATGCTCGGCTCACATTCAAGATACGCCTCGAGATATAGCGCTCCATTTGTCTCGCTCAATTATGATTACGTAATTCGGTCGAAAGTGTGGCTTGGCCGTTATTCGATATGCAGCCCTGGCGTGTCATCTTCTCAATGACAGCCGTTCCCCGCGCTGCGGAGAAAAACATTGTTGCCCTGAAAAATGTAATTCGGCTACGAGTATACCCTACATTCCGTCAACTTAATTCTCGCCCTCGCCCAGAGACGACGGACGACGACCAGGACGAGGACGCGGACGACAACGATGACGACGCCGACGGCGTCGGGAATCGAGATCCGGCAGTCCGAACAAACGTGACGGGGTAGAAAAGTGAAAATCGATACGCGTTCCACTTGCGTTCCGATCGGCCGCCATCGTTCCTGGGACTAACAACGAGCGGCTAATAAATTCGATGCTCGACTCGTAAAAATGAAGGAACTGCCGTCGTAATTAAGGTAGGGTGCTTACGATAGGATTTACGAGAAGGCGCCGCTTCCGCGAGGACAGAGGAAGAGAGGGCGCGCGGAGGGTGGAGGAGGGGTGGAGGAGGGGTGGAGGCAAGCGAATCGCCGAGAACATCCCTCTTGCCGCGATTAAACAGCTTCTGCCAATATATCAGAAATGTTCTTCGTTAGGTCCTTGTTGTCGTCGAGGCCTTTGCCGCTCTCCCTCTTCTCCCTCTTCTACCCCATCCCTTCCCTCCGTCGTTTTCATAGTCGGGGGGCGAGGGCTATCATCGCGATATTCCGAAGAAAGGAAGATTTCATCCCCCCCGGAAAGAATCTTACATTATAATGAGTTTCGAGACCCGCAGCTTCCGCATCGCGGAGATTATCTGAACGCGGCAACTTTCCGGAAGAGCCTTATTGTACACGTGCTTCTTAAATGAACGGCCCTGCCTGACTCCCTTTCATTACTTTTTCCTCTCCCCGCAAATGTTCCCTTCCTCTCTTACAATTGTCCACAATGAATTTGCACGGTCGATTCAGGATAGAATCGTCGCGTGCCGACGTCTGTCAATTTCATCGGCACCGAAGGCAACAGAGAGTACTCTGCGTCACGTTAGACGGGGTAATCCCTCGGCCACTCCTGTTTTTCTTTCGATCGCTTATCACCGCTAGCATCTGCGCGGCGCGAATGTCATGCTCGACAGCTAAACACTCGGCAGTAAATATTTGTCGTGATAACAGCAAGATATATGAGGGCGAAGAGGAGGCGGGGGCGTAGATAAAAATTCGGTGTTTGCGGAGAGTTCGCCGGTAAGGAAGTGTATGTCGAGGTGAAATAAGGAGGACGTCATTAGGGGGTGATTGGTCATCGAGCGGGCGTCGAAAACGAAATTGAAGCCGTCGGTGGGGCTATTAATTTCCCGCGGGCGATATCTTAGGCGCGGAGGACGTGAAAGAACTCTGAAGAGCGCGCGGTCGGCGAAGGACAATTAGACGCCCGGTATCATTAGACGACGGATCGGGCCCCGTATTGGGCAGAGAGTCCCGCGGAGAGAAATGGGCGTCTGTGACTCGTTCGAGGTTATATCACTCATAATTTAGACTAATTGAAGCTTAAACTTAAATGTGGAATTAAGGTCGAGTGGCGCCGTCAACTTCTACTCGCTTCGGCGTGACGCACATCTTTGGCGAGTACAGGGACACACCTACGTGCCTACTCCCACTCCACTGCCGATGGCAGAATTTGCGGAGGAGGAGGCGGAGGTGGCGAGGGGAGAGATCTCCCACTTTTTCTCACTCGAGGATGCTTCACCTTGATCCTGGCGGTCCTCGCGCAAAGTAGCTGATCGATGAATTCGAGTTCTCGGCTACGCTCGAGGGGGTGGAATGGGCCGGAGGGCGGACGACCGGCTCGAATGGGCTGGAATGGGGGTAGGATGGGAGCTAGGCTTTCGCAGCGGCTTCGAGAAAAGCTTAAGTCCGTCCGACGCCAACGAAATTTACGATCGCGCCAGTTGCACAACCGTGAACGCTTATCCGATGGGTGGATCACCTCCTACCGCTGAGAGCTTTCTGCAACCGGGGGGATGTATTAGACGTGTGTGCGTACACGCGCCTGCCCTACAATTGTACCCACTCAGAATTTCCTTGCTCCGGCAAACGAGCATCGGCCGAACATCGGCCGAACATCACCCTTCTCGGACGTCTTCAGTTGAGTAGATACCTTCGAACGATCCTTCGAGGCAATTCATCTACGCTTCTCACCATACGTGTCTCCGATTGTACACTCTCCGAATTTCTTTCGACAGCCAACTGCCTCACGGTCACTTTACCGGCATCTGACCGATCAGTGAACAAAAAAGGGGGGCTTTCGAAATCGGTAGTGAAAGCGGTCGATGATGAGCATCGCAAATTCCGACGTACACCGAACTGGATCCCGTCTTATTTCAGAATTCGAGGAGAGCGTAATCTACCATTTACGTCTTTCGCCCGCGCCTGCATCCCAGGAGACGCCAAGACCAATGTTTAAACAGGTGTATCCTATCCCGAGGTATTTCCGCGGCTCATCCTACCCCGCGTTAGAAAATCATTTGCAATAAATCCTTCTCCACCGCCATTTTAGAGTCCGCGAACAGGAATTTCGAAGCAATTTTAGTTACTCTGGCTAAACGAGTTTTTATAACGCGGAATTCCCTTCTAAAGTTCACAGTTTGACCTGAAATAGCCCTCTGTCCTCTCTCTCTCTCTCTCTCTCTCTGTTTTTCTCCCTTTCTCTCTCTCTCACAAACACGCACACACCGTGTTCTACCAATTTTGTTGTAAAACTCTTCCTCCTAGCGCAACTGTGCTGAAATTGTTTCTTTCTTACGCCTCGTTAACAGCGAAAGCACGATTAATTGTCGAAATTACTACGGTTGAAAATGTCTGACAGTGCCGGAGGCAGTAATGCCAGACGTAGCGATTTTAATTCCACCCTATTACGAGCTATTCAACGGCAATGATCCTGTTAACGCGAAACCGGCCGAAGGAAAGGATCCGTGCAAGCCGAGACCGGATTCTTATCGGCGGGCCACCTGTGTTAATAAAGATAATTGATCGAAAGGCGATAATTAACGGCGATCGCGTTGATCGGATTAAAGAAGAAGTTTCTGGCAAACGGATAATAAAATGTGCACGGCATCGTCAACCCGATTACCCTAGAAGCAGGAATAGTATAAGCGAGCAACTGTCGGGCCACACGTTGACCTTACTCCTTAAATCATACCGCCGTCCTCTCCGCCACGTTCGCTCGCGTCCGTCTAACGCTTACATTCTGCCGCTATGAAAAGAGAGTAATAAGGTTAATTGCACATCTCGCGGCACAATCGAGTCGTCTGTGAATAAGAGGATAGCGCAGTTGCAACGGCAGTCTAGCGATGTAATGTGTCTCGATGCTCGGACGAAAAAGAGAAATGAGAAACGGCATTCCCTCGCGCGGGCCAGACAGTAGAATTCGGTCATACGCATTAGCCGTATTCTATTCTTAGCGGACGATCGGGATAGAAGATTCTGTCACTTTTAGGGATGCTCGTGACACAACCCCTCCGAGCGCTTTTCCAGTTTTATGCGAGAAAACAGAATCGATTTTTTTTCCACTGCTCGTCGGAGTCGCTCGCTAAATGACCAGCGTCACAAGTCGGACGTACTGTGACAGGATAAAAAAAATGGACATCATAAAAAGGAGTCGAAACGTTCCTCGTAGTCGTAAAGTGATTCGAGCGTTGAGTTGGCGAGAGCAGCTTCGATTATCGAAATGTGTCTAATACACGTACGTGTCCACGGAACGAAGCGAAAATTCAATTCTCGGCTACTTTCTTCGTTTCTCCGGACAACTTCGATCCATATTAGAGACGACCGGATTTAGAAGGTATTTTGCATTTTGCATCAGACGCCGGAGCGCATCGACATCGATCCGCGCGTACCAAAATATGCTTCGAACAAGTATAATTTGTATAATTCCCTCGGCAGGGTCGATGACCTCTTTCCCTCTCCCGCCCGCCCAGTTTCCTTTTTCCGACGCCGCAGAAGCGTGAATTAATAGGAAGACAATGGAGGGACCTTTGATCCGAAATGTGTCAGGCTATCGGAATGCAGGATCGTACGTTAGCGAACTATCGGAGTATCGGCATATCTGGGTCTCTCAGGATCGATTCGTGAATTTCATTGAAACTCATTTCCGCAGCCGCGATACGCTAACGTGACCCGCACGATGAGCAGTTTGTCGGGGTCAAGTAATCGAACGAAGATTACATTAGTCGTGGGCCGGGTGAAATGTCGAATTGCATGATCGAATTGCTCGATCGAATTGCACGATCGAATATCCTTCCGTTGCTTTATTTTGGCGCGACATGCCGCAGAGTTACTCGAAGATATTGATTTTAGCCCGACGTACTCGGATGCATTCTAACGACAGTGAGCGCGCTTCGGCTCGACGCGCAACTTCGTACTTCCTTCCGCGCTCGACTATTTCCTCTCGAATAAGCGAGCCTAACGAGAATAGCTTTAGGATAGTCGCTATCGTTCAATCGACTCGCTAACAATAATATCGCGGCTCTGCATAATGAAACAATTCCCTCTTTCTGGTCCGATAGTGCTCGAATAGTACTCGTCCGTTGTGGACGACAAGTATCGGAAGACATTGATTTTCTGTCAACGATGCAGCTCCACTTAGATGACGGAGCAGTCTCCTTTGTCACAACAATGAAACTGACATTTACTCCGTGCTCCGGCCGTGTCCCGCATTTCTCGCGTGCATCGCGACATGTCGATCGAATTTTCGGAAAGACGCTTTATTCCGGAAGTACGACGTAAGTCCGATTTAATTGCACGGCCCGAGACGTAAGGAAGAATTCGAGGGCGCGTAGAACGAGTCTGACTCGAGCTCGGCCTTCTACGACGAACAAGGCTCTCCCAATTTCATTGAAACTGTTTCCTCTAATGCCGCCGGTTAGCGCGAAAGTTAATTCACGGTGCACTTTCGGCAATTTACTTCGGGCTTCTGGTTTCTCCTTGGCCAACCATTTATCCTACTTTAAAGGGAGGGGGGCAATTGGGGAGCGAAGGGGAAGAGCGTGGTTTAAGGGGAAAGTGGATTACCGGAAGTCCACCCCTGCTGCGCGCTCGCGCGCATCGTCCGGATCGGAAGGCACAGGTAAATTTCATCATTTGCCCATTGGCAGAGCGGCGTCGAATCTTTGCCTAGGATAACTGGACCCCACCTCCTACGGCTCTTCTTATCCTTCGGCTAAAGGAAAACAATGAACCCCGGAAGGAAGAGGCGAATCTCAAGGTTCGACCTCTCGATTCCAGTGGCGAGAGTCGGGGGGGCGTGTAGCTTACCTTGTAAATAAAGCACTTTCCAACATCCCCGGAAACTTCATTCCACCCCGGTCGAGAACATGGCTGCCTTCGGGGAGAACGAATTACCGAACTTCCGAACGACAGTTACCTTCGATACGCCGCTCCTGCAACCTCGATCGCCTAATTTTCTCGCGGACAATGTGAGATGTAATATTAATTGTCGCCCAAGAAGAACGATGGACGTCAGCCATTTTCGGACCGAAACTTCCGACCTCCGAGCCTTCGACCTCTTCGTCTCTCGTAAGATAAGTAATGCAAAGTCGGGAATTGTCGAGTAAAGGTATAGCGAGAGGAAAATCGCGCATGAAAGTCATAGGTCAGTGGAGAAATGAAAGGTGATCGTATGCACTCGGATTTCTTTCGCCATTCGTTTCTCACTGTCGGCCGCGTTAACTCGAAGGTGAACTGATTTAAGGAAAGAGAGGATTACGGGAAGTTCCCAGATGGCTGCCTCGTCCGAGTCCAATCTCACGTAAATTCGATCAGGTGATCATTCGCGAGAAGGATAAGGGACTTCTTCGGGATAACTAGCGCTCGATAGAGACAGAGAGAGTGAGTGAGAGACTGTGAGAGAGAGTGAGAGAGGGGATGAAGGCCTTATCGGTATAAATAGGGGAGGGAAAAAAAGAAGGGAGTAGCGATAAAAGAGGCAGCCCACCTCCGTCTAAACAAGTCGACGGAGATTTGGATTGCCGTCGCGGCAACTGGCTTGGAAAATCTCGAATCCTACCCATTGTTCGCACCCCTTCGATGGCCCAGGAAGCGCTCGAAGATTGAACGATACCTCCGCCGCGAAGGACTCCCCTCCCTCCTCCCTTCACAAAAGCCGGATGGAAGCGATTCCCAGGAAAGTTTTTGCCTCCGTAAGCTAAGGTATTCGCCAGAACGCCACCCCCCACCCCTTGCGAGATATTAGATTGACAATAGGGGTCGATGCTAATTAGCGAGCTAAACGGTCCTCATCAATTCTGCATCGGAGCGTCTCTGGAAAGAAGAGCAGTCGAGGCTCTTTCTATCTTTCGATCGGTTCGCAAAGGAGCGTCGGCCGAAGGCGTGATTAACGTCAGCGACGTTTCACTTCTCCCGAGACCTTGTAGTTTAGATCCTCGATACTTCATCGATTCTGTCTAGCGGATAGATTATCTCGAGTTTAATCCGCGTTCGAGCATAGAACGCGTTAGAAGAATCCTCGTGCTTCCAGAGCAGGGTGCACTCTCCTTTCGTCCAAACAGCTCGATATCTCGATCAAAGGAGTTCGCCTAATCGAAGTATCGGCATGAGGGGTGGGCTGTTAGGATACGTCATAATTCGACAAGGGCGACGAGAAGATGATCAGACGGAAAGTGCCTGCCGAAAGATTACTTTAGGAATCATTTTAACGACGAGGGTAGACGGTAGGGTTGGAGTGGCTACTGCTATTAGCGTAGGGATGATTGGCTGTTGGGCTGTGCGAATTCGACATCTGGCCCACTCCCCTCCCAGAACGATGAGCTTAACGCTAAAATGGCCTAATCCCGCGTAGAGCTCCTGGAAAGGCTTGTCCTTCTTTCACCTGGCTCCGGCGCGTCGGAATTTGAAAAACAATTCCGTCGAACGCTCCGCTGGGAGCGGGACACTTTTCAGGCGATGAAAAATGAACGCTTCCCGTTTCTCCGCCCCCCAGGCAACAGACGCAGAGTGAATTGCTGGACGCGTATTGTTTCTACGGCGTATCATCTCTGATGCATTTATTACATGACGTTTTATCCTCCGCTGAAAGCACTCTTTTATCGGTTAACCGGCGCGGAAGCGGTTCTACGGCTTGCCGATACTTTCACCCCCGGAGTTTCGACAAAATGTACACTTTTCAAAAGCACGTTTCGTTACCGTGGAACGTCTCTACATCGCGGTATCTCGTTTCCAGTCCTCGTCCTCGTCGTCCTCGTCCTCGTCCTCGTTGTAATCCACGTCCACTCAGATCGAGAGCGGCGTATCCAAACTCGCTAGACTCGGCAAACAAACAGTTCGACTTTCGTACGGGATATGGAGAATTCAGAGTGTCTTATCAGGGACGGTTGTCAAGATTCGATATATTATCACGGTTAAACAAGATCCGGTTATAGAATGGGAAACTCCTGCGGCACTTCAATCTCGATATGTACCGCCTAAACGTGGCCAGGTTTGCACTGGCACGTTTAAAGCACCGTGGGCGTGGAAACGTTGCACTTATGTACACAGCGTGTATGTGCATCGGATGTTTACAGGCGCGCATAAACAGGAGTATGCCTGTGCGTGTCTCTCTCTTTCTATCTTCCAATCCCTCTCTCTCGACGACGTTGTCGCGTCTCGATTGTGTAGGTGTGTGCACACCGTAAAGGGAACTTGATCGGCATCGGTGATCGACTTCCGCTGCTGTCCGATACCCCATCGAATACTATTCCAGTCCTTCAAGAATGCGCCAATTCGGAGTATAGATCAAAATTCCCTCGTCCCATTCCTCTGGAAGAGATGCAATGCTTCTCCGAGCCTTCTTTCCATGAGCATATACGATCATCGGGGAAATATTACCAGATGGAAGTCTAACATTGTTCGTTACTTCGTTCCACAGAAAATAAGAATGAACGCGTAGGGACTTGAATAACAAAATATGATGCAGTTAAAGTGTTTTATTAAAGATTTGGAATTATGTTGAAATAAATAATGTGAAAGTTAACGTGTCTGATGGAAATCAGAAAAAACCTCATTTAAGCCCAAACGTGGAACAAGTCTAACTGACTTAACTTTGCAATACGAGATGGGGTAACCAATAGTTTTGGCTACAATATTAAAGATATTTTACTAGGTTACACTTCCAATACGTATCTGATCTGTTATAATGCGTAGCTTATATATTTTTTACATTGACCCGTTTCTTGGCTGTACAAATTGGTAGCTTTAATGAGATGGTCGATGATATTGTATAAACCATATACTATCTGTATGCTAGATCCAATAGATAAGTGAGGACAATTTTAAGTAGCGCTTTAAATGAAGAAAGAATGAGTATTGGGAAATTTCTGTGGTGAGGTGAGGAGCAAAATAATACATAGACCTGATATACGTGGTACGCGGTGCGTGTTGACGTTGCTTGTCTTTGGTCTCTGCCGCGGGCGCGAGCCACTCGCGCGAGCTGATTTCGAGTCGGCGCTCTACCGTGCTCACTCAAGCGTGCTTTTTTCTCAATTTCTCTACCGAGACGGGAATCGAACCCGGGTTCGCTGCCTGTACTCTACTAACTAACCCACCTGCCCGCCTTGCGAGTTCTAGAGTCGTTTACCGTACATATTCTTACCGGGCGACTCTTACTCGACTATCTCAACGCCGGCTTTTCATATCTGCAATCTTCTACGTATACATACGAGACTTTCTTCATACTTTTGCATTATTTTCCATTACTTTACACTACTTTACATTGTTATATCTAATAATGGTTGATTATTTCGACTTTTTGAGCTGTTTTAACTAACAAAGCGACAATTCAACGGCAATTTGGAGTATGTTTGACCACTTTGTCTTTCTTGGTCTTGACTTTCCTCATACTTTTAAACTATTCTACGGTAGTTTACACTGTTTTACGTTGCTATATGTTATCATTGATGGGTCATATCGCCTTTTGGGGGGTTTTAGGCCACAAATGCGTATGTTAGCCCATATTTTAAGTACATTTGACCACCGTATCCTTCTGCTATGGGACTAAGCGACCAATGGAGGGTACTTTGGGACTATTTGGACCAATTGAAAGGTGATAGGACTTTAAAAATCGTCGAAAATCACGAAAAAATTTTTGGTCTTAAAATCGATTTATAAGTACCCCATCCTACAGATTTTAACTCGCCCTGAAAGTTGGTCGCAAGCAAAGTTCTGAATTCTCAATAGTTTCGAAGATACAGCCATTTTTCAGGGTCGCAAAAAATATTTTTAAAGTTCGACTTTCGCTGATGATCCTTTCTTAAAGTACGCGTCAAAAGCTTCAAGAAACTGTATAAGTATCATAGGTTTTGATCGCCCGTTCAAAAGTTACAGGCGATTTAAAAAATCGCGAATTTTCTTTGCGAAAAATCGAAGCTTGGCGGATCGGATCGGCCTTTTGCTACCTGCTAGGGGGTCGAAAGTAACTCAGAGAGCCGTTTCCCGTTGGTCGAAATTCGCATTAGTTTCGGAGTTACAGCCAAAAAACTATCGAAAAAATGGGGTCGCGAAAATGGCAAAAAAATAAAAGTCTTCCGATCGACTTGTGCTTATGCATACTGAAAGAGAATCGAACGAGGATCACAAAAATCGCAACCCGAGCCTTCTAAGTGCAACAGTTCGCGAAATATGGCCAAAAAAACTTTCAAAAATCGTGAAAAATTTGATATTTTGGCACCTGTGCCGTACTTTCCCTTTTCTAATCGAGCCGATACTACATAGAATGATAGACGGTACAACCTGCTTTCGAAAAATTGCAACCCGAGCCTTCTAGATCTAATAGAATAGAAGATATGGGCAAAAGAGTGTAATAAAACGACGAAAAACGGTCTCTGTTCCACCATTCCGCAAAAGTAGGTATTCTATCAATCAGCTCACATCCTTTGCAAAACAAAAAGTGGTTGAAAAGACATAAAAAAATTGCAACCAGAACAAATGAGAGAGCCACGAAAAATTACCGTTTCGTCTGTACTGCCGCATAAAAGTTTTTTAATTCATTCATAATTCATTTAAAACATAGAATTAAAACAGCTAACAATATAACCGATGCTATATTTGAGCGATATGACTGGCAGCACAGTATCTTTTCACGTTTCTCTAACTCGCTGAGAAATGAAGTCACTCATAACGCTCGTTCGGAGAAAAGTAATATCGAACATAAGGCAAAGCCAAGTTGAACATACCCGGAGATACGCTGGGACTGAACTAACACCTACCGGAGACTTAACCGAAGCGTAATCCAGATCTAACTGAGGCCAAATTGAGGCTTAACGAAGACCTAATCCCCCGAATCGTGGCAAGCATAATCTTACTCACAATCAGAATTTCGCCTCTCCAAAATGAGCCGCTTGACGTCTGACCACGATTGATTCCGATTACAGCGTAAGGATCGGGACGAGTGCTTCTCAATCGGATATCCATCTAGAGTAAGATTGTCAATAAGTATCGGCTTTCCAACCGCCGTAGTACTCTGGCGCTCGTGACAGGATTAATTCTAATCCGCGTCGCGTATTGGAAAAGACCGACTGTTTCGAGTAAGCAACGAAATTCTACATGTCACGTTCGATACAAGTATACGCCCGTCGATATTCCCTTGACTTTGTCGAATAAAGGAAAGGCCGGTGCCATATCCGCGGACCAGAGCAAAGTAGAAATATCCTGGAAAAGTTACGGACGGCTGCGACTTACTGTTACTGCCGCAGCAACGTCAACGGCGCTTACTAATAATGTTACGTTGACCCTCCCTCCGTCCTCTTCATTCTGTAGGTGGAGGTGTAGGTGGAGATGGGCAGCGATGAAGAAGAGATGCCGCCATTGATACTCGCCAGTCTAGCACCGTCACGTTTCACGATATCTGCCGTGGCATCGATCGGAACGATGAACAATCGAGCCTCGTAAGTAACAGGGGTACGGGATAACGGCTCGACCTTCCCCAGAATTCGCAATGATTATTGGCCGCCGTTCGGGCCAATTATTAGCAGCCGTAAGACGGAACGAGTTGCGATCGATGTAGACACTCTCAGGTGAAGTGAATGGCGATCGGGCCGCAGACGATAGCAATTTGGCACTTCTGCTACCAGCTACCACCCTCTCTCTCTCTCTCTCTCTCTCTCTCTCTCTCTCTCTCTCTCTTCCTCTCGCTTCATTGGGATTCAATTTTAAGACTAATTGTGGGTCGCCTATGTTAAAGGCTCGAGCAACTAGTACGCAGGTGGACGCAACGATCATCGTTAATTGCGATCGGATATTGGGACAAATTTCCGAGATTCGATTCTGAAACTTATCGACTCGTCCAAGATAGATGATCGAGAATAGGTTAGGCAAAAGAGCCGACCATCCTGACCCGTTCTATTTCCGGTGAGGTAAGAGGCACTGCGACGTTTCGATCCGACTCCAAGGAGAATTGTCTTGGGAACTGTACATATCGGGCGCGTGATTTTCGTTTGGTGCGCAATCGTCGTCGGCGTCGTCGGCGTCGTCGTCGTCGTCAGCGACGACAGTGGGGGCAGGTGACTTTCTAACGAGGGGCTCGCGTGCAAGGACGTAATTAAGCTTCGAGTTGAATTAGCGCGGCGATTTGGACGCAGGCAGGACGGATGCGGAAAGTCGAAAAGCCAAACATACGAGGGGGCCCAGGCTGGGTAGCTACCCTCCTTCCCTCATTCGGCAGCAACCTCCCCCTACGTCACTCTCTTTTTCGCCCTCGGCCTGTCCAGTTTAACCCTCGCGACCGTCTTCCGGCCGAACGGCCGTTACATAAACGATACCTGCCGACGATTAATCACGCGCCGAGGCGACAGCTAGAAAATTTATCACACCCTCGCGAAAAACGCCCTCGCTCCTCTCAGGTGCGTGCCCACGCTTTCATTCCGATGGCTGTCGGACGGCTGCGAAAGGAGAGGCAGAAAGAGGGTAAACGCCATTGGTATGGGCAGCCGTAATTACGGGGAAGGTCGTGCCAAGCGAGACCTCCGCCTCGCACCTCTCATTACATCTGTACCGAGAACCTTCTCCACAACTGCGCTCCTGCACCTACACCTACCGTGCGCACGATATAATGACGACGACGACAACGGAGAACGATAACGATGACGATGACGAAAAAGTAAGACTGAAACGCGACATTATTTTTTGCTTGACAGAGCAGACTCCGTGGAATCGTATTAACAGGCGGTGAGCGGCGAAAGTTTGGCAAGAGGTGATTGGTCATTTTTCTTATTTTTTGATGACGTCATACGGCTGAAGACACCTGTCGACCGTGCCAGTCAGTTGCCATCGCTATTCTTCGTGTCTGCTTGCCAATAGGTGTCGAACAAACGCGGGCAAATGAAGTAATTAGTTTGAAAGCAGGGAGAGATTATATGCCATGACGGAAGGTTTAGCAAGGAACAAGACGACAAGGTACAAAACCGCGATCGACAGCCGCGTTAGAATTACTGGCCTCGCCACTGTGCATAGCACCGGTCTCAACTAGGACAGAAACAATCTTCCAGGGCACGAGGATCGATCTCGGGGCGAAAAATGAAAACAGATTCCGCCTCGGGGGGTGCGAAATGTTTAATCGCGTTAAAAATGCACCCGGACTATTTCCTGCCCGGTGAGAAATTAAAATGCTCAGCGCGCCTCGATCAATCTTCGTTTTCGAAGGCTACAATAAAGACGATAATGCGAACGATGAAGAGGACAATGGTTAAGAGAAGAGAGACGGTAGTGCCGGATAATGGGAAGATCATTATTCTCGCGAACAAAGTCCCGTCAGCGTCGTCGTCCTCGTCGCCGTCGTCGACGAGTCGTCTTCGCCTAAGCGCGCCTTAATTAACATCTGCCCCAATTAGAATGATTCTACCAAAAGACTCCAGTGTGACCGAATCTCCCTCGCTCCTCGTTCTTGCGTTTTTTCTCTGCCTCGACGTCCCACGCCCCTAGCATTCCTCTGTTACGGCAGCAACAGCGATAGTAGCAGCAACAGAAGCAGCAGCAGCTAGCTTCTTCTTAACCGTCGACAAACACTCCCTGATAGTGACCTGAATCTTCCTGCAAATGCCATAGCAGTTCCATTCTCCCTCCATTTCCCGGCAACGATTCTATTTAGAAGGGAATTAATCCGCGATCGGAAAGCGGTCCTCAAACAGTTTGAAGGTCAACCTTTTGGCCCTGAATGAAATTCGATGTGGGCAGAGGGAGGCGGTGACAAAGGTTGCATCATATTTCGCGTTAGCCGGTACGTTTGGGCCGCCTTCGCTCGGATTGGCGCCAAGCGCCGCTCTCAATGGCTTTTGATCCCTTCAAAGCGGCGAATTAATACGGCTTATAATGCAACAGGATCGGGGGGCAGGCGCGAATTTATTGTGCGACGCTCGGCCGATTGTAGCGTCGACGAGAGAGGACGTCCATGAGAGAGGCATCGATGGACCCTGTAATCTATTGGGGACAAATGTTAACGAACGTCAGCGGCACGTCGAACATTTTGCGGCATAATCAGTGTTTATGGCCGCAACAAGAGAATGTCGCGCAGAGCGGCGATATGCGGTGTGCGCGCGCGAACAGAAATGAATGGCTATCGGCAGCCTCGGCACGCTACATCGATCCGGGACCCGCCGCTCCGCGTGCCAACCAATTGATTGCCAGTTTTTTAATGACAGCCTCAGAATGCCGAAATCGAGAAATTTGTGACGCGCGTGGATGGCCAGGCCAATATCGATGACACCCGATGGCGAGCTCGGCTGGGTAAAATGTTTGTTGGTCTAGGAATAGAAGCGATAAAAGGTATTCGCGTCCGATCGACGTGCATATAATAGATGCCTATACGACAGATGCTTATAAGATAGATGCCTATAGGATAGATGCGTAAAAGAGCGTCGGCTAATTCGAAGGCGCCGGCACGCTCGTCGATAATTTTGAAACGGGGACGGGTCACTTCTAATTCGCGTCCCGCCTTCGATTCGGACCGTTCGTCTCTGCCTCTTTGCCGGTTTCGCTGTCTCCTCTTGCCCTTTTTTCGGCGCCCCGATTTGTCAGGGGGTATTAATCGTGAAAGCGATAACGTCGTTGCTCTCGCTTCGTGCATGACAAACGACACCGATATAGCGTGCCCGCGCAGGCCGGCACGTTAAGCGGAAGAACGTATTTATTCTACGTGTTTCGCGGCTCGGGAAGAGGGAGGGCGGGCTTTCTACAAATTAACTTTCCAGAGGAAATGGATAGGTGGAGAGAGGGAGGACGATAGTGGAAAATGACAGAGAACGGAGACGGCGGGAGAGTGTACTTCTCCGAAAGGGACGTTGAGCGAGCGAGGAGGTGAACGGCTCGGAAAGAGTCGAAGTGAGAACGGCGAAAAGAGTAATAGGCCGACGGAAGGACTGACGGAAGGGCTGACGGAAGGGCCGAGGTGAGAACGGTGGCCGGACTCGCCTGAACAGAGACGCCAACTTCGGGCAAGGAGAACATCCAAGCTTTTATCCGCCTCCGCTCCGCTATCGGATTATCCTGGAATCGCATGAGACTGTTAACATTTTTCATAATTCTCATCCGAGCAGAGAGTGGGGGAGCCAGTCAAGATCCGTTCGCAGACGGAGAGTGGCAAAGGAAGTTAGCGCGAAGGAATTCCATATCAGAGGCGGTAGGCAGAAGATGGTCGGCGGCGAAGGGAGAAGAAAAAGGAATATCAAGTTGGAAGGTAAGGAGAGGCTGCCAGGGAAAGAGATTCCGCCACTCTGGCGCACCGAGACGAGACAGGATACGGAGCTCTGACGCACCTGCGACTGTCGTCTACGACGTTTACGCGCCCCGCCGTCGAGAAAAATCCCGCCGCTTTTTTCCTCCCTCTATCTCTCTCTTTCCTTACTCCCTTTTCCGTCCTTCACCCCGCATTCCACTCACCACAGCCTTCATCCGCACTTAAGAACCCTCAGACCGAACGTCGTCGAGGTAGGCGAACGTTCAAACAAGACTTTGTCAGGGGCCCGGGCCCGGAATTCAATGGGAGACGTCTACGCGCCAAGATATCACGCCTTTTATCATGATAATCGGACGAGCAGCTTTGCGAAACGTCCGGTGAAAGAAGAGGTAGGGAAAGGAGGGATTGCAACGGTTGCGAGTAGGCAACTAGCTAGCTGACTATCTGGTTGCAGAGCAAACGTGTTGCTCTGCCGATCATAGCCACCGTTCCGCCATTCTGCGCGGCGAAGCTGTTCAATGCATTAATAGCCGCGGCGGATGTTTTGTTCTTCGCGCTAATGCGACGGATGCGGATAAAACGTACCTCAAGGCATTACAAGTTCCAGCGCAATAATAGGCAGACAAACGATTTAATATCCGGCGAGAGCCGGACATCGGTCAGTTTGTTTCCGCCGCGCGACTCCGGGGGAGCTCGAGGGAAACTGTATAATGACATTCCGCTTTATCGTCCGGCAAAGTTCATCTTCGTCCGTGCACTGGCAGAATGACGAGGCTTTCTCGCGGTTCAACCTGCCGGCGATAAGATTAACGCCGTCAGGTCGATGTGCCGTGAAAAGGTGAAAATTTTCCATCGTCGAGCTGAACCGGGAGATAGGTTGTCTGGCGGTGAGGTGGCGAGGAGGATGGCGAGGAGGATGGCGAGGAGGTGGCGAAGGGTAGCGAGGGCGAAATCCTCGCGTCGGACGAACGGAATAATTTTTTATCAGCCACCCTGCCGAGGGATGCTACCCTTCCTCTTTTTTCCTCCCCCTCCTCCTCCTCCTCCTCCTCCTCCATGCATGGCTTTCCAAAGCCTCCTGCCAGCCGCCTCCGGGCTACAGCCGCACCTGTCATTGTTACCTCCGCACATAAGCCTATGCGCTCACCGCCGATTCAAAACAAATTTTTACGCATCTCATTGTCAGACAATATCGACCCGCCAGCGACTGCAAGACTGACACCGTCATTGACGCGCGAGTCCAACGTGTTGAAAATATATTTTTCTCTGTATCAATTGTTCTGTCTGTCACGAGAGTCCTTAGTAATCAAGAGATTTTTCACCATTTGGCAGCGAGCGGAGACGCGAAGTGAGAAGCAGAAAATGAAGTTTGGGTGCAGGACGAATATTTTCCTTATTGCCAAATCCGCGCAGCAATACCCGAAACGGTTTCCTATGCTCCCGTTCGATATTGGAGAACATCTTAGATACGTATTCGCTGTGCACAAAGTATTTATACGTAAGAACAAATTTGTCAAACTCGAAGGTGACGTGTCATTCCGACGTCGGGAGTGACGATAGCTAGAAAAAGAGGATAAAGAATGGAAAGGTTTCTCATCCATAGTTTACTCGAGGTGGGGAAAAAGATCCTCCTTCGTCACGGGTAAAACGCCTAACGTCATTGGGATGACGGGAGTGCGCGAGTGAAGGCGGGAAGAGAAAATTTTGAGCGAATCGCGTCTGTGTCCAAATAGGTCGTCTGGAGGTGAGTTGATCGCGGGGCAGAAGCGAACAGATTTTTTACGCTGGTTATGCGTGGGCATCAAAAAAAGTTGCTCGATGTAAGATCGGCGGGACTCGCGAAAAGGGAGTGAGAGAGAGAGAGAGAGAGGGTCGAATTTTCCAAGGCTCACTGGAGATTGGCGTAAGTTGTCCGGGAGGTGGGAGGCCGTCTGATCACCAAGGAGAAAAGTTACGTAATTTACCAAATGCCAGTCTCCCGCTCATGCAAATTTCGTGCCGGTGAAAACTTAGCCCCGAGATTCGAAAACTTACTCCCGACGATGGAAGTTAATCACGGTCGAGACCCTGTCCGCCTTCACCCTCTCGCCTCAGATTTGATCCTCCGGCTCGAGCATCGCGTTGCCGCGTCGAACCTGGAAAATAGAATTTCGATATCCGCTAGACTCCTCTATGGGGATTACCTGGAAAGGGAAAGCTTTCCGTCGTGTAATTATCCGAAACCGCGGAATCGAGTTAAAGAGCTTCTGACCCGCTCCCCCCCCCCCCCCGGCCTTTAACGTTGTTGAGTCAGGCAGTCCGGCTAAAAGGAGTAATGGAAAGGCGCAAGCTTCCGGATTAAAGAGCAAGAAAGCGTAGCCTTATCTTTCAATCGTTACGTTGTTCGGACTAGCTTTGGATAATTGGTACAAACTTTTACTTATCGATCACGGATGATATAACAAGTTAGAACGTCTTCATTTGTTATGTGTTCTACATAGATACTCTTGCCCAGTACCATTCATGACACGTCTTTACCTTGCACCGGTTGCATACTTTTGTACCTACTTGTACCTTCTACCGCCCCTACTTCCTCCTGTTTACTGTTGACTTGCGCTTGTCCGGAGGCATGTTGCTTGTTCCACCGTAAAAGGAATTTTTTCCGTAAATTATTCCTTTTGAAGAAAAACGAGAGATACGAAAATATCGTCAAGAAAATGCTAGCTTCGAAAATATAATGAAATAGATGTAAGTAATATTTGACTCAGCGTAGTTAATAGTTGGCTTTAAATTCTCTCGCTTCCCTGCAGTGCAGTTAAACGAAAAACAATTTGTGATAAAAACAGGACTTTCTCAGCTCCGGGGGCGCCAACAGTGCCAGTCAAATATAGCCGAGGCGGCAGTCAATGTGTTAACTGTCGAGTGATCGGACGGAATCGATCCTCATGCAAATTTCAGCGGGCGAGATTAATACTCGGTGCACCGCGAACGGCCGACAATTTTCCGTGACACCTTACAAACTGTGCGGCTTCCCCGACCGGTGGCGAGAAAAAGTCAATTGCTTCTGCCACCTTTTACCGTTAAGAGAAAGAAATCGAACAGGCGGCGAAGAGGCTAAAGTGACTGTGAGATGGCTTTAGAGCGGTAAGAAATATTCTAATATTCAGCGAATTAATGTAACTCCGAAGACAGCTTCGCACATATATATTAAGCGGCATGGAAAAGCGTAGAAAATGGAAATGGGCGGAACAAGAAAATAAAAAGATATTGAACGAGTCAAGAAACAGCGTTAACAGCAAAACAGCCAACCTGCGCACATTATTGTCTCTTCAGGAACATTTGGAATGGGATCACTGTCGCCGGCATTGTTTGGCCATTCTCAAGAAATCGATACTTTCTCGATAACGCTGATATCGATATCAATGGCAGCATCATATGAAACCCAATTTTGCGACTATCTTTGGATCTATTCTTCAAAAGCATCGATGGCACCGTCTGCGAGCCATTGTTCCCTATCTGAGACGTAGGGGGATGAGACACAGAATTACGCAGAATTGAGGGTGATTTTGAACGAAGGTAAGAAGATATAGACAATGAGAGGGCAAGATAAAGGGAGGAGGGCGTAATTTCTTTTCGGAGAGAAGCTTTCGATTGGGGAGGAAAGGCAAGGAGAGTCCTGCGAGATGCGGTAAGAATGCGAAAGAGGGTCCGAACGATTGCGTAGTCAAATCTGTGCAGGGATAAACAAGAACGGCATAGGAGACATGAGATTTATCTGATTCGGGGGCACGGTGACGAGGAATTAGAGGTTTCTAGGAAGCGTTCGGGGCTCAGAAGCGGAGCGGGGACTAGAACAGGGTCTAGGAGAAGATGTAAGAAAAGCGTGGGTACGGCACGAGGGGGATGAAGGCGAAAAAGGTAAGGAAGGAAGAGACGATACGCGGCGAGATAAGAGAGAGAAAGGGTGGAAGAGGAAATGAGGTGAGAGTGAGAGAAAAGGAGGAGGAGCAGAAGACGAAGAAGGTAGCGGAGCTCGGAAGAGCAGGAGGAATAGAAAAGGGATAAAGGGGAAGGTAGAGTCGGTAGGGAGGGAAGGGTGGTGGCGGCGCTGGTGGGGAAGGCAGTCGGCGGCGGCGGCGGCCTCGAGGAAAGAGGTGGAGGCGGAGGAGGAGGAGGAGGAGGAGGAGGAGGAGGAGGCTGAGTGATCGCCGGTAGAGGAGAGAAGAGAGGACGCCTGCGCGGAATCCCCGGGCGGGCGCGGGCAGTGCCACCGGAGGCCCGGCGGTTTCAGAGCTTCGCCCGGGACGACGAACCGCAGACGAGCCGTGTACGCAAAACTCGCTCGTGTTATACCCGTGTCCGAGCCGCCACCGAAAAAAGGGGCCAACCACGCTAGCGAACCTACCAGCAACACTGACGTCGCCAACGCTAACGTCGCGAACAGTAACCACGCCAACGCTAACCCCCAGTAACTCTAACGGCAGCCGACACTAACGTCAGCGGATCTTGTTCGAGGGGCAATCCTACGCTCGCGGCTGCAACATCCGAGTATAGGAGCATCGCCTGACGATATAGCACCGCCACCGCCACCGCCGTCCTCTCGCCCGGAGTGCTCAGCAAACTTTCATCCGTCGTCACTCGAATCAGCTCCGATTCAGCTCCGATTCAGCTCCTCGCCACAACTACGACGACGACGACGACGACAACGGCGGCGGCGGCGACGAGTACCACGACGACGACGAGCCACGACAAGGACAACCCTCTCCCAGAGCACGGACTACGCGTTCTCCCGTGCCGTCAGTGAGATACAGTCACGGCGTAAGGGCTGAGGAGCGGAAAGTGAGAAGACGCAGCATCCTTCCCGAGCCTGCAGGAGCGCGACCGTTCACGTCATCATCTTCCGTGTCAGCCCGCACCTCGCCTTCTGTCTCTCTCTCCCTCTCTCCGCCTCATCGAAGGAGAGAGAAAGAGAGATCGACGGACGGACGGACGGACGGACGGACGGACGGACAGACAGACAGACAGACAGAGAAGTGGTGAACAATTGGCACGCAAATGTCAGGGGGCGGGGTGAGGGGATAATGTGATCGGTGGGAGGGGGATCGGCCGTTCGGCGGTGGTGCAGGCATTTACCGAAGTCAAGTGTGACCGATAAGAAGTATACTCGAGGCAAGAGTACTGTACAGCGAGAAGAAGAGGAGGGGGGGGAGAGTAGCATGAACGGTGCCTGATAGAGTGAGGACTGAGTGGACGAGGACGAGCGCCGACGATGCTGGGTCAGACTAGGGGCACCGAGTGCTAGGTGCAGCGGGGTTAAAGGTGGTACCACCTGGCCGGTGCGTGCTTTGCGTCCTCTGAGATGTCAGTGGAGCCGCCAGTGACAACATCCGCCGCGCCGTCGTCGCTGTCGTCGTCGCCGTCGTTGTTGTCGTCGTTGTCGTCGTCGTTGCCGTCGTCGTTGCCGTCGTCGTCGCCGTCGCCGTCGTCGTCATCGCCGTCGCCCTCATCGTTATCATCATGAGGCGGTCCTCATACGTCAACTACTACGTCCTGTGCCTCGTGTGCTGGATCCTACTCGGCATCACCGGTAAGAGAGACGTCTCAAGAATTCGCGCCCAGCGATCAAAAGTGTGTCGTGTGCAACGTTCGTTCTACGCTCGTGGTGTGGGTGGTGCTGCTGGTGTTGATCGCGCTGATGGTAGCGATAGTAGGAATAGCGGTAGTAGATGTTGTTCTAAGGGTAGGCAGTGGCTGCTCGATGGTGCAACGAAAGAGGAACGGTGTCGGGGGAAGAGGGGGGGATCGGTGACGTAGGTTCGGGTATCGCCTGGTGTTGTGCTCCCGTACGGTGCTCTCGTACGGTGCTCCCATAGGTGGACAACTGGCAGCCGTTTCGAAAAGAGGTTGGGCACAGGTGGGGTCGTGGAAAGTTCGCTATCGCGAACGGATCGATCAGATTTTCGGGTGTCGCTTCGGCCCTGTCAGTTGGTCGGGCTGCATGTGCGTGCGGGACGCGTGTACGTGTCCCCCGAATCTCGCGTTCTACTCTATATCGGCCCTTCGATTGTGAATGTGCGCGCCTTAACCCATCGCACACGGACGCGTATGTTCCGGCGTCCTCGGCGACTCGTTAAAGTGAAACGGATATCTCGATTCGGGAGGGAGCAGCTGATCTGTTGTCAGCCTTCTTTTCGCAAGGGATTCAGGATCATATGACAAACGTGCGAACGGACAGACAGGTAGACGGACGGACGGTTAGTTGGATGACGAAGGATGAACGGAGGGGGAGCCCAGAGGATATAAAGGGACGAGTCGAACGGAGCTAGCGATGCCGGAAGAGGAGGAGGAGGAGGAGAAGGTGGAGGATGAGGTGGAGAAGGGGGGGTAGCCTGGCTCCGGACCCGGTCCAGGACCGTATCTAGCACCACCCTTGTTTGTCGCGACGTCGTATTGTACTCTTTCTCCGGCTCTCGCGCCCCTTCAGGTCCCTCCCTCTCTCTCTCTCTCTCTCTCTCTCTCTCTCTCTCCCTCCATCTTCCTTCTTTTTGCCGGGCATCTTTGTCAGGTCACCGTGTCGACTGGACGATGCCGTCATCGTCAAGAGTGGTATATAGAGAGAGAGGATAAGGGCGGCGTTTGCATCGGTAGTGGTGTCGCTGGTTCTAAAACGAACGGTGGTGTTAGTGCCGGTGGTGGTGGTAGTGGTGGTAATGGTGGTGGTGGTGGTGGTGGTGCTGCTGCTGCCGGATGAAGATGGAGGGTGACTGCTCCTCGTCTCTCCCTATCTCTCGGCATGACGTCGTTCATGACCATGCCTATCGATTCCATCTCCCGGCTGCATCGTGCGACGATGCAATCGAGGCTTAAAGCTTTACTCCCGGAGAAAAACTTTCTCGACGCGATGCGAATCACTTCGCGCGAAGTAGATAATTCCATCGCTGTCAGACTCCCTATCTCCTTCGTCTGTCCGATTCAAGAGGAATCGCGAGAAAGCAGATTTTTCCATTTCTCTCGCCGGTCAACCAAATTAAAACAAAAAGTTGAAGGAAATGCCCTGGTTTTCGAAGTTCGCTGCGATAACTGGCGGGTCAATGATAACGCTGGCGTCATAGGCCGCGCATATAGGTACGCGGCAGTAAAACGTACGCTTCTCGAAAATCCACTCGCTCCGCGTCGATGGGCATTGGCTTGCCAAGGATCGATTCGATCTCGAGTAATTTGCGTATTGCCACCATCGGCACTTTTCTCCCGGTAATGGGACAGGATATTTCGCCCCTTCCCGGCCATATACAAGGGGGGCTCGCAACGGCGCTTACCCCCGCTAGCTCGTCAATTGTGATTTGTCGCTTTTGCCAAACCACTTGGAAGCTCTACAGCCCGCCGGAGGGGCCGTTGCGAGACATTCGACAATTTATACGACCCACGCTCAAATAGGGCGTAGAGTTTCGTGATTTCTGACACCCTTTTTCGCCCCGTCGTCGTAACGCGAACGCGATGGCGGGCATAAACGTTACGCCAGTACAGGAGCGTTAGGGAAGGATCGCTGCCAAGCCAGCGGAAAGAGTCTCGGCGGGCTATTTTGCTCGATGCTTAAAGTGGAGCGCAGGACGCGTAAGATCGGTGGACCTGCGAAAGGTCGAAGTAAGTTTGGCGCGATGAAAATGCGCAGCGTTGAGAAAATCGATCGTTCTCGTTAGGTCGCGCAGTCTAGCTGCACAGTCTGCTCGAACACACATATACACACATGCACACTCTGACTGCACACGGTGAATGCGTGAAGGTTTATCGAGGATTTAAATCGTCGTGCTCGCCGTCTCGGGACGTGAGTTCGTTAAATCGTCCGACCGATACAGAGCTCCCCCTCGTCGTAGTCCTCGTCCTCTGGGCAGTCCTCTCGTCGTCAGCCTAGTTGTTCGTCGTATCAAAGGTCTTTAACCAGGTTTTAACAATGTGCCGGGCGGAGGTGGGGCGGCCTGGGCGTTTAGATCGATAATTGGAGGCGTATTCCGGCAGCGGGCCGATGCATTATGCACGTTGCAACCGGTAACACGGCGTAACACAACCGTTGATTATACAGTAACAGGACGATTAACCGGGGCCTGCACGGTTACGCGGGAAACTGAGAGCTTCGACACCGCCGACGTACCCGCCATTTACGGGAAATCACTTCGCGGAACGTTTGTTCGCCGAGCTCTTCTCCACTGACGTGTCGACAAACTGCAAATTCCTGGAAGGCAATTCCGAAGGAAAAAGTCTCCGCGACGCCATCGCTCTTACGTCGTCGCTGATATTTACCCGACCTGACCTCTGACAGTCCGCTCAATGTTTAACGATCGTCTCTCGAGCAGGGCTCGATTACACGAACGAACGGCGAGAAGCGTCGAATCATTCAATGGACTGGCACGCTCTGACGGATCGTGGCTCGATAGAAAACGTCCCCCGCAGAATTACGAGGAAAGAGGAGCGCGTCGGAGCGAGCTTCTAGACGAGAATTAATGGACAAATGGCATCGGTGGAAATAGTTTGACAGATATTGTCCGCGCGTCGGTGAAAAATCGATTGAGCGACGTGAAAGCTCCCGCGACACTCTGCGCGTCAATTTGTTTTGACACGTTACACGCAACGTTTCCCGTAATAACCTCGGCACCGGTATCGCAACCCAATTACTCGAGCACCGCCGTCCAAGGGACACACTCGAGCGTAACATTTTTTTGGGCGAACGGCGCCGCACGCCGCTTCCAATTGCGTGGCGGAGTATCGTTGGTTAAAGTATCGTTCGGTAAAGCCGCGATACTGCGCGTCAGGAAATCAAGTCGACTCGCGGCGGAAACGATCCTTTTATAGGAGATTCAAAAGCAGATTTATATCGCAGTTTAGTACTGCGACGTGGCGACGTCGTAAAGTTGAGCGAGCGGAGCCGCGTACACGCTTCTCCCACCGCTTTCAGATAAAGTGGAAAAGAAATAAGTATATAGCCAGGTACGCGTACCTGCGCCTCTCATCGTCTCTCATCGTCTCTCATCGTCTCTCATCGTCTCTCACCGTCTCTCACTTCATCCGGCCGAAGCGGCGACCCGCTCTCCGGGGAAATATGCGTTACGCGAACCGCTTCTTCTGTTCCCGGGAATTTTACTCCTCTTTTCTCCCCGCCGCCCGCCCTCGTCCAGAATATCGCGCGGATAGCGGAGATCACGTTATTTCGCGAGCATCTACGATGCCGCGGACGACGACTGAATACGTTGCGTCATCCTCCTTGCAGCACGATTCTCCCCCTGTTCAATTTGCTACTCGCTTTTTTGTCCTGCTACCCCCATTCGGTCTTCGCTTCATCTCACGCGAATAATTACGTGTTATCGGGAAACAAGGGAGTTCTACGTCTCATTCCGTACGTGACCAACTTGATACGTTCTTCGAAGATAGAGAGGAGGCTTAGAACTTTCGTTGAATTTAATGCTTTTTCGATACGTGGTACTCGATCTCGTTTCGGCTCTGGCCGAGTTCTAAACATTTTACGATGGGTGCTCGGACAGTAATACTAAAGCATATGGAAGAATTTGAGGAACAGGCCCTAATGTTTTGCGGACAATAGCTCATGGCCTCGTCTGTCGAGCGTAGCCTCATCCGATAGCATCGCACTCGCATTGACCCGTCTAACGCGCAACTTTGGCTCGTGGTCACCGGCTAAACGCGAGTTTTATCGGGTACAGCGTCTAAGAGATAATTCGGGCGTTCAAAGGGCGGATAAAAAGGAAAAATCGTGCTTCCGCCCGGTCCTGTTAGCGGTAGCGAATCGAGACTAGGGCAATTTGCTAGACCGTCGCAGCGGCTAGGCAAATGATTTCGAGGGAAGGCCGTGCGAGGGAGAGTAGGGTGGCAGGCCGAGAGGAGAGGAGAGGAGAGGAAAGAGGAGAGGCGCCTGCGCAGATTTGGCCTTCCTCACGGGATAGCTCCGTTTTCTCCCGAATCGAGAATCCTGCACAACGACGCTCGCCTCATTCACGCCACCCCATCTGGTCGATGAAACGATTCGTCCGACCTGTCCGGATTATCGAGCCTCCGTTCCGATCCGATTATCGGCATATGATTAAGAAAAGAGCCGCCTCCGCTGGCTAGGCCTCAATTAACAGCCCCCGCATCCCCACCGCCACTTAAGCCGATTCATCGAGAGACCGTCGGCGGATATAACTGGTGCGACGCCACTTTCCTACCGAACCGCCGAGGACGCTAATCGTCGCGACGTGCAGCCGAAAAATGTCTCGTCGAGGATACGGCCACGCCCGTTTCAGCGAAATTCCACTAAGCTGGAGAGGAACTCCCACCGTCTCGCGATCGTGCTCAATTATTCCCGCAAGCAAGACGCGGACGTGTTACCGACTCCTTCGCGCCCTAATATTTCCTCAAACGAAATTAATCAAACGGCACACCCGGCGCAATTTGCGGCGCTCGCTTATCGCGCGCGCGGCCCATTTGAATTTTCCCCGGCGGATTTATTACGACGGAGTTGGCGCAGTTAACGTAGTTACCGTAGTTACGAAGCCGTAATTGATCGTATCGCGCCGGCGCGGTACTTGAAAAAAATCCATGCATATCCCGAGGTGTCGAGATAGCCGGCTGGCGGTAGGCACGGTGGATAGAACGTGCGATATCGTCCTTGCGAGTTCCTCAGCTTGGCCAGCCCATGCGTTTCCACACGTTTCCACGCGTTTCCACACGTTTCCACACGTCCGAACGCATTCCATATGCACGCGGACATAGACTGCCGCGTTCTGCGCTCAATTAATCAACGATCCAATTAGCTCCCCCTCGCCGCTAAGTGCGACTATTAGAAGGAGTAAGGCGTTCAGGCTGCCGGAAGGAACTCGGCCTCCGACTCTGTTATCCTCCCTCCTCGTCCCTCGAGGGGCGCGAGGCCGGAAGGACGGTGGCGTCAAGGTCGCTGGAAGGAAGCCCATCGCCGTTCGACGGACCCGGATCCACTTTCGAGTTTCGAAAAATCGGAATCAAGCCAGATTCGTAACCGCTTCCGAACGGCGACCGCTTGGCAAAGATTGCTGGATTTATTCTGAAAAGGTGGCAGGAGCCGAAGGTGGAACGCCGAGCGAAGCCGAGCCGCTAGCTACCCTCGCCCTTTTCATTGTTCTATACGCCGTCCCCCTCTGCACCCTCCGCACCCCCTCCGCTCGGGACTACCCTACCGACGCTTATCCGAGCGGATCCGAGCGGATCCTCCTACCGTCGCCGAGGTCGACGAGGTCGACATGAAAAAGAGAAAAGGGAGAGGGATGACGAGCACGAAAAATCCTCTGAGAAACGGCGCCGAAAGTCCGCGAACGCGAGTGCGAGCGCGCGCGCGCGCGCGCGTCCTCTCGTCCGCACGTCTAGAAATAGACTCGATCAATGAACGAGGATGTGCGAGCTCGACGACTTGCACCGCTGAATTATGCCTCGGCGGGGAGATAAGACGAGGACGTGTCCGTTACGTAAAGATCGTCGCGGGCTAATAAACACGTCGATGCCGCGATATCCCTGCGGAGCAGTCGACACCGTCCTCTTTGTTTACCCGTCGCACCTAGAGCGATGGGGCTGACGCCTTCTACAGTCGAACGAATTTTCGACTTACGTAACGAAGACGGATCTTCTAGGACAGATTGCGTCATTGAACGTCGCATACGCGTTATCGGGCGAATGATTACCTAGCGGATGGAACCTTTCAGCAGCTTCATGTTAATCTGTCGTTTCAGGGGTGAGCACCAGATCGCATTCGTTGGTGAAGAGGTTCGATGGGATCTATACAGGACCATACTTCGACTCCAATACCCCGACGAACATTACGGCTCAACTGGGCACTCACGCTTACTTGCCGTGCAAAGTGCGACAGCTCGGTAACAAATCGGTACGTCGAAAGCAACATCATATTTCTACGTTACGGCGAAAAGGAGCTAATTCGTCAAATATGTAAAAAAACCCAGCTGCCATTAATTCCTTTCATCCTTTCCCGCGCTCCGTTCTTATCCCGCCTCAAACATGCCTTTCCTCTCAGGCCGAACCAACGTGTTCGTTACCCTTACCGAAGCACTGCTTTTCGATTTACGATATTTTCGTGCATTCGCATGCCTCTGATCGATTAGAGTAGACAAGAAGCGTCAGACACGGGCAGACATTTAAAGAGAAAAGTAGAAAACGTATTTTTCAGACCGTCTCCGTCAAAGGCATTAGCGATTTTCGCGCGACAGACGCGATACGGTAATAGAATTCGATGGACGGATTTAATTCCGCGCCCCGTCGGCGGGGGCGGAAAATATCGACGTTACATATTCAGATCGACGGAACGGGCGAATCCGTGGTAGTCCGCATGAATTTTTATACTCGCCGCGAAGCGATCTCTCGGGGTCGAAGTAACCCAGATTTTCGAGTTGCAGAAAGGCAGGAAGCGCTCTCTTTTAAGGGGGGTAGGCTTTTGAAAAAGAGGACAATACCAGATGCGGCGATAGTAAAACTTGAGGTACATGGGATACATGCGACGCGTTCGTTAGCGAAACTTTTCCCCGTGACATACATATACAGGGTGGGATGGGCGGACGTACGTGCTCTCGTGGACGATGGCGCACTATGTCGGGCCCAGTGTCTCTCCGCCGTTGACGGTTGAAGTAACTCGATAAATGACACTCGTTTACACCGCTAACAAAGAGCGCCCGGAGTTCGTTCGATGCGCGGGTGTCACCCGTTCGCAGAGAAATTTTGCCAGAGTGATCATTTTCGTCTGACATTCGTCGAAGCGTAGCGGCAGATGGCTGTGACAGCTGATTTCCCTGGGTCGCGGGATAGCGGGTCAAGTATATCATCGGTCGTCCTGTACTACGCGCGGCTATTAAAACATTTAGCGTTCGAGGACACGCGGGTTCGATCTTTGCGCGAGCGGCACTTCGCTTTCCTCTCTTTCGAGATGAGCTTCTGGGGCAGTTCTGAGGAAACTCTTTTTTTTTTCATTTTTTTTTTTCGTCAAGAAAATCTTCGGAAGACTTCTGGCCAAAGCTCTGAGAAAGCTCTGACGCAGCTCTGACGCTTACGTGCGCGTGGCTGTACGAACCCGTCGCTGAGCGTACGTCGGGAAAAGTTGGCCGCGTCGAAAATGCGAGGGAGGACAAAGTATCCGGCGACACGCGACACTCCTATAATCGCGTCCGCGAGAGCGTACTTAAACGGGCTACCCAACCCTTTCCGTGGGCTGCCACGATGCTTATCGGCAAGAGAATTAAATGCACTTCGGGCTTTTTTGCCCGGTGCACCTACCGCCGCTAGATTCTCTTCGACGAATGAGCCTTCCTGAGAAGAAGGGCGTACGCTGAATGAGCGATAAATTAACGGAGGAGGAAGGTGGTTGGGGGGAGGAAGATTGATCGCTCGCTGGCAGGAAGTCGAATCTCTCCTCCAACCTCCTGCTCGGCCTCGTCCTCATCCTCGTCATCGTCCTCGTCATCGTCTTCTCCTCGACATTCGCGCTTTTTCTGTCGTCCTTTCTTTCTTTCTACCTCGCCCACTCCCCCTACCCCCCCCCCTACTACCTCCTTACTCCCTCCCTCGGTCCGAACAAAGGCGACTCGAACGAAGCCTTCCAGAATTATCCAGGGAACGTTTCCACCTTCCCGTCCGCCGTCGAAGATCATGCGAGCGGTTCACGGTTAGGCTAAAAAGATTTTTGGTACGGCATAACGACAGATCGTGTCAGCTAAATAAATGACAGAAGGCTGCGCACACTCCCCTCCTGTCGTCAGTGCATCGGAGCAACTGGGTCAAATGCGTAATAAGGAACCGGGGAGGAGAGGGTTGCCTACGCTTCACTCGCAATTATACACCGTTGCGAAATTCATGGTATCGCATTAGTGCGACACGGCAACTTCGCGTTCATCATCGCGTCGCACGCGCTGACACTTAATTACGCGTAGATCTTTTAAATTCCCTTCTTTTTTCGAGTCCAATGAATGTCGGCCAAATTAGGTCTCGAACGTTAGGCTTGAAAGGATGTACGCGTCTAACGCGAGACGCTTTTTCTTACACGTTATTATGTACGGTTCATCTAACGAGCCGCCTACTCCGAAGGTCTCGTGGATCAGGAGAAGAGACTCCCATATACTCTCCGTGGATAGGACGATGTTCATCCCGGACGAAAGGTTCCAGGCGATATTCGCCGATGCCGTGGACACCTGGACGCTGCAGGTGAAGTACGTTCAGGCACGGGACGAAGGCGAGTACGAGTGCCAAATCTCGACGGACCCGAAGAAGAGTCACATCATCAAGCTCAACATCGTCGGTGAGACAGCCAACCTTTCAATTCGACTATTAGGCTAATCTGCCGCCAGTCTCATTCGCGCCGATCGACCGTTTACCGGGATCATTTCGTCGAGTTCAATGGCCTTCGTCGAGTCATTAGGCGATCAAGCTCAAATTGTCCCTTCGCTTCATGGACTGTCGTGGAATAGTAACGGGTCGGCGTTAACAAGCGAACGAGGAAGCGCGAACGTCTACCCGCCAATTGTCCGGAGCGAGTCACGTAAAGTGTTAAATTTGAAACGATCATATCACTTGGGAAGCCACGCCCGCCAGTCGAGCACATTTTAAGCAACCGTTGTCGCGTTGTTCCGATTAAAAGTAAACGACTGCGCGCGGCCTGTCCACGTTACCCTGACAATTAATTTGCCAGTCGCATAGTCATAGCCACGTTACGAGCCATAATCTGACATCGTTAGGGGCTCTGAGGAGCGTGACGTCGCGAGTAGGATACACCCCCTCCCACCCCCACTTTCGAATCCGGCAGTTCGCGTGACTTACCCGTCCGCAATCTCGAATAGCCCGCACTTCGCTGTCATTCTCGGCGAAAGTGTGTCATTACCTTTGCCGTTCCGAGAGCGAGAATTATCCCCGCGGTGATCGGAGAAGAGAAGAGAGAGAGAGAGATAGAGAGTGGAAATGTGAAAACTTTCAGTGCCAAAGATCGAGATCATGGGCGATCGGGACATGTACGTAAAGACCGGAAGTCCGGTGGCGATACGCTGCATGATCAAGCAGTCGCTGGAAGGGCCGTTCTACGTCTTCTGGTATCACGACGGCGGCCGAGTGCTGAATTATCAGCTGGGCAAAATCGACATACAGACGAACAGGATCGATCACGACACGGTGAGCAGCTTGGTGATTCACCACGCGAGGCGGGAGGACTCGGGCAATTACACTTGTTCGCCGAGTAATCTGGACAGCGCGAGCGTGCAGCTTCACGTCCTGAACGGTGAGTAACGTCCGGTCTCCACAACTACTCCTAGTAGGAGTAGTAGGAGTAGTAGTAGCTATAGTAGTAGTGGGAGGAGGAGGAGGAAGAGGCCTTCCTTCCTTCCTTCCTTCCTTCCCGTTCGTTAATTAACTCTCGCTCCTCCAGCGACGAGAGGGAGAAGGATAATTGGGAAAGAAATAAGTGGAGGGTAGAACTGCAGGATATACTTGGACCCTTTTCAGGAGAACATCCTGCCGCGATTCAGAGAGGAGTGAGCTCGGCGCCAGGTGGCTGCCCGACCCTCTGGTGGCTGGCGGGCGTCCTGACGCTCTACTCGAGTCACGGCAGCCGCCTCTTCATCTTCGTTCTTTTAATCCTCATGGTCCTTCACTCGACGAACCCATCTTACTTCCCGCCGGAGCGATAATCAGGATCGATCGGGGCTGGATACTTGCGGCGCGGGGCTAGATCGAATGGATATATCGATTGTCCCCGCTCACGAGACCCAACGTACCTCGACCCCAAGGGCACCTCGCCGATATCTTCTCCGACACCGAGGACGATTCAGAATTCGGGAACGCCTGCACCGACGAGAGGCGGAAGTACGGCCAGGGCGGAGCTTCGACGATGAGGTCGTTGCCAAGTGACGAGCGAACCGAGTGCGAGGAGCTCGTTCATTCATTTCGGATGCTACAACGTTCTTTAAACGAGGAGTAAAAATTGTTATTGCCGCCCGTCGGCAAATGCAAATTGGTTAAATGGTTGTCGAGAAATCTTGAGCGACGTGTGCGGGATGACTTTTTATATTATCTCGCGGTAATCTTTGCCGGAGCGTTATTAACTCCGGGATCGTTACGTTCGCTGAAGCTTTCTCACGCGAGAGGGATTCGAGTCAGAAGCGCATCTCGGGTATCAAGACAATGTGATCCGGCCGTTAGTATTAGGAATTAGTTAATTATGTGATTTCTCGTTGAATCGAGCGCGGCTATGCCGGTTAGACCCTTGTCGGAGGTGAAAATTTGGAAAATTTTGCGTCGTCCTTGTTTCGGAATTTCGTCGAATGAGCGCGACGAAGATAGAGCAATATCCGTTATTCGATGTAATAATTCAACGTTTTCACCTATTTCTACGGAGCTTGGGCGATATTAACGATCTTCGCGTCCGCACGTGACGGAGGGCGTGAAGAACTTGATAATGACTATCGATTGCGTAGAAACCGAATAATCGGCATTGAATTATTCGCGAATAATCTTGAGGTCCTCTCGAGGTCGTGGGCGGGTTTTGTAGTTTCCGTTACATCGACATAAATTCAGCAACGCCACAATGAGATACGACTACGACGATCGAACGACGAGAATGAGAAGAGAGAGAGAGAGAGGGAGAGAGAAAGAGGAAAGAGACAGAGCATGAGAGGAAGGAAAAGTGGGAGAGAGAAAGAGAGAGACGGTGAGGCTGAGAAAATACAAAGAAAAAAGAGGAGAGGAGTAACTGCGGTAAGAAATGTGAGGTCAGAATGCTGAATAATAACTTCGTCCGCGCCGCTCGGAAAGAATTGAAACTTGTTCGATGGTGTTATCGGAAGCGATGTGATTAATTATTATATTCGAATAGCAATCGATTAGCAAACGTGTCTATACTCGACGTCCACCGTCATACGTTCAGGATCGTCTTGAGAGATTGACGCGCCTCGATGATTGCCGACTCGTCGACGATCTGTCGAAACGCTTTCTCACTTATGTACTTATCATTTTTTCAATTCATCGATGTACTTTGACGGCAGAACGGTACTAGAGACTTGAGACAGAGGCGGCAGAAATATTAAGAGGACAGTTCATGGAAGCTCTCGCTTCCGTGGAAATTGTCACTAAAAGCAAGCAGTCGTTGCAAAGGTACGAGCCGGAAAAAAAAACAAATGTGTAAATTGCGGACGTTTAGATATTCAGAAGGAAAAATACGACGCAGTGCTCGAATAGTCGAAGAAGGAACGTTTCATATCAAACGTCGACGTCGACCATCCATATCACAAGTTTCCGATGGATTCGAGAATTCTCGGAGACGTTCGCACACTGCCGTAACGAGCCTCTCGGGACAGTGACAAAATTGGGGGTTGAAAACGGGAGTAAGGATTGGGATCTGTTCTCATTGCCGTTAAAAAACAAAAAAAAAAAAGAAGCTAGAAAGGAGGAAGAAGGAAAATGGAAGAAAACGAAGTCTCTCTCGGGATGATCCGCGCGAGGAAGAACGTTCGGTACTTAAAACGCATTGAGTATACACACGATGAATCGGGGGCGTATTATATATCCGTACATGCGTGTCGACACTCAACAACGGCGTGGCCCATAAGGGAGAATCAGTCTATTCGCTCTCACAGGTCGTAGTTCCCGCAAAAATTACTTTATATCCTTTCGGCACATCAAACGTCCTCGTTCTCCGACTTCATGCGAAACATTAAGGGCTGAAGACGTATTTTAAATCGAAAGTCTGCAGCAAGAAGTGCGAGCACACGATTCTCTCGCGTCCTTCTTGCCCACGCCGTTTCTATCATTCTGCATGCTCGGCTGTATAATTTCAGGGACGGACGTATAGCTTATTGAACGGGGTGAACGGTAACCCCGTACGCGAATTTGCTTTCTTCTCGCAAGCTAGAGAGTACTGTTTTTTATAATATTATATATAAAAAAAAAATATATATATATATAAATATATATATACAAACGAACAGATAAATATATATATGTATATGTGTACGCGCGCAAATACGTTGCACAAGGGTGTTGAAATATTGAACAAGTTTCAGCTCACGTACGATACGAGCGGCGCACAAACAGCGGGTAGGGAGAGATGAAAGAAGGAGGGAACGAGGGGATGATAGGAGGGGGTGGTATGTCATCCACGGGGAGAGTGGAGAAAAAGCGTGACCGTGAGTTCGATGAATCGCGCGAACGAGCCGATAAAGGAACTGGGAAGATAAGTGCATCGTGATGAGGGCGTTCGCGTGACATTGAAATCTGAGGCGCTGGGAATACGGATGCTGGGAATGAGCTGAGTGGAGGATGCTGAGATAGGGTGAAATGCGTGAGAGGCGGGAAACGCGAGGGCGGTTGGATGCATGGATGGACGGATGGATGGATGGCAAGTAAAAGTCGAGAGATCGAAGATGCGGAGCGATACGTTAGAATATCTACGATTCATGTGATTGTAAATACATAGTATATAAATAACGTAACGTTAATTAACGATATGCCGTACGTGTTACAAGTAAAGGAAGAAAAAAAAATAACTAACGTTACTGTGTAATTTTTCGGATCGTAAAAACGCATTGGAATGATGGTCTGGCCGCCCGTGCTAACCGGCACGTGACTGTGCGTCGGAGAGGGGGGATGCCAATGAATTTTGCGTGCGGAGGAGACTGAGAAGCGGACTCTGTGCCGGCGATGCTTTCGAAATCGACCCACTGAGTCGCCCTATCTTTTATCGATGCGTACACCTTTTTTACGTGAGAACGCATTGTTGCGGTTCTGTCCGACGATTCCTCAAACGATTCCTCAACGATTAACTTCCGGATATCATTGGAGCCCGAGGAAAGATTTCTTTGGCAGACGACGATAGGCGAGTCGTCGGGTTCAATTTCGAAGTCTCGTCGCGGACGAGAGGTAGGGAGAAGGGGGCGAGAAAGGTTGTAGTACAAAAGGGGAGGGACGAAATGGGAGGATGCGTCGACAATACATGGGCGATCGGATTTTGTACGTGCGCAGGTGCGTCGATACGGCGGGGAAAAAAAGACGCGTCAGGGTTAGATTTGCAGCCCTCGGCGTATCCGTGGATAGCACGGGCCGGCCACACGCGACTAGATGTAACAGTAATTAACGCCTAGCGTAAGACTTAACGGATATAAATGAAGATATATTGTCTGACATTATAATTGAGGGCAGCGCGCGCGCGTGTCGAAGTCGCCGCGTTCAGCGTCGATTTCTCGTCTGCCTGATGCCGCGTGCATGTGCTAATGTGTGTCCGCTGGGTGCGAGAAAGAGGAGCGTGTCACTTTTGTTTCGTCTGTGGGTGTGTGTGTGTGCGTGGGTCTGTGACACAGTCTTCGCCTGCTGCAGTGCGCGTACACGCGTGCCGATTACGCGCGACACCGAGAACCGAGGGTGAGAAAAGGGTGAACTTGTGAGATAGATAGAGAGACGGAGTGAGAGAGAGAGAGAGAGAGAGAGAGAGAGAGTGAGAGCAGAGGGCGAGGAGAGTTGAAAGAGAGTGGCGATTCGTTGGACTGACGTGTCAAGGCGTTGGTCGAATGACGCACTTAAGATAAAGAAGGGGCGAATGTGAACATCTTCTTGTACCGTTTCCTCCTTTCCTTCTTCCGACGCCTCGCGAGGCCGCTCTCGCCGATGGGACGACAAGGAAGAGGGACGAAAGGAGCGGGAGAGAGAGCCGGGCTAAATGAGAGAAGGGCTTGAAAAGGGGCACCTCGAGGCCACAATTATATTCGACCCCTTTCCCCGATCCCTCTCTCGGTCGGTCTCTGACTTTCCTCGTCGTCCGGCCACCCCCTCGCCAGGTGGAAGAAGGAAATTCAGTGCTAGTTCACGTCGCTCCTTTGCCCATAACGAAGAAGACGAACTTGCGGAAATGAAGGGCCAGGTAGAGTGAGAGAGTGAAAACGATGAGGGAAACGAGAGTGGAGGGAAGTAAGGATGGAGAGATCGATGAAAAAGATGGTGAAAACGTCGTCTTAGGATACACTATTGTCGTAGGCAGCATTGAATTTTTGTACCAACGTCTAATTGTAGCGGTTAAGTGTCGCGGTGATTTCTTTCCTATTTCGTTCGAGGAAGGAGGAATGTCAGCCATCGCGCGTCAGGCTTTCGTTCGTTTATCGATTTTCCCGCGTCAGGGACGACGGATTGGAGGAGCGCGCGCCTGGCGAATGAGCGTCAATCAAGAACCGTGACCAATGTTGCATCCGATTCGACCCTGACAAGAGACCTTACGTAAGTGCGCGCCTGTCCCGAGAGTCGCGGCACGAAACCTCGAATCTCGAATTTCCAAGGGAGATGCGCTTTTCGAGTGATGCTTGACCGTCCTGACAATTCGTCGATACGTCGATACGGATAGATATTTCAATTAGACACTTTCGATGGTACACGTCGAATCGTATGCAGCGCGCGGGCCCGAACCGTAACGGGGTCGAGATCGGTGACCCAACGACCTTCCCTCAATCAAGATTTCTGCCCGCGTCCGTGTGTTTCGAACGCCGCTCGATCCTGGCTTATTAAGCGAAGCTGCGAACGTCGTCGAGCAATCGATTCGAAGCCACTCTCCGAGATGCCTCCATTCCGCGCTGAACTTTGTTTAACAAGGGCGAAAGATCGTAAAAAGTTTGCGATGAAAGGCATCGAGGAGGGAGAAGCCGATTGGTACTGCGGATATTCTTATGGCATTTGGGTCACCGAAAAAGCAAAGATTCCAGCGCGTATGGCCCGAGTTTTATGAGGTAGGGCTATAAGATCGAAAGTAATGCGCTTTATAGCTGGAAGGGAAGGAGGGTTGCGTGCGCTTCGGAGCGAACGAGTCTACGTTCTTACGACCTTTGACCCTCTACCGCTTATCTGAAATAGAAGCAAAATCATTCGGCGGCATGTAAGCGCGGTACTGTCACAGTCGATACAGTGCCGTACTTGACATGTCAGCCGTGAAACTCGATTACGTTTGTTAGAGATTCGAAGCTGCAACAATTGGCTGTGGAGGGTGAGCGAAAAGTGAATAGGAACAGAGTCTGTCGTCGATCGAAAGCCTCGGGACGGCGAGAATTTCATCCATTCCCCACTTCCCCGTCGTCGTATTCACGAATAATTCTTCGTTCACTTTCGTAGTGTTCGACGAATCGACTCTAAATGAAGCTCCTCGGCACTAAGTGCGGGAGGGGGAGGGCATCGAGGGTGAGTAGAAAGAATTATAAGCGTCACGGTCACCGTACCGTATTATAAAGCGTGAAGAAGGTGAATGGAAAGTGAAGGTGCCGTGTAAGGTGAGGAGCTTCGACCGAGGAAAATAGCGAGGTTCCGTGGAATTCTCGTAGAAGTGACCGTCGCGTTTCCACCGAAGACGCGACGGACAGACATAGCGTTGCGGTGTCTTTTTAAGCCGTTAACGCAGCCCCTAACTTTCGCCTGCTGATTCGAACGTTCGACGACGGAAATGATGATTGACTGGGTACATTGTATGCTCTGACTGGCCGGTGTCACGAGGCACGCAGAATACACGCAGAGCGAGAGTGTGTAAGTGCGAGGAAGAACGGGAAAATGAGAGTGAGAATGTGTGAGGGTGTGAGCGAGAATGAGCGAGAGAGAGAGAGAGAGAGAGAGAAAGAGAGAATGAAAGAACGCCTTGTCGAGCGCACGAATAAGCGGACATCGATTTAAAATAAAGTAAGTTTAAAAGAAGAGAGAAGAAAGAAGAGCGATGAAATGAAGAAAACTGATGAAATCCCTCGAAATAAGCCTCGTCTCGCGGATTCTCTCCTATACACCTTAAGCGCTTTAGGGTTTAACGAAGAAGATAGACTTTAACGAATCTACGAGATGATGCCGAGGTAGCGAAGAGTGGAAGGAGTGCGAATGTGAGGCAATGAGCGAGTTCGGAAGATCGTTGAAGAGTGTCTGAGTGAGCGAGATAATAAATCAATGTTATACCGATCATTACCAATTTGCAAATATCGAGTGACACATGTTCGTTATTCGCCATTTCTATGCATAAGTTGAGCCTCAGTTTCGGAAAGTTGGACGGCATTGCTCCTCGGGCACCGGTTGCGCACTGGGCCCTGCTTGGATTCAGTTTGAGAAAAAAATTTTTTAACAGTCACACACATACACACATACACAAGAATCATCGCGGCGTACAATATCGAACGAGTGGTGTTCCAATTTTACTGGACCGAGTTGGGAGAGCGACCCTGAGCGCCCTTGGAGCACCGTCCACGTCAAACTATACTTCACATACAAGGTCACATCCAGCGTTTCTGTTTTTAAAACTATCGTGGCGAAACGGGACGAAGAACTGTCCCGTTCTATGTGTGTAAGACCCATAAAGCTTAATGAAGAACATTATACTATGAACTTACGGGATACTAAATAAAAGTAAGACAAACCGTTAGTGGTACTGGGAGTTTTATTTCAGCATTATTATTATGACATCGATTACCGTTCTTAAAACCTTCACTGATCTACTATCTGAACGCTCATTGATCGCCGATAGCCTAAAGTTAACTTACACCCTAACATATAAAAACTGAATCCTCTGTAAAAAGAAGTTTGATCACATGCATTTTTGTGCAACCTTAACTTATACTATGTAGATATCGTTATAGGTTCACCATTTGGAATGACATTTGGTACGCGTTTATTCGGATTTTTTGTTCTTATCACGTATTTTCATACAGTTTACTATGATCTTTTGGAAAGATCGGAGATAGAATGCGCCCACGATTCTCAAGATGCCCATCAGCGCTGATTGTATCAGTAATTCTGAGAAGGAGGTGAGTGGCGACATACCGGCACATAGAGTAGTAAGAATAAAACCTTCCATACCAATAGTGGAGAAAAACTTGCCTGCCTGTAATATTTATTTTTTCCTCACCCACACGATTCTCGATCTCTATAGTGCTACAATACAAATTCAATTATTTGACTTACCAGTGCGTCTTTCATCAACTTATCAGCAACAAGCTCTGGTGTAACTAAACCAGATCCTTCGGATATCAGCTTTGTCTCTAAAGGTTTTGATAACTCTTCTGTAGCAAAACCTGGAGTATCCGTATCAGGTGGCAAACACAGAGTTACGCTAATACCATGAGGAGTAAGTTCCATGGCCAAACTTTCTGCCAAACCACGAAGGGCAAACTTTGAACTACAGTAACCAGAATATCCAAATATACCTATAGAATAATAAATGATATCTCAGTAGAAAATAGACATAATTTAAACATGCTTTCCAACTCAAAATCCCATACTCACCTAAGAGTGCAGCTTGAGATGATGTTAATACTATAATACCTTCCCGAGCAGCTTTCATTCTTTGCACAACAGCTTTAATGCAATAGAATGTGCCAAGAAAGTTTACATTAATCATTTGATGCAAATCTTCAATAGAGGTATCCTCTATTTTGCCACAAAGTGCAAGGCCAGCACAATTCACGAGCATATAAATTGGGCCCATTGTTTTCTCTAGATCAAACAGGGCTGTTTTAACTTGAGCATAATTTTGGCTGATGTCCAATGGAAGATATTCAATCTTTTGGACATCCTTGTTTTTGCAAACCCTCAATAATTCATTTTTGGTGGCTTCCAGCTTTTGAACATCTCGGGCAATAAGAGTTACATGTGCACCTAGCTTAGCTGCCAAAATTGCAACATCTCTCCCAATTCCACTGGAACCACCAGTCACCTAAAGCACGTCATTTCAAAGAGCTTATTATTTGCATACAATCACCCAATTGTTTTCACTTTTTGACATATTACGAAAAGCCGGACAATGTTGACAATTGTATAAATAGGTTAGTTTCCGCAACTCACCACAACATGCTTGTTTTCTATACTTTTCGCACGACATGGCCAAAAGAATTGTTTAGCTTTTAAGGCCACACCCAATAACAAAATTCCGACGATGACTATAACAATGATCATTGTTATTTCTACGTTGTGTTGATAAGTTTTGACAAATTGTAGGACAGCAGACGAACTGACTCTTCTTTTGCGTCAATTTCATATACACCTATCTTAACATAGAGGTCGAATATTCCCAATACACTCTGCTTCATTTAAAATCTTAATATGCTTTAGAAACTATTTGTACTCAATGTTAACGATATGTTGTTTGTGCTGTTACAGCTACTTTATTACAAGCAGTACTCAGTCACATAAGTAGAAATAGAAAAGATAAAGGCGCTACTGATACGAGCTTCTGTTGGAAATTCAGTCTCGTTCCTAGTGAGCGACATTTACCCGCGATTTTGAGAGCTCTCACAAGTTACCCGCCGAATTTTGACACTGTACGGTGGCGCCACCTAGCAACTGGAAACTAGTAGTGGATCGCCCCCGTACGGTTAAGAACAAGGTATGTTGTTATAAATAAAATTAAAATATAAATATATTTATAGCACGTAATATTTCGTAATGTTTTAATCAATCTTAAGGCAGCCAAAACTGTCGTTAGTGAACAAGGTCAGAGTGCCATGAGAGAATTTGTGGAGGTACACCCTGGACTGTACTACTATAACCTACTTCTCGACAACTCTCGGTGAGTCATTCAATAGCACAATTTTACGTATTAGTTTATACTGTTGCTACTCACTGTTCTACGTCGAAAAACATATGAAAACAATTATTTACTTCTTGCGCAAATCTTTGAAACCATTGCGGCATCTGCCTCAATACGCTCATGCGCACTAATGTATGGATCCTTCCATGAAAGAACGCAAACGACCTTCCCATTTTAGTTATCATAATATAATACAAACCCAGTTAATAGAACGTAGATAAATCAATAGATTAAAAGCATTATCATTAGCCTGGCTAAAATATCTACTAGTGTAGTTAGTTTCTCTAAACCGCACTGTCGACCACGTTAGGATTAGCTAAAGGGTCATGTAAGGAGCAACAATGACAGAAATCATAGGTTATCCTAAGCCAGGGCAGTCGAAGGGACAGCTTTGAGTGTTTGTTTTGAGTTGCGCCGCTTTGAGCGCGAGGAAAGTTTAAAGGTTATCAATTAGTCAGTCGGAGTACATTAATAGTTGGGAGGTCGGATAGCAGGGACGAGAAGGAGTTCGGTGGGGAGTTGAGGGGAGAGGGTGGTTCGTACGTGCATTCACCCCCTTTCCGTGGCGCAAACGCGTCCCACCTCGCCCCTGTCGTTATCCTTCGCGCAAAAGGTCACGTACCACCACCCTGTCGATCGTTCACCTCGTCCTGGGACTCGTTGCTCCTGGTAGCCAGGTTAAAGCGGAAGACACGAAGGATATGAGCGCGCCCGGATAATTTGATCAGGCTAAAGTCGTTCCCTTTCTCTCTCCACTTAACGGATACGAGCCTTCCGAAATCATCCCCCATTTTCGGATTAACGTTTCGAGTGCACAACCGGTCTCTGCCGTTGGAGAACATTGTACACCGAAGCGTCGGGAAGCGCGCCAATAAATATGCCGATGCTCCGTTGAATTTTTTCCCAATTTTAGGGCGCGGAGGATTTCGAGGATTCTGTCGCATTAGCTTGCCAGTGAACTGTATATAACGGCAGTCAGTGGAAATTGAGAACTGGGAAAGATGAGTGGCCGAATGCGCATGACCCCCAATTAGGTCGAGTAATCGGGGTACCGGAGAGCTTTTACGTCGCGTTACGTTGCCTTTGCGTATTCAGCCGGAACAAACATTGTGCATTAACGTGGGGTGCGCCGGTGCTTTTTTGCCGAAGCGTATTTCAGCGTTAAGAGTCCAGAAGCCAATACCGCGAGACAAATGTATTCGTAGAGGGATGCGCGTTCCCATTGTAGCAGAAGAAATAGCGCGGGAAGTGAGAGTCGCGAGGGTGCATATCGATTCTGCATAATTTGGTAAACCTAGCTTCTTTGGCAAAGCAAAATTGCAGCTAGAGCAACCTCCCTAATCTTAGTTTATTCGGCTCGTCTATCGTTTAGAATTTGTCACCGCTAAGACATAGAGATCCTGCACTGGACCAGATCTAAAATGGGGAGTCCAGTAAATGCCGTACAGAATATGATCAACATTATTTTTGGGACGGCGATTCGATCTACCTGATTGATCGAATAAAGGATTGGCCACTCTTACTTTAGACACTAGACGAAATTTAATAGCGAGTTAGCCATCGCTGAACTCAGTGGACGCTCTAAAAATATAATGCCGCTTAATAGGGATGGAAATCGCATTCTGAAAGAGCAGCCTCCGTCATAAGTGTCCAGGTTTATTCCGCCTGTATGAAGTACATTGAGCTCTATCGAAAATTCGAGTATCGTAAAAGACGTGCAGCATCCCTCGCATCGAAACTTTCAGAAGACAGGTTCTTGCCAACCGGCATGGCAAAGTACGATATACCGATCGGTCGTAATATGCTCCTCGGTCGATTCTTTTTTGCGCAAAGGTAACGCACCGCTCCCATCTGCATCTATGCGAAATCATGTATGGAGATAGGTGCGCAGAAGGGTTAAATCGTTCGAAAAATTCGAAAGGGATTTCGCCGGGGCTCTCGTGATTTCGGACAGCGCCACGTAGAGTGTAAGGGATGGAGATAAAGAGGGAGGGAGTGGGAGAGAGAGAGGGCGAGAGAGAGAGAAAGAAAGGCAAAGGGAGCGAGCGTACATTGCACCCACTCCTGTAGGGAGTGTCCCGTGCAACCCTCCTCCCCCCGCGCGCGCCTCGCCGGGTGTTGCGGCTCGGCTTGCGGCCCCGGCTTGCACCCCCGGCTCAGCACCCCCCCTCGCGCCCCCCGGTTGCGCTCCCGGTTGCGCCTCCGCCCCTTTCGCCAGCACCCCGCCGGTGATACCATAGCTACGACCCTGGGTTCCGTGTCTCCCGGGCTGCACCGGGGGGTGAACGCCCTCGCCTGACCCAGACTCAGAATCGATCTCCATTCGTTGCACGCTTGGCAACCCTCTCCCCGTACCGGCACTCCCACCCTCCGCCACCCCCCCGAGAGAGAGAGAGCGTGGCTCATCACGCTCCTGTATTTTCTATGAAACCACCCCCGTAACCTTAGAAAAAATAGTTGGTCTTGAGCAGCCTTTATGGCTCAGCCTTGCGCGGCTGCGTGCCGATGCGCACATAGCTACTGCCGGCTCTAACATGTGCCACTGTGTATAAGGGTGCGGGAGCCGTCTATGTGCCGGTATGTGCCGGCATGCGCCGACATGCACCGGTATGCACCGGCATGCACCGGCATGCATCGCTCAAGAACGCACCTCCACCCGATGTACTTCCGTTTCTTTCTTGCCCTTCCTCCTCCTCCTCCACCTCTCGTCACTTTTACCGTAGAAAGTAGCCCGACAACAAGGAAACTTCCCTTGGGTCCGACGGACGTCTCCAAGAAGACGATTAAATTTAAGGAGACGAGGTTTTGATTATTTTTAATTAGTAACTGTCACAGCTTGCCGTTTAGTTGCCGCCATTAACCTGCCGCTACTAACGTGCCGCTAATTACGGTTACGCCTCAAATTATTCCCCCGTTAAGGCCAAGCCGCGTACAACCGAACTCGGTGGCAAAGCGCAAACCTCGTGCGAAACGAAATCAAATGGTACGGTAAGCAACGGAGTCTTTGCCGCTATTTAAAATGCTGGACCGATTTAACGCTATCGCGTTGTCACGACTCGTCATTATAGCTGAATATTTCACCGGTTTGTCACTCTGGCGCCCCTATTTCGGGAGTGAGAGGTACGCTAATACTCGACAGCGGGCTATTTGCGTCGCTGCCTTTCTCTAGCGAGTTCTATAAACTTCGAGAAACGCGCTGACCCGTCGCTATCGAGCCGGCTACTTACTCTGTCTGTCGGCGTTAGATGCAATTTAGCTTTTGTTTTTCGCCTATAGTTATTTGCTCATCGATCGACGACAGGTCGGTCGAAGTGGGCGAATCGCGAACAGGGCGGAGGGTGGTAAGAGTGGATGCGCGCGGTATTAACGTAGAACCGCCATGACGGTACGTCTCGTGCCTCGACGTTGCGGTCGTTAATTTAGCGCAAACTGTACAGCTCGATGAGCATTAAGGAAACGTTAAGTGACGGCGCGTAAGTGGCTGGATAGGAAACAAAAGGCCCGATCAGTTTTACAGTAACCGAGCCATCCCGGCGGGGTGAATCGTTTTACTCATTTTACCCCCCCGACACCGGGAGAGGAGTCGGGTATTGAACGCTCCGAGTATCGAGTTCTCGGAACTCCTCCGGCTCCTCCGCATATCAAGCGGCATATTTTCCTTTTTTTTTTACCCACTTTCCTTCCACTTTCATAAAGCGTGGGGTGGACGTTTCGCGAGTGGCGAAGCTAGCATCGAGGGATGCTGCATGCGACTTAAAGTATGACTCTTTTCGAAGACACGCCTCGGTACGCCTGGCAAAGAATCTGCCCGATTCGGTGCTTGGACCGAGTGGCTCGATCGACCGGTCGATCGACCGCTCGAACGACTGCTCGAACGACTGGCCAACTAGAATGGCTTGTCCGTAGGTAGGTTGTCCGTAGGTAGGTTGAACTCTAGCTGTGTAGAGACACGGCCGTCCCTATCGCGCTACGCGCTATTCAGCGGAGCATCCGCAGCCTGAAAGAAGTAGATGCATCGAGCCGACGCATGCATTATCGGGTCGTGGCTTCGATTTCCTCTCAACTCGACTGACATTCTCATCTATCCTCGGCGAGGAGTCAGCTGAGCGCGAGCGCAACGTGCGGGGCCGCGTAAAACTGCGCCTCAGCTACCCTGCCTACCCTGCCTACCCTTCCTACCCGCTTCTCTTACTCTCCTTCCGTCCTACCTCATTTTCTCCCGCATCTCTGCCTACCCTTCTACCTTCCAGCCCCTCCCGCACGCCACCCTACCTAGCGAGCTGCCTACATATCCCTCCGGAGGCGTTATGCCAAGTCCAACGGACTTTTTAACGATCTGTCCTCGAGAGTGTTCAACGTTCCTTCAACGTCGAAGGGTCTGGGCGCGAGGGGATCAGATACATTATCGCACCCCGGAACATTATGCCAGCGCCGCCTGCGAGACATTCAATGCTTCCACGCTCCTCTCCTCGGAATATTGCGATTGGTGCCGGTGGTAAGAAATAGAAACGCGCTCGATGCCTGTTCCTCGTATTTCAATCTTTCGCCAGATTTATTCCGCGATTCCTGTTCACCCGGGCGTCAGCGTAATCGAGGAGAAAGTGGGAATCAATATTCATTACAATTTACCTTCGGGGGCGGAGAGTGACGCGTTAGGCAAAGTTAACCTTCGCGAACTTGGGAAGCCATAGTGGCCCTGGCTGTTTATAATCGGCTGTCCAGCGCGGCTCTTTTCCACTGACAGATTCGACGTTGATACTGCGCGCCGAACAATCGCGGGGGAGTTGAGAGTCCGCTCGAGCTCGCAGACCCCGGGGGAGGTATGCCCGGAGGGTAGGGGGTGGGTTCTACGAACTCGGTCTGACGGGCGCGCATTTCCAGGCACCGCGACTTCGCTTTAATGAAACTTCAAACTTTTCGACGAAACTCCGCACTCCGCGCCGAGCGCGCAAACTTTGAATTTTACTGTCTGCAAATTTGAAGACACTTATTAGACACTCGGGTTAAATACAATTTCGAGAGGGATGGAGAGGCGAGGGGGCCAGCCGAGATGCTTCGCCGCGAATGCCGTCGGAGTTCGTTTACCCATGTGGCTGTCCGCAATATTTTTCAGATTCTCCGGTTAAACTTGGGCAAATCCGCGACCGTGATTATTTGCTCTTGTACTCCGGATAGGTGCCGAAGGTAGTGCCGAGCACTGTCGAGAAGTTCCTCCAACTTCGGGCAACGAGTGCGCATTACCGATAGTTCTCCGGTCGGGTCTAACCAAGTTTCGGGGTTAGTCAGCTAAACTCTCTATGCACCGGCAAGCGAAACTAGTATTTTTATGCTGCTCGGGCTGGGAATTCGCTAACCTATACGAGTCACGTACCTCACCATAATTACCACTGACAGCGGCTCTTTTGTCCTCAGGGATTAGAGTGTCATTTTATCTGCTCCATGCCCTTCCGTCTCTTTCGCTCCGCAAACTTTGACGCGTAACTTTCAAGTTCGCAGCGTGAAAGTCAAATTTCGCGATCCGCACAAATGCTTAAACATCGGCGCAACGTTGCGAAATCACGATTCTTGCGTCATACGGTTTAATCGAGTTAATGCCAATGCGACGAGGGTCAGCAAGCGTTCATTTGCGGTATAAATTTAAGCCGGTCAATTTAAGTGAACAGAAGTCGATGTCGGCATTCGATTACGATTCCCACTATTAACTCGCATGCGATCATTGCCCAGACACCGTCGACAACCGCTACGTAGAATCAATAATTAAGATAGCGTTCGTTCGGTCGCACAATTTGACGTCTCGCAGGTGAACGAAAGCTGTTTCGAGTTACGTTGCGCCGGTATCGATCCGACGAGTAACATGGCGACCGTCGAATATTTGCTTTCATAATCGTCATCGCGTCGATTCTCGCCGATGAGTCTGGTCACGAGAACAATGTCGAGATACGGCGCGACCGCGGCCAAAAATATTGAGCTCCCTTCGCAAACGCGTCAATATACTTGCCGGCGGTCGTACACTCTACTCTCACCGTTCGGCCTATCCCAGGGACAACCTTGGGGACAAGCGAACCGACGCAGCGAAACGTAATATCTCACCGAGACATTTAGCGAATCCGGCGAAACTTTCCTCCCGACGTAATTCGCCTAACAAGCCGGAGCGGCGCGGAGGTCTCACTTCGTTAAATCACGCTCGATTATTACGTTGAGACGGTAACTTGCGTGCTTCCGCCCGTCCTCAACCCACCCCCGCCAAGACTGCGGCAACTTTCCGCAAACAGGCTGATTAACGCCCGGTGCGCCTACTTGACCGAAATTTGCGCCTACCATTTTTCGATTATGCGAGCCGCAATAATGTAACATTACTCGGAATACCGTCGCGACCGAAGTATCCTTTACCTCGTCTCATGGAAATTCATAGACACGGCCGACACGAGAGGTCCGCACTCCGTTCCCTCGAGCAAAGAAGTTTTCCGGGCGCAACCTGCAAAATCTGTCCGGACTTGTCGGCATTCCGGGCTTCGTAGCTGCGAATTCGATCGCGCGGCCGAAATCATGCCCGGCGAAGGGAAAAGGGCGTAGGCAATGTTTTGGCGGCGGAATACCGGGTGGATAGGGGGTAGTGTCCCAGGCAGGGGAGGAGGGAGAGAGTCGCTCGACAGGGAGCGAGGGAGGGAAGGAGGGTTGCGCGGGAGTGATGCATTGGGTATGGTACGGGAAGAAATTAAAGCGCGGAGACGTGTGCAGAGCTGTTCTGCCCTGGGATGGAAGAGGATGCCGGGTGAACAGAGGGGTGAACGGCTGGGGTGAACGGCGGGGAGAGACCGGCGGGCGAGTAGTTTCGCTTTGGTGACGAGGGGGCGAAGGGGCGAGCGGGGGCTTTTGTTGGCAAGGGAGGACGTGGGGGAGGACGAAGGGAGGAAATGGCTGGGTGGCGTGCGCCGGGATGTCAGAGAGGAGTGGAGATACGGCGTGACGGAGGCGCATGCGCGCCACCCTCGGCCCTGACTGCACCGCAGGGTGGTTCAATGTTACGGGAGGGCACTGACCCGAGCCGAGAATCCACCCCTCGGTGCACCGAGGTGGCTACACCCCTGGTATACGTAGGGAGTCCCGCGCCGATCCCTGCAACCAGCCCCCCCGTTCTTCTTCACCCAGCACCCTCCCTCCCTCTCTCTCTCTCTCTCTCTCTCTCTCCCCCTTTCAGCCCTCTTGCCCCTTCTCATCCTCCGTTCGTCTCTGCCTCGACCACCCCTCGACGTTTTGCACCTCCTGCCACTCTATTTCGCCAGCCAGCCAGCCAGCCAGCCAGCCAGCCAGCCAGCCAGCCAGCGAGTCAGCTTGCCAGCCACCACCGTTATCTACCGACACTAGAAGTGGTCGACGTAGAGTCACCAATATCGACGCCATCGCCTCTGCCATCGCCTCTGCCATCGTCTCCGGCAAGGTCTACGGCATCAGCAGCCGCCAGTAGGGACTGGGATGACCGTCGTATTCCTCTCACAAATCACCTGGATCGCCGCTTAGACGACGGCACGTGCCTTTGGCGGGCAGCCATCCTCTATAGCGTGACTTCCGCGACGACAGGATGTTGAATTGCGCGGCAGCATGACGGAAATGAAGATGGCAACGGAGATAGGAATAGGGTAATAGGGTGGGCGTAGCGGGTAACGAGACAATGGGAGCGATGGTACTTTGAACGATCCCTCAGCTCGTAATCGTAGCTCACCGGCCGCCGATACTCTGAGCGTCGTGACGCATGTATTTTTCGCCGTTATGTATAGGCGACCTCGAAAAGGAGAAAGCACGTGGAAGAGACACCTGCACGTAAGACACCTGTGCGCCGTCGTACGATCGCCTGAATTCCGAGGCACGAGACTGTATATACCTATGTAGGGAGTGATCGAACGGAATCGGGCGAATCAATTTTCGGGAATCGCGCGCACCCTTTGATTCCCGATAGTCGAGAATACGTGTGGGCGTAATTGAGAGATTAAAATCTGGTGCCGGCGCGGCCATGCTGCTGCGCGGAGCGTCGCGATGCCGCAGTGCTCGGCCGGCACAAGGGTTGTTCAACCCCTCGGGTCGCTACCCCCGCCAGGACCGGTAGTTCCGCTACGACCCTGAAAAGGAGCGCAGTGCGCTCCTGCCGGAGTTCGCTGGCCAAATTTAAATCTTCATTATCGTTCGCTCAAAGGCTTCCCTCCTTTCGGCCGAGGACTCGTCTAATATAATTGAGGAACATTAAAACGTTCAATGTTGGCCCCCATCGATGCCCGTACGACTGGCACTTGAGACAACCTGGCAGGGGTTTGACTCGGTGGTTGGATCGATTCCCTGTTATGCTAATCTGTCAACGGTCGACTCTTGTCGGGGTGGTTGAGTCGGTCTCAAAAATTATTCTACGCTCCTGGTAACCCTTCGCCCTCTCTCTTCGTCTCTCTTTCTCTTTCCTTTCCACTACCCTTCGTTTCACTTCTTCGATCGTCGACTCATTCCCCTCGCTCACTCCCCCCTCCGTTCGTCTGCGCTTCTATCCCAGGCCATTCTTCGACTCGCACCTGGCCCTCGAAATCATGACTACACTCGCAGCGTCAGAGGTTTTCGTTCGAACGAATGATTTTTCTCCTTCTCTCGCCTTCCACTCGCCTTCCACTCAGCTTTCTCTCGAAAAACGTCGCGCCTCACATTCGTCTTCCTCCCGAGCGAGAGGGAGCCTCGGAGAAATACGCCCTTCCATTCGTCTTCGCGGAAAGGCCGTCTACGAAGCCAGCCATTATCAGGGTGAAGAGGAAGAGGCACGGAGGTTAGGGGAGCAGCGGCGTTAGGCGAAACATACTGCCGATTATCGAATCGAGCAGCGTTCGAGAAGCCGCGCTCCTAGAGATGTGATTCATCTCCCGGTTCATACTCGCAGGATCAGTACGCTAGTAGTGACTTTCGAGTAAGCGAACGAAAAAAAATTTGCTCTGAAAAGGATGAAATTTCTGGCGGCAGGGTTTAATTTCCCAGAAACGAAGTTGATTATTGGCGCGGAGTGTCAATGCGTTGGCAGCGTTTTACTTGCCATGCGAGCGACCGCGAACCCTCTGCAATATGTATTAAACGCGTTGAACGCACAATGTGTCATTACACTTGCTAATTTCGCGACTGAAGGGCCATTCAATGCGGGGCTGAAATATTCAAACGCCAAACGGGGCCGATATCGGTGCGCTATCATTTCGCGGCTCGAAATAGATTCTCGCATCGACAACGCGTAAGCGAAAATATGCGAGACGGAGTGCTTTCTCCGGCAACGCGATTTTCCTCTCTTGCCGTTGGAAAATGAGTCCTCGGCATAGGAACTGGCGGAGAAAGGCCAGCCACCGTTCGCTTCCTGTACCGTCGATCGAAAATGCCATTGACAGGCCACCGGCCAGACATATCGCGGTCTTCCACATTCGATGCCTGGGGGTGGTCGGCTCTGCGGTTCGACGTAATTTCAGGCAACTCATTATTCCGATCACCCTCCTGCGTGGCAATATGGTAGGACGATAAAATTTTCCTCGCCTCGCCGCACAAACTTTCCCCGCCCATGCGTACTCTCATCGGAGAGCCCTATAGCTTAACATTCGCGTTTCCTCGCTAAATGCGACGACTCCCCCAGTCTCATTCTCTTGTGCAACGATGGAATTAGTGCGGCGTTCGCGGAATAAAGGACTGACGCTCTTCGGCACGTGTATTGCGCAATAATACGACATTCTCGTATCGGCGAGATCTCTGCCGAACCGAACTCGGAAGATCGAATCATTTTGACGACGGCAGCGTCATTCGGCACGCATCGTTATCTCCTTTACGCTCGCCTGACAAATTCGCTGAAGCGAGTAGACGTTCCCGTCTCCTCTCGCGCGAGAAAGAAATCTCCTCTCGCCGAGGCGAAGAAAACACGGCAGCGCTGCAGATATGCAACGTCCTCTCTTCCTTCCTTCCTTCCTGGTTGTATCGTAGAATCGATGGATGGGAAGGAGGTGAGAAAGGCAGCGAAAGGCAGAGAGAAGGAATGGGGGAGGGATAGAGAGGGAGAGAGGGAGAGCGAGGAAGAAAACGGAAAGTAAAGTGGGAGGAAAAGGGAGAGAATCAGAGGCGTACATCGTTATTTCGCGGTGGATGCTGCGGGATCAATAGCGTGGAGAGCCGAAGAGCCGACGGAGTTGGAAGGAGAGAGAGGGAGAGAGAGAGGGCGTAGTGGGGCTGACTCGAATGGGGGTGGATGAGCGAGATGGAAGGAGCGAGAGAGGGAGAGAGGGAGGGAGAGGCTGGATACCGGCAGGCTCGACCGGCAAGAGAAAGAGAGACGGAAGACAAAGGGTAACTCCCCTAGTCCCTCGCGTCCGTATCGCTCCTTCTCTCACTCTTTCACCCTCCTTCCTCCCTTAGGTCTCTTTATCCCTTTCCGTCTCCTCTGCCCCTCGCCTCCCTCCCCTCTGAGGGCGTCTTCGTCTGACGGGTGGTCTCTATCCGCTACCCTTACCACCGAACAACCCCAGGAGTCGATGCATCCAGGGTCGTTGCTACCGGCAGCGAACGATCCAACCTTCCAGGCATTCAGCCCCCGCTCCCACCCCCGTCCGACTCTCTTCCTCTTTCTCGCTCCTTCTCCCTCGCAGCCAGCACACGCGTCACTTCTGGCTGCCGCACCAACGTGCCGAGAACGCAACTGCGCTGCTGCTGCTGCTGCTGCTGCTGCTGCAGGTGGAGACTATATACACCCTTCTCTCTCTCTCTCTCTCTCTCTCTCTCTCTCTTCCTTTCCCTCTAATGACATGTACGCATTCTGCTCGCTTACCTGCTTGCCTGCTTGCCTGGCTTACCTGCCTGCCTGGCCTGCTTGGCCTGCCTACCAGCCTACCCGCCTACCTACATCCCTGTTCGTCTCTACCTGTATGCGGTTGCATGCGTACGCACACGTCGCCTCATACGTAGGGATAGAAGCCGGCGTAACTCCTGCCGGCCAAACGTTCATTTTACGCGAATGCATCGCCACGCATGCAAGAAAAGGAACGACAATGCGGGCTTCCTGCTGGCCACCTTGCGCGCGCGGTACCCATTCGGGACGTCTCATCAAGGACGTCTGCATAGCGTAGCCGCCCCGGGGAAACATCTGCTCTCATCAAATTTTGCGCCAAACATCGAGACCGAACCGTACCTACCGGCCCAATACCTACCAGCGGCATTCTTTCTCCTATAAAGTACATTACCGCCGGCGAGCAGACTATTATGGCGAGCAGTCGTGGGAATTACGGTGTACCGTTGCCAAAAGGCATTATCCTGTCCGCTCGAATAAAGCACGTTATCCTTTGGGCAGGGACCCCCCCAGCGGAAATCGTCAATGGCAGAAGTCGTGAACCCGGCTTATTCGTTCGCTTTGCATTGGGAAAAGCTGTGTTCGCCTATATTTTTTCTTTGCCCGCGCGTACGTTCGATGACACTTCCCTTCGAAAGATCATGGGATATTGGCCACCCCGTGGGACTCGACGGTCAAGAGCGACCGTCAAATCCCACGCAGAAAATCTCCTACAAGGGGGGTAGGAAGAAACTCGCAATTCCGGCGAACGTCGTTTCTTACCTTTCAGTTTACCTTATCTCTGAAGAGTGGAGAGTTCAACTTACAAGGCCACATGCGGCCTGAAGCAAATTGTCAGATACTGAGAGCAGCAAGCTCGAGTCTCACTGTCAACTTGAGCTTATGGCAAAGAAGTTAATCGGCAGGCACCTGAACGCGAGATGGTGGGAAATTTTTGACCCGCTGCAACGACCGAACTCGTAGGTTGAAGGACAACGAATTCGGCCGTGGACGCAGAGTCGTTCGCCGGGCAAGATTTCCGAATAAGTTTGCCGTTTTCGTTAGCCATGGGACACCGTAGCCCGGGGGTCGAGCAGGATTCCCGTGGCGAGAAGCCTCTGGAGCGAGCAACAAGAAGGAACCTGCAATTTCCGAGGGCATCGTCTTCGTCATCCACTCCCTTTCTCCCTTTGTCTTCCCCCGACGGAAAGAGGGCCCCCGGTCCTCTCCTCCGTGGGGCCCAGTTTGAAATTTGCGAGGCTCGAAATTCATTCCTCCGATCGTTCTCCATCGTTCTCCCTCCTTCTCCCTCTTCCTCCTGGCCGCGTCTGCCTCCGTCTGCCGCCGCCGTCGAGAGCGCAAAACCGCGCAGAGCCGCGCAGTGCCGCGCAGACGCGCACAAATGCGCCACCCAGTGTATCCGTGTACCGCACGCACACACCTACGCCATATCTCGCCTATAGGAGCTCGCCTATACTCCCTTTCCGTCTGGCGCACGCCGTCCCTCCTCACGCACGCTCAGACTCGCCCTCTCTCTCCCCCCCTCCCTCCCTTTCTCTCTTTCTCCCCTTGCCTCCGCTTCTCTACCATCGTCTCTCTTCCTCTCGTTCCTTCGAACCGAGCGGAGAGAAGTTCAGCAGCCTGTCGGGACGATGAACCGCCCGGGCATCCAGGAGTATCGCGATGTCGCAGGATGCCAAGGACCTCGAAACGATCAGCGGACAGCGCAAATCTGACTAAACCTCCTCGACCTGTCCACCTCAAATTTCACCTCTCCTCTGCGCTACTTCCCCCTCCCCCTGCGATTCTTCGCCGACTCGCAATCTTTTCCGCCCCGAACCTACCGCTCAGAGCGTTATCACTCTAGTCCCTCTAGCACGTGGGCAGCTGCATCGGGCAGCGCTTTTAATCTCCGGCCAACGATTTCGGATAATGAGCAAATTTCTCGCGACACAACGCCCTCGCAATGCAAATTCACCCGACGTATTTATTAATAATATTTTGCGGCGGCTCGATCGGACCGCGGTAAAATTCAACCCCGATCGATACGGTCATTATGTATACCCACCCGCTCGCTTCGCCCGTCAAATATTTGAATACCTTACACGCCGAACTCTCATCGCGGCGCGATACACATTTATTTAGCCGCGAATTATTATTTTACCGGCGACGACCGTTAGCCCGCTATCTCTTCTCCGCGCTTCTGCTCGTCCGTCCTCTCCTCCTCCCTCGCATTCCATCGTGACGTAGTTTCCTCTCGCTCGGCCCCCTCTCCGCCTCCTCCCGCTCTCTTCTTCCTATCTCTGAAATGTGAAGCGCAGAACGACGACGAGGGAATTCGTGGAACGGAACCTGAGGACACGGGGGAAGGTAAATGCGCGCGGTATACCTTTTCCGTAGATATATGTCGGCGAGTAGACTTACGTACGTGGGTGGAGAGGGCCGCGTACGCAGCCGGCACGCGCAGCATGAATATTTACTCTCTGGCCGCGGCAGTAAATATTATTCATTAGCTATCCGCATTTACATGAATAGGCGGCTGTGGCGGCGGCAGCGGCGGCGGTGAGAACGGTGGTGGCTCTTCGTCATTGAAGCGATATCACTCATCCTCCGTCTCCCTCTTCCCGCATCGAACCCTCCGTCCAATCCTCCAACCCTTGCTCGCAGAGATCGGAGCGCGCACGCGTCAAACATTTTCTTTTCTTCCTGTACGCAGTCCGCGTATACGTCCGCGTATACGTCCGCGTAGCCGTCCGCCCATTTACGCGGCCACCCTCTGACAACCCCTCCGGCAACCCCCTCGATTACTACCTCCATCGACTCGGGCTGAAAGTACGTATTAATGCGCACCCTAAGCGAGACGAGCGCCGATCTCTCGCATTGGCGCAATCGCCTTGCGGATAGCGCGACTCGCGCTTCCAACGACGCGCCTCTTTTCAGGGCTGCACGCTATTGACGAACAAGTGCGCAAGTCCGCGGGAAAAGTGTTCCGGATAAGCGAACGGAGTTGCTCGATGCCGGTGCGCTTCAATGATCGAGCTCGTCCACACACTCAACCCTGCATCCTTATGCACCTACGCGCGCCAGCTTCCGTATGAGCGTGAGAGCAGCGGCCGCTAGGAGAGGGTTGACGCAGAGGGCGGGGGGAGTGGAGAGGAAAAAATGAGAGGGAAATAGTAGCGCTCCCGTCGCATTCAAGATCCCACTACTTTTGCGGCGAAATGGGATAAGAAAATACTGGGTCACGTTCCCCGCGGTACCGGGGAAAAACATCGCGATGTCTCTAAAGTTTCAGGAGCTAGAAGGACGATTTCATGGCATTTCAATATCGCCGAGTGGAATGAGATCCTCCGGCTCGCCGAAGCATAAATGGGGAGATGCAAAACAATCGCACGTTTTCCTAATTTCAATCGAATTTAATTGCGCTGTGGACCCAATTTCCGCGAGTAGCCTTCTCTCTCTCTCTCTCTCTACGGTAGACCAGTCGATACCTTGCCAGCGTCCGATGAGAGGGTAAGATGAATGCGCGCGGGAACATGGTGGTAGCATAATGGGAGCATGTAAATCGAGTCCCTTGTGGGGGAAAAAAAACTGAAAATGGTCATGTTTATGGGTGTGCGGTGTACAGACACTGCTGCAGCTACTACCGTCGATGTTGGAGGGACAGAGAAAGACAGCGATACCAATGCATGCGTTTCAAAAGCAGATGACCTCTTCCAAGAATGTACGTCCATCGAAATGAGAGACCGATACGATTTGAAAAGCAAGCGACTACGACAGAGATAATTGGCATGAAGTCCAAGGCGACAAGTTGACAGTCCGCGGATGCAAATTGAGGAAGAGAAATTGGTTCGTTCACCTGGCACCAGGTTGTCTTCTTTGAACTCATTCGGGACAAATGCCGCCACGTGTCGGATGCGTCTTGCGCGGGACAATGGTAAAGGGAGCGAGGCTAATAATAGTAATGAGAGGAAGGTGGCGGAAGGTGGCGGAGGAAAAATGCAGCACCTGCCCCGCACCCGCATGCAGCGGCAGGAGGCGCCGGACTGAGCCTACTGCCGAGCGTACTGCTAAGCGTACTGCTAAGTGTACTGCCGAGCGTACTGTCGAGCGTACTGCCGAGCGTACTGCTAAGCCTTACTGCCAAGCGGACTGGCGAGCGGACTGTCGAGCGAATTGTTGAGCCTCTTCCGAAACGGAGGCCTCGAGCAGCGGGAGAAGGTGGTCGAAAGAAAGAGGATGGTCGCGTGACCGAGAAGGGGAAGACAAAAGTGAGAGGAAAGGTAACGAGAGAAGGATGTGGCGGTAGTACGGGGAAAAAAAGGAAGAGGCCGAGAGAAGGGGCCGAGAATGAGTGAGAGAGAGAGAGAGAGAGAGAGAGAGAGAGAGAGAAAGAGACGGAGGGTCTCTCGCCGATTCTGAAAACGGGTCCCGGACTGTTCAAGAAGGAAGGAAGAAGGGCAGGTGTTGCCCGGCTGGCAGCTGCCTCCCACCTGGGACACATTGACCGGCTCGAGGCTCGCTCTTGTTGTTGTCGTTGTCTCTCGCCGCCGGCATAACGTCAAGTTACTTCGCCTCCTTACAGCTGTACGCGCGCGTGCATACCTCTGCGCGCTGCCGAAAGAATCTCTCTCGAAGGCGAATGTCGCGAGCCCCGAGACACCTGGCTCGTGTCCGAGGCCACCACTCTTCTGGCCGCGCAGGCCGCCCGAGAGAGGGAAGTGGAAGACGAAAGGGTGCCTTCGGAACACCTTTCGCATCGGTAGACCCATTTTTCAACTGTCAAACGGTCCGCGCGCACCGCCGGAAAGTATCTCTGCGGCAGCACAGTGATTGACTCGAAATTAAAGCTTTCCCTTGCCCTTTAAAGTGCTGCCCCGACACTGATCGATACTGTCACACCTGTCGAGACCAATTGAGCCGAGACACGTTGCCTCCGCCGAACCCGTTCCGATCCCATCTTCTTATGAGCGGTCGGCAATTACATTATACCTTTGCCGCAGCTCCACGCGATCGTATCTTTCCGCATCCACGTTTCCCCGTGGCAAATTTGCGAACATGAGAGCTTGTAAAGATCGCGGAGAGTAATAGATGCTCCGAAGCATGACCGGTAGAAAGTATAAAATTTCCCGCTCGCGGGTTGCTTATTGGCGTCAGAGCTACTAAAGCTTCAAAGAAAAAAATCTAGCGTCCACCATCCTTTTAATGTAAAATGTTGTCAGGCGATGGGTGTTGCTCTCGAAACGAAGAAGACTGATAATCCGAAAAGTCATTTGCGCGGACATAATTCTCAATAGTAGAGCTCCGAGAGGGAGGAGTTGAGGGAGGGAGGGAGAAAGATTAAAGTGTAATTCGCACGGTGAGGTGACACTGCACTCTCGCGAGTAACGAGCGATCCTGGCGATCGTGCGAACGTAATGGCTTCTCTAGAACATGGAGGCGCAAAGTACCAATTTGCGGTCGAATGAATAGTCGTTCGTGCGCGCCGGTATAATCGCTCCGAGAGATTGTTCCAACTACGTTATTGGCTTCTTAGAATATAATTTAGGCGAGGAGATGACACCGCGTGTATGCCCTCGTGTGTACGGCTTTGTGTGTGTATGCCAGCGGCCGGGGCGGTGGCTTATCGATAATGAGCGATCGTAAAGATCGTACGAATGTAATGGCTTCCCTGAACTACTCGGCGAACAAAATGATCAGCGATTCATTGCCGGCTACTTAACAGTTAAGGGACCGCTCACGTAGATTTACGTGTTTCGCCTCTCAATCGTCCGCGGCTCGCTCCTTTCCACAAACAAATGACTCATCCCTCAGACCTCTCGTCGCGCCTCTAACAATATCCGTATGCAACGTTTTTATTCCCCTCCATTTGTTTCAGATAACGTTGACGGCGAGCCGGGACTGGCCTGTTGGGTATTAACATGTAACCGGTGCGCATAAGCACGTAAGTATAAAACGCCTCTTGTTCCCTTCGGGCATGTTTCGGAGTAACGAGCTATCACGAGGCTGATGCGAACTTCTGCGAGGGAGGGATCTTCGAACCAGGGTCGATTTACGTTCGCGGGCCGAAAGAAGAATTGTACGAACCGTCAAAGTTCATCGAATGCACGTTATAATTTGGTTTGGAAGCATTTTCCAGGCTCGTAGCAGTCGGAAGGATCTTCGGCGCGGCAGGCAAGAAGGATCGAAAATTGCAAATGTCGCGTCAGTGGTGGCCTTTGCAGCGGCGTTAAAACATCTCAATTTCGCCGGTCGAAGGATAAAAAAGTGCATGCGATGCCGGTGGAGCGGCGTTGGGCGTTTCTTATTCCCCTTCGTACTTCCATCTCTTTCGGACTCTCTGCCCTCTCTGTATATCGGCGAGAGTGTCTGTCTCGCTTCTCCTCCCACCTGCCGCCACGCTGCCACGCTGCCAGGCCGCCCTCCTATCCCTCCCTCCCTCCCTCCCTCCCATCCCTCCCTCGCTCGGTAGACTCGTTACCAGCGGCACCCTCTCTTTCGAGGCCCTCTCTTAGGAGAGCCCCTCTCTTCGAGCCCCTCTCTGCGAGCCCCTCCAGTGCTCCCACGTGGCACGGGCGCCGACTGTATAAACGAGCACGCGCCACCACCTGCTCCTTATTATCCCCACCACGCCCGCCAAGGAGAGTACACCCTTGCTCCTCTCCGCAACCCTGTGTATGCACGCGGCCGACCGATCGCCGCTATTTTACTCCGCGCCGCTCTTTTTTCTCTACTTTCCGCCGTCGCCGCCGTCGACGCCGCCGCCGCAGCCACACATTCCACCTTTTTCCTCTCAACGCTCTCAACGCTCTCGCGCCTTCTACCTCCGCTCTGTCTTCGCTGCCCGCCTCATTCCCCTCAACTGACCATCCGTGCTCCCCGCATATCGGTGCGGCGCCGATAAACATCCTTCCCGTAAAAATATCATGGAGACGCGGTTAATTATAAACGATAAGCTGCGCCCGCGCGATACTTGCGCATCGATGAAAGATGTAAAGCCATGCCGGATACGCGCGACGCGTCTATTAATTTCATTGTCTCCGACGCTCGCGTCGGCGAGCGCGACGGGATGGTTGAGGGTTGGAATTGCTCCTTGAAATATTCAACGCTCTGGCCTTGGACAGGAAGGGCGGGAAGGAGTATCGAGGAGAAGGAGCGAGCGCCGGCAAGGTTGTGGGGTTAGTGCACATCCGTGTAGTGCGCGGGCGGCCAACGAAACGGAGACCTTGGAGAATGGCAACGAGGGTGGCGTTCGCGTCGATGCCGGCCGGCCGGCGCCCCTCAACTTTTGCCCAGGCCTCATCGTACGATAAAGACGAACTCCCAGCATCCCGAAAAACGCAGCTGCTCACTTTCGGCTCCTATTACCCGTCCATGTATTTACTGCATTTTAATGCCATACTTCTTTAATGTAAATATATGTTTGACAAGCAGGCAAATGAAGATACGATAACTTTGTAATGTTTGCTGCATATCTATAATCTCTGTTACATTTACCTTTAGACAGTTGGCCAAATGTGGAATTAGCTCGAAACTGAAAGTTTTTTGACTGGCTTATCAGAACAGAAAAGTTAAATTAAATATTATATCGCTTGTAACTTTTGAACCGGCGATCAAAACCTATGATAATCATACATTTTCTTGAAGCTTTTGGCGCGGTCTATCGGATAGGACTATCGGCAAAGTCCAATCTTAAAAAACAATTTTGTATGTTTTTAAGTCAACGGTTGTGTGGCTGTAACTCCGAAACTAAGGCAAATATCGAGGAACGGGAAACGGCTGGCTGAGTTTCCATTGACCCCCTACCACTATGTACAAGGGCGATCCAATCTGCCGACTTTCAATTTTTGACCGAAAAAAATGGCAAGGCCCTTGCCAATTTCTCGATTTTAGGGAATTGGCTGTAACTCCGAAACTAATGCGAATTTTGACCAACGGCAAACGGCACCCTGACTTATTTTTGACGCCCTACAAGATAGCAAAAGGAGAATCCGATCCGCCGACTTTCGATTTTTGGCCAAAAAAAACGGCAAGGCCTTACCGTTTTTTCGGCAAAAAAATGAAAGTCGCCGGATTGGATCGCCCTTTTGCTATCTTGTAAAGGGTCAAAAATAAGTCAGCGGACCGTTTCCCATTGGTCAAAATTCGCATTAGTTTCGGAGTTACAACCACTAAACCATTGACTGAAAAACGTGAAAATATTTTTTTTATTCGGCTTTCGCCGATGGTCCTATACGATAGAGCGCGTCAAGAGTTTCAAGAAAATGTATAATTATCATAGGTTTTCATTGCCAGTTCAAAAGTTACGAGGGATTTTCTAAAATCGAGAAAATGGTTACGCGAAATGCCGATTTTTAATCTTTAACATTAATATTCAAGAATTATTATATTATATACTATTATTCTTGATAATAATTGGGTTTCTTCTATTTCTTACAGTACGTATATCAAGAGAAACAAAATTGCGTTCTGTGTTGGCTTCCTTTCTTCAAATGCGGCACGTAATATTGGTCGTACTTACAATTAGCCGCTTGCACAGCAAAAGTGTTGATCGTTGGAAGACAGTTTTTAGTGTGTTACGTATTTACCTTTGCGACTATATTAATATTAAATTATTGAAGATAATTATTATATAAGGAATTGTACAAATGTATGTATGTCGGCTGAGTGTAATGTATGTAGCGTGTATGCGAAAAGTACAACAATTGTATGGGAATTGGATTGTAACTATGTAAGAAACATTTTTTACTGTATACTATTTTTCCTTACAATATATGTATTAAACGAAAATCTGTGTTCTCTAATTACTTATATAAGATCCTATATATCCAATATCCCTCGCCGAAACCATGCCTTTTTCTGTCGTAACAAAATTCACCAACTTGGATAAAATCTCATGGGACCACATAGAAATGCCATTGGAGAAGAGGGCAAGCGACTCTTCTATTCATTTCATATCGTAGAGAGTTCCATTTTGATGAAAGACACCATGGGAATAGTGAGAAATCGTCAAATATACGAAGGGGCGAAGTCTCGGTTGGGACTGGATTCAGTCAAGCGTGAAAAATCCGAAAAATTGTCGAGAATCTCGGTTGGGCCCCAATCAGTCAAACGTGAATTTCGCAAATTTTTCAAAAATGTCGAAAATCTAACCAAGTAACAGAAACATAGAAGTACCGAAGAGGTGGCACAACGAAACTCTGCGTGTTCAGTCAAGCGTGACGAACGAACTTTACAAATTTTTCCCAAAATCTGACGAGTTAATGGAACATAGGAGTACCGAAGAGGTGGCACTGCGAAACTCGACGTGTTCAGTCAAGCGTGACGATCAACGTTTACAGAATCTTATCCAAATCTCCGTACTTCTCTATGTTCCAATTTTCCTTTCTCATTCGTTGTACATATTCTATGGACTTCCCATTGGCTATTTGTAATTCTGATTGCTTTTATTGCCACTGTACGTGTAGCTTATGGTTTCCCCTTATGGTGTGCTTATGGTTTTTGCTAGTATTCTTATCTATCTAACTTAAAATTAATTCCTATCATTTTTAATGGGTTTCCGATGGCGTTTCTGCGCTTGTAGTATTCTTTAACAATACTTACCGTATATTTTATTGACTTTATGGTTTCCCCTGAGTTCTGATGGTGTTTGAATCTTGCCATTCTCGAAGTATTGTTTTATGGATCTTGAACTTCCCGAAATGAACAACGATGGACTTATAACTATTGTAAACGACGATCGGGAATAGGTGGGTTAGGAAAATAATTGTTGAACGCTAATTTTGGTTTAATTGCTGGTATATTGTAAAACCATTGAATAATATACATTTCATGTTCCTTAATAAAAAATATTTAAACTAAATAGATTATTTACACGTTCTCGCCGATAGTCGTATCCAATACAGCGCGTCAGAAGCTTCAAGAAAATGTATGATCACCATAGGCTTTGATCGCTGGTTCCATAGTTACAGCCGATTTCCTAAAATCGAGAAAATGGTAAGGCCTTGCTATTTTTTTCGGCCAAAAATCGAAAGTCGGCGGATCGGATTCTCCTTTTGCTATCTTGTAGGGGGCCGAAAATAAGTCAGAGAGCCGTTTGCCGTTGGTTGAAATTTGCTTTAGTTTCGGAGTTATAGCTAAACAACCATCGAAAAAATGAGGTCGCGAAAATGGCGAAAAAATAAAAGTCTTCCGATTAATTTGTGCTTATGCATGGTGAAAGAGGATCGAATGAGGATTACAAAAATCGCAATCCAAGCCTTCCAACTTGAATATTTTCCGAGATATGGTTAAAAAACTGAGAAAAAGCATGTAAAAATGGACATATTCTTGGCTGAATCTGAATAGGAACAACTTGAAATAAATAATGACGTATATTAAAAGCTGAAGGATAAACAGAATATAAAATTATGTGGAATTGTTTAAATAGAGGCGTTCGTGGTTTGCTGATGTACGATTTGATGAGTTGTTGGGAACTGACATACACAGACAATTGTTTACGGACACGGCTAGGTGGGCCAGCGCGACGCGGCTGCACGGTTTACCAGTAAAAGGTGCACCCAGTTGAAGGTAGAAATTGCGGGGAGTAGAAAAATCGATGGAGTAGGGCGAATTTGCGTCCTGAAAGAAGACGGACTGCGAGGAACGGGCGCGCATTCCATTATGCGTCATTAGCCGCGTACCTTGGAGGTACATTAGCGCTAATCATCGCGGTTACCGTCATTGCACCCTGCACAGTCGTGTCTCGGGGAGCCGAGATGGAGAAACGTAGCTGTCGCCCGGCTGCACCTTATAATCATCAGGCGAGGAAAGTAGACGTACGCAGGAGTGCGAGTACTCGTTAAGTCGTACTCTCCCGCGACGATCGAGGGGAAAAGGCACAATAACGATCGATAGTGCACCTGGAACGGCGGGAGAATGACAGAGGGATATAGGTGGAGAGAGAGAGAGAGAGAGAGAGAGAGAGAGAAAGGCAATGGTTGATGCAACCCATAGGCAGCTGGGCCATAAAGCCCAGGGAACGGCTCACCGTCGTGAAAGCACAGAGCTCTTTAGCTCGATAGTTGAAAGAGGAAGCTGCTACCGGTCGCCGGTGGTTGGTGATGCCGGTAGGGTAGGGCCGCGGCGGTACCGCTGACGACGAAGGGCCAAAGGTAGGAGGAGAAGGATGGTGAGGAGGAGGAGGAGGTGGAGGAGGAGGGCAACGGGTGAGGAGGGGGAAGAGACAGAAAGAGGTGCCAGGGACGGTAGCGAATGCCTGCTCGCTGATACTGTGGACCCCACGATATCCAGCTCTCCCGCATACGCTCGCCGCACGCATATCCATCCCCTAACCCTCTCTTCCCTTCTGAACCCCGAGCCCCTTCCTCTCCTCTTGCCCAGCCGCCCTTTCATCGCACTCTGCACCAGCACCCCTCTCTCCTCATCCAGCTACCCCCTCTCGCACATAATATCGACGGCTGCCAGTGCGAACAGCGCGAGCCAGCACTTACAGCTATATGCTGTATCGCAGCGATATTTCTGAAGCTACGTCGAGCTACCCTTTCTAAACAGGTGACGTGCACATGTTACCGTGCAAGAGCCGTTCTAATTCGCTGGATGGGCGCAAGTTCTGATTGATCATCGTGATGGGTAATTAGCGATGACTCGAGAGGAAGGTTAAAGGGAGAGCGCGAGTGCGCCGGACTTTGAACCGTATCGGTCCGCGGCACATATAGTGTGTTAGCATGCCGTCTAAGAGAAACCGTTTACAGGGGCTCACTGTTATGGCAACCGTGTCGTCAGCAAAGTAATCAGCGCACGCCGTTGACTGGGCCACAATCGTGGCCGGGTCTAAAATGAGCCACGTTTGCGGTCAAAATGCAGCTTATCGCGTGACAGTGGAAATTCCGAAAGGTTAGCTGCGATGCAGCTACTCCGATAGAGAACGGTATCGGGTCTGTGTACAGATTTTACGCTATCTTAATTAACTATCAAACTAAATCTGTTGCGTAACTTATCTTACGAACGGCATCGTGCCACGGTCTCTCCCGAAGACTGAGAAGAACTGAGAAGAACTGAGAGGAATCAAGAAGAACCGAGAAGGAAGAAGGACGGCACGTCGGATTTGCTCCGTCGTTTTCCGAGACGGGATCGATGGGATCTTGCCTTTAATTAAATAACTCACGTTCGCGGTTAATTGAATCGATCGATTAACCAATCAGCGCTATCGTTACTCGTAATCGCGCCCGTCGCTCGCCAAGCGTAACGAATAATAAACCGAAAGATCGATAACTATACCGCGGATGGCTCCAAAGTTCGAATTCGCCCGATAAACTGCGATGATGAGCAATTAATTAACTTCGTACACGACTGATTAACAAGGGGGCGTAATTAGTAGTACTGGCGTAACGTAGACTGCACTTAAAAGTATGACGTACTGCGCTAGACGATTGTACGCGCACGCTTGCGAGATGAGAAGAATTAATAGTTGCACAATTACTACCGTGTTCTTTGGTTCGCTGACACGTTAACAGATTTGCCAGTGAATTTTTTTTCTAATCCGCCCGATCGCTCTAATTAATACCGAACACATCAAAAGCTCGGGTCACACGGGTGGACGGGGTAAAATAATTCATGAGAACCGTTAACGGCAGTATTCGGGTAGGGAGTCGGTGTGGGAATCGGTAGAGTTGCAGGGGTTCCAAAGGATGTCGCGCCTTCCCTCTCTCACCCTCTCGCCGTCTCTCAACTCCACCCGTTCGTTCGGCTCAGCACGATATTTATGAGTAAATCAAACAGCCGTTCGCACAGAAATTATAGCTAATTCGCTAATCGATAGACCGTGTCTGACGTAGACCGCGAGCAGCTCGAGTGGCCGGCCGTGAAAAATAAGATAAATAGGAAGTGGAAGACCGTCGCTGAAGTGGCCAGAAAGAGAGCGAATGGGGGAAGAAGCGGGAGTGGAGGATAAAAATACGACTCGCAGTGGCTGTTTAGAAGAGGAAAGGAAGGAAGAGGGAGAGGGCTGAAGCTCGCTTGCCCTCTTCCCTCTCCGTCGTTCGGCCGAAGCGACTGCGGTTTTCAGTGCGGATCCGCAAAATGGAACGAGCCATCCTCTTTCGCGCGGGGGGGGGGGTGAGTTGCAGAGACGAGGGGTGGAAGAAGAGTGACGCGACTGGAGAGAGCGAGAGAGCGGAAGAGGCAGACAAGGGAAGACGGGGAGGTGGATGAACCGGTCGCGCGGAGGTCGCTGAATGGCGCAAGAGGGGCTGCGAGGGGTGGGAAGGGGATGCAGAGCAGAGGATAGAGGGAGAGAGAGGGAGTGGGAGATAGGGCGACAGGGAAAGGGATGATCCAGCGAGCGGCTGGAGAAAGGGAGATGCAACGACGGCGGCACGATGCAGGGACGACGCTGGGTAGGTTGTTGGGTGGGATGATGGGTGGGATGATGGGTGGGATGATGGGTGGGATGATGGGTGGGATGCCGGGTGGGATGCCGAGGAAAAGAAAAGGGACGCGATGTCCTAGGACAGTTACGCGCGGACAATGCAAAAGTTTTCCACGATTATTTCGATGGGCAGCGGGCGGCGAAACGAGAGCGTAAATAAAAAGATAGAAGGTCGAACAATGACGATTCCCTACCCGGAACCCCCTTCTCCCCGCCACCGTCCGCGCTCCTTCCTGCCGGGGCGTCTCCGCTCCTCTTCTGCTTTCCCCGATCGCGGAACGCCGACGACTCCGTGTAAACAGGTCGACGGCACCGAAAGGGGAGTAAGGGGAGTAAGGGGCGGAAGGGGGGAATGGGAAGGCGGGCCGAGAGAGCGTAAACAGTGGCTGGCAAATACTCATTCCGTCGTGCCAAGTCTGATTAGAAGGCCTCCCCCTCGTGGCAATCGGTGCCCCCCCGTAATCGTCGCAAATCGAATGGGGGTGGGGAACGGATGGAATTAATATTCGTGACTCCTTTCTCGAAAGAGGGAGAAAAGTTGGTAGCGGCGCTTCGACTGAAAAGCAGGAGACGGATGGACAACGGAGGAAGGACATAATCTCGTAGTCCTCTCGACACTCCAATTTCCTCGAGCCGAGTCGTCGATCTCGCTCGCGACGAGCGGCAGCCTCGGGTTTACATGCAGCGGCCACCACCCTCGCAGCTCTCGCGGGTAGACATTCACCGGCAAAAGCGCTGGCAGAGGGTGGGAGCGGCGGGAGAGAGAGGAGGAGGGGTGGACGCACCGATAGCGGCGACGGCCTGGGAGAGAGGAACGGAGGAGGTGGATGAACCGGGAGGCAGTCTGCAGAGTTGCACACACATTCAGCGAGGAGAGGTACACGAACGTTTCCCACCTACGAACCGTTGCAAAACTGAGGGAAAGTGCGCCGATAGGAGAGACGGGGAGAGGAAATGCGTACGCGAAAGACTGGTAAAGGATGGCGGTAGAGGAAGGCGGGAGAGAGAGGCGAGGGAGGGTGGGTGGGAGGGTAGGCAAGGGTATGAGAGACTGGCTGGGTTTCCTGGGTTCGTCGCCATGACGACGAACCTCCGCTACCGGACCAGAGATTCGCGACACCGACGGCTACGAACACACGAATGCAGATGGGGTGGCAGTGGGAGTGGGAGTGGTAGTGGGAGGGCGAGCGGGGGTGGGAGCCATCCCGTTTGAAAACTATCCCGGCCTGGGGTTCGAGCCTCCCCACCCTCCTTCCTTCCAACCCTGTCGCTCGCTCAGCCCTGCAAGCCCCGCTGTCTGCTAGCCGTTTGTTGCACCGAATCCGCTGAGCCAGTGGTTCTCCACCTCTGCAACACCGGCGAGGGCCACACCGGCGAGTGCGCCGACCCCTTCCGCATCCCGAGTTTGTTGCACCCCTCGCAGCGGCTCTCGATCGACTCTCCAACTCTCTCTCTCTCTCTCTCTTTCTCTCTTTCTCTCTCTCTACAGAGAGCGTGCGCTCCCGCCCCCGCATAAAATCACCACCTACCCCGTTTCAACGCTTTCCCAGACTCCTCTTTAACTTTTACAACGAATCGCCCCCGACCTCTCCCCGGAACGGAAAATTGGTCTCCGTCTCCCCTTTCCCTTCTACGCAAAGAAATAATTAAAAAAAAAGCAAGCGTAGTAAGCTAAAAATGGGGCTGTGAATTGATCGAATATAACAGAGAGACGTTAGATATGATATTATTTATTAATATAATGCATTTCGTAGTATATATACATATATAAGTGGATGTGTATGTATGTATGTATGTATGTATATAATATATTTATTTATCTATTTATTTATTCATTTATATCTTCTTTCGTATCGTTAAACATACGTAACCCTGATAGATTGGGATTTGCTGTATTACATTCTTTTGTCTATCTCGCTCGTGCTCTCTCACTCTCTCCCTTTCCCTCCTTCCTCTCTTCCCTCGCGTTCATCGTCACTCTAGTGTCTTTTTTTGATGTATGTTTAGAAATAAATGCCGACACCGCGAGCGTCGAATGCTCGTCACGCAATTACGCGCGCGTATTATCGCGTCAGTAGACATCCTTAGTATCATTCGGTATCTCTACATCTCTCTCGCATGCGGCACGTACTCGCACACACGTACAATTTATCTTAAATAACAAAATTATGCACTTCTTTTTTTGTCACTCTTGTTTTTTGTTTAGCGACGGCCGACGTGGCCGTCTCGCGGAACACGTTTGTATAACAGACGAATGAGTCTCGAGCGCCGAATGGAAATGGCCGACAGGTAATTGGCGCGCAATGTACGCGGCGTGTGCATAGGCGCGTCGATTTTCGAGGCGGGCCAGCTACCGGCTGCAGCCGACTACCAACTTGGACTTGGCGATTTTAACTTTGAGGAGGGTACGCCGTTCAGCGTCTCTCCTCTCTCTCTCTCTCTCTCTCTCTCTCGATCCTCTCTTGATTCTTTCTCAGTTCTCTCTCGATTCTCTCTCGATTTCTCGATCGGCCGTTTTCGTATGAAACTCGTCGAATGGCTCAAGATGCTCGGCAAGCGAACACTCGAATCTGCCTTCCGCAGAGCGGATCGATAGAGAGAGGCAGCAGCCTGCTCCTGACCTGCCTCTACGTCTGCACAGCCTCGCTCGGACGTAAACCTTGAGGACAGGCCCGAATTAAGGGGTGGGCAAGCCCCTCCAGCCCCGCAATCCGAGCCCGCGCCCCTCTCGAATTTCCGAATTTAAATGAGCTTTCGCCGGCTACGGCTCTCCCTCAAATTGCTTCGAATCGCCGACTAGTCGAATATCCGAGATAAAGAATCGTTACGGGCACTGGAACACCGGATATACGCCTATATCTTCCGGCCTCTACTAAACTCTAAAGCTTAACTGAATATAGAGCCGATAAGCTGTTTTATCACCGTGCGTAGGACAATCTCTTCTATGTAATTTCGAAATCGTTGATTTCAGATCGCATTGTCTGCTATCAATCCGCTATCAGCGACCGCGCTGATGATAAAAAAAAAAAACGAAGTTGGGAAAAGAATGAAGGTTTGTACGTAACGTCAAAGCTGTCCGTGTGACGTACTATCAACGCTATCGTTAGCTACGACTACCTAACAGGGCTTCGTCCCTTCACTCGCCTAAATTCCGACTAGGAACGACGGTCCTACCATGGAACAAGGAACAAATATAAAATTGGAAATATACGTTGTCTCCGAAATTATTGTCGACACTGTACAAGTTTGCATCATTTACCGCGACAGATTTCTTTTTAGTTTTTCCATCATTTTTTTCCATTTTTTAGTTTCTTTCGATTATCATTAACGATGGAAAGGGATGCGAATCGAAACGCAACGTAACGAAAGGATGGTGTCGAGATGAACAACTTTGCTATTACGTACCGTTCAATGTTCGAATGTAAATGGAAAACTGGTGACAAATTTTTGGCGCAGTGGAAAGTGACTGTCGATAATGGTTGATCGGAGCCAGTCATCGAACGCACGCTGAACGCATCAAGGTGTCGCAATGAAGGACACTGGCCACCCGTGACCCCGAAATAGCCCTCCTCGAGATGCCTTGTACAATGGTGATAATATTGCAAAAATAGATTTTCTCGTGTGTAAACTCGCGATGTGAGATCCGTTCTGCGTTTGTCGTAGTGTATGAACCCGCGCCTCGTGCCCAAGTCAGCTCGGCGCGTTCAGCGTGCGATTCTGTCAAGCCGCTGGGCGGAAGTGCCACGCACTCTCCTTAATTATGTCGCGAAACACATTCTTATCGGCTAAACACATTGATACAGTCTTTGACCCTTTTACAGGCAAACAGGCAGACAGACAGACAGACAGACAGACAGACAGACCGAAGGAATATGAGGATGTAATCTGACGATAGCGCAAACAATATTACATGCCGTTCGGTTTGACTGAGTTTGGGCAAGAGTTTGCGGTCCGATCATCCCCGTTTGATCGGCGATCTCGAAGCTGGATTAGCTTCCGGGCCAGTCTGGCCTGAACTCAGCCATACAAGTTGTATCGTATTCATTCGAAGCTGACCAACGGCTACTGTTCCGTGCGCGTCTCTCGCAGTCGCGTTTACGCTCGAAGGATCCTCGGCGCGCGGGGGCAGAGGGATGCACTTGCACCTCTTAATGCTCGGAGCCACGTGGCGTCGGTTCAAAGGTCATGGCACGTGCTAGCGTGGTTCAACTGGATTACCGATGGACGTGCATTATCGGGCTCACTAGCCGAGACAGTGCCCGTTCCATTTGCCACGCTGCTCCGCGCTATCGATGCACACTCTACTGTTTGTGCATGTCCGCCCAACTCTCTCTCTCTCTCTCTCTCCCTCTCTCTCTTCCTCTCTCTTCCTCTCTCACTCGCCAGACATACACGTATGCGCGTACTTTGACTCGAATGCGCGATTGATTTTACCTCCCGCCGTTCTGCCGCGCCCCCCTTTCCAGCCTCCTCCGCACCTACCCGCGCATCCACAATGGCACCCCCCTCCGCACCCCCCCTCGGCGCAGCGCGAGGGTGCACCGTTGGCCGCTACGCTGAGAGAAACAGATTGATGTTAAACGTAGGAGCGATTTTATTGGAAAGATACGATGTATGCATATATATATATATACGCCTATCTACGTACGTATTTATTGCGTACACACATGTACCTATACATATGCACGTGAAGCGTAGAGTATTATGACGTGAATACGATAAAACGTGGGCGGTAGATATCGTATGTGACATATCGGTATGCGTACGTATATATGATAGAATATTGCAGTACTAACGACATTACGCTCTCGAGCGTGTACCGTCGACGCGCTCGTTGCCTATCCGCTCTACACAGGGATGACATTAAATGGCCGAGATAGGTACATACATTCTTGCCGACGACATGTGGAGGTACAGGGATAACGATGCCCTCCGCGGATCGGCACCGAATCCTATTCCTAAAATATTAGCCTTTCTTCCAGACCGGGGACGAGAAGAAATGGAGGAATGTTCGCGTGTCAGACGCGTATCGTCACTGATATCAAAAAGTTCGATAAAAATATCTCCTCGGTCAATCGATAAATCCTCTCTTTTTTTTGTGCTTTAGGTGAGGTTGGACTTAAGCCTCGCTTTTTTTTTGGCGTTAGTTAACAAAAATAATCATTAGTCATTTCGGTCGATAGCGCATTACCCACTATGCTCAATAATATTCTCGATAGACATTCCTCTCCATTTCTTCCTGGCGTCGGATTCGCGAGGGGAGCACACTATTCTTCTTCATTCTCGCTTAACGGCCTAACACGCTCACGCATCTCGGCCTCTTAAAACCTATCTCGCTAAACTATTGCACCTCTCGTTTTGAATCCATTTCTCTCAGATTTCGTCCCGTCGACGTTTGATTTTTGTGAGCCAGGTGAATGAGGCGCGACCGCGCTCCTCATCGGTTAACTTTATCGAAACACATAGTACTCCTTCCCTTTAGGATACTTTTCCATTGCCTTTGTTATAGTTACAAAGAATTTGGCACCGATTTCCCTTTCTTTTGTGACTACGGATTAGCGAGTTTGTCCACTTCCATACACTCTCTATCTCTCTCTCCCTCTCTCTATCTCTCTCTCTCTCTCGCGCGTTCATTTTAAACAAAACACACACTCAATCGATCGAACACTTTCTCATCTCGTCCTCTCTCACTTGATTTCAATTCTCATCATCCGCGGCCCGTAATAGCCTTTCATTATTATTGCACGTTTCTCGTGAGCGTCCACTCTTCCTTCCACTTCGTATTTCTCTCGGTCTCTCTCATTTGGCTCACTTTCGATAATGTCGTGTCCCTTGCTATGAGTGTCTGACGGACCTCGGAGACGGTGGTAGGTTCCGAGGCGAGAGAAGGTAACGAAAAGCACCCTAAGCCGAGCACCGACGACTAATTGGAGGGGCGGGCGAGCGACGACGATGCTCGGCCAAGAGTCACAACCGATCTCTTGCAATTTTTTTTATTGAAACGACTGGGCATACGATTCAAACGTCAAACGATGGCCATCGTTCGTCGAATCCGCCATTTGACGATTGAGAGCCGGCCAGTCGAAAAAATCGAACGAGCACGACACGAGAGTATCGAGAGTGCTGAGAGTGTCGAGAGTATCCCAACCGATACCAGGGACTCGATTACGTACTTATATCGATAGCTTCTCGTTACTTACAATGAACAATGGATTAACCAGGATGAGATAATGTGGAGGTGCGGCGGAGAGGGTGCTGCCGGTGGAAGGTATGAAGGCGGGGAGGAAAACTCGTTAAATTAGGTTGTCCGCCTAATTGGCCAGCCGAGATCTCGATTTTTTTTTTCTTCACTTCGGGCTCAGGAACTGACGATTAAAAAAAAATATATGTATATTATCGTTAATATTGTTATTAATTTTTATTATTGTTAATATTATTATTATTTAATATTATTATCGTATGTATATATATATATATATATATGAATAACGGGTAGGGCGAACAAATCGGGGGGGAAAATGCAGGCCCTTACGGAATGGGTTCTCAACCGCATTCCCAATGATTTTCCCGTCGTGGGCACCATTTCCTTTCTCCGCGTCTACTTTCAACGCAAACGATCGACGTTTTCACGTTCAAAGTATGACGATCTCATTTCGCGATTTCATTCGGATTCACAGACCTTCTTTACCTTTGACGCTCACTCTCTCTTTCTCTCTCTCTCTCTCTCTCTCTCTCTCTCGAACTCTTTCTCTCGCTCGCCCTCTTACGTTGTCCTCGATACATCGAAATTCAATTTCGCCGTCTGACGGGCCCACTATGAAATATCATCCAAAACTAGATTTATCTCTGTTATTATTATTAATTTTTTTAAAGTCTCTTTGCCCCCTTCGCACTTCTTTTTTTGTTTCTCCCCTTATTAGGTAGATAGTCTTCTCTTTACTGTATAACCCTTAAGGAAATATACGTATATAATATTTACTTCCATCCGTTACGCTCCCCCTGTCTCGCGCATTCGTTTCTCTCTCTCTCCCTCTCTGCCTATCGAGCGATGCCCTCCTCGAACGAGAGTGGACTTTTAATTGGGGACAGCGAAAGAAATACTGTTTTCACCCTGAAGAGCGAAAGCCCGCCTGAGCGATCCTCGTCCACGACAGATAACTCGATTCTGGGCATAGATTAAGAGATTGCCGGCCGCGTAAACTTCCCTATTGCTTCTCTAGGCGCCGCAATGGAATAAATGACCTTTGCCTTCGATTATCCAATTTCGCTTTTTACACGGTATTCAATGTGTCACGCTGGACGTCGACGCTGGAATTCGTCGACGACGAGGCATCGAACCGCGCTTTTCGCTTCAGGATCTTCCACCGTAGGAGAAGGGTGGTTCAACGGGATATTTTCGGCAAACTCGAGAAAATAAATTAGACAGTCGATCGTCCCACAGCGTCTATTCGAATATGCCGATGTACACGGGAAGTAAAACGATAGAGAGCTGGAATCGGGTCACTGATCGCTGAGTACTCAGCGTCGAAATTACAAACGGAAAACAAGCACAGGGATTCTGCCTAAATGTTTCGTCTGTCGCTGGAAATGTTCGCGTTAAATTGTTTTCTTTACTCGCCCCTGCGAGTCGCGTACGTCGGCGCATGGCCACGGAGCATATAACCATACAACTTTTTGTCTCGGCGTGCGCGGCTCTATACACATACACGGCGCTCCTCCGTACACGCGCGTGTACATATTAATTTCATATAAACCGACATAATTTACTCTAATGCAAATTATACACTTTTCCTCTTTGACAATATACCATTTTCTTCATAAATGTATGTAATATATATGTATATATATATATTCATTTGTTTATGTATATATAACTTCTTTCGTTTCGTACATATGTATAGATGCATATTCTTCTGTCATCTAATAATATTAATCTTATTACATTAATTATTTCGTTCTCTTAAGTAAGGATGCACGTATATCCCTTTGAATCTGAAAGTAGTATGACGAAGATAGCGTATGGATACGTATAGAAGGGTGAATATTCGGAGAATGATAAATGGTATGACTATACCGCCGCGGCCTTCTTTCCCTCTCCAACTCAGCCTCACTCGTGCCATTGCATCGATGCGAATGAAGTTTAGCGGACGTTAAATCGCAACGTAAGAGCATTAAAGGTACCGAATCTCAACTCTAGCCACGGACGAGAAGCGCGCGCTTCCGTGAAGCCAATTGAATTTTGCCCGGCATAGCTCCAAATCGTTTCTTGTTTCTCGTTACACCCCCGCGTACCCTCCGACTTTCCCCCGAAACGGTCAGTCAGTCTTCGAAAATCACAGAAAGATTTGATATGGCCCTCGATCAGGACCGTCCCAAGGGCTGACTCTCCCCAAAGTTCGTTGCACCCTCAAGAGGGTCCTGCGTTGCAACATTTGTTTCATTTCAAACTCTGAATGCGTGTATATGTAGGGTGCGTGTCGTATGTGTGTGGGTGGTTTAATGGGGTTAAAGGTTTCGGGAGTCATCGCGTATTGGGTGACGGATAATATATCGGTGGTGATAGTAGAAGAAGAAGTAGTAGCAGTAGTAATAGTAGTAGTAGTAGTAGTAGCAGTAGTAGTAGTAACAGTAGCAGTAGTACGTATTGCACGGCAAAGGTCCGTTCGTTGTCGGTTTCCGATTCTCGCAATATTATCCTGCGTGCGCGTTTTACTCGAGTACGCAGTACGTCGGGATGGGCAATGGCCGTAATTGCAGACATATTGCTTTCGTTTCGCGATTACGACTAACGATCGAAGAAACGATAACGCCCGATAAGATCTGAGCCCGGTCGATCGGCTTCGGTGAGCGTCGCTCGTTAACGTCTGTATAATCGGCGCGCTGTTAATTGCTTCGGCCTGCGACGAGCGACGAGCGGTTAAAGAAAAAGAATGCCGGGCGAGTTAGGGCTGAAAGGGGGGGTTGGGGGGGGGGGGAGGATTGTTTGCCGTGCGGGACGTTTACCTCGCTCCGGTGAGAGAAATAGATTGCTCCTTGGTCTATCGAGAGCCGGCTAAATGCGCAGATGAGTTCGGAAAATGACAGAAGAAGAGAGAGAAAAGAAGTTACACCGTCCTGTAGAAGATAATATATATCTATATATTTACTTTGAATATATCTTATATATATATATATTTTACATACATAAAGCAATTATATAAATATATAATCGATACACGACATATTCGTTTGAGTTCAACACATACACGTTATTACAGGCAGGATATGCGATTTTTATGCACGTTCTCTCTTACGGTGTCTTTTTATGTTCCTCGACCTTTCGTCTCATACTCCTCTTAATCTCGTGGCGACTTCTTTTTAGCGTTCGCGGCGAGAAACGGTTCACTGAAAAGATTTTACAAAATATGACCCAATGTTGTGCCGCGCCCGGCCGGCCACCGCCGGGAGTTTCGGGCCGAGTAAATATACATCACATGTAATATATTATACGCTTAACGTAGATCCCCCGACGAACAGTGAGAAAAGTATCACGCCGACGCGCCGGAATCTGATTCCGCGGGCTGAAAATGAGTGCGGCCTCAAATGAAATCGTTATTCGCCGCTCATTCTTGTTTGTCGGATCCGCGCGCGCGCGCGCGCGCCTTCTTCCTTCCGGTCCCTGCCCTTCCAACCTTGTCTCGGCAACAATCTACTTCTCCGCCCGGCGAGGAGGGGGCGCGCGCGCGCGGACTCTGAGGAAACCTCGAAAAAGTTGCCCAGTGAAAAATCGAGAAGGAAGCACGCTGAAAGCTCCTGAGAACGAACGAATGAGGGTTCTATAGCGCGATCGAAATTCTCCTCGTGCCTCTCGTCCTGACGAATGTCACGTCGCGAACGAATCGAAAAGTCTCTGTCCGTCGTTACTTCTCTCCTTACTTCAATCTCTTTTTTTTTTTTGCTAGCACGACCGGGTGCTTCTCGCGTCTCGCCACTGACTAGGCCAACAGTCGCCTTCTCTTCGGCTCGAAAACCGGACGAAAAAGGATCGGTCCCCGTAGCGGGGTGGCCTCCCCTTTAACGCCAAGGACGAAAGAGAGTGAGGAAGATGCGAGGGAGCAGGACACTGTAAGGATACGAGAAAGAGAGAGAATCGAGGGATTCCGGCATCGTTCGCGCCAAAAAATTGCTCGCGGTCAAAATTGCTCGCGACAATCGTTCCCCGTGAAAATCGTTCGCCGCAATGATCGTCATTCCCGTGCATAGTCGTCACATATACAAACCATTCGCGCGAGCATCGAAAGACATCGCGCTCGGTGTCCCTCGTTGCGCAATCACCCATTCACACAACAAGATTCGCATACACTTGAGTAGTTTCATTTACTTATTGCTTTGAAATTCCGTATTGAAGACGCACCGGCTTTATCGAGGAGCCTTGAAGAATGTCGTAGAATACAACGGTGTGCGAGGAACAGGACGGGTTACATTTTTTGGGACTTAAGGGGGAGAAAAAGTTTTATAAGTTAGAAGTGGCTCTACTTACTGAGAAAGGGCTTTCTTTAGGAGTTAAGGGGGGGGGGGGGGGGGCTTATTACTCAAAGGGGATAAATTTCGTTAGATAGTTAGTTAGACAATGACATCACGTACCGTACGTAAAACTTACACATTATTAGTGTATTAAATATTAATAATTTTTGTATCTATTTATACGGTCTATAATATATATATATATATTTATATTTTTTTTTCTTTATATCCGTCAATATATTGATGGGCTGGCATAAATATTTGCGTACATGTCTGCGTCTCTGTGCGTATGTGCTCGAGTGTCGTGTACGTCAGTGTGGCGGCGTGTGCATCTCACCTACGTCTATACGTTTGATCTAGAATGCCGGTTTCACGCGTTCACGCGTGTCACGTGGTACGCGCGCGCGCGCATCATTATATCTCCCTCGTTTAGGCCTTAGTTACCCCTTGTGCAGAATATACTTTTTTTGCGGTTCTACGATGTTCGTCGATCTCCGTTAGACACTGTGACCGTCTCTCGGATTAAAATTTTCAGAAATCACCGCGAAAAATGACCGTTCACGGAGGAGAGAGAGAAAGAGAGAGATAGAGAGAGAGAGAGAGAGAGGGAGGGGGATAAAGCGAGAGTGAGAGAGACAGACGGAGAGAAAGAGAGAGAGGGAGAGACAAAGACAGACAGACAGATATCATCACTGATCCTTGAGAAGATTGACCGACGCAGGGATTAATGCTCTTCCCCTCTCTCCCCTCCCTCTCTCGTGGAATATTTCTGCAGTTTAGCTTGTTCGCGACAGGGGTAGATCTTTAGCTTCGAAAGCGGATTGAGCGAAAAAGGAAGGTTCAACGGGCGTCCAACAACGGTGCTTCGGGAAATGCAACTTCGCTATCCGAACGTGAGAGCGATTAAAGTTTGGTTGTGGCAATAAGTTTATCGGCCACTATGGAAAGAAAGGATTCAGTGTTTTGCGGGGCATCGGAGGACAGCTGTATTGGCAATCAGTAAGGAAACTTCGATTGAGGAGGATGATTGAAGGGCAATATTAATTGGACCCGTTTGACTGAGCACCAAACCACGCGATGGGACGACAAAGTACCGAAAATTTTTAGCGCCGACAAATTTAGCCGCTACCTTCGCGTCTCGGTGGTTAACTTCGCAAATTCTTCGTATCCCGCCCCGACGACAGGAAGGACGCGGTGAGGACAGACACGCGAAAACATTTTTTTCCATTTCCCGTTTTCTCGCGAACGAATCGCTGAACGAACAACAACTCACCGTTTCACTGAATAATCGTTATTCATTTATCATTTATCATCGTATAATTCTGACGTTAATCCTATAGTGTAATTTACAAAAATATATGTTATTTATATGTATATACTTCAGCGCTCTGTCTATTGGAAACCTATCGTTAAATAATACTTCTTGACATTGGTCCGGACGCGTTTTAAATGATTCGAACGATGTCAACGAATTGTCCCTGCTACGGTGTGAACAGAGCTTAACGCACGCAAGACTGTATCAGATACTGGATATTATATATTTATTGGAAACGCTCGTGCCTCACTCTTCGGATCGCCTGGCTCAATCGTGGATTGGTGCCCGTCATCTTTTCTTTTATCTTGCTTGCTTGCTCGCTTGCTTGCTTGCCTGCCTGCCTGCCTGCCTGCCTACATGTATGCTTTTTCGCGAAAAAATTCACAACACTCTACTCCGAAATTATTGGCATTTTTGTCCGCGGACTATTGAGAGATCGACAGGCGACTCGTTTCATCCGACTATGAGCTAATTCCTTCTTTCTTTTCAAGTACGCGTACTATATGCCCACCAACGTCAAGATAACTCGTTTTACTCCATTTGATCGTCTGCACCCCGAGATGTGTATTTTCATTCCTTTCACTCTCTCTCTCTCTATCTGACTCTCTCTCTCTCTCTCTCTCTCTTCCCCCTCCCTCACGCGGCCGCGTGCTTCAGTTCCACTTTCTGACTTCCTCAAATTTAATTTTTTTTTCCTCAATTACGATAATCAGTCGAAAAGCTATTTGCGTATTGTAATATATATATTTGTATATATGTATGTAGGTACGTAAATAAATATATATATACAGGATAACATTAAATATATATATATATATGTATGTATAATATATAATATATATACTATATATATTAATGTGTGTGTTTATCACTTATCTGCACGAATCAATTGCGTTTAGCCATTATTGTTAGGTAGTTCATGCGAAATGAGTGAGTGAGCGAGCGAGTGATCTGGGAATGTTTATGATTCTCTCTACCGTATTCGTATTGCCTTCCTCCCTCGCCTCGTTTGCGCGTCACTGTCCCTCTTTTCCCTCCGGCTTCCCAATCCCTTTTCATCGTAAACACGATCGGCGTCGATACGAATCCCTGCCACTCTTCCGCCCTTGCTCGTTTACGCACGTTTTACGAATAATAGACAGAAACACAGAAGACGTACGGTGGCCCGTCCGCCTTATCCGATTATTTAATATGAAATATAATAAATTTCTCATATTATGTATTCCCCGACGTGACTAGACGCGACATTTTTACCAGCCTCACTTTTATACGGTCTTACTTAAGTCGCTAAGCTGAAGGAGCATTGGGCAGTACGTAATTTTCATTTCTGTTTTCGCGACTCTCTCTCGCTTATCTTTTTTTTTTTTGCTTTTTCTTTGGATAATTGTTATTTAACGATGCCGGCAGCGGAAGGGGCGTCATCCGTCGTGGCCACCCTCTCTCTCTTCCTGTGCCTCTCCCCTTCTCTCTCTTTCTCTCTCTCTCTCTCTCTCAGTATTCTTTGCCGGTTCATCGTCCGACACGTTGTGGATATACGTGAATGATCGCGTTCGCACGCTATGTTGTGGTGTCGGTGATGTAAGGAAGCGAGGCGCGGGCGCCATCGCGATACTTGTCGATAGAAAAATTGGAAACGCGAATGCGACGAATTGTGCGTTTTGGACCATCACTAAAGGGGAGTTATTTAGCGGTTCGCGTTTCGGTACGCAACAATTTGCTCGGCGGTGGGCGCGCACGTTACGCAATGTGAACATTTCGCGCGCGTCACTTACAATGGCTGTTACATGGCTTTTGCACGGCTCGTCGGAGATGGCTGTCACGCCGTTAGACGAATTAGAATTTGTGTCCTCGGTGGCAAGGGGGCAAGATGGCACTCGGCCTCGGCAAGCTCCGTCGAGAGGAAGGAAAAGAGACGGAATTTACGCAGCGAATGGCAGAGGCGAATGCAATGGCAGATGCAAAGGCAAATGCATACGGCAAATGCATACGACAGCTACCCCCCTGGCGGTCCGCGTCCTCGAATTAAGGGAATTCTTTAGTTCCGTGCATCGTATCGCATTTGGAGGTCGACGCCACGCCGGAAGGACGCTCCCTCGCGCTCGCCCATTACCGGAATTAAAAATCTATGATATCTCAATATAACGCGCTGTCCTTAATAATGTAACATGCTACACTGATACAATAGACACATTCCTTTACGCTAGCTAAGATCTCTCATTAAACTTAGGATATCTACCTAGTGCAAATGATTTTATATACGTTTGAGAATTGTTGCACGGGCTCTAGTCGATGTCTCTGATTCGCACCCGAGTTTCATTCAGGGATTTAAACGATAGTAGGCTCTTGCTCGACCTATTAAGGGATGAAGGAGAGGATGCAGTTTACCCGGAATATTCTAGCAATCCATAATTCGCATCGTACCTAATTAATACGCTGCAGTCGTCGATAATACTTAATCATCCGTTATTACAATATATATTTATATATTATACACAGAGCATAGCTATATAATATTTATCGTCATATATATCTAGATTTAAATATTACTTTTAAACTTTTATAACGTTTCATAGATCGAAAAATAAATATAAAAATAAACCGGGCATTTAGATATTAATATTTTGTATCAATAATTTTTTTTCTCCCTTTGCGCTCTCTCTCTCTCTTTCTCTTCTCCACCTCTTTTTCTTTCTCTGTCGCGCTGCTTTTTCTTTGCTATCGAGTCGTGACCATTTCCTTTCACCTTCTGATTTGTTCGCACAATTTTTTCGGATCCTCGATATAAAACTTGTGTAACGAACGTTCTCGCGGAGTCTCAAATTTCGTCCAGAAATGTTGTTTCATCGAATTCTATGCGTTCTATATGCTCGCCGAAGAGCTGATATCGTTTCTGGCAATTGTACGGTCGGTTCGTTGAAATAGAAAATTGCTAAATTGTTTCAAACGTTCGTTCTACAGCGTTTATGTACGTTCGAGTTCCATCCTAAGAATAATCTTCTAGCCAATATCCATCGTAGCCTATGATGCCGCTTAAACGACGGGAGATTTGCGTCTCCATCTGGCATCTACACACGCACGTTCTTTTCCCATAATAGTTCAGCGCACAGATTCTTTCCCGTTCACCAACACTCTTACTGCCGACGATCATCGATCATCCATCGTTGAGCCCAGCACTGACCACACACCCGAATTATAATGAGCCACACGCGCCAGTTTATTAATTACGATAGATAAGATTTCTCTTTTGTTTGAGCATTTCGTAACGTGCACGAAAAAGTACAAAATTAATTATTCTTTATCATATTCTCCGTCTTTCTCACATTCTCACTTTCTCTCTTTCACTCTATTACTCTCTCTCTCTCTCTCTCTCTCTCTCTCTCTCGCTCTCGCTCTCTCTCTCACGCTCTGCGCTCTGTTATTTTCACCATTTTATCTCTTAATACTCTTTCTCTCGCTCTAATCGAAGCTCCTTTTTCTCATTTTCCGTTCGCTCAAGAATCCCGAAGGATCCCATACGCGCTCCCCTATTCCATTTTTTTTCTCTCGATAAATAATTATTCTCAATAACATCGCACGTGCCTTTTTCTTCCTTTTTTCCCTTTTAATATTATCATGTGGCGCCGCCGTGAACAACCATGACTTTTAAAACGATCTCACGCGGCGCATCTTAAACGGCTACATTTACGAATATATATTTGGGATGATACATCTATTTTTTTCTGTATAAACGTGTATATGAGTGTTCCTGTGTGGGCGCGCGAATTTCGCACATGTCTGTATTCGTGTATGTGTCCTTTATTACTCGACAGATACAATAGTAATATGCTTAGGTAGGGGATTAGTTTTTTTTTTCATTTCGAAACACGTCGTATCGACAAAATGCTGCTATCGCCTAGGATCGTTATCATAGTAAAATAGAAAGAAAACCCCGTTCTTATTAGAGGTCGCTGCTCTATGCTACAATAATAGTAATAATATATAATATATATAATATATAATATATAAATATTTATGTTATACGCGCCGTACGATATAGATCATAATGTGTAAATTATTTATATGCACGTGTATGCATATACGTATACATACACATATACATATACATATACATACATTCAATATATTTATGTATTCTTTTTGTCTCACATTTAATTCTCCCAAGCCTCCATGAGATGTATCTGGCCATACTGTCATGCTCCTCTTTACTTCCCAAAAGACTATATCCCCTCTGCCACTCGGACCCCACGCGATTGTTCAGCACAAATTAATTGTCTATCCCCGTTCCTACTTAACGGTTAGAAATATTTTGTCAGCCCCGTTCTCGAGAGTTAGCTAAATTGCGCAAGGACCCCTCCCTCTCGCCGGTCTCATAGCGCTACTTCGTTCCGGATTAATTACATACCGCCGTGAGCGAATGGAAAGGATACGGCTGCGGTTTCCTTCCGTCCCGAAATCGTAGCGAAAAGGGTGAATCCTGACGTATAGGTCGCTACGCGGGGATGATTATGCGTCGGCGCGATGCGCTTCCGCATGAAAATGTGAAGAGAAAAAGGGGTGGATGGAAAGCGAGCGAATCTGAAGGCTGCGAATGTTGACGTAACGAATCAATGAGAACCTCTGCTTTTCCTCTCCCCCCCCCCTCTCTCTCTCTCTTTCTCTCTCTCTCTCTCTCACTCCCACACTCTCTGCTTCTCTCTGCTCCCCCCAACATCGTCTAGAACATGGCAGATAGCCGAAGCTCGAAAATAGTCGATTATTCGGAAGGAAGTGTCGGTGCGTGTAACGCGATCAAGAGCGAATGGTAGGTTGAACGTCTGTAATCGGTAGCCAAGGCGAACTTTCGGAGACTTAGAGGGTCTTACGCGAGACCTCCGATTACCCCTGCATAATTGGCCAGGAAATTTCGCTAAACTTCCCGGCGCGTTTCTAAACTCTCCGAGCGTTGGCTCCTCCCGTCGAACGAGTCAGTCTTGGCTCTCGCACTCGAAGAAGATATCGAGCGTCCTCGGCTGGATCATGGGATCGATTTTAGCGGATGCCATGGCGAAAGTCGGGCGTAAGCGAGCGTTTGATCAAATAAGATGGCCTGGTCGACCGGTCGCGTAAATGAAATGAAGGTTGAGAACATCTGGCCAGTCGTGAGGGGGGGTGGGTGGGTAGGGCGTCGCCGCGTCTCCGCGACCCCCACGAGCTATCGACCCAAACGGGAGAGAGAGAAGGAGAATCAGAGTTAAAGAGGGATGGATGGATGGATGGATGGATGGATGGATGGATGGATGGTTGGATGGATGGAGAAAGAGAGAAGGAAGGGAGGGCGGTGACGAAGGGCGAGGAAGGAGCGGGACAACATTCACTGGTCTCACGAAACAGTTACACCCTATATTGTTTTCCACCCTCGAAGGAACTCTACCGCACGCACGAAAGAGAAACGGGAAAGATCGCGGAATATGCTCGATGAAGGACGGAAGGGGGGACGTCGGAGGGATCATTAATCCAGACAGGTCAGATTTTGTGACGAAGCTGGGAAACATTCGCATGACTGTAGAGCGATGGAGTTCGATGCCGGAGATAGGATTGAGAATACATTGAGCCTGCGGCGAGCGCTCTATAACGGCCTTGAAAAGTGTATTTAAACTCGAGCTACGCGACTGCATTCTAATGAGAGCCGGAGCCGGGCTACTACGACCGGCGGTGAAGACCTGGCCGGGGAAAAAAGAAACGGGACGCCTTTAAAAATTGAAACGCTTCGCGCAGGTGTCACGTGTGTCAGGTCAGGCACGAGTCGAGAGAAACTTTCGCAGTCTTCCAGCGGTCATCAATTCATCTCGCTGAAAGAATCTGCGTGCCCGGCATGAGAACTAGATTCTTGCCCTTCTGCCTCGATCTAACACTTCGTAACGAAACTTGAAACTGTCTGTGCCACGTCGGCTAGGTATCTCTACAGTAACAATATTATCCTGACATGGGAGTAGATTTTTCGTTTTTGGCCAAGATGTATCGATCAACGATAGAGACCTATGTGTAAAGAAACATTTGCCCCGATGAAATTTGTGAAGAACTGTGACAGTCAGTGTGTTAAAGAGTCGTCGGTTTTTCGAACTTGCGATAAAATGAGAAAAAACGAGTGGTAGTTGGGAAAAGTCAGTGACTAACGACGGCCCTGAGATCGGCCTTCCAAGTGAGTAGCCATCTCTCTCTCTCTCTCTCTCTCTCTCTCTCTCTCTCCTCGGAGCACGCACACACATAGTCACAGATAAGCGCACGCAGACACATATAGATTGGCAAACGTCCCTTTGCCCCTTTCAACCCCTCATAACGGAGTGTTCTCTGCGATTTTCCAACAACGTGTGCCTGCCTGCCGACCTACACGTATATCAGTGCGAGACGTGCGAGAGAAGTGAGAGAAGTGAGAGAGCGCCGTTGCCGTTATCGATCTACTGCGGAGCAATGGAGGCTGCCGAGAGTACAAAGTCGGGGGTTGAGGGTGGCAAAGAGAAAAAGGGGGGAACGAGAGGGGCAGACTCCGACGGTTGGTTACGTTCGACGAAGAGTCGACTACGGCCGTTACCTCTCTCGCGAGTATATCCTTACGAGCCGACTCGACTGCTACGTTCGATCGATACTATATTGTCGCGACGCCCGGCACCGTTGCATCGGCAAGGCGAGAAAATGGGCAAAATTTTTCCTCCTTCGGGCCCGATCGATAGGTCAGACGCTCGGGAACGACGCCCGATCCCCCCGATGCTCCTTCGACTTCCGTCAGAGGACTCGAATGGCTCGTCTGAAAGTTTAACGACGTCCGAAATACGTTGCCCTTTCCCACTTGACGGTCCGACTCCTGTAATTTAAGAGTAATGAGGTCGCGACCGATCTCGATCATTATCTGCGTTACCGCGTAGGGGAACGTATCGAAATTTCGTCCGGAAGACACAATTATCGAACACGCTAGGTACATAGAAATCGATTGGGGGGTCTTGCGGGGTATTCCGTACCGATCCGAGATGAGACCGAGTTCCCCGAACTCTTTTTCATCCACCTCGTAGCGGGTCATCGGGGAGGGGAAGGGTGTGAAAGTTCTCCCTCTGTACATTGAAGGTAGAGACGCGCGGCTGTCAAAGCGGGGTGTCAACAGGGTTCTCACCGGCGGTTCATAAGAAGGAAGTCGGTCGCGCTATGAATCGCGGATTGGAGCCACGTCGAAAGAAGCGTTCGCGGACCGGAAAAACGACCATGAGCCAGTTAGTCGGAGGCACCTTTTCGAATAGCAACGTCAGCGGTGGAGGAGGAAGTGATGTTAGCAGAAGGAGCGGGAGAGTCGTCGGAAGAGAGCCAGAGAAGCGAGGGAGGCAGAAGGAAGAGGAGAGGAGGAGATTTTGCTGCCAGACGGGGGGTGAAGAGGGTTGCGGCGGAACGAAGGGGTGGAATGGGGATAAAGAGGGCGGATGGGGAGGGTGCAGAAGAGGATAGGCGAGGGGTAGGTTGCGGCGGTATATAGGTGTATGCGTGTGGGTGTGTGTTGAGGCGAAGAGCGGCAACCTCGCACCCCGACAGGCCGCCACCGTCACAACGGCGGCATCGACCGCAGCCCCAACGCTGCAATGCGACGTTGCCATCCCAACGGGCAACAGCCCTTGCGGCCAAGGCGCTTCTCGATGGCCATGCCCTGTGCTGGTCATGCCGTCTGTGCTCGTCTGTGCTCGTCTGTGCGGCGAGCGGAAAGCATTTTTCGCACCAGAATTTTCGGGCCAGACGACCGTTTCGGACCTACCCCTCCGAGAAGAGGGGTGGTGCCCTGCCCCGATCTCTCCGCTCGAAAATATTCTTTGGCCATCGTTCGTGGGCGTGTTTCGCTCCAGTTCGTTAGGCACGTTACGCAGAGCGACGGAAACCCTCCGCATTCCTGCGAGCTCTACGACATGTAGATACAGTACGCGCGCCTATCAGCGTTGTCAGGTCGCGTCAGCGTTTACGCGAATTCTATATTTGTGGGTGTGCGTGGAACATGCGAGAGTCGAAGAAAAGAGACGCTAGGGCAGCCGATCGTAGAGGCATAATCTCGAAGGGACTTGCGGGGAGACGAGCGAAGAGAATCGCGAAGGGTGTGTCGGCTGATCCGGCGGCATAGGGCAGAGAAATCCACCCTCCGCTCTACCATCCCCCCAACTGTCCGCAACGGCAAGATGCAGGCAACATTTACAATGAGCATGCGCCTGCATTATGATTTAGATCTCATATGCTGCGCGAGGGAAATGGACCGCAGGGGAGGAAAGCGAGTGTCTCGGGGGGGTTGATCGTTCGTCGCCGTCAGGCAACGACGTCCAGTCTGGCCAATGTGCCGTCTACGCATTATCTAGACAATGGTTCGTGTCCGCTAAGCGAATCTGATGTCACGATCGCGAGACGTCTCTCTAACAACAGATAGTGTGTGCCTCTCTCTCTCTCTCTCTCTCTCTCTCTCTCTGTGCGAATAGTTAGGGACGCTAAGTGATTAAGAGCGAGATCGGTCTCTTCGAAATCTTGATGAGACGCGAAGATGGCGAGATGACGAGCCGGCGAATCGAAAAGCGAGGGTCGGAGGCTTCCGAATAGACAGACAGGCAGACAGGCAGGCAGACAGGCAGACAGACGGACAGACAGTCAGTGCAGAGAGACAGAGACGCCAACGGAAACCGCGATCAAGAGAGAAAGATCGTGCGCGTGCCGAATGGGTGGCGAGAGTGAAAAATTTATTCCGCTCCGAGAAAGACGGGCGCGAGGCGAGCGCAAAATAAAACCAAAAAGTAACAAACGATGTATAAAAATTACGTAACGTTTTATTGAATTTTTTTTTGTTTCCAGCTGGCTTCGTTTGCGTTGACTCGTATCAATGTTTCCCTGGCTCTTTCCATATTTTTCCTCTCTAATAAAATATCTGCTATATCACTATGCATTATGAAATTCTTATAATAGATTATAAATTTTTTTTAGCTCTCATAATGTATGGATTCGCAACGTGTTTTCCTATCGTAATCCGGTCTTGTACAAAATAAGGATAGTTTAGTCCCGTAACATTTAAAGAGACATAAAAAGAAAGACGAAATTTTCATTGTACAAAAATAAATGATCCGGAAGAAGAATTTATATATATTCATTCCAAGACTCGCGAGGCATACAAAATCTCATGTTCTTTTCTTTTTTGTTCACGGTGCTATACACAATATAATATATATATATATATATTTATGTATATATAAATATAAAAATAATTTGACAAAAATATATTACGGGTAAAATATTCATTTCCGATAAGTAGTTGGATCGTGATTTATCGTAAATAATAGTAGAAATCATATGCGGCATAGCGTTAAAAATTATTTTATCCGCCGTTGTAATATAATAGAAATAATATTAATAGTAATAGTAAGGATAATATAAAAATAATGATAATATTAATAATAATAATAATAATATAATAATAATAGCAATCATATGTCTGAGAATCGCAGCTGTAATCAATAATAATGAAAATAGGATAGTCGGGTTGTTGTGTCCAGCGTGCGTTTGATATCTAATCCGTTAATCTCGCGTTTTTCACTTTTTTTTTTGTTGAAAAACTAGTAAACGAAATATTATACGCTTACGAGTTTCAGCACGGTATATTATCAAAGTTAACGTGTGCATAGGCACCAAAAGTCTGTCCCAAGCTCCCATTATACGTAACAGTAATAACAAATCAAACACAAAGCTTTAACAACCGGACAAGAACACAGGAAGGAAAACATAAGTACACGTCATGTCAAAATCATATTATATATTAAAATATTCATAATAATAATAATAATAATATTAATAATAATAATAATCGTAATATATTATCGCATGTTCGTAAAATTACATAAAAAAATATAGAAAATAATAAACTCGCCGATTCTGAATTTTTTTTTATGTGTCATTTTTACTGTCTCTGCTTCTCTCGCGCTCCTTTCTCTTTCGTTTTCTCGTTCGCTCATACCTATCTCTCAGTTTCTTACTTTCAAACTTTCACGCACATGCTTGAAAATAATTCTCTTTTTCATCGTCTTGCGCACTTGAACCAAACGCACGCACACTCACACACACACACACAAGCGCGCACATTTTCTCTCACACTCTCTTTCGTTCATCTGATTGCTACGGTAATAGTTATACATATAATAGCATAGTCATAATCATATAATAGTAATTAGTATACATTCAGTGTATCTGTTTTTGTGATAATGTCTACGTGTATGTTTCGATTTCGTTCTTATTGCCAGGAAAGTTTGGAGAAGTCCCCCGTGTCAGAGTCAACGCGTCTGATAGAAACGTCATGAAGTGTGTGTAACCGAGCACATAACTAATAGGGCAGAAGCAGAAATAGACGCAGAAGTAGGGGTAGAAGTAGAGGAGGAGAAAGAAGAAGAAGAAAAGAGATATCGCGTTCCCCGATTTGCGACTCTCGATACTCGACACTCGACACTCGAGGCAGAATAGATGGTGGAAACGGAAAAGGAGGAGAGCGATACCGCTAACAAATTGATTGCTCATCGCTGACCGCGACTTAGCGTCTGGCCTGGCCGCGGTCGGATTATTGCTCAATCTTATTTACCCACGATTAATTACGTCTATCGTTGAGGCGCAAGATGCGATTGCTTTACTCCCTGTCATCTCTCAAAAGTTCTCTCCCCCCCCTCCGCCCTCTCTCTCTCTCTCTCTCTCGCTTGCTCCTCTCTGCAACGATAATGCCCAAGCAGGTTCGAGCGAGTTCGTTCCACGCTCGAAAATTGACAGTCTGCTCGCAAAAATGAGTCGCGGATCAATCGCAAACGAAGGATGAATCGACAGAGGAAATCGTGCGAAGGAAGGAAGGTAGGTGGGAGGGAGAATAGATGCACGCCGAATATTAGCGACGAGCCCGATATATAAATGCAACGTCTCAGTCTTCTCGATCATCGATAAGCCGAACCACCCCGTTATCTCATCCCCAATTTCTTCTATCTCTATCTCGTCTCGGATGAGTTCGGCGCGTCGACGAAGAGACACGAAAAAGGAACAAAAACCGACGAATGAATTCGCGAACGAGAGTGGAAGAAAAATGTGCAGAAGGGGTGAAGCAGAGGATAGGAGGGTGGGTTAGGTAGGTAGCAAGAGAGAAGACAGAAAGAGAGAGAGAGACAGATAACGGCAGACAGATAGAAAAGGTAAATAGGGGAGGATCGAAATTGATGAAAAGTGAGAACTGCGTGACTGAACGATATGAGAAAAATTTGGCGAACGATGAGATACGAGTTTCAGCGAGCTCTTTCTGACTTTTGCGGAAGCGAACGCAGTTTTCGTTGGCTGCGGAAAACGAAATATGTACAAAGAAATCCTTACAGAGTTCGGAGGAGGAACCCTTGGCCCTTTTTCCATTCGACAGGAGAACGGGGCGCCGAGAGCTTTTCATCGAGATGTTAAAATAGAAAATTTTTCCCGTGAACGACGTCATGACACGTCACCGCTGCATGCCACTGCTCAGTCATAAATATTACTAATAATTACAATGACAGTAATAATGATAAATACGTTGACGATGATAAAATATCGAACATAAAATATTTTGCTAAATACATACATATAGACGCTATCAATTCACTCTCTCTCTCTCTCTCTCTCTCTCATACACATACACTCTCTTTCCTTCAACCTCACTTCCTTCCGTTTTTCTTTTAATCCTCGCTCGTCAATCCGCGCAAGATCTTAAAATGTTATTACGCACAACATTCGATATATAATGATGATGATGATAATAATAATAATGATAATAATCATAATAATAATCATAATAATAATAATAATAATAATAATATCAGTAATAGCGATAATAATAAAAATCATAATAATGCAATAACTACGACAATGCATCATAGACATATATGTACTTTTTTTTTAAACGTAATAGCTAAGGAGTATCTTGAGAATTGTTTTTCTTCATGATTGTTTCATTTGATCATTACCATCCTCCCATCCACCTTCGGAACTCTTTACTGCTCACTGTGTGTGTGTTTGTCTTTTCAATCTGTCAGTCGAATATCGTTCGCCGACAAACTCGGCATCATCGTATCAGTATTCGTTTTATCGTGATTTTCACCTTTGGATAACGACCCCCCGCCCCGGACCTCCCCCCCCCCCCCAAAATCCCTCCCATCCCCAAATAGAATTGAGCGCGTTTACTATCCCGTTTTGACTGAGTCGGTACCACCACCTTGAGGAACCAAGGTTACGGATATACGTTTGTTAATATATCTTTAAACTGCGGTGTTTGTTACACGACGATGACAATAGCAGTGATTGCGACAATGACGTCATCAATAATTAATAAAAATAATATTACTATCAATAATATACACACATATATATATATACTTTTTTTTTTGAAATACTGATTCTCTAGTCTCTGGGCGGTTGCCTCCAGCTCGGATCGTGCGTACGGCCAAAGTTCACCCCCTCAGCCCGACCCCACCCCTAGCACACACACACACACACACACTCTCTCTCTTTCTCACTCTCTCTCTCTCTCTCTCTTTCTAACTGCGATGCGGCAGACTTGGCCTCTCCTAAATATTCCCTCTCAGAGGTTGGCGGAGCCGTGGAAAAGTTTTTTTTTCCACGGCTACACGTTCCAAGCTCGTCCGATGGGAGAAACTCGAGACGCGCGCACGGAGATGATGTGATTGTAGTGACGACGATGAGAAGGAGCGCAGAATGACGCGCAGAATGACGCGCGAGACTGAAGTGAGAAAGAATCGAAAGGAAACACGGTGGTCGTCTCTTCTCATCTCTTCTCTGTTCAATTCCATTTACTGTCCCGAGATCGGAGAAACTGAGATCGTGTATGTGGGCTGCAAAATTGTACCTAGCCACATCTGTCGTCGTTGTCCCTTGACTTCCGCTAATCGCTCTTCCCCGACGATCGCTACTCGCGGCCTCCTAAACGCCCGGCTACCACGACTTCCTCTTTCCCCGCCCGTCGCGCCCTTTAAATATAATTAAGTAGATAAGTAAGTCGTTTTTAACCCGGCTTAATTGGATCGAGAGTAGCCTTCGAGAGCTTTCGTACAAATATACCCTAATTGCGTATCATTTGCCGAACGGAGAGGCGTGGCACCTGTAAATCGAATATATATAAATGTTCGTTTACGTCCGAACAGATGTATATATATCCTCTATACGCGGCGCTTCTCTAAGCAACAGCGATTAGCCGCGTTAACCGTGTCTAATGCAACCGCGTACCATCAAACCGGTAGAATTTACTGCTTTTTTTTTCTCCACTTTTCCCTCCAATGTATCCGTGCTGCGCCTCGAATGCGCGACTTCTTATTAATCGTTAAATCGGAATATACAAACGTACGTACTTTATATATTGTATTTATAATATATTTATATATAATATATTAGATATTCAAACGTTCTCACTCATATCCAATCACTCCCCAGCATCGATCGACAGCTTTGCAAGGGCTCCGAAAAAACAAAACGGGGGGAACAAAACGAAGAAGTAATCGCAAAATAACTGTGATTAAAGCCCTATTCTCTTTCTATCTTTCTAACTTTTTCTCTTTTTCTTTTTTTACACGGTGAAAGCACTAGGGAGCCGAAAGAAAACAAGAAGTCTCGCTACGCGCTCGGAGACTATAATGCTTTGCGGCGCTCAAATAAAACGCTATGTTAAATATATATATAATATATTATATATGGACCAATCATGATAATGATAATGATAATGACAATAATTAGAATAATCATGATAATAATAATAATAATAATAATTGGATATACCTATTTAATAGAATATAATAATATAGTAAATAGAATTAAATTAGGCAACAATGATCATCTGTTCATCTCTCTTTCTCCCCCCCCCCCCTCTCTCTCTCTATGCCTGTATACATATACATATACACGTATTTTGTATATATATGCACATATAGACACAGTTTGAAATCCCTACTTCTAAACTATTATCTGCTTTTTCACATTCTTAAAACTTCATTATTACTCTGCCGCCTACTAAATCCTATAATCTCCCTTACGCTTAATTATTATTCTTTGAGATATGTATCGTCGTGTGTGTGTGTATGTGTGTGTACGCGCGTGTATACTCTCCCATTCGGAAACCTTATAATGTTCCTTTATTTGCATTCTTCTCCGTTATGCGGTACGCGCGACCGAGGGAGGGTTTGCGCACTTTTATAAAGAATGAATTTAACTCTCTTTCTCTCTCTCTCTCTCTCGCTCTCTCCCTTCTCCATTCTTCCTATATCCGTCACGATCTTTCTCCTAATTCTAATCGCCGCTCCTCCTACCTCAGCCGACAGGATAAATGAACCCTTCCGTTATCATTTTCGCCACATCGCCATGTGGCTTCCGTGCCGAATTATGTTTCGTGCCTTACGCCATTTTCACTCTTTATCATCAACCAACGCCCTTCGGAACGTATCCGCGAGTCGTTTTGTCAAGAACCGCCTTTGTCGTTATTAAATCTGTCTCCTTGCGCAAATATTCGGGTGCACGAACAACTTTTCTTCTGTCCGCCTCTCTCCTCTCTTTCTCTCTCTCACTCTCTCTAGCCATCTACTGTTATTGTTATCCCTAACTCACTGTCCCCCTCTCCGTCCATCAACGCGGGTGTGTATGCATGTATGTAGTTTGCACGATTAATGTTTGTGTGTCATTCGCATGTGAGACGTCTTATGTCCTCTTCATCTTCTTTTTTTTTTTGTAATAACTTGTTTCTCGCGCTTATTACTCTTTTTTTTTCATTTACGAAAATGGCAGTTATCGGTCACAGCCAATGGCTATTTAATAATTATTAAGACGTTAATACGTAATACGATTATTTTAACCTTAGTCACGACGCTTTACGCTTAATTAAATACTTATAACACTCTTTCGATGGGGGATGCTAAGTGGGATGCTAGCCCACCGAGTCGGAGGGCCATATACTCCTGCACTCCTGTGTTGGTGTGTGTGAGAGGCTACTGTGAGAATGTGTCGTGCGCGGATAAACGTTGGAGGAATCATTTCTCGGCGCGTCTCGAGAGAAGGGGCCGCTCGTACCCGGAGGAAGAAGAATCGAAGAAAGCAAAATTCGGACTCGCGAACGACGTCGGGTGGGGTGGTGTAGGAAGAATTCTCGACGAACGATTTGCGTTACACTCCTCCGTTTCGCGGAATTTGAAGCGGCGATAATAAAACTAGACATCGATTAGCAAAGAATAGACTTTTTGATTTACGTATGGCACTATAAATTACGCGAACGCTTCCCGTCTCGCCCAAACGCCTCTCTCTAACCTAATCCTCTCACCCTGGCTCGATCGATCTCTCATTCCTCACCTTTCATTCGCTCGATCATTCGCGCACTGGCTCAAACTGCCGGAGTACCCTCCTGAGAGTGCGAGCGCGTGGCGGCTAACACGGTAGATACGCGCCTAACGATATCGCGGGGTCATCGTTGAAAAGAGATCCTCGACAAGTTGATGGTTCAATTGCTCGTAAGTCGGCGAACTGGTAGTCGGCAAATTCGCGCTCCCGTCCCAACAGATCTCCATCCGCTCGTTTCGCACTCTTCGCGCAGCCTGGCGTCGCGCGCGCGCAACCTCAATTATTCCCGAAGATGGTGATTCGCCGATTGAAAAGAGTGCGGCGACGAGTGCTCGCGCGGAGAAGGATAGTCTGGCCGAGAGGTAAGCCTCATCGTCGACCCTTGCCGAAGGATACGCGGAAGAGCGGCTCGTAGTACCATTATCGCGGGAGAGCTATTCGTGACTCGACGATGATCGCGTGTGTCCGAATGATAATAGACTAGCAGAGTACGCGACCGCACCGTCGTCCCCTACGCTTCTTTATACGCTTCCTTTACACGCCTTCATCCGCCTCTCCCTCACCCTCCCCATCTCTCTCTCTCTCACTCTCTCTCTCCCTCTCACTAGCTCGGTCTCAGACGATTTTCTACTAACCGAGTATTCTCACATACTTTCACGCCACGATTCGACGATGGAAGTCGAGAGCGTAAATACGACGGTGTCCCTGCGTACTCCTTTAGCTTCGAGTATACCTTTCGATTTTCGTCCCGATTGAAAGCGATACTTCGATGAGGTCGACAAAAGATAAGGGCGAAAAAGGTGGGTTCGGCCGTTGGGAGTAGCGAGAACGAGGTCGACGACGACGATGACAACGACAACGACGATGACGACACGACAACGACAATGACAGCGATGACGACGACGACGACGATTCTGCGATGCCAGAACCTCGGCCAAAGTGAAGGCTGCCGTAATTGTCTCATTAATCGTAATGTGGCTTTTAAGTGTTATCATGTGTCTCAGCAGAATCGTCCCAAAGTCTAGCGGAGGTTCTCGACAACCATTTTGTGCTGCGGCAATAGTTCGCGCCGTTTCAATCGATCCCGTGAGTTTCGTCGCGTTTAGCCAGCCATCGCTGGGCATCGTCGTGATAATCGTCAGGCGTTCAACGTCGTCAGCGTTCGCAACGCGTCGTTCTTGGCCCGTTCGCTGCCCGGTTAAGGTAATTCAGCCTGAACGCTACCGATCGCCAACGAGTTCGGGTCTTGCGCTCAGCCGAAAGCAATCAGCCCGAGGAAGGCTGCTGACCTTACGGAGGGTGTGTCAGCGTCGAAGTGTTTCGTCGAAATGCGGGGAAGACGGAAGGTGACGCGGCGAAGAATGAACGTTCGATGGAGCCGGTCAGAATTATACTCTCTCCTTGGGAAATTTAATGGCCCGACGAGAGGAAAAGCGCGTCGTGCGACGTCGAAAGTTTCGTCCGGTCGGGCTGATTTTTGACTAGTGGCTGCTTACCGGTTGACCGCGGAGAAGCGTAATCTGTCCTTTCACTGTTTTGCGTTTGAGCGCAAGCCCGCCGCGGGATCGGAGACGAACGCGAAGAATGGCTCCACTCCCCACGGATTTTCCACCCTCCGCTCTCTGTCCTTTACCCTCCCGCCGCGTACGCTCAATCAATTAGCGGATCACACTCCCAGTTCTGACAACCGCCCTATCCTTCTACATCCTCCTCTCTCTCTCCCTCTCCTTCTCAAATCTCAGTCCCTATGTTTCTAAGAGTTTAGCTTATGTTTTGCAATTTTCCTCCGTTTCTCTCCGTTTCCTCCCTGTTACTCTCCCACCTTCTACTTCACTATTCCCGCAAGCACGCGCGCGAAACCTTACTCTCATCAACATTCGTTCAACCCACTCTCACGCACAGGCACGCTCACGCACTCATTCTGTCCCATTCTCGCACACAAAATATTTTGCCGTAGAATAATAAGTTTATATCTATATATAATATATATATTTTTTGTGTATAGATTACTAGTATTTCGCTTTCTCCTGCCCAAAAACTAATATGTCTGCGTGTCTGTGTGTACCGTTATTATTCTTATAATCTTTTTCTCCCGCGTACGCGTATGTTGTATATAATTACGGCATGTCCGAGGTGGAAAAGTTAATACTTCGCGAGTCCATAGCGTCAGATTCATATAAACTTTTTTTTTCCCCCCTAAATGACTGATACTATGCACTTCATGAGAATACGACCTTTCGTCCTACGACAGCCCGTACCTGCAATATGCCTTTAATGCTGCATATCACGTATATTCCTTCCTTTATATACATGCATTCAGAGAATCTCTCCATCTCCCTCTCCCTCTCCCTCTCTATTTCACTCCCTTCTCCACCCTCTTTTCGTATAGTTTCTCTCGTTAAAATTTTCTTTTTCCATCTACTACTCTTTATATTCGTTCTGATCCTCATCTGGCTATTTCATTGCCCATTCCATGCCCATCGTCACTTTCTCTCTCTGTACCATCATCCTCCCACCCCCCCTTCCCCCTCCCCCACCCCATGAGCGTCTTTCCGACGCCTGAGTAGTGAGAATCAGATCAGACTTATATAGCGAAGTTAATGACAGATTATCTGGCATGTTCTACATATGTAGGTGGGCGCAGGCCGCTCGCGGTTAACCCTTAGAAGCGGCATACGCTCCCGCGCTGAGTCAGAACGTAGACGCTAAAGAGAATACCTATAAATATATTTTATATGTATATATATATAATATAATATAATAATATAATATAATAATATAATATAATATATGTGTATGTCATCACCGTACGTTTTCACATCTCCTTCTTCTTCATCATCTCTTTTTTTTTTCATCTTTATACTTAACATAGAAAAAATATAGAATTTACTTTGCCTCGAACTTAAATATAATAAACCTCTCTCTCGAGCGTTGTTTATAATATATAAATATACGATTTGTATGTGTCTGTTGCGTGTGTACGTGTGATCGTGTGTGCCTGGGTGAAATGGCTAAATGGGGTGGGCGGTGGTGATGAGGGGTGCTGCGCGCGCGTGTGTAATTTTTCTCGTGCGGATGAAATTTTCAGTGCTCGGCCTGAGAACGCGAAATGGCTATCACCAATGGGCGCGCTTCGAATTACGCACACGCCTTGCACACGTTTTCCATTTCCCTATCCTCTCATAGAGACGCGGCAGCTGCATGTAGCCTGTGTATGTATACCGTGTGTCGCTGTGTATGTGTTTCTCTGTGCTAGGGTGTTGATAAAAAGAACGCGTCAGAAGGAAGAATCTAGAACAAAGAGAACGACACGGAGGGGGCTGATGGTGGCGATGGAGGTGTTGGCGGAGGTGGAGGTGGAGGTGGAGGTGGAGGTGGAGATGGAGGTGGTGGGAGATAAGGGTCGAAGGATGGAAAGTGCGATCGGTGGGAAGACGGGAATGGGAATAGGGGGAATTATTACGAACGGTGGGAAACACGAAACGAAACACACGGCGAACGAAGACACCTTAATCACATAAAATAAAGAAGGTGGGGTGAGAGTCCGGCCGTGTGAGAAATTGCCGGGACGGCCACCCCGCTATAATACAGAGCTGCGGCTCGAACGATCGAAAAAATATTCCTCTTTCTTCTCTCTCTCTCTCTCTCTCTCTCTCTCTTTCTCTCTCGCCCACCACCGGCGGACGATACTCTATATAATATTTATGTAATACGTATCGTTAATATATAACCTCGGCTTGTTCGGAGCTGCGACTTGAGCATATCTTCGTTTAAAAATGGCAACGATTGACAAGAACTTCCGACACGACAAGGAAGGAAAAGAACGCATATACGTTGTACGCGAGCGCGAACGATACGAGAAACGAAACGATAGGAGGGAAATGAGGAGAGCGTAGATAACGGAAAGAAGGTACAGGGAAGGGAAAGGAAATGGAATGGCAAGGAGAAGGAAAGAATAAAAATGGAAAATATAAGGAAAAGCAAGAGAGATAAAAAATATATATATAGATCGAAAGTTCGAAGAAATTGAATGTCGAAGCGAGAGGAAGGTGTTCAAAAATTGCGAGGAGAGCAGCGGTCGAGACTCAAAGAAGAATGCGATCACTGCTTCTCCCCCTCCTGCGCCTCGAGCATGCGATAGCCCTTCGATATAAAAGACCAGCCTTCTCTATCAGCATTCAACTGATTCTCCACTTTTCTCCTACTAGTGAACCCCCTTTTGAAAGCTTGATCGCGCGATTAGTGCACGCTTTTCTCCCATCTTAAATAATCGGAACACAGGGAACATAGAGAGACGTACCGATCTCCCTCTCAATGCTAACCGGACGAACGTCGCACGTGCCCGATTCGAGCAGATCACTCTCCGTTGCATATCGTTCGCGTCCAAGCAATTTGCCCGTCCGTCTTCGTCGTCAGCGTCCATTACTATAGTCGGTGTCGATATCGGAAGCGCGCGCGAGGCTCATCCCCACAGCAATTCGGAGAAAAGACGAGTGGTTGTGAGAAAAGTGGTTGTATTCTTGTCACGGCGTGTGCAATTCTGTGCCTGTCTATGCATGAAGTCGTGTGAGTGTCTCATGTGTGTTTGTGTCTGAGTGTACGCGCGTGTACAGGGTGTGCTGGCCGATGAAATAAGAAGCGTGTCGTCCTTCCTCTTTTGACGGTGCCGTCTTCGAGAGGGAGCGGTAAAATAAAGCGTAGCCGTGCCCGCTGGCACGCCTGCATATACATGTGTGTGTGTGTCTGTCCGCTTCGCGATATGCAGGCGTGCTGGCAAGCAGGGGAACGCGTATATAGCATATACAATAACATTCGACGTACGTTTATGTAATATAATGCGATATATAATTATACAGTTACGCCTCATCAAAGAAAATCCACATGCGCGTCGTCGATCCCTAAAATGACAAATGTGTCCATTAGTCCATCTCCTCTCATGTCCTCTTACTCTCTCACCGCCTCTTGTCTCCCTCTCCCTCTCTTTCTCTCCCTCTCTGTCTCACTATCCCAATAGAATTAGTTATTACTCGATTATTACTAGATTCAAGAATACACTCGCGGAACCTGTCGACGCCGACTTGGCCCGCGTCGGTATTCTTTTTGCTTTTATCCCCTCCTTCCCTTGACCGAACGTCGGCCCGGATACCTCTCGACGCACCTTAGTACTTCTCACCGCTAATTTTATAAACAATCGTTTCTCGCGACATCCTCCTTTTTTTTTGTGTTTTTCTTTTTGCATTTCGTCTCGGCCACCCAACGCCCGGCAATGAAACGCGCGAAAAATACAAAATCTAACTCTCGATAAAATATCAATACTGCAGGCTTCCTCGACCAGATACCGTCCCATCATCATAGCCTCTCGTCATTTTCCATATCCACATATATATGTGTATACGTGTATATGTGCATATGTATACATATAGTTGGTATTAATATTTTTTTTCTCCTATTTGACTCACTATGTCGATTATATAAAGGTAAGATAATACTCTGATTGCTCGGGGAATGTCGGGTGGAGCCAGAGAGTGCCCTTTCCTACGATCTACGTGATTCGATGGCGCGAGCGAGAGGATCCGCGGGCGACGATCCTTCAGATCTCTACGTCAGTATGCCACTTCGAGAGACCCGTCCACCGATCTATATCCGTGTCTCTGTCTACGTGTGGATGTGTGTATCCTGCGTGTCATACGATTTCGCAACCGTTCTCTCAGTAGCCTTCCTTCTTTCGCGCCCGTTCGCAGTCGGCTCGCAGGTCCGGCGCCGCATACTCATCAGTGGCGGGAGATGAACAAGAAAAAAATGTCCGCCATCCGGCTATCGATCGAAACTAACGAAATCAGCCCAGAGCCTTAAGACCGTTCTCTTACGAGGATGTGACCCAACGGCCGATCGATAGAGATATCAAAGACAGATATCGAACAGATTGCTTGGCAAAGGAAGGACTCTCTCGTGGAATGCATTCGTCCAGAATGGCGCGCGGGGTCACACGATCGCAAGGTCGGCGAACGTTCCATCGTTTTCGGGAGAACGAGTCTGAGAGAGCCAGCCTGAACGGAGGCTAAATTGTCGTTGTCTCGAGCAAGGCGTGTAAACGCGCAAGTACCATTAAAAGCGGCTGCTGTTTCGGCTATCTCTGAAGGCAGTCTCAAAATGAAATTTCGCGATCTCCCGAGCGGCGACGAGATCCGCTAGCAGTAGCCTGCACTCGCGAGTCCGAGTCAGGCAAATGGCAGCCGCGTTCAACGAATGCCAGATCTACTTATCGCCCTCGTGGTCCCTAGTGTCCCTTCGAAAATGTCAATCGCTGCCTCCGAGCACGGGCCAATATACCGTTGACGAGAGCGGTCGCGCCGAAGGTAAGAAATTTGAGCCGATCGCGGACTCCTCGCGGCAGACTTCGCGCGAGCAAGAAAGTTTCCCTTCTTCCTTTTTTTTTTCACGGGTAAAGTAGCGTCTCGGTGATCAATAGTCTCGCTACTTATTCCGGTCGATTCGCGCGGCGAAACTTTTGTCGATAGTTGGGACGCTCGAAGGCAGCCAAGACGGATTTTAAAGCCGCTAAAAACTTCTTGGAGAGACTGGCGCGCAGGTGGCTTCCCTTTGCTCGAGAGTCACGTACACACACGTAGACGCCGAGAGGTGCGCACGCAGAGACGCTCGTTCTCTCCCTCCCTCTATGAGCGCCTCTAATCGAAAGCATCGGTTGGAAAGCACCGGTCGGAAAGCACTCGGTGCAAAGCGCTCACCGCTCTCATGGTCTCCCTCGAACTCCCGAATCAGGCCGCGTCCCCCGCTCACGGCCGATCGTTGACCTGCGAGCCTGCGAGCCTGCGACCTACGCCTTTCAACGGGGGAAGAAGGTGAGACGATGACACACACTCGATGAGTATGTTTCTCCATCTTTCTCCCACTCTGTACCATGCTCTCCCGCTCTTACTCTCTCCCTCTCTCTCACTCTATCTCTCTCGCTCTATCTCTCGTTCTCTCTCTCGCTCTTTCGCTCTCTCTCTCTCTCTCTCTCTCTCTCTCATAATCTTTTGCGATGAACTTAAAAGCTGGCTTTCGTTGTATCCGGTCGGCGGGAACGACGCGACAAGGACATCGAGACATTCCCGGCGCATCGTAGAAGAGTTTGTATTGGCAGCAATGGAATCTGAGGCATTGTGCGCGTCCAGTCCCCCGGATGAACATCGAACATTACGATATTGCCTTGTCCGATGCTCGGGGGACGCTGCGAGCTGTGTAATGGGGTTGATGATAATTATGATGATCGTGGGATGCGTCGTCCGTGTCGTCGTTCCTCTACGACGAATGTCGCTGATGGTGGATCTTTGCCCTTGTCCTTGACGATGACCATTGAATAATAGTTTCTGCTTGCAATGAAAACTATCCATGTTGGCCTTGATGGGGACACCGATGACGGTGATGCTGATGGCGATGATGGTGATGATGATGACGATGACAATGGTGAGACAACAATGACGATGACAGCGCTGCTGATGATGAAGACGACGTAATGACGATCGGCGATCGGTTGTTGGTCGATTCTGTCGTCGTTCAGGATGTTGTTCAGGATGTTGTTCATCGGAGAGTAGCAGTAGTAGTAATAGTGGTGGCGGTGGTGATGGCGATGGTGGTGGATGTAGTAGCAGCGATAATAGTAGCAGCAGCGGCAATAGCGTTGGCAATAGTAGCAATAGTGGTAGTAGTTTCGGTAGGCTTCGACGACGCGGACGACGAGGTGGGCGTTGGCGGGTGTTGCTCGGATGTCGGATGTCCTTGACTTAAGAGAAGATGCGAAGGGCCTGTAGGACGGGCCTGGAGCATACCGGGCAGCTGGGGTCGGAGCTCTCGCATACGCGGTTGCCGCAGTCGAGGCAGAAGAGATTGTGGCCGCAGGGTACGAGGGCGGCGGTGACCTCCTTGTCGCCGCATACGACGCACTCGCGACGACCGCCGGCGCTGCCGCCGCCGAGTAGGGAGTCCGTGGGCGACGCTGGGCTGGCCGACGCCGGCGGCGAAGGCCTCGAGGGTAGCGCTACGCCGGGGAAGGACCAGATCGAGGATGCGGAGGCTGCCTGCGACTCGAAGGAGGGCGACTCGCCGAGACCCTCGTCCCTCTCGAGGCCGGCGCCCCAGATGGCCACCAGGTCGTTCAGTCCGGGCGCGCCGGAGCTGCTGGAGGAGCTGCTGCAGCTGCCGCTGCTGGAGAAGGCGCCGCTGGAGCCGTTCGATCCGTTCGAGCCGGGCGGGTCGAGGCAGCCGAGGATGGAGCCTAGCCCGCCGCGACAGAGGGCCCCCAGAAGATCGGCCTCCTCGAGGCCGGGGCCGGTGCCCGTTCGCATCGCGATGTGAGCCTCGATCTCTCGCCTGGCCGCCTCCACGCTCTCCGGGAGGCCGGTCACCTCGAATACCGGCTCCTTGTCGCGGCTCGGCGTCACGATGTAGGTGTGCGTCTGATGCTGAATCCTCTTGATGGTGGCGCCCTTCGGGCCTACCACCAGCCCGACCACTCTGTAGGGTACTCGCACCTGAATGGTAACGTGTCCGGGCACGCTGGCCGGCGGACCGGGGGGCGCGCCCAACAGGGCGCCCAGCGTCGTCTTGCGCGAGGCGCGAATCTGCGAGAAGTGCTCCGCCGCCGACAGAATCTCCCGCTTGGCGCGTGCTACGTCCTCCTTGCGCCCGGTCACCACGAAGACCGGCTCCTCGCCGCGCACCGGCGTCTTTATGTACGTATTCGTCTTCGCTCGCAGTGCCTTGATCTTGCAGCCTGCAATCAAACGAAAAATCACCATTAGCTCGAACCGCCAAATTCTCGCGCCCCGAGGCGCACGCCATCATCGCGACTCGCAACCGCTAGGAATATATGTATCTTGCGCGTCGGCCAGAAGGAGCCGAAGGAGCCGAAGGAAGAACGCTCGAAGGAGAGGGAGAAGGAGGAGAGAGCAGGGTGCAGGAAACTGGAAGGAAGGAGGTCCCGACCCGGTCTGCTCCTCGGTCTCGCAGACTCTCTGGCCTTGAGCCGGCGCAATGCTAGCAATGCAGGTGAACCACTCCTCGCTCTTTCTTTCTCTGGCGCGAAGCTGCCTGCGCTTCCCTCTCCCCCCCGACGGACCCCTGCCTCCTCCTTCCTCGCCTCTCTCAAACCAGCGCTATCCTGCTTCTCCACTCTCCCTCTCTCTATCCCTCTCTCTCCATCCTGCTCGCATGCCCCTTTCATTCAGTTCACTCTCTCCTTCGGTGCGCGAGGGAGAGGAGTCGAGGCGTCGTATCGCATACCAGGCCTCTCTCTCTCTTCGTTTCTCTCTCGATTATCGCCACGGTCCCCCCCGTCATAATGCACTTTTCGAGAGTGGTCGCACGGTGGCCACGTAAGAGGGAGAAAAATGATGTGCGGCGGGCAGAAGGCTTGCGTGCCGCGAGGCAAAGCGGGGAAAGTTGGAAAAGGTGCGGCAGGAGGCACCCTTAGCCGTAGGAGCGGAGTCCTTGCATAACGAGGCGACAATGTCACGGACGACCCTGCTCTCTGCCTCTTCAGGGACAGTCGCTGCGGCGTACTCTTGACATCGATACCGGGCTTAAGTGTGCGCGACTGCAGTCTGCGATTGGTCGTGGGGAGGGGGAGACGCTCGGGAACCGGGGGAAAGGAACTGTGGGGGGAAAGGAACTCGGCATGGGCATGGACAGGCGGAGAGGAGTCCGCTGGTCGCGCGGAGAGCCACGGAGAGCCGCTAAGAGCGAGTCGCTCGCCGGAGAAGACGAGGCCACGTCGGGGGCGTCGACGTAATTGCTCCGACAATTGCCCGCCGACCGTCTTTTTCCAAGGGCAGGATATTGCGCCTATACTGCTACATTGTACTCGGAACGGGACCGTCGCCGTGCCTTTTGCGCCATTTGCGCCATTTGCGCCTCTTGCACCGCTTTCTTCGCTCGAGCGAGACGGATAATTCCGCTCCGGTCCCGCTCCGCTCGCATATCGGCGAGATGAATGACAACGATAGTATGGCAGGAGAATGGAATCCGAGGAAGCATCAATTTGCCGAAGGATTCCGAGGAGGCCGCCGCGGAGGGTGCCGCGGAATCGGAAGGAATAATAATCAGGAGGCGAGGCCCACGAGGAAGAGAGGAGCGGAGTGAGTCCGTCCCACGGGAAAAGTGGAAAAGAATTTTCCTCAACGCGGTCGCTAGGCGTAATTGAGTTGGTAAGGTATACTGCTGAGAGGCAACCCATTCGATGGAAGCAGACTCGCGCTGCCATTTCCGATGGAGAGAGAGAGAGAGAGAGAGAGAGAGAGAGAGAGAGAGAGAGAGAGAGACGCGTGTACGTGCTCGGCGCGGGTCAAGCCTTCCGCGAACCGCGTCCCCCTCGATTTATTACCGTCCGCTTCCATCCGAAGAATTCAGCGGCCTCCTCTTATCATTAAATACCGATTGTTAGCCGGCAATCCGTGCAATGCATCTCGCTGCAGCGACGCGGTCGCGAGAGCGTCCGACAGCCAAGTTGGACGCGGAAAACGATCATCTCGGCACGACCAGTTCTCACGATCTCTCAATCGGGCCAGAAGTGTGCTCTTCGCCAGGACGATCGTGCTACGCTCCGACCTCCTCCGACAATTTTTATCCACCTAGCGCGTCTCGCTTCGAAGCGAACTCGAGAGATGCGAGGCCGGCTTCCGTTTCTCGAAGGTTCTTCGACGTTCCGGAAACTCGCCTACAGCGAAGTAGGGTGGTCGCTGCCCGACCGACTAAGTAACCCTGCGATGAGGCGAGCGGCAAAGCAGGTGGACGAAAGGATCACGTAGATCTTTCAGGCCGAATTGCGGACAGCCACTCGGCTCGCAAAGGACGGCTTTTGCTCTCAAACGAGATGGAGCGAGGCGGCGGTCAAAGAGGGATGAAGAGGCGAAAGAGAGCGAAGCAGAAGAAACAGAAGAAGAAGACGAGGTGGAGGAAAAGGAGGTTGGTTCTCGCGTTCGAAGGAGAGAGGTAGCGACCGCGACGCTGCTCCTAGTAGCGCTGCCCGTGTACTAGTAGTAGTAGACACAGTGGTTAAGGCAGTCGGCGCGGTGATGCCGATGCTGATGGTTCAGATGGAGAAAGAAAAGGTGGGGCGTAGGTCGTAGACAGTGGAAGGGCCGCGGCCAAGGTGATGCGAGGCCAGAAGAGAGAGAAGGAAGGAGCGCGCCAAGACGAACGGAGGGAGGAAGAGGGAGAATGGCGAAGGATCGACTGAGAGAGAAGAGAGAAGGCGAGACGGCAGAGAGACAGGAAGGTGAAATGCCGGCACTGCGGCCGCCGTCGTTCCTGACAACGACAACGACAACGCGACGTTTTACCAGGAGACCAAGAGACAGACAGAGTCCTTGTCCATAGTTACGCTGCGTAAAATCCCTTCGAGCAACGAAAATATCTGCGAACGCGGCTGGACCATTGACACGCACCTAAGCGTAAATTTTTCTTTTCCAACCAGATAGGACTCGGAATAAAGCAATATCATAGCAGTATTGCGCGCAACAAAAGAGAGGGTTGAAGCGCTATTGATTCCGAAGCGGGGCAGAATTGTGGAGGGGTGGGGAGAGCGAGGTCTCGCGGTCATTGTCTTTATCCTGTCGGTTGCGCGTCTATCCGCGTCTGTCCTCTCGGCGCAGCGCCATTCACGTGCGTCGTCCACGTACGGAGCACGTGGTGCGTGCGTCGCGCCCTCACCGAATACAATGGAGCGCTAAAACTCCCCGGAGAAAGAATGAGCGAGAAGAGGGCGATTCCCACGTTCGCCTCGCTCCGACTACCGATTGACGTTGCTAAAATCCGCACCGGCTAGGGGAACGTCAATGGCAGCGGAGCAGAGTAGCAGAAGCAGAAGCAGAAGCAGCAGCACCGCCACCACCGGCAGCACTGCCTTCCCAAAGACCTCAGGATCAATAGTTACACGTCTCTATAGTCCACGAGGAGACTGCATTATACACACGCCTCCGTAACTCGCGTGCATAGAGAGGAGAACGCGCGCACAGGGTGCGTCATCGACTCTTTTACATCTGCCGAACCTTCCTCTCGCGCTGCCATTTCCGATCGTGGTAAGTCTCGCGAGGGTAGCGAGGCGACATTTTTATCAAGAGGGAGGAAAGTAGAAACGAATGTGGGAATTTTCATTTACATTTTCATGCACTGCGTAAGACGTGGAGAATGTGAACGATGGTGGAATAAATCGTAACTATATTTCTCGGAATAAGGAAAATTAGTATTCTGAGTAATAAAAATTGCCAATCGGGTGGCATGTTCAAGATCTTTTTCGTGGAGACACACACGTGAAGGGGATTTCCAGACGACTGTGGGTGGTATCGACAGAAAGCCAATAGCGAAAGAAGCAGGGAATGAATTTTGAGTCACCCTGAATCGGCGCCGTATATAATCCTTCGCCCGACGATACGATTTTTGGCAGAAATTCCTGGTTAATTCGAGATACGCGGTCGCCCTGACCACTCTGAATTCCTAGCTTTGAACAGAGATAGCTTCACGGCGCGATGCTGGTCCGATTACGAGGTCCGCAGGATTCCGGAGGTTCGGCAGCTGCAGCGGCCAATATTTTTCGCTGTCGCGGAAGGAATGTCATTGCGAAAAAGCGAGTGTATCGTTGCTGCCCAACCCAACCCCAAACTTCGCAGTAGGCCGACACGGCGGAAACCGATTTCGCAATGAGGCGCAGGTAAGACGCGTAGAACGCTTAGGTTGTCGCCACGGAATTTAACCTGATGGCGAGTAGGCTTGAAGGGACGTTGGTTTGGACGTCGGTTCGGACGTAGGTTCGGACATCGGTTTAGACGTCCTGTGCCTTAAAGTAGCGGTACCCTTTTGCGTCTCCTAAGATCCGTACGTCCGCACGCCCATCCGTGAGGCACGAGCCGCGCCGGGTATCACGAGTTTCTCAGGCAGGTCAGTGAAACCGCGCCGTCAAGTTGAAGGCCAACACCCCCACAATGCAACGGCCGAGCAGCACCGCCACCGCTCCCCCCACCCCGTATGTCCAGCCGATCTTCCTCCTGCGCTCCTCCGACCCTCGCCGCCTTCTTCGCCGCCATCCTCGTCGTCATCCTGACCGCCGTCCTCGCCGCCGTCCTCGCCGCCATCCTCGCCGCCGTCCTCGCCATTGCCATCGCCGCACGCCGCACGCCTTGACGCATACGACGAAGTTACCCGCTGCGATCCGAGGAAACTCTCTCACCGGAGTTTCCCATGCCAAGTGTCAGATTCTACGTACGCCCTGGACGCGTTCATCAACTCGGAGAATGTATGCCGTGACAAGGCAGGAGCTGACAATGCCTCTATCGTGTCAATTGCAGTATTGGCAGTCGACTGTATTAGGGCGACATTGTACTCCGTAGACGGTGGCATCTGTCCGTTTCCAGGAAAATTGTCCCTGGATTGGCGGAGCGCCGAGCCAATCGTTTCACGGACTCAGGCATCGAAGTACTCTGGCTTCCGCCGTAAGAAACGTAAATCGAGAGTAGATAGTTGGGTAGACCGAGTCGATGGTCACTCGCGCGTCGTCTGCGATGCCATCCTGCTTTCCGTGCGATCCTATCGACGACGAGGGTGTACGCAGCTTCTCAGTCTCTCTCTCTCGCTCTCTCTCTCTCTCTCTCTCTCTCTCTCTCTCTGTCTCTCCCTCGCTCCATTCCTTTCGCTCTTTGTCTCCTTCGACGGCGAGATGTAGTACTCTCTCCTCTGTTCTCGCGTAGCGAGCCAGAAGCAGTAGACGCAGATTCTCCCTCTCTTTCTCTGTCGAAGGCCAGAAATTCCAGGCTCTTCTCGAAATAGATCGATGACACTCGGGCGAGCAATCTTGTCGGTGTGTGCGCGTATGCACGCGGGCGCGACGTAGGACAGACGGACGGATGGACGGACGCATGTACGCACGCTCGCACGCACGCACGCACGCACGCAGGAGGCAAGTTGGCGCTGGTTGGCGCGGACTCGGGACCAGTGTGCGTGCCGTGCGTCCATGTACGTGCAGGCTTTACTCTCACGCCTCTCTCGGGGCCGATGTCTCTGAAATAACCCAGCGAGGCTCACTTGCCGGACAGGGGAATAAGGTGCAATGCACGCACCCGTTCACTTCGCGCTCTCGCTCTCTTTGCCTCCTCGTCTCCTCTCCTCTCCTCTCGTCTCCTCTCTTCGCCGTTTCTTCCTCTCCTTTTCGCCTCTCCTTCCATCCTCCTCCGCTCAGCGTTTTCTCTTTCTCTTTCTCCTTCTCTCTCTCTCTCTCTCTCTCTCTCTCTCTCTCTCTCTCTCTCTCTCTCTCTCTCTCTCTCTCTCTCTCTCTCTCTCTCTCTCTCTCTCTCCTTTCCGCTCACGTACACTCTCGCCCCGTTGCAACTGCAGTCTCCCGTCCGACACTGTCTCGAATGGCAGTGGGGGTCACACTATATTAAGATTGAACTCCACCGACACTGCCGCCCAACAGCGTTCATTCTCCTGTTACTCTCTCCACCCTATTCTCTCCGTCTCTATCCGTTTATCTATGTACGTACGCGTCAGCCTCTTGGACCTCTCGCACTTTCTTTCGCGATCCTTTTCGCGCGCGGACACCTCCCCCTCCCCTTTAACCCACGCGCCATCGTTCCCGATTATATGTCCTTAAGGAGGCAGGACGCGCTCGCTCGACCGGGGATTGCCAAGGTCTCGCGATAGAAAATCGAGATCGTGACAGGCCGTTGATTTTCCATGGAAGTATGGCGGAGCGCAGGCGCAAAGGCGCTTAGCAGGACTATCCTCTTTCGAGGGGAGGACTGCCTGTCTGCTCGCCTTCGTTTTCCTGCCTTCGTTCAGTCGCTCGCTTGCCTGTCAGTTTACTTGCTTGCCTGCCTGCTTGCCTGCCTGCCTGCCTGCCTGCGTGCATACCCGCCCGCTCGCCTGCTCGATGTAACTCGCCTCTACACAGGGTCCTCCACGTCGACGAATGGAGAATACTTATATCTTGAGAGACTTTCAGTGGTGCACGCGTACCCATATAAGGACGATATGGAAGCCACGTATCCGCTTAGGAGTAGCACTTGCGAGAAAACCGTACCGTTCACCGGTTCATTTGCCAATTGATTTTCGACGATTAAACCACTCATCGAGCATCCGAGATATGAAGCGCAAAAGGTATAGAGCTTATTCCTGAGTGACCAGCGGGGATGGAAAAGTACGAATGGTCGACTTACGTTCGACGGTTGTCGCCGGCAACAGTTCAGACGTAATTATACGATATTGGAGTGCACGATTATTAACGAGGCACAACGGATATAATGGGACGTGGTGCCCACCGTGGAAGCCACTCCGCCCAGAGTGGCTCTCTCGCCCGTTCGACCGAGAAAGAGCGAAGAAGTGTGAGTCATTCAACGATCGACCTACCTCAAACTCTCGCTCGAATAAGTGGAGACGCCTCTCCGAAAAATGCCATTCGGAGCTCGCCTTCGACCGGATCACTTATTATTTTATAGCTATCAACGCCGTCTCGCATATTCGAGAGAGTGGCGCAGTAAGAGAGAGTGAGAGAGAGAGTGAGAGAGGGGACACGAGGGTAACGACCGTCTATCTTTAATTTTCACCGTGCATACTGCATCCCCGCTCTCCCGCCTTCCTACCTATTGATTCCGAGAGTAAAACTCGCGACGTATTCTCGGACTCGCCATTCGACTCTCAGAAATGATTTAACGAGCTGAAACACAGGCTCCCGGGGAGGATACGATTTATACGGCGAACTTTGTTTGCCGCTAACGTGAGTTATTCTCCGAAATTTCGCGAACGTGTCCGAGACAGCTAATCGATCCGCGTGACTGAACTACGAAAGAGAGCGGCCGATGCCTGATATTACGATGGGTCGAAGAGTCGAGAAGAAACATGCCACCCCTAAAACGGACGGTATTGAGCCCCGCCATCAGCTGTGCCCCCAGCTGTAAGGTACTTCGAATGCAAAAAAGTACCCCCCCCCCCCCCCTCCCCCAGGATTGCGTGCAAGAGAGAGTGAGAGAGCCTTCGAGCTAGGACGAGAGGAAGCATATCGATCAACTTTCCTCCCTCCTCCCTGTCGCTCACCCTCTCAACTGCGAGCCTCCCCCCGTCTGGCGCGCACAATTTTCCCTTCGGGCCAGATCCGTTCTTGGGGGGGAACAAATAAAATGGCACGAGACGCAGGCAGTCGACCATCCCTCGGACTTAAGCTCCCTTCGCCTCTATCTTTCCTTCTCTTCTTCCGCCCCTATGTTTTGTATCGACCCCTCTTGTCGGTCTCGGCAATCTTTGCCATCCCCCCTCTCTCTCATGCCTCGCCTTTCTTTATCTGTCTACCTCTGCCACGTTAGAGGAAAGAGTGAGGCCGGCAAGCAGACGGGCGATCAGACGCAGGAACGCGAATCTTGAGAAAAGCTTAAAAGTCGTTCGCAACTCCTCGCGCCCCGACTCGGTGCATAAGTAATCGTGCGAAAAAATTGAAACACGGGAGGGAGGCCGCCGACTGGAAGGAGTCTCTCTACTAGCATTTCCGGTTTCGTACGCTCGGCGAGAGGGAGATAGGAGTAACTAATTGCATTCGCGCTCTGCTCGTAGCTTCATTTGTTACGCACACCTCCGATTGAGTCGAGTAAGTAAGTAAGTAAGTAAGCAAGTAAGCAAGTACGTGCGATGCGAGTTGGCGACTCTCCGCAGACACTCTCCGCGTCGAGGACGACGTCGGGCGTCGCTGGGGGAGCCATGAATGTATTATCCGTGGAAATGTCTCGTCTGGAGATAATTCGAGCCCCTCGCGAGGGAGGGTCAGGACGTATACGGCAAAGCGAGGCAGAGTTGGCTACGGATAAAGAAGCCTTTAGAAAGGGGAGACTCATTGTGAGCGTTCTCATTTTTGGCGAGACCGGGGCGGACGCTTCTCGCGAAATCGACGTCGAAGCAAGGATCGTGACCAATTGGGACGGTATCGCGGCCGAGGTTGCGTAAGGGCGACGGACGTCGGGACGAGAAGTCGTAGGTGGACGAAGATGAGAATCCGCGAGGTCGACGATAGGCGTTACCGACTGTTTACAGTTTCTTTCGGTTTCGCGCCCGTGTCGCAGGCGTTATTTAACGGCGATATTTTCCCGGGCAGCCTCGCTACTTATCGTCTCTCGAGAGCGAGAGTCTTTGAGAAAAAGGTTGGAGGAAAAACAACGGCCGGGATCGAAGCGGTGCCGGTGCGAGTGTCCGCCTTCGGGAAAGGCGAGCCCGCAAAACTCGAGGCGTGAATAATGCATAGTGCACGAACAGATTGTCAGGCACGCATGCACGGTACGCGCGGTCAGGAGCGTACGTAGGTAGGATAATTGGGCAGGAGCAAAGCGTGGCAGGGACGAGTGTGGCCGAAATCGGCATAACTCTCTTTCTTCGCCGAGCGAACTCCTTCGCGCAAACTCCTTCGCTCCGACACGAACGCTTTTCGGCGAGGTCGTCCCGTTCACGGAATTTACTAGGTCGAGGCCTTGAAACCGTTAGGCACTTTACGGAAGGACTAAAAAGAAGTCCGATAAAGAGCAATAAAATGCGAGTGCGACGCATATACGGCGACACTGGCCGACGACGTAGAGAGTGAACAAACCAGGAACGACAGGTTGCTTAGACGATTAGCACGCCGCTAATTACGGCGATGATAGTCGGAAGCGGAGTGCGGGCCGATGCGATTATAAAAGGTAGAAAATCATATTCAGGCTAATGCGTCGGAGATTGAGATTACGCTTGTGCGCGATGGCGTTTCTGCGATGCATTTCATTAAAGGAATAAGGTCACGCGGGCATAATTACGTAACGCTCGATATACGATCCGCGAACGGTCTCTCTTTCGAGAGGACCCAAGAGGCAATTTCGAGAGAGCGAAAGAGGTAGGTACAGGGACCTGCTAAAGAGAGAGAGATTGAGACTGAGAGAGAGAGAGAGAAAGAGGGAGAGTTTGGTACGCGGGAGGATGGATGCCCTGACGAGCCGAAAGTTGAGGAGAACGATGATCGACGCCGGCAAGGCCACCGACGGTTAACGGCGGCCCTCCTACTACAAGACACCGGGAATTATTTTAATGACCGCCCGGTATATGAACGTAGAGTAAGGCGTGCAACGCGACGCGATAGTGATTATCGTCGCGCGCGAGTCCGAGCGAGACTGCGGCGCACGTTCGGGGAAAGAATGTCTGAGAAAGAAGGAAATACAAAGACAGAGACAGAGAGAGTGTGAGAGAGAAAGAGAGAGAGAGAGAGAGAGAGACGGATAGTGTGCGAACGCGATAGGGGGTGGAGAGACAGGAACGAAGAGAAAAAAGACGGGCGACAACGACGACGACGTCAACGAAGAATTGCGAGAGGCGGGAAGGAGCGGAGAGGCTAAAGAGAGGCTAAAGAGAGGCCAAAGAGAGGATAAAGAAAGAAAGAGAGAGAAGGAGAGAGCCTTGGGCAAGTTTACAGCCGCGAAGCGTGGAGCGGCGCGAGTCGAGTTTACCGGCAACGACGCGATTAACGACGAAAAGCCACCGTCCCTTCATTCATTTTTAGCCACCGCATTGACCTTCGCGTCCCTTAGCCCTATACCTTCCCATCGACGCGAGTTTCCGCAGCAACGAGGTCAAATTGAAACCCCGCTTCGTCGTTCTCCTCAATACTACCAAAGCCGAAAACGCGAATACCGATGTAACTAGCCAATCGAGCGAGTTAATGAGTCTAAAACCTACACAGGCTTTTTAACGGATCGGGGGAGGGTTTTAATGTTCAGCGCTGAGTTTCTCGGCGTTGAAGTTAGCTTTCCGCAATGAAAACGCTATTCAGTCGCAAATCCCTTATCGAATCGGCGAAGTTGAGGCACGTAAGCGTCGCTTCACTCGGCAGTTACGTGACGAGCTGTCAGTCGTGCGAGGCACTCTTCCGGCAACAACTAGCATCGAGGCGCGTTAAGCGCATAAAAGATTCATTAACGAAAGTAGTATGATGCGCGCGGCTTCTTCTCGAAGGCAGAGATCGAACCTCTCCGTGACAACGCAGACGTCCACTTTCTTTCGGCTTCTGCCCCTCGTAAAAGTCTTCTCTTATACGATTATCCCGCTGTCAGTAGTTGGCAAAAAAAAGTCCTGCACTTTGCGCGTGAGACGGTCAAGGCGTGAGAGGGGGGGTAAAAGGGAAAGCGAGAAAACGAAGAAAGGGAGGATTATGGGGAAACTGAGAAAAACGTTGTTCAACGATCGTGACGAGCGTCTGGATGGGGCGAAAGCGTATATTTTGCTCTTGGCCGAGGGTTGCGTTTCGCGCGACGCGTCCGACGCCGTACTGTTTTTACCCATGAGTGGACAGTCTCCTCCAATGCCGGACGGCACGCGAGCAAAGAGTTTGAAGAAAAATTTGAAATGCCAAAGAGCCTCGGACTGCTTCGACCGCTTCATTACGTAGACCTTTGTGTCGCGCTCGCGCACGCCTCTTACTTTCGTCGCGTCAAAGCTACCGGACGGATTTACATCTTCATGCGTAAATGCCGAATAATCATCTGGGACAAGGTTGAGCAACGTGGTGCGATACAATGGATGAATCGAATGCTTCGTGCGGCCGGCGAAGTTAAGTAAGGAGCAGGCCTCGAACAAATTGACTGCCGATTTTATGTAAGAACGACGCCGACGACGCCGACCACGGACGGTGGCAGCGGCAGTGGCAGCGGCAGTGGCAGCGCAACCAGCTACGGCGGCATATTGTTGCGCAGTGGGATATTAATAACGTGCCCTGACAACTCGTCGCGTTTATCCAACGAGTTGCTGTCCCCGGCGCGTTTCGTTCGACGGCAGCTCTTCGATTCGAGACTTTCTTCGCTGATGCCGCCGAGGAGAGGTGTAACCTTACACGACGGCAGTTTCCTTTCGCAGCCGTACCGTTCTGAACTATGAACTTTCCAGCCACCGCGACGCTACGCCGGGCAAAACTGGCGTCGAAACGGTGGCGCGTCGCGTTGGTAGACGGAACGGAAAAGGACGAAGGAAAGTTGGGAACATTTTTCGTCGCGTTCGTTGCCTGCCTGATCGCGGCTCCACTTTCCAAGCGCTACACCCTCTTTTTTTTCCGCACTATCACGGTGAGTCACACGAAAGGCGCAGCTCGCCACCCCAAGTCACGATGACGAGAGGGGGACAGAAAAAGCAGACTGGTAGAAACTTGTTTTCCCGATGTCCCTTCGGCGAGGACAGCCGTTCGAAGATGGAAAACTCTTGACAAAGATCGACTCCTATTCTCTCGACTTCGACAAATCGACAAAGAGCGCATATTAAGCGGGACAAACAGATACGATTAAGCGGAAAAGCGATTGATCGCGAGTGAAGATCGCTTTGCGGAGATAAAAAATGATCCGCGCGTATCGTTGCAGCGAGCGGGAGATAACAAAGTGCAAATGCCTCTCGAAATGAATGAAGCCAGTCTCTCCCACTCTGGTGCCCGGCATGCAGGCAAGCTCGCTTTCGGTTCGCTCGGCCGTTCCTAACGTGGCAACGAGCCGAAGCTACACCTGGAACCGACAAGACAGGACACGAGGCAGCTTTGAACACCGGTACCACTCGAAAATTGAATTAATTATTCGTGTACATGGCGACGAGGTTACACCGGGTGTCGTCCAACCCTCCTTGCCGTCAACCCCAACTACGATCCCTCATTCGAACGACACGCACACTCGACCGAGCAAGAGAGAGAGAGAGAGAGAGAGAGAGAGAGAGAGAGAGAGAGAGAGAGAGACGCCTTATCGATCAGTCGCAGAAACAGCCCTCCGCCTCCAGTATATATGTAGTAAGGGCCCCTTCCTACTGGCGAGTGCGCGTGCATATATTGACGTATATATTTGTGCCCGTTGGACTGTCTATACGTATGGGACGGGGGCGAGGTATTGACCTAACAGTGAATCATCCGCAACCATACACCGTAGATTATTACACAATATGTTCGGGGTGTATTGTACTGGCGAACGGTCGTCGCGCGACTTCTTTCTGCCACGTCAAACAGCTGACTGCTAGAGAAACAATCCTTTTTCTCTCCCTCTCTCTCTCTCTCTCTCTCTGTCTGTCTCTCCCGAGTGTACGATCGATACGGAAACCACTGAAAGTACGACTTAACCCTCTCGGAGGCATTGTGACTGCTTCACGCTTTTCGAGCGTCTAATCGACTTTATCTGTGTCATAGTAAAAGTTCGTTTTCTCGCTTGCTTTCGTTTGCCGCGACAAGTCCGCGAGAAAGAAGGCTGTAGGGAAAAAGAGTGGTGCCAGTATACGGATGATAATGCACGTTCGCCCGCTAATCGCAACACGTAGATTAGTCTTCGGTGTTCAGGGCTAGGGAATAATTGGCGATTATGCCGGCTCGGTATGAACCAGTCTGGCTCTACGCCGCGTGCGGTAAGCTCTCCCGCTCGCGCAAACGATAACCGCTATGACGTACTGTTTTCATTGTTCTCTTTCCATTCACTCGGAGCGGTAGCGTCGGCGGCAGCGTCGGCAGCAGCGTCGGCGACAGCCACGACGCCAGCCACGACGGCAGCCACGGCGTCGTAACCCCGCGACAGGGGCGTCATTGCTGCATTTAGGTCGGCATGCGCCGCTCTTCGATTATCTATTAGCGGGCAAGGGGGCTTCTTCCTATTTTCTCAATGACGACGGCCATCTTTGTACGCGGCTCTAACGTGAATCTATTATTTTCGCCGGTAATCTTTATCGTTTCACGTGGGCGTGTGTCTCTCCGCTTTTACGTGGCCGCTCGCTGCCCACATCGACATTTTCCAGCCGAAGGGTTGCCTCTCTAGAAGCGGCGAGCATACCATCTCACCCCCTGACACATGCGTGTCGATCGATATTCGCTCTGTGCATGCTCGTGCCAACCGACTCCAGAAAAGATTAGCCTGCCAGACCGCTACGCCAATGGTTTCCACGGGGACCTCGTCACAGGGACGGAACCTGTGTCGGGAACAAGTCCTGCCATTTATTCTACCTTTCCGTCAGAAGGAAACGCGAAAGCGAAAGGGAGGACGCCCTGAGCTTCGCGATCAGGGGAAAGTGAGCGCCGCTCGGCTCTGTCTTGATTTATCACGGGAGAAGAACAAATCACCTGCTGTTAACGCGCTCAATGCCACATAAATAATTGTTGCTACTACGGGAATGAACGTATGGCCAAAAAAGAAAATATCAAGATATTGTATAAACTATATACTATTTGTATGCTAGCTGGAATAGATAAGTGGGCAAAATGTGAAGTAACGCTCTAAATGGTCGAAGAATGAGTATTAGTGAAATTCTGTGGTGAGGTGAGGAGCAAAATGTGCCCATAATTATGAAAGTGGTCTAAGTCAAGATTTAAAAAAAAATGAGTTTATCAGTTATTTCACACCACATTTGTTTACACTAAATTTATTCAATGTAATTTTTTTTTTTTAAATCTTGACCTAGACCACTTTCATAATTATGGGCACAAATAATATATGGACCCGATACACGTGGTACGTTGTGCGTGTTGACACTGGTCGTGCCTTGTCTTGTCTTTGCCCTCTGCCGCGAGTGCTTGCCGATTTCGAGTCTGCGCTCTACCGTGTTCAGTCAAGCGTGCTTTTTCTTAATTTCTCAATTCTGTACCAGGGTTCGAACCCGGGTCCCTTTGCATATGAGTCCATCGGTCTACTAACTAACCCACCCACCCGCCTTGCGAGTGCTAGAGTCGTTTACCGTACATATTCTTAGCGGGCTACTCTTACTCGACTATGTTACTGCTGTCTTTTGATTTCTATGCTCATTTACGCCTACCTATGACACTTTCTTCGTACTTTTGCACTGTTTTCCATTATTGTACACTACTTTACGTTGTTATATATAATAATTGTTGGTTATTTAGGCCTTTTGAGGTGTTTTGACTAACAAACCGACAATTCCACCCCAAATTGGAGTATGTTTAACCGCTTTGTGTTGCTTGGTCTTGACTTTCCTCATACTTTTATACTATATTACGTTAGTTTGCACTGTTTTACGTGGTTATATGTCATAATTGATGGCGATTAGCGTGTTTTGAGGGGTTTTAGGCCACAAATGCGCTCAGCCTATGTTTTAAGCACGTTTGACCACCGTGTCCTTATAATATGGGACTGAGCGACCAATGGAGGATACTTTGGCACTATTTGGTCCTATTGAAAAAGGATAAAACCTTCAAAATCGGCGAAAAACGCGGAAATTTTTTTTGTCTTAGAATCGATTTTTCAGCACCCTATCCCGTAGATTTTAACTCGCCCTGAAAGTTAGTTGCACGCAAAGTTCTGAATTCTCAATAGTTTCGAAGATACAGTCATTTTTCGGGGTCGAACATTTTTTTTTTAAATATCGACTTTCGCTGATGATCCTATCTTAAAATACGTGTCGAAAGCTTCAAGAAACTGTATAATTATCATAGGTGTTGATCGCCCGTTCAAAAGTCACAGGCGATTTAAAAAATCGCGAATTTTCTGAGGAGAAATTTTATATATAAAATACTTAATATTTCTAATTTTGCGACAAATCGAAGATCGGCGGATCGGATCGGTCTTTTGCTACCTGGTAGGGGGTCCAAAGTAACTCAGAGAGCCGTTTCCCGTTGGTCGAAATTCGCTTTGGTTTTGGAGTTACAGCTAAAAAAGCATCGAAAAAATGGGGTCGCGAAAATGGCTAAAAAATAAAAGTCTTCCGATTGACTTGTGCTTATGCATACTGAAAGAGAATCGAACGTGGATCACAAAAATCGCAATCCGAACCTTTTAATTGCAATAGTTCCGAAGATACAGCGTAAAATATAACGAAAAACGCTAAAAAATGGACATATTTGTAGGTGTATGTCAAGTAGAATATTTTAACTATATTTCTGTCATATAGGGTGAGAAAGTATGCAATCCTAGTTGAAAAAATCGCAACAAGAGGTTTCTAAGTTCAATAGTTTCGGAGATAGTATGAAAAATATATCCGAAGTGCAGAATAAATATGTGTTCCCATCTAACTTTGTAAGCTGCTTAAATAGTCAGGTATACAGGCAGCCACTGTGTAAAAAAAGACAGTGCGTAGGGGATGACGGGAGGCCTTTTTAATCCTGCACAGGAATAGCAGTGCCCAGTATAATTGTCTTTGTTCCTAAACATTTTTCTAAAGGTCTAAGGTGGGCGGCAAAGGGGAGCTGAATAGGTAAGTACCAGGAAGGGGAAGGGTCCCAGAGCCCTCGCGTCTGAGATTTCAGTCTCAGGCTGGCCAATTTCGTCTGTCAACGGGAGGGGGGTGAACAATTGAATTTCTATACCTGAGCCGAAATAAACGGGACCGCGGGGGAAAGCGCGTAGCGTACCTAACTCCGAGGAGCGAGACGAGGATGGGAAGGAGGGAGAGAGGGGGAAGAAACGAGAGGGAGGAAAAGGAGGCGCTTGCAGCGTAGAAAATCCAAGGGAAATAAATCCTCGTCCCATAACGACACTTTTATGCGCCGCGTCGCGACCAATCTCTTTTTCTGCCCGCGAACGAGAGAGGAGATTTAAAAGGTGACGCGCGGAGGCCGGAGTCGCGGAATAACGCTTCCTCCCCATGCGGAAAATTCGTGCTCGACGAGCGTATGAAAAGCCGCGCCGCATGCCGGGGGAAAGCGTCCAACTTAATTCGCGCGAAATGACAGCGCGCGAGGAATAAAGTTTATTCTCGCGTAAGACGCGTCGGCAGTTTCGCAAGCGGTCGGAAACATTGAGGGGGGAAGCACATTTACACGCACATTTACGCGCACATTTACTCGTACATCCGAGCTTAGCTTAATTAATTTCAACTGGGAGTGGAAATGAAACGTTTACGGCGCTGAGACGGCGGGCTCAAAGTGCGTGGCGAGGGAAACGCGAAAAATCTGAGGACGTCGAGGGCAATGTCGATCGCGAGTCGTACGCAGGACGGATCGGGAAAAAGTGAGGCGAAACAGGTCCTCTCTTGCGGAGGGAACCTTGGAGAGAAGTTCATCCTTGAATTCCTTACGAAATAGCCGGCGGACTCGGTCTGCCGATCGAACGGCGTAAACACGCATCAACGTCGACGGACGCCCTCCCGCTATTCCGACCGTCTACACCGAATCGATACTTTCTACCAAAAAATGGCTCATTACCGAAATTGCGCCGGAGGGGAGCCACCTAGATGTCGTCCGCCACAAGAATCAGCGGAGAGAAGCGCCTTCTCGTCGAAGGAACGAAGAAGAAAAGACGCAAAGTTGAGAATCGAAAGCTCGTTACGGACGAGGGCGATAAAAATAATGGCCGTTTTTACGCTGATCCAGTCGTTTCTATATTTACGGCGTGCGGCTATTGATTGTCGCCCTGCGACATAAACGTGTCTCGCATTCACGTAAACCGCGCCGATCGATAGTTTATCTTCAACGCGATATCCGTCGGCCTCCATTCGCGCGGGCGACGTCGTTTCAATCGTTGACAATGCCGTAAAACGAGCGAGGGAAAAGTGGAAAATTGGCGAGAGGGTGGAGGTGCCGAGGGAGGGCTCGTACCCGGTTCCGTTTTCTGCGGAAGCGCGGGGAATTGGATTTGACTAATCGAGCAGGTAAGAGGCGTGTCCGACGGGACATTGATCTTCGCTCGTCAAATTCTCTCCGAGCACGGACCTCCGGTGAGAATATGCCGAGACAAAATGTCTGCCTCCTACCGAGTCCCGGCCGAAGGACCAAATGGAAGTAAATAGATGATCCAAGAATACCGAAGCGAGAACCGGCATGTCGCGCAACCTCAGGCAACCTCCCGCAAAATTCGTCACTACGCTCCTTTTTACTCCCTCTTTTCTCCCCCATGCCTATACTACTGCGTATGTGTATATGCATACGTAGCTGTGCATAACGCCACGTCGCGCGAAATTGCGCAATATTAACGCGGTCGCTGGCCTAACGGCGAGGACGATTTCTAACTGCGTGCGTAAACCTTGTCCTTCCACCGAAATCGCAGAGAAATCTCGACAGAGTAGATAGCGTGAAAAACATCGGACCCCTAATTCCGAGCGTTCGAGCGTCAGACGAATGATCGGCCTTGCTCCGAATTACCGAAACGGGCTATCGGGATCGATCGATCGAAAGAAAGGGTGAGGCGTCGACTCTGTTTCTCGCCAAAGGGCGTATCGCCGTATCAGGGTGGAAATTCCTGAATGAAGCGCGTTCTCTTTGGGATTCCGCGAATAGCGTATGCAGAAATTGGCGCGACGGCCTCCGGCTCGAACTGGGGGGAGTAATCTCGCAAATTTCATTCCTAAAATGAGCCCGCTGCGACGAGGGCGAATGGAGGGCGAGTGAAGCTCTCCAGAAGGAGGGGGAGGTGGAGGAGGAGGAGGAGAGGAGTGCAAAAGAGAGGAGCAAGAAGAAAAGAGGACTGGCTCGCAGGAACAGAGAGTACGGAGGGACTACGATGAACGAACTGGAATTCAACTCGTCGGCGTCGGCGCACACGGACGAATAGCAGACGAACGGACGGACGGACGAACGGACGCACGGACGGACGCACGAACGGGCGCGTGCGAGGAGCGCGTGGAGAGCCGAGAAGAAGCGTGTTGGAGTGCGCATACAATGAGGAGAGACGATGCGCAGAGCAGCGAATCGAGCGTACGAGACGGGGCGTGCATTGAGTAGTTTTATTGTGGCGACGGTGGCGTCGTTGACGACGACGACGACGACGACGGCGCGCGTACGTAGGCCGCGCCGAGCGAGGCGCAGACAGAAAACTGAGTGACCCATACCCGATCCACCGTGTATTCACCGTCTACGCCCAGCGATGCCTGCGTTGGCGGCGGCACATGACACACGAGCGGCCGAATCGTGAACAAGAGCGCACCGCCGCAAACGGCTCAATTCCTAATTTATGTATCTACAGCTGCTTCCCTAACCCGTCGAAACTTGCCGTCGAAACTTGCCGTCGAAAGTTGCCGCCGGAGCGCCTTTCCTCGAACCAGCTGCGACGACGTGTCTCGCCAATTCACACGCTCGATACCTAACTCCGATGAATTGCAAGTTCAACGAAACCTGCCCTCCGTCTCTCCCTCTCGCTCCGTCCCGCCTGCCAGTGGGAGTAAAAGGTCTCTGCCGCGGAAGGTTAGCGGAAACAAAGAAAGTACTATCGTGCGAGTACCTTGTGCATTCTTCGCAAAACGCGTTCTCGCCGTGGCGACCCCACGGGTGCCAGGGTCGAAGGAGAATTTGAGAGAGTCGAAGAACGACCGCGGAGTAACGCCGACATTTTTCTCTCCCACGGGCTAATCCCGCTTTTCATCGTAAACTCTTGCTTCTTTCCTTTCCCACTATCGTCGTCGTCGTCATCGTCGTCGTCATCGTCGTCGTTGCCGTTGGAGTTACAAAGCCTACACGAAGAGGAGAACGACGGAAGGCGTGCGCGGCACGGGAGAGAGAAGATTCCAGTCGAAGAAGGGCCGTTCTGCCCCGCACATCCCACCCGTGGTTTCCGCCGGCCTTGGAGCCACTGAACCACTCCGTGGTTCAACGATTCGACGGAGCAGCGGCTCTCAACCGGCGATAGCCCCTATCCGCGCTCCGACGCGAGGTCAGAGGAAAAAGAGTCGCCCGACAGAGAGAGAGAAAGAGAAAGAGGAAGGCCAGAGAAAGCGACAAAGAGTGGCGTGCTATTTTTCGATCGGCCCGACCAATCCATCTTGCCGGCCCCCGAAATTCGGAAGAATATCGACATTAATCGTGAAAAGGTTAACCGACGCCCACGAACGGTGTAGATGATCGAGTTCGAAGGAGGCCTAAGGAAAGACCTGAGGAGAGGCAGGTGGCTGAAAGCTAACGCTAATTCTCCTCCTCTGCGAGCCTCTACCTACGTCCAAAAGAAACAGCGTACGAAGGTACGAAGGTAGGAAGGCTGACCGTGGCTGTGGGATACGTGCGACGGAAAGGGCCTTGACGATAGAATTGTTTGGACGAGATAAGGGACACGGATAAGCTCGGGCGGGCCGAATTTTCGCCTTTCTTCCTCTCAGCCGACTATTTCGTACCCACCTACGCCTCTGTCGGTGGTAAGTAGATACGATCAAAGCCGGTGCGCGCTGCCGATGCCTATGGCCCGGCTGGGATCATTTTTCGCTCGCCGAATGGAACCGTTCATGTAAGAGAATCGACCGGCCACGGCCCTCCTTAAAAAACGTGACAACGGACGATTCGGTAGAATCTACGGTGTCTTTCGTGAGAAAGACGTGAGAGAGACGTGAGAGACGCGCGAGACGTGCCAGACGCGAGAGATGCAGTGCAACTAAGAGGACTCCGTTCCCCTCCAACCTTGAGACGGTTAGATCGAACGTTATTAAATTTAGAAGGAAATCGCTCGGCGCCCGCCCGGTCAAAAGATACCTGCTCCTTGTAAATCAGAGGAGGGTTCCTAGAAATCGGGATACGAGGAGCCGGGGAACAGTAAAAGGCACGAGTCCCAACAGACCGCGAAGGAGAAAGAGGGAAGGAAAGCTTTCGAATTCAAGGCACGAGTCCAGGCACCTTCCGCCCCCTCGCCCGCCCCATCGCCGGCCAGCCGCCCGTCCCTTAGGTAGGAGCCAATAGTAGGAGCCCCTCTTCCTTCTGGCGAATACGCTGTCCCATTCTTTTTCTTCTCCTCTCTCCCTTCCACGTCTCTCCCTCTCTTTCTTTTCCCTCTTCATTTTTTCGACAACTTTCTAAGAGGCTGCAGTGTCATCGACAGGAAATAGGATGGTTTCCCGATGTCGGCGAACGACGTCGCGCCTCCTGCCTACGATGCGCGATCTTACCCCGCGATACGTGCGTATGCAAGGAGCGCATTGCGTGTTGTAGCACAATGCGTGGAACTCTTCGTTCCGACAATCAGTGCCGGACGAAGAAATCCCGGCACCCCGGCTGCATCGAAGCGAGGAAGGAGACACGCCACGCCGTAAGGCAACACTCGAATCTCACGAGAAGGCGCCGAAATGACAGACAACGGAGACGTTGTCTCCGAAAAGGCCCGATTGCGCAATATCTTTCGTAATGTGGCGCGATGTCGAAAAATATGCGCGATCCCGAGAAACAGGTTGCATACGCCCGAAGCGTGCGGGCGGCGAGCTGTCAATAAAGAATTACCCGAACGGGAACGTTCGCGCTTCGATCATCGAGTTAATGACCCGATGTAAATATGTTTCGGGGTGCACTCAGCGGCGTACGATTAATTATTACGGCGCCCGAAGTCTGATGGCAATCGGCGGTAATTAGGGTGAGCCGTGCTCACGACGATCGTGCTTATCAGAGAGGAAGAGAGAAAGAGAGGGGGGAGTGGCAACGTACTCTTATGAGCTAGTACCGTCGATCGATAGAATTCGCGACTACGATGATTCATTTATGAGAAATGATATGAGCGGCGTATAAGTTTCCAGGTATATGTTATGTATATATAGGGACTATCCGAGGAGCCATTCGGTACCGAGTGCGAAATATTTTCTTACCGCGGGTCTTAGGTGCAAGCCATTATCGTTCGACATAAACGTTCGGCACGAAGGTACGTAAACCTTGGTGAAATACAGGTATAGGCGGTGCGGTGCCCGTGCACTCCCTGGGGACCGGTGCGCTGGATGAGGATGAGGTCAGGTTCGTAGGACACGGGGCACGGTACCCTCGTCACGGAATAATCCTATAAATTGGCCTAACCTACCGACGGAAGGACGTACACCTTCTCCTCTTAAGCGGAGCACTCTATAAAGCGGGCAAGCTCTCTACCTGCCGTCCGTATCCGCGCGATTTGTCGCTTTCTCTTTCAAGCATTTTGTAATGCCGAAGCATTTTGTAACGTGCCGTGGGCAGCGCGTGCCCGCACTCCCGCCACCCGATTTTACCCATACCCATTTAGAATCGGCTTTAACGCTGGCCAATGATCAATTAGCCCGCTGACTGATACACCTGCCCAAACCGCTCTTCTTCCCCACCGCGCTCGGACTATCGTCGTCCACTCATCGTCAGCTTCCTTTACGCTTATCGGTCACGAGAAAGAGTCTCCGTACTTTTCATCCGCACGAATCGACCCGGCGCCTTTGCCACGACTAGCCGAAACGCTTGCTTTTTCAGCGGCCAAATTCCTAACCATGAGAAGAGATGAAGAGATGTTCCTGCAGGTGTACGCGCATGTTCCTTCTCTCTCTCTCTCTCTCTCTCTCTCTCTCTCTCTCTCGCTCTCTGTCGTCTTCGACGCGTCGGGAGTGAGAGTCGAAGAAGAAGCGCACGATGCACCTGCATAGCACCGATATGCGAGGGAGGTTCGGTAGGAGGCCGACGACTCCTTGGAGGGACGAGGTGGGAGACGGAGGTCGTAGGGAAGGAGCGGAGAGGAGCAGAGATATAGGGAGGGAGTGAAAAATAAAAAGTGAGAAGATGCAGACACAAATAAATTGCAAAAACATAATAATACGGAGGAGAAGGAGAGGGTAGGGATAGAGAGATAAAGGGAGATATAGAAAAGAAGGTGGAGAAGAGCGGGGGAGGGGAGGCGGGAGGAGGTAGGAGGAGGCAGGAGGCGGTAGGAGGAGGAGGAGAGTTCTGGAGGCGCTCCTGAGAGTGGAGGCACGCTTTGTCTCAAGGCGAGCTGCTCTCCTTCGTGGCGGCTCTTCAAAAGACCGGACAAAGGAACGAACGGACACACACAGCGTGCGGAAGAAAGAGCCACGGGGAGAACGGATACCCTCGCGCGCCATTCCGAGCCTCTCTTCCAGCCTCTCTTCCGAACCTCTCTTCCAACCACTCTCTCTCTCTCTCTCTCATCGGCGTATACCCAGTTGAGAACCGTCCCCACGACCTCTTTGTTTACGAGGATCGCGCCGAACCCGTGGATCGCAACCTATTAAGCGTCGTTATCATCTCTTCCCGTTCTTTTCGGCCTCTCCTCTTGGCTAGCCAACTTGCCTACCAGACGAACAAAGCCTAGCCTGACTGCTACCGCCGCCGACCGTCGCCGACCGCCGCCGACCGCCACCGCTGCGAGAGACCTGATCGTTCCCCGAACTCTGCTCGAGTGCGTCGTCGTCTAGGAGTAATTTTACGCGAATGTCAAGACGCTCGAGGCGAGCGATGCATTTTTATCCGGCGAAGCTGCTATCTCGGCAACGTTTTACCACCGTCTCTCGTTTACTCTTGCCTGTCTGGCACAGGAGAGCGCAAAGGCGCGCGATCGCGTCGGGAGGAGGCCGCCGTCGTTTCGAAGAAAAAGTGGCCCGTGTGAAATTTCGTCACGGCCTTTCCTCCTCCTCCTCCTCCTCCTCCTCCTCCTTGTTCCCCAATATTTCCCTCTCTGTTTCTCTCTCGGCTGATGCCGGTCCGTGTAAGGTCTTTCTACCCGTGGGGCGCGCGCACTGTCGCCGATAACTCCCGGCCACGCTAGCACGAGGAGCAAAAGAAGGATGTTGCAATTGAATTCATAAATCGAAAGTACTTATCCTTGAACCGCATTCGTACGCGCCGTCGGAACAAATATTCTAACAGCTTCCCTCTGCCCGCCGTACGCTTTCTGACGTGCAGCTGTACGCGATGACACCGATAGTGGCTCTCCCAGACAAATTCGATGAGTACGGCGGCAAAGACGTCGGCAAAGACGTCGGCTGACTGGTCATTCAACGCGAACGGAGGCACGCAGCGGACCACGTGGCGCAACGTCGACCGACGCCGCACGAGAACCATAACGTCGTTAGTGTCTCGCTAACAATTAATGAACAAATCGGGGTTAGGGTGCCTCCTCATTTTTTCCATCCGCGCCGGAGAGGCGTTCCGCCTCGTTAGGGAGGGAACGTGTCGGTACCGTTGTTCGTTAGGAGCGTTTAGTGCGACGCGATTCCCACTGGGACTCGGCCGAGATTCCCTCCCGCGAGAAGATGGGAGGAGGCCCCGCGTGAAGGGCACTCCAAAAGAGCGAGCGAGATTGCAGCCAAAAATGTCGCATTACAACATCTATAGCCATTGTCGAGCGACGGAATCGATTGTGCGACACAGGAAGAGCGGAGAATGCCGGCGATGGAGGGGGGATGATGCCCTCGCGTTAGCGGACCAATTCGAAGCGAGCGTGAAATTTTTCCTCGCCGACCCGGTACGCGTCCGTGCCGTTTCGATCACTCCGCCGCATGTCCCACAAACATCCCGAACGAGAGTTTCTCTTTGAATAATTGGAACGAGGCTCGGCTTTATGAGCGCCTTATCGCCGCGGCGTATTATACGCTTAATGCGTACCGATCGGCGAGATGGGGGAGGGAGGGTGTGAACGAGAGACGAAGAGGCGAGAGGAAGGTGGATCTTCTTTTTCGCGCGCGCGACTCTATCGGAACGCGAAGCGGGCAGAAAAATTGTCTTTAACCTGTCCGCGATACGGCGAGAGCGACAGGATGAGGGTAGGTAAGGCGGGACAGAGAGAGGAAACGAAATAAGATATCGGTAGAGACGGAAGTGGGTCAGTGCCGCGATTCGTCTTTCCTCTCTCGCGCATTAGTCCCGGTTCTCTCTCGTTAGAGGCAACCAGAATATGCCGTCATCGCTTTCCCTTTCCGTAGGTTTTGCCGTTGCGTAACACCCTCAAAAGCCCGAACGGCTATACACTCTCTCGACGCCGCCTGTGTTGTAGCCCGTGTTGTAGCCTGTGTTGTAGGCCCGTGTGTTGTAGCCTTCGCGAGCACGTGCCGCGCACGGGAGTACGCATTCTTTCTCACGTTAACGAGTTCTTGCCGAAAAATAAAAGGAAAAAGCGCGAAGGGACTGCAGAGCCTCGACAGGATTTATCCACTGACCGTGTAGTACCGTCGCTACCCTCTTCACCATTATTCAATTATCTCCCATTTCCAAACGCGTCTACGTACAAAACTCCCCTTTCTTATCTATCATACTTTTACTCTCGCGCCTTTTTCTCTCTCCAACTTAACCAACCGGCCGACCGACATACTTCAAAGAGCCACTCAATTTTCGTCTAACTCCGCGGCTCGCTCCCATGTAATTTCGTTAAACCGGTAGGTTACAAAAAAATCTCTCAAGGGTATCATTTTCCCGCTCGAGATCGAGAGTGAACTAGTGGCTAAAACTGGAAGGATGACAGAGTGGGAGGCGAGGAGGCGCGGTAGAAGAAGAAGGGAGCAGCATGCGACGAAGGTAATCGAAGAGGAGAATGTGTCCTCTCCCGTCCTCAGCCGAAGGAGGGAGAGCAAGGTGCCTTCGCTCCGTGCTCTCCTCCGCCAGACGCGAAAGCACAGACGCGAGAGAGACGCAGCCGCGCGCAGCCACCACGTATTCGCACGTAGGTATTCGCACGCAAGTATCCTGCACGACGGCGGCGACTCACGCCGCTGAATTCTCAATTCATGTACGCACGCAAGCGGAACACACAGGCCAATTCCTTTGCTCGACCGTCTGCCCATCTCTCTCTCTTTCTTCCTCTCTATCTCCCCTCTACACCTACGACGACGTAGAGGCTTACAAAGAGCGGACGCATCGGCGGTGGCGAAGCGTTCGTGGCTTCTCATCGATACAAAGAACGCGCAGTGCGAGAAGGAGGGAGAGGACAGGATGAAGTCGGAGCGCGGCTAGAAAGAAAGGATGGGAGCAAGCGAGTAGAGAGACAGTCTTGAATCTTGACCTAGGACACGCACCGTCGACCGCGTCACACAGTTCGACGTACTACGCGAAGGCTCCTTCTCTCTCTCTCTCTCTCTCTCTCTTTCTTTCTTGCTACGCGCTGCCGCCGCCGCCGCCGCCACGCTCGACATTCACACGTTTTGCGGCCAGGATGAAAGGCCGAGACGGCAAGGAGCGAGGTCGAGGTTTTTCCTTGAGGATCGAGAAGGAAATTCGTCCTCGCGCCGGGTCGCACGCGTCGGCGAGCGGAACTGACGCATGCTCGAACAATGCGCCATGCGGACGGAGCAACGTTCAGCTCTTCTCTTGGCTGGGCCATCGCGCTTCCTACCCGCAGTCTTTCTAACATCGACCGGCCCTGCTACTCTACTCTCCTCTACTCTAGTCTGCTCTACTCTAGTCTGCTCCGCTCCGCTCCATTAACAGCGCTCCTTCATCCCGGCATACAAATAAACTCCTCTCCTCAGATCGCTTCCTGATATCTCTATTCCTGCCGAACCTATTGGCCTACTCCGACGGTGAGGAAGCAATTGAAAATGTGAAACGCCCTGTAGCGCGACACTGACGCTTTCCTTCGTCCGGACGGAAGTGCCACGTCGAGTGCATTGTTGCGGGCCCGAGTGCACGAGACGCGGATTGGCCAAATGGGGCGAGAGGGAGAGAACAAGAGAGTCGGAGCGAAGGTGCGGAAAAGAGTGAGAATGAGAGGGCGGGAGAGAGACGCCCGCGTCCCTGTGTTCGCTCGCATGTTCGCACGTAACTGCTTGCCTTTGCCCGCGTGTGCGTGAGTATGTAGGTGGATGGCTTGCGAACCACTTCCTCTCCCGGGACGTGTGGTCTTCGAATAATCGGATACTCGTGCGTAATACGTCGGGTAAAGGATGTACGCCATTGATGAGAAGGAAAAAAATTGTCCGGAGGAACTTGGCTTTTTCGGTATCGGCCGATGCCGTACAAAGGAAAAGGGAAAAGGGAAATGGTAAGGAGAGTCGCGAAGCTGATAGGGCGAACGATTCAATCGAGCGAGTGGCAGAAAATCGTTGCCCGGTTTAAGCGCGTAGCTTCTGGAGATCGGAGGAAAGCGAGGAAAGGATTGTCAAATGAGTCGAACGTGATTCGTGTCACGGAGCAAATCGATTGTTCCGAACGGATAGGTTCGGTCTAGGTGCAATCGCGTTCGGAATCGGGCCCGCAATCGTGTTCGCAATCGGGCTCGCAATCGAACTCGCACTCGCGTGGAACTTCGCCAAGCGCCAAGCGCATTTCCAGTCGCCGCCGCACATCTACACCTACATTTATATACATATATATATATATATGTATAGATATATAATATATATAAGGATACAATGGCAGCGAGCGAGGCGCAAGTATAGAGGGCAGGATAAAGAAAGGAAAAGAAACGAAACGGGACAAAGGTCTGACAAAGGAGGCGAAGAAGGTGGAGGCGGCGACGGCGGCGAAGGAGGAGGAGGAGGTGGAGGTGAAGGAAGGACGAGAAGCTTTGACGGTGGTTTGCTGCTGCTGCTGCTGCTGCTTCTGGCTGCTGGACGACAAAGAAGAAGAGAGAAAGAAAGAAAGAAAGAAAGAAAGAAAGATAGGAGAGGAGGAGAGGAGAGGTTGGTTAACTGAACCCTTACCGGCGCGGTTGTATGTCCGCCACGCTCTTCGGATATTCGATATCCCTCGAGTACAAGCCCCCTCCTGCCTACCCCCACCCCCGTCCTCCCCCTTTACTGCCCCCTCAAGCTAGTGGAGTGCAACAAAGACGTTTTCCACTTCCGATGGGCCTTGCGAGTTCACTCGACCGTTCCCGCCGTACGAAACGAAATTCTATCTTATCCTGTCTGGTACGATCTCTGTCCCTTCCGAACGTTTCGTGGCGCGACCGGGGAGACGGCCGTTTCGGGAGAAAAATATCGAATCCGAACAGGTTCTTACCGTGTATCGCGAGGTGAAAGTTCGCGGGCGATTCTCGCCTAAACGTGGCCCGACGTCGCCGTGGGTGTCGAGGTGTAAAACGTGAATGAAGACAAGCGAACGTTCGTTATCTACGTGGTGGCGGACGTAACGTTTGTCCGATACGACGGAGACTGTATCCACTTTCGCCGAGGAACGTGTCGCGCTTAAACGGCACATGCATACACATACGCGTCGAGCGATATACATATATATATATGTATATATAGGCCGAGCGAGCCCCACCGGCGAACAAAGACAGAACAGATCGGCGGGCGCGGAGAATTTCGCATTTTCACTTGACACGCTTCTACACTTCTGTCAGGCTTTAAACGACAATGGGACAACTGTAGGAGATGAAATTACTTGGACAAAGTTACACGACCACCCTAGGAAGGAGAGGAAGGCTGAAACTGGTTTGGCGGGATAAGAAATTAGTTGACGGAAAGAAACGTGTGAAGAAGTAACTCTTATCACGCCCCCTCTTCGTCTCTTCGCTTGCTCCTCTCCTTCTCTACTCCCCTCCCTCTCTCTCTCTCTCTCTCTCCTCCGCCCCTCCCGCCCTCGGCATCACTGCCATGACGATACTTGCGCAAAGTATTTAATGCGTACAGTCGCCTGACCTACGGCGAAGTTTAACGCCCGTATTAACGGATGTCATTTGAATGGGAATGTAATAAAAGTCGCGTGCAGCATAATTTAATTCAAGGTCGGCGCGCTCGCATTCAAGCAGATGCAGAAGAACGCGATTACTCCGGCCGCGTACATGTATGTAAATACGGCCAATATTTATGTGTACGGCGTGCGTCTTTTATCGCCTATAATGTTAAATAACCTTATCTTGGCGGTACCCAATTGCGATGCATCGGGTGAATTTTTAATACCGATCGGGACGCTCCCCGTAATTGCACGAGATTCGAGAGAGATTATGCCGGCGGGCGTAGCCTCCTTCTCGAGAGGGCTCACGTCATTTCCGTCACGATCGATTTCGATGCAACGTTGTCAATGATCGTCAACGGTCGTCAGCGGTCGTCGACAGTCGTCCGGAATCGTTCGCAATAGTCTACGGTGATGGATCGTCGCCGACCGTAATCGGCCGTCTCGCAGGCCGCTAACGAACTTTTGAGCTTTCACGAAGCTCCGAAAGACATATCGAGATCTCGAAGGTCGGTTCGAGAGGCGAGCGACCTCCGGTCGAGGGTAGTCGGTGCACATGGCAGACAGAATAAATAAAAAACGAGAAAAACCGCTCATTTCAGCCAACGCGCCGTAAACATCTGCTAGGCGGGGGCACGTTGAGCCAGTGGTTCTCAATTATCGACAAGCAAAACGACAGGTTCGTCGAATGTCGGCAAAGGTGGGGAGGAGAGAGGGGGGCAGAGAAAGAGGGATTGCGAGAGACGGAGCGAGGGAGAGAGAGAAAGAGAGAGAAAGAGAGAAGAGAGAAAGAAAGCGATGGGTAGCCCCCCATTGCCTCCTTTTCGCCATTCTCTCTGTTCCTCTCGGCTTCCCAGTCGGAACCACCGTCGACATCCTCCTCCGTTCTACCTTTCCATCTGTCTCCTCTCACTCCAGGGCTCTCGAGGGTCGAGTGTCGATCGAGTTTCGAGCATGAGAACGGAAGGCCCGGTGTGGGTCGGCAGCTGCTTCAGAGGCCAACAAAGGCATCAACAACCACCACCACCAGCACCACCACCACCACCAGTACCAGACCAGACCAGCACCACCACTATCGCTGCCACCGTCGCCGTCGACCTCCTCATCATCATCATCATCGCCGTCGTCGTCGTTGTCGTTCTCGTTGTCGTTGTCGTCGTCTTCGTCACCGCCACTGCCACCGCAACCATTGCCACCGCTCAATACCATTATCGTCAACGCTACCAGTACCATTACCATTGCCATTACTATTCCCATTATCGGTAACGAATTTTTTCCCTTTTTCCCTTGTTACTAGCCCCAAATCGTTTCGCCATGGTCGACACGGTGCGAAGAAAAAAAAGAAATTATTCGTGGAAGGTGAGGCACGGCCTTTCTTTACCCGATTCCTCCCATTATCGAAGTGTCTGCCGATCAAGAAGGACACCGTCGACGCTTCATTTGCGGAGAAAGTACGGAAAGTTTGGTCATCCTCGTCAGCAAATTGAACCGACGAGGAGCGGCTGCGTTCCGTTCTTCGAGCGGGAAAATAAAGATGCGCAGAAACGAGCCGAGAGCGGACAATTGAACCGCGTGACAATGTACTTTGCCTCCGCTGAAAAGGAGGATACGACGATCAGCGAGCATATTCCGGAGATTAAGTCCTTCTTTCTCTACTCTCCCTCCGGGGCGCAGCACAAAGAGGTCGAAAAGTTTGCATTTCCGTTTGTCGGAAGTTCTTAATATTGCGGTCGATTTTTGCGGTTTCGCGGGGAGAAAGGAGATTGGCAAAGGAAGGCGGGTCCTTTTCGAAAAACATAACGAAAACTGGCCGAGCGTTATGACGTCGTTACGCGGTCATCCTCCTCGCATGGGAGCTGAAACCGTCTTCAAACCGTCCTCAAACCGTCCTCAGGCAGTCCTCACCCCTTGACCAAGCAAATGAACCTTCTTTCCTTCCCTTTCCGCTGGCGCGGCCGTTTCGCTGCCAGGGAGAAAACCGGTCGCAAAACTAAATCGTCTTTGATTTCGAACGTGAGGCGGAAGTAGGGAGAGGGGGATCGTCGCGTTTGAAATTCAAGGCCGAACGCAGTGCGAGCAGTGGCGTTAAGCGCACTCTCGGAGAATTTTTCAACGCTGCCGCTCGCGGCGGACAGAAATTTGTTGCGCGAAAAAGGCAAAGGAAAGAAGAGAAAAGAGAAGAGGAAAAGAAAAAGGAAGAATTGTCGCTCGAAGAGCGAAAAGAGGAGAAACGAGGAGAAGAGGAGAAGAGAAGAGAAGGAAAGGTGGGGAGGGGTCATCGTACATCTGCCGACCAAATGCCAGGTAATCGAGACGCCACTCGCTCGGTCCAACTAAATATTATTATTAGGTCTTATCTTGTTTACTCTATCCGTCCGCAACTGCCATCGCGGACGATGCGCGAGAAGCGTAAAAAGAAGGAGAGGCGAAAGTGAGCGCGGAGATGCTCGGTTAGCCACCCACGGTCAACGGGATGACACGGGGCTATCCGGCTAACAGAGTCGATTCAAAAATACACTCCCGCTCGGATGGTTGACGCACGTTTGCCGTTACAATTAGGTGGGATCCTCGAAAAGGCCGATAGCCGCCATGAATGTCCGATAAACTGATTGATAAATTGACAACGATTGGAAGGACGCTCGTGAGAGCGCAGAAGCGACCCGAGTCGGGATGTCGGTGGGCAGAAATTTGTCGGTACGAGCTGGGAAGACTTCTCGTCGCTCGCGTACGCTCTCACCGAAAACTCTCTTCGAACCCGCGCGACCTTGTCACGCGCGGACAATCGTAAAATCCCTGAGAAAGATTCTACACCCGGGCATCTCCGCTTTTCGCGCGGGAACGTGAACAAACCGCGGCGACAGGGTCAATACGCGCCCATTAACACGCTTTTTGCCAGAAAAACATACGGCCTCGTAAATGTCGTCCGGGAAATCGACTGAGCGCGCCAAATATTTATGGCACGTAGCGGGCGGAACAGAGAATGCTGTGCGCTCGCGCACGCGCCCTTTCTCTGTCGGTGGGAAAAATTTTGCCGATTACGGAAACGTCGACGCGAGACATGAACGAGCGAACGAAACTGCGTAGACGCACTGATTTCATCCGGTGATGGATGCCAGAATCGAACCGCCACCGCGTGTCTCTCCAGTATATTACGGATTCCTGGAAGTAGATAATAATTGCGCCGCTTTTTCAACATTCCCCCTTCCGAAAGGTTCCCTCTCAAAGTCACGCAGTGGGCAAGCTAACGACCTGGATAACCGTCCCTGATGTTTCCAAAGTAACGTCATCGTTGGCCACGATGCCACGATGAGGGGGAGGGGGGAGTTAGGGGAGGGCAGAAGAGAATGCGAGTGCGAGTGCGACCCGAACCGAGCCGAGTGCCAGGCTAGTATGAACCGACACGACCGAAGCGACGAGTCTGCCGACGGAGCCGCTCATTACGACTTCCGGTCCAGGAGAGCGACCGAGAGAGAAGGAGAGGGAAGGAGAGAGAAAGAGAGAGACCCACACGGAGCGGAGTGTGCTCGACACAGGGGGGATCGATGGCCAGAGAAGGAGAGAAGTAACAGAGTGAGCGAAAATACTCAACAAATAGCCACATCCTCATAATGGAACAGCGTATCAAACTCATTAGACGCAGTTATTGGATCGACACGATTGCGTTCCGTAGAAAATTGCCATCTTCTCGCTAAACGAAACTGTTCGACTTCCGAGAATGCCGGCGTTGCTCCAGACAACTTTTCCCGAACGAATGGTACCCAAAGACGAAGACGACGACAGCGACGTATACTCTCGTCGTGTTATATCGAACGTTACTTACATTTACGATATTCCGGCACGTGAGTCGTGCGCAAACTCTCGCGTCCTATACCAATGATTCATGCCGGGTATATTAAACTGGTTCCGAGGCGGCCAGTTGGCTGAAAAGGGAAAAAACAATGTGGCCCGATCTACGGGGTACAATGCAACGTTAGGAGAGAGAAAACGGATCTGAGTAATATGAGCGAACGCGCAACCCTATCCGCCACTCCGAACGATAGCCAAAAGCATCGACTACTCGAATATTCTCGAAACGCAGAGTGGACAATGTGCACTCTCGTCGATTGGTTCTCTCGCCCGACGACTTGTGAGACCCGGAGAGATTATCGTGAGCGGCCTACGCGATACAATTGTGTCTCGGGGAAAAAGGAAAAGTAAACTGTCAGATGGGCAACTATTTTGGTACGGGGCAATTTGCACTAGGCGATCCTGCGGCACAGATGCATCTAGTTATTTCTAGTTGTTTCACGCATTCTCTCCGGCTGATTCGGTTGCACGACCGGCGGCCGGCCAGTGGCTCTCAGCCGGCGGATCCCGGCCGAGGCCTCTAAAACGCGAGAAGGATTATACGAGAAAGCAAGACAACGATCTGCCTAAACGGAAGAGAGGACAAACACGTACGGGAATCGCAACGAGTTCTGAATCTAAAAGACGACTCGCTACCTACTCGCTCGACACCGTTCCGAGTCTCGGACTATAGTTAACTGTTATTGGCCGGTCAATATTAGCGCTACACACGCGATGACCGCGAGGGAGTACGTACGGCTTCCTCTGGGCTGACCATACTTTTCCCCTCTGTCGGGGAATCTCTCCTCCGAAACGGGTGACCGCTGCTTTACCACCGCGACTGCTCCGTTTTGCCTTTGTCAGCCGAATCTCTGCTGGCCGCCCGATAACAACGCACAATGGCCATTTCGCGCTCGCCTAGGAACCTACCTCTGCGCAGAGCGCCGGTCAAGTTCCGGCGAAAAAAATTTGCCCGACGCTCAGTCGGGCAATGTGTGAAAACGACATTATCGGCCTGCCGAGATAGGCGTGTTCGGCCAAGCTCCCCACCGAGAGCAGGACGCCTGTCAACATCCACGGTTCGTCGTACCATAAATGTAAAATAATCATTGTATATACTGGACGGATTCGTCGGTGAACGACGACGACCGGATACCGTGCAGTCTCGCAACGCTGATTGACCAATGGCACGCGCAATCGATTCTCTCCTCTACTCTGCACATGTCTGTACGAGAGAGCGCGCGCGCAGCTGCATTTCCTACCCCCTAACGTACGCGTACAAGAGATACGCTGCTCTCTTATCGTTAGGAGGGGATAAGGCACGTGCCCCGAAAAAATATTGATTGCTCGATCGTCAAGCTCGAATGACTACCTGCTCCCGGTGTAACGATCGTTCGAGGAATTAGGAATTTAAGTGGCCCGATCACATGTCACAAAGATGTCGGCTACTATTTTTTTTTTCGTTCAAGATACGTGGCAGAGGAAATAGTTAAGTATTTCGATAATACTCGGCCTCTGACGTTCGACGCTCGGCAAGTACAATGAGCCCACTCGACTGAGAGAAAGAACGGTTAAGAGCGATTGCATGCGCGATTCGTCGGCCTAACGAAGATTAGAAATCTCTCTTTAGCCGTAACTCAGTATCACGGGACGCGCGGAAACATATAATAAGGAACACGGTAATAGCGGACACAGCGAGAAAGACGATTCCGTCGTGGCAGATGCGTCGTGGAAATATTAAGCCCCGCGCGCGCGTTCCTGCCACATTACGCTATCCCACTCCGACAAAGTGTACATCTATTTCTGACACCTTTCCGAGAAATAGGCCTGAGAAAAAGAAGGCATGCAGCCGAGGCGGCGGTCGGTGGTGCCGTACGGGGCTTAAAGGATCCGCGAGTTGAATTCTAGCCGTTCGGGGAACGGTTCGTGGCCACTCATCGTCAAGGTTAATGAGAGTCATCGTTCTCCCAGTGCCCGATGCAGAATACAATGCTTCTTTATTTACGAGACACGACCGACATATCGTTGAGGTTACATTTTGAACGTAAACAACGCTCTCTCGCTCCTCTCCTGTCCCCTAAGGCTTCTCTCCGTCCTCCCACACTCGTATTTTCCGACGTGCCTCGCACGACCGTGTTGGAAAGAGAGGGAGAGAGAGAGAGAGAGAGAGGCGGCTAAGTCGGCTTTCCGAAAAAAAAAACCGGTATTCCCTGACCTACGGTAAATTGAAGCGACACGAGGCAGGGCATCGCCGCCGGTAATCCGAACGCAACAAATTCGCTTTTCAAACGTAAATTGCTTTAATTGCTCCATTACTCGGTATTATGTTTCTTGCACGCCGGCAATGCTCTCACACACTTCTCCGTGCCAATGAACTGTCAGTGGCGCTACATGTTCTACGTTACGTCGGCATAGCGATTCATCGGTGGAGGGAACGAAAAAAAGTCGTCGAACTCGTATCTTTATCGGGAGAAATGGGCGTGCGAGCTCCGATTTTCGGAAGACTAAGCAATCTGCAGGAATTGCGTGGGATGTGCCTCGAAAGAGCGAGACAAGGAGGAAACGTTTCGGTGCATAGAAAATCGTCGCTAGTATACACATATACGTGTATACGCGTAATATTGAATATGATATAGGCGGCGACGCGGCGCGTTCATAGATCGCGTGCTCGAAGTCCTCTCGGATTTCAAATTAATAGAGGCACGCTCGCGAACTCGGTTCGCGGTCGGCGGCGGCTTCGGCGTGATTCATCGGTCGGCGAGCTATCGGCCGCGAAATCTCTATCGCACCGATGACGTTTGCCCATAGCCTCTCGACGATATGATATCGAGGAGAGTTCTGCCCGCTCCCTCCCCGGCCTGTCGGATGTTTTGACGGTGGATCGGCGAGAGAGTGGAAATAGGGAGCCCGGCGCGGCGTGATCGGCCGCTCCGAGAAGGCGCGCGCGTCGTAAAATTAGCCGACAAACAAGGTGCTCGTAAAGTGAGTGACGCGCGCGCGACACGCAGAGCGAAGGAGTGTTGGCCGATAGTTGGGAGCGAGCGAGATAGAGTTGGAATCGGGGTGGGTGGGAAGGAAAGGGACAAGGTGCGTGGCGACTCGGCCGAAGGAGGAGGAGGTAGGAGGAGGAGAAGGAGGAGGAAGAAGAAAGGATAGCCGGCGATGCGAGCGGCGTCGAGGTTATGTTCGCGCTTACCTTGTCGGCCGACAATCTCGGCCACGTGCTCGCTGCTGGGCACCGGCACGCACTCGGTCATATTCTGGCTTTTCTTCGAGCGTGCTTCCTCGAATACGCTGGCCGGCGTCGTCTGCAGAGTGTCCGGATCGTTGGCCGATCCGTTCCCCGTGCCTGTTCCCGTCCCAGGACAACCCGGCGTGCCCTCGAGGCCGAGCATCGAAAGCTCGAAGGCCAGCTGAAGGGCTCGTTGTTCCTCGAGGGAGCCGGCTCCACCGCCGTTCGCCCCACGGTCCATCTCGCTGAACAAACTGGTCGGCATTCCGCTCGACTCTCTAGCTCTGCTTCCTACGTGTATGTTTCTTTCTCTCTTCTCTCCCAGCTTCTCTTCGTCCCTCTAGCTCTCTCTCTCTCTCGCTCTCTCTCTTTCTTCTGTCGCACCAAACCGTAAACGTTCACTCGGTATAGTAGTAGCGCGCCGGGACAGTGGAATTACACTTCTTCTTTATTATGTCTTCACTGCTTTTCACACTTGTCCTACGTCCTTTCTCGTCTTTCTCTAATTTGGGATAGCTCGCGCTGAGCCAATAATCTCGTCGGGCGCTCTTCTCTCGTTCGTTCGTTCGTTCGATCACTCTCTCCCTCTCCTACTTTCTCCCTCTATCTCTCTTCAGTCGAGAAACTGTTCAAATTGAGTACCGGGGATGTATCAGAGAAACGGTCTCTCTCTTTGTCGAAAAAATCGAAAAACAAAGCGCGCGCTCTCTCTCTCTCTCTTCAACGCACACACACTGACACACGCGTTTGAATATATCGAACGGGAGCCGGCTAACTAATTCTCTGTTGTCGCGCGAACGATTATTTCGACTGAGCTTAGCGGCGCACGATTACACGGTTAAGCGATTTGTTTATAGCGAAGGCGTAGGGAAAAAAAGTGAACAGCAATGCACTGTAGAAAAATAAAATCGTCGCCTCCTCCCACTGTCTGTGACTGGCTCTCTGTCTATTTATCGTGCCGGTAAGTTCTCTCTCTCTGGGTAGACGTCTCTTCCTCTGAGAGCGTAACGTAACGCAGAGAAGAAGCGAGAACTGGCCGCGTTGCTAGAATATCTCCGGGAATGCGTTTGTCGTGCCGTCTTCTCCTTCTCGGTCGTACAGATCGCTATCTTTGTCCCTCAAAGAGTGTCTCTATACGTGCGCTCGATATCACCGCGCGCCGGAGAGGTTTGCGTTGCCGGTAGAGGAATTACTCTCCTGGCTGTACTGGCTTTTCGTATTTTGAAGCGTGACTTCCAACCGTCAAAGTCTTCGTCGTCGTCGCCGTCGTAGAAGTAGTAGTAGCGGTAGCGGTAGTAGTAGTAGTAATAGTAGTAGTAGCAGCGGTAGTAATAGTAGTAGTAGTAGTCGTCGTTCGTGCAACTTTTGCGTAGCTGTTGTGCTCTGTGCTCCGATGTATATTATTTCGTTCGTTCGTCCTTCTCTGCTTCTCCCTCCCTCTCGGTATCGCACTCCCTTGAACGGGGCAACGTTGCGTATCCGCGTTTAGAAGCTTCGTCACCGACCGACTGACTGAAGCTGCCGAGAGCGTCGTCGCGCGACTGAAGCACTGAGAACGAAGGCAAGAGGCGCGCGCTCTTCTCTCTCCCTCTCTCTCTCTCGCTCACTCTTCTGGCTCGCTCGTTCTCTGTCGCTCACACACACACTCTCCTCTCTCGCTCGCTCTCTCTCTCTCTCTTTCTCTCTCCGCGATCTTTCCTTTCGAAGGCAGACGCGTACAACTACCCTCTCGCTCGTGTTACCACTGCGACTGACTGCGACGTACTGCGACTGCGGGTGCCGAAGCCGGCGCGCCGCCATGTGCCGGACGCCGGCTATGCTCGCCGCTGATTGGCCGGCGAGATCACGTGGCAAGGTATCACCCCTCTTCCTCTGCGGAGAGGCCAACCGGCGAGCGGAGTGCGAGCGCACCTACCGGCGGCTCGAAGCGGCGCCTTTCGTTTCGCTTCCCGGCTACGGGCAGCTACGGGCAGCTACGGGCGCGTGCACTCGTCCCTACCGGCGAGCTGCAAGCAACCCCCTCCGTTTTACCGACCCGAGCCTTCGCGAAGTTTCCCCGTGGAACACGCGCGCGTCCGAACGCCGGCTGCACCACCAATTTTCCAGAGCGACGAACCCGAGCCCGGGGCCTGCCTGGGATCGAAGCTTTCTCACTCTCCTTCTCTCTCTCTCCCTCTCTCTTTCTATCACCCTTCCTCTTCTCTCCTTTCTCTCTCTCTCGACCTCTCCTCATCCACCTCCTACCTCTACACCTTCGAACGATAATAACGCAGATGCAGCATTATATAATTACTCTTTATTACTCTAATTTACTTACGCTTCATTATTGGTATGCGACCGCCAACACTTTAATTGGAAAGCCATTGATACGCGCCGGCCACGCAATCTGAAGACTAAAAGCTAACTTTTACCTGTCATTCTGCGAAAAAGTACGATGTGCATCTCGCCGGTCCGCAAATGATGCGATTCCGAACATTACGGCCAACAATAAAAGCATGCGTGCGAAGATGGGTGTTCGCACCTTATGCTTTTTACCCGATAATCGTCCAGATAATGGTTTCTTAAAATTAGCGGGCGAACGTGATAGAATTGGTTAAAATAAAGTATAATCGTTCTTTCGTTGGCCTCTCTCATGGAGAGCTGCCCTCTGTCAACTTTTTTTACCCCCAATCTGGGAATACGTTTACAAACGTATTCTGACTCGGAATAAAAAATTGAAACTTTTAATCCATTTTTCACAGTTACGACAGCACATTCTTGCCCGTATTGACTGTCGCAGCGTGTTGCATTTTTCTTGCTTTAGTAATTTCTTAGAATTATCTACAATGTAAACGACGTAACAGCAGACAAGCTCTGTGCCGGCCTCATCCTCGCGTCTTATGTTGTTTCGAATACGCGGAGGTGCATAATTGTCATATATCGAATGAGATAAAAAATCAGCCGATTCCCTAACATTGAGAAAAACCTGCAATAACCAGCCGACGAAAACCCATGTTCAACAAAACTTTTAGGCAGGTAGTCACGTAGCAAGATATTAAAAAAATCAATTATACCACGACGTAAATTGTAAAGTTGAGTTTCAGTTAGTGGAATCGCCTTATAGTATTAAAACAGGTAGCAAAATAAAATTGGCTAGAAACGAATGTTCATACATAGTTGTCGGGTAACCTGAATGGCGTAATTTTTGCCAAAACTATTATTTCACGCGGCAATCGATGTGTTAAGGTAGGTAAAGTTCCTCCGATCTGCCGTCCTTGAACCGAGGCCACCTCGATGACTGTACGGACACCAGGGCTGTACTTAACTCGATCCCGCTGACTCCTCCAAAGTGCTTTTCGCCGTTTACTATTAGTTTTATAATAATATGGATAGTGCACGCAAGAACTCAATACGATAAGTCGGTTCCCCTATCTCAACAATTTTCCGAACCGACATATGTCATTTCGATGGCCGGTCGAAATGCACAAAGGAAGGTGCAGGCCTAAAATGAGGGAAGGCATGATTGTAAAAACGCTCGAAGGCGAGCGAAATTCTCGTTTCTCGATACCTGAACAACTCGCGATCCGCAAATGACGAGCGGACACCTGCTCAACTAGCGGTTTCGTTAAGTAAGAGTGAAAAGATAATTCGGACTAAACCAATCTGGACGGGACGAGGACCTTGAACCGATGTGCAACCGAGATCCATTGTTCTCTGCCGACGACCCTTCGTCCTTTCTCCGTCCGAGCGGATTGCTCGCTTTTTCGTCGGGCCCCGTACGATCTGGTCTCCGGTATCCATCGTCCACGGTACAAGGACACTCGAGCGGACCCAGAATGGGCCCATGTAATCGTTACATCGAAAAAATAATTCGGAACGCACAACGATCGGTCCTCCGTTCTCGGGATTAAATTCGAAGCGTGAAGTCTAGGATCGATTCGAGTCGTGCACCCGACTAATTTTCTTTCCCATCGCATGCGGAAAGCAACGACCCGTACGCGCTCTCTCTCAAGGCTGTCTCGGAAGAGCACCTTTTGCTAGGAGCACCTGCCGACTGCCCGGCCTGCCTCGTGTTCCCTGCCCATTCCTGAATTCCTACGAATTATTTTGCCTTCCCGTATCTCTGCCCCGAGCATATTTTTCCACCCGCACGTCCGCGGCTCGTCGGCTCGGACAAAGGAGCGTTAACAGAGAGTTAATTGCATTTCCAAAAATAGCCAGGCGCAGCGTCAATCAAAATCCCTGCCTCGCGGAGAGCGTTACCGCGAAATCGAAGGTGGGCTAAACAGCGGACGAGCGACATTTTCATAATCGATCGCGGGTGCAGACGATTGACGGAAGAGGAAAGTGTGCGTAACGCGGGGAAATGACGCATGCGTCGTTAGTGCGGTAGGCGAGCGGGGTCGGCGGGGTCAGGAGCGTAATTTTTCGACGAACTGTGACGATCCGGACTTAAGGGTCGGGATCGGCCGATCGTTGCCGGGGGGCGGGGAGAGATCGCACGTGCGAGCAGGCCTTAAAGGCAAGGCGCCAAGACGGCAGAGCGGCAGGACGGCAGGATGTCAGGACGGCAGGACGCGCGCAGAAGACGCCGGCGACGCGCTTACGACTAATAACGTCCGAAAGGACGCAACAATTTCTGACTGGGCATTAACTAAGTCCTCCTCGCCGTTCAGCGTCCCTCATCGTATTTTTAGCGCCTGCAACCGGTTGCCTGCGCCATCCGCGGCGATCATTGTCGTTGCTTTGCGAAACTGCAACTCCTGCGGAGCCGAGCATCGACTCTACCAACGCCTCGACGTAGCTCACTACACTAGCGAGAGGATTTCATTAGCCGGTCCTTATCGCTGCTGCCCGAATAACCGAATGTGTATCATTGGCACGTGGCGAGTGCACAAGTGGGTAGGATGCGAGTTACAATTCGACCCTGATGCAGAACTGTATCGAAGAAGGCTCGCCCGAAAGTTGGCTAATTACGCCTGACAATGAACTTTCATTACGTGCGACGTGCACTGAAAGTAGCCGAGGTGTAGCCTACTAATATGCAGGACGGCGCACGGGCGCTCGCGCGAACGAACATCTATGTACGTCGACGCGTACCTACACACAGCAAAGGAACACGCAATGCGGAGACTGTCTTTCTTTCGATTTCAATCGGCTCGAGACACGATAATACCGGAGAATCGCATTGTTGCCATCTGACTCGGCAAAAGGTGACGACGACATATACGGTAAAAGACGCTGACGAAAATGGCGAAGACAACGGCGAAAATGACGCAGATGACGAAGATGCGAGTCGTCGGGATGACAATGCCGGTGACGACACTGCTGACCGCGACTGTCATCGGAAAAATTCTACATCGACCTCCTCTATAACCGCATTTAAGGCGGAATGCGTCTCGAATCGGCGAGTTAACTGCGCGTCGAATCATTTTCTCCGTAGTCCGCGTGAAGGTAAAGCGCAAAGCGGCGTAATACATTAAACCGTTTAGCATCGCGAATGTCATCTTATTTAAAGAAGTCGAACTCTTACAAGTGGGGAGTGTGGGCGCGGAGACAGGGTAATTTCGAGGCGATTATTAAAGTACGTGCAAACCCACGCGTGACACATATTCTTTGGGCCGTCGTCCGTGGTCGTTGTTTCTTTTCTCCCGATAGGCAGACGTCGGTGTCTGGGGGGGGGGGGGGGGGGGGGGGGGAGAGCGATTATCGAACGATGTTTCCAACGATGTTTCGAGCTAAGTCGCGATCGGTGAAAGCACAGGAAAACCTTTAAACTCTCCGTTGCGTCCGAATGATTAAGCTCGCCTATTGCCGATTGCGAAACAGGTATGTATTTGGCCAGACACGATGCACGGCTCACCTCCTCGTCTGCAGATAATTCAGCAGCGCTCCGGAGTATTATATCTGCATGTCGAATCATCACTGCCGGCGTACCGTATTGATTGACAGCCATCTAATATCTGGTTTTCCGCGAAATCGTGCGGTCTCCCACATACACCGATGCACGCCGAGTCGCCCATCCTCCCTTGGCTGGCGAGCAGGGCTTAGTCGCGGACGGCCGACCGCACACAACTATAGTTCCCTGCGACGATAGTTGCGTAACCGTGAAAAGCCCTAAATGGAGGATGAACCGATGCCGCGGAAGAAAATCTCATAACAATCGTAAACGCGAGGAACGTGGAATTCGGTGTGTACGTCCGCCGTTCGATCTGCAAAGAATAATGGACGAGACTCGAAGTTGAACGTCATAAAGTCTACCGCGCCGTTTCTTCTTTACGGTTATCGCTACCGGCGCTTCCCGGAGCGATGCGTTTCGATGGAGAGATTTATTTCGCGTCCAGTTGAGATCCGGGAATCCTACCATCGTGGCTATGTGTACGTTGCCCTTTGCGCTTATACATTGCAGACCGATACGTTCCTGGTCGAGTGCAAATCCTGCCAATGGGTAGAACTAGACCCAATCTATGATCAGCTTAGGCTACTCGAATTCGGTCGTTCCCCGAGCAATTTCCCTCTTTGTCCGCTCGAGCTCATTGTCATAAAATTAAATGCCCATACTTTGTCCCTGCCGGTCGGAAAATATCGACCTCCTTATTGTCGCGTTGACAACGTTTCGAGGATATTGTTACGGTCAATGGTAAGAATTGGAGCCGAAAATCAATTGAAACGTCGGCTATTAACGTAGGAAGGTAGAGACTATTTTATTACTGCATCGAGAGCACGCTCGACTGGCCTAACTGCCGAAAACATTCTTTGCGACACCCCTGACGCGTCTGGAACTCCTGCGGAACGTGAGGGGAGACGAGGATGCGAGAGGGATAGAAAGCGCCATGGGGTGGCGGAGAGTCTCCGAATGTGAGAAAGAGGGAGCGGTAGCCACGTAGGGAGAAACAGAGGCAGAAAGAGAGAGAAGGGAGGGGATAGCAAGAGGGATCGAGAGAAAGGGAGAAAAAGGGAATGTGCAGTCGTGGAGAAGAGGCGGACCGCTTTTCAGACGGTTCAATAGATTTCGGTCTGAACGACTTTTTTCTGCGCTCCGAACGGAAGGAACAATGGGGCCAGACGGAAACCGAGGTCTGCGGTCCTTTAAGGTCCTCCCTGTGTACGTATCGAGTATACGCACGCGCGCGGACCGTGGCTGCATGCGAGAAAAATCGTCTGCATACTTGCACGTTTGTGCGAACGATTGCACGTACAGAGAGACCTAGAGAGTGAGAGAGAGAGAGAAATAGAGACGCCTACAAGCCTCGGAGCACTGTTTGCACTAAGAGATCGGATTTTCAGCCGTGTGTAATCGAGCGTTCGAACGGGGCCCGATATCTCGATTGCCTATAGACTGACGGATAAAGTTGGAATAATTGATTTCTGGCTACGGGCAGAGCGGTGCGTGTTCGGATAACTCGACGTATATTTAGGGAAGCGTCTAGTCGTTGCGCCGATAATGTACCGAACGGCTTCCCTCGCAGCTGCCAGCATTGCCTTCCCGGCTAGCAGGGAATTATAATAAACGATCGAACGATTAGCGGACGCCAATTAATGGGACGCGGCAATGGCGGGGCGCGGCCCATTCTCAATGTAAAGTATAATCCGGACGTCTGAATTATTCGGCGGGCGAGCCGAATCCGATCTCCGACTGGATGTAACGCCACGGAAATCTTTCGATCGACATTGCTCGGAATTGCGGTAAAAGCGATGCTTGCCGCTCTTGTCAAATATGCGTGCGCGCTTACGCCCTCTTATTCCCTCTTATTTCCTCTTACTCCCTCTTATTCCCTCTTCAACGGTTGGCCCCTAAGAGAGAAAGTTAGTCGTTGTCGATTACGTATAACCGTCGGATATCGAAGGTCCTCAGCTGTTCTTCGGCAAGAAAGCAAAGCGTTGATGGCCAACGCCTCCTTTCAAAGAGAGTTGCAGACGGTGGTGTAATTTTCTGTACAAATCGAAAACCCGTCGCGGTCAATGGGTGGACTCTGAGGGTGAAGCAGCGTCGAACGATTGTCTCAGCTTCATCTATCGATTGCGACCGAATCGACGTAGATACAGTTTCGTTATACGCTGCAGTAGTTCCTTACGTTATCGTCCTCTCTGCTTCCTTCCCCATTATCTGCCTCGAGTGTCACTCTTCGTAACGGAAATCGTATACCCCTCCCCCTTTTATTTCCGATGTAATGCCGTTTCTGCTCCACATATTCCTCATCGTCCACTTTATTGGCCGAGAAGGAAACGGGTACGTTTATAGCGTGTAGGTAGATGTACTTGTCCGAGAATGATATATCTATTGTTTATTGCCCTTCCTCGGGGCGGCTCGGACAGCTGTTCCGAAAAAAGAAAAGGAAAAAGGGCTTCCTTCCTGGTTGCCGGTTCCGTCAGAATTGACGTCGTGACTCGACTCGGCCGACTTCCGTCGGTCGAATGCCGCTCGAGAGAGATCGATAACACGCCGGTGCAGAATGTCTATTTATACGCGACTATCGGCCAACGCGACACCGAACGGTAATTCTCAACATATTTTCCGATACAACCCCTTGCGCGCGATAACGGGAGGGTCGCGCAATTCCGACTACGCTTGACGGGCGGCCGAGTCGTTCAAAAATTCGAATCCAACGGAGGCGAAAATCGTTTTCGGCTCCTCCTGCCGACCGGTATCCCATTTCGCTCGTCTATCTCGAAGGCCGCGCGCACAGGCATGCAAAGAGGGGTAGAGCCCGGGCAAGGGTGGAGACCCCCGGAATTTATGGCATTAAATAAATCCCGTTCCCAACTTTATGACTGCGCAAAGTCGCGCAAGTTGGACTAACGGCGATTTGTCGCTAATAAAAAAAAAGGGGACCGAAGGTAAAGAAAGGGAAAGGAATTTCGTCCTTAACCCCACCCACGTGCAGCGTGAACCCGAGAGACACCCTTTATATCGGCGATGCTCGCGTACTAGGCGCTTTCGGACAGCTTGTTTATTTAACGCACGTTATCTCTCCTTAAGTAACATATTCCCAACTAGTACGGTTCGGTAACGTAATGTTTGAGCCGACGTACGATCAACATGAGAAATCAAACACGAGCAGGGCCGGCCAACTGTTCGCTCGCACCGAACGAAAGTTGCGCCTGCCCCCTGTTCGAGGGATCATCGACTGACAAAGGGAACAGCTGATCGAAGAAATCCATTAGCGGCTGGACACGCGTTCTGTCCGACGCAAGCTCTCTGAGAGCCTATCTATCTATCGAGCCGCCGCCCCAATCCTCAACGTTTCGCCGTGCATTCGGAATGTCTCGCGAATCGGAGTACGAGCTATGTAACTGCTTGATTAGGCCGACTCGCGTACGGTCACATGTTCGCAACGAGTTGTAACATTTTAAATGGGACATGTGCCCGGTAGGGGTACCAGAACAGCTCTCTATCTGACCGGTTGACAATGAGGGAGACGACCCTCCGAGAGAGTCGACAGGGGAAACAGCTGTTGGGCGATGGTGAGAAAAGGATGGCGATCGGGTGAAAAAACAAGGCAGACGAGGGGATGCGCATGAGGCGGGAGAGAAAGAGAGAGGGAGAGAGAGAGAGAGAAAGAGGAGGAGGTGGACTGCGGAGGGAGAGAAGGAGGTTACCACCTGGCTTACCTGGCTCATGCCTACCTGAAAACCGACAACGTCTGTATACCTGACCGGGCATTCTTTTGTGCTTGGCTCCGAGCACGCATCCATTCCCAGACGCGCGAGGTCCGCGCCATAGAAAAACGTACGTGGCAGACGCAAGTACAAGACAAGGCACAAAGGCGGCGGGTAGCAGGCGGCTCACTCGCTCAGTTGTTCTGCCCTGACAAAACTGTTTTCGGAATTATCCTACGGGCTCGTTGATATATCCTCGGCATCTGATCGCGCTCTCGCGCCGAGGTCAGCCGAGACCGATCGCTGATGCCGGAGAGTTCGGCACCAGCGCGACAGGCCGTGAGACCTTTCTGCGCGGCCGTGACGCGCGCTGCCCCTTCGCAGAAACGAGCTTTTATTGACCTAGGCCTCTGCTCTTTGTGGCGAACCAGTTATGCGACTGATTTTCGACAGAGATACCCTTGCGCGACCGCTAAACACCTTCATTGCGATTCATTTTCCCCCCATTACCATAATCATAGCCGCTAATGGCGCTCTCTGCCATCGCTCTCCGACGCATTAACGGATACGAAAACGCATACGCTTCCCTATTAACTCTCTCTCGCTCGCCGAATACGGAGCAATTAAACGGATATTGGTTTAGGAAGATGACCTCAGCGTGCTAAAATTCGAAGCAGCAGGGTATAAAATAACTGAAATATCGACGGAAGACAGATGTTAGTATCCGTGACTTCCATCGTTTCCTAAGTAATCCGTACCTTGCGCACTGGTAGAAATAAAAAAGAATGACACTGGCAGAGTAAAATTACCGGTAGCAGCTCGATAGAACAGTCGTTAAAGTTGGCAGTGAACGGCCAGAGTACCGCGGTCCAGTTTTACAGCGTATCGCTCGCGTAAAGGAAATTCGGTAACGTCGCGTCGCAGTGGGAGAATCGGACGGGGAACAATGAAGGGAAGGACGGCGATAGGAGTCCATATGACGCGGGTGCACGCATGTTATGGGGCTTTTCTCCGCGAGAATTATTCGGTGCGGTCTCGTTTCCGGTCCACCGACGAACAGATGTGCCGCGATTCTTTCGCCGCCATCGGGGTTGTCCAATCGAGATCCAAGAACCTCATGGTACCCGAGACCGATAGGACCCTTCCCAATTTTCTCGGTACCCACCGGTGGCGGACAGATGGTCAGGAACGGTGCTATCCGTTCGACAAAATAATCACCGGCTTTGCCGGACGAATATCGAAACTGTGCCTTACGTCGGCCAGTTGACCTGCTGAACCTTCTCGGCCGGGGGAATGATTCTACCGGGACGTTAGGTCTGGGTTAGGTTCCATTTCTTAGAATTACCGACAGCTAGATTGCGAGCGCACAACGTTACCGGGCCAACTGTGCGACCCGAGTAATGATAATTGCCTAATGAATGACATTCTATGGCACTAACGTTACGGTTAGGGTCGTCATTGTTATTTCATTCGGCGAGCGTTACCATTGGGAATTAACTTGGGATTAGCTTTTACCTGCAACCCGCTTGACCTATGCCTTTACGAGATTTGGTGTGCTTTAATTACAAAACGTTTATTATAAAAACTGTTGTGACATAATTTAGAACGAACTTAAATCTAGGGGGATGAGCGGGTAAAGTACAGCTAAAAGAATTGTACAAGTTTATGTGGGAATAGCACGCAGAGCTTCCTGTAGTTTTTTCCTAGCGAGTGCTACTCGATCCTCCTGTCGCTTAATATCCTCGTCCGCTATCGAGACAGCCTTTAAAACAGAAGTAATCATTTAATGGTTTATTGACCGATTAGCTGGAACGCCCCTGAGATGTCATGTTGAAGGTTGACTAGGCTGCGAACGCCGCCGCGTGCCAAACAGTGAAACTATCTATCGAGAATTTGAACATCAACGTCTACCTGAACGAGAGGTTGATCGGGATTTAAAAATACCCCGGGATTCTTTTCTAGAGCTGTTTTCGAACCAGTTTGCCCGGTAACGGGTTGGGATGATACGTGCAGTGCAGTTGCCACGCTTTGGAGCAAAGTCTCTTCTGTAATGTACGGTCCCACTGGCTTCAAAGTCTTTGGTAAATCCATGGCGTCGAACTCATAACCGTCTGGGTCACACGCCCGTAAGCCTTCCAGTCGTTTTTCCCAAAAAAGCTGGAAGATCGTAATTACAAACACTAACCGTCACGAGGAACTCAGCGCAAGAGGAAAAGTAACAACTAAATTCATAGGAGAAACTCAGACTATCGATATCACAGTAGAACACACAATGAAATTCGAAAATTTCATAACTATACTAAACATTATTTCAGAAGTGTTTGTGTTAGTATTTAATGTAACGAAAGCTGTATAGTTTGGGAAAAGTTCGTAATGAACCTATGTGAAGAATATAAATATTGTCTCAAATGGTATTTTTAAGAAGAGTGTTTGCTGTAGAACGCGCAAGTAGGTATGCCCTGTCAATATGTTTGTGGTGTATACAAAGAAGCTGCAAAGACATGCACTGACATTGCTGTTAAAGTAGTCTTGATTAATTATGTTGTCGATGAGAAAGCCTTCTAAATGCATTCTGGTATAAAGGTAAACATAAAAACAATAACGAGTCCATGAGCATGTTAAACAGAGTTACCTGTTTAGGCTTATCTTGGGAGCCGTATTTGCCTTCAGTTTTATCGGCTCCTTCCTAAAGGAACGATTTGACGGTTGTATCATGAGGCTTAACAGGGATAAAAAATTAACGGTGGTATATGACTCAAAGCCTACCGCTTTGTTATTCTCTCAGACTAATGTTTGTGGCATCAAATATGGTAACATGCTATAACGTAGGGTATTAATTATGGAAATAAGGTAGATATAAAACGATTAATACTCATAGGGTACATCGGATAACATTGATATGATATCATATAATAAAATCCTATAGCAGAAACATGATAAATGATATAACTTATGATATGTTAGGCGGGTATATGAAGAGGAATTATATAAACAATATGCAATTCTTCCAACACCAGGAAGCCCAGGAATATAAGTACCTTATTCTAGCATCGTGCACTAACCTGTTTTGGTTTCTCTTGATTTCCATGTTTGATATCTTTGACCTTTCCTTCCTGAGTCTTGTAAATAGTAACAGGCTGTTTGAAAATAGACGCCGTTTGTCTTATTGGTGGAACCAGCGAAGCGTCATTTCTAACCCCACGGCTAGAATGAATATATTAACGGTTCAGTGTCACGTACTCCTTGTCATTGAGGTTAGATCCGCGAGCGAACAGAACGTTCGTGATGACAGGAAATCTTCCTAATATGACGTATACAGATGCACGCAGTCTTGTCAATCTAGCCGCTCATTCGTAATATCATTGCGAGCAAGGTTTGTGATATGGAAGTATAAATATTTATTACCTGTAGTAGTAAACGTCAACCTTTCCTGTGGATGTCAGCTGGTTTTGACTTTTCCTCGGCGCTTCCTCCCTCGTCGGCCAGTTCGTCGGCAGCGCCGATGGATACTTCTTTTTCTCCACTGACATATTCATGTTTCCGAGCTGTTTATTTCTTACCGCAGTGATGCAGGGTCGCCGAAATTGCTCAAATAATTAGCGAGCGAGCGCGAGAGGCAGCTACTCGTCGCCATATTGAAACGATCCGCTAAATCGGCACGTTGTAATTGCGCGTGGGTCATTATTCTACGCTAGGTGGCAGCAGCGTCCAGTATCCATTTTGACTGATTTTGACTCATCCGGGAAGCAGGCAGACTGTAGTAACGCATTTCAATCGTATCCTTTATTATCGTTATTTATAATTACGCTCGCTGTCCTTTGAAGGCATTATTGACAACGCCGGGATGAGAATGGGATCGGTTCATGAATAATGAGAGAACTTTATATATATAGATATAGATGATTTAATTGCCGAAAGAAACAATTTTCGCGTAGCTATAGGAACAACATGAACTGTGCTTGGAAAAGATTAACATTGTCCGCTCATTCTTTCGGTTAGAAACGCATTTTCTCGACTTGCGTGCACTCAGGGGTGTGCATGCGAGCGTGAAGACACAATTTAATAAATTGTGGGGCACGATTATTATTACGGGCATCGAATTCCGATGTTTATCCATTCCGCACTTTTCACACTCTCGGTCGATTTTGTCCTTTTTCTCCATTTTTTTTATCCCTCCGTTTGTCAATGGTGCGTGTGTGTTATTTACTGTAAAAGAATATCGATTCTGTACAAGTTGATCGTTAAAGATAATTAACTATTGAGTCTTCTTGAGGTATCGTTGTTTCTATTGGTCTATCATCGGAGCTGTGATCGTCGAAAATTAAATTTCTCGTCATAAGTCGCAAAACTCGATCGTATCACATCGCGAAGCAATATAATGCAGTTTCCTCGGCAATCACAAAATCTTGCGACGATCACAGCGGTGTCAACGTGTGTCTTCCTGTAACAAAATATAAATCTCCATATGCGTTACCTGCGTTCAGCATTCGGTTCCGAATAATAATGCGCTACCTAATACCCTATAATTTCGGAGGCTCCCTCCAGCTTTGTCACCGAAGGAAAGTACAAGTAAAATTATTATCGTTCGTTCGCTCTTTTCTCTCGCTCTCTCTCTCTCTTTCTCTCTCACTTCCTTTCTCTCTTTTTTTTTCTTTTGCTCGTACGGACCGATGCCGTCTCGACAATACAAATTTAGGGTTGTTCTCGGTGCCGACAGTACGTCAGTCAATGGCTAAGTTTAGGGTCATGGTGGACAGTCACAAAAATATCTTGATGAATATCTTGCAAAATGTGTCTATGAGTGTCGCTCACGAGTGTATAATGCATGTCCTATAGACGTGTACGCGGTGCGATGCCAGGCTAGGCATATCACGGTACGCGATTTTTTTGTGCGAATCCAATTTTTTTCTCTTTAAGTTCACGTGTTTCCATCGAGTGTTGCAGGGTTTTACAACGTGTATACAAAGGTGAGAGGAGAGTCTCTCGCTCTCGCCAAAGCACAATTTTTCTGTACACTGCGCGTCATCGACTACGGAGCAAGCGACCGAAACTACCTGCAAAGTAAGTCGGCGTTTAAAATACTCGTAGGACACGTGTCCAGTATGCGCGACTAGTATGCGCGACTAGTATGCGCGACTAGTACGCGCACTATAATGTCGTGTAAATGTGAACACATTCTGCGCGACGCGAGTGGCAGTCGTAAAATACTCTATTATTCGTAATAAAAAGATACTATTCTCGAAATTAGTCAGAGACACGACACTACATTTTTTTCGCATGACACGCATTGTACGCGGAATTTGCTCTTTTTTTATCGCGTGGAATATAGGATTCCGTTACTGATACCAATCATGGTATGCCAAGAAAAGCGTTTAGTCTTTATTTAGATTAATATCTATGACGGAAAAGGTAAGGAGATATTAACACATATTCGGTGTTTCCATACGTAAAATTCGATAACCATTCGAACAAAGTGATAACTGTCGAAGTAACATCGATATATAAGAACGATCGAAAGGAATTAGGTTTAAAACTTAAATTACGCACATCTAGCCCTCATAATGGAAATATCTCAAGTCACAATCTTCTTAGCTTCCTTTAAACATCACAGCATGATCGAAATTGTCAGCTCATAATCCTACATCCACTGACTGAATTAAAACACTCTTCTTATACGCGTGTTCGATATATTATGTATAATTCTGCAACACAACACACATCCCTACTGTTCGACAAGTCTACGCACTACGTCAGTGTTCCATTCTGCATATCGCCGCCGACTTTCGTCCATGCGTTGTCAATGTCCACACGCGATAGAAGATATTAACTGTAGAATTCTATATTACATTAGTAACATATTACACAAGCGTCATCGTCGTTTCCGACGCGATGGGCGGCATACGATCACGACGCGCATCTTCTCCTTCTTCTTCTCTTTCTACTTCTACCTCTTCCTCTTCTCCTTCTCCTTTCCCGTATCCAATAATCGTCCTCTCTCCGCCAGCCGCCTATGACTGTCCCTCTATACAATCTTGGATAGTCATACATCTTCTCAAAGTGGTCTATACGCATATGTAAAATTAGTGGCTTCGGCGGACGATCGTTTGTTTGGCCACTCACTCCTATACCGCTTGTCAAATGTCACGTGTGTATAATTCGGCTTTTAGAACTGTGCCATTGATCCCGCGACACTGCGTTTCGAACGTTCACGCTTCCCGTAATGGACGTCGGATCCATTTAGCACTGGATATTGGTCGATCACTTCCGAATACCAGCGATACGCGACGTGTCCGTGACGTTTCGTTATCTTCGACTCAGTAGAGGTCGGTAGCGGTCAGTTCAATAGATCACTTCGTACACGGTGGCCTTCTTGTCGCCCGAACCAGTCACAATGTACTTATCGTCCGTGGAAATGTCGCAGCTGAGTACCGACGAGGACTCCTTCGACTGAAAAGGAAACGATAAACATGTTTACAATCGATTCTACGCCGCGGACAGCGCGGAGAGCATTGCGAAGAAAAGTGAAAATGAATCTTACTTGGAATATAGAGGCACCATAAGGCGTGCGCCACGCGTTCAGTAGGTTGTCCTTGCCAGTAGAGACGAACCACTTGCCGCACGAGGCGAATCGCAGAGATAGCACGCAAGATTCGTGCAGGTGAAGCTGATATTTGTCCGGCTTCGTGGCGTGAAGCACCTCGACGTTCGAGTTCTCCATACCAACGGCCAGCCACTCTCCGGTCGGACAGTAACCGAGAGAGAATATTTGGGAGGTGAAGTCGTGCTGCTGGAGCTGTCTGCCTTCCCTGAGGTCCCAGGAGCGAACGGTGTTGTCCAGTCCGCCCGTCCAAAGTTTCGTTCCGTCGGCGGATATGTCGATGCACGATGCACCGTCCGTGTGACCTTGGAATTGCCTGACCAGGGTCTGATTGTGAAGATCCCAGACGGCGATGTTACCGTCGCTGCAGCAACTGAAGCAGACTTTCGAGTCGGGCGAGATTGCCAAGGCGTAGCAAGCGGGAGCGGATGATGTCAGTTCTGCCTTGATTCTTGGCGTGGGACTGGCCAAGTCCCAAATGCTGAGATTACTCGCCTCGCCGCCTACTATCAGTGTTCTGCCGTCCGGCAATAATTTGACCGACCTGCAAGATATAAGGTGCATGAGTGAGCGGCGGTTTCTCTCAGTGGATGAAGGAACGATCCTTGGCTCTTGCGAGGAAAATGATCGGAGGTAGGAGAGTAAGGGAGCAGGATTGAAGGTGTCTGCTCGCTTACAAACGAGTCGTTCTGTCATTCGTGCAAATACGCCTGGAGAGCGCGCACTGAGAGCAGAGTGGTACAGTCGGCAAGTAGGAGAGAGCGGGTGGCTCACCAAGTGGCAGACGTAAATATGAAAGCGTAATCTACCTAATGTAGTTGTCTCGTTGGAGGCAATCCAGTTGCGAGACCGGTTTTGCGCTGCCGCCGCCACCCTGACTGATGTCCCAGACTTTAACGCATCCCTTGCCGCCGGTGTAAACGTACTTGGTCGGATTCGAGATTGTCACGGCGCAAACAACCTCGCCGTGCGTAAGGGTATACAGCTGACGCGCGTGACGCGGTATTCCTGGTCCAATTAGAGCGTCAGGTGGAAAGGGCACTGGCTGCATTTGCCCTTCGCTCGAAACGTGGAAGCTGTACGCCCTGGAAAGAGAAAAAGGGAGAGAGATCAGAGGTGATATCGGTATTTGCACTTCCGGCGCGAGGGGATTTCGTGAGTGAGAGGAACGGAGCGGACGAGAGGAAGGCGCGTAAACGGTGGCGCAATTTGTATCGACAATGGAATCGAGGGAAGTAAGGTAATGAGCGGCTGAATGAGGGTATAGGGAAGGGGCTACTTACGGTTTGCCGCCGGGCACGCCAAGAGGTCCGAGCGGTGCCCTCATGGTACCGTGAGGATCGTAGAGTTGCTGAAGAGGCGGTCTTGCGGGATATCCGTTAAGGGCCGCCGGAGGATAACCCAGCATGTCCACGTGAGGTCCTGCGGGCGGGTGGTGCGGTGGCGGATAGTGCGGTGGGTAAGGGCCGACCGCCGAAGCCGAGACCAGTGGTTTGCTGGAACTCGATGCTTTCAGACCACCCGAGCCAGAGCTGCTACCACCTGCGGATCCTTTATCGTTATCATCTTTTTCTACTTACTTACTCCTACCCGTCTACTTATTACTACGCTTCCTACCAATTTACATTCTCCGTTATAATCTTACTCCAATTAACGCCCGGCTACTCCCACCCAGTTTCACTCACTACCCTCCCTCATCTCTGCCCACCTTACTGCTGTCTCGAATGCTACGAACCTGCTGAGGTTGGCGTGACGGGTTTCGAGATGGGTGTCGTCGGCTTCTCGCGCTCTTCCATCTTCTTGGCCGACGGGGTGCTGGCGTTGCTGCTGGTGCCGCTTCTCGGCGAAGGCGGGGGTACCTCCTTTTTTACTTGACTACTCAGAGGGACGGAGGACGGTCCCATTTTGTCGAGGCCGTTCTCCCTCGGCGACGAGGTGCCGTTCGCCGCAGGACTGTTCGGACCCTCGCTCGCGTCGTCCACAACCAGATCCTGATCGCTCTTTTCACCGTCGCTTTGCTGGAAAATGCACACAATTGTCAGTAAATTCGTCGTGCCAGCGGTACGGCAGCCTTTCTCTCGTTCAATAATACGTACGTGGCCGATGTCCTTATCCTGCTCCTTCTTCATCTTCTTGAGGTGCATGTGTTCGTGATGCTGGGGATCCGGCGTGCTGCGGGGTCTGCTGTACTTTTCACGCTCGGCCGGCGATATCGAATTTCTCTGAAACATTCAAGCCAGTTCCGTTTAGCGCTCTGTCGCCGAACAGCTGCCGTTAGTCTTTTAGAAACGCGTACCCGCGCCATCCATTCGACGGCTAGAACGCGTCATTCGAACCCGGACTCTATTACGCAACTAGACATTTTTTTAAATGAAAGCCTTTCGCAGCCGTATTGTCGAATCTTAGGGAGAAAAATGTTCTCTACGTCAAATTGTCTGTCAAACGGACAACTCGGCTATATGTGTATAAAAAGACAGTTCTCTGCTGATGTATGTCAGAGATGTTCAGTAATTCTATTGTTACTCGTAAAATAATTGAATAGTAGGAGGGTACCTTTCGTAAAAGTAGATTAGTTCAAGTGATCATTAGGAAGAACTAAATGACTGAACGACACGCTCAGTCATAGCAGTTTGATTCAGCTCGCGGGAGAAAAAGATATAAAACCTGCCCGTTCGAAGTAAGTTTGAGGGCATAAAAAAATCAGTCTCCCCGAGTGTAATAATGTCGAGATTAGATTCGGTCGGACGGGACGGAGGGGAAGTCAGGCTCAAAAGTGTCAGCGTTCTCGATCGTCCGATCGATCGAACGTCGTTGTCCGCAAAGTGTGACGATCTCTTATCAGGGAGGGTGGGCAGTAAACATCGGCGGATAAAAATAATCGTCGGCAGATTATATGGTCGAGGGGGTGATGGCGGGGCTGATGGCGGGGTGAGAAAGAAAAGGAAGGCAGAGGGAAGAGGGAGAAGAAAGTTGTTGCCGACGGGATGCTGTAAAACGCGGGGATAGCTAGGGTTTATCACGTCGAATCTCTCGCATGCCACGATACGGGCCACTCTCCGCGGGCGGTTTAATGCGATTTTCCCGATTTCATCGCGGCTTTTTACGGGGTACAATTTTGCCCCTCGGCGGATTTGCACCGAACGGTCGGATGGTATGAGGTGGTAGAGTCCCCCTCCACATCGATGGCCGCCCGTTCGAGGTTGCCGATCGTAATGGCGATGGTGATGTTGCCGCACCTCCGATAGTCAATGGGACGGCGGAACCTTTTCCCTTCTGGCGATTAAATAAAATTCCTCTCCCCGCCCGACGACGGTAGGAAAAGGTATCGGGCGGAATTACTTATGCATCCCTATTCTGACGTCCCTCTCCTCGACCTCTGCCTTCCGACGCCCCACGCCAGTTCCATCTCCCGCACCCGTACATTCTCGTACGATAGACTAATACTGAATCGAACGATCCAACCTTTTTCATCGAATTATACCCTCCCATCGAAGAATATGCGCACGGACCGTCGATACCACCATCGTATATATCACCGTTCCCGAGCCTCTGCCCTTTTCCAAGTCAATAATATCGAACGTCCATAAAGATTTGGGGAACGGAATGAACTGTGCGGGCGGGTAGATTGACGGCATAAATTGTTACAGATTTCACCGGGGGGCATCTGGCTACTTTGTCGAAATAGATCGAATGGTAAATTACGTATACCGGAGACGGTGTTGGCGTCGTCGTATCTTATCCTCTATTGGAATAGCAATAATCGTCGAATAATTCAGGCGACTTGGCTGACCGTCAAGTACAAAGCGAACACGTCCATGGACCACTTTGTCATTCCAGACGACGACGACGACGACGACGAAGAGGACGAGGAGGTGGTGGAGGAGGAGGTGGTCGACATCGATCCTTTCACGTTGGCCATGCGACGAGAGGGTGCCGCAACGAGCTAGCAAGCTGTTGCAAAAGTCACCTCCCTCGATCGGGCTTCCCTTCCGAAGAGGGGAAGAGAGAAAAAAGTTTCGTCACGATCGTCTTCGTGATACGAGCAGCGAGCGAAGATATTATCGAAGGGAAGTTTTACGAGCGACAGTTTTCTTCTCGATACATCGATGGCGTCTCTCCGTCCTTCCCTATTATTCAGGCGGCCCGAGAGAGCCCGTCTCTCTCTCACAATCTCCCTCTATCTGAGCCTCGTCAACCATCGTCACCCACCCCTAACACGTTTCCGAGTCCCGAAGTAAATCTTCTCTTCTCAATTACCCCACCCCCTCGGCCGTCATCCGCCGGTGCCTCTCGCTCGGTCCATTACCTCGCCGCCTTCCTATCATCCGCTTCTACCTCCCTCTCCCTCCCTCTCTCTCTCTCTCCCTCCTTCTCTCTCACGTCACTTGCCGCCTACAAGCACGCGCCCACTCGTACGCCGTGCGCTCGAGGAAGGAAATAAAGGAAAAAGAGGCTTTGCTTCCGGGGGCGTGCTTTAAAAGGATGATCCAGGCTGCGCGAGCGTTTTACATAGAATCGCAATTAACACCGGCAACACCGCGTCACCCAATAACGGCCGACGGCCAGCACCGGCCGTTCCGCCTGTGTCATCCTCAAAGCGGAGAATGTCTCGCGACAGGTACATACTGGGAGCAGCGATAACTTGTAACGCTCTTCCATCGTTTTTGGTCGCACCTGCGAGAGAGCACCCCTTCGGGCAGGGGAGGGGGTAGCTGAAGCCTTTAACGCGTTGTTCGAGGCGTCCTTTAATACCGTCCGTAACGAGCGTAATGGCCGTGCCGTGTATACGTTTCCTTTGACGCGGGCCCAAAAGCGGCCGGATTAAAAAGGTAGCGGAGCGGGAGGGTAGGGAGAGACAAATAGATTGACAAACGGGGGGAAAAGAACAGAGCTTCTGGTAAATGGAGGAGCGGACGACGCGCGCGGAATGGAAAAAGGAACGGACTTATACAAACTGGCACAACAAACGGGATACACACTCGCCCGACTGGAAGATTCCTCGGAGGAGGATGAAATCCCAGAGGAGCCGTGCTGCGTGCCTCTTTCGAGTTTCCCCCGCGAAAAGAGCCGAAACTACCTGGCCCGAGACGAGATCCTTTCCTCGGTGGGAGGAGAGCAGGGAGGAGAGGAGGATGAGAGTGGTAGGAGGAGAGGAAGAAGGCGCGCAGCAGAGAATACCGTCGTCTCGTTACCCGGTAATGGCGAGCCACAATTTATCCGGCCTCGGCTACGAGAAGCAGATGCAGTCTTGTTCCTCGAAAGGAAAGCTTGACGAGGGAACACCTTCGACGGGTTAGGAGGATGCCAGCGGACAGAGAGAAAGAGAGAGAGAGAGAGAGAGAGAGGAGGGGAAGTGGAAGAAAAACGAGAGCGGTCCAGGAAGGGACTGCCATGCTCGGAGAGACTCTGCGGATTTCCGAGAAGAATCTTCACCGGAATTGATGAGAGGGATAGAGAGGAATGGCGGGAGGGAGAGAAAAAGTACGGCCGGTAGAAATACGGGAATACGAGAGCCCGAGTCATTATCATAAAAGTGCGACGGCTCTTCGGCGAAATCTTCGGCTACGATCTGACGGGAAAGATCGGCGGCGAGCGATAACTTTCGATCGATTTCTGATGACATGAGCGACCGACGGCGGTCAGAGTCGGCCAGCCGAGCGACATTCGATTAAATGCGGCTGCGAGGGGCCGGTATCCCTCTTTACAGCTCGATTACGATTACTCGTGTGCCGGAGAAAGTGAATTTAATCACTCCTCCTTTTACGATAACGGCCACGACAGGGGCAAAGGCAAAATTCGAGCGGTAAGCTCCGTTCGCCCGCTTGACGATATCCTAAGTATCCATTGACCGCGCGATAACTTTCGCGAAGGGTCTCAAGGCTTTCTCAGAGATTACGTTCGGAGGAGCTGGCGTGTGCGACCCTTTGCCCAAGATCTATCGGACGCCGAGCGTATATCGGTGATATTCAAATGCGTAGAAAAGAAGGACTACTACCACCCCCGGCCCCGAAAAGGAAGAAGCTCTCGGGCGAGTAACATTATTCACGTCCCGGCGCAGTTGTGTCTCTTATGTCTCGCGACAGTCCTCTTACGATCACGCTCCGACCCCCCCCCCCCCCCCCCCCCATCCACTCGTTCAACTAACTCTCTGTATTCTGGGACGATTTTTCTCCGGCTCGCTCCACGGCTCACTGCCTGGCTGACGTATACTTTCGCGAGAGAGCGACGATACACAGCGAAGCGCACCGCGGCCTCCATTCACCTAAGTTTACTTACACCTACCCCTTCGGGCGTCCCACACCGTGCTCGAAAGGCAAAGAGGGTTTGTGCCACGATCAATATGGGGGTTGGTACCCCCTCGAGGGCGCGCGAGGGAGAAAGAGAAACGTCTCGGCGATGTGCCACTGCCTTTGGTGGTAGTGCGGCGATGGTTGTCGCGGTGCCGGTACCATTGGCCCGACAGCGATGGCGGAGGAGGGTTCAAGGAGGCACTGTGGGTACATCGTAAATATATAGACTTTGTAGTGTTAGGGACGACTCGGTCCGCAGGCAGGCAACTTGGCGAGCAGCAGAATCAGCGGCAGCAGCTACGGCAGCGGGCACCCAAGTGTGGGAGGTGAGGGTGGCGGCTGTCGAAGGAGGTTGCAAGAGGTTGGGGGTCTTTGAATGGAGGGAGGAACGACGGTAGCGGTGTGCACGGTATTGGGGTTGGTGGTCGGAGCCATGAGGGTGGTAAGTGAGTGAGCGACTCCTTCACCACGGCGCCTCGTCTCAGTCCCGACCGCCACACCACCACCCCACTGAGACCACCCTAACCTTACGGATATATCCCAAGCCAGCGACCACCTTCGTCTCCTTCTCCTCGGCCTCCTACCACCGTTACCGCCGCCCCACGTCACCACCTCCACCTTGCGCGTCCTTCTCCCTCATCTTCTACCGGCACCGTCGCCGCCGCCGCCACCACCACCACCACCACCACGACCACCACACCAGTACTCCGTCTCTCCTTACACTGAGGCAACGCGCCATTCTAGCTGAGCGGCCAAGCCACGGTGCCTGTTTTCCTATTCCTCACTCCACTCTATTTCTCTCCCTCCCTTCTCTCTCTCTCTCTCTCTCTCCTTCTCTCTCGTCGTCGTCGTCGTCGTAGCCAGGATCCCGAGAGAGGAGGTTACGAGCCGGAGTCGCGTCAGCCAAGACCTCGCAAACCCCAGCTGGTACAAGATTGCACCCAGTGGCTCTCAACACGACCATAGAGGCCGACTTCGAGACGCGAAATTGGGATTCCCGTCGTTCTTCGCCGATTATGCGCGCGCGATCGAAATTTTCGGCGCGGCATGCGCGACAGGCGCGGCTGCGGAAGGCTTCGCGATCCGAACGATCTGTGCACCCCTAGCCACCCCGACCCACCACCCACCCTCCGCATTAATTGTCCGGCTACTAACCCCTTCGCGATTCCGACCGTTGGCACGTATCTCAATTACTACCCTTTGGCGTGACGACTTTCCTGACAGCGAAAGTTGAGGAAGGCGCGCTATTCCCGTTGGGCAAAGTCACGTAAACGGTAGGAGCGAGGAGGTGGTGGGTGAATGGGGCGGGTAGGACGTACACGTCGTTACGTGACGTATCTGGCGCGCTCGGCTCGCGTTTCGTTAGCGTGGGACGATTAATTTAATTACCAGAATCACGGTGGAGGCGGACTAGCGGGAGATGCATAGCGGCGACCGGTTGACGCTCGAGTGTAATTTCGGAGGGTATAGGGGTTGCGCTCGCGCGCACCCCCAACTGCCCGTCTCCATGCATGCCCCCGTCGTGTCTAGTCCGATGTATACTCCGCTGGCGAGCTGTGCGCGTATACACAGAGGAGGATGAGGAGGATGAGGAGGATGAGGCGAAGGAGGAGGGAGTAGCCCGCTCACTCCTCGATGCATGGAATTTTTAATGACCGCGATGCGACCGCTGGCCGGTAACCGGTTCCTGAAACCTCCCACGTGTCACTGGGTCACCACGTGCATCCATCACCGCGGCAATTAGTGGACGTGGAATTTTTATTCGGTTCTGCCGGAGGCAACGGCCAGGGGCAACGGCCAGGGGGCAACAGCCAGGGGGCAACAGCCAGAGGCAACAGCCAGAGGCAGAGAAGCGCAGAGCCAACGGGAACCGCCCACAGACGCCCAATACTGCCCTCCTGCCTGCTCTTTTTTATTCCCTCCCCGTCCGTGAGAATTACGCACCTGATAGCGGCCAAATGAGAATCGAGCCTGTACCATTGATTTTCCTCCCGCGCGCCAAACCTCTCTTTCTCCCTCTTATTTCCTTGCCCGGCGAAATATTTGTTTCGGCCGCGATATGTGACGATACTCCAAAGTCATGCGTCGAGGCCGAGTTTAAGTTGGAGATTTTACGACGGTCAGAAAAGTACGGCGAAGACGAACTTGTTGAATGTCAATCCGAGGTTTATCGGGGCTTACGGGCCGGCATTAAGGAAACATGACGGTGAGTCAAGCTGCGTAGCGATGGAAAGCGGCGGTGGCCGACTGCCTGACCAATTCAAGACACGCGCTACTTACATCGTCGCGGAGCTACTGGGCGAAAGTTACTTAGAAATTTGCCATCTTTGAACGAGACGTGGCGGATGAAGGGTAGAGGCCCGCTTCGTAGGGCGGGATAAACCGCGAATTTCCCGATTTACAGTCGAATACGGAGTAAGCGGAGTAGTAGTCGAAGTCACTCGACAGCCGGAGTGTGCCATCAGTCTGATCGATCTCGGTCCCTCGCTACTCCTACTACTACTCCTACTGCTACTCTTACTACTACTCCTACCGATACTTCCGCGCGACAGAAACTACTTTCGAATTCCACGTCCACCCCTTTCCTATTTCCACGGCATATATCTTCGGCATGTACTTCGGGGCCGACGTGGGATGCAAACGATCTCGTTACGTCACGGCAGCGCGAATCGCGAAAAAATTCAGCGCGCGGTCATTCTCATCCACGCTTCCCGTCATAAATATCAACCTTGCCTCAGCCCCTCCCTTCGCCTTCGACATCAAGCACCCACCGCCCACATTCGATCCATCTGCGCTCATCTCCCTTTATCTCTATCTGTACAGAGACTCATCCCTCTTCCTCCTTTCCTTCTCATTTCCTTTTCCACTCTCTCCCTCTCTCCCTCCCCCCATGTCATCCCCGTTCGCGCTCACAGCTTCACTCACACCTTCACTCACACCATCGACGACGCGACTGTCGACCATCCTCCTTCTGTCTCCGTTCATGCGGCCCGAGAGCCCTGCGGTGGAATTTGCATTTTTAAATTAACTCGCCTCTGTTTGCAGCTATCTCGGCTCGGGCGCGATGCCGGGCAGGGTTTTACAATTTTATGCAACAACGCGCGTCGAGGGCTTCGCTCCCTACCACCGCCGCCACCACCGCCACTCCCCCCTCGCTCCTCCCTCAACTCCCGCCTCACTTTGCTCCCTCTCGACGCCACCATCCGGCCCGCAGACAGCCACCGACCACTTTCCGCAAGAGCACCCGTCGAGTGATCGATATTGTTGTTATCGTTATTGTCCGGCTAGCCCCCCCCCCCCTCCCCCCTCCCCCTACCGTCTCTCCCTACCCCTCGACATTACAGAGTCAATTATTTCAACCGCGTCGCTTCCACCGTACTCTATCTTCTCGTTTCTCGCGCGTGACATGAAAAAGGGTGAAGGACGCGACGGCGGCGGCGGAGAGGGTGGATGGGGCGGAGGGGGCAGCCGCTCTCGACGGATCGTGGAAGGATTCGAAATTGAAATTACACGAGAGGCGATTTCGTCTCGTACGTCTGGCTCAGTTATTGTCTCCCGTCGGCAAAAGCGTTACGACGGCCAGCTACCCAATTACTTTTAATCGTCAGTCAGGTGCACATCAGTCGAGGCAGCCAGCCAGCCAGCCAGCCAGCCAACCAGCGAGCCAGCCAGCGAACCAGCCCGATGGACAGCCGACGCGACGTTATACACGGCTCTTCGCGCGATAACGCAATACCGTTCTGCTTTTTTAATTCCCAGCGCACGTTACGACGGCAATTGTGTATCAGAATTGGAATTTCACGCGAGCGGCCAATTTATGCATGCGAAAAAAAAAGTCTCGCCCATTGCGCGACAGCCATGCCAGTATCGCTTTCGCCTGATACCGAACGCGAACATTTCTCTTCCATCCGCTATCTATCTCGAGACTCGCCGAATCACGATCTCCGCTATCTCTATCGTTCAAACACTGATTCTAGACTCGGTGACACGCGTATTAGACACCACTTCGCGATGGAAAATCATATTCTGCGGTCATGCAATAACCCTTCATTTTTCAACATTTTTTCACTTGTTTTTCAGGCTATTTCCTGAACTATTTCACTCTGAATGCTGCGGTTACGATTTTTGTGTGTATTTTCATTCGGTTTTTGTTTTGTCAAGGCTGTGAGCCGGTATATGGGATACTTTTGCGGAATGGTGGAATAACGGCCGTTTTTCGTTGTGTTTTCACATTCTTTTGACCATATTTTCTATTCTATTAGACCTAGAAGGCTCGGGTTGCGATTTTTGGATATATTTTGAACCCTTGTTTGTGATGTTTGAAGGACAAGCGGATAAGGGCAACAATTTTCCGCCACGGTCCTGAAAAGGCCGTTTTTGGCCATTTTTGGACAGTTTTTCGGCCATATCTCGCGAACTATTGCACTTAGAAGGCTCGAGTTTGCCTTTCAAAACATCTCAATAACGACGATGCACGCGCAAATACACAGGCAAACGTACAAATTGTATAGAGTCTATATAATATTTAATTTAATTTTTCTGTCAGCAATATTCTTCTTTATTAAAATGTCAATGCGAACCTTCATTAAAATCATACTTTATTAAACGGTGTAGAGAACCGAGAAAAAAATATACAATTTTTCCACATGTCATTGGAAGTTTGCATTAACATCAGATGTGAACAGACGTTGTAAGGCCAGCTAAACAGATAACGTAGGTATATATAAAATAATAGGGTACATATAGACCGTTGAGAAGATTGAGAGCTTTACTAATTACATTAGACTCATACAGATATTTTGAAATGCATACGATAGAAAAGTAAGTGATTAGAAATCGTTATTCGATCTTTGGCGACAGGGTTCGTAGGAAACCGAAGGCGGCAGCGAATGTGCTAAAAGCGCTTTATGATCGGTTCGAGTAAAAAGAAAAGTCCCTCGGTCCGTTGTAGACGCTGCCGATGCGAGAAGATATCCGAATGCCAGCGTACGTATGTACGCGCGTATATACTCGTTTCGGAGACAGCGTTCGGGGAGGAATTTTCGATCGAAATTGAATCGTGAAAGATACTGCGAAAGATCCGCCGCTAAAAGTAGATCGCCGAGGAGGTTGGTTGAGAGTGAATGAGAGGGAGTGAAAGGGAGTGAGAGAGGGAGATGGAGAGCAAGATCTTTTCGATCGTGTGTTCTCGTCGAGCGCGATTTGGTAGGTTGGAGGGTCGGTCTAGGTCGGGGGTTTGCTCGGATGTGTGAGAGGCAGAGAGTGAGAGACACTAAAACAGTGAGGAGCGCGTGGATGTCGACCGAGTCACCAGTCGGTTTTCAGCAAAGGGGTTGAACGAGAGTGGTCTTTTACGAGACAGCCGTTTCTCAAGGAAACGTGCCGTGTTGGAGAGCAAAGAGAGTACTTGCTGGCTGGCAGAGGAGCAAGAGAAAGGAATAAAAAGGCACTGAGAGTGAGAAAGTCGGAGGGCGGAGGAGGATGAGAAGAGGAGGAGCGAGGCGAGGCGAGGCCAGGCGAGGCAGTCTATCTGTGAAGGAGAGGGTGAGCGAGAGAGGGTGACTAACGGGGGAGCCGGGAGAGCAGAAAGAAAGCAAGAAAGAAAGACAGAAGTAAGGAGCAAACAGAATAGCCTGCCATAAAGTGCCTTCGCGTTATCCACCGGGGAGGAGAACGAGGAAACATTTTTATCGCTCCGCCAGAGAAGAGTTGGAGGTTGCAAAAGGAGATGAAACGGGGGGTGGAGACTTCCGCGGGGCAAGGAGAGAAGGTGGCGAGTAAGAAAGGGAGGAAGAAAGGAAGGAGGGACGGAAGGAAGGAAGGAAGGATGGGAGGGGAGATAGTTCGGTAATTGAAAAGGCCGCAGTGGATCTCGATCTAAGCATTATTTCGCCTGCTTCACGTAGCTGGGTCACTCCCCCTATTATCTCGTCGACTCATTCTCGTCATCTCGTGTTCCCGCCTCCGCAGCTTCTTGTCAGAGAAAAGCGACGACGACGGAAAGAAAAGGCAGAGAAGAGTGAAGAGGGAGAGAGAGTGTGGGATTTGAAGAAGAAACAGTACGAGACGGGGGCTGAAAAAAAAGTCGATCGCAACAATGCTCGCGGCGGAAGTGCATTCTCGCGCGATTACCGACGCGCGCAGACCCCTTAACGAATGGCTTCGTAAACCGTGGGCGCTTTAAAGTCATTGCAGGAGGCAAAAAAGGGAGTTAATGGTCGCCGTTGGGAGGTGCGAGCGAGCGAGGCATAAGAGGGTGAGGGGATGGGGAGGAGGCTGCGGAAAGATCGGAGGGAGCGTGTGAAGGATGAATGGCAAGACGAGTGAGATGGAAGTGAGTGAGGGAGGGAGAGGGAGAGGGAGAGGGAGAGGGCGGACTCGGTTGTTCGTCGTCGATCGACCGGTTGATTTATGGCGGCAGTATCCTCCGCCGGAAAGACAAGAGAAGAGTCTCGTTCGACAGTTATACGTCGGCAGAGGGTTAAAGGCCGCTATTATCGCGACAGAGAGCCGTCCGCCAACCCTTAAGAATTGGCGGCAAAAAAAGAAAGATCCCACTCGATCAATTTTATCGAGTAGCTATCACGAATCGTTCTCGCTTCCGAGCCACTTTTACAAGTAGGTAGTAGCAGCGTGTCGGGGAAAAGGCGTGCGGGTCAGCGATTAGTTCGAGAGGCAGGGGCGAAGGTGACGTAATGAACTGTCGGGGCGCGGTAATTTTCCCTCGAAGATATTCGTCGCTCTCCAAGAATGCCGTCAATGACTTTCCCGACTGACGATCTCAATTTTGACGGCGAAGATTAAGGATAGTTGCCGCTCGGTCGTCGGCCGTTAAGCGAAGGGGAACAATGGTCAAACTCAGCCCGGAGATGAAGCGTGGGTGGATAAGTGGGTGGAAGGGTGGTCGGCAAACTCGGGACGTTGTTCGCGACAACGAGTGTGAACCGGTAGGTAACGTCGGCGGTGCTTCTCATAAACGGATAAGCAAACACGTCCACTGGCAATGTCTCGGTTTTGGGGGAGAATTGGAGGATGCACTTCTGTGCGAGAAAGTGTAGGTCCGATGCTGCGGGCGTCGAAAATCGTCATTTCGGGGGATTGCAGGAGGTAGGCAGGCTGAAGCGGATAGAGGAGAGATCGAGAGGCATCGAGCTCTATGGAGTAGGGAGGCGGAAGGGGCTTAGAAGGGGCGGCTCATTATTTCCGGAGGAAAGGTTTAGAGGGTGCGCGCCAGTTTTAATAACAAATCCGAAGCCTCCGTCCGCTCTCATCGCCTCTTGTCGTCGAGGAGCGAGCCCTTTTCCGTCAACGGAAAGGTTTTGCGCGTCCACGGTAGAATAGCGAGGGGCAGAAGATGCGGGGAGGGGGGGGGGGGGGAGCAGGGTAGAAAAGCACGGTAGAAAAGCGGCGGCGCGCACGACCGTGAGCAATTATATTGTGAAATATATACGGTACCGTAATTACGAAACGGACGGACGGACGGACGGACGGTCAGTCGGTTGGTCGTTGGCGGACGCCCTCGGGGCGGCATTTTACGGCCGCCTCATTAAATTACAAACTAATTACCGGGCGGCGAATTATTAAAAAGCTTAGTCGGCCGTTAAACGTGGCGCGAGCCGTAAAAGCTTGTCGTCTCATCGCGCGGCCGAGCGAGCGAGCGAACCTCGTTCCGTTCGCGTGTACTAGTTCTGCCTCTCTCTCTCTCTCTCTCTCTCTCTCTCTCTCTCTCTCTTCTCTATCACATTCTCTTCATCCGAGACAGACCGCTGGTAAGCGCACCCGCTGTTTCTGCAATTTATTCTCCGTACACACGACAGGCACGCGAGAAAATCGAGATACGATCTTGCACGCACACCTCGGCATATTAGCCACACGGACGAAGAGGCGAGTAAGTGCGAACAATGCCGCGAACGTAGGTATCGTGAAGGAGCAAGAGAAAGACAAAGAGAGAGGGGGGGGGGCGAGTTGGTCGATAAAGGAAGGACGAGTCGAACGAATCGATCGTAAAAGAGCGGAACGAAAGGATTTGTCGCCGTCGCGATGATGGCTCGAATTGCGCTCGCCGAACCCGCCAGGCCGGAATGCAATAAAGATAAAGGAACATCCTTTTGCCCCGCCGAGATTATTGAACGCCAGTTGCGGACGGAATTAAAGCATGCTCGAGCGACCTTTCGCCGCGCCGGGCGGCGGAGAGATTTTCCGCGGCGAAAAAGAGACGAGCGAGAGAGAGCGCCTACCTTTCCAGTTGCGTACGTTTATACTAGCGAGCTCGATGAATAATGAATTAATCCGCTGTTTGTCGACTGCTATGACAAAGTGCCGGAAAGGAGCGGTGGAAGAAAAATTGTAAGGGGTGTATTTATAGGAGCGACACAGGACTCGGCGGATAGCTGAAGGGAAGCTGGAGGGAAGCTGGAGGGAAGCCGGAGAGAAGCTGGTAGCTAATACGGCTGAGGCGCCTGGACCGGGAACGGGAAGAAGAAAAAAGGAAGATTCGACCGATGCGTCCTCGGGTTATGCTCGTTGACGGACGGAAAAAGGAAGAGGGACAGTGCCCATTTCTCTCGACCTGCAGCTCTCTTCTGCGGTGTGACCGCGATTTCCATAATAATTTTCCGCGATTTTCCATGCGGAAGAAATTGCGCGCGCCCGCGCGCGACGTCGGGGAGGGAAGAGGAAGAAAAAGTCGGCGGGCAGCGCGAAGAAGGAACGCAGCCAGCCATCCAGAGGGTCGAATGGCGAGGGGAGAAAAAAGGGAGAGGGAGAGAGAAAAAGAGGCGGGAAACAGCGAATGTCATTAAGTCGCCGTGATGTTTTTAATTAATTAATTCGCCCGCGCGCGAGCCAGCGACAGAAGCCGAGGCAGAGGAAGGGATGACGAGGGTGGAAAGAGGAGGGGAGGGGGGCAGGCACCGCGTCGTCTTCTCATAAATTTCAGTGTTGAGCACGAAGTGCGAGAATGGAAAGGGGAAACGAGCCTATCCCGGGGGGTAAAGTCGGAATGAAAAGAAGAAAAGGCCGAGGGCGACGGGAGGAGGGGGGGTGGGACGAAGGTAAATGCGGAATTGAAGGGAGGCTGGAGAGTTGAGCAAAGTATTTAAAAATATTAAGTACCTCCGGTGGAGACGGATATTAAGACAGCGGCGGAGGGGGCCGTGGGGTGGCTCGAAAAAGATAAAAAGGGACGGGAGCGGGGGAGGAAACAGAATTATGGGATTGAAGAAGCACGAGGGTATGAGTCTTGTGTGTGTGTGTGTTAAGAGATAGGGAGTGAGAGGGAGAGGGGGGTGGAAAGCTGAGGACCGTTGGTAGCAGAACGTTTCAATTAGTAATTAAAACGTGCCGCAGTCTCTCTCGCTATTTCACCCTCTCGCCTTCTCGCCTACCCCTTCGATGTTACTTCGTCTCTCATGCAGCAGCAACGGCAGCAAGAGCGGCAGCAGGAGCAGGGTGGCCGGCTGGCTTTTGCCACCCCCCTCTCCTTCTCTCACTCCTCTCCGCTGCCACCACCGTCGCCATCTTGTAAATTAATTAATGCGTCCCTAACGAGATCAGAGGTGTCGGTAAGGCAGGAGGGATCGCTAGTTGCCTATCGTGCCCACGGAGCAAGAGTGCCCTCACGGTTTCTGGGGTGAGAGAGGTTCAGGGCCGTGTCTACCGTCTTACTTAAGAGTCATTTGCCCCGCTGCTACCGGCCAAAGTGCGCCTCCTATTTCCCCCACTCCCCTCCTCACTCTTACACAATCTTACGGCCGCCGCTCGCGCAAACCGACAAAATTACACTCTTCCTCCTCTCCTTTTCGCATCTTTTTCTGCGTCAAAATAAGCATAGTACACGAACACTCGTCTGCATATCTACGTGGGCTTTGAAAAGAAAATTTGTTGAAAAGCTCTCAGATAAAAATGTTTCTTGCCCGCGCCCGATACCGAACGTTCAATCGTCCAATCTCTACAGCCCTGTGCAGAAGTGAATTAGTCTGTTTGAAGGGTCGACGGCACCCCCTCGTGGCATCCCCCTCGCGATGTCGGAGTGAAATGCGAAGTCTGCTGGATGAGGTGAACGCGGAGGTGGAGGTGGACGTGGAAGTGGAAGTGGAAGAGGAGAAGGAGGAGGGTAAAGAACGGATGAGGGAGGAAGGGATAGAGCGAGAGGGAGAGAGTGTCGAGTCGGGGTCGATGTCAGGATCTCTCGACCCTTTCAAACCCTTTCATCGACGCTTCACCCGCTTACATAATGCAGCTACTCTAATTAAAATAAATTACACTCTCGTGTCAGTTGGTCCCTCGGTCTCTGTCGGAGCGGTCGCTCTCCCTCCCTTCCACCCTCCCGCCCCTTTCTCTCCGTCGTGCCGACCTTCCCGTCAGCTCATTTTTTTACGAGCCTTTTTCGAGGGGGCACGCTCACCCTGCCGCTTTTTTGTACCGCACTTTCGAGCAACCCGCGCCACCGAACGCCACCGCCAGCAGCACCACCACCACTGGCATAGCCCTGCCACCGTCGCCAGCCCTCCCCAACCCCTTCATCCACCCTCCCGCTCCTGCTCCTCTTCCACCCCACACCCCTCTTGCGCTCGTTTATTTGCACTTTATTCGAGATTTAATTTACCGACCTCCGGACGACAGCCTCGTTGGTGAGCGCTCGACTCTGTGATGGGATTAAAAAAATCGGGACCGAGGGGGAGGGGTGGGAGGCAGACAAGGGCGACGGTGGGGGAGCGCCCCGGTGAGTGGGTGTAGAGTGGAGCTGGCGAAAAAAGTTGGAAAAAGAACGGGCCGCCACCGCGAGCGTCCCAGCCAATGAGGAATGAAACGGTCGGAAAAATGGCCGAACGAAGGAAGAGAGTCGAGAGAGGAAGCCCGATCGATAGCCTTCCGCGCCGGCTCGATTTAAGGTCGATCGAACCGCCTCGATACGCTCTCTCACCCCTATCCTTCTCACCCCCGCCATCCGCTCTCAGCGGCCCGGAATTCTGACTCGAATCATTTTCGCGCTATTTTATCGGCTCCATTGGCCGACTTGTCTCTCGCTCCGCTGAACTGAATTTCGCAAATACTTTATCGTTACGAGCTTCTCCGCGGGGCGTTAGCCACCGCGCGGGTGCGCACACCAAGAGGACGGGAGGGGGTGGGGGCGGCAAAATTGGAGCGAGCGGCTTGATCGACACGCGGCCAGACAACGACGCTCGCGGGAGATGGATGAAAAATAAATTTTCGGAAAATCGAGCGCTCCCCTCCCGACGAATCGATTAAAATTCAAGTTTGCTCCCCTCTGTCGGTCGGACAGGGGAGGTATGCGAAGGGGGAGAGATGATTTTGCGAAGCGTCGTCGTCTTTGGCGGTCTTCGTTCTCGAAGCGGTTGTCTCGTGCGATAGTGGTGGTAATGGCGGTAGTCGTTGTTGGCGTTGGCCTTGGCGCTAACGAATTAATGCGGCGCCGCGCCTCGAGGACTTTTCTCATTGCCATCGAGGGGCCCTCACTTTCGCGACAATTTACCGCGCGCTACCCCGAATCGGGCGTAAGTATCGTGAAATTCAATTAAGCTCCTGCTCGCTCGCGGCTCGAGGGACTTCCTCTGGTTTTTCCCTGCCGTTTGCGAAAGCGGCTCCCCCACCCCTACCGACACCTCTTTCTCGCCCCCTTCCGCGCCCCCCTCCGCACCCCGGTTCCACACCCCTTCCAACGACGCCAACTTCTTCTCCCGACGGCGATAAATAAATATTCCGCGTTGCCGCCGCGTCTCTCCCTCTGCTCGCTTCTCCCTCCTTCCTACTACCCATCTCTACCCTTCTCTACTCTTCCACCCTCGAACCGCCCGACAATCAATTTTCTTATGCCTGCCACTCCTTCCCGCTTCCTCTCTTTTTTCCCCCAGCAAGGTGGCTCCGATTGTATCGACTCGCTTCAATCGGTTTGTTTCATTTAATTTTGCCGCACTCCACCTCTCTCTCTCTCTCTCTCTGTCTCTCTTGGGACTTAGTCAGGCCCGACGACACTCTCTATCTACGGGGGCGATACATTAAACTTTTCCACTCGACAAACGATCTCGGTCGTACGACTCTGCCTCTCCGTATCTACGAATAGTTATTACGCTTTTACGGGCCGTACTTTATTGTAATTCTATTATATCGGTCCGTCCACTGCTCGCGCCTTTATTCCCCGGGGAGAGTCACTCCTAAAACCTAATGATAAACGTTTCACCCTTCCTCGCTCATCACCCCCCCATATCTCTTGCCAGTCGTCTCCCCTATCCGCTGTCGTTTCTTTCAGCCCCCTTAACAATCTCACCCCTCGGTCCGGGCCTTCAGCGAGAAAAGCCGTTTCTCGGTATTTTATGAATTCGTTATGAGTCAGAGCGGGCAGAAGCCTGCAGACGCAGCTTTTCCACCCACCCTCCTCTTCTCCCTCTCTCGTTGCCCTCTCTCTCTCTCTCTCTCTCTCTCTCTAGAGCAAAGCGCGTCTCGAAGAGAAATATTTCCCGGGTCGTGAGAAATCCAGAAGGAAGTAGTTGGCGGGACAAGTGGCGGCGAAGGCAGCGGAAGACGGAAGACGGAAGGAAGGGAGGAAGGAAGGAAAGAGAACCTTTTCCTCCAGAAACGGGACTGGAGAGAGAGAGAGAGAGAGAGAGAGAGAGAGAGAGAGCTTAGCGGTGCACGAATAATAAGGAGTCGCATTCTTTCCCTACTGTCGTCGTCTTTCGATTTGAGATACGAGCTTCTCCGTCTTTCCATTTCCTCGGCGTTCACTGCCTCCCTGAAACCGCCGCTCTTTGTCGATCCAATCACGAGATCCGATTGCACGGCAAGAAGAGGGGCTCCGGAGGGGTGGCTGGAGGGTTGTAGGAGGGGGGCGTGCGCGAGGGAGGCTAAGAGCGAGTTGCACGGAAATGCAGTTGGGTAACGAGCTGCCGAGCGGAATAGAACTTTTATCGTACGGCGGCTGCAGAGGTATAAATCCAAAGTGACGCGGGAAAATGGATCGATGCGAGAGTGTTGAGGAAACCTTTCCCCCGTAAGTGTGTGCGAACACCAGCGCGCGCGCGCGCGCGCGAGCGAGCGCTAAGTCTTCCATCAATTTGCCGACGAAATGAAAAATATTTCCCTCGCCTTCTGTGCCCGATTAACGCGCTGCCAGTCCCCCTTCTCAAATTTCAATTTCAACCTTCTCACGTGTACCTAGAGTATATACGAGACGCTCCCTGCGTCTCACTCTCGCTCACTCGCGCATGTGTCTCGCTGTCGTCAGACAACGGAGAGACAAGGGAACGGCGCCGTCAACGTACCAGTACCGGCAATCAGTAACATTACATGAAGCGGCACAAGTCGGCAGTCAGCCCATTAGCATTCATATTTCAATTTCATGGCCCTCGGGGCTCGTGGATAAAGTTGCCGTAAGGCGCCCGCGCCGGCCAGCGATAAAAAGAGACGGGATAAACAGCGAGCTGTAGCGGTAATGTAAGAGTGCAAGCGGATCGCTGCTGAGTGATAGAGGGAGAGAAAGAGAAAAAGAGAGAGAGGGAGGGAGGATGCCCGGAGCGTAGGAGGGTGAGGGAGATAAACAGAGGGAGAACGAGCGGAAGAGGCGAAAGCCAATATCGAGGGGAACCTATTACGATCCATCTCGATGCTGATGTAATGGACGCTCGGCCCCGATTATCAATCCGTAATAATTGTGCATATTAAACGCGTGCTGATTATCGGTCCGGCGCGAAGCGTGAGTGCGCCGCGACGCCGCCGGTAAATTGAGTTCTGCCGGGGGGCGACGTGGGGGTGGGTGATGGCGAACGTGGAGGGGAGAGTGTGTTTACACTCGAAACAGCGAAATCACAACTGCGGAAACAAGCCCCCGATGATGAAAAAAACAATTATCGCGGAAAGTCGCGAGGCAGGCTAGCCAGCCAGGAATAATATGCTGACCGATCAAATGAAACAGGGCCGCCCACTGACGCCACCCGCTGACGCCGCCCGCTGATGCCGTCGACGTTCTTCCTGGCGTTGGTAGCTTCGCATTATTTTTCGCCCCAAATGAACCGTACACCCCTCTGCTTCCACCCCCTTCACGTTCCGCCTCCCACGCCCGATTGTTCCATTAAAAGCGAGCGCGCGCGCGCGCGGCTCTGATTAATGGATGCCATTGCGCACTTGATATCACAGAGAATTCGACAAATCGTTGTATTTCCATCGATTCTACCCGCCGATGTGAGAAAAAAAGAAAATGCAGAGCTCTACCTTCCCTCCCATTATCGTCATTTCTTCGTTTCATAGGTAATGAAGTGCGGGCGGCGTGGAACGTATAGAGGATAGAGATCGGTAGTCGTGCTGCGTTAACTTTTCATTCCGCTAAATGCGCCCGCGCTTTCACATTTTCAAAGATGTTTGAAAGCGATCCGCAGACTTTGATTAATTTCTCGATCGATGAATCGGCAAAGTGGCGCGCCACCCCGTCCCCAATCGTTTTACACCCCTACATATTCGTCGATTTGATAGAACGAGGGCTTCCTTCGAGGACGTGGCGCGCAAAAGTTTTCCTCCGCCCGCCGCCGGTGGTGAATCTTTTTCTCGGCTATCGATCGAGAAGGATGACTCGGTTGGGGGGTGGGGGAGGAAAACTGAAGGTAGCCCTCGAGTAGGAATGAAGAAGAAGGTAGCGAGCAGCGGAGATCGGAAGCGACGGAGGTACACCGACCGAGAATCCCGTCCCGCTCTCGAGCCTTTTTTTTGCCTCCCCGGAGCGCTTTTAATAAACGCGCGCCGCGCTCAGCGGGCGCTTTATGCCATCGAAGAAGAGAGAAGAGAGTAGAGAGCAGAGAGAGGAGAGAGAGAAGAGAGAGAGATGGGCGAACGAACGAACAGGGGTTGCACGGCCCAGAACGGAAGGGGTGCTTTTCACGACGAGCTTTTTACGGCGTCGTGTTCCGGTGTTCGGGCTTTTACGTCCATTCCAGCCTTCATCCTCTTTTCTCTCCTCGTCGCTCGCCTTCCATTTTCCATCCAGCTCCGGCGGATGAGCGCAATCTGGCCGTCTTACTCTCCAGTTCCCCTCGGCCACCTCACCTCCTCCTCCTCATCCTCCCCTTCCCTCCCCACCACCGATCTCTTTCTCGCGCGCAATACGCCCTAGGTAAGCGGCGGTCTAATCTCTTTTACGAGCTCGAATTTTACGCGTCCCGAAGTCGTTTCCAGCAGCGTGCGCGACTCTCCTCGGGCCGTCTACCCCTCCTCGCATCGCTCCTCGCACCCCTCCTCGCACCCCTCCTCACCCCCTTCCCCGAGAGTCCACGCCGTCGCGCGATCACTCCGCAAATCCCATTACCCCGTTTCGTTACCAATTCCGTCAGCGAGCGGACAAGCTGCATTCTATTCCTCTTCCTACTTCTACCCCTATCCTACCCTCCTACCTTCCTACCCTGCCTGCCGCTAATTGACCGGAGGAAAAACGTCGCCCCCGCGACAAGCGGTATCTTTCGGCGCGCGTTTCATGCCTCGATACACAGACGGCAAAAGCTCGTTCCGCTAACCGGTGGAAATGTGAAAAGCGATTTTCGGAGACTCACGAGATTAGACGGCGCCGTCGGGGGAAACGGCGTGGGGCGGAGGATTACGGGCTAGGATGTAAAGCCGAATTGGGGCTCGCGAGATAATGACACCCGGCTTAAGTGCCATCCGAGCATGATTACTCCTACTTACACCTACCCTCGATTGATAACGAAAGGGGAACGACATGACTTGGCGCGAAGGCTTTCATTCAATTCGGTCGGATCGTTTCGGACAATCCGTCTCGTCTGAACCGGGACGTTTCGTTTCAAACTGAAAAGATACGGTCGCCAGACATTTTACTTACATGCCTCTCCTCAGCTGGGTTAAGACCTGGAACAGAAATATAAATTCGAATTAGTATCTGTCTTTCTCCGGCGTTCGAGAGATCGCATTACATTTTTGTTGAGAGTACCGGTTGTTGACGCGGATCGGACAGGACGAGCGATTCGGCGACACGGGAAGCGGCAGGATGTTTTTCATTATTAAAGAAGCTCGATTCGAATGAGGTACCGTCGGTGTAGCAACGGAATCCTTTCCACGCAAAGATGGAGATAAAAGGAACAATGTGCGGGAGGGATGAGGCCAGACTTCTCGAGGATTTCCGTGGAAGCGGAGTAGGAGAAGCAGGAGGAGGAGGATGGGGGTGAGCTGGAACGGGAAGGGATGGGGAGAAGGAAGAAGATTCTGAAGGAGAAGCTTTGTCCTCGAGAAGCCGAGTTCATAGTTTGCCCTCGCTCGATTGCCCCAACCCCCTTTTTCGCCGACGGTGGATACACTTTGTCTCGCAGGAAATATCCTAACGATATCTTTTTCCTCCCCTCGTCCCACTCTCCATCTTTCTCCCTCCCTCTCCTCCTTCGAAATCGGGCGCGAGAGAGGTCTACACGAGTCGTTTATGTCCCGCGAGCACGTATACGGCCCGTTATAAATCGTCTCCGCTTTTACGCTAGATTAACCGTCGAGGGCCATCAACTATTAATATCAATATCGCGGCAAGAGCCGCTACGGCAAATTCGACTCCTTCCTTCTTCTTCCTTCCGGCGTTAGAAATTTCCACCGAGAGCGACGCGGCGCGGAACAGCGCCGTGGCGTAATAATTTGGGAAGAATGCCGCAGCGGAGGGGGTAGAAGAGGGAGGTTGCGGTAAGCGGAGGGCACAGGATATATCCTTGTCGTACGAGCTTGCTCATCGCCGGTTTATGGTTCACCAAATTACGAAGGGCTCTGCGGTTGGCCGGAAGAATTTCCTCATATTTCCCGACTATTACGGAGTCTGTGGGATCGAGGGGGAGCCAGAGGGGAGCGAGAGGAGAGCGAGAGGGGGGGAGGGCGGTTATGCCGAAGCCGCGATGGGGATTGGCATTCCGGGGGGTCGAATCCCGGATGTACAAGCGCCCAGTATGCGCGAGAGTAGGCTAAAGTCAGGGGGAAGAGGGGGCGGTGGCGGCGGCAGCGACGGAAGGCGGCTGAGGGGAGGGAGGTAGGGAAAAGTTCCTGGCAACCGTCTTCGCTCTCGTAAACCTCGCTAATGCTCGTCATCCCTTCATCCTTTCTCGCGGCGAAAGACTCTACCCTGCCGTTTCGAGCGCGGCATCCCCCCCGCCTGCTTGAAAGGAAGAGAAGTTCCGCCGCCTACCCGCCGCCCTTCCCCCCCCTCGCCCACCCTTCCCCTAGCTCCTAGCTCATTCTATGCGGTGTGAGCGCGCACGCGGTTTCCTCCGCTGGCTCGTAAACGGACGCGGAAGAGCGGACATTATTTCTGAGTAAAGTGCGAAAGAGGTCGTTCGCCGTCGAGCGGAACGGAGCTTTGCCCCCTTTTCCCCTACCTCCCTTCCCACCTACCTATCTTCTTCTTCGTCTTCTTTTCCCCTTAACTATTACCCCGTATAAAAGGCTCGACGAATGTCAACGACGAGTGTCACTCGACTAAAGGTCGATTTCACCGCGAATCGACATCGAACCGGCATTGACACGCCTATGATCGGCGGGAGAGCTCGAATGTCACTTCAAAATCGAATAGCGCGCCCCCCCTGCTGGGCAGCTCAAATATTTTCGACAAATTTGACCATTGAACGGCACACGCGCTGTCACTGCCAAATTCGAATCTACCGATTTACGGATGGCTCTTAATGATAATAGTAATAATAATAGTAATGACGGCAATGATATTGACAATGATAATGACAAGGATTATATGAAATGGGAATGCGTGTGTCGGGATGGAAGAATCGTAAGGGTGAGCAGATGGCTGTGAAAGGGTAATAGGGGCGTCGTCGGTGTCGGGGCGTCGGCGGCCGGCAGAGAGGCCGACTCGGGCATAGGACTTGTAATCGTCCGTAAAGGATCGTCCGTAAAGGATCGTCCTTAAAGGAGCAAACGTCGTCGCCGCCTTGTGCCACGCTCGAATCGTCCCGCCGGCAAACGAGGGTGTAAAAACAATTGGATGACTGGTGGCGGCAGATATTGTGTCCGAATGCGGAGTAGTTCAAGGGGACGGATGGGCCGACGGGGGCCGAAGAAAAAGTGGGAGGATGAGTCGAACGATAACGGGGCGAGCAGAAACAATTCGCCCGAGGCAATGTCCTGGAAAGGAGGGAAGAACTTTCAGTTGCAACGGCAGAAATAGTGGCCCATTACGGTTCTCGCTCTCTCTTCGCCGCTCTTCTCGTCGCTCCTTTCCGCCAAGGGGGTGCCGGTGGTGTCGACTGGAGGAGATAAAAAGAGCGAGTCGGCGGGAGGGAGATAAGAATGAAGAGGCGACAGGACCGTAGTCGACGCACGCCCTCCTCATCCTCATCCTCATCCTCCTGCTCATCCTCGTATCGTCACTGCGATCGTCATCGCGCGAAACGATTGCGCAGGGAACTGGAACGCGAAGACAGGCTGTGGTCGACTGGCTTGCCAGTGGATTCTGATGTCTTACTCGCCGGATTGCCAAGATTCTTTAAAGAAGAAACGTTGATACGTAGCTGGACGATCGTAGTCGGCGTACGTTCCCTGCCATATATGAAAGGGAGGTATATGGATCGAAGGTATAGGTAGATGGGCATATGCCATTCGAAGTCTGTATTGAAAATTCGATGAAGCCCGTCGGCCGATTGAGAAAGCGGCGTGCAGGAGAAGCCGATGTATTCTCGCGGAAGAATGGCCGGAGCCGGACGGTATTTCATTACGGCGCGCCAACGGCAGTCGGAAAACGCGAAACAACGGGGAACAACTACCCGGAGGTTATACTCGCCTCGAGTAACATAGTTAAAACAAGTACGGCTCTAGTTGGCCAGCGGTAGAGGGAGAGAGAGAGGAGACGGCGGAGGGCCTTCTCTCGACAGGGGGAGAGCAGATGGGGAGCGAAGGAGGGAGCGAAGGAGGGAGCGAGAGGGACGAGGGGCGCGAAGATTTAGCAGAGAAGCTACGTAGAGTCGGCTTGAATGAGAGGAAGAGCCGAAAGAGGGGAAGAGTCGGAAGTACTCTCGTGTCGAGAGGAGATTCTGAGTGCTCTCTCGGGAGACGAGAGGAGGAGAGAGAAAAGGGGAGAGTGAGACGTCGATGACGAGTGTGTACGTGGCTGCGCAACTGAGGGGGGAGTGAGAGAGAGGCAGAGAGAGGTAGAGAGAGTGAGAGAGAGACTCAAAGCTCCCACGACTTTGTCAGCGCTACTTGGACGAGCAAGTGCGAACGTTCTTGCACTCGTATGTGCCAAGGAGGGACGAGGAGGGACGAGGACGCGTCCGTAGAGCAGAAGAAGAGGATCTTCGAGGTCAAGATCGAGGGGTTCTGGGAGTTCTGAGCTTGAGCACGATCGTTTGCGTCATCCTCCTATCTGGGCGTGCTCCGTAATACGCCGAACGACTTGTGCAAACCGTTTAACACTCGAGTAGCTCCGAATATCAAGTTACAGAACGATCGGGAAGCCGATCGCGGTCGCGACGAACGGAACCCTTCTCCGACAGTGGAGAGAGGGAAAAAAGGCGGACATCGCACTTCGTTCGTTTCTGCACTCGAAATATGCGCGCCGGAGGAAAGTGGCTGCTGACAGAGCGAAAAGTAGACACCTCCCGCACAGCGATAAGCAGACCGACTTTGCTAACTCGAAACTGCTCGATCAGCAGAGGGAACCGATTTCTCCGGCGTTCTCCGTCGCTCATGGCGGACAGCGAAACGATCTCCTACGAGCACGCACTCTGTCGCCGAGTTTACGAGTTCCGCGATAAAAGGCCGAGATCGGCATCGAACGCGCCGAAAAGCACGTTTGCACTTTCAATCGAGAATTCGCAGGAGCGTATAAATCGGTCGGTCGGTTCGCTCTTTCGTGAAAGATAACTACTACCTCTCGCCGGAAGCCGAAAGCAAGCTGGAGGTGTGGAAATTCGATGCGATCGATTGGGTGACTCACCTCCGTTCGGTTTCAAGTCGTCGGGCTGACCTCGATGAAGATCCGGTTTCGTCAGCATCGAGAGGGGGTGACCGGCGGTTCCACCGGGGGTGGCTGCCGCACCTGGGGGCAGTCCGAGGCCCAGAAGTGCCGCGGACGCGGAGGTCGGCACCGGAAGTCCGCCACCAGGCCCCAGTCCGGGTAGGCCAGCGATTCCTGGATGTGGACCCATCGCCGTACCCGGTGGCATTTGCTGCGCGTGCATTTGTTGCAGAAGCCTCGGTAAATCGGGCCTCTGTTGCTGGAAAGAAAAGGATCCAATATATTACCCTGGAGTACGCTCCTCTCGCTCCGATCAATTTTTCTTCTCTTTTTTTCTGCAGCGGCACAAGAGTTCGAAGCGAACGAAAGGAGGTGGATATCCTTCGCCGCTGCTAAATTCCCGAGTTAAAGCCCGACAGGAGAAATCCAGAACAAATGGGGAGGGGGGGAGCTGCCTCTCTTTCTTCTTCGGGGAAAACCGTTCGAAACTTTGGTCGAAAATCGGATGAGTGCAGGCGACGGATTAGCGAGGTAGCAGTAGTTTCTTCGTTAAGGCGATATCAGGTTCGGCTCAACGAAATTTGACATCCCGCATGGCGCAATTTTGCGAAGCAAAGTTTTGCCTTTAACGAGCGCCGAACTGCTGCGCGAACTGTTTCCTGCAACGTACTACTCTCCCCGCCTACACACCGCCCCCTCCCTCCCTTCTATTAGCCAATTATCATGATTAATGTCGATCGATAGCACCGTTAATTCCGCTACATCGCCATTTTGATAATCGTGCGAGGCGACGGTCCTTCGTAAGAGGATTTGCGGGTGGAAAAAGGCGGAGGAGCGAGACAGGCGGTGAGACGATTCGATATTGAAGGTGTCAAGGGATCTCGGCTGGGACGGCTGATCCACGTCGACAGGCTAAAGTGGAAAGGGGGTGGCGATTGAGTTTCAGCTGTTAGGCAAATTGCGGCGGCGCTGAACGGTCTTTTAACGCTTGGCGGAACGCGACGATTCGGTGGGAAGGCGGACAGAGCGAGAGAGAGAGAGAGAGTAAAGGAGAAGCAAAGTGAAAGTTGGAAGGAGAGGGAACGGAGATCAGAGTACACTCCCTCAACTGCAGCCGTGTATACTCGTTAAGGCAAACCGGGGCGAATCTTCCGGCGAGTAGTTTGCCGAGATAATTAAATGGCTTAACGATATAATAACCTCACGTCGAACGGCTGTCTGAGCAGAGCCACCCACAAAACACACAAACAGTCGGGCGTTCGCGCACGTGGTGAGGAGCCAAAGCGCCCCGTAGTAGACTTCAAGAGGGGGGAGGTGGAGTGGGGGGAGGTAACGGAGGAGGATGAAGCTGCCGCTGCCACCGCCACTGCTGCTGCTGCTGCTGCTGCTGCTTGTGCTGCTGCTGGCTGGAGGTGGAGAAGAGAGTCGGTGTGGCAGGAGTCAGAGAAGGCGCACGCAAACGTTGCTGGATATTCGAGTAAGCCGGAAGCCCCTCGGAAACGTTCCGAGTTTCCACTCTCGGTAATGATAATAATCCTGACCCGACTAGCTGCTATGCCCAGAGTTGCGAATCCTCAGCAGTGCCTCGAAGCGTTACACACTCCACAACGGCGGGTACCCTCCTCGCCGAAGGATTCCTCCCGGCTGGCACCTTCCTCATCTTCGTCTCCCTTCACTTTCTCAGTATAAGACCGCCGTCCTTTTCTTCGTCTTCCTCCTCCTCATCGTTCGTATTTTTATCGGACGCGCTCGGATATGCCTTTGTTCGTCGGGGGCGGGCCGGTTCAGCGAAATGCGAAAAGGATGTTCTATGATTATTCGATCACGAAGACTCAGTGACCGAAAAGTGGCCCGACGAGATAGGAGCGTCAATCCCTTTTCACTCTCTCATCCCCGAACAAAAGGTCGAGTGATTGTTCTCGTCAACGTGTAAGCCTTCCCGTCGCAGCCTCTCCTGTCCTCTCTTGCCGAAGCATCTGCCTCTATCGTCGGGCTCTTCAGCAGTTTTCATCGACGTGGCCCGACTCTCGCTGACTCGGCTAGCGAGGAAGATAGTGCCGGAAGGCCGGTGAAGGTTGACTTAATTCTTCCGCGCCTTTCTTATTCTCCGCCGAATCTTCAGATCAAACTCCGCTTCTCCCCAAGGCAGGTAGAGTGTCGTCAAATTAGCAATTAGACGGAGGACGCTGATGAAGATCTGATCGATGATCCGTGTCAATTACAGTTTCACGCGAGGAACATTACTTCTCTCGCATTCGTTTCCTGCAGATTCAATTAATATCTGCCTTTAATTGCCAGAAGGAAAATAGTCGTTGACCGAAGGAAATCCTATTGAAATAATCCTTTGTAAAGATGGCTCCTAGCGATATCGAACGATATGCCTTTGTTCGGGTAGCATCCTTGTCGGCGAGCGTCTCGTTTTCATTGAAGGGGAAGCGATCCCCTTAAAGGATTCGAAAGATTCATGAAAATCGATGAGCCGCATGCGAGGAGGAGAGAGAGCCCGCCTCGAAATCGGTGTCGGAAGATTCGAGTGCGGCCAATACATCCCCCCCACTACCCCTAGGGGATCCTGTGCAAGGAAAATATGTTATTCCGCGTGGCGATCGGTCGAGAATGAAACTGGAGGGAAGAGGGGTGGGGATTTTTCGCTCGACCATGGCAGCCGGTGTATGTATTCCTCGGCGAATAGGTCGCTGTGTCGAGGAGGGTAGTAGGGGGATTTAAGAGGAGCGAGCGGGTTAAGGCGCGCGGAATCTCGGGGATCCTGCTAAGGATTTGCCGCACGTAGCCCGACAACGCCACGGATCCGTGGAAGTTTCGAGGGGTGGAGGTTGGGGGAGAGCTTGTGGGGAGAGGGGGGTGAGAGCGGGAGAGTAGCAGGAATGCTGATTAGTCGGTGCTCGTGGCCCATAACACTATAACCTATCCGGGCTGGAAACCAGCGGCAAGACTCTGGATAAGATTCGAGGAGGAGCTTGCGAGGTCGGAGAAGGGATCGGAGAAGGGATCGTAGGAGGGAGAACTCCTCGAAGCTGGGTTGAGATGGAGGAGGAGGAGGTGGAGGTGGAGAAGGAGGTGGAGGAGGAGGTGGAGATGGGGCTGGAACTCCGGGGGATGGTGGCGGACTCAAGCTGCGAGTAGGTGGAGATGGAGGCTGGAGTCGGGGGGTGGGGAAAGAGAACGAGAGGAAGAGAGTGGAGAGAAGCCGGCGGCTTAATAGGGAGGAAATTGAGTGCTCGAGCAATATTGAGGAGGATTCGGGATTCGCCAGGATCGTATCCATCCGTCCGCTTTCGGATTCCTCGGGCATCGGCTTCCTCCTGCCAGACCGCAGTGGCTCTCATTCGGCAGAAACGTGTCCCGGGCTCTAAATCAACGCGAACGAGAGCCCGAGAGCCGCGCGAACGTGTTTACGGGACGTTTCACGCGCTCTTGCTCTATGTAGCAGGAACTCGTGCGGAAATTTTAAGCGGCGGGATTCGCGCTCGATAGCTTCTAACTTCGTCGCGAGATAGCTACCTGCTGCCTTCTCTACTCCGTCTGTCAGTCCCGAACTTGGACCAACTTTAGTTTCGCCTCTGTAAACGGATAAGGGGGTTGTTCTTCAGCTTTTTTTTCCTCTCAGCTCACCCCATCTCACCTGAGCTCTCCTCTCCTCTCTTCTCCTCCACTCCCCTCTCTTCCCGCCTGCCTCTCTGCATATCGTTTCTTCCCTTCATCTCCGGCTTCTCGCCTTTTTTCTTAAAATTTAACATCCCCGCTCGTTTTGAACGCGGCGCCCCCTCTTGTCGAAGGTAGGGGGCTGCGGCCGCCGCGAAAATGCCCTTTTAATAAGAAGTTTCGAGCTACGGCGAATAAAGAAAAACTTGCCGCGGAGTTTATGCCGCTTCGAGGGGACTATAAATTGGGTTGGTAAAAAGTCAAATGTTTGAAAGTTATGAGCAGGAGAGCGGGAGGGGGCTCTCTCTGCCCGTCTAGGTCTTTCCCGGCAAGGGGTTGGGAAGGATGACTGGAGCATGCTCAGCGCTAGGCATTAAAATTTGACCGCTGGAAAACGTTAATGCAATGAACAGGGAAGTTCTCCCAGTTACGGACTTTGAGTCGCTAAAGTTTCCCTCCCACGGAAGGCTGTAAAACATTGAACGATATCTTTCCCCGTTAAATCCTTCTGGGCAGCGAAGCCGCCGAGAGAGAGAGAGAGAGAGAGAGAGAGAGAGAGAGAGAGGCGGCGAAGAGGGAGGATGACTAGATATGGTCGAGAGAGAAGGAGAGAGAGAGAGAGAGAGCGTTTATTTAATGCATCGTTTAACGTCATAGCGGCGACAGATATGGTGGATGTAACGGGGACCGCAAATGTCACGCTAAGCGATATACATCGCGGGGAGTTAATTTATCTTCCATCGGCACTCACCCCGATAATGGCGTTCAGCTCGGTCATGGTCACTTGCTTGGCTCTGTCGACGGCAGTGGCAACTTGTTGTTGATGCTCCTGGGAGAGAAACGGCAGGATCTGACCAATTATGGCGTTTAACCTCTTCACTATCTCCGTCTGGAAGCAGAAAGGTGAAGAAGTAATTAGCGATGGGGGGGGACGACACGATGGTGGGCGGCATCCTATATCGAGCGGCTAAACGTGTCCACGGCAGATAAGCTCGTTCTCGGAGTTCGAGCAGTCTTATCGGGAAATCTTCCAACCTCATTGCTCGCATGCTCGTCTCTCAGTAAAATCGAGGCTCGCGGCGACGACGACGACGCCGACGACGACGGCGTCTTGGCGGGTGGCAGAGAGGGGCCTTGGGGTTCGTTAAGAAGGGTAAGGGCTGCACCCCTAGACGAGGGGAGACGCGTGCAGGTGCAGCTAGGGCATAACCGGTCGGCGGGGGTGTTTACGACGCCCTTAGGCCAAAAGAGACTGACGGGAATTAAATTAAATCCGCGCAGGATTGGCAGCGGCGTGTAGTGGCGTACACACGCACACACAGACACTCTCTTCCCTCTAGCGTACTGCTATAGACGTCGAGCCAACTCCAATCTTCCCTCGGCCAATGGCGCCGAAGCCGTCTCCGTCCCTTCTTTCCCTCTCATCCGGACTTAGATTTTAACCGCGCATCTTCTACCGGCTCGATCCGAAATTAACTTGGACGCCGATCAAGCGAGGCTGGTTCGACTCTCGTTCGCCTCTCTTTCACCTCCGCCGAATCGAGTATACTCGTTCGCTCGTCCGCGCATATCGTTTACTTTTAACGAGGTCCGTTCTAAATAATTGAAATTCCTAAACGCCATCAATTGCGGGGCACGCGCGCGCCCGCCGGCACCGGGAGAAATAATAATTCGATTAGTGCATAATTGAATAGATTTTCCGCGCCGTTTACGACATGTAATAGCTTAATCTGTGTAACGGTGTATCGTAAATTTAATTAAAATCAAAGGCCGATCGATGCCCGCCAAATTAGTCAAACTACGACAGGTTCATTGGATATCGGCGGGAGTTGAAAAAGAGGGGGGGGTGGGTGGGGGTGTAAAGAACGAAGGGAAAGGGAATAAAGTTCCGGGCGTGAAACTAATCTGTGAAAGGCACCCGCCAGCCCTCCTCCGTCCACTGAAAGTGTTCACATCGCGGAAAATGCGATCCTCCGCCTCCCCCTCCATCCTCCTTCGGTCGAAGGAAGTCGCACGGTCGAAAGACGCGGAAGCGGAAGTAGCCAATTCGTCGTGGAAGAGGAAGCACCGTACCGGGTGTCCGCCAGTGAAAATGCCTCGGCCGTCAGACTCCCGAGCTTATCTCTCATTTTTCTCAATTTAATCGTTAACCTCCACCCTCTCACGCACACGCTCGTAAATCATTAATCTCTTGAAATCGGTCGGACCTGCGGATTTTTCTGTCCGACGATCATCCGTATCCGCCCTGCGACGCCTATCTTTCCTCCATCTTTCGGCGTCGCTGGCTACACTTTCATCGCGGCACCTCCCATTTTCACTGCCGCTTAAACGAGCCTCGGGATGCTAATTGAAATATCGCGGCCACTAAAATTCTTGGCAAGTTTCCCTCTCTCGGGCACGCTGGCAAGCGAGCTGATAGAGGAAGCGGCGGTGCTTGGGAGGGAAGGAGAGGATCCTAGAGGAGGACGGGGAGAAGAGAGGGAGAGGGGGTGAAAAGCGAGAGAAGTCGGGAAGCGAGGAGGAGGCAGAGAAACACAGGGAGTTGTTTTAATTACCCGTCGCCCTCGGAGTGGTAGTCATTAAGCCACTAATTATAACGTACGCGAAAATGAGTCGAGCCATCCGCGAGCCGGCGAGCGTAAGTGCGAGAAGGACGGAAGGCAGACCCGATGCATGTACGCGCGTTAATACATATGTATGAGCAGGTGTACACTACGACCGTGTCGACGAATGACGAATGCGCCTTCTTCCTCCTCCTCCTCCTCCTCCTCAACCCTACCCCACCACCGCCACCCCTCGGCATCTCTCATCTTTCTCACGAGACCTCGTTCCGCGAGATGATCTCCACGGCGAGCCAACTTTTCGCCTTAAACGGAAACTTAATTGATCCGCCAGACTCCCCGCCGTCTCTGGGAAATCTTTTAAGCGGCAGCCGCGCAAAAGGAAAGGCGAGTCGAAGCTCGAAATAATTAGACGAGCGAATATCGCCCGATCCTCGTCTCAGTGTAATCGACGAACTGACTCGAGCCAGAGATTCGTCGGAAGCGGGAGCCAACGTAAATACCCATATTACTGTGCCACTTTACGTCGTCGATATCGGAATGAAGATATTCCGAGCGGCGACGGAGCTAATTGTGTCGGATGGGATGCGGTTCGCCGTGGGCAAAAAGAAGTTGGGTAAAAAGGAAAAATTGGGAGGAAAATGTTATTCCGCCGGCAGCGGCGTGCATAGCTTACAGCGATGCACGCTCTAAGTAGATATCAGCGTGGGCGTAGGGTAGCTCCTGGGTAGTGGGAGAGTGAGAAAATTGTGGGTAAAGAGTCCCCGCCGCAAGAGGGTAGGTAGGTGGCGGTAAAGGAGGGTGGGACGTGGGAGGGGTGGCTGCCAGACTGGGGAAAGAGTGAACCCGAAGAGAGAACCGGTGCTGCAGACGTAATTGCGTTGCCGAGAAGTTTTCCCCGGGTGAGAGGTAACCGAGAAAATAATGAATGGGGCGGATGCTCTTCCGCGAGCGAGTGAGCGAGGGGGTGAGAGAGAAAGAGAGAGACGGGGAGGGAGAGAGAAAGAGAGAAGCGAGTGGAGCGGGCGACACGGAAAACGAGCAAAATAAGGGATGGCGGAGGGGTAGCTAGTGAAAGAAGCGGCGGAAGAAAGGGTGGGGGAAGAGAAGAGACGGTGGGAATAAGAAAGCAGGAAAGAGGAGGTGGGGAGATAAGTTTCGGGCGTTGCGGGCTTCTCATTGTCCCGGATTTCACACGGGGGAGATGGAAGCCCTACCCCGCCGAATGAATTTTTTTCCACCGCACGCCAAATTGGACCGCGAAGATTGCCGGTCCGAGTACGTTCCCTTTCCGGGCGAACGACTCTTTGTTTGGCAGAGCCCACGACAGCCAGATATTACTCGTCGTCCTTAACCTCCCCACCGCCTACGCCCCACCCTTCTTTCAGCGCCTCGCCGCCTGACAAAACAAAGAGAGCGGAGTATTTTCGTCGCCGCGGAATAGATTTCGAGCGATTTGCGCCGCGAGAAAAGAATGTATTCTTCCTCGCGGCGCTTCCTTTCTCATCGGCGAAGAAACAGGCGAGGCGGTGTGTAACCAACTTCCACTCCCTCCCCCGGGCCCCTTCGACATCGAGAGGGCAGCTCCTATTCGCCCGATCGGAAGAGATATTTTTGCATTTACCAGCGCCGCATCGAGTAACTTGGACTTCCCTTGGGCGGAGAAAAAGTTTCCACGAGGAGAATTATCAGCTTCTACCCCGCGACGAAATGCACCGCTGACACAAATATGCGCGGATGCAAGTATTTCGAGCCTACCCTCTCTAGTCCTCGACACGTCTCCGTGCAGCCAGAGGAAGAGCGGGAGGGAGGGACCCTCTCTTTCCCAGGGACGACCCGAGACGTCGGAGGCGTGGGTGCCCGAGCTCGTAATATCGCGAAAGCCGCAAGAAGCTCTCGCAAAGTGCCCTCTCGCGAATGTGCACGTGTACTTAACACCACCTTTCCTCTCCCCCCCGCCGCTGACAGGTATACACGCGCGTACCCGTTCGACCCACACACCGACGCGTACGCGAGCGTAATACCGAGACGGCGGCAGTCCCTTCTAGATAGACGACGACGACGACGACTACGACGCCGACGACAACTACGACGCCGACGCCGACGACGACGTCGACGCATACATGGGAACAAGCTGGAGAGGACCGGGTGGCTGCTGATATACCCATCCATACTCCCCCACACCCACGCACACTTCCTCGCGCAGCCCTCAAATAGGCACTCTCCAAGTCTTCCGTACATAAGTATACATTATACGCGCGAGGGTGCGCCGAGCAGCCATGTATGCAGCTTGGTGCACCTAAAAGCTGGCAGCAACACTCGCGGCATGAAAATGCAAAGCGACGGAGTGCCGCCGATAAAATTCCTCGCCTGTAAAACGGCGGCGTGAGCCGAATGCTCTCCTTCGGCAACCGAGTGCCACCGTCTTCATCCTACTTTTCCTGAGCTCCCTCGCCCTCTCTCACCCTCTAGCTCGCCGATACCCCCGATACCCTCGATAATCCAATACTCCGTCGTTCTCGGTTTGTGAGAGAACACCGCCTCGAATCCGAACGGTCGGAGCTGAGCGTTGACGTGCACCGCGCCAAACAAGCTACACGACCCACCCTTCTCTCCTTCTCCATCCTTCTATCCCCTTCTCTCTCACTCTCTTCATCCACTCGTTTCTGGCAATTTTCCGCCCGCCAAGGGAGCAACCTTTCTTCCCATGTACGACACGTACGCGAATAAAGGGAGAGACGTGTAAAGAGAGAAAGGAAATAAAATGTTTCCCGAGGCTCCATAATTGAAGGTGGGGGGGTGGCATGCGGGCGAGGGTTGAAAGTTTGGCGGTAACAGTTTCGCTGTCGTTCCTCCCTTCACCGCTGCGCGCTCCACCTTCGACATTTGACCTCTGGCAGCGGGGTGGTAATGCGCGTCGCGATTCGAGTGCCCGCAACCGGTAAAATGGCCCGTTACTCGCTCTAACGAGTGAAGCAACGGGTGCCGGGCTCGTCAGAGCTCAGTTAGTTAGTTAGTTTGGTTGGCTCTCTGGTTCGGTCGGTCGGTCGGTCGGTCGCCCGGTCGGTCGATAGGTAGATAAGTAGGCAGGTGGGCGGTTGGGCGGTTGGCAGGGGCTGCGTAGGTGGGCAGAAACGTAGGTAGCTCGGTATTATGCTGTACGAACAAATAAACCGGTGTGTTCGGGCAACTCCCTGGTTTCTGGTAAGCCCCCCTATACACCGACTGCGCCCGCTGTAAAGCCCGGCTAACGTCCGCGCGATTGCAATATTCCGCCGGTTGCGGAGAATATCGGATATACGGACGTGTATTGGTAGGAACACGCTCGCGCCCACTATTCCGCCACTGCCGTCTATATCCCTCCGCAGACTCGAACCTGATTCCCTATCGGGCGTCTCAAGTAGCCAGTCCGAGGTACACATTTTCGATTATATCCACCCTATTCTTAAACGAAAAGCGTTTCAGCAATTTCCAAGCGAATTCTTAATTGTCAGCGTTTCGTGCGATTGATATCCCGTAATAAAAGATGGGGGGGCCGTTCGGAAAGCGGTGAGAGGGAAGTAATGTCTCATAATTTGGGCAAGGCATTAAAAGCCTCGGGGAGAGGAGGAGTCTCAAAGTTGGCCAAACAGATGTCGGCAGCGGTGGGTTGGGAAGCCATTTATCTACTCGGCCGTGACGCGGTGGGTGTGTACTTGAAAAATTTAAAGCGATTCACCACATTACCGCGGTCGCGACCACCCAAATGTCGCGTCGCTCCCGCCCTTCTCCGGAGATTACGATCGTCGCCGTAAAAGAGAAAATAGAGGGCTCGAGGGCGGCGGGGGGGAAAAAAAGAGAGCGAGAGGGCCGCTCGTTTTGGCGACACTATCGCGCATGACGAATATACGGGGCCGAGATTTATGAGGAAAGAGAGGACGGGAGGGATGGGAGGGATGGTTTGCCTGGCGTCGGCGACGACGTCCGTGTACGTTGCAGTAGCCGGACCGCACCGAAAATTGCTCGTATAAATATTAGAGCTCGCCATTGTCATTCGGTTAATTTTCCGCGGCGCTGAATGTCGAGAGGGTGCGGGGGTGCGAGGGTAGCCACGGAGAAAGGATAGGGGGTGCGGAGAAGGGGTAGGAGGGAGAAGGTAGGAAGCGGTGGTTGGAGAGGCTCGTGTCGGGTAGTAGCGGTAGCGTTGCTCGCCCTCACCGCCACCCCCCTCAATGGAATTTTATGCTCTTCGTGCTTCCAATGCCGCACACAGCTCCGTCCTCCCTGCATTTCGCTGCACTTTCATCCCTCTCTCTGTCCCGTCCTTCCATCCCGCATTGTTCCATTCTCTGCGCCGCACCAGCGGCCCTATACGTTTTTCTCATTCCCATACGTGTACGAGCACACCCGGCCATCACAGGCTCCCATCGAAAACACAACAAAATTGACGACGCTACCGGCTCGCGTAACGCTGGCTTGCCAGCGAATAATTCGAGCCACTGGTAAACGAGTTATCGGGACGAAAGTTACCTATGACGTCGCTCGGCCCCACAGAGCATCACAATGGCGCGGCCAATACGAACTAGAGTAATCGCATCGGTCGCCCCGAACCAACGGAAGGTCCTACAGCGCCGTGGAGAGTCGATACAAAGGGAAAGATACGGCATCGAATTACCTATTGACGTTTTCGAACGTTTCGTAACTAATGCCCGCCGAGTGGCCGGCGCCGGATAAAGTAGAAAATGTAAATATATCCGAAGCTCTTCTTCGTTGTGAGAAAAGCCATCTTGATCAGAAGGGCTGCTTTGAAGGCCCTGTTTAGCTTCGAAGACAGAGGGCAATCGACATCTGCGAGGACCGGACATTATGTACGAATGTTGGCGAGTAAACACGCTGCAATCAATTGAGGGTCTCGTGGTTGCTTCGTCGAGAACGCGTACGTGTGTGAAGGTAGAATGGGACAGTGCGCAAACGGAACAAGTGTGGGGAAAGAGAAATAATAGATAGAGGGAGTGAAGGACATTTTTCGCTGTTACCGGCCAGCAGCCAGTTTTGCCATCAGCAGAAGAAGAAGCAGCAGGAGAAGCAGCAGAACCAGCGACGGCAGCAGCAGCCATCGACACTACACAATTGCCAGTGGAGAAGAAGAAATGGAGAGGCAAAGATGGAGGGACAGGGAAGTGAAGTGGACTCGGTACGAGGTCGCAGAAGCAGACGGAGAAAGAGCCGGTGAAGGAGGGTAAGTGGCACTCGAGTTTCACCCCTCCTCAAGTCGCCTCATCCTGCTCCTTTTCTCCTGTTCCGTCGGCGGAAAAGGAGAGGCGGGAGAGCTGACAGACGGCGAAAGAGCGGGATGTTTGGATGTTTGAACGTTAGAGTGCTGCCTCAGCACTCGGGCCACCCCTTCCTCGAGTGCTCGACCCTCCGATACTTCGGTACACCGGGTGTCCACCGTCGTTTCCACTATTATCGACAACGTATCTCTCCTCGCCGACCGTTCCCAGGAATTGGCGCAGCCGAACAAAGGAGTGGAAATATTTCCCGCGGCGGTCAGCTCGCGAACTGACTTTTCGTACTTCGAAGAGGGAGATAGAAGAATGTTCTGTTAAATAAATAACCGCTTAGGAGACATCGATGGCAATAGCGATGGGGACGGCGACGGACTATCGGGTAATATCAATGGACATTAATATGGCTTAGACGATGTACGGACAATCTGCGTCTCGCCATTGAGCTCACTGGCGCAGGCGGGATTCTCGAGAGTCTCGATTACTCCCGAGTACCTAATCACCCATTCCATCTTCCAACGCTTCGCTCTCTCCCTCTCGCCGACTTTCTTATCCCCGTCTCCCTTCATCCGTCCGGAGACCCTTGACTGTCTATCAGTCGACTTCGCGCGGTCGCCCTCTCGCTTCAGTCAGGCCCTGTTCGTCTAAATAGATTGGCGTCTCGACTCGCCTCTCTGTCGGACTATCCCCTCTTTTGTCGTTCTCTCCGGTGGCCCGAGAGGCGACGCCATCGATGTAGGAGCAGCGCGGCACGATGATCGATTAGCGTGTTAGTGGGTTACGGCCGGCAAATTAGCGGCACTCAGGATATTAGACGAGCAGGAAACCCACCGGCGGCACAGGTTGCCGCGACACAGAGATTCCGTGGAGCGAGGGAGAAGGCCGACGGTAGCCAATAACGTCACTGGGAACCCGGCTATTAAGAGGGATGTACCGGTGGGCGGTGGTAGGTGGCTCGGAACTACTGCCAAGAGATTGCTCTTGCTTACAGAGGGAGAGAGAGGGAGAGAGGCGAGAGGCTTTAGACCGGAAGGCAAACAGCGAATTATTAGTTATCTCCTTATACACTGACAGCGCGCGCGGCACTTATCGCACTTGCTAGGGATAATATAAAGCGCCTACTGTCTTTCCCGAAAAAAATAGTTTTCCTCGTCGCGGCTTCCAGTGTCAATTTGGTACGTGCTCATCGTAAATTCAATCACCGTTCGGCAGAGTTCCACGGAGATCTCTGCGAGACGCTGAGAGGGCGAGCTCGGTTGCGAGGGTCTAGGGGTGGTAGAAGGACAGTTAGACTCCTGAGCATGCCAGGGGATATATAAAGGACCGATGGAATGAGAGGTGGAGAGAGGGGAGATCGCTCGAGAACTGACACTCACACGGGAAAGTTGGCCGCAGCTTTCGACCACAGGGTCACCCTGTACTACGGAGAGCGAGATAGGGGTTGAGAGAGGGAGGCAGAGGGAGACAGAGAAGGAGAGAGAACGAGAGAGAGAAGGATCTACGCTGGTCAGGCGGTGATCCTGCTAACGGACACACTGGCGGACATCTCGGTATACTCATAGAGGACTAGTGGTAGACAAGAGGGAGGGAGGTAGCGAGAATGGATGTTGTCCGTGTAGGTGTGGGGGTGTAGGTATACGGTGGCCACTCTCTGGTCGAGGCGATGCGAGGCGAGCAGAGACCGCCAAGCCCACCTGATATGTCCCACCCTCTCTCTCTGGCCAAGGCGGACGGGGGTAGCCGTTATCCCACTCCCTCTCCTACCCTTTCCTTTGCACCGTGGGGCAACCCGCTTTCAAACCGCAAGCCGCAACGGGCTACTGCCTTGATTAAACGCGCCATAGACCGCCATTATCGCTGATTGCGCTAAACATTAACGGGACGACCAGCCGCCGGTCCGGAGTTGTGCCCCCTGCTGACCAGCCCACCCCTCTCCTCTCCTCTCGCTGCTAACCCTGCCTCCAGCCCTCTTCCTCCTCCTACTCCTCCTCCACCTCCTCTCTCGATAGAGAATCGCTGGTGTACACTATCCTCTACCTGGCCGCGATTATTGGTTCGGCGTGTTCGACTGCGACCCGCGGGATATCTGCCGCGATGGGATTTCGGTTATACTCCGATTTGCAGAGAGAGAGATATTCCGACCCTCTCGATACTCGAAAGCGCGCGCGAGCGCGGACGTGCACGCGAGCACCGGCGGATGAAGAATATCCCCGCTAATCGAATTGCCGATTTTACCTTGCTATTTTTCCTCGAGTCGCGATGGGTGCAAACTTCATTATTCTAAAGAGAGCGGAGCGGAGGTGAGGGGGGAGGGGAGAGGGTCATAGGGCAGTCCCGCTTCCACATCAGACTCGGTTCCGTCTTAACCGGTGGAAACGCGGCCGCGATAATTAACGCGCAGGCGTCTGAAAATGCGACGGAATGATATCCGGCGTGGCACGAAGCGAGCAAATTAGTGCCGTAGTGGCAGCGGTGGCAATGGTGGCAACGACGGCGGCAACGACGCGGGGCAACGACGGCAACGGCGAGAGGGGACACCCTTTTCCGGACGCCCTCGTTAAGCCGCCCTTACTCTCCTGCCCGCTTCTTCTTTTGTCTTGCTCTCCGTCTCTCCACTTCCACCTCCCTTCACTCCTGCCTTCACTCCTCCCTTCGCCTCCACCTTCCTCTCCACCCTCCTCTCTCGTGACGCTCGGTCGCCTCAGACGCATTTCCAGCCACCCACCTAATGGCACCACTACAGCGACAACGACGGCGTCGCAGAGTCGACGAGAATTCACATTGTGAACGGGACTTTACGAGCGACGACCCTCTACCCCGCCTCCCTCTCCCTCCCTCTCTCTTTCTCTCTCTGGAACGTCGTCGCCCTCCGTCGACGCCGAAACACCGAGGAATTATCGTCCTCGACCGACCCTCGTAATTCCACGATGAACATCGAGGAAAACAAGACCGTCATCCTCTCTCTCTCTCTCTCTGTCTCTTGCTCGGAGGAAGTATAATTAACTTAACGGCAAGATGAAGACCGCCCGAGGAATTGCCCCGAATAATTGTGAGACCCAATCAGCCGGAGTTGATGTCGCAATTAGCGCTGGCCGCTTTTCCTCCCCGTCCTTCGCTCAACTAAATTCCCGCGATTCGATCGGCAGCCAGGCAGCAGCGCATCGCGCCGTCATCCTCTCTTTGCACCCCGTGCCCACCTCCTGGCCCACCTCCCCGGGAGGTGTCCTATCCCCCCGTCAGCCAATCTCCTTCTGTCGCGAGATAAGTCAGCGACGTTCACGCTTTCGCGGCCGGATTTCCCGGCATGCCATTCGCGCCATCCGATAATCCCGCCGCACGACCAATTCTGCCATGGATTGAGCGATATGCCAACAACGACTGCCGCGCGATGAAATTACTCCCCGAGTTCGCCGATGTAACGAGATAACGGAGCAGTAATCCCGAACGACTCTCTTTCTCCCTCGCGGATAGAGAGTGTCGGGGGCAATTGCCGGTATACGATGAAAATCGGCCTTAACCATCGGCACTAGACCGTAGGCGATGCAAACGACGTCTACCTCTTTCTCTCTCCCACTTTTTTATTGTTTCCCATCTGCCGTCTCCCTCCTCTCTCCCATTCTCTCTCCCTCTCCCTCCTTCAACATCGCAACGAGCTTTCGCGGTATCGAGGGAAAAGGTACCTAAAGCGTGCGCGTGTGGTGACGGCAAGCTGAAAGGGGCTGCTGCGCACGAGGGGTTGAGGTTGAAGAGGGTAAAGACGAGAGGAAGGAAAAAAGCAAGCGCGACAGGAGCGAGAGTGGGAAGGGGTGGGAGGAGGGAAAGAGAGAAAGAGGCGAGAGAGTACGGAAAATGTGTAGGGGTTGGGAGGGGGTGACCTCTTAACGACTCCCCTGACACGAGAGGGCCGGAGGGTGTTCTCGTTCCGCCCTCTCGTTGATAGCCGGCATAACGCTAACACCCTGGCATCGATAAAAGTGCCGAGCGACGAGCATAAAGCTGGGAATATAGAGGCCGGAGACTGCGACGACGACGACGCCGACGACGCCGACTACGACGACGACGACGACGGTACGAGCACGTAAATACGCCGACGGGTGGCTCAAAAATACTTCGGGGCAAAACGAGCTCCGCTCGTCTCGCTGACAAATACGATTTCGACACAGAGAGCCGCCCAAAGGGAAAAGTGAGAGCAAAGCTTTCCGTTCCGCCGCGTTCCCTAAATAAATGTCACGTCGTTGGCGGGGTTTGTGGAAAAAAGAGAGGGGGGCGAAAAAAGAGGGAGAGAACTTTGTTATCTCTTTATGTACATCTCATACATAAAGTCTGGTCGTTGTAAAGTCTAATTTCACGTGACTTTTATGGACCCTTTATCGAGAGAGTCCTCTTTTGCGATGGGGCCCCCGGGGGGGGGGGGGGGGGGGCGCGAGTTACATCAAGTTACAACATCCTTAGTTGGAGAAGATCGATCGATATCGGAATAAAGGTTGAGCGACGTGCATCTTCCTAACGATTCCTCCCCGAACGGAATTGGCTTTTAGCGTAACGAAGCGGAGAGGTCGCCGGATCGAGTCGTTTAACGTTTCGACCAATTTGAAAGTTATCAGTACAAACGAGCCTGTTTAAAATAGGATGGCTGGGTAGAATAACGAATCGGTGAAGGAGAAGAATGCCGACTAGCGGGATGTCGTCCCTTCGAGGTTGGCACACCCGTTACATCGGCGGCGCACGTTTAGTATCATGATGCACTAAACGCGGGCCGACACACGCAAGAAGTTTTATGCCCGCGGGGCTTTAAGCGTGCTGGCTGCCTCGCAGCAAGAGGAATGGAAAACGAGAGCCGTAGAAAGGATAAGGGGATGAAAGATGGAGACAGAAGTGGAGAGGCAGGAGACGTGGGGTGGAACGGAGAAGGGACAAGTTGACTGTCGGCGAAAGCAGGATAGATATATAGAGAGAGAGAGAAATGGCGGTGGCGGAAGGGGAGGAGAAGGAGAAGGAGGGTTCATAAAAGTCGTAGGAGTGATAAAAATGCCGCCCACCCCCTCGGTGGTGGTCGAGTGGCAGTGACACCGGGTACGGAGCGTGCGCGCTGCTGTTGCTGCAAGTAAGAGGCGAGCGGCGTGAAACGAGGGGTATAAAGGGGTGAGGAGTAGTGGAAAGGAGAAGGAGGTAGGTGGAGGTAGATGGAGGTAGATGAAGGTAGGAAGGGAGAGTGAGAGAGAGAGAGAGAGAGAGAGAGAGAGAGAGAAGGGGTCGGGGTCGAGCGAGACGATCCTCGGGTAGTAGGTACGTGCCTCAACCTGACACAGCCACGAGAGTATCTACGTGGCACTCAAATCCCCGTGAGTGCCACAAAGGTAACTCGAAGGCGCACCTTTAGCCCCCGCGCCGAGTTAACGACTCGACTACTCCCCGGAGGGGCGGGTTTTACTGCGAGAAATTTAAGTGCCCATTCGGAGACGCGAGAATTAAGCAACCCTCGTGTTTCACTCGAGCGGAGCCGGCTTCCTGAATCTTGAATCCGCCGTAAAAAGAAGACTGCGGGGCGCCCTCGATGAAAATTCATGACGTCGACGCCGACGCCGCCATCGTTGCCGCCGCCGTCGACGAGCCCACGTTTTCATTCGCCATTCAGAGTAATTATAGTTTTGAGACGCGCAGCGTGCCAAAATCGCTCGTCCCTTCCCCGAGATATAAACGTTTATTTCCACCCACCGATCGTCGTTTATCGTACCCCATAGGCCGCCTTTGTCATTCTCGCTTCCTTTCATAATTACACTCATCCCATTCGATCTTTTCCCTTCTTTGTGCAAGTCCCGTTCAAGATTCTACGAGGTTAAATGAACGTCAAAAGGTCTTCCAATCGCGAATTTTCAGGCATGCCGGGCGGGATGGGTGGAATGAGGTGGAATGGGTCGGAATGGGCGGAATGGGTGGAATGGGCGCAATGGGCGGATAGAAAAGAACCGGAGGGGGAAAAATTCGTTAGCGTTATTAAAGCATTATCATTTCGCGCTGAGGCCATATCGTTAAGCGAGCCCTTTAAAAGCGTCGGATAAAACGTACGCGCACGTCGGGCAGCTAAAAGGGAAATTGTATACGGTGCAGTATATTACTCTCCATTGGGGAGCCGGAATTGGCATTGGCTCGGTATTCAGACAAGCAGACGGGAAGAGAGGCGAGGAGAGGAGGGGGAGGGGGTGGAGGAGGAGGAGGAGATACTCGGGCTCAATTCGTGCGGTATTTCAAGCCGGCTGAGTTGCCGAGTTTCTCCTGATAAAACCTTTCTTCGGCCGCGTCGTCTCCGAGCAACATCCTTCCTCTTTCTGGTAAGAGGAGGGCAGGGGGTGTGGGGTGGAGAAGGGAAGGAGAGAAGAAAAAAGGAGAGCGCGCAGCTAGATAGACGCCTCCCTATAGAGAGAAGAGCAGCCGAATCGGCGAAGAGAGAAAGGAGATCGAAGCCGGTACCGGTTGAAAGGACTTATCGCGTTGAAAGATCGCAACCGTGGTGGACGTGTACGGTGGTGGGAAGCACGCTCAAGTCTCCGCGCTATTGCAGAATCTGCTTTCAAAGAGCAAAACAGCGAAGGGGTGTGCGCGCCCGCGCGCCAATTCCTCTTCCCTTCCCCTGCCCCTTCCACTTCACATCGGTGCGAGCATGCTGGATAAACGTAGACAAGGACGTGAACGACTACTACGACAACGACGACGACGACGTCGTCGGTAGTGGTGGCGGTGGCGGTAGCAGTCGAAGAAAGAAGAAGACGGGGAAAAAGTAGGTGGGTGCGCACGAGTAGACATTTCTGTGTATATTTTATCGTGCACATATTGCGACTCGTTCTCCGCGGCCGTGTCAAGCCGCACACGAATACGCGTACAAGGGAATTCGCACACAAGTCGGCGAGGGATCCGTACTCGGGCACATATCGTGACGAGAGAGAGAGAGGAAGAGAGAGAGACGAACGGAGAAAGAAAATGGGGAAGCGAAGGCTGGTGGTGAGATGGGGAGGAGAAAGGGAGAAAAAGATATAGGATCGAAGTTACAAGGGTGCAGTTGGACGTCGAGATAGGAAGGGAGAAGGAGAGAGGGTGCGGTGGAGTGAACGAGAGGCGGAGGAGACATCGGAGTTACATATGTGTGTGGAGAGGTCGGCGGCGGTACCATGGAGAGCTCGATTTTTCCGATAGCGAATTTTGCTCTTCGTTTTTTCCCCGAGCATCGCCTCCTCTCGACGACCCCCCGCTCGCAGCCCCGCAGCCCCACACGCAACCCTCCCAGGCCACCCCACCCCCCCTGGCGCGCCCCACCCTACCCACCTATCCCCTTCCGGCGTGCAGCACGTTTTCCCCGGCGTTCCATTCGTTCCACCCCCACCGCAGGAGAGCAGCGGTGGTACAAATCCTCCCCTCCCCCTAGTTGCCCCGGCGTCCCTCTCGATCAGCCCCCCCCCACCCCTCCCCTCTTTTTTCTCTCTTTCCTTCCCTTCCCTTCTTTCTCTCGCTCCCGCAATCCCCATCTGCTCCTCCGCCTCCACCTGGTGCAGTACCACCAACGACCAAACCAGTGGCGCTGCAGACACAATAAAAACTGGAAAAAACGAGGGTGCACGTACACACGATGACAGGCGCGCGCTCGTGCACGGACACCGACACGCGGGCCGATACAAACGCCCACTACAAGTCCCTATAGCGCCCTACGGTTCTCTATAGTCAGACTACAGAGGCGCATCGTCGATACTGGCCCCGAGGACTCGAGAGTTTATTCATGAAGTGCCCGACGAGGATTCGTCCGCTCACTGCCTGCTCCTATGAGCGAGCGAGCTAGAGCGAACAAGAATTCCGTTAGCTTAATGAATCTCTCCTCTGCTCCTCATCATTGTCGTCGACGACGACGACGTCAGCAGAAGCGGAAGCAGAAGCAGAAGCAGAAGTAGCAGCGGTGACGACAACCACCGAATTTAATTCCGAGGCCTTGGCCCTAGCCGTGGCCTTAGTCGCGACCCCATCGAACTAGTGGCACTTCACTCCACCGCCTCTTACTACCACCCCTGTGTAACGTCGAGGATCGATAATTGTATTTTAATATCCGCCTTCCTCCCTCGTTCGACGCCACTTATCGCGCCGCTCTTTTATCGAGTTTCGGCGTCGAACTATAATTGGACGCGGGGATGGAAAAAGAGCGGGTGTAATCTCGGTTCCGGTGACAGAGTGATATAATAAAGGATCGATAGATGGAGCGAGCGGCTCTACCGGAAAGGTCGACCGGCCATGGACTATCCAATATTCCGTGGCGCTTTTTCGCGGACGTGCTCGTTAAACCGATAAATGAATAATGAGCAGACTGCGCGGGTGGTTGGGAGGCGGAGGGTAGGGGGTAGGGGCCAGGGGTAGGTGAACGGGGGGATAGGTATGGAGAGACAATCGCGGGTACGGTCATTGGGGGTGGGGGGGTGGGTGTGTGGAGCGTGAGTGGACGAACATGGGGGGGGGGGGGATGGCCTGGGGATGAGTTGGAAAGGGGTGGTCGAGCGACGTGAAGGTGGGTGGGGGCGGTGGACGTGAGAGGGAGAGAAGCGGCGAATCGGTGGCAAAACAACGAAATCGAATCACTCGCGGTACCGCCGTCGGTACTTTTCATGCGTGAATTTTCCGACTGCCCCGACACGTACTCTCCGCAGCTGCAGCGCGGAATCGGCCGGGGTAATAGCGTTAGTAAAATCGAGAGTAATGCCCGAAAACATTTACAATACGCATCGCTTCGTGCAAATAAAAACGGGGCTATATCGACGATCGCGTCGCCCGCGCGGAAGCTAAAAACGGTGCAATTGCGATCATCGTCCCATGACGCGGAATAATAAATAAAAATCAAGCCTCGGCAAGCCGTCGCGTTGTCGGCGCGTTCGCAAATAAAGATGAGGAATTACGTGCGAGCGAATTTTGTACGACTACCGGTGGCGGCAGTGGCGGTACATTTTATCGCGAAATAGCTTCGGCACGATGTCAAAATACTTTCCAACTCTCTCGCGTAAGTATGACGCGTTCCTTCGCCAAGCAGGTTCTGTCGATCGTACGTGTACGGTGTCTCGATTGGGCGGCAGACCGCGATTACAAGCAATGAAACTGTATGACTCAAGGGGGCGATGATTTATCGAAGGTAGTTACCGCAAATTAGCCGAGGGTAATTATCGGTGCCGCCGAAAACGGGCGTTGCCATTCTCGCGCACTTACGGTCTGGTCAATCGACCGCGTCGATACCGGTCTCCCTTCCTCAACCCCCCCTTTCACACAACCCCCCCCCCCCCCGCCCTCCCTCGAGCCGATTGCCGGTCGGCAAATCGACGCTACTAATGCGAGTCCTCCGCGATATTTTGCTTTTTCCCATCGTCCGACCTGTTATTTATTCCCTCCATCGCTTCACTTCCAATCGCAATTTTTCGTTTTCCCATCCCCCTCTCTCCATTTTTATTTTCATGCGCGACAACGCAAGCTCGTCATAAACGCGGACGATTAATCGCCGCCACGTCGCGTGGCAGGAGCGTATCGACGGGACGAGAGAGACAGAGAGAGAGAATGAGTGAAATGGGAGAAGAGAGGTCGAACGGTGTGAGGGGGGGTGGGGGCACGCGGCGGGCTTTTATAAACGCGATCGGGTACGAAATCGTGCCGCGAAAATACGAGCTTGCAAATAGGTCCTGACACCGGGCGCGCCGTCGATGGGTCGATGGGTACAATTCGCGTGATAATTCTCATAATTCGTAGCACAAAGCAGGGATATTGGTAGGAGCACTTTTTGGCCCGGCGAACGGTGAAACGGATGAATTCGAACGCGAGCTGAAAAATATGTATATAGCTAAGCTGCGGCACGGTATCGGTGGGCGTGTGGGGGGAGGGGGGGGGGGGGGGTGCCGTTCGGCAAAACGCGAAGTGGCGAAAAAACGGGACGTCGACATCGAGCGGTCCAATTTTCATAAGTGCAGAGAGAAAGAGAACGAGCGCGCACCAGCTACGCTTGGCCCACTGTCAACAAACGCTTCAGCCGTAATTCGTTAGCAGCATGAAAAGACTGCGAACCATAAAGGTGCGAGTTTTATTGCCGCGTTCCCGTTATACACGCCAATACTTTTTTTCCCGCTTTCGCCATTGTCGCTCGCCTATGCGACCGTCCGCTAATCAAACCTACTCGAACCCTTTAACGACCCCATCCTTTAGCGAAGGCCGGCCAAAGGGAATTTGAAGAAATTGACACTTTGACGAAGTGCGGGCCATTCGTTTTGCGAACAGCGTGACGTCGTGCGCGCCTGGGGAGGCAAAGGTTCAAATAATTTGGCACGCCGGAAGAAGGGGGAGAGAGGAAGGGGGAAGAGGAAAAAAAGGAAATGAGAAGCCCGGGCAAGGACATCGGCAGTGACCGAGGGGCGGGGGGTTAAACCGTAACTTTCTCCCGTGAAAGCGAAGGCGAAACAAAGACGTCTCCCATGGTGAAGGAAGCCGTCATTGAATAACGATAATGTCCCGACCCTCGTATTATTTCGCTTCGCTCCTCTTTCTCTCTCTCTCTCTCTCTGTCGCGCGCATACACGTAAACACACACAGACAATCTTTCTACCCTAAGTTCGCGGAATAAAGCAGAACGCGACGCGTAAATCCCGGCGAGATTTATTCGACGCGTAACGCGCCCCGAATCGGGAAGAAAAAGAGAATGCCGGCACAATGAGAGAGAGGCGATCCTGAGGGGGAAGGGGTTGCTGCAAAGAGGCTGGGGAAGAAAAAGAGGAGAGAACGAGAGGGTGACGAGTTTCGTATGGTTGCCGGTCGACTTACTCGCTTACTCGGTTGGCTGACTGTTGGCTGGATAGCTGGATAGCTGGATAGCTGGCTGGATGGCTGGAGTCCTCGCACACGGATACGGTCGAGCGCGCGAAACTCGACTTCCTACCATTCCGATCTACGCAGGCCATCGGCTAATTTATGAATCGAGCCATGCCATTTCTCCTGGGGGCCGCCTTACATCTCCCCATTCCGAACTCCGCCTCTCGCTCTTTCTTCTTCTTATCCCCCGCCAGCCCCCTCCCTTCTCATCCTCCACCTCCTCCTCCTCGGGCGAGTCAGCCACCCTGCCGACCGACACGAAGCCCGATTTACGATTTGAGAGCCGCATCCGGCCGGAATAAGAAGAGTCGGTAGGAGGAGCGAAGGAGTGAAACGGCAACGACGACGACGACGACGACATAGCGACGAGCAACAGAAATGGAGAGGAACAAAAAGGCGTGGGTGAGTCAGAGGAGAGAGAGAGAGAGAGAGAGAGAGAGAAGGAGAAGGAGGTAAGGAGAAGGAAATAACGGGGCCGGCTGCTAAATATTCAATAAACGCGGGCATTATTCCCGGCACGTCGACGACCGAGGGCGGGAGGTAGGCTGGGGTAGAGTGCAGCCAAGAGGGAGGGTAGGGGGGCTGAGAGCAGGATGGAGCAAAGTGGCGAAGGTGGCGAAAGACAAGGAAGAGAGGTGGGCCGAACAAAAGGGGGATGCTATTTATCTTTTCGAATCTTGCCATCGGGATTCAGCGTGGCTTCGTCCTACGTGCCGGAATATATGATCTTCCGTCTTTTCTACCTTCGTATCACTCCCAATGTCGACGACCAGCTACGACGACAACGACTACGAGAACAACGAAACGAAAACGCGGGAATCCCGTATATTAGTGGAGCGAGCGAGATGAAAAATTCTGTCGAAACGGTCCACCGATGTAATTAACTTTGCCGGGGTGTAGAATGCAATATAACGTAATTAAAGTAATACCGCGTTCAAGCCGAAAGTACACGCTTATTCGGGTGCCAATTAACGGGTCGACAGCGTTGGCTCGAATCAGCGGGCGGCAGTGGGCTTCGCACCTAGAGGAAATAAATCCGCGCTGTAACCTGACAATAATATTTCGATCGCGTATCCCCGGCAGTGTTCGCACTGCGTGAAGGAAGGAAGGAAAGTCAATCGAATCGATCGAATCGATCCTGTTCGATCGATGTCAGTCGATAGATCGGCATATCGTTTCACTCACAGAGTCGGCCTCCATCATCGTAACGTTTCGCATCAGGATGCGAGCGAGAATGGAAATTACCCTCTAGTAGAACCTGCAATTTATTCGCTGGGCGTTCTTAGAGTCCGATAGGCCCAATAATTCCTAATAAACGCCTCGCCGCGGCGAAGTCTACTTTTTCTCAGCGTCGGCGTCGGCGGCGGCGTCGGTGGCAATGGTGGCAAGCTTTTTCGTAAACTCGCCGGGAAGAAGAAGCCGTTCGGAAGCCCCGCCGCGCTATTTGCATGTTATTACCTTGTTTACATATTTATTCAATAGCCCGGATCCCCCGAGGGCTGGAAATCACCCCCTAATCCGGGGGGCTTCCTCCTCGTTCGTTCCCTTTAATTTCGGATTAAGTGTCGTGCACAACGAGCGAAGCCGACGATTAATAAGTCACCGGGCGATATTGTACCCGGCCGCATCCCTCCTCCCCCTCCCACCACCCCTCTCCCACCCCTTGCCTGCCGCGATCAGCCTGCAAAATTCATCGCCCGCGTCACGTACCGCGAAACGAGCGAAATAATTAAAATCGTATCGCGACGCATTTCGAAACATTGTCCGAGGAATTTTACGCTGGCCAACGTTGACCTTTCTGCCGGCGATGGCGACGGCGGCGTCGGCGTCGGCGACGGCGGCTTTATTCCTGCCGCCCTCCGCCCTTTCTCACCCCTTCCGGCCGCACCGGCGCATACGTGTTTCTTTATTCATTTGCGAGGCCAGGCCGTCGCGCGAGCTCGTTTTGAATTGTAAATTAAATAAGGTCTTACCTGCTTGTGCATTTCCACGTTGAGCCCGTACGACATCTCGTAATACTGCAAAAAATGAAAGAAGGGTGGTGAATTAAGCAAGATAAAATTGTTGCGCTTGATAAACGCATTCATAAGCGTACACCGCTTAAACACATAACGTGCACCGCTCTTTCCTCCAGCTTTATCTCTCTCACTCTTATGTTATCCTCGCTGCACTTTCGGCAGACCGCGGAAGGAATACTGTCGCTCAGGTGCCAAGAGTGTCACGTGCTTTCAATGGTGGTAGAAGTGTTCGTCAGGGCGAATATATTTACCAAGGTACGGTACGAGAAAGGAATATCGAGTCCCTTTCGTCTGGCTTGGCGAGGAACGACTTGCCGATCAGTGATCGTCGCTGTTTGGATCGCGTTAAGGCATCCGGAATTATCGAGTTCCGCGGAGCGAGACGGCGATTCGATTCATAAACGACCGCGAGTAGAGGAGGTGGAGGTGGCGAACCCTTCGTGCTCGGCTCTTTAAGATCCGACACGACTGCCGGAGCGACCCGACCGACCCCATCGACCAAAAGCGAGAGAGAGAAAGGGAGAGAGAGAGAGAGAGAGAGAACGCATTGATCGAATGAGATTACGAGATTACGAAAAGCGGACCAAATTGAGCCGTAATACGAGACTGCCGGCGGGAAGGGGGATAAACGAGTGGAGAAGAAAATGAGAAAAATGAAGAGAACCTTTATCCCTCGGACGGGCGCGCTGGCTCGCTCGCCTCTATATATGCGCGTGTGCCTCTACGTGTCTCCCTCCCCTCCGCGCGCGAGAAGACCGGTTTCTCGTAACATCGTTTCTACATCGTGTGTACAAGATCCTGTCGGGGCCTTGCATTAACTAATTCACCCATCAGCCCCAGCGTCTCTCAACTTGTCCTCGACGCGGGACGCACTGTCCGAATCGATGGAAATTCAAAAAATGCCCCTCTCCGCACGGATGTTTAGGATAAACATGTCGCCCTCTGCTTTTTCCGCGGACGCATCGAAATGCGCGCGATATAGAAGTACGACCGACGGAATAAAAGCGGCACCGTCAAGCTGTGGCTGTGAGAGAGGAAGAGAGACGGATTGGACGGAGCAAAACAAAAATGTACATATGTACTACTACGTGTATCCTCTGCGACGGAGACAGCGGGCGGAAGAACAGAAAGAGAGAACGTAACGACATAAAGGGGGAAATAAAATAAAGAGGAAAGGGAAAAAAGTGTAGCGGAGGGCGAGGCTGATGGAGGAGGAGGAGAGGATGGCGTAGGTCGCGATTTTAACGAGGGCCCTGAATATAGTCGGCACATTATAACCGGGCGAACAAACGACCGTTGTGAAACAGCCTTTATCGCTCGACGATCGTAAAGCTCGCTCAGCGCGCTTCGATATATCGGGAGCGAGGGGGGCTGCGAGGGGGGCTATGACAGTCGCTCCGCTAGTTTTTACCCTCCCGAGGGCGGGAGACGAGCGTAATGACGGTGTCTGATATCGAGATGTAATAAAATTCGAACGCGTCCTGGGTAACCGACGAATTCGGCGATGGGATGAGACGCCGACTCCTCGTGCAGCGTCAACAACTTCTCTCATACAGATATTTCCCGCTTTGTGGTCGTATCGAAAACGTATACGATTTTGTTTGGTCCATCCCCGGTGTATTTCGTGCCGAATGATAAATGGACTGAGAAGATTGGCCGGTGGCGATAAATTAGCGTCGAACGGTTGACGCACGGTAGTGCGGAGAGATCGAGTGGCAAGGGCGCTGTTCATTAATTAAGAGGGCTGAACAAACTGAGGCCTACGCATCGGCCATTAAGCCCTTTAAATATTGCGGAATAGGAGACTACGCACGTCTGGGCAAAGTTCGAGGGGGAGGCAGGGGATAAAAATAGAAAGTAAGATGGCGAAGGGAGAGGAGAGAGAGAGGGAGACGTGACGAAATAGAATGAAGAAGAAAAAGAAGAAGAGGAAGAAAGAGAAGATGAGAAATTCAGCGGCTCACAGCTGCTAAGGATCGGTCTCTCCGCACCACCTCGACGAGAAGTAATTGGCCTTTAATTAATAGACTTCCCCTCTTGCGCGAGGTGGTAAGCGGCCCGTGGAAGAGGAGGTCAGGGTCTTAATTATCGCGAGTCTGGAAACGTTATTCGCGGACGACACGTTTAATAGGAGACGGAACATCGAGGAGCAGAAGCGTCGGGTATATAGGACAGGACGATAAAACCGTACCGCGGTACACTCGGTGCAATAAATGTCCCTAGACCCGAAACCGTATACCCGACCGAATCCCATTGCATCGCGTTGCATCCCGTAGCATACCGTTCCGTCGCGTAGCATCGCATCGCATCGCCCTTTATCGCTCGACCGTCTCGAATTACCGATCGTCCGAAGAATCTTTCGCTAATGACCGGACAAAGTGAGGGAGGCGCTTTTGAGTGAAACTCGAACCGCCCACGCACGCTACACTGCCGACATTCGGATATACATCTGGCGAACGAGGTTGAGGAGGAGGAGGAGGAGGAGGAGGAGGAGGAGGTTGGGAAGATAACGAGAGCTAATGGAACCTTCTTGGCCTCGCGGCCAGGCTCGAGTCAAACCGGACCCTTATCGGACTCCGTTGCGAATGCACCCTCACCAGTTGGGGACCGATCGAAGGCGAGCGGAGGGCAGAGGAGGGCAGGGGAGGAAGGAAAAGGGAGTGTCTCGCCTCGCCGTCCGACTTGGAAATTTCGCCTCGAATTGGCCCCGCTTCACGGCTCGCTTCCCCTTGATTTAATTAAGAAAAACATACCGCGGCCGGGAGGAGCGGCGACGCGCACGCAACTGGGAAAGTGAACGAGCGCGCGTTTCGAGCTATTTACCGACACGCATGAGCGCGATTCTCCGTAAATGTCACAATTTGCGCTCGGAAAATATAGGCGAGAGACGGAACGTTCGCATAAGTCTGAGTCAGCGTACGGGAGAGCGACGTTAATGCCGTCAAACGAGGCAAACTCCCCCTCGGTTCGCGCCACAGTATATATTCCGTTAATTCGTCCTGGCATTTTCCGCGCGACATTCTATCGTTAATGTCCGATTGAAATTCGAGTAGGCTTCCGGTGGGCAGAGAACGGAAAATGTACTTGGCACGAGGTACGCGCTCTCTGTTAATCGTAAGAAGGCACGCGCGCTGTATTGGAACAGGGCTCACGTTCGGTAATTCGATTGGCAAACAGAGAGACATGCCCCCCGGTATCAAAGATTGATCGAGGTAGGGAACAATTTTTTTCCCCGATCCGACCGCTAAGCCCGACCAGTCGTGCTCGGAAGACTGCACTGCGGATCGAATATAAAACGATTGCCGGACCGAATGAAAGCGCAGTCTCCTCGCTCTCTAAGCAATTAAACGGAATTGCTAATAGCTTTTCCCACCCTCTTTCGCCGCTCCGCGCCACTCCTCGTCGACCGCCGCCCTTACGATCTCAATCGGCTCGGTCACGCGTATCCATATAAATCGATTCGAAACTTACTGCCGAGCGGAGAACTGTTTCCCGCCCACGCGCCATGAATATCCATGCTCGGGGAAATCTCGGGAAAACGTGGAACAATCGCAGCGAGGAGCGCCGCTTCCGTACATTCTGCGAGCTGACGATCGCGATAAGGGAGGAAAGTGCGCGAGCACGACCGCTGCCGATCGAATTATCGAAAGGTCAATTTCTAAGCGAAGAGAGCGCTGGGAGCTCAAAAATTTCCCCCGCCTCTGCGGAATTTTAAGAGGATCCTGGCTATCGTCTGTCCCATATACCGACGAGGGTGGGAGCGGGGAGAACACGGGGGAGGTGATTCGCGACGATCTCTGCGCGCCGGTGCCCGCTCGTAAAAGTTGACGAGCTCGACAATTACATGAAAGAGTCGTAAAGGCGTAATGCCCTCTGGCTCGAGTATCGTCCGTCGTATAAAAGGATGCCCGCAGGCCAACGTCTTCGGCCCGAGGACGGTCTGGCCACCGACGGCTGTCCACTACCTCTCTCCTTCCTCGAGATCCAGGCTCCGAAAACAAATCCCACCGATGGCGAGAGAGGTAAGAGGGAAGCCCGGCTGGAGATAGAGATTAGGCGCCGAGCTTTCCGCATCGAAAGTCCGCGGCAGACGGAAACGAATCTCCCCCGGTAATAAACTCGCCGAATGGAATATCCATTCCCTTTTGCCTGCCGTCCGCGTCTTCCTTCTGCTCGGGAGGGACACGATAAAAGACTTGGCTAGCGGACGGGACGAGGGAATGACATCCGACCTCGAGAGAGCGTAACGAAATTTGGAGAGGATTACGGTGGCGGGATCGATGAATCTTAAGTGTTGCGCACGATAACGGATCGATCGATTACGCGTCTCCGGTGCTGCTCTAACGATACTGACAATGGCAACGATAGTAACGATAGCAGCGAGGCCGGTAAGGGCGATATCGGCGGCGATGGAAATTGTTCGGCCAATAGCTCGGCGACGAAGCTTGGCGATGAAGCTCGGCGATGAAGCGCGAGGGCAGAGCAGAGATCGAATTACGTTATTGCGCCTGATTGAGACTCGATATTGAGTCACGAACTACTGCCCTTTCGCATGACGACGACGATCGATGATCCGCCGTTGCCGATGCTCGCAGACAACTACGTCGCGGATACCTGCACGTCCGTGCCGTCCGTGCGAATGAGAGGCAAATCCATCGAAGGAATCTTGTACCGTGGCGCGCTAAGATCGAAGCTAGCGGAATAAGCGATGGCAAACCGGTAAAAAGGTCACCGTTCCTGCCAGCTTCCCGACTCTCGCTCGTAACGAGCCATTCAGAAAGTTTGGATTTTAATGACTGCGATCCATTGAGCGAGCGAGCTTCAATGGAAATCGAGAGGAAGGGAGTGTTTGAAAAAAAGGCAGAGAGAAAGAAGGAAGTGAAGGAAGGCAGAGGAGAGATGACTGGCACGCAGAAGAGTTATCTCTCGCATTAATTGTACCCATTAACGGAATCCACTTTACGCAACGGCTCAAGCCGCGGCAGCGGTTCTCGTTAATGAGCCACTCTACGAAGAGCCGCACACACGACAGCGGACTCTCGTACTCGTTCGACAGGTGTACCTGTTGCTGCTACGCAACCGAGTCGGCGCGATACAACAAATTTTTGTTACGCCGATAATTAATCATCGCCGATAAAATGGCGGGGCGCCGATTACGAATGCGATTACGAGTACGATGACGATACGATCGGGAGTTAGGCGGAGGAGTGGGATTCTCGCTCGCTTTTATTACAACTAATGGCCCGGGCGGGCAGAAAGTTTCGATCGGCGTGCGTGGGGAAGCTTTCTTTTTTCTCCCCTCCGCGCCGGCAGCGCACTCACTCGCAAGCGTCCATTATCCGGCCGGCCGATAAACAGCTTGTAATAATAAGAAGCGTACGATGATAAACGTTTGTTATGAGCGACGTTTATTGGCCGGAGCGTCTCGCGACGATCGATCACGCGCGATAGAAGGCCCGATGTGGGCAGAGTAGAATGAAAGGGGGCAGCGGGCAGATAGCCGGGGCACATAGCCAGGCACACATAGTCGGACACGTAGCCAGCTCGTGGCCGCGAGAGATCGATCGATCGTACCGGGGATCGATGCTCTGCCCCTTGACGGGGCGCGTTAACACAACCGAGAGGAGCGCACGATTAATCTTGGAGCGTGCGTGAATCGACGGAAATGCCAGGTCCACGCGAGCGCCTCTAACCGACGACCGACCGAACGATCCTCTGCATTTTCTATGAAGTCATTTGCATCGCAGGAAGCCACTGGCATGGCCTTTAAATTACTACATGCCCTTAATAACGGTGTTGCGAGCCAGCCATGGCGCGCGCGCGCGTGCATGATCGCTGCAACGAAAGACAATAAACTCGCGGCTGACTGAGCGTATCTAGCCGAGGAGGATATGCCACGTGCCTCACGGACTGAGCTAATTACCGTAATGGATAGCAGATCACAGCGCGATAGAACGAGATCACGATGCTACCGACTACCGTCCCCTGCCGGTGGCGCAGCCGTACGATCTACCGTACATTTTCCCGACTGCCCGATAGAAATCGGGCTGATCAATCTGTCGCGGGAAAACATCGCATGACTCAACGGAATTACGGAGAAGCGAAAAACGCGGGATAATTGAGAGCCATAGCGAGTCCGACATCGGTGATAAATGATTGTTTTTACTACGCTCATAAAAGCGCGCGCCCCGGCGTTACGAAAGAGAGTGCGCGCGCGCGACGCTGCAGACGTTACGAGCAATCTCGGTTCTGCTATTATGAATTTGACGACAGACCGTTGAACGCTCCGTCCGTTCGCCAGCTCGGGAATTAATATTTCCTTCCGTCGATCGTCGCAAAAAAGAGGTTCTCTTAACGCTGGCCAAGAGGCAAAGTCTTCGTCTTCTTCTTCTTCTGCTTCTTCGCGAGGTGGATAGGAGGGAGGATGAGATTGCGTAAAGAAATTGGAAAGGCGACGGTTGGATCCTGAGGTCCTCCGACCTCCGACCTGCGACCCCCTCCGGAGGAGCGGCGTGCTTTCTCGCGCCTTACTACTAATGAAGACGCACAAGCTGGTGACGGTGTGCGGCAATAATGAAGATCTACGGGCGAAAGTAAGCCGCCTTGCCGTCTGCTTCGGTGTCTCTTTCAGTCTCTTTCAGTCTCTTTTGCACCGGCTGCTTGTCGAGCCTTCCACCCGGCTTCCATAGCTTGCGGCGCGAATTTCAACTACCCGACGCGCGGCATGACTGCATCGTGGCGAATCGAAGATGAGCAACCTGAGAGAATTTCGGGATGCTATTGCAACTATCCATTTACTGAAACACGCAATCGCACGAGTCTCTCGTACGGTGAATTCGGAGAAAAGAGGTCTGGAGAATAGTTGACAAACCCGGCTCGGTGTACAAATTGGCAAATGCCTCTTTGTGCAGGGTGATCGTGCCACTTGCTATAAGCACGTGGGAGAAAGGATATAGCGATCGACTGAAGAGAGGCTGGGAAAGATGAGAGACGCGTATCGACGATTTTACTACACCGACAAGTTTAATCCGACGCGTCGCGGTTCTGTCACGTTCCGTAACATCTGGCCGAGGGGAAAAAAATTCCGTTACAACGATTGTACGCGTCGATCCTGAGAGAAGGAGGAGAAAAGAAGGAGTGGAGTACCCCGCCCACGGTGGATATGTTATAATTTGCGAGATTACAAGCTGCAGCGTTCGGCAAGGGTAATGCGACAGCGTAGGTAGTTTTGCCCGAAGAAACATTGCCGGGCTCGTACCTACAAATTTTCCAATATTCTCGACACTCGCCGCCGCGGGACGGCGGAGGAAAGTGAAATACATGGCGACGCGTAATGCGAAGAGTTCGCGGAACGGGTTGATGGTGTAAGAAGCCGTTTCGCATGCCACCGAGTCCGTGGCCCGACTTTTACGAGAGCGAGATTTGCCGCGGATATATATGCCGGGGCCATTATACCGGTCTCGTAATCAAGCCACGTCCGAGCGAGCGACGCACGCACACAATTCGCATACATTAATCGAGTATCGTCGAACGTACGGCACTCGCGTTGCGAATGAGGGAGGGCAACCCATCCAGCCAGCCATCCAGCCAGCCATCCAGCCAGCCGGCCAGCCAGCGAACCAACCAGCCAGCCAGTTCGAATAACGAGTCGTCGGGAGGCGACACGTCAAAAACTGAAAATGTCGCATTAATCGCGATCGAAATTCCAGATAACGGACATTAATGCAGATAACGACGTTAACCGTTTGTCTCGTTGTTTGTCGCCGACATGAATCACAATTTACCGGCTGCGCCGGAGAGTTTACCGCACCCGACCCGCGCCACCTCGTCCCGTCCGACACTAGCCGCCGTTTAATTTACAATTTTATGCGCATACACGCCTCGAACCATGCGTAATTCAGCCTGTTGCGCGAAGAACACGGTATTGAATCGCGCGACGATTTATTTACGACGTGCCAAGCGAAGAATCTTCATCCCGAATGAGGAATGCTGAGCGAGTGTGAGAGAAATAATGCTAGAATCGAGAGGAGGTAAGCGACATTGACACACTGACTGTCATGTGACGTAACTGATTTCAAATATTGTTCGCCATTTCCTATTTGTGTATAAATATGTTTATACGTAATGCTTGACAAATCATTTTTTTCAGCATTTTTATACCGATCGATAGAGAACAATTTATAGTAACTATTTGCATTGAAATTTGAATGAAATAAACAAAAAACGTGAAAAATTGGATAACTTGGCACCTGTGCCGAACTTTTCCTTTTCTAATCCAGCCGATACTACATAACATGACAGAAGAGACAACCTGCTTTCGAAAAATCGCAACTTGAGCGTTCTAAGTGCAATACTTTCCAAGATATGTCCAAAAAACTGACAAAAAACGTGTAAAAATGGATATTTTCTTAGCTGAATGACAAGTAAAACGTTTTAGCTGCATCAATCCCGTATAGCTCGATGGAATGTTCAAAATAATGTAATAAAATCAAAACCAGAGCTCTCTAAGTGTAATAGTTTCGAAAATATGGCCACAAGAAACTGAGAAAAAAAATGAAAAATACACACATATATCGGGCTGAATGAGATCTTGAAAGGAATACGTATGAATGTGCAGGCTAGCAAGTCTGAGACAGTCAAAAAATCAGCGATACGAAGCTGACGCGGCAGTCAATGTATCAATGTCGATTGTTTCTGGCAGTTTGTTTGCGGGCGATGTTTATAACGTTAAGACTCACCATGACATAGTGGCGCTGCATCTCGGTCTTCTCCTGGGCAAGTTTCTCCAGCTCCAACTTAATACTGGACAGAACAAGCAGGAAATCGCACGTGTAAGCAAAAACATTAGTAAGTGCAGGCAACATTCAAAAGCTCGTGGGGTCGGGTCAATAATTGTCGGGGCGCGGAGAATATGTATATATCGTAACCGATAATTTTGATTAAATAAATCGCGCTAATGAGGCGCCTAGGAAGATGAGAATTGTCATTTAATTAATTTGCAATTACATCCGATTCCGTGCTCGCAGATTTGACGAGCGATGGGCTCCGCGTAATGAAGGGATGAGCGAGCGGTTAAAAAAAAAATCATTATCCCCCGAGATTGGTTTATCTTTCAATACTCTCGCTCTTCCCGGCACGCACGTTCGCACCCCGCTCGGATGTGCGAACGTTTTTCCCCCGAGGAAGCAACTCGTCACTCCGATCACGTCCCTAAATCGAGGATATTGCGATGGGATGGTGCAGAGAGCCAAGCCGTTGAAAAACACACAATTAGTGCAGCCGCAAAACATCGCTAGTAATTGTTACACGTTCCTGACTACGTATGTGTGTGTTTGTGTGTGCGCGTCTGTAGGTATACGTGTTCAATGTCGGACTAACGGCCCTATTCACGGTATGTAAAGGTGTATGATACCATTGGAAATGGCTCGTCGAACAGTCGAAAACAGAATCGTGCATAACGGAACAGAGTAAATGAGGATGAACGAACGAAATGGAATGATTTAACCTGACCGAGCCGTTTGACGCGTCGCGATTGATAAGACATCGGCGGCCGATAATTAAAGCGACAGCGCGACAGGATCCCTCTCGACATTAGGGAAACAGGCGGGGAACGAAATGTTGAGCGAGATTCGCGGCTGGCACGGAATGGGCATTGGGGGATGGTAGGGGGTAGGTAGGTGCTTGACGGTAAGGGGGTGACGGTCACGCCGGTGAAATAATAAAGCGCTAAATTGCAGAATTAATATTCAGCCGTTCGAGAGCATAACAATTTGCGCGCGGATGACGTTACGCGCGGGGCATGCTCTGCTAACGTCAGAGGCTCGTTTATGGTGGCAGTAATTTTTTAACGACAAACAGGGTCGTGTCATATTTTTGTTTACCCCTGTGACAGGAAAATAGTCGGCGCGCCGTTTGCAGGACCGCGAAACGGAGCCGAGCGAGATGGGGATATAGGGTGGTAGGGGGTAGCTGGAAGGGGAGGGGTAGAAGAGTAGGGGTTGCGCGTCAATCTCGATTTCGCGCGCGAACATAAATAGGCGTCGGTGGCTGTCTCTAGCTGTGTTGGAGGAGAGTGTGGGGTCGGATAGTTGGCCGCTATGTTGCGCCATATGCCGGCACGTACACACCTCGCGACGTCGATGCCGGGCTCATAACGAGTGCGGCATGTATTCCTCCCTCTGTGTACGTTTATGCGGTACGTAGCTACATAGCCGACTGTCCGTCGGTAGCCGCTGTCCGTTGGTAGCTGCTGCCCGTTGGTAGATGCGCCCGTCGGTAGCTGACCGTCCCGCTCTCGCACCGTCGGCCAGCAAAAGTGTGCGCGCGTAAACGCCTCCGACCCCTCTCTGTGTTACGTGCGTGACGCGTTTATGCGGTACGTGTTTCTCCCATGTTCCCAGTATTTTGCGACCGGCACCGGCAACGCTCGGGGCACGACGATAATTTCACTCGGTTTTTCTCTCCCGTAGTACGAACCCCACCCACCGCCACTCACGTTCACGTTCGTTCGTTCGTTCGTTCTAGCGCCCGCACCCGTACCAGCGCCCCCCATCTCCCACCCCCTCGCGTACACCCCATTCCCGGCGCCGTAATGCCCGGATTATATTTTATCGTTCGTTCATACGTACGGGCCATTCGTTCGGGGGACGTCCCTATCTATTCTACTCCCTCGTTCGCTTTCTCCCTCTCCCGCGACCCCCTCTCATAAAGCCCTCCTCACCTTTCCCATCCCTCTTCCGTTTTCCCTTAACTCTACTTTTCTGCTCGTATTTTTTGAAAAATCGTCGAGACGTCCGCTTTATTATATCGACGCGAGCCTGACTGGGCCGCCGCGGGAGCTATGTTCGTGTAATACCTAACACTGACTGTGTGTTACGTGTAACGCTAATGCGCGTCTGCGTTATGTTCCCTGTATCTCGGCTGGCTGCGTGTACGCGCGAAATCCTCCTAAATCGCTCCTCTATTTGCCATCCTCACGGCTTACCGTCACGTGACGTCACCGTATCTCTATCTTTTCAGCGGCCCATCTCGCCAATTCCGACTTACGGTCGTGCGGAGAGCGATCGATACGCGATCGATACTCGATCGGATTGTCAAAGAGCGTCCGTCAGTTTCTTTCACCGCTAATCGACGCGCATCCTTCACACCCGCCGAGCTCTTAAGGTCGAATTTTAGGCGGCGACCGCGATAAATTAGTCTCAGATGTCATCGATCGACGCGAAGGCGCGATTTAATCGTTCGACATCGGCTCGCAGCTGCAACTGCGATTAATTATACCGAATTGACGTAGCGACGATGCTTTATAGGATGTCCGATCGAGAATGGTTATCCCCGGAACTCGCTCTTTTTTTTCGACGCGTCGAGCGACTTTCATATTTCTTTGCCAATTAATCGTACGGAGTCGCGGGCAACGTCGAGAGATTTATGGTAACGCTCGCCGACGATGCAGCTCGTAAATAAGGGTCGCAGTGCCGTTCGACGGCAAATAGCGGGTACTTAGTCTAAAGGAGTAGCACGGTACACGGAAATAAAATCGCGTGCGCACGCGCGCGCGCGCGCTAGGAAGAGAAGAGCGATAAATAAAATCGGTGCATTATCGTCGGTGAAATTTTTCCGCATCGTTGAGCGCATCGAAAGTGTACCAATTCCGGATTGATCGCGATCTCTCCGCGAGTCTAGCTAGAAACGCCGATCGTGGGCACGTAATGGAGCCGATTAAAGATTGCGCGATCACCGACAGAGAAAGAAAACTTTCTCAGAAGAGTGTAAGCTCGAGGGCAATTTATTGGAAATGACGCGATGCCGAGGACGACGGCGTCAGGCTGGCCGACGCAAAAGAGGGTTGATGATGCGGTTCAAAGGGTTTGGCGAGGGAAGCGGACTGCTCTGTCCATCCGGTTGAGAAATTGGCTACTTTCCGTCAGCTCGGCGCGAGGACGATGCACGTCGAACGAAATGTCGCACGCGACGCACGTACGTGCATAGATGGTTGCCTCGGAGAGCTATAAATGTATGCGCATACAGCCCGGAGGTACATAGTGGAAGATAGAGATAGAGAGAGGGAGGGAGAGTGGAAGGAGGGGAGAGTGGGTGTCGTTGAAACAACCCTGCAAGCAGCGTCGCGTCGTTCGGTGCGGCTGACACGAAACAGTAATTTAAGTTTCCGCCGCTCGGTGAAAATCGTGCGGCACGTGACTTCGCGGATTAACACGTTAAGGGGACATGTCACATAAATTAAGGTGGCGAGCGACGATAGAAATCGCTCCCTACGCCGCTTCACCCCCTCCCACCCCCTCCTCCCCCCCGGAACGGCTTGCCAGCAGTCTTTGCACTATGTGCCCGGCCGCATATCGACGCAAAGCGCGCGGTGGGGATAAACCAACATGCCTCGTGGAAACTTTTCTTATCCGCAGCCCCGCAGCTCGCGTGCACGGTAACGACATCTAATTTCACCTCTACGCCCAGATATTAACCGATGGAAATTATTTACTCGCCCACGAGGGCCGCTATTCTGTCACGCATATTCTCACTGAGAATTCGTACCCTTCGTGTTTCTCTTTCTTTTCCACGGTTCGCCGCGGCCTCCTCTTTTACGTTGGCATCATCCGCGAAAATTGACGGGACGACGAGCGGTCGTACGGAATGGTAGAAGGAGCCGGAGCGAAGATGAAAAGTTTCGAATTTACGGAGGAAGAGGAGGGTGGGAGAGGAAGGTAGGAGGGGGAAAAAAAAATAATAGTCAGACGTGTTTGCACAGGCGTCCGTGTGTATTCTCGTCACTCGGGAATGGCTCGTGCACGCGCACCACGTGTGCATATAATCCGAGAGCCGGAGTTCAGCCGCCGCCGTTCCTCCTCCACCTCTGCCTCCTCCATCCTCTAGGCTGTATGCATACTTCAGTGTACATAGCTTCCGGTCGGACAAACAATTATCTACCTACGTCCGTCGGTTTGTACGTCGGTTTGTCCGTCCGTTTCGCGTACGCGCCCACACGGTATTTGCGCAAACCTCGACCAGATACGGCCCCGTCCATACGGCCCTGTCCACAAGGCCCGATGCTCTCGCCAATTGACAAATTCTCACCGAACCAAAATCCTTTCTTTGTTCTTCCCCTGCCGAGAGAGCCCCGCGGGCTTGCTTCGAGGGTGGAGAGAGGGGCGGGCGTGGAGAACGAGTGGGGGAATAACGTTTCGGGAAACGGTTTACGTTCAAACAATTTCAGGCTTGTTTGCGCGTACACTCGCTCGCCCTCGTTTCGAAATGTGCATGTAATCATGATGCAATTGCAATATCATTTCGGAGGCGGATAGCGGAAAGGTTCCGGACTAATGTCGGGCTCCGGGACATTTCGAAAGGATGTGACGATTAGGGGAGAGCGAGAAGTGGTATTTGTGCGATTGTAAGTGAGGGGAGTTCATAATACCTGTGATATTGCGCCTGAAGAAAGTTGAATTCCTCCTTGATACGATCACAGGACTCGCCGACCGAAAACTTGAATGGCTGCCCCGGTTGCGGTGGACCCTGGAAATAAGATGAATACGTTAGACGGAGTCGTAGAGAAAGGGACGAATGTACAGATATAGGTTCGTAATGATCAGGTTGAAATCGGCGACGAAATAACGGGTGACGGCATCGCTCGGATCGAAACGTTCGCCGCCCGGTACACCCACACACGCTCATAGGCGTGCGCGCCTACCCTCTCTCACTGAGAGACACATCCGGAAGTTGCATTGCAAATATTTACACGCGAGTTCCCCTTTTCTCCTGTCGTGCTATTTCCGAGCCCGTCAGTCAGTAGAAAAAGAGGATCTTCAAACAAACCGCGCCGTCGGTCCTAAGACTGTCTCTCAGAGAGCGACCACTTGATTTAGATTGTCTCTGTTCCACTTCGAGGACTGACAAAACATCTAGCGCGGCTTTTGAGCCGCGGGCGGAACATAAATGCGCGGCGAAATTAGTCTTTGAGCGGGGACCCATTCGCTTCTTTCTCCGTGGGATATTAATAAGATTCGAATGGATAGCCGAGTGGCGCGTGTCGGCGAAAGGTCGTCGGAGGCGAATCGTCGTGAGCGTAAAGTCGCGCCGGCCTGCGAATGGAAGTAGGTCAAAATGTTTGGTGGCGATAATAGGCGATGACGAGTGCGTGCGCGACAAACGGTAATCCTCCGATGTCCCGGATGCACTTGTCACGGCCCACGTATGCACCGGCTCTTCAAGTAAGGCGTGCACACGAGCGGCCGGCCCCATCAGCGCCGGAAATCGTCCCGCTGCACTCACTTCCGCCCGGTGATAATTCTTTCACCGCGCGCCTCTCGCGCCACTTTGGCGTCTACGGCCACTCATTTCTTTGCAATGCAAATTGACGGAACGCGTATTATATACCGTTCCGCGTATTGATGACAAAAGTAGTGGCGCGGAACGCGAGGTGGAAGTACGTAATTGCAGGCCGGCCAGCCTCCGCGCCGCTTCGAATCGCTTCGAATCGCGGCCGATGGGAATCCGTTGAGCGAGAAGGACGGCTCACTTCGAGGCTGGGGGCGAAACGGAGCGAGAATAAGTGACATTCCAGAGGAGAAGGAGATACACAGCCGTCGGATGAGCGCGAGGGGAGTCTCGCTCCGCTATTTTTCCACTTTTTACATCGTTAACATCGGTATGTCGGGGCATGTGGAAATGGTAGAAATGCCGGAGATAGCGGCAGTGAATTCGGTTTCCGTCGCTCGTATTTGAGAGCCCGATGGAAAGCCGCACTTACCGACTTTGGCGGCAGCTGTACCGGCGCGCACGACCGTAAAAGCCACATTATTACCGGTAGTACCGGTGGTACCCACCTCCGTATACTTGCCGGTAATAACGTTATGAGCGTGTTATCGATCGTTTTGCACGTCGTGCTCCGCAAAACGGATACGCCACGACGGCCTCGTAAAAGCTAAAACAGTTCTCTCTCCCTCGCACTCTCCGCCACCCTTTTCCATCTATCTAAGCCCCCTCTCTCTCTCCCTCCCTCCCTCCCTCTCTACCTCTCTCGCTCGCACTCTCCCGCACTCGCTCAACCCACACCGAAATACACGAGCCAGCCACCAGCCAGCCTTCCTGTGCACGGACAACCTCTTGCTCCCTCATGTAATCACGTGCCCCTTCTCTTTACATCATAGCTCAGACAAGGCCAAAGAGCGGACATTCGGCTCCTTTAGCCGGAAAAAATCTCCTCAATTTATAAGACGTCTGGCGGTATTGAAAGGCCAATACGTCGACTGATTTAGCGAAGCGGTTCCCGCTTGGTGCTGACGACATAAATGTACGACTACGACAGGATACGGGATGGAACTATGCACCGGGAGATACTGAATACGTGCGTGCGTGAACTTGCGTCGCCGAAGGATATCTTCGATCGCGGCCGACATAATTTTCCATCAAAGCCTTCGTGTTCGAGCGGAGAAGGGTTTCCGGGCGCGGTAGGCGTCGATGTAATATTTTTTCCGAAGCTCACGCATGAGAAGAGAGGAAGCCCGTCGACAGCGACATAGTATCTTATTTAACGCGACCGTAAGTGTTACCGAGTGGCTTAGCGCGCAAACGGGAAGGGGGGAAAGGAACATAGACGGGGCTAGGCCGAGGCTTTGCGAGGGTATACGTTTTAAAAGGAAATCGAACACGTGTAAACGCGTTGGTTAGCTCGTATCCGGTTAGTGGAGCGCATTAAAGCGCTTCGAGCGAGTGTCGACGAAGGGTAGCATGAATCGGCAAAGCCGACTGTTGCCAGCGATGTTTCTACTGTTACTACTGCTGTTGCTGCTGTTGGTGCTGCTGCTGCTGCTGCTGCTGCCGGTGGTAGTTAGGTACTACCGGTGCTGCTGCCGGTGCTACTGCTGATCGGCAGAATCGCTGATCCCATTTGTTAGCGTAAAGCCGCTCGCGGTCAATCCAATTAATTTATTGGCTTTCGCCGTCGAGAAAGCATATCCCCACACTCTTGCGCACCGTTGCGCTTAACGGGCGAAGCTTTTAGCGTGCCAGGGGGATACATTGGTTCGCCTGAGGAGGATAAAGAGGAAGTGGAGGAGATAGAGGAGGAGGCAGAGGAGGAGTACGGAGGAGGAGGGATGAGATTTGAGGAAAGATGGGCGAGATCGATCGCGTCGCGATAGGTTTAATTCGAGAGTTCGACAGATAGCGGTGGGCGGATGTGCGGGTTGTATAGTTGCGGTTCGACAGAACAGAGGGCTAAAACGTCGAACGCCGTGTAATTATGTTCGCGACACGCAGGCTCGATTGCGCGCCCGCCAGCGATACGGATTGGCAGAACGAAAAAGAGAGAGTCGGCCTCGCTTTTATCGAGCAACGGATCTATCGATTCGAATGTCATCCGACTGAGAGAGAAAGAGAGAGAGAAAGAGAGAAGGAGAGAGAGAGGAAAACGGGCGAGTGAGCGTGTTTCACTCGATTGACGTAAAATATTCGGCGAGCGAACAATTGCGTAATCGACGAAATATATAAACACCGATCCGGTTCGAGCGTGTTAACTTTTGTTTGCTGGTACCGCAATGCGTGCGGTCTTTTATTTTTCAAACTGAAACGCTCGCTTTTATTCGCCGCGCGGGGTATCCCGGGGGTGCAGCTGGGGGGTGTAGCTGGGGGGGTAGTCAAGGGGATGGAGACTGGGTGGGAGGAGGGCAAAGGACCGTTTTCGGTCGATTGAAAATATTCGTCGTTTTACGTCCGATAAAACGAGGACAAGCCGGGGATGGGGGCGAGGCGGGGAGTAGGGTTTTTTGGGGGGGTCAGAGGAAGGGTGAGATTGGCAGAGGGGATTGGCGGGTGGCGAGCGACGCGCGGAGAGGGACGACGACACCGGAAAATATGGTTAGCTTCCGTCGAAAAGCGAAGCGCGAATTATGTCGTTTCGACGAATAATAATGAGAGAGCGCAACCGGCGCACGTCAATCAGTGTCCTTTACGTCCCGCGGCCGATTTAATTATCCGATAACCCGGACCCCTCCCCTCTCCCCTCCCGCTTCCGCCTGGCAATACATACCACCCCCTGCGGATACAGCCTCCCCCAGCCCGACGGCTCCCCTCCCGCCGCGACCCCCTCTTTTCCTCTCTCTGCCTTTTTTCCCTCGCTGATCGAGAGCAATCACAATAACGCGGTCAGTGCTCAAATAACGAGCGCGTCGCTCGGAAGCTCTCGTGAAAAGCGCGCGGGCGCGGTACCTCCCCAATAACGATGGCCAAAAAAAAATATTAACAGCCAAAACATTCATTTGGGGGTGCCGTGGCTATATTCGGCGTTTCCGCCCGGCGTCGCTTTTATCACGATTACGGGAATCATATTGCAGGAGGCGAGGACTATTAGGAATTTTAACGAGAGGGTCACGCTGTTAACTGGCAACGCGGCGGCGGCGGTGGCGGCGGCGGCGATGCCTGTCGAGCCCCGGAGTACATAATGCACACGCGATCGAAGTTGAGTCCGACGATCAATCAAGGTTCTTAATAACCTCCGGCGCGTTCGTTAATGGCGCCAATAAATTGACGAGGCGCGGTAAGGTACATTACCTCCCCATCAGATGGCCAGAGGCAGAGGCTGGAGAGTCGCCCGCTCGACAACTCAAACGCGCGCGCGCGCGCGCGCCCGAGCACTCATTCGCTCGCGCCATCGCCTGCCTCCCTGACTGCCTGACTGCTTGCCTGCCTGCCTGCCTGCCTGGCTGCCTGGCTGCCTGGTGCCTGCCTGCCTGTCTGGCTGCCACCGTTACATCGCATGACGGCAACAGAACCAATCAGTTGCGTTTGCAGCCACTCAAGTACGCTTAAGTGCCGCGTATCACAGCGGCTAATTACGTTAGTTCCATCGATCCTGCCGTCCACTAAAGGCCCGATTATCAGCTCGCATTATCGGTCCGGTTAAGAGCTCTCCACGGTGTCCTCTCCCGTAACTGGACAGTAACCGAAGACAGGCCGCGCGATCAGCGCCGCGGTATGTTCGCCGAAAATTTCGAAAGGCTCCGATCGACTGCCAAACGGGAAATGAACGCGGAGAGTTGGATGGCTTCCGACGCGGTTTCACCGTTCGCCGCACTCCTCGCCGCCACTCTACTACCCAAGGAGGTATAAATGGAGTCTTACAGAGGATAACCGATAGAATGGTAGGAACCGAAAGGCATCGTTCGCTGCGAGTACCGCATGTCGTATCAAGCCGGAGAAGGTGGCGTTGAAGGACAGCGCAAATAGGGAATAGCCGGGAGGAGGTAAAGGAGGAGGCGGAGGAGGAGGGTCGAAGAGGGGTGGGTGGTTTTCGTCGTACCGCAAAACCACCGTCTAGTGGGGCGGATTCGAAACCGCCGGACGACCAGAACGGACCGCACAGCTCGGCGTATGCCCGGAAGCTCCGAGTGCAAGTCAGTCCCTCTCTCTCTCTCTCCCTCTCCTCCCGAAGGTCTTCTCTGCCGCACTGATATCCTCATTTGGAACGTTAAATCGCGACATTTTAATGAAAAGCGGCGGGAGCCGGGCACAATTGCCGTGAGCCGCTCCGAAAGAGTCATCGGCCGCGCAATAGCTGCGAACGCGAGCTATCCCACGTAATCGCTATCGATCGATCAGCGGAAACACAATATTCGAATGGCAAACAGAAAGTTTGCGGGGTAACTTGTCAAATATAAATCTCGGATTTGTCGGCATCTTGTCAAACGGGTAGGACAAATCGGCAATGCAAATAGGCGGGCGCCAATGGGTGCGCTTTGTATGCAGGCCGAAAATAATGGAGTGCTCGCGTGGCGCGGGTTGAACGGACGCTGAAAGAAACATTGCCTCTAATGACACTCGCGGAGGCCGAGAGAGGGCTTCCCGCCCCGTTAATTCGAAATCATTTCTGCTCGAGCGCCGGGGTTCGCCGAACAATTGTGCCCGCGCGGATTCGAGAAGCCAGGCAAAGTAGGCAGGCAGGCAAGCAGGCAGGCCAGGCAGGCAGGCAGGCATGTATATCGTTTGCGCGGCTTTCGAAAGTAAATTCGTTGAGACGCGCGATGTCTGCTTCGACGCTGAAGTACAAACGGATTAGCAGTCTAGCTCGGCAAATGCGAGCACGAGCGAACAAGGAAATTATGGAACGCGATAACAGTTACCCTAATATCGGCAGACAATGCGCCTCAAGATTTGCATGAAAGGGGCAGGAGGGTGAGGAGAGGGAGACGAGAGGGAGACGATACGGAAGACAGCGGAGGAGAGGAAAGCTGTATCGTCGACCGTCGGGGAATAGGGAGAGACCGACAGGGAGTCTCGGATGGAAATCGAGAGCGGTGAGGGGGGACGGAGCGTATATATACACGAGGAAACGATGCACGCCTCGTCGGCGGCGGTGTATCTTATTGATCATTATGATTATTCCCCGAAGCAGACTGCGAATTCACCCCGAGACTGCAGGGCACGACCGGCATTTGCATAAGCAATGCATTTTGATTCGTAGACCCACATTGTGCCCGGAACAGGGAATGACATAAATAATGCATGGCGTAATGATTGTGCGCGCGCGCGAGAGGGAGGAGGGCGCGAGGAGAGGAACTCTGCTTACTCCCTACCTCTCACGCCTCACCTCGCCGTCCGCGTTTGCGTCCGCGTTTGCGTCCACGTTTGCGTCCACGTTTGCGTCCGAACGCACCAACACGCCGACGAGCGAACGGGAACGATTCTCCGTCTCGTAATTCTTCGGTATGCGCGATTGCTACGAACCCCTCTCCTTTTGCGCGCGCGCGCGCCTCCCCTGTTGCCACCGCGTTGTTAGCGGCGGAAATTGAGATTTCACCTTCGACCGACTCCAAGCGTAAATCCTCGCACCCACTCATTTTTACCCTTACATAGTTTCGTAGCCTCTCGGCCATTAAGGACCGATTTCCAGCCATGTCCGCTTTTAGCGCTCGATCGTCTCGTGGATATCTTTGCGGTCAATTAAACGTGTCAAGTAAAGAAGGTCTCGATATTCAATTTAACGGGGCCATATCGATAAAATCCGGCCGTACCTGCCGCTCGCCGGGAAGCGACGTTTTTCATTTTGTCCTTGTCGGGTGGCACGACGAGAAAGAAAAAAGGGGAAGAGGAGTGCGGAGAGAGAGAAAGAGAGAGAAAGAGAGAGGGATAGAGAGAGAGGGCGATCTGCACGGTAGTGTGAACGTAGCTGGAAGCACCTGAGACACGTATGCGATCACGTAATACACGTACGTACATGCGCGCACACACCGGCTCATCGCTCTTTCTCTCCAACACACACCGTCGGGAACTCGTGCAGATCCGTCGATAAGAGGCCGCCGCGGCAGTTTAACCCGCCGAGCAATTAAGGCGATACGATCGGTGCTCTCGTGAAATAACGTCACACCGCGGAGCTGGATACGTGGATAAGTGCTACCTCCAAGTCTCTCTCCCTCTCTCTCACCCTCTCTCGCTCTCCCCCTTTTCCCCGATACTGCCACCTCGTTCTCTCAATCGCTATCTCGTTCGCTCACTCGCAAACAGTACCGCCCCGTCCCCTTTCTCCCCTCGTTTCATTCCACTCTCTATCTCACCCCCTATATCACACCCTTTCACCCTTCTCTCATGTTCATTCAATCTCACTCTCCCTACTCGTCTCTCTCTTTCCCGCCGCTATGGCCTATCGCTCCCCTACCTTCCTCTCCCTCTTGCTCACCCTTTCTCTCTCTCTCTGCCTCTCTCTCTCTCTCTCTGTCTCTCTCTCTCTCTCTCTCTCTGTGCCTTTCCCTCTTTCCACCCTTACTCGCAGTTCCACGCGTCTCCGTCGTCGATGTTGACTCTAGCTCGCTGTTGCCAGTGACGCAAGCGTGCGCGATGCGCGGCTGCATGTGTGTTTATACCCATGTTTGCATGGCGTTTTCTCGCGCACACGTCGCCCCCTCCCCCCCACTCTCAACACAGCGCGACGATGACGACGCGGCGTCGGCGTCGACGACGAAGACGAAGAGTAGGACAAACGACGGCTACGACCACTACGCGGCCAGATGTGCACACTGCTGTAGGGACGTTCTGTGCGACCGGCTTAACTTAATAAGGTACTGCCACTAGCGTATGTACACTCGGTGTACGCAAAATAAATATCACAGGGATTTGCAACTGAAATGTTACTAATTTTCTCCGAGCGAACGACAGGGTAGCGCGGACCGTCTCTGAATTCGGTCCGGAATCCGAGTTCTCAAAGTGTGAACTCTGTCCGGAAAGGGGGTAAAACAGTAACGATAAAGGTAGCGCATCTACTGCTAACGTCGAGTCGCGAGAATGAGCTCGCACTCTATCTCCGGTAATTTCATGTGCAGCCGGTGAAGGAAAGAGTGCGCAGGTATACGCCGTAAAATAAATCTGAACGGACGTCGAAGAAAAAGTGTGTACTCAGAGGCATAAAGGAAAAGATAACAAAGAGTGCGAGGCGCGGAGAATTAAAAAAGAAAAGAGCATGCGAGGAGGAGGCGGTGGGTGGAGGGCGGCGGCAGTGGCGGTGGTGGGAAAGAAGAAAAAAGATTAAATGAAGAGAAGCCCGACCAAACAAAGGGTCAGGAGCAGTGGCTCGCCTATTCCGAGTAGAGCAGGTAATTACTGGTCGAATCTCCTTCCTAGCTGCTCTCCCCACCCAACCCCTCCCCTCATCCTACCCCCTGACGGTCTCTGCCTTTTTCCCCTATCTCGTCGAGAGTCGGCCGCGAAAAAGCACGACGAGATAAAAGCACCACGAGAAAACTCCGCCGGGACCCCGTCCAATGGGGCACGGTACTTTAGCGACACAAAGGGAGCTCAAATATCGGCCAACTGTCATGACCCGTTGCCTTCCAACCCCTGGAACGACCTCTCTCTTTCACTGTCTTCGTCATACCCTCCTCCGTGCCGTTAGGGGAGCGAGACGGAGAGAAGCTGTCGGGCTGGAGCTTGAAGGGGGCTGAAGGCTAGCCGAGAGAGAGACAGAGAGTGAGGGGGGATGAAAGAGGGAGAAAGGTTGAGGTCCGACAAAAGCACGGCGCTACAAAAGCTCAACGATAGTAGGAAGCGCGGCAAGAACCACCCTGGTAATTCGGCCACCTAATCTGTTACAGTCATAAACCCCGTTTTTGTCCCTCCATATATTCCGCCGCCCTTTTACGACTTCCCCGAAAGCCACCCTTACATACGGCGGCCACGGAGGAGCGCTACGAGCGGCCATTCAAGCCCAGATTGATTTCGCCGACCCTGCCTGTCTATCATCCTTATTAACGAGGGGATTATCCTTCCGGTTCGCGGAGATAAAAATGTGTCATGGGCCAGATGTACCTGCTACGGATGTGATAATATTTCTCTTTCCGCGATGCCGTTCGTTAAGGGTTAATGACGACTGTCGAAACATTGAACGCGTGCAATTTTAATCGCCTATCATTTACTATCTCCATAAATTTCGTCCTCGGAATCGGTTTGAACAAACGCTTCCCCGCGCTCTCTACAATTTCGTTCTCATCTCTGTCGACCATTGTTGTCGTCTCTTCCGGACGAGTCTTACTTCGATATAAGGTCACAAGCGTGAGAGGTGAATATGTTAGACGCACCTATATCCTGGAAGCGGAGTGAGAGAGATAGAGAGAGAGAGAGAGAGTATGGGACGATAAGCGCCACTGCCGGAGGGCAGGCTGAAGCTGATGGCAGAGGGGATGGCAATCGGTCTCTCGATGGGCCAGCCCTTGCGACATTGTCAGCCCTTCTGATTTCCCGAGCCCGATACCGCTCTATCTCTGTCTCTCTGTCTCTGTCTCTCTCTCACTTGCCCGTTTTTACAAGGCGCGCACCGCCCCAGGCCGTCAGAATGAAATTTCTCAAGTTCAGTGGCCAACACTCTGTCCCCTGGCCTTCCCTTATCCCCTTCAATCCTCTCCCTCCCTACCCTACCTTTCTCTACCCTTGTTTGGTTCACGATAATCTCGTTATCCGCCGTCATCGGAGAGGGTCGCCCCAACGCATCCGTTCCGTCCACGCACTTTTCTACCCCATATACACCCGTTAGGGGACTCGCCGGTACGCGCCAAGCGAAATTCGAGCATGCGGCGAAATCACTTGGAAGCATCTAAATTGCGATTCGAATCGAGCGACGCCTACCCCGACGATCTGTTTTGCGGCTCATAAATGTAAGATCCTGACAGGGCCGGAGGGGATGAGAAATCCACAGAGATTTAGGCTACGCCACGTCATTGATTATCTATTCCTCGATAACTCTCTTTGACGCTCACTCAGTCGTCGGCTTCGAACAGAACGAAGATAATGAAGGATGATTCGAACCTGAAATATTGCCGTTGACAGCGATACCCATTTCCGTCTCCGAAGTAAATCGTTCGCTCGCATCAGAATCCGTACGCGAGAGGCAGCTGGTCATCGACGATGGGATATAACGGCGCAAGGGGGAAGAAGGGGAGTAAACGAACCGAATGATGCTCGGAGGGAGAGGGGAAGGAAAAAAATGCCCCCCGTGTCGTCTGCTGGACGTCGATTGTCAGAGCTATCGGCCGACCGTTGTGACCTAACTGCCAAGCCACTTATTCTTCCACCCATTTTTTTGTTATTACCTGCAGATCGACTGGGTCAGGCTTCGAGCCACTGTCAAGTACCACCCCAAAGACAGAGGAGATGAAACATGAGGAAGCGGGCAGAACAAGCCGATAGGATGTACACCCCCCTTCCACTCCCCCTCACCGTTCCCGTCTGGATGGCAGAGGAGGGCAGAAAACAAGAATTTCGGTAGTGCAAAGCTCCGCACCCTCCCCCGAGAGCCCTCTGGCAGCATACCTTTCATCCCTGGCTATACCCGCTTTTTTTTTAATCTTTCCCTTTCGCTCGGAACTTTTTATGGGCTAGTCGAACGAGTGTTTTGTACGGCGAACAAAGGGAAGCCTGGGGAAAAATGATCAGTGCGCTCGCTCTCGTCGATACGAGTGCGACTGAATTCTGAGCGATTCAATTTGTCCGTGGCTACATTACTTTTTTAAGCTCGCGGCCACCGTGCGTCAGGACGAAGGGGGAGGGTTCCAGAGAATGCAAGAAGAGTGAGCGGGAGAGGTGACAGACCTGGGGGGAAAAATAGGAGCGAGATGCAAAAATATTTTAATTAAAAAATCCCTTTGAATTCCCTCGAAGCGAGCGTCGATTATCGTCGCTCTCGGCGCCGATGCGGCGAGAAAACGGATACGAGGCGAAATGAAAGGGAAAGAGAGGAGAGCAATGACGCGCGCGGGGTGGATTGTACGCGGGGAGGGTACGCTGGGAAAAATGGAAGTGGCGCAGTAGCTAACGCAGACGCGCGTGTCCGACTGCCTTTCGAGTATGGCCGCGTACTGTATTTCTCCGCAACAATCGTCCGGTTTTCATTCTGTCCCTCTCTCTTTCTCTCTCTCTCTCGCTTTTGGAAACTCAACGAAGCGTGCCTGGTGCTAGCGGCGTCGGCGGTAACGTCAGCGGTGTTAGAGTAACGCGAGTATTGGTACTGGTTGCCGCTGCCGCCGGTGCTGTTGCCGGTTCAGTTGCCGGTACTGTTGCCGGTGCTGGCGGTGCTGCGAGTACAAAACTAGCTCCAGAGACGTTGCAGAGCGCGTACGTACACAATTTGCCCCTTGTGCAGTGTCAGTACGTATGGGCCGGGAACCACTTCATTCGTCGTTGCAGGGGAACACGCGCGCATACACGTCGACACAAAGCGCGAGCGTGCGCAGGGGGCGAGGGGGTAGGGGGCGAGGGTAGGGCGCGGAAATGTATACGACGGTGTGTACATGCGCGAGGAGCGGTATTAATCGCACGCGGAATCTTCGAGCGGGCGCCCAGCACGAGGCAACGAGCGAATCCTCGGTAATTGCGCCACTCGATCGTATACCGTGTTCGAGCTAACTACGCCATCGACCTCCCGACCTCTCTCCCTCTTCTCTCTCATCTCTCTCTCTCAGTCAGCCTTTGTCAACGTGACGTTTGCTCGCCTTTTTTTCACTCTTCCGCCTTTATTGCCTGTTAAGCAATGGAACGCGGTTATTGCTCAGTTAAAGCTATCGTGGGTCACGGATGTTTGGTCAGAACATTTGAACTAATATCGATGACTCGGAGATTATATGTACGCCAGGCGCGGAGTCGATAATTTTCTCACTGCAATCGCTAACGGAGATTGTAGAAATTTGAGGAGAGAAACGGCGAAGGTGGTATGAGCACAATCGCTTAAACATACGTCGGTTACCCACTCCAAACGTCGCGCGCGGCTGTGTGTATTCGTAGGTGTGTGTCGGTAAGTAGAGGATGGGAGTACAGTACAGACGTACTGTTAGATTATAAAGAGAGGCGTGGAGCGAGCGAGGGAGGAAGAGAAAAGAGGGAAGGAGGGAAAGAGGGAAAGAGGGAAAGAGGGAAAGAGGAGTGAGAGCAGCCGCAGATGGGACCGAGCCGGTAGTATACGGTAGCCTCCATGTATATCATTAACCTTATCCTCGTTTTTCGCCTCCTCCTCGCATCCTGCTCTCTTCAACTGCCTTCTCTCCACCTCCGTACAAGCGCAGGTCTCAACGGTCCGATGAAACAGGAATGTCCCGTCTCTCTCTCTCCCTCTCGACAAGGTTCTCAGCTACCCTCCTGTCGTGCCGTGTTCCCTGTCGCACGTACGAGAGAAGGGGCACGGACACACACATACTGGCGCGAAGCAGAGCACGGCAGTGGAAGACAGAGATAGGTAGGTGGGTAGGTAGGCCGACTAGGCAGAGGCAGAGGTGGAGGCAGAGGTAGAGGCAGAGGCAGACACAGGAAGGTTGGCTGGCTGGCTGGCTGGCTGGCTCGATGTCGCTCCCGAGTCATTTTCCGTCTCCTTCAGGCCGAGGGGCATGCGCCCTTCTTCCGGCGCTATTTCGTGTTTGGCTCTCTGTCGGGCGTAGGCGCCGGCACGCTCGCTACGCTATCTCATTTCGTCTTCCCTCTGAAGGCGAACGAGCCACCGTGCACAAACGAGTAATTAACTATCTCCGTGTGGGACACGTGTTCCCACCGTGGTCCCTTCTCTTTCGCCTGCCTCGTCTCTCTTCGTTCGCTTTCTCTCTCCGACCCCTCCCATAACCGTACATTCAAGCGACCTCCAACCCCTCGCAGGCTCCCCTATTCCGCGGGCAACATACACGCTCCACACACGCTTCACACACGCTTCACACACGCTCCGCGCATGCTACCCCCCTCCGGCTACTCTGTTTGCACACACGCTCTTATGTTAATTCGGCTTAACACCCCGGAGACCCTCGAGGGTCGAGGCGAGCTTCCAAAAATTGCGATTGATCACGAGAGAGGCCCCCGAGGTGGTCACGGACGACCTCGTGAAAAATAATAGGGATGTCTGCCTTGTCGCGCTCCGGGGGGAAAGAGAAACGGGAAGTCGATGAGACGGTGAAATACGCGTCAAGGGGTGCATACCGGTTGGAACCTCTCGGCGATTGTCGTTGGAATACTTAATGACTGTCGTGGAAGCTGGATTAAACGAGGAGACTTTCCTCTCTCCGCATACAGATATATATGCGTACACCAACCTCTCCTTTATATTCACACGCAGAATACTCTGTGGAAGTTGCACGTCCTTTTGAGCTGTTTCAAAAGAAGCGAGGCATTTTTCACACGACCTCCAATGCGGTCGACGGAGGAAACCTCAACGTACGAACATCGTCGTATCATTGAATTGTCACTCGACAAACTTGGAAGGAAGGGTCGGTCTATGACGTATAGCCGTCGCTAGATAACTTTAACATAGAGAAGCGAGGGAAACTGACGTAAAGCAAGGGCAGTGGAAGATAATAAGTGAGAACGCTGCGAAAACAGAGAGAGAGGGGGAGAGAGAGAGAAAGAAAGAGAGAGGAGAGAAGGTAATAAACTCGATTATTCTGGCGCAACCCATAGTAACTACCTAATGGCCGGGTACTACCTGGCGGCAAATTTATCTTCGGCATTCATCTTCCCATTAGCGGTGAATAATTCTGCGCCGTTTACGTGCCAATTTCCCATTCGTCCGGGCTGTAAGATGATTGGACGAGAACAGCTGCGGTAGGGTCGGTGTCATTGAGTCGGGAGGTTTTTCTTTTAACTTCAGCCTCAGCCTCGATATTCTCACCGACGCGTATGTTCGCCCTTTTTTCATCCTCCTCTCCTTGAAACAGCATTGTAGCCAACTCAACGAAGAAGCGCCGTCTTTATCAGTAATGACTCTCCCATTCTGCGAGAGCTTTTGCGAGGGTACCGCGAGGACAGTGTGCGGCGCTGAAGAGGAACACCGATGATTAGCGCCCGGACCGTGGCTACGGGGCCAAATATTTGGACGGTTTCTACTCTTTCTCCTCTATTCTTTCGCTTCCTCTCTCTCCTTTTTTCCGCGATCTCACTCGATGGTATCCATGACGACGCCGGTCTTTACAGAGAACGGGAGAGAGAGAGCGAAATTGAGTAGAACGGCGAGAGGGAGGGAAAGAGATGCCGGGGTTGAAGACCAGGGCCGGCAAACGTCCGGCAAATATTTGCCCAGGGTGGCGGCGGTGAGTTTCCGGAAACCCGGCGTGTTGGCAGCCGAACAGACGTACTCGAAGGGGGTGTACACGTAGGTAGGAAATGTACGTGAGCGTCACAGCGACGTTAGGGTATATCCGCGCGCGAGCGCGGAAAGTCTGAAAATCCTCGAGTATGTCTTACAACAGCCGGCGAAGGGAAAAGACCAGTCAAAGCGTTTCGAAGGAATACCACCCTCGTCGAATCGACCGCGCTGCCGGAAACAAATCTTCAAAGGGAAGCCCAACCCCTCTATGCGCGACACAATCGATCAAAACTCACGCCGTGAGAAGTTACACCGCATCAGATTGTCCTTCGACGTCGGCCGGCGTTTTCCGGCCGCGATGCGAAAAGTTTTGCGCCCGAGTGCTGTGAGGCAGAGTTGATAACTCGATGTGACGCGATGAAACGGTGAAGGGAAGGCACTGCCATTACAGGCTGATGCACAGTAGTCATCGAGAACGGTTTATCCAGTTTTTCGAAGGCTGTTAGTCGAGAGGATAATCGGTGGGTCGCGTAGAGAGACGGAGAGAGAGGGAGAGCGAGAAAAAAGGTACAAAAGTACTCTCGAGCGCTGGGTGTGTCGATGCGTGCGTGCGGATGGAATGGTAAGTATTCGAGGGACAAAAGGGCCAGAGCGGGTTGGCGAAAGAATAGAGGAGAGGAGAGCGGCGTGATCGAGGATACTCGTTAAGTGTATCCCGCGTGAGTGTCGGGCCGATCCTCGCTACCCGCACGCCGATAAGTAATACTTCTAGCGCCGATCGTGGCCTCCGCAGCGGTAGTCCCGACGGGACGTTTCGGATGAAGGAGAAGAGGCAGAATGAGAGAAGGAGAGACAGAAGGAGAAGTGTCCGGAGTCACGGAAGGGGAGTCAGGGAAACGAAGTGCTCCGATGCGCTCCCTGGTACGTATGTGTACGTGTACGGCTTGGGGGAGAGGAGTGCGCGAAAGAGAGATACGCCAGGAAGCGGAGGGAGGGTACGCGACACGACAAACTGCCAAGCCTAATGCCAATTAGTGCCATTCTCCTATACGAGCCGAGTCTCGACGAGGGGACTCGGAAAGGCTTCCCCGGACTTTCTTTTCTCCTCTTCCCTTCCAATAAGGTTTGCGGAACGGTCACGCGCGCGTTTATTGCGCCGCGTGTGTGACCGTAAGAGCTGAGCGTCACCGTCGGCGTGTCCTGGTGTGCGCGAGTGTTGTAACCGCCGGACGTATATCGCGACCGTACGTGTGAGATGTTGATAGAGGTATGCTACACGCTCCTCGATATCCGACGCTCGTCGCCAACTATCTCGCGGCAGCGTTCGACGCGTACGTGAACGAAATATCTACACAACGCCGACGTTTCATCGATTCAGAGTCGGTGTCTGGCGAGCGCGAGCAAACGCTCACGAGTACACATTCGGCTCAGCTTGTCTTTCGAAAGCAACTAAATTTGTTAAGGCGCGATTAATGGGACGTAAAAATTGAGGCAGATCTTTTTATAAGTATGACGCATAGCGAAGCTGATAGCGTCAAGTTCGCGATTTCGTTGGGAGAGACTGACGGACCTGGCGGCTTTCATTGGCGTATGGACGGAACGGCCGATATCGGATCAGTAATTGCAGATTAACCGAGTGGTACGGGGCTGATTGAACAATAAATAAAGAAACGAAATTGCTCGAGCCACGGACGAAAAGACTGCTCGTAGCAGGAGGTAGAGGAGCGAGCATTGGGTGCAAGGTAATTTGAGAGTTATTTAACCCTCGGACGACCGAACTCTCCGTTGGCGCCTGGGTCTCTTTCGGCCCCTCACAGACAGTTCACTAATACCAATCCGTAACGGCTCGAGCGAGCTGCTCGCCGGATGCCGTCGGCCCACTTCAAAAGATCTTTTATGCGTTATCGCTTTGAGAACAATTGACGAACGCCGCGCCGGTGACACCGGCCCAAGTAGCGAACGTCTTGTTAGAATGTGTGCGTTTCCGCAGCCAAGACATCCCGGTACCGTGACCCAGTCACAGTAGTCGGACGGTTAAACGAGGACTGTGGACGAGAGGGGGAGGAGGGCGGAGGTCGCGGAGAGCGAGTTCCATGCCACTCGAAAACCCATGCAGACGTAAACACAATCGCCCCTGCACAATGGGTTGCGTTCCCAAACGCTTAAGGACCTCTTGGTCGGCTGGAATAGAAAGTGTCTGAGAAAGGCCGGGAAAGAAAGACAGAGTGGACCTTGTGCTCTCGGAGCTGTCTGCGTCCCGGCACATAGCCGAAAGATAAACCTAGCGGGGGCATTAACGTAAACGCACGAGGAACGAGAGACAAATCGCGATGAAAGAGACGATAACTATAAACAGTTCCAGCCACGGACGGTTCACGAGCAGCGTTACGCGATCAAGATCTACTGGCTTCGGTTGAAATTGTACGTGGGGAACGCGAAGGGGCGGAGAGCGGTGAAAAAAAAAAGAGATTGTATATAGATGGGATTATCAGGATTATCGGCGGGAGGGGGAGGGAGGAAATAACGTCGAAGGAGACGAGAAACACGCTCTGGGATTTCGGGGAAAGATGCCTCCCGTTGAAGTAGCAGATAAAACAGAAGGGTGGCAGGGTATCCACGAGGGACTGTGGGTAAAGACACTCGAGCCCTCCTTTGCTCTCCTAGTGGACCAATTTACGGGACCCTGAGGACTCCGGTAATACGCTTCAGGCTTGAGGGCTCGTTTCTGGCCATTGTGTTGTGCCAGTTCCCCGGAGCTCGGCGAAGGGGGAGGAGGTAGGGGGGGGGGACTATTTTGGCAGGGAGAAGGATTTGCAGTTGCAGTCGTCCGTCCGTACGGTTCATCCGTCCGTCGGCTCGGGGTCGGTTCGTCGGTTTCGTTTTGTTCCCGTTTAACGCTAGCCGGAGCCCCTCCGGATTATACGTTGCCGGTGAAGATCGAGGCGAGAGTGAGCACCTGCAGCAGCGGCCACGGGGGGATCTCGTCCGGGCCCAATCTTTTTCTCTCCCTCCCCCCCACGGCACAAAACGACGAGCGACGAAGCCAAAGTACACAGCGGTCCGCGACGATACTCTTAATTAATTCGTTCAAATTCGCGCCGGCTGCGGGGCGAGACAATTTAGCGGGAGATAAAGAGAGCGCCCGGGAGGAGTCTGAACGCGGCCGCGTTTTCTCATGCCGGTCCCCCGGTGGTACGAATGGAGCCGGCGGTCATTAAAAGGTAAGAAATTATTTCCGCGCCGATAGCTAACATTCTTTAATTAAGCTCGTATCTGCGGGCGCATCGGGCCGGCAAGAAAAAGCGCCTACCGAATTACATAAGCGTGTACGGGCGGCGTATCGCTTTATCGATAGCACTATCCGCTCTCGGCCAGCTGTTCGCCTGTGTACGTAGGCGTCCGTGTGTCATATACCTGAGCGTAAATATTGCGTATGCGTATTGTGACCTGGACTCGTTTTCTCTCTCTCTCTCTTGCTCTCTCTCTCTCTGTCGCTCTGACAGAAACGTAGAACCTTCGACGCCGCAGTAATGTTCGGCCGTCCATAAGCGAGTTTTGAGAGCACTAACTTGAATGCCGATAAATCGGGCCAAGTTCGCGCATAAAAGCCAGCGGTAGGAAAAATTACGAGGAGCGATGGTCGTTACTCGGTTGAAGGAGACAAGCGGAGCCAGGGTGCGCGGAGTGCGCGCCTTCGAAACGCATCGCAAAGCAGCCAGTCGTTAACATCGTGACAGGAAGCTCTTTGTCGTTCTTTCAAGAGTCGAATGGAGCGCGCGTGCTCTCTCGCTCGCTCCCTCTCTTGCGCTCCGCATTGGCGGACGCTCGCAGCGCGTTACCCGTATCTAAGCGTAAATACAGACGTCCGACGATAAAATCGGCGGACGTATCGCGTTACGCGATAGCGCTGTCAGGTGCACGTCAGTGCGAAACAAGAACGGCACTCTTGCGGAAGGAGAAAGTGTCGGCGCAACGGTGGTGGACGGAGGTAAAATAGAAATTATGATCCCGGTATCTCCCACCCCGGTTTCTCCTCGGCTGCGTCGTTTTTCTATATCTGCCGCGGATCTCCCTGGCCCTTATTCTGCCCTCCCTCCGCGCGCGTCGAACGAGCCGGCAGCCTGTAATTATGGCGAGTGAGTGCACGAGATCGCGATCCTGACCGCGCAGGAAACGTATAATGGGAGTATAATGCGTGAAATTTACCGGGCGCATCAGCATAATGGACGACGTGACGCTTTGAAGATACCACTGTGATTCCATATTTCCGACCTACCGCCAGAGACGGAATGACTGTCCTCGCGCGGAGACCAAACGCGACCCGCAATATTTACCGACCGTACCGAAATCGCAAGACGTTTCGTTCGCCGGCAAACCTTTTATTAGAAAAACATCATCGTGCTCCGGATTATTATCGTTCATTATTCAGCTGATAGAAAGCGGTGTTTGGCCACGAAAATTGTGCGGAATTTATTACGAATCATTATCCTGTCCACTTTGTAGAATGTATACTGGATTATTTAATACACATGTTCTGACTGTGCGACTCTTCCTTTACTATTCTACTACTCTTTTCACTACTACGTTATTATACGTGGACTTACGAGACCTTTGACATACTTTCACACTATTTTACTTAACTTCTGCATTATTTCTTATTACTTTACACTACTTTACATTGTTATATTTAATAATTGTTGGTTATTTAGGCTTTTTGAGGTGTTATAACTAAGAAGGCGACAATTCCACCCCAAATTGGAAGTATGTTTAACCGCTTTGTGTTTCTTGGTCTTGACTTTCCTCATACTTTTATACTATTTACGTTAGTTTGTTCTGTTTTACGTGGTCATATGTCATAATTGATGGCGATTAGCGTGTTTTGAGGGGATTGAGGCCACAAATGCGCATCTTAGCCCTTGTTTTAAGTACGTTTGACCACCGTATCCTTTAACTATGGGACTGAGCGACCAATGGAGGGTACTTTGGCACTATTTGGACCTATTGAAAGGTGATAGAACCTTCAAAATCGTCGAAAAACGCGGAAAAATGTTTGGTCTTGAATCGGATTTATAAATACCCTATCCCATAGATTTTAACTCGCCCTGAATTTGGTCGCAAGCAAAGTTCTGAATTCTCAATAGTTTTGAAGATACAGCCATTTTTCGGAGGTAAAACAAATTTTTTTGAGGGATCGACTTTCGCCGATAGTCCTATCTTAAAGTACGCGTCGAAAGCTTCAAGAAAGTGTATGACTATCATAGGTTTTGATAGCCCATTCAAAAGTTACAGGCGATTTAAAAAATCGCGAATTTTCTAAGGGGTACCCTTACCCCTTCTCATTTTTTGCGAAAAATCGAAGGTCGGCGGATCGGATCGCCCTTTTGCTATCTTGTAAGGGGTCAAAAATAAGTCAGAGAGCCGTTTGCCGTTGGTCGAAATTCGCATTAGTTTCGGAGTTACAGCCAAAAAACCATCGAAAAAATGAGGGTCGAGAAATGGGTAAAAAATAAAAGTCTTTCGATCGACTTGTGCTTATGCATACTGAAAGAGAATCGAACGAGGGCCGCAAAAATCGCAACCGGAGCCTTCTAAGTGCCATAGCTTCGGAGATATAGCCAAAAATGTGCTAAAATATGGGCAAAAATTGACATTTCGCCACCTGGACCGTGTACAGACATTTTAGAATCGATTTGTTCCACAATATAATGAAAGAGGATCAAAAGAACTTTCCAAAAATCGCAACCCGAGCCTTCTAAGTGCAATAGTTTCGGGGATATGGCCGAAAATAGATGAGAAAAAGAGCCTTTTTTTTTTTACTCCGAATCTATGGAAAATAACAGAGTCGCAAACACTATCAACATTGAATTGAGTGCAATGTCAATGAGGTTCGAGCGACGCTACTTCCTACCAAGCGTGGAAATGAGAAGCATTTGAATGACGCAGCGACGAGCGTGTTTAAGACTGTCCGGTCGAAAGCAATATCCCTTGCAAAACGGTTCATATCGCGATAGTCGATGTACTGTGTATTCTCCGCGAACGGCCACCGCGTTTTATCACAGAAGCGTGTGCAGTAGATATGAAGGTCTGGCGTTTTATCCCCGTGTGCTCGAGGATTCATGAAATTTGAACTCGACGGTGTCGCGTCGAAGTCGCGGTCGATGCCGCGCATCGAGGGGGAAAGCGTCGAGCGGCCGGAGTATGGAGCAGAGGGCGAACGGGAGGGAGGGAGGGAAGCGATGGAAGCGAAAAAATAGACGGAGTCGCAGAGAGTACCGCACTCGCTCGCTCGCTCGCTCGCTCTCCCGGGCTTTTGGCGACGAGTGTAACGAGTTTTTTCAGCTGTGCACACCGAACGCATTTGAACAATGTGTCGGTGTAAACAGACCGATTAAAAGTATCAATATTTGCCGAATCGGGGGTCCTGCACAAACGTGCACCGAGTTTACAGGAGGTAATGCTCGTCTAATACGCGTGCATGCACGTTGCGAGCCCCGTCGCTCAGTTCGGCAGAGGGTGAATAAGGGAAAGGGGGAAGGGACGGGGAAGAGGGAAAAGGGAAGAGGGAAGGGGAAGGTGCAGGGGCAGAGTAGGGTAGGGCAGGTGGTACCCCTGTGTTGTAAGCGGGCCAACTCGTCGACTCTCTTTTCTCTATCGCTGTCATTCTCCGTATTTCGCTTGCATTCTAGCCACAATCCCCCTACGTCGGTCGTCCCTCGATCGTCAAACCACCCTTCTCCGACATTGTCATACGCCCCTGGAGGGACGGACGCGGCCCTTTCACGAATCCCTCTTCTTTCCCCCGCAGCCCATCAGCCCGACGATTCCTCGTTCTCTCCCTCTATCTGTCTCTCTCTCCCTCCCTCTCTCTTCTGCCGGTCTCTCCTCCACGTGCTACAATATCGCCAGGCCGCATCCGGTGTAACGCCTGTTATTAGGGACGGACCAGATGAAGCTTTCATTATTCCATTCGAGGGACCCTTTTACCCGACAACACTGTTATAATGTAAAGTAATGGATGACTTTTTGCGCTCTCGCGCAATAATTATCGTTAATGACTCCGTCTCAATAACAATGGCGGTAATGGTGGCGGGAATAGTGTTTTTTAGCCAAGTAACACCGCATCGTAAGTCGAACTGGAACGTGTGCCAGTTCGCAGCTCGAAGAATGCTTCGCGGCGTAGTAACCGAGCGCATCTCTGCAAATTCGTTACTCCGATGGATCGAAAGCCGTCTGTCACCTTATAATCGAAGCGTATTTACCGTTGGCGGGATGAAAGGAGCGAGAGCGGTAGGCCGCATGACCGAGCATGTGCGCTGATACCGTGTGCACATGTGTAACGTCGACACTGTTTGTTCAATCAATTATATCCGGATAGCGGAGGCGCTCATGAGGAAAGTCTGAGAGCGCAGGTGTAGCGACGCGGCTGAAGGAGTAGTAGTAGGAGCTCTCCCTTCAAAACTTTACGCTTCCTCGGAGGGATGAAAGGAGGAGTAGCGAAGAGGCGAAGGAAAGAGGTGGAAGGGGGGAGGAGGCAAGTGCGATGAGGAAAAGGTGGCCACAATTCAGTGGGTATACACGATGGATTAGTCTCGGACGAGTCTGCGGTCATGCACGACGCCGGAGTCGCATTAATCGCGGAGGCTATTAAAGCCAGACGTGAAATCCATGGCCGGAGGGAATGAGAGAGAAGTCGGAGTACGCGGAGAGGGAGTTGCAGTAGAAAGGGAGAGTATACACGCTGCGGGCCGTACGTGGTCTCTCTCTTCGTGTGTAGAGAAACGGGAGACGGCTGATGGGAGATGGGAGAGATGGTAGATGGCAGATGAGGAAAGAGAGGCGGAGGGGGAGGTACGGTCAAGAGGAGGAGATGACAGGAGTGCGTAAAAAGCGCGCGACTCGTCGCCATCGCCGGAATTCACGGATCAACGACGCCGCTGTAACGAAACATCTTTTACACGCCGGCCAACGTGGCCTGAAAGAGTCGGACGAGCGTGAAACGACGCCTCTGCCGACGCTCGATATCTCGAAATCTCGAAACGAGACGAGGAGCGCGCGCGTACATGTGTGGCCCCAGAGGCACGTGTTCTCCCGTGTATATGCCGTGCGCGTATAATATACTCCCTACGTGTGAATCCCCAGACGCACGTGCACACACCCATCGGCCCACTCAGCGCGAAACTGTGTACACGTGCAACGTACGTTCCTTGCATATACAGTTCGCGCGTACCACTCTGGCAACACATGCAACGTCTCTTGAGGAAATGAAAATAAGAGAGAGAGAGAGAGAGAGAGAGGGTGAGGGAGGGGGGAGCAAAAATATTTCGCCGACTACATTTCATAATCGATGTACCCGTGTTCAGGAAAATTCTTTCAAACGGTAATCCGATAGTTGCACGCCGCGCAACGACGCCGGTTTCTACGCCACCGAACGTGATCAGAATTGCGGACATGTGCAAGAAGCTGCGTACACGCGAAACTCAAGCCAAGTGTGAGCTGTCTCCCTCTCCCCCTGTTCGTCTTTCACTGCGCGCGCGCACCGTTGGCGGGATCGAGTTACGGGGAACAAATCGTTCGGAGCGAGTAACAAGGGCACAATGGACTGGCAGATTGCGCGTGGAAAAACAATGCGACGAGCAATAAAATTCACGCTCACCGACAATATTATATTTTCGGAGTCGAAGAGTCCAGTCCACGAGGATATCTTCTCCCCCCATTTCGTGCGACCGAGATTACGCGACGGTCGGTCAAGATTGGATACATATAAGAGGCCACTACTATCGCTAACAATCGAGCTGCACAAGTGGCTCGAGGAACGTAGAGCCTTTGAAAGTCAACGGCAAGGTTAACGAGGTTAACAACGGCATAAATCGCTCGCAGAAATCGCGATGCCGGAGCGCGCACCATTAAGAATGCAACGGTACGATAAAGTGGAACGCTGATCGTGCAAAGACGGCTGGCTGGCGAGCCGACCGGCCGATTCGTAAAAGGAGAGCGGGCGCGCTCGTCGTTATCGGGAAAGGAGACACGCCCGTTTGGGAGGACAATCGGTTGTCATTTTTTCGACTGCTGCGATCGTTCGCCACGCCTAGATGATCGTCGGACGCACTCGAGTGTCTCGCTAGCTCGCCTTTTACGCGGCACATTCAAAACGGTTGCGCAGCGGGTGACATAATTGGCGCGCGAGTCCGGCATGAAGCCGTGGCGGAGAATGCCGCTCCGGATGGCTGAAAGCGTGCTAGCGCACTACTAAGCGCGGTGCGGGCAGCTATCGTTGCCGCTGTTGCTGGTCGAGAGAGGTTGGTCGAGAGAGGTTGTGCGCGCGTCGGCTGGCAGCAGCTTGGCGTCGGACTCGCGCGCGGCGTCGAGAGTTCCAACGGAACGTCGACGTGGAACGAGTCGACTCGCTGCGCGGCTCCGCACACGCTTCGTCGTTTATCATCGGGCGATCTGAAAGTGCATTTGTCGACTTACCGGATGCCTGGCAGCGGCGGCAGCGACGGCGGCGGCGTTAATTGAAGCACTGGGATACATGTTTTCCTCGGCTATCTCGGCGCTCGGGGCGCGCGGTACACGTTCCCGTAGAAATCGAATGTAATCCCCAGCGGCGAGAGACGGCGGCCTATTCTCTTCAGAGAAGCACGAGGGCTCGCTGCCTCATGTCACACACGCACACGCACGACGCGACGCACGGTTTCGAGGCGCGAGGTGTGTAACGGGTGAACAGAAGAATAACAACAACAATAACAAAAGAGGGGGAGGGGAGCCGCGCGCGGGCTGCGGATACTAGCAGCGAACCTCCCGACGGCGGCGGTTCTGCTGCTGACCGATCTTGCGTTCCGTCTCTACGGAGAGGATCCTCGCCACGCTTCCTCGACGCTGATCCATCGGCACCCTCGCCATCCGTCCTAGGTTATGTCATCGCTCCTGTCCGCTCTATGTTCATCGAGAGGTTAGATCGCTCCCGAAAGCACTCAGAAGCTACCGAAGAGGGCCACTCGACCGAATAACGTGCTCTCCGTTGGCCGTCGGTAAGGTAGGCGCGCGAGCGAAGGTTATGGATGCGATGGGGAACGGTTGCGCCCGAAGGAGAGAAAGAGGGAGGATCGCGGCGATACGGGGCCCCAGGTAGAATTTTCGAAGGGAGGCGAACAAGAGGAGCGACGAATGCTCCTTCCCCGAATGGCGTGGATCGCGACGCGCGGTATCCGAGCCGCCGGCGACGAAAATGGCTGCGAGAACGGCTAGGAGAACGGCTAGGTGAACGGCTACGAGAACGGCCACGAGAATGGCTGCGAAAACACGGCTGGCCAGAACGGCTGCGAGAAGATAATAATCCTCGTTCTCTCTCGCAACCTCCTCCGTCTTCTCCACTTCCTCGATGAGGTAACACACTGTCGCACAGTCACACTACACTTGGCTTGTTTACCCGAAGCGATGGCGCGCCACCGCTTTGAGGTTAAGTTTCCGTACACTGGCACGCACGCGTCTTTCCGCGGAAAAGGAGGAGCGAACTACTTTCTACTCGGCACAATGCGAAGGGATCGCGAGCGAGATCGCCACATGGGTGATTCGAGAGGAAAAGGTTGGTCGGCTGCGCGACGGTCGGGGATCACGGGAGATCGGTGCGAGAAAAGCGAACCTCTCCCAACGGCGGCTTCGCAGCGACTGATGGACGAGCGAGTGGTGGGGCGGCCATCCCCTCCACTCCACTCCCTTACACTTCCCCTATTACCCCACCAAGCTACCTTGATACTCCACAGTTAGACCCGCCAAGCACCCCCTCGAATGCTGCTCTCCCCGTCCTCCACGCTCGTATTAACCGGCGCGATAGCTCCTTCACAATTAAGTCGCGTTACGTAAGAGCCTCGAAAAGGCGAGCACGAAAATCACGGCTCGTTAAAACGTCGGTACGTCCCCCCCTCGCTCTACTCCGTAAGTCAGTCGTCGTCGGCGTCGTTGCCTCTCCCTCTCGCTCTCTCTCTCACTCACTCGTTCGCTCGATCGACATCACGATCTTGCCCTCCCTGCCTCTATCTCGCGGCACCTGTCGTCCTATCGTATACTTGATCTGCCTTATCGACCAGCGTATGGTAATGAGAGACGTCCATCGTGATTTCGGCGGACCGTCGACACGGTTTGCGATCGAGGCATGCCCCTACAGCCGTCTCGGTTCAGTGAAATTAATCGGACTTTAAGCGAGGAACGGTTAGGATCTCGCGGCGGCGTTAAGCGCGCGACGCAATCGAGCGAACTCTGATTTCGCCCGGGCATTACGCATGCAACCGGAGTACTTTTTTGCTCCTACGTCCGCGCGCCGCGGGAGTGGCGAAATCGCTGCCGAGCGCTGTTCACTTTTAAGGATATTTGCATATTGCGAAACTGCCGAGCGAAGCGCGAAAGATGCTACACGCAAATACGCGGCCTGACACAACGAGCCCCATTTATCAGACTTGATTACACTCCTCCTTTTTCCATTTCTTTGAAGCTATTATCATTGATAGCGGCCGGTCAACGAGTGTGTGCAAACAATATTTGTCGACTACACTCGATTACCTTTGGAATCTAGGCAATTCAAAGTATCAATCTGGAGAGATACGGCCGATGACTAAGGAAATTGTTCTCGGAACGCTTTTTCCGTAACCGCTCAATTATCTTTGCCCGTTCGTCGTCGTAGTCGTCGTTGTCGTAGTCGTCGACATCGCAGCTGATGCAATTAGCGAGGATCGTGCGGTGCAGGAGCGATAGCATATTCCCGCCTTCGGCATCGTCCGCTGTCCGAGTTGAGAGCGACGGCGGTAGCGATGGCGGTGAGGAGGACCGACTACGACGTTGGCGACCAGCTATACGGAGTCGATGCCAGTGTCAATGCGAGCGAATGTCGGAGAGGGACGGCGAGCCACAAAGGAGGCAGGAATCTCGCGAAACTTTTCGGCCTCCGAGAGGAGATGGGGATCGCATAAAGGAGAAGACAGGGCGCGCGCGGAATAGCGACGTGGCATGCATGTGCGTAGGTATTAGCCGCTCCTCTCGCTCCGTTCAACGTGTGCAAACAAATCGAAAGTTTTTCGCAAAATGGCCGTCACCAGTCTGACACGGATGTCCACATAAACTCTCTCTCTTTCCTTCCCTCCCTCTCTCTGATTCCCTCTCGTCGACTGGCTGCCTCTCTCACCACTCGTGATTTCCCTCACTTCCCGCACCACCACAAATATGGCGCCTCCACCCGTTTTCCCAACCCCTACACCGTGGCTGCATAAAGTGAAAGCGAGAGAGAGAAAGAGCTTGAGGGCGAGGAAGGGAGAGGGAGGTAGAGAACGCGTTGGGTAGAATATACGCTCGACGGCGGCGGCGTCGGACACAGTCACGTGCGCACGCGCGTACAGAGTCCCTCGTGCGGTTGTGTACGGGTATGAATGTGTAGCGAGTACAAGCCTGGCTATGTGTGGTAAGGGGGTGCCCCTATGTGAATATCGCACGGCACACAGTCCCAAGCAGTTTCCTACTTGATTGCCGCTATCGTCCGCTCGCCTCGTAAGGGAACTGCTCCGCACGGACTCTCCGACAACCTCGACCAATGGCTGCCCGCGCAGAGGAGACTTGGCCAATAGGAGTCGCGGGCGTCCCGCCGGCGGCGTCGAGCGTCACAAAGAGTCGAATGAAAGCGCGACCTCGACCAATGAATGGCGGAGTTTTTCGCTTGACGCCCGTACATTCAGTCCGCGCGGACTATCGTCCCGAGCCCCACGGCTCTCTACCTATACGGAATGAAGGTGCTACGCGAAGCCGCAACGAAACATGAAAAATAGGGGGCTACACGAGGAAAAACACGGACTGGGACGGGAGGTGGAGGAAGGCTCTGTGGGATGGATCCTACGAACCGAGACACCAAAGGCTGGCGCAGTCGGGGCTATGCGTCCAGGGCAAGGAGGGCAGAAGGGACTCCAAGTACCGGACGGGGTGGTAGAAGCGGTCCAGGAGGTGGAGAAGCGCGGGAGGATAGAGGCCGAGGATGAGAATGGAAAAGTAACATAACGAAACGTCGATCCCATTACCTGGAGCTCTCTCTCGCCCTGCCGCCGCCGTCGCTGCGGCCTTTACCCTCCTACTCCTCTACCTCATCCTCCTCACAGCCTCTTCGTCCCTCTAACATCGCTTCTGCTCCAACTGTCGTCATTCTCGTTGTCCTCTTCTTCCTCCTCATCCTCCTCCTCTTTCTCCCCTTAGCATCGTCGCCGCCACCGCCAGCACTGCCGCCTGAACGACGACGACGTCATCATCGTACACCGAACTCTGCTTTCGACCTTTAATCCGAAAGAGGGATTAGAAAAGCCCATTGTCATGCTTGGCGAAACGCGGCATGGGATATATGTATGTATAGGAGCAAAGGCCTCCCGTATATTCACGCCGTCGCCTCCTCGTCTGTCTCCTGCGTGCAAACCGTTACCGGTAACGCCGCTCTACCCCTCGCTACATACATACGCGCATCGTGACGGCGATGGTGCAGGACCCTTCTAATGAAATAAATACGTAACGTGCCGTGGCAAGACGCGCCATGCTACGGTAGTTCTGTTTATCGCGAACCGTGAGCTTTTTGTGTGATGCGGCAACGGCATACTACCCCTCTCTCTCTCTCTCTCTCTCTCTCTCCTTATCCTATCTTCCTATCTTTTCTCCTTGTCTGTCGGTCTGGTTCGTCGCAACCCTCGCTCGCTTGCTTGCTAGCTGGCAGGCTGGCTGGCTGGTTCGCTCGCTCGTTCGCTCACTCGCTCGTTCGGCCGCGCGTTCTCGCTCACCGGCTCTTTATCTTGTTTCCACGGGGCGAAGAAGGAATATAAGGCAGTGCCGTGGAGTGTTGGCGAAGCTGTCGGTCGCGCTTGGTCGGCTGCGGTTTATGCGGAGCCGCCTTGCCTCCCTGCTTGCCTGCCTGCTTGCCTGGCTGGCTGGCTGGATGGCTGGATGGCTGGCTGGCTGGCTGGCTGCCGCCTGCCGCCTGCCGTAGCCGGTTTGCGTGTTCGGCCGTGTTCGCTCGGTGGATACGTGTCCTCGGTGCGGCTCGGTGCTCACCGAACGACCATGGTCGGGAAGAGGTAGGGAACGCGGAGACGAGAAACCGGCGGAGAAGGAAAGAGGGAGGAAGAGGGAGGAAGAGCGAAAGGGAGGAAGAGGCAGAAGCAGAGGCGGACGGCAGAGCGAGAGAGGAGAGGATATGCCGCGAAAAGCGTTGCCGAGCGAGATGCCGAGCGAGATGCCGGCAAGCGGCAGAACCAGTCGCTGCGGTCGTCGCGGCTAACCGCGCCGTTGCTCTCAACCCGCGGCGACCCGGATCATCGCCGCAGAGAATACGACCTAGCGATACCATCGTCCAACCGACTCGCCGCCATCCTACGAGAATGAACCTCCAAAATTTACTTTTTACCCCGCACCCACCTGTCGCCCCCTCTCATTACCCTACCCCATATTTTTAATCTCCGATCGATCGCTCAGTCTACTTTGTCAACCGAAATTGCGTCTACACGGTGTCGATTTAAACGGGCTAATAGGACTACGATTGTCATGTGTCGCGACAGACGTCTAGCTGGCAATTTACCGATCCCTCCGTCTCCCTCTCTCCTTCCGTTGGCCAGACGCTTCGCCGAAGAAATACATCGTTGTCAAATGCGTGGGCCCAGACTCGCTTCTCTATTTATGTCACCGGCGGCGGCAAGAATTTCCTCTTCGGAAAATCGCGGTAGACGCGGCGTGAAGCGAGTTTAATTAATTATAATTGGCCGAGGAGGCCGGCGAGCTTCCTCCTTTCCGCTCCCCCTTTTCTCCCCCGAGTCGAGGCAGCCACTATATCCACCGCGCGCGAGGGAAAGATCTAAGAGCTTGACTTCTGCTCGGACGGCACTACATCTCGCCGGCTTGAGAGGATTTTCGAGGATGATCGACCGCTCCGAATCTCGCTAATGTATTGCTTTCGCGGGTAAGGAGGCCCCCTGTCTGAAAGGAATTCAATAATAAGTTAGCGGCGCATTAGATATCGCGATAATCCGAGCGGGGCCGAGGGCGAAACAGAAATGGCTATGCGTGGGGGGTACCGGGGGTGAAAATAAAATTTGTTACGCTCAATCGGCGATCGTAAAAACGGTGAGGAGCGTAACGTAGTAAACATCACACCCCTGCTGTAACTATTAACGTGACACGCACTATACTTCCTCCGACCTCGTGGCGGCCGGTAGAGCGAGATTCGAGGAATTTTGTCTCTCCGTTCGTCGGTGTCCTTCTTCCACCCAGAGACGTAGCATTATCCTAAAGGATCGAGTTTCTAAAGACACTTCAGAGGGTCGCCCAGGGTCGCACCCTAACACGGTGGTCGCACGAGGGAAGAACATTTGGCTAATGTCTGAGCCGATAGACGAAAAAGGGAAGAGAGAGAGGGGAAACAAAAAAAAAAGGTCGAACGCACCAGATACGCCCTCGATAAAGAACGACTCTCACGTGCGAATAACAGCGTTCGGAGCGCGGCCCATTGATCAACGTCATGCAACATTTTTTTCTGGCGCGCTTTATGCGCAAAAAATTGGGGGGAAAAAGAGGGAGGAGGAGCGAACGTTGGGTCACAATTCGCGGCCAGTAAGATTCGCGCTCGCATTCACGATTCGCGACGGCGATACGAGGGAAGAAAATGAAGAAGGCAGACGTAGACTATTGCAAAGATGCTCTCCAATAAAAGCGGAACGTATTGAACGACGGCCGGAAGGAGAGGCGAGCAAATTCGCAAAAAAAAAAGGAGAGTAACTCGACTCTTTTGGCTGAAATCGAGTGAGCTTCCCGCGAGAGAACTTTTCTCCTCCCCCCTCCACGTCTCTCCCGTGGCTGACAAATGTCTTCCGCGGTTCACGAAAGTGGCGGCGTACCGTTATCCAAATTACAAATAACGCCGTGCGCCGCTCCGACGTTTTATCCGACGCCCGTAGACAAATTGCCCCGACGTGGGACTCTGCCCGGGAGTCGAAATTATCCCCCTTTTCGCGGTGTAACCGCGTGTCGTGGACTTCGTTAATACCGGTAGTGGCTCGGCCCCTTGCTCGGCACACGGAATTAACACGGCCGAGTGTATTTATGGATCCGGGCCCGAGCAGGTAACCCGGCGAAGACCCTCTATGGTCTTTCTTCCCTTTCTTCGCCTCCTCTTCCTACCCGCTAACCTCTCCCTACCCCCCCCCCCCTCCTCATTCCTTTCCGCCTCCTCTCCCCGCACCCCACCTCTCCTATTTTGCCGTCGTTCCTCCGTGTTTCTTGCTCACCGTCTTTCTTCCACGGTGCCCGTTGTTCCTCGCGTTCTTTTTATTTCTCTTCACGTAGGAGGATTAATTAATGAGCCTGGACCGAGCATTACTACCCCCTCCCCTCCTCCTTTCGGATACCGACGCGCAGGTTGTAGGCTACACTGGCGTGGGAATGTTCGCTCGCAATTTAAATTGCGTTAATTATCGGAAAACCCCGACAAAATGGAATGGCCCGGCCGCCGTCCGTTTGCGTTTCGCAATTAAATAAAAGAAGGCGGCCGCTCGCTGCTGTATTATTCATCATCGTACGGGTGCCACGCACTGCGTTCCGCGTTTGTATTCTCGCCGTGCGGAGCTTTTGCATGAAAAAGGGAATGCGGATGATGGCGAGTATGGAGGTTCTTGTCGCCCGGTCTCTCCCTTATCACGCACGCTGCCGGGATAGTTCGGGTTGGCGAGATTAGCGAGCGGAAAAGAAGGAGGGTACAGCCCTCCGCTGATTGTGCGTTAATCAAATGGTACATTCGACCCTTGCACTCGACGCCATTGGCCCACATCCACCGCGCGCGGGACGTGATACACGTGTACTCATGGCGTGTAACGCCTGCTTGAATATAGTGTTCTCAGTGTGCAACAGTGCATTTGCCATGCACTTGCCGAGACGGGAGGAGGAGGAGGAGGTGGAGGAGGGGGAAATGAGGGAGAGAAAGCGGCGTAATGTGCCTTCGTATGGGTACATAGTCGACACGAGTTCCGGCTCGCCGAGCTACACGGCGAACTCACCTATGACCGGGCTTTTTTTCAACGCCCGTCATGGCACCCCTTAATTGAAAGTCTGTTTGAGCGCAGACGAAAGCTGGCTTAAAAAGAGACAAGCGTGTCGGGCTGCGGATAAGAGGCGGCTTAAAAAATCACACGTAAAGGAACGCGCTCTGCCGGTAGTGGAAAGAATAAATTTGCATGGTGCACTCACTCGAGCGAACTGCGAACAGAACTGAGCAACAGAAACTGGCCGAGAGGAACTGGACAACGAAAACCAGCAACGGAACCAGCAGCGGCACCGGCCCTCTTTACGCAGAAGGGACCTTTTGCGAATGTAACGGGCCCATAAGCGTAAGCAGCTTATAAGACCGTAAACCTAAAAGTCACCCTCATAATGGGAGCCGGACTCGATTTCACGAAAATCCCCGAATCTCTCCTTAACGAGCGATACGTTGCGGCACATTGTGCTCAAAGCCGAAATAGTTCTCGACTTCTAATCGCCGGAGAGCTCTTAGGAAAAAGGGCAAATTTGTCGAAAGAGGGATTCCGGCGACGACCGACGCGGCCGGTGCGGCCACATCAGGCGTGAAATGCATAGGCGGAGCAGGAAAATTCTGATCCGTGAGAGTTTGTCAGTCGGCGGCGGCAGTCGATGCGTCGGGAAGGAGGAGGATTTTCGAGCAAGTCGCACGGAAGTCGATCTTCTCGCCCGGAAAACGAATGGCCCGCTCGACAAGGGCCGCTTATATTATACGCGCGCGCGCGCGCTCAGAGGCATACACACACGCGCAGACACGCAGACACTCGAGAAGAGAAACAGGCGTCGCCGGCAGACACGACGTGGCAACGACGAGGACAATTTCGTCACGGTCGTCACGGTTCGCGTGGGGAAATGGCTAACAGAATTATACTCGGGGGGGCTATGGAAGATTTTTAACGGTCGATTTGCCGTGGAGCTTGGATCCCCTCTCTCTCTCTCTCTCTCTCTCTCTCTCTCTTTTTCTCTCTCTTGCTATGCCCCTTCCCATCTGTCTCTATCCCTCTCGGCAAGAGGCGATTCTGCCGGGGCACTACACAACAGCGTCAACAGCGAGAGAGTAAGAGCAGCGAGGAGTGTGCACCCTTCGGCCAGTTAGTGCCCTTAAAGCACCCTTCCCGTACGGGTACGCCACTGCTCTATCTAGCATTCGGCGTTTCGTCACGCCAGGGGGTCAAAACTGGCCGCAGATGTCGGCCATAAACCTCCGGGTACGGCCGGGCTGCCTAGGGGAAGAGCAGGAAGAAGGGAGATGGGACGATCGTGATGCGGTACCCTCCTCACTCCGTCCTGCTCCCGTTAGCATCGGCTGCTAGAATCGGCTGCTAGAATCGCCTGCTAGAATCGCCCGCTAGGATCGCTCGGTGGAATCGGCCTGCAGCTAGGTCTTGCCTAGCCCCAGAGCATAGCACGCCAGCCAGAACATCGCACGCCAGAGAATCGCCCGCGCCTCTGACGTCGTTTCGCCATTGTATCTCTCGCTGAATACACGCCCTTAAATAAATCCATCCACGGAGCGACCGGTCTCGGCCGAAGCCGCCCCTGTTGCTGTTCCCGCTGTTGCCCAGATTAGGTTCCAGCTTTCTCTCTCTCTCTCTCTCTCTCTCTCTCTCTCTCTCTCTCTCCCGGCCTCTCTTCTTCGTCCCCTCGCACGGTCGCACACACAGCGACGCGATAAACACGCACACCTGCGCCGCTCTAATAGCGTAATAGTAATGTGTCGCCCCGGCGCTGCTTCGAGCGTGTTTCGTGCCCGGGGCATTCTTCAGAGCCAATAAGCATGCGACATGCACGAAACGGATCTAATCGGCTTCTCCTCTCTTCTTTTTCAGCTCGCGCCTATCTCTCGCCGGATATCAGAACCCACTTTCTGCTACACAGTATTACCAGACGCACTGTGTTACTTGAAAGCTGATTTCGCCTCGCCGACGGATAGATTGTACAAGAGCCATTATGCAAATTGTAAAGCTGACATAGTAATTAAGAATGATCAAACACTCGTGGTTCCACTCTAGTTGGGACGGAGATACGCGTTGTAGTCGATGTCTTCGCCCGATGGGGATAAAGTAGTTTTACAAGAAGGTTAAATAACGACCGTTCGGTGTCCCTACATTGATAAACGATGTTACCTGCTCTTCACTGAATTTGTAATGAGTAATCGTGCTGCTTTTTATTAGCCATTGCGGGGAGAAGGAGGGAGAGCGTGAGAGAGAGACAGAGAGAGAAAAAGAGAGAGGAAAAGAGAGTAGATTCTGAATGTAGCGAGCACTAGTGCCCTTAAAATTTCAACTTGGGCCGTTTCCCCCCTTTTAGTCTGCCTCTTAACGCACGAGAGGAAGGCTCTTATGGAAGCTGGGCATAGAGGCAGATGAGGGGCGAAATGTGTCGAGATAACCGCACGCGTGAAGCCACGTTAGTAGGATATAATGACGGGAGGGAACTGGGAAGAGGGAGCCTGTGCAGTATTCCGGGATAGGTGGGGTAGCGAAATGATGGAAGATGCTTTTTTCGTTGGAGATAAAAGTCACGGGCAACGGTCGTGTCGCGAGATTGTCGGCCCTATCTTTTTTTTCTCCCTTTTACAGCGCAAGATTGTGCTTCAGCAGTTTTATGTGCGGCCGCGGCGCGCGCGCGCGCGCGCGCGCTCCTCAGCATAAATGTCGTTATGCTCCGATCGCGAGTCTACCGGTTGGCATCGAACCTGGCCAGGATCGGCTACCGAGTTCAGCGCACTATTTTCCTTCCTGTCCGCCTCGATTACTCCGATTACGCCGATTATGTCGATATCCGCGCAACGCGGGAGAACACGAGCCGGAGAGAGCGGATGCACGATAAAAATCCTCCGAATCGAACATCACCGCTGCGGCGACTACTTTTTGCGACGGTTCAATCAATTCGATAGCGTATCGTTCCGTTACCGCGATAATGAACAATGGCGAAGTTGGGCTAGGTCATTGACAAGCGCTCGTAACGGCGCGGAAACGGCCATGGGAAATTTATTAGCATACCACCCCGGCCATTAATTAGCGTTATATTTATGACCGCACGCTAGTCTTTAGGCGAGCTCGCGCGCCTAAGTGCTCGGGATATAAGCGGGAAATCTCTGAATCGACGCTACGATCGGCAATATTACAACGTTGCGAAAAGAGACGTATCATTATGTAATTATTACATCATTCTGGTTTGGTAGACGGCGTAACCGCGGAAGAGCGAGTCGCGCCTCCGCTCTTATTAGAAGGCTGGCCAGGTTAATTTGCACGTTTTATCGGCGCTATATAAATATAATGATTGCGGAATGCAGATTAGATTTATGCGGGAGCGCTCTCTCTCGAACGACGGCCGTCTCAATTTGCGGCGAATCGGGGTGACAGGCGGATATAATTAGGCGGCGTAATAAAGTGTGCGGATGTTTTCCGAGCCGATTCAGAATTCCGTATCGGTGTATCGCGCAATACACAGATCGGAAACGCGGACGACGGTAGTGGCGGTGGTACCGATGGCGGGCTCGTTTTCGATCGAGCTATCAATCGATCTCGACGGCGCTGCGGCCAACAGGCCATGACACGCTTCGAGATTCCGCGATCCTTAACGACGGGAGGCGCGGCGGATCGTTAACGATCGCCGGTTCAATGTTTAATTAGCCGGTCTCTCGCGATTACGGCGCTCGGGCTCGAGGTCGCTCGTGCAACGGGCCCCTGCAGCGCAATTGCGCCTGTAACGACCCGCGCCGGGGACCGTAAAAGGACTCCGCAATGACGAGAATCGTGTTCTCCATCCTCCCTTACCCCCTTCTTTTTCCTTCCCTCCTTCCGCCTCCCCTTCCTCCTCTTGCTCTCGGCCACTAAACCTCCTCTCTCTCTCTCTCTCTCTCTTTCTTTCCCTCCGCATGGATCTTCTCCTATACGTATATACGCTCCCCTTCATCCTCCGGAGGCCACTTTCGTGCCGCGCCGCTTGCACGCACGAGGCGAATCGGCGAATTACGACGATTGAAATTCAATTCCGCGCGCGGCCGAGCGGCTAATTAGACGCAGTTGCTGCGGCGTCGGTGGCTATGGCCGCTACGGCGGCCACGTCGTCGGCGATACATAGAGTGAGAGGTAGTAGAACCTCCTCTACGCAGAGGTAGAGGTAGAGGTAGAGTCTGCAGAAAGGGGTGGAGGCAGAGGCAGCGGCGGCGGCGGCGGTTCACAGAGGACCCGACGAGCCCAGTTCCCAGCAGTCCTCGCCACGTGTTGCATCGCGTGCGATCGCACGTACGCGCGGCCACGTAAACGCAGGGTGAGGCAGGGGGACCCACTCCTGCCTCGGCGCGGGTCCCTGCGTGCCCCGGCACCGTCACGTCGATCATTTTTTAACCTCCGGATACGCGTCGGCTCTCCCCGTCGGCTCTCTCCGTCAGATCGCAAACTCCGAAACGGCGCGCGCTGTCTTGGAATCTTGATGAACGCCCTCCCATGACCCGTAACCATCTACCACCCCTCTTTGTTGCCTTCGATCTCGCTCCCTCGGCCGGTTACCGTGAAATGGAGCCAAGTCGACCTACCCCTATATACGACCTACCCCTATGTATACCTTTCGTTCCCGCAGCTAGTAACTCTCCGCTGCCAGCGGGTCATCGTCAGCACGCTGCCAGGCTACGATCCACGACGCTACCATCAACGGCAGCTACGATTGCGCCAACGACGGACAGCAGGCAGTGTGCACGCACAGGGAATAAAGTACAAATTGGCTGTATCGATATTCGAATTTCGTAACACGCCACGTGAGAGCGGCGATATAACAAAATATGCGTCGATGATAATCGGCGTACGCTTTCACGTCATCCTCGCGGTAACGCTTCAATTGCCCGATTATCCGCTCAGATTGGAGTATAATGCTCTCGTTGTATAAATCTCAAAATGAATATTTATGAGTGCCCCTGACACGGCACTCTCGTCGACAGGCGGAAGGGAGAAGGGAAGAGGAGCGCGCTCGCATCAAGAATGGCTCTGCGGTCAGGGTGAACGCGATAGGGAGGAGACGTTTGATTCGATCTGACTTCATTATTTCAGCCCACCTGTCATTTTCCTTCCTCTTCCTGGTTCGCATGAGCCAACCCGTTTCTCTCCTCGCTTCTAACGCGCGCGCGCCTCACCCTTGCAAACTCATTTGCCCACCGTGCTGCCGTCGTCAACGTCTGGGAGGGGAGGGTACCTTTTCCAGCGCAACATTAACGATAATTGCTATGGCAAAAGAGTCAGAACGATTATCGCGAAACGGAGGACGAAACAAAGTCCTCCCCCTCATTGTCATCGCGGCCCCTTTCGAGCAACGCGGATACGTTCCCGGGCATAACGGCTCTCATGTTCCACGGCACATTAAGTGGATTATACTTACACACAGAGTAGACTACATCCTGAAACTATACTCTCTCGAAAACATAATCCGCCTTCCGCTCGATTCGAGTCTGCACAGACTCGAGCCATACTTCTCTCTCTCTCTCTCTCTCTCTCTCTCTCTCTCTCTCTCTCTCTCTTTCTCCATCTCCCTCTCCTTCCATCTCTCCCTGTCTTCCTCGACTGTATAGCTCGCGCGCAGGGGTCTCGACGAATATACAGACATATTTGCATACGTACACGCTTTTACTTGCACACGCCTCTATTCGGACAGGTGTACGTACCGGTATATAAATGTGTATGCATATAAGACCATAAGCCGTAGACCACAAGCCGCAAGCCGTAAGACTCCAGTCCAGAGCGATTAACGCGATCGTGCATGCGTACCGAATAATTACTCATTTGCCGTGTCCATGTGTTGTACTAACCGGCTGTTCGTCGTATTACGACACGGAAATCTCAAATACGACCATGATGACGACGTCGACGACTACGACACGGACGACAATCGTTTATCGATCGGTACCTACCGCCATTAAGTGGCCAAGCTGCGGCGTGCCATTATAACGCACGGTTACGCACGCGCATGCATAATTAAAAATACGTATGTGCCGCTGCGGTTGGCTCGGCATCGTTTGCATGCTGTCGATGCTACTCCGGCGATGTCGATTATATAGCTACGGCTCGGCTTTAAAATCGTGATCGGAAATGGCTTCCTATCAGCCTGACAATGTGCAATTTAACCCGGCCGGGATCGTGCATTTTATGTGCTTTCGAGCGTTATTAGCCGCGCTAAAAATATATGTGCGACCGAGCCTCGGCGACGAGCGGCGCATATAAGTGCGCGAGAAGAACGAGAGACCCGTCGAAAAGGACATTAAAAGTAGACTTTCGAGTGTCGGCTCGTGCGTGGCCCTTAAGTGGAAAAATCTAACAGCGGAAGTCTGGCTCGAGTGGCGCATGCCGGGGAGGCGTGTAGTGCCTCGCGTACGGCGTAAAGCTAGCAACGATTTTTCACTCACTTTCTCCGAACCCGCGGCGAATTCCATTTCGCGGTAAGCGAGCGTGCTCGCAGCAATCTGGCAATTAGTACTCGTAAAATTGCAACTGAGCGTTGCCGCGCGGACGCGCCGAAACGCGCCTCGCCCCATCGTCTTACTCATAAATATACATATTTATACATTGTCGGCGGAGAGGTGTTGCAACTCGTGCGCCGATCGGGTAGAGATACCTATGGTTCTCCAGAGGCGTGAGTCGTGTAAAGTCAATTTTCGTTTTAATCATCGCCACCCTAGCTAAAAGAGCGTGACCGAACGAGCATAGAGTTCACGGCAGTCGATGGCCCGACAATTGCACATCGTTTCGCAGAATCCCTTTAGTCTATCTCGAGGCTTGTACCCACGCTAGAACAGGGCGATAGCTTCTCCCCTCCCTCTCTCGATGATCCCTCGACATTTTCCTCTGGCCCCCCTATCGCCCCCCGTCCCCGAGTCTCTTTCATCCCTGCTCTAGCCCCTCTCGTTCCGTGGCTGCACCCTTCTTTTTCCATGGCCGCCGATCGGTACGGTCTATTGTGTTATTATCATCCCCGTTCTACGTCGTTGTCCCGGGTCCACCGCGGCGTTATTATTATCCACGAGCGCAGGAGGTCGCCCGTAACTATCGACGACGGGCGGTGACTTAATAATACTTCGCTACGTTAGCCTAATAGGGGCTGCCGAGCGTGTAAGCCCACTAATTTACGTCTTTCTCCGTCTTTCTCTCTCTCTCTCTCCCTCTCTCTCCATCTCTCTCTCTCGGCCGGTCGCCTCTGTCTCCTCCTCCATTCTCGCCTCGTCCACGTTCGTCCATCCTCCTCCCTCTGCCGCCCCCTCGCTCGCTCTCCCTTCTACGCTCTACGTTGAGCTTGTTTTTCTCTCTCTCTTTTTCCGCCTCTCTATTCCCTTCTTTATTCCCGACGCACGGGGACGTGCGGCACCCGCACCAGCCGTTGCCAGAGGGTTCATAAAAGGCGCGTTAAGCAAATAAATAAATTCTACGGACGATGGTGGCGACGGTATAGCTCGCGTCCCGGCGCGCACATACGTACGTGCGAGCCTAGCTGAGTCGGCGCTGGTAGTGGAGTCGGCGACGGCGATGGAACCGCCGGCTGCTCGTTGCTGTTTTTTTCGAGAGGGCCGCCGGCTGGTTATTCAGGGCTTCGAAGGGACGGTATTTTCCCTAACGTCGACTTTCATCTAGAATTTATAACGCCGCTCCTGCTTTCGTCGTAATCGGATTTACGTACGGCGGGCGAGCGTGAGGGTTGGCCAGCGGGACGGCTGAGGGAAGAGAGAGACTCTACGCAAAAGACAAAGAGGAGTGGGACGGGGAGGGGGGAGGGGATATTCGTTGCGCTCACTGTACATGTTTATATACGGCGACGTGTGAGCGCCGACGCTCCGAGAGGAAAAGCCCTTTTCTCACGATTGATTTCTCTTTCGAACCTTCCTTCCATTCGCCGCAGTAATAAATTCCGCGGTAATCGCGTCTCATGCCGCTCGCTGAATGTGAGAAACTACGCGCATTTCGTTTTCATCCTGTCCCCTCTTCGAGGGCGAGCGGGTGGGGCGTGATGGAGGGCGGGGGAGAGGACAAAGGGCCGGGGATAAATTAGAGGAGAGACAATAGTGCCGCGCTACTCTGTCAAACGATACGGTTCGCCCGCCTCGTTCGGGGAACGAACGAGTGATACTCGTGACAGCCCTGTAAAATGCAACTCGACGAAGGTATCGGTTCCCCGCATGCCATGTAACTTCGGCGTAGTCCGGCTAATAGATACGTAAAGCGTTTGAGCAAAAAAGCCGCTACGTCGTCGCATTTCCTTATCGTACATTTTGCATGGCCATCGCGCCGGCCGGTATAGAACCTTCGCCGACGCGCCGGGAACTGGTAGGATGAAAGGTGTACACTTAGCGTCGAGCGGCATAGTTTAATAAATTCATTGACTGGCTGCGTTGAGTGGCTGCGTTGACTGCCTCCGCTGACTGGAGGCACGATAGACGCGCGGACAGAATGTACGGTGGCACCGGCATTCCGTGCGAAATCAAAGTAATAGAAACGTGCCGTATCGAATTTAAAATAGCGCGCAGCCAGGCCGCGAAAGGCCGCCGGTTTATCGGGAGTTTCATAGGTGCTATATATCGGTGAAAACGAGCATCGACACAGACGTGCTTGACTGCACTCCTGCGCCTCGAATGACGCTGACTACTTAGCGCGTTATCGAGTACCATGGGGAACGGTGACTACTTAGTTTCGAAAGCAGTGCATGGGGAATGTACGGATGAAGGGAGCAGAGGGAGAGAGAGAGAGAGAGAGAGAGAGAGAGGAGAGAGACGGAGAGAGAGAATTAGAGAGTGCGAGGGCGGGAAAGAGGGAAGCCGATAACGATCGTAAAATTTCCGCTCTCGTCGCGACAATGGTTTCTCGCTTCGAATAATAACGGGGCTCTGTATAATGCACACGTACGGTATAGGCAGCCGGCGTAGTGCTGGTGCATACTTACATGGGAACAGAGTCTTTCGAGCGAGCATAATGGCCTCAACACACCTACGTGGGGGTATCTGCATACGGGGTGCGCCGTAAGAACGATCGTTGCCTCCTTGAAGCGGGCAGCGACGTGGTCAGCGATTCTCCTACTCTTCGGCCCGAAGCACCGAGACAATACGCCGTTTATCTCCGATCTGGCACAGGGAGGAAAGAGTGGTGATTCCCGGCTCGTACATCACGCGCCGCCGTATAGTAGTCGATAAATTACTGTTAGGAAACTCGGCGATCCGGCAAGAAATCCTAAGCTTCGTGAGTGCGGTCACGCCTGGTATTACTTTTCCCTCGACGACTCGGCAAAACTATTCCTTTTTTATTCCCGAAGATCGCGACTAGCACACTCCGCATCGTTCGGCGTGTTTTCCTGTCAAGAAAATACGTTCCGAATTTATTGCTCCTCGAAATGTGAAAGGTTATGAATACACTGTTCCGTGATCGTTAAGTCGTTAAATGCGGCAGCTATCTCGTTACATAAGATTGGTAGTATTATTAACCTATAGAACGATTACGACTAATTTTCCGTCACTGAAGTCGTACATATTTTTGTAAACAGCGGGATATAATTATACTCACATTAGTAATTTGCACTTCGAACTATGCGATTAGCACATTCCACGTATTACGAATCACGGCACCTAGATGAGCAATCTGTTATGCGAAGATTGCACTGATTGGCATGAACAACGCAACACCTATACACGTCGCAAAAGGCTACTTATCCATAGATTTCGGAACACTTAGGTGGCGAGCCTGAAAGCCGGAAGTGACAAATTCTTTCCCGCTGGAGCAGCATGGCTGGTATGTACACGAATCCTTGTCGCTCTTTACCTCTACATTGTTTAAAGTATTTTGAAGTGCCGCTCCCCATTCGAATTTGTGTCCCATCTGTGCAGAAAGATGAGAGGAATTGAATTTGGCAGCTGTTCGAGCTCGAGCGCCGTTCCCTACGCCGCATTGATCGCCTAATCGATCGCACCATGCTTCCTCATCACGCTTGGCACCCTCACCATCGAACATGGCAGCATCGGTACCTTCACACTTTATACGGTGAGACCTGTCCATTTCTCATTTTTATTTTCGAACATTCCGCTGGTGCAGAATCAGATCGATCGTCGAAACAAATTTTCCGCGGTCGCGCACTCATTACACTTTCTGCATACATTCATTTTCGTGTTCACATGATTATTCGAATTTTTTTATTTCAATGCCTTTGCGCATACAATGTTGCGCAGGTTGCAATATGCAAACCGGGTGCACGTTCGATAATCGTTACAATCGATATGTCGATATATCGATTCGCGTCAACGTGGTTTCGTACGGATTTTTGTTCGGCGCTCTATTTAGCGTCGAATATGAAATAGTGATTTGAAATACAAGAAAATACCGGAAGCGTAGAAGAATGCATGTACCGTGGGCTTAGTATTCAAGCTGACGATGGCATTGATATCGTCGGTAAGTATATAATTCCCAGCATTTTAAAGTCGCAGACCGAGAGAGCGATAAATTTGGAGGTTATGGAAAGGTGAAGCCACGATGTAGCCGGAAGGTAGAAGTGGTTGGTAAGTCAGATGACAATAAATAACGAACGGTCCTCGAGAGAAACTGGGACCTTAGTTCGAGTGGTCGGGAGTGTACGCAATCGACAAGTGGAATCGAAATTCGATACCCGAGCGTGCACACACCCTCGTGTTTAGAGGCGGTTTCCAGAGAAAAGAGTTCGAAAAAGAAGCTGGGTTAAACCGGCCGGTGGACAATGAAGGAGAGGATATAGGGGTTAGCTACTCCAATACCCGTCGGCCCACTCCACGTACATTGTGGCCACAAAACGTTTTCCCATCGCTTTAATCGTCCGTCATCCCATCTAGGGTATTAAGCTTCTAGGTTAGCATCGTCGGTACGAGGATGGCGACGTAAGTTCGTCCTGGCGAAAATTTACTTTAATTACACCCCGTCCACCGTATCTTGCCGCCCCCGTAAACCGTTTTATCACTAACGTTAATGAACCATTTTCGACAGCAGGTCTAATATTCAGCGTAGATTGGAGCACGGCGGTGAGCTGAGGCGTTATCGACAACATTGTACCTTGATTAGAAAAACAAATCCGCCGTGTGCCTCGAGCATTTTCGCTCAATGAGTGTTCTTTCTGTTAGACAGATTCTCCTCGGGCAATCTGCACGTGACACGGTGACAGATATCGACGTCGGAAGGCCGTTCCAGTAGATTGTCGCCTGCGAAGGAAGTCTGTGAAGCGGTGGATCACGAAGTGACGGAGAGACGTCGCCGCCGCACTCTGCACGCTACAATTATCGCCTCGCTCTATACTTAAAGGTAAGTCCAATGATAATAACCCACATGGATAATTATTCTCGCGTAAAGCCACGGGTATCATTGTCGGCGGCGTTTGAAATCCCACTTCTCCCATTTGTGCCCCCCCGTGCCTTCGTGCCCCCCCTTTGAAGTATGCGTTGCAGTTGTGAAAAGGAAGAAAAAAGACAAATCGCTTTACATAATGTCTCGATTCCGTGGACGTGAGTTATTAGAGATTAAACAGCAAAGACACACGTACGAACATGCGGCGCGTACGTCTCTCTGACGGTATCGGTGTACGCGCGAGTAGGTAGATGCTCGGTAGGTAGGTAGGTGTAGGTACGTGTAGGCATCGATACCCCCTTGCTTCTGCGGTTATGTACTACATCCATTAAAGCCATATGCACGTGCGGAGGTAGCGGCAGCAAGGGCAAGTTTGTACCGTACCTACCTGGCGCTAATACGTTTCGCCTCCATCTGCATAAGACAACACGAACGAGGGAGGAAGAGAGAGGTTGGCGAGACGAGGACGGAGGGAACAGAGATTGAGACGGCGTATACAGGGTAGTCGGAGAAAGAGAGAGGAGAGAGTGAAAGAGGGCCAGCCAGGATGAGAGGGGAGAGGCACGGAGACTGGTACTAATTATTTCGCGTTTCTTACACGCTTGTTAAAGTTTCTTGCGGTCGCCGCACACGATGAGAGTGCGGCCATTCCTTGAGAATCGATCGGTTTCTTATCAGATTTTCGAAACGATCGTCCTGCGGTTCGAGCGGAGCTACGGGTTTTTGCGTGAAATTCGCTGGGCGAGCGTGAAGCTGATCGGTCGATTTATTTTTCAATGCATGGCAGGCAGAGCAGACACAACAGGCGGCGGGTGGAGGTGGGGAGGGGGGTGGCGGTATCGGGGGAGGTGCACGAACCTGCAGCGGTCTGTATCGCGCTTTTTGCCACGGTCCACCGGTCAAGCCCTTTGCTTTTCAGCGGAAAGAATAGTCAATTAATTGAATTAACTTTTCGATCGGCCGTTCGTTATGCCCTTCGCGTATCGCGCTTGGCATGCCTGCATGCAGCTCTTGATACCGGCTCGTACAAGAGGGAGGGAGGGAAAGAGAGAGAGAGAGAGAGGAAGAGAAAGGGAGAGAACCCGGCTATCGTGAGAAACGTAATCGAGAACTGGCAGAGATTCGAACCACCTTTCTTTCCCTACCCCGCTTCCTCCCCCTTCCACCGGCGTGACCCTCTTTCCCCACCCCCCTACTCTCCTCTCTCCCTCATTCTCCGGATCCCTCTCATTCCGGCGCTCAAACAGTAATTACTGAAAGGGAAGGAGGGTTATTAACGAGATCCTTCGATAAGCGGCGACGGTTCGATCGAATTAACGACGTTACACGGTGCACCGGGCACGGCCCACATACGTCTGTAGGCGTGCGTGCGCGCGCGCGCACGCGAACGTGCGAGCGAGCGAGCGAGCGAACCCGCACCAGTTTTGCCTGCCTCTCTCGATGTACGTGTGCAGGAACGTTCACGCATTTTTGCACGCACACAGCCACCTTGCCGGCCTGTTTCACGTGTTAAATTTTTCTCTCTGTAAGAGTCGACACAAATCGGTTTACACGCGCCGTATCGCAGACCGCGTATTAATGCACGCGTATATGCTGCTCGGTGCCAGCACGCTCGTTATCTGGTGCATAACGTCGGCGTTTCGCATGCAAATCGCAATGTGTGCACCCGGGGTGTGAGCGAGCGAACGAGCGCCTGTGCTGGAGAGAGAGAGGGAGATATATATATATAGATAGATAGATAGAGAGAGAGAGTGAGAGTCGAGCATGGAAGACAGAGGAGGGAGAGCCGTGCGGAATATGGCGCGCCGGTGGCATTCGTCGCAGAGGAAAATATAGTAATCCAATCGTGCCCGATAAATTGCGGGCGCGACGCCGCGCGCCCCGTAAGCGCCAGGAGGAAATAATTAATTTACAAGCTTACGTAAAAAGAAAGTCGCGAACGGAAAAGTGTAATGAGGTCCGGGCGCGTAAATACGATTTAATCGGCACAAAAGAGGGGTAGAGACGAGGGGCGATGTAAGATAACGTTCAAGAGCGAGGAGTCAATTTAATTTCCATGCTCGGGCCAACCGGCGGGGGGAGCTAAACGGCCCGGAGTCATTAGTACGCACTTCCCCGAACCGGCTGCCCGTAAGACGTTGAAAAATTATTGTCGTCCGCTCTGACGACGGTGGATCATGCGCTCGCGTGAGAGCCAAATATTCTCGTTCTCCGACCTAACGAGAGAAAGGGAAGCGCTCTGCTCTCCATTCGATTGCTCGCTAATTCTACGTTTACGCTCGGCGTCCCGACATTGCCGGTCGAATCGCATCGGAATAAAGATTTTTGATCCGCCAAAGGAACGACGAGGAGGAAAGGAGGCGGAAGATGAGGCCGAGAGAGGTTTGGGTAGGAGGTCTGGAGGGAGAGAGGGAAATATATCGCTTGCATTCTCGACGGGCTTTCGCGCGGCGAACATTCTTCGAATCCGGCTGCAAGGGAGGACACTCTCTCGTAATGAATTCCATCGTGACGGGACATTAAGAAACGGTTCGTTGGTCCGTGCCTCACCTCTTCTGCGCCCATCTCCCTCCTCATCCTTGCTCCCCCTTTTCTTTCTCCCTTTTCTTCCTTCTCGGTCACCCCCGGCGACTCGACTCCATCTGTTCCTCCTCCCCCACACCCTCCTCCCACCAGCCCCGCGTGCCACCACGGTCGAAATGAATTTTTCATTTCGCGCTAAACTCGCGAAACGGTTCGCGGGCTTAAAGCGAAGATTAAAGGGCGCGAGCCGCGGGCTTTTCCTTCTTTTCCTCCTTTCCCGTGGAATATAAGAGGGAACGACGTGGGCGGCGCCACGCCATTATTTTTCATTGCTCGTGCGCACGATCCTTTTCCATTTTCGTTCTTTCTTCTCCCCTCTCCCACCCCTAATCCTTCCGTTTCTCCTTCCTTTTCTCCTTCCTTCGCCGCCTCCTCCCCCTTCCTTCCGAGCGAACCCTACCCGAGCAACATTCACTCACTCCCTGTTACTTCCGTTCTCGAGCTGTGTGCGTGTCGGGTGTTTCCTTAAATTTGTATTACCACGCTGAGTTACGCGGGCGCAATAGGGTGAAGGGGAACAAGAGGAGAGAGAAAGAGAGAGCGAGAGGCCGAATGAGAGGGTGAGCGAGGGGGTGGAGTCGAGGGAGAGGGAACAGTGCTTTTAGCGAAGGTACATGCCTCTCGTGGATTATTCAGCTGGGCCGTGCAATTTGTTTTGCAGGGACGAAACAGAGAGTCGTATACAGACGGGAGGGAGAGGGTGAGAGAGTACGGCGTCTCTCGTTCCTTCGAGAGATCGTGTGATTTCGGTGGATTGCGCCGGTTAGGTCTGTTATAAAGGAGGGAAAGGATAATGCCGGAGTTTGTCGGAGGACGGGCGATAAGCGAGGGAGAAGGAAAAGATGCGCGAAATGGCCGAGCGCGGGCGCACGCGCTCGCGTTTAATGACGAGGAAGCGGGTTCGCCGCGTATAATGCGACGTTGTGCTTTCACCGTTAAGCCGCGGGAACCGCCAAATGGCTTTTATTCGAGCGACCGTGTGAGCCAATAAAAACCATCGTTCCGCATCTAGGTCAAAACGTTTCGATGCACCGCCCGCTACCAACGAGACGTATCGGCAATAACATTCTGGCGCCGCGAGCAGCCAGCTAGCCAACCGGCCAGAGCCTGTACATCGGCGTTAGATCGATTGTCCGGAACAGAAATATCCCTGGCTAATGACGTGACTTTACCCCGCTCCGAACGAGTGTCATCCACCGCTTTTTCCGACACGTCTCTCTCTCTCGACGCCGCCTCGTCGTCCGCCCACTTTCCACTCCTACGCCGCTAATTGAAAATAATTAACCGCGAACGGCTTTGTCGAATTAAGGGTACGACGTCTCGGGCGTAACTACTGAATTACGGCACTGCATTTCGCCACCGCGCCTCTTTCTCTTCCTCGCCGTCTTTCCCATTCCTAGTTCTCTCCCCTTTCCCAGTGGATGCCGTCTTCCGATATCGTCTTCCTCCTACTTTGACCGACGTTATTACTTATACCACGGGGGTATCGGCGGTTTATTTTGTCGACGACAAGCACGACGGTGACGACTACTACCACTACTACTACTGCTACCAGTACTAGTACTACTAAGGATATGACTACCGCCGCCGTGAAGACGTCGCTGTAGAAAGGGGAGAGGACGGAGAAAAGGAAAGAGCGAAGAATAGTGAAGGAGATAGATAGACAAACAGATAGAGAGAGACGCACGAAAGGTCTCTCCGCAGATTAGAGCGCGAATCAATATTGGGCAGCGAGGCGAGGCTTTTATCGGCGCTGAAAGAAATCCCCTCGCTTCCTTCCTCGAGTGGGCACCGACCTGGAGTGGAAACCGGTGGAAGAATGAGGAAAAAGGCGATGAGGAAAGTAAGAGACGAGAGTGAGAGGGTAGAGGAGGCCAAGGAGGCGGAGGCGGCTTGGCGGAGTGGCGAGGGGGGTGGATAAGCGGGAAGGAGGGTATAGTGGAAGAGGACCGTAGAAAGGAGAAGTAAGAGAGGAGCGAGGATTCCGTTCGAGCAACTTACCGGACTTCTACGTTCTCTCCGCGCTCGTGGATTTACAGATTACGCGCTGGTAGACCGAGCTCGAGTAAGCGAGGGAGAGAGGCGCGTGGGGATACCGTTGGCGCGAGAAGGCGAGAAAGAGGGAGCGAGAGAGAGCGAGGGAGAGTGAGGGAGAATGACTGAGTGTGAGATGGAGGCCTGAAGGAGGAGGAAGAAAGAGAGCACTTCCATCGGAAAGATTCGACGGAGAGAAGACGGCGGAATGAACGAGGAGGGACACCTACCTCCCTGGTGAGAGAGAACTTGTCGAGAGTGGCCGCCGGCGTGTGGGGGGGTGAAGAGGAGTTGAGCACGAGGGAGCGAGAGAGCGAAAGAGAAGGAAGGAGCGCTGTGGGATAGGCATTCGGTGTAGTGAGTGCGAGGAAAAGGGTGATACCGAGTCCGCGCGGACTGACTGCGCCGAGTCGACTCCGCCAATGGCGCTGCGAGCCCGAGAGCTTCCAGCCAATAGGCTCGTGCCGCGGGCATTACACGTTTATTATCGCGCCGGAAAAAGAAATGACTGTTTATAAATAATTAGAGAGGTTTTAATTAACCGTCGAGACGCGCTTGGACCGCCGCTATCCACCGGCGTTTTAATCACTCGGCCGATTTTGCTGTTGGACCGTGCCCGCCCAATCTCTCTCTCTCTCTCTCTCTCTCTCTCTCTCTCTCTCTCTCTCTCTTTCCTTCTCTCTCGTACTCTCTCCTACTCACACTCTTGCCGCCCCATGGCGATCATTCCGTCGCGGTTACATTTGCAAAACTGAATCGTCGCTGGATGTCGATCGTTAGACTCTGGCGAACGCTCGTTCCAATTTTCCTCGCCGCCTCTCTTATGTCGCGAGACGTTATTTTGCATAGCCACCCTCTGCCCACGTATGGCGCGTACGTATGCAGTTCGCCGAGTGAGTTTGTCGGACACGATGCTCGATGTAATCGGGTGCAACGATGTAGCTCGACGGTAATTTGGTGGATATCGAGCCTCCAGTAGTGAGAGTCCGCGCATCGTCGGTGTGTGCCGATCTATCGATTTTCATCGCAGGTAGGCAGGCAGACAGGCAGGCAGGCAGGAACGAACGAACGAACGAACGAACGAACGAAGCGACGGGAACGGCACGGCAACGAGGCTTTTTCACAGGTCATTACGGCTCGCTGTAATTTTAATTAAGGCCCCCGGACCGTCCGGATATCGCGCGGGCGCCATGCAACCGGCTCGCACACCAATTCGGATGCCCGAAAAGCCTCGAACGGCGAGAAATGTTCGAGGAACCGAAGCGGACCGGACGGACGCGTACCGTAAATGGTGATAGCCCACCTGATTGGGATTAATTATTGCGGTAGGACTGGCCGCGTAATCGAAGGCGCGACGAGGGGATTCGTTGAAACACCTCCCCACCTCCCTGCCTCCCCTCCCGCTCACCTGACGATCGACTTTCGGTCGAAGCTCACCCCGAGCGAAATCTCGCACCTCGCCTACCGTCCCGAAAAGGCCTCCTACGGCGAGAACACGACAAAGGTGAAATCAAAGCGGCGTCGAGGAGTTTTTACGATCGAGCGCGTGCGTCCGTTTCGCGGTAAGAAGATCCTTCTCTCTTCCACTCCTCTCCGAGGCCTCCCACCTCTTCCCTCTGCCGGCAGTTTCGGCGGTCACGCTCTCTCGCGCCTCGCCGCCATCCTTTTCAAATAGGACGAGAGGCGAGCAAGCAGACCGACCGGCCTCCTCCTCCTCCTCTCCCGTCCTTTCCCGGCCCGTCCCGGCCGTCGGCTGCCGCTTGTTCACGACAGCGGATAAGCCCACATGCTTCCTCTTCGGCGAGCGCACATCCCGAGTTTTATGAGGGACGCCCGACGCACCGCTCGCCAGCCAGAGCGCAGACAGTGTTCCCTCCGCTCTCACTCTGCTGACCATCACGCCCTTCCACTCCACCCTTCCATTCCGCCCTACCGTTCCACCCTACCATTCCAGCCTTCCATTCCACATCCGATACTCGAAGCGATTCCGCTTTTTCCGCGATATCGTCGAGTGAGCCGCGAACGAGGAGGTCGATTTCGTCGAAAGTTTTTCGGTACAGCCGAACGTCCATAGTCGCTCGAAAGGAAAAGATTGCATCTATCCTGATACGCTGAGCCGAGCAGTTAGAAACAATAGCTTCGCTCGATATCCTTTAAAGACGGACTTTTTATCGGCCGATTCGCGCTCATCCCGCGACCGCTGCTTTGAAAGAGGATTAACCAGTCAATTAGCCTTTTAGCTCGAATGCCGTTGGTTCACCCTCGATAAACCGAATCGTTAGGGCGTAATTAAATTTGAAAGTCGCGTACGTGACAACGGCAGTCTCGGAAGACTGCTGCGGCGGACGAGTGGAAGACGGTGCGCGCGCGCGCGCGCGCCCGGCAAGGCCGAGGACGAGCGGAGCGTACAAAATCGGTTTCCGGTCGAACGGTTCCGCGAAATGATTTATTATGCCGTGAAGCGTGGAGAGTGAGCCTGAACCGAGCCGGCCGGAACGTGACCCGTGGCATGTGTATTATAGACACCGTGAATCGGCACTAAAAAGAATACATATAACCGGCCCCCGGCCGAAGGAAAGTCCCTATTGTTTTCTTTATTGGAACTCGAGCTGGGAACAACGAGGGGTGAGACAAGCTGGGTTGGGCAAGATGGCAAAGGCTCGTCCGATGGACCATGGAAAAGAGGGTAATTATATGGGCGCCGCTCTGAACACCGACCATCACACGCTCGTCATTCACTTTGCTCCGGGAACGAAGAGAGAAAAAGAGAGAGAAGCGTCGCGTATAGATTGTCACTTGAATATTTCTATGAGCGTTGCTAATGGTATTTAACCGATATTTAACCTATATATACGTATCGCACGAGTTTTACTCGGCTATACTATTGCTAACCTTTCGTTGCTACGTTATTTTATCCATATATACGACACTTCCCACATATTTTCACGTTATATTATGTTACTTTACATTATTTTACATTACTTTACGTTATTATACGTCATTATTCTTGCTCATTTTAGTCCTTTAGGGAGTTTTAGTGGACAATAGCTCATTTTAGTCCCAATTTGGAACATGTCTGACTGACTTATTCTTACGATATGACATTGGGTGATCAATGGGAACTATTTTGGTATAATTTGAACGTAGTAAACCGCGTTATTTATGTGCTTTTTGGGGCTTTCGTCGATAAAAGCCCATATTAGCCCCACTTTGGACCATGTCAGACTGGGCTATCCTTATACTATGACATTGAGCGACCAATGGAGGGTACTTTGGCACCATTTGGACCTATTGAAAGGTGATAGGATCTTAAAAATCGTCGAAAAACGCGAATAAAGTTTTGGTCTTGGATCGGATTTTTAACTACCCTATCCCATAGATTTTAACTCGCCCTGAAATTTGGTCGCAAGCAAACTACCGAATTCTCAATAGTTTCCAACATACAGCCATTTTTCGGCGCTGAAAAAAAATTTTTTTAAAGATCGACTTTCGCTGATGATCCTATCTTAAAGTACGCGTCGAAAACTTCAAGAACATGTATAATTATCATAGGTTTTCATCGCCCGTTCAAAAGTTACAGGCGATTTAAAACATCGCGAATTTTCTAAGCGAATTTTCTTTTCTCATTTTTGCGAAAAATCGAAGGTCGGCGGATCGGATCGCCCTTTTGCTATCTTGTAAGGGGTCAAAAATAAGTCAGAGAGCCGTTTACCGTTGGTCGAAATTCGCATTAGTTTTGGAGTTACAGCCAAAGAACCATCGAAAAAATGCAGGTCGAAAAATGAGTAAAAAATAAAAGTATTTTGATCGACTTGTGCTTATGCATACTGAAAGAGAATCGAACGCGGATCACAAAAATCGCAACCTGAGCCTTCTAAGTCCAATACTTTCGGAGATATGGCTAAAAATGTGCTAAAAAATGGCCAAAAATTGACATTTTGCCGCCTGGACCGCGTACAGACACTTTAGAATCGATTTGTTCTACAATACAATGCAAAAGGATCAAAAGAGCTTTCCAAAAATCGCAACCCGAGCCTTCTAAGTGCAATAGTTCGTAAGATATGGCCATAAATTGCGAAAAAAACAGCGAAAAACGCTTGTTTTGCCACCTGTGCATGAAACAATATTGTTCAGTTATTATTCGCTATAGTCATGAAAGGAGAGCAAAAAACATGCTCAAAAATCGCAACGGGAGTATTGTCAGTGGAATGCTTTCCAAGATACGGGCAAAAAATATGAGTACTGTTGTGTTCACCGAGCAAATAGAGGCGTACGGTAGTCAGTACATTATTACAGATATTGTTACGTGAGATACGCGATGATAGCATCGTCCGTTCGCGCCGTGAGAACTATCCGGGTATCGGTATTGCAATATTCAATTTAGAGAAATTAGGCAATGCCTTCTCTCACACCGACTCCCCCGAAGGTTTCCTTTGCGAAACAGCGGGTCAATGCAAATGGGCTTAGCTCAATTTGCCTTCTTACGCAATATTCCATTTCTGCTGGGGCTTTCTGTTTTCGCCTCGGCGAACCGATCGGCGGAGTGATATATTTCTCGTGAGCAGTACCGCGCACGGTTCGTCGATTGAAGAAAAAAATCGTGTCAATAAACGCGGCGACGCAAAACGATGCGTCGGCACAATGTCGATTCGCTTGACGTTACTTCTGACGAAGCATCGAGGCGGAAGGTCGAAAGAAGGCAGAGCGAAAGGTCTGCGGGGCTACGTATGTACATAGGCTGTCGCAGCCGATTAATCTGGGGTTACTTTAGTTCCGAAGGGGGAAGGGAGAAAGAAGAGGACAGGGACATGGAATAGAGGTAGTGGTAGTGGTAGTGGTAGTAGGGCTAGTAGCAGCAGCAGCAGCGGCAGCGACAACAGGAGCAGACTTCTCAATGAGTTCCTAAATCGAAAGAGGTTTCGCCCCTCGTTCGTTCACCCCCTGCGGCTCGAGGATGGCACCCCTATATAGATTGAAAGCACTCGGGGTGTTTGGCGTGACGAGGGGACGGTGGCAAAGAGGGAAGAAAATAACAGATTTCCCAGACACACGCTCTCTCCCTCCTTTCCGCCCCTTCTCTTCCCCTAAGCGGCACTGATCCCGACGGGAAGGGGGCGCCGGGCAGACGGAAGGAGGACGAAATTTTTTTCTCTCCCCCAAGTCGTTTCGCGTAACGAGAGCCAGGAAAGTTCTTGCCCGTAGATCCTTCCTTCCCTCTGCTCTTTTTCTACCTCTCTTATTCGTCCTTCCCTCCTGCCTCCTCCCTCCTCCCTTATTCGGCCCTCCTGCATCTTCTTCTTCTGTCTCTCCCCTCCTGTCGTATGTATATAAGGGACCCGATGGAAGTTCCTCGTCGGTCAGCCCATTGCACCGTCGAGGACCCTTCAACCCCGGGTCTGCTGCTGATTAAGGCATAAAAGGCAGAGGGATATGCCGAGTCGGGGCTACCGAGCTGGGGGAGAAAGAAATTTGTTCGTCTCGTGGGGTGGCCGTGCCGAAGGGGAAAGGTGGCAGAACTTAGCGGGCTCGTCGAAAGGGATGGATAGATGGATTGGGGAAGGGGAGGAGCAAATACAACGGGGAAGGATACCTAATTGTAAGTACATTATGCCTTTCGGCCAGTCCGAATTATACAGCTACTTCTTTATTGCTGATGGTCGCGCTCTCTCTCTCTCTCACTCTCTCTCTTTTTTTTGTGGGTGGGGGGTTATGCCCCTAATCCGGCAGTCTCGTACCAGCTATAACCGGGGATCCTCTCTCTAACGACTGAGGCTCGCCACACTAAAGGCCGGCCCATTGTTTACATTCCCCGGGATGAATAGCAGAAATATCTTGGCTCAATTTTTACCTCTCGGCAGCCGAGAGAAGTAGCGGCGCTCCAAGTTTATCCGCTGATAATTGGGTCTCCTCCTCGCGGCCGAAGGCTCGAAAGCGATCGGAAGTAAGAAGCGGCGAGTCTTCCCTCTGTTCCTTCGGAGGGTTGATCCGACCGCAGATCCATACAGTCGGGCGTAGAATCTTTTGTCGGTTTCGAATAAAAGGAAATGTTGTACGAACGGTGGGAGAGGGGAAACAACGGGACGAGCGGTATCGGGGCCATCATCTTTATTTCACAGCAGAATTCGACCGCAGCCCCGATTTGAGGGAACGAGAGGAGGGGGTTGTGAAAGGGAAGGAGGAAGGGCGGAAGGAACGAAGGCCCGTAATTCACCTGCTGAAATTACTAGGACCGGTAAAGTTAGTGATCGCCCGGGACCCTTCCCTCTTTTTTTTCCGTGCCCATTTCTCTTCTTTCACTTCTTCTCTTTCAATCGGTCGCCACTTGGCCTCCTTCTTCCGTGTTCTCCGAGGAGAGTACGTCGAACGTCGCCCCCGTTATAACCCTCTTCAACAGACTTTTTTCCCGTCTATGCGCGTCGCCTCGAACAAGAATAACAGCTGCTCTCCTTTTCCGCCGTCCGCGGAAAATATTGTCTCCCTATTTCGAGAATCTGCCGAGCGGAAGGAATTGTTCCACGTTCCGAGCTACCCGCTGACATTCGTCTCCACTGTCGTTAGGCATTTATCGGCCATCGTCGAAACTTATTAGGGACTGACAGTCGATCCGAAACGCTTAAGCCGTACCTTCGTTGACACACGTCGATTGTACGGCGGCTGGCATACGGATCGGAGCAAACTCGCTGATCCGTTTATCGAAACTGTATATTTGCGCTGAACGTGGAAACACCCTGGAGATAAGGCGGATAATGCGGAGTTGATAATGGACTCCGATAACGATGAGTTTCTATTGCTCGCTCTCCGCGGCCGATCCGCGCCCGGTTCGCGCCGACGACTCGAGGCGGCCGAAGAAATCGTCAGTTATATCGATACGGCTCGCTCCGTACTTGGCTCAATTCGTAAGTCAAGCAACGGTGTACATCGAAGCAATTATAAGCGCTCGTTACGCGCGCTGGAAGGGGTTAATAGTTTGACGCCAGTGTAAACGGGCGGAGAGCGCAGCTTCGCGCCTGATAACAATATGAGCCGGTACATTATCGCGCTCACGGTTATCCAAACAATTTGTCCTCGAGGCAAGACGAGATTTACATTATTGCGACGTCCGAGGGACTCTCTCTCTCACTCTGTCTCACTCTCCCCGTGCTCCTCTGCCTCTTAGCAACCTCTAGCCGCTCATCCGTTTTATCACTGTTATTCCATTGCTGCGCTATTTGGCCCGTATTACCTATCCTCGTCCTTCTTGTCTTACTAACCGCGGGAACATGAGTCGTACGAGCTGTAGGTAAGAAGCGAAGTCAATTTCGGCACGAGAAGCCACGGGGTTAATGGGCCCCTACCGTCGTAAATTCAGGCATCGGTGTGAAAGCCGCCTAAAGCCATCTCCGGCACCGTCTTCCTTTTCTCCTCCTTTCCTCCTCCTTTCCCTCTCCTTTACCGCGGCCGACATCTTCTTGCCCCGTGCCCTCTCGAGTTCGGTAACAAACAGGATACAGGTACTCCGGATTCCCTAGCTCCTTCCTCCTATTCTGCCATTCTCCCTCTATCTCCCTCCGACGATCTTCTCGCTCCTTTCCTGCTCGTTCCGTCCTCTCGCTCGCACTCTCTTTTCTCGGCCGCGTCTACCTCCAGCTTGTAAAGCGATTTATTATCCAGCCGCCCTACCTCGGGCACAGGCCTGCTTAGCCGCTGTTTTCCCCTCGTAAAGGGTAGGAGGTCGGAGCGAGGTGGAAGAAGAGTAAAAAGTCAGCGGAGAAGGAGGAGGAGGAGGAGTGGCGGTGGTGGTGTTGCTGGTGGTTGGTAGTAGTAGTAGTAGGAGTAGTAGTAAGAGTAGTAGAGAGTGACGGCGGAGTGCGAGGGTGGAGGTGAAGGTGGAGTCGAAGGTGAAGGCGAGGCTGGTGGCGGAGAGGAAATGTTGGAAGAAGGACGGTGAAAGAAAGGAAGAAAGGAAGGTGGATCGCTGCCGGTGCTCTCTCGGCCACGAGCAATTGGCAGCGACAGCTATCTTCCCGAGACCGTCCGCGGCCGTATAGTCCTCCGTAAAAGTGCCTTCGGCGGCTTTCGCGGCTGAAAGAGAATAAATGTAACATTGTCGGGGCGCACTGAAAGGCGTTTTAATAAATCGGCCGACGGCCCGACGAGACGGGACTCCTTGTAATTCGTTGTTCCTCATTTTAACCTCGAGGAGAGGAACTGAAATTTTTGAATGGATTTCAGACATACGTTGTCGACAGCGTGTCTGCTCTTCGTAACGAGTAGAGATTGTCAATCGAATTTTCATTCTCTCCCTCTCTCTCTCTCTGCCTCTCTTCCTCCTCCCGGCAATAGTCGCACAGAGAGTAATTTTCCGTTTTCCGGAGTAAGCGAATAATAGTAGGTGAGCGTAATCTGTCGTGGGTAAGCGTAATGCGCATGGCGGCAGAAGCGGCAATGGCGAGGCTGAGAATTTCCGAGATTAAGATAATTTCATTATTAGTAGCTTCCCTCGCGGGACCATTACCGGGGCACGCTAATGGCCGATTGTATCGTTCGAACGAAATGCGCGCCGCTCCTTCCGTCCCGACTTGGGAGGGCAATAAAACTTTTTTCATCCCGCTTCCCCCGGCGCGCTCTGTACGCTGCTCGTTTCTCGCGCTCAATTTCCCTTTATAGACGACGGTAATGAGTGACCGATCAGAAGTCGTTCGAAGTAACGCCCGTCGCATTTCGGAGAACGCCGAGTCGACGCAATCGGGAAAGGGGAGAGCCAATTAATTGGCCGATCGGCAAACGCGAACTTTGCCTCGCTCCATTTATCTCGCGCACATTTTTCAATCGGACCGCGCTGTCCGATTTTAAAGAACGAGCCCCTTTTGTCGGGGCTTTCCCTCGCTTTTCGGCAAATTTTCAAAGCCGCTCCATCGTGCCTCGGCTCTCCATACGCGAGTTCACAACGGTGCCGCTATCGATTTTCGAATCCTCGAGTGGCAGCGTTTTTCGAGTTTCCGCTTACGAATATGGCAGCTTCTCGCGTCCGTCGGTATTCATAAATTCGGGCGGAGGAAGCGAGTGCGCGACGGTGGCGGCCTCAATAAAATCCGGGATCTGAATTAAACGCCGAGCGTGAATGGAGACGTTTTTCTTTAATGAAAGGTACGGAGGCCGTAAAAAGAATTCGAGCACGACTGATCGAGCACCTGCCTCCGCGAGCTGCCTACAAAGAGAACTCGGAGCTCGTGAAAATAATTCTTGGCCCCTCGTGGCCTCTGCGCGACGAAAAGGAGAGCGAGAGTGAGACAGAGAGAGAGAGAAAGAGAGAGGGAGAGAGGGGAGGCACACAAACGATCCTCGAGGACGATGTACGTTCCCCTGCTACCTACCTACCTACCTACCTACCAACCTACCTACCTTTCTTCCCCCTGCTACCTTCCCGCGCTACGTGTTAAACGGGATCGAGCAGGTGTCTCCATTGTGAACGCTCTCGTACGACTCTGTCTACGGGCTTACAATACGCGCATGCCAAGCTACACGATCCTGTTCCGCGTTTTAGGACACCTCCCGCTTCAGAAGCGACTTTGCCTCCACCGTGCGCTTCGTCATCGAAAAATCGATGACCGACATATAATTTTTCTGGACGGCGAGCGTCTCCCCAAGTTTTTCCTTCGGGCCGCGTTATTGAATTCCTCGCGTCGCAATCGATACGCCTCGGTCGGAGAAAAGAAGGATCAAAGTGGAAATCACGGGTAAATCAGTTTCCTCGGCCAATTGACCGAGGGCAAAGCCGATTCCGGAAAGACGAAACGAGATCGTCCGCTCGAAGATCGGAGCGAGAATTGAACCGCAGCTACCCGCTCCCTTCTGCGATCGACTGTACCCCCCTCCCCCCCTCAATTCTAAAACGGCGTGCAAGTGTTTCAGGCTGATAGACCCATTTGCGAATTATCGCCCCTCGAGCTCCAAAACTGCTCTCCTGCACTTTTAACCTTAACGACGGCGACTCGCAATTGACTCGTAATGGCGACGCTCTATGAGACGTCGTTGAGGCCGTCCCACGGCTAATATACCCTTTGAAATTTATACGACTACTCGCTCGGAACGAGTGCGGCTCGGCCACCCGTATTAACTGGCATATTTCGCCTCGGCACGGGGTCAGTCCCCGTTCGTCGTTCGGCCATTACCAACAGCGTTTTGTTATGCTCGCCGAGGAAAATTATCCGACAACGAGACCCTTCATGTCTCGACTTCTCGATCGATAGCTACCTGGAACGAAGGTGCGCGCGATCGCCGGCTACGTACCGCGCGTAAGCATACATTTACGAGCCCGTCAGCCGGCCTCATAGCGCTATTACATTTTTTTCCCTCCCCACCCCCCCATAAAGTATCAGCCCGTCCGCTTTCGAGCGACACTTTTCTGACGATTCTGTACAACGGCTGCGACGGGATACACGCGGCTACACGTGTACCCATTGGCTCGTATATATCGGCGGTAACGAATACGCGTGCAACCCGGACTGGCATACGTTGGTATTTGCGTGCTACACACGTCCTACACGTGTTACGTGCCCGCAGGTGCTTTCCCAGCGAGAACGACAAAAACGTGCGATGTCGGTTAATTAAAATCATGCCCCGACACTCCCGGGGTGACGTGCGTTTCACTTGAGAAACTGTGCAACCGCGCCGCGATCGTTAATGCGTACAAATTAAATGCGACCGTCGAGTTCAACGAGCGGGCGGCCGCCGCGCCGGTGGGGAGGTAGGGCGGAAGGGAGGGAGGGGAAGTTTGCTTTTTACATTCAGTCCAGGTGCGATCCTCGGACGTGCGCGCCGTCCCTTTGCCGCGGGAGAGCGTATGTATCTGCGCGCGAGATCTTCCCACTCCTTTCGCTAATTTGATAATTTGCACCCTTCCCTCGCTCCGCCTTCCGTCGGAAAAGCGAATCTGCGCGTCTCAAGGGAGTTTCTCGGATTCTTGTTTTAGGAGGACGACCGTTATTCCGGGGCAACGTTGATGGTCTTCGTATGACGATGGCGGCGCGGGCTGCCGCCGCCGCCGCTGCGAGGAACAGTCTTCCCAGCGAGTGTTCGAGAAGCCACTGAGACTACCACCTGTTCCCCCCTTTAAGAGCTCCTCAATTGTCCGGTGACCGCAACTCGGATAGCCGCCAAACGACCGCAGCAGTCGGATCGTCATCTCTGCGACTCTCGAGATGAGTCCTGACGACTACGACGACTACGGGTACTACGACTACTACGACTACTACGACTACTACGACTACTACGACTACTGCGACTACTGCGACGACGACGACTTCAGAGACTCTGGGAACACGGAGAAGAGCCTGGCAAAGGGGAAGAAAGGGATTTTTCGACGAACAGAAAGAGTCACGCTTTTCCCATTCTTTTCAGACTTTGGGCCAGAACACGCTTTTTTCCCTCTCTGCTTAGTCACGGGCCAACCTCGTTCGAAACGGTTTACGATTCGTGCGGGAACACGATATTTTACGAGCATGTGGACACGGAGGAGAGCGACGATATTGGCTCTTCGCTTGATTCAGCCGACTTCCTTACCTTGTAGGTTGATACGATCACGAATCAAGTGACGAGCTATTCGATCAGAAGTTTCGAGCACTTTCGCCAAGTTCATCTTGTTCGATACAGGAAGATCAAAACGGAGCTTATTGGCTTATATCCCGACACTTAGAAACGCTCGGGCCGGATGCGTCGCGCGTTAATGGAATTTAGACGGAGTCGGAGTCTTCCCTATTCAACCGTCGCTCGAAATACTTGGACGAGATCGAAGCGGGGAGTTAGCGAACCTTCAGTCACATAAAACTTTCCCACTCGGCAACAATCGTTCGCGCCGAGATGTCAGTCGTCCGGGTGACGAATTCAAGATTGAAGTAGAAGTTTGCGGATTCCGTAACGCGCTTAAAATCGTATTCCACGACCTTAGCTTGATCGCAGTTATTAGTTTGTTCTCGTTGATTTTCGCGATAGGAAATCTAATACGGTTGGTAGGCAGAGAGTGTAGGTTGAGTAGGAGGGTAAAAAAGGTATAGAGTCGTACGTTCCTACGGTTCCCGTGACAGGTCCAACCTTGCCCCTTGGATCAGCGACGGTTGCTCGCCCGGCAGGGTGAGAGCGCGCGCGCGCTCGCGCGAGCGAGCAGAAACGTGATCCAGAGGCGGCACGACATAAATATTTACCGACAATAATTCTTCATTCTCCCGAGTCCCTAATTACCTGGCATAATACGTACGCGCGGCCCGGTCACGTACCAGTTATAAACATCGTCTACGCCTGCAGGTGACTGTAACAGCACGAGATAATCAATCCCGAGTGCCGAGCGCTCTACCCTATCCCCGACGTGCAAATATCTCGCGCATTAATGAGTCATTATCGCTGTACCGTTATGGTCTTCGTCCGTGCTTACGAGCAATGCATTACGGACCGGCAAATCTTTTCATCGCCGTGCCGCGGCGGTTCGCGTTCGTAGGGAACATTAATCCGGATATAACGGAGGGAACGCTCGCCGCAGGAGGGGGCGGCCCGAGGCGTTGGAGGCGGAGGAGGTGGCGGACGATGGGAGAAAGGGAAACCTCGTAGAGGGAGAGCGTGAGATAGCGCCGAGGCGAGAATAGACTGGGACAGAAAAGAAGCATAGATAACTTCCACCTCCCTACCATAAACTGTCTTAAACAATTGCTTTTTACGTCCCGTCAACATAAATCATTCCCAATTGCTCGGCCATTATCCACGCTCGAATCAATTCAACTCCGAAGCGTGGAACGTGATTCGAGCGCCATTTAAAGGGATAATAACGATCATTAGGCCAGTGATAACGGCCGCTGTCCATCGACGCTTTGCGTTTCAAAGGGAATGGAATGCGGAGTGGGCAGATGTGGAGGCGAGTCCGCGAAGGGGTTACTTTTTCCATCGTACGAAGAAAAAGGCGAGGAAGCGCGGTGACACGGGCTATATCTGCAATCGCGAGAGAGAGAAAGAGAGAGAAAGAGAGATAGAGGGAGAGAGTGGGAGTACAAATCGGATCTGAATGTAATGCACGGCTAATGAACGAAATCTGCTGGTAGCATTAAATACTAACGACCGACGACTAGCACGACCCTCTGGAATCCCGTGTATCCGGCAGCACTTAGCAACGCCATCGGTGTATTCTTGGATGCGCCATCTGCACCGACTGCAGGCAAACGCCGGCAGTAGCAACGGCGGCAGCAACGACGACGACGGCGACGATGGCAACACGGAGAGAGAGAGAGAGAGCGAGAGAGGTAGCAGGTAGTGGTAGTTGTAGTAGTAGGCAGCTCGGCAGGCAGGCCCGTATCTACCGCACGGGGCCCATGAAAATCGCTACCGCATTCTGTATTCCCGGATTTCGAAATAACATGCAAATCCGGCCGACGTACCGCTGATATAGGTATACGACGTTGCATATGCATGCCGGTACCTATCTGACGCCCTGGCGCACACGCATCCACGCCAGTTGCGTGTCCTCCTACCCTGTTGGTTCGCTTGTATATGCGTCCGCGAGCTCGGTATATGCACGCTCCAAATCTTTCGCGAGCGAAAGGGACGGCTACGGATGGAAGACGAGGGGTTCCGCGCATATGAATATTTCAATTCCGAGAGAAATTCAGTGAACCCTCAAACGTGGGCCAACCTCGCCTGAAAGAAAGGGAACCCTAGGGGTGGCTGAGGGGAGCATGAGGGCTGGCGGGAGGTCTTGTCTCCCGAACGGTGTGAGAGGAATCCGGTCGCTCTGGCAGAAATCCATCGGTTTACCGTGAAATCGATCGCTCGGCTGGGCGAGGAATTTTCTCCGGATCTCTCTCTCTCTTTGTGCGAAGAGCGCTTCTCTGTCGTCATCGTAGTCGTCGTAGTCGTCGTCGACGACGATGCCAAGGTCCGTATACGTTTATCGGGAGCACTTACACGAGGGTTTTCGAGTCCCGATGTACGGGGACCGGGCTGACAACGAAGTAAGACAAACAACGGAGGCGTTCCATTTTCGCCAAACAAATGGTTCCGACTATCGGCTGGACAGAGGGTTCGAGAGTGATAGAGGGGGGAGTGAGAGAGAGAGAGAGAGAGAGGTCGGATCACCGGCGGCGGTCCATTGATTCGCGCTCTGCGAGGCAATTGGCCGAAACCGAGAGTTACTGCGGCGCGGATTCCTGATTGACTCTCCGAGTCGACCGTCCGGCCGCTGGACCGTTCGGCTCTGGAGAAAACAAAACGACACAAAAACCGACGGGCGCGCGCGCGAGCACCGGCTACTGTTTATTCTTGATTGCCTCTCTCTCCCTCTCCCTCACCCTCTCCCCGTCGCTCTATTTTTTTTACCCCCTCGCGAATGCTCGCTTTCATCGGAAGCACGAACACAGCTGATTTTTTCGGTTATACCGGCACTCGCTGAATTGCATAATAATTCATTAACTTCTCGAGGGCGGGTGGACGTCGGTCGCTTTCCCGTGGCAAAAAAAAATTGATTATAATTTTTGCGTAGACTCCATTGTATTTCCCCCTACGGTTCTCATTGTCGCATCGCAACGCGGCTTTTTTCCCCGGCGTGGATTGCGTTCCTGAAGGAATTCATAAAATTTTTGCGCGATGGCAAAGAACACATCGAGCTGGCAATTACGTGTCGAGACCGGAGGGACAGGCAGCGCGGAAAAAGAAATAATTGAAAACGGTGGTAACACTTTTAGCGCGCGCACCGCGCCGCGGTCGTCGCTGGTCGCGTCGAGTGTGGGTGGGCAAAACGAGGGAGGGGGAGGGGGCAACAGGGTAGATATCGTTCAGGTGTACAAACGTAGGTGTACGAGCGTGTAGGTGTTTGAAAGCGTGGCTGCATCGTCGCGCGTACCATCGAAATACTATCGGTGGCCGCAATTTTTCATTTATTTTCCATGCCAACGTCAAAATGCGTTTCGAACGGGAATCAAGTTATGTTTGAACGTGGCAAATGATAGCTCGACGAGAGGAATAGCTGCTTGTCGGTGGAAAAGTATCGAAGGAAGGACGGATAGCGCGGTTACTCTGAATGGCGTATCGCGGCCACTCGATAAAGTACGCATCTCTGATTCGAACGAGGGCGAAGGCGGCATTGGGGGGGGGGGGGGGGGTGGTGGTGGTGGAGGAGTGACGATGATGGCGGCTAGAATGGGGGAGTAGGGTAGGGGGGATGGGAGCGGCGGCATTCTGTCCCCCTTTGAAACTTTGCTTATTGCCGCTACTGCGAATCTCTACGACTGCCATTGTCATGCTCTAGGGTCCTTTAACATCCTCTTCAGGGTGGAAGGGCACTCGGCATTATGTGTAGGCAGCCACGTCGAGGGCACTCGAGGATTCGTTTGCTCGGAAAAAATTCATTTGCGGCTCTGACTCTCGGGCTCTCACTCCCTGCGACCTACGCCGCGCCACCCACTGACATTTCATCCCTCTCTCGCTCCCACCCTCTTCTTTCGCCTCGCTCCCCCCACCACCTCAGCCCCCGTCTCCTCGACCGCCCCTCGACCCCTCACGACTTTTCAAACTTCGAACTCTCTCCGGTCGCGGTCGAGGGATTCGGCGGGCAACTACGATCCTGCTACTGGCAAAAAGGGTCTCGACTATTTGCCGAACAACGCTCGTCGCCCCCCCCCCCCCCCCCCCAGACGATCATTCGACTCTCCTTTCGAAATGTTTGATTAAGTAACTCGACCGGTAAAACGTTTGTGTAAATCGTTTCCGATGAATTTTTTATGCCGCCCGCCTTGACACGCCGCGTGCCTCACCGTACTCGCTTAAACGTTATGCGAAAAAAAATTTATCTTTAAGATCGCAGGCTCACGATGGGAGTAGCGGTTAATTTGCTTAAACGGAGCGAATGTAAAAATTGGAGGATAAATATTTGAGCGACGCCAACTCTGTCCGAGTGTCCAAAGTCCGAGGAAGAAATCGTTTCGCTAGAGCAATAAAATGAACCGGTTCCCCGACGACGACGACGACAACGAACGTCACGTCATTTAATAAAGAACGCAAAGTTTACGCGCGTTCTCGGTAGCTCGGCAAAAACGTAAATGGCGCGCTAATCTAAATTTCGAAGAACGACACGGTGAGTTAAGCGCAACGTCTTAAATTGCAAATTTGCTGTCTTCCTCCTCTCTTTTTTTTTCGCGGTTCGGCCCATGAATATTTATCGGGCGTCCGTCATGTACGCGCGGAGTCTGGCTTCGTCTTAATTAGTTCAGTCGCTCGTAGAAACGTATAGCTACGCAACTAGAAGGAAAGGTGTGCCGTGGCGAGACGTATACAGAGGAGGAGAGAGAGAAATAGAGAGAGGGACAGAGAGACGACTGCCTCGCCGGGAGGGTTGCTTAATTAGAATTTAGGTAGATAAGGGTAAGAGGCCACCCTCCGGCTGGCGCGTCGTTAACTGCGCAAGATTATTCTCGGATAAACTAATTAGGTATCCGAAATCCGTGAATTTCCACGCAGTCGATCTCCCGACTGGCGCTCTTGCCAAACCTGCATAACTCAGTTTTGCCATATCCGACTCTTCCTTTTTTTTTATCCTTCCTCTAAGCCGTTCCTACGTCTCGCCGCCGCCGTCCCTTCTCAGCGGAGATCAGAGACGAGAAGATTATGTAATTACGATCAGCAACGGGTAACGACGTTTCGCGGTACGCGAACTCTCCAACCCTTTCTCCTTATCCCTTTCATATCTCGCCGCCTTTTATCGCCTTAATTAACGCCGGCGACGTCTCATTATCGTTAATCGCTTTTCCATTCGAGACAATTGTAATAATTAGGCGGGATCACGATAGTCTCGGGGTGAAGAAAAAAGTGCCCCTCGCACGCTTCCCCACCGTCCGTCGCCTCCCTTCTCCTCCCTTCTCCTACCATCGGTCCTCCTTCGAAATCTCCCTTTTGCCCGCTCGAACTCCTTTTCGGTGCTACTCATATCAATTAGGTTAACGATAATAAAGAAGAAGCGAGCGGCGGCGCGGAGGGTTGGCAGTCGGTGTCGGACGACCGAAGGAGGAAGCGAAGAAGAAGCGTAGGACGGAGGGTGAGGTGGGGTGAAGCGAAAAGGGAGCGGAGAATTTATCTCTCCCTTCCCTAATTTCTTTAATTAGTGCAAGGGAAGTCGTGGCGGGAGCCGGGAGCGTCGCGGCAGTGAGATACGGCGTATCTAACCGAGCGAAACGTTTCCACCACCGACGAGTAAAGCCACCCCTCTCGAGTCTTTCTTGCACGATCTACTCCCTTCTCTCACTCCCTCTCCCTTTTTGCTCCCGCCTAGCCTTTCTGCCGGCGCTTCCATCCCATCCTCCCCCCTCCCCACCCACCGTGGCAGCCGACTCCCACAGTCTCGCAACCCTGGCATCGTCGATCCGGTTTCTCGACACCTCATCCCTCCGCGGAACCCAACGTGACTCGAGGTATCAATCTCACCCCCGTTCTCGACCCCTGGAAACGCCGTGTTGCCACTTCATTACCTCGTGCACCATAGTGCCGAAGTGTGGGTTGCCGTCGGAGGGCTGCCACGGTGAGAGGAGGGTGCGGGGGGGAGAGGGACCGGAATGAAGGTACAGTCCCGGCCGAAATTAACTGGCTGCCCCTTTTTTACCCTCTCCTTTCCTTCCCGCGCGCTTTCGTGAAATTACTCCGCGAAATGTACCGCCTCCAATTAATTACCGACGGCGCTAATGACACCGGCAAATTTTCCGGGGCAAAAGTTGAGGCGAGCCGGGCTAACTACTCGCGCGACAGTCAGTACGGATCAACTGACCCTGTTCTCTCGCTGACAGAAATTTTCAGCTTTCTAATCGGGCCGCAAAGTATCTCGAAATTCGCGCTGCCCCGCTAATAATAGCCGAGAGCGGTTGAGCAGAAATTTACCATCGATAATCGGTAACCGCTTACATACATATGTATACATACGGCTCGCCGGGCGCAGCCGTTCGGCCATTTTTGACATTATGATTTCGACATTTTACCGGTAGAAATCGCGCCGGCCGTAATGTCGGATAATAATTGATGTAGTCGACGATTAATAATAAATGGCAATTAAACGATATTTGCCGCGTAAAATGTACACGTAATCATTATGGTTCGCCGAGTGACAGTAATAAAGAAGCAAAGTGTTGATGTTCGAACGAGCGAGAGCCGCGCTGCCGCGATTAAAGTGGCGGGATTGAAAGGAGAGTATTGGCCTGCGGACAGCTTCGAAAGTTTTGCGGGGAGATCGGCGGGGCAGATAATAAATTCGACCCCGGGATGACGCGGGGCCAATAACGGGCCGAATTACGCAATGCCGATTCGGCGTAGAGAAACTATTGACAGGCCGCCGCCGGCCTCGTAAAGTCTCTCGTTCCGGAAATAACGCCGGCCCGAGCCGATTCGAACTTTGGCGAGTGTAAGGACGCGAAAAAAAAGGCGAGAGAACAGGATCGGACAGGCAACGCGGTGCTCGCGCGCAACGGACGAACGTCCAAACGGTTAAATCGAGCGTGCGCCGATTCATTTGCCAGGGTTATCGCGTCGTCGAGTTGCGTTTACGCAATCGCCGCTCAAACGAGACGTTCGAGCCGACCTCCGCATCGTCCGAATTATAAGCCACTTTTTTCACGGACCGATGACTCCCATCGCGCCGCACTCTATCGAATTAACCGGTCCCGATTATATTGCGCGGAAAAATTCTGCCCCCCCACGGGCCATAATACTGTGTGGACGCGTAAGCCTCTCTCGGAAACAGTCGTTGTCACGGAATTCCTTGCTGCTCTGCCGATTTTCTCCTCCAGTCGTGCCTCTACCAGCCTCTACCTACCTCTCGTCTCCTCCGTGACAGCAGATTAACATTTCGACACACAGTATTACATCGTACTCTCTCGCTCTGCCCACGTCGATCCGTACAAACGGCAAAAAGTACTGCCAACGAGTTCACCCGATATTGAAATACGTTCGACGCTCGCAGACAGATCGGTACTTAAGATTTCGCGACGAGATAAACGGTCAATCATCGCCGCGATTGGCCAGTAATCGACTGTCCGCTCGTCCGGGGATAATTAGGTGACGGGAGGAAATGAACGATGTCGTTACGAGATTCCGAGTATCGCCATCACGATTTCAATTAAGTCGCTCGCTCGCTCGGTTATATCCGCGAGTCGAACAACAGACTCGCCACCTTAGCCCGGCGTTCGGCGAAACGATTAGTAGTTAATTATCGCCGATCCGTTTCGCGCGTTAAAGGGTGCCATCGCGCGAAAGGGGTGTCTCGCGTCATAAGCACGGATCCCGTCCGTTCGTTTCCGACTTTCAGCTTACATTCTCGTCCCTCGCCAACATCGGGGCCTCCACCCTCGCGCGATACCGAGATAGTCAAGCGGCCTCGCTACTTTACGGCAATTATACTAGGAGAAATTAATGAGTTGTCGGGGGGGCTCGATAGGGTGGACGAGGGCGGGAGGGATGGGGTTGAAGGGTGCCCGTGTAAAAGCTTCTCCCTGTCTGGCCGGGCACGGGTCGGGCAACCCTCGTGTGGAGCCAATCGTCGGGCAATTTGTCGTGCGGCAGCCATTTCCGCTTTTCGAGGCTAACGTCCATCGAGCCAGCCCCTTCCCCTCCCGCCCCTCCGTCTCTATACGTTTCGCTCGACTGTTCGGCCACCCTCCTCGCCATCCTCCCGTGCCACCCTCCTCCACCTCCAGCGCCGTGTTCCATCGTCCCGTACATTGGGGCTTGGATACATATCTGCGGTCGCGCGAGGAACGGACGAAGGGGGCGAAGTAGCGGGCGCGATAAAATTCATGGTGCTAGAGGGGTTCGAGTACGTGCTCGACCGTACCGCCTGTTCCCGGATATTGTAATGTTTATATTTGATATTAATCTCGCCGATGTCTATAGAGTCCGCTTCATTCGTTACATCATTTTAATGAATTGAAATTCAGTTAAGATTACCCCTCGCTCGTTATTTCCTCGATTTTTTTAAATTTTTCCCTCTTTCGCGCCACGCCCATTTTTATCTTGATACGGCAACGGTATCGACAGTGAGAGGGGAAGAGGGATTGGGGGAGGTACAATGCCCGGACGATATTTAGTCGTCAGAAGTTTCGTTAATCATTTATTCGCTCAGCGTGTAATTGACTGTGTTCTTGTTGATCTTTTAGTAATGCGCCGTGTCAATAGGCGCAATAATACTTTCAAACCTTACCAGCTGGGAATGCATATTTGAATAATGCCTCTCCTCTCCCCGCGCGATCGACATTCATACATGGCGCGCGCGCCTGCGTTCGTTAATCATTTTAATATTCGGCCCGAATTGAAACAATTTTCATTTCGCTCCGAATTACATTGATGAGGATAGCCGGCGGAAAATTGGACGGGGCGAAAGAAGTGATTTATGGGGGGGTGAGCGAAATTCTGGTGGCGTTTATCGAGCGACCGGGATAAGGGTGGAAAATTGACATTTTCTCGGCGCGCTCGATTTCCGCGCTCAAATTACGGGACGGGCTCTCGATCGTCAGGTGCGCATTCGCTTTCACGCTTCGTCGATCTCTCTCCCCCCACCCCCTCCCGTAAAAGCGTCGCCTGCTTCGGAATTTATGAGAAAACTCGTCAAAGTCAGTGGCATCGGCTTTTGGGTAGGGTCGAGAGTCGAGGTGTCGCTAAGGGAGGCTTTTTTGAGAGCGATCGGCCATGCCGAGCGGAAAGTGGATCCTCCGATCACCCCTCGTGCTACTCAGCATCTTCGGAGGGTTGCCACGATCCCCCTCGAAAAATCAGCGGCGGGCATCGGCCATCATCCGCTGCCGCCGCCTTCTTCAACGTCTAGTCGCATCCGCAAACATGTCGAACCCCTCCGCGTCTCGACTCGCATCCCCCTTTTGTCCTCTGGCAAATCGACCGCGAGGCCCCGGTCGTCACACTCCACGCATCGTGACGTCATCGTTACTCTTTCAACGATCACCACTAATCTTCTCCCCGCTGTCAAGCTAAACGAGCGTCACTGTTCATTTATAGCCGGTGAAACCCCTGCTGCTCTCTTTCTCGCTCTATCTCTTTCTCTCTCTGTCTAGACAGTAGGATTCGACGCTCCTCGGCACTTTATCGTTGGACGATACGTCGATGATTAAATTTTAATCTGCCGAACAATGTTGCGGGGCCCGCTCGTCGGCGAGACAAAGGGAACTTTTTCGATCCCGCACTTTAACAGTCATCGGTAAATTATATTTCTGCTCGTCATATTACGGCTATTCTTCCCGATCGGGACCCCGCCTCCGCGTTCTTTGTCGAGCCACCCAAACGATAGGCCGAATACCCGATCCGGATTTCCGAAGAAAAAGGCGAGAGGGCCATTTATATTGGCCTAAGGTTGTGCCCAGGGGGTGAGGCGCTGCGCGCTGAATTAGACCAGGCGTCGGACGAACGGATAGCGTGCGAAGTTTATTCGGTGAATCTAGGCGAGCGTTCGGGCACGAGTGGATACGCCTCTTCTACGCCTCCTCTACGCCTCCACTACGCATCCTCCACGCATCCTCTACGCATCCTCTACATATCCTAGGAAGGTGTCTGACCTGGCAATAATTAATAACCGTTGCGCAATGGCGTTGGCTGGCGCCGATGTTGAGGGGGTGGGGGGTTAAATTCCATGGGCGGGGGGGTACTTGCTGAGGGGAGGGTTGCTGCGGCGTCCGAGAGTCGCGCTGCTTGCACAGACTAGAGTATCGGTACAAGAGGGTGGCGGAGGATGAGTTAGAGGCGGAAGAGGAGGAGGTGGGAGTGGAGGCGGTGGTGGTGTGCTGCGCGGCTGGGGCAGGGGGGTGCCACGGGAACTCTGGAAGGGGACTAGTAGCTCGGGATGAGCCTGATGAGGCTGTTGATACAATCACGAGGGTGCGGAGTGGGGTTCCTGTTCTGGCTGGCGACGAACGAGGAAGCGTAAGCGTGGGGGCTTGGGGGTAGTAGGTGGATGACGGTGGCCTATTACCAACCCTTGCCAACATCCGGCAAGCCGACATTACCTCCACCCCGAAAGCCTCCTCCTCCAGCTCCAGCGCCTCATCTCCCTCTGGCGCGCCATCCACCACCACAACGAGCCACCCCTCGAGCGCGGCGCTAACCGTGTGTATGTTCAACACGCGATCGCGTGTTACCCCGTTCCGTCAACCCCATCGGACGTATACAGACGCCTGGCGCTCGTTTCGACGCGGACATGCCGCCCGATATACTCCCTCTCAGCCTACCAATACCCATCCACCTACCCGTCCACCTACCTACCTACCTACCGCCATTGATTTTTCAGCCCAAAACTTGTTTGCTTTTGAGGGGCCCGTTAGGCGCTATTGTTACCTGTCAATGCTTTCGTTTCCTCTGTGATTGAGCGGCCCCCGAAATATAGCTTCTCGCCACCCTCCCGCACCGAAAGAAATCAGTTGGAATGTTGTAACGTTAGAAAGATTTAACACCGGATTGGGTGTCGTGGCCATTTTTGTCTTTGATACCTACCTAGTTTCTCCCTGTTTTAGGCTAACTTACGACCGTGTAAACTCGAGCACGCAGCGCGTGTTCGTGCGCGCTTTGTTGAGAGGGGAATGGAGAGAGGGAGGCAGATAGAGGGAGAAAGAGAGAGAGAGAGAGACAGATGGAATTCACTCCCTCGCGCCTGTCCTCTTCCCGTGTGTGAAGCCCCGACCGTTAGCCAGGCCAACCCCCGCAGAACTCGAACATGCTGTCACAGAGGCGTCGAGCACCTGTTTCCTAGAAATTGACACGTTGCCATCCCTTGTGGCACGCCCATCATCGACGTCCGTGTCAACCAACTGAATCGCGATCATCCCCTGTCGACGTTACGTCGACGTTCGCGTCGCACACGATGCCAAACGACCTTCTCCCAGTATTGGCTCTTTCACTATCATTTCCAAATTCTTACCTAACGATTAACTCACTATCTTGTTCTTTTACCAAAAGTCGGATGAAGCACGATACGCTATCGTCGATTTACAATTGATCGGAGGACGGTTGAATGCGATAAGGATATAGGTAAAAAAAAAGAGGCGAGGTCAATTATCGAACTCGGGGGGGTAAAAGGACGGAGGAACGGGGCGATGATTTACCATTGAATTGTTCCTACCGACTAATGGATTTCGCGGGCGTATTTGGAAATTGCACGATTCCGCAGCGGCGGCCGCTATCGATTAGTTTTGCGCGAATACAGTTTGGCATTAGTTCGGACTTCCCGATGTTAATATCGAATGTTTAGCCGGGTGATAGGGGTCGGGGGCAGAGAGCGCGGTAGGGGAATAATTTACGCGACCACCTTTCAAACGCGACCGAGTTTGCGGTCGTTAGTGACCTTTGAGCGATCCAATCACGCTGTCATCTAATTGAACGGAGAAAGAGGATTGTGCGCGAACGGTGACAGCGGGGTGGCCGTAACGTAAGTGACGTGAGAAAGAATGGCGGTCGACGATCAAGCATAAATTTGATCGTTAAACGCGCACCCCCCACCCCACCCCCAACCCCTGCTCGCTCGCCACCCTCCGCGGTGCCATAAATTTTTGCCGATATAACGCTCCGCCGCAATCGCGGCTAATTTCATTTACATTCTCATCAAAGCGTTCCACTTTTAGACACGGGAGCGTCATATTTTTGAAGTGGGGGCGATAGGAAAGTCTCCTCACGCCTCCGTCACCTTCTCCTCCCCTGCGCACGCAGCGGGCGCTCTCAAGAAACTCGTGTAAGTCAGAAAAACAGCCGAGGCGGGGAGTTTAACGATCCTGTTGAGGTCAGTCGATAAAAATAAAGCGCGTCGCTCGCCCGCTAAAATTAACGACGTGTGGACGTGGAATATGGCAGCGGGCTATGAAACTTTTATGGGGGAGTAAACCTGGATATTCGAGGCCCCCCACTCGAAAGGGTGCGCGAGCCTCGCTAAAGAGAGGAATGGCGAGCGAGAGGAGGGCGAACGAACGGTAGGAAAAGGTTGGCATCCCTGCCGTAGGGGTGGCTCGATCGACGCCAGCCACGACTTCAGTCTCGACTCGCGCAGGACGAGTCGTCGGAAATCGCAAATAACCGACGATCCTGGCGCGCCACTTCTTCCGATATTTGCCGAGTCCCGCGTCCTCGCAAATTACTGTCATTTTCCTGTCGCGTCGACGCGCGGCAAGATCGCTCCGTCATTATTCGTCGCGACTGCGTGATCCGGTATTAGGAATGGGCTGCGTGTCCGTCGTTCGACGGAAGAGAGCGGCCGTTAAAAGGTTAGCCTGCTGTCCGGATCGTCCACTCGTCGTTCAACAGGTCGACACCTTACTTCCCGCTCTGGCTAGTCACGCTGAAAATTCTGGTCGAACGTCGCAGCGACTCGCACCTAACGGCGTGACAATACCTTGAACGAAATAGAGAAAAAAAGGCAAGGCCCAGCGACGTTTGCTAGGCAGTGTTTCGTTGGCATAGATAAAGTAGGTATCCCGATTAGCAGGACGGCGCGTTCGCTCGAAATCGACATTTACGATCTGGACGCGGAACGACACGGGTACGCTTTCGTGGATGACGCAAGGATGGCCGGGGAAAGGAAATTTTTTAACGACCGACAGATGGGAGGATCTAACGCGCGATCGTAAAGTTCGACGTTAAATTCCGCAGTGGGCGCGGTGAATTTTCTAGGCTATCAAAGATTAGCATTAGCGGGATCGTTCTTGCCGCTCGGTTGCCGCTCGGTTGCCGCTCGCTTCACGCCGGCTAGTTGGCGTTCCATCGTTGGCGTTCCACCGTTGGCACCCTGCCGTGTATCGCCGATCATAAAGCGTCCATAAAGAATCGGGCCGCCTTCTCCCGATTCCATGAATCGTCGAAGCCGCGCCAAGGACGCCGTCCGCCGCGATTCCTTCTTAAAGTGCAAACCGGTGTGTTATTGGAGGCGAATAAGTCTACTGGGCGCGATAAATCAATCCAGACGACTGTAATCACCGTCGCCGGCGGGTTTGCTTTAATCGTTGTACACAGTGCCACGTTTCCATCCTCCCACTCGATCTTCGTCTCTCTCTCGCCCCGGCCTCCTCCTCTCTGTCCCTCTGATATCTGTCTCCGGTTTCGTCGGGCACGCTGAATACGTCTCTCTCGGTTCCTCTGGCTTACTGTACCGGTATCCATCTCTGTCCCCGTCCATCTGTCTCTCGCGAACGTCTGCCTCCTCTCTCTCTATCCCTCTCTCTCTCTCTCGCTCTCTCTCCGACCGTCGCTCGCGCGCCCTCAATCTCTTCCTCTCCCTCCAACCCCTTTCTCCCCCATTCGTTCTCTCCTCTCGTCGAGTGCGCTCAGCCACCATTGCACATGCACCGGGCGAATTTGCATGACACGCACGCGAGCGAGGATACGAAGCGAGCGGCGTCGCTGATTGAGAATTAACATAACTGCAACAATTATTGGCAAATTGGTATAACTCGTTTGCGCCCGTGCAACGTACGCGCGCAAATATACACGAATGCTCTGGGCGCGTCTACAGCTCGTCTCAAAATTGGTGCGCCCCGGCTAAACTGAATTTTGAGCCGGTGCCGATTCATCGGACACCGAGTAAAACGATACTTGCCCAGAGTTTACGCTTGTCGATCGTCGGCGCGACAATTTCGTTTGATCATGCGATACGGCCATTACGAGGACGCACGCCCAAACCGTCCTCGTCTCCTATTCTCGCACCCTCCCTCTATCGTTCTCACTCTCCCTCTCTTTCTCTCTTTCTCGCGTGCCATCTCCCTCGAATCGACGGAACGATATTTTTACACGCACCGCTTCGGGTATTTGCTCCCGTTTAAAGCAGGAGAGATCGTGATCGATATCGGGACACACGATCAACATCCGTGCCGGCCGTGGGGTTGCGAGCAGAAGCGAGCTGAGGCGAGGTGAGGCGAAGCGAGAAACGGCATAACTTTTGACGCGCCCTATATTCGCACGCACGATCTAGAGAGCGATCTATAAACGTGGCCATATCAGAACGCAACGCCCTCCCTCGCTTGTTCGCTCGTACGCCACCATCTAGCTCGCCATCTAGCTCGCCATCTCGCTCGCACGTCACGCGAAGCGGAAATGAAACATCATTGACGAGTAGTTGGGCGGAAAGTGTTATCGACAGGGCCGTCAGGATTCATAATCGCGCCCGGGCTCTGGCGAGCGCGTCCGGGTGCCGCACGAGATAAGGATAAGATGTTCCTCCGCGTTTTATCTCTCGGGCTATATCGTCGCGGGACATTTCCCTAGATCGTCATCGGGCTCGATGCGTAATTTCGTCCTGCGAGCGTCGAGCAAGGGTCGTTCGATCGGCCCGAGAAGATTTCTATGTCCCCCAAGTAGAGAAAGAGAGAGAGAGAGCTATGGAGGCAAACGTCTCTCAATATCAACGTAACGAAGTGAAATAAATTGGAGATAAAGAAAGGAAGGAGGGCGGGGGTGGAGGGCGGAACAGAGCAATAAGAAGCGGGTGAGTTCGTCGATCGAAGTTCGTTTATGAAGGGCCGTGATTTATCGGGCAGACTCTGGCGAGGGAAGAAAAAAGAAGTGGGCGAGATCGGAGCCCCGGCCGCGAAACGTCTGGGGATCAATCAATGTGCCAAAGAGGTTGGAGGAGGCGCGAACGATCCTGGGAGGGAGAGGATCGCGCGGGGACGAGATCCTCGCTTTCGGGAAGGGACGAGGGCAGACAGAGGGAATGGTCGAGGGGTGCCGAGAGAAGGTTCGGCTAAATGAAGCCGAGGCGTTCTGAAAACTTAATTACCTGTGTAGGCTCTATCAATTAATTTTCCTCGATTTTCCGACCCTCCATCGTCGATCTGCCACCTCCACCGTTTCAGCTCCCGCTACCCCATTCCCTTGGTCGGCCCTCAATGCTCTCTTCACCCTCTCGCACCCTCTCGCAGCCGCTCTCCGGGAACGGCTCCTCTTTGCCAACCGTGTAATTCCGCTGGCATTATTCTCAGCACGTCGCCGACGGTGGAGGCCTCTCTCATTCTCTTCATCCTCACACTCCGCCCTCATCATCCGCCTCTCTCCCTCCGATCTCTCCCCTCTCTCTCGCCTCTCTCTCGCCTCTCTCTCGCTCACCCTCCTTCACTTCCTATATTTTCCACCCCCGCAGTTGCCAAAGGCGGGACCTTTGTTCCTCATTTACTTTTTATCACGACGCCGGCAACGGCAACCTCGGCCATTCCACAACACCTCATCCCTCTACGCCTCCGGCTCTCCTCTCTCTCTCTCTCTCTCTCTCTCTCTCTCTCTTTCTCCCTCCCTCTATCCAGCTCTTCACCCTCTTCGTTCGTTCGTTCGTTCGTTCCGTATATAGGAACATCCGTCCCTCTCGCACCCTTCTCATCCCCCTCGAAAGCCGGACTTTTTTTAATCTCACACCACTTCGTCGCCATCTCACCCCCGGTAACTTTTGCTCTCGCCTCTGCGAGTCTCGCAGGTACAGGCCGCTTGCTCTGGTGTGCGTATATGTGTGCTCAAAAAACGTCGACTGCCGGTGTGCACGAGCGTTCTTCTCTCTTTTGCGCGTGCGTGTGTCGGTATGTGGGGAGGGCGCGTCATCTTTTTTCCCGTTCCAAAGCCCATCCCTCCCACCCTCCGGCTTCATCACCATTCCACTCACCCCTGTGCGCCAAGCCGACCTTTATTTCGCTGAAATCTCGAGGGATTTTAGGGATCGTGCTTTCCCCGGGGAATATTATGAGATTGCAAGGACCGTCACCGTACTCCTCCAGCGTCTTTCCTATGTTTCCTACCAGACCCCACCTCCTCCTCTTCCTCCATCTTCTCCTCCACCTCCACCTCTTCCTCCTTCACCTTCATCGACTTCCATCCGCCACACACTCCATCCGTCGTATACTCCATCCGCCGTATATTCGATCCTCCGTCCGTAGAACCTGACCCCACGCAGACTCCTGACACAAGCCTCGACAGATCCTAGAAAAATAACAAGCCGACGATCCTCCCCTTGTAATATGCCCCGCCACCCCCGTCCACTCCGCGCCGCTCGATATCGAGTAGCACTTACCCAAATTCCACGCCCACTCTCTGCAAAGAATATGCTCCCCCTCGGCAACCCCCGAGGAATACGTGAAGTCGCATCAATTGTGGGGCTACAATTTAAACATGACCCATCGATAGTCGCGCGACGAACGCTTTATGCGACGCGGATAAGGGTGGCCGAGGGAATGGAATGAAACGAGGAAAATGAAGACTCGGGAATCGGTATCACAAACGAGGATTGCCTTTGAATCCGAAACGGAGGGGGGTGCCTTCAGTTTCGAAATTCTCACCGTGATGAAGCGCAGAGGGGCCGAGAGAAAAGCGGAGGGAGAGAGTCTTTTCCACCCCATGCGCGGCCCTCGCCGAGCATCGGAGGGTGACTCGCCCTAATGCCGGATGATAATCGCTAATTTGATCAAACTTACGCCGGCGTCTCCCTTCGCTGCTCTGGCCGCTGTCCCCTCGGCAGGGCCAGCCCTTTGACATGTGAGATCGTAGGCACGCGCGCGCGCGCGCGCGCACGCACGCGAGAAGTGCAGAACGCTCGCTGGCAGGGTGAACTTGCCTCTTTCGAGGGGCCACCAGGGAGGGAAAGGGTGACCGTCAAAGTGGGTTGCGCTTGTTCAGGGGTGGACTCTGGGGAGGGGGTGGCGGCGCCTACCGGAGGGTAGAGTTAAATAGGAAAACAAGCGTATCCGACCGCAAGTGGCCTCCGATGTCAGCCGTCATCGCTAATCCCCACCTTGGCGTGCGATCGTAGTCACTCTCTCTCTCTCCATCCTCGCTGCCGGCCTGCGGCTCTTTTTACGAGACAATGACGTAGGTAGGCAGACGTAATCTGAGCCTTGTCGCGGAATCACATCGCCTCCCACGTTGCATTACGCCTTTTCCTTTATAAGACCTTTTACCTCCTAATGTCCCACCAGATAAGATAGCTATCGCGCGCGCGCAACCTTGTAAGAACACCGTCGAGACGATTCGGAGGAAGACACGCGATAATCCATCCCTCGCCTTGAAATACCAACCTTCTCTCTGGAGAAGAGAAAATTAGCTTCCTCTATCGCGCCGACTCTGTCGTATCCCAAGCAGCGAGAAGCACGCCTCGGATGAAGGTATCGCGAGTCGAGATAATTTCGATAAGAGCGCTCGGCGTCGAACGGGGTCAGAGGGGCGACGAGGAAGACATCTGAGAGGCGCGAGATGTCGGCAGGAGGCGAAGCTAAGAAACGGCAAATGACAGAGAGCAATTAGAGGTTTGATGAAAGACGCGTAGCAGCGACGGCCGCGACGGCTGGCGCGGTAGCGAGCTGATGAGGCGGAGAGGGATGGCAGACAGGTATCTGAGGACAGGAGAGAGCCTTCGAGTATCCACGCGTCATCGCTAATACCCGGTGTATTTGCGAGCCGATGGCGCAGACCGATTCTACCTACACGGTGGTAGTGGTGGTGGTGGTGACGACGGTGCCGGCGCTGCTAGTAGAAGCCACGTATAACGGCCACCGTATCTCCGTCTAGCTCGTAGCCTGCTGAAACTTTCAGTAATTACTGTAATTAGTCCAATTAACAGACTCGCTCGAGCGGCCCCTCCGGCTCTGAACCATCACCACCACTACCGCCACCGCCGCTGCCGCCGCCACCACCACCACGACTAGCTCCCTTCGCACGCTACCTTCTCGCTTCCTCCTTCGATTTGCGACCCTCCTCCTCGGACGAGCATGCATCCGTGTCAACGCACACCAACACCCACGCGAATGCCTAGTCGCTCGGCAATGCGGCTGAAAACAACCACCCTGCGTTACCGCGATATCTACCTACACACGTGTACTACACACACACCTACGCATCTATATAATTCAGGCGCATCTACTCTCCGCGTGTGAACACGTTTATCCGACTTGATCCTCCTCTTCTAGCCTCCCCACCTCACCCCCGCCCTCCAACCCCATTCCCACCCCTATGATTCCCGGCGCATTGGTGGCAACAGCGACGCCTTCAACGTCTCTGGCTGCCTACATCGGCCGCGCTATACCGCAGTGATCTGAAAACGCCGCCACCCCGACAGGAATATACGCGGTGCCCGTTTAATTCTTCCCATCCATGCGCGGGCACGAACGATCGCCCCCCTCGCGATCGCCAATTCTCATTTCACCTAACGACGATTCACCCTCGTCGAATGATTTTATTAATGGTTCAGTTTATTTTCGGGGACATTTAATTTCCCCTAAAATGGCTCGCTATACGAACATTTGTAGCGGCGGTTAGCTATAACAATTGTCGAGCTTTATATTTAACGAGCGATAAAGTGCGCCGGTGGCCGGTGTGCCTATGATCGACGAGCCGTGGCATCGATCAAAGAATTATGAGGGCGCAATACCGTGCGCGCGATTCGTCGGATTGCGCGCGTGGCATAAAATATTTTCGCGTTTCGAATCGCGAGTCATAAAGCATCGGGGGTGGAGGCGCTGGGGGAGAGTCTGGCTGACTCTCATCGTTGTTGGCGGCGGGGAAATTTTTATCGCGTGAACTGTCGAGTCACCCAGTAGGTACGCGACTCATTGTGCGCGGTGCGAAAAGAGAGAAGGTCGCGGTTGAAGTGGCGGAGGGTAGCAGAGGGGAGTAGAGGGTGGCGGCAGAGAGGGTAGTGGAGGGAAGGCGCCGGGGCGGAGGACGATGAGAAGGAAGAACGGGAGGAAGCGTAGGAGGTCGCTGGAGGAGATGAAGAGGGTGACTCGGTAGAGGTGGATGAGGTCGCGTTGCCATTAACACCTCCGTCGGTGGCACAGTGTACTTCAAACAAATTAAGCGCGGCCGTAATTACGTTACGGCTGCGACGTCGAGGAGTCTCTTTCGAGTCTCGCCCGACTACCCCGTCCCACCGATATGACGGCGGTGATAAACAAGGCCGCCTTCGCTGGCCCGAGTAGAAGGGGCGGCTTGGAGGTGGGGGGAGTCGGTAACGGTGGAAGGATGAAAGGTTGCACCAAGATCGAGGCAGCCGCGTTATTCGCCGGCGAAACCTTTAAACCCCTTCCGCCGCTCGCTCCTCATGGATATTCCGCGTCAGGGGCTGCTTATATTCAGAAGAAGCGGAGCGAGCGTCGTGCTAGAGGGGGTAGGGAGGCGAGCAGGGATGGAGTAGGAAAAAGGAACGTCTTGTCCGCTAACCGGAGCGATTCGAAACGTAACCCGGCCTCATTCTTATTCGCTATACGTACGGCAAGAAAAATCGTTTACGTTACCTCCGCGGAAGCTGAAGATGTTCATTTTCTGCCGTTACCGCAGTATCTCGCCGCAAGGCGCGCCCGATGTACTCGCGTGCAGATTAATGTTTATTAAGGCTTATTTTTGACGTACGCCAATTATATACGAGATGCACGCGAGAGGCACGCAGCCGATGCTTCGTTGTAGCAAAATTGAAACACGCTCCGGCAATGTAATCGATCCCGAGCGAGCATCTTAATCGATCGACACCGTATCGAAGGGCAGCGCGCGAAATTTACAGAAACATTTAATCATCCCGGTGATTATCGGTCTGGCCCCTGCGGCAGATTACTATCGACATTACTCGGCATTATTAGTACGCAATGTTGCCATGGTACAAAACGCAAAACCGCCGGCGTATCGGCGTCGCGTTTAGGTGTATCGGCGATCGTTAACGGGTTTCGAGTTATCGCCATAAACACCGATATACGCGGCAGGTGTATATCGGTTTCGCGTATATAACCATCACGATCGTCGACGTAGCCAAGCCATAGCGGAGAATCGAGTTTGACAGGGGATGCTGCTGCTGTTGCTGCTGTTGCTGCTGCTGCTGCTGCTGCTGTTGCCATCGCCACGCTGGCGCTGCTGCTGCTGCTGCTGCTGCCGGTATTGCTAGTGGTAGTGCTGATGCTGATACCGGTGCTGATACTGGTGCTTGTACTGGTACTGGTGCCGTACGGTGGACGCGCGTTCACGCGGGATGCCAGCTTTACAGCCTCGTTCATACGCAGTATAATTTCCGTCGGTGATCGCTCCTTGCCGGCCGTAAAATGCCTGCCTGCCCAACCGATTCGACCTATCAATCTGCTCAGATTACAAGTGTGTATGCGTGTGCGTACGCGTTGCGGATAGCGTAACAGCCAGCATCTACCTTCGCTAACTCTGTAGAGAAAGCCGGTACGGTCGGGGCCTATTCTCAAAATTGCATACTCGGTCCCGTCTCGTCTCGGGGAGAAAAGGTGGATGAGGCATTTTCATTCGTTCGAATGGCACTCGATTCCGCTTTGAAGCGTGGCTCATCGGTATTACGCTCGAAATGAGACGGCTCCGGGAGAATATAGCTCTTATAACGGGCCGCCGCCAATCTCGGCTACATAATGTACGCTTGAACCGGCTCGAGGCGGCGCGACTCGCGCGAATTCGCGATGGCAGCTCATTTCGAATTCCCCGAATACGCGCGCGGAGATCCTCGAGGGTCGGGGGAAAGTATAAGGACCGGAGGTATAAGAAGAAATCCGCAAGGCTCGCTCGTATATTTTAATCAGGACCCTCTCGACTCCACCCCTCTTTCTTTATCTTCGTTTCATCTTCCTCTCTCCCCACTCCCCCCCTCTCGCCTCCTCGCCCTCGAGACGATCTTCCTTCCGTACGGACCCGCCGAGGAGAGTCTTATAAAAGGGACGAAAAAGAGAGGCTTGGTAACCGTGGAGGGGAGGGATAAAGGGTGGGGCAGAGGGAGGGTGGCGAGAGGAAGGAGTAACGGGAGTAAAAAACGTGGGCTTACGGGCCGGATGAAAAGAGCTGAATAACTTCGGGATAAAAGCCGAATAAATCTTTTTATTATGCCCCCATCCCCACGTCTGTTGCGCCTAAACCCAAGCATCTCACCTAAGGCCCGTTCACACGTCTCTTTCTTTTCTTTCCCGGCTCGCTCATCCCCGGCTTTTCCTTCGAGCCACCATTCTCCCTCGACACCCCTCTCTCTACCTACCTTTATCCGCCATCTCCTTTATAACCGTACCTATCGTCATGCGTTATTCGTCACGCGCATCGATCTCTCGGTACGTTAGCACCGATGCAAACCGGGCACATATCTCTATATACATTGGTATCTCTGCGCGGAACGAGGGATCTCTCGAGACGCCGAATCCGGCCGAATCGTAAACTCGGATACGCATACGTTCACCTTCAAAATTGTATTTCAATCCTCACGTTTTTCCGCAGTCTATTAATCGCTTCACCGGCCGATCGCAGAGCGGGAGGAATAATTTCATGAGACAATCGTTTAAACGCGACTCGGACTAGAGTGTGTGGGTGTGTGTGTGTGCGTGTCGTTTTGAAGGCAATCGTTTTAATACCATTATTGTTTGATACCTCCTTCCCTCTCTTCACTTTTTCATCAATCAAGCCGACCCGTGCGCTGGGAACGGTAGAGGCCACGATTTTCCGACAGAGGGTAGTAATAATCGTACGATGTACGCGCGGCACGTTTCATTTAGCAAATTGGCAATAAATGGCGATGCCCATCGCGTGAAACTCACCCCATAAACGCGCTCCTACCTCACCTCACCCTCGGTCTCTTTCCCGTCGTAGCCGGTACCCTCCCTCCCTCTCTCTCATCGCCGCTCTCTCCCTCCCACCCTCGGTCTAGCCATCTCCGTCCGGCCCCTTTCGGCGTCAACCCTCGACGAATTAAGTCCCGAGAGGGGGCGAGAGTAGAGAGTTTATGGGGTTAGGTTACCGTGGCCGATTTCAACCCCTGCCACTGAGATTGGTATCTACACCTACCGTGGCAAAACCCTCTCTAACCCCCATCAAGCTCCAGTGCGTTACCGTGCATGTATTTCTATCTCCCTCGCTCGCAATTGTATTGTGGAGTGTGGCGCACACGATGAACGCGGGGTTACGTACAAACGAAGTTATACGACTGGCTGTGTTCATCGCTTTCTCTCTCCCTCTCTCTCTCTCTCTCTCTCTTCCCCCTCCCTAGCTTCATGTGTGCGTCACGTGCGTGTACGTAACCGAACTCCCCGGGTATGAGTACGCAGCACGCGAGATCGTCAAACCCAAAGCCATAAACGTAAACAAGGGTTGTTAGGACAGCCTTCGGGCGAGAGCGGCACTTACAATCAAGACTAAATATTTTGCACCCTTCGACAGGGGTTCTCGATCGGGGGACAGCCCTCTCCCCGCACGCGATAATGCCCCTCCCGAGGCATCTTAATAGAGGTCATTGTTGGCTCGTAAAAATTGCGATTTCGATTGTAGACCGGGAGCATCGGCTGAGCTCGTTAGGTGCGGCAAGGGGGAGGGAAGGGAAGGGTGGCTGGCTCGAAGCTTCGCATCGTTATACTGCGAGCAGATGCAAGATTAATCAGGCGTCAGCGATTAAGCGACGTCGGTGGGGGGGGGGGGGGTGAGGATGGGGAGGAGGCGGTTGCTTCTAACGGTGAAGCTCGTTGATCGTCGCTAATTAATTACTGGCCGAGTCGCAGGGACGAATCGTATCGGGCCAATATGACGCCGCGTCACCGTTCGTCGAGCGTTCCTCGCTCGTTCAAAGGGAAAAAAGTATTGATTTGCGCCGTCGGTTAAACCAACCAAATTACTTCGTACAATCAACAGCGGCGCACACCGCCGCCGACGCCGCCGCCGCCGCCACCGTCGGTGTAAAGCAAATTAGCTCACGCTCGAATATTGACATTTTTATCTGCGCGACCTAGCTGTTGATTTCAATTGCGCCGCCATTGGATTGTCGTCGGTACGAGCGCAGCCCGCGGTAAAAGTCCATCGGATCATTGATCCTACGGTGCCGGGGTGCAAAACCGAAATGTGACTGCGCTCGGAAAGAAAGAGAGAATTCTTTCGAAATTGAAAACGCTAACAGCGAGGTATCCTAGACTCAAAATAGGATTCGCATTAGCCTCTGTTCGACGGCTCCACGAATCTTGTCGGAAACATTGGCCAAGAATCGAATGAAATCGTGCGATTCTAGAAGTACGATGGCGCGTACGTAGAACGGTCCGCTACAGACAACGTTCGTCCTCCAGGGACGTGTCGGGACTTGAAGGAACCTCGTACCTAACCCACGACCCATTCAATCCTCTTCAACGCCGGTGCACGGCTACGAGCACCGTGTGACTACAATAACAGCGATGGCCGAGGAGAAGGAGAAGTGGCGGGAGGGGGAGGAGGTGGAGGAGGACGACAACAGGAACGAGAAGGAGGATGACGCTCAGGAACGGCGCCACCATTACATTAATCCCAAAAGTCTCGACGAGCACTCTCGGGAGCTCTTCGGAGCGCAAAGTGTCACGAACGTGTCAACTCTGACACTCTCGGCACTCGGAACGAGTCCCCATGTTATGCACGTATTTACGTATATGCGCATAACTCGTGTACCGGTCTATGTCCCGGCCCATACCTACATAGGACGTAAATGTACGGCCGGGATTGAGAGTCGGTCCCTCCCGAAGATCAAAGGGGGCGACATGAAGCGGCGCTGAATAGTGCAGTGGGTTTTGCGGAACATACCGCTTCGAACAGAGAACGGATGAAGGTGGTGCGGAGGATGGTGATGACGATGATGGTGGTGGAGGAGGTGGTGGTAGGAGCGACAGGCGTTGAGACATAGGCCGTAGACCCGGCCGAGGGTGAAACGCGACCCTTGCCAAAGGATTTAAGGTCGTGCACGTGTATCGATGGGCGTGCGCGACGATCTTTTAGCAGCCGATAAAAGCGGCTTTATCTAATGAAAAATTAAATGCTCGCGTCGCCTGCCTGTTTCGCCCCGACGAGGCCGCCGAATGTATCGGTAACTTCGTAAAATGGCCAATAATTTGGCGGAAATGCGCGGATAACCTTGTAAAACGCGTGACAATTTCATCGACGCCGGTGAACATTTTTCGCATCGACGTAATGCCCGGCGGTGGGGGTGGGGTGATATATAGAGATTTTTGGCGGTACGCTCCGACGCATAGGCTGACCGAATTATCGACGGGTCGCGCTCAATGGATCGTGACCAGACGCCGCTTTTACAGAGCAAATATCAGTCGACTAATTCGGGGCGATTAAATTTTTCAATCGGAGGGGTCCGATTCTCACCCCCGGGGTCGAGTCACCCGCCGTAGAATCTGAAAGAGCGTATTCCCCCCCGCTGTGCCGAGGGATCGGTAGGCGAACTTTATGAGTTTAGCGGAGGGTCTTCTCCCCTACGGAGGCGAGGCGGGGACTTATGATAAACAAATGCGGAGTACAAAGGCGAGAGAATGGGTGACGCGGCGGGGTTCAGATTTGAGGAGGTGAGATTTCGAAGGAAGAAGTTAATGTAGCGTTCGAGAAGAAGGGGAGTTCCGCGAAGGGGGTTCGGAGTAATCGGCGTCTGCGTGACTCTCGATATTCGCTCGAGTAACACGCCATATGACCGGTTCCAGTCCGCTAACTATTTAGCGTCTGTAGGCGTTCGATTAGTAATAGGCCGAGCATGCATGTAGCGCGCGCTCGGCGAAAGAAAGTTGCTTCGGTAAACGATTTCTCGGCTTATTACGAGGCGGCGGGGTACCCGCTTTATCGCTTTACACGCCATTTACACCGCCGACAAACGGCGCGAGATCACTCACTCGTATCGGCAACAACGTCCTGTAGTCATTAGCGACTGTTTCGCGCGTGATATCATTGCGGATATTAACCCCCTCGGCATCGAATCCACATAGCGGACACACCGTCACGCACGGACTCGCACACGTGACGCAGACGTGTGCGTCGACTGACTAGCGCGATTGAGAAAATTTCATCTACCGGGGAACTGCATTTGACGGGGACATTTCGAGCAGAAAATTGCCTTATCGAAATAAATATTAATTTTCATTGGCTCGATCGGAGCGCAAGCTGGACAATAGGAGTGGGTGTGCATGAGGAGGGGGAGTGGGAGGTGGGTGGTGGTTAATGTGACCGGTGGCAACGTGGTCAGGGCGCGCAAGTAACAACAATGGGGAGGTCGAGAGATCGAAAGTGAACCCGTGGCCGGCAGGGTCGCCGGTTGAATGACCTCAGGCAACGTTCGCCGATGTAGCCGCATAGGAAGAAGTATCCACCTGTGCGAGTGGACGGGCGTAACGGGTCTTACCGGCACGCAGCCCTTGAGATAGGCGCACCTGCGCGATCCGCCAGCGGAAGGGAAGTTAAGCTCGCCCGAAGACACCCAAGACGAACAGGTTACCTTCGCCGAGCGTGACGCCCACCATTCACATCGCGCGCGCCCTCACTCCTCCTCTCTCCTCCTCTCTCCTCCTCTCGTTCGCGGCTCACCATGCACTCTATGCGCCGCGCACTCCTCGATCGTGAATATTCGCCGTATGCCCGCGGAAGATGACATTTTTCAAATGAGTCCCACGCCAGGCGAATAAACTCCGACACAATGCCGGCAGGAAATGGATAGGCGAGCTCGCCGACGACCATTATTTCGTTTTATGTCCTGCCCTTTGCGATGCGAGGAACATCGATGACAAGGAAAAAGAGACAGAACCGGGACGATGTAACGGAGGCGTTTTAATGGCGCGCTGCTCTCGACTAGGTAGAGATCGGACGGCCTTCGATCGCTGTTTCGAAATAAGCGATTTGCATGTGACCCGTAATCCGAGCAGCGGCAGATGGGAAAATGACACGCGACAAGTCGCGAATATCTTTGTCCTCCGTGGCCCGGCACTGTACCGTGGCGCAATAACAGTTTGCCTCGAATGCAAAGGTGTGTCCCGACCGCGCTTCCTCCCCGAGGAGGGAATTTTCAGTTTCACGTCACGTAACTCAATGTTGCGCTCGTAGGACCGTCGAGGATTTGTGAAAGAAACGGAAATATCCCGAGGCGCGCACAGCCGTTGTTGGTTCGATCGTATGAACGGGCGAATAGAGAGTGGATGCGGGAAGGAAGGAAGGACGGAAGGAAGGAAGGAAGGCTGAGGAGGCGGAGAAGATAAGAAGGGAAAAAAACAAGGAGAATGAGGAGGAGGCGGAGGTCGCGGAGTTGTACGCGGTGGCTGGCGAAGGCGGAAAACTTTGAATGAAAAGCGACTTGCCTCCCTATGACTTCTTAACCATGCTCGCGATTTATTCATTCGTGTGGCCGTGGCGCTGCTCGAGCGGAATATGCACACACACACACGTACACACAAATAGGGACGGAGAGGGATAGGGAAAAAGATAGAGCATGCTCGCCGGAGCTGCCAGACGTAGAAAAGTTTTGCCCGAAGTGAGAAATATTTTATGAGCGCAGTCGTGTCCGCGCTCTTATCGATCGGCGCGACATTTTTGTCGCGCCATTAAAAGTGTTCGCCAGACAAAGAGCCGCGGCGTCGGCGTCGGCGTCGGCAGGCGGCGAGCGGCAGCAGCGGTTTTCCCGTCGACCGCCTTTACCGCGACGGGCTACAACGACAACTACGACGACTACAACGTCGACTACCGCGCGACGACGTCGGGCGACAGCGGTGGCATCGTCGCGTCAGATTAAAAAGTTAAATTAGTTTCAAGAACTTAGGCCCGCATTAGAAAGTTAAGGATGCACGAAGAAACTTCCGACGGCAGTTTAAAAGGAGCATCGGCCGCGCGGACGCTAATGTTCTAACGCTGGCTCGCCGCTCGAATTTTCGCTGAGCGCAAATAAAGAATAGAGGCAGTGAGAGGGACTGAGAGGGTTGAAAAGAAGAAGAGTGACTGACTGGCGACCCGATCGAATCTGTAGGCGAGGCGACGCGAATTGACTCTTTGACCGTTGGCTTTGACGGGAGCCGGACGGCCGATATTGCACCTGCATCGTAAAAGAATGCGCTACCCTCGGATACGGAGGGTGAGGAGTGCGCCGCCGGCGTTAAAAAAGGCTGCGAGCAACGTGCCGCTTAAGTGGATATTCAGCGGAATAACGATGAAACGGGATGTAAGCCCGGCTCTGTTTGCTCTCTCCTTCTCTCTCGTACTCTCTCTTCTACTCTCTCGTACTCTCGTACTCTCTCTTACTCTCTTCTCTCTCCAGGTGCGGACAGCTCCGTATCGGGTTACTCCCTGCCACCACCCTCATGCATCCTCGGCTAACCCAGCGCCAAATATCATATCCTCCCCTCGATAGGGGTCGCTCCGCCGGGATATTCAAATCAAAGTTGCCACAAAGAAGCCGGGAGCAAGCTCGTAAAAGAGAAAGAGAGAGAAGAAACGCAAAAGCCACTGGAGAGATGGGCGAGGTCTGCAGCCGGTAGCGAAAAATATCCCGAGACATATTACGCTCGTCGCTGCGTAATCACGCTCGAAGCGCTGGTGGTAGTAGTAGTAGTAGTCATAGTAGTACTAGTAGTAGTAGTAGTAGTAGAAGAAGTAACAGCAGCGGAACCAGCGGTGACTCCCCATCGGAGAAGGATGAGAGCCAAGGGGTGTCCTCTTTAAACGTCCCTTTTCGGTCCCAGGCGAGCGGGCCGCGGGTACGGTGTGAAAGCCACTGTCGTAAAACCGCACACTTAATTTGGCTTGCAAAATTCAGTCTCTCTTTTTTCTCTCCCTCCTCCCCTGTCTTCTGCCCTGCGAACGTCACCGAAGGTGCCGTTCCCTTCCCGAGGGCCCACGGCACCCTGCTTCTCCGCCGGAGAAGAGTAGAATGGAATGAAAGGACCCTGCTACCCCCCCAGCGTTCGCCAGAAGATTTCTCGCGCGAGGGAGATCGGGGGGAAGAAGGTAAAGATTCGAATGACTCGAAACGGGATGGGATGAGAAGAGGGGAGAAAAGGAAGAAAAGAAAGGAGAGGAAGGAAGGAAGGAAGGAAGGAAGGCCGTTAGGAAAGAGAGACGGGGAGTGCGGGCGCAGGGGTGCGTCGGGGGGGAAGAAAAGTGTGCTTAAAATATTAACGCCGGAGGCGCTCCGCGGAGGTGAAGCAGGGAACGGCAGTATTCTTTGTTCCATGGCGATGGAGAGCCCGGAGGGTGTAACCCGTGAAAGAGGGCTGCGCAAACAGCCGCCACCAGCGACGTTCCTTCCCTCGGCCCGCTCTATGTGCCGTATATACGCCCTGGCCTATCCACCCACACCTTGCTCGCCTCTTCCTCTTCCTCTTTCTCTTTCGCCAGCCCTCCCCGCTCGGCAGCCCACTTCAAGCTCCGACGTCGCACAAAATAATATATGAAATATGCACCGCAGCGAGTTTTCCGCTGCACGGCGAAAAGTTTCTTTCTCGCGAAAGCGAGAGGGGGTAGGACGGACGACGTGGACGAGAGAAGGCTGGGAGAGAAGGTGAATGAGGGAACCTACAGCGGCGTTCTTGGCAGGCACGGTGTGCCTCTGCCACCACCGCCCCCCACCGGCATCGTCCCCACTACCTTCCCCACCACCTTCCTACCGCCGACGCTGTCGAGGGGAGCTACGAACGCTAATGAAAAACCTTGAATTTTCCATGAAGGAATTACGGCTCTCCGTGCTGTGCACACCCTTCTCGGCCACGAGACCAACCCTCGTCCGGCAGGGCCTACGTACTGTGTACTTACACCCGGCCGTAGACTAGTTTTCGCTTGCACCCTCCTCCTCCTCCGGCACGACTATACCCTGGGCGCCGAAACGAACTAGCATTTCAATGAGCTTACCTCCATATTTTCTCCGGACGGCAAACAGTGCTCAAACTTATCCTCGGGACAACGGAAGAAGCCGCTTCGCGGGTTAACTAAGATCTTTGACGAGAATGTACTGGGCAGAAATAGCATTCCTGCGCTAAATAGGCCCTTAATACAGACCCTCCCAGTGATAAGTATCGATAGGCAAATACTGGAAGAGTATGTAAATATCGGGCTCTAGCCAATTTCGAATTTTCCATTTGGCCCCTCTATCCTCTTCGGCGCTCTCTCGTTTGCCGGCATAACCCGATATCGAATGTACGTATCTCGGCGGGGCACGTATCGAATTCAGGATATAAGCTCCCGCGGAGTGCAACTCGGCGTCGTTGTCGTCGTCTAGGTCGTCTAGGTCGTCGTCGTGGCGCGAGTTAAGTCCGTCGAATTGGATATCGCGCGCGAATACTCTCGACGGTTTGAAAAGGCCGATGCTGCCGGAACAGCACCACGAGCACCGCAACTACCACCATGATACGACGACGACGACGACGGCGACTATCCTCCCTCCCCTTTCTTCAAGTCTGATTTTCCTCCCAGCGGGCATACACGGAAGAGAAAGGAAGCTCGCGCGTGTTCTATAATGCAACGGTAGAGGCGAATAAAGTTGGGCAGGTTGGTACCGCGTCGGGGTCCGGGCAAAGGGTTGGGGCGGTCTCCGAGCGGTGAACGAGATTGTAAGGGGTTAGTCAGGGGTAGGAAAAGGGGAAAAAGACGGGGAACGACACCGGCAGGCGAAATAAGGAAGGAAAGGAGGAAGGAAGGGAAGCGGGCTGGCGGGCGGGCCAGGCAGACAGGCAAGCAAGCAGGCAGGAAGGAAGGAAGGAAGGAAGGAAGGAAGGAAGGGAGGAAGGAAGGAAGGAAGGGGGCTTCGCCTCGATAAACATTGCGTGTAGCAGGGCCATCGTGGCAAGCCCGTACCACGGCGACGGCTGCATGAGTATGCACCGAGGAACACACGCGTGGCTTCGCGCACAAAAGCTGCACATCGTCAAACTAGCTACGCATCTGTAGAGGCCCGTACCCCACAGCAGCCTGTACGTTCCGGTATATACGTACAGAGGTGTGCGCTGGGGTAGACAGAGCGATGCAAGCATCGGGCCTGGGAGGAAAAGGGCGGGTGTGCTTTCGGAGGAGTGGAAGAAAGATGGAGCGAGGGCGAGAGAGGGGGTGGAGGAGAAGAGAAAAGGGAGGCGGGAGCAGGGCGGGACACTCAGGCAACACGAAATATTTGAGTTGCTCGGCAAACACGTAAATGTAAACGCGGCGTTTACTCTGCCGTTTACTTTTCTCCCCCTTGCCAAGCCCTGGGGGCGCGCGTTGGTGGAGACGCGAAGAGATGGGGAGGGAGGGAGGTAGGTAGGTCGCTCGGTTGGCCAGAGGGAGAAGGATAGAGTTAACGGAGCTGGAGGCGGAGGTGACGGCGGCAGACGGCGGCGGTGAGGAAGGAGACGCGGAGGTGATGATGCCGGTGGAAGTGGTAGTAGTCGTGATGGCGGCCGCGGTGCCAGTGGTAGTTGCCGGCGACGGTGGAGGGAGTCTGAGTCGACTAACCGTCGGGCAAATATTGACCGAGTAGGATATTGCTCCCAATGCTTGTTTGTTTATTTCAATACCCATGACCGATGGGCCAGGTTGGGGGGGACTCGTGTACACAGGGAGAGGAGAGACACGATGACGCATATACACACGATCGACCCACACCTGCGCAGGCATATCTCTATCTCTCTCTCTCCCTCTCTCTCTCTCTCTCTCGCTCCGTATCTGTACGCATCGCGTCTCAAGAGACGAGCGTGAAATAGAGAGCAGCGCACGCCCGCGCTTAATCGCAGAGTGCGCGCATACGTTGCCTATTTATATCGAAGCGAGCCGGGAATACAACGACATTCGGCACGAACGGGACGTCTCACGACGACGACGACGACGAGGACGGCGACGGCGACACGAAGATAACAGCGCGTCGCAGGACCGAAACAACTCTCTCAAGATCCGCGTATATCGGTCCCTTATGTTTGTCTTAGCTCGGATTATTTGCTCTCGTCGCCCGATTCGGCGAATGTCCGTCACGAATGTTTATGAAAGACGCGCTCTCGCGCCAGCCATCCTAAAATGCCGGGCCAATTTTATTGGGCGTCGAAATATGCGGTGCCGAGGGATCGGGAGAGCCGGTCGTTGGGAAAAAGCTGGGATCTAATTAATTCTGCGTCTGTCGCTCGTTCCGGCGATGATGTACGGCGCTGATGTACGGCCGATGGCGGCGGGTTAAGTTTGCCCTTCGAGAAGCAGGGGAGTATTTACGAGGCCGGCACGACGCGTCGCAGTCACGCGACGCAATCGAATCTTGACGTTGGTACTTTGTGTCAATGGTGCGCGCAACATCCTCCACTTAGTGGGTAGGATTTATCGGGCTCGTGTCGAGGGGTTAGGCATGGGCTGGATATAAAAAGCGGCGGTGAGCGTTGACGCCCACGCGCGGCAACGGTAGGAAGTCGATCGACGGTGCCGGGGCATGCTACCATTCTGGCTACAAGTCATCGTTGGTCGGGCATCGTTGGCCGGCGGTGCCCCGTTGCCGGGCGGCTCTCGACAGTGATCGTGACACGAAAATGAACACGTGTGGCGTTTCGACGCGGGCATCGAATATCCACCCACACACGTGGCAAGAGAGAGAGAGAGAGAGAGAGAGAGAGGGACATGGGCCGCGCGCGCGCTACGTTCGGTTGCGCACACGCTCTAACACGTGTAGGTGCAGGAGGGAGTGCAGGAGGGGAGGGGGAGATGGACGTGTCCCACGTGGCAGTCAGTCGAGCTGTCGCGGACGCACGTGTTCCTCGGCACGTTGTTGGCGACGGTAGTCACGCGTACACCTTGTAAACCCGTTCAATGTCGACCTAACAGAAACAATTAAGCCTAATTAATAACTGCTAATCCGCACCACCGCCGCCACCGCCGTCGTTTCTGTTGCTGCCGTTGCTGTTGCTACTGTTGCTACCACCGCCACCTCCACCACCACCCCCACCACCTCGATCATCGACACTATCAACCTCACTACCATGAGCGCTCGTTGCGTAACCGATCGGTCCGCGTTTCCCACTTTGTTTCTATGTACAAGCGTAAGCGACCTAGAACACGTGGCTACCTTCGATCCGCAAGCTTGTATATAATCTCGTTAATTACCGCACCGATTTATTATAGCGTGTCCGATTATGTACGTCGGTACGCGCCGCGCTCCTCTCGCGACCGATTGAGCCGGAAGATGTCAATTATCGTTTGCCCGTCAATAAAGAAGCTGTAACGAGATGTCGGCGTCCGATAAAACTGAAATCGCACCAATCTGGCAACGTGTTTCGTCAGCTCGAGATAAATGATACATTCTGATTTATGGATAAGGTCCGACACCCATACACACACACACGACTACACGTTGGCATCGACTATTCCTCCCGTTTACCCAACCGAAGGGAGTTTCATTTCGCGATCTGCCGTAAACGAGCGTTAATCGACGGAGAACTTTTCGTCGAATGGCGAAGGCGGGGTCAAAAACGGCCGAAGATTTGAGCGCCACTGGCGAACACTTGATTACGTCAGTTAGGCGGTCGCGGCTCAATTCTGGCTATGAGGTAGGAACCAACCTCCCCCTTCCCGAAGCCACCCACGAGCACTCCTCCTCCTCCCCCATGTCCCTCCTGCCCCCCTCCTCTCCCACTATGGCTCGTTCCACATCCGCGCCTTGCTCATAGCGTGCAAAGCCAATCCACCCACTCAAACTACCCCTTCGCTGCATATATGCACTCGCGCGCACGCCTAGGCAGGGGAAGTGGGATGGGAATGTGTCGGATCGGCCTGTGTGTGTGTGTGTGTCTGTGTGTAATGAGAGAGCGAGAGACACACACATCACCCCTTCCGGGCAGAGCCGGGCCGCGTAGCACGAAGCCAACGGGCTGCGACGCGAGTACGAGGCACTAAACGTAATTAAACGGATAGTTTCCGCATTAGCCGCGATTGGATAATCATTCATCGATTATCTCGGCTACGGAGGGTGACAGACAATACGCACTCATACGCGCCCGGGCGCCCCACCACCTACTTCCCTCCTTCTATGCGCGTTTCTACCTATCCCCCCTGCCCCTTCCACCCCCGATGACGCCCCTATTTCGTGCACGCTATACGATCGCCTCCTACGAAACAGCTTCCGAGAGGGAGCGTCGACGGATGAAGAGTGTCGAAGGATACCTGAAATGTTGTTTCTCCGGATGACGTTTCGATCCTCTTTTTTATTTCTTCCCTCTCGTGGCCCGCTAGTAGAGCGTCCGTTTGGCTCGAAAGCAGCGTGGTCCGTATCGTACCGAGGGATCGGATTCGTTTTTCCTTTTGCCCACGAAGAGATGTGTACGGCATTAGTCATATGGGGGCCCAAGCGAGACAGCGAGCGTTTTAATATTCAAGGGGGGCCGCATTAGCATGGAATAAGTTTGAGAGTTCTACGAGCGAACAACAGAGTGGAAGATCGTTTCGAGAGAAACGTTTATGTCCTATTACTTCGGTATGTATCTATAGGAGTTCTCCTAATGGGGTGTAGGCGGAGTGAGGCGTGGATATCTCAATGGTACACAAAGGCCGCGGCCACTTTGGACAAAGGTGCGCGCTCTCGTGTGCTCTCTCGTGCGTGAAACGCGCTCGGCACGCACGCACGCACACGCGTGTGGGGACGGAAGGGGAGGAGATGGAGGAGGAGGAGGAGGAGGAGAAGAAGAGTAGCGTTCACGGATTCGCGTGCTACGCGATAGATCTTCACCTATTCAAAGGTGCATGTACCCCGGTTAGTCGCGTATGCGTGGGTCGGTGCGTGGGAAATAATTGGAGCGCACCACTTAGCGATCGGACACCCTCGAGAAAAGATAGACGAACGTGTTATATAAAAGGGCAATTCGTCCTCAGCTTTCTCTCTCTCTCTCTCTCCCTCTCTCTCGCCTCCTCCATTGCTCGCTCCTTCTTCCCGCAGCACCCTCCGCTTCGTGTCATGAATTATGTAAGGAAACGGGCGGTAGTCTCTAATTAATTCTAAAGTTCGACTTCTCGTGACGAGCGATGGGAAGGTGGGATCGCTCGTTCCTGTCTTGTCTCTATAAGAACGATTTGCTCCTCGAATACTTTGCGCCGCTGCACGCGAACGTCCGGATAGAATCGGCAGGTAGTCAGGCGGTGAGGTGGGCAGGTAGGTCGGTAGGTTGGCTTCGAAGTCTGGGCCGGTTGGCTCGCTGGCGAGTGAGTAGGGCTCGGGAAGAGGAGGTCGACGGAGGGGTAGCGTCACGAACCTCGAAGGAGGCATTGAATTAGCTTCGAGACCGCGGCCTGCACTCCTCAAAGTCGTTGCGCGAGGCGAAAGCGGAGTATTTATCGCGCGGCTCGCGTGTTCTTATCTCCGAAGATTTCTGAAGAGTCCTCTCGGCCCCATGCTCGCCATGACGAGACGTTTCTGCACGAAAAAAAATACTTGAGCGTCTCGAGAGGGAGGGAAGGTAGTCGATTGGAAACGCCGAGAGGTTATTCTTCTTCTCCTCCTGCTTCTTCCCTCCCTCCCTCCCACTCGTTCAACGGTTTAGAAGTTGCAACGGTTGTTCTTCCTCGAGGCCGATTTCACTTAATTCGAGGGGAGTGTGCGAGTTTCGTGGAAAGAGGGGCTGGGGAGCCGTGGGTCGAGGAGTGAAGGAGCGTAGAGCGGAGGAGAGAATGGGAAACGGAGAAGATGGAAAGAATGGGGAGAGGGAGGACAGAGAGAGGGAGGGCGAGTTTAAAGTTTCGAATCCTCTCCGTCTCGTTGTCTCCGCCCGGCGGGTACCACCCTCTAAGTGATTAAACTATTAATTTTGCGGTTAACCTTACACGCCGTTTCAGGAAGGTCGTTACACGCTGCCAGATTGTACCTTCGAGATAGGAGAAGCGCGAAAATGAATTTATCCTCCCGGCACGAGGCGTCGCAGGCACGAGAGAGTGCCGTGAGTTATTTTCGGAAAGCGCATTTGACGCTGCCATAGGGATTATTCCTGCCGCGGCGTATCGAGAGATCGGTTCAAGTAAAATAGGTGAGCGCGGAAGGCAATATAGTGCCGGATGTATTACGCGTAATCATAGCTATTTCGAAATCAGCCTTAAAATTAAGCTGACATTTATGAATCAGAATCGCGGACACGCGGCGGTGGACGGTACTCGATCGATTAGTCGTAATGAACGAACACAGAGCGGTGGGACGTAAATGTTTCGAAAGATCCGATCGTAGAGAGTAGAGTAGGTTGCGCAGTGTGCGAATCGCGAGCGCGTGTGTGTGTAGAGGTCAGTGTGCGGATAGGACGAGTGTGTAGAGGCGCGCGCGGTTAGCGGCTCTGCGCGGCTGTGTATGCCGTTATTTGTGGACGGGCTCGTCCGGAAACTGTTGTTATCCCAGTTCTAATTCGACTACCAGTTAAATTATTACCGGGCGACCGGCATTTCGTGGCCGGCAACTGTGCTCGCTTTTATACGGCCAAACTCGACAATCACAACGCGACGATCGCTGCTACCTTTGTTATCATTCTACGCTCGCTGCCGACTGAAATACGCTCTCTCCCTCCTGTCGATCCGATATCCACCCGGGACACACGAGAATTCCACAACTGATTTCCGAATGAACGGTTTATCGTTCGCGAGGCCGCTCTTCCTAACGTTCCTGCATATGCATGTGGGAGCCCAACTACGCCCGGGCACCGAAAAGTATCTGCGTGTCCCTCTTCTATCTGGCTGACCCTCCACCTACTTATCCGAAAGCCCTCCGGCCAGTCAATACGTCATCCCTTCCTCCCCCTCTTCGAGCCACGGCAGCCTTTCTTCAAGCCTTCTTTCCTCCCCACGCAACATGTATAGATGTAGAGAGGCATACGTCGAGACGACGTTGTTCCTGTCGGTTTATCCGATCCTCGACCACTCTCCGTTTCAGTCACATCCCTCTCCACCCCTCTGCTGCCCCTTTTTTATCGTTCAAAACGTCCACGTGCCCTGGTAATTGGAAATTTGGCGCATCCGATCCGGTTCACATGTTCGCCTGTCGCCGCGGGTTTAATCCGCGCGCTGTGTGTACAAACGGCGGCAAGGGGTGAAAAGAGGAGAAAAACGGGGCAAAAATGGCAATTGACCGAGCGATCGAGCCCGCCCCCGCTGCCCGCCCAATTTGTATATTTTTCTCCTCGGAACGCGATGTGGCGGGAAATAATGAAAAATGCCCGCTCGACGAAAGGGTCGATTTCGTTCGAGAGGGTCACTCGAAGCGCAGCTAAAGGATTCCCTTACGATGGCGCAACCCTCTCGAAACAGTTTCCGATCGGCGAGGCTAATAAATGCGCGGACGCGCGCGCGCGGGCCCAATCGAATCACCGATACTCGTCCGTAAAGTACATTAAATCACTCCGTTTACCAATATTCGTTCGCGAAAACGAATTTTCCAATTACGCGTTTCAACGATAACGCGCCCGCGAACTCGACAAGCCGGACGCGGGGTATTGCAAATTCTCGGACCGTGGACGAATTTTGCAAATCGAGCGAGGCGTCGCGCTCTCGATCCCCGACCGATATATTCCCTCTGTAATTTCGCCGATTATCCGTCCGGAGAACTTTCAATCCCTTTAACGGTAATATCACATTTTTATCTGCCCACCTCGCGCCCCCTTCCGCTCACGTCTAAACGAGAGCGAGCGATAAAAACTCAGCGGAGCGCGGCTCACGCTTTTTACGGAAGACGACCGAACGTAAAGAGCGACAGAGAGAGAGAGAGAGAGAGTCGAAAGAAATGACGACGATGCACTGCCGCGTGGCCCGCCGATAAAACGGCGATCATTAATAATATCCTTCCCCGGGGCTATCACCATTTTACACCCCTGACAATGAACAACTGTGTAACAATAATGTCCTGGCTTCCCTATATAGGCGGCCACGCGAGAGAGCGTCAAAATGGTGTGTGAGGAGGTGAGAGAAGGGGCTGCGATAGAAGGGGGTGAAAGCGTGACCAACGCGGGTAAGAGATGGATATAGAAAGGGATGCGTCGCGTTATAATAGAGGCAGGGAAAGAGAGAGAGAGAGAGAGAGAGAGAGGGAGAGGAAGAGAGGGAAGCAATGGCATGGGCCATCTACCCGCGCCACAGTCAAGTAATGAAATTTGACTGGAAATTAACCACCGTGGTGTACGCGCGCATACCCTTGCGCGATCACCAACACGCGCAGAGACGGACACACGTACGCTTCGCTCTCTCTGCATCCCTCTCTCTTTCTCCCTCATTCCCTCTGAACTGCCGGGATCGGAGCATGTCCCTCTCATCGTACGTGTTGCGTGCGCGGCCACACATGCGTGGTCACACAGGCGTGTGCACACGGCCGCGAACACAGAACAGCCGCGCGGGGTCCGCACGTACAAGATATTATGAGAGTCGCGGGGCATCATTGGGGAAAATAATGGGCAACCGTTTCGTGATAACGATGAGTTAGCGTTGCGCCTCGCTTATATATCCATATATCATGTCTCGCCTGTCCCTCCCTCTCCCACCCTCTCTCTTCCTCCCTCTTCCTCTCTCTACATCTCGCTCCCTCTCGACTTTCTCTCGCTGGCCAGGATGGCTCCTCGTTCCTCCATCTTTCCCTCCTGGCAGTACACATACACACACATATATGCCGACATCGTCTCGCTCCCTCTCGGGGAGGAAAGCCGGGGAGGAGACTTATCGACTACACCGTGTTCATCTTTTTCTTCCGAATGCACTCTCACTCACGGGTGTCACGCTCAGTTTCTCTTCCCTCCCTCTCACGCTCCCTCTTTCTCTCTCTCTCTCTCTCTCTTGGCGAAACGTCCGCCATAACCTGTTTCGTGTTTGCGATCGGAGCCCGTCGATGGTAGCCAGATAACGGGCGGGCCGATACGCGCTTGTTTCGTACACGTTTCCCGATGTATCGCAGCCCCGGAATAAATTCTCACCGCGGGTCCGACACGGACGGAGGGAATGACCGAACGAGTGACTGCATCCAGCTCCGGGGGATGGGAAGAAAGTGTCGGCTACACTCCCAGCGACCTCTCTTTTATTTTTCATGCCGACCGAAATTAATTTGCGAGATCGACGGAGAGCAAAATCGAGCCAGAGAAGGCGTGGGGCGTTGGCAAATTAATATGCGAGTGCTCGGGACGTTCGTCGATTGTCCGGACGAAGGATACGGTATCTATCGATCGTACTTGTACGACAGGCACGTTCTTTTCAGCCTAAGTAATACTAACGGTTACGGCTTTCACCGAAAGTCGAGCCAAAGCGGAATGAATAACGCTCGCGAGCCAACCAGCCCTCCCTCTGGCAGCCTCCTGAAATAGAGGGGTAGGTGGGGGTTGAAAATTACAGGTCGCGGGGCGTGCGTTCGCATACTCTCGGCAACATTGTGTTAGGAGGAGGTCGAAAAAGTTGTATGCACGCGACGCGGCGTCGGTGGCGATGGCGGTGGCGATGGCGGTGGCGGCGATGGCGGTGGCGTAATTATCGTTGCTCGCCGGCGCAACGTGGCGCGGCTTAATGCGGCAGCAACAGTTGTTGAAACGGCAGTTAAACGGCGCGCGATCGATAATAATTTATCGTGCGGATTCGAGTGTCGTGCGATACAAACGTGGCGGCGGCGTCGGCGGCTTCGGCGTCGGGTCGGTTCTGGTGGTAGGTATACATTCTGCTGGCCGCTCGTGTCTGGGCAACGCACAGGCCACCACCAATGGCAATGGTAGTCGGCCTGCTCTTCGACTTCGCTTCTCGCACGAGCCTGTTTCCATCGCGAGCGTGCCCAACTCCGAGAATAAGCTAAAAGCTTCCCTAAAGAGAGCCGTGCCTGCGCGGCTAAGTACCTGGGAAACGTGACTCACGAATGTAATTACTTTCGACCAACTACCGTACTTTTTTTCTCCCTTCGTTGTTCGCCCACTGCTCGCCCCCCCCCCCCCTCTCCTTCTCTGTGCCACCCACCCGCGCCGGCTCGCGTTATCAGCGTTTCAACGCGGCAGACCTATTCTGCTGCGCGGAAAATACGAATAATACGTTTGAGCGATACGCCTATTGATATTCTCGACGGAAGCAGCCGCGACATAATTAACGACAGTTATCGCCGCGACAATATCGTTCCCGATGAAAGTCGATCCATTACGCGGCGGGAATTTTATTACGCTCTCAGATCGATTTCCAGCGTCGCTACGTGCCCTTCCCCCCCTCGTTTCCGAGTCGCGAGTACCGACGACCGAGTACCGTCCTCGACGTCGGCAGCGATAATTCGCTTCGCTCTACAAATCGGATTACCGCGGTAAGTCTCGCACTTGGAATAAGTTGTAAAGTTCCGCGCCCGGGGTGCGATTGGTACGCTTAAGCAACTTGACGCCTCTTGAAAAAGGTACCACCCCCCCCCCCCCCGCCGTACACTTCCGAGGCGTTTGCGATTTTCCTTCATAGAGCGAGTAGATTATGCAAGAGTTTCTCGTCGAAGGTTTCTACCTCGCAGCTGGCCGCTTCGAGTTCTCTCGCGGCGGAATGAAATAATATCGCTCGGATAAATACTTGACCGTACAAATAAACGTTCGGCCTCATCCGTATCGGCGCGATCGCCTCTCTCTCTCTCTCTCTCTCTCTCTTTTATCTCTCTTTCTCTCTCGATTCTCTGGCCTCCCTCCCTCTTTCTCTCACGCTTGGGCGAATAACGAAATTCGGAGAGCGATAAACGCTTTTTCGGCCCGACGCTCGGTGCTCGAAATTAATAATAACATTATCAGCCGCGCTGCAAAAAGCTCTCCGGGCTCGATAATGATATTCGCATTAGCCGGCACCGGGAGCCTCACCCTCGGCGAAGCCGCGCGATTTCCCTACCGATTTGCTTCCCGATTTGCTTCCCGATTTGCTTCCCGATTTGCCCGGCGCGTTTTCGATCCTCCGCCCTCCGGGCAAAAACGCGGCCGACGCTTTTAATCGGGATTACGGCTCTATTTCCGAAACGATCCCAGAACACGCCCCCGTCGCTATATAAGGGTCGCTCGGCCCTGGAGTGGAGGATGCGCGAAAGATGAAAGAGGGTAGGGGCGAGAGGGTAGGGCGAGAGGGAGAGGGACGACAGCGGCCGGTACCTCTCGATGAATAATCAAATTGGGTTAATCCGTATTTACCGGGATCAAAAACCCTTCCTCGATTATTGGAAAGTAATTTCGAACGTCCGAGCGTGACGATCGGCGCGATCGGTTCTCAAGTGGCGACCTCTGCGCGCGCGCGCGCGCGCCGATTCGCGGATCGAGATCGACTTCCCTCGACGCCACCTTCCTCGTTCGCGCGCCTACGCATTCTTTTTAATTGAAAGGATCGACGCTTTATCTCTCCCTCTCTCGCTCACGGCTCCTCCGCCACCAGCGAAACTGTCAATATTACAGGAGGAAGCCCGCTCGATGGCAGGATGAGGGGTCCAAGGAATATCCGGAGACACTCAAATTTATCTCTTTTCACGGCTGTTAAGTGCGATTCCATTTCTATCGGATAACCGTGCCGCGCCGTAACTCGTAATACTTCCCGGGCCCTGGGAACAATTTTCGCAGCGACGATATTTTATCGGTTGCACTCGCGGGGGTGCGGTGGGGGGTAGTATCGAGCGTAGAAAAATGACTACGCCGATCTGGCTACAATGTTTCTCTGGATGTGTCGCGGCGGAGGCGGAGGGATAAAGTGAAGCTCCCTCTCCCTCACCCTCACCCTCACCCTCCCTCTCTCGCGGTCTCTCGCCTGGCCCTGTAATTGCGCAATTTCGATCATATTATTCTTCTCGAGTCGATAAAATCTCGATCGTCGAGCACTTTGCCCCTCCCCCCGCTTTATCTCTCCTCCCTCTCGGTCTTTGCCTACCGAGGGGAGCGTATTCCACGAAGAAAGGAATAGCCCGATTCTCCGTCCAACCGCGATCATCTCGCCACGGGCTCGCCGAGATTTTTATCGGACCAAGTCGCGACCTCTGACCGCGAGCTCGCGCCAACTCTCTTTCGCGAGCGCGTTACATTGCCATTTTCCGCCCTTGGCAAGGTGGCGTCAGTGTAAACAGGGCCAGTCAAAGTGACTCTCCTCCTCTGTGGCTCGCGGACGAGGCTGCTTCCGGATTGGCCCTGGCACTCTGGCAAAATTCTCTCTTCGAGTTCGGCTCGCCGAGATCGGGCGCGTACGTGCGAAAGACTCGTCGTAACTAGGCAAGCCGACGCCGACGCCGACGCCGACGCCGACGCCTGACGTCGACGTCGACGTCGACGTCGTCCCCAACGGTCGGATATTGCTCGAATTCTAGCATGTCGCCTCCGCGCTGTTTATCTAGATGTTACGCGATACGTGACGCGCTTTGGCCGTGCGACCTAAATTCGAGCGAAGCGTCCCCCAACTTTTGCCAGCCGATTAAGCTCGCCGCAGAGAGAGGCAGGCGTCGTCGCACGTTCGAAGATGAAAATTCGACGCGAGACCGGTCTCGCTCCGCCGAGCGATATTCAACTTCAATAAGAGCATCCAGGAACGTACGAGGCGTGAATCCGCCTCGCCTGCCCGGCTCAAAATGTAACGCTTCCGGCGGCTGCCAAGATGGCGTCATTTTTTTCCAACGCTCTCCGCGCATTCCGGGATCGAGCTTTTCCCTCCCTCGACTTTTTTTTATTACGATCCGACCGAGCGTACATACAGGTGTAGCGTGCCAATACGGAGGAGAGCTCGGCGTGGCTATAGCTGCGCGCCGACGGGATGGAACGGTGGCAGGGTTACCGGTTAGCGGAGGCGCGAGGGGGTGGCTCCAAGGGGGGGTGGTCCAAGGGAGAGTACCATGAGGAGAGTTGGGCGAGGGGTGAGCGAGGGTTGGAGGAAGTACGGGCTGTTTTATTATGCAAAAGCTTTCTCGGCAGTTGGGTCGTTCTAGCTCCGCGCCGTTGCACCGCCATCGAGTCGGAGCTGGAGGTGGAGGAGGTGGAGGAGGCAGAGGAGGAGGAGGAGGACGCGGTGGAGGTGGCGGTTGGAGGTAGAGCGCCGCCGGTGCTAGTACGCTAGGTGCAGGAGGTGGAGGTGGAGGAAGAGGAGGAGGAGGAGGGTAGGAAAAAGCCTCCGCCCCCGAATCACGTAAATACGGGCAGCCATTTTGCGATAAACTTTTTTCGGCCGCTCCGTATCGCGGCGTAGAACGAGCGAGAGGGTAAAAAAGTTTGGACATGCTCTCGAAAGAGGAGTCGAGGGGGCAGGCACTGCGATATTCTATGCGAACCTGTGGACGAGAGTTTTCGTTGAGTGGGTGGGAGTGAAACGAAGGGAGTCCGGGAGAGTGTGGGAGATCGGGGTGAAAGAAAGGAGGGAGCGGAAACGGAGACGGTCGCGACAGAGAAGAGAAGGTAGGATAATAAAGACGAACGATTAATCTCTCGCGAAAAAGTTCGCGGCGCTGCTCGACGTTGTTATAGTCTTTTCCTCGCTATCGAGACGCGAGAGCTTCCCGAGACTACCTACCCGCCCAGCTACCTACCTACCTACCTACCTACCTACCTACCTCCGGCAAATGCTTTTCCCTCAATTTTATCAGCCGTATTAAATTTGCATATCTCTCGGAAAAACGTTGTCTGCGGTACTTTCTTTATGACGTCTGGCTGGCAATTCTATGCGCCGACGCGCGGGATATTAAGTAAGCGTTATTACGTGCGCGTGCAACTCATTGCGAGCGTGGAAGAGCGGCGGCGGCGGCGGCGGCGGCGGCTTCGAAGATCGGCCATCGGCGGCGAAGAACTGATGAAAGAGCCGGACGCTCATTTCCAATAATCGTTTGTCAGGAACCGAACGACCGGGGATCAACGCGGCGACGTGTCTGAAAAACTGGCAAACGATTTAATAAGAAGCGATACCATTTCCATAAAGCTATCGGTCGTTCGGCCCCGAACGGGATAAACCGGACTGATCCGGCGCGCGAATCGCATCCGCTAAATTATCGGAGCTCCCATGCGAGGAGAGGGACCCTTGGCTATCTTGTACGATGGGCGCCAAAGTAATTCAGTTCAGGAAGAGAGTTTTACGCGCACCGGCGGCAGAGACGGTGGAGGCCAGTATAGAGGCAGTATAGAGGGAGCGGAGGTAGCGAAAGCGACGATGCCAGCGTTACCGGGAGCAGAGGCGAGCGATCGGGGCGAAATTTGCGAGTGCCGCGAGAGTGGAATCTTTATCGTTATTACTTGCCGCGAAGCCGTTCTACTCGGTGGGAAGAAGTGGCCGACTCCTTCGTTCTTCGTTGTTACGTCGTTAGGTCGTTAGACCGGAACTCGGGGAAAATAGTCTCGTTCGGTCGATCGGCGTGGCGAGAGGACGAGGGCGAGGACGGATCGGGCACCTTCTCTCAATGAGTCCTCTGGGGCCCGGCGAGATGCCGCGAACCCTCGAATCCACTCGACGCCGATCCTCGACCGCAATTTTTCCATGTCAATGCGAAGACTTATGGCGTCCCGAAGGGGGGCGCGCTATTAGAGGGCCGCGTCAAATTGCCTCGGGGTATGTACGGCTATGTACACATAAATAACGTCTAGACCGCCTCCAGTCGACGAATTTGCTCCTTCGAACGTGGCCCTCGAATTTTCGGCCCTCCCCAAGCCGCGACCATATTCCTCGCTTCTGTCCCAAACGACATTCTTGTCCCGCTATTATTTTCAGACGGACGAGGAGAGCGGCCCCGCTTGAATGATGAGCGCGGAAACAAAAAGCGTCGCGGTCCGAGTGGCCTGCAACAAAAAGTATTGCGGAAGAAGCTCGTAGAGCCATCGGCCGTAGATAGCGACTCGTCAGCGGAGCGCGTCAAACGGCGAATAGACGCCACGACAAAAAAGGAGCCGAGTATCCAATTTCGCCGACGTTGCCCACTTCGTCACTCGCCGCGACGTTCCTCGAAGGGTAAAGATCGGGACGATCGGGCTGCTTCGAATGAGGCAGCCTGTCGGGGCGCGCAAGAACTTTCGGCCGCATAACGCACTCGGTTCAAGGAGATGCCACGTGCCAATGGATCTGGAATGCAAAAATGATAATTAACCGTTTGCGGTTCGGCGAATCGGTGGGCTCGAAATCGTAGAGATCGGCGAGAAGCGTTTCTCGAGCGTAAGTTATCCGGCGAAGCTCCGTACTCCGCCGCCAAACGATGCAGAGGACAATGAACGTGATGCGGCGGGATGAGGGACAAGGCGAGGTTTTCGCTCGGAATCTTGAGAGAACAAATTTTCCTTCCGCGACTTTATAGGCCAGATCAGTTCCCGGTGTGTGGGAACGAGAGCGAGAGAGAGAGAGAGAGAGAGAGAGGGTGGGGGTTGAGAGAAAAGGGACACGTATATATTTATCAAGCGCAGCAAACAAGAAGAGGAAGAGGAAGAGAAGGAGATGGCGAAGGAGAAAGGGACGAGGGGTGGTCCAGTGAGCCCCTAATTTCCATCGTGCCCGATTCATTACCGGACGTGCGGGGTTAGAAGAGGCGGGAGAAGGAAGGAGCGTTGCGGCAGGAGGGAGAGGAGGGCGAAAAGTGGAAGGGGAGTTGGACGGTGGCGGCGCATTATTACGAGGCCGAATTACCTAATTTCGCTGGTCGTTACGTTGTTTCGACGAGCCGGAGACCCCCGGCGGTGGAAGGGGTGCGGCAATGCTGGTGGTGGTGCTGGTGGTGGTGGTGGTACTGGGGCTGCTACTGCTGCTGCTGGTGCTAGCGGTACTGGCTGGTGGTGGTAGTGGTAGTGGTGGTGGTGGCGGCAGCGGCGGCGGCGATAGCAGTGGCGGCAGAGGGCGAAGGCGAGGACGAGGAAGAGCGAAAGGGGCAAGGGTAGGAGATTGTATAGGGGTATGAGAACGAGGAAGAACTGTGGGAGGAGGGTGGTCGGGTGGGATGGAGTTAGGGAAGCGTAGAGCAGCCCCCACGGTGGCGAGTCCTTCTGGCACCGAGGTTCGCGTTAAACCACCCCATTTGAGCGTTTTCCACCCCGACGACCTTACTGTCAGGGTGGCCCGAGCGTAGTCCCCCTTACGGCAGAGAGTCGGCACAGAGTCCGCGCGGAGCTCGACCGACCAATCGCGTCGCGCCGTTCCTCTACTTGCCCAATGACACGTCGCTGTTCTTAAGCAAAGAGCCCCTCTTTCGGAGCGCCGCGTGGGCGCTTTTAAAAAGAGCCAATGGCGCGGCGAGCTCGGCCAATCGGCTGGCGGCTAGGAAGCAGAGTGCGCACGGCCTGCGAGCCGTACTCGTCCGCGTTCTGACGTTCTCGCGTTCAGTCCGCGCGGAGCAGCCGTGCCGTCAAGAGGTAGAGGTAGCTGGCTCTGCGGCGATCGAGCAGGGGGCAAAACTATTGGCCACCCACGCCTGCCTCCTCGGCTCTCCTCTCAGCCGCCCTTCACCCCCGAAGCCGCCGCGTCGTTTGCCTCTTCCCCATTGCGCCCTCGCACCGTACCGGGAGAAGGAGAGTGCAGAGGCATACCACTCGTCGGCCTCTCCTCGCTGAGCTTTTTTCGCTCGACAGGGGCGGATGGACAGACGGAGAGTCCTTCCAGACTTCTGTCCTCTCGAGGGGTGCGCTATTACGGCATAACAAAGTCTGGCCGTGTCGCGTATATCGGATCGTACGTCAATATACCGCCGAACCAGCACGCTTCACCGGAGCCCCTTACCTCTCCTCCACTCACCCTACCCTATTCCGGCTCGAGGTATATACCTACTCTGTCTCGCGACATTCCCTCCCTCGTCGATACCCACTCCTCCGCCTCCCTCGCACACACGCAGCCTCTCTTGCCTCGAAGCCGAGTATGTCCGCGGTATCTTGCAATATCGGAGGGACGGCGCGGGGTATCCTCCCATTGTTTTGGAGCCACTCTTTAACCTCACCGTCGGCTATATAAACCGTGGGCCGATTAGAGAGCCCTGTCGAAACTTATCGGGAACAGTGGGGATGATTGGATCAGGGGCAGCCCAAGAGCAATTGGGGCGCAGGCGACCCCTAGGGAGAATTGGGTCGGGTCACCAGCCCGATGCGCGAAGATGCGCCTTTCACGTCCGACCACTGATTTCGCAAAACTCGAGAACCTTCCTCTCTTGCCTTCCGATCTCTTGCCGCCACCGACACCGCCGCCGGCGGCGGCTACGACCACGAGCACCGCGAGAAGGAGCACTCTAGCCCGACGATTAAACAATGCCGTAATTACGAAAAACATCGTGGTGAGAACACAATTTTCTACCGCACAGCCAGCCACCGCGTTGTTACTCACCGCTGCCAGCGAGAACTCGCGGTCTTCTCGCCGAGTCAATTTTTTCCAACCATCCTTATGCGTTTCTCTCCCCTCTTCCCTCTCCCCGCTCACGTTACCTCGCTCTTTTGACACCAGTCAGTCGACGACGTCCGCTGCCGAGTCTCTATTGTGAGCGCGCGCGCACGATAAGAAATCTAATTCGCCGATAATCGGCCGCTCGTTCGTGCCGCGTTCGCGTATTTTCCCAAGGACGGGGTTCATTTTAATTTCATAAGCACGGAACGGCGGATAATCGCGGCCGGACCGAGGAGAGTGGGTATCATTATCGCGATCGGGCTCGATAATGTCAGGAACCGATTGGCAGCGTCTCGCTTCCCTGTTTTTAGTCTCCGCCCCAGGTAAAAGTCTTCGCCGCGGCGAGCGGCGCGTCGGGAGTTGGCTCCCTTCTCCTCCCCTCGCGCCTGCGATTCCTAATGGCTCGTTAGAGATAAAGGTTTCGAGGGGGGGGTAAAGGGTAATTACCGTGATGTTTGCTCAAAGAGCCGTGCGCCGTCCGCGACATCCCTGACAATCGTAATTTTATTTCGCTACATAGTTTCCCGCGGCAAGACGTTAATTTGCAGTTACGGCGTGGCATACTCCGTGATGCTCGGCATTCGAAAAACCGCAAGCGGTGCTCTTAAGGGGGGGGTGGGGTGGAGACGCATACTTTTGGCCCGAGCGGACTGACGTCGTCGAGAGAACGACGCCGAGAGAGAGAAGAGAGAGAGAGAGAGAATAACGTCGAGAGAATCTGGCAATGGCCCCGAGAGTCGAGAGGCAGATACCGATAGCCCCGGCAGCGGAGGGGTAGGTATGCCGGGAGTCGAAGGAAGAGGAGCGGGACGGCTGGCAGGCGGATGTATAGATAGATAAATAGATAAAGGCGAGGAGTAACGGCGCTGCGCCGAGTTCGACGGATAGAGGCGCGTGTAAATATATCCAGGCAGCGGATAGATATATTGATAGATGGCTCGATAAAGGCGGAGAATGACACGACTGTCCAGACACGTTTTGCTTACTCCGCGCAACAGCGGCGCCTTTCTCTCCTTCCTGTGTGCGCGTACGTGCCTGTGTTGGACCGGTGCCTCTTCCTCCCCTTTCCTACCCCCCTTCCCCATTCCCCTTGAGCTCGCCCTCTCTTTCGATCGTCGCGTTCACGCACGGACGCGCATCTGGCTCGAGCGTGTGTGTGCGTGAACGCGCTCCACCATTCATTGACGTGGCATCGCGCGCGGCCCCTCCATACGCGCGGCCATCCACTGGCCTGGCCCGTATGCACTCCCCGCCTTTGTGTGCGCGGAGCGCGCAATGTGTCTTCTGTATGCGAGATGAGCAGCGCACGTCGTGAGGTGCTTCGACGATATTAAAGGGATCTCGGCGAGGCCCGAGCATTTCCTGCACCGAGGAACCGCGAACAACTTACTCCTCTCGCTCCCACCGACCGCGACCCGCAAAGAGGAACGACGAGGCGAGAGGAGAGGCCAAAGAGAGACGAAGAGGAACGGAGCGAGACCGAGCGAGACGTGGAAGGTGGAATGAGAGAAAGACGGAAACAGCGACTCGAGGCCACTGAAACCAGCTGCATTCCCGGCCATTAGAACTCCGCACGGTAGTGAAAATTTACTGTCGTAACCCAGTCCTAATGCACTGCACCGCCGTGCCAGTACTTCGGCGCAGTTATGGACGTTCCGTTGGTGCGGCTTGCTTGTATACGTTCGGGGCGAGTGTAGCACCGTTTCCTCGACGATGTGTGCCGCTCCGATACAGGCTTGCCCCTCGGCGTCCGTATACATCACTGAAGGAGGGAGACGGCAGGAGGACCTTGCCCGTGTCTCTTTCTCTCCCTCTATCTCTCTCTCTCCCCCTCTCCCTCTCTGTCTCTCGCACTCGCTGTAGGTACTACCTACCGCTCTCGGTACTCGAGTAGTTCTACCAAGAGCGGTGGTGTCATGCAGCAATGTTATCTGCCACCCCGCCTGACAAGAGAGCGAGAAAGGGACGGAGGTACGGAGGAGAGAGACGGACAGAGGGTGGGAGAGGGACTGGGAGAAAGAGAGAGAGGGATGCCGAGATCATCTGTGCCTCGCGGTAATAGCTTATAGCCAGGGCTGTAGCACGCCGTCAGGTTCCTTTCGACTCACTCCGCTGCTCTGTCCTATCCTTCCTTCCTTCCTTTCTCCCTTTCTACCCCCTCTCTCTATCTCTCTCTCCCTTTCCCTTACCCGTACCCTTACCCTTCGCTAAATGCCAACCGACAGATTTTCCTTCATACGCGGCTCACCTGAACCTCTCGTCCCTCCGCAAATTTCACTTCCATCTTCAACACTTACGCAACGCGTTCCCTCGACTCTCTACTCGACGATAAATCTCGACTTCTTGATTAATTGCAGGTAATTATTATTAGAACCGCGCCTGTCTACCTTCGCGCGCCCATTAAAATTATCTGCGCATCGGCTCTCAGATAACGGAAATGGATCTGATCGCGGTAAGCCGTCGTAACGATAAGTAAACCTATATCCACGCCGAGGGTACGAATTAATTTTTTGTACCGCTAAGCCAAGTGAATTTCTTCTAATTTGCACTTGTGCCGCGCGTCCGTCCGTCCGATGCCTTAAGAATGGCGCCATCGTAAGCTAGGAAGGTTTTAATTAAGAGCGTAATTATCGCTCGCGTGCGATTTCGACGATAACTCGGCTTCGGGCGGTAACATGACAGAAGTAAAAGATTTTCACGGGACACTTATTTCAACCAGTACCTTTTTGTTCCAGGTTCCTACGGTAAACCGATCATGGGAGTAACCTCTGGACGCCTCGCCTGGGCGTGTTTCCTTGAACTAGAAAAAAGGAGGAAAAAGAGGCGGAAGAGGAGGAGGAGGAGGAGGTGGAGTGGGGCAAAAGAGAACCGTGAAAATTCTCTTGAGAGGAAGTATCCACTCGCCTTGCGCCTCTCCATGACCCAGGAACATAACTACGAGAGTGGTCCTGAGAATGTCTGCGCGCGAGAGTCCCTCGTAAATAATGAGAGCGAAGGGACCCTCAGGATCCTTTCTGGCGAGTCTGGAGCTCCTTTGGGAAAGAGAGGCTCTAAATCATCGGCGCCCTCAGGGGTAGTCGTCCTTCTCGATCAGGGAGGGAAAAAAAATTAGTCGGCTTCTCTCGCTCGTTTGACTCTCGTTCGAGACCGTCCTCTGGGCAAAAAAGACGGCGGGGGGAGAGGAGTGTTCCCAAAACGATGCCTTTCGACGTTCAAATCGAGGCGTTTCTTCAATTTTACGAGCGGAATGACGCCGCCTCAACATATGCGTGCCAGGAGGCTTCTGTTGTGTACGTACGTATCTATGTTGGTAGGTAGGTAGGTAGGTAGGTATCCTCCTGTTGAGGCAAGCGACCTTGCGTCGAATATGCCCCGGCAATTTCACGCCATAGAGCTCGTTCACGCTTTCAGCTCTCTCGCGGGGCTCGCAGGCGGACAGAAGTCGGCTTCAACGGGCAGAGGATACCTTTTTACGCGCGATCCGGATTTTCTCCCTTCTGCGGGCGAACATCCGCAACGGGAAGGTCCGACAGCACCGTCGGAGATTTCAACGTTTTCTCGCCAGATGACACGGCCCGTGGTGTGTCCCGATGCAGGCCGATGGAAAATGCACCGTTCCGATGAGCGGCCAGGAAAGGAGAAGATCGCCAGCCTCTCTGACCGGCACGCGAGCCTTAAACCGATGCAAACGCGAGCCGACTCGCGTATCAATCCACCGGAATTGCTTACCCTTTTTACTCGCGCCGGATACCTTTTATATGGCGCGAGACCAGTTTCGCGTTCTCGGCGAGTCGTACGCTGGTTTCATCCGCTTCGCATCGGTTGTACCACATTTTTTCTCTTCAGCTTTAGAGACATTGAGGAGCGTAAATCGATGAGACGCTGAGATCGATAGGTCTGTACAATGGTGAGAGAAGACGTCGTGGTTTAAGCTAGGTAGGAAAGAGGGTAGGTGCCGACGGAATCGTTTGCATAATACGGCCCTGGATAAGGTGAAGAGGAAGAGAGGGAGAGGGAGAGGGAGAGGTTGGTAGTAGCCGGAGCCGCGAAGCTGGCGTTTATTAGCGTCCGCCAGCAAAGTTAGCTGACCGGCTGACCGTCGGATGGTCCCGGTGTCGGCTTGCACCGGCAACAGAGGTACGCGTACTGCCGATGAACCTGGCTGCTCCTGCTGCTCCTGCCGTTCCAGCGGCACTAGCAACGTCGCCGCCAACAGTCACTAAACTCGAAATGGCCAACTGTCTCGTTCCTACGCCGACAATCGACGCAATTCCACATCCGCAGCCTCCTCCTTCCCCCAACGCTATCTCTGCTTTCCTAACTCTCCCCTTCGACACAGATTCCCTCGCATTCCCTTCGTCCCTCTCTCTCTCTCCCTCTCTCCCTGCGCTCCCATCGGGCATCCACTTATTCGCCGCGACACACGCACGCGTAACACCCCTGTAGGTACGTACGTTCGCAGGTTCCCTATGAGGGCAGGATTAGCGTTAAGTCGGCGTTAAGTAGAGCTACTGGACCGAGATTATCGTATCGGACCGCTATTACTAGCGATATTGAAATCGCCTCTCTAAATCCCGTGTTTGAGTCGTCGTCCAGTGCCAAAACGAGGAAGCCGATGGTTCGGCGGGATGGAAGGGCGGTGAATGAGGTGAAGGTGGCGGGAGGAGGTAGAACGAAGAGACATCGTGTGTGCAGCGAGGTATCGGCATTGGGCTCTCTCTCTCTGTATAGATGCACGACCGAGACGCAAGGAGAGAGAGAGGGAGAAAAGCATTAACTGGCGCAGCAGTTGAGATCGGATTTACCCCGATTTATGAACGTCGCGGTAATCCGTGGCAGCCACTCCGTGCGCCACTATATACAGGCTGTTTAAGGAAATGGAGCGCATTACCGCGGGATCATACGATATAACGACGTCGTTCAGTGTGTCAAGTACGGAGGAAGAGTAACCCATATACCTAAACGCCGACTCCCGCTGGTTGCCAGGCTGCTTGGCTCATTGACTCGCTTCTTCGCCGGTTTCATGCCGTCCTTTCATTCTCGCTAAAATATCGTTCATTCGAAAGGAGATGATATTTATTACCCGGACCGATTAAGCCGAAGACGTCTAATGTGGAGCGGACCGGGCTTACTGGACCGACATTAACACATTATATCTGACGTTAAGGAGGGTATTAGCCAAGTATATTCGAACGTATATTTCGTTTACTGTGTAATTACGGTGCGACTAACAATCGTGAATATCAACGACTGCTCCCCTTTACCATTCGCTGGAATACGAGCCTGTTTTTCATCATTTTTCGACATATTTCTCGCTCTATTTCCGAAACTAATGGTCGTAACAAGTTCCGCTTGCGATTTTTCTACTTCGGATTGAACATATTTTTGCCACATGAGATAGTAATCTCACTGAGGTCCACTCTTTAGACGACATACATGAAAAAACCCATTTTTAGGCTATTTATGACATATTTTTCGTCGTATCTTTGAAACTATTCCACTTAGGAGGCTCCGGTTGCGATTTTTGTGAATATCTTTTACTCCTTTTTCATGCCTTGAACGTGTAATCGGCTCAAGTAGAATTAAATAGCGTCCAGCCGGCGAAATGTCCATTTTTCAGTGCTTTTTGGCGCTTTTTCGATCATATCTCGGAAACTATTGCACTTAGAAGGCGCCGATTGCGATTTTTGTGATCCTCGTTCGATTCTCTTTCAGTATGCATCAGCACAAGTTGATCGGAAGACTTTATTTTTTACCCATTTCCGCGACCCCATTTTTTCGTTGGTTTTTTGATTGTAAGTTCGAAACTAATGCGAATTTCGACCAACGGAAAACGGTTCTCTGAGTTATTTTCGACCCCCTATCAGATAGCAAAGGGCGATCCGATCCGCCGACCTTAGATTTTTCCCAAAAATGAGAAGGGGTACCCCTTAGAAAGGGCAAAGAAGAGAAGGGCAAAGACAAGGCACACGCAGTGTCAACACGCACCGCGTAGCACGCATATCGGGTCCATATATTATTTTGCTCCTCACCTCACCACAGAAAGGGCATAGCCGGGTAAGACAGTGAAATGTGCCCCAAAACCGATCGAAATTCTGAATGGGCCATTCGATAGCTTATGAAAAAAGAAACATTTTTGTGAATTTTCAACTTTGTATCTCGACCGTGGGGGGCGGGGGGTGTAAAATGTACTGTCCGCTTCTCCCACCATTTTCTCGGAATCTAGTGCATAAAAAAATTCGAAAAAAATCAGAGCCATATCTAGTAATGGCGCGCATATTACAGATTATTTTTCAGATTTTTACATAAAAAATCCTATTGGTAAAAAAATAAAAACCGAAAAGTCAATCAGAAAAACATTTATTTGATACCGAAGGAGGTCCGGATCAGTGATGCCGCTTTTTTGTGTAATGTAATATTACAATCAACATCTCTCTGATTTTTTTTATAATTTTTGCTCACCAGCAACAGCGTCGGAAAAATAAATAACCCGTTTTTTCGTCAGTTTTTGGGTGTCAGAACAACGTATGAGGTAAACTTTGGTTTAATTTTTGTCACATAACTATTTCATGTAATGTTTAATGTTATTGATTACATTGCATAGTCGTAATAATGCAAGAAAACTAAATAAATGGAAGAAATCGATGTCACAATGTATGCCTTATGTTCTGAAAAATTGAAGATCAACCAAAGATCGTTGGTAGCCACACGCGTATGGTGACAGACTCTTTTGTCGAAGCAAACTTTTTCTTTGGGTTCGAATCCTGTTAGGTGCCTTTGTTTCATCGTTTTTTTTTGTCCTTTCTCTATGCAACAATAGTTAATATTTAATGTCAGATGATTTCACAATATTTTTGTCAACATTTTAATGTTGTAATAAATATGCACATGCCTTCTAACCGCCTTCCATGATTCCGTTATTCTAGTCATATATTTTGTCAGTAATAATGACAAAAATGTGTTGCATAGAGAAAGTCATCTGACATTAAATATTAACTATTGTTGCATAGAGAAAGGACAAAAAAAACGATGAAAAAAAGGCACCTAACAGGATTCGAACCCAAAGAAAAAGTTTGCTTCGACAAAAGAGTCTATCACCATACGCGTGTCGCTACCAACGATCTTTGGTTGATCTTCAATTTTTCAGAACATAAGGCATACATTGTGACATCAATTTCTTCCATTTATTTAGTTTTCTTGCATTATTACGACTATGCAATGTAATCAATAACATTAAACATTGCATGAAATAGTTATGTGACAAAAATTAAACCAAAGTTTACCTCATACGTTGTTCTGACACCCAAAAACTGACGAAAAAACGGGTTATTTATTTTTCCGACGCTGTTGCTGGTGAGCAAAAATTATAAAAAAAATCAGAGAGATGTTTATTGTAATATTACATTACACAAAAAAGCGGCATCACTGATCCGGACCTCTTTCGGTATCAAATAAATGTTTTTCTGATTGACTTTTCGGTTTTTATTTTTTTACCAATAGGATTTTTTATGTAAAAATCTGAAAAAAAATCTGTAATATGCGCGCCATTACTAGATATGGCTCTGATTTTTTTCGAATTTTTTTATGCACTAGATTCCGAGAAAATGGTGGGAGAAGCGGACAGTACATTTTACACCCCCCGCCCCCCACGGTCGAGATACAAAGTTGAAAATTCACAAAAATGTTTCTTTTTTCATAAGCTATCGAATGGCCCATTCAGAATTTCGATCGGTTTTGGGGCACATTTCACTGTCTTACCCGGCTATGCCCTTTCCCAATACTCATTCTTCGACCATTTAGAGCGCTGTCTAAAATTTTGCTGACTAATCCATTGGAGCTAACGTACAAATAGTATATAGTTTATACAGTATCTTGATATTTTCTCTTTTGGCCAAGTAAATTGGTGGGTTCGTCATCAGAATACTTGTATCGCACCAGAAGGATTGAAGCATTTGAAAAAGTGTGATAGGGTAGCAGTAGGCACTCTAAAACCCCGTAATGTTGGCACGCGAATAAATCGGTTGACAGGAAAGTTCATATCAGTTTCGCCTGAGAAAGGACACATATTACAAACGAGCTCCAGCGCATTGCATAGAAATGCCGGAAGGAAAGAATTGTTTTCCTTAAGAATATAATGGGTGAGAACTTCGGTGGCGAGAGAATGGCACTTGGCATTAATCGAGCTGTCTCGACATTAACCCGTGCATCGTCCGCTCTCCATTCCCATTAATTCGTTTTCCTTTAATGACCGGCTGCTCGCACATTTCTTCTTCATAAGCATCGGGTTCGTCTTGACGCGTGCTTCAATCTGCCGATCGGATCGAAGATCGCCTCGTTTCTCGAAACGCTCAATTATCTCGGCCGCGGCGGGATATGGAGCGATTAACGATCGGTCGGTGTTTCAGCAATTAACAAGACCCGATAGCACGCCGTTTGCCGGCAGTAAGGAGCACTTTGCGCCGCTCTATGTGCACGCACGCACACATGCCCGACTCCGCTCTCGGTGTGTCCTCTCTTCCCTTTCTCTCCACAGACACACAGCCGCATCCGTATCTACAGCCAAACACCTCCGAACAGGGAGAGAGAGAGAGAGAGAGAGAGAGAAAGAGAATGAATCCCGGTGTACCGGGAACGCGCTTAATTAAATACCAGACTTTTCTGTTCTGTCCCGTCGGTTTCTAATCGCTAGGCGCATGCTCGCGCGTTGTTCCTCTCTAATCAACCGGTGCTCATCCCTCACCTCCACTTTCGTGAACGAAATAATCCTCGGACGATCGGACCAAGAAGAAGGAGAAGAAGCGTGCGTCCAACGTCGGATCCCGACATGAAAATCAGTCTCATAGCATCTCGCGACATTTTATCGAAGAGGACGAAGAATGATAATATGAAAAAGTGTGAAGAGGTTAGAGGCAAAGATGCCGGGATGTGCCAGCCTGATCATAGCCGACGGTGTCCGCGCGAGTGTTGCCGGATGCTTTAGGTAATCAGGGAGCGTGGATCTCGCGGCAGCGGGGGTGCGCGAAAGTCTCCTCCTCGGGAACGATAACGATGCCGGGGCGGAGAAGGCTCATTTTTGTCTGTCCGCGAGCGTGGGCAGCTCTCTCGCCGAGCGGAAGACCGGCATAATAGTCTCGACGCGCGCGCCGATACGTACTCTTCGTCGCGAGTGTATGGGAGTGCGCGCGTTATTACATCAAAGTACCGTGATAATTGGCTGAACGACGCTTCGAGGGGGAGGGAGAGGGGCAGAGAGGGGGGGATAGACGGGGAGAGACGTGCGAGAGTCCCGACAGACCGAGAACGGACGAGGGCTTAATTAAATATCGAGCTTTTGTATCTTGTCCGCAGTGCTTTCGGCCCGCTCGATGGCTGCTCTCTAATCAACAGGCGCGCGTTCCTTCGCCTCCTCCTCGTCCGTCGGCGTCATCGGCGTCGTCGCTTGCTACCGGTGCCATTCCCATCGTCGCCATGGGGAGTAGCGAGATGAGAAAACGAAACAATCCGTGAACAAGCTACTACAGGGAAGGCCACCGCTGCGACGCACCGGCCGGATTAGATCCGTGTAACGGCTGTAACTCCTGGCAAACACGAAACTATCGAGCTACCGCTTCGTCGCCCCCCCTTGGTCACCCCCTTCGTTTGCACCCCCCACCCGCCGAAAGTTCCGCCACCGTAGGAGGAAAATTGTAGAGTCCGGCGAGCGCTGCCTGGGGAGAGAAGGGGCAAGAAGGGGTGGGAGGGGGGATGGGGAAGGAGGAAAAACGGCCTAACGAAGTAATCGTTTTATACCGTGCCGGCGGGAGCATCGTCTGCCGGGGCTATGCTTTTAATGGCGGCCACGTCGAACGATTCTCCCCTCTGAAAATTACGTAACCCCTGCAGCCAGCCGAAACTTTCTTGCCGTGGCCCCAAAAAAAGAGTACGCCGACGCCGAAAGGTTAACTTTGGCTATCGAAAGATTTTTATCGACGCGGCTGGCAAAAAAAAAAACAAAAAATAGCCGTCCCGCATAGGCCTCCGTGTGCGTAACGAGAGGTGACTATGAACGAATAAATTTGTCCGAAGCGTCGAGTCAACGAACGTCGCCGGATCCATTTAAATGCGCTCGCGATCATTTAATATTCATATTTTATATTTGATATTTTTTCCCTTCACCCCCTTCGCCTGTCTCCCGTTCCACCGCAACCGCTGAATGGGAACGAAAAAACAATTTGTTAGATCAACGCCGATACGCACGTGTCCCGATATATCGGCGAGGCGCGCGGGGTTGCGTATTTTTTTGGTCGAAAATAAAAGCTGCTCGCCCGTTCTCTTCGGGGCGTCCTATCGTATAATAGCGCGCGCGCCCGTTAGAGCGGGGCATATTTAGTGCGCCGTGGGCTGAACTGGACGTATTTTTCGGAGCGGAGGCGCGTGAAAGGAACTGGCATTGTTTTCCCAACAGCGTAGTCCGCGCATAATTTTAGAGTTCCAACACCGCGTTGGCTTAAGGTTCTGACAAGCAGCGCTTATTCTCGCTCTCTCGTTCTCTCTCTCTCTCTCTCTCTCTCTCATCTCGTCTCTCGTCTCTCTCTTCCGACTCGTCGAGCAATTATAGCGAGCGCGACGCTCGACGTTGTACACGTGGCAATGGACAAGTTTCCGCGAGCCTATACGCGAAACCGTCTCACCGTTATGGCAGTCACGTTAATGTCCCTGCCGCGGCGACCGTTTTTGTCGTGGGTGCGCGCGCGCGCGCGTTAGCCGACAAAGTTCCAACGACAACCGCACGCTACAAATGAACGCCATCAATCGTCCCCGTGCCGGACTGACAATTGTACCCGCGACACCGACTGCCCATTTTTCCAGTCTCCCTCTTACGTGCTAGGCAAATTGTCCCGACGCCGCGCGGCAAGATTGAAATCTGACTCGGAGGAAATTGCAAGGAAAACGATCTCTGCACTTTGCTTTCACTCGTATTAACGGTCGACCGGCCGGCGTCGTGTGCAACGCGTCTCGAGATCACAGAGAGAGAGAGAGAGAGAGAGAGAGAGAGAGAGACAGAGAGGAACAGATAGATCTGCCTACCTAGCCACCGAGTCTACAAAGAGATCAACGACGAATCGACGCTCATGATCAGGAGTAGAGCCGACAAGGTATTCGGCGTCTCTTACTCGGGAGATAAACGAAATGCATCGACTGGCTACGCGATATATCGGCAACCATCGACCACTACGCCGAAGACGAAGACGGTGAAAGGATAGACAGAGAAGGAGCATGAAACGGCACTTAATTAAAGGCTTCACCTTTCTATCCCATCTGGCCTCGATGGACTCTAATCGGCTGGCTCGCTGCTACGCTCTAATCTAATATGCGTCCACCGAGCTGTCCTAGATGGAGAAGCGAAAAATGAGGAGGGAGGTAGCTGCTGGCAGCCGGAGGACGCGCCGTTATATCGTCTCGGGCCGGGACTGAATCGGACGCGTCCTGGAAGATAAACGATACGCCTCGTCCCGTGTCACATCGGTCAAAGAGTGAAACGTGGAAACAGTCTGAGATCAGCGGCGAAGACGGGTAAGGGTGGGATCAGAAAAAGAGGATATAACGAGAGGACGGGAGAGGAGTCTTTTCTCCGGGACCTTTCCTTTTGGCCCCGGAGGCGCAAGAACATCTCTCTTTATCCGGATTAAGAGCCGAAAGGGGTTGGAGACTTCGGGATTAATAATTTGTCGGGAAACGAGAGGAACGATCGTCGGGACGATCTCTGACGGCGTATGTCCGTCCTTCGGCCCTCCCTATCTCTTCCTGCCTCTTCATCTTCCGTCTACCCCATCCCAAACCCATCGCCCCGACCTCCAATCTCTCAGTCGTCATCGCCGCTGCTTCAGACATCGTCCTCGTCATCGCGCGCCGCCGTCTTCCATTTATCCGAGACCGACGTTCGCCAAAGTCCAAAATCCGAGAGCGATGGACTCCCTCTCGAAGTACGTCGCAGTCGGAAACTTTCGCGGGACACCTATCGGATATACGAGTTTCTTCACGTTCACGCGTGCCACGCAAAGTTTCAAATATGCGCTCGTCTGGCATTACAAGTGGTCTAGTACATGTCTAGTACGTACTAGATTCAGGAATTCGAACCGTTGACTTCGATTGTTCGACGGTAAGGTTCGACTGGCGGCCATTGGCCAGGGGGCACCGATTAACATCGAGTTCAACGTCGCGTTATCCAAAAACGAATGATACCCACGCTTCCCGAGAGACGCGTTAAAGCCGTCAGGCTCGCGTATTTTTGGCCGTATCCGGTAAACTATTGTGAATTTAAAATGAGGCCGGAAAAACGATAAACAGGCGAAAGAACGGGATCGAGAACGCGGAGTGGCGCGTGATAAACGAGCTATCGTGGATGCCAGGAGAGCGTTCTGTTCGGCAAAACAGAATAATTTGGTCCAGTTGTCGGCGCGATTGATAAAAGCGAGCTACGTCGATGGAAACGCGCCGCTAGCCACGGGCTACAACAATGTTTGTCCGAAAGATAATGCGCGGTCGCGCCCGGCACGATACAGTTTTGCCGATAATTTATACGATTGATACGCCTCTAGTGGCTTGTTTACATAGCGACCTATGGCCGAATGAGTCTCAAGCAGCGAGCAGGCAGACAGGCAAGCAAGGCTGGCGCGGCAGGTAGGCAGAGCACAGCCGACACTCACAATCGTCGCATGGCGAGTGTTAGCAAGAGTGGCGACGGAGTTAGTGGCGGCGAGGCCAAAGTGGAACCGGCTTAACAAACGAGTATTCGTTAACGAGAGAAGGAAAAGTTCGCCACTCGGGGCTACCTTGCTGATGAGCGATTAAGGATCGTAAAATGTGTCGGCCGCGCGCGGAACGAGCTGGGGCGAGAATGGGCCGGAGAACGAGGGAGGGAATGGAGCGGAGAATGGGGCAGAGAATGGGGAAGAGAATGGAGGGAGCGGATGGGGGAGCGAGGGAGGAAAGCCGATGAAAAGGAAGAGGATAGGGTTAGCGAGAGGAAGCGCGCGCGCGCGCCTCGCGCTTTCTCTTTTGCCCCGCGCTCACGTGAACCGGCCGCTAGTTTCGCATGATCTGCCTGTAAACGGCCTAAGTACACTAATTTCCCCATAACCAGAGAAAACATCTGCCTGGCAAAAGACACGCTTTTAGAAACGCTCATTAGTCTTGTCCCGTACGGCTCGTCTCGAGCGTGGGCTTCCTCCGCGAAGCTAAGCGGAGCTAAGCGAAGCTAACGGACTGCTACGTGAGCGTCGAGAGTAATCAGGAGAGCGGATAAACTGGCCAAGTCAAACGGCCCTGTTTCATTCCGTGGCCCCCCTATATGTATCCTCGCGCCTTCCCTCCGCCCGATAAATATCGGAGCTTTATCCTCGCCTCCCTCTTCCACCTCTTCCCTCGCTCCCGCCGCTCGCAGGTGAAAGACACGCTACTTTCCATCGGCCACGACGCGATATTTAGAACAACGAGAACGGCCGGAACCCGCCTCCGGTCACGCTCAGTCAGTTCAAAATAACGAGATTATCCCCGAGACATCGACTTTCTCGCCAAATTCCGACTATCGCCGGGCCCTCGTTGCGTAACTCTCGGTACGCGTGTACGATATGCATGTATGTGCCTGCTTCTTCTTCTTCACTCTCGAACGCCGATTGTCGTCGTTCCTTGTCCCGTCGGTGGTTGAAAAACCACATGTTACGAGGGCGCGCTAATATTCACCGAATGCTGGAGAATTTCGGTACCGGCACTGGTGTGCCGCCCGGTACTTTCTCACCTGCCTACACGCGGGAGAAGTACACGAGACGGTGACGACGAGGTCGAGGAACGTCGTCGACGACGACGACTACGACGACGACGACGATGGTACCCTCAGCCCGTGGACCATTGTGTGTATGCGCGCAGCATGTATTCACGGGTTCGCGAGACAAAAGATCCTAGCTCCTTAGGTGCTTCGGGGCCGACTGGCCCGGGTGAGAGCGGAGCCCAGCGTAGTAGTCGAACGCGGAGTCGAACGCGGAGTCGGAGGCTTCCACCGGATTGGTCGACGCTCGACGCTCATTGGATCCGGCGGCAAGCGTCGGCAAGCGTCGTCAAGCGGGGCAGGAGTCCGCGCGGACTATCTCACCGCGTCCTTGTCCCACTTCGGCGAACCAGAACGCCATTGCGCTCGCTCCGACACGCCGCGGCGCACCGCTCTTCTTCTCATCTCTCTCTCGCCTCCGAGCACTTCACTCCTCTCCATCTCGCTTCTCCGCGCCAACCGCGCCACAGAGCCACGATGCCCCACAGCCATGGACGCCTCCCGCCTTCTCTCTCTCACTCTCACTCTCTCCCTCTCGCTTCACCGCTCATTCTGTCTGTCCCCATCCTCCGACTCGCAGTCTCTCCTCGTCGCACCCTTCTTCCTCCCTTACTCTCTCGAAAACAGTCTCTCAGCAGCAAAGCAGCGAGATCCCCCGGACGAGATATGAATTCACGTTCCTCCTTTTATATTCCACGCTCGCCTGCCCTCCATTTTGCTTGCTCGGGCCCCTTGTCTGCCTCACCGATCTGCAACTACCGTATGTGTCGGCTGCGCGGCTATCTCACAGGGTGCCCGTCCCTTTCCACTTTCTCGCTCCTTTACTCTCTCCCGCTCGCTCTCCTTCTCTCTCCTTCCCTCTCTGTCCCTCTCTGTCCCTCTCTTTCCCTCCATTCGCTTCGATCTTCCTCTTTTCTTCTGTATGCTGCGCGCATGATCGTGTTGTTCCGTCGACGACGTCGTCGTCGTCTTCTTCTTCTTCTTCTTCTTCTTCCTCGACTTCTTCTGCTCCTTCTTCGCATCGTCGTCGTCGTAGTCGTCGTCGACCTCTCCTGATCGTCGTCGTCGTGTCGTCGTGTTGCTTTGAGCAATAGAGTGTGCGAGAGCGCTGTGTATGCTCTCGCCAGGGTGTGGGTTAGTCGGTGTGTTTGTACGATGTGGTCAGCTACCCACAGAAGAGACGATACAAGAGGGGGATCGAACCGTATCTCTGTCGTGCACGAATCGAGACAGTGAATCAGCGCGTGTGGATGTGAGAGAATGAAAGGGGAGCGGTTTTGGAGAAGGAGGAGAAGGATGAGGGGGAGAGGAGGGCTGTGGGGAAATAATGGGGAGGGAAGGGAGAGGAACTTGACTATGCGAGGCGGAGGACAAGGAGTGGAGCGTTAAATATTAAAAACAATCCATCAATTAGCGCTAATGCCGGAGCATCAAGCGGGGAGTCTACTCGCCCGGTACGTGGCGACACGTGTTCGTGCGTGGCCGTGTATTCGACCGTGAACGTATTACACACATCCGTCGGTCGGGTGTCGGCTTTGTATAACCGATACCCCGAGTTCCTCCTAAAGTGGGACGGACGTCGGGAATTCGTACGGTGAATTGTTTGTTCGGCCAGAAGCCGCAGGACGCATGAAAGCCCGACGATACGCGCTAGTACATGTTTCTAATCAATCTCCGGGAAGATAACGTCCCACACATTTCGGTAGCTCCGCGTGCGCGGACAAGCTGTTACCGTTCGGCGCGCTCGAGCGCGATGAAAGGTATCATTACTGGAACAGCGGCTCATTAGATATCCTCCTATCGAGTCACCCGGTAAAATCCAATCCTCCTTTTTCTTTCTCTCCTCGTTCGTGCCGCGCGCGTAATTGGGATGGGACGCGGTCCGTTGGTGCGCGGAAAATAAGGAACGTTAAAATAAGGTGAGAGGCGTGTCGATGTTGCGCATGTACTCCGAGAGGAGAAGGCGGCGACCTCGGGTGTACATGATATGTCGGTGCTCGCGGGAAGAGGGCGAGTAACATCGCGTAATCGGCCGTCCGCGGTCAGCTTCGAAAGACACGATGGTCCACGCGCGATTTATTTGTTTCTTAACCGCAGCGGGCGAGAGAAATCCGGGCCACGACCAGCGACTACAGCGACGACGACGGGGCAACAAAGAGAAGAGAGAGGAGAAGGAGGAGAAGAAGGAGGTGATGGTGGTGGTAGTGACGGTTTTTGTCTGGCCAAGATCGGCGCCGCACAACGACGGAGCGTAATGCGTCGCGTAACGCATCATCGAGCCGAGCAACGTGTGAGGTAGCCCCGACATAGCGCGCTATCTTAAGTGAATCTGACGATGAAGCTGTTCCCTGCTCCCAGGATCGACGTAATCCCTTCAAGAGTTTAGCCACCGTGTTCGATCGTCATAAGCGGCTGATATACCTCCGGCCACTGGAATTTCTCTTTTTAGGGGACGTTCGGGGTAATCGGTATAGGAACGAGCGTCGGAGCGAAGGACGTGGCTCGTGGGCGGCTCGTAGAATGAGGTGGGATGTAGGGTGTAGGGCGTAAGGGAGGTATGACAGAAGGGAAAGGGGGGGAGGCACCATTTCGGGCGAGCACTTGGTACCTTGAGCGTGGCCCATGCAACGACATGCATCGGCCGCAGCAAGGGCGACATTATCGCCGGTTGCACACACCGTGCGGCTGCGGATGGTGCGGTGTGGTGGTTAGGGGCGGTTAGGGCAGTGCACCGCAAGGGTGGTCAAACCGCAAACGAGACCACCGTCCTGGCTATCTGCTATCTGGATAACCACCACCACCACCACCGCCATCGCCGCCGCCGCCGCCGTTGCCTCTCCTCTTCCCACTACTCCTCCCGCTGACCTCCTACCTCCCCTCCAACTCTAGTTCGCGACCCATGTCTCTCCACACTCGTAACCCCTTCCGTACATCGCTCTCGATAGACACGAACTTGCGAGACGCGGAGAGAGAGAGAGAGCCCCCTAATAATCCCGAGGACGCTTATCGCGCTAATTTCAACTCGATCGATAATGACCGCTTCCAGAAAATAACACGTTCACTCGACGCCTTTTAATGCGAGCGCACGAACCCGATCTCGGAACAGGCCGTCCCGATCCGTCGGGCCGATCGCACGGAAATCAGGCACCCTGCACGCTGTCGGAATAAATGGCAAAAGTGAGACGCGAGACCGTAGGAGTGCTAAATTCGCGGCGATGCGCCGACGTCGTTGCGTCGGGCCGGTTTCTAAAACACAGAAGAAGGATAACAGTCGGCTCTCGCCGGTGGGCAATGCAATTACAGCGGTATGTAATTGCGACGATTGGCGGCGGCTCGCTCGCTTGCACGGCCAGTGGGAAACGGCGGAGAGGCCAAACTGGCGAGCAAAAGCAATGGCCAAAGTAGCAGCGGCTAAAGCAACGGGTAAAGGTAGAGGAAGGCGGAGGTTTGGTGGAGGTTGGCGGAGGGAGGCAGAGGAAGGCAGAGGAAGGCAGAGGCAGGCCAGCCAGACTGTAGAGTGACGGTAGAGTGGCGGTGGCGGCGGTGGCGGGCCGCACGATAAATTCCGACTTCTTTTCTTTCTGCCGTGCAGCTCGCGCGGCGCATTTACGAGCCGACTACCGAGAAATTTAAGCGTACCACGGCTCATCGGGTAAGGGGGCGCCTGTATATTTATGCAGCGCATAGAAGGAGTACCGACTTTTATGTTCGTACACATGTTAGCTACATTTACGATTCCTTAGCCCAGCTGCCGTCTTACGTGTATCCTCCGCAGTTACACCCCCTCTCCTCCCCCACACTCCGCTCCCTTCTGCTACGCCTCCGGCACTACTGCCGTATCCGCCACCGTCGCGAAGCCGAGATTCCGCCCGTTTCGACGCTAAAGATTGATTTAAACGGTAGCTCGTAAATATCGGATAATTATTGCGTCCCAACACCCGGCTGCACTCACTTTAAGCTTGTCATCGACTTACTTCCACCGCCAGCTACGCCTGCTATCTTATTGTCTCATCGAATTTGCCCTTTCCGACGGTGTGTGTGTGTGTGTATGTATGGGCGTGTGTGTGAGAGAGTGCGAGGGAGAGTTTCGGCTACTCGTTCTATGGAGTAACTCCCCCTCTGTACGGGAATCAAGTGCGCCCTTATATTTATAATCCGACGGAATCTCCTCGTAGCCTGATGAGGATGGCAACGAAATTATTTCCGGATGAGCGGGCTGTTATTTCTCGTGCACATAAAACTTATTCTATTGTCCGCCCGGCAAAGGGAGGATTTATTAATCCGCGCGCCGAGGAATAAGCCGATCGACTTTCGTGCTTTATTCATTGACCGCGGGGGTGGCGAGGGAGACGAAGGGAGGCCAGGGGGAGAAGAAGGAAAGGGAAGGGCGGAGAGGAAGCGGCAGGCTACAAGGGAGGGTAAGTAAATAGGGGGAATAGGGAAATAAAGACGGACGGGGCCAGATGCAGGGGTATGCGCATGACTGGCCAACTAACGTTCGAGAGAGGTATTTAGAGTTTACTTAGACCACTGACCCGTTCGAATCTAAACGCACACGCGACCGTGGCAGCCTGAGCGAGCGGGCACGTGCGTGTAGCGTGGGCGGAGAACAAGCCGGAGAACAGGGCCCGATGGGTAGGGATACCGTAATTTTCGCCGTTGCATTAAACGCATAGAGGAACAACAGCCACCGGGGGCCCGGGGGCGAGTTTCCATTTTGTGCGTGCACGTTTCTCGTTCCGACGATCCGCGATGCGTGCAACCCTGCCTCGCACACGCTTCGCGATCAACAAAGGAGGGAATTTCCAAATAGCTGCCTTCGTTAGGTCCCCCCAACCTTCTCCCCAACCTTCTCCCGGGGCCAGCCCGCCTATTTGGCGCACGCCCTGACCCTGACACATCATCGTAGTCAATGATACGGTACGGGGAAGGATTTCGGATGCGGTAGGTACGTGAGACACGGATCGAGACTAAAAGGAATACGCTCTGACTCGCGATTGGCTGGTCGAGGGTCCCGCGCGGATCGCCTCGCGTCCCGGCTCCAAAATACTTGAGAGCCCGTGTCAACGTACACCCCGACCGTTCTCACGTCTCGTGTTTTCACACGCGGCCGACGGTCTAAGTTGTCCGCTGGCGACAGAAGATGCTCATGCATCGGCGAGTGACGGAGAGATACGGGACATCGGTAAAGAAGAAGATAGAGATGACTACGACACGACGCCGACGACGTCGACGGCGACGCTCGACGTGTAGAGTGACTGGGAGAAGAGCCGGGAGTGGAGGAGGGCGGGAGGGGCGGAGAGGGAAGAGGGTGAGAGAGCACGTTGGCGCGTTTATTAGTGTCCAATTGTGACAAGAGGGAGGCGCGGGGAAACACAAAAGCGAGCGCGTGAACTCGCTCATTTGCGTGCCTGTTAATTTGCCACGTTTGTGTGCGCACTGTGCCGCAGAGGGACGCCGACGGACAGAGAGAAAATTAGCGCTTTGTGTGTGGGTGCCTGCCCGCCCGCCTGCCTGCCTGCCCGCCTGCCTGCCTGCCTGTTCGTCGGCCGCTCGCTTGCCTTGACTACTCTACGTGCGTGCATATGTACGGTACGTGCGTGTCGGAGCGCATATATAAACGCCTGGGTGGGCTCGCGATGGTGCCGCGGATAAAAATCGGCTGGCGTGCAATTTTTTTTCCTCTCTCCCTCTCTTTCTCTCGCTCTCTTCGTCCACACCTTTTCACAGCAGCAGCAGCAGCAGCAGCGGCGGCGGCGGCGACGGCAGCAGCGCGTGTATCGATAAAGCGGAGGAGGAGGTGGAGGAGAAGTAGCGAGACTGGCGCGTTTCAAGTTTCCTGAACGTGAAACGTGTCGCTATAATTCCAATGGAGGAAAAAGTTGAACCGAACGACGCGACGGAGGCGCGCGCTACGCACACATGTCGCTTTAACACACGTGCGCGCGCCGCCTCGTTTTAACCGACGTTGACGTGTCGGCGTAGCCGGCGGAACGCGCTCACCGTAAAGCCTCGAATAAAAATCGCTCGCGGCTAATTGATTGACGAGAATCGTTGCATGGACGATTGACTCGCGGGGTAATTAAGACCGGTGCGCGGAATGCCGCCCCGCGAACGAGGAGAGCAAGACGACTGTGTCCGCCGACGTACTTGGTCATTCCTTCTTGCGGTTGTGGAGCGCGCGAGAGAGAGAGAGAGAGAGACCCTTCCATTTTATACGACGCTACACGCTAATTAACACTTAACGCGTCAGTTGCCCCGGAACCTCTCGTTGAAAGTAAACTTTCCTGACCGTATCGGGGCGACGAGCCGCGCGGACGTAAGTGAAAGTTTACGAGACTTAATAACGGTGTAATGATTGACGATTTATCCGCTTCACGCATTGGGAGCATCTCTCTCTCCTTCTCTTTAGGCGGGCGATGAACATTCGTCCGAAGTGCCTGGGAACACGAGAGCCGAGCCTCGCGCGCCGCAATCCGGATTCACTTCGATCGGCCGTAGTCTGAGCTCCCCATTTCTTCCGGCCATCCGCTCATCCGGCCGTGAGCCCAGCGAACCGAGACGGATCTCGGCGATGCTCGACAAATATGCCCGCGCGAGACTACGATCGGGCCACAGTCGTCTTCTCTTCCTACCCGCCGTCGCGGTGTGAATTCAGCTTTAGCCGAGCCGGTGCGGCGAGATTCAAAACTCGCGCACGAAATGCCGTGAATAGCAGTTCCCCTCTCTTCTGTCTTCGTTCCTCTGTCGGTCGACGGTCTCCTCTCCGGCGGCAGGGCCCCAATCCTCATAGCCACCCACACCCCTCTCTCTCTCTCTCTCTCTCTCGTTGGGTGCCGCATATCATTACCATGCAAATACGCCTGGCGTGCAGCAAACCTCGCGTAATCCATCCCCCCACGACAGAATCGGCCATCCACCCCCGGTCGCGCGCGAACTCACATCGAACTCACACCGGTCCGCCCCCCTTCCAACGAGCGCAGCGCCAGAGCACCACCGCGAAGGGGTAGGCCGCGGGAGGGTGGGCAGAGGGGGTGGAGAACGACGACGACGACCCAGTCGCATATGCAAAACGTGCCACTATTATAATAACATTACGCCGATGAACCTTCCATTGAATACGCGCGCCGTGCGCATGCATGGCATCGCTAATTACGTACCGGGTGGCGTGTTTCGCACGGATCCGGGAGTAGACCCCTCCTACGCCCTCCCCCCTCCACCCCCTCTCCCTTCCACCCTCCCCCCTTTCAGCCTGTTTGCCCCCGCCGGTTATACGAATCGTTTCACCCGCGAGATTCTCATCGTCCGCCCACTCGCCACTTTTCTCTCATTTTCATTTTCACATTTCCGACATGCGCGATGACATGAGGGTGCGTTAAAAATAGCGATTTGGAGCCGACGGAATCGTCCTATATTGCCCCTCTTCCACCGCTACTCTCGTATATTTTCTATAGCATCGAAGCTGCCGCGTTATTTTAGGAAGGACTCACCTTTTTTCGCTTCATTTTCAGAAGCAATTTTCACCGTATCATCGTCCGCGAACACGCTCGTCGCGATAATTGATTACGGATCGTTCCGTTACCTACCTGTCAATCCGGTCGATACGGTCCTCCTGCGCCACGGCTCGAGGCTGAAAGTTTGACTGGGTCCAAGGAAGAAAAAAAAAGTAGCCAAACAGGATTTTTAGAGTATCACCTTTTATTAATCGGCTCGCATCCGCTTCGTAATCTCTAATCTCGACACTATGTACAACATATCACCGCCGTGCGCGACCATCTCGGGTCCACGGTGGACGTAGAAAAATATGACGGTATACTTAAGGTTGCTATATACAAAATGTACAGAGAGGGACGCGAACGGGATTACTGAAATCCTCGCCGTCCCATTATCGCTTCGTTTATCGTTAATAATTAAATGTGCGATCTTGTCGCCGAAGGCGAATTAGGTGTGTACGTGTAGTCGCGTGTATCTATGTTAATCTTTTCCACTCGCGTGTAAAGGGGGGGATACGAATCGAATGAGAGAAACGTTCGTTCTGAGACAACGACTTAACGAGCAGGGAATCTAATCGTCGCTCCGACCGAAAAACAAGGGGGAGGGGGTTCGAGGGGAAACTCGGTGTGTGTAAAAGATGCTCTCCGAATCTCTTTCGTTCGCGCGACAAGTTACACGCCTTGACGGGGTTTAACGTTGCAAACGGCAAACCGGTCAAACATATATATCTATCTATTCTTAACGTAGAGGGAGGGGAGGTGGGGAACCGGCGCGCGCTCATCCGTATGTGTCTCTGCGTTCGTTTGTGTCTGTGTGTGTGTGTGTAAGTGTCAATGGGTGAGTATCTGGACCTCTTCGAGGCACCAACGATCTCGCATCGCTCTCCCGCTTTCCTTTCTTACCTCCGTCGTTCTCTTTCTGGCTGAGAGCAACAGTAACAACAATAACAAGAACAATAACAGCTGCAACAAGGTCGCTCGTGATTTGGTGTGCGCGCGTGTGTGTGAGTGTGAGCGTGGGTGATGTCGTGAACCGTGTAAGTGATAGAACCGTGCGCGATCCGGCGCAAGTTCCACTTCGTTCCACCGATGGGATCGAACCATCTCGTCGAAGGCAGTGTGTGCTCAGTACATAACCTCGTAAACGGTCGCCTTCTTGTCGCCCGAGCCCGTCACGATGTACTTATCGTCCGCGGAGATATCGCAGCTGAGAACGGACGACGATTCCTTCGACTGAAAGTATCAGAAAAAGGTCGATTGTCGGAAAGGGGATCTCGTCATGAGGAAGGTAAGAGCATACGAAGAAGGTAGGAGGGAGAGTATCGTTCATAATTCGAGACTGACCTGGAATATTGAGGCTCCGTAAGGTGTACGCCAGGCGTTGAGCAAATTGTCCTTGCCAGTGGAGACGAACCACTTGCCGCATGATGCGAAGCGTAGCGAGAGTACGCAGGACTCGTGCAGGTGTAGCTGATACTTGTCCGGCTTGGAGGCGTGGAGTACCTCGACGTTCGAGTTCTCCATGCCGACCGCGAGCCACTCTCCCGTGGGACAGTAGCCGAGGGAGAATATCTGGGAGGTGAAGTCGTGCTGCTGAAGTTGCCTGCCTTCCCTGAGGTCCCACGAGCGCACCGTGTTGTCCAATCCGCCGGTCCACAGCTTCAATCCGTCGGCCGAGATATCGATGCAGGAGGCGCCGTCCGTGTGACCTTGGAATTGCCTGACCAGCGTCTGATTCTGTAGGTCCCAGACGGCGATATTGCCGTCGCTGCAGCAGCTGAAGCAGGCCTTCGAGTCTGGCGAGATGGCCAGGGCGTAGCAGGCCGGCGCCGAGGAGGTCAGTTCGGCCTTTATCCTCGGCGTAGGACTGGCCAGGTCCCAAATGCTCAGTCTACTTGCCTCGCCGCCGACGATCAGCGTTCGACCGTCCGGCAACAACTTCACCGACCTATGCACACAATCGCGGCAACGTTCATCATCATCGTCGTCGTCATCGTCATCATCATCATCAGCAGCGGCAGCGTAACCCGCTCGATATAACACAGGTATGCACCCTGCACGCGGTTCGAAACCGCCGTTGTTCCAAATCCTTTACGCTCGAGTGCGTCGACGAGAGCATGACGAGGGCATCGACGAGTGCGTTCACAATTATTACACACGAATGCCGAAAGGGTTAAGTTATTGCCACGATTTCGAGATTAATTGTCACGCGCCACTCGTTTCCCGTGCGACACTACCGGAGAGAGAAAAACAGAAACAGAGAGAGAGGGGGAAAACGAGGGGAAAAAGAAGGGACGAGCCGATTTTACGTTTAACGCAATTCCCATTTTCGCCGATGCCCTTCGATAAATTCGAAATGTGTAATTTTCACGGAAACACTCGAGCGACGAGGGGTAGGGGCAGTGCCATCAGCGCACGGCTTGAAACACAGCAGCAGCAGCCAACCTTTGCGCGGGCGCGTCATGAATTTTATTAAAAGTCGTCGATCGACGAGGAACAAATATGACATTTAAATTATGTGTACGCGCTGTATCTGCAGCCGTTAACATCGGCGGGTACATTTTGGGGATAAAAATGCGAGGTAATGGTAGGTGATGGGAGATAATGGTAGGTGATGGTAGGTAATGGAAGGTGACCGAAAAGAGAATGAGAGGCTGTACTGACTGAGTACTGACCTGATGTAGTTGTCGCGCTGAAGACAGTCCAGCTGCGATACGGGCTTGGTGCTACCGGTGCCGCTCTGGCCGATGTCCCAGACCTTGACGCAGCCCTTGCCGCCGGTGTAAACGTACTTGGTGGGATTGGAGATGGTGACGGCGCATACGACCTCGCCGTGACTGAGGGTATTAATGGGTCGCGCGTGACGCGGTATCCCCGGTCCCATCAGCGCATCCGGCGGGAAGGGGACGGGCTGCATCTGGCCCTCGCTCGACACGTGGAAGCTGTACGCTCTGCAAACGAGCGGATTCCGGAGCGCGTATAGAGAGGGCGTATACAGAGAGGGCTACGAGCTAGGTTCGATGGGAGGACGGTCGTTCGTTTACGAGAGACACGCTTAAATATCGAGCCGCTTTCAAACCTTTACCGCCGACTCTGCCTTTACCGCCGCCGCCAACGCCGCCGCCGCCGCCGCCGCCGCCGCCGCCGCCGTCACCGACGTCACCGCCGTCGACGAGCTGAGCGAAAGAAGCGGCTAGCCGTTGGACGCCAGCGCGCGCCCTCATCCATTCCTCGAACATCTCCCTCAATCCCCCTCTATAATAAAATCAGGAACGACCCACCGTTTCATAAACGCAATAAAGCGGGAATCAATCTCCGCCACGAATGCGCCCCGTAAAGCACGCGCACCGTATCACGCGATAACGAGATTAGAGGCGCGTAGGGCGTCGGTCACGAATAAGCTACGCGCAACTGTAGGAAGATGTCGAGGACGACGGCGACGACGGCGACGACGGTGGCGGTAGCGGCTATGTATACGGTACCAGAGTAGTAACAGTAACAGCAGCAGTAGTGGTGGTGGTAGTAGTAGTAGAAGGTGGAGAAGGTACTCACGGTTTGCCGCCGGGTACGCCGACCGATCCCATGGGGGCCCTCATGGCAACGTGAGGGTCGTAGAGCTGCTGAAGCGAAGGTGGCGCCCTGGGCGCCGCGTACCCATTGTAGCCCATCATGTCGACGTGGGGATGTTGTCCGGCCTGGGCTAGATGGTGCGGGGGTGGACCGGGCGGATAGTGGGGTGGGTATCCAGTAGGTACGCCGGGCGGCGGAGGTCCCTGAAGGAGTTTCGCCGAGCCGGAGGGCTTCAGCTGGCCACCGCCGCCGGACACCGAGCCGGAAGTCGGCGTCATCGGCTTCGAAATGGGCGTCGTCGCCTTCTCCCGATCCTCCATCTTCTTGGCAGAAGGTGTACTCGCGTTGCTGCTCGTTCCGCTGCGCGGCGAGTGCGGCGGCACGTCCTTCTTCGTCTGAGAGCTGGAGCCCATCGAGGGGGTGACCTTGTCGAGGCCGTTCTCACGGGGCGAGGAGGTACCGTTCACCACCGGACTGGTGGGACCCTCGCTCGCGTCGTCCACCACCAGGTCCTGGTCGCTCTTCTCACCGTCGCTCTGCGCATCAATCGACGGAGCGTGTCTTTATCACTGCTCTTTGCCAGCCGGGCGGGGAGCCAAGCGTCGACGTCTTGCCGCGAGTCGTTAACGCGACGTTGCTGGGCCCGAGACAACGATATCGAATGCCTTCTACTCTCTTTACGCGTCGCTTTAAGTTCGCTTTGAGTTCGCTTTAAATTCGCTTTAAATTCGCTCATTGCCGCGACGAAATGGAGCGAGACAAGAGAGGTAAAGCGAGCTGAAAGCGGAAGACGACGCTCGGCGATGCTATGGGGAGGACCAACGGGGATGAAGATACTGGCAACTGACTTACGTGTCCGATGTCCTTGTCCTGCTCCTTCTTCATCTTCTTTATGTGCATCGGGTGATCGTGATGATTCGAGGAGTGATGGGAATGATGGGACTCCTGGGGAGTTCGTGGCCGACTATACTTGTCGCCGGGCGATATCGAGCTCCTCTGTAATGGATATGTATTTTTCTATACATAGACAAAATGCGCTCGGTGAATATGTGTTTCCTGCTGCAGCGGGGCTATCTGTAATACTGTTTCGTCGGTCAGAGTGCAAAAACGAAACGAGCGCGCAGCGAGAGGGGGACAGAGAGGGGAGGGGGGAACGAATAGGGGGCGGCGTGCGTCATTTTATTTTTCATCCGACTCTCTAATATGAGCCCCGGGAAGGCCGCCAATTTTTGGCACGATAACGATGTGCGAAAATAATAATTGGGAGCGCGCAAAAGCGTCATTCTTTAAAAAGGGAAAATAATCGAGCCCCGACGCGACGCACTGACCGAATCCCTCTTTAAACAAGAGTCGGCGCGCGTAGGATGAAACGAGGGATTACTCGCCCGCTTTCTGCGGCGTCGCGAACGTGACAAAACCGTAATTACCCGCGTCGAGCGGTTATTATCAATGGTCACGCGAGAGTATTCGCGATAATCGATTTCGACTTTGCATCGGGGCTCTCCTGGCGACGGTATTAAAATGTAATCTTCGTCGCAACGACGGCGGCGCCGACGTCGAGGACGAGGACGCCGACGACAAGGACGACCGCATGCCCTTTTATTGGCAGGGAATTGGATTTTTAGCCGAGACCCTAAGACGATCGATCGTCTCGTCGCCGAGCGAGTTTCAGTTTAAATTCACGGCCCTATCGGACCTCGGCTACATTAGGTCGCGCGCGCGCCCTCGCTACAAGCCGGCTCGATGAATAATTCCCGAGCGGAGCGGATGCACGCTCTAAACATTGTATGAAGAAGTCGGCGTCGTTGACGGCGGTCAGAGTTCAAGCGGCGAGTCGTATGCGCATTCTTAAATTGCGGATCGCCGCTGAGTGACGGTGCCTAAATTAATGAATGCTCGCCGGCGAGCAACTTCCTGTCTGCTTCGAGGTTGCAATTAATATCTAGAAGGTAGCCATTGTCGCGACGAGCGTACGGGTCAATCCAGTCGGCGTCGAAAGGCATAAATATTGAGAGGCAGAAGACAACGAGCGAGTAAGCGACATAATGTCCGAGGCGCGTTAATGTAAATCCTTCGGTATCGGTTAATGTGAGTCCCTCTCTCTCTATCTCACACACTTTCTCTCTGTTGGCAGAGGCGGAAGGAGTTAGAGGAAGAAGCACGTATCAGGCGACGTCGGCACGCGTCACAGTGTTGGTCATCGGTCAATTCGTAATGGGGCATAATGGAATTCGTGGCAGGGAGGAGCGTGGGCGAGAATGTAAGTGCGTGAGGAAAAAGAGGAAAGTACGAGAAGCCGAGGCGAGGAAGACGAAGCTTCGGGCTGCGGGCAAAACTGAGAGTGGAGAGCGGCAACGCCATGCTGGAGAGGGGAAGGGAAGAGAGTGGCGAGGCAAAAGGTAAGGCCGAGAACGGGCCGAGAACGGGTCGGCGAGCAGGAGAATGAGAGAAGAAGGTGGTATGGGAAGGCTGATAATGATTATAGAGTAGACACGGAACGACGTGAGGGCAAGAGGATAAAGAGCGACTGAGTCGGAGCCGGGGAAGGAGAAGGAGAAGGAGGAGGAGAGGGAGAGAGAAAAAGAGAAGGAGATAGAATGCGAGGGGAGGGAAAATGCCTGAGGACCAACGGCACGAAGAGCACGAAGAGTAAGAAGAGATGAAAATAGAATGGTGAGAGGCAGAATGAGAGGGCGTCGATGGGCGTTTCGCGGTCCTGCGATGATTACAGGCTCGGCAAACCTATAATACACGATGTCCTCCCTCTCCCTCTTCTTTATGGGGGCCCTTGTACTTCTTCTCATAATTTTTTCCGCCTCTCTTTCCTTGCCGCGCGCGATCCTTCCCTCTCGCTCCGACCGGAACCGCATCCCTGTCTTTTCTCCCGTCTTTCGTCCCTCCCTCCTCCTTTTCCGAACACTTCGTTACACGCGTATTTCCTTCCTGTCCGGACTGACTCTTTCCAATAAAGGATCGGAATGGAATGACGGAGCGCGGCGGATCGTAGGTAAAAGTGTAAAAGAATTACTTTGGTCACGGCGTCGGGTCGAGGGCGAATCTCGCGTGGTAGTCGACGTATTAAAACATTTTAACCGATACAAAGAGAAGGAAGAGTCGTGAGAGAGACAGAAAGAGCGAACGCAGTCGGTGGCATCGACGTCGCGGTCAGGAACTCGGACGTTCGAATAATTTATGTAGGCTTTTATATTCGCCATATACGGCCGCCATCTAAACTTTACGATTACGTTTGAGCGCTGCTCGAAGCGTTACGTCACGTTACGGCTACCGTATTTTTTCCGCACGTAGCTCAGTTTTTCCTTACCCCCCCCCCCCCCCCCCCGTCGCCATCGCGATATTCTCTCTCCTTCTCCCGTTTCGACTCTCGCTATTTCCTTCCTCGCCCACTTCAGCCACTTTCGCGCGGCTCTCATTCGTTCGTCGAAAACATAAATTGCACGTACAGTACGTACTCGCGCGTGAAGCACGCTAAAGCACTCGTTGTACCCTTCACGCGCGTAGGAAAAGTTACACGCGTGTAATGTACATGTAATACACTGGGCTACGTTAAGTACTCGCGAGGCGAGTACGTTGTACACGCGACAAGTTGTACGTATTTCGTGTATGATTTGTATCTCGAGGTACGCGCGATCGCCCTCGCTTACATGAATGCATGTAAGCCGGATAGATGTAATAAGTTGAGCGAAGATACAGTTTCGCGCCGAGCGGATAACGAGCGAGAGGTGAGGTTCACTGCCCTACCCTTAGCGTTAAAGCCACCCCCCCTACCATTCCGTCAGCCGCTCGAATTTGATTTGTTTCCGAAAATGGCGGAGATATTTTTTTCCCGAAAAATGAGGCAATTAAACGGTCGATCGAAATATAATATTTCCGGATCAACCGCTCGCTAATGCTTTATCAAGTTTGGCTACACAATCACCATAATTAATCGGATTATTAATTTGACGTTCGGAGAAATAATTAATTTGAATTCGTAGGGAGAAATATTATCCGGGACAAAAGTGCGGCGCGGCGAAGCCGCGGGAGCGGAGGGCGGCCGGGGGAGGGTATTGAGGGGGTGCCGAGGGGGTCGAGAGTGAGATGGCGGCCATTGAGGCAAGAGGGGGAGGGGCTGCGGCGGGTTTCAACTACCCCCCCGCGCGCAAAAACGTAATCGATATTATTCCCTCTTGCCAGCGCTGAACGCGGCCCCGGCGTTAATTACGACGTTAATTATTGCGAAAAATAACTGCGACACTCTTTTGACAATTCAGATACTGAAGCTTTAATGTCCGACAATTAAATGCCCGGATAATTAATTAATCCGGGGGACAACAAATGGAGGCGGAAACTGGCTCGAATTAAACGGGCTCTCGCACTCGCCTACGTGTCGTCCCTGACCATTCGGCCCGCCGCCTCATTTTCCCTGTTCCTACTGATTATTTGATAATCCCGCGCGACCCAATTCAATTCGCGCTTTTTCAATTCTTGCACTTTGAGCGAAATCCTCGCACGCCTCCCAGCCGTGCGCCCGGTACGTAAAGAACGGCGGCAGAATGCTCACCAGCTTACTCTATACATCCATACGTTCATGGACATACACGTACGTACGTACGTTTGAGCGCACAGAGAGAGAACACGCACGCACACACATGAACGGGATATAGGTAGTAGTATTCGTCTCTTTCACTTACGTGTCTCTCCTCGGTCGAGCTGAGACCTGCAACATAAAAAGCAGAAACGTTCGACATGTAGCGAGGAAATTTGCAAACAATTTTCACGCTTGACACCCGGCAACGCTGGAGGGGATATAAAAAGCGTTCCTCAAAGTCCCGGGTCACCGCGCTCGGTGCATCGATAAAATGTTAATAACGTAACGTGAAAAGAGGCCGCGAGAGCGAGCGTGAGCGCGAGCGCGAATGGTAGCAAGAGAGAGAGAGAGAAAGAACGAGCGGGGATTGCTGCTGGCGCAGAGAGGGTGGGAGGCCCGGGAGAGGGAAGAGGAGAGAGAGGGAGAGAGAGAGAGAGAGAGAGAGAGCCGGTTCAACCGGCGCCCGTATAAATGATCTTCATGCATATTTATGCGCTTTTCGCTCAAAACCGCCGGTGTCCGCTAACAGGGTGACGCAAACACGCTCACCCTCCCGAAAGCGGATACCCGAAAAGCGCTTTGAAAATTTCCAGCCGAGCGAACGTGGCGCTCGCTCGTCGGCTACATATTTTTTCCCTTTCCCTCTCTCTCTCTCTCTCTCTCTCTCTCTCTCTCTCGCACCTCCTCTCTTTCTCCCCCCCGCCATCTCTTTCACCTGCACACCTACACCGGCCTCCTCTATCCGCAAGCTACCCTCGGCGCGCACTTTCCTTGTCTCGACTCCCCTTTTTCCGAACACGGCCCCGGCTATTGCAAAAACGGGATCAAACGGGCGACGACAAAGGGAAAAATCCGCATCCACCGAGCTACCCCTCGCGATTCGCGTTTTAGTCGACCGCCTCTCGCATGCGTCGCTCGCTCCTTCTCTGTCTGGGCACGATGTGTGGCCAAGTGCCGATTCGTTAGATGCAGCGTAGCGTCAGCGTTGAAAACGCCGGCGAGAAGAGGAAAATTTCATTTCGACGGAGAGTAATGAAAGGTGTATCCGGTGGCTGAAGCCGTGATTCGGCGCGTAGGGAAAAGGGTCGGGGGTGGACAATGATGATAATCTGAACGTACCGCCGTTGCTCTTGAGGTCGTCGGGTTGTCCGCGATGATGTTCTGGCTTGCCAAGCATCGAGAGTGGATGGGCGGTGGTGGTGCCGGGCGTCGAGGCCGCTCCCGGCGTCAGTCCGAGCCCGAGGAGGGCCGCCGAGGCGGAAGTGGGCACCGGAAGACCAGCTGCTGGTCCTAGTCCAGGAAGTCCGGGTAATCCTGGATGAGCTCCTATTGCCGTACCCGGCGGCAGCTGCTGAGCGTGCATTTGCTGCAGAAGCCGAGGTATGTCCGGTCTCTGTTGCTGGAACGTTCAGTTAAAGCTCACTTACAAACTCGTCTCACGACCGAAATTTCAGCCTAACCCTTATTCTATGGCTTAATACGAGAGACACCTTACGGGCAGCTCGTAAGAACGTGGGCTCGTAAGAACGTCGCCCGATAAGGCGGTCAATTTGTCGATCGGCGAAACACTCGTCTCTCCCGCCCTTTCAGCTACCCCTCGTGACGACGTCGTTCTTTTTTATGTCACCCCATCGGCCCCGGGACGATATCGACGGCGCCGTAAGCACAACGTTTGGCGCATGATCGCGGAGGGTGGGAAGGAACGCGTGACTAGACGTATTAGGGGCGGCGAACGTTACGAGCCAAGGCGAACGATAAATACGCCGACGGTTCACGGCAGCGGATGGGGGAGAATTTTTATTCGTTTAACGGCGAACAGCGTAAATTTACTAATCCGTCATAATGCAAACTGTCGCACATCATGCGGGAAGTTTGATTAGGTAGGGAGACAGACCGAGTGTCAGTGGGTTGCGCAAGAGGGTCGAGAATGTCGGAAAGGGGGAGGACAAAGAACCCTGATAAACTCGTTACGCGTGCGAATTGTGCTTATCGTGGATTTCACTTAGGCACTTAGAGAAAGCCGGGGTGAAGTCGGGAGTGGAATGAGGGTACGCGACCCTTCCCTCTCCTGGTGGTGCTGATGCTAGCTAGCTAACCGGGGCTCGTGCCCGCTATGCCACACCGTAGCCACACCATAGCCGCATCACTGCCACGCCACTGCCATGCCAGCGTCGCGCCAATGCCACACCGAGGCCGCAATCGGGGGCGGATTATGCGAAATAACCCCTCTCGGGCCGCGCGCCGATTGTGTACGATAGTTATTTTCCTGCTCGGTCTTCGAATGGAAGAGGCGAGGGTTGGCGCAAGCAAGCATGTATGCCGCCACCGTCGTCGTCGTCTACGTCGCCACCACCATCCTCGTTCTCCACTCCCCTTCTATCTACAATATATGTACCACCACCACCACCACCACCTCATACTACCACCACTACGCTCACGCTTCCCCCTACAGTCTCGTTTACCACCCGAGGGACGTATTTGTCCGGAGACATCGAGTCACGAGGGAGCGGAGAGCTAGCAATGGGATCAAGTATTTCGCGAGCAAAGCCGAAACCCGAGACACTCGACGAGGGGCCGCCCCATCTCTGCGCACCCCTCGCCCTCTCGTCCGAAAGGAGAGGACGAATTAATTGATCATTTCGCGAGCGCGTGCGAGCCTAGATTCTTCTCAACCGATAGAATAGAATCTTTCACCCCTCGGGTCGTGCCCGCACAACTTTTTCTATCCGATTCCAATGAGGTGATACTTCGATATTTGATTCGACTTGATTGAAATTCGCCGGTACATATTGACCCGGCTCCGCTCCTACGCGAGAGACCGTACACGCATGCGAGTGTACGCGCCCACGCGCACTCGCGCTCGCCCGTGCGCGCGCGCGCGCGCTCGCGCAATGTACTTTCCAATTTGCCTTGCGGCCGCTGCACCCCGCTTCCACGAAAGGAACCTCGCCGATTGAATTTCTTCGACACGCCGCACTTTTTTATTCGCCACGAACCCTTTCATTCCCATCCCCCGCCGACCGACCTCCACCAGGGAACTCTCTCTCCGGTTTCGCCCTTTTTTGCAAAGCAGTCGGCGGCGCCGCTGCGAAATTCGTTAAGCGCAAAAAGAATAAAATGAGCCAAAGTAAAAAGGGGATAGAGAGGGGAGGGGGAGGGGAAAAAAGTGTTCGCCCTTGTTAAAAGTCACGATAAAGCGCGCGGCGACGTACGCACAGATATATACGGCCGCACACGTACGCAACATAGCCAGGCCGGCTTTCAGCTAGAAAGTTGCCCTTGCTGCTGCTGCGGGCTCGTTTTAATAAAATTATATCGTCGACGGGTGGCGCGAGGCAAACGAGTTTAGAAAAAGTCCGGACAGGCCTCGACGGAGAATAGAAGTTTGGCGATGCGCAGAGAGAGAGAGAGAAAGAGAGAGTCGTCCTTATCGTCGTCAACGCTGTCGCTGCCGCTACGCTCGAAATCACTTTTTATCGTCGCGATTATCTCACCCCCCCGTGGCACGGAGGGTGACCGGGAGGGGGGGGGGGGTAGTGGCATGGCCGATCGGATGGCTGAGCGAGTGGGTGGCTAGGCGGGTGGGACTGTCGGTACGCGAAAAGTCATACATATGTATAGAAAAATATCGGCGCGGAGGCACGTAGAACCGGTATAGCGGCGCGGAGGCGCATATCGAAAATCGCTGCCTCCCCCTCTACCCCCCTCCCCGTCTCACCCCGGTCGCGCAGAAGCGCGCAGCAGCAGCCCACTCCCTCCGAGCCCGACGGCCGTTTCAATTCGTATTCGAAGCGACGAGCGGCGCGCACCGTGCCACTCGTGCAGCGCCAAACGAAACGTAATAGTCCCAAACGAGGTTTAACGCGCCGTGAATAATACGCGCGCGCGGCGTCGGCAACGGTGTGGGCGAGGGGTGGCCAGGGGTGGAGAGGGCCGAGGAGGGGTTGCGAGAGGAGGACGCCCGTATGCCGTTCGATCGCGAGAGATGGAAAAAGAGAGACAGGGTTCCGCCTGCCGGTGTGTGCTCTGCCATCGTGTGCTCTGGCAGCGTGTGCCTCTGCCGTCGTGTGTTGCCGGAGGTGCGACACGCCCAAACCTCTATGTTAAATGCGACGGGGATGCAGGGGGGGACGACGAGCGCGGAGGACAAAGCCGGGTATGAGACGGGCGAAAGAGGGAGGGAGTCAAACCGAGAGCAGAACTGTACGTTCCGTGTGCAGTGTTATTAAACGAAATATTGATTCAACCCCTGTTTACCGAGTAATACATATTCATGGGGGTTGGCGCTTCTGTCTATTTGCCTTCAGCGTCCCTGCAGCCTTCATCGTCCTTCTCCTCCTCCTCGTCCTCGTCCTTCCCCCCCACTCGTCTCTCCCCCTGTCGTTCGAACCCTTCCCCATCCCCCGATCCCTTTCCGTCTTCAACCCCTCTGCCAACGACCCCTTTCGTTTAGATTCGAAGGATCGGCGACTCTTGGCGAGGGTACACGTGTTACCCTCGAGCTGGCTTGCGTGCGCTGAGCACGTGCATCCTCGCGATTGGAAGGGAGCCGGGAGGACGTTTGCGCATGTACTCAATCGTATGTCCGAGAACGGTGAGGCGCATTATTACGCAACGCCGACGACCGCCGCTTGACATCGGACAACTTCTAACCGCACGCGACATCGCTCAAACGAGAGTGTCCCAGCTACTTTTTTCACCTCCCCTTCGAGGAAACGATGTACCTACGAAACGTTCTGCCTTCCGTTTTCAGGCTTACATCGTTCGTCGACCATATACGCGGTGGGAATGAATTTTCGGCACGCCTTCTCCTCCACTTAATTATCTGGGGCATCGCGACGCGCGTCTACGCTGCATACATCTTTCAAGACGGCTCCGACGCATTTTACGCTACTACGAGGGACTGCTACGGGGGACTACTACTTAGGAGGGAGACGAGGCATGGCCGAAGAATAATTCAGGCGTATCCTACGTCGGCAGTCTGGCGAGCGGCGAGTCTGCCCCTGTACATTTGTTTGTGCGATGGTATCGGCGACCGGGGAATTATTCAAGTCATGCACGCGCGAACCAACTCGGAACTCAATTATACGTGGCGCGACGCCCGAATGCCAATTTCAATGTTGGCCGTGCTCATCGCCGCCGTGCGGATACACGGTGGCCCTGAAATAAGTATGGCCGGTACGTCCCTCGCCGGAAGCCGAGCCGTAAGAGGCAGAGAGAGGGAGAGAGAGAGAGAGAGAGAGAGAAAGGCGAACGCAGGCGGCAGTATTCTTTCGTGGCAAGAAAAGCCTCGTCTACGGATACGTTACGCCTTATCATCGGTCGGCGCATACGAATTAGCTACATCCGTTTGCTCAAGACACCCAATTGCCTCCGCGAGACAGAGAGAGAGAGAGAAAGAGAGAGGACTGACGAACGAAAAAGGAAATCTACTAATTGTCTTCGACTTACCCCTATTATTGTGTTGAGCTCCGTCATAGTGACCTGCTTCGCTCTGTCAACGGCTGTTGCGACCTGCTGCTGATGCTCTTGAGAAAGAAACGGCAGGATTTGGACAATAATGGCGTTCAGTCTCTTCGATATCTCCGTCTGTGTGTGAAAAAAACGGTTTCATAAAAGAATGGGAAATAAAGGAAGATAAAAAGGTCGAGAGAGAGAGAGAGAGAGAGAGAGAGAGAGAGAGAGAAAGAGAGGAGTTAGAAAAGATAAGTGAAGAGAACGGGGTGGTGACTGTGGCGAGGAACGTTGGGGAAGGTTGCAGCTGTTCCTATTCGCAAATAATGCAAGTTACCCGCTCGGAGAACTCTACGTGAATCGCCGGAGAGACTCGGCCTGAAAAAGCGAAACTTCATAATAGCGTGCCACGATGTTGTAACTATAGCTTTCGCTCTCTCGCTTTCGGATCAAAGGCAAGCACGCATCGGGCGCACACACGCGACGTAAAACGTTTTTCCTTCCTCTCCGGCTCTCTGTTTTTTCTCCGTGCCCGCTTAGGATTTCCCCCTTTTTTCCCTTTTTTTCTTTATTTAACACCGTGGGTGATCGCCCGATGCGCCGCGGACACGAAAGGCAATCGTGAAACGTCGGATGGCGATCTTCGACGCGACTTTTGGATCGCCCTGTATGCTCGACTCTATTCTTCGTCAACGGGATATTTCTCTATTTCGGTACATAGGCCGATTCTGATCCGCTCCCCTGTAGCCGCGTCACCGAAATAACCGACAAGACAGCGAAGTGCCACGAATAACGCGAGACAAGCTTCGGAATAAAGCTGTCTCGCGTATTTCAACCGTTTAACAAGCGATGCCCGGAATGACTTCATTCGGCTTCGGTGTTGACCAACGCGATTTCGTCGTACCGCCGTGGAAGGCTCTAACGCCACTTAACGTTTACTTCTCTCTGCCTCTTTTTTTTTTCCACGCGTCACAAGCAATTAACGTCGGATCATTATCGCTCATTGTCAAACACGGCGTCGACACGCGGGAACATCCTTGTCAACATCGGCGATGTGGCAACCGGTGAGCGAGATTAACATTTTCGCGTTCGGCGAACGTGAGGATCCCTGAAACGTTTCTAGCTCGGATTAGTTTAGTGCGGATTGAAAAATTGCCGTTTCAAAAATTGGACCTCGCGCCATCGAGTGGCGAGAGAGGCTTATTTGCGACGCGATTCTTTCGCCGGGACGCCGGGCAAGACGGAGGCGCGCGGAGGCCTCTCTCATGTCGTCGAGTCATCGTGGCAAATGTTTATTCGCCGGTGTACAAGAGACAAACTTATCCCGCCTAATGACTTTGGCAAATACGCGCCGCGATCGCCAGCCGCGCGCGGCTCGCCAGACGCGCGCATCCACTGGCTGCGACGAACACAACGAAAATAAAGTCGATGCCACGAAGAGGTACGTACGTACGTACGACGTATGCCAGGCACGACCGAGGAACACTCAATCGTGACTAGCCGTGTAGTACGTCGAGCACGGCTTTCCTCCTACATTATTCCGAAAGAGAGGACGGATGGAGAGAGAGGGAGGGAGTTGGGTAGAGAAGAAAAGGTAGAATTCGATAAACGTAGCGAGAGAAGGGAGAAAGGGTTGGAAAGTTACCTGTTTGTGCATTTCCACATTCAGCCCGTACGACATCTCGTAATACTGCAACAAAAAGAAAGAACGTGTCATGAGTAGGTACATCGAGCGACGTGAGAGGGGTATGGGCACGAATGGATGGGAAATGACTTTTTCAGCGGTCGTGCAATAAGATGATACAGGATGAGGGAGCAGAAGCGGCCGATAGACGACCATAAGGTTCCTTCTATCTTCCCTCGTCACGCTCGTTCCGCGACTCGCGAGGCATTAAACATGCGAGCCTGGCAAATCGCAGAGAACGTCTTCCCGACGATCGTTGCCGATCCATTGGACAACTCGAAGTCTATGGTCGGGGAAAAGAGGCGAGTAGGGGCGAATTGGAAAAAAGGAAGGACGTTTGTCGTCGGTCGTTAGCCAAAGGGCATCGGTAGAGACGACTATAATTGCGGTAAACGGGCGTCGTGTTCGCAGCGACGCTGACTTCTCTACCTTTATTACTTAACTCCTGGCTCGTATCGCTTTCAGCCTCGCGACGACGCCGACAACCACGACGACGACCACGACGAAGATGGCGACGGACGATTCTGGTAATTTAACATCCCGCATGTACCTCGCGCGCGCGCGCGCGCGCGAAGCCTCGTCCTGCGTGAGGCGAACTCTCTTTTACGGCTGGCAATTTAGCATCATTTGCCAGATTTGTCCCTGTCTCGGTTTCATTTCGTTCGCTCGCTCGTTTATTCGCTCCCGCTCCCTTCTTCCCGAGGCGCGCAGTCACGGAGGCCATTAATCTCGAAAACAAGTAAGTACAGCGGGTACAGGGTAAACGACTGCAGGATACATCGAGTCACGCCAACGGCGTTAGGGAATGGCGTTAGTGAACGGCCCCGGCAGCTGCATGCCTGCCTGGCCTGCTTGCCTGGCCTGCCAGCCAGCTTCTTCTACCTGTCTCTCTCGATCGTCGGACTTAACGCGATATTAATTAATATCGTCGGGCGATGAACGCTCGTCGAGGCTGTCGCACGCTCGGGAAAGCGGAATTCGAAGGAGACGGCTCGCTTGCATTTTCCGCCGCGCTCGTAATACTTTCGGCACGCCTGACGTTGCACACTTTCAACGCGTACCCTTTGGCACGGTTCGGAGAGGCTTAATGCGTTATTAATTGATATCGTGAACCGGGATCGGCGCCGGTCGAGCGTGTCAGGCGAGTACGCTCGAGAGACACAAATGGCAATGGCAGGTACCCACGTCCACGTATGCGTACGCGCGTGTACGTACGGGCCGTGGCGGGGAGGCGAATTCGAAGGAGGCAGAGGATGAGGAGGAGGAGGAGGAGGAGGAGGAGGGAACGGTAGGCGTTCGCGCGTGTATCGCGAAACTCTCGCGCTTAAGTGGCGAGATAGGAACGGAAGGTGAACGCGTGCAACACGCTCTCTCGCCGGGTTACAGGTTCTTAATTTTACGGGTCATTATCCCGGTAATTACACGGGCGAATTAATTGCGCCGTAAGTAAGTTATTCGTCCCGCGAGAAAGAGGGTGAGAGAGCGGGGGGGGGGGGGGGTCGGCGGTAGTGGTAGTGGTGCTGATGCTGGTGCTCGTGGAGGTGGTACTGCTGGCTGCTGTTACCGTCCTTCCTGAAGCTCTTGCTGCTGCTGGTGCTGCTCCTGCTGCTGCTGCTGCTGCTGCTGCTACTGACGGAATGGAGAGGGGATGAAGGGGAGGTGCGCAGAGGACGTTAAGATCAACTGCAGCGCGAAGGTAGGACCGGCAAACAGCAGCAATAACCAGCAGCAGCAGCAGCAGCAGCAGCCAACGACGGTGGCGGCAGTCTTTCTCTCGGGTTAGCTCGTGTACACACTTCAGACGGGCGAACTTCCACGACTCATTATGGCTCGCACAACAAATTAACGTTGCAGCAGCGGTACACCTCGAGCCCCGGTGCCACGAGCGCGCGTCCTAAGCGCGATGCTTGTTAATGAACTCGGCGAAGAAAAGGAGAAAAATGGGCGCGATCTCAACGGGCCTGACGTATTTCCCCTCCGTCGGCCCTCTGGCCATGAATAGTTGGGGAAACGGAGGCGTTAAATGCGTGTCATTATCCCTGACAGCGGCCCGGCTCTTTACTGGGGTATAACGTTTCTTGCGCCGTTCGATTTAACAGGCGGCCGGGGTTATTGGTCGGACGGCTCGCACCGAGGTCTCGTTAAAGAAGGTGGCCGTTTCAGTCGAGAAGCTCGGATAACCGGGGCTATAAGAAGATTTCATTACGACGTACGACCCGCGCGAATCTTCAACGGGACACGTACGAATTTAGATTCCCCCTAACGATTAGCCTCCCTCCAAAGATTCCCACGCGTATTGTCCCGCCTGTCGAGTTTTTCCGATTACTTTGACGCGTGACGAATTTCATAGTAGGCGCGTGATAATATCATAGCCATTGCGTAACGTTACTCGACACGTCGTACGTCGGACTGCAGATGCAACTGAATCCGCGACGCAAGGTATATGTATATACGTAGATATATGCAGGAAGAGAGATAGATAGAGAGAGAGAGAGAGAGAGAGAGAGAGAGAGAGAGAGAGAGGGGAGAAACAGAGGGTCTCTGGATATTTCGTGGTTTGCGCCGATAAATCTCGGCCTCCTTCTGGCGATTTCCTCCTCCGCCGAGCGTGTCGGCTCGTCCGGCTTGATTAATCGTGTTTAAACTAGTCGCCTCCGCGCCAATTAAGTCCGTACAACGCTCGCGCAAGGGAGGCAACAAGAAGAAGAGAGTAGAAGTAAATCGTCCGATCTCGCTTTCGCCCAACGTCGGCGTAAAACAGGATCGGCCGGTGCCCCGGCTCGCTCGATGGCGAAACGGGCAAGGCAGCGACGTCCCGCCACCCTCTGAGGGACAACGATAAATTTGTATCGTGCCGATAGACGTCCCTAACGAGATCGTACCTACATAAACCCTCCACTTTGGCCGAGGGACCGTATTATGCGCACATGACCGCGCGCGCCTCGCCCTATGTCGCTCTGTCTCTTTGTCAGCTATAGCTATCCATGTATCTCGCTTACGTACGTATATAACACGCGTATAGATGAAGGATCGTGTGCGACGAACACAGAGACGCGTGCTTATATTTTGCTCGGAAGGACGCGGGAAAAACGACTTTGTACTACTGTCAATTACCGACGATCGCTGAAACTATGAGTTTTCTAATAAACGTCTTCCCGCCCGCCTAGATAAGAGAGTATTATTAGACCTGCCGCGAATGTCTGCACGTCTGCTTACTATTATTATCAGCCCGTGCGAGTTCCGATCTAATTAAAGAAGCATCGGCGGAAACTCGCCGGGAGCGACGTGCCTCTTCCTCTCTGTTAGTCGAATAATTATCGTCCGACTTTTACCGAGGTCACTCCACCCCGCGTCGTTCGCCTTGCCCGTCGATCAATGAACAATATTGATCTACCGATAAGAATATCCGCGAGGTTCTTAGCACCTGCGTCTACGAAAAAGCGGGGTGTTGGGAGTCTCGCGGAATGCCGAACGTTTTCAGCCGTGAGAAAGGCATCGGCGATGAATCGTTTAGCGGGCCGTACGGGTAAAAGAGATGGCGGCGGGGAAAGCACTTGGGGGGGGCGGTAGGGGAGGGGAAAATTGCTGTTGCGCGAAGAGCGTGCAGATCGGCGTAATTAGACTGGTTTACGGTAGTCGCTATTGGAAAGCATCGGGGATGTATCCAACGGTAACGGGCCACATAATCCATGGGTATTATCCAGCTATACTGGTAGCCGACATTACAGCATATTACTTTGTCATTAGGCATCCGGGCCAGCTGCCGTGGCGGTGGAAACGGCGATAGAAGCGGCGGTAGAAACCGACGGTAGAAACCGACGGTAGAAACCGACGGTAGAAACCGACGGTAGAAGCGACGGCAGAAGCGACGGCAGAAGCGTCGGTAGAAATCGACGGTGGAAACGGCCTCGGCGATGTCGGCGATGATATCGGTTGCCGGTAGCCGCATCTCGGCCAGACATGCCGTTCGAAAATCAATGAGAACCACTGGACTTTAGAATCATTAGCTATGCACGGTAGGTGCCTTGGATCTACACACGTACGAGCCCGCGCGCACTTACACGCTCCTACTCCTCCTCCTCCTTCTACTCGTCCTGCTATGCACGAACGTACTGGGTGTTCCAGTTTACATGCCCGTCGTAAACTTTTCATAAGGCTGGCCTGGAAGTCCCTAATCTTTTCATTAAACAGATCAATAGCGGCGAGGATCGTAAATCGCTTCTAGAACGTAATGATACGTTTCTTTGGCCGGAAACAGCGGTAAGAAGGTACGACGTCAATCGTGACAGTAGTAGAACAATGAGGACCGTACGAAACCGATCCGAGGAAGAGTGTCACTTAGATTATTCAAATTGCATATCAGAAAATTATCAACTGCCTACGGTAAATTAAATTTTATCCTACGTCTGTCTTTATCTCTTCATTAGCAATAGCAACCGTACAATAATAATCCTGAAATTGAATTCCCACCTGCATCCACGAATAACAGATGAGTATCAGTCGTAGAACAGAATTACAAAGTGTTGAAAAAAGGTGGATGTTTATCCCGATTCGGCTGAAATCGAAGGCAAAGTGCCGGGACACCCTGTAGGAGGGCGCACACGAGCGTGGAAATGGGAACTTACACAGGTGCACGGAACAGAGACAAGTGCGCGCGGCATAGCAGACCAATGTAAAGTCAGTGTGGCGAGGATGCAATTAATGCTAAGAAGCCGAGGCGGTTTAGCGGTCGAGCGAGCATGATTATCTTGGATACGAAACACGAAGGTAAAGGTAAAGGAGACACTGCCTTTTGCGTGCGGTGCCGAGAAGGTGGCCGTGCGCCGTCGGTATCCGTGCATTAAGGAAGAGGAGGGGCCAGAGGGGGGAAGGAGTGAGAGTGGCGCATTTTAACCGGAGTTAATATTACGGAGTAACAGTTTCTTACCATCACGTAGTGCCGTTGAATTTCGATCTTTTCCGTGGCCAGTTTCTCGCACTCGAGCTTTAACCTGAAAAAGAAACGATAAAGACGCGTTCAGATGCAACGATCGAACAGTCCGCCAGATGTTAATCGGCTATTTTTCGGCCTACGCCGATATCGGCCAATCGAGAGGCGCAACGCTAACGCGAAGCGACGACGCTCGTTATCGTCGCGGCTATCACTCGACATTTTCAAACGTCGCTATCGGGGCGCAATCATCCGTCCGGGTAAGAAAGATTGTCTCACGGTCGACATTTCTCGTCTTAAATATGTATACCGTTACGCGGTGTCACCGGGCGTAGAACAATGGCTCCACGAGTCCTTCCCCGCGTTCGCGGTCATACGTATAAATAAGAGGAAAGAGAAAAAGAGACGAGGCAGAAGAAGAAGAAGAAGAAGACACAGTGGGTAAAGCCGGAGGAGGAAGAAGGAGGAAGGAGGGGGTAAGGAGGAAAAAGGAAAGAAAGATAGCTCGAAGCTTCCGGCAAGAAATGTCGCGGCAAACAATGAGAGAGTTCGATCGGAGAGGCATTAAAATATGTATGAGGGCGAGCGGGCCGAGGTCTTTCTTAATGCCGCATTCGCGGTGACTGGCGTCCAGCGGCGGGTGTCATTACGTGTCCCGTCCCACCGCGATATCCACGACCTGTCGTAAATCACTTATGGCCCGAGCTCGTGCATCGCGTGCGGCTCTCGAGGAGGGACAGCTGCGCTTCTTCCCAGGCTCCTTCGAATGTGTGCCCGCCCCGGCGAGGGCACACCAGGAGGACTCGGGCCACGTACGTACGTACCGCCGAAGCCTGGCCACGTAGGATGCATAGGGGAACACGGTCCGCCTTGTCACATGAGCCTCAATCGGTCGCCGGCGCGGAGGTGGGAGAAGCTAGCGCTAAACAGGTGTCTCCGTTCGCGTCTTCCTTTTACAAGGATAATCTAATAGGGCGACAACGTCAAAGTACGCCGCGGCGGGCGCCTTCCCCGCGTTCGCGAAAACAGAAGTTTTCCTCGTAATTGCGCCGAGTTAGCCGCCATTGATGCGGACAGGGGACGGGCTCGGACGCGACGGTAATTATTCACGCCGCATTATTTTCTCATCGAGGAATGATCGTTCGTACACCTGCCGCGTCGGGGCGGTCAGACGTGGAGACGGTCATGGAAGGATGAGAAGATAGACCGACAGTGGCGTCGGCCGTCGGGCGTCGGCGGCGTCGGCGGCGGCGGCTTGTCAGAGGGTTCAAGTACTCACGTGTGGTACTGCGCCTGCAGGAAATTGAACTCCTCCTTGATCCTGTCACAGGACTCCCCCACTGTGAACTTAAACGGCTGCCCCGGCTGCGGTGGACCCTGAAAACCAAAGAAGGAAAATCATCAAAACCCGAGCGCTTCCAGAGACTCTTGGCGAAAAATGGTAACATTTTGAATTCGATTGTAAGAGGTCGCGTGAGCGGAGGCGATCGAGGGTGTCGAAGGACGGTGTGTTAATACCGATCGATATCGTCGGATGTTTCGGTTATCCGGTGCGAACAAGATCTGCTACGCCGGTAGTTCGGCGCACGTCCAATAATTAATTCTGTACAGCTGTTCGCCGTTAAAGGGCACCGTGCGAGAAGAGAAGAGAGGAGGTGGTGGTGGTGGAGGCGGAGGAGGAGGAGAAGGCGAGCGCGGCTGCGGGGAAGGGGGCGGAGGGGGGGGGGTGAAGAGGATGAAGAGGAATGGATTGGATGTCCGTAGGTCAGAGAGTGGTTGAGGTACAGTAATCCCAGGTCGGCGCGTGTACATACGTGTATAGGCGGCTACATGTATGTGGACGGTCGGAGTCCGTCCGTACGTAACAAGCGCGTCGTCCTCGTGCTCCGTGCACGGGTACGCTCATGCGCGAGCGAGTAACACACGCGTGCACGCGCGATTATCCACGCAGCTCGCATGTAGCGAAACACTATAAGCCTGGTCCACGGATCTCAACTGACTACCACAGGGTAACGCCGGTACTACCACCACCGATGCCACCACCACCACTACCACTACTACTACTACTACTACTGGCAATAGCAGCGCCATCGCTAGCACCACTACCGCCGCCAACAGAGTCGGCCGAGAGAGAGCAAGTGTTAATTACATGTTTGCGGTGACCGCGAGGATTATACGGTATAACCGAAACTACGAAGTCGTGAGCGAGTATGTGCGAGAGCGAACTATAGTCAGCGAACGGACACGGAGAGGTAGGAGAGGCCTTCTTCTTATGCCTCGCATACGATGGCTCTCTCGCCCGATGATGAGTACATACACCTCTCTTCTCCCAGGCTCGCGCCTCTATTTTTCGTTCGCACACCGTTCGTAATTAACGACCACTTTGTACGTGCCACGAATGCGAGATTCACCCGGCAGATTCGTCCGGCTGGGAGGGTAGGCAGGATTCGAACGCGTCGGGAGAGGGTTGGGGGAGAGGGTGGTGGAAGAGGGTACCCCGTATGTCACGGTATATCGCGGCTGAGTTAATGGCAGTTCATCGGAAAGTGCATCGCGATATCGCGGGCCCAGACGGGATAATACTTTTTCCGAGAGTATTCAGGAGCTCGGTTGCGGAACAAGAAAGAAGAAATCTGACCCGGCGGTATCTCGGGGTTAAGGGGTGATGGCCCCGACGGCACCCCGTGACCTCGATCACAATCGAGCCGTTGTAATCCTACGATATGGCCACCCCCACCCAGCCGCCCACTATTCTTCGGCTCGATCGAGAGAGGAAGCTATTCATTTTACATTAAAAAGGATCCTCTCAGCGGTGCTCCTCGTTCTCTAAGCGGCCTTCTCGCGTTCTCTGGTGCTCTCTTGCGCTCTCTTACGCTCTCCTGTGCTCTCTTGCGCTCTCTTACGCTCTCCTGTGCTCTCTTGCGCTCTCTTACGCTCTCCGGTGCTCTCTTGCGCTCTCTTGCGCTCTCCGGCGCTCTCTTGCCCTCTCTCGCGCTTCCAGCCGAGGACATCGAGGGCACGGACGGAATCCGAAAGACAAATTTTGCGAAACGTCAGGTGGCGAAGAGCGTGCGTGCGCGCCACGTTACGACAGAGCTCTTTGACGCGCTCGCAATGCCGTGCGAATCCGTGCCGCAGACGGCTCGCGCCTACGCGTCGCAGACAGATATTCCGTAGCGGGTCTGGTACACGGGGTCTGGCGCGGGGTCTGGCACGGGGTCTGGCACGGCGTCAAAATCACAGAGACGTGAAAACGGGCAACGAGAGGGAAGCGAGCGCGAGAGGAACGTTCGCACATCCCGGAGTTGCGTGCGTAGCGCGCAGTCGGCCGCACTTCGCAGCTATTAGTACGTTTCAGCTAATGCGTCAAAATGCACTTCGTTACGTGCTACACCGGAACGTCGCTCCGACCGGTCCGTCGGTGCATTCCCTCTCAGCCCTCGCGTGCCATTCTGGAGGCAGAAATAAACGGCCCGGTATCGACACCCTCCATACCTTCCCAAGAGTAGGTATTATGAATTTCCCTGTCGCCGCGTGTCCACGAACAAACTTCCCAGGCGAGCGATCGAGTCACGGACCAGATTGCAAATTCGGGACCGAAACGAATCCGCAGATCTGCTCGACGGTGGATTCGCTTGGCGAGAAGGAGAAAAAGGGAAACGTCACGGTTCAGTGGACAAATTTAAGCGGCCGGGGCGCACGAACAAAAAGCTTCGCTTTCTAACGAACATTCGGTTCACTCGCTTTTGTAGGAATTAGAGTGGAGGAGGGAGGGAAAAAGGTGTGAAGGTGTACGTGTGCGCGCGCGCGCGCGCCTCCGAACGGTATCAATCCGTCGGGCGAAATTATTACGATTAACAGGCGCGCAGAAGGATAAATTACAGGTTGTTCCGCGCAATAAATTTGGCGTGAAAACATTCGACTATGTAGGTTGGACGGCGCGGATAATGCGTTACCAAAGTGGTGCGGCAGCAGCCGAGCGCACCTTACGGCCATTCGTGCGACCGAGCAGCGCGGCCCGTCCTCATAATTCAAAAGCATCATTAAAGATAGCGCGGGGAATGCGCGTAAACTGCGCTGTCGGTATGCTCTTATTCCATCCTCGACGTTCCTCTGACGCATTGCCACGGAACGCGTCTGACATTACGAAAAAACCTCCCCCTCCTCGCTGAACGCCTTCTCTTTTTCTGCTACCTGGTCGCGCTTCTTTATTAATTTTTATCGAAGTCTGCCGCGCAGGTGAGAGACAGAGAGGGCAGAAAGAGAGAGAGAGAGAGAGACGGGGTAGAATGGCGCGAACATTTTCACCGTCGGAACGCTGTCGGTCCGCAATTCCGCGGAGGAATTTCCGGAATTTCTCTGTCGCACCCGGTGAGTATCATTAAAATCGCCCAGGTCCTCTCCGGAGGGCAAAGTACACGGCGGCGGTGTCGAGCTCTCGGCGCGCGAGAGTCTGCGGTCAGAGGTTACGCCGTGAGGACTGGTTGCTAAATTTTCGAGACGGTGGACGAGAGACCGAGAATGTCCGTGCGAGACAATAGAGGGAAGAGGAATGAGCGAGCGAGCAAACGAGCCAGCCAGCCAGTTCGCCAACCCGCCAACTCGCCAGCTAGCCTCGCCAGTCGGCCAAGCCAGCCAGCTAGCCAGCCAACCAACCAGCCAACCAACCGAGTAGAGAGAGAGAGAGAGAGAGAGAGAGAGAGAGAGAAAGTGATAGAGGTAGAGAGAGAGATTGCGGAGAAAGAGGGGCAAAGGTGGCCACGGATGAGGGAAGTTGCGGTTTTCGTGGTCGCCGCGGTTGTGGCTTAGGCAAATTGAGATAGTTCGCAAACCACCGGCCAGCTGACCCAACCATCACGCCAGGATGCTGCGCGAGAGAGTGCGGCCCCTTCGGGATTTCGCAGTTCAGAAGGAAGCGGTGAATGCAAGAGGCTCGTTTCGGTTCCGACTTTGCGGTCTCCGCCCGGGGGAACGACGGGGCGGAAGGAAGTGAGACGCGCAAGAAGAGTCTACCCGTGTTCGCGGCTCGCGCAATTTGTCCTTAGGATTAGCTACGGCCCGCCACTCTTACCCGCACTCTTGCCCCGCCACTCTTGCCCGCACTCTTACCGGCACTCTTACCGGCACTCTTGCCGGCACTCTTACCGGCGCTCCCGCCACCGCTCCTGCCCACACTTTTATCCGGCTAACCGACTAACCGAGCGGACATCCGGAATCAGTTACGAGCCTAACCTACGTTTTCGTTCCGCCGCTATCCTCGGACACAACGGCATATCGCGTACCTAACCCACCTACCGTACTCTGCTTTTTTATCGCCTTTTTCTCTCTCTCCCCTCTCTCTCTCCTCCTTGTTCGAGTGCAGCACATAGCCCGACGATAAGCGGACGCGATCGTACCGCGATATCGGGGCACAGCTGATTCACCGGATTTAACCATTACGAGTGCGCGCACTTTAATCGGAGGACGTTTCGATTGCTTTTTAGTTCTAATAAGAGTATATGTGCCATGAGTCACGGGGCGATTGACGTCGGAATAACCGAGTCAACAGCTACGCGAATAAGGCCAACGCAAATAGCGGCCGAACGAGTTTACAAACTATCTGTACTTTATCTGATAAGGCCCGCCTCGGCAAATAATCAGCGGGAATCAATCGCAATTTTCTTTCCGCAAGCCCAAAGCCAGACGTCAATCGTACGGCGGGGTTACCTTCTTCGTTCGGGACCGGCGGGAGGGGAGGGGGACGGAGTGCAAGCGATATCGGGCGGGCTGTCGAGCGGCGCATACAAATATACGCGAAACTCCGCGAAATGAGATACTGCGCCGACGAACGACGGGGGTGGAGGGCAGAGGGAGGGGGTTGGGGAAGCGAGTATTTGCGCGCAAAAGCGCACCGATTGAGCACCGCTGGCGACAGGTAAACAGTACTGTATTGTATTTGTGTGCTTAGGCCGACAAATATTAGCCACCATATCGCTTATGGTGCTTGTTGAGCGAGGGTGATGGTCGATAGTTCGTGCGACGGTGGGTGGGGGGGGTGAAGGGTCTCTTCGTTCGTCCCATTGGCGAAGGTCCGCGGGTGGTACACGTCGACGTCCGCACGAGCGACGAGCGCGCACACGTACGCACACCCACACGGGGCAGGGACGCACACGCGCGGCGAGGAGAACGCGAGGAACGCACGGTGGAAGGGTGCTGTGTGATTCGTGGCGGAGTGTGTTTGTCCGTCCGTCCATATAGGGCTGTTTGTCCTTGCTCTCCGTGTTTGAAGAACGTCGGGATCCCGGTCTGTGCAAACTCCTCATTATTGCGAACAGTGTACACAGGGGTACGGCGCGAGCGAGAGAGCGCGCGCGGGCGCGCACACGCCTTCTGCGTGTGGATGCGTGCGAGATACGTACGGGATACGTGCCGGGATACGTGCACGCAACCTCCTCTATCGTCCCGCGCGCGTGTACGTGTGAACGTTACACGTGTACCGTGTCGCGAGCGTCACGTGCGTGTACACGATCGAATTTTTCCACGACAGAGCCCACCGAAGAGCGTGGCAGAGGGAGGGAGAGGGAGGAGAAGAGAAGAGAAGAGAACGGTGCCGTCGATCGATACACTTGTTTGCTCCGAGAATTCCGTGAGAATTATGTATTCGACTTCGGCTCTCCCGTGGGAGTGGGAGAAAGAGAGAGAAAGAGAGAGAGGGAGAGAGAAAGAGAGCCGCTTGTCGTCGTTCGGCACGTTCGAGTACGTGCGAAAAATCGGAAGTCGCGAATTTCCACCTCGGAGCCGCTACACTTTTTGCGCTCGATTAATGCATCGAACACAGGCGCGTACGTGATTTATCGTGGCTACGCCTCTCCAACGCGGTACGCCACATTTGCGGAAGATGCTTTTTTTCCCCCTCTCCCTCTCGGCGAGCAGCTAAATCGCGAACCTTGGCCCTTTTACCGATGCAGCTCGCTGCCTTCGAAAAAAGAAAGATCGCCGATAACGTTCCGAACGGCGAAGGTACCGCACGAATCGATCTTGCCGCCAGTGGAAGGGATGGACTGAGACGACGCCCTATTTTTGAGCTTGGCACTCGCGCTGAGTGGCGCGCGAGTTGCGCCCGAGTAGCGTTCTGCTCGCCTCGAGGATCGCCTCTCGAGACTCGCCACCTCCCTCCTCCACCCTCCTCCATCCTCCTCCAACCTCCCCTCCGCCGTATCGGCTCTCCTTCGCCACCTACATAAAACAGGGCTCACGGAGAGGCGGGGAGGGCGGAGGACGCCTTAATGGTGACGAGGGTCGGAGTACCGTTTCCCGAATTCGACCATTAACGGGGAAATTGACGGCAGTTTTAGGGCGGTCCATCCCAAATTGCCCGGGGCCCTTCAATTTCGTAGTCAATTCCGTTCCCTCGCAATAATCCACACCGGGCCGGCGGTGGTGGTGGTAAGGGAGGAGGTGGAGGTGGAGGATGAGGAGGTGGCGTCGGAGAAGTCGAAGGGCCCCTGCTATTCACGTGGCAATCCCCTTCTTCTCACCTACCTCCACTCCCCCGACTCTGCCTTATGCCTCCATTCTCTCTCTCTCTCTCTCTCTCTCTCTCTCTCTCTCTCTCTCTCTCTCTCTTCCTCGTACTTAAACTTCCCAGCTTCTTGCCTAATTATACGGAGAAGACGCCCTCGTTCTCGGTCGAAAATACACGACAAACGAGGGGTGGGACTCGGTATTATTATTTCGAGGACAGGTACAAGAAAGGGGAGGTGAGCGAGCGTCTCCTCAAAGTGTGAGAGAGTGACAAATAGAGGGGGGGGGGGGGGTCCCACAGTGGGGAGCGAAAATTTGGGAGCAGGTAGTTCGCAATGTTGACTGTCGGCCGATTAATAACGCGTCGATGCGCCAATATTTTCAACTCAATTTATTTGACGACTCATTGACAGCCGTTCGCATTTTATTCTCGTCCTTTCTCCTTTCGCTGACTTCATTTGGCTTGAGTGCGAATGAAATATCTACGGCGAGAAGGTAGTCTCCGTATACACAGGCGACGATAACGACTGTCAAATATGTACTCTGATAACGAGTACGGGTGTAAGCATTACCCTTGACGCCTAGTACAACAAAACCTCTGACGAAGCTAATATTTTCCCAATTCTTTTTTTCTTTCTTATTTTAATCAGAGGCGATTAACGGTAGCCGTGATAATTGTTCGTAGTCTCGAAGTTCAAACAAATTCGAGGCACGGGGCGATAACTGGGGCCGCTTCTTTGGAGCCGTTTTACGCCCGGCAGGGAATTCGATTAGGAAAATATGCAGACAGAATTTTTGTCCGCCGCTCGTTTGCCAATGGCAACGGCTAACAACGCGCTAACTAGGCTCCCGGTTAGATCACGATGACTTACGTTTTCCGCAAACATCGGAATGTTACAGATATACAAATATGAATTGCGGCGGACGATAAACATAGCTTCTCGGAAGAAGTGCACCGTCACACGCGTTAACGACGATGAATGAACGTATTGTTTGCCCGCTTCTTCGGCGCGACACGTGAAAATACCGGGACGGCAGGAACAAAGTACCGAGTATAGATATGTACACCGCTAATTACGTCCACCGAACGTGGCAATAGTGCATTTATATTTTCTCTATCACAACTGACTTAGACGCGCGCTATCTACGAGGCCGTAAACAATGGAGACATTGTTACAACCGGGGGGTGGGGCGGAGGGGAGAAAAAATTGACAACTCTTTCGGCGTTCAAGTCTAAAGGCAAGACGCTGATAAAAGCTTAGAGCGTGCACTCGAGGACAGAGGCAAGGACTCCCGTGAGACAATGGTTGGAAATTGTAAATTTACGATATTGCAACACGGATTTGATGTATTATGTACGACCTGAACGGGATTCAGGTGATAAACGTGCGCGTCGCACAATAAATTTAATCGCTAGATCAAATATGTGCACGTGCGTTTACCCTGCTTAATTCGATAGAAATTTCGCATGTTCCTAACTGTACGTTAATCCGGGCGCAAAAAAATTCCGACATTTACCGGCCGAGCATTGATTGCGCCAGCGTTGACACCGCCTGTCATGCTGTTCGCTGCTTCGAACCGCGCGGGAAGAAACTAATAAGAGAAACGAGAAATAGATTCGGATAATGGATTCGGATTACGGATCGGTGAGCGGCTCGGAGCTGGTAGACTCTCGTACGGGACCTTGCGGGGACCGTGACGATCGTGCCACTCCACACGTTCTTCCTATTCTCCCTCGTTGCCCCCGACGCTTTCTTAATCATAGTAGATACGCTCCGAGAGCCACTCACGCAACGATGCCATAATAAACGATCAATGTCACGCGAGGAGCGACGCGAATCTCTTCCCCGCACCCTCCCCACTCTCGAGAGAACTCTTTAACGATTATTCCGCTTACGTAAGGAGAGGTACGGAGATACGTAGACCTCTCTGCCTGCCCGGTTTCTCACCTATTTACAAGGAGAAACTCGCGCTAATCAGAAATCCCGCGAAGCGTGCACGGCACCGTCTATCCGTCATCTAACGATGCCTACCGGTAAAACGTCGATTGCCTTCGCCGAGGAAAGCGGTCTGGGCAGCCTGCACGTCTGCCTGCATGCTAGCCTGCATGCTTACCTGCTTGCCTGACTGCCTGTGTGGCTCACGAACGGCGTAACGCGACAATGGTGGGGAGGAGGGCGCATTTTTGAGAGGGCGCAGTGAAAGTGAACGATGTAATTGTTGCTCGAGACCTTCGCGGAATGTCAGGAACAAAGGGTCTCGAAAAAAGGCTCGGGGGACATCTATGCCATTGTCGTCTGGCTTAGGTCAGAGCCACGAGGTGCGGGACCTTTTTTACATGCCTCAACGATTTCAGGATCTCAGGGCGAAGGAAACCGAGCCTTCGATACTCTCCATTCGCGTGTCCTTACTTCCCTTCGCACAACGGACGCCGTTATGCCGAACGTCGCCACGCGAATTCGGCTCAGAGCTTCGCGCCGAAAATACCTGGCCCGATAACAGGTTTCGTGCCGATAACGCGAGGCAGCAAGGAGGTGTCCGAAGCCTTCTTTCATCCGACGTTCTTTCATCGCGGGCCGCGAGAGTCAGAGCCTGAGGCCGATGACTGGCGCTCTACGACTCCTCTTCACTCCACTCTTGCAAATGTCTTTCCTCGCTCTGACTCTTCATTCAGTCATTGGTTATCCTGATGAGCCACTCGCTCGCTCTCAACACTCGACCGGTCGTACCCGATCAATCGAGCAATCAATTGACACGTATCCTCGACTAGCCGAGACGGACTTCAGAGACAGACGGAGAAAGAAGCGGTCAGAAGGATGAAACGAGAGAGGCGAGAAGAAAGAGATGATGAGGAGAGGAGGAGGAGGGGGGTGGGGGGGGGGGGGTGGAGGTAAAGCCGCTGAAACTTTCCGCCTGGAATTTCGTAATGATCGACGAGCCGGTTTACCCGGAAATAATATTTGTACAGCTTGTACGTAAACAACCCTGGCGACCCTCCAGAGCGCCAATAACACCGCCTGTGTCAACTCGGTCAAGCACCGGAGCGCTTAAATGAGTCACGATGCCAAGAAAAAGAAAGGTACACATAGCTCGCAAAGATCGGGTAGGAGAGCGAGGAGGCGAGAGAGATGCGATATGTCGGAAGAAAGGGGAAAGCCGCGCTTCTGCTTTCTTAACGTCGATAAACCTGAGCCAGCCGACGAGCGGTGACGAAGAATTCCGAAGCTGGCGCGCGCGCGCTACACCTTCATATCGCGCCTCGGCCAACCGACATTACTCTCCGTCTGCACTCCATCCAGAACCCGGAGAAGAAGACTCACATTATGTGAGACACACACAGACAGCCTCTTCCATTCCACTTTTCTACCGGCTAGAAAGACGAGCGTCCGACTGTGTCGACTCTTTTCGCCGAATCTATCCCGCGCGACAGTCTTCTCGCGAACGGTGTCTATGCAAATACGGGCCGAGCGCGAGGGAAGGAGGAACATTTTACCGAATAATAGACGATCCTTCGTGCTCGCATTAAAGCGGGCCGGCGAAAAAGTGTCTGGCCGCGGGATCAGTTTTATATTTCCACGTCTCTGGGGAATTCATCCGTGGAGGCTGCATTGGCAACACGGATGGGAGGAAGAGAGAGAGAGAGAGAGAGCGACTCAACAGCCGTTACCACCACCAACATCATCGGCCAGTACCGTGAGCAGCACCACCGGCCGTGCCACCACTACTACTAATACTGCTACTACTACTACTACTGCTACGACTACTGCTGCTCCACACTACCTGCGTCGGCGAGCGCGGCTCGGAGCACGGCTTCGAGCACGGCTCCGAGCAGGAAAGAGGAAGAGAGGCTACAGTCAGCCAGAGGAAGATAGAGTGAGAGAAAGAGATAGAGAGAGAGGGAAAGAGAGAGAGAGAGAGCGCGAGGCGGCGAGCTATTTGCACGTCGCGAGATTTATAATGCGCGCCAATTACACGTAACACGCTTCGCTCATTCCGCGGTGTAATTCATCCCGTGTAATTACCAATGCATATTGCGGTCTCTGCGGAAGCTCGCAGGCGTGCGGACCTCGAATTTCGTGCAGTCGTGCCTCAACTACAATCCCCCTTCCCCCAGCCGCCTCCTTTCTTCTACCGCTAGCCCGTTTTGCCTCGCTGCCTGTGTTTCTACCCTTTCTCTCCGCTCCTCCCGCCCCCTCCTCCTCTCGCCTCTCAGTATCGTACCGTCCCCGTTCCCGTCCTCTACACTCGTTGGGATTTCAATTTCGCCTGATACTCCTGAATATATCTTCCTTCCCCCCTCTCTCTCCCTCTCTCAGCCCGTCTCTCTCATTCTTCCTCGCGTTCCCTAGCTTCCACTAGCACTTCGTTTCAGCCAACCCCCCCTCTCCCCTCGCCCCGCGAGACAATTACGAGGACGTGAATCGCACCGTCGTGTTGTCGTCCTCCTACCTGTCTTCGTTCGTTCGAGTTGCCAATAACGAGAGCCAGAGGAAGACGGTATCTCGTTCAATTATCGCGATTTCAACCGGACGGGGATCGTATTTCAATGCGTCGGGCCGCGTCGCTGTTTTTAATTTTTCACTCGGCCCCCCCTCGGGCCAGAGGCGGAGGCGGAGTAAACGAGATATTTTAAAGGGACAATTCAGCCCTCCCCTCATCTCTCGCACGATTATTTCTCCAAATTATAAGCGACGACGCTTTCGTGCCCACGCTGTGATCTATTTCAGCGTCGAATTGCTCCGTTCGATGCTTCGGGACGAGGCTAACGAACGAGACGGAAAAATAGAGATGAAAAGAGAGCGGAGAAGAGACGCGCAGAGTGGAGAGCGGAGGGAAGAAAATTGAGAAAGGGAGCGAAATAAATGGATAATAAACAGTGCAAACAAAAGGAGCGATGGGATGACAATGGTACGTAAATACGGGCGACGTCGAAGCCGCGCAGTCGATCGCGGCACAGGTCACTCTTTTTTTATTTCCGTGCACCTGTGTTTACACGTCTGGCACTTGTCAACACGGCGTCAGCCTCGTTCTTCCGTAAATTGTAATCTCACCTGCAGTGCGAATGGGGTGGGGTGAGGTGAGGGTGTGGGGGGGTGCCGGCAGCGTCGGCGTCGCCGGCAGTGGGACGGTTCAGCTCGAGTTTTACGGACCCACGCCCGGTAATAGGATTACGGGATTAAAGCGTGAAAAGTTTAGGCATCCCCTCCGGCCCACCTCCCCTCTCCTCTGCTGACGGTTCGTCGAAGGGTGGGTATCCCTCCGAAGTCACGGACCGCTCCGCGCATCATGGGAGTCTCTGCGAGCGGCGAAGGCACACAGAAGGTGGCGGGATGGATGGAGGGCAGAGGACTGAAAGGCAATTTTTGGCCTCGCCCCCGCATGTCGAGAGACATGACCGTGAAAATGGAGGTGGAAGGAGGACAATCGTTGCGACGGCCGGTCATGAACCTACCGCTCCTCCGTCTATCCTATCGTTGACGATAACCCGACAAAGGAGGGTCTCGTCCGACGCTCGGAGAAAACATTCTCTACGCCGGAAAAGTCGCTGTAACGACATCGCGTGGCGATAGCTAGACAGTTTTCGACCACCACCCCTTTGGTCGTAGGCGCACGCATAGCAAATAGGTCGTTTTCATTTATTCCCTTCGCTACTCTCTTTTTTCGCTTTTTTCCAACCTCTCACCTCCGCCAGCCGAGCCTGGCCGTCCTTCACCCTCCCACCCTCTTTTTTTTTGGCACTCGCCCCGCACGTAATTGGCGATGCGCCGTATATGTGGTGGCACGTACGGATATAATGTAATTGCGGATACCGGCTACTGGACGGCTCGGTCGCCATATATGGATTTATTTTCATCGTTCGCCCGAGCTTTTCCGCTCGGGCTCGTCCGGGTGTTTACGGTCGAATGAAAATTTGCTCGCCGGCCAAATATTTTTCCGTCGTCGCTTGGGCTGCCTGTGATTTTTTCCCCTCTCTCGCCTCTCTCGTCTCTATCAGCGTGCGCGGCTGCTTCTGCTATGCCCCCCACCCCACCCCACCCCCATCCACCTGCCCACCCACCGCAGTCACCGTCACCCCCCTCGCCATCTCTCCCTCGGTCGCATTTGCCGGCAACCGCGTGCGCATATCCACCAGCCGCACGAGCGGCCTCGCCACCGTCGATTCTACCCTCGATGCTCCCGCACCCTCCCCCGCACACCCTCCCCCTCCCGCCGCCCGCTGCCGGCAAAGGCTACGGAGGGTGAAAAAAAATCAGGCTCACGCGTCAATTTCATTCGTCGCGTATTTATACACGAGAGCGCGGAGGTATTTAGCGCGGGCGAGTACGCGGCCCGCTCTACCCCGAGCCGTCAGTGTGTGCGTGCACGTCCGAGGATGGCGTATGTGCGAATGAGGCCGGGATCGTGGGTAAACTATCGAGAGAAAATAAATACGCGTACGAATTCGTTCGACCGACCGACCGGCTAAAAGAGAGCGAGAGAGGAACGCGGCGTGAGGAGGAGGTGGAGGAGGCGGAGGAGGAGGAGGATGAGGAAACGAGAGAACGGTAGAGTATCGTCGAACGCGAGCACCGCAGCTTTTGGGTTCGTTCGAAAAAGTTTGACAGTACTTTCCAGTTCTTCGTTTTTGTCAGGGCCGAAACTGACATCGCCGATAGAGAACGGAGAGGGACGGGACGATGCAGGGGGTGGAAGGAAAAAGCGGATAGAATCCGCATGACAATACCGCGAACTATATATTGCGGACTCCATATCGCTAACACGAATTAGCTCGGCTCGTTCGGAACACGGGCGGGAACGGCGAACCGATAATACTCGATGGCGCGTTTGCGTTTCGTGGGATTAGCCGGCAGACGGGGAAAAAAGGGGGAGGGGAGGGGAGGGGAAAAAAGTGAAGGTGTACGAGCTGACGAAATTTTGGGCGACGCGCGAGCGAAGTTGACGTCATGCGAGCCTCTCGCGGGCTCGTAAGGCAGATGTTGGTCGACGGTAGAAGAGGAAGGCTTTCCGACGGACGGAGAGCACATTAACGTCGACCGACCGTCCGACGGCCGAGAAAAAACGGCGCTTGATGATAGGTTGCCTCCTCGTAATCTCTTTGGTCATTCTTTCGAGATTGTAAGTAGTTGAATTGGTAGCTCGACGAAGGTTGGTCTTGAATTTACCCGGTTTGTAATTTCTCATCGGACCACGACGCCCAACACGACGACGACGAAGACGGCGACAAAGACGACGACGACAAGACGACAAAGAGCGGTGACGAAGCGGCATATCGCCTGGGGAAAACAGCGAGCAGGAAAGGAGAACGTTAATCCTATCTTGCGCAGGATCTGGATACTTTCACGGTTGCTTTGTGCCGATAATCGCCGGTTACCCGTGGAAACGAGGAAAAGCGAAAGGACGCGGCGAGGTAAGGCTACACCCGGTCGAGCGGCTTTGTTTCCGCAGACGAAATTTCTCGATAAGTAGATCCGTGCGCTCGCGCGCTCCTCGGCCAAATTCCACCGGCGCAGCTAGTCAAAACGTACTTAGCTCCACCGGCCACCGCCGATTGCCTGCCGCTCACCGTCATTACCGGGGCTTTCAAAGTAACGAAACACGCTGGCTGGCGCCAGAGGAGGAGAACGACTTCTCGGCGAATGCCTTTACCCGCCTTTACTCGCCTTTACTCGCCTTTGCCTGCCGGTTTCTTCCGCGGAAAGCTGGCCCTCCACCTAACCGGAATTCCACTTCCACCGACCGCAGTGCGTTCCCGCAGCTACTTTCGTCGCTCGAGGAATCGTCGAATGCGTCCTATCAGATAACGCCACTTGGCCCATCGCTATCTGCGAAGGAGCGAAGCACCGACGTTCCTCCGGACGTTTCGCACCGTTACGTCACGCGTGTACATTTACGTTTTTACAGGCCGCGCCAGTCGCGTCAGCGTAAAGAAACGATCAATCATCAGCCTCTCGTAGCGCGCGCGTCTTCGCCAACCGACTTCCTTAGAGCCGACAATAAACAGCCACGGCGAGTGCCGTAAAATTACAGCGCTTTTTTCCACGCGAGAGGCTGGCATCGGCAAGGTCCCGTTAAATCGTTACATCGACCGGCGCAATCCGCGACGAACGGGGGGCGAACGCGATCGATTATCGAACGATGATCGTCCGATGGCACGTAAGTAGTCCGGATATTCCTAGATCCGATTACTCAGCCGGAAACGGTAACCTCGATCGGAGGGAACTCTTTTTTCATGACCCTTATCGCGGCCGAGGTTACATTCGTCATGCAAATAGCGCATTAACCGCCGAAGGAAGACGACGGTAAGGGCGAAAGGTGAACGAATATGTAGATATGGTTAGACGGCGGGCAGATGTTCTCTTGCCGTCGGAACGCTGGCCGTCGGATCGCTGGCCGTCGGACCGCGCTACCCGTCGGACAGCGAACGAACGAACTCCGACTCACCGAGACGTTGCCCTCTTTCGGACCGAGGATCGTTTTTACGCGGCGCGATCAAGGTGTATGCTGGGCGAGTCGCAAAAAAGGAGAGTCGAAGAAGCGCGAGGTGAGAAAGGAAAAAAAGGCCTAAGGCGCACTTACCGGGTGTCGTGCCGCAGCTGCTACGGCCACAGCTGCCGCGTTCATACCGGCACTGGGGTACATCTTATTGCGATAGATCCCCTAAGAGGCAGTCCTACTCCCTCACTGCTCCTCTCCCGGCGCGGGATCGCGGATCCTGTCCAGCGAGCGATGGATGAGTCTCGTCTCTCCGTTATCCTCAGGTGTATCCAACGGTATCCCAGGTCATAGTCCGTAGGCACTTGTCATACACCACCCGAACAAAACACTCAAGCAAGCTCGTTTTGCCGTTTCCTCTCGATCTTTCTATATCGATTCTACCCTCTTTCTCTATCCCTCTCTCTCCTATTCCCTTATCCCTCTGTCGCACCCACTCTTTCCACTGGCACTTCCTCGTTCGCCACCACTCACTGCGTATGTATATCCACAGAGATAGTATCCGTACTTGCGAGCAGAACACGTAGCACAGGGACGCGCGCGACGGCAAAATGGGGCAGGGGGGTCTGACGCGATAGGAGAGACTCACTTCACTGGCAATGGAAGGTCTGCGTACGCACGTTGACGCTTCGCTGCGAGACGTAGGGAACGAGCGATCCGCCCTCCACGACGGACGGGTATCAACTAATCAACCGCAGAGTCGCGGAGAAGTGCCCCTTCCATACCGCGATCCGTCCGCTGCGCCCTCCCACTGCTTACCGCGACACCACGTGGTTCCCGATACTCTCGGCTATCTCCTTCTTTCCCTCTCCCTCCCTCTTCCGCCCTCTTCAACTCTCTCTCTCTCTCCCTTTCCCACTCCCTCCATCTCCCTCGCTCCCTCGTCGACTCTCTCTCGAGCTCCCCCGGTGCTTCTTACTTAACTCACACGGGCACTCGTGCAATTTCTCTCAGGAACGGAGTTACTCGAAACGGAACCCCCGATATTTCTCCACTGTTTCCCTACCGGCAGCACGGATTTCCCGCACACAGTTTCGCCCGAGCGCGAAGGAAAGAAAGCGAGTCCCGCTCTCTCCGCACCTCCGCTCCGAATTCCGTCGCTTCAATTTCGAAATTTTATATTTTACCTCCCGCTCATTTTTCTTCGCTCCCGCTCCAAATTCCCTTCTCTCGGGCAACCTTCCCGTCTCTCGTACCGACTCGCTCCGGCGCACGTTCTTCCGCGCGTATATGTACCAATTACAGAGTCCACCGTGTTCACCCCAGCCCCCCTTCCCCTCCCTCCGCCGCTGGCAAGCGAGAAACCTTCAATGGCCTTTCCAACCCCTCGGCCCTCGACAAACAGTTATTATCACTTTGCCCTTTCCTGCTCTCCGTGCGGGCGACACCTAATCTTATCGTTATTTAGCGGGCAAGGGATGTGGGGTCGAATGGGGAGGGATGTCTCGCAAGAGTGGCAAGCCGGGACGGAAAGATAAGACTCCGGGGGAGGAGGCGAGGAGGGAGAGAGGGAGGAGGAAGGAGGGGGGGGAGAATTTTAACGAGCCGTGACACGCGAGGTACGAGCATCGCGAAATTTCGTGCCGTGACGCGCGGGCATATGCAGGAGCAGTATGCGGGAGTAGTATGCAGGAGGAATAGTATGCAGGAGTATGCAGGAGTCTGCAGGCCTGACTAAACAAAATAGTTGCGCGGCGGCGGCGGCGGCGGCGGCGGCGGCGGCGTTCCAGTAATGACGGCGTATCCTCTAGCATCTGTTAATCCGCTCGCCTGTGCTCGTTCCGCAACCGACGTCGGTAGGGATCGTTTTAACACGTTCTCTGCCGCGTAAAATTCGGTGCAGCTCGCCCGGAGGCGCCGCGCGCGGAATAATGCTTCTTAAGCCCTCCCTCCTCCCTCCCTCCCTCCTCCTTTCTCGTTCTGCCTTTTCCTATCTCGTTCATAACTCGAAACTTAACGGTAATTTGTAGAAACGCGAGAAGAGCGGGTCGTTGAGAGACGTTGAATTCGTAGCCGACGGACAGTGCCTTGCTTCTTCGAGGCGTACGCGATAGGGAGGGATGGGGAGGCCGAAGGGTTCAAAAGTTTCTTTTCCCACGCATTGGTGTACAGGGCCGATGCGCGAGCGCTATATTCGCAAACGAGAGAGGCGAAAGATTTTTTCGCCTCTCCCGTGGGAAGATGACGAATGTCCCGAAAAAAGAAGAAGCGTAACGCACCACTTCGGCAAAGTACGTTAAATCCTCAGAAAGTTATCCGACGCCGGAGTTATCTGAGCATGAATAACGGCGATTACGCGATGTTCCTCGAAATTCTTGGCCTGCCCGTACGGGCGGATATTTGCGTCATGCGAGTAACGGAGAATTTCACAATTACACGCAATATGGAAAGAGCGAGGAAAAGCGATAGTCGTGAGTCACGTACGCGCAATGGGAAATAATTATGTCTCTATCGTGGAACGTAAATAAAACGTTGGCGGTAAAGTGGCGATAACGGGGCCGAGTCGTTGTGTAGTCTGTAGTGTTTAGCGCGTTGCGTGCGTGTGTGGTAGTGAGACGGGAGGAGGAGGAGGTGGTCGAGGAGGAGCGGGGGAGTCGCGTCGGAATTGGTAAGGACAGGGCGGCGTGTGCAAGTGTCTCTCCGCTTCTGAAATCGATAGCCGAGCGTCTCGGCTGTCAGGATATCTCTACATTCGATTAGACGAATTTGAAGAGCGATTCTCCAATCGTGTATCGGAGATATCGTGACATCGGGCAATTTCAATTTTATCCTTCGGCTCTCCCGTACCGTTGCATAAGCGTGTCGGGCTCTCGTTCGGAGCTAATGAAACATGACGCGCATCTGGATCGCGAACCGTACGTGCCCGTCGAAAAGCCGTACAGGCACACGCGTTACAGATCGGATCGTAGCCGCTGCCTGCCGGTGACTGGCGGAGGAGTACGGTGAAAAATTTCGACGACGCCGGCCTCCGCCGCCGCCGGGCGAAATCGTGAAGGAAGGCGTGAAACTTCCGGCGCGATGAATCGAATCCGACGCCACCGACGCCCGGCGGGAGTGTGCGTAGTCTTTGAACGCTAGTCAGGAGGAACGCTCGTCACCGTTCGCCTTGGCATCGAAGTGGAACGCTCGATACGGATCCGTGGACGGCGTCTCGTGACTCCTTCTTCGACGGTGCAGACGGCCGGATACGGTTTCATAACGATCAAACGGACGACTCGGCTCCGACTCGCCTCCGACCTATCTGCCAGACGTGAAATTTAGCCTCCCGGGCCCAGGCTCCTATCCGTACCCTTTCGCGGGCCTCATCTTCGTGCGGCTCCGCGGAATTATTCGACCGCCGATAATAGGAAGTCACCTCTGCACTCTGTTCGCTCGGTAATTTCAATTTTCAGGCGAAACGAGTCCGACCGCGACGATACCAATTTCCCAGACTCCGGATCTTGCTTTCGGAAAGTTTCAGCTTGAGGCGTTCTCCGGGAAAATGGAATTTTTTCTGCCGCGGTTGCCTCGACGAGAGGCGGACTCTCGCGAAGAAGTTGAGTCTGGATAGAGAGGGAGAGGAGAGGGAGTGCAGTGGGATAGCAGAATGAGGGTAGTAAAGTGAGTTCTCGGAGTGTAAGACTCGGGACTCGTCGTGTTTACGATTGTCTGCCTACTCGCGTCGCCGCTACGAGCAAAGTTTCGAGCCTGACATTGACAATCTCTCCCCACCCCGATACCACCCTCGTAAACGTCAATTGAAAGGCTGTATCCACTTTTTAACGATTGCCTCTTCAGCGCAAAATCCATATCTCCGATCGCGATATCGCGTGCTCGTCGGCCCTCAGTTTAAATTGAACCTTCCCAGAGGCCGTTGACTAGCCGACGGTAGTGTTACACTGATCAAGATATCGGCAGAATGGAGTGCGGCCGATATATTTCCTGTTGCCGTTCGATACTCGATACCTCGATACCGGCGTTAGTTTGGCCGAAGGTGAGAAGGAAGTTTTTCCGTTTGGCGAAGGAACTTTTAGCTCTCGCCGCGGATAGTTTTGACGGTGGGCAAGAGTCGAATAAAAACGGTGGCGCGTCTCGGCGCCCCGGATAGAAGTTTGAAACAGCTCTCCAGACTCGAAAAACCCAATCGACCGTGTTCATATTGGCGCGACGAGTCTCTCTCTTCCTCTCCCTCCCTCTCTCCCTCTCTCGCTCGACAAATTCCGATAAAAGCCGAAAGACAACAATTTCACGCACGTTTGATATCACGTGGAGCAGGCAGCGGCCCGCTGCCATCGGTTTCTCTGTGTTTGCGACAGTCGGTGCACGTTCCTCCGCGCGCGCGCGCGCGCTCCTCTGTACACTAAGGGACACACAGTCACACTGGCTCACATAACGCCGCCGCTATTATTGAGATTGAGGTCGTGGACAAGGAACCGATCGACCCACGTTTCGTAACATGAAGATTTAATGCCCGCACAGAAGGAATACGAACGGATCGCAGCCCTTCGCCGTGGGGGATCGCCTTTAATATCGTCAAGAGATCGTCGATCCTGGACGGGCCAAGGATGACTATTAGAGCCCGACTCCGTCGGACTACGAAACGAATTGAACCCCGTGTTAAACACACGCTGCGCATTGTCCCTCCTTCCACTTCGTTTTCCTCCCTCGCTCCTCTTCCGGCTTAATTAGAAATTTGCGGACGACGATACGGGAATTGACGGAGAACGATTAGCCGCGGAGGTTCGAAGGAGAGGTCGCGAGAGAGGGACGGTAAATTGCACCTCTTTGAGGGGGCAGCCATCCAGTCTTGCGAGCTGCTAGAGCCGCAGTCGGACGCGGAAACGTTCACTGACCCTGCTCTCAATGGGAGTCATATGCAGCTGTATGCAGTCGTATGCAGCTGTATGCAGCTGTATGCAGCTAGGCCGCAGGATACGCGTTCGCACGCCCGCCTCTCATTTTCCTCTCTTTCCCAACAGGTCGTCGCGCGTGCGACGCGTCGGCATCGTGCGATCCCCGTCATGAACGAGACAAAGGAACGAGCGCATAACGATCCATCCTGCGGCTGGCAGCCCAAGACGCATTCGCGCCGTGGATTCTAATGGATTCCCGGTTCGATCGTTTGGCGGGACACCTTGCCGCATATCGCAAACGTGTGCTGCCTTCTCTCTCTCTCTCTCTCTTTCTCTCTCTCTCTCTCTCGACTGACTCGCTCGCACGCTCGTCGAGAATCGATGCATGTCAACCGAGAGGCGTGTATGTCGTTCATTCAGTTTCCGTGCAGCACCTACCTTCGCCTGTGTGCCACCTCGTACGTGCACTCGCCCCGTTGGAAAACGTGTTTATTGGTTAATTGCATCATTCTTGCCAAGTGCCCGGCTGCCAATTGGCTCGGCCATCAATCGGTACGCGGTAGGTACACGTCCGCTCGATATCCGGCGAAAGCATTCGCGTTACGGCCGTCAGGGCTGTGATAAATAATACGCGGGCCATCGGCAAGCCATCGTCAAGCCATCGGCAAACTTCGACTCTACCCACTGTACTTCCTACGGAGTCTACACATACCGATCTGCAATTCGACTCCGCGCTTTACATTTCCCGTAAAATGGGTGATTCGCCGTTCGAGTTGTTTTTATCCGGAGAGCGATTAAAAAAGGCTAATAGGCATATCAGGGTGGGATAGTTTAGGTGGCCGTTCGATCGTTTCTGCACTTTCTGATAACGGATGCACGCGCGCGCGACGCACAGTATCAAGCTACGGTCGGCGGCAATTAATCGTTAAAACGGTAATAGATCAAGCGAGAGGTTTTATCGGCGCTGCAGCTGCAGCGGACAGGGCAACCTCGCCGATTCGGGACCCTTCTACCGATATTGGGTAGCAATGTCGCCGGCCCTCCCGGCGAAACCGTCGATTCTACGCGGCCATTCCGCCCGACCATTCTACCCGACCATTCTACCCGACCGTTCTGGCAACAGTTCGGCCAACAGTTCGGCCAACAGTTCAGCCAGCACTGGCACCGCCGGCCCGTTCGGCTACCGGCGCTACTCCTCGGGAAAACTTGTTTGTCACGGATCTCTGCGCCGGGGTACAGTTTCGAGCGCGAGGAGTCGTTTTAAACCTGTTCGAAGTGGGCCTCGCACTCTTGTTCCGGAAGGCGAGTATACGGGTACTTAGCCACTTGAATAATTGATCCGCGCTCTCGTCCGTGTGCGCGTACGTTAACGTTAGAGTACGTAGAGAGGTGTGCCGAACGATTTGCGCCGAGTCACCGAATGACAGCACACCGAACATTCCGTCTGGCATCGCGTCGTCGGGATAGTCAAATTCGTAGAGTGACTCGGTCAGGCTTGGTCAGGCTCGATCCTCGCCTTGGCGGGGTTAGAATACCGAAAAGATCGAAAGTCCGAGACGTCCGAGGTCGAGGAGGGGTCCGAGCGGACGGACACAAACAAGTTCCTGCGAGTCGCATGTCGACGACCGTGTAAAGGCGCCGATAAACAGGACAAGAAATAGCCCCGCACGCGTGAACGATAACGGGCCGATAAAAGTAGTCGAGTCTTCGGCGAGAGACTCTGGCCGTAGCGGATCCCCCTTTTTTTTCCTCTCTTTCTCCGCCATCCGCAGAAAGCGCCGCGGCGCGATGCGCTGTTCTAAAAAACAAGCGATTACTTTTTAATCATCTTCCTATATCGCACGCTCCTACGGTACGCGGCATATGGCCTGGCTGGTGTGCGTTCCACGTACGTAGGCACGTTGGCACGTAGCTGTATGCGGAGACGAAAAAAAAAGAAGGAAAAAAAAGAGGGCTTGCCACCGAGCGGTGGCCTCTTAACAGAGCGTTCTGCCGTTGCGGAGCGAGAGTGCAAAATGAAAGAGGAAGCTCGCGCCCGCGCGCTCTCTCTCCGGCCGGAGGGGGATGAAATATTTAAAAAGAAGGAAGCGGCCAAAGAGCGGATGGATGACTGCGAGAGATGCCGTGAGGTAGGACTTTTCGTCGCAGAGCGACAGCGGCAGCGCCGGTGTCAGTGGCAATGGCAGTGGGAGCGTGGAGCGGGAAGGGGGGAGCGGAAAGGGGAGCGGAAAGGGGAGCGGTAGAGGCGAGGAGAAATGACATTACGTACCGCGAAGGCGCGATGCAGAAAAAGCTCTCGAAATTCAAGCGAACGCTTCGCGCCCGAGGTGACGACGGCAACGAGGACGGAATGCCGCCCACACCTTCGCCGGCGTGATCATCGGATCATGACACCGAGACCGCGACGACGACGCAAATGCGAAAAAGCAGTAAAAAGGAAAAAAAAAGGGAAAGAAAAAAAAAGCAGAAGAAGAACGACACGGAATCGGTAGCGACTGGTAGCGACGGAAGCAGAAGCGGGTCGTGTATTTCGCGGCGCACGATTATGTCGTAGGTATTCGCAGGTGCCTAAGTGCGTTCGCTGGCGTGCGTTTGCATTCCTGTGACTGTCTACTCTAACGACGACGACGACGACGACGCGGGCAAGGCGTCGCGGCTGAGCGCATTGTAAGAGCCCGGAACAATGGCGCCCGTCTCGCCTCGACCTTTAATTGCGCGTCTTCGAAGAAATTCGAGATGAGGAATCGGCGGATGCCGCCGGCTCGCGATAAAGGGAATTCGCGTCGGATGGCGGCCAGACGGCACTTAGGGGAATGTCAATATGAAAAAGGAGGTTGGCAAGGATGAGGAGGTGGCGAACGTGTGTGTCGTTGCATCGATCGGCGCGAGTATCGATGCTCCGCGGGAGGTGAAGGTGTGGTGGAGGAGGAGGGGGGGGGGGGCAGAAGTAGTCAGCCTGTGAGTATCGATGACTCTGACTAATGCCGTCAGGCACACCGGTACCCGTATGCTCCGACAAAAGAAGTCCATTACCACGCTGAAAAATCTGATAGTTTCCAGAACGTCGACCAATTTCGTCGGACAGCGCGGGCAGTATCTATACACGTATGTATGTATGGCTCGTACGTATGTACGAGCGTCCATCGATTCGACGTAATCGAATCCCACCGCTGTAAAGATTCCTCCTCCCTTCCCGTACATCTCTTTCGATTAAAATGTTTAATTCGGCCCCCCCACGCGATACCAGCGCGCAGCTTTGCGTCGCGTATTCGGTACTTCCGTTCGGACCGAAACGCTTCCCGAACCCTCGAAGGCCGACGTAAAAGTGAAATATACACCGAGGGAAATGCGAAAATTACGGAAACGTAAATAAGGAAAAATAATATCGGGTGGCGTAAGAGATGGAGGGTTGATGAGGGAGGAGAGAAGCGGAGCGAGAGGGTGGGGGTGTTTCAATTAATATGCAATGAAGCGTATAATCCGATCCCGATAGGTAGCAAATTAGCGCGAGACAGACGCAAAGTTCCTTGACGCAGAGAACGCGCGGTGGCAGACTATCGATTTATCCGGCGTGGACTCTACTTATACCGGTGGCGTAGAAAAAAAAGAAAGAAAGAAAGAAAGAAAAAGGAAGCTCTCAAAGTGCTTCCACCGGCGAGTGCGATTGCGAGGGAGCATTTTTCGCCTCGAATTTTATTGTCGCCCCCGTCTCGTTCCGTAGCCTTCCCGTAAATCGCTCCTCACTGTCGTTCCTTCCATTATTCTTTGAATACCGCCATCGCTTCGTATTCACCGTGAACGTATAAATAGACCTTTTGAACTGACCAGAATGGCGCATGCGTCACGCTATTGGCGTCGGTTCACAAAATTTTACGACCTTCCGGAAATCGTTGGACCCTCAAGCTGTAATGGACTTCTTTTATCGGCGATGCGGTGCATACAAAAGGTCGCCGGCGCTACCCGGGGCCAACCTTCTCCTCGCGCTGTCTCTCGGCGCTCCGGCCCGAACGAACGGAGTGCTGCCTACGCCATTGCACGCCGAATCGAAAAGAGAGGCTGCGGCGCGCACGTCTCTGCCGTTTCTGGCAAAAAGGGTTCTTCCCCGGAGCTGTTTGCGCTGACAGACACACGCAACGTGCGGCACCACGAGAAGGTATCCGTTCGGTATAGAATGTAGGTGAGCCCACCGTTCTTCACGCCAATGGCATCTACTGTCTTCGTGGTCGTGGTCGTGGTCGTGGTCGTGGTCGTCGTTGCCGGCAGAAGACAAAGTCTCCGGGACAGAGAGTCGCGATGGAAAATCGTAACGCGAACGAAATCGGAGGAGGCTCCGGATGCGGCCACGACCGGTTAAATATCCCGCGTCTCCTGCCCGCTCCGATCAGATAACTCCCAATCTGCGTTCGATCTGCGCGTCGCTCGTGTTCCGCAACGATCCTATCTCTCAAAATTCTTCCGATCGAGACGCGCGAAGCGCCCCGACCGGATAGATAACGACGATCGACGCGCCTGCCGCGCTCCCCTTCCTTCCGCCGGCATGCCTTCCGCGGATCAGTAAAAAAGATCCCGATCGCTCGGACAATGTGACCCAGCCCCCTTTCGAGCCTGTATCCCCAACTATTCCTTCGTACGCGCGACGTACATCTCCCGAACTGAGGGAGCCAGTCATGAGACTCCTTATTTCGGTAGTTAAGGGATCCTTTAATTCCAGCTCTTCTTCCGGAGGTAGTAAAAAGTCTGATCGCGAAGAGAGAGGGAGAGAGAGAGAGGGAGAGGGAGAGAGAGAGAGAGGGAGAGAGAGAGAGAGAGAGAGAGAAGGAACGGTATAATTTCCTGAAACGTCCCGCAATAGCGACGGCATTCAGTCGAGCCTGGTCGAGCCCGAGCACGCTTTGAACATTGTCGATGTGGAGAAAAATGTGTGCGAGGCAGCAGCTCGTCTTTTCGCTCGGCGGATAATCATTCCCCGAGACATTCTATTCGCCGTGAAAACATAGTCGGTCGATGTTGGGAGGGGGTGGGGTAGCGGGCGGGCGCGAGCTTCTCGACCCTGGATCCGGATCGATTCTCCCTCGTCAAAATTCGATGGTCGTGAATACCGCGAAGCCACCGCCGCGATGCGGTCTACGAAATCGAGCGGGACTCTCTCGCTCTCGAGAGGACAAGGACGGACTTATATAGGGAGGGAAGAAGCTGGTACACGGCGCGAAATGCTCTTCACTGATTTCCTTCTCTAAATATGGCCGCCTTCGTGTATACCCTCTCCCTCTCTCTCTTTCTCTCTCTGCTCGTCTCTCACTCCCCCGTTCGCCCGTTCCACATCCCTCGGCTCGTAGTCTATGCCGACGCCGGTGTACCCCCTTTCGATAACCACCCATAACCGCCCCTGCTTGGCCGAGGTTCTACTTGATTGCGAAGGCGTCTTAACCTCGGCCCCGGGCCGAGTCCGCGCGGACTCGGTCCGTGCCGAGTGCCGGCGAGACCGACGCGAAGCGCCTATAAGAGCGACGCGCGCCGTCGCTCGGCCAACCTGCGAGCAGAAAAATCGACGGCGACGCCCAGAGGCGAATAAAGAGGCGTCGTCGGCAGCGAAAAAGGCCAATCCTGCCGGAAGAGCGAGAAGGTGCCGACCAACTGCGCGCATATGCCGGGCTCCCGTGACAGTCGCACGTTAAGTCCGCGCGGATCGTTCCGCCAGCCTTTATTATGCCTTCCTACGTGCTCGTGCACGAGCGCCCCTGCTCCCCAGCTTCCCCCTCCCGCGCCCCACCCCACACCCTAGCCATCACCATCGCCCTCGCGCTCTGTCTGCTGCGTGCGCCTTTGTGTGAATGCTTGCCCGCGCCCGCGCCCGCACCCTTCGCTCCGCCGACGTGTCCCACCTTACCCTACCCCATCCTTCCCACTCTCCTTTCCCACCGTCTCACACTCGCGATGTGTGACCAGGGCCGCTTTATCCGAAGCGCAAAGTGGGCAACCGCGATGGGCCCCCCGATTTTACGGGGCCCATCGAACCGTAAAAAAAGCAGCCATTCCAATTTACGCCCCTAAAATTATTTCGCTCCCTCTCGAGCCTGCGGCTGTTTCACTTCCTTTCTCGCTTACCTCGCTCTCGCCCGTTCTCGAGAGGCTCGGCTAGCGCGGACTAGTCCTGGCGAGAATCAATTTTGTATCCGGATAGAGGCGGTAGACGAGGAACGTGTAAAGCGCTCGGCGGACAATTCGTGTCTCGAATAATGATCGTTTTACTGGATGCAGCGGAAGCGGCCGGGTATTCATTTCGAGCATTGTCTCCGTCGGCCCAGGGCCCTGGACCTCCTCGAAGCCGCGCTGGCACTGTCGACGGGTATATCCGTGCACCGGGTATACAGCCTCTGGTCTACCCGTGAAACCGAGGGACGGAGAGGCCGACGAAGAGAACGACGAAGAGAGCGTCGGTGAGTGGGAGCCGACATTGGAGAGGGTTGGTTGAGGAGAGTAAGCGCGATGAGGCGGGCGACGAGGCTGCCGACGAAGAAAGGGAGAGAGAGAGGCAAAGAGAGAGAGAGAGAGGATACCACCCGGGGCTCACCGTGGAAGGAGAGGAAAAAAAAAGGGGCAGGAAGGTCGTCACGAAACGAATGAACATTTCCGTGGCACGGACCACGAAAAATGTTCGACGTCCCGTCGGCAGAGACCACTCCTCGAGCTAGTCCGGCCAATTAATACCAGCGCCTTACGCTTCCAGGGCCCGAAAAATCCTCTTGTAGCCTCCTCCTCTGCCCTCGACGACAACGGGACGACCCACGTTCCCTCGTGCGTTCGACGACGATATCGTCCGGCACATCCAGCTTCCTGTTGCTCGACCGCACGGGTAGTCGAGTCGTGTTTCGTTGACAAGGTGTTTTGCCCAAGGTGTCGAGACCCCGCTGGAGAAACAAGTAGAAAAAGGTTTATCGGACGCAGGCGGGTGCAGCCCGTGGATCCGGTCTCCCTTGACGTGTAATATCGGCTGCCTCGGCCGTTTCCGATCAATTTCTTGAATAACAGCCCCCGCTCTTCTCCTTTTTCCCTGTCAATATTTTCCACTCCCGGGCGACCATACTTTCCTTGTCCGTATTTCGCCCATTTTATAACGTATGTTCCTGAAAGAAAGTTGCAATGCCAAAGTACGCTCCTTCGGTCAATTTTGGGCTAAAACCTTCCGTGGGCGACTGCTAAGAATAATAAACCAGCTGATACATGTAGATATAAAACACTCGTTGAACAACAAGAAGTAATGAATTTGCCGTTACTTACATCTCCGACAAAACAAGTCATCCGCAGTTTAAACAAATAAATGTTGAACTCACAAAGTGCGAGAGAGAGAACCGTCCGCACTCTGTCCGTTTCCTCTGGACGATTAGAACTTTCTATGACGGCGGCGGATTAAATTTCTTGTCAGCGACGTTACCGGTTTTTTCAGAACAAACCTGTTCGCGGGACGTTCTTTTCCAGACGGGTCGATCGATCGTTTTTAGCGAGGTGCCATTCCGAGGAGAACGATGCCAGCCTGGCGAGCGCTCTCGACGCATAACGATCGTTTTATAAAATGACGGAGCTCTCGTAATTTCATTATGCCTTAATTCGACGAACGCACTCACGCCGAAAGAGGAAACGGTCGAGGGTGGGAGGGAGAGAGCGAATGATGGACGGGCGTGGGTGAGTCAAAGGGCAAGAGAGAGCAAGGAGTGTCGGAGAGAAACGGAATGACAGATCGTTGAAAAAGGAGAAAGAAAAGGAACGCTCTTCGATATTCAAGAGGGGCACTTGCCGGCATTAACGAGCGCCTATTAGCGAGAGGCAATTGAGAGGGAAAGGAAAAATTCGTTTTTGTCGTGTGCAGAAGATAGAGCACTGTTCTGCCGTTCATCTTCGCCGTTCGCTGCTCGTTTTCTGACTTTTTTTTCCATCCGATTTTATCAGGCCACTCTTCGCGCTCGAGGAACTTACCAATATTCTCGATTACGATCCGAGTGTGCCGATGCACGTAATATCATCGGCAATTCGCCGTCTAATTACGCTCGTCGTGACGGACGTACTGTTCTCTAACAACGGTATATTGAGTACTCAGTACTCGCTATATTCATAGATTGCCGTACTGGGAAAATGATCGTTAATGGGAAGATTTTGAAATTTGTTCACACAGCACGTGACAAACGTATTTTATTTGCTTTCATATAATTTATTTAGAAAGTAAAATGATTATAATCGAGTCGACTAAAAAAAGAAGATATGACCGCAATTGTTGCGCATGAATCGCAGTTGATCGCATACATTGATTTGTTACATAATTCTTTCAGCACTACATAGGAAAGGAATTCATCTTAGAAACGTTCCACATTTAAGTATTTGACGCTGAAAATCAACTATCTACAAAAATTACAAAGATGTACGATTTCGACGATTTTCATAACGTAGTATTCAACGAGGCTTATGTGGAACAAACTACCATCAATTCATGTACAATTTATGATATTGGGGCGGAGGGTGGGCGTTTATAGACGTGATCTACTCATTTAACATTGTTCGTTCAAGGAACAATAGATAAACATATTCGTACACATTGATGTCCATTCACTGTACCGATTTATCCACGAGATGCATTTCAGTAATAGCTTCTGAGATTCAGCCCCGCATGGGTATGAATATTTTTAAATTATTACACGTTGTACATTCAATTGTTCCAATTAGCCAATATTGAAATGCACTTTCTATCACCGTGGCCGATCAATAATGCTGTTTGGACAAGTATCGACGACAAAAGAATAATATGGACTCTGCACCGACGATATTTGAAACTAAATGTATTGCATAGGTATTATTCCAGTGAAATGAGCTGATGTAATAACGGACGACTCACTCGTTAAACCTATGCACGCACGGCTAATTGTTAATAAAGAATTTTAATTTGGAATATACTCGGTGAAAATGGTAAATAGTTTCACGTTAAAACATTCTTAGTGGCACATCAGCGTAATTGCTGTGGGCCGCGTGCCTATTATAACTGAAAGCTAGGTGTACAGAATGAGAAGAAAGATAGCATAATAACTACATTATTTTTAATGACACATAAAATACAGGCTCAATTATCTAACATATTTATATCTAAAAAGAAATTCGTTATATTCAATTTCCTATAACTGCGAAAGCAAATCGAATCCAATTTATACGAGGCTAAAAGTGCATATACCATTAATGCCTTGAATATTGTATCATAGGTTATGTCGTATCGATTAAAATACAGTGCATTTTTAATTTATGAAAACGCTTATACCCCGTGCAAGCTGCGCTTCCGCAACCGGACGGGAGGCGTCGCCGTACATGAATTCGGAACACCTAACGTTACAACGAATCGAAGATATATCTTGGGAGTGTAGCTTGGTCGCTCCCAACTTTTTCTTTGTCTTACGCTACGCCTAGATTCCCCGTCAGAACATAGATCCACTCGATTATCCGTCAGCGCCTTAAGATCGACAATGGTGGTCGCGTCAACGGTGCGTGTCAAGGAAACCAGTCAAGAGAGGGAAAGAAAAGGACAGAGAGAAAAAGACAGAGGGAGAAAGAGAGAAAGAGAAAGAAAGATTCGAGCAAGCAGGCTGAGCACATCGACTCAACTTTGAACCGGCAGCTCACCCGTTCCAAGGTTAAAGCACCCACGGATAACGACGAATCGTTACGACGCTGATATAGATTTCTATTGTTTCGACGATCTCTCTTGATCGGCGAAGTATTTAGTCGCGTTGGGAAAGCGCGATGGGTCCGGGAAGTCCGGCGTTCCGTATCTGTGAGGGTTGAGGCAGTCTCTGACCGCTTGACCAAAGGCACGTCTCACGCCGGGATCGGCAGCGACCGCAACGGCTGCACCCTCGACCTCCTCGACGCCAGCTCGACCTATGCCCTCCCTAACCAGACACTCCACCGAGGCCGTTATCACCGAAGTTCTGTTCGGAGTCGGACTGACAGGTAAGCGTGGCTTCTGTTGCTCGATAATTTTGCGTCGCTTACTGGGCAATCCGCCTAAGTACGCGTCACTCAAGGTCGCGACGCCACCGTTTGCCATGCCCTGCATCTGCAGCTGACGACGTTGCCGCACTCCGTCCCGCGCGATGATGGGTACCCAGACCTGCGTACAATCGGCGACGATACGTTACCAACCGCTCCCGACTGATAATCTATCGGCCACGTTAAAAGGATAGACGAACGCCATAGCTCTTACCGAAGGTATATTTTCGTGTCCTGGGAATGTTTCCGGTATCTCCTCCCCGTTACTCTCCGCGTCATCCTCCTCTGTTGGGGTTGCTGTTTTAGTAGGTAATCTTTCCCCTGCAGTCGTAGCTGGCTCCGTCTCCATTTGCTACGAAATGTTAATTGGTTCATGATGTCGTGTTCTCCCGGCGAGTCTACACAAGACACTTGGATCCTTATTGAACTGGCTTACCTCAGGCTCATCCTGCGCCGCAGAAACTTGACTAGCCGGTGACGCAGACTCTTCACTTGTCTGTGCGGGTGCGTCTGTGTATACCAGTAGAGGAAGGATTGATTCTCGGGATCGTACGAGTCGTACGCAATAATTGGTGATATGATCTAGGAATCCACTTAGCAGCCAGCGACGGCAGGAATCATGAAGACCACACAGCATAAAAAACTGATCGGGAAGAATCATTTCACATTAATAGAATGGAAAGTCTAAAGAAATGTGTGGGCTGCACGGGGGATACTGACCATGAAACGTGACGCTATGGACTCCAGTACGGTCCGTCCATGGTGAACTGAATATCGGATCACAGTGCACAGCTGTTGACCCAAATTTCTTATACTGTCTAATATTTCTTGTCCAAACCTGGCGTCGTCGACATCTAAAAAATATATTCAATGCATCTATGCTTCTCGTCACAAAACGTCATGCACGGTGAAACAGTTCTGTAATAACCAGGGTCAAATATGGATGCTGCCATCTCGTTGATATGCCGAGACACCAAGCGCTCTGCAGTTGCATAAAGATCTACACGGTGTCCATTCCTGACCGTGGTGTTTGTCTCGGACGAAAGATGGATTTGAAGATGACGTCTTAACAGTGACATAAAACGTTCCGTGACGTATTCCTGAATTGACTCGAACGACGTTCCAGCGTTTCTATACGATTGTTCGACAAATTCTCGCAATGGTCTTCTCAGTTGTGCAATTGGTTCCCAACGACCGTGTTTACACCTGGTCAGTGACTCCCAAGTCATGTTTTGTGTCTGAGAAAATAGTACCAAGAAATGAAACCCCGCATTATAACGCGTACTTAAAGTCTATCACAAGAAATCTTACCACTACTTGATACAAGTTGAACAGAAAATTGTCTTCTTGGCGAGATTCGCCTGATGGGAATAAGTTTTCCGTAACGCCACTGTTCTGTAACAAGTCAGCCAACGTACGGTCTCCCGCGATGTTATCGGTCAGGTTGCTACAGATTGGCAAACATAGTTTCGTGGTTATTATAATTCTGTTGGATAGAAACGCTTTCAAATTCTCATATTTAGACGCACCAATCGAATATAAATGCGTTGAGCAGTGTTACGATGTTCGGTTGACCTGGTGGCAATTCCTCATTGTGTCTCAGATTTATACTAGTGACTTGCGTTTGACCGCTGCCCGAAGCATCGCTTACAATTTGGCGCAAGAGATTGAAGAGTGGATCGACACCGTTTGCTCGTGAAGTCGTTGACGAAGTTGTATTTGCAGTTGTGGCACTACTGCTCGCGGTCGATGAACTCGCTGAAAAGTATCGATAATTAACATAATATTAATAGCAATGATCCGATACTAAAAACCTACTTGTTGAACTACCGGCTTGCGTCGGCGCAGGGGTTGATTCTTGAGCTGGCGTTTGATTTGTGGTCGTAGTTTGTGAAGCAGTAGTTACAGTGCTGGGCGTCGTAGATGGTGTTCGACGATAGTGATGCGAGTTACAGGGTAAGAATGGATCGAAATCCAGCCCTTGGCCCATACCCATTCCGACACCAAGTGGATGCGACTGTTGTTGGAAAACATGTGGACGTGAAGTGCTTCGAGTTTGCGTGGCCGTTGTGGGATGTGTTCCTACATTGCTTCTGTAATGATAATTATAATAACAACACCAATGACAATAACAATAACAGCAACAGTAAAACTGTTAGATGTCGTTATTGCAGGAAAACAGAAAGATCATTTTATTTTGTCATCGTACCGAGCTTGTGTACTTTGGCCACCATTTGCGCCAGTACCGTCCATCGATCCTGGGGTTGTTTGTTGTCCAACGGTTATAGGAGGATTTTGTGTTGTTATTGTTGTATTTCCCATCTGAGATTGTACCATGTGACCGGCGACAGCTTGCATTACATTTCTTATGAAGTAGGGCGCGGGAGCCGATGCCCACGGAAATACGGTAGCATTGCCACCTATTCGCCCTACAAACATTTTCAGAGAAAGCAATGTATTGTATTTCTTCATAAACATGATAAGAGACAATGTACACATGATTTAACCGATATACTCTTACCGGTACCAGCATTATTATTATTAGCTTCAGTCTGTTGATTTTGTTCGCCAGCTCCGAGACCATCTATGTTACTGTCTGGGCCGACTTCCATTAATACTTCGACATTATTTGGTAGATTAAACACTGCACATAGTAAATAGTATTGATGTGAACACAGCAAAAATACACATATGCTTATCAACACGTAAGAGTGAACTAATTGCAGTTACCGAATGGTGCTTGAGGTTGATCTTGCTGTTGTCTTTCCTCCTGTTGTAGTGGCGTCGCATTGTCCGACTCCGGTTGTTGCATACCAGCATTTTCGCCACTTGCTTCGGATGTTTCTGAAGCCTCTGCACCATCCGCAAGCGGTACGAAATTAACATCATCAGTTGATTCTTCACCGGTATTATTGTTGTTCGCATTTCTTCCGTGCAAGCTAATATGAGCCTCTAGTTGTATCGGTATACCAGCTTGCAATATAGCCGAATGCTGAATAATAATTGGTCTGCATCGTAAGTTCCGAGGTGGCTGCTGGTTCATGTCGACGATTATGTCACTCAATGCGTGACAAGCATGCGATAGGCAGTGCAGAATCTCGCTGACACCGGTTACGACACTGATGTACTCTTCCACGTTGTCAATCTGAAATATTGCGACTCATGCGACCAAATTCATTTCAACTAATTGCCATAAATCAGTGCGATATACTTACCCCTGGTCGTATTGGAGGATCAGTTCTCATTAATACAAAATAACGTTCTAAATAGGGCCTCAGCCGATCTTGAGAGGTGAGCAGTCTGTTTAACAATTCTGCCAACTGCTGAGGTCGCGGTAGCCTAGCAACATCGTCGGGTTATTTTCATACTACTCAACAGAGAAAAAGACAAATCAGTAATTAATACTTACTGCGGTGCTGCACCTCCTCTGTTTGCTTGTCCATTAGCACTGGAAGTTGATTCTTGCTCGGGTGGTGGATCTTGGTGTGGTTGTTGTGACTGTTGTGGCTGTTCTGTTTGCTGTGGTGGGGGTTGAGGTGGTTGGGGTGGTTGCTGTGACGGCTGTGACTGCTGTGACTGCTGTGGCTGCTGTGACTGCAGTGGCTGCTGCGACTGCGCTGCCTCCTCTGTCTGCTGAGACTGCTGAGACTGTTCCGGCTGCTCTGTCTGTTGTGCCTGCTGTGACTGTTGTGGTTGTTCTGTTTGAGACACCCCAGGTGGATCAGTTTGTTGCGGCCTTGCCTCGGCTGCCTCTTCACTGGTTCCTGGGGATTAGACATTTTTCCCCCTTTGAGACTTTCAAGTTCCATACAAAGTTATTTCATGACACCTTACACACCTCTGGCTGGTGTGCTATTGCACCGGAACATAGGACCGGTGGCTGATAAAGCAGCAGCCAGTGAATCTTCCAATTCCTGTACTCCTACTAGTTCAGGATATCGGGGTAGATTACCTTCTGATGTACCAACGTTTGTCAAAACGGTACTGTTATCAAGCTGATCCAGAAGGCTGCTCACACGGTCCAACATGCGCCTCGCCACCACCAGACGGCTGTTTGATAGGCTGTTGCTCAGTTGGGGCACAGGAAATCCTAATTAACAAATAATTCGCATCTTAAACATTGATTGGCTTTAAAGAATATGAATGGTGGAGCTGATTCTGTCTTACAAAATTTCAGAATAATATATTACCATGTCCTTCCACTATTTCTGCTGGGACTGACATTGCACCCAAATACATAGCATTTCCATGCATTTGAGTGCGTGTCAGTCTATAGTGGGATCTTTGTGGATTTTGCCAGCCTTGCCCCTGACCCTGTCCTTGTCCTTGTCCTTGTCCTTGGCCTTGTCCTTGTGCTCCATCATTTCCTCTTTGACCTGATTGAGGCGGTGCACGTTGCACTAAGTGTATCACCTTTCCATTTACATCTAAGATATAAATACCCAATGATCATATGTTGTGAGTCCTCAAAGAAACTGGTTATGTGAGATCTAATATCTCAATTAATAACTTATATTTGGGTCAATTACCATAATCATTAAGTTTCTTTTCATCTTGCAATACCCTTCCACAGTAAATTAGCCTTTGCGAATCCGCCGGTACTGCCACAGCCTCAGCTATGTGTTCTTTAAATCCACGTACTGTTATCTGCTAAACAATTCCCAAAGAATACACAATGCAAATTGTTCACCTATACTATGTTCAATCATGATAGACTTTTACAACATATTGCTTGCATATTTTGATTTAATTTTAGAGACTCATAATTCGGACAATTGGGGATGCCAATAAAACAGAAGTAACCTTGATTAAGTTATGCTCTAGAATTATATGCAAAATACGATGGGTTGGAGCGGTATCTATGTATATTGAAAAGCATATATAACCAAGATCAAAGTTGTACCGGAGACTTGGGTAAGAAACTTACGTCGTCGTCTAAGGAGAAGGCATGATTCTGCGAATCTAACGTCTTCACCGTGAGGTTAATCATTCTCGCTCCGTCTGTAACCACAATTAAACGAAAGCAAAATGTCAGAAAATCATAGGATACTCGGCGGTTGGCACGGTGTATGCGTGAAGGTGCAAGGCTCACGAAACCACCAACACTTACGAGCGTACGCAGGTACAAAACGATGGACAGCACTCTTCGTTCGATGGTTCCTTCGCGAAGCAATAAAAGTTCGGTAGGAAGAACCCGTTCAACACCTATGTCTACGAAACACTCGATACTGTCTTCTACGATCGGTCACGCGGCGAATATTCTTCACTCCGAATTCATCGTACAATCTGTGTTTTTTTTCTCTCCACTGCTCGCCCGAACGATGTTTTACGGCGAGGGGCAACAGGGCACACGTTATTTTACCCAGAATTCGCTTTAACACCGCGATACGGTCAATGCCGCCAATATAATGCGTCAGTTATTCCCTAGGCGTGCAATATTTCATTTGCAGAGTCATTACATATTGCCAAATCGATGAGAATCACTGACGTGACGACGATTGAAATAATACCGAGAAGGAATTCTTAAAGATGATTAGCTTCCGCTTCACTTCCGGCGTAAGAAAAAATTTCTTCACGCACTGGCTCCATCTTCCGCTGCAGGTAAGACTTAATTCGCAAATTAGCCTGGATTTTCAGTAATAATTTTGCAATTAGTTTGACCACTCAAGCGCGGCACTCTTCACTGAATTTTCGTAATATCTTTTCAAAGACTATTCGGAAAGATATTTTATCAGTAAAATATACCGTGGCTGCGTAAGTGTCAAAGCGTCTTAAATCTTTTTCAACATAGACAGATGCGACATTTCCTACCGGAAATACTTGCGATGCCAATCATATTTTCGAGATTCTGTTCAACCACCGACGAGATATAGGGTAGACTGAACACCTTATGGGCCTTCGTGTCCCATGTTCTGAAATACCGACACGACGAAAAATTAAGAAAATTGGGTAAAGGTAAAGAAAGACGCGTTCCTCACCGATTTGCATGAAACTTTGCAGAAACATCAATTTTTGCATAAAAATAAGATCTGTAAAAGCAAAAAAGGCCGCTCGCGTCTAATTAAAAAGTTATTAAGCGTTAAAGTTTAGTCATAATACCTGCCTTATCGACAGCACGAACGACATCTGCGCATGCGCACTGATGTTTGCGCATGCGCTCCGACGTCTGCGCATGCGCACGGACAAGATTGCAGGTAAAGTGCGCGTATTTGAAATGAAATAATATTGAATTGGCGAAGGCTAGGTGTGGGCAAGGCTTCCCTTTCATAATATTTAAGGGTTTTCAATCAAAAAATGGTTTGAGAGTTGGTTTAGGTCTAGATTTCTTTCAGCCAAATCTTGCTTTTTGCACTATTTAAGGGCTGGGTGTAGGCTAGGCTTCCCTTTTGTAGTGCTTTTGTCGATAGAAATGATGTTGCTGCACTTTTGCTATTAAAATATAACTCGAACCTACTCTCAAACCATTGTTTAATTGAAAACTCTTAAACATTATGAAAGGGAAGCCTTGCCCACACCTAGCCATAGAAATAAAACGAAAAGTAAGATTTGGCTGAAAGAAATCTAGACCTAAACCAACTCTCAAACCATTGTTTGATTGAAAACCCTTAAATATTATGAAAGGGAAGCCTTGCCCACACCTAGCCATAGAAATAAAACGAAAACTAAGATTTGGCTGAAAGAAATATAGACCTAAACCAACTCTCAACCCATTTTTTGATTGGAAACCCTTAAATATTATGTAAGGGAAGCCTTGCCCGCACCTAGCCGTAGAAATAAAATGAAAAGTGAGATTTGGCTGAAAGAAATATAGACCTAAACCAACTCTCAACCCATTTTTTGATTGAAAACCCTCAAATATTATGTAAGGGAAGCCTTGCCCGCACCTAGCCGTAGAAATAAAATGAAAAGTGAGATTTGGCTGAAAGAAATATAGACCTAAACCAACTCTCAATCCATTTTTTGATTGAAAACCCTTAAATATTATGAAAGGGAAGCCTTGCCCACACCTAGCCTTCGCCAATTCAATATTTTTTCATTTCAAATACGCGCACTCTACCTGCAAACTTGTCCGTGCGCATGCGCAGACATCAGTGCGCATGCGCAGATAGCGTTCGCGGTGCCGGTAAGGCAGGTTTTACAATAAACTTTGACGCTTAATAACTTTTTAATTCGACGCGAGCGGCCTTTTTTGCTTTTACAGACCTTATTTTTATGCAAAAATTGACCATTACACGAAGTTTCATGCGAATCGGTGAGGAACGCGTCTTTCTTTACCTTTACCATCTGAGCTTACTCTAAATTCAAAATCGCCTCAAATCACTCCATATTTTAGTTAGAACCAGTTAGAACGCAGATAATGGTCGACGCGGTTCACGAGTTGACCATCGGGGGCAGCACCCCCCGGGCAGTACGTGTCGCGCCATCTTTACGACGCAGTCAGAACTCGTTCAGCTCTCGACTCCCGGACAGTCAATTTTTTCAATTTTTTAAAATGTTAAAACGTTAATGGGACCAAAAATCTTCAGATTCAGATTCAGTAGAACAAAATGCATACAAATCATACTCAATCTGAATCCAAAAAATTTTGTTCATCTCAATAGTTTCGGTTTTTCTTGATTTTATGCATTTTTTTTTCGGTTTGTCGCTATTTTTTTAAACTTTGACGGCTCAACGGGCTAATTAACGTTCAGATTTAGATTCAGTGAATTGAAATACATAAAAATCATACTTGATCCGAGTCCACAAAAATGTTTTCATCGGTGTGATTTCAGTTTTTCGCATTTTTTTGCCTTCTTTTGGGGTTTTTTGCATTTTACTCAAGTCTGGAGGGTGACCGGGCCAAACGGACTTCAAATTCGGATTCAGCGGGTCGAATTACATATCCGTAGGTGGGTCCGGTCAAATGTACAGACAACTTTTTTTTTTTTGTGTGCCTGTGTTATTATATTACATACTATTATTCTTGACAATAATTGGGTTTCTTCTATTTCTTACAGTACGTATACCAAAAGGAACAAAATTGCGTTCACTGTTGCCGCTTCCACAGCAAAAGTGTTGATCGTTTCAAGACAGTTTTTAGTGTGTTACTATTTGTGGGCTGAGTATAATGTATGTAGCGTGTATGCGAAAAGTACAACAATTGCATGGGAATTAGATTATAACTATGTAAGAAACATTTTTTACTGTATACTATTTTTCCTTACAATATATGTATTAAACGAAATTCTGTGTTCTCTAATTACTTAGTTATAAGACCCCATATATCCAATATCCCTCGCAGAAACCATGCCTTTTTCCGTCGTAACAAAATTCACCAACTTCGATAAAATCTCATGAGACCACATAGAAATGCCATGGGAGAAGAAGGCAAGCGACTCTTCTATTCATTTCATATCGTAGAGAATTCCATTTTGATGGAAAACACCATGGGAATAGCGAGAAATCATCAAATATACGAAGGGGCGAAGTCTCGGTTAGGATTGGATTCAGTCAAGTGTGAAAAATCCGAAAAATTGTCGAAAATCTCGGTTAGGTCTTATCTTAGGTATCGCTTAGGTTAATCAGTCAAGGGTGAAATTTCTAAAAAATTTTGACCTCGGTTAGGACTAGATCAGTCAAGCGTGAAATTTCGCAAATTTTTCAAAAATGTCGAAAATCTGACCAATTAACAGGAACATATGTAGAAGGACCGAAGAAGTGGCACTGCGAAACTCTGCGTGTTCAGTCAAGCGTGACGGTCAACGTTTTCGGAATCTTGCTCAAATCTCTGTACTTCTCTATGTTCCAATTTTCCTTTTTCGTTCGTTTTACATATTCTATGGACTTCCCATTGCCTATTTGTAATTCTGATTGCTTTTACTGACACTGTACGTGTAGCTTATGGTTTCCTTATGGTGTGCTTATGGTTTTTGCTAGTATTCTTATCTATCTAACTTAAAATTAATTCCTATCATTTTCAATGGGATTCCTATGGCGTTTCTGCGTTTGTAGTACATGTATTCTTTAATAATACTTACCGTATATTTTATGGACTTTATGGTTTCCCCTGCGTTCTGATGGTGTCTGACTATCTTGCCATTCTCGAAGTATTGTTTTATGGATCTTGAACTTCCCGAAATGAACGATGGACTTATAACTATTATAAACGACGATGGGGAATAGGTGGGTTAGGAAAGTAATTGTTGAACGCTAATTTTGGTTTAATTTCTGGTATATTGTAAAACCATTGAATAATATACATTTAATTTTCCTTAATAAAAGGTATTTAAACTAAATATAATATTCTTACGTACTCGCACGCTTGTACAATTCAAAGTAAGTATGCAAAAGTATATCTGTCGTACGCAGTACATCAGTCGTATATAATAATTGAATATAATACTTTTAATTATTGTATCTTATGAATAGTATCACTGATATACTGAAATAACGTTTATATCTCTGTCCACTTCGATCACTTTGATACGGTTGATTAAACTGCGTTGCGTTGCTCAGTGTACACGCATACAGTCTTATTTGTAAGGTCAGAAGCTGGCAGCGTGGTTGATTGAATTCCCATGTCCAAATCCATCTGTAAATTCAAAGAAGAAATCTATTAATAAAGAAAGAACAAACAATACCCACGTATTATAAATTTAGATTTGCCTCCATATCAATGGCGCTGTCGTGTCCTCAATGGTTTAACCAAAATTTCATACCGGTTTCGCAGAAGCGACGCTAAATGGCGCCACAATGCAGTTCACGAATGGCGCGAACAATCGCGCCACCAGGCCAACTTTGAAACACCTTGTTTCTTCAACTTTAAATCGATTAATTAGCTGCAGTCATTGATATCTTGTTGCGCTTAATACGATGGCTCAGCGCTAAAGATATCATAACGGTGACATACTAATGTCATAGCAAGAGGGATATTACCCGTTGAGTAAACGTAGAGTCGTTTATATACGTCAATCATATTTTATCATCTGCGAGGTAGACCTTATCTTTTACAAACAATACTTCTCAATTCGATCAATATCAAGCATGAACATATATAACAGTTCTAATTCAATGGCGTTTGTCATGACAAGTTTTGCCGGGTTAACCGAATTATAAGTTTATACCTTTGCGTATAAATAAAATCGAATCTATAATCGACTTTTGCTAAACTCCATATAGTGTAAGCACTTTCAACTGTCGAATAGCTTTCTCATAGTATTCCCTGAATCATCGGAAATCTAAATGATAGTCAATAACATTCGTTATCCCAAGTATTAACGGAGTTAACGATATGCGTGTAAAAATGTGAATTATTCATCTTTTTCAGTCATCCCGATAACTGTGCGAGCACGTTCGAGTTCTTCTGCAAGATGACGTGCGATTGCGACCGCCCCGGTCACGATTATCGGCTCTTAATGCCTCTAATGGTAGGTTCATCGATCGTCGACGCCCGCACGAACATTCTCATTACGCGCAAAGCGCGCTGCACTTCTGCACGTGCTCACCGATAAGCCGCTTTCAATCCTCTCACGCAGCTCTGTAATTTGCGGCGAACCTCCGTAAAATGTTCCTACTACGGGACAGATTGAATGCGACCTGTTATTTTGCGCTGCCGCAACCATTGACTCGCTTCTTGAACCTGTCGAGTGCCAACGACATATTATTTCGTTTGCGCCCCCCGCTGATGACAATGTAATTTACGAATTACCTTTCAATTTTCGTTCTTTTTCGTTGATCTGTAATCAGCGAGAACATCGCCGCGCTTTCATTGATGCAGAGATCGTTCCGCACTCGATCCCGTATGAATCATCCTCAATTGAGTCATTTTTATATCTCTCGTTAGTATCTGAAGTAAAGGTCGCCAAACTGAACTGGTCTCTATTCCAGGCAAGAACGCTAAACTCTAGATAGACTTTGACGAACGAATACAAAATACATATTCGAGGATGGGTAAAACAAACGGAAAATATTACACTAGAAATTGTCCTGGCCACCGGAAAAGTGTCTGTCGAGCCTGACGCAAGCCTGAAAAAGCCTAGATCGATTGGAAAATTGCGGCGGTTATTTGCGTTAACTTTTTTCGATTCCCAGTTGCAGAAGCTAAACGACCAAAACGAAGAAAACTGTACTGCCATTAGAACAATTTCTTAATCTGTAAATCTCTGTAATGTGTGACAGGTCTTTAATGCCTCTTCGTTAATTGTCGCGGTGTTACGATACCCAAACCGTGGTAGGACAGCTTGGTGGGAGAATATAAAGCTAAGGGCTCGACGGAGGGGGTTGAAAGCGTAGACACCCTTCGAGGTAGGTGTTAGCCGGCACTCTTTGATGTCGCGTGACCCGGTGACGTACGTAGCAAGCTGTTCAGGACTGTCTCCTCACAACGTGGCCGTCGTCCGAGTCAGGATGACCGGACGAGTGTCAGTATCGATTCACCTGGTCGCCGGTTATGTTGTGCCTCGCAACTTCCGACCGGAGAGGATCAATCGGCTCTTGTAATCTCCGCGATGTAGCTTTGAATGTCGCCGCAGGATGGACAGCTTCCGGTTGATACTGCTGCTGCTCACTGTCATCGTAAGATGCCATACAGGGGTCACAGTGGGCGAAGGTAGTTTTTCATCAAGGATTCTAGGATGATCGTGCGCTATGTGACGTCAATTATTGTGCAATCAAAGTGCAGCAGCAAAAAATATAGACTAAAGTGACTCTCGTTTGGCGCGTACTGTGCTTCGTGAATTATTTAATTTAATAAGCATCTAAGTTTAATTTTAATCTCTGGATTGAAGAGATTATGACATTTTATTGCGGACTGAATAAATCTGAGATTCATTTGATCACTTTAAGTGCCAAATGCGATATTACGGTGTCTCGTTAATAATTCAGTCTCTCCGCACGCGAGCAGCTAGTGGTTGTTGTTAATTTCTCTTTCGCTTTCAGATCAAACGAACAACGTGACGTATCGAGTTCCCGCTTCGATAACAGTAACAACGTATAATGTAAGTTTTATCGTATCGGCTTCAATGCACATGAATTTTTTCGCATTTGTATTACTATCCCGTAAAGTGTTACGGTGTTAACGCGCGATTGTTTGTTTGCGAGCGTTTGCTCAAATCCGCGACGTTTCGATTTGTCATTTGATATCGATTCGCGGGCAAACATTGGTCACGATTTCGGCGAATAGCGTGTGGCCATCGGCGCGAGGCCATCAGCAGTAATTTCCACTGTTTACCCTCCCGAATTATCGTCGCACATTCTCACGATATCAATCGGGCGACGCTTCACTGCCATTTACGGTGGATTTCACAAAGGCTGTCGATCCTTATCGGGCCATTATGGCCGAAATAAATTTCGGTTATTTTCTACCATTTAACTGGAACGTCTAACGATTAGTCACGACCCAAAGGACGAACTTCGAAGCGAAAACGCTGAATGCGCCCTATCGTAGCCTGCATCGTGCTTCGTTATTGTCACCGACTTCTATGTTCCTATTGCGTGTTAACAGTGGCCACCGATGCAAAAAAACTGCTCACGTCCTAGAACGTCGGCTCTATAAACAATACTTTTTTCGCAGAACATTGTGGACATCTTGTTCGATTCTACACCTCGTTGTTTGCTCAAAATTACCTTCAAAGTGAGCTGTCTTTACTTTTTCTCCAACCTTCGCACTTTGATCCACGTCACTTCCTTTCTCACGGAATGTCTCTGTTGCTGAATTGACAAATATCGCGAGCAATAGTTATGGGCATGAGGTTTCCGTAGACGTTTGGTGTATCGAACTTGGCTTCCCAACGTTACTGTCATTTTCCTTCTATTTCGTTCGTTAATGAGCCACGAGGGGTGACAATCTGTCAACGATTTATCGATCATGGACGAAATGTCCTACTTCTCACCCTGATACGTGAAAGTCAGGGTTACACCTTCCTGGCACGCAATGTAAGAAGAATGTGGGTGCGTTTGGCACGTACTCAGAACTTCCGGTCGAACGTCGGTCGAACATTGTCAGTATCGGAGTAAAGTGGTGTAATCGATATTGCAAACCGCGGGCAAACGCATCGCGAGTTGAACGCAATGAACACACAAGGGAGGTAGCCAAGTGCTATCGTTGGGTAGCCTATGAGCTCCACAATTAGATATGGCGTGCAGAAAGCTGAGCTAATCTCTAATCGAGATTAGAGTTAACGTTACGAGGACTTAATAAGCGTATCTCTTTGATTCCCAGGATATGCCATATTCAGGAGTCTACTTGGAAGACGGCAAGTGGATTGGGAGGGGGTACGCATTTTATTTGCTTGATTTAATGAGTAAGAAATTGAATTTCACCTATACGATCGTACCCCCGGACGAACATATACTGGGTGGCAAAGATAGAGGTCTCTTGGGGTTGCTTTATCAGAAAGTAAGATATTCATTTACGGAACAGTTTCGGCCTGATAAAATGTCACAAGCGGTTTGTACTGATTCCTTGGTGTAGAAGGTGGACATGGCCGTAGCGTTTCTGCCGATACTGCCGCAAATGAACCCATTCTGCAAGTTCAGTACGCCGTTGGACGAGAGTACGCTAACGGCAATCATGGAAAGGCCTTTAGCGTCAGCGACAGGTTCTGGGTTGCTCGCACCCTTCAATACCACTGTTTGGATCATGGTGGTTAGTTCAATATTTGTTGTCGCACCGACGATATACATTTTTGCTCTCGTAAGGTACGGTTAGCAATACTCGACATTATAATATACAGCGAACAAAGTTCTCTTAAGCGCGTCCTCAGAGACATCTTCAAAATATTTATTCGTACTTATTGTACGCGCAGGGCAAAATTGTGGAGCGACGATACCGAGAACTTTACCATGCCTGCCTGTTTTTGGTTTGTATATAGTTCTCTGCTGAAGCAAGGAACAAACGTGATCGCTACGACAGGTATTGTTTGCTGAACCTTTTTGATGCCAAGATGTAAATATCCGACCGCGCCTACATCTTCATTCGATCTTCACAGATTCTACTAGGATGCTGTTCGCGACGTGGTGGATATTCATTCTGATACTATCTTCGTTTTACACGGCGAATCTTACGGCGTTTCTGACGACGCCACAGTTTACATTGCCTATCAACTCGCTAAAAGATATCGTGGACAGAGGGTACAAGTGGGTCACGTTCAGTGGCCGTACGATAGAATTCCTCCTGTCCCAAGTAAACGGAAAAAAAACCTTGATTACTAATGTCTCTATTATGAGAGAAAAATTAAATTGTTTATTATTTTTCAGCCATCTGCAAATGAGTTAAGTCTGTTAAATCAGACTGCACGCTATAGGGGAGAATATGTAAAGGCATATGATGATCCGGCTGAAACTATTTTCGAATCTATAAAGAAAAGTAAAGAATTGTTCCAAATCTAACTTGCTATTCACATTGAGTGAAGTTAATGACTTAATTAATTTTTAGAAAAATTGTATCTCGCCGAATCTCACTACCTACAAACGTTCTTGTTCGACGTTTACATGAACAGAAGCCGCGCTGGTATGGAACACGGAAAAAGATGTTCGTACGTTATCATGCCCGGTGGTATTATACTGATGAATCGGGCCTTCGCGTTTCCGCTGAATTCCACGATGGATAAACCCATTAATCAGGAGTAAGCATTTGTTTTTATTTACGTCCCATCCATTCATACTTGACACAGAATATTGTCGATTTTCAGGCTACTTTACATGGTAGAAGCTGGCATCGTGAATTTTTTGAAGACAAGCGATCTTCCGCTAGCAGAGGCATGTCCAGTGGATCTACGATCGGTCGATCGTCGGCTTCGCAATGCAGATCTTCAGCTGACGTACAAGATCGTCGGTACTGGCTATGCCATTGCGGCTGTAGTGTTCTTAGTTGAACTTCTGTTTCGTCTACTGTCCAACACGATAAAGCAGAGAAACGACCGGCAGACGATGATGGCCTGTTGCAACAGAAAACGGGAAAGTGGCCGATCTAAGGATACGCCGCAACATCAAACCACCTCTACGGTCAATTATCGTCATAACGAACGACCGCATCTTTTCAAGAGGACGCCGCCGCCGATGTATCAAGATACGGTTACCAGCGAGGATATTTTGAACAGTAAGAGGCACTGCATCAATGGAAGGGACTATTACGTTATCATGGAGAGGAGCGGTCATCAGAGGTTGATTCCCATCAGGGCACCTTCGGCATTCCTTTTCCAATACGCTGCATAGAACGCTCACTGACAAAGTGATTCCAACGACTGTCTCCTGGTTACGAATTAATTTCGGCATTTTGCACATGTACGAATATTTATGTTTTGTTCCTTGCAATCTTCCCATCCGGATTGTACAGTTGGCGTGACTCATGCGTTTCTTCCGCTCAAGCCAACTTCGTAAGAATCCATGGCACAAAAGTCCTTTTATCAGGCACAACGAGTTTCATGTATCATGATATTTGAAACCTTGGAGATCTGTGGATATACAGGGTGCTGCATTTTCGGATACGTTCTGCCTTCTCAGTGCACGAAGCATAAAGTATCCACTTTATATTTAATCTGTTACATGTACTGTATCATTGAACGATATTTTAAGAATAAAGAAACTTTTTTCCTAACTGCACGCTGTCTTTCTATATCTTTCCTCCCACCTTATTGACAAGCACGCAAATATATTGTCTACGGGTACCTGCATAGTATTCGTACGACAGATTTGTTATCGAACAGCATTTATTCAAAAGTTGTTCGGCATATGATCCGATATAAAAATCGTTTACGAGCGATCACAAAAGTATCTGCGCGTTGCAATTAGTCGCAAACATTGGCAGTGATATATACATACGGGTCATGCGAATAGTTCCATTGGCCCATGTAAAACCATGCTTGCTAACAGTAAAATTCTTGAACAGACGCTCAGTAACGATCTTATGTCCAAATAACGTTACCTTGTACCACGAGTAGCATTTTCGTGTATAAGAATCATATCTGAAGCATACAGGGCACAGCAGCAACAAACGTCTCAGGTAGGCTGATACATCATTTGTTTGCGATCTAGATACGTTTATCATGGACAAAAAAGCAGCTGGTTTTTTGTTTAATCTTAAAGTAAATTGTGTAAGATAATTTCTTAAATGTTTGACGTTATGAAGTTTGGTTCTCAAAGAATTATGCTCATTAAGTGCTATGGGTATTGTACAATGAGAAATCTTATACAATAACCGATATATCTTTAATGGCTTTCCATTACTGCGAAAACAATTGTACGTAATTTTGGTTTTACGTATAAGGTTGTTTCAAGTATCAAGAAATGTGTAATATAAAAAGAAATTAACTTGTGTTGTAAAGAGGTTTGTCGAAAAATACTTGAAAAAGTGCAAGCAACAAATTTGTAGTATACAGTTACGGGTACAAATATACAGAATACAGATCTGTCAATTTGTAGAACGTAAAATGTATATGTATAAAGGTATAATGATATAAAGCAATCTGACCTGAGATGATGTGACTTGTCGACATATACGAAATACATGTATAAATTAATGAATAGTCAGACGACGTAAGTGAATGATCATTTAAAATGAAAAGTGGTCATGAAATGTGAATCTATAGTCTACACACTAGAAATGACATAAACCTCTGTAGTAATAAACTCTTCTATATAATACAAAGAAACATTTTTTTAAATAAGTAAATATGTCCTCTGAGATTTACAAATACATAAGAATTATAGCTGTTCTTACTACTTTCTAGCTCTTTTAGCCTTTAACATAGCCTTCCGCTTCTTCTCTAATGCCTCCATGCGAATGTCTTCCAAATCTTCCATGATACCTATAAATTATTCCGAATTAAATTTATGATACTTGTATACATCTTGCAATTTCAGTGGCATATAGTGCATAAACTATATTACCTATTTTGGTTGATACGTATTCCTCTTTCAATTGTTGTGCAAAGTTACTTTCCATACCAGCATCATCTTCGTCGTCCAAATGCCTGTACTTGCTTTTATCGTATCCAAATATCTCGCTTATATATTTACTGTAATCTTCACCTTCATCAATTGGTCCATCGTCTATGAAATCATCTAATTCCGAATCGTACTCATCGTCGTCGTCATAAATACGGCCTGGAAGAAAACAAATATTTTTTGTTCGATATTTCTTAGAAGGGTCTTAACTGTATACAACACCTGATTGAACTCACGTTTATTAGCCATGGGAGGTCTCCTGCCATCTCTTCCCGGATGCGGTCTTGATTTCAATGGTTTCAGATCTGGCGGAGGAAACTGCTTTGGTTTGCCATTCGAAATTGGTAAATTGCGCGGTTTAGCATCACTACTAAGTGGTTTCGATTTCACATCTTTACTCGGCGCTGCTTGTTTTTCTAACACTTTGGGCTTAGAAATTGATTTACTCGTAGATTTAGCTTGTGCCTTAGACTCTTCTTGTTTGTTCTTTGTTTGTGCCAATTTCTTTTTTTCCTCTTCAATAGCGCGGCGCATTTCTTCTAGCTTCTTCTTTTCTGCCTCGAGTTTCTTACGTTCTTCCGCTAATTCATCTCTACCGGAACTTTTTGACGGTTTATTTCGCTCGATTGTTTCACTCTTTTCCGCGGATTTATCACTGGCCTTTTTAACTGAATTTTCCGCGGGCTTGTGTGTTGGCTTACTTGGCACAGCGGGCGCAGAAGATTTTCCATTAATTTTAGGTATTTTACCAAATTGTGGCTTACTTAACGTAGTCGGTTGGGACGCTGAAGCGGCAGGTTTCTTGGCTGCATCAGGGTTTCGTTCCCGCTGTTCCTTTCTTTCCCGCCATTCTTTTTCCTTCGCAAATTCTTTCATTTGCCTTTTGGTCATCAACCTTTCGGGTTCCTCAATTTTCGGCTTGACTTCTACGACGACTGGTTCATGTTGCTTCTTTTCGGCGAGTTTCAACAACTCGCCAAAATCCATAGGTGGTGGTGCAGCTGGTCTCTTTTTAGGTTTCGGCTTCTCATCCCTTTCCCTATCCCTTTCTCTATCTCTTTCTCTATCTCTTTCTCTATCTCTTTCCCTATCTCTGTCCCTATCGTCTCTTCCCTTTTCTACTGGATCACCTTCCTGCTTTTCATCCAACTCTCCTTCTTTGTTACCTGCACTAGACGATTTTCTTTTTCGTCGGTGGCCCAAAGCTTCGTCAATCTCTTGCTGCTTCAGTGCCTGCTTTACTCTGTCCTGAAGAAACAAGGGAATACACCATGCTTGTTTATATTATATAATAGGAGGCATAATGTACATTTTTTATATTACGAAATACGATGAGCATAGGTTTCGTACCTTTGTGGACGCTATATCCTTCACAGTTTTTTTTCCGCTACTGCTGAAAAGTGGTTTTTCACGAGGTAGAGTGTTATACTTATTCACCAACTGATTGTAAAATGCAGACGCTTCTTGAGATACATATCCATAATCATCCTCATCAGGTTGTGAAGGACCTGCAGCGGACAGATGTAATTTAACATAGTTTCACAGGTTGTAATGGCTTAAATGCAATTTTTTTTCTGAATTGAAAAAGTGTGTTTATTACAGTAAAAGTCGTAATGTACGAATAAAATTCCAAATATCAGTTTCAAAAGAGTCAACTCCAAAACAGGAAAACACTTATAAAGGTTTTGTGTGACTGTGTCTCATGTGATCAGCGCATCAGGAGTTAAAATGTCAAGCAGTATTAATAAAAACGTGTACTAAACAATTTCCTCACAGATCTGTTACTAGATAAGCTGTGAAATTGTGACATTGACAATACTTTGGCAAGCTTACTAGGTTGCATCAAAATAAAAACTTTGCTAAACCCCATTATGTTCACTGAAAAGAATGGCATACTTGGCATCCACAAAGCATGTATCGATTGATAATAATGATTAAGAGTAGTATGCAGAAGTTGGCAAAGAGTATGATAAAAAATCAAATCAAAGAAGATTACATGACTTTCTCATGCAAAATCCATAAGGAAGAACGAGTTTCCATAAACATTTGACATAATTGATTATTTCTTCCCCTGAATTCTGCTATAAGTATAACAAAGAAAAAGTGTATGATTGTTATATTTGAAATTGAACACAACCCTCTAATCTACTCAAATATTATTTGGCTGACCTTAAATAATCCCTTAGATTCCTCCGATGTGGTACACCACGAAACCCTTCTGCCCCATTACAGATGTTGGCAAAACAAGGCATTGTATCACATACTACAACCTGTGGGCAAAAATATTGCCCATTATGGATGACAAAGTACTATGCTTTAACTGACTTTAATGTAAATATCATGCACATATACCATTTCATCCTTTTTTATCTGTGTATATTGATATTGGCTAATATATTGTACCTTTCATGTCTGAGACAATAGAAGATAAGTAAAACTATCTTTATTGTGTAACCCTGACTCATCTGTTTAGGTGCCCCATTGCTGCATTTAATCAAATTTTTGTAACAATGAAGTGACAACGAAATCAGGATGGGAAGATACTAACACAATATATTTTTACAGATACTTGATATTTGGAATTTTATCGTTACTTCTTGACCATGTACTATCAGAATTACTGACATTAAGAATACCAACTGATGTATTAATAGAAAAATCTTGCGTTACCTGCCATAGTGACTGCTGTATTGTCATTATCGATTGCATCAGCTAACACAGACTTATTAGCAGCTTTGCACACCTTTAAATGTTTATTTATGCGACTTTGTGCTTTATGATCCCTGAGGGCTAAAAGATTCTGAAAGGCCGATCAATTAGTTGATATGTGAATTATGATAAGTGACTGCCATAATAGATTTTTCTACTGCTTTCCAATTAAAACTCTACTGTGACAACAGCCTCCCATTGAATGAATTACCTCCTTCTTCTTCTTTTCATCCAGTACTTTCTGTCGTTCCTCTTCCTCTTTTCGTGCTAGAAACTTCTTGATATTGTCAGAAAGCGATTTCGATTGTTTCGACTGTTTTTTTGGCGGCGTAAATTTAGTTTGATAGCATGCAATCGGCTGTGAAGTAAGGTTTAAAGCAAGGTAGATTATTTAGGAAAATCTGATGATACCGTTACGAGGTAATGACACTTTAAAGGTGTATGAAGAAAGACGTTACTAACTTGCTTAGTACTGGTTCCATTTTTCTGGGCGACACTCAGTAATGTTCCGAAATCCATTTCGTTTACTGATGTGGAAGCAGGACACTTGTGGCGACCTTCTACAGGAGATTATCTCCGTATTTCACGTAAAGTAAGGCATCCTTTTGATTCGCAACATCAATCACTCAACCAGGCACTTTGGCGAACATTTAACAACAAAACTGAAGACCAAATACCTGCATCATCAAAATTTTCCATACGGAACCATCTACTTAATGGTTCACCAAGACTGAAGCATTGATGTAACTCCATGGGACAGCGCTCTACACATCCCGTGTTAGAATTCTAGATGTCAGTTTGTTCTTAGGCTATCTATTGTCGGTAAAACAAATGGTAATCGCAACACCGATCATATTTTAATATTAAGAATAGTTAACAATAGAATTGCTTGTGAAAAATTATGTAGGCACTTGGTGCATATAATAATAACATAATTGAGAAATTAATATTAAAGTACGGAAGTTGTTTTTTCTCTTCTGCGATGCTGGATTATGGTGGACCCATTTCTGCCTGCTAAAAATATACACGCAGTTGCCCTTCTACGAAACTTGTTTTTTTCGAACCACGTTGTACCAGATGGCGCTGATATACAATAATATCAGTCCTTCCTTTTAATTTATATCTCTGCTTCGCATTTACTCAGTTATTTTGCGAACATGATGGCGTGTGGTTGGGGTACTTTGCGTTGTGCGCGTTTCGGTAATTTCATATGTCAGCGGTTGCATCAACATAAACCTCACCGAGTGTTAGGCAGTATACTGAATGAGACAAGAGTAAATGGTTTTCAATATGTAACTATTATGAACAATTTATCTACGTTTAACGGAAGACCGGACCGAAAAACGGCGCAACGTGTACCCAAAATAACTTTACATTTAGAAAATGATAAAGTTATTGTAATTGATATGGAGGCTGCACAAAAAATGGCCAAACGTCGAATGTTACACTTAGCTAAACTAAAAGACGATCCCAAAGCAGAGAGAGCTGTTTACAAGTTAGTGCCACCACAAACCGTGAGCGACGATATTGAGGAAACAGTAAATGTTGAGAATAATATTCATAAAAAAGTGGAAAAAGTTATATGGATTAGCCGGAACATACAGCAGCACGATTTGGAAATAAAGTTGAAGAAAATAAAAACGATGTTGGAGAAAAGGTTCAAGTGTAGGATTATAAAGACATTTGCTGATGAGGATGATGTGGTAAATTTGTTTTGTATTCCAACATTATACAATGCAATGTTATATAATTTCTTTTAAGGATTAAGCACTTAAATTACCCAAATAATTTTTTTCTTATTGGCATTTGTAGAATGAATTAACACAAACCATAAAAAATGCTGTGAAAGAGTTTGGAGAGATTGCTACAGTGAAAACTCATAAAAAAGTGGTAACAATTAGTATTGTACCACATCACAAGGATATTAAAGCAGAGGGAGATAATTAAGTACTTCTTATGAAAATATATACTACATTAAATATATTGATATATTGATGTTTATTGTAAATATTGTCAGACTATAAATTACAAAAAGAACTAAGTAATAATATTTTATAGATATGACATTTGATTTTGTTATTGTCAGCAAAGAGTTGAGTAAAATCGTAATCAATATATATATGTATTTGTATACGTGCATAATTATGCATACATACATAACTGTACTTTACGTACATACATATATATACCCTTACCTGTACTTTTGATAAATTTCTTATTATCTAACGATATGTACTGCACATTTTATGATTAAGAATTATTTTACGTTCCTGTATTTTCATCTGTTATGTATCTACTGAACTTATATGCTACATCATTCTATCTGGTGAATTTAAATTAATGTTGAACTTTGGTCATGAAATGAGATCTATGTATCTTAAAACTTAACACACATTATAAATGCCAAGATCGTTTTATGATCACATGCAAGAGTTCAATGTTAAGTTTACATGTTGCTTTGTATATATTGTTAGGTTTAATCTAAACACGGATAATCAATTTTTCGTTACCAACAGTGAATTACATTTTTTTACAGGCTGTAAAATGCAATCATTCATCATCATTCTACAATCTAGTCTTTTCGTCTCTGTCAGATCGCGTTTATTAGTACTGGAATGCAATCCTTGCTTACCGGTGGGTCTGTTCACGGATATTATTGTTTTCGACGCTAATAATCCGATTTTATATGCTATAATAAGATATATGAAAGAATGAATATACTTTTTTTCGGACCGTCGTTTTCTGTGCGTAACATTTTGTTTGTTATATGCCACTCGGATTACGGCAACTTACGATACAGGAGTAATCGTTAAATTAAGTGTACAATGATCGGTCAACGCCATATTGAAACATTGGGCCATATTGTTTGTAATGCTCTCCATTATAATCACCGAAATCTTTGACGCATTCGTTGAAAAATTCTGATGAATGTAATGGGGTAACCGAGTGATTAAATAGCCTTATACGCCTCATGGGCGTGAAAAAAGCATGACTATTGGCTTAGGCATATCGTGAAAATTGAATGACTAAGACCCGTTCTGTGAGTATAAGAGAGTCAAAATAGAGGGCAAGCCTTTATTGCCGAACACGAATTATGGGCATTCCATCGTGTCCGGGCACTTCCGGAATTCGACAAGAGCCGGACAAAGTCTGCCCCGCAGACCTCGAGGTTGGACCTTAACTGTTCTTGTCCTATGCTGTAAGGCATCGCCGCATGTAGCTGTGCATCGAGACCACGTTGACCACGAAGTCACCCTGCAGTCGACTGAAATTGGGCGAGGAATCAAAATTATGCTGCACCATATAAACTAACGAAGATACTCATCACCTACCGTCCAGCATGCGTTTTGCATACTCGCTTTCATTTGCATCAGGTTCTGAATTTTTATCGCGATAGGATCGTCTTGACGTTCCGTCGCCTTGTAACGCTGTAAATTTGGTTTAATCTTGTTATCTCAAACGAGGTCGGAACATGAGAATGTTTAAAGGTCACTAGGACTTACAACATGGTGGGACTTTGTGACATTTTCTTTTCCGGAGCATTTTCTGTGGACAACTTTTTCCTCTGCCCTTGGAAGGTACCTAAATTGTCGATTTCGCATTCTGTTAACTTTTAGTTGTAGGTTTCGCAAAAAATCTTAACAAAAAAATCGTTACCAAGATCTGTCGTGTGCTGATTGTATATCCACGGCAATTTTGGCATCGTGTCCATTTACTCCATTCGCTCGTCTCGCAATCTACTGACCTTTCCGTCAATTCGTTTGACTCCATTACTTGACTCTCAGTCTGGATTCCTTTGAAATCCGAATTCTTCTCTCTTAACGAATCTGTTGCAGAAAAATTACGTGTTGTGACATGTGTATCGGGAGTTTTATTCTTAGTATACACAAACATTATTATCGTATGCAAAGCGGATAAGATACGGGCAAGTAAATTGTTGATAATATGGGCATAACAATATTATGAAGAACATAACACGTATCAAGATGTAAATGTTATTGTTAAAATGCACAAGTGTCACAGATAGTAATGAAAATTTGAGACGTGCCGTTAATTCCTAATGAAGATGGTGAACAACTTACACAAGTTAGATAAATCACCGCGTTGTGCACGTTTCGTTTTCGTGCTGCGTTGCTCCTGTACGGGTATATGATAACTCAAAACGCTGCTGAGCGAGACCTTAAAGTTTTTCATGATAGCAGAGAGATTAGCCCTCAGCTCTCCTTTGTTCGTTCGATTAGTAAGCGTGCGCAGATCGAAAAAACTATGGTTAATATGCAATTAATTCAGATTCCGAGTACATGCAGTTAGTACGATTCCTGTCCAGAAGTGCTTTTCTTGAACCAGGATGCGCAGGACTCGTTGCAATGACCGATGGCTACAGACAGTCTCAGACATGAAATGTTTATTCACCGAGGGGTGGCTAAAGTGCACTCACTCTGGTAGTTGCCGCAAACCCTGTTACAGTCTTCCACCGTTTGAAAGTTATTCCTGTTGCCGTCGCATCCGCTGTATCTGAATAAATGGCAGCGCCCCGCATGCTTATCAAAATAGGCGCGCAGAGTATTGCCATTGCAATTTCCCTTCACCATTGGCTCGCTGCAAATTTCTGCAACGCAACAATGTTCCCTTTAGCCATAAATTTTCTATATTACATCCTGCCTCCCCCACCTTCCCTCGCTTTTTCTTTCTTCGACTCCTACCAGTTCGCACCCCGACCCAGTACGTCCGACACTTTAAGCTGCACAATTTGCAATTCATTCGCGGTACGAGCTGCTCGCGAAACGATACGAGGAACGCTATTTATCCGAACTCGCGCCAGCAGAATGGGAAACTGTGTGCAATATAATTATTACGATCTCGATTACACGGCGCCAATGTGGCGAGGGCGGGGAGACGATTTCCTAAATTGTCGGCAGCTTGCGGCGCACTTAGGAGCCACCTTGTAGCCGAGCACGTTCGCTCCCAACCCCTTCTCGTAAAGCCGCGACCATCGAGGGACGATTAAACTGCTTCGGCGCAATTGTGGCCGGTGCAAGTTTGCGCCGAGTGCTTTTTCCCACCTACTAGAGCCTTTTCTCCCTCCCACCTTTCGTGCCGAGGGACGCGGAATAGACGGATTCAAGAATGAAGTACGAAACGACACCCTGCGATGACGCGGGAATAACTTACTCTCGGCTTCCTCCTTCGAAATATTGCAAGTAGGGATCTCGGCGATGCAGGCCGCTTGCTGGACCTTGCAGTCGGCAAGGTTCGAGTCTTCTTCGTCATCTCCCATGCTGCTCCAATCTTTGTTGACCAGCCTGGACCTGATCTTAACGCCTGGTCCGCAGCTCGACGTACAAGGTGACCACATCGACCAGGGTGTATAACGATCGGGAGGACATTTCTGTAGGAAATTGTCATCGTATTTCTATGTGCCACTGTCACACTCCGGGCTCTGATACGGTCAAGCTAAATATCAGTTGACAATCATTAAGTGCATCGATGATTGGTTAAATGTCGATCTGCAGAGCGATGGTTGCGTTGGGATGAGGCGGTCCGTTAAAGATTCCACATATTAGTTCGACGCGTGACTCTTCGCACTGGGCGTGATAAAGGTGTGTGACTTACGTGAGACGATATCGGTTCCGTGGATGGCTCCGGCGAGAAATGGTGCAGGTATGGTCGGGTAATTACATGAAGACTGACTGCGTCTGTTCGCTGATAGCTTTGAAGATCGTTAGTCGCGCGAGTTAATGTTTCAATGACGCACATGTTGCTACTCTCCTGATGGATCGATTAATAATTGTTACGTCACGCGCTGTTGAACGACAGGGAGCGAAGATATATCTTAGGGTGCGATTTCATGAGGGTTAATCGTTGTCACTCTTGTTACGCGAATGAAATTGCGCGTTACCCGTAATGGTGACTGTTCAAGTCCGTACCTGCGACCATTCCTCGGTTACCTCCACCTGCGCCTCCTCGGCCTCATAATCCTCATCCGCAGAGAGGTCTTCGTCCCCTACTTCTTCTTCCTCCTCCTCATCCTCATCCTCCTCACCCTCCGTCCTCTCCTCCTCCACCGTCTCCTCCTCCCCCTCCTTCCCATTCTCTTCCTCTCCCTTCTCCTGCTTCTCCTCCGAATGCAAGTGGTGCTTGCCGTGGTGGTGATGATGCCTGCGGTGCGATCGTTCTCTTACCTCGTCGGTGTCCTCGTCGAAGCAAGGGTCGTTCTCGCAGTCGATCGTTTGCTGCAGTTCCGGCCCGTCCGGTTCCGCCCGACACTGCTTCCGGTGCTTCTTCTGTCGGAAGTTTCGCGACCTCGTCTTGCTTCCAGGGCCGCAGGTCGTCGTGCACGAGCTCCACGCACCCCATGGTTCTAGCGCGCACATCTCGCTGTCCAATAATCCCGGATGACGTCCGCCATTGCTGCTACGTGACAGAAGGCCAGAGCTTTCCGATTAGCACCTACGTGGAATGGATGAAGGGGAGGTCTCGCAGGTTAAAGATTCTTACCATTGAGGCTTATCGCTGTAACAGGGTGCCCTGTCCGTGAGTGTGGTGTTACACTTGTTCGCCGACGCGGCAGCTTGGTCCCTATAGTGCCTCTGTCGCAACTTGCTCCCTTTGCCGCAGGTTACCGAACAGGCGCTCCACTCCCCCCAGCTACTCACCCTGCAGGCCTCTGTACCGATCAGAAAATCAGATTTAGTCGCAGTTGGCCTAAACCGAGCGTACGTCAGCTCGATTCAGCCCGATTCAGCGCCATTCAGCGCCGTCGGATAAAGCCTTCCGAGAGCCGCGAAACTTCTTCTGCCTACGCGGAAAGTGACGAGACGCTAAGTACCCGGGGCGATAAGGGGTTGATGGGGAAGGGAGGAGTTTTTCAACTTTTCTTCCTCGCTACGGAAAAAACGGCAGTCGTAAAGCGCCCGTAACGCCGGCTGATTTATTACCGGCAGCTCCTCTCGCGCAAATGTATCGTGAGTAACAGGCTTCTAAGAATCAATGCGGCGAACGGCATCCCTAGCTTCTCTCGAAGGGGCTTGCCTGAGCGCAAATTGGCCTGATAAGGGGATTCCCCTCTCCCCCCCCCTTCTCCGCTCAAATTTTCACGGCTCTCCGAGCGGCGCGATGTTAATCGCGCGCTCGCTCCGAGCAATCCCGACAGCGCCGAAAGTTTTGTAACCGACGCGCGAACGGCATCGTTCGCTCGTCTGGAAACGAACGCACTCGAGTTCGCGGAGCAGAAGTAATAAGAGGCCGGACGGAGCTATATTTCGCATCCTAAGTACTATTCTGGGTAGGATCGCGGAAGGACGAAGAGAGAAAGAGAAAGACAGAAGGAGAGAGATTCCGCGTGAGGGAAAAAATTATCGGGGTGCAAAGGGGTCTTGCTGACGAGTAGAAGAGAGAGAGAAAGGCGCGATAAAGAGGGACGAAAGTTTTTCAGGGCTCTCAGGGGCTCTTCATCCTTCGCGATAACCGTAATGTGTCCTTAATTCGGCCGCCGGGCGCATTGTGGCCTAAGTGCGAGCTCGATGGATATATCCACTTTTATGCCCGCGAACTGGGCTATCTTCCGCCCGAGCCCTACATCGCATCCCTCTTTTTTAAAGCCATCTATTTACAAGGTCTCTTTTGCGGGACGTTAATAAAGGTCGGCGTCCATCGTAAATTCGGCTAAAACCAAAAGTGTCCGCTAGCAGTGCGCAAAGTAAAAAGACAGGGTAACTACGTTGCAGAGTGGCCCGTAAATCTCGCTAATCGACGTCCCCCCCCCCCCCCGCTGCCCCACCCCCCTCCACGCTGCTCGACTTACGTTTACCACTCGCTGTTGATCCTCTCGGAACGGTCAGCTTGCAAACGTCTATTGAATAGTTAAGTGGCGTCGGGGCGACGCGCGGAGTCTGGGATTTAAAAGGTGGCTCTCGAAGAAGCGACTGTAAATATTAACCGCGACGGAGTCTGTCGAGGGCTTGAGAGGGTTCTCGACCGTTTGAACCGAGAATTCTCGGTATCGAACTTCTTCGCATGCCGAGTTTCGAGCGACAGTCCGTAAGCCTCACTCATGATATGGAGAAGAGTCGCGTACATATATGTGCATGTGTACGTGGTCATAATTTCGGTCCGAGACTCCGCACGCGCTTTATGGAGGATTGAAATAAAGGACTACTGATAAAAAGCGATACTTGCTATTTTTGCTATTTTTGCTACGTTTGGGCGGTGGCGGGGGACCTGGATCGATGGTTTCAGTTGTGGCGTTGCAGGTCTTCTCGTAGAGTCTTTGACGATTGAGATAGAGTCTCGCCAACGGCTTCATGTCTAATCCCGAGGGATCGTAGAACGGTGATCTCGAGTCGTTCGGATACGTCGATGTGATCCGGCGGATCGGTTCCTGGGGAACTGTCTTCGAATCGGGCGACTGTTTCGAATCAAATAGAAGCAAGTAGAGTCATGTGTTACTCAGGTAGAGTTTCGTTCAGCGAAAAATATGTAAGATTCGGTTTTCGACGTTTTCCCGGAAAATCTCGCTATTCGTTCTTGCGTTCGCGATCGCAGAATTCGGTGAGGAGAGATCGTCAGGATCGAGGCAATTGGAGCCGCGCATCCGAAAGGAAGGAACAGGGTGGCACATGGGATAGAAAAGGACGGGGACAAGGGTAGGTACCTGAAAAGAAGGCGTGTAAATTCGCATGGAGCGGAAAAGTGCCGAAGGCGCGTTTACCTCGACGGAGTCAGCGAATTCTATCTGACGACTCGGGCCCGCGGCAGTATTGTCAATTGTTGCGACGAAACCTCTGGCGTATCGAATTTACAGTACGCCACCGTGTTTGCCAAAATCGAACAATCGAAACAAGCCGACGCGCTTGTTTCAGTCGATAGAGCGAGACAGAGTAACAAAGCAATTGTTAGGATTGTAAGCTTCGAGAGTTATACGCCGGGTGGGAAAAAAAAGGGGATGAAGGGTCGAAATGAAAGGGATTTGAATACTCACCAAGTAGGTGATTCCATCGTCCGTGCCGGCATCGTAGGGATAGAGGTTGAGCTCTTTGCGCTCGATCCAGGAGCAATCCTCCAGGCAGAGTTCCAGCCCGGAGACCCCGACTATCCAATCCGGCGAGGGATCTGCAGAAATCATTTTCCACCGCTCGTTTCGGTCTGGCCCGAATGAAATGTGCCTAATGAACAGTTCGGGCTGATGGCCCGGTCAAAAGACAAATTTCTCGCCTCAACGACCGCGGGCCGGCGTGCTGGCCGGCGTGCGGCCGAGGGTCGTTCGAAAAATTAAACTTCGCCACCGAGCAACTTTGACAATGGACTCCCCGAACCATCCTGACATCCGAGTGAGGCTCGACGAATCGAAAGGGGGCGGAGAAATTCGAGAACTCGAATTTCGAATATGCCGAGCTGCGTTCTTACCGATCATGGAGACCAGCGACATGAGATGGTGCTTCCGATCGACGCGGAATACGGCGAACGTTCTGCCGGTGACGTTAGGGTAGGTTATTCCTCTTGCCTTGATTATGGTCCTGATATGCTCGCTCTGAAACGAGACGGAAGAAAAATGAGCCTCCCGATATTATAGCGGAAGTGGCACTTGGAGGGTGGAAATTCGCTTCGGCGGGAGTCTCGATGCAAAATTTGCCCACTTTCAAACTTACCTGATCCTTCAGCTCGGACTCCAACTTCCGAGTGGAGCCGAGCTCGGCGACTTGCCGCAGTCCTTCGCTGGCGTTGCCATTGTACTGCCAGAATCTGTAGTCGACCGTGTGCGAAGCGCCGATCACGTCCGAAAAACGGATGAGCCAGCCCTTGATGGGATAATCCTGTTCCAACGAAAAGAGAGTCTCACCTATTGAGGGGGTAAGCGATAACGGCCAGGCGACTCTGAGTGTCCCACCTAAATCTTGGACGATTTACTGCTTTGGCACGGTTCTGCGGATTTAATTAATTCCTTCGCGCCACCCTATGCGGCGCTCGAAATTCCGTTCGCGGCCAACTTTTTTGCTACCGGACGCGAAGGGCGGACTGGCAGTGGTTAAGCAAATATATCGAAAGTCTCAGGGTAGAACGTAAGTAGGGGCGGAAGAATTGGTCCCGACAAGATGGAAGATCTAGTGCACGTGCGATACTAGGGCTTATTTAACGCTGTGTATTCCACGTGCCTTGGGGTGAGTATTTCTGGACCAAAGTCCTTCGAAAGTAACTTCGTACTTGGCCTCCTCGCAGGCACAGCATTCCGGCAGTACCGGGCCTTGATCATCAGCCTCGGCCTTTGAGTCCGGACACATGTTCAGGATGAGGTTCGGGTCGTCCATGTACCACGTATCGGCCGTTTCAAGAACCGTCGCTCTGCGTTGCCGGAGAAAAAAGAGTCGAATGAGCGGAAACCAGAAATTCTTTCACCCTTGCGACTGTTTAATAAAAATAATCCTTCACCTGATCAGCACGCAACCGCCACCTTCGGCGGGACTGGTCCAAGCTATGGATATCTCTTCCTTGGGCACCATGGACGTTTCGATGACGGCGTTGGGACAGTTATCGGAGAACTTGGTCAGAGCCTCGTTCATAAGATCGAAGACGCCACTGTCGCTGGTCTCGTTGGCCTTGACCGGCTCGGCGGATATGAGGAATCGCGTGAACTTCCGTATGAGAGGCCCAGTGCTCTCCGCCACTATGGTCACTGAAATATCGCGTAATCCGTTACATATTCGCTGCCCGAGCAAATGCCGGGGCGAGAGTCTACCCGTACTTGCCAAGTTAGGCACCTGCTATCTGCCGAGCGAAAGATATTCGTTTCATTCATTACGGAGAAATCGGTCTCTTCAGCTCGATATTGCCTGGCGGTATAAGCTATTGGTACGCGTTTCCGTCGCAATAAAAGATTAATTTAGTCCCCGACGACGACGCCAAACACTAGTTAGGAACAAGCCCCCGCAAGGCAAAGTTTGGCGGGGGGCGTTCGTTGAAGTGAAAAGTTTACGCAACGCTCCGGAAGAGGGAATATTCGAAAGTTCGAAACTGCACCGCGGCTCGTTCGCGTATGCATTCGTATCGGGCCGCGTCCAAAGACGGTTGCCCTGCCAATTATTTTGAGAGAACAATTTTCCGACCCTCCCCCCACTACGCCTCCCCACTCTCCTGGTCGGGGCGAACGAATGGAAGATAGTCGAATCGTTGGAAAAATTACCGATGGAAAAATACGCGATGCGAAAATTTTTGCTATTATTGTTCCCCGCCTTCGCTGTTTTCCCTGCGTCGTTTTGGTCGTATCTGTTTGACCCAGGCCGATCTCCAACGCACGTTTCATATCCCTCGAAAATAGCTGATTGCATTTCGATCGCCGAATGAGATGCGATATGCGCCGCGTATAATTGGCTATATCCACGGGCCCCGGCCCGCATTAGTTATAATTATCGGTTCCCAATATTATTTATGCGCTCGGAATTTATATTAGAGCGTGGGATTAATCTTATTAGGCGACGTGCAGCGAATTATCATCGGCTCAGTCGATATCGCAGTCGAATTGAAATGACAGAGCTTTCAGCGAAGCTAAGGGAAGGGAAGGGAAGGGAAATGCTCGGCTGTCCGAGAATAAAAGTCGACGATGAAGCCCGGCAGTCCGCTATTCATAACGCAGATTAAATGCGTTCTCACGTCTCGCGCAGAGTAAGTCTTCGCGGCCGGAAGAGATTTTCCGATCATCTCTTCCTCTCGTCTCTTTTTTTTTACGAGACACGTACTCCCCGTCGGCGCGGCTTCTCTCATTTTTTTACGATCGCGTCGTATCAGCCTCGTAACGGGCTCGTAGCCATTTCCATGCCGGGCGACATTCGAGTTAAAAGCATTACGCGGTCTCCTTTGTTGGTCCCGGTTCGGCTTAGAGCGTGTTATAAAATTCATCGGTCCCGCGCTCTGTCACGAACTGCAACGTTTCCCCAGTCCTTCGCTGCCAGTCTATCAATAAATTACCGTCGTGTCTGGTTCCGCAGTTTAAGACCGAACCTGATGTAACGTCTATTCCTCGACATTTATGTCAGACGCTTCTTTCCGGCCGCTGAAAGATATCAGCGGCTTATTTCGCTAGACGAAATAAAAGTCGGCGGTAAAAGCGTTATCGGGCTCCTGCTTTGATCTCATTTGGCGTGGGATGCTCTTTTTTATGCCTTGGCATTGTCGGTGGGTGTGTGCAGAGATGGCCTTGCAGAGGTGGCTCTGCAGGTGCGCTACGAGATGCGTTAAAAGTCGAATAAATATTCGGGCGGAAGTAATGCGCAACCGGGGTAGGCGGCGCGTTCCTACGCGCAACGAATAGGACAAAGAATGAGAATGGGGGGGGGGGGGGGGTGTACCATCCGTGGCAGGGTTGTGCTCCAGGTGCGCTCAACGTTTCCGCGCTTATTTACGATAGGCGGATCGTTACAGAAAAATTACTGGACATGGCTGGCGTCGTTATTTCTTCCTTCGGTCGAAATATTCACGGTTTCATCTGGCCTTGCTGAACAATGGGCGACGACGAGATTGCTTTGTCGGCAGGGTAGCAGGAGCAATATTTGATATTCGCCGATGAATCGATGAATCGGTAAAATAGCTCGACGGTGCCGTGGCAAACGAAATTGTTGTAGCTGCTTCGTAAACGTCGGGGTCAGGATACAAAAGATCGCATTGTAATATCAGCGAGGTCCACGCAAACAGGTGATTTGTAACGAAGGTGCGCGCGCGAGATAACGAGCGGTCAGATTGAATGCAGCGCCAGCGAGAACATTTTAATCAGATCGCCAAGCGTTATTTGCGTTGACGCTCGTCGAATCGGTTGCACTTGACCAACATTATGTCCCGGTCAGCGTCCAGCTTCGTTCCCAGCGCTTGTTCCACGATTCGTTCCAGGATTCGTTCCGACGTTCGTTCCGGCACTCCTCTGTTTGCTCGCCTAGCCGCGAAAACTATTACGCTCTCGCCATCGCCGAATCCATTATTTTTCTACCTCCCTTTGATTACGGCACGTTAATTCGTCAATCGACCCCATCCGCTATTGACGAGTCGGCGCCGATGGCCGCGTAAAAAGGGAATGAGTCAATTTGATCTGATTAGAAAATCATTCGATTGACTACGTTTCGCCGTGCGCAGGCTAATTTCGTTTATAGATTAACGTGACTCGGTGGAAATATTAACACGCGAGCTCTGGCTATATGTACCCTTTGCAAATGCAAAGCCCGACGCACCAAATTGTGCTCGACGTTCGTTTATCGGGCCTGTAATTAAATCGTTGACAGCCAATTGCGTTTGCGAGTGTAGGTAGGAGCGCCGGATCGTTCGACAATGTCGTTTGGATCGGATTAATTTTGGGACGGGCGAGGAGACGGCGTGTGCCTAATGTCGACCTAACGTCGGCCTAATGTCGACCTAATGCCGTCCTCCCGTTTCGACGACAAACTTATCGGGGAACGATCTCCGGGCTCTGCCGGGGAAAGGTATGATATCCCGATAATGTCGCGGAAACGGATTTGCATTTCGTTTAATGGAATTGGCCTCTCGAGTTCCGGACGGAGAGCCCGAACTGCCGTCGCCTACAACAATTCCCAAATCAAATAAGATCGTCTGCTCATCCTGCCATCTGGCTCTCTCTCCCCCTCTCTCCTTCTCACTCTTTTGCCGGCGGATTTTAACTTGAGACATGTCCGCATGAGGCGGTCCGCGCATATATACTGCCGGGGACGTAACACCCAGCTGTTTGAAACATTTACGGCTTCTCGTATTATGGGTCTTCGCAAACTACATCCGCCGCACATACGCGCAGCCTAATACCGGCTCGCTTCTGCCGGCAGATAAAGTTTATTCACTCCGAAAAGAGCCGGGAGAGGCGATAAATTAGTCGATGCCTCCTCGTAATCGGATCTGACCGTTAGCTCCTATTCCGAAATGAGTTTGCTACGATATATTGTGCGAGAGGGACAAAATGAGCGGCGAGGACACGCTCCCGATTGAGTATCGGCTTTCTTCTAACAATTGCAATTCTCGCTGCTCGATATGACTCGTCTGCGGAGCCGGGAAATTGATACTTTACCCGAATCATATCGTGCGCGTTCCGTCGTTCCTGAGAACCACAAGAGCGCCAGTTTTAAGTCTCGCGATTACGTACTTGATCGGATACAATACTTCAAACTGTATCCGGAACAAAAGAATGAGCACGAGAGAACATTGATTAACATTCAACGCCGCGGCGTAATTTTTCTTTTCATCCGGCGACGGATATGCTTTATAACGTACCTTTTCATTAATGGTAGCCTCTAGTTCTTAATTAAAGAACGTTCGCGTCGGAGAGACTCGACTGCGAACACGTAAGCAGTCATCATTTTAGTGTCGGTGAAAAAGAGGCGCGTGTGAAGAAACTATTCACGTAAGACTTTTGTTTATTCCCGTGAATACTCGCGATTCTCGCGCGCGCGCGCGAGAGGAGAAAAGCGCGAATTTAACAAGAAAGCGCGCCACTTCTTCCAGCTGCCATTTTTCGAAAGATCCGCACGCTCGCTCAGTTTCAGCGGTTGCGGTTGCAATTTTAGTTTCGGTGCGCAATGTCAATTTAATCGCGTCTCTCTTCCACCCTCGCTTCGCACTCCTCGGTGAAATATTCATCTTGCCGCCGATCGTTATTAACAATTTACGAATTGATCGATATCGCTTATCGCTTCGCGACCGCAACAGCGGAGCCACTCTACGCGCAAAGTGTTAGATTTGTCCCGACATGAATAACAAATCGCGCCCGATAGAGATTCTGCGGGAATATACGATATTGGGGGTGGATAAAGTGAATTCGGATAACAATCGACACGCAACCTCCCCCGACATGACATCGCCCGCGGGGAGTACATTGGAAAGCTACGAGGACGATATCCAGAACCGATACGCGCTCTGCGAGAAAAAAGAAAAGGTTTTGTCGTCAAAATGATCGTTAGGGCCGAGCGTCGGGCGTCCGCCAAAAAGTCAAGTTGCGTCAGCGATACGTGACTCATGACCCTCGTGCCCGGGACCGGGTCCCTCACGATCATTCTCATAACCCTGAATTAGAAGAATTAAGCGCAAAAAAGTCTGTTAAATGGAACCTTCGCCGGTGGCGTCGAGTTTCCCACGCGTCGCGCCGCTAAAAAGTGCGGAAAGAGTCTCGTCCGCAATTTCCACCATAAAGGTTGGCCTCCCCCAGTCGGGCGCCATCGCTTCGGGCCCGAGCATGCATCGACGCGTACGCACAACACATGCCTTTCTATTTATTCACGCAGCATCGATTAATGACGATCGACAAATTAAGCCCAACAGTGATAGCGCGCACGCGCGCTGCCGGGGACCAAAAATCGTTAAATTGTAAATTAATGCGGATTTCAAATTCCTCCCCTTAGTGCCGTGCTTCCTTTTATTGTTTCCGTGTCAAGCCAGTTTCCCTCTTCTTGCCCTCTCCTATCTTCCTCCGCTTTTGCTCAGCCAACGGCGACCACGATACTCCATAATGAGACCATCGACGTTTCTTTCCAGATTAATCGTATCGGGAAGCAGCGAGCTTAATTGAGCGAATAAAGCTTTTACGGCGGGACACGTTATTCGCCGCGGCTGTAATTCGATTTGCGCGAGGCGCCGATTGAATTAGGAAAAGCTTCGGCATTATTATTTGCTTTCCGGACGATATAACCGCGATGGGCAATCGGTGGAAAGCCTAGATGGAATTATGGCCAGGTTGCGCTTGTCGGCGATGAACGATGCGTCGAGGACAACGTGGACGCAAACAGATACGGGGGAAAATGAATGTTATCTCGCCCGCGGGCTCATCATGAGGAATCACAGATACGGATCGACCTCGTCAAATGGCAAATTCTGTCCTAACGCTGACAACGGTAGTAGCCATATTTTCGACTTCGAAAACAGTCTGCTATTCACTGTTCTCAAACGTAATACTCTCAACGTCAGTCGCGTCTACCGGATGCGGCGGACAGTGTTAATTATAGTTACGCCGAATCCAGTTAATAGCCATGGAAAAAAAAGATCAACAATTGACAGCGGCGGAATGTTAACAAATCGTGGGCAGGGATGAAAATGCTTACTCTTCGTGTCGCACCGTATTCAATGGTCCGAATAAGTGAAACTTTTAGCGCGATAACCGAGTTTCGTGACACACGCAATTGGGTCATTCAATTCAAGCGGTGTGTATCGCAAAAAATAATCCCCGTTCTTACGCAGCTCGTTGCGCATCTGATGCCAGCGGCAAAATTTGCGAATTCGTCAGAAATTTTCATGCGCAGCCGGACGATACAGAATCGTGCTTATCGAATTTGTTTCATAGCGCGTCAAGCTCGCGGCATCCGGGCCGTCTGAACTTTTAACATAATTTAAATGTACACCCGACGTCACAAAATACTGCAGCGTATTTTTATTTTCCCGGAACGCGTTCTCCCTGATGATGGAAAGCACGCGTGGCAAAATATCTGATTTATTTGTATGCTTTCAAAGTTTGCGTTTCACTCAACGTCAAAACATTTCCATATTCCATTCGGCAATGAATGTTACGATCGAAACTACGATAACAGCGATTGATCCTCTCTTCTCCGATGCTACAGCTAATCAACATTATTTAGCCCAGTCCCGTAATATCGTTAATGCCACTCGCCCGGCACAGATAGAGGTAAAGATTTCTTTTATCGGAGTGCGAGCTGAGAATAAAAACGTTCGGCGTAGTTAGCCTCAAGTTCGTGCGTTGAAGCGTATTCACTCTCGCGAGAAAGTCTCGCACTTGGCGTATGGCCAATGTTATGTAATACATTAATTCACCGGCTCCGGGCGGATCTGCATATAGGCGCCGGTGGACACACGGGATGTCCCGCTGGCCAGAGTAATGTCTCGGTATACGTTGTCGGGTCAGCCTGGCAGAATGTCGTTTTGGTGCGACATCGCTCCACGCACTTCTCCGTTCAGACTTTTGCCGAACGAACGACTCGCACTGCCATTCGCGTCTACGAAAATCGTGCACCTCACACTCTACCGTGACAGGATCGTTTAGTCCCAACCGGTCGTTGGCAAGAAAGGGGAAGGAAAGAGAGTAGGCTGCATGGCGAGACGACGGCTCCACTTGTATGAAAATTTCAAGCTGGGCAGCAGGCCGTGGAAAGTCATCTTCTCCTCGCGGAGGAACTCTGCAAAGGTGACGGCGGACGACTTAAAGATCTTAAGCCGGAGGATAATTGCCGTCATTAGCCGTGCAGACGTCGTGCCTTCCGGAGAGACCTTCGCGCCTTCCCGCTGTTGAATGTTTTGCGCTCGTTAAATGGAGGGGTGGGTGGGTCCGCGTCAGAGATTCGCAGTTTTATTCCTGCGCGCCGCAATTTTCAGCCGCGCGGTTTATTCTCATTTAATTGCATTGTGAATCGACAAAAGATTCCGCGAGGCAATATCGCGATCGATGGGCACGCGATGAAACGCGATGATTTCTCCGGGCGTAGGAGGAGCAAAAATTGCGAGTGGCTCGGCTCTGGGAGGAGTGGGGATGGAGTGGACAAAAAACGTAATCGGAATCGGTGGCTCGTAGGGAGGCTCGGGAGCGATCGAGGTTTAAATACGGGAAATGGCGGTTAAAGCGCGAATCGATCGCAACTGCATCGTCCAATCTGGCGGACAGTGCTCGCTCGAGTCTCCTTCGACCCACGCTCGAGAGTCTAAACCCGATTACCCCCCCTGCCGCTCCTCCGAACCAACATTAATTAAATCGTACCTCGCGCCGGACACTGGATACGATTAATCTGGCGCGATTATTTTCTCAACGACGAACGGCGATGGTAGCGGACCTCTTCCCTTTCATTCTTTCTCCCTTCGTCTTGTCTTACTTCTCTCATTACGCGTCTTATGCCAACTCGCCGACCCCTCTTCGGCCCATTATTCTCCGACCGATGAATAACGCATAACTTCCGCAGTCCTTTTAACCTTCCCGCTTCGCTTTTCACGCTTTCTCTATTTTCCAGCGCCGTTTTCCCGGCCACGTTCCGCCTCCCCCTCCCTCCACTTCATTTTCTTCTTTCTTCTCGCGGTAGGGAGCGGATTAAATAAAGCCAGCGCGCGCATACGTTGCAGGAGGATGAGAATGATCCTTCCACACGGGAAACGTACCTTGGAATAGGTCCAGAGTAAACGTTACACCTTCGCTGTTATGAGATTCGCGACATACGAGGCGGTTCGTTGCGAAATCGTACGCGTTTCCCAATCGTATCGGGACGAGTTGGGTCCATTCGTTCCAGACTCCGTTGGGAGTGCGTCGAGTTCTAAACTTATACTTCCGGCCTGTCGGAAGGTGCGCGCTTTCGACAAGGCAAATAAACGGCGACGGCCGTAGGCAGCTTCCCAGTCAGTCGAAACTGTCTTCGCAGCCGACGATTATATCGGGCTTCAATTTGCCACCGAAGCGGACTGTGTGCGGCAATCTTCGCCACTGAACGGAGTCAGCCCGAGAATGGCTAAACTCCGGAGCGAAGTTTGCCGGGGGCCAGATTGGTTTGCCGGCAAACGCCTATCGCAATTAAAACGGCTCGTCAACTGGGCGTCCCGTCCATCGATCTGCTCGCGGTTCACCCCAGACAGCCGTTATCTTCTTCGATTTTCATTAGCGGGCGCGGCCGATTTAGGGACGCCCGAGCGTCCATCGGCGCCAACCTCCGCACTTCCTACTTTTCAATTAACTCGTCGCGACGGCCGACGTTTCGACACGCGCGCGTCGTTTATCGCCTCGTCGAGAGGATTTATGCGCGAGTCGCGGCCGTTTATATAGTGCCCTGCATAGAGATAAATATGAGATCCTGAAGATGACAGTGCGGGCCGACGCGGAAGCGACGCCCTGACGTATGAATAAAAAGCGACCAGCACGAAACGGTCAGTGCCCCGACGCTTTAGCACCTCAGTGTGCGCACTCCCGAGATATATTGCGAGTATTCTTGGCCCTAACGTCACGGAAGGGAAATTCGGAATTTTTGCGACGCTCGATATCCAGCCCATCTTGCCTGACAGGCGAAAAAGTAATAAGTGTCGATGCCGCGACTCGACGCCGGCTGGCGATACAGCACTCTCACGTTCGCTTATACACCCCCGTATGCCTGTGTGCGTGACGGAAGTCTAACCTCCCGCTCATAGAATTGATATATCGGCCATAAACAAAATTGCGCGAACGCCGTGAATCCGTTCAGCTGGCGCGACGCTGCAGAAGCTCTTGGCATTTTTTTACTCCGCTCGTAAAGTCGCGCCAACGTACGAGTGGCGAGGAACAAAGAGGCAGGTAATGAATACTCACCGGTGTATCTGGTGTTGGGCATGTACGCGTAGACGGCGTCGGTGCGATTGTAGAGCGTCATGTATAAATGGTACTTCTCCTCGGCGGGCGAGCGCGGCATGGTGACGCCCTCGATAATTCGGTTGCATTTCGAGGAATAGCAGCTAGTCACGGCGAACAGCAGTAGCAAAATGACGCGACCGACGCTTCTGCCCAGCGCCATTCTCTGCAACTATCAAACGATCACATTTCAGGCGGCTATTCTAATTCCCTCCGTGCAATCAGCCTCGCCGCCCTCTCCTTTCATTTTATGGGGACATATCTAACCCTTAGAGTACGCAGCCGGTCCAATGGACCCGCAAGGCAGATACGATTTGTTATAATTTTGAAACTATTTGTTTATCGTTGCTGTGGTTTTATGACTTTTATTATTTCCCTCATTTTATAGATTTTTGCCAAGCATTTGCAACCAGGCCAAACAATATTTGTTTACGTTAAAAGGGGGACAGTAGAAACGGACTTTACGCTCCGTACTCTAAGGGTTAAAAGACAGCGATAGCAAAATGACGCGGCCAACGCTTCTGTCCAGCGCCATTCTCTGCAACTATCAAACGGTCACATTTCAGGCGACTATTCTAATTCCCTCCGTTAAATCAGCCTCGCCGCCCTCCCCTTTCGCTCTATGGGAACATATTTTTCTGTAACCGTAGAGCCGATCCTACCTTTATCGAGCCTGCGGTGCTCTACTCGAATTTCCGCGTCCCTTTAAAATTCGATAAGACGGCCGGCGCGGTATCGTACAAAGTAGCTTCGAACGATATTAAATGTAGGGAATATTCAGTGGGCCGCTAGAGCCGCGCTAGAGCAGCGCTAGAGCCGGAGCGAGAGGAACGGCGAATGGAAATGACGATGAGGGATATCGAGGGCTTAGGGGAGGGAAAGCCTTCGTAGGGTATTCGCTGAAAGTGACGCGAACATTGCCGTCAGACTACTGCTGGGAAGATGCGTCATGGCACGAGATTAGGATCGGAGACCGATTAGCCCAATTTGCCGCAGCGAGCAAATCTCCACCGTCGCTCGCATACCACCAGCTTCTCAGCCTTTGCTTTTCGATCTTCTACTTTTGTCGCTGATTTACCGAACGGCCGAATGTCAGGTCCGGAGCGTCTGGATTCCACGTCTTCGATCTAGTGCCGAAGCGTGACGAGTGAATCGAACGTGGCATCGGGGTCATTCGCGGTTGCATAATGTGCCGTCAATGCACGTGCTCCATTGAATCGGCCGATAATATGATTTTCCCTCGCTCAATGTCGAGCAGCTTATCGTAACGTCGACGTTCGACCGGATCAAGGTCTTGGCCATGGCGACGTTACGTGTCCGTTTACGTCAGGGGCAGCCAGCGCTGCGACTTTCATATTCATATTCGTATTCGAACCGTATTCCTGCCGATCCGTTAAATGACGAAGATGTTCCATTGACTTTCCTCGAAGCGGCATCGATCGGGTCGGCGAAACTTTTGAATAGGGAAAGCACGTGATTGTCGCCATTCGAACGTTGCCAAGACACGTGACAGATTCGAGTGGAGTGCGCGAGAAGGCTCGCACGTGTGTGCGTGCTCGCTGATCGGCTGGTCGACGGGCTTGCAGAGTAGCTTGCGGAGTCGCTTGCAGAGGGGCTTGTGGAGCAGCTTGCAGAGAAGCTTGCAGAGCAGCTCGCATCCACCGATTCTGAGTCACTCGTCGATTTTGGCAAGAGACACGAACGCTGCGGAATGGCGCACACGGCTCACTCGTCCTCCTTCCGCGCTCGAAGAAGCCTAATCTCCGTGTGTCACCGTCGAAACTTGACGGTGGATGGGCTGCTGCTAGCTAGCGACGTTTGCCACGGCCAATGCGCACCCAGTCTGGATTCAGTGCATAGTAATGGATGGATACCGAGTAGTTCAGCCTTATCTTGGCTCGAGTTATTAGCAGACTCGCACCTTGGCTCCGCCGGAATTTCTCCGGCATTCCGACACGATAATGGAATGACAACGGCAATGATTATGGGGCGACTTGGAGGTAAGTTGGGGTAAGGGTGGCGATAACCCTCGGTATGCGGATAGCCGGCGGCGAATGGTATCGAACAGGGCGCGGGTAGTTCGCTAATAAGCCGACTGACCATAAATCGCGGCGTGCCTAAATATATTGCCCCGAGGCGATGCATATAGGACACGGCATTTGACTCGGCCTGGCGCACTGCCATTCTCGTTGTATCCTCGACCGCAGAGCGCCGACAGGAATTCAAACAATACCTCAGCAACGTGCCGCCTTCCCGAGAGCGAGACAGAGAGAAAGAGAGAGGGAGAGAGAAACTGTTCGCGGCCAACCATCCTTTCTCTCCCTAACCTCTCCGCACCACCTTTTGTTAACCCTCCGCAACGCATCGTTACGCGAACTTGCGACACAAACGGCACCTTTCGCGCCAGCTCGCTTGCCGAACCGGCCGACTTTTTCCATTCGGCGGAATCTGGGCGCAAAAGTGCGCGACCCGCGCCACCGGCTCGCCTTTTATCGAACTCGGTGGCCGAGCGCGGAAAAAAAAGTTGAGCGACGCAACAATGGCCGAAGTCCGGCAAATTGGATGCGGCGAACGCGCCGTTTAGCTCGGGAGTCTCTCCAAGAGTAATTACCGGCGAGTCTATCGATCACGGGGGCGATCATTAAAATTGCCCTCGGATAAATAGGTACGGAGCTCGAAGACGGTAATGAGGCCCCTGTGGCGTCGTGCGCGAAGTAAACTGCGAGGCGAGCCCTGCGTCCCGACGCCGAGACGTCAAAGTGGTCGTGTGTACGCTGCGGCGAACGTCAAACTTGCTCCTGTTCGCCGTTATGCCCCGCACTGGGTCGCAACATGTTCAATAGTAAGGTAGGATGTTAGGTCGGTCTGGCCCGGCCGAAGGAGGACTCCTTTATGCTGGGACGAACTGCATTAAATCACGGTAAGTGAAATTAAATGAAGCGTAGCCGCGCCGAAGGCAGACAGGCCACGGGTTGAGAGTGCCGCTCCTCTTGTTTTTATCGATAGCTTCATAAATATTCGATGCCGTGCACCGGGGCGGAGAAGCTCATCACAGCGAGCGGGAAAAACTGATTTCGAGAGGAATGGGCCAACTTTCTTTGGCACGTGGGCGGCACGCGGTTCGTTTAAAAAATTGCCCCGTCAGTCGGCTAAATTTGTCTCATTTGCGAATCCGGCGGTGCGCAGCTTATTATCTGCGATGTGTGAGTAGTCGGTAGAGAAATTTCATGAGAGAAAAGGAAAAGGACCTTGTCAGCATTGACACTATTCGGGGCGGATATTGTACATTGAACAATTTCCGAGTCGAGGATATATTGAAATTTCGTAGATTTTGCTGGGAATAAGAGCAGAAGAGTGAATTACCACCCCTGGCCCTCTCGCAATGGGGAGGGTAGGCGCCCGCATTAGCGGGCGAAGGAAATGAGGTTGGACGGTCGAAGGGAGGAGAACGAAATGCAAGGAAAAGGTGGGAGGGTGGCCAGTCGTTCGGTGCCTGCCGATTCAAATCGGCGAGGAGTAGGTATAACTCTGGGCGACAGATTGCGAGTGCGATGGGAATATATCGGGCCGGTAGTTTCGGAGTGGGGTGGAAAAAAGGAGGAAGCTGGCAAGAAAGAAGTCACCCCTCACAGCTCGGCCTCGAATCAGGCCCCCGCACGTACTCTGACTGCACGAATTGTCGCCATTCTAAGCGGAACTATTTTTTCTCCTTTTTTCCCACCCCCTCTCTTTTTTTTACTCAACAGCCAGTGAGCTAACATTGTTCAAACTTCATCGAGCCGTGCCGATCGATACCTGGCGCGGAATTGGGGTAATCGAATTTTATTCCTACGATCCAAGCCGGTAAAAAAGAGACGCGGCAATCAAGTGACGAGGGGGATGATTAAAGGGTTCTTTTTAATTTCCTGCCCGGGACGATTATCGGTCCGGATTGGCCTCGAAGGTGGGACGCGGACGTAGGGTAGGTGACTGTTTTGGCGCGCCAGACCGTTTTGAGAAGGCGCGAGAATATAAATCCTCCCTTAACACTCGACCGATTCTTCGGAACAATTGGTTCGGTTACGGGGCGTGGCGTGAAAGGGAGAAGAAGGGACAGGGGAAAGGATAGTCGAACGACGGAATTGCAGGGAACAAAGTTCAGATTGAAGGCCGCCCTCCCGGAGCGAGTACGTTCCGGAAGGGTGCTCTTTAAATTTGGCACTCTTTCCTTCAACGGCGCCCGCTACTAGCCCGATAATTACTTTTCACGCCGATGCACGCGGCATTTTGCAAAATCGGAAAACTTTACGCGATGTTTCTTTTTTAAACCAATTACTCGGAGAGTCAAGGAATTTTCCCCGGGCACGGGAAAGTTTTAACGACGTTCTCGCGTCACATACGCATAGAACAAGTTATACGCGAGACATTTTACACCGGCGTGACTTTACATTTGTTCGCTTATTACTCCGGCACTGTGCTTACCGCGGAATGAAAACTGCGGTGCAGGCAGAATTACGTAATTTCGCGCATTTCTTTCCGCGTTGAATACAATCCCATGCTACACGGAGCAAAGCATGAAACGTACACAAAATTGATTTTCGACAAATCTTTCATCTTTCCTCACAGTCCGCGCGAGCTGTGTCGACGGTGAGCGCGGAACAATTTGTCATTGGCACTTTGGGAAAATTTTTGCCCCCTGTGTTTTGCGCTCCATATCAGACTTTAAAGAGCGATGTTCTTAAAGAGATTGATGGATCCGGAATATTCGAAAAACGCTGGCGTTCGAGGCGTCGCTCCCGACAGTCGACAGCGCACGCTGGCGTACTTTCGACGAGTAGTTTCCCTCGCTTCCATTTATTCGGTCGCAAGAAAAATGCACGCACGCAGCTCGCCGAAGATTGCGACTGGCGCAGTCGAGGTCGGACCGAAGGCAATATTTCGCAACGTCGATGAATCTTGAACGTACGAGACGGAAGCGTACCGTGAAATGGATGGCGGCTGGAGTCGGGTCCGCCTATCAAAAACTGAAAGGAACGGGGAAGGTCTCGGTCCGATGAAAAAATATCGGGACCACCATTCCTTCGCTTCGATTCAAGATCCTTGCCCCTTTTCCATTACGAATGCATCGTTTCGCGCCGGCGGTTCGCCTATCTTCGCGCGCGAACGAATTGACAATACGTTCGAATGACGTGCTTAGTCGCGCATAAGGGTGCGTGCGGAATCGATTGATGCCGATCCGTTCGGCCGGAAATGGCAGTGAATACTTCCTGTCGGCCGCCCGTAACCGCAGCGAGGGTAGAACAAATTCGCTGCCAGCCGAAAGTGACTGCATAAAAGTCAATGAAACTGGTTTACATGTCAGCGGCTTTTCGAACGAGAGGCTTGAACAATCGAAAAATCGTGCGGATGTACGATACGTGGTGCTCGTGTTCCGAAAAATGACGTTGATTTATCGGCGCAGGAATTTATTATCAGGGTCATTGCCGGTAAATGGTGCCGGAGTGATGGATTCGTCCCTGCAACCGCGAGGTAGTCGGTTTGTGCAATGCACATTTCTCGCTGTTTCCACCGGTTTCCATCCAGACACCGTTTTACGAACGTTTAATAACGTTCCCGCAACTTGACGCGCAAATTAGTTATATTCGCGCGAACTTCGCACTCATCGATTAGGAAATAAACGACCCGCGAGCCGCACTCCGGGTTAATTTGGAACGACATTTATCTTTTCGACGGCAAAGTAGTTGCAGCGTTAATTCGCCGGATCTGGCTGCCGACGAAAAGTTTGAAATCTCATTCTCTCCGGTGGAGCGTTCGCCTCTTAATTTTAATCACCGCAGCTTAACGCGGACCGTCAGATAAATAATAGAAATCGCAATTATTCACCTCTCTTACTCTTTCCTTTACCCAGCATAAAATTCGCTGGAAAATCGACCATCTTTCATAGTATCTCCTCTTAATCGGTGCATTTATAAGTTACGACAGTAATTATCTCGCTTCGATATCTCTACTGATTCTACCATTATTTTGAGAAGCCATCTCATTTCACAACACGATCGCCGAAAGGGAGTGAAAATATTCGCCAACGTTTAACGGAGACAAAACTGTCTACTCACCGATGCTGACAGCGTCGTCTAACGTACGCAGTTGTCGAGGCCGAGCACGTGTACCGATCCTTCGTGCCCAGTTTACGTGGGAGGAGTCACGTGTATCAACGAAGAATGTGGGAATCGATAGAAAAGATCCAACGCACTCGCGGGTCTCCGGTCGACTGAGCGCTGCGAACTGGGCGCGCTAACATCAGACGGCTGTAACTACTTAGCGGGCGCGCGTGCGTGCGCATCAGCCTACGAAGGGGTTTTTCGCCGCGATGGTCAGACGTCACTGCCACTTTCCCCCATCTCCCCACGAACCAACTTTCTCACTTCTTCAATCAAAGCAACTTCTTCCCCGCCCACCGAGGGGATGGTCGAATCGAAAAGAGAACCGATTACGCAATATCGATTTTTATAAATAAATAATTTAGTAAATATGCAATGTGTTCGGATTGACGCGTTGAGTTGGGCGAAAGATTAGTTTCGGAGGAATTTTTCGTGGTGGAGCGGTTTATCTAATTTCCTGGAACGTTAGTGAAACGAAGATACATTTGCGGGGTGTCGGAAGCATAAGGTCGTGAGCCATGAGATGACTCACAATGAGTCTAAAAGGCGCGCATATGGGGCCGACGCGGACCTTTTAAAAAAGTACGCCGACTAATTGCCCCGACCTTCGCCCGAGCTAAATTGTTTTATTTACGACGGCCGGGTAGAGGAGTGACGCGACAATTTTTGGTAATTTCCTTAGTATGCCGTTCTCATTAATTGTCCGGTAGAGTAGGTCCGCGCGTCAGCGAAAGTCCGGCGCAAAAGGAGGAAGAGCGTCAAGCGTCGGTAGAATCGTAGGGACGGGCATAAAGTACAGAGCGGAGTCGTTTGGAAGCTCTCGTGAAGCAGGAAGAAATCTAGTTTCACTATCTGCTCCACGGTACCCTTTCCGTCGAAACGGGAACTGAAGTGTATCAAATTGATAGTCGAGCCGAGGAAGCTCCGCCGCTCCGGCATCTTTCGCCGACATTGAACGAGCGAACATGACGCGATGAAATTCTTAGACAGGAGGGTGGGAGAGTGGCGAAGGGGTGGGCGAGGGTAAAATACGTCGTACGCGCCAGACAGTCGCGGACAAATTCAACCGAATCACCGCCGAGCACGATGACGGTTGCCGGTAGCGATAGCGTCTGTCTTTTATCACTCTCTATTTTCCGGCATCTCACTTCGGCTCGAAGCAAAATCATTGTGACAGATCGCGAAAATAGTCGTAAAGAAATTTTCCGGCTCGAAGGGAACGTGCACGCGCAACGAATCAACGTCGAGCATGTCGAACGACGTTATAGTGCGCGGGCACTATTCTAAGTAAGTGCACTGGCATCCACAATTTTGCCCGTAACCGCGATTATCGGGAGCCACGCGATCTGTCACTTTTTAAGTGGCCTCCCGTCGAGAACCGTCGACTGTTACCAGCGAGTCGGCGCGCTCGCGTCAACTCTCGTCGAAACGACAAGACTCCCGAAATGACGATATTTCCCCGTCTCTGAGAAAAATTCACCGACACTACCGAGTAGAAATCGCGCGGATGTGCGAATCAAGAGACCGGAAGTTTCGTTCTGTCGTTGTGCGAAAAGTTTGTCGATGCTGAGCGAGACCGCGGCGACAGTAGGCGCTTCACAGAGTGCTTCACGTATAACTTAACCAATTCGGCCCGATCGAAATTGGTCGACGATGCGTTTTGATAAGGTGACTTACCTTCGCAGGTACTATGGAAAATGAAAGTTCGAACGCTGGGGCAAGAGACGCGACGCCAGCCGCCCTCAACAAAACTCCTCCGCCTTCTGCCAAGAGCAAGATTCCAACCACCCAACATCCCCGCATGATGCATGTTCGTACACCTTTGCAAAGGACGATGATAATAGATCTTTAAGGTTACCTGACCGAGCGGAATGGAATTGATCTTTCTCGATCTTTTTCAGAATGATGCACCCAGCGCGTCATCGGCGGATGATACGTCGCATCCTGCGGCTAGAAAGATGGCCACCCCGAAAGCATCCGCCCCATCCCCGGCCTCTTCGGCAAACAAGCGCATCCCACTCAGTTCGACAGCCTCCATCCAAAGGCGCAAGCTCGAAATGCAGTACACTACGCAGAAAAAGCGTTACATGGCCCTGCGAAAAGAATTGTTGGAGAAGAACGTTAGTAGACTTTCTGGGAAGAATGTTGACGTTGCAGATTTGAATTTCGTTTGTATGACAATGGAAGGCACGCTGAGGGACTTTCCCGTTCTTTCAGGAAACTGCCCTGAAGCTTTTCGAGAACATGAGTCAACTGCGTGAGAAAGTTGTAGCCAGCGGGGCGAAAGATCCGGGCAAGCTGGAAGAGATCAGATTGAACGAAGTTGGAACTGTAAAGCCACCGCCTTTACCCGATCTGACCGAGCAGCAGAATCTGTCCCGCAGTAATACGGACATAGAACAAAAACCTGTTAACGCGGCCATCACCAGTGACTTCGTCGTCAACCTGGAAAATCAGCTTCGAGAGTTACCGTGCCAATTTCAAGAATTTTGTTCGGACGTTCTGAAGAAGTACGAGGCGATGCTGCAATTCATGGCCAAATGCGCTGTACAACAGGACGGCGATACTGAAGAGCAAGACACCGAGGAGCTGGCATCGCAACTCGATGTCTTCCGATCGGATCAGAAAGCCATGAAGTCGCGACTCGAGATACTGCGAGACCTTCAGTCGAACGTGATCGCCGAGTTGGTGAAGAATACCTGCGACCTGTATCAGGAATACGACGCCAGCTTCAACCGTTCCAAGCAGCTCGACGCGCTTGTCGCGGATCAGAACCAACTCCGCGAGAGATTGAACGCCGCGCTGGAGGAACTGCAGCGCACCAATCAGGCGAAGGAGCGTCGCACCGTCACGGAAAGCCAATTGCAGAAGAGCCGAAACAGAATACGCGAGCTCGAGAATCACGTTACCGCCGGCGAGAACAAGATACGAGAGCTGCAACAGCAGATCAAGTCCATGGAGCTTCAGCTGAAACAAAAGGATCAGGCAATGGAACAGCGGATGAAGGATCTGCAGAAGGCCCTGAAGAACAGTCACGAGCTAGTTAGCAAGACCGAGAAGCAGCGGGACAGCTTCGAGTCACGGTTATTCTCTCTATTCCTACCGAACAGCCAATCCCTCTAATAGATGACGCGTCTGTCTACTTTTTTACAATTTTCCTATATATTATCCTCACCTGGAACGCTTTAGGCTCCTGGAGGTGAAGGAGAAAGTGAACGAAAGAGAGGCTGAGATGATGGGGACCATCGAAGAGCTGCGAGGAAAGGTCGACGCTGCGAGTCAGGAGGTGGCTGCCGAGAGGGAGAAGAGGTAAAGAGGTAAACTGTCGAGGCGTCTCGAATTATCTAATGTTTCGTACGCGTTAGGGAACAAGCCGAGCAGGCCGTTGCCGAGATGGAGGAGCGTTACAGGCAATTAGAGGAAAAGAGTGAGCAGCTGTGCGAGCTAGCTCAAAATACCAAAGACTTTTCCGTTTCGGGTAAGACGCGTCGAAGATTAGGATAATTGTGAGGGGGATGATAATTAGCGTAAGTCAACTACCTTTCTCATGTTCTACTCGCTTAGATGGAAATCACACCGAGAACGAGGTCTGCCTCTTCAACGAACTGAAGACCGTACGTGCCGAATTGGAAGCTGAGAAGGAGAAGAATGTACAGCTGCAACGTGAGAAGGACGAGATCGTGAACGTGATGCATCAGGCGGCCGTTAGTTTGCACTACTTTCGGGATTTGTCCTCGTATAAACCATAAGAATGGCTTCTTTACTTTCGTTCGTTGGATATTGTTTACGACCCGAATGCGTTTTCCGAACTTCGTCGTATCGTCGGTTCAGCGAGTCATCACTTCTTTTGTCCATGTTCAGAGCCGGGCAGACGAAGAGGAGAGTAAAGAAAAACTGGCTTCGGAACTAATATCGAAATCCGCCGAAATCCAGTCTCTGATGTGCCAGCTCGCTGAAGCGCAGGAAACGGCCAAACGAGCGTGCGTATTATTTCTTTGTCGTATGTAACGTGAGCTTGATAACTGATTTGCCGTCACATTAAACTCAGCTGTAATTATCAGTATTCTTTCACCCGCTTAAAATTAAATTAATCGCGATTGATTCCGCGGAGACCTCGTTATTATCCTGACAATTTGAGCAACGCCACGGCGGCAGTTTCGGAGATTTCGCTTACCTTGGCGAAAAGTTTCGACTCGCCGAAGATTAATTCCGACATTCGAGCAGGCAAGAGCAGAACGCCGAGCTGGAGTGGCAATTAGTGGAGATTCAGAGCCGTCTTCAAGCCCAGTCGAAGGACGGCGGCAAAACGTCCCTGACCAACCACATGATCGAACTTCAGCAGCAAGTTTCCGATCTTCGGAACGCGCTCGCCGAAGTGGCGAAGCACAACGACGAGCTGCAAACTGTCGTGACGCGGAAGCAGCTGGAAATAGAGCAACGCGATCGCGTACTTCGTGAACAAAGCAAGTTCCTTAAAGTGAGGGACGAGCTGCTCTGCCTGATGAAGGGAAAGGATCAGGTGGCTGACGGTGAAACTCCGTCGAGCGACGGAGCGTATCAAGACATTGACGAGGCAATACTTTCTTTTAGTCACTCTCATAGACCAACTACCGTTTACCCAGCTCAAACTATATCCTTACACCGTAACGTAAACGACGAACCTGTCCGTCATAGGTGAACAAGCAGATCGCTGCTAAAACCGAGGCCATCCAAGAGCTCTACGCGACCTTGGAGAACAAGCAGCTACAGGTACTGCATTTAGAGAAGATGGTGAAGCAGATGGAGGACCAGCAAGATCGCGCGCAAGCCCAGCGAACGCGTCTGGAAAATCGGATTGCACAGCTCGAGTTAACTTTGCACGAAAATACGCAACGGTACGTAAGGGAACAATCTCCGCCGGTGGCGATGGCGTCCGCTAACGGGGAAACTTTTTCGAATACGCCGGTAGTCGTAACTCGTAAAAACTCGGGCGACCAGCCCTTATTACGGCCCACCGTACCCCCTACGTTGCAATATTCTCTTCGCTTACATTCTCCCTCGAGGTCTTCGCTTGCACAGCATTCTTCTCAGTCTCCAGAGACACGTTCAAACAGTCCAGACTCTCCTGCTATTGAAATGCATGAAAATCGTAACTCACCGTCCTCCTGTTTGTTCGATGATCAGCCGTACTTCTGCGACCGTTGTCGAAAGGAGGTTGGCACTCTTCTCCGCAAGGATCATTGGTTTATCCAAGATGATCCTGTTACCGACATGCGCGACTCGATGTTGTATAGTCGGTTCATGGACTCATCGGCTCCCGTAGTTATGAGGACGGCTGGGAGTTACCGGCTTCCCGAGATTTTCGATAGTGACTGCTTATCCGATGATGGTTCTTCGTCTCCACACGACCACGAGCATTGCTCTAGGAAGTGTCGTGCACGCAGTCCTTTCAGCGCGACTAGACATACGCGGGATTGTAGCAGGGAGTCGAGAGCCCATTGTAAATCTTCATGCAACCAACGTCGCAGTCGATCTTCCAGGATGCGACGATCGATACCTTCCTCACAGCGGATGCCGATCATAGACCGTTACGCTGGTTAAGCAGCGGAATTTGTCCACGACCTCGAGTGCCCATTAAAGGATGTGTACCATCCTCTTACGGGTCTTCTCTATTCAAATATTGCTACCCTAGTGTTTTAGGGACGTAGTCCCTTCCTAATAATTTTACTTAAATATATTCATGCGCGTAGTGACAATGATTTCTAATCACTATACGTATTATACATCTCTGATAAGTTCTGTAAGTATGGTCTGCTTTAATAGGCTAGGTACTCCCTGCTACGTTCACTCGAGCTTTATCGTTACGTTCCTTACAGAGTGCCTAGCCTTTGAAACAGACCGCATCTCAATTCCTATCTGTCTGATGTATTATCCTTTTGTGTTCTAGGAGTAAAGGGTTCGGCATCCTGTAAGAAACTCTCTAGTGGTCGTCATCGTACACAATTTTCGAAGATTTAACTAAAGAAAGATTTTCTGGTGCGACACATTAGTAACTACACAATTCTACCAACCGAACTCCTAATGAAAATCTTTTTTTGGCGAAAATCGCATCACTTAAAACGAGGAAAATACCATTTTTTTAGCGGCTTTATATTCAGGAAAACGGTTATTATAAATAATGTATTTATAATTTACATTTATTTTGTAATAAACACTTACGAAATAAATATATGTACATGTTAATGTTTTACAATTTTTTTTACATCCTAATCACTGTCACTCCCACTACTAGAATATGCTCCTAATAATGATAAACCATTATGTACATTACCATTATTCGATGCAGACATTGCATCAGTCCCACTTTTACTTGTTTCACTACTTTTACTTGATTCTGGTGCTTGCTGTGCATCTACTTTAGATATTTGACTTGAACACTGGGTGCCATTTGCATTTGTTTTTACACCTAAGTTTGCTTGCCTTTTTACAAGGCCTAACATAGTTCTTTTCGGTGCTGGTCTAGTTACACTATCTGACCAAGAAAATGAAGCACTTGTTGCTGTCGTAGTTGCAGTTGCAAGAGACGTGAAATTATCTGTGTTCTCCTGAAACAGAAAAAAAGATTCTATAATATACATATTTTTTCATATAGTTCATATAGATAATCAATATTATGTTTCACAAACAATTTCTTTAACTTCCTTGTCCCGAGTTGGTTGTTCCTGACATTCTTCCTCTTCTATCTCTACCTTTATTGCCTTCTTTGGTGGTTCTCCTGATTCATTTACCTCAATTATTTCTTCTTCGACAACAGTGCCTGTGGGAGGTTTCTTACCAAATACACTTTTGATATACTCTTCGTCTAATTCTTCTTGTTCCTTTTCTGTTCTTTGCCTGGCTCCGTCTGTGTCAAACTGTTCCAACATTTGATCGTAATCAATAGTCTGTTGTCTACGATTTAAATCTTTTAACTCTTCCAAGGACTCCAATAATTCCAGTTCTTGTTTTGACTGTAATGTCCTTTTTTCCAGAAGTTTCATTGGATTAGTAGCTTCTTCTTCCTTCTCCTCATCTTCTTCCCTCTGGGCTTGTTCTTCAGCTAATTTCAAAGCCATAAAATTTCTAGTAGCACCTGCTTCTATTTCATAATCTGTATTCTTTGGATCAGTCTTAAATGATATTTCTTGCAGACATCTTGTGCATTTTATATAGAATCTATAGATACGTATGCCCAAGTAGTCATCGCCCTCAACATCCTCCTTTCGTGCATTAAACTTTTTTCCTTTATAAATATATTCTCCGCAAGTTTTACATCTCATGTTAAACGGTGCCATGAGGCGTACTGTATATTGTCTGTTTCTAGCTAATTTCATACGCGGAATCTTCGACGGATCGAAGTCCGGAGGATAGTATTTCTGAAAACGTAAGTAATTGTGAGATGTAGCATGTAATATAACCTTGAAGTGTAAAGTTTTGACAATTGTTGAAAAATTAATAAAATTATACTTACGTTTAAAACTTTTCGCTCCGACATGTTTCTGCAGTAAGTTTACACTGCTAAATAGAAATGAGTTATGTTACTGCGCAATTATGGCGAGGAAATACTCAGAAATATATTCTACAGTACAGGTTAAGATCGATAGTGGGAAGGTCAACTATTTTTTTGTCATTCACAAATAAATCATGCACAACAGCAGACACTTATAAGCAAATTTAACGTCACGACGTTTAATAGGAATCTTCCATCGCAAAAATTACGGAAAAATGACCTACACTAGTATAACCACCATAAATGTGGCACCACACACATTTAACATGCCTGCCTGGTAGTTCACTAGAATAATACCGGTGGCGTTCCTGTTCTAGAATTCAAACCGAGTAGTTTGTTTTGTTCAGTTCCGCGCGTTGTTGTTAATTTTCGCGCGTGTTTTTCGTTGTTTGTGCAAAGTTATTGTGCTGAAAAATGTTAAATTATACATTTCTGTGGTCCTCATATCAACCCGCTTCTGTACCATTATTAGTTGGTAAGCATAGAATATAATTATCACAAATATTGAAAATCTTATTTTCTTGGGTGCATTTTGCAAGCATTATTTACGTTCGACATGGTCCATTTCGATGATATGTCTGCCTGAGTTCTTTCCGTAAAAGATGCTGTCGTAAAACGCCTAATACCATCATATTTTATCACAATGCGGCTTCCTTCGGGACTATGCTAACTGTGAGAATTTGCTTAGAACTGTCTGATAATTGTAATCTGATTATCCCCAGATTTATTTCCTTTTCGGTGAACCGATAGGACAACCGTGCGTTAGGTTAATGATTATTGAAATAACGGTCGTTTTGTATGGACAAGGTATTATGTATGCATGTTTTTCGGGACAGGCTCATAATTGAACTTAACGATATTTGTCGAGCAAAATTTGCTGTCCAGTGAGTTCAGGGGTTCGCGGCGTAACGATTCATCTTTTCAATGAAGTAATCTTATCGCCGTTGTCGCTTTCAGGTTACCGATACCCGGAACGTAATAACGGTTCGAACAGAGGAAAATGGATGACGACAACGTCGAAGCTGATCACGATGGAACAGGAAGGACGAGTTCTCCGCAGGTGATGAGGGTGCAGTTACATCTGGCCGGTGAGTACTTTGTTCTTATCTTTTGAAAGAATGTTGCCCAATTTTTTTCTTCCTACAAGCTAATGAAGAGGGCCTGAAATTATGGCTCGTAAAATAATGATCACTTTTCCATGTAAGAGAGTCGGTACGCTTAATTATCGTAGCATCGATATTTCGACGTCTATAGTGGGCATTCATCTTTGTACGTCGGCGGACATAAATTAATGGATGCATCCAATCGTGCGAATTGGAGAAACTATTATGAACAGCATCGAGGTATTGAGTGTGAAGGCTGAAAGCGTTTAGTGATATTCTTTGATGGCGTTTCACGCAATGTTGCTCACTCGCGGTGATAATAATGAGTCAATGTTGCCCGGGGAAGGATGGATACGTATACGATATAATACTTCTTGCGACATAACGGGTTTGTTAGCAATTTCGCTGCGTTGAGTGCCATGATTAGAGGCAAGATCGATCCTTAGAAATCACGCACGTACAATATACTTAGCGAACGAGTACAGCTTTAATGATGGCGATACTGATGACTGTTCATTAAAACCGCCGTACGTGTCTCGTCTTTTTCTCCGCTGCAACGAGAATTGCTCATAACATTGGGGTTGAGAAACTGTTCAGGTATTACAGAGTCAAAGATTGTCTTTAGGCGGGAAGTGTCATTTTCTTCAACGAAGGGTATATGATATTACTCATTCTTCTGTTAGGACATTGAATGCCATCCGCGGTTGAAGACAAACTTGTGTGTCAGAATGAATTGAATTCTTAAAAGAAATCCTACCACCCGCGTTGCAAATTGTAGAGTTATTTAAGTTCACGGCATGGCCAAAAGGGAAAATGTCAAGATGTTGTATAAACCATATACTATTTGTATGTAAGCTCGAATAGATAAATAAGGAAAATTTTAAGTAGCGCTCTAAATGATCCAGAAATAAGTATTGGGGAATTTCTGTGGTTGAGATGAGAAGCAAAATAATATGTAGACCCGATATGCATGTTACGTGGTGCGTGTTGACGTGGCTTGTCTTTGCCTTCTGCTGCGGGCGCTCGCCGATTTCGAGTCGGCGCTCTAACGTGCACAGTCAAGCTTGCTTTTTCTCAATTTCCGAATTCTGTGGCTGGGATAAAACCCGGGTCTGCCGCCTGTAAGTCCATCGCTCTACTAACTAACCCACCCACCAACCTTGCGAGTCGTAGAGTCGTTTACCGTACATATTCTTACCGGGCGACTCTTACTCGACTATCTTAACACCGTCTTTTCATATCTATGATCTTTTACGACTATTTGTAACACTTTCTGCATACTTTTGCATTATGTTCCGTTACTTTACACTACTTTATGTTGTTATATCTAATAATTGTTGATTATTTGGCCATTTTGAGGTGTTTTAACTAACAAAGCGACATTTCCACCCCAATTTGGAGTATCTTTGACCACCTCATTTCTCTTCAACCTGATTTTCTTGATACTTTTTCATTACTTTACGTTAGTTTACACTGTTTTACATGGTTATATGTCAGAATTGATGGTGATTATCGCCTTTTGGGGGGTTTTTGGACACAAATGCGCGTCTTAGCCCATATTTTAAGTACATTTGACCACCGTATCCTTTTACTATGGGACTCAATATGGGAGCGACCAATGGAGGGTACTTTGGGACTATTTGGACCTATTGAAAGATGATAAGACTTTAAAAATCGTCGAAAATCGCAAAACAATTTTTGGTCTTAAAATCGATTTATAAGTGCCCTATCCCATAGATTTGAACTCGCCCTGAAAGATGGTCACAAGCAAAGTTCTGAATTTTCAATAGTTTCGAAGATGCAGCCATTTTTCGGTGTCAAAACAAAATTTTTTTAAAGATCGACTTTTGCTGATGATCCTATCTTAAAGTACGCGTCGAAAGCTTCAAGAAACTGTACAATTATCATAGGTTTTGATCGCCCGAAAAGTTACAGGCGATTTAAAAAATCGCGAATTCTCATTTTTTCCCTTCTCATTTTTGCGAAAAATTGAAGGTCGGCGGATCGGATCGCCCTTTTACTACCTGGTAGGTGGTCAAAAATAACTCAGAGAGCCGTTTCCCGTTGGCGAAATTCGCATTAGTTTCGGAGTTACAGCCAAAAAACCATCGAAAAAATGAGGGTCGAGAAATAGGCAAAAAATAAAAGTCTTTCGATCGACTTGTGCTTATGCATACTGAAAGAGAATCGAACGAGGATCACAAAAATCGCAACCGGAGCCTTCTAAGTGCAATAGTTTCGGAGATATGGCCAAAAACGTGCTAAAAAAAAAAGGGCAAAAATTGATATTTTTCCACCTGGACCGTATACAGACACTTTAAAATCGATTTGTTCGACAATATGATGAAAGAGGGTCAAAAAAGCTTTCCAAAAATCGCAACCAGAGCCTTCTAAGTCTAACAGTTTGGAAGATACGATCAGAAATATGCCAACAAACGCGTAAAAACGGATACATTTTCAGCTCTGTCATTACTAAAGCACTTCAGTGACTTTATCATTCTATGTAGTGGAGTTGGGACGAACCTGATTCCCAAAAATCGAAACTGAAGCCTTCTAAGTTCCATAGACTTAATTAAATGGTGTAAAACTTGTAAAGAAAGTTGTGAAAAATGCATACTTTACCGTAGTATTTGCAGATACGGTATTAAATCTAGATTTTATATGCAGCACCTAGTTCCCAATAAACAGAGGTACATTTGTGTTGAAAACAGATCCTTCGCTAACTGTAGAAGTAAGAGTGTTAGTGATACCCCCATCTAACCTAGGTAGTCAATGTGTTAAACATGCGCGGAGGGGCAAAGAACAAGAAACATCCAAATATCCGATGTTCCAATGGCGTCGCATCGAAGCACGCCCATCTGAAATTCTGTATGTAGAGTGTACACCATCGTTCAAAGCCGTACGTGGCCTGCGAGTCAAGCGGATTTACCCCGCGTCTGAAAAATAATGACTTAAAACCGATTATTATTCATAGGCTGCACTTTATCGCCCTGAGGTGCCTCATACAGCTAATTAGAATTACGCTCCGTTGCGTAACGTTTCGTAAGATGGAGCACTATTGCTATCGCAGAGTTTCACAAAATCTTATTATTCCGCCGGTGAATGAATTTATCCCGATAATTGTCCCACTGTTCGCGCGTTATATCAATATGATCCTCTCAAATGATGCCGTTTACCTGCCCAATATTGACAGTCGTGGGAAGCGAATTTGAGCCGGAACGACAACGATAACGGAAGCTGTACAAGTTTAACTCGGCGCGGCAGAAATCTTAATTAGCCGCTTTTCGGTACCAGCCGCTCTGCCAGTAATTTCGTGAAAGGATCGTCTCGCATTTTTGAATGGCCTGTACTATTCGTGGAAGCCGTTCCATTCATGGAGTGTAGATGCTGTTAGCAGTCAGTGGTGCTCATGTCGCTTTAAATTATGAACCGCCTGAAATTAAACCTTCGGGCGTAGCTGATATACCGATGATAATTTCTTGTACGACGTACATCGCGAACGTATCGACGTATTGTTTGCCTCGCGATGCAAATATTGACCAACATCCATCGCTTCGAGAGCGAAAACGTTCCTGCAATTCACTGATATTTACAATTGTCGCGGCTTATCATCACGTACAGTTAGGGCATGTCGATATGCAACATTGGCACACAATGAGAGCAACGTTCCCGATACAGTCGGCATAGGTGTAATTTCACTTCGGATTACGGTTTCGGGCTCGAATTACTCTGGCAATACGTGACGTAACCCCGCGCCGCGTAGTCACCGGTCTAATGTGAAAAAAAAAGGCCGAGGTAACGTCCCTTTAATTCTTGACAATATCGTTCTCGCGTTAGTCACGCTCGCTGGCAGCAATAACGAGAATGAATTCCTCTAGCGGGGCGGGGACGGCGTTCCAAATGAGTAGAGACGCTCCGCCGAACGTGTGCGCAGGGCCAGGAAATATTTTTTCTCTCCCCCGTTCCCACATTTCGTTCGACGATAATGCCCTGTCCCAGCTTCGAAAAGCGCTCCGCCGAAATGGCAATCGCTTCTTCAACCCGACTCATTCAAAGATGCGTACCACTTAAAAAGCTGCCGCTGCAACTTTATTCCGCCGTGCGCATAATCAAACAATTAACGAAGCCTCCTTGCTGCCATGCGGCAAATATGGTCGCGGCATCGGGAGTAAAGATCGGGTGGCATAAGGTAGCAAATCCAGTTTGGTCATTGGCATGTACGACAGAACGGTCCCGGCAACTTGTCCGTGTCTAATTAATATTCCGGTACCGATTTTTCTCAGGAATTCCCTGAGAACTGTTCCGACAATTTATTAATTCTGACACATGCCCCCCCCGGCACATGTAATTATTGGCTCTGGAAGATAAGACAATGTTGCCGGCGCATAAACTTTTGCATATCGACGCCGCTCCTCTCGCCCTCTTCCTTTTCGGCTCGTTTCGCAGCCCGCGCTGCCTTTGAATCGTATCGTTAGCGCGCTAAAGAACGGCGACGAACTGCAGGTGCTCTTAGTGAAAGACTTTAAGAGGTAGTAGCGTTAGCGGGCAAGTCTCTCTCTTTCTCTCTCTCTCTCTCTCTCTCTCTCTCTCACCCTCTCTCTCTTCCATCCTCCCTCCCTCTCTCTCACTCCCACTCGGTTCGCCACGTAGCAGTTAATGAGTTAAAAAGACAAGGGCAACAATGTTGCCCGTGGAGAAAAACTTTTTCTCGGAAGAGTATTTACTTATCTGGTATGCAGCTCAGACGGCGTGTGTTCAGGCCCCGTTCTCGGAAACATTTCGCCCCGGTGTTCCTGGTTCGCGGCACAAAAGGATCGCGGGTATTATTGTTATGCTCGACGCGAGCTTCCTTCTTCTTGCCGATGCGGAGCTTTCCGTCGCCAAATTTCGCCAACTCCTCGCTTTTCGTGCCCGCTTACCTTCGATGCGACGCGATGCGAGGCGGCCCAGAAGAAACCGGGAGTAATGGCGAATTCCCGCCAATTCGAGTCCGCGGGCGGAATGTCAAACGTGCCGATGGCCACCTGACAAAATTGACGTACGGCCCCGGTACCGTATCGAGGAACGCGGGTTGCATTTTGTCACTCGATGCCGCACGGGTGGCCATTTAAACTCGGCTGGCACGGCACATTGGCCTTTAATTAGTCCGAAAGCGTCTACCGTTCCTCAAATGTTTGCCCTCAGCTCATTGTTGCTCGGCACTTCGTTTGCATATTATTTGTTCGCGATACGGAAACGTTGCATAATTCAGGGGTCTGCGACAATACTTTTTTGCTACATTGTGCGTCCGTGCATCCCTCGCTTTCACGCTAAAATCGAGCCAATGCGCATCTGTCGCTATTGAGGAGGCCTCATTAAAGAACGAGTCGGCTCAACTTTGTTCCCCGTCCACCCGGTGGATCCAATTTGTACGACCTTTGTCTCTACGCGGCACTGTCGGCTCGGGCGAAATTTTCCGTGATCCGATCGCTTTTGCGGATCTCGTCGTTCGGTTTAATGGACACCCCTTCGCGTCCTCGTCGTCCGCGAATACCGGGACTTAAAGGGCAGACGATATAATTCCGAGCAGATGCCGCGCCGGATTCCCCACGATCCTCGCGCGGCAACTCGTGTATCCTTGCTCCCCGTTCCTTCGTCCGTCCGTTCCTCCCCTTCGTTCGTTCCTCCGTTCCTCCGTTTCGTTCATTCGTTCGGTTCGCCCGTTCATTCGCTCGCTCGCTCGGCGGCACCGGCCAGTCTCTTTCCCGAAGTTTTGGCCTCCGGAGCAAAAACACTCGTCTGCGGGCGCCACCAGACACGAACCCAGCACCCCTCCTGCATCCTTGCCCCATTCGGTTTCACGGTGAATTATTGTCGGCACGGCGATACTTTAATCGACCGCAATCGACCGATCATTCCATCCGAGGGAACTGCCAATTTTTCCTTCCTTCTGTCCTTGTATTACTATTACAACTAATTATTATTAGTATCATCATTATCATTATTAATGACAATGAGGGGGTGATATATGAGAGGGTAGGTTCAGTTCGACAAGGTGCACTCGGCGTTATTGATTCCGTTGGCGGCTCAGAGTGCGTCAAATCCGAAGCTCGGATTTCAAGTTAAGTAGCTCGTCGAAAGCAGGAAAGCTCTCCGGTAGGAGCGCAAGAATGTATCGTAGGAGGATGAGAGGGTGGAGTAGGCAGAGGATGGGAGAGAGGCTGGCCAGGCTGGAAGCGCCACCGCGAGGAGAGGGCTCTAGTGGTCGAGAGAGCGAGCGAGAGAGAGAGAGAGAGAGAGAGAGAGAGAGAGAGAGAGAGAGAGAGAGAGTCGGAGTAGGAGACGAAGTGGCTCCTGTCATCGAATACCTCCCAGAATCTCTCACCCGATCGGGAAGGTGGGACGGAGAGTGGACAGAGAGTGGACGGTGCAGCGTTGCGTGGCGAGCGTAAGACAATGTACGCGCTCCTCTGCCGGAATGGTTCCTCTCTGGTCGACAACCCGCAGGATTGGCACGGTGGAAGAGCGTGGAAGAGCGTGAAAGAGGAAGGAACGGAGGGTGGAGTCCGGAGACAGAATCTAAATGAGGGAAGAGGGGAGGGAGCGAGAGAGGGATCGAGAGGGGAGCCGGCAGCGGGTTGCGAACGTTTCTCGGAAAACCGAAAACCGAAACACGAGCTGCTCCGGCCTCCGGGACAGCGGCAGGCCTGTGTGACATCGGAGATCACCGCCATTCCGCGCTGGCCACTTCTCTCTTCTCCCTCCCCCTCCTCCTCTCGCAGCCCCTTCCCTACGTTCGCCCCCGCGCTTTCTTCCCTCTTATTATTGTCCACCCCCTCTCGCTGTCTCTCGGTGCGAGCGTACCCCGGTCTAAATGGCCAGCGAGGACCGTTTCTCGAGCGTTATCGGGTTTCAACCCCCCCTCCCCCTCGTGAGCGACGTCTTCATTGGTGTTCTGCTCTCGCGGATACATTGTTGCCCGGAGCGGCGTATCCTGAAACTCAACTCTGTCGGTTATCGTTCGTTTTGACTCGCGCCGTTGAAATTCGATGATCGCCCCGTAACACTTTCGAGTGTTGTCCGCCGTTTACGCCCTGCGGATCAATTTGATCGGCCGCTACCCAGGGCAGAAATATTCCGGACGCTGGGTATCGAAAATAGGTATTAGCTGGACCGAGTTGACGGAGTTGACTTGTGCAGCAGCCTCGGGGGGAGAGCAAACCGCTTGCGAAACAGTATGGCGGGTTGTCTACCGTTTGGCTGCCGGACTTTCTCTTCTTTAAATTAAATTTATTGTCCGAGATCTTTACGGCCGCAGGAGAAAACAGTTAGACGCAACCTGAAGCCACGCGAGTCGTCGCGCTTATTAGGCGAAACATTCTTAATGATTCCTTTGTTCCTAGCTCCGGTTAAAGGATGAATCTTGCTTCGGTGTTAACGGTAAGTAGTCGATATCACGAATTCGGGGAACGAGGGTGATGAATAGAGAATTAATTCGCGAACTCTTCGCCCGCGAAGTACGATGTAATAGGAGAGCGAACAAAAGCCGAATGTTTGAAGTATTCGTGGGCATGTTCGTAGACATGAAAGTGGTTTGAGCTAACGAAGTCCTCGGCAAAGTATCGCGAGAAGTCTGATGGGTGCGTCTACCTGCAGTTTCCCACAGGCTAAGAGTTTCCAGTCGGGTGGCGCGAGTATTAAGACAGAGACCCGGGACGTGGGTAAATATATTCAAGGCTTTCAAGGAATCGCCATCTACATACTTCTTCGTGTACCTGGATTTAAACGAGCCGAACGCGACGCGTCCGCAGGTTCGAGAGGCCGCGTAGGCTTCATTCGGCCTGCCCGGTATACCGGGTACACGGCCATTCTACTGGCACTCAAATTGCCAATGAAACGCCCCTGCCCCCTTCATTCATTCCTTCGTTATGAGGTTAAACCTTTTTTTCCACTCTCCGCCGCTCCACCCCGCCGCTCTTTGTTTTTATTCTCACGATGAGGAAGACCTCAGCTCTGGGACTTCTGGTTTGACCGGCTAAAGGAATAATTATGTTTTTGCGACTTACAAAGTCGCGCTGAGAGTAGAGTTTTGCGCCAACTGCCCACTAAAGTTTAAAAGCGAGAGGCACGAATCGTCGCTTCCTTTGGGGCCGTTATAAGATGGCTGCTCGTTAAAGGGAGGTCCGCTCCCGTTTATAATCTTCCATTGTTTCGCGCCGCTTCAGTTCGAAGCACGTGCGAGCCGTAGTGGAAAGTTGGTACAAGGTTAGATAGTAGGTTTTACTACGTTAAATGGCGCCGAGTGGTCGCCTCGCATGGCTGACCTACTTAACATATTGCCTTTTTTTTTTTCTCTTTATTCCCTTGCCCTATCGTTGCCTGTCGCTGCGCTCTTTATTATTGGCCATCGGCTATGACTAAACTGTCACGTTTTCCACGCTCGTAAGGGAGATATGTCGGGTTCCCTCGCGAAATGATAACGATGCGTACGCCGACGCTTATTCAGAGATAGGCGGCCATCGTCGGCCAATGGAATCGGCCGGACGGCAATTTCTTTCAGTCGGTCAGTCTCCTTTCGCGTAGTGCGGCGTAGTTCCTTCGAGGACACCCACTACGTCGTACTACGCGATAGTATTATTCGTCGTAAATCGTGGAAGGGGGCTCGAAGATCCGGGGGGCACGCAAGCCGTGAGAAATCATTCATAATACAACGCCGGACTTATTCCACTCTCTCTTTCGATCCCACGCACGCGCGCGGAAGCATTGCTAATTAACGTATTCAGTGGCCGCGTTGATTCTAACCGTTGTCAATCGGATAATTGGCCCGACGAATAAAGACCAGGAACATTAGAAATGGTAAAACAATTGGCCTATATACCCAGTCAAGAAAGACATCCTCGCTACATCCTTTCTGCGAGACGATTAATTAGAGCTAGAGGTATCGTTCGATGTACGCCGGTTCTGTATCGTCTTCATCGTCGTCGTCGTCGTCGTCGTCGTCGAACGGTAGTCTGAGAAATGAGTTTACCGTTTTGAAAACTCAAGGCCGGTTAATTATCTCGGCTTACGTCTGGGTCGGCCGAGCGGAGGATGCGATCTCTCGGGTAAGGAACGACGACTCACTCGAAGGCGGCGGTCACTTTTCCTCCTGGCAGATATATCCCTATTTCTAAGCCGGGCCCTGCTTTGGGCCGCGTCGAATGAATCGAGAGAAAAAATGAAGAGGAAGAGAGTGGAAGACACTTCGACCGGTCGAAATGCCTCGGCCTCCGAACAGGATCGGTGTGTATTCGGTTACCGCACCTTGTCGGAAATCCTGTTTGATCCCACGGTTCGCCTGGAAGGCCTCCCCGATTCGTACTTGATAAACGAAAAAACTCGCCGCGCAACTGCAGCACCTACGTGACACCCTGGGTAAAGAGATTATCGAATTCCTGCCTCGTCCTCTCCTGCCCCGCTCTAAAACGCAACGCTGGCAAAAAGATGCTCCGGAGATTTCCTCGTATGCCGTCGGACAAGAACGGAATGCCCGAGGCAATTTTTGCCATTTTCGGCTTACAGTTGTTGCGTGCGCCATTCGGACCTTTGCCATTGTCGTCGTCCGCCTCCTCGTCCTCGTCCGCGAACAAAGCCAATCGGCAATTAATAACCGCTCCATCGGAACTCTGCTGGCCGGGACTTTTCTTTCGCTCGGCTCAATTTTCGTCCCTCCTCGTCGACGAGTTCGTGAAATCCGGCGAGAGGGGCCTCCCTGACGCGCGCCGACGTTCGACCGGCGTAAAGTTCACTTTTCACGGTGGCTCGGCGAGTCTTTTTACTTTCGAGACCGTTCGCATCGATTCTCAGCGAGCTCTCTCTGGCTCCTTCGCGCCGATACAGGATTCCAAGGCGTGCACGCCAGCCCGGACTGCACCTCCCGCATTGCTGGATTCCTGCGGATGCACCGGCAGGCTGAGAGACCGTCCAAACGGTCTTCCCCCCCCTCGGCCTGCCCCGCCGACGATCGGCCTCCTCGTTCCTGCAATTAAATTAATAACCGAATCGACGACCTTGCGCCGGTTCGATCGATAACCCCGGCGTTCTCCGGACGGAACGCGTGCCAGGACTTTTGGCGGTGGAGGATCAGAGTAAGAGTCAGTGTGAGAGTCAGAGTAAGAGTCAGAGTAAGAGTCAGAGCCAGAGTCAGAGTCAGCGTCAGAGTCAGAGTTAACGTCAGATTCAGCGTCAGAGTCAGCGTCAGAGTCAGAGTTAACGTCAGATTCAGCGTCAGAGTCAGCGTCAGAGTTGGCGTCAGAGTCAGCGTCAGAGTCGGCGTCAGACTGAGCAAAGACGATGAAAGTTCCTACTCATCGAAAGGGCAGCGAAGTCAATCGCCGAAGCTTCCACAGCATCGCGGAGCGAGAAGCACCTGCGACTGTGAGAAAGCTATGTAAGGGGGATGGGAGGTGAATGGACGTGAAAGTAAAAGGCGGGAACGAAGGGAGTCCATCCTGAAATTCCACTAGCGGTGCGCGCAAGGGCATCGATGCGTTAAATGGACTCATAGACGTCGGCGGACAACGCGTTAATCCTGATAAAGATCCGAGTGTCTCGAAATAGCCGCAGAAACGTTTGATACGCGGAAGCCATGCACATCTCTGACCGACTCTTCGCCTGCAACGCCGTCAGCGACCGATCGCAAATCAGCGAGCAATGCGTAATCGCGGAACGGAGAATCCGCTTGTTTCGTCCGTCGATTATACTGGCCGACGAGTGTGTATATAAACGTGGAAGTTCGATGTAACGACGCCGGTCTGACGTTCATATCCCGAGACAACGATCTTGCCGATCTCTCGGATAGTCCGGTACTTTTGAAAAATGACATTCGACGTCGTCCGGGACGTCAAACCGATGGTCCCGGGTTCCAGACGTTATAATCGCGACTCTTCGTTAGAGCCGGAATCGGTATTAAATGCCTGGCGTGCACGGGGCGCGACAGTAATTGATCGCAGGCTCGAACCGGGCCGCATAAGAATGTTGCAGCCAGAAATTCTACCGGCTCGTCATCGGCGGCAATTCCAATACGATATTTCATCGCGAGTCTAACGGAAAGATTGATTAATCGGCGAACAGCACGCGGAAGAGGACGGACGTTCGCGAAACGTGCTCCAAATGTCGTCGTCGATGGCTATCAACCCGCGGAATTGAGAATCCCGGGCCGCGCCGAGGCACGTCGAATTATTCAGAAGTTGGTTTACACGTTAGGTTCCGGAGGATTCATTACCGAAGGACAGGATTACAAATCGCACACGCCCTGCAATTGCCAGGAAGGGTTTGGGGGACCGAAATAATTGTCGCGTTCCCTGAGTACGGTTTTCGCGTGCAGCGCGTCAATGTTTGAGCGCGATTAATTAGTCCGGGCAAAGAACGGGATAAGCGAGGGGCGCAAACGAGCAGCTAGATTAATCAAGATTGGGTTGAGTATTCGCGTGCTTTGTAGACGCTTGTCAGGATACAATCCGTCGAACCGAATTTCTCTTCAGCATCATCAGCCGCTATCTATCGCGGAAGGAATTCAGGATGCCTCGATCCTCGGTCACGGATCTGATAGACGAGGTTGGCACGGGCGTACCAGGCTAGAGCGTTGGAAGATTCCAAGGATAGACGGGCAGGATGCTTTCTTTCTTCTTGCTTCTTACTCTGTCACGCCTCGAAGTATCCGCCCGGAGAGTTTGCCTCTGGTAGGAGCTCGAGCGTAGTCGCTTCGATCGAAGCGGTCTTATCGTCTATACGATAACGCGTCGGTTAATTTCGCCGGTTTCCCGATAGTTCTTCCCTCTTTCTCTTCTAGCTCACCGTCTCTCCTTCTCCCTCTCCCCCTTTCTCTCCTTTCGGCGCGAGATCAGGATTCGCGAAGCGACACAGGCTCGAGCGGACAACTGGTTTAACCAGACGGGGCGCGACTGATTTCTAAATTGATCCTTTTGATGTCCCCTCCGAGCGCTTTAAAGGCTCCCCGGTACACCTTCTATTCCTGGGATGTACGTTGAGGATCGTACAAATTATCTAGGAATCTCTTCCTCGATGCGTCCTCGTCGCCCGGAAGCAGACGAAAGGTCTACATTCATTTTTCGCCTGGCAATTAGTTCATTGAACGAGCCACATTATAGACAGACACTATAAAATGTATATGAATAAATCAGGATGACACTTCCCATTGACAGAATGAATCGAAAAGTCGAATTAACTGACGGACAGCGTTGTATACAATCGTACGACAAATAACATTCTGTCTGTACAGAGCGGTAGATTGGAAATTCCGTTTTGTCGCGCACGTGCTCGCGCGACACAAGAGAATAGGTAAAAGTGATGCGAATTGTGTCTCTGTTAGTGGGGGGAATTGTCTAACGGTCGTGGAACGTACAGAGTCAGACACATTGTTTTTCCCGCGCGCATACCTGTTCCCGCGTCCACTCTCCGCGCGAGTTTGCACGTTGTTAAGCGTCGAAGGACTGCGCCGAGGTGCAAAAAAGCGCATTTGCCTCCGGCTACACCGCGACTCGCTTCCATAATGAGACTCTAAAGTCTAGTTCCAGGCTTTAATAGATTGTCGTAAAATGTCCGCGGCAGCGCATTTATAGGGTCCATATTGCGTCGCGCTCAAAACTGCGCACTCGTACATTCCCGTTGCGCACGCGATGTACGACCTACTACAACGACTACTACTAGCGTTGCTAGCACCACTACTGTTAGAGGAGGCGCTCGTAATTGCGATTGTACCTTTTGAATCTGCGCGGCTCGCAAGGACGCCGCCCGACTGTCCGGCCGGCGTAGAGAGACGAGAATACAGAAGTCCGAGGCGATACTTTATGCGGAAACGTTACTCGTCCTTAAGACGGTGCATCGGGTGGTCGTAAATAAAACATGACACCGGGTCGCGATTATTTCGCAACGTCGATTCGCGCACACGGGCGTCGGATCGAGCCGGAGGCAGCGTCTGGATCTGCTTTCAGATCGACGCGGCGAGATTTCATTCGCGAATGGCGATCGCCCGGAATGTCGACGAGACGCGATAAAGACAATCTGACCGAATGAACCTACGTACTCGTTTGTCCGCCCCTCCTTCGCTCCTTCGTGTATATCAAAATGTTTGAACCGAACCGGTGGTTCCGATTAATTTGCCTCGATTCAAAGGTTCATCGACGAGAGGAATGCACATTGTTTATTTCGAGTCATAGAGAATCGCGATCCTCTCTTCCTGCGGGGCCTTCCTCCTCGTCGAACCTAACAACGGATGCATCCTTGCAATTGGTATGCATCCTAACCTCGCTCAACCCGTCTGGCGTGCCAGTATCGCTCCGGCAACAGTATTCGTCTCCCTCCTCTTCCCTCCTCCTGTCCTGCCATCCTCCGCCCGTATCGGAGAACAGAACGGAATTGACGTCGAGCCGTACGCGACGAGGCACCGCTTCTGGTCTCAGCCTTAAATCATTTCGAACTATCGAGTCGCTTCGCAGAAGCTCTCCACTGTGTCACAGAACCGAAGAGCCTGCCCATATCCATGGCCATGCCCATGCTCATCCACATGACCATCCACATGCCCATGCCCATTCACGTTCGCGACGAATGCGTCTTCCCAGACCAGCGGACATTTCCACGTAGCCCCAATATAAATCCTGACGTTAGACTATCGTTAGGCTTAATCATAATCGCTTCCTGGTCGCCATATTTTTCCCCCGGGGCCACTTGGCGCGATAAAGATATCGGGCGCAATCAATTTTTATCGACTAACGGGTCGTATCTGTCTCTCGGGCCGAGTCGTTCGTTCGTTCGTTCCTTCGTTCGTTCGCACGCGTAACGAGCCAAACTCATTGCCAGATGAGACGCAGCGAACGGCGGATGGCAAAGATCAACGGCTTTCGACCACGCGCCGACCTCGGCGCGGCGAATATTTCTCAACGCGGATTAAGTTTTTTAATTACATCGTTATGCGGCCCCATGTGCCCGCGTTGCGCAATGTCGATTTTTGGCGAAAGAGTGTGCCGCAGTCGCCGGTCGCGAAACTCGCTTTTTCTTCGGCGTTCCCCATCCCCACCGGTCCTCCCGCCTCACCTGGCTCTCCGTTGTTCTCTCTTCTTCTCGGTCAAGAGCGTAATGCCTCGTGTGTGGTACACGTGATTTACATGTGAGCCGACGGCCGGCAGTCGCGGCGCTGCCTTGTGCTCCTTCTCCTCTCTCGCTTCTGCGTGTGTACGATATGTATATATCGTATATATATACATATATATATATATGCGGGCGTACGCGAAACGCGCGGGCACACATTTACATACGGTCCCCCGCGTACATACTGGGTGATTCCTATAAGGTAATGACGGGTTCGATTCGCCACCCACACTACCGCGGGGGGATAATGAGAAGTCGTCCGCGGGAAAGTTATATGATTTCTGCGGACGTAAATGATGCGCGCGTCTAATTATCGTTTGTCTCGCTGCTTTACGAACAATCGGAAATCTTTCCGACGTCCTCGCCCGAGGGCGAGGCTCGGGCTTGACGTACGCGGACTTCGCGTGGGAAAGGCGTGTTAATGCCAGCCAGGTATTGGCCATCGGTGATTTGGCTATTTTTAAGGTTGCCTTCGCTTTCGAGAACGTCGAACAAAGTCGAGTGGGTTACCGCGCGAGAATCACCCTGTATAGGCTTCATCGCGCGAAGTAGCCTTTGTACGGTTGTACGTGGAGGGAGGCGTCAGTCCCGATGCAGGATGTTTTGGCGACGCTCGTGAAGGAATTGCGTGGGAGAAGGGGAGAGAGCGAGAGAGAGAGAGAGGGAGTGACACAAAGGAGGCAAATTTTTCTACTTACCCTCTATGTTACGCCGCGCGACAACCTCCCGCAGGCCTCCTACAGGCCTCCTGCAATCAGAAGAGCGCCGATGTGTCCTGCACTTGAATCGTGATGCGCAGCTGCGATGATTGGCATACTGGCGGGAAACTGAAATCGGATGTCGTTAGCTTTTAGCCTTTTTCTGTTCTCCGACTGTCATCGACGAAACATAATTTTTCAACGTCTGCACATCCATCAATATAGTTGGTGAATATTTCGAGAGAAAAGAAATACAGTCAACATATATATGGTAGAGATTTCGGCTGCAACGTGGCGCCAAGAAGTAACCGTAAGCGTCGCGATGCAAGCGCCGCGCGAGGAACACAGTATCTCAGGACAAAGTACCATTTGTAGATGGAGGAAGCGTTGGCCGATGCAGGATGTTTTGGCGAGGCTGTGTGATGGAATTGCGGGGGAGAGACAGGCCCCAAGGTGGACAGTGGGAGGGAGGGAAAGGGCGAAGGATGGGCAGAGTGAGAGAGAGAGAGAGACGGAGGTAGAGAGGAAGAGAGGTATTGAGAGGGAATTCCTTTGGCTCTTTCTCTTTCTGCTCGTCCCGTCCTGCCCCTCGTCGGGAGACAGCCTTCAGGAGGCCCCCTGCAATCAGAAAGGCGTCGGTGTGCGTTCTGCGAGTGCGTCGTGATACGCAACCACGATGACTTTACGGACTGCGTAGAGGAGTGTGTCGGCTAGCTCGCATCTGCTGGTATAGAGGCATCGACAGACCTTACGTAGGATTCTATACGCTTCCATAGGTTTCCAGAGGCGTCTAGCTACGTACGGGTGTAATCAGCGTTACGTGCTCTGTCGCAGAATCCGTCTACGTGCATCGGCCAGCTAGTTTATCGAATGTCCTGCGCCCAGGAGCCGGCGTCCTTCTTTCTCCCGTCTTCTGGCCACCACCTCATTACCATTCGCGCCGCGTCGCTTTCGTACGAATGACAGTCGATCACGACTACAAGGGCCGACGTGCGAACCTTCCGTGATTCATCGGCGGCGAGAGAGAGAGAGAGAGAGAGAGAGAGAGAGAGAGAGAGAGAGGGAAGATTTGCGTGCGGCTCGAACGGACAAACGGCCCAGCGAACTCATTGCCGATGCAGACCTGTAATTAGTCATTTCGGCAAATAGCCCCTCTAGCTGCCGGGCCCTCGGGGCCGTTCAAACGATCCGCGTAAACGATTTTACCGCCGTAAACGTTTTGACGCAAATGTTCGATCATCGGATGACGCAATGTCGAAAAGGCGCCTGCACCTGTTTCGGCGGACCGTCGACTCGCGCTCTTAATTACTTGTCCTTCGCTCTGCGTGCGCGCACGCGGTGTCGAGGATGCGTGCGGCAAGGGAGCTTTCCTGCACGCAGGACCTTAGCCGCTCATGCCATCGAGGCTCGCACCGCCAACAATGTGAACGCTTCCTTCCACGCTTTCTGACTAATATCTCCTGATAGGAATGCACAGCCATGTTCGTAATCTGGCAGAAGCTAATAAAAATAATCTTTGAGCATGACAATTTTTGTCGGAATTAATTCGTCGGCCAAACGAGTCAATCTAGCCGCGCTAGGATAGAGTCAAGTCTTCGAAAGAGGCCAATTTCGATAAGGTAGGAATATTGCGGAATTGAGGCTGAATTTTTGGAGGTGCAGCTACCTTGAGCCCGGGCTCTCTAGGGAGCACGTTCTGTCGGCCCTCCTGTGCTCGCTCGTTCGTCGGCCATTAGGCTGGGAGCAGCCGAAGGCGGCGAGTCTGGATCTCTCCGTTCCAGTGTAAGGAGTCCTCGCATACCAGACGTACTCAATGAACTGAGAGAGCGAGAGAGGGACAAAGGAGGAAGCGGAGGAGGGCGAGAGGATAAAAAGAGAAGGACGAGGCGGAGGGCAGAACGGGGAAGGAGTAGCAGAGGGATAAAGGGAGGAGAAAAAGAAATAAGGGAAGGTGGAGGAAGAGAAAGGAACGTGAGAGTGAAAGAGGGACTCGAGGAGGCAGCGTAAGAGTGTGCGTGCGTGCGTGCGTCTGGCCGAATGCTGGAAGGAAGAGAGTGAGCCAAACTTTAAGAGAGAGCGAGAGGGAGGGGGGGGGGTTGAGGGGGGAGAGAGAGAGAGGGGGGCCAGCCGATGGTACCGAATAAAAGGAAGGAAGGAGGGGAAAGGAGGAACGCGCGTTGAACGGAGAAAAGAGTATTGCTTCAAAGAGTATTAATGAACCGATGCGCCTTATTATGCTTCGGGATCGTGGAGGGGGGTGAAGATACAGGACCGCTGTATCTCAGGATCCTTCCTTTCTTCCATCCTTGTCCCTCGTCTCCTCTTCTTACGTTCGCTCTCTCTCACACCCTTTGGCGAGGCGCGTTTTTAAATTGCGCGTGCTTCTTCCGTAGGAATGTTGTTCGGGGTAGAGATTCGGTATATTATCAAAAAGAATACACCTGCGTGCCGACGCTGGTTCATCGGCCTTGAGAGATGCTTCACCTCCTTTTTTTTTTTTGCCCTTCTTTGTTCTTGCCTTTTTTCATACGCTTCTCCGCCGCGATCGGCGACATATGTAATTAAGCGATCGCGAGGTTAATTGGATACCCCTCTGCGTTCGGTTTTAGCGAGAACGCGCTCGACATCAAAGGCAGAATTTGTGAAAGCTGTTCCCTATCCGGGATAAGCTACCGGCGTCAAATGCGAACGGTCAATTTAGCTGCGGATATAATTTAGCGTAAACTTCCGCTGGTGAAATTTTAAAAGGACACGCGCGCATTACAATGGCAGCTGAAACAATTAAGGGAAGTTTAACGAGGCACGAGCCAATATCGACTATCGATCGATGATTCATCGACCGGTGCAGGGAAGCAATTTTGTGTGCTGCAATGTAGTACGCGTTCCGTCGATTTTATAGTTACCCCGGCATGTGGACAAAGTGCCAAGCGAGGGTGGCACTCGCCCCGCCGATGGCTCGTAATGGATATCATGTGTTCCGAGTAGTTAAATGACTTTCCGATTTCTGGTACTTACGGCCGACAGCGTGTCCACGCTCGTACGGCGTGTCGATTGTTCGAAGGGTCAGCTGTCCGATATTTCCCTCATCGACGATATCGATCTACTCCACCAATTAACATGGCCAATTTGAGACTAAAAGCCGCTTTAGAAAGCTAACAAGTTACACTAATATTTCCTACATCAGATAAAGGTATCGTAACATTATAAATTGACACCGCTGCACGAAGAGGACTTTCTCGCTAACGAGCGAGAATATCTTTCCCAATAAGTGGTCGAGCGAAGAGGCGCTGATAAGCTGGCAAATGTCCGAGGCCAAATTAATATCCTAACTCGCCGGGCTCCTTCGTGGGAATATTCGGTAAGAGATCGGCCTACATACCGTCCGATCGGCGTGAAAAAAACAATCGCTAACCTCAGAGTCGGCGAGTACAATGCGCATCGACCAGTGGGAGCAAACGGAGTTTACCGATGGCAGAGCGTGAAAGGGAGTGAAGTGGTCCGCAATTATTGTCGAATCAGACAAAAGGTCGGCCAGATTTCGGAGGCGAGGGGATATTTATGGCCGTTCGCGGAGGCAGCGACCGTAGTGGCGAGTGGCGAGTGTTACATTATTACAAGCATTCGACACAATTCGAGACGCATCTCTCTAAGTCGTGTGGGCTCGATACCCTCGGTGCACACACAGTGGTCCCCCCCAAGGGGTGAGCAGGATGTGGTGCGCCACAAAACTTTATTGCTCGTTAAATTGTAACTTACGCTTTACGCCCTGGCCCATATAATCAGTATTATGCGCGTCTCCGACTTTCGCGTTCGAGGTCCTTTGCGTGCGAATATTGTCGGGAGGAGGGGGGAGGAGAACTATTGTCGGAAGGCCGTATTTATGCTTTCGAGGCGACGACGTTCCTCGACCGCCCTTCCACCCTTATTGAGTTATTTCGCGCAAGACCGCTATCATTTTCCACCTAAGACCTACGATACGTCTGCGCTTAGCTGTCAGATCGGTGAACGTTAGTATTTTTGCGACGCTCACCAGCTTTCATCCGTTTTACGGCCGAGCTTCCTGGGCGAGCAGCGTCGTTTCGACCCTACGGTTGTATCCGCTTCCGATAAATCGTGGTTGTCGCTCTTAAATGGCACGGATACGGAGGAAGCCGATAAAGTGGACGAATCCGAGCGCATCTTACCGGAGACGCGTATTCTTCGCAAAACTGAGAGCTTGGATCTATCTTGGGATTACTACTGTTTCCCCCCTACATTCTCTACCTTCAATTTTCTCAACTGCACGAATTGCGTCGGAAAACCGGCAATTTTCACTTGGGCACAGTACCGCAACTTCCTCCGAAGGACGTCATCGACCTCCCCAGGCGTGGAATAAGAATGCCAAGACCGAGAGATATGCTCCTGCATGGTAAACAGACGCGTTCAGAGAAATATTCACTTCCTCCACAAACAAAATGCACACGCATATGAATTCCACGATCGCTGTAGCAATTACGGAGGTTCGAGGACCGGAGACAAAGCGTGACTTCGGATCCGGAAGCGGCCTTTAAATAATTCCTCTCGCAAAGCGAAGCCTGCGCGTAAATCTAATATTTATGCTTTCAACGAATTATCAGCGCTCCGACGGAAAGTCCGAAGGCGACCGTTATCCTGGCACACGACTGCCGTTCGTGTTTACAATGGACACATTCTTTTTGCGTCGTCTGGACATGTTTCGTGCCACCGTAACGTCTGCAATAAAAACTGACTCGTTATTCGTGTGCTTTTAATAATCGGGCACGATCGTGGAACACGTGTTCCATTATACCTTTAAGGAAAGGAAGGACTACCGGTCTAATAACGAGCGTTTCCTATGTCACCGCACTTCCTCCACAGGGTAATCACGAAATTAGTGGTATCTTCGGGTCACGACCGACTGTGGGGTAACCACAAGCCAGCGAAGGAAGTCATCGAAGATCGGATCCGCTTTCTAGCCACTCTTGTGTGACTGTCTTTGGCGGTTGTCATCAAAAGATGTTCGTAAAAGTGCCTTACATTTTTCAACCGCATTTAATTTTAACAAATAGAGAAATATGGGGGAAAAATAAAAAATGTTTTGTTCTTGTTGCTTATAGGCATTTAATTGAGTGTGATTTATAAAGAATAGTCGTAATACATTTTAATAATAACAATGATCATTATCGTTAGAATTAACAAAATTATTATATAGACCACTTTAAGTCTGCTTCTGCTGACAATCTGCCAGTCTGTTGTTAGTACCGTATGATTCCTTATTATATACCATATCCTTATTATATAACATTGGACGGCTCACGGTATGGCCAAAAGAGACAATGTCAAGATATTGTATAAACTGCATACTATTTGTATGATAGCTCCAATAAATAAGTGAGGAAAACTTGAAGTAGCGCTCTAAATGATCCAGAAATAAGTATTGGGGAATTTCTGTAGTGGGGTGAGGAGCAAAATAGTATACAGACCCAATATGCGCGTACGTGCTGCGTGTTGACATCGTTTGTCTTTGCCCTCTGCCGCGGGCGCTCGCCGATTTCCAGTCGGCGCTCTACCGTGCCGAATCAAGTGTGCTTTTTCTCAATTTCCAAATTCTGTAGCTGGGATTGAACCCGGGTCTGTCGCGTGTGAGTCCATCGCTCTACTAACTAAACCCACCCACCCGCCTTGCCAGTTGTACAGTTTACCGTACATATTCTTACCGGGCGACTCTTAGTCGGCTATGTCAACGCCGTACTTTCATATATATGATCTTTTACGTCTACTTGCGAAACTTTCTGCATACTTTTGCATTATGTTCCATTACTTTACACTACTTTACATTGTTATATCTAATAATTGTTGGTTTCCTCCGTTTTTTGAGGAGTTTTAGCCGAGAAACTTGCAATTTCGCCTCAATTTGGGGTATGTTTGACCACCTTATCTCCTTTAAACCTGACTTTCTTGATACTTTTTCATTATTTTACGGTAGATTACACTATTTTACATGGTTATATGCCACAATTGAAGGTGATTATCGCCTTTTGGGGGGTTTTTGACCACAAATGCGCGTCTTAGCCTATATTTGTAGTACATTTGACCACCGTATCCTTCTGCTATGGGACTGAGCGACCAATGGAGGGTACTTTGGGACTATTTGGACCTATTAAAACGTCATAGGACTTTAAAACTCGTCGAAAATCGCGAAAAAATTTGTGGTCTTAAAATCGATTTATAAGTACCCTATCCCATAGATTTTAACTCGCCCTGAAAGTTGGTCGCAAGCAAAGTTTTGAATTCTCAATAGTTTCGATGATACAGCCATTTTTTGGAGGTGAAAAAAATCTTTTTTAAAGATCGACTTTTGCTGATGACCCTATCTTAAAGTACGCGTCAAAAGCTTCAAGAAAACGTATAATTATCATAGGTTTTGATCGCGCGTTCGAAAGTTACAAGCGATTTAACAGTACCCCTTCTCATTTTTGCGAAAAATCGAAGGTCGGCGGATCGGATCGCCATTTTGCTACCTGCTAGTGGGTCAAAAATAACTTAGGGAGCCGTTTCCCGTTGGTCGAAATTCGCATTAGTTTCGGAGTTACAGCCAAAAAAAAACATCAAAAAAATGGGGTCGCGAAAATGGGTAAAAAATAAAAGTCTTTCGATCGACTTGTGCTTATGGCTACTAAAAGAGAATCGAACGAAGATCACAAAAATCGCAACCGGAGCCTTCTAAGTCCAATAGTTCCGAAGATATGATCCAAAACGTGGCAAAAAACGCGTAAAAATTGATATTTTTGCAACTCCGTTGTTAATATCAATTTCCCGCAGCCTTATTCTCATGTTTCATGTATAACTAATCAGTCAGATTTATATAAATCAAAACAAGTGATTTCTAAGGCCAACAGATCTCCGGATATGTTCAAACGTAGTTATAATAATAGGGAAAAAAAGTCGTTGCAATCAGGGCGATGGGGAGCACGCATCATGAGCAAAGCAACTAACTTTGTTTACGATACATTCACGTAGCGAAATAGTTTCGTCGAACTGCAGGAGCTCCGAGTTTGTTAGGCGATTAGGGGAATTAGCGTATCGCGAATTCCTGGAGAGGAAGGTATGCCAAGGTAGTTGGGCGTCAGTCAGTCTCTCGACACGTAGTTTCCTCTCCTCGAAGCCTGCCCGTCTACGTAGCTGCCCTTCTCGTAGCTGCCCGTCTTGAAGCGACAATAGGCTTTAGTGCAATAGCCCAGACTTCCGTGGGCAAGGAGGTAATGTAATAAATAACGTTGCCTCCCTTCGCCGCTTCCTCGGCGGAACAAAAAGCAGCCATATGGCGCTTAACTGCGGCGAGGAGAGTCGAGGAGGAGAGTCGAGAGGGCAACGATAACTATCGGAGAAAAAAGGGGGGAAGTCGCCTTCTTTGCCTCGCGCCGAGAGCCACGCCGTACTTATTCGCGTAATCGGCGTCGTATCGGTCAGGTAGCGAATGTCGATTAGCCACGTGACGATGGCCGACCCACTTTCGGCTCATCCCTTCCCAACCCTTCGCACCCCTTCGCGTTCCTTCGCATCGCCCTCGGAGATTTGGCGATAAAGTTTCCACTTCCGGCTACTTCCTTTTCGACGGACTCGGAAGGGGAAGTTGTTCCTTCGAGCGAGAACTTTTGCTTCCGGCACTTGAGAGATCCGCGCCGATTCTGGGATGACAACGCGATCCGACAACGTAACTTGCAATATATTTTTGAAAACGACTATCGAACAAAAGAGTGGCGTGGGAAAGGGAACTATTTTATGGTACGACTATCAGCTCATTCGGTGTCTGTTTGCCGACTGTGGAAACAAACGCATTCTGAGAACCTTCGCCGGTTCCGTGACGGTCCATAGGACTATAGACCCAACGCTGCTCTGAAAGTGTCTGCGGACAAGTAAATTCTTTCCTCCCTTTTTTTCTCTACCCGCCAAGATGGCGAGAAACCCGGTAGGAGCGCCAGACAGATATTATTCCCGACTTATCTTAAGGAGCATGTGTCGGGAGTGTGTATTTTCTTTGGAAAGCGAAATAACTCGTTAGGACGGGACAGGCGGCCGTAAGAAGGCAGCGTTAAGGAGTCACGTTTTCGAGCGGCGCAAATTTTCGAGCGGACATAATGGAGGCGGGGTAACGAAATACTTGTCAAGGTCGCCGCTTCTTCTTTAATTGTGATATCAGGAATTTCCTTATTAAGGTAGCCCGCGGAATGATTCGTCTGCACGCCCGCCCCGTAACGAGATCCGCTACCTCCCGATAAGTAAAATGCACCCGGAGCCGCAAGGGAGAGACCGCATCCTCGGGCAAAATAAGTAACGAAATTGCCGAGCCCCCTCGCTCTCGGGTTAATAAGGAAATGTTTTTGGGTACCTGTGCCGAGCGAAGGAATGCACCGCTTTGCTTTTAATGGAAGTACGCCCACGAAAGACAGTGCATTGACCGTGGCCCAGGCGTCTCGAGTCATTCTCAGGCACCCTGATACTCTCTCATAAATAATGCGCAACATTGTACGGTGCCGGAACGTCCGCTTAATCCCTTGAACGGTCCAGCGAATCGAACTGCCAAATTTTCATCGAAATTTCTGGTCCTGAGCCGTTAAACGATACACACGAGAAAGCATTATGTATGTGCGACAATGTCCTCCTGGCATCCTTGCGATATTTTCGTGCAAGAGGGCGATTCGAAAGCCGGTGGAAGAGACGCGAGAAAGAACCGGAAGAGGAATGATCAATGGCCGATCGTTCCCGAGGGACTCTCCCACGGTCTGGCGAGGCGCGCGTCGCTCCATTCGCTTCTGCCACCGATGACACCGATTTTTCTACCTTCCTCCCGTGTAAGTAGGTCATCCTACGAAGGTACACCGTCGCAGAACCCATACAGGGTCTTTTTCATTAGCCTTCACGAGCCCTGGCAACTTCGTCCGCGCCCCAGTCTCACAGGAAGACCGTGAAGTGTACGTGGGAATAAATTTTGGCACTCGACCCTGCCGAGATTCGTTCGAGCTATCGCCTTGAAGGGCTTTCGAACAACATAGCGAGATATCGCCAAGCGGAAGGGCTCCGCCATTCTTCTTCCATTGAAAGGAGGATACCTAAAATGGGCTTATCGGTTGCCAACGTTTCGTCGAGCGAAGCATCAAATGATGCTGGCCGCACTTGCGAACGTGAGTTTGCTTCTCGATTCGACGACTCCAAGAACTGCACGATGACAACGAGAGTCGTATTCATGTGGCGCGAGTCGCATGAATTTTTATGTTCGAGTACGATCTGCATATAATGACGGACCTGATTGGGCCGGATGTGGCGCTCCCAAATGCGCGCGAATCTTTATCTAAATATTCAATTAAAGTACAGCCAGCTATTTGAGACCATTGCCGTGACTGTGACCAAGCGAAGAATGTAGAGTGGGTTGAGAGAGGATGAGACCGTTGCGAGAGTCCGTGCAAGAGAGTGTTCTCATAATAAACGGGGCGTTAAGGGGACGGAGGGGGTGAAAAATATTATGCAGTCCGCGAGCTTCGATATTTTCTTCGACCCCCTCGGACATATAAACTTTTTACGGTACATCGCACCGAAAACTGGCCAGACAGAAGAAACTTGCACCGGTTGCAACGGCGACGGGTAGAAAAAAGAGAGTAACATAAATAGTCTCTGCCTCGTTCACAGGATTATCCTCATAGGATCCGGTAAACATGGACTCTCTTCGCGTAGGGTTGCTTCTGAATGGTATCATAATTTAACGAAGTAAAGAGAAAAGGGAGCGAGACGTGAAACGTGGCCTAAAAGGGATCGAAGCGAGAAGAGATTCGAACGGAGAAAAACGTGTCTCTCCTAGAAGACTCTTTCCTACGTGTCTTTAAAAAATACCCTCCCCCGCCCAAAACACTCAGACCGCTAAGGGCCGCCGTGTCCTCGGATGGTCGAAACACTTGCTGCAGTTTCCAGCGAAGTCATTATGACGTTCAAAGGGGAGGAAAGAGCAGGCTCGCGAGACCTGCCCTTCGAAACTACTGTAACGATAATTTACGCATCTTACGGGGACCACCCACGGGTCTACATTGAGACGGGCATGCGAATCAAGAGAATCACAACGAATTTTATTGTAGTATTGATCCCAACTGAGAATGGTACAGACTGCACACCACCCTGTCAGTCCCGTGCGAAATACACAGAGCGATGGTACATCCCCTCTGACTGCGATCGCGGACGAAAATTCCCACAAGACATTAATGCCGGTGAATAAACCCCCATGAAGTGGCGCGAAACAGAAGAAGGTCTCTTGGCGGGTTTCCAACCAGGACGTGCCTTGGTCGATGCCGTTGGCAGGGTGCTGCGCCAGTTCCTCGTAATTGCACATGGAGGTAGGGCAGATGTACATCGTCTGCGCCCCTATATTTTAATGGCAGCACGATGTCACGGGGAACGGACTCGCATCGTTCGACTTCACCGTGTGAGAATCTTCTCAACTTGTTGCGCCGACCCTTCCCTCTCTCTCTTCCTCTCTCTCTCTCTCTCTTCCCCTCTCTCTCTCCCTCTCTTTCTCTCCTTTATCGCCGATCCGATCTCAATAGGGCAGCATCAATAGCTCCGAGCGGCACAAGAGAAAATGGGTGAAATTTGAATAGGTCGAAAGATATTCATAGTACAGATTCCGCTGTTGCGACGGCGGACGTTAGAGTGGTCGGGTCGCGGACAATGTTCGTCAAAATAATTTGTCTGTGAACGTAGCATATTGTCGCGCGGATGGAAGCGGAGAAGTCGAGGCTGACGCGCGGAGATCGTGTTTGAAGAGCGCCGGCCACAACGACTCTTCATTCCGGCGGTACGAAGTCTTTCGTGTTAGGCAGGAGGAGGGCAGGAGGGGAGGGCCCGATCTAAGTCGGGTCAAACCGGACCGGCAACCGTTCTGCCTGTGAACGGAAGACGGCTTCGGCGCGGCCAATGAATTCGTATACGGTCGCATGGTAATGTTCCTGCGTGCGGTCCTTATGTCAACAATGTCGGAAAGCGCCCCGGCACATTATCTCCTTAGTCCGCCACCGACTTCTCCGGTCTCGTTCCCCGAGTTTACCGGAGTACTCAGGAGGAGGTGTTCATTGTGTCTCTTAAACGTCGGGGGCAGAGGGCCTCGCGCCGACGACGACGCCCGATCCGTGGAAACGTCGCGTTTCACCGAATTCCAGCTCGCCCTATGGCTTCCGTGACTCGTTTTCTCCCTGATACAGTTAGAAGGCTAGTTGGCTCTGGAGAAATCTGAGCCTGCGATGCATAGGAGAGAGATTAAGTGGGAAGACAAGTAATATGTCGATCGGCACGTCGCGGCTGCTCTCGGTGCGTCTGGAGGAAGGATAGCGATAGTTAGGGAGAGAGGAAAAGAGACAGAGAGAGAGAGAGAGAGAGAGAGAGAGAGAGAGAGAGAGAGAGAGAGAGAGAGAGAGAGAAGGAGGACTGTCGAGTTCTATGACTCCTCGTTCCGGTATTGCGATGTCTTTGCCCGGCGAGGGGGACGATCTCTAAGTCGGGTCAAACCGGACCGACAACCGTTCTGCCTGTGAACGGAAGACGCCCTGGCACGGCCAATGAATTCGTCTGCGGGCGAATGGTAATGTTACTGCGTGCGGTCCTTATGCCGACGACATAGGCCGTGTAGGAGAGAACGGCTGCGACGCCCGGGCGTCGTTGTCGGACATAGCTCGCGTACGGTGTGTGGCAGGCGAGCTGTGGCGGGCTGTGGCAGGCAAGCAGCCAGGCAGGGAGGCAGGCAAGCAGCCAGGCTGGAAGGCAGCCTTCTCTCGGCAAAGAGGCGAGTAAGACGGAGAAGGGGCGAGCTCGAAACCTGACGAACGGAGCGAGAAGGAGCGACCGTTCGCAATTTATCGTCTGGGCTCCAATTTGCCAAGTGAGTGGCCGTGGGCGCTACCGCCGCTTCCGACGGATATTCGGCGTCGAAAATTGCCAATTGTCTCAATGGAACTCGATTCGTATTGTGCTTACCACCACGCTCACTGCCACCACGCCGGCACCCTCGCGGGACGAGTCGCCGAGGAAAGGGAGAAGAAAGGGCAGAGAGAGAAAAAGAGAGAGAGAGAGAGAGAGAGAGAGAGAGAGAGGCAGAGAGAGGGGTGGGGGGTCGGTTAGGAAGGAAGAAGATAGAGAGGAGCCCTGGGTCCTTCGAAGGGGCTACCGCCGACGTTGTTGCCGGACCCTATGCAACCGGGACTTCTCAGAACCCGGCCGAGCGAGCTGCGGACCTTGCTGATACGTCAACGCTGATGGCCCACACGCCGATCCCCTACTCGCATGCCGAACTGCCCTCTTCCTACGGCCCTGCCTTCCGTTCCTCCCTTCCACCCTCCTCGCCTCTTTCTCTTCATCCTTCCGCTCGATATCAAATCTTCTCACCCCTCGACAACTACTCATCTCGTCGCTTCCTTACCTTTAAACAGCACCCGATGACGTTTCCGATCATTAAATTAGCCATTCTGGCGGTAGACGCTGGACGGGCGAGGAGGTAAGCGAGCGATAATTATGAAAGCAATTCGTTCTTACCTGTTGATTTTCCTCCCCTCCCGCCTCTTGGCACCGGCCCTCGTCGGCTCGGCCGAGAGTTTGCCTTGAAATTAGCTAGTCATCGCTCAGATTGATGAACGATGCTCAAAGAGAAGGCGAGCCTCGGTGACTTGCCGATCGCGAAGCTCGTCCAATTAAAAGGCAAGGATTTCGTCAAGTGCTATATATTCTCTCGAACGATTCCCTTTACCTGGCCAGGATCAAAGGGAAGCCCTCGTGAAAAGGAATTCACGAGGCGTATTCTCCCCGCCGACGTCTGGAATGGCCTCTCCGCGGCCTTCCGAGAAAGTCGTACATCATCCACGGAAACCCGGCTCCCTCGCCGGGAGGCAACGACTCCGCGAAATTATCCGCGGCGAGGATTAAGGTGATACTTAGTTGCTGCAAACAGAATGCAATCCCTTCGCCTGTGCGGGAGCGCGCACTCATACAGTTCTCGGGCTGCTGGGCAACGTCTACAATAAAGAGCCCTTGCGTACGTGTAAGCGTACCTACACGGAGAGCGTACGTAAGTTTGCATACAGGGACTCGCATACGTAGACGAGCGAGGGCCTCGTTAATATCTCGAGCCTCGCTCGACAGACTTAAATCAGTCGCAGCGAGAATGAGAGAAGTGGTGTATCAAATCGTATATTAAATTGCGGGTCGAGGACACCTGCGACGATAATAACGCCACTGTGCCGGCGGAATGCCAACTGCATTAAAGGCTCTCTTTCTCTACCTGTGCGCTTTTGTAACGACACGGGCGCGCACGAGGACGAATGGCCGCTGATAGAGCGTAGCTTGCATCGGCGCAAATTGAAAGCGACGCTCGCCTTCGCTGCCGTCTGCCACCGACGTCTGCCAGCGTCACCGAGAGGGTAGAGAAGAGGCCGGCGGCGGCAGTGACGAGAGTGGAAAATTGATTGGTAGCCGAGGGACAATAAAGGATAAAGGATTCGGCCGAGTCAATTTTATTCGCGCGCCGCCCAAATGACGAGTGCGCAACGCCTCAATTCGCAGGACGGGACGATTGGGATGCTGGGATGTGTTGTGTCGGGGCGAAAGAGGAGCAGGGCAAACGAAACCGTGAGAGGAAGAACTGAAGTGGGAGGGGGGCAGGAGGAGGAGAGGAAGAACGGTCGGCGGGATGGAAGTGCCAGGGAGGATGAAAGGCAAGAGAAAGAAACGAGTATTCCCGTCTGGTGGGTCTTTGTACTCGGAGCCTTACTCTCGCTCATTCTCTCCTTCGCTCCCTTGCCCTACTCCCTTTAGTTCGGAACGGCCGAGGGACAGGAACCACCGACGGCGTGCGGATTGTCTTCGAGAGCCGCCTTCTCTCCCGGCCACCCTGCTTATGAAACGGTTAATCTGACGATAATGCCGCTAGCGAGAGAATCGGCGAGAGAATCGGCGAGAGAATCGGCGAGAGACGCTCGGCGAAAGAGCTCGGGAACTGTCAATGGAATTCCTGGCCAATTCTCTTCGAGCAAGGGAGCCTGAAGATTCTCCCGAGTAGGGAGAGGAGGCAAAGATGATGAGAGAAGAGAGAGAGAGAAGCGGGCGGCCAGGGGAGAAAACGACGAGAAATGCCGCGAAGGGATAATGACTGCATGCGAATTTGTGGCGTTTCGGCGGGTCCTGTGAATATTTGACTCCGCCGAGTCTGAAACCGAGCCCTTTCTTTCTTCCTTCTCGCCTCATTTTTCTCCATTTTTCACTTCCTACATCGCGCCGCCCGAGGAGGCACGCAGATTCGGCTTATTCGTACTTCGCCACTGCCTACCCTCCCCCCCCCCCCCCTCCTCCCCCTCCCCGGCTCCCGCAGATCGGAACCTCCGCAGCGCGATATCTTTCAAATGAAAATATTCATGCCCCCACGCTCGGTTTCGCGATACAGGCCGAAGAGCGGCGCGAAGGAAGTTTTAGTTGGCTCGGCAAGAGGCTCTCAGCGGCGACGTCGGCGGACGACGAGTCAGCGACGAGGTTCCGAATGAAAGGATCCGGCTCGAATTTGAGAACCCTCCCGTCGGAAGGTTCTGTTGACCTTGCGCCTCGGGCGGTTCCTCCTATCGTTCGGCCGGGCGCGGGCAAATTTCATCGGCTTTATATTCCGTCGGCACATTTCTCACGCTCCGCAACAAACATTACCCCCGGTATATCGACTGCAATGTTTCACTTTAATCGTTCGGCCAACAAATAGAAACACGTGCTTCCCAGGAATGGGCGAGGCCCCCTGAAACGTGAGCCTCGGAGAGAGAGAGAGCGCGGCGTCGGGACTTTTTAGCGTAGCGAGCGGTTACATCCTGCGATATTTTTATGAGGACCTTCCGAGAATCGAGACACTGCGTGGGGCGAACAGCTGAGACGAAATGATAAGACGTTCGGTCAGCCATCCCCCGGTTATCGGGTTGCCCTCGCCAAAAAGTGATACTCCCGAACGATGCACGTCCCTGACCTTAGGCTCCCCGAGCATTTCGCTCCATTGCCATCCTATTTATTTTTAACGATCTACCCACTGACCGCGCCAATCAGCGCTGCCCGCGCAGATAAGCGGCAGGAACCGTCGGAAACGGTGCGCGCGTTGTCATTAATGTCTCGACGGCCCGATATCTCATTCGACAGTTTGTTTACGCCGTCGTCCTTTCCGTTACGGAAAGTTTGTCAAATATTTTTCACGAGTCTTTTTCTACGAATCGCCTCTCCTTTCGAACCTTCCAAAGATCACATATTCCGTATTCCCTCGCCGATAGACTCTCCGAACAACATTTTCGAGAGCTCCTCTCCGACTAGTCGTAGTTAGGGGCCTCAGCGCGCCAAGTAGAAAAATGGCGGGACGTTACAACGGTCGCCCGTCTGCTCACGTTCCTACGAGTTGGTAAGAACAGTGCTCCCTCGACGTAATGACTCCTCGAAAACACTCTGTAATTATGCCGTTCGTGTCGATATGCTGCGTGACTTGAGGTTACCCGGTGGCACCACAAGACGCTCTTTGTAATGCACACGTACCCTCGAAACGCTCTGTTATCACGGATGGCCGGGACCACCCTTTCGCTATTTGCGAACGCACACGCGAACGCTCTCATGGACGCCGCCGGAATTGACTCCTTCGAAAAATTAGCTCTTTCTTCTAGCTTCTCGTAACGGTAGCTCATTTCGCGCCGCAGTACGCGCCACCTGCGAGCCGTGAGTGTCTGAAGGGCACAATCTTACGGGCATCGGACTGCGTCGGGACCGTTAAGGATTAACGCCTAGGAGAGTCCCCTCCGGCAAGGCGGCTTATTCGTAAATTTTCGTCCCGCAATTAGGGTAATTCAATTATAAGTCACATCTGGCCTGTGCGCGGGGCAGGACGCGTGCGGTGCGCGTGCCGTATGTGGCCAGTGTCTTGCGCCCTGTGCCGGCACGTAAGTACGGCATATAAATGCACCCCCGGCTTCCTTTCGTACCCGGTGGACACTTCGAAAGGGACGCAAGACGGTCTTACGTTGGAAACCGTCCTCCGCTGGCACGTACGCCGACTGTCGCTGGCACTCGAGGGAAGAGTGCCATTTAACCGCTTACCAATCTGTCTCGCAGTAAGGCACGAGTGCTACGGGTCTCGAACACGAGTCTTACCGTTGAATGCGAAAGACACTCGACAGCACTCCATATGTCGCCGACACAACGGAAGACGGAAGTCTCGGAGAATCGAACATGAGACATTGCTCGATATTAAATAGTAGGGACGTTGTTAGATAAGTATCGGTGTATACTAGCAATATGGGTGTAGCTCGAGCGCTGGCCGCAGATTTCATTCGTATTCATAGACGTCAGTCGTTATTACGGCGAAAGAAGTCGGCTCGGCTCCTCGCCTCTTCCGAGGCTCGAGGTATTCGCGCGTAATTAAGGGAATTCTGTTGTTGGCGCGTGTGCAGCACGCGTGTCTTACGTGCTCGGTCGACTCGCATTAATACATACTCCGTGCAGCACCCCGCCTATACGGTGGCGCATAAAATGGCACGCTCGTCGCCGAGGCCGCCTTATGTTCAAGACGGTTGTCGCTGGCTCGAGGTGCCCACTTTTGGAATCGCTCAGCGGAAAGCCGTCACTCAGGTGATCCCTGATGCTTAGACGAAGGAACGTTGAGCACATCGATCAGGGTGAGTCATCCCGCACGCTCTGGGCTGAACGATAGAAAATGTTTATTTTACACGAGACGTTAAGCCCGGCTGGATCGGGGGACGTTGACGCTTCCGTTTCGGAAGGAGGACCTTCGAAAGGTCTGGTAGTCGATAAATTTCGAAGCGAGACGAAGAAAAGGCAACCAGCGAGGCTTCTTTGAAGCTGACGAAGCGGTGCCCGCTTCCGAAGGATCTCACACTCCGAACCGTCCGAATTTTCCGGGAACAAGAGGAGGGCGATTGCACGGACGTTAGTCGCGATCAAAGCTGTTTTTGCTGGCTGCTTGCCAGGGGTGAGCGGGGGGGATGAAGAAGGAGAGAGGAGCGGAGCGCGTGCCGGCACACCTGCATTTCAGGGGGTAGACTCGGAGAGAAGTTGGACACCTGGCGACCGTCTACGGCCCAACGTAATACTATTTCGTGATGCAAGAAGCGGTCGGGGTCGGGAGGGGAGCTCCGGAGAGGGGAGTGAGGGAAGGAGGTGGAGAGAAGAAAGAGGAGGAAGAAAGGAGAACGGTAGGGCAGCGTCGCGTAAGAACGGTCGTCGACGTGGCGGATGAAAGGAAGGAAAGGGAAGGAAAGGGCGAACGTAGCACGAGCCGATCTGCAGGAGTCGTTAAAATCAGCTCCTAGACGAGGAGCGAGACAGCCTTCGGCGGAAAGCTGCAGCGCGACACCTGGCCGACTGCCAGCCGTCAACGGATCCGTGACGCCATCGAGATAATCGTTCACCGACCGTAAGCCAAGAGGGCAGAGTCTCCGAACCACCTTCCTCCCCCCTTTCCCGCATCCCGAGAAAATCGTCTTCTTCCTCGGCGCGAGAAAACGAGCATGGGCAAAGCCTGAGTCAGACGCGACTCGTCAGGCTCGATCGAACCTGACGCGTTATTAATCGCAACTTGTCAAGGTTTAAAGCGACAACTGGTCGAACGAAAGAACGAATACCTGTTTTAAATCGCGCCCAATGCTCACGGTTGAAACGTGGCGGCGAGACTTTACAGGAGTATCGACTTTCAATCGGCCTCAAGATGCAGCATTGCGGGAAAAGTGTAAGAAAAATTCGAGAAGAGTGCGAGAAGAACGCGAGATATTTATTGTACGATCGGTTCCTGAAAGTGACTCGACCGTATGTAAGTATTTGCGAGGACGGCGAGGGAGGGAAGGAGACGGATAGGGAGAGGGAAGGTTGTCTCGAACGTAGGCGTGGCGAGCCAATGGACAACCGATATCGCCGATAACGATACCTACATCTCGGCCGCTCTGACTTATAACCTCCGATGTAAGAGGATATCCTGCGTCCATTTCGCGCAGCCAGTCACATCGCGCGCCGCTCGTATGTACATAAAGTAGGCAAACATTCCGCCGTAATTGTGATACATTGCGCGAATTTCATTTTCCCCGCTCATCCTCGGAACTCAATTACAATAACGTCTGCGGCGTATAATTTTCTACGACATTGGCGTCAGGCACGATATCCGAAAGGACTCGAGGAATCGTACGATAGAGACGTGAAGGAAAGTGATTCTCTGCGAAGAAACCGGCGAGGCGGTCCGGCTGGAGTCTGAGTTCTTCCTGCTCGTTGAACTTTCTTCGATCGAAAGTCATTCCGCGGGGCAGCTCGGCGGACCAGACGAGCCGTGACAAAAGGCCGACTCGAACAACAAAAGTCCAGCCCGTGCCCAACGGGGGCACAAAGGGCGCGCGGCAGCTGCGGATTTTTATTCGAGATCGCCTTCATCGAGGAAGCCAAGAATCGAAGGAGTCCTTTGAGGTTCGAAGACCCGCGGGAGAGCGTGCGGAGTGCTGCGAGGGAGAGGAGAGAGAAAGAAAGAGCTTCGAAATCAAAAGGCAACGGCACGAGACCACTGGCTTCGAGTCGGGGGCAAAGAATATGTGCCACCCGAGGGTAGTAATAACGCGCTACCCATAACGTACCGCTCCAAGTATAATACGTACAGCCAAAGACATTGGCACTAATAACGGAGCCGGACGAAATTCGATTCGACAATTTGCCCTCCCGACGCTGATGAGCTCCCACTCCGGCGAGCTCGTTGCGAGCCGACAATGTATCCGTTACAAATTTATATCTACGAAATTGGAACGCACCTTCTATATTTAGGACACGGAAGAGAGAGAGAGGAGGGACGGACAGGCGACGGATGTCTGGCGAGGAGCCAAACGTACGTTGATCCGTTCAACCCCCCCCTGGCCCTGAGGAGAACTTCCCTCGGCAACCCTCCTCCCTATCTCTCGGGGCGCACGGCTGCGAAATAATTTCGAGCGGGCAGAGAACCTACGACGACAGGGTCGAAAGACGTTACGCGTCGCAGAAGGGCGATTCCTTAGCATGACAATGAGACATCTGCTTGGCACGAGCTTCCGAAGGGTGCCGCGCAGGGTGCAAGTAGGGTGCAAGTAGGGTGCAAGTAGGGTGCAAGTAGGGTGCAAGCGGTAGCCAGGCCAGGTCGGCTAGCCGCTCTTAAACCGAATCGGCCCCTTCGGCCCTCAACGGCGCGCGCCCCGATAATCTTCGCGATCCCTGCAAACACCTGGCAGTGCAAACACCGAGTTCATTCGTCTTCCAGGCAGCTTGGCTCTTCTCTTCCTTCGACCCCGTCGATCGATCGAAACCATCCCGATCCCGTATCGCGCTCATGTCAGATAATCGCTCGTCCTCTCAATGGGTCATCAATTCGTCCCGAGCCTCTTCAGGTTCGGTCGAGCAAGTTCAGCTAATCGACGTGCCTTCGCAAGATACGCACTCTCCTCGCGTTCAATCTGCAACTCGCAGGACAATTGTTTCGTGTCGTCCTCCGAGTGGACCACACCGAAGCTTAATCGCGAAATAATTCGGTTCATCCGTGCCGCCAGGGAAGCTGGCACAAAGCCCGTTACCTTGACCGTCATTGTTCCGAACAATAAGTCCATTTTCTACAATCCACTCGGTCGTTCGCGAGAGCAGGTGAACCGGCACATTGCATTGCGCAGACAATTAATCAAATTCGCGCCATATGGTCACCCTGGGGCGAGAGAGTCTCTAATTTCTCTCGTTTTTTTTCATCGGTTCATGATCCTCGCGTCAGATAGGATCTTTCTCTCTCTCTCTCTCTCTCTCTCTCTCTCTCTCTCTCGTAGAACGTTCACATCCGCAGTGCTCGTTATACGAACGCAACATGAACTAGCGCTGACTGTCCTCGTGCTACTCACGAAAGAAAAACACACTCCCGAGGCGGAAGAGTGTTCCAGTTCCGTCTCGATGAATGCAAACCCAATAAACAATCAATTCTGCCCGACCTGATTGTTAATTAGTTTCGATCGAGGCGCATCGCACCTCACGAGGCGAGGTCGCACTCGCGTATTTCTCCCGATAACGATCTACCCACTTCTCACTTCCCGCCTCATGCCAAGCGTTGTACCTGTAACGTATCTACATCCATAGGCACTCGACGGCTTCTCGTTATAATTTCTCGCACGTATAGGTAAAAGTTTTGGAAGCGTCACGATGCCGAGCAGGATCCTTTTTGCGGTGCGGTTCGACGGGCGTCATTCATATTTAAAGCGACATTTCGAACGCGGTCATGGAAAGAGGAAGCGGCCTGGCGACGTGGCCGATGGCAACGACATTAAAGAATGGCGCGCGCGAGAGAGAAGGCTCCGGAGGATGACTAGAAAAAGGGGAGACCATTGAGGCGGCACACTCGCGTGAAATGCGATTCCTTTTCCAGGAACGAGGATGCGCCGCAGCAGGAGGAGACGGAGGAGAAAGGGGAGGAGGAGGAGGAGGATGATGAGAGCCAGGAGGAGGGAGGAAACAGGTTGTTAAAGTCGAGTCTGGGCCCTCGGGAGGATTACATCAACCGGGCGACACTCCTCATCGATTTTCGTTGATGTCCGCCGGGTAAGTTAGCGACATTCCTCTCTCACGTCTAAAAGTCATTCGCCGAAATGATCGGGCCCCCGAATTCGCGCATGCGCACTCCCAATGTCCGTAAAAGTCCACGACATCGTTAAAGAGATATCGCAATAAGATTGTGTTCGTTACGAGGTCCAGTAACTCGCTTAATTGGGGAACGCGCTAATGACGAACCTTAAGACCGATATTAATTACGATACGCGCCCATTCCGAGCGGTGATACGTTACTTTGTGCGGATATTATCGGCATAAAGGATCGCGATGATCATTCTCCGGTGCCCTCGATGATTGATCTGCCGCGTTTAAGGCCGTGGCGCGATGCTCTTTATTATTCCGATTTAATGTGCCGTTTCCTGTTCGCTGGCGAGATCTGCGCACGGGATCTCGTTTGATACGAGCCTGTCCATTGTACGCGCACTTTCCGTATTTTTGCACGATCGTCCGTACGTCAGAGACGTAACGCTAAACTTGCGACGGGACGGGAGGAAGCCGTTGACGATTTCCTTATTACGATCGGATATCTTCATTAAGAAATCGCATTCACTTTCGTTAACGACCCTGTCCCGAGGGGTTGGCACGAATTAACGGCATCCTAGGAGCAAAGTTGAGGGACCCTGGAGTAGAGTCGTCGTCTCTTTCGCGATTTGCATCGAGTATTGTCGCCCGAGTCGAACGTAACTGTTCGCACAATACCCTCGGAGAGGAGCTGTCGCGATAATAGATCGAATTAATAAAGCTCCGTCGACTCGCATGTGTATGTAAAATAGCATTCCGTCTCCATTAGCTGTGTCTGTCGATCGTTTGCCCGCGATTATGCGAACATGAGATTCGAAATCGTGAGGTAGAGGAACGCCGCGTCGAGGTTGCCCTGGCTCGTGTCACATGGCGGTGCCACGTTTTACCAGTTCCAGATTTTCAAGGGCGTGTTTCGGATCTAGTTGTCCGCACGTGAAAACCTTCTTTTTTTTCGCCGCTCGCCCCGGCATTCTCGGACAAAAGAGTCGGAATGCACGGAAAAGACTTTTTTGAGGTTGAATCCTTATTGAGGTTAAAAGCATGTAGCGTCCGTCCGTTCTGTCTATGCATGAAGGCATTGTCGCTGGCACTGCGGAACATGGGACTAGCCGCATAGAAAATAAATTTCATCCCGACACGCACATTTGCATGACGAAATGCACGATCGTTGGCCGGCCGATGAAACTTTCAAGATGGCACGGTCGCGACATCGACCGTTTATTGTCTGCCATTATCCCACAATCCTCAGGACTGACATGCCCTTCTTGCTCGTCCACACCTCTCGGTAATTTCATTTCGGCATTTCGAAAGTTTCATACATTGTAATGCGGCGACGGAATGGTAATATCGAAAGTGTAGGCCAATGGGATGAGTCGTCTGATCGATGCAATCGTTCTCTAACGGCCCGGCCAGCGCTAAAAGTTATTTCATATTTCATCACGACCGTTGCATTGTCGTTAGAAGAATGGCGAGCCTTCGCTGAACACATTATACATTTTCATGATGCTCGCGTAATAAGAAAATTATTCCGAGGGTACCAATTAAGGTATTCACGCTCGGATCACTCGGAGGTAGATTCAAGGATTACGGGTAGGTAGGTAGGTAGGTAGGTAGGTAGGCAGGCAGGCAAGTCAGGCAGACAGGCAGGTTTGAATGAACTCTCGTTGAATTTTAACGCGACTCGAGAAGGTAATTAGGCCTTTTTATTACTGTGATATTTCTCAAAGCCGGATAGCGGGCCGAGAATTAGAAAATGGAACGATGTCGGTTAGAAGGTTACAGCTGGCCAAAAGGAGCGCTTTCACGAAACGTTTGCCGGGCAACGCGCGGCGAGGTTCGCACGAGGCAATCTCGATATTAAAAATTCTCCTACCTGCAGGACACCGTGGTCCTTCGATTTCGGCGGGGAGAGGCGCAGGCGGACAGAGAGGACACTCGTTAACGAGATAAGCTTAGGGTGGGACAAATCATTAGAGGAGGAAAGTCGGGCCCACCCTGTCTCGCCGTGGCCACTTCGCTTGATCACACGCTGATCGACAATTTATTATGTTCGAAAGCGGCCGGGGACACGCCATCGCGATTCGATAATTTAATCTCCCCAAGGCTTAACAAGCCGGCGATAACGGATCATGAATCGTCCCTTCTCTTAAAACCCGAATGGCCCTGTCGGTTTATCGGACGGCCAAGATTGCCCCCTTTACCCCCGTCGAATATCGAACCCGAGGAGGGTCCCTATCCGAAGTGATGAATACGAGAGTAGGACGGTAGGTACGCGTGAATGACGAACGTGGCGGAACGATCAGTTAGTTATCGCGTCGGGAGGAGGTGGGGGTAGAGTTCGATAGACAACGGTTTTTTCGTACAAGGAGCCTATTCTCTCGACTTGTCATCCGGGTCATCGACCAGGAAGAGATCCGTCTTCTTTTTTCCTCGCGGAAAATCCTTTCGGCCTCTTCAATCTTCCCTTCGCGCGTTCCGAGCCGCCAACTAATTATCGCTCCGGAAATTCTTTCGGCATCCATTTTTTTCCCGGCCCATCGACGGAAGGGATCTTTCCTCTAGTTCTCCTCTCTCTCTCTCTCCGTTTCTCTCTGTCTCCTACTCCGCCTCTCCCACTTGTTTTGACTTCGTTTTCCTCCTCGACTGTCCCCTGGCCACGACCCGATCCAATCCGGTCCAAGTTCCACCTACGTGTTAAACGCATTTCGCACGTGCCGCTGCGGACATTTAACTCGTCCTCCGCCGCGGCAGTGTCTCCCAACGGGAACTTTCGTCTATTCCAGGCGAGAGAGCGAGTCTACGGCAAGGCGTGCTCTACGAATAATTCTCGCTCGTAGGCTTCGCTAGAGATTCAGGGCCGCCGAAACACCGTAAGCTCGTAGCGGCCTGCCGTTGGCAGCGGGCCTGTATAATTTTAAACCAAATTTTGCCGTTCGGAATACGGGGAGAACGCGGAAGTCCGATGGCGGGGCGATGCTAATCGCCGACTCCGGAGGTCTCGAGAAAAATGTGCCGCCGATAGCGCTCGTTAGTACTGTCGCACCGCGTCGGCCGCCGACGTAAATCAACGCCTTGACCAGAATCGGGTAAAACGATAAATCGGCGGCAATCAGTGGCCTCCTTCATTCAGCTCTCCGTTCCTTAAAGGGTAGATGTACCGATGTAATGATTTAATAAGGAATGAACGAAGGAATGAAAAAACAAAAAAATCAATGAACGAAAGAATGAACGAACGAATGAACGTACGAACGAACGAACGAATGAACGTACGAACGAACGAACGAATGAACGAACGAATGAACGAACGAATGAACGAACGAATGAATGTACGAATGAACGAACGAATGAACGAACTATTACAAACGTCGTGTATACGTCTTTCGAATAACATACCGTATCTCTATGTCACGTAAGCGTCTTTCCGTGTTCCCTGACGCGTCGTCTGAACGTGTCAGGTTCGTCCGAGTTTTCGTAGGCCGTCGTGCACGTCGAAATGGCGCATTCCTCCGTTGTCTGGGCACGGTATGCACGGCGTATGCAGAAAACGAACGCGCGGTCAGCCACTAATATGCATCGGCTCCCAAGTCCTGCGCGTTCACTTGCCCATCCTCGGAATGTGCATTTTGCTACACATTTTTTCCGCCGCCCGCGTCGCGCGACCACGTACGTACAGTATCGTTTTTCGACTTCTTCCCTCGTCAACGGCAATCGTCGCTCGAGCGCGGCGTGAGAGAATTAATTCCATGGCAACGGCCTCTCGCCCTTATCGGACGAAAGATTTCGGATGAAATTCGAGACGATAGCGGGAGAAGAGTTTCTACTTTACGATGCTCGCGCGAGATATATGAGCGCGCAACGGTGAGCGCAGGAAAAAAGCAAGCTTCGACTCCACTCTCTCTCTCTCTTTCTCTCGCTCCCTCTCTCTCTCTCTCTCGCTCTCTCTCTCTCTTTCTCACTCCCTTCTGAGTACGTGGGAAATGATAAAGTGTCGTAGGCACTTGGGCAGGAGTTTCGCCAGCGGAAATGGTTGTGTCCGGGCGCGAATAATCGCGGCGAACAGGGTCGCGTGCGCGGCGGATATACAAAACGCGGCGGCCATAATTTCATTCATCCTTATTCAGCGTTCCTTGCCGGGGCTCATGGGCGAATTAAAAAGCCGTAAGTACCTGCAGCGATTCCGGCAAGATTTATGCGCTGCACCGTCGCGAGTTCGTAACCTTCGAGTACTTCCCTGGGATTCCTTGATGTACCGACTTGGCTAGTGCCCGCGGAGAAGCTTTTGGCATATACCGGATATCCAGTTTCTTCAAATTCATTCCTCGGAATGCCGAATGATATTTTCTAGCTGTCGCCTCTGTGCAAATGTAACATGTAAGTGAATTTTGAATGAGATAGATGAAGTGGTTCTCTATTTATGAGCTATGTGGCTTTAATCTGAAAGCTGTTGCATTTAATCGATTACTTCATTGTCAATCCTATATTAAGAAACAGAAAGTTGTAACTTGATGGTGTTACAAAAACCAACCGTGTTATTTCACACGCTCGTTAAATAACTACTCTATTAGCGAAAACGGACTACTCGAGAGATCCTCATTACTTGCGCATTTGTAATTTCATAATGAACGGCCTTCAACTGCAACCGACAATTTCACTCACGCATTTCCGTTTAGCACATTGAGTGCCACGTGTGAATGCGTCAGTCTGCTAGCTAGCCCAGCTTTAATCTAATCTTAGAGTTAAGTGAATCCGTAACAAAATAGTTGCAATGTTCTAATTATAAACAATTTACTTTCTGCACAAATGCGAGGAAAACGGGACGGATTTTTTTATACGATTCGTTGCAGGATAATTTATAGTAAATATTTCAATCTTTCTCGTGTAAGCCAAGTGCTTTACTGACTATTGAGTCAGTTCTGGAGTTATTTAGCGTACATATGCTTACCGGACGGCTCTTGCACCACTATACTACTACCATTTCTTGACTACCACTTTATTTTACATACACCTACGAGACTTTTGACACACTTTGACATTATTTGATGTTATTTTACGCTATCATACCGCATTATACATGCGGATTTGTAACTTTTGGCACGTTTTAGTGGGCAAAAGCCCATTTTAGCCCATCTTTGGACCATGTTCGACTGGCTTATGCTTAAAATATGACATTGGGCCACCAATGAAGGGTACTTTGCCACTATTTGGACCTATTATAAGGTGATAGAACCTTCAGAATTTCGAAAAAACGCAAAAAAAAATGTTGGTCTTGAAATGGATTTAATACCATCATATCCCATAGATTTTAACTCGCCCTGAAAGTTGGTCGCAAGCAAAGTTTCGAATTTCTAATAGTTTAGAAGATACAGCCATTTTTCGAGGTCGAAAAAAAATTTTTTTAGCGATCGACTTTCGCTGATGTTCAATCTTAAAGTACGCGTCGAAAGCTTCAAGAAAATGTATAATTATCATAGGTTTTGATCGCGCGTTCAAAAGTTACAGGCGATTTAAAAAATCGCGAATTTTTTAAGGGGTGTACCCCTTCTCATTTTTGCGAAAAATCGAAGGTCGGCGGATCGGAGCGCCCTTTTGCTACCTGGTAAGGGGTCAAAAATAACTCAGAGAGCCGTTTGCCGTTGGTCGAAATTCGCATTAGTTTCGTAGTTACATCCAAAAAACCATCGAAAAAGTGGGAGTTGAGAAATGGGTAAAAAATAAAAGTCTTCCGACTGACTCGTGGACAAACATACTCAAAGAGGATCAAACGAGAATCACAAAAATCGCAACCGGAACCTTCTAAGTGCAAGAACTTGGGCAACATGCTCACAAATATGCAAAGAGTTACGAAAAAGTAGCGTTACCAAAGCCTACACATGCGTATACTGAATTCTACATATAATTATCGGTTACCTTTCGATAATGTGCCGTAATAAATATACTCCTGCACAGCTTATTGAGATAGTCGAAGCATCGGTCAAGCATGGCCGACACAGTAAGTAAGGTGTTAAAGGGCGTGCGCGAGAAAGAACAACTAATGTTCCCGCGTAATGACTCGAACAGGTACTCTCTTCGCAACGTGTTGATAGGTGGAGTGTCGGAATTAGGGGTGGAGAGTCGTCGAGAGGGGCATCGGGGTGCAGGGGATGGCTGCGATTATCGCGAGCAACAATAGAAATAACGCTTGCGAGGGAGGGAGCGAGAGATAATCGTTGGCCGTCGTTACTTTAACCCTCCATTGAATTCCATATCGGGGTAACAAGGAACGGCGCCGACCTTTAATCATGCGAAAGGATTTACTGCCTATGAGCAGCCACGGTCCGAGGCGGGCGATCCTTCGGCAGGGCGATCCTTCGGCAAAAGGGCCCCGTCCGCCTCGGAGTGAAGCCCTCTCCCGATCGTTTCGGCCTGCCTATAATAACGACTCTCGCCGGGACTGTACCTATTTCGTATTACCGTTGGCGCCGTGCCACACACCGACTGCCAAAACGCGCTTCGATTCGACCAAGCAATTATTTCGCCGCTTCGATAGCGGCAGCATATCCCCCAACGATTTGCCCGAACCACCTGTGGACGTGCGTAAAGAGTCCATAGAAATTGGCATCGCGAGAGGTCCACATTTTCTACCTACCGAAAGCGGACGACCACGGCCCATTCCGTTTTCGCCCGGAATTCGCTTGCGGCGGACGATTTCGTTACGCAAATCCCTCGCAGATATCTGCCGTAATGGCGAATAATGAAGACCCTACTCAGGATCAGCGTAACGTACAGGCCGAGATAGGGCTCGCGCGTAAATCACGGTGCGGACGTCGTCCTCGCAGGGAGCCTCTTCAAATTCGTACAATCGAAGCGGACAGAGTGGCGCGGCAGGAGGACGATGCGCGAGGTGGAAGGTTGGGAGAGGGATGCTGAGAGGGAGTAGGTCGGCGTCGCCGTGACATAAGTCGTTGTGTATGGCGTACAATTTGTCCAGGTGGCTTTAGCGTCGGCGCGCGTTGTGCCTTTGAGTTATGATAGGACAAAATGAAGATATCGGCGGCGAGCGGAGGTGAGCGGAGGTGAGCGAGAGGAAGTGAGAGGAAGTGAGAGGAGAGGAGAGGAGAGGAGAGGTAGGGGGGAAACGGTGAGAGAGGAATGCGGTCTCCGCGGGCCCCGGTAGAATCCTTGGACCGGGCGGGCGTGCAGGTATATCAGTGCCGAGGTGTCATCCGTTTTTCCCCCGTTCTTTAAAATTGATTAGCCTTAAGTGAGCCGCAATAACGAGTCCCCCACCGAAAGGCCCCCGGGGCCCGGCGCGGCTTCGTCGCTCGAGATCCATTTAAAGCCGCCCCTCCCGTCCCCTGCCAAGCTTTCGATCGCTCTCCTCCCTTCGGGGCCCAACCTGCCTCGTAACCGGCAACGATATAACGAACCATCGACTCTCCGTCGGACGAGCCCTTGCTACCGTTCTTTTCGATTTCGTGGAAAAGGTCCCTCCCCTCTCGCCCCACCTCGAAAGAAGAAGAAGAAGGAGGACGCCAGTCGCATGGGAAGTGCCCCATAACTTTCGGTACCGTATACATATATTTTAATGCGGCGAATTCTTGAACGAAGCTGCCAACGGGCGATCTCGTTACGCACATTCGACAAACGACGCGGAATGATATTTGACCGGCGGTCACGCATCGCTCGCTTGCCCCCGCGATGGAGACATTCGATGCGGACGAGCTGGAGGCATCCGATTATCGCACCTGCATTATATATTAATTCGCGGCATAAACGTAACGATCAATTAGGCGGACATTTATTTGCCGCGTTATCGGGAGTATTTGTTCGTCGAACGGCTTAATATCTTATGGTCGCCGACTTTATTACATCTCGGTCTGCTCGATGAGGACGGTGCGATGCCGGCAGAGGAAGAGAGAGGGAGAGAGAAGAGGAGGAAGAGACAAGAGGAAGAGAGAGAGGATAGGATAAGGTCGGTAGGGGGATAAAAAAAAGAGGGGCAAGCGATACATACACACGTAGGTAACCGCCTTGCGAGGAGCAAATCGCGGGTTACGAGCGGGAGGAATTCCTCGGCTATCCCCCATTAAAGCCCTCCCACCTTACCTCTCGCTCTCTCGGCTGCATCGGAGTCACGGCGGCTTGCAGGGAGTCGGACTCGCGCCAACGAATGCCGCGCCGCCGACAGAAACGAAATCGAAAGGTTAGGGTCAGAGCAGGGCCCCACCTTCGTGTACACCCACACCGGCGCGTCCGGGGGAAAAGTCGACGAGAGTCGATGCCAGTTCGAAGACACGGCCTACCCTACCCTGCCGTCCCTGCCTCTACGTCTACGTCCGAGTCCACCTCCACGTCCAACCTCCGCGTCCACCTCCGCGTCCGAGGGTGCGCACACATCTACCTCGACTCATGCGCCGAACGGCATTAAGTCCCGATCTTACCAGACAACTACCACGGGAGTTGCACTCGAACACGAAGACGGTCACGTTGTTGCCCCGTCGGTGGATCGAGCCGATCGATCGATCGATCCGCTTTCATTGAACCGTACACGCCGCTTTTTGCCACGAGGAAGTTCTCATTTTTCAGCCCTCGGCTCTTGCCTCCCACTTTCCCCCGCTTTCCTCCCGCTGAAACGATCCATGACTCGACCCCTTCCCCTCCCACGCCCCCACCCCGCCAGACCGAATTGACAGGCTTAATAACAATAATGCGAGGTCCAGACGCGGGCGCCAGGTTCATTCATCGGATGCGCGGAGGAACTTCGTATTCCTCTTTACAAAGTACGCCTCGACCCAGGGCAATCGTTGCCCGGGTCAACGATGAAACTCGAGTCACGAACATTGGCCGCACGATGAGCGTTCCACGGGGCAAAGCACCTCGTTAAGGGCGTTTACGATCTCGCGAATCGCTCTCTCGCTGAAACGAGCGAAACGGGCCCGGCAGACGGAGAGTACGAGCTCCGGAGCCGATTAAAATTCCACCCAGTATATTGCCGCGAGGACGCGATGAAGGTGCGATCTCGATTTCATCGCAATTGCGCCGCGGTCAGTATGTCGCTCTGGCACTTGCCTACGACTGCCGATAGAGTAAGAGATTGCCAGGGCGACAGCCAGACGGAGGGAGGGAGGGATGGGAGGGAGGGATGGGAGGAAGGAAGAGGAGAGAGGGAGAAAGAAGAGTCTTCCGCGAAATTGCTGCCTTCAGTGGAAAGAGTCAAAGGACTCGCATGATCAGCCGTTAGTCACGCTCGGGTTGAGCAGCCGTTCGCTTAAGATGTACCTAACTTGCCCTACAGATCTAATGGGCGGTTGCGCCGGGCCTCGGCCACGGCTAAGACTCTAATCAGGCAACGTTCGCTACTCTCGATAATCCGACGAGAGTTCTCTCTTCGAATCATCGTCTTCGACATTGTTTCCAGCCTAGACCTGCTACTCCTCTTCTTCGCGGTGCACCGTCCGAGCGCGGAGTCGCAATCCTCGCCTATTCGAATCGATCGATCACTCCCATCGTCGATCGCCGGCCGAACTCTGGCGACGGTGGGCCCCGCATGATCCGACAGAAACGGCAAAGAGTAAATGGGTACCGTCATGGCTAGACGCGAGTGGCATGCAGCCTCGTTACGGACGGTAGTCAGCCAGCGGGAACGGCAGAGTTCGCGAGAACGTGCCGACATGCGGAATTTGAAATTACACGCGAGATAGGCGAAGATGTAATATGCGCGCGCACGGACCTTCGCTCTCTCTTTCTCTCTCTCTCTCTCTCTCTCTCTCTCTCTTTCTCTCGCTCGCTCGCTCGCTTTTGCTCTCCGACGAAGTCCCGGAGAGCGCGAGCACGCGGGCGGCAGTGCGCTCGAAGAAATGAGCCAGCGTGAATTCTATAATAACCAACCTGGCTCGTAACCGTGGGGAGTAACAGAGTCCGGCGCGGAGCTAAATTGACGCGGTAGAACGTTTCCATTAAAACAATGTATGCGGGATGAGCGACGATCCCACCTTGGCCACGACAATGGTCGCGGGAAAATTACCGCAAGAAATTGTCGTGGCAACGGCGGTAAGCGCCTCCCTCCCTCCCCTGCCCTCTTCCCTCCTGTCCATCCGGAGCTGGCACCGGTGAATACGATAACGAATTTGCAGCCTGCGACCGCGACGAACGACCGCAGCGACGGACATTAATGATCGCTGTCAAAAATGAAGATTACTAAGAGCGACCGCTGCCGAAAGCGAAAGAGCCTAACTACGTAGCCGTGAGGCGGAGCGGACGAGATAGAGAGTAGGAAGAATCGATAACCGCAGTGTGTGGGTACGTATCCAGGAGCGTTGTTCGAGAGCGTGATTCCCGCCGCAGCTCATTGTCGACAAAGTGCATCGGAAACGACAATGACAGTGTCAGGCTTGCGTGCAGTACTGTGGCGAGTATCAGCCGGCGCGAGAGTAGCGGCGTGAGGAAGAGGACCGCGAGGAGGACCGCGAGCGGCACCTCCGCGGCGAACCTTCAGCAACGGCGAGAGGGCAAGAAAAACAAGAGGAGGGCACGAGTAGTGCGAAAGCACGACCGAGTTGGCCCGACAATGCGGCAGGTACCTACCCCGCAGGCATTCCATCAAGATGCTATCGAGAGTGCTTTGGACGAGGGGTCGTACGACGGGGTGGGAGAGGCAGGAGGAGGATTCTGAGGCGCGGGGCTCGCAGGGAGGCGAGGAGGGCGAGACTCTCGAGGAGGAGGCCGGCGAGAGATATTAAAGGATGCTGCGCCGCCGACGGGAACGGAGGAGAGGAGAGGGCGAGAGGAGAGGAGGAGAGGTAGAGAGGCATCCCGTGGCGTGGTGGTTCCCTCGGCACGGAGGGATCAGGGCCGACCGGCGGAGAACGTTCGGAGCCCCGGGCCCGGGCCCACAGTCCTGGACCGCAGTCCAGGACCACAGTCCGGACGGCCTCAAAAACGTGACTTTTCGTCCGAGCACCGGATGCACGCACGCTCTCTCAACGATCCTCACCCCGTCTTTTCTCTTTGCGGCCCTCTCTCGCTCTCTCACACTCTATATGGCACCCATAGACGTTTTGTGTGGTCTGATGCTTCTGTCGGTGCCGTTGTTGGGAGCCGAAGGTGGTAGTAGTCGCTCGTAGCGCAGAGTTACGCGCGGGGCGACCGGGCCGGGCGACCGGGCCGAGCGACGGGCCGGGCCTTCAATCTTTATCTCCCTGTCCTCGGCTCGTTTGTCGGTGACTGCACTCCGTGAGATCCTCGGCGAGAGTTGCCGATACCCGCGGACCCGGCCAGGTATTTTTCATCGTTATTGATCTCGAGCGGGGCGCGCTCTTCATCCGGCGAGGTGGCATGAGGTACGGCGAGAATCGCGGGTATATACGTATGTTGAGGACAGGACGGAGTGAAAGGGAGGAGAGAGCGGGGTATGCGAGCGGGGGAAAAAAAGTACAGTGGCGGAGGCAAGCGAATGGGTTCCCGCGCTTTAAAGGGCAACGCTTATACACAGATTGGATTAAAGGTCTGGTACACGTCGGAGAGTGGTAGGCGGCTGTGTAGGGTTGAAGGGAGGAGAAGGAGATGAAGGAGATGAAGGAGGAGCGAGAGGGATGGAGTGGGAGGGAGAGGGAGAGATTGAGAAAGAAGGAAGGAGGATCGGGAGGAGGAGGAGGAGGAGGAAGAGGTGGTGCCGGTGGTTTAGGTTGAGACAAGAAGGAGGAGGGAAAGGTATGCGGCACGGTGGTACACATAGGTAGGGTCCCTTGCACCGACATGCTCGTACAGGACGTATGTGCGCACCCGTACATCCATAGCCCATGGACCCGCCGGCCCACCTTCACAAGGTGATTCACTGCGATCCTGGTGCAGTGTGCTCAACCATTACGCACTCGCGATTCGTCGCAGAAATCTTCGAGAAACTCCGAGGGAAATCGAGCTATCCCCCGTGAAGGTCGAGGCGAAAAAGGAGCAGCGCGACTTTTCCGTGGGAAAATATTTCATGCCTCGGCCTCCAGTGCCGCGCGGATCCGTCCGTAGCCATTATCCGCGAGGACATCCGCTTACTTCTCTCAATCGCGGGCCCGCTATCTACTCCGTTACGAAATGCCGCCGCGGCATCGCCAATGACGGCGAAGAAACGACGAGGAACGACGAAGAACGATGAAGACGATGACAATAACGATCATCTGGCTGACCGATAGCTCGGCTTCTCTCGAAAGTCCTCCTTAGCGAATGTTCGAAAATGCGACGATAAATGCTTCATTCGACGACCGCGAAGACGACGATGATGACGGTGATGATGATGATAATGATGATTGCGAGTCAAGGCGATCGACGATGACAGCGCGAGAGATTGGAATGGCAGGATCTGTCAGGGAGCGCAGGAGAGGCGAGTGCCAGGATCGACTCGCGATCGAATCGAGAGCCCCATGACCGTGTTTACAGTTCGATCCTTCGTCTCGGCGAAGGGAGTATGTGTGTTGCCGTCTGAAGCGCGACGATGCAATGGGAACCGCCTGGGGCGTGTCGGTGCACCCTGCAAAAGGCTCTCAAACGCAAGAATGCAGAGGCCAACCGGGCTGTTCGGAGCAGATCTGAATTTCGGCTGTCCTCCATTCGTCGGAGGTGGTGCGCCTGGGAGAATCTTATTACTGAGAGAAAGAGAAAGAGAAAGAAAGAAAGAGAGAGAGAGAGGGGGAGAAATAGGGAGAATCCTAACACTACCAGTAGACCAAAAATGACGTAACTCGAATAGACTTCCTGTGGAGACACGTAGCGCGTACCATTCGATTCTCAGACCTTTCGGAGACATTTCGCGTACGTGTGGGCTATATCACACTTGGAATTGGTCATCTCGTTAGGCTGAAATATGGTCTTGAGGGAATGAGGGTCAAGGAAAGGTACCGGTTAGCCGGCTCGCGAAGGAGGAATTGTTCGAATCGGCGGCGAACTGTTCGCCTGTTCGGTCGCGCGTCTCACGGTGGGTGCGTCCGTTTCGTCATCGGAGCTGGGTAGGTGAGAGTTGCCGAAAGGGAGCAGAGGAGGAGAGGGAGGAGGAGGCCGAGGATGGAGAACGGCCGTTTGGCACGAGAGAGTAGTGCACGGCATTAAAAGATGCGCGCACGGAGACGTACAGGTCGTTAGTGGATTCCTGGTAAGGATTTAATTTATTCAGACGCGGCCTCGCGCTCCCTCCCTCTTTTCCCCCACCCTCTCCCCCCACCCTCCTCGCCTCGCGAATCGATTCACATGCTCGAGTCCGATGTTTAAAGAGCCGCCAGAGGACTGACCAATGACTCAAAAAGCCGTGAGTAATCGCTCGACTATTAATTCTGATTAACGGCCGCTAATAAAGCGATCATGTAAGCGAATATTGAATCGATCGAGAGGCAACACGAGAAATAGAGGTTCCGTTAAAATCGACCAGGACAATGAGATCCTCCGTTGCAGATTGAAAAACCGTAGCCTGCATCGTCGGACGGAAAGTAAACTTGTTAATTGTCATTGAGATAAAGTTTTGGCAACGCCCACGTGTTTCAATTCCTTCCCGTACATCCCCATCGCTCTCCTCTCCCGAAGACGGTGATAATTATCACCGTGAGAAACGTCATGTATCACCCAAGGCGACCTACCTTGCGAGAGATGCTGGCGATGGTGATGGCGGTGGTGGTGGTGGTGGTGGTATTGGTGCCTGCTTTCAAAGGGGTCTCCACCTCCTACGAGGAAAAAGAAGAAACGAGAATTGCAGCACAGACGAAGTGGACGAAGGTGAGAGAGAGGGAGAGAGAGAGAGAGAGAGAGAGAGAGAAAGAAAGAGTGAGAGATGTGAAGAAAGGAGGCAGACGGCAAATGACGAAGAGAGTAGGAAGGAGGAGAGGCAAAGAGAGCGAGAGATATATGTGGAGTGAGTCCGGGCAAAAGGACAGAAGAGGGAAGATTTGATTTACGCATCGAGTCATTAAATCGGATGTATTGTGCGATAGAACATCGAGTCGAAATGACTCTTCGAGATTCTCTTAATAAGATCTTAATTATTATGCCTTGGCACCTTAGCGCGGCGCGTGATTGACGAGCGGACTCGGAAACGGTCGAGGATCGGTGCGGATTCTATCCTAAGACCCCCGTCTCGTTAAAAGTACCATAGACTGCTAATTGCGAGAAGCGATCGGAACTTGGCCGCACCGAAGTCTCATTGAAGATGCGACTGGAGTGAACGTCGGGACGAGATCACTGCAGGAGTGCAGATACTTGGCAGGCCATTTGGTGCGGCGTGGCGACCGCTAAATGATCGATCCATAATCCGCAATCTGGCCATCGTGTTCATCTCTCTCTCACGCTCTCTGCCCGCTGGCGAGCGTGCAAGGGCGATCGATGTCTCGATCTCGGCCGTCGATTCGCAACGGGATCGATTCTGCCCAGGGAATCACCCTTACCTTTATCCGGCCGGATCTGCCGATTTCGTTACACGCCGCGTTTCCAACGTTGTATACCTCGCGAACAAAGTCTCGGAAGAAGGTACCTTCGAAGGTTCGAAGGCTCGAGGGATCGCTATCGTGCGCTAGCACGAAGCCTGCCGTTGAGAAGCTGAACAGCGAAGGTCTAGGACTCTGTGCTTTAGGGATGAAGGAAAGGTAGAGGCTAAGAGAGTCGGACTCGAAATTGGGGAAAAATGGCGAAGCGGCTCGATTACCGCCAGGGAGAGAATATGTCAGACGAAATTGAGAACTGTCAGCGACGGGGTCGTTAATCATAATTAGTCGGGTGGGCACTGTCAAAGCGTTCCCGCGTTCTCGCCCGGCAACGGACCCTTCGCTTATCGGTAACCTCCTTCCCCGAGTACGCGAGGCCTCGTCGAAATAAATTTCGCGAGGACGATCGTGCCGTTAGCTTCCTGCTTAATAACGCAGAAGGACGAGTTTCGCAGGAGAACGCGACGGGAAGGAGGTCAACGATCGCGGCACAATAAGATCACGAAAAGCCTGTCCGCGAAGGAACTTATTTTAATTACCGTCGACACTTTTTTCTCCTCCTGCCTCGACAGACTTTTCGTTCGCATTTTTTACCGTCATCTGGCCCTGTCAAATAAATTCAGACAAAGTGTATTCGGGGACCGCGCGACAATCGATATTCCTCACCCTTTTTCGGGTCCCAGACTCAAAGAGTGAGCTCGTCGGCGAAAAGCAGGAGGTGGGGAGGTAGAAAAAGTTTAAGCCACCATAATGTCTCAAATTCGAGGTTTTGATCGGAACTCACTTCGAATGGCACAGATATCCAGCTTTATGCTGTATCGAAGGATCCTTCCGGCGTGTCTCTCGTTATCTCCGTCTCGGCGGAAAGATTAAATTCCGCCTGAGAACCGTTTCGTTGTTTCGAGTTAAGTACCGTATCGCAGATCGCGCGACGGACTTACACGGGCCGGGTAATATGTGTCCGAATGCTTTCGCCGCAAATTAAAGTACTTCTTCTCGCGTGCAGCGTCGCGGCAGTTCGGCAGGACGCTTTTAAGTGAAGGAGCGCAGCATGCCTCAAATTGGACTCAAGTCGGGCCTTACGATGCCTCCTTCCCTCGCATCATCCCTCCGCACCGTCCACACCTCCCCTCCGCACCTTATCGAAGCATAATCTTCGGACAATTAAAATTAATTTGTATCGCTCCTCTGCACGCGTCTTAATGACTTAACAGCGAGATCTGCATCCGAATCTGCGTTGAAATAAATTCGCTGGGCTTTCGTGATCGAACGCGTCTGAGGAACGGCTGGAAGTGAGTCGCCGATCGGCCATTACTCATCCTAATGTAGGAATTTGCCAGCGGAACGGAGATGATCAGGAGGAGGAGGAGGAGGAGGGGGAGACGGTCAGCCGCGGACTCGTTTTAATTACTGACGATTCTTCCTTTTGTCGCGTTACGTAATCCTTTCCGGTCCCGACTTTCGAGTTTCGAGCCGAGCGAAGCCGAGAGTATCGACCAGGAAGAAAGTCGACGAGTTGACAGCGAGCTAATGAAAAGCCCCGCGAACGACTCCGCCGAAATTCATTTTAATTGCTCCCGAATTCTTCCTTTTCTCGTGGTCGCGCGTCGGCAGGACGAATTTTGATACGCGCATGCCCATCGGTATTTATTCATCCCACCGAACGGTAACGGTATATACCTAACCGCGCTCGATGAAACCTACGTCTCGATATTTTCTCAGCCGTCCCGAGCCTTCCCCGGCCTCTTATCTCAGCGGCGATAAACCTCGCATAGTAATAAGGACATATTTAACATAATCCCCGGTACCCCCGAGGATTCCCGGCAATAACAGTCCGAGCCGGTAAATATCGTTTCTACCTTCGAAATTGAAAGCTTCTGCAACCTGCGACTGACCGCTTTAACGAGGACTCCGCCAAAACGGACCAGGAAGGTTCATCCTTCTGTCTCCTGCATAATATCCAGAAGGACGAGCTTGGCGCGAGGACGACGAGGAAGGACAGAGGCAGAAAGAGATCGAAAGAGAAAGAGAAAGAGAGAGGGAAAGGGAGGCTGGCTCGAGAGGTGGAGGGGTGAGGGTTCGCGACGTAATAAGAACGCGGCGAGAGTGGTACACGAGAGGACCCACGGCGGAACTCATTTTAATTAGAAGGGGTCCTCCGCTTTATCGAGTTATTCTCCGGCTCCGCTGCCCCCCACCCCTCCCCGTTTCTCGCTCTCCTTTTCCTCCAACTCTCTCACTCTCATCCTCTCTTGTTCCTTCCTGGACGCCTCCACTTCGGACTCCCTCTAACTTGGCCGACTTCCTCTCCGCCTCCTCCTCCTTCTCCTTCCTCCTCCTTCTCCTTCCTCTTCTTCTTCATTCTCCGTTCTCCATTGCCGTTCCAGCATCGTCGTCGTCGTCGTCTTGGTCTTCGTCTTCGTCGTCTTCGTCGTCGTGGGCCACATCCATGAAGCCGGCATGGAATGCGGTTCTACGAGCCGACGGGGTTTGCACGAGGTTGTGGTTGTAGTGCAGGAGGTGGCCTCCCTCCTTCTCTCTCCTTCTCTCTCCTTAGCCGTTGGGGCCGGGCGGTCTGGGTGTGCGCGTGACTCGGATCGCGTGTATGGGCGGCGAGCGTGTTGCGTGTGCGCGTGTCTCGCGAGGGAGCCTGACTACATGTGCTCGGCAAGCACATGCACTCGCCGCGGCTCTCCTCGCGGAGGAAAGGAGGAGCGAGAGGAGGAGGAGGAGGTGGAGGTGGAGGAGGAAGACGAAGAAGAAGAAGAAGAAGAAGAGAGCGAACCGAGTCCGGAGGAGAGTAAAAGGAGACCTTGTCCTCTCGAGGCATCCGCCTCCTTCTTCTTCCTCGCCGGGCGTTCTCCTCCTACCGTTCCTCCGCGGACTCCTCCATCCAGGTTTACCGGTCTCTCCTTGGGCCCTTTTGCCCGCGTGAGAGAGGATCGCGCGAGCGGGAGAGGAGAGAAGGATAAGAGGAGGAGGAGGAGGAGGAGGAGGGAGGCGGAGAGGCAAACAGGACCTCCGCAGAGCGAAAGAAGTCCAGGGAGGTCCTTCCTTCCCGAGCCTGCGTACGAGAGGAGACGGCGAGAGGAGACGGCGAGAGCCGAGGGGGGTGGGAGGCGGTGGGAGGGGAAGGGCTCCTTCGCAGGATCAAAGGATACGGAGGCCCTCCTCCTTGCACCGTAGGGAGTGCTACGTTACGACGGTGTTGCGCGCCGCTGCCCCGAAAACTGGCCAGGTCGAGTTTCGGCCCTTCTCCGTATTAGTCCGAGAGAGTCCTCTCTCTTTTCCCGAGAAGAGTCCTCTCCTGTAGCGCGCGCGCGCGCGCGCAAGGGAGCGAACGAGCGAGCGGCACCCGGCCTGATCCAACTTATAGATCACGATCGATATCTCGGGTACCCGGGCGAAATTCGTTTCTCACGCCGCGACGGTGGACATTTTTCAACGGTACCCCGTGGACCGTTTTCGTCCTGGCGCAAAGCGGTATCGGGGAAAAAGATGGCCGATATTTCGGGTGGGACGATTAATTACCACGGAATCTCGCTGCCGCGCGAAATCTCTCCTTCGCGGTCCGCGCGGACGTGTCGATACTCCGCCGGCTCGATTAATTGCCTTCGCGCGGTCCCATTCGCATGCGACGCCAGCCGGAAACGTCGGATTCAGGAGTTATAGTTCTGCGACCCGCGATAAGAATGATAATGAACTCGCCAAGACACCCTCTCCGTACACCGAATGCCTGAATGAATGGTCATCCGTTGGGAGGAGGTATTCTTCGATCACTTCCTTCTCTTCGCTTCTCGTCTCGTTTCCGTCGTTCACGTGCCACTTCCGGAAGGCTGACGTAGGCGAAGGTCGCTTCCTATCGCGGTCCGCACGAAAGGGGCTGATACCATTTTGAGCGGCTTGTTTCTGCGAAATCGTTCGATAAAAGTCACTGCCATTCGCTCGGGCCAAAAAATTGTATAACAAGGCACCGCGAGGAAGCGAGGATAGCGGCACGCTTTCCGAAACTATCTTCGAGCTGATTCCGTCCTACGTGCGTCGGAATTCCATTGAAAGAGTCTGTGAGTGAAGACCGCGTCTCGCTCAAGGGGGCGAAGGAAGGATGGAGGGAAAATGTTTCGAACGCTTTCCTCCCCTCTCGATCTCGCTCACTACCCGCGCCCTCCCTTTCCACGAATCCCTTTCGGCAACTCGATGCCGATAAGTGGCGAAGGATGTATAACGCGTACACGCCCGTATATCCCATAAAGGACCGGAATGCGTTTCTCACGCAGAGATTTCTCGAAACGGACACTAAGTATGCGTGAGCCCGCAATTTGTACCCCGAATGGGCCAAACTAATTGATCCGTATTACCCTGACGACCGTATATATCGCTCGAAGTGGATGCGCTCCTAATTATATGCTAAATAAATGGTAGACGCGATCGGAAGCGGATGAACCTGTCGAGAGAGGAGAGTAAATGGACAGGGAGGAAAGGAGGGAGGGAGGGCGGGAGGGCGATGCTCGAAGGACTCTAAAGAAGAGGAAGGGGCTGTTTTTACCACCGGACATCTCGCGTTCGAAAAACCGAAACGTCGTTACCGCTCCCAACTTCACCTTCTCTCCAAAGACGAACGCCAGGGGGATGAGAGGATGCTGTGGGAATCGCGGCGAAAGAACAAAAGCTCGCGGTCGCACCCTTTGACGCATAGTCTCATTATTTGCAAATCGAATAATCTCCTCCCAGCTGAGAGGGAGAGCCGAAGGGGGGAGGGCCGATGCCGGAGAGGAGTTCCATTCCGGCGGGAGCCGCCAAGATTCCCGACACATACGGCCCGACGAAATGGGTCCAGAAATTACGCCGGCGACGACGGAATCCGCAAAGGGAAGGACGGGATCGTAGGGCACGGGGGGCGAGAGAGAGGGAATGAGAATGAGACCACGGGGTAAAGGAAGTCGGATAGATTCGTGGTGAGGGTTCGAACTCTCGTGACGAAGAGAGGAAGAGAGAGAGAGAGAGAAGGAATCGCGTGTTGCGCCCTCTGGCTACGTGTGTTTCGGCAGCCGTAATGGCGGCAATGGCGGCCCGATGCCGGTCCGATCCACGGCAATGGCGATGGCGGCGGCTCTTTTGGACCACCGGGCCCTACACTTTCGATCCAGCTCGCAGGACTCCTCCGCCCTTTCATCCGTCGGCCGTGCCTTTCCACGCACGTCTTCGCTTTGTTCGGTAATTTCTGGCGCGCTTTTTCTTCTTCTTCTCCGGCTCCGTCCTCTTCGTCCTTCTGCCGCTCTCCGTCCTCGTCGTCCTCGCCGTCGACTCTCCTCCTCAGCTTTGTCTTTCCCGTCTTCGTTCCCTGTCTTCGTTCCCGCGCGCCGCTATGCCGAACGAGGTGTGGTGCTTGACGGAGGGTCAAGGTCACGGCAGCACCATTTGCCGGATCCTCATGCCATTTCATCCGCGTTTCGCCTTCCCTTCGTCTGGGCATCGTTAATAAGAGAAGGGAGCCGCCGCCGTCGCGCTCGACAAGGAGCGGAAGCGAAGAAAGGAATTAAAAGTCGCAATCAGATTTCCTCGACAGACTTTTTCAACGGTCTTCTAACTTTTTTCGGCCCCGGCACGATCGGACCATCCTGCTTAGCAAGGGCGCTGTTCATCTCGAGATTGGCCATCGGTTGACGATTATGCGCATCCGCAATTGGTCCCCGAATTGAAGACGGAAGTCGGCCGGCTCTCAGTCGATTATTTGTGCGGAGCGACGAGTGGCCGAAATTAGTCGGGCGCCCGAGTCTTAGAGAGAGGATATCGTTATCGTTCGGCGAAGGTTTCTCACAAAGAGAGAGGGTCCAGGCACGAAAGATTCGGAGATTCGTGCAAATAGGCAGGATCATCTGGTCTCTCGGCCGCCTCCGCCTCCCGCGCACCTCGTGGCCTTGGCTAAACGGACCTGTTTGTCTCCGACGGAGAGGGCCGTGTGAAAGTCTCGCCGCCTCGTTAACGCCACCCTTAAGACTCGCTTCCGTCGTACCGTAACGAAGGAGAGCTGCGGGGGAGAAAGAGGAGGAAGGAGAGGGAAAAGGAGGGAGAAGGAAAAAGAGAAGCGCAGTCCGTGAAAGGCCTCCTACGGCGCCTTCTACGAAACCGTCGTTGTTACTCCCGTCGAAAGGTTGCGCCTGGCCCCCAGACGAATATTTCGACCTGCTCGGATCAGCTGATTCACCTGATTCACCTGCCTCCGAGATGCAGGTCATCTTCCGTGACGAGAGGAGGATCCGAAAAGGGAGCCGCGCGCTATCCCGAGGAATCAAGTACTCGAGGAGAGAAGATTCAGTTTTAAATTGAAGCGAAATAAGTATCCTCGGACGACCGGTCGTGTCCCGATGTCACTGTCGTGGAAAAAGAAAAGACGAAGGACGCCTGCCGACGTGGGAAGCGGGAGAAGTTCCTCTCGCTGGAAGCGAAGGAAAATAAACAGGCTCAGGACCTCTTAACGAATTAGCCGCCCTATCCTTGCTCCGCCTCTTTCTCTCGTTTTTTTTTTCTCCAGCCCCGAAGAAAAATGGATACTCGGAATTTCGTGGGCTCATGAATACGTACGATAGAGGCGGCCGGTGTGGTCTTTTGAAAAACCGGGCCCGCTCATAGGAGTCGAAATCGAAAAGCCGCGGCGTACGAAGACCCGTTGCACGACAGCCCTCTCTATCACTCCGTCCTCTTCTCTCAAGCTCTCCTCGCACAACTTGCATTCGGAGAGCGAAGAAGTTGCGGAACGAATCGCTCCGCGAGGAATTTCGATCGGTGAATCGTGATCGGCGGATCGAGAGGGCTCGCTTCTTGCCCGAGGAGGAGAAGGCTGCCTTGTCGAGAGCGGATCGGATGAACGAATTTCTGCCTAGAATTGTACCGGATTCCAGGCGAGCGGGGTGTGCCGTAACGAATTTTTCGACCAAACACCGAGCCGGACGTGAGCCATCGAATTTGAAACGTCTCTCATCTCAAGAATGTAAATCGACGGAAGACGAAAGGGCTCGTCGCACTTATACGACACGTACATACGCTTACATACGCTTACGTAGACTTAATCTGTCGCAATTAAAAGGTTGCACACGTTGTGCGTCTGAAAGGGCGACGCGTCGCGTTCTACCGTACTCGGTGGAATGTTCGCGGCCGAAGAGGAGACACGAGACGCCGACGACGCTCGTCGGGCACGTCTTGGGCCAGGGAGGAGCGGCGAGGAGTGCGCAGCGCGGAGGAAGAGGTGGAGGAGGAGGTAAGAGGGAGAATGAGTCAGAGGCTAATAAAATCGACTGGACACGCGGCGAAGAAGAGTGGCGCACAGTGAGACGGAACGTTCCTCGTGGTCGTCGCGGGCATGGGAAAAGGCCAGCAGATTCATTGACTGCGGGGGCCTCGAGTTAGCACCGGGGTCTCCTCCTCCCATTGTTCCATTAAGCTCCGCACCGAGGGCCTGACACATGCTCGGCCTTACGTGCCTCCAGCGAAATGCTTTTTCCTCCACCTCATCCCTCCGCCTCGTCCCTCCGCCCCGTCCTCTCGCTCCTCGTCCTCGTCCTCCTAGTACATAGTCGAGGACGCGTTGCCCTGGCGACTTATTAAAACGAGTCGATCCCTCCCGCCTGCCTGACCCCGCTCTTTATTTTCGCCTCTCTTCGCCACTCCGGGGACATTGTCTCGAGGTTCGCGTCGATCGGCCTCTTCCGTTTGTCACGAACACAACCTCTGCGAGCCTTCAATTCAGCTTGCGATCTCTCTCTCTCACTATCTCTATATCTATCTCTCTTCATCTCCTCCTCTTCAATTCAACCTCCTCCGAACCTCTCGATACGTTCCGTAGGACGATCGAATACTCTCCGACTGCCTAGCTTATATGGCCGGTATCAGGAAAGTTACGTAACGCTACGTAAATGGAGCCGAGAGCGTGTCGTTAATGACGGAAGAGGGACGAGTCTGGGACGCATCCCGCGAAAACTCTCATGCCGCGACGCTGCCCGTCTCGAGAGGATTACGGTCAACGATCCGCTGACCGTGACACGTGCTTTGTCCTACGTCCGCAAACAAATCGTTTTTCCTCTCCCAATCGGCGAGCTTCCTCTCTCGCCGCAACTTTCTCTCGCCTCCTTCGCCGAATCTGTACTTACGTTCCGCGAGGGACAGCGGAAAGTACTTTTTCGAGGGAAATATTTAAGAAGCACATCCGTTCCATTAGGACGGTCAATCGCGAGAGTTTGAAGAAAAGATTTTGTACACCCACCCGGACCTACTTCTTCGCCTCCATCTCCTCGATATTTTGGCTTTCGCAGTCTTTCTCTCTCTGTCACTCTGTCGTACGCCTCCTTCTACCGGCCGCCTTATCCGACGCACACGAGCGTGAGCGCGCGCGCGCGTCTGCTCCGTCCTCACATCTTTCACCGTGGCCGTCTCATTGTCAGCCAGCTTATTTTAAGCGATTACGCAGTTCTGGATTGGGGCTGAAGCCGGGCGAAGATGAAATCGCTTCCTCGACGTAATGGGAGGAAGAAGCTGGGCTACGAGGCGGGCGCGGATGAAGAAACGCGTGGCGGATCAAAAACTTCGCGGAAACGGGAGTGCAACGGCCCTCCCCTTCTTCTTCTTCTTCATCGTCATCGTTGCACGTTAGCCACGTTCCCGCGTCAAAGATTCGGGCCAGACTGCCCTCGAGCGACGATGATCGCGCGACTCTCCTCGATCCTCGGCAAAGAAACATTTCCCGAGATCCGATGACTCCTGTAAATGTGAAAATTACGTGCGGCCAGGCCATTAGCTTGCGTATACACACGTGACTACCGACGATTTACAAGTTTATCCTCCCCTTCGCCGCCGAGGTAGATCTTTATTAACGCTCGCCCCATGCCGACGCTTGACCGACGCTTGACCGACGCGTCTCGGGCCGTATATATATATATTTTTCGGACGGACTCCTCTCCTTCACGAATTGACCGTTCAGCTCCCGCTGGAACAGGAAACAACGCCGACGTCGTGGCTTTCACGATCATTAAAGCAATTCCCGGAGCAATTTTTCCTTCGCCTCGCTTCTTCCCAGGCATCGTTAATGAAGCGAATTAAACGCGAAGACACTTCGCAGACGATGGTAATTAACATTTTTCGAGGGCTCCGCTAGCCGGGTTGCCTTCGGTGGTCCAAAGTCTTGGCACGTCTGCCCGAGCCACTCTCATTTTATTTGTCCCATGCCGCGGGCACAGATATTGCGCCGATAGCGTGCACGAATCGTTCCGAGTACGACACTCGAGTTAATTGAGCTTGTCAAGAAGCTCGCGCTGTCCCCAGGAATTCTCCGCCTCCCAGATTTTTCGCGCACACCGCTCTCAGTGGTCCCGATCATTTTTCACCTTCTTTTCAGGAAAGGGAAAGGTCGGAAAGGATCGACTTCTTTCGCAGACCGACGGATTCTCGGTTCAGATAAAGCCATACTTTATGGCTTCCCTTAAACATTTAGCCTTCTCTGTCAGCCACTTGGCTGTATGTTTTCATCAATTCCATTAGATTATTTAAACGCGGTTAACGGAGGAGAGTCGAACAATCGATAAGCGTTGAGCTTACCGAGACTAGCCTCTCGTTTCTCTCTTTCTCTCTCTCGCTTCCTGCACCCGCGGGCGACGCTGTACATTATCGCCATTTAATTACTTCCTCGAAGCCAGTCAACAAATTGGGCGAGCGATCGCGCAGTTTAACTCTCCGTTTAATTATCCGCAATGCCGGCCAAAGAGAAAGAGAGAGACAGAGAACGAGAGAGTTGCCGAGTTCCGGGCGAAAAGTCTGCCCGATCCTTTGATCCGATAGAAGTGGATTTCTTCCAACCTGTTTTCTCGAGGGTTGAAGGAGCTTCGGGATCCCAAGGATCATTTGTTTCCACGTTCATGCTGCGAGTTCCTTGCCTCTTTCGTTGTATCATTCTCCGCCTCGATAGTCTCTTCCTCTCCGTCCATTCTTCGCATTTTCGTTCGTTTCTCTGTTTTCTCGCTTCTCCGGGCCAAGGAACAGGGACGTGCGTGCCTATAGCTTCACACTCTCTCGCTCTCTCCCTCTCCCTTTTCCCACCCCGATCCCCGTCACTCTTCGTCTCTCCTCGGCGCAGTCTCTTTTTCATCCCGATGAGGCGGCGTTTGTGGTCCGCTTCAAATATTGGCTGTCCACTCGTGGTATGCGTGATACCCCGGAGTGCGTTTAAAATATTGAAATAAGACGGTCGTACGCCGCTCTTCAGGTTCTCAGTTCAATTCTTCGCTCTTTCCTTTCCAGGGACGTTTCAGCTTCTCTGCTCTCAGGCCAGCGATCTCCCTTCTCTCTCTCTCTCTCTCTCTCTCTCTCTCTCTCTCTCTCTCTCTCTCTCTCTCTCTCTCTCTCTCTCTCTCTCTCTCTCTCTCTCTCTCTCTCTCTCTCTCTCTCTCTCTCTCTCTCTCTCTCTCTCTCTCTCTGGGTTCTCAGTGTAGATCAACATTCCGCGAGGCGATGTGGGACCGTCTGGCCCCTCGAGAAACTTGCAACCGTTTATTGTGACTTAAGTTCACTTTGCCTACGAGCGGGACTGGAATTGCCGCGGGATCGAAATGCAAGTCTTGCGCGGATGTAGATTTCAGGGCAACAAAGTGGCCTGCAGAGGCTCCGGCCTGCTTCCACTTGGCAGATATTTATCGCTGACGCGTTCGCCGCCCGGAGCCAATAATTCCTCGCTCGCGCTCGATATTTGCTAATTAACTTATCCGCGTCGCCGATCGGGGCGACAGAGGGGTGGCAGAGGAGTGGCAGAGGGGAGGCAGAAGAGGAGGCAGAGAGGAGGCAATGATACTATCCTTTCGAAATCGTGTCGTTGACTCCGTGGACGATGCATTCCGATCGTCTCTCGACATCGTTCGCTTATCATCGGACTATCACCGGAATGAGAGTATCGAACGGCAAAGAGGAGAGGGAGGAAGAAGCGAGACAAACGCTGATCGAGTCCGAGGCAACTGAAGAAACAGATGTGTCCGCGAGGAGATCGTCGGCAAACGCAGGTGCATTGGTGGGAGCACAATGTCCACGTGGTGGGTCTCTGCCCTTTCATTTCCTCCGGGTCTAAGAATAGACGACGACGAGGGGAAGGAGGAGGTGAAGGAGGAGGAGGAGGAGGACGTCGAGGACGGGAGTGTGCGGATCCCGCGAGAATTTGCCGGCTCTCGCGGTCGGCCAATTAAGCATAGCGATACGCGGCTAATATCTGCGGTCAGAAGCTATCCTCCGATAGCCGATTTTCCGTGTCACCGCAGCAAAAAAAGTGCCGCCGGTCTACTTTCGCTGCACAATCTGCGAGCAGGTCTCTGCGTTCCTCGTTTCGGAGGGAACGGAGGACGGTTTCGCTACAAGTGGTTTCTCGGCATAGGCGATTAACGATGAGGGGGAAGCGCCAAGTGTTGATCGAGCATGTGCGTCGCCTCATGGGCGCAGATGAAAGACGAAAGGCAAAGAGGCAAGGAGGCAAAGAGTCGTCGTTAGAGCGAACGGGGACCAACGCGACGATGCCGATCGGCAGGACGACGAGGAACACGTGTCCAGACTGACAAAAATGCAGCCCTTCGCCCCCTTTTTGCCCGGCAGACTGGCTAGGGAAAGAAAGAGGGCGAAGAAGAGGAGCCGTCCGACATCGGGGCCAGAGTGGCATTGTGGCGCGAGGCCGCGTTTCCGCTCGCGGCAAGGCCCGGAAAAAAGGAGTGCACCCCGGGTGGGGCTGCAGAAGGGGCTGCAGGGGGGACTGCACGAGGGGGAGGCGGGATGTCAAGGGAGAGTCAAAAAAAGGGCACGCGCACCGGCCGCACTCTGGGCGAACTTTCCTCTTCCTTTTGTCCACTTCCCGTTACGCTTTGTTTCAGCCGGCACCCCTGCCAGCTTCGTCAATGGGCACCGAAGGCAGAAGTCTGCCACGATCTGCTCCATCTACTTTCCTCTCCGGAGCCAGCTCTCTGGAGTTCGTGGTCTGCAGATTTCCTTGATAGCCATTTACTTGCCGCCACGCAGCCGAATCGTTGAATAACGCAAAGAAACGGCGAGCGAACGTTACGGAAGGTTACCGAATAGCTAAAAATGGAAAGTCTCTGTCTGTTACGTAACGGAAGATTGAGACTCTGCCTTTTGTCTCGCTCTCTCATCTCCTTGATTGACTATAAATCTCCGATCTTCACTTTATTTGCAGAACGAAGTGATGCCACTTTCTTTGGCCAGCCAGGATCCCCGTTGCGTCTTTTCACTCTGATGGGCCCTTCGACGTTAATGCCAGTCTCCGATCGTCAGCAAAGATCACACCAAGTAACTTATGTAAGTGAACGACTTCACTCGCATCGTACGCCGTCCGATTTATTCCGCAGCGAGCCAGTCTGACCGCGAGCGTCCGTTTCCACTGTTACTCTCCCGACATTCGATTTCTTCGGGACATCACTTTCGGCAAGCCCTGATTTCTTCCTATCGCGAACGTCATTATTACCAACAGCCGTGGAAAGACCTCGGAGTCAATCCTCGTCACTCGCATTTTTCACTCCGACTTCCATTAAGGTTTTTACGGACATTAAGCTCCCTGCGTAGCGTCCGCCTACTTTCTCCGCTGGCATAATTTCGTAAGCGAGGCTCCATTGCGCGCATTCGAAGCCTCTTCCGATACCTTTTGTCGTCGCCTGGAAAGCGGTCGACGTAGGAGAAAAATTCGGATCAAGTATTACCCGCAGTTGCGAGACGGCAAAAATTGCGTTTGGGCTCGTCGGGGCGTCCGGCGTCGCGCGTGCAATCGAAGCCTCTTTCGATACCTTTTGTCATTGCCTGGAAAGCAGTCGACGTAGGAGAAAAATTCGGATCAAATCCGCAGTCGCGAGACGGCAAAAATTGCGTTCGGTCTCGTCGGGGCGTCCGGCGTCGCGCGCGCAATGCGCGCAGGAGCCCCACGTATAGAAGCGCATGTGCACCGAGCCTAACAGAGTCTCGGGGAAGGGTCGCCGTCGTCCCGGGGAGGGAGGGGAAGCTTCATTCATAAACGCTCCGGCGAAGGCGTCAATGGATGCGCCTGTGAACGAGCGAGACAGCATCCCCGTTCCTCCGCCCCGAAGACTCCCCACCAACTGGATTCCTTCTGCCTCCTACCTTCCCGCATCCTCTCGCTCCTTCTTCATCGTTCGCCTCCGCTTCTCCGTCCTCCCCACCCTCCCTTCTCGCGCTTCTCTCGCTTCCTCTCGCTTCCTCTCCCGCGCGCTTCTCTCATCCTCCCTCTATCTATCCTCCGCTCCGTGTCTGTTAGACTCTCTCCCACCCGCGCCCGGTATCTCCTTTAGGCCTGTTACACAACGCCTCTGTCGTGTCGAATGTAAGGGCGACGTAAGACACGGTGATCGGGTTGAAATTTTCTTTGAATGGAGACACGCTGATAACAGTACCGAAAATAGTAGCCTATGACGGATCGAGAAGTTCGAATTCTATCTGCGCTCTTTATCGTTGTATTTCAGGATAGAAATTCTTACACGTATCTCGAGTCTTATCATGGTCGGAGGCTTGATCGTACAGTGAACATTGTGTAACGACGCTGAAGTCGTGTGCACGATCGTAGGTTGGTATCGGTGGAAAAAAATATTTTATCGAACGCCGGTTGCGAGAGGCTCCAAGTGTGAACGCCGTTTTAGGGTCTTTCTCTGGCGGGCTGAACGCCGCACGCCTCTCTTCCCATCCTCCTTCCTCCTCTCTCCCTCTTCCCTCGCCCTCTCGCTCGCCACCTCCGCCTCCTTCGACAAAGTTGACTTCGCGCCGACCGATCTTTTCCTTTTAGCGTCGAGCGGTCCGCCCGCCGTTGCATAGAATGCAACGAGTCGGGACGTCAGGAATTTCACGTTGCAGGTGTCTGCCACTCCCCCTCCCCTCCCTCTGCCCCTCGCTCGGAAAAAGAAGTCGAAGCCATGGGTCAAACCGTACCGCGCAGCGAACAGTTTGATTTCCCGATTCTTCCCCGTCGTATCCGCCGATGCCTGAAGGGATTCTTCTCAATTTATCTACTCAATCTGCAATGAAGTTCGTTAGACGATCGTCTTCAACCTCGGCATTTTCCAATTAAAATAATTTCGAGATGAGTCTCCCATTACCCGCCGGTCGGATCTTACCGTAAAGGCTCGCTTCTTAATAGGTTCGATTTGCTCACGGCCAAGGTAAGGTTGACAGTCACGCTGTGTGCGAAAAGTACGACTTCGTTATGCGCGCGCGTGCACGCACTCGCACGCTGTTCGTCCAGAGTGACTTTTTGCCGGGAGAATTCCCCGACGCGAATCGCAGGCAAACGTCGGGCACTTAGCGATTACCGAGATGCAATCTATCTTGATCGCGCATAGGCTGTCCGGGCCGATCGTTTAGCCGTATAGAGGCACGGACTGTGTTGCATCCTCATGCAACGTCAATTCAATGTCCGAGGAATTCTATCACGCATCCGATCAAAGTACACTCTCGAGCGTGCCGCGTCTGCGCGCGCGGCCGAGGTGATTTAATCCGATTTGAATATAACTCGCGCGACAACGTAAATAACCGACGCGGCGGAACAGCGCCGGCGACGCGTCGACATGACAATGAATTTCGGCGTCAGAATTGAAGAGGAGGGTCCATTGTCGGTGGGACGGGTGATAAAACGTGAAGTGCAACGTGATGGGTGTACGTACGGGCAGGTATTAAGCGAGCAACTTTCGTTGGCACACACGCTGGCTCTCTCTCTCTCTCTCTCTCTCTCTCTCGCACGCGCTCTCTCTCTCACTCTCTCTCCCTCACTCTCTCTCACTCGATACATCCCCGAGGGACGGCGCGCGAGCGCACGAAAATAATGCCCGCCGGCGACGAAACATTTGGCGGCCGCAACTTATCACCGTGGAACATCGCTCGATGCGCCGAGTAATTTACGAGCGCGTGAGGTCAGTCGGCGTCGATAGGCGGGAATTCCGTCGAACGACCGAATACCCGCACCGGGAGGGCCATGAATTTCACACGACGCGGGGGTGAATCGGCCGTCTGTCGATTTGTCACGTGGGAAAGCGCCCTCGACGCGGCCAGACTTTGCCACGTTCAAGAGTTTTCGTGGGCCAGACGAGTCATTCCTCGTCCGCGTCGGTCGGCGTCCCTTTTGCCGGCGCAGTTACATTTCGGCTCGCGTACTGGGCCCGTACCCGCATTCGTCTTGCCGCGCACGTACGAGCGTATCAGAGTGCGCGCGGGCGCGAGCACACGCGCAAAATGCAGTTGCATTCTACGGGCCCTCGCGTGGGCGTACAAAGGCGATCCCTTGCCTCACTCCCTCCCCTCCCCGCTCCCTCTCTCGCCCCCTCTATCCCCGAGGCAGCGGCGTGATAAGTGCGCGCCGCGAAAAACGAGACGCCGGATGTGACGTCACCGTGGCCCGGCATATTTGCGTACGAGACCGCGCGTGAGCGTGGCTCCCTTTGAAACCCTTCGCCGAAATTACGTAGAAGGACGATATCTTTGACCGTGCCGCGAGAGAGAAAGAGTGTGTGTTACTGCACACGTTCTCACTTCTGCTGCCGAATGAGTTATCGAGACGTACTCCCTCTCCTCGGCGTCGAAAGTCGAAAGCTTCGCTCGTCTCTCGGTTGCCAAGACGTGGAAGTTCACATCCACGTACGTACGTACTGCCTACGTACGTTTTCAGCCATTTCCGCAATCAGGACACGGTATCACGGCTGTCGGCAGAATATAATACGCTTCTTCGTATTACGTATATCAAGCGGAGGCAGATAGACTAATAGGAATTATTACAAAGGACATTCCGAGGCACTTGCACGCGCGGTTCGCTCGTACGGGAGGCTGCTGCCTAAGAACGCGATCTTTTAGCTGGGGGGACAACATTGTGGCGAGTAAGCTTCAACTGGAGGAGCACGGGAAGAGACGTTGGGCGAGCAACAGGTTCCCTCGCGCGCGATGCCTCCTAATTAATTATTAACTAGCGAGGATGAGGAAAAGCAGCCGACGCGGCCAATTTGTCCATTCTCGTTCCGACTCGCTCCGGGCTAGGAGCGTGGAAGAAGTGCTCCGCGAAGCTGAAAGGCCGAGAAGGCCGAGAAGGCTGAGGGGGCTGAAAGGCTGAAAAGGCTGAAAAGGCTGAAAGGCTCGCGCGCCGAAGAAGAGCTCGGAGCGTTCGTGCGCGGCGCACATTATTAACGCGCCATCGATGACTAAGCCCTCCCTCGCTCTAATTAGTCCTCGTTAACTTCGGCAGCGATACGCGTCCGTTTCGGGCGAAAATCGGAGGGCGACATAAATTTTCCCCGATTACGATTTATCGACGAAGGAGCGCGCTCGCATTATCGCGAGCTAACGCCTCGTTACGGTTCGGGCGTCGCGGCGATTAATTCGACGCCTTTAATACCGCCGTATGCCTTCTTTTCGCGCGCGAGCCGCGTATATGTAATACAACGGCCATTAAGATTATGTTGCTCGGCGAAGGCGGCCGGACGATCGGCTGGAATTCGCGATGCAACGTGCCGCCCCCATACCTCTCTTCTACCTTATACCTTATACCTTATACCTTATACCTCGCCTGCCCGTACTTTCGCGCGCGGCACATTCACTGGAAGGCTATACAGGGCTGCAACGCGAGACCCCTACCAGGTAGGATCGTCGGATTCCATTCAGGACTAGCCGAAGTGTTTTTGGCAACCCGATCGTTCGAGAATCGTGCTGCCGTTCTCATGAAAAGCGCGCGAGCGCAGGGTAGACGTCCGTCCGTTCGTCAGTTTGGGAGCGTTAGAAAAATATTTCGACGCGGCAAGGGTTAAATGGTACTGAGCGCTCACCACGCCCACGGAACTCGAGCTCGTTCAAGGACAGCGGCGGCGGCTAAGGCGACGGCGGCGGGGCACGGTGCTCAGGTGTGAAGCGCATGAGCTCCGGCCGAGGCTAAGAAGAAGGGCCGAGAGTGCGTGAGAGGAAAACGCCACCGGCGAGAGCGAAAGTGCATCGATGCTGGTGGGTGTGGGAGCGAATGCGATATTGTGCACCCACGTGCAACTACTAAGCCTATAACTCACGCGAAGGGCGCGCACACACGTTTCCTTCTCCGAACACGTATTCAGTCTCCGCGTACTGAGTCTCCGCGTATTCAGGCTCCACGTATCGAGCGTGTGCTGCGCGTGTATTGGGCTTGTATTGGGCTTGTATTGAGCGTGTATCGCGCGTGTGCCTGGGTAAAGCCGCGCGACAAAGCATACCTTGGATTCAGAGGCGAACACGGCGGAACCTTGAATTCTCTGTATACATCGGACGCACACGCGAATTTCGCTACCTCGTGTGCGCGTGCGCTCGGTTCTCATGCAAAGTGATTCCGCCGCTCGGCGAGCTCTACGATATATGGATAGGACCCAGGACCGTTCCCCAGCCGAATATAATGTCCAACCGCCTACCTACCCACCTATCGCGATGGCCAAAATCTGCGTCGGGAATAAGCCGGCGTACGACTTCCGTGTTTGCATAATGTCTGAATTATGAGGCCTGTTTCGCGGCTGCAATTGTGATTAATCCGGCGGGAGGGTCGCATTCCGGATTATGCAAATAAATGCGAAGGGAGGGCGATAAATGTTGCTCCCTCTTCCCGCACTCTCCTGGCACCCGAAGAAATTCACGAACGTCCCGGGTCCGAATTCGCGCAACATTGCATGCCGTCCGAAACTCGTTCCTTCGCACATTTCGCTGGCGCGCGCGCGCGAGACTTATTTCTGATACAGGATGCTTCTCCCCCTCAGTGCACAATTTATGCACGATCATGTTGCAAATTCGATCTATCCTACGCAACCGTGGGCACCGATCGTCCCGTGGCACATGTTGCACAGAGAGCGGATGATGCAAGGCGCCTGTATAATTACGATCATTAATTCCACAACTCTCGTAGGGTAACCACTTCCTAGAACGGCTAATTGCCATTATCGCCGCGCTATCGTTTGCATTATCCTGGATATGCCTGCTGCGAAGGGGGCGCACGCTGAGGCAGCGTCGACGGGACTCGCCAGTCATCCTGCTACGACGGTGTCCCATTCATTGACCTCCAACCAGAAACCTTCCGCCATTATTTCCCTTCCACCGTCAGTCGCGCTTACCTAACTGGATATAATACCTGAGAGAAAATGGTACCTAAAAGGCGAGACACATCGGCGCGAACGTTCGCGAACTTCGAAAATGTCAGCAATCTCCGTTCCCTCCCTTAAAAGGTTCTGAATGTAACTCCGCGGTCTGTAATTCGTGCAATTTCCGTGAGACTCAACACTCTGGCTGCCAGAAGGGCTCGTACGAATATCGGAGTAATGACTGGCTGCCGTTAAAACGTTGGCCAGCTCGCGTGCCGCAAATCTGAATGTACCACCCGACGAGTATTCGTTTGAGTTCCGAGCGTCGCTCGACGCCGGCTCAAATTCCGAAATCGCGCTTAATATCCGATTTCTGTCTCGGGTTTCGATTTCGGCGAGGGCTGCCAGGCGCTTTCAAGCGATCCGCCAAAGCGGCCGTCGACTCGGAGATAAACTGCCGCGATCCGTTCCGCTCTATAATCAAGTTGCGTTTCTGCCTCGCGATCTTCCGGAATTCCTGTTTTTTGGATTAATCAGTCGGGCTGTTTCAGACCGATGTTTTCGGGACGCTCTCTCTAACTTTAAGAGGATCCTGCCGCGTACATTCTAAAGCGATCCGCCGCACATATTTCTCGCGTCGTCGGTTACTGCCACTGTAACAATGAACGCAGCAATCGCAATGACCGCAACGAGGCTGACGCTGATAAAGGACGCCTGAATGGCGCTAATTTTCATTCATGAGTCGCGAAACTTCTTGAACGTGGAACAGCCTCCGAGCTGAACGGCTCGTCCTTTCGAAATGTCATCAATAAGCCGACCCGACGAATTTTATCCGCGGTGAAATCTAAACGTCCTCATCGGGCTTGCCTAACGAACGGTCGAGTTTTCCGAACAGGCCATTCGGGTTTCGGATGGAAGTCGAATGGAAGTCGAATGGAAGTCGAATGGAAGTCGGCTGCATACCAGCCACGAAGGGACAGCAGCTCGGCAGGGGAACAATCTTAATTGTATACCTCGGTGGCAGATAACACGCATGGTTAACATTCGTTTGCGGCGCAATCGGCCGCTAGTAACCGCAGGATATGTTTATCGGTCGCGCGATTAAAAGAGCTGAGCGACGAAGGAGCGACGTACAAACTTTCACTCCCCATTTCTGTCACGTCTACCCTACATGTGCTCTCGCTCGAGGATGAGAGTCCTCGCCCCACCCCCTTGGCGGCGGACGACGAGCAAAAAATCGGGGCCAGGCTAGGCAAACAGATGTTTTCGAAATTCCGGCCGAGACGGGGCTTTAAATATTTTGACTTTTTACCGAGCTCGCCACTTGAGACCCTCTCGAGGAGCCGAGAGAGAGAAAGAGAGAGAGAGAGAGAGAGAGAGGGCCACCGGCTGAGAGACATTTCACGCACCTGATGGCCCTTCTAGCCCCTCCGTGACACTTGTTAACGGCAAACAATTCTCGGCCGTGGGTTTTCTCCTCGAGCAAAATTAATCGACGCGATAGTCACGCCACTTATCCGCCTCGCATAGATTGGAACGGTGGAAAGGGGGGCCTGAGCGGGCCCGAATGGCTTAATTGGACGCTCAGCCACCCAGAAAGCCGAAGAGTTCCAGTTCTTCTCCTCCTCCCCGCGCGAAATATAAACGAGACGGGCCATACTGCGAAGCCTGCAGGACCGTATGGCACATCTTTCTATTTCATACGTTCCTGCGGCGGATGAAAATTTCAACGCGCGATCAACCGCGCGATTACAATCGCTCCGATCAACCTTATCGATAACGACCAAAACGGAGGGATGAGAGGAGGGAAGAGAGGCGAGCTGAGTGAATCGGTAGATTTCTTAGATCTCTTACCTTCCGTAGAAGACCATGGGATGAACACTCGTCCTGGCTGACCGCACGTAAGAGGCAAGCGGCAGGAATGCCGGCCACGTCGATTCCCGGCGGATTCCTGAGCTTCTCGATTGACACGTCCCTGAAGGCGCTTAAATGATCGCGACACTGCGGCTGCCACCCAATATCGCCACCCGGATGGGATTTCATTCCGCGCCCGATCGGTTTACCCCAAAATTCTTCCTCGACGCCTTCCGAGAAGCGTCGCCAAGGGGAGGATCGGTGGACGGTGTGTGAACGGCACGGAGGTTGAAATCGAAAGGGATAGAGAGGAGTCCGAGACGGTCAGTCCGGACCCGATGGCATTTAAACTCGCTCCCTCGTACGTGACGTAACGATCCGTCGGCGCTGCGGGTATCCTATAAGGGCATGAGAATCGTGGGGAGGACGGAGAGGATGGGGAGGATCGAGAGAGCGATGGGGGAGGAGGAAAACACAAACATGCAGCGAAAGGGGCGCCGGTATAATCTACGATTCGGATGGTGTCTCCTGCGGACGTATCTCAGCCTCCTTATTGCCCGGTTCGATGCCCAGAGGCCGACTCTCCGCTCCCTGTCCATCCGCAGACCCTAACGAATTTAATGGGGATACGGACCGACACCATTGGGAACGAATATCGTACTCCCTTCGAGCGTTTATCTACTTTACGATTAGTTAAAGAAAGCGCGAGCCCCGTAGGAGAGTGCGTTACAGCGAAGAATTATGAGGAGAATATAGGCCGCTCGAGAAGTGATTATGCCGCTAATATGACTATTAATCTTTGGTCCGCCCATCAGACGGCTGTGTGCACGTCAGATTTATGGTTGGTTTAGGATTTTCAGCGTTTCACGCCGAGGAGGCAAACCTCGCGCGCCGCTTTTCAACGACAGTCTGTCAACATAGTAAAACTTTGTACGCGAGTCGTGCAACGCGCGATAATCACGTGCTTGCCAGTCGGACCGGCCGTGTTTGCGCACGCTGTATCTTCATGAACGGGGCCCGCCAATGCTCGGGGCCCGAGGGAGGGAACAGGTGTACCATTATTCGTGCGAGAGGGCCTCCGGTGAAAGGTTCGACGGAGTCTCGGGATTTGGAAAAACTGGAGTCGAAGTTTGGCTTAAGAGGGCCGCAGTTGGGATAGGTTAGAGGGAATCGTGAGCGTCCGGGGCCTTAAATCTAGTCAGATTAGGTCGGACCGTCCCTTTAATCTGGCCGCGTCCCTGCGTGAAAGGATCCTCCCGGGAGATGCTGGCCACGGAATGAGAGATGTGCCGGCTCGGGGAGGAAAAGGGAGAAGGGACTGCGGGGATGAAACGAGTTGTGCGTGTTCGAGCGTAAGGCCGTGCATTCCGTCGGGATCGGGGCAGGTCAAAAAAACGTCAAACAACTGCAAACTTTGACGTATCGCCTTTGCGCTCCGCGCGACGTCACGTCATTTATTTCCCCGCTCCGGCGAACATAGACGTTTCGGCGGTAAGCGAGTGGTAAGCGAAAGGTAGGCTGAAACCGATTATATTATATATTGCGCTCGGCTCGATTGCGTGCAGCTTTGCTGGCGCCGTCGTCTTCATTGAATCGCCGACATAATCGGCAATCGTCGGATAATTAGGTTTCGAAGGAGCGACGGTTCTCTATCGACTACGGTAACGACGCCGAGCCGCGAACACTCGCCGAGATACGATCGTCGACATAATTACAAGGAAAGTCTGGCAATTGCCGGAAGAGTCGGACATTTAAAGCTAGCCGAGAGACTGGTGTTGTTACATGGCGCTAGTCTACCGTCTCGGAGTCGGAGATAGAAGGGATGGGAGGCTCTCGCGAATGAAGGAGACCGAAGCATCCTTGTCCTTCGTCTCTCGCCCATCTCCTTCGCTCCTCTCCTCTCCACGGTCTGCGCCCGATGCCCTGCGTGTTCTGTCCGTGAACGGTTTCTAGGAAGTACCGGACCGAGGGAGGGACCGAGAACGCGCTGCAGCGAACGACGGACGGAGACGAGGCGAGTGCGTGTGCACGATGGAGAGACTGTACGGAGGATAGAGGAGTCTGGAGTGAGAGAGGGACGGAGACGGCGAGAGACCGAGTCCAGACGAAGAGGAATAAGAGAGGAGGTGGCTGGAGAACAACGGGGAACGGAAAGTGGGAGCGAAAATAGAAGCGCGAACAAGTGGGAGCGAGAGGTATGGCGCTGGTGGAAAGAGCGGAAAGAAGTTGGCCGTCGACGGTCACGTTAGGATAGGTTGGACCGTTCTTTTCCGCGGCCCTTTAGCATCGTGGTGCCCTTTCGGAGGCCGGCGCTATCCACGATCTGCCTCTAGGTTAGGCCAGTCCCCGGCAGTCCCCCTCCCGCTAACCTGCCCGCATCTGGGACGACTGCCGTTCCTGCCGCTCGTTTCGGCGCCTCTTTCTCTTTCGTGCCACGTAGTAAATAGGAAACGTCACAGACGGAAGGAGACTGGGCATTAACTCATGCGGGCACGAAAACGTTTGCGTTGCTTCCTCGCCGAGCGAATCGCGAGCAAGCTATGGGCTTTAATATTTTTCCACCCGCGGAGTCTGATTAGCGTGACGTTTTATCATACGCGATTACTGGACGACATCGCTTACATCATGACTTGACTAAATGGCTGAAAAATGAGTAATGGAGAATTTCTATACTTGAGGTGAGGAGCAAAAGGATATGCGTGGAACGTGGTGCGTGTTGACACTCGTGCCTTATCTTGCCCTCTGTCGCGCTTTTTACAGGCGATTTTCTAAAATCGAGAAAAATGTTACGGGTAAATTCTGAAATCGAGAAAATCGCCTGTAACTTTTGAACCGGTGAACAAAACCTATGATATTCATACACTTTCTTGAAGCTTCGATGGGTATTTTATAATAGGACCATCGGCGAAAGCCGATCTTTAAAAAAAATTCTTTAAGTAATAATGGTCGGCCAAGGCCTTTGCTCGATAAATAAAGTCGATGGTTTTTTGGCTGTAACACCGAAACTATTGCACTTAGAAGGCTCCGCCTGCGATTTTTGTGATCCTCTTTTGATGCTCTTTAACCATGCATAAGGACAAGTCGATCCACCGACTTTCAATTTTTGGCCGAAAAACATGGTAAGGTTTTTTTCGACCAAAAATCGAAAGTCGGCGGATCGGATTCTCCTTTTGCTATCTTGTAGGGGGTCAAAGATAAGTCAGAGAACCGTTTGCCGTTGGTCAAAATTTGCATTAGTTTCGAAGTTACAGCCACTAATTCATTGACTAAAAAACGTGAATTTTTTTGTTAATTTGGCTTTCGCCGATAACCTATCCGATAGAGCGCGTCAACAGCTTCAAGAAAGTGTATAATTATCATAGCTTTTCATTGCCGGTTCAAATATTACAAGCGATTTTCTAAAATCGAGAAAATGGTTACGCGAAATGCCGATTTTTAATCGGTAACATTAATATTCAATAATTATTATATTATAAACTATTAGTCTTGATAATAATTGGGTTTCTTCTATTTCTTACAGTACGTATACCAAGAGAAACAAAATTGCGTTCTGTGTTAGCTTTCTTACCTCAAATGCGGCACGTAATATTGGACTTACTTAGCCGCTTCCACAGCAAAAGTGTTGATGGTTTCAAGACAGTTTTTAGTGTGTTACTTATTTACCTTTGCGACTAGATTAATATTAAGTTATTAAAGATAATTATTATATAAGAGATTGTACGAATGTATGTATGTGGACTGAGTATAATGTATGTAGCGTGTATGCGAAAAGTACAACAATTGTATGGGAATTAGATTATAACTATGTAAGAAACATTTTTTACCGTATACTATTTTTCCTTACAATATACGTATTAAACGAAATTCTGTGTTCTCTAATTACTTAGTTATAAGATCCCATATATCCAATATCCCTCGCCGAAACCATACCTTTTTCCGCTGTAACAAAATTCACCAACTTCGATAAAATCTCATGGGACCACATAGAAATACCATGGGAGAAGACGGCCAGCGACTCTTCTATTCATTTCATACCGTAGAGAATTCCATTTTGATGAAAAACACCATGGGAATAGCGAGAAATCATCAAATATACGAAGGGGCGAAATCTTGGTTAGGACCAGATTCAGTGAACTGAAAAATCCGAAAAATTTGCGAAAATCTCGGTTAGGACTTAATCAGACAAGTGTGAAAATTCGTAAATTTTTAAAGTTCGGATAGGACTGGATTCAGTCAAGCGTGAATTTGTCGAAAATTGACCAAATAACAGGAACATAGAAGTACCGAAGAGGTGGCACTGCGAAACTCGACGTGTTCAGTCAAGCGTGACGATCAACATTTACAGAATCTTATCCAAATCTCCGTACTTCTCTATGTTCCAATTTTCCTTTCTCGTTCCATTGTACATATTACTCATCCATTGTACACTTTCCATTGGCTATTTGTAATGCTGATTGCTTTTACTGACACTGTACGTGTAGCTTATGGTTTCCTTATGGTGTGCTTATGGTTTTTGCTAGTATTCATATCTAACTTAAAATTAATTCCTATCATTTTCAATGAGTTTCCTATGGCGGTTCTGCGCTTATAGTATTCTTTAACAATACTTACCGTATATTTTATGGACTTTATGATTTCCCCTGAGTTCTGATGGTGTCTGATTATCTTGCCATTCTCGATGTATTGTTTTATGGATCTTGAACTTCCCGAAATAAACAACGATGGACTTATAACTTTGCCAACGACGATGGGGAATAGGTGGGTTAGGAAAGTAATCGCTGAACGCTAATTTTGGTTTATTTTGTGATATATTGTAAAATCATTGAATAATATACATTTCATGTTTCTTATTAAAAATGTTTAAACTAAATAGATTATTCACACGTTCTCGCCGATCGTCCTATCCGAAACAGCACGTCAAGAGGTTCAAGAAAATGTATGATCATCATAGGTTTTGATCGCTGGTACCATAGTTAGCCGTTTTTTTCGGCCAAAAATCGAAAGTCGGCGGATCAAATTCTCCTTTTGCTATCTTGTAGGGGGTCGAAAATAAGTCAGGGAGCCGTTTGCCGTTGGTCAAAATTCGCATTAGTTTCCGAATTGCAGCCAAGAAACCATCGAAAAATGGAGGTCGAAAAAATGGGTAAAAAATAAAAGTCTTCCGACTGACTTGTGGATATGCATACTGAAAGAGGATGAAAAGAGGACCACGCAACCGGAGCCTTCTAGTGAAATACTTTCGAAGATATAACTAAAAATATGCCAAAAATTAAGTGAAAATGGGCATTTCTGCATCTGTAGTATCAATTTTGTATTTGCATTACTTTATTATCCTGTATGACGTATAAATGTTCAATCGGACCATCAAAAATCTACACAGAAATCTTCTAAGTACGATAGTTTCAAAGATACACTGCCATCATACAGAATCTACGCCATATTAATTTACATTACCTCGGACATAAAAAGCCAATAGCCACAGTAAAGGAAGCGAAACGTTGTAACGTCCAAAAGCAATGTTTACAATGATAATAATACTAGCAATCTTCCGCATATTATCGATGAATAGAATTATGAATAGTAAATGGAATGAATCCTGCCGTTCACGTTCCGTAACCTTCGCAACTTCGACTTCAACCTTTTCTTCCGCCACTCTTAGGTAATACAGTAATTGGTAATTACACCGCGGTGAGCCAACACTCCGTTGCCAATGTCGTTTGAATTCCGCCGCTGTCCGCAGCTCGGGGAAAAAAAAGGATCGAGCCGAGGGAGAGTGTTTTTCTCCCGCGACGTGACAGATAAGAGTGAGATTTGGGCCGTTCTCTTCCACGGAACGGAAGAATTACCAGATCGGAGACATCGGTAACGCCTGGGACACGCCTTGCATGAAGAATACCCGGTGCCTTGGGAAGAATGTGAAATCCAAATACGATGCAGACGAGCCTCGACTGTGAAAGGAGCGCGACCGCACTTCGGCAGGCCACTTCATACGAATTCTGTCTGCGGCATTTTACTGCGTAGATCGGCACGTAAGGCTGCATTCACTCCTTCTCATCACTTGAGAATAAGCTAATTACAGCTAATAATTACAACTAATAGAAAGCGATCCATAAGAGAATGGCTCGCTATTCAACTAGAACAAAGAGGAAGACAGGAGAAAGAAGCGAACGGCTGAATGCAATGATAGGTGGATAGGAAGCGATAAGGTAACGAGAAGAAGTGGCAGACGATGATTGGCGCCGGCGCTCGGTCATTATCATTAGAAGAGCGATCCGTCGAGAGAGGCCCCTAGCTCGTGCCGTTTATACGCAGCGCCGATTACGTAAGCCTCCGCGATGCTCGCCACTATTATGCGCCTAGATAATCCCGGCCACTTGCACAGCCTCGATTACGCCTCGCCAGCGTCTATCCTTCGATTGCACCGGATATTACGCGCGCTCCTTTACGAGAAGAAGAGAACCTTTCTCGTACACTGCCGATTCCATTAAAGCCCAGCACTCCGCACGCGTCACTGCACCTCGCTAATTGCCGACCGTGTACCGTTGCCAGGGCAGCGGATCCGTAAAGTTGTACCTTTTAATCGGCATACGTCGAAGCGAGAGATTCCGAATGGAATTCAGTTTTGACATAGTCGGGGCTGTCGGGACAAGCTGCGACGAAGTCTATCGAATATCAGCGGATCCGTAAAGTTGTACCTTTTAATCGGCGTACGTCGAAGCGAGATATTCCGAATGGAATTCAGTTTTGACAAAGTCGGGGCTGTCGGGACAAGCTGCGACGAAGTCTATCGAATATCAGCGGATCCGTAAAGTTGTACCTTTTAATCGGCGTACGTCGAAGTGAGAGATTCCGAATGGAATTCAGTTTCAACAAAGTCGGGGCTGTCGGGACAAACATCTGCAACGAAGTCTATCGAATATGTTGAACACAGGGGGTAATGAAGTGAACGAGAGCAGGTACCCTCGCGAGTTCCCTCATTTCGGGTTGGCTCGCCGCGAGGATCGCTGGAAATGTCCGTTAAGGGAAGAGTGGCATTCCATTCCTGTGTCGGGCCCCGTGCGTGTTTATGCGAAGACACGACTCGATTAGCCGCGTCGGGAAGCGATACGAAATCCTGATGAGGATTTTAAGAAAGTCCTCCTACCGCCTGTGCCGAGGATTCCCCGCAGGGGCAGAATTATCTTATCGGCGCGGAGGAGCAAAGTGATAGGGACAACGGCGGAGACTCGAATAAATGAACGGTTCCCTGGGCAATTGCGATGAATTTATCGACTAGGCCGAAAACCGCTCCGGGATCAAGTCGTTCGAAGGTATCGCTCAATGGGGCGAAAGGAGTAACGAGAGTATCATTAAACACTTTCTGCGTCACAGATCCGGAAAAATTCGATTCAATTATGAATAACATGCTGAGAAGGTCGTTTCTATTCTCGCTCGTGCGTCAACTTCAAAATTAACTGCAGTAGGAAGATATAGGATACCCTTGGGAATACCAGGAAGATTCTTCGAAGGATTTCTCGTAAAGTGATAATTATCTTATCCGACGTGGAAGATAGTGATATCGATACGTCGAAGTCGGGAGTCGATGTAAGCGATGCAGCACGCTTCCCTAACGTTTACTAACTCGTGTACGATTGGGACAAATCCGATCGTCCTTCAATGCACCGGGGGTGAGGTTAATTAGCGTCAGCGAGACCCGCATCCGCATATTAAGACAGAAACTTGCGGCCATTAAAACTTCCCCCCAACAAGGGGAAAAGTAGGGGGCTGACAGGGATTCCAGGAAGCAAAATACGTAGGGGTAGTCCTGATTGAACGCAAGTATCGACTTTAGCCTGGCAACGTCGATTAATAAAGTGCGCCAGGACACGGACTGTAATAAATATTTGCTCAGATGCCGAAATTAACGATGCCGTTACGTCAAATATTTATAACCGTCCCGGGCCGAGCACGTTACACAGAGGGCAGTGTAAGAAGGAGGCCCGGTACGAAAGTACGAGCGATTAAGCGTTTATTCCGATCGAGTCCAGCGCCCGCCCACTTAATAAATCCATCCGCATCTTTTTCTCCGGGCGCATTTATCTAAATTCCTTTTCTTTCGCCCCGCTTGCGGTGGGCGTAGTCCGCCTCGCTCTTCTCTCCCTCGTACTCCTTCTCTCACTCTTGCTTTCACCGTTTCTCTCTCTCTCCGTCCCTTATCGAATAGAATACGCTCGCTCTCTCACGCTTACTCTCTTACGCTTACTCTCTTACGCTTACTTTCTTACGCTTACTTTCTTACGCTTGCTCTCTTACGCTTACTCTCTTACGCTTACTCTCGTACGCTTACTCTCTTACGCTTACTCTCTTACGCTTACTCTCTTACGCTTACTCTCGTACGCTTACTCTCGTACGCTTACTCTCTTACGCTTACTCTCTTACGCTCGCTCTCTTACGCTTACTCTCGTACGCTTACTCTCTTACGCTCGCTCTCTTACGCTTACTCTCTTACACTCGCTCTCCGCTCCGCGTGTCTCCGGAGAGGCTGTACGATTTATACATGCGATGCATAATACCGTAACCTCCGTTCGATGAGTCTACCCGATTGCATAAGTGCCTATGGGGTCAGTGTCGCGTCTGTTAAAAGTCCCGATGGTTGGCGCCAGCCTCCCGGAACGTTCGCCATTGTACAAACGGACTCCGACGCCGTCTACGTATAAACACGCGGGCTGAAAAGCGTCTGCGCGGCGCGAGGGCAACGTTTGAAACAGGCACCCGCGACAGTTCGGCGTACACATTGTTGTAGACAGGATATGGATATAAGGGAACCTCCTTCCTTCTCCTTAACGTTCGATATTTCCGTCCCGGGGAATTTCCCATTATATCGAACGATGACACGCGTCTCTCCTTGTATAATATGTAAATGCGTCCGCTGTGCATCTACGCATTGTCATGCTAACATCCCACGGAGTATATCGACATGTAAATCTCTAGCCTCGTATATTTTATACCTCCTGTATCGAGCTGCGAAGAAATTCATCCCCTTCGTCCTTAGGTGACTGGCCAACTGCTATTGGATGCATCGCATAGATCGTAACGCTTCCTGTACGGAACTGTACGACGTACCAACTCTAAAAATTGATTCGGACTCTGACAGAGCGGGGTTTAAAGGGATGGACAGGGAAGAGATTTAACGAGCCGGTAATGGCGCGCGCGAGAGCTATATGACCGACTACCGTCGTAGCCTCTCGCGGCCCGTCAAAAGGGGCCTACTTACGTCTACTTCGAGCGGGCAAAGTGAATTACACGAGGAAGTTAAAGCGGCCGTAATAAATACCTTGCCCGCCGGCTTTCGGGGCCCCTCGTTGCGGAGAGCAACGCCGTTTTCCAAGTGCAACCTCCTCGCCTGGAATACGGACAGGGGCACCTTGCGCGCAACGCTTCCAGCTTGCGGCTAAGCGGGGTAAAAAAAATTAGCCGGCCAACAGCCTCCCTCCGTTCGAAGGTGCCGAAACTCAGAAGGGCGAACTCTGGGCCCGTTCTCGCGCCAGGCGATTCATACAAATTGCCAGGACGATCGGCACCGGATAATAGGCCACGGGAGGGCCCTCTCGGTCGTTCTCGGCCATTGCCGGCCATTCTCGGCCTTTTTCGCTCGAATAAACGATCGACAAGTGCATACCGTACGAGCGCGTACGTGCAACGTCTTCCGGGCCCGAAATGACACTCTCCGGCATTCGAGCCGTTAGTCGGTCTCCACCTCTGCCCGGAGTCCGAGAAGTGACCACTAAACGCGAGCATAAACAAGCCGCTATTGTGCTTTACTGTTAGAGTCCGCACATCGGCCGGCCGAACGACCGATTAACGTACGCAGATATGTTTGTACGTCCCCCGCGCGAAACTTCAGGTGTAACCTTAACCCCCTAACTGCCCCGATTTGGCGCGTTCGCTTGCACGTACGGAGAACGGCTATTTAAACGCAGCTGAGTACGCAGGCGCATGCCAGTGAGCGTATTTTCCGACGGTTAAAAGTCCGCCTGTACCGTTCGCGAGCCGTTAAAGACGGCAAAGGTGGCCGAGAGATCGAGCGATTCTCTTCCCATTCTGCTTTCCTCCGCCGCAGACCTTAGCGCGTAATGCTCGGTTAGCCCACGGAATTTCGGCGGAATTTATCGAATTATTTTTTTTGGCCCTGTCCTCCTCAGACGGCTCGGCCGCGGCCTCTGCATTCGCAGAGACGCAAAAAGTGCGCGCGCGAGCTATGCACCCGCCGCGCGGCGTTCTTTCCGCGAAGGGTCGTCCCTCTTTATTTGGCCACACCGTCGAATTCGTCCCCTCCACCCTCCCCCCCCTCCAGAGTCTCTTTAACCGTTCCCAAGTTTCGCTCGTTCGGATGTCATTACGAGCAGCGACTTCTTTCCTTTCCCAGTCGCGAAGCTTTCAGTCTTCGAACGTGTACTTCAATCCGGCGCGGTAGTCAAAGGATCAGGAAGAGTTTTGAAAAGAGTGATGTTCAAAACGCTATGCGTCATTAAGACTAATTTCAATCGTACAATCGGCAGAATCGATCGGGGGCGGCGATCGCAGGTTGGTCAAGGAATTCGGCCGAAATTTATTGGATTATTTTTTTTACCCCCAGCTTCGGAGAACCTCCGCGGTCAGCGGGGATCGATCGAAACCCCGAGGAAGCTTCGGAAGCCGGCAAAAAAGTCAGCCTCGCTATGCACCGACGCACTCCTTCGCCAGTAGGGTCCGTTCGCCTTTTATTCAGTTCTACCGAGAATTCCATCCCTTCCTCACCTCCCTTCCTCCCTTCTCTCGATGCGGGCGAATATTCACCCCTCGCGCGAACAATCCAATATTGTGTAAACGACGTTGGAGCCTCCAGGGGGGGGGGAGAGGAAAGGATCTCTCGCTCAACAGGTGGGAAAGGATCGCTTAAACGGGCCAATTGCTCTCGGGACGCAATTATCGTATCGTGAAAACGATTTCTGGGCAGCGCGGAATAACGGTGAGAACAAAAGATTGAATGAGCGCCGTTCTTGACGGGCAGAAGGGTATCCCGAGGCTGAGGGACGGAGATGATGTTCGGCGAGGAACGGAGAGAGATGAGCGGAGCGGTCCCGGTCGGCATTCGGTACCTGAGCCCGTTAATGATCGAGGTGCCAGGTTCGTACCTGTCTTTCGGCTCCACTGAGAAATCTACCTATTGTTTCTCGTGGGGCGCGCGGGGAGCCCCCGGGTGCGGCCTCAAGGGTTAGCCCCTAAGTTCATTACGGTCGACGACAATAAACCGTGACAATGGCCCAGGACTACTCGTGGGTATCGGCCGAGTCGTTTCGGAACCATTCATCCCACGAATTGCCGGGATTTACAGCCGAAGTCGCTCTCCTCCTCCTTCGCTCCCCTCCTCTGCCGCTCGGGGCGCCCCTTCTCAAATTTTACCGCAGAATCTGTTGGCGCGGGGGACCGTTAGCGTCGTGGACGTAGGTTTTCCCCGACGGACCCTGCTGTTTCAGGCCTCCTCGCAGGACGCCGTCCTGCTGAGTCAGGACTTACCTGCGAGCAGTCGGCCGCGTGTAAACAAGCCGTGAGATCGATTTGTACTGCCTTGGTCAATGCCACTCGGAGAACGCGCGCTAACTGCCCTAACGTCCATCCTGCCCATGCCGATTATGCGACGATTATACGCGTTTGCTATTTCAGACTAATTTCTAATCCGACACCTTGCCAGTTCATTTTCGAATTTGGACAGGGTGTCCCGATGTCAGTGACTCTCTTGCGGACGCGTGATGCGCGACGAAAGCAGGAGAAAACGATCCTTTGGCCGGGCGTGTAACGAGGCGAGCCATAACTCAACACTATCTGCTTATCACTAACTGCGTCCTGAACATGCCGATTATGCGACGATTATACGATTTCGTCATTCCAGACTAATTTCTAATCCGACACCTTGCCAGTTTATTTTCGAATTTGGACAGGCTTCCCGATGTCAGTGACTCTCTCGCGGTCCACGTTTTGCGCGACGAAAGGAGGAGAAAACGATCAGTCCTCTGCCGGGCGTGTAACGAGTCGAGCCATAACTCACGCGCGTAATGAGTAAGCGCCCGTGCCACTTTAAAATGCCAACGACGATTCCTGTTAATAGCCCCGAGTAATGACAGTAATACACCGACGGCGTAGGAGCGCGCACGTTCGCGCCTCCCGCGACAATGCGCACAATGCGCAGCCCGTTGCGCTTCATAAATATTTAGTCGCGGCCGATATTATTGCTCAATTCGTATCCCGAGCCGATTGGCGCGCTCGTTTCGCGCCGAGATTTATTTCGAGTCCTTGACTGTCTAAGAAGTGCGCCTCTGTGCTCGGCAGAGGGGGGCTGGGGGGGGGGGGGAGAGAGGAGGAGAGAGAGTCGGAAACGACGATTGGCCGTTTAAGCAATTACGACCGCTCGTGCGGTCCTTTTTCCTCTCCGGCCGATTATGCGCAAACTCTCGTGCCGTAAAAGGAGTGTACGCGCTCCGTGCCAGCTTCCGAGAATGAAAATAATCGATCGCGAACGCTTTTCCGAACCACCGCCACGATCGATCGATCAACCGATCTTCTCCGTCGATCCTTTCCTTCTCGCTTCGGCGACATCGTTCCCACGTTTCGAACAATTAATACGCGACGGAAAGGGTCGTCCGTTATCGGGCATTTCATCGATCTGCCGCTATTCTTTCCCGTCGCACGAATCGTATTGCATTTTATCGGTAATGACCGGAGGCCGGGCGGACGCTTCTTTTTCGGCCGACTCGGGTCCCCCCCCCCCCCCCCCCTTGGCCCCGACCGAGTACGCCAAAGAGGAGCACTCCTGAAAAATGTCCGTACCTTCTGGGTACTGGATAACGACCCGTAATTGATTTTGTGAAACGCGCGCGCGCGCTCTCCCTCGCGAAAGAAGAAATAGAGCGGCGATCTCGTTGGGCAGCCACATTTGGTCCGGGAGAGGAATGTCGTTGCGAATTGAATAAGGTTTATACATCGGTCCGGTACGGGACGGAGAGGGAGGAGGATGGGAGGAAGGAGGACGAAGGGCTTCGTCCTTCCTCCGCTCTTCTTCTTCTTCGACGCTCCGGTCCTCCCGCTTCTTTCCGTATTTCCCAACTTTTTTCTTTTGCACCACCCTACCGGCTTCCCTACCGTGGCGCGTGGATTCTGTTCAGCGCAAATCGGAATGTGCGATTCGTTCGCGCTTTTAAGAATGCTGTCATTCGCGGGAACATTATGCAACGTTTCACGCGTGCGACGTGTGGCAAAGTGGCTATCAATGAAAGCGGCATCACGATTGGCCCGTGAACGCGAATCTTTGTGGGTCGTAGATTTTTCTACGACAGCCCGATAACGAGCCGTAGTACGCGCTCGATACGTCGAGGACACGGTAAATAGAACTTTTTTGTACTCGATCGTGAGCCGCAAGGTGGTGGTGGCACGCTGAGAGACGATAAGGCAGCGTTAAATAACCGCGCCCTTTTTAACGATTTCTCGTTACTAAATCTATCGAATATAGTGGAGCTTATCGGTACTCGCGTCGCTATACGGCGATAGGCTGCTTCCGCTGACGGTTGATAAAGGGTCGCATTCGATACACGGTCTCGAATCGGCACTACTTGTAAAAATAGGATGCCAGTTCCAGCTAGCCAGGCTGCCTACCGCGAAACGATCCTCCCACGACCACTTTTGCGACCCATTACACCTCTACTCCCCGGAGGAACAGTGGTGAGAGTAATGGTAGTACTACTACTAGTAGCAGCAGCAGTAGGAGTAGTAGTAGTAGTAGTAGTAATTGCGGTAGTAGTAGGAGGAGCGCCGTTGACGATCAGGCGACTAATTCTATCAGAGCCCGGACTCCCGGGGCAATGAATCCGGGCGAATGGACTTTTATGGTCGATTCCCGTCCACGTGCTGGCCATGTTGCAGGAACGGTGAAAAGATTCCGAGGTATATAGGCATGGCGGAGACTTAACGGGGCGAAAAAGCACTCGGCCGACTCTTGGAGTCGGCCGCAGCTCGACAGGCCACGGCCTCATCCAATTCCAAGCAATCCCTGGCTCCCATCCCATCGTCAACACCGTCGCCCTCCCCACGAGCGTCTCCTCCTCCCTCTCCTCCCTCCCCCTCCGCCCGCTGCACGTTCCATTCCGGATAATAATACCATCCCACCTACCCGAACAACAGGCGCGTACATACCGCGCGCAGGTGAATGCCTGTCTTCGCGCCACGCAGGGACGAATAATTATCGTAGGAATGCCTTTTTACTACCCCCTCCTCGAGCCGCCGGCGTTCGGCGAGCGTTCGGCGAGCGTTCGGCGAGCGTTCGGCAACTGCTCGCTTATTTCGGCGATACGCCTAACCGCATGTACCCTCGGGATCCTCTCGCACGGTCTCTACCACTGCACTCGAAATTCCGATAAGCTGCACGGAAATGACTATCCTTGTTCAGATTGGCATCTCTCGATACATTGCTGGAAGTAGGATTGTAGGAAGTAGGACACGCCGGAGTCTACGTATCGTAGGAGACGGATGATCGATTGACATCGCGAGGATTAATTAGTCGCGTGTTCTTTAGAGTGCGATCAGTTTCGAGGAATGCGTGCTATGGTAAGAAATGAGAGGCGCAATGACCGTGATCAGGATTGACACCGCGGTATACATAGCGAGGGTCGTAATGCTCCCTCTCGGTCGTTTCCGACTGCGGGAATGGGAAAGAAGACGCGCGGGACGCGAAATCGAAAGTGCAGCGGCGGCGGACGCACTGTGATCTGCGGCGAAACGATGACGTTCAATTCCGCGGACACGTCACCGGCGACCTGTCATTTCTCGCTAAGCAATCTCGGATCAGCTAGGGAATAATTAGATAATCCTCGAACATTTTTCCCCGGCCAGCGCCTTCTATTGTCAGCCGCGTCGGGCAAGTCACGTTTCTAAGCCAGAAATGAAGCTCCTTTCTGGATTCTCATTGTTTCACATCGGCAGCGGGATCGGACGGGTTCAAAGAGTCGAAGGCGGACGTTCAGCTCTTAGGCTTCCGTTAATGTTCGGCATTTGCACTCCGTAGTAATCAGAATGCTGCCTCGCGAACAGACACAACCCTTCCGTTGGAATCCGGGAACACACCCACCGCGAGGAGAGTCTGGGCAGACGTCCGCAAGAAATGACGAACTGACGAAAGGGCCCCGTGGCGTCAATAAAGAGACTCGATAGCGTGTCGAGGAAACGACATTCGACCCAATGCTCGGCGAAAGAAGCGTATCGACGAGCCTCGAGGGTCTCAAGTTGCCGGCTGACGAGAAGCCCCGAGGAGACATTACGCCCCGAGGGGGCGTCCACGGCCTGTCGGTGGGAAGATTATTTCGCTAGTTAAAGACTAATTAGCCCGGGGCCCGGCTAGTATCGTTCGGCCGCAGACTACCGGCGAGTGGGCCCTCCCGTAAACGTGCGTGCCCCGCTGCGTGCGGTCGCGCGACATATTAACGATCCGCGCGAGGTAAACCGCACCTAACCGAATTTGTAAACGTCCGACTCGCGCTGCGATCCGCCGAAGCGCTCGGAATTTCACGCGGGCGAGCCCTCTTCTCATTAGCCGATGGAAACAGGAAGGGAGGGAGGGCGGGATGGAGGGAGAGGGACGAAGAGAGTGAAGGGAGCGAAGGGAGCGAAGGGAAGCGAAGGGAAGCGAAAGGGAGGGTAAGATTAATTCGGATGCTCCCGATGACGGAGATACACTCTGGGCCGTCACGTCGGCGGAACGTCCGAAACTGGCCCCGGCCTAATTAAGGGAGAGTCGTTTAAGACGGCCGCGCTTTTATGAGCGAGCGCGCGCGAGACGGGGAGCGAAAGTGTTAAGAATCGAGCGGCGGATACCACGGCGGAAGCGAAAAGTGAGCGCCGACGGCTCCTCTTTGGCCATCTTGGCAGCGAACACTTGTCGCAGAGAGAAGCAAGAAGAAACGGGTCCCCACTCGAGGGTTAATCTTGACCGAAAGCTGACGATGTCGGACGTTGATTTGCCAAATTGCCGACTCCCCTCGCTCGCGCGGCCAATGACGCTCGTCTGGCCCGGCACTCATTCGTACCGGCAATTAACGTGCGCGTCGGCACTCGGAATACTCTCCTTCAAAGAGGTTCCTCCTTCGAAGAGGGTTCCTCCCGATCGCACTCTCCCATTCCCGGGAGCCCGATTACGATCTTATCGGCTCGCTCGCTCTTTATCCGTCTGCGTTGCCGACGAAACATTGTTTTGATCGTCTTCCGGCACTGGCCGCCGAAGCTGACTTCTGCCAACCTCGCCGTCTCTCTCGCACGAACGCGACACCTACGCCGCCTTCGGCTTAACAACTACATTTAGAAATGACTTAATGGGCGCGAATTGAGCCGCGATCTTCTTATCGCGACGCATTACTTCCACATTGGTGGTTTCAGTGCGCCAGAACGAGAATGAGCATTCCGACCATCTACGATGACGGAATTTGGCACGCAAGCTGGATGGAAATGAGCGGAATATCGAAATGCTGTCTGGTTGGCGTACCGTGCGCAGTGCGATGACACTGTCGGATGGATTGTTGTAAGTGCATGTCGAGCGTCGGTCCTGTCCCGTAGGAATTGCAGAGTCGATCGTCGATCGTTGCATGCGAAGTATACAAAACGGGCGTCGAACGAACGGAAATGAGCGTGTACGAGGTCAGAGGCTACACGCTGATAGTGACGTCACCTTCTGGAGGACTCGTCAACGTCCATTTCTCTTCCTCCCTCGCTCGCTCTCCGCATCTCTCTCTCTCTCTCTCTCTCTCCCTTCCTCCTTTTTCTCTATCTATCTGTTTCGCTCCTCTTTATCAGGGGCATTATCATCGAGTCTGAGCTGAGGTTAACGCGCCTTTCGAGCATATCGTAGGTACACGCACGTATGCCGATAAGCCGAATAAGTTTTGCGAGCATAACGCGATTCGTCGCACGTTATAGATTCCACTCGCCTCGTCTCGCAGGCGCCGCTGTCGGATAGAGAACTAATTATGCCTATTCCAAGATAATGATTGCGCGACAAGGCTAGCGAAGGGGATATTATTAGCGAACGGTCGCTCCATGAATCAGATTGCTTCAGCGGGACAAAATTCTGCGTCTATCGAACTCGGGGGATCAGATTGATCTGTCCTTTGGGAAAATCCGCTTAGACTGGCCGCATTAGAATGTATATAAAATGTTGCCTCATCGTTCGGATCTGACAAAATTCTAAGAATCAACAATTTCGAACGATTCAATTCACGCCATCTCTCGCGGTAGAGAAAGAGAGCGACAGAGAAAGAATTGTAATTAGAAACGGCGCGCGCGCGCGAACGATGACGTATCATTAAGCAGCGTCCGCTTATTACGCTCGTCGCATGTAGGTAGTCCGTCACGTGACGAGTGTCATTAGAGTGCAGCCACGATTCCTCCATCGAAGTACCTGCAACGATTTGTACGTTAGTTCGGGAGATACGGGGTTCAAGCTCAAGGAACGCCTTCACGCCATCGGATGATACAGGGTGGACGAGTAGAAAAGCATCGACGCTTCGAAGATCGACAGATCGCTCAGCCAGAAGCTTCGCCGTCGCGAACATTTTATTCGCCCGCATCGCTTCTGCGCGCACGTATGCAAATGCAGCAGGCGCGGCGCGTTATCAGTCTGCACTGAGCTCCTGATAAGCGTGTCGAGCGGGTTCGGCGGCTCTAGATTTTGCAATAACTCGGAAACCCGCCGAATCAGCCTTGAATTCGTCGCGGAAGGAGGATGATCGAGGAAAATTGTACTTTCGGCCGGGAGGGTTGGTGAGAGTCGATCGAATTTTCACGCTGCTCGTGTCCGATTCGTACACGGTGTATACGGGCATGGAGGCGGAACGAGGAGACTTCCCCCGTTCGAGGGAGACGACGGCGATGAAGAAGAAGAAGAGGCGATGGAGGAGGAGGAGGAGGTGAAGGAGGAGGAGGTGAAGGAGGAGGAGGAGGTGGGAAGAGGAGAGAGGAGCCAGAAACAGGCGGCAGCAGAAGGAGAAGAGGAACGAGAGGAGTTTGCCAGGCGTATCGTGAAAGGTGGGTAAGCACAGGCCGGAACATTCATGCTCTAGTGAAATTAAATACTAGCCGGCGTGTAGGGCCGCCTCCGGAGCCATTTAAACCGTCCAGAGGCGAGGAGATTCGCCGGCCATTCTACCGGCATAAATCTCAACGCCTCGAAGAGCCGGGAGCACGTGTGCCACTCGTGGACGACGAATACTTTGTCACCGTCCGCGCTCGTTCGCCGTAAACGTACCGATAGCCCTGCCCGGCCTGGGAAAGAATGAGAAGCGGGACCGCAGATAGAATAGAAATTACGTTCCCTGGAATGAGGAAAGACAACTCGAATCCAGCCGTCGCTACGGATGTAGGACATTGGACAGGTGTCATTCCGAGTTCTTCCAATGCGCAGGCCGGCTAATATGCGCCCTGACTAATCGGCTACTGATTACATGAATTAGAACAGTGAAAGAGGAAGGCGTTTGTCGAGCTGACGAGACGCGCACGTAGAATCCGGCAATGTTACTTTTCCGAGAGTCACGTTACGCTCATTCGACATAGAGGCCATAGGCGTAGGAGCTTGAAACGGGGAAAAATTCGTTTTTTAACCTCGACGACAGTACGAATCGTTGTTTGGATAATGAACGGTAAGCCCGAAGGAATCGACAGTAAATAGATTGAAGGAACGATCGTTCCGAGACATCGTATCTTAAAGAGCAGAAGAGAATACGTGGCAGGTGCGATAAGGATTATTTAACGAAGCGAAACCCGACGCCACTGGCCGTACCGGTGGTACAGTATACCAGTTTGGCCCCGGCTCGTTTCTACGAGCGAGACACGCGCGTCGCACAGGAATCTCATTGAATGACGAAAGAGACCAGTCCCGTCTCCACTGAGCGCCAAGAGTACCGGCTCCGCCCAGATTACCGGGAAAAACTGTGAAAAACAAAGTCGTTCCTTCGGCGGAAAATCAATTGTGCGATAAACCTGCGGTTAAGTCGTCAATCATAAGCCTTCCCGCTATTCCGCCTCTGCATTGCCAATGCTGAAAGTTGCGGTAAAGACGGACGAAGCGTCCGGGCGGACAAAAATCTAAGTCCTGTCTCTCTAATTGACATCGGTTGCCAATAAGCTCGCGGATATCGTGACATAAGCGAAGGAGACGGCTCACGAAGGCAGTCTGGAAGGCAGCGATGATGAAGAGGCGCATGTGGCTCTCCGTTGCAGTGGTAACCAGTCGTTACTTCTGTATCGGGCGAGTTCAGTGGTAAAGGTCTATGATTACTACGGTATCGGGCCGTCTGCGTTGGCTTACTCATCCGTGATCGCAGTCAGTTCGGTCTACTACTTACTAGAGCGAGTAACCACTGTTTCTATGATTATTACTACGTCGTTGTCCATAACGGCGGCGGCGGCGGTGACTGGGACTGTGAACTGGGACCGTCTGTCGTACATCGAGGGTACCCACAACCTACGCCGAGCGCATCCGGTCGTGAGTCGCGTGAGCCCTCTCAACTGTACGCACCGGGCATTGTTGTACGCCCGCTTGTAGTAAACTCGTAGTACGCGTAAACGAGGCGAGACCCCGCGAGTTTCGTGCACGAAGGACATTCCCACTCCTACGCTCCTCGACTCTCCCCCCCCCCCCCCCTCTCTCTCTCTCTCTCTCTCTTTCTCTCTCTCTTCCCTCTATCTTTCTCAGAGACCTACACACGCTCCTTCTCTACTCCGTCGCACCACTCTGTCCGTTCAAATTATCCGACGGAAGTGACCACTACTTTCCCTACGTAGGAGCGTGCGCTCGGCCGATCCAACGACGGCGAGGTCGAAGGAGGAAGACGGAGCCGACTGCCTTCGAGCAGGAACTCCGATCCTGGAATTCTCGCTGAGTCAAAGCCTGGCCACGCCGAGCATCGTCGGTACCGCGGTGGGTGCAGCTACTGTATCATTACAAAGAAGAAGGGGGGCCTAACACTTTGTTGCCTCATTTTGTAACGGTCTCATTGGACTTGTGCATCCGAGGCGGCGGTGGCCGCGTCGCCTTCTTGCGCTATCTGCATTCGTCGCGGGACTTTTTTGCGGCGTAATGGCGACGCGATTAGGCGTGAAACTTCTCGAGAGAGCCCTCGAAGGAGAGAAGTAGCCCGATGATTGTTTCGAACGAGAGTCGGGCCTCTCGGTAGACGACGGGAGAGAGAGAGAGGGGAGCAAGAGAGAGACAGAGAGAGAGAGAAGAGGAGAGAACCTTGTCGGCGAAGAGCAACGTGGAGGAGATTGGAGTGTCTCGGACGAACGAACGAAAGCGAATAGGTCCGAACTCAACCGACGAGCTTCTCAACGCAGTGACGGCCGTGCCAGGATTGGGCCCCAAGGTCGAGGCGATCAGGTGCTCCGCAGGGACCGTTCTCACGAAGGAAATCCTCCGGATGAACCGTGACAGGCTGTCGATTTTACCCTGTTCGAACGAAATCAGCCGGCCCGACGCAATGCGGGCATCGACGTTCGTTCCCATCGTGAACTCCCATGCGTGATCAAAGCCTTGGCTGCGGATTCGGAGGCGGCTTCTCGCCTTGTTTGCACGTGACCCCTCGATTCGGGGAGAGCGTTAAAGAAGATTTAGCTCAAATTAGCGTTCGTCGTCCCGCAGCTGTCTGCATGCGATATGGGGGCCCCTGTTTAACACGTGACGATCTCTCTAAAACGGACACGACCGACTCGCAGACAATGTACGAATGGCTCGTGCGGATCTGCGCATCGGTCCTCCACTTTGTCCCTCTGGTTCGATTCAACGATGATCGACCGCCGCTCCGGCACTGACAGCGTCGAAAATTGTAATATCGAAAGATCGACTACACTTGTCCCGTCGCTCTCGGCCGCGTGAGAACAGGTTTTAAAGACGATACTGTTAGCCAGGGAGCTGCGGCTGTTGCGGCCGTCCCTGAACTCCGATCAGAATGCCGGAGGTAGCGGCCCTGTAGGTGGCTAACGCGAGGCCCGGTCTAAGCGAACATTCCAGCGAGTACGGCAAATTGTATGCCGATGTATAACATTGTACGCGGGATGAAAACACGCGCGACACATCTTGCGGGGCGCGCGTACCTTCGGTACGCTATCCGGCGTGCATTCGTCGAATTCTTCTGAAGTCTGACCGTGGATGCGATTCGCCGGAGTCAACGGTTTTTTTCGCGAGCAGAAGGCGTAGGTGCCGGCGTCGATCGGGCATAGAGATAATTAGAGCGTAGGTGCTCTGAAATGAAGGAAAGCAGAAGAGAGCGTACGTCGAGATTGGCATACCATACCGTACCGTATCTACTGGGAATGTCCAGTTTACACGTTGCGCGACCCTCCCCTCCACCGGAGAGCTGAAACTGGCGCCCCGTCCTGGCTTCTGCCATTGGCGGGGGATAGTTGAAGTTCACGTGACGCTCTGGCGCCTTGGCGGTGGGAGGCGAGCGGTGGGTCACGTGACCGGCAGGCGCCTCGATGGTGGGGATGGTCTTACCACCCCTACCGAAGTCGGCGAACGGTCGCGAGGCACGAGAACCGGCGGCATTCTGACCTGGTAAGTCGCCAGTGTCGGATCGTGAGAAAAGTGGAGAGGGCTACGCTTCGCATCGCAGGACATTTAAATCGACCGCAAGGCAGAGACGACGCACGCCATCTCGAAAAAGGAAACGGGCTCCCACTCGCGTAATCCACGGCACGTTAGCGGACAACAAGGAACCGTTTAACGCGCAACTAAAACGAAACGAACATCGAACGTCTTCTGTCCGAGACCAACTGCCGCAAGCATTATCCGAAGCGAGAACACTTTTGTCGAAGGAGGCACATTATTCCCGGAATTACGCTTATTTATTAGAGACTCTGCACGGTGAACGAACGGTTTATTTATTCCATAGTGTTTATAGTTCGGAACGAAAGAAATAAGACTGCTTTCCGCCTGTTGCTCTCCGTCTCTCTCTCTGTTGCTCTCTCACTCCCTCTCACTCTCTGTCTCTCCCGATTCCTCTCGACGGAAGGTCGTGCTACGAATCGAATAATCAGCTCGACACGATTGGGAAGAGGACTGACACGAGGCAGCGTGGCATTAGGCGAGTGAACGCGAACGGGAGGAAGGCGAGGACTCGAACTCGCCCGACGGAGACGACGACCTAGCAACTACGTCGAGACGAGGGGAAGGAGCGCGGGGAGAGAGAAAAAAAGAGCAAAGAGTGGTGTTGTGCATGAAAAGCAGATTCGTCGTATTTTCGTTCTCGCCAGAGCGGGCAGGTTGTACGTATTCGCATATATACGCGGTCACACGCGCCTATCGCACACACGTTCCCCCCCACGTTCGTACACACAACACGACAAACACACAATACCGTGCGCACTTGTCGTTTTTGCGCGCATGAACGAGAGGTGAGTGTAATAATAATAACCGAAAAGAGTCATTGCCCGGAGGCGACCTGGCGAGCAAGAGTTTACTCGGTATTTTAAAAAATAGTTGGTGAAGTGCTCAGTGTCCACGGATCCGGAGTACATCACGCCCCATTTGCGGATAATACAGTCTACCAGATCGGTGCATACCTTCCTCGAGGATTTCCCCACTCGTCGGCCAACACCGACGGACGTACACCAAGAGAAAGAAGGAAAGAAAGAAACAGTGAGGCGAGCAGCGAAACGTGGAAAAGAGCTGCCGACCACGTGGGGAGAAAAGTGAGAAGGCCAGTACGGTGGGAGAGGAAGAGAGTGCGCTGCCAGGAGAAGGAAACGACCGGACGGGTTCGGCCGAGGAAAGGAATTTCGCTTAGGCGGCCCAATTCCGAAACTGTCCGCCGGAGGATTACTCGCTCCGCGGCGAGCTAGAGTAGCGCGCGTGTGTGTGTGTAGCGACTGGGTAGCGAGAGGTTAGATACGTGCAGAGAGAGAGAGAGAGAGAGGGACCCCCTGTACGACATTATGGATCTCCTCTGCTGCGAGACGACCGAGACAGAGTGCCGTGCTTATGCGGATCCGGCGCTGATCGGCGACGATCGCGTTCTTCAGAATCTGCTGAAGACGGAGGAACGATACGCGCCGAGCAGCTCCTACTTCGAGTGCGTGCAGAGGGACATCTCGCCGCTCATGCGCAAGATCGTCGCCGAGTGGATGTTGGAGGTGAGTAACCGTTTCCGGTCCACGTGTCGCTCCGTCCCCCCCGACCTTTTCCCCGTCGAACTCGGCCGCGAACGGTCGAACAATGTCAACGTTTGGCCATCGGACACACTCGCGAGCACATTGTGTCAGTCCCACGGGTCGCCTTTTGGCCACGGGTTCCTCTTCCAGAAATTGGCTGCGAAGCACGCGCTGGCCGCGGCTCGCCTAAGGTCACGACCCAGGCCACTTCTTCGCTCTCAAAATCGTCGTGTATTTTTGGACGGATACACGCCGTTCGGACGTTCCACTTTCGATACGCTATACATGTATTCCTCGGTCGGTGATTTAAATGTCCGCCGCCGCCGTCGCCGACGCTCGCGGTGCGGACGTGGTAGACACGCTCTTCGACTGCTATATACGTACACACATGTGTCCTCTGCCTGGCTACATATGTAGCTGCATCTGTGTGCTGGGGAGGGCACGGAAGAGAGGGACAATGTAATTTTCAGTGACGTTCCATATCTCCTCGTCGCATGTCGAATTAAATTTCTCGGAAGTAATTGGCAAGATAATTTCGTGGTTTTTGACATTTGTCCGTTGCGGGCGGGCGTCGGAATCGGGCCGAAAGTCTGCAAGTCATATGCGTCAGAGGCATTCGCGAACGTTCTGATAACGTGGGGGCCAAAAATTGTCGACGCCGCCCGACCCTCGCTTGTCTCGAATTCTTCCTCTCGGGAGGATTGAACGTCGAACGTGCACGAAAGCGGGCAGGTAGAGACTACGGTGCGCTTTCCGTTAAATTTTGCACCGGGCAACAAAGCGAGGAACGACGGGACGATGACGAGGAGAGACCACGGCGGACGAAGCTTGCGCGTGTACGGACGTGCGAGCGTGTTAGACATGGACTTCCTTCTCCTACCGATTATGGTAATGAATTCCCTCGTTTCCGGACGGAACAGAGCACCGGGCAGAAATCACTTAAGCTTTCTTGACCGATGGCGATCGTCGCGGAGGGTCTCCACAGCGAAGTACACAATATCAACGTTCGTTCCACACTCGCGGACAGCAACTTCGCCCGTCGAGTTCAACGAATAAGTTCGATTCCGCGTAATCTTCCACGCAGGGAACTGCCACGCAGCCCGTCCTTCTTCTATCGGCGCCGCCGATCGGAACGATCGGACGATTACCGAAAAAAACGATCGTGGCAACGATCGCCCGAGCATCGCCCAGAGTCCGTTTACTTTCTAATGATGTAATCGGCCCGCTTAGAAATCGGCGCTCGACGCGTCGGCCCGAGTGATTCTGCGTTTTCGGCATTGGCGACCTCGCGCCGAGCTCGGCCAATTTTGCAATCAGTCCACGACGTTCGATCGCAATGGAAGCGCACGGCTTTTTTCGCGTAGCTTATTCCGCGAAGAGAATCACGAGTCTATGATCGGTTTTAGTCGAATGGTGAGGACGGTTATTAATTGCAAACGATGCGGTGGCGACGTCGAGGACGGCGGCGGCGGCGACGAACGGTTTGTAAGGATGACCTTGAGGCATGCGACTCACATCAAGAACGTGACTGGACCCCGGGGTCTGTATACGCCGGGTAGGAGTGTGTGAGTACGTAGCCGGGCAAGTCGATCGCTTTGAATTCTTTGGCATTAGAGGCACTCACTCGTGCGACGATTCAGTCGTCGAATGGCAGGTCTTCGTCTGCCAGCGTGCCAGGTCGGCTGATCGAGGGAACGAACGACAAGAAATGCGTGCGTACTCACTCTCCGCAGTTGACTACGACACTTTCCTCCGAAAGAATTCCTCCTACTTATCCTTCCGTGCCGCATTTCTAGCTAAAGCGAACTCTCTCGCTCTGCTCCTTATCGCATTGGCGGCGGCGGCCCTCTCGTGCTTCGACAGAAAATTCGAGCCTGCGGGCAGACACGAGTGCGATATATAGATTAGAGGTTTATCGTCGGTCGGGCAACACTGTTCGAGCTATCGCGCATCTTTAATTGGCACTGTTTTCGGAGAGATTGTCGATTAATTAAGCCAATGTAATTTTCGCGAACCCGATCCCTCGACTACCGCAGTTCCTTTTTCCTTTTGCTCTTATCGGGCGATAGTGTGCCGCTTTGAGTTCCTTAATACAGACTCTCTCTCTTTCTCTCCCACTCTCTTTCTCTGTCATTCTTTCTCTGGCACAGCCACGTCCAAGTTCGTCGCTGTCGCCGCCGCCGCCACCACACAAAGATACATACTACCGGAGAGATATGTACGGTCGGCGCAGCTTTCGTTAATGTTTGAACAGATGCATGATAATCGAGGCTGTACCGATTTCGTGACAATACGTAACTATCTGCTCGGGCTCGAGGGAGGTGTGCCGTATTATTAATCGATGCCTGAGGGTCCCACAAAGTAGACAGAGAGAGAGAGAGAGAGAGAGAGAGAAGGAAAGAGAGAGAGAGAGAGAGAGAGACAGATAGAGAGAAAAGGCACTGAAGTGGTAAGAAAGAGGAGGGGAAAGCCGGAGGGGCAATTATTTCGTTAGGTCGCCGCTACTAATTGGTCGTGGTACACGTCGTAGGGTAATTACGAAGGGTGCCAAGGGAAGGGTAGAATGTTGGTCACGCTCAATAAGCTCTCTTGTTTCGTGGCATTCGCCGACGTCCATAGTTGCATCGGCCCCGACAGCCGCATACAATCATCATCGGAACATCAACAGACCCACACCCACACGCGCATGTCGCCACCTTGAGGCGTCGGGGCAGAGCTAATTCACGATCGTTTCATAATTTAAAACCACCTGTAGAGTATCCGTCCGCGGCGGCGGCGGGCGTCGTTATCGGCGAGCGGATTCTTTCGTGAAAGATAGTGCATGTTCTTGACATTAAAAGGCGGGCGGCCGAGCTTAGGAACACGTTTAATTAAAGGGACCTTCGAGTCTTTTTGTTCGCATCGCACCGCGATTAAACGCGCGCCCGACGCGAACTCTTTTTCAATAGAGTTTCGTAACGTACACCGACCTCCTTGCTCGCTGCTTCCCCCCATAACGGAATTGCGTACTGTTATCGCTCGCCGGTCGTCTTTCTCCCGATTCACGATTGGCCGGTTCCTTTCATAATTCCGTCTCTCGAAAAATCGCGTCGGACGCCCCTCGCGAGACGAGGTCCGACCTTACGCGATACTCTTTGTTGTCGGCCGGCTCGCGCGGATGTATTCTCATCTCTCATCTCTCATCTCTCATCTCTCAGCTTGCTCTTTCGAGATTACCGCCTAAGCGAATTCCGAGCGTGTAACGCTGCCGAGGTATGCAACATTGTAAACACGGTGACCGTTTTTGTTTCGCGTACACGCGCGCCTACCTGTTGCCCCATATACTACGCTCTAGTCTCTGGGAGAAGTAACGTCAACAACGTTTCTTCCGAGGACTTTGGAGCTTATTTATACTTTTCCGCTCCTTCCGACTCTTCACTTTCTTGCAGTTCCCTTTTCGTCACAGCGCTAGCTCGATAAGCAAAAAAGGTGCAATATTTCCCTGAATCCTTTCTCGCCAAGCAGGCTCTATTATTCGCGATGATCATGCCTATCGGTTATAAGTAAGCCATTAGTATTCCGGCGAGCGTTGGCCATTTTCCGCAGATACCATCAATTTTCATCTGTCCAGCACTTAGCTCCGTTAAGCGGAACGCAGTTCGAACGATAACGATTCGCGATCGGTCTCGTTGCAGGTATGCGAGGAGCAAAAGTGCCAGGACGAGGTCTTTCCCCTGTCGATGAACTACGTCGACAGGTTCCTCTCGATCTGCTCGATCAGGAAGTCTCAGCTGCAGCTGCTGGGAACCGCCTGCCTCCTGCTAGCCTCTAAGCTGCGAGAGCCGTCGCCGCTCACGGCAGAGGTGCTCGTTTTCTACACGGACAACTCCATCACCCTCGACGACCTCTGGGTAAGTTTTGCTAATCTCGATCCTCGCCCACCAATCTCTCGCCGTTCCGTTGCCGAGGGAAGCGTGGCAAATTCAAATGTTTCGCATCGCGATACATCGCTCGGCGGAGCAACGGACAAAGTTGAAATCGCAAAACGCTGTCCATAAGATTAGCATACGCGCATTGGCGGCGGCCGGCCGCGACGATGGCGGCGCCGGGAATGGGTCAAAGGACGTTAATCGGAATGCCAAAAATACGTTTTAACGATTCCGCGCGTCTCCGGAGGAATCTAAATATACTGGTCGAGAAATCTGGTTATGGCGCAACAAAGTTGAGAGGCAGGGAAGGGACGAGACGGCCGGCTGCGGATGGGACATGAGAATACTCGATCGGCTCGTTTTTAATATTTTATTTCTACCTTCGAGAAGCGGCCAGTTAACCGCAGAATTTAAGGCTGGTACGAAGTCTTCCCGCGATGGGTGTAAAAGTCGTCCGGATTAAAGTACCAAAAGCCGCCGCGAAAATTGTCCGAAAATTCCGGTCTACCTTGTGGTACTTTGTAGTCTTGAATGTGTCGAGGGCGATAAATAATGGGGCCGTTCAATGACGGTGGGAGTATTCCCGGAGTAGAGCGGAGCCTCGAGTATGGTGCGAGGCAACGGTATCGGTCCCACCATGGCTTTCGTGATAATGAAAACGAGGGTGAGCGTAAAATATTCGACGGGGAGCCGCTTACTACGTCGCATCGTTCTCACTGAGCGATAACAGGGTCGATGCAATAATGACTGGCTGGCGTGTAGTGTTTCCGCTGCCTTCGTAGTCGTCGTAGTCGTAGTCGTCGGGTAGTCGGTAGTACTCTTACGTTTGCTCGCGATAGCGAGTTATTTCACGAGCGCTTCTCAGGTAGAGTAAACCGCACGATATCGCTGACACCTCTAGTAAGCCGGCAGGGGGCGGGGGGAGTCATATGGCCGATGTCCAGCAATTTTTCTCTCTCCTCGCAAAGAAAGATAACCGGGCGCGATAAATACGGGACGATAGGCGCGCCGATTTCCTGTTAAAATTCGACCGATCACATTTTCGCCAGTGGGTTGGTCTGAACGTTCCGCTAACTTTGTACATATCGTTCCGCAAGCTTGATGTTTCAAGGCACGTCGCTCGATCGACTGCAATCGGCATTACTCTATTTTACGCCCCTCGCACCTGGCCATCGATCGTGGCAGTGGCAAGAATCTAGTCGTCATTGTTGAATGATCTCTGATAGGATCTCGTCACGCGCCAGGCTACCCACATCTACCTCTCGATCGTCGTCGATCGGTCGTCGATCGGTCTAGTTTGGCGTTAAAAGGAAACTGCTACGTTCTACGTGCGCACCAATACCATTACACCCGAGACATTCCCGTGCACACGCTACTCTCCGTCCAGCGTCTCGAAATACACGCACGATACCGCTACTTCGTGCCATTCCTCTTGCGCGACTGTCTCTCTGGAACCTCTTCTTGCGCATACCCCTTACTGTACGTATGTATGTAAGTGCGCCGGTCTACATCGGAGAAGAATGCCTCTCGCGGTCGGGGACACGATCTAGGATCGAGGAAGGGGGATCGAGAGGCTCCGTGGGCACGATCTGCCGCAGCGATCGATATCGTCCGATGTTCTTTGCCTCCTCGTGCGTGCAAAATGTGGGGTAACGACCCAGTGTCGAGGCGGAATTCCGCAGGGTGCTTCTTGCGAAAGCCCTACGCTTCGTGTTCCCTTTCTTCGGCGGGGCCATAGACGGATTACAAGAAACTTCAATGAACTCGCGACCGGGAATACTTGATAGATCGGGGCGATACATTTTATGAGCATTCTTGCCTACGCCGAGCCTGCCACAGTTTTGCTCGCAAGAAACTTATACCGACCGCGTAAGAAGCCGACTATCAAGATCCATCCCTCCCGTCTCCCACGCTAGAGTAACATGAAACATTTATAAGAGAAATTTTTGGCGAGCTTAGGCTTTGAAGAAAATACGAGCTTGAGACCGTGAAGTATTGTTTCACGGATCCTCTTAGGCATTGTCGAACCTCGAACGGCGCGGATATATTCGCCTAGGTGCAGATAAGATCTGTCGATCGGCCGCTGCCTACATTATTTACGGCACGTAAGAGGCTTCTGCGCCGTCCCGAATTTCCTTCTCCCGCAACTCGCCGATTCTCTAATCCTCCTTCTCCGGCCTCACTATCGGTTTCCTTGACTCTTTATCCGCAACGCAAATTTATCAGCCCGGGGGGTCAATAAACTGGCTGTTTATTTTCGATACGGTCGCGTCCGCGAGTAAGGTGATATTTTATGCAGTAATCAAGCAACGAACGACCGGCCCGTAACAGGTCAGGCGTAATCGATTTTTGCGAGCAATCCGCGCCCCGAAAAGGTCGGCCACGTGCTCGCGCGTGTGGGAACGCAAATAAGTGCGCGCTCTCGATAAAGGGCTGGAAAGAAAGTCGAGCCGCGAGGAATGCGCTGGGAATCTTGGCCGAGCAACGCTCTCCTCCACCTCGTGTCGCCTTCCTCCCGCAGGATATCCCACCGTCGCGGGCTAATCTGCACTTTATTTGTTATTGCACCATCTAGATCGTCGGCGCACGTGTGTTGCGTATGTATATATCGCAATTAGCTCAGCCGGCTCCCCAACAGACGATCCGGCGAGACTCCCCTTTGATAAAGCGTTTCATAAATTTATCGTACACCAACTTCTCATGCCTCTCGTCTCCCACCCGGCCGTATCCGTGTACTCTGAGATTTCTCCGAGATTTCTTCGAGATTTCTGGTAATCGCCGATGCACGTGCCTCTCGGACACCCCGAAACTATTTCTGGTGATGCCAGGCCGTCTTGAGAGTTAAAACTGTCCGACTCTTTTTCCCCTCGACCCCCCCTCTTGCCATACGTCCTGGGCCACGTCAGGCTAGGTCCCGCGTAGAGCTCGGTTAGGCGGTAGATTATTTGCGGTCGCGGATTTAAATCCCACCGACCCAGTTCTACGCCCAGATAGTCAGCCGGTACCGCCTGTATCGCGCCAGCCTGTACGGAATCGTCCGACGGTGCCGATTCGTTCCGATCGACGCCGATTACACGCCTTCGGGGAGACGAGCGTTACCGGCATCAGCAGCGGGTTTCCTCTACCGTTTCTGCCTTCCACCATTTCGGTTCGTCGACTCCAATCTGGTCACGATTGCTCCACGACGTTTGCTCGTGGTGCTTTCGAGCGAAAGAGGTTCTGACTTTGGTGAACTATTGCGCGATGACGAGGGGGGCAACACGATAACGCGGTATCAGGTGTCAAAAATATGCGGACTACGTGGCTGCGGGCCTCTCTTGTCTCGCGCCGATCGAGTAATCCGACGAACGAGGTCCGCCAGCGAGCGTCTTTTTCGACCGGCACCGGCCTAGCCGATTCAGCCTCGTTCGATCGGCCGTCACGTACAGCCGTTTCCGTGAAATATGAACTGTTTCGCGATTCGACTGCAATAAGACTGCGATTCAACTGATTCTCAACTGCGCCTCATAGTCCTTAGATTTACGTTCGATTCGAGCTGTTTTCCTTCGCATTGCGAACGATCGTGCGTCCGTACTCGACACGAGGCAGCCAGAAGGCGAGACGTAGTATGGCCTGCAGCAACGTCGAAATCCTCTTTTTTGAGAACACGAAAGCGCAGCTCGGGTCCCCGGGCAAACAAGCGATAGCCCGAGCCTAAATAGATAACGGCTGATACGGTGAACATTATTTAATTTCCAGCGACTCCTCGACTCGCCTGGGCTCTCGATCGTGCGTGTAGACCGGCAATTTTTCAGCGCTAGGGGTCAATCGATCGTGACGTGAGACTGACCGTTCTGTTCGAAGACGATGACTTGCGGGGCGAAAGCTCGTCAACGTTACCTTCGCAAAAGAATCCGCCATGGAAATGGCATTCGGGCGTACGAGACGCGAATGCGCGAGATAAAAGCATACATGGCCCAGAAACGAACGGCGTGGCTCGGGCACTATCTAAATGACGTAGACGATAGAAGTACGGTTGCATCCTACAGCTGCCTGTACGTTTCGACCTCGTCAGATAAAGATTCGCGGGTAGAATATTAAAATCTCGATTCTGCCAACATTCTGGCACTTACGACTCTCTATTCCCTTACAAACACTGTCCGCGCACGTTCCGCGGTCGAGGAAGTCTGACTGGCCGGTGTTAACCCTCCGGGTCCCAGGCCTGGGTCTCTTTTTCGCGCTCTCTTGGCAGCGCTAACACACACATTTCACAGGCTCGCTGACACAAAGTCCGACGACACCGGCGATGCTCGGTTGTTTTCATAGCTATAACGCAACGTACGCAGTGAAAAGATTCAGTTCGGTATAACGCTTGGAACTACGACGACGTACTCAGAGAGAATAGATAGATATTTTGCGATTATAATTCATTATTTTTTTTGGTTTGTGTTTGCATATTTTTGTTATCCGAGTATCATAGTATATTTTCTTTATCTGAGTTATAGTATATTTCTATTATTCGTGTGTTTTATAATTGTTGTCATCGTTCTAAGCGTTTTGTTGTGAAAAATAGTATTTTTTTGTACATTTACGTACAAAATATACACATTGCTAAAAAATCGTCTTATTTCGCAACTTCGGGAACACTATAATCCATATCAAATGGAACATATGCACGATGTGCAATAAACCGAATATTTAAAAATAAATTTTGTTCAAAAATGCACAATCCCTTTTTCCGCTTACAACTCCATGACAAATCCTATATAACTAACAATAAGTGTACACATTCACTCTATTGTATCAGCGATACTCGGCGGCCTAAGATGCTCTTTTGTCGCACCGACGACCGGACGAGCGGCCCGGTGAGGCGATTGAATTAGTATTAGTGAACTGTCTGTGAGATCGCTAAGGACCCATGCCTGGGACCTCGCGCCTGTGGTACTCCGAGGGTTAAAAGGCATCCACCGAAAAACGCGAGGGGGGAGGGTGAAAGATAATCGTCGCATAAAACAGTGGAAACGTTGAAAGGGTAATTGCTGTTTTGGGGGCAACTCGACGGGAGGGTTGGCAAAGCCGGGGCGAGAGTGGACGTGCACGTTTTCGGTGTTTTGCTTCGTGCTTCGTCGCTCGTGCAACAGTTAACGTTTAAGGTGAGCCCAGTGACCGATCATTGGGAAATAAGCAGGAAGGTGCCGTCGAAAGGGCGATGGGCGAAGGTGGTCACTCCTTTGCACCTGCATCGCCGGTGCGCACTGCACATTGCATCGCACGTTACGCTAGCCAGCCAACCAGCCAGCTTGTGTGCCGGCAATGTGCTTAAGCGACGCTGACGTGTTTACGGACCGCGAAACGCGGAGTGCGCACATGCCGCCGAAACAGAAATTAAATGTCGCGTGTCGAACTGCCGGAGGGTGGAGGACCCTTCGAAAGGTGGCAACTAGTGGATTATGCAAATGTGAGGCCTGTAGGGGGTGTTGCGCTCCTATCGGCCTGCTCGAATTAGCATAATAGGCCGTAAAAACTACGGTGCGATAGTTGCAGTTACTCCCTTCGTCATTGCCCTCTACCTGTTGCACACAGGCGCACGTACACACCCTCCCCGTTGTATTGGGTTCCCATTGGGCGAGTTAGAACGCGGAAGCCGGTGGAATTTTGGGGACAGGATACGGCGATCGGTTGACACTAGATCGCAGTGTCGTATCAATAGAATCGTATTCCGGCCGGGTGGCACACAGTGTATCCGCTGCAGAAGCCTTTGCAGAATGTGGTAGGGGAGGCAGGTGAGGGCCAGGTGCGTCTCTCTCTCACTCCCTCCCTCCGTCTGTCTCCCTTCGTCTCGCCTACCGTCTCGCCTTCGGTCTCGCAGGCCTTCTCTGTCCTCGAGCAGGCCAGAGTCTCTTTGAGGGGTACTGCACCGGGCCCAGGTTCTCGACGACCTGGCAGCTGCGTCTGCTGACGAATACCGGGTGAATATGCACCCCTTCCTCCTCCTTCCTTCTCCCTCCTCCCTCCTCCTCTTTTCTTCGCCTTCCGTCTCCTTCTAGCCCGCTCACTTCCTCGGCGAAGTCAGGAAACCCCTCAGGATCGTATCCTCGCCTTTCTATGGAGCAGCTTGCATACGTGCGAATTTGCATGCTCGCATATCGCGTTGTTTGTAAAGGCGACTCCGCGCGGGGCGCGGGGAGGTTGAAGGATGAAGCAGCTGTCGCGTCAAGGGACGATCCGAGGAACCGGAGTCCCTTCGACTCCGAGTTCACACGGGCCCCGTGGTACACTTAGATTTTGCTCGCCTCGATCTGTCAAAAATTTTGACCAGTGTCCCTTTCATTCAATTGACACTCTTGACCCTCCGTCATTGGGACCTGATCGATAGACCCTGCTTTCACGCAAAATCGATGAGCTATCGCTTAATTACCGAAGGGGGGTCGAAGCGACTTGCGCGCTATTCGTGATATTCTGTAATTGGTAGCTGGAAAACGTAATCGTCACCTGGATCTCTCGCGTTGCGTTATTATGACGAACGCGCCTTATCTCCTTATTATCGGGTTATAAAACAACGCGAGAGGAATGAGAATCGTTCGGCAGTGGTCAGCGCTTATCCGCCCTGTAATCTGCCGCATTTCGAAATCGACCGAAAGTTAGATAAAATTAACAGCTGCGCTAATCATTAACCGGCAGCGACATGTGGCCGTCGGTACACCTTGCGCGCCGTGCACCGCGATGGGAAATGGGTATCCTAGGAGCCGACAGGTTGGCCAACGCCGGGAAATTCAATATCTCGGAACGCGCTGTTCATTACTTCCTCTGACAAGTAACGTCTCACTCGGCCGGGCATAATCGGAATATTTCGAGATGCCGCGATGTAAGATGGCAATGAATCGGTGGATCGTCGCAGCTGGCCACCTGCTTTCTGGCAATTAGGTGGAGGCACGTGACTCGCAGATAGTTTACCGCGTTCGCGTCTTCCTCTAGTGAGTCGAAAAGAAATTACTCGCCTTCCACCTGGCCCTCTCTCGCACTCTCGGAGCGCATCCTACGTTCGACTTCCTTTCCTGGCCGATGCTGGACGGGGAAAAAAGCGCGCGCGGGAGGGGCAGCTTGCCGAAGTGTTGCAACTGCGGCCACATGTTGACGATGTAACCTGTTGCGGGCACGTTCGTAATACGCACCTTGCAGGCCCTTGACCAATCGGACGAGGAGAGCCTTCCTCGATCTGGACTACCTTAAGGTAGGCATATGCGACAGGTGCGCCTCGTCCTCCTCTTTCCTCCGGCAGAGGCTGTTTTTCAATTTGCCCGGAACTCCGAGCGACGGATGTGGGCCCGACCGATTCGACGAGGAGTGTTCCTTTCCTACCTTCTCTTTCCTCTTCTCACGCCAAATGGCACCACGTGCCAGCCCCGGTGCCTTACTCTTGTTCTCACTTCCTTTCCGCAACGAGGATGCAATTGCCTCACCTTTCTCTTCCTCGGAAATTGCAAAAGTAGGCAGATCGTTTTTGGGCCGGATTCCTTCGGTCGAAAACTTTCACTCTTCGAAAAGGACGCGAGCGGATGTGCGAAACGGTCGACTTTTCTTTCGACGTTCCCCGGAGACGAGTGAAAAGCGGCGGTCGGGGTTCAGGCTCGAAAGAGTGGGAACCTCTCGCGGGACGGGTCCACTGATTTATCGAGGCGAGCGTGACCGTGGATATTTCAATAATTTATCATCGGTATCTTCTCAAAAGTGGCTCGCGTTCACGGGCGATCGCGTGACACCTGCGCGAAGAACGGCCGGTCGTTAGAAATTTCATGAAACGACAGGTGGCCGACAAAAAGCCTCTCGTTTCTATCGGCGACTTCTAAGCACCACGAGCGTGTGTGTAAGAGAAAAAGAGAAAGAGAGAAGATCAAGGGGGCACGAATTCGCACGTGTACGTAATTTTACCTTCAAACGTATTTCTCACGTACGTTTGGCTAAGAGAGCGATAGAGACAAAAGGTGGTAAAACGGTTCGTTTATTTCTGAGGGAAGTCGAGTTGGTCGGATGCCAGGTATGTCCTTAATTCGGGGGACTTTGTAGAGGATCGGGATGGCGGTCGGCGGGGCCCATTGTGCTCGAGGGGCCTCGGCCGTCACGGGCCTTGCTCGTAGTGCCGATTTTGTCGGCAGTCGTTGCGGGCATTAGAAATAGTTTCGACGTGAGGGCATCGGTGGGGGCGGTGACCGGCTCGAGGCCGCCGAAAATCGCCTTTCAGAACGGGCTTTCTAACTTCTCTGTCGTGTTTCTCTCTTTCCTTCTCCCCCCCCTCTCTCTCTCTCTCTCTCTCTCTCTCTCTCTTTATACTCATCGAGAGCTTGCCTCGAAACATCTCCCGGACGTGACGTTTTTCGCTCTGTTACTCTTCGGAAAAAGGCTCTCTCTCTGTCTCTCTCTGTCTCTCTCTCTCTCCCTCCCTCTCTCCCTCTCTCTCTTTCCCGACATTCTCTTTCGAAGTCCACGCGCGATCGCAGCAGACGAATTCAGGATTCGATTTAAATGTCAGAGATTTCTTTGGAAGCGAAGCACGTTTTCCTGAGCCCAGGCGAGTTGCAGCTCTCCGACAAGCGGTCGTTTTGTCCACCTCCGGGGCCAGGATATGACGTATTTCCGCCTAAACATCGTATCAACCGAAATCCGAAGGGACCCGGTGGCCGAGTGCTTTCTTCTTCGTCTCTTTTTTTTTTTTTGTCTAAACGTCCTGCCACGCGCATACCGTTTTACGACCGGTCGAATGACGTGCGCGACCGTTCGCTCGACGGAGCAAGGTTGGCCAAACTTTTTCACGGCAAATCCGCTCATTTCGTTCGCCGGACGAGGAGAAGAACCTCTTTCCAGGAGAAAGCATTTTGCGCTCGCAGGTTCCGTCAAATATCGTCCGACTGGATTCGGGTCCCCGCCGAGGTCGTCTAATTCGCCTCGACCCGACTTTCTAACTTCAAAGCCGAACGGCTCCGCTTCTTTTCGTGAGACCGTCCTTGAATCCGGATGTGACGTGTTATCGAGATGGCGTGTAACCGCTCGCCGAAATCCAATCTCACAGCGCCCGAGAGTGGCACGGGTCGAAGCAAAAATTGCGAGAGTCGATTTAACGGATACAGTGTGTGTGTGAGAGAGAGAGAGAAAGAAAAAGAGCGAAAGATGCGATTTAAAGGCTAGACGGTCTGCTTCGATCTACCGAATGAACCGTATATCTTTTTTCCGACGATTACGGAAAACGACAGCGAGCAACCGGGAACTACGTTCATTAACGGGACGCAGAGATAAAAAAAAAAAGGTTCGTCGTTTCGCGTAAATATTGACTGACCGTAAGATCGGGCCGAACTGCAGAACAGTCGGAGAGGTTTTTGTTCACCACTGAGCCTGCTTCGTAACACGTTGCCTAGCTCCCTTCGATTACGTCGAACGTATCGATATAACAATGCTCGTACACGAGTGCACGGGGCACACGTCAATGACTTTAACACGCCTTCTTATCGGGCCGCGCGCAAGCGAACGAATTAAATTCCAGTTAAGGCATCGTCAATTAACGATGCGGGCGCCCGTACTCAGGTACGTTTATCGATATTCTGCAGGAAACGTTTTTTTGGGGACATATAAGCGAGTTTATCGGCTTGTTCGCTCCGCTCGTTATACCCACGTTGCGGTCGGGGCTTTACGTTAAATACGGCGCGGAGAGTTCGATAAAATATCAATCAGCGTGGCACGGGCTGGCTATATGTTCTAAGCGATGAACTAATCCGCAGGCGCCTCGCAGGCACCTCGCAGGCACGTTCGCCTCGTGGTACGTGGATAGTCAGTAGTTACGTCCAGCGATACGTCAGACACGTTGTGCAGAGAGCAGCACCGTTCCCGTTTGCCAGCCAGCCACGTGTTAGACGAACCGGGCGAATGCCTTCGAGATGCCGAGGCCTAACGTTCCGTCTAACGCGTCTATCCAATTCCGAAGGACTTTCCGGAGGACTTTCGACAATGAATGGAGAAAAAGAAAATGTTACGTGTTAAGGAAAAAAAAAATACCGAAGGTGCAGATGTCCGACGGACGTCCATTCTTAGTTTATCGCTGGGAATACATTCGGCGGAAGATTACGAGGAGTGTGGCGACCGTGGGCGCGGACAGGCCACAGAGGAATCATCGACTTGACGGATTTATCTGGCGAAGTTCGTGCAGTGGAAGGTCAGCAACAGTAGATACGGACGGCCCTTTCCGGCAGCCCGCGTCGGGGGACGAACGTTAGGAAGCAGAAGTTTCTCAGTCGCATGAAAGGGACATCGGCTCCGAGTGTATGAAGAGAACTAGCTGCCCGTACTTACGTACGGGCATGTGGGTGTACATATCGTCTGTATATATCGTCTGTATATATCGTCTGTATATATCGTCTGTATATATCGTCCGTATATATCTGTATATATCGTCCGTACATATCGTTCGTATATACGTATGCCGGTAACCGGAGCAGATGTCCCGCAAAGGCAGTTCCTGGAAAGGGACCGACAGGAGGACAATGGTACCCCTCTTTGTACATACCGAGCGAGAGAGAGCGGGAGGAAGGCGCCCGTCGAATTTCTCATAAACAACAATGCGAGCCGAAGTGCAAACTTTAAATGCCGACGCGCTCTATGGACGTCGGTAGAGGCCGCCGGCTCCGATCCTTTTTTATCATTCCCCATTATTCGCGGACAGGGACATTTATCTGCGGGGGTGGGGGAGGGAATCGATGAGAAACGGAGCTGCCATAAAGCACGTTACGCAACAATTGGGCAAATCGCGTGGGCCTCTTCCACGTGCTCGCCGTTAATTCCCCAGGGCGAGTCACGAGTCCGACTCCCGGAGGCCCCACAACGATGCGAAAGGGTTCGGGCATATATCTCGTCGATGATATTCGAGGAAAGGAAGAGAATAAAAGGCTGTGCGGGGGCAGAGCGAGACATCGGAGACGACGGTAGAGAAAGAGAGAGAGAGAGTCAGAGAAGAAACGACGGTGTTCCGGTCCGGTCCGCTGTCGGGGCGAGGAAGAAGGTTTCTTATGTGCGAAAAGGGCCCGGAGTATGCGCTCCGGTAATCGGAGCAGATGTGTCCCGCAAAAGGCAGTTCCTGGAAGTAGTATCGGGAAGAGCAGTGGCGCGCCACCGCGTGGATAGGAAAGGAAGCTAGCCAGCCGAACGCTTCCATTACCGCTCGCAAGCCACGACGACTGGCTCGCTCTTTTGCGCTACCTAGGCCACATTGCCGCCGATAGAGCTTTTTTATCCTCCATCGTTCTATCGATGGAGCAGACTGGCCGTGTGTGCCGCGCGCGGGCAGATTTCGCGATATTTAGCGTTGCTAGAACGGAGAGCGTGGGTCGGTATGACGATCGCGAGAGCAATGGCAGTCAAGGGGGTGAGTTGGCAGTCCTAGGTCCGAGCTCGAGCTACAAATCTTTGGCATCCCATAAGGATAGCGTCGATGACTATCGACGACCACCGTTCGTATTGGGTACCGCTTCGGTAGTTCTCAGAGACCCATGTTCGGCTCCTACGCCAATGGCGGGCGAGGAATGTTGCGGACGGTGATTCTGGTTTTTGTTGCCAGTTATGCCGAGAGAAGGAGCTTGGCCTTTGTACTTTATTTTTGGCCGGAATGGTAAACACCTTGCTCAGAGGCGCCGCCCTTCTCTCTCTCTCTCTCTCCTCCCCCCCTGTTCCGTCTCGCTATCTGCGTCTCTCGTTATTTCTCCGCGTCGTCTCGCACTTTCTCCCGTCCGCGCTTCGCCTACCTACCTACCTACCTACCTTCGCCAGGTACACCTTCTGCCTTCTCGTTCGGTGCCGCCTCCTATCGATTCCTCATTGCGAACCAGATAAATCGGATCCCGTTTTCTTGGAAGAGGGCAGGTAGTGCCGCAGATATGGGCCCCCCTTGCCCTTCTCCTTCCTCCCTCGCCACCCTTCTTCTTCTTCTTCTTCCTCCTCCTCCTCCTCCTCCTCCTTCTCCGCCCGAGACGTTTCTACTCGCCGCCCATTGTCCATTCTTCTTGTTATCCCTCCCCTGCCGTTGCGCGTCGTCATCGGGAGCTTGACGGCAATCTGGGTCGATCCGCGAGCACTTAGGAACTCGAACTGTACTTCGAAGACAGGAGGGATATTTATTGGTTTAGGGCACACGGCCGTACAGGCTCGGCCCGCTAATCGTCGGATCTTTCAATTAACGGATCTTGAGTCCCGGCAATTTATTGGCCCCCGGCTCGGAGTCCTGTTCACCGGAGGGCTCCGTCGGACTCTGTCCGATGCCTCTCTCACGATTCGATCGGCACGGCTCGTCGGCGGATACTCCTTTGCCGAGGACCTTTTCCGCGTACCGTTACGTTTTTACATTTTTTCGACCGGACCGATGAAATCGATAGGTGAATTATACGCCGCGAACTTCGCTCGTGTTTCTTGCCAAAATTTTCTCGCATCCTCTCTCTCTTCGGCAGTGTTACCCACCCGTTGACCACCTGTTGCCCAGATTCCGCTTGCGCTTAGCCCTCTGGCATCTGGAGCCCTCCCCGGAGAGCGCGTGTGAAAAATAAAAGGGGGGGAAACGTCATCGGGCCACATGGATCTACGGCAATTATCGTTAACGACCTTAATTATCGAACGCAGCCACGCTACCTGTTTCCATTATCACCCTCCCTTGACATCCTTCCACCCGTCTCTCTCTCTCTCTCTCTCTCTTCCTCTGTCCGCCGAGATCGATTTTCACACCGAGCAGCGGCGCTCGCCGAAAAAATTCTCACGCTCCGCGCACCGCTTTGTGAGCCTTATCTCGGGGCTGACAAAAATTTCTGGTGCGAAAAAGAGAGCGGCGCCGGCCGGTCGGCATTCATTGTTACCCGCTTCTCGCGGCCAAGACGAAATTGCGCGTGCGTACACGCGATCGGCGGCGGCGGCGGCCGCTTGCGTGCGGGACTTCCGCGGAACGAGAGAGACGTGCCTCTCAAAGGGGTACGCAACTTTTCCGTGACTCGTATTTGGACCGGGACCGATGCTCGCCGAGTTTGCCGTCAGTTCGCCGTGCGAGAAGGAGCGTAAGTGGAAGCCTCGCCATAGAAAACGGCACGGCAGAACTAATTCCGCGCACGAGTCAAATAATGCCCCGTGGAAAAACGCTCTGCCTCTCTTCGTTCTTGGTTCTCGTAGTCGTAGTCGTCCTTTGCAGAGGCGAGACCGGACCGAGCTCTCTCTCTCTCTCTCTCTCTCTCTCTCTCTCTCTCTCTCACTCACCCTCTCTATCCTCCATGCTAGATAAAACGCCTGGCTCGCAGCACTCGTTTCGTTCGGAGCGGCTCGCGTCGGTGAGCCGCCGTCAAACCAGTTTGAAATTTCTAACCACTCTCCTACGAATGCCTTCCGCAAGAGTCACGACCCGTGCGTGCGTGAGGTTCGGTTGCCTGCATGCGTGCCCCGATGCCGTGCCGTGCGTGCGTACGCAGCGTACCGTATCTCGGCAGGTCGAGTACACACGGCTCGCTAGGTAGGTAGGTAGGTAGGTAGGAGAATACGAACGAAGGATAATACGATCGTACCTACGTCTCTCCTTTACCTTCCGTTCGGCCTGCCGTGACGAAAATTCCCCACGCTACAAGTTTTCCCTCCGGCCCGACCGCGCCGCTAACCCCGAGGGCGAAAGGGCATCTCATCTAATTCGAGCCTCGATACGATTTAAATGGAAAAAGCGGCACCGGGTAAGAGGCATCGTGCGTAAGGCGCGTATCGGGCACATATATAGAACAAAGACGAGTAGTAAGAAGGTTTAACGAGCTCGGTATGTTTAACCTTGATATCGGATAGCAGCGGCGGGCGTCGGGGCGCATTATTGCGTGACAGGCGGACGGAGGAGGATGAGGCGGAAGGTGGGGGTGAAGGGGGCGAGGAGGGGTGAAGGTGGGGAGGGTGAGTAGACATATCAGGCGTGTGCATCGTGTCGTTGCACCGCTCGTCAAGCCACCGTCATCGTCTCCTCGTCCGATGTCCGCGTACGCGCCTTTGTTTCATTCACCGGCCACGACGAGTAGCGTTACGCGTGTAGTACGACCGAGGGAAAGCCGGCAGGATCGTATGCCTACTACTCGTACGTATGCGTATGCTCGTATGCACGTACGTACGCACGCACGCACGCACGCACGTAATCCAGCGCGAGCGAAGGAACGCATCCACGTATCCAAGGTGCACGCACTCGAGCGCGAAACCCCTTGAAGGATGCCTCCGGTTCAAGGGAGGGAGAGGAAGGAAAAAAAAAGAAGAGAGTGCGAGAGCCACCTTTCCTCCTTTGCGCATCGTGTGCATCCTCCGCGATTCGAGGCCTTTAATTACCTGCTGCTGCTCCTCCTTTCCTTTCCTCTTCTCCCCTCTCTCCTCTTTCCTCCTCTCTCCTCCTCTTACGACGACGACGACGTGGAACTTCACGACTGTCTGGCCCGAGCGGCATGAGATGCCCCGGGGCAATGCTTTTTAAAGGGCCCCGCTCCGGCCGAGTGGGATTTAACAACATCCACGTGCTTCAAGTCCACTTTCCCCGAAGATGGAACCTTCAGCGGGCATCTCGGTCTGCTGGCCAGATGACGCGTGTCACTAATATGCGTCCGTATGCGCGTTCATTCATTTGCTGAAAGAGTCCTCACTGAGATTCTCACTGAGATCCTCGGTAAGATCCTCGCCGAGATCCTCGATCGATCCTGTTTCTTTAAATGGCTCGCACCTCGCTCGTGGGAGGACGGGGGGCACTGTTGAACTTGCCGAAATTCAATGGACAGGTTTTAATCGCGGCGAAGGACAAGGCGGTACTGGTTGTATATCTCGCCAGCCGTATAATTTCACGGTCCGGGAAGATTGAGGGTACTACGACGTACTCGAGCGAATGGCGTGTCCGTAGGACAGAGTAGAAGGAAGGTAAAAGGAAAAGGAAGAGGATCGTGAGAGTAGTAGGGGCCCTGAGAGAAAGAACGGAAGGTGCGTACGCGCGCGTATCGTGTGTAAGACGCTATATATATCTATCTATATGTATATATAGGTATGTACATTTATATGTACCTATATATAAGACAAAGGGATGGGTTTCCGTAGCTGTCTGCTGTATACGACTACCGTCGTATTACTCCTGGAAAATTGCCTTGAATAATATTTTGGGAAGATCCTATCAGCGCCGTTGGCTCCGCCAATTAATCCTTATTAATTTCGCGGCCAGTCCTCCGAGGAAAAGGGTCTGCGCCTCGTTATGCTAATGCGCGTGGAATCGATCGGTTTACGTTAACGAACGTAGCTGCCGAGACCGGCGAGAATAATGATCGTCGAGATCGGCGCGGATTGCGAGAACGACGTTTTGAGAATTGCGTTATCCTGATTGTTACAGAGGTGGGAGCAGCTGGTCGTCTCGAAGCTGAAGTGGGAACTGTCGGCGGTGACGCCTGGCGACTTCCTAATGCACATTCTAAGCCGATTGCCCGTACCGCGTACCTGGGACCCGGTGATGGTCAGGAGGCACGCGCAGACCTTCATCGCCCTCAGCGCAAGAGGTGAGAATCACTTTACCTTTTCTAGCCGCCTCGCATAACCGCCCCTTGTCCCTTCACGCATCCCGTATAAAACTGTTACCCAGCGGTTATGCATATGGGGGCCCATCCTCTCTGAAGAGAGAATCGCATGGGGGGGGGGGGGGGGTTAAAATCGCAGGTGGTCGCCTCTAAAAGGAACGCGACGATGAAGATGCTCGATAGCGGCCCTCGTAAAGGGATCCTACGCAGATGTCCGTTTTTACCTCATTCGGCTGAAAGCGAGCGCGTAGTTTAACTACTCCGCCCCGATTCGAGGCCTCGTCATATTTGGCATGCCCTCAATTAGAAATGAGATGGACGGCTCGTTTATCATCGCGTGACTCGTCAATCGTGATAACGTCACTCTTTTCCTCCCCCCCCGGGGCCGAACGTTACGGCCGATGAATATGAAGGCGTGAAGGTTATGGTGAGGATACGGCGTACGTTTTCGTCCGAGCTCAAAGAACGTTATGGAAATCGATCGGTTGCCGATTATCAAACGTGTCAATGTTTCAGGTCAGGAAAATACTCGCGATAGTAAACGCGACGGTGGCGATGGCAGTTGTAGCGGTAGTAGTAGTAGTAGTAGTAGTAGTGGCGGTATGAGTAAGCAAAGGTTATGGCACGTTTGATGAGTACGGGGCGAGCAGGAGTCGGACTTTGCTGAATAATAATCGGCCGAAATGCAATACTTACGCGCGAGGGCTCCATTGTCAGTACGCCTGGTCGCAATCCGTGCCAGGGGTAATGGTAAACAATTGGGGACGCGCATATAGTTTAGCCGGAGCTCGCCTGATGAATATGCGGGTGCATCGCGTATAATGCACTCGACGGAAGCCCTGTCACGTAATCGTCTCGGAATAGTTTGTTGCTTTTGCAAGTAGGTCTCGGCGCTTGACCGCGTCAAATTGGATAGATGCACTTATATTTTCGTGACGTGTCGCATCCTATCATCGACTTGGACACACCCTCTAGATTTCAACTCACAGTTCGCGAATTGTCAACTTGCGATCCCAAGTTCGAAGCTAGCATGCTCGCTGAAACCTGGTCCGCTGTTATGGCTGTTCAGGGTTCCGATCGCGGACAATCGGCGGGGAGCACTTTTTAAAGGTCGTTAACGTCCCGATCACGTCAGGCGAGAACGATGTCGCCCTCTCTGGAATCCGTCGACGCATTTTGCCGCATTTTCTTCAATGCCACCTGCATACGCATCGGGTGAAGACGGTTTCCACGTAGAGACGGATCTCGGAACGTGGACAGTGGTCGAGATAGGAGCGAAGGAATCTGGATCTCGGGAAGCTGTCAGTGGAACAGTGCCATTTGCAAAGTTATTCAAACGTTCGTTAATCCGTCGAGTAAATGGTAGGTGAAGGAGTACACGATCCAAAACGTCGGAACTTGTTGCCCTGTCTTCGTCATCTTGATCTTTCTCTCTGTCCCTCTTTCGGCTCAGCAGGGCAATGAATCAGTGTGTACAACGTGTGTGTGTATCCTTCGTCTCTCCTCTCTCTCTCTCTCTCTCTTGGTCGTCCCGCGAGGTTCGCATCAGTCGGTTCTTATTACAGTCGCGGTGGCAAAAAGCCAAGCGAGAAGGAGTACCTTCGTCCTTCGTCGTCGTCCGGGCTGGTCGGGCTGGTCCGCGAGATGCTTGATGGCGATGGTCGGCGTCGGTGCCGGTGATGACGGTGGTGGTGATGTTGGCGACGGTGGTGGTGTTGGTAATGCTGGCAATGGTGGCGGCGGGAGGACGGTCGTGAGCTATCCGACACTCCGAACTCCCGAGCCCCGAAGACGACCAAGACGACGAAGTCGAGGACGAGGACGACAATGTTGATTGTTTCTCACGAGCCAAACTAGGTAGTCGTCGGCGGAGTCGGTCCCTTCCTCAAAAAAGGAAAGTACGTAAAAGGAAAGTAAACGGCGCCTCGAATTCCAGGCAGTGTTTCTCGACCGTCAGCCAAGAAGACGAAGACTTCGGCTCGCCGACGCTTGGAAGCCTCTTCGGGAGATTCATCCCTTATATTTCCCGACGAACCGGTCGCCTCGTTTCCATTCCTCCATTTTATTGAACGGGACTCGTCATTTTTCTTTTTCCCCCCCTCTCGTCTTCTTCTCGCCCGAGTGAGACAAGCGGTTGGCCGAGTAGCACTTCTGTCGAATAAAATCATCCTCGTTGCAAGGGTCATTTTCGCATTAGTTTATAAAGTGGTAACTCACCGCCGTTCGTCGCGTGGACGTCCCTCCAGGGCGGACGGGGGGGGGGGCCCGGGAGCAGCGGTGATTGTTTCTCACGAGTTGCCACGTAGAGACAACGACGACGAGGAGGTGGACGAGGAGGTGGACGAGGACGGGCAAGGATGATTGTTTCTCACGGGCGAAACTCGGCAGTCGAGAGCGCGGCGAGCTGGTTGACCCTTGCCGAAAAAAAGAATCGAGATGCGTAAAAGGAAAGTAAATGGCGCCCCGAGCCAACGGGCCCACCTCGTCCGTTGCTGCTGCCTGCTGATGCTGCGGGGCAGACATACAAGAGGCTTTTGCCAGAAATTGCCCGAGTAAGAGGAGAATGAGATACGTTTGCCCATCTGGGAAACAGCCCGATTTTACAATCTACCCGAACCCTCCCTGATCGTCGAAAAAAAAGAAAGATCGTTGGGAGAGCTCTTATTCGGCGGAATAACCTCGGCTCTACTCGCCTCTACTCGCCTCGCCTCTTATCAAAGGCCAGATTGTCTCAGATAGATATATCGCCGAACTCGGCGACGTGCGCGTACGTGACGTCGATAGATATGCGATCTGGGCCGCGAATTAACGACCTCTCGAATGCGGCGGCGCTGCAACTGCTGTTCGGCTCAGAATGCGCCGCAATACGTGCATTCGACAATCGTTTCGTGTCCACTGTCGGTGATCCTATCGAGCGTGTATTGTTTCGTCCAGGCTCTGCGTGCCAACGCTTGCCCGTTGGTTCGTGTACTGGGATCTACACATTGTTTTCTCCGTTCGGCCTTGAATGGGCCATACCTTTCGGCATTTTCAACCAGCTTCGAAGTTTTAGGTAGGGAAACATCTTGGCGGATGCTTCCAGTCATTCCGTTCGTGTCGTACATTGATACGTTGGGCCTTAGGCTGGAATCGAGGCAGTGAACAATTACAGTAACGCGGTGCAATTAGCAGGGCGATTTATCTAATTGCATCAAAGACTCGTACTCCCTTGGGCTTTATTTCCGGTCGCGGTAAGCGAGGTGTAGATACGGCTCTGCATGGATGAAACATTAAAGAGTCTATTGCCGAAAGGCGAGGACGGGTTTCGCAAGCGGATAGAACGTAATTCGATTGATAATAGGATCGGCAACGGCCTCATTCACGATGCTGGCCAACCTCCGGGCAGAGAAATTCGAGCCGCGGTAAAGCGGAGGAAATATGAAATAATTCGGTATGCTCCGGGACTCGAGCGAAAGGAGAGGGTCTGGGAGGGCCAATTTTATATACCGTCTGCGCATGGGTGGCATACGATTAAAGGCCAGACCGAAGAATGCGAAATCGCTTTACGGCCCGTTAATAAAGACGTTCCCGTGCTGTCGAGTGGGGCCCTGTTAGCGCACGTGTGCACAGATTGTACACCTCTCGGCGACCGTGGAATTTTCCCCGGGCCCGGCCAATAAAAGCGCAGGCCGAAAGATGCACGGCCAGACTGTTACCCGGGTACAAAACACTTGTCTCGGAACGTCCGAGAACAGTGCTCGAAACGGAGTTATATATTGTTCCCATCTGCATGGAAAATGGGATGGAAAATGGGACGGCAAATGGGGAAAGGCACCCCTAACTGCGCCAGGGACGACCCCTCGGTAGCCGAAGGTTTTTCCAGAGTACTTAGAAAGACGTTAGTCCCGCGGGAAATAAAGCGAGAGAAGAAGAGGGGGTGAGAGGTCTCGTTCTTCAAGGCAGGCTCGCAGAACAATAATAAGCTACGCTCCGACGGGGCCTTTTTCGCATTTCATACGGTCGGCACTCGCTCGATAAAACGCTGCCAAGAGGCCCCCGAAACCTCTCCGGCGTCGTAAATCACTCCTCCGCTTCCCGACCTTCGCCTCTCGCGATTCTCGAATCTACCTGTGATACGAGGAAAGAGGCTCTCCCGAAGGATCCCGCGACTTCGCCGAAGGAGACCCCATCGGTCACGATTTCGGTGCCGTTACTCGCCAGACAGTCTGACGTCATCCCGATAATACATAATTCCCAAAGAATTCGGCTCCTTCTAGGGACATCCGATGCCAACGAGCGTAGAGACTGACGGTGCATTCTGCTTTCTGTTTCAGAGTACAAGTTCTCGATGTACACGCCGAGCATAATAGCGGCGGCGAGCGTCGCGGCGGCTCTCCACGGACTCGACTGGACCGGGAAAAGTGGGTTCGGACTGGCCGGTCTCCTGGACGAGCTAACCCGTATCACGGCTATCGAACAGGTTCGTTCAGCCACATACTTATTCTCTCTCAACCATTTAAATCCTCTGCCTGGAACTCTCTTGGTCCAGGCTCCGACTATCTCCATTCGTTTCCTCTGTTAATGTCTTAATTGTTTCTCCGCACGCCTCCTTCATAATGTCCTGTCCTCGGCCACACAAAGAAAGAGAAAGAAAGAAAGAAAGAGTGAGTGAGTGAAAGTAGGGGTTCGCGTGCGCATTCGAGTCGTTAGTCCTCGAAATCTTGGATTCGGGACCTTTTCATCTGGCTGACGTCCCTCGGGCTGGACGAGGAGTCGTCTGGAAGTTCGGGGGAGCCGAGGGGAGGGCAGCGTTGGCCGGAGGGAATCGGCAAGAAACGGTAGGACGCCGTTCGCAAGTCGAGCCGAAGACGGAGGGCAAAAAGTGCGACGGGAAGCAGCGGGGCAGCGCGCGCAGCAGGTGCCGGGCACATGTTTACGCAAAAAAAGGGTCGGGGCGGTAGTGCGACTGCACACACGGGTGGTGCGTGACAGGCGGGCCAGACTGGCAGTCGAGGGACGAAAGGAAGTCGAAGCTCGTTGAGAAGAGCTTCGTCGGGGGATAGATGGGTGCGAGGGATCTCTCGCGATCGGCCGCGCAACCCGGGAGTATAAATAAACTGCGCGAATGAATGGCTCGGCATGGGGTCCATGCCCTGTAAGCGCAATATTTTCGCCGGGTGGCATCTGTTCGGGGGGACAGCCCCCGAGGGCCCGGGAGCAGGAAGGATCATCCTCGCGGACCGTCTGACCTCCTGCCTTCCCGCATCGGGCTTCATTCATAATCTCGGCCTCGAGTCGTCGTTCAGTCAGCTGCGCTTTCCTCCCATCCTCACTCACTCTTCTTCTCTCTCTGTCGACGTGCGGTCATCTAAGCCAAAGATGACTGACTCAAGACTGATGAATAAACGTCGATTTTGTCCGCAGGATTATCTTCAGGGCTGCTTGGAGCAGATCGAGGAGATGGTGTCGCAGGCCCACGCGGGCAGCGACGGCAGCGGCGCCGGAGGTCATCAGGCGTCCGGGGCGAGCGGCGTCGGGGCACCGCAGAGGCCGCTGGGGGACCAGAACACGAGCCAGGAGAAGATACTGGAGCACGAGAAGGCGGGGACGCCGACCGACGTGAGGGACGTTCACTTCTGAGCGGCGAGCTAGTCGAAGTGGGGAGCACCTCTGGCGCGGGATGTCCGCTCGCGGCCGCCAAAGTCGAGCAGGACGCGGCGAGGATCGGGCCGAGCGACGATCGGCCGTCTTCCTCGAGCCAGGCACCGCCATCTTGAAGCGGACGACAGCGGACGCCTGGACAAGGATCATCATCGGAAACCACATGAATCTCTCTCGGGCCCGGAGCTGATGAAGGAGTCGTATCCGGCCGAAGGACGTCGGCAGATCCTGGGGCGTGATCCGGAATATCGTCGATCGAACAAGTCGCGTCATCGATCGTCCTCCCACTGATCGATTCTCGCCCTTGTCGGCATCCGGTCGGTTCGGCGACGGCGCTGAGTGACGATCGAGTCAAGGTAACTGGAGCGATCTGCGACGAATGATGGCGTGGCCTGCACAGCGGCGTGAGCTTCGCTCATCCAGGCATATCCTGTGCGTAGACATCCTCGCGGATGATCAAATTTTGCGTGCGTAGAGAGAAAGGGGACGAGTGGCGAGAAATTGAATGAAAGGAGGAGAGAGAGAGAGAGAGTGTGCGTGTGTGTGAGGGAGAGAGCGAGAGAGAGAGAATGAGAATGAGAATGTGTGAGCTGGATGGGAGGTAAACGGGAGGGTTGCGAGGAACGGAAGGATAAAAATTTGTGAGTTGGGTGGCGTGCTACTGGGGGAAGGCAATGCAATACGCTTTACGCATTATATATTTTTTTGTTCGTTTAAGAATACACTTAACTTTTAGCCCGAGTAAGGCGAGAGACACGCCGCTCTCTCGCCCCCTGTATATCATTACGATCGAGCGTTAAAGAATGATTTTCTGGGTGGGTGGGAGAGAGAGAGAGAGAGAGAGGGGTGTGGGGTGGGGCGAGGAAAAGCGATTCCGCGGTTAAGCGCACTTCCTCCGCGAGACTAAGGAAAGAGTAAACAAAAAAAAATGCACATAGTCATGTCCAGTCACTTAGCGTTCTGTACATAAGTATACATATGAATAAATGAATATATATAAATACATTATAGATATATCAATATACGCGACGGCGTGAGAGAGAGAAAGAGAGAGAGAGAGAGAGAAAGTGTGCGTGTGAAAGATGAGGATGCGGGGGAGGGATGAGAGAACGGAGTGAATGTTGTGTGAGAGTGGAGGGAAAAAAATACGAAAAAAAAACGTTCGGGGGGAGGAGCGGGCGACGTTTAACCCAAAATGAGCGTACGTGGGTTCTGAATGATAAGCCGCGACCTTTCGCTTATTCCACTCGGTTCCTAAGAGCGCTTGCGCGTGATTTCCCGTGTATCTCGTTTTGCGAAAGGAGAGGGGGAATGGGCTCGTAATTAAATGTTAAATCGAAGAAAAGAGACGTGGGCAGAAAGTGGGGGTGGGTGGGAGAAAAGTGTTTGGGGAAGGTGCGTTCCAAAAAGAAACATAAGAGACGCGGATTGACGTTAGGAAACGATGAAGATTTATTTTTTATTTTAAAGTTTCGCGCAGGGGAGCAGCGGTCCTTTTTTCGATTTTGCGCCGCGATTGTAAATACTTGTAAGATTAGAAGAGGGAGGGGGAGGGGGGGGGGGGGCGCGGTAATGATTAATTCTGTAATATGCGTAACATAGGAGCTGATGATGAAGAGTGGCCTATGCACGACGAGAAAATGAATTTGTTGTGCACAATGAATTGAATGCGGTCGCGGAGGGTGGTGGTGAAAAAAAGTGGAATAAAAAGAGAGAGAACCACCCTCCGCAAAAGACTGCTTGCACGATGTCGATTAGCGTCGCCCGCGAGAATAGATTGCTCTTGATCTAAAGGAAAAAGCTGAGAAAAAGAAATAAAATAACGATATAGATAGTACTTAACGTGGGGTCCAAAGGGTAGGGTGGGCGCGCGCGTGTGTGCGTCTGTGCGGCCGAAAAAAAATATGACGAAGACGAAGGGAGAAAGATCAGCGAGGGATCGTGCGAAACGTCTCAAAGAGAAGGGAAAGATAAATACGAGAAATACATTGTGTACCTTGATAACGATATAATCGCGGGACGTACGAACGATCTGTGGCGATTAAGATACAAGTTAGTTAGCGCGATCGTAATGAAACTAGAGATGAAGGCATGGCGAATACGAGAAGGAGAGAAAACAGTGTGAGAGTTGTGATCTGTCGAGTGAATGTGTTAGGGAGTGGACAGAGAGTGAGAGAGAGAGAGAGAGAGAGAGAGGGAGAGCCCAGTGCCACAAAGCAGCCTAGTTAGTAGATACTGTCAGTAACCAAATCTTAGTACAACGTAGAGATCGAGTAATATAATGATTACCTTGGTGGGAAGCGCACCAACGGCTGGCTTTCTTCTTTATTCTCTTCGAACAGCTACGACGTTACTTCTTCCTCTATTCTTTTTTCCGTAACTATTACATATCCCATAGCGCATGCGTACCGTCGAACGTCGAAGGATCTTTCCTGCCTATTCTCGAAGCCGAAAGAGTCGACGACTTCAAGATCTCGACGTGACCGTCATTCTCCTGTCTCTTTAACGACGATCGTGCAAAACGTGGCCCGCCCGTTAATTAACGAGGCCGAGAAGAGGTGCGTCGGCGTAATTAGTACCGTATTCCGCGCCCGTTAACGGCTGGCGCGACAGTGTTTAATTAAGTGTGCGAATCTTGAGCGTCACGACGATCGCCATTGACGATTGACGCGTTAATAATTGACTAGAGGTGCGAGAGGCGGGTTGCCGAGTGTAAGATAACCGTCACTCGATACATACCCACGGCGCACATTATGCGAATAACCGTGAGCGCCGTGCGGCGTATCGCGAGAGAGATGGATTTTCCTCTTACGCCGTGAGAAAGCCTCTTTTCCTCTCGTTACTGCGAATATCGAACGTCGACAACGTTCGACAGCGTCGAGATCTCTACAAGGGCGTTGCGATTCCTATATGCTCGCGCCTACGATGTATAATGCGTGTACCTTGGCTATAGCGATGATGATGAGAGAGAGAGAGAGAGAGAGAGAAATCGAAAGAGAGCGTGTGTGTGAACGAAACTTCGAGAGAATGGGAGAGAAAGAGAGAGAGAGAGAGAGAGAGAGAGAGAGCGCGTGCACTCGTCGTCGAAGCCCTTTTAAAACCGATCGTGCGGGAAGCGACGGTTCTCTAACGGGTCGAACCTGTTCCTGCATCGCGTCTCGCCGTTATGATTATTATCGTGTAATTATCATTGTAGTGTAACGACGCGCGCTCGCGCGCGCGTGTAACATGTTCGCGGGAAGGAGAGAGGGGGCGAGGGTGAGAAGGAGGAATGCGGCGAGCGAATGGAATTTTTGTCGAGCGGCCGAACGATAACGAACCGTTTGGGATCCGTTTTCCAGAGTGAATGATATTCCGTTTGCAGTAGAATATTTACACGCGATTTTGGCCGACTCTCCTTCTCGCCCATCGCGATCCCTCTCTCCGACGTGTTCGCGCCGAGTACGATGCGAGGGAGGATACACATGTACGTAGTACTGCGAAGAAGTATGAGCTTACTTCCCGACGGGTTAGACGCACACTCTGCGTTTCTAACGCCGAGAATGTCGGACGGGGCGAGTCCGGTTTGCGTACGAAGGCGGAAATTTCTTCTTTTCTACACGGACGCGCGCATTATACACTCACTTCGCTAAGCAAGAAGCACACACTTACCCGTAGTAGGATGTACATATGTCACATTGCATGTACGTTTTCACGTGTGAAAACCCCCCGACTGTCAAAGCCCGGCCGCATGCGCCGGCTTCACATAGAGATAAAAAGAGGATAATAAAGAAATAAAGGAAAAAAAATGCGCAATAGATATACCACTGATATACCTCAGAAACACCGCACAACACTACTTCGCTCGGAGTAATGCCTACTGTACCGAATACATAGTTTTAGATACTCGGAGAGAAAATGAAAAAAAAAGAACACTTATGCATTACTTTTAAAAAATCGCTAGCACGTAAAAATACTTTTTAATGATAGCTACAAGTTGTACTATGTAAATGCCCCGACATCTTTGTACATATCTTGTGCGTTGTACGGCGCATAGTCGATTGAAAATAAAGTATTGGTATTTTATACAATAATCGTGTATTTCGTTCGTCTTCCTTCTTCCTTTCTGGGACGGCCACTGACAACGCCCGATTAGTGTGTTTGATAATCTTTTATTCTACTGTACAACGGTATCCTGTCCTGTAATCGTATATACACATATACCGTAGTCATCTTGTAAAACTTTCTATAAGTTACACCAAGCTTTATAGTTTTCCACATGTATATACATCTTCGGTTGGTATAGTGACGGAGAGTGATATTTCTCAATGAGGAACGATCGAGAACGCGGTTCCCTTCGGGCTTAATGGAATTTTCGTTTCTTAATGCGCGCGAATCAATTGGGGGGCGGTCACTAAATTTTACGCACGAGTTTCACAGATGAGTATTATCGTCCATGGGGGGTAAATTTCTTCTCGGTAAAATTCTTTATATGTACTCTCAAGCATGCGTCTGATCTTTGCCTGTACAAAAGTTGCATCGAGATGCCGACATATCTCGCCGCCTTCCTACGACACGATCACACCAAGCATATTCGCTAAAAAAAATGAATACAGAACGCATCTCCGACTAAACATACAAAATTCCTTAGGAGTAAAAACGCAGAGACGGACGTGTCGCTCTAGTCAGTCTAAAAACAATTGCAATGCTCAACGTTCTCATCGCGCGACCGTGTAAAGCGTCGATCCATAAAACACATCCGTACCTCTATTGAAAACTATAATCACGCCGTAAAATGAACGGCGCGACGCTAAATGCGGCTTGCAATCAATGTGAGAGATGATATATCGTTATATTTGGCCACGGTTGCGAATGACTTCGCCGATGATGATGATGATAACGATTGGTGATAACGAAGGTGACAATGACTGAGATGATAACGACGATACTCATTTTACGATCGTAATAAATATACACGTAGAAGAGTATTAAACAATTCTTACCTATTATATATCTCACTGAGTTTATATGAAACACTTGTAATAAGATTGTACTTTGAGAACTATTTCTTAGAATGGTACAGTATTATCGCTTCACACCGAGTATAAAGGTTCAATTAAAACGTGTCGAAAAGGTCGAAATTTGTCCGAGGTGGGCAGGCTCGGGGCGAACGGGTTACACAATTTTCGATCTCCCAAATTAATTTCTAGTTTTACAAAAAACGACAAGGTAGCCCCGCGTCACGGCGGCGGATCGAGCGAACGCGTCAATTAATAGTAGCTTAGCTGCTCGAAATAATCGGGTAATGGGGTACTACGTTGTGCCATTAATCCTAATCTATATACATCATGGTTAGCGTTAAAATTCTTGACACAAATGTCATGGACGATTATAACAATCAGATTGGGCACGGCTGCCAAGATGCGGGGATCGAAGCACATCTGTCGAATTCGGTAGTCGCTGGCGGTCGCAGCCAACTATATCGTAAGATAGTACACGCACAAGAACCCCAATATCGTTCGTTGAGATCTTACATAGGATCGTTGAAAATGCGTAAAAGAGTAAAATGGACATATAAAAATTATCGTCTCTCTATGCGACCTGCGAAGGTACGGGTAACGGATATAATCTCGAGGCTTCCTCCCTCTTCATAGACCAATCACAAATGGTAATAGTAAAAAAAAAGGGGGGTGGGTGGGTGGTGGGAGAGTGGGAAGAAGTAAACGGCTAACAATAATGACATCGGCGGTAATAATGATCGCAATAAAAATTAAGAACTAATAGGATCAAATCTTTGGTACATGATTCATCGTCAATATCAACGTGCCTCAATAAGCTCCGCTCGCAAGCTCTGTCAATAACCATGGCAAGAAGGGAGCCAAACAAGATTCTACAACGCACTAGCCTCTCGTATCACCGTTAATTGTAGTAAGCTATTGGAGCAGGACAAGATTTATGCTCTCCCCGTAACGTATACATAATAAATCATGTGTCAACCTTTTGTCAATAATTTGTCATCTAAAAACGTCTATGTTACATTTCCCATAACAGTCTTCAATTGCACAATATACAAATGCACAATATCCGTTTCACCTTTCTGTGGTAATAACGCTCGTTTATCTGCCCGCTATCTTCTATTTAGAATTTTCTCGAATTGTGCAACTTAAATAGATACGTCCTACGTGAAAATAAAAATATATAGGATTGTGCCTTCCTCGTGGGTGGAAGACCATTCGCGACAATGCGCGCCAATGATGGATGAAACCGGCATCGAAGTGAACGTTACTGCTTTCTTTCCCACTGACAATGGGAACAATGACAAAGTTGCATACCATTGTTCCTAGAACGGAAAACTGGGCTAATGCTCGTCCCTCGCGTAGGAACCATGCGATATATAGATCCCGTGGGTCAAACTTTTCTCGAGGACGATATGAAACTCGCCCAGCGGCTCGAGGATGTGTATTAAGAAGGTCAGTAGCGTCGGACTCCTGAGGAATGACGTTTCCTCATACATCTCTGCCGTAGAACGCGCCTCGCTCATCGGCGGCAACATGACATGAAGGAATTGCTCTCTACAAGGATAATGTATAACTCTTAAAATCATTTCACAGCAAGGTACAACGAGTCACTCGTCGAATCAACGTACCTGAGTGCCAAGCAAATGAACAGTTGGAATTTTCCGTCCTTGCCCAGCGTTTGACTGAACATATTTATTTGGTCTATTATGTGACTATAACATTTCATCGTCCTGAACCTTTGTTGACTCTCTGCGTGCTCTCTCCTGTAACCATTGAGTCTTTGAGAGTATTCATCCATCTCGTCCAATACGGACATTTGGAAGTTTTCCTTTACACGCACTGTAACAATCAATTAAACGTCATGTTGTACCGTGATCCACGGCAAGGAGAACGACAGTAAACAAACGTGAAACTCACGTAGATAGTCCCATACGTAGAACTTTTTACTAAATATCCTTTGGTTCTTAAAACCGAACAAGAATACTTGTTCCAGAACGGGAACTAAGCCACCCTCGCCGCAAAGTAACGCAGTCAGAGAACCATCCTGACATTCTCTTCTATACAAAAATTTCACAATCGCGTTCACTGACTCTCCTACAAAGTAATAGAATTTGTCAGCCAATTTTCCACTAAGCAGGCATCTTACGAGCCTCTTGTTGATATTCACCTAGCATGTGTTGCAATTCGCCCTGAGTGAGAATGGGACGCCTCGGAATACTGGGAGATCTGCATCGTGGGGGTGTCGAGCATGACTCCAGCAATTCTTCAGTGTCGACGTTTCGCGGCACAAGGGCGCCCACCAATAATCTCTCTGTCGAACCGTCGTCAATGTCTCTGCCAAGCCACCGACCGCAAGGGAATTTGAACGTGTGGCCGGTAACTTCGTTCCTCACCACGACGTGCTCCACCATCCACTTTGGCGAGGGACCAGTATTATCGTGCCCTATTCTCAGGGTGGACAGGACGCCGAGATTCTTGTGCTGAACGAAAAATCACCATTAGCGAATTGCGGAAACAGGCCGACGTTCGCCTCTGCCAAGCGTGAGACTCACATGGAATACGAATGTCTGAACTCCCTTGGGGATGGGAACTGGATTGGTCTCGCACAGGGTGCCCGATATCGCGATCCATCTGTTTGCCGATGTCGAGGCTGCGCTCGCCTTCCGACTGGGAAATATGAAGACCCTGTACGGTAGCTTCGTCGTGGGGTAATTGTTCGTGAAGCAGAAATAGTCCACAGCGTTTAGCGTGAGTAAGTGGTAAAGGAATTGCTCCTTCTCTTCCTCGCAACGAAGGAACGCTGACCGTTTGAACTGTGTCCTGTGAAAACGTTTGTTCTTGTAACTTCCGAATTCTCGGTCATCAGTGTCTGGATTGAAGGGATTGTTACCGTAGGAGAGAAGTGTCGGAAAGCAAAGTTTTGAGATGCCGCGATAACAGCTTCTTCTCCAACGCCAGTCGAACCCACGCTCTCGCGTAGCCAATGTGTGTCTTGATGTCAGTCATTGCCTGAACGTTGCGAATGTCCGACAGCAGAGAATCTTGCAGTGGCCTGAAGCGTCTCGCGTTCGCTGTTTTTCGATCTTCGTGGTACTTGTGCCTCTCGGCACCTCTTGTCGGAGAAACGTCTGTGTCCGCATGGTTTCCCCAATCTGCCGAAACGGGAGAGTATAACTAAGGCATTCTAGATCATTTCTACTCGTACATGCCGATGCAACGCGTACAAAAGTTATTCTGAAAACCCAAATTGAATGTTGACAAATTTCTCAATCATAATTCATTGTATATGATTATTCTATTCGACGTTCACACTGCAACATGACGTGCACTCTATCATGCCTTGGATGGGGACTTTTACGTTCTTGTCTGCTGCGGGAAATTGACAAGAACGTGGCGAGAATATTTTCGGGGAAGAAAGGCAAAAAACAGGGACAAAACATGCAGCGTGCGAAAAAAGACAGGCAATAATGAAAGGAATTGAAGGATGTACAGTTCAGGTAACAAATTCTTAGTAGAACGGAAAAAGAGAAACTTGGAGTTGTTAGTACTTTCATAAAATCAAAAAAACACTCTGGGGTAAGCCGGTAGCAAGGCTTACCGTTGAAATTCTCCTTGATATAGGAAGCAATCTCAAAGATATTTCGGGTCTTTAAGGTTGAAACCAAACGTTCCGATAATCCGAAAAACTTATTTGCCGGTTTCTTCGCTATTTACAACATAAACATAAAACGAAAGTGAACGAAAAAAAATGGATAAATCAGGTGTAGAGAAAAAGTGAAACTCATATGTGCATTGTAACGAAATGTAGAATCGGTTACGAAACAATATCGTGTAAGAAAAAGCAGATGGATTTTGGTAGTACGATCAGTGATTATATTGAAAATGGGGTCTGATAAGGGTGTAGTAAGGGCAACGACTTACCGAGATTCAGTGTATTGGGATCGGCAGGCTTGTTTCCGTGAGAATAGTACTCCTCCAACTCTTGATACATGGTCAGATGCAGCCATAGGGCACTCTTGCCCTGCTTGAACTGCAATCCGTGACTCCATACGCGTTCGAGTAGGTCGCAGAGACTGGCGACCAGCGTGTTCTCTTCAACGTCGGACAGCGACTCGCCGCCGTGTCCTAGCGCGACCGCTTCCGAACCCATCTTTTCCACTAACATTCTTTTCGTTTTAGACTTACAGTCCTTATTACGAAGAAAAATACACGCTCTTTAAAATACACGACTTGCATCTGGGACGAGATTGGCTCGCGCCGTTAAGGCATATGGGCGAGCATTGTGCGGCAGTAAATCGTAGGCTACTGCCGTATGGCAAAGAACGTAAATGTCCGACGTGATCGCGAGACGTACCTTGAGCAATTTCTCGACGAACGTCCAATTAGCCTGAGCTATTAGAGCGGGACTCATGTCGGCGGATAACTTGGCCTGCGGTCGCGGAGACTGAGATTCTTGAGGCGTGGGTTGCTTGCCGTTACCCTCCATGGATTTCATTTTATACTTCCATTGAGTCTGTCCTTTCCTACTGCTGTGGGGAGAAATGGTCTGTTAGCAGTGCCGTTGGCGGAAAGATTTCGTTTAGAAGCGCGTGCAAGTTGCGGAAGATTAGGCACATCGATAGTTTGAGAAAGTTCTTACCGAAGTATACTATTTGGGTAAGCAGAAAATGGGGAGAGCATAGATTAATGATATTGAATCAGAGAATTGAGAGCTGTTCGTCGAGCGTGTAAGAGGCTCACCTTTGCGCTGGTTCCTTATTCAGCGCGACGGAGTCCAGGAGCGGAAAGATTCGAAAGTATGCCGCTCTGTGAGGAACGATTTCGCTCGGCGGATTTGTCTCAAAATCAACGTTGTTCAATCTCTGCTCCAACTTGTGTTGGGCCTCCATCATGCTCATGCAAGGCTCGTACCGCGTCGACCGGATAATTCCTTCGCCAACCTTCTTCCTGCAAGCGGCAAGGAGTTAATGGTTACTTCACTTCTTGTTAGAATATAACAATACGCGTGAAACTTTAGCGGCTTCTTCGTTGGCAAACTCACTTCAAAAGAGAAATCCTCTGGTCGAAAACTTTGATATTGGAATCGAGCTCGCTCCACGTTGACATCACCTTGCTGTCAACCAGCGAAGCGAACATCTGCGTCTCCAAAAATCTCGAGAGGAACGGTAAATGCTGAGTTGGCTGATCTGACAAGAAGGTTGCCTTATCGAATACGTGCATACTGTCCCTGTTGACCAACCATTCGTCTTTGTCCTGCAATTTTCGATGGTCGTAATCCTTGCACCATGAATATAACATCTCAAGCCTTACCTGACTGGGTTGTATGACAAAATGCTCGTAGCTCGAAAACATTTGTACAAAACGATTTAAGAAAATTTCGCGTATCGCGTTGTTGAAAATGAGAGTCTGCTGGTATTCCTCCTGAGGGGTAAGTATTTTATCCTTGTCGGGGTCGTCCGACGTGTCAAGATCGTCCACGTTAACTCCTGACAATGGATATAAAGTTAATAGTCAGCCTGACGCAATCCTATAAACAAATGTACGAATCTCTAACCTGTTCTCTTAACGATATCGACTATTCTCTGTAAAGCGTCTGACTGTGGTGAAGGTTCTGGCCTGTCCCAATCTAAAACGTCGTGCAACGAATGTTTTCTTCGTGGAACGTGGAATCCGGAACCAGGTAGCGTTAAACTCGAGGTCATAATATCGCCGTTGAAATAATTTATGACCATACTGTTTGTCCTGCAAGCAATCATCAACATAATTTCACCATCCCTTACACAACGATGTCCAGTGAACAGAAGAGGAACTTACTTTCCAGATTGCGGCACTTTGTACTTATTTAGAACCGATCTAAGCTCGGCAACAAACTGTGTCCTGTGCGGAAACACGGGTAATTCTTCTGGAAATTGGCTAATTTGCTTGTCTATATCTACATAACAAAGGTTCGCCTACAAGATAATTAAGTAATGAGCAATATTCCTCACAGGAGCGAAACGTAATAACATCAGGAACTATCAGGAGATACACACCTCGCTAGCGATCTTCAAGCCACGTCCCTTGCTCTGAACATGAAGACCCATGATGAACGGTACGGGGGCGTCGAGAAAATGATGTAAGCTAGCTGGCAGGATAGGCACGTAGACGTGCTGCCACGAGAAGGGGAAGAGGAGGGCCGTGATGCATTCGGCCACGACCATCAGCTTATGGAAGTCCGAGCTCCTGAGCAGAACTTGATTCTCCAGAAGAACGCACGTGAACAGCTGAATGACGCAGTCGGCCCCCAGCCACGTGAACATATCCTTCAGCGGATAGTCCAGCAGCGGCAGATCCTGCGTCGGCGTCGGCTGATGAATGACCAGCTCCAAGGGCGACTTCGCAGGCTCGTCATTGGGCACAAAGAACTTGAGCGACTTGCCGGCCAAGGGAACCGGGACGTTGTACAGAAGATTGTATACATAAGCTTCTAGACTAAGGCCTGGTCCCGGATGTCGCGGAACGCATCTGGCGAACGTGAAGAAGACATTAACAAGAGCCGGAAGACAAACAAATGAACTTTCTCTTCGATGGGACGCACTTGTAGAGATTTGTGAGAAAGGTTCGGGCGGCGTGAAGGTAGGGCTGTTGGCAGAGCAAGGCTATCGACTTCGTCACCAGAAGCTTGTCCTTGGCGGTGTCGTAGTAAGCGAGGGCGGCGTCGGGGGAGTGGGCAGAGAGCTTGAAGTGTCGCGGCAACGATCTCGTGTTGTGGGTGGCGTCCTGACCCGTTCTCGTCCTACGGAAAGGCGTCCGCTAGTAAAAGGGTGCCGGAGGTCAAATCTGAAGGACACTCACGGCGGCGTTCGACTCCCCATTTCCGTCATGTGCATCGCCTGCAGCGTCTGCATGGCGGCGCAGAGCTTCCGGTTTCGACACTCCTCGTAGAAGACCAGGCTGAATCCGTACGTCCGGTGGCCATCCTCCTTCGTCAGGACGAACGAGTGGAAGCTCGTCTCGACCGTGTTCTTCTGCGTGCAGAACCTCAATCCGTTCGGCAAACATAGCTGCAACCAAATCCGCGACAAACTTTCTAGCACACTCGAATTCATTGACCCGCCCACGCTGATCCGCGTAAGGAAACGAAAAGTGTTACCATGCAGACCGCATGATCGTCGAATGGATTCCATGGTACCGAATCGGGATAGTGTCCAAGCACCTTGCTCTTGTACGCCCGTTCCAGAGGAGTGCAGTAGAGCCAGTCACCTGTTAAACAAAATCTTCCGTTAATTGGAACGTTCGAATCCACTTCCATTATCGCGATCCTCGCCGAATGATCTTTCGGCGTATTGCGCCCGGTGAATGCAATATCAACTCGATCTGGAGGGGGGCCACCGATTTTGCTAAGCTGGTGCGAAGCAGACTTTAGCGCTGACGAAACAACCTACGGCGAACAACCGCAAACGATAACTCGTTCAGGTGACGGCGGCGAGTCTCCGTAAAGTACTTGTTAGAGATAAGCGTATGACTGTGACCTCGTTGTTCGAATCTCTAGACCGTGCTCTCCTTCTTTGGCGAGATGCAGATACGACCTTCTCTCCCTCTTTTTTCTCTCTGTCTCTCTCTCTACCTCTCTACCTCTCTCTTTCTCTCTCTGGTACTCCTCAAGTTCAAGAGGCAGCCAAGAGTCGGGACAAGGAGCGAATAAAACGTCGAAAGCGCGAATCTTTCCGTGGGAGGTGCCGTATATCCTCCATGAGAACTCTGAGGGGAAATTAAGGCGGGCAAAAAGAAGAGGGTGCCCATGTATTTCTTTAATGCGACCAGAAGTCTGGTGCGATCTTCCCTTTCTTCCCTCGAAAGTTCCGAAGCAGAATTAAAAGTCCGAAGGAAGAAGCCATGTTCGTGACGCAACGGCCAACGATCCGGGATGAAAATCGAGAAATACGGAATTTCATTTATTCCGCTGGCATAACAGAGAACAGTGCGACGAGTGTCTCTCTGCGAGCCGACTCGGGCTGTTATCCTTAAGAGCGAACTGAAAGCCTCGATCGCTGAGAGGCAGCGTTTACAATGCATTCTAAGGGACACTTAACAGTTTCGAGAAGAAAATCGAACGGCAGGAAAGTAGAGTACGAATAAACGAGACCGAAATTACGTTTCTCCGCGAAAATGCACTTTAAAAACCCCGGGACCTCCGCCTTTTCATGGCGCACTGTCGCCTTTACTAACAAATCGAGGAGAGCATTCACGGAGTGTGTAAAAAAAGAAGTCGGAGGAGAGGAGAGAGAGGGGGTGGGAAAGGAGAGCGACTCGGAGTGATTCTGCGGTGAGCAAACTCTGAAGCTCGTTTCCCCGTTCATTGCCTCGGAGCCGGGGAGGGGTGCGATCGGTCATCGCGATTTTCAAATATGAGACCTCCCGTCCTCCGGGCACGCCGGCCATATCTGAGCTCTTGAATTTTTAATCTACCAGCGTCGCACGACGCCTATGAAAGACGGAAAAGATGCCGGTCTTAAACCCGACGGCTTCTTAGGTATTCCCAGCGCAGCTGCCCGAGAGACTCTCTCTCTCTCTCTCTCTCTCTCTCTCTCGCACATGACCTGAGGAAGAGAGCGAAGAGAGAGGGTGGAAGGTCCCACTCTCCTTTCGTAGGAAAAATTAGAATCTCGCGGGCAGCGTCGGCAAGTTGTTATTGAACGTGGTACGTATCCCGCGACTCGACCTGAATGAGACTGTTGAGGTCTTGGCAGAGATCCAGGGAGCCGTGGAACACCTCACGTTCGGACGAATACAAGAGCACTCCTGTACGAGGTTAATCGTTCGTGATCGAGCAGCCACCCACGGAGGGAAGACGCTGGAGATTCGAGACGTTATCGGCATCGTTGTGCGACGTGGAAAGCATGTGTGTACGTATCCACATATGTACGTATGTACCTACGTTCTTCGCGGGCTTGCACGCAAAGTTTTTAAGCCGAGAACTTCGTCGGGAATCAATTCGTTGAGGTTGAAGGCCTGATCGATGGCTTCGGCGGATTTCGCGGATACGGAAGTCTCTCTACGCGAGCCGAAGCAGCCGCTCTAACTCCTAATGTGCAGGGATTCGAAAGGGAGTAGATTACGTCCTGCCATGCAGGAGTTCGTGCCTCAGGATTAATCCGCGGCGCGTGTTTCCGCGGGATTTGCCTCGCGGTCGTAGAATATTTACGAAAGCGAGGGCTTTCGGCTCTTCGCACACGGCATTGTAAACTCGGCGAGCAAACAGCGCGAAATTTAGGAGAGTCACGAACGGCCGGGGGAGGGGTGCGGAATGGAATAGGGATCAGCCGGGCGTGTGTTTTATAAAATAACAAAGGCCTCTTTGAAATCGGACACTGTCGGGGGTGGAGACGGGGGACAAAGGGGGCTGCGTAATTTTCCGGCACTCGTCAACTATTCTTCATCAGCGTTATCGCGATCATCGTCAGTGCGAGGCTGGGAGTGGCAAGGCAAAATATGAGAAGAAGACAAAAATGGGGCGGAATAGGAGAAAAATGTGAGAGAAGGGATGCGGTGGAAAAGGCTGTGCCGTTAGGACGGCGGATTAACTTCTTCGCTTTTGGTCGCTTCTGTCGATGGAAGAAGTGGGCAGGCAGTGGGAGAGGAGCATTTGGCATTGGCTCCTGACACCTCTTAAGGCCTTAAGGCCTTGTACGTGGCCGAATGCATCGACTCTGGTCACTGCCAGACAGAGGGTTGCACGCCGATATCGAGTGCCGGGTACAGACGCCGATATAGACGCCGATATAGACGCCGATGTGGACATCGATATAGATTCATACAGGTGTAGGTGTAGACGTGGGTACATAGAAGCAGAGAGGATAGCATAGAAGGGTAGAAGTCGAGTATATGGAAGGTGGGCGTGAGTCGGCTCTCGGGGCAAAATCGAGACGGATAGATAAAAGATAGTCGGCGGGGGGGTGGAAAGAGTAGAACGGTAGAGGCAGGGCTGATATAAGGGGTGTGCTCTTTTTCTCCTAATTTTCGGTCTGCCGAGGCCGCGGAGTCTCCGCGAAAATGCGGGGCTTTATCAGGCCATCTTACGCCTCGGCTGAAAATATTGCTCGTCCGTCTGCTCGTCCGTCGTCTTGGCATACCGCCCTGCCTAAATTGCTGCCATTCGTCGGGAAAGAATGAAAAAGACGACCATGGGCGACAGACGCCAATCTCCCTGGCAGGAGATTCCGACGGAACGTTAATGTTCTGTTTTCTCTATTCCACCCTGATACGCGTAGATTACGCAGCTGGGGACCTTAAGCTGAACAGAATACGGACGTTTGATACCTTGAGTGATAAGGACAAGCTCGGAATTCGGTAACGATGTGCGCATCGGACGTGGACTACAGAGAATTATGGTCGGACTCGCACGGCAACGAGGTACGATTATATAATTGCAGTTGACTGAAACGTGACGCCACGGCCGACGGATTTTAATCAACCGCCTTAATTGACGCCATCAACTGGGATCCGCGGGCTAATCCGCGAGCCGATCCGCGAGCTGATCTACGAATCGAAAGGCAGACGTAATATCGCGGTCAACGCTTCGGTTACGTGCGCTTCAATGAGCCAATGAGCGGCTTTCAACGACTCTCCCGCGAGTTCGAGGCAGGCAACGTAGGAAATGTATTACTCAATTATCGATGCCGGGGGTGCGGGAAAACTAGCGAACAATCAAGTTTTACCGGTGGGACTGACTTTAATCCGACGCTGAAATACGGCGAGCGGGTTTTAATCAGTGTTTTGCCTATTTCGGGAATCGCTTGCCGGAAATGCATTGGCGCGACTTTTCGCAGTCAATAAATTGCGCCTCGCGGAATTTCCAAGCAATGACTATAAAGCAAACGATTCGAAGGCCCTCTCTTCATCGATCCTCAAACGGAAAATTTTCCGAGGACCGTGGAATATCGTTGTTACCCAGATTCGGTTCCGTCCTCTGCGAAACAATATTTCTCGAGAGAAATGTGAATTATCGACATAATTACGAAAATGGTTTTATTCCGTTTCATTTGTCCGAACGGTATCGCCAGTTCGGGGCACTGGGCAAATAACGAGGTCGCACGGTAAGCTGTACGAAATCGTGCGCAGCGATTAATACGAGTACGTGTTTCGCTGGTACGCGAAAATTAAAGGGGGCAAACTTCGGTCGGCACACACTTTTCTCCGGAACGTAGTATTTACTAACGCCAGACGAGCCGGCGTAAAATATTATTTCTGAGCCGGAGTCGAAAAAGAAACTGTGTTTCCGTCGCGTGAAAAAGAGAGCTACGAAATGAGAGGCAAAATAATGTATGGACCCGCGGTTGTTGTGAAAGTGCTCTCAGCTGACTACTACTACTACTACTACCACCAGTACTACTACTACTCGACCGTGCCTCGTCTCTGCTCCTTCCCTTTGTCCTCTGCCGGTCGCGCTTGCTACTCTGGAACTCTGTTGTGCTCCGCTGAGCGTGCTTTTTCTCAATTTCTGTCGATTGCAGTGCGGAGAATCGGACCTGACTCGTTTTCGCCGGAATTTTTTCCCCTGCATTTTTCACCTCGCAAGCTTAAGAGTCAGTCTTTACATTCTCATCCTACGATACTCTCCACGCGGCGCTAAATCATTTACGCGAGTTAACGCCTCGCTACGATACTTCATCGAAAATTGATTGAAAAAGAAAAGCTGCAGCTATTCGACACGATTTACGCGAATCGAACGATCGGAGCGCTAATTCAACTGCGAGATCGTAATGGCCGTAAGGACGATTGATTTTAATCTTCGATCCTAATCGCCACTCTCCGAACAAGCACAGTCCAGAGCGCGGGTCAATCTCCGCTCGGGAAATTCGACTAACACGGCGATAATCAAATGGAGCGGATGAGTTGATCATCGTCGTAGCTCGATTGCCATTTTCCCCCCACCCATGGCTCGCGATTGCCTCCCATTTTCCCACGCACAACGCGTTTCCCGCTCCGGCCGTTAAATTGCGAAAAAAGAGCACCGATGATTAATCGCCGGATCTTCCTGCTTTTTTTTTCTTCTCTCTTTTTTCTCGCCACTCTCAAATCCGCAAGTCGAGCGCTCTCCCCGGTTGGCGAGTCTGCACGGTGGAAGTTCCTAACAATTTCCTGACTCCTCGACTCTCTCGAATACGAAATTCCGCGAGGTGGGAAGGAGGCCTGCGTCGGTCGAGAAGCGGAGTCTCGCCAATTCGAGAATAGAGCCTGGCCGAGAAACGGGAATCCCTGACATTCTCTCGGGCGAGCTTCCTCGCTTTTCGGCGAACGGCGAGGGGAAAAAGGGAGGGAAACGGGAGGGAAACGGAGGGAAAAAGCAGTGGCCACCCTGTGTTTCCGACGGACCGGAGATAAACGGCCGTGAGGCGTGTAACGCGGCTGCGCGGTCCGGAAGTTTATGAAATTTTGCTCGAATAAATTTCAGCATCGTTCTCTCTCCACCAAGCGGGAAAGTACGAACTACACTTTCGTACTTGTTGCGAGGCTGTCGTACGAAGAGACATCCTGCTTTCTTCCTCGCGTCGAATGGCAGGTAACCGGATCGTCGGAGCGTGACAGAAGGCGACGACTTCCTCTTCATTAGCGTAATCGTTACGTTGGCGCGGCGTGTAACCAGCCGCGCGCGCAGACGACGTATCAATTCGTCAAATATTTAACCGGTCGCCGTTATCGATACGATAGAATGTGATTAACGCGTCCGAATGCAGCCGTACTGCGGCACGGGAATAGCGAGAGTAGCGGGGTTTCTTCGTAAAAATAAATTTAACGACGATGGGGGCTGATGCAAGGCCTCCGGGTATGTAGGCTACTAATTAAAATCCAGGCGAGCGAACGAGCGTGCATTTAAGCTGAGCAGAAAGGATTAATCTATATATACATATATAGATATATGTGTATGCATATGCTTTATGTACGGCGCCCATTCCCATGGCCGAATGCAAATTATGCCATTCTGTCGTCGGCAAGCTTAATTGAGCGGAAAGAATTGGCCAGCGATATCTTAGTTAAACGATGGGTGCCGCCTCTGGATCCTTGGATCGTAAGCTCGCAATCGGACGCTCCCCGATCCGAGATCCGAATCGACGACACTGCCGGAACGAATTCAAACCAAGATGCGAATCTTGTTCACGGTGCGCGAATTCGCGAAATTTTCCCTCCGATCGAATCGCGCCGAATCGGCTCGAGTCCGCTTATTACGTGAATTCACTGTTTTTACTCCGCGAGCCATGACCCCCCCGCTGCACTTTCTACTTTCCTGAATACGTTGACAAAGGGTTCTCACGACGTTGGCGGACAACAATGGCAGGCGAGGGCGCGAAGACAGCGCACACGCGCACAATCATGAGATCGGACAATCGTCATGCAGGAGACTTGACACGCTTTCAGCCAAGTGAACTTCACTCTCTCCATCTCTCTCTCTCTCTCTCTCTCTCGCTCTCGGAAAACACGCTGGCGCGCAAAGCGGGGCAGGCAGCATTTTGAATTTTACATCGCGCGCGAATGTCGGGCAAGAGGATAGGTGTCGTACAATCGATGCATTGTTTGTCGTGGGGCGCGCAACGCGTTGCAAATATAACTGAATGCGATCACGTGCGACCGTTTCGCGTATGGCAGAGCACGTTGAACGCGCACGAAGCGCAACCAACGTGACAGTTTGCATGCGTGTCGGCGAAGCTCGGCTGCCTGACGTCTCGATTGCGTTAAACGAATTAAATACGCCCGTTTGTACATGCGAGGGTGAGAGAGGCAGAGAGAGAGAGAGAGAGAGAGAGAGGGGTGTGGGGTGAGAGAGAGAAACAGAGGGACAGCTTTGACTACGGCGGTGATGTAATCGATACTACTCGCCTCTCGACAAACTTGCCCGCCGCCAGCGGCGTGTACGAGTGTGTTGATACGGGAATGACGCATGCAGTTCAGGGATCGATCATTACCGGCCATCGGCGAAATATGAAAGTGGCGGAGGTAAACTAAAAATCGTACGCCCAGCGAAAATTGGCACTGCCGCGCGCGCTCGGCCGGATGTATCGCGAGGCGGGAATAAATTTATAATGACTCGGAGGGAATTTAATTGGACGGCTGAATTTGCGCGCGGGGCGGCGTGCAAGAAATATGCATCGGGCGATCGGAAATCGAAGCTGCCTCGTGACCGATAGCTTGCGCAGCTTCCACGCAGTCGCGTTGGCGGCGCACGATACGGATTCAGTAGGAAAATCGAAAAAATTGCTTCTCTTACATACTTCGACCGAAGGACGAAAACGGTAGTCGAAAGGAGTGTCGAAAGTATCGTTCGCGCTCAGGGCGAAGAAGGGAGCTAAAAGAGCGAAGGGAAGGAACGTAGAAGTAGCGGAAGGGGGCAGGAAGGGCTAGAGGGGAGGAAGGGAGAAAAAGGGACCGCCGAGTCGAAGATGGTAGGAGAAAAGGGGCAATAAACGGACGATATAGCCCCGTGTCACGGAAAGTATTGATTCGAGAGCACGCTGCACGCACGAGGCGTCAAGCGACGAATATTTCCTAGGAGTCCGAGCCCGCCAACTGGGGATCTACCCCGTTCGTACACTTCGCACGCCGTACGTGTACACGCGGGCGCGCGTGTATGCAGCCCGTGTTTTGCGCGCGCATTCGCGTGATTGCGCACTGTCACTAACGAAACCGTCGCCGAGAGACAACGGCACGCCCTGTAGGCTGCGAACTTTCGTGCAGACGGGGCCACTCATCCTGGCCCACGGTGTAATAAGTGCATTATCACGTGCACACATACCACGCAACGGTTCGATGTAATTCACCCCTCCTACCCCTCCCTTGCCGGCGAAATGGCTCGTGACGCACGGAACGTGTCTCGTTCGATGGTGCCACGAAAGTGAGCGTGAATTGTTAAACTCCCGATGCTCCTGCAGTCTAGACTAAGGCGCGGCCAACAATCTTCGGAGGGGGTGGAAGGGTATACGTATACGTAGAGAGCTGGGCCAGTTTATTCTCTACTTTGCGCGGCCTTCCTCGCAACCGTACGAATAAAACTCGCGTAAGGGGTTCGCTCGCGATTCGATAATGCGAGCTGGACGAGAAGGTGGACGACCTCGATACGAATTCTCTCCCCTTTGTGGGTTTAGAGGGATTTACCGTAATTCGCGGGCAATTCATTTGCACGTCCGCGTTCGCGCACATTTTTCAGAAGAAGCCTCAACGGTTGAGTTATATCAGGACATATTCCAAGTCTTTGCTCGACGAAGGGCTCCCACGTATATTGGCCTTGGTTCATCTTCTCCTCTCGGTTCGTAAATTCCGGCGGACGTCCGAGACGTCATATTCCTCGCAGGCTGCCTTCGCTAAACCGAGGACACTGTCGGCATCCGTCCGATTTCAATGTCGGATGTGCGGTTTGAAAACGCCGAGTACTGAATCAGTGTCGCAAACCGCATCTCGTCCGGAGGACTCCCGCTGACAAAAGCCCTTGTGTCTGCCTAAGCCAAATACATCTTCCCCCTCCCTGCCCAACCCAGTCTCATCGACGTATCATCCCAGTTCCTACGATATGACGCGATGCAACAGGATCGCTCGTCGAACAAAGGGTGGCCGAGCCGTCTGTTCAATTTGCACCCTTAAGGTATCGACGGGAAATTCAACGTTGGCTCAAACGCTGCTGGGAGCGATCCATCGATTCCTGTCAAATATATTAATCCTCTACGGTCGGAATAAGCGGCTGGGAGCGGAGCGTGCGAATCCGGATGAAAGGCGAACGCGGCAGGTTTCCAGGTAACCGCTAACGAGTGCGCGCAAATTGCGGAGTATCAAAACTTCATAAGCACATGTGCGACAGGGACTGGAGGAGGGAAACGCGCCTCGCTTCCGTTTCGCTTCTCCCGTTTCGCCGCCAAAGCGCCCTGGCAGTTAAGCAATCGTCTTGCTCGAATAAGTTTTCTCCTCCTCCTCCTCTCCCCCCCCCCTCTGCCCTGCCGCACCTCCCGTTTCTCCGGCAACGTATGACGTCGTGCACACGGGGTCATTTGTACAGCGAAGGGGTCCACCGTCGCTTAAGTGCGCCTTTAAAGGGCGGAAGTGTGGTTACGGAGGCTCAAGTCGCTCCATTGGCTCGTAGGCAGTGATTGTCCTTGCCTAAGAGTGCCGCACTCCTCTATGCATGTGTGCGCCTAGGGCGGCGATTGTGGGAGAGGGGCACGGCGGCCGTAAATAAAGTTGCCTGATAAACGGCCGGGAAAATAGTATCGTCCTACGTCATGGGAGAGTCCTACGCAGACTTAATTTCTTCGAAGGAAAGTCTTGCACGCTGTACAGACGAACCAGCGTCATAATACTGACGAAGTACTTTGTTAACCAGACAAGGAATTTCGACACGTTCAATGGAAAAGTACGAACGCGATGAAACGCTGAAACGTCACTGGATACCTGAAACTCGACGGTGGAAAAAGTAACGGTTCAGACTGGGAAGGCAACCCTTCCCGACTGCTTGTCGGACTGCAGGGGTAGAAAGGGGAGGGTCGCACGAGGCAGGGGGTGAAGTAGAGTGTATCATTCAACGATCAACAGTACGCGGAACGCACGAAAGTATGGACGACGTTAGCACGAGGAGACGTCGAACGTTTCGCGTTCCACGTTCCGCTCAAGGATTGCTCGTGCCTTTCTTGAAGGCTTCCAACGACCCTTGTAACTCACAGTCCGGTCTGAGCAATAAATTGCGCTGAAGGGAGGAGCGGGCATTGCATCGGTGGCTCGTTGAGCGTCCATGAAATTAGACAGACTCAATATGCGCCCATGGCACTTGGGCATTGAAGGACGGCGTTCGGCGAGAAGAAGGAACGGAGTCGAAAAACCGAACGAAACTGGGTGAAGTGTTGTGGCGCTCGATTGCCGCCTATTGACTCTCAAAAATCCTCGAGCCGGAATCACGTACTCGTGCCCGCTGAATCGACGAAACGGTAGCCGGCCTAGGAGTCAGACTCTGAAACTCGATAACGAGCACGTCCCGCGCATTTCGCAGCCCGACGAAAGGAATCGGAACCTCGAAAGGCTAGACGTACTCGCGACATGCCCATTAATTCGTCAAAACGAGATTTAAGGCATTCGCGGCCATTATTACTGAAGGTATAGGCTTCCGGATGGTCGCCGCATTTGGGATCAGCTGTTCGCCGACGTTTCGCAAACGTTACAGTTTGCATCATCAGGGCAGGTTGGTCCGATACTGGATCTCAAACGCAGCGACCATCTGGAAGCCTATACCTATTTTCAATTCGTCAAGACATCGCTTCCGAGAACGGAGTTCCCTTTCTTCGCGTTTCGTCTTTACATACATGGCTTTGTCAGTGGCGTTAGAACGAACGCGTCGAAGATCGACTGCCACGCTTTCCCATTCCGAATGCTTCCCGAGCAGATTCAGCCGGTCGAGTCGTAAATTACCCAGGCGGCGCACTATCGGCCGCAGTCTCCGCCAGTCGGCACTATAAAATTCCGAGAACTCGTTCGACAATGTGTAATCTTCCCGCGCGCCTATCGTGAATATAAACTCTGACCTTATTCCCAGGCAGCGCGCGTCTTTCGTCCGCCGTATTTTTACGGATCTCGGAAGTTGGCGCGAGCTTCGACGGGCAGCATCTTTTAACGGCACCGCGATCGCAAGGTACTTTATTAGCACGTGACGAACGGAACGAAACGGAACGGAAGCGAACGGTAGCGGAATGAAAAAGGAGAGCGTGGCGTGCTGAGAAGCGGCCGCCGGATCGGCAGAGTAAACGTTAGCTTATAACAGACGCCCCGCGTCGTTAGGATTCATTGCCGGGCTACGAGTGCATCCCGCAAATTTCCCTAATGGTCGTTCGCCTAACGCCCGAGAGTGTCGGTGTTGGAGGGCCGGCGGCGGCAAAGTGGAGCGAAATCGTGATCCACGATCCGCTCCGGCGAACGGATGTGCGAGGTTTCCCGTTTATGGATGCGTACAATGAAAGGGGCCACTTCGCGGCTGCGGCCCGATGCGAAACTTCGATACGTCCGCGACGCCGTTTGAGTTCGAGTTTCCGGACCGCAGCTATCGGAAAATTCGAACTATCGGTGACCGACGTCCGGATATACGTCGCTCGATCTCGCGACTTCGCCTCTAGTCTCGTCCTGACGCCCGCTGACAATAAGTACGGTATTCTTCTGACACGAGTTCGAAACAAGGCGGAAAATGTTTGCGACGATAACGGGAAGTTCTATATTCTATATATCGTTTATTAATTCTATTGTGCCTACTTCTCAAAAAAATAAGCTTGAAACTTACAATTAGCTACTTTAGTTCTCTGCTAGTACGAAATATTTGCTGCATGCCATCGTAACAAGGTTTCCATACGACGCGAACGGACAAAACATGTAAGAGGGCCAACTGCGTTACGGTGCAACGACGGTTTTTTCCGCCGCAAACTCTCACCCCGAAATCCTTGGACGCGAATTAGCGGAGTCATTGTCTCTCTCTGAATTAGCTTTATCGCTCGGCGACGATGTAATTGGACCCGGCCACGGAGGAGTGATGGCAATAATATGTTTGAAAGCGCGTGGCCAGCCACGCTTATACGTATACTCCGACACGTACAAGTACGTGCACGTGTATCGTGCTCCGTTAAGTGACGAATTTTCGAGGCGCAAAAGAGCCGAAGGCCTCTGGCATGCCTCAAGCTTGCCTGGAGGAAGGAAAACAAGGAGGAGGCCAATAAGATTGATATCTCTCAGGAGCTGCACCCACGATGACTTAACGCTCGTGTAAACTTTGACCCCGGGGGGTGGCGGAGAAGAACGCCGCCACACCGTCTTCGGGAAAATTTAATTCACTTTGCCAAATTAGATCGGCTGCCAGCCTTCCAGGAAGCATCGATCTTACCGCGACTTGAAGTTTGCGCGGGAAGAGACGTTGAGAGACGTTCGATTTAAATGGCTGGCAATACAGCTAATTGCCCTGGCTCATAGATGCTTCCGAGGACTCAGAGTCGACGTCGTCGAAACGATGATCGATGATCTGAACGTACGACTTCCATAAATCGACGGAGGGTTCATGATTAGAAACTCTACGATTCTCGGAAGCTTTACATCGGATACATCGGCCGTACGAAAGCATATGTGCATACCAGGCACGTTCTTTACATCGACGGCCTAAGTGCGCCACCGTTAAGCGCGGAGAGGGCAGAGAAAATTATACCGGGCATGCTCTGGAAACTAAGTAGAGGGTCACAGCTTCCGGTTAAACTTCCCTTATCGAGCCCCTAGGCAATTTTCTCCTCTATTCATCATAATCAGATTAATAAACTCGCACAGTGCGGCTGTCTAAGCCTGGGCTCTACAGCGATGGAAACTCTGTGAACATAGGGATGGGAGGGGGGGGTGGCGGGGTGGCCGCGGCAATTTGATCTAAATCTTCTGGCAGCCCGAAGCGAGGGCCGATAATCGGAAAGCACTCAAGGTTCGGACAATTACACTACTCCCGACAGTCGTCCATTGGCGAATTCGGTGCGCCGGCACGGAGTGTAACGTCGATCGGATCGATCCTACCAGTCGTCGGCACGCAAAGTCTACCATGTTAAAAACCGTCGGCCGACTACAGACGTCTACTATAGCCAGCAAAAGTACGAGGGAACACCGATGATCAATCACGGTTTCGTCGTTCTCCACGGACGGGAGAAAAAGAACAGAGGGCTCTCCAGGCGGAGAATCTATTAAACGATCCGTTACAGATCCCGTCGCAGATCCGAGGAATAAATTGACCGGTCGATCATCGATTATTCATGACGGCAGACGAAAACTGTGTCAGAGAAACGTGTACGACGGTTCGACGTCGCGAGCGTTACGCGGGTCCGCTGGCAAAATTTTATTGTCTCGCCTTGGGAGGAGGTTCGCGCCCAACAGCGGCGTCGGGGAGGAAGGTTTCCGCTGCAGCAGGCCGCTTCGTAGGTATCTTTAGAGTTAGCCGGGGGCCGTCTCCTTTGTCGCGGCTCTCTTTGTCCAGGATCGGTCTTTTTACGGAAACCGGCTAGAGGAGAGAGAGCGGCAACATCGACGGGATGTTTATTTGCTCGCACTAACGGCTTCAGGAAGCTATTTTTGCGTCGCTCGTACTCCCCGGCAAAGCCCACCCACCATCCAGCGGCAGCCTCCGCCCTTTCAACCCCCGTTGGCTGTTCTACGTTTACCAGTTCGTCGCGGAACCGGCACCGGAATTACCCTTGCTGGGATACGGCTCGCTGAGCCTTGACTGTCGGCAATTTTTCTCGGATTAGAGGCCCTCCGCCGCGAAAATTCGCCACGAAACTCTTAGAGAACTCTCACACGAACTCTGCACGGAACTCTCAGAGAACTCCCACAGAACTCTCGGAGAACACGGCCGCCTCTTATTCCCGTATCGCCGAGACGCCTTCGTCCGTCACAAGTTAACCTTTGTTCCGATTATGCACTCGCCCTGGCACACTTCTAGCCGCCGTTCTCACAGTCCGAGTGCTTTCGGGCTTATTTTTAGATGCCGCGCGCGATACCGGTCAAGTGTGACCCGGCGCGCCATTCCCGTATCTCTTTAAAGCGCAGCATTGAAAATATTATCGGGATCGAGAGCTGAGCAAACAATGGACAGGCCGTGCGGCAGAGGCAGCTGCGTCGCTGAATAGACGCACTGCTCGCGGATATCTGCGACGATATGCGCACGCTTCGTTACGCGACGGCAAGTTCACGTCCAACGATCTGGATTCGCGATCGGTCACCTGTAACTACCGCCTTTACGAGCTTCCGATATCGTACAGACGATCGATTCGGAAAGAGGAACGCTTATCGAGTCGCGATCGGGAAAACGTTGCGGCCAAACTATCATTATGTTCCTTCATTTCTTGGACCTCAAAATTCCCTCTACTTTCTCACGCCATAGGAAATAGTTATTATGATCTAACGGCTCCTTTTTTTTTTTTTGACGTCAAGGAGATTTTCGGAAGACTCATTTAACGGCTCTCGTCCCACTCGTTCCTTAATTATTTATGGAACGGTTAACGGTTATGCCGTTAAATAAATAAATAAATAAATTGTCTTTGACTTGATACTCTAAATCCTCTACCCGTGCTTTCTCAGGCGGTTTAACACCAATCACCTTTTTTCTTTCTTTTCTTGGACCGATCGTTATAACTGCACAGGTTGCTTGTTGAGTAGGATTGCTCCACTGATATACCATCGATTCGCATCGGGAACATTCTGTCGAATCACTCCAAACGACATCGACTAGCGCAGCAATGTCTCCGAGAGAATGACATATCCTTCACGGGCGCGAGCTTGCCTTTCGGCGAAGAATCTTATCAGCGTTGCGTCAGCGACGCCGACGCGGAAAGCTCCGCGAAAACCTGATCTCGCTACAGATTCTGCATACGATAAAGGGCGGAACGTGCGTCCGCGAGTCGACGATGCACTTTCTGGGATTGGAGGGAAAGAGTACCGGGTGTCGGCAGAACTCGAGATCGTTCGGCGTGGGACGCGAATTTTATTGCGAGATGAGGGATTATGGTCGGCGTTCGAATCGCGGATAAAGCTTGGATGCCTGCAGTGACTAATGGCGGCGGTTACCGGATACGTAAGGCGCAACGTGTGTCCGACATGTGAGTGCGTTTGTCGAGCCAGAAGAAATGCACGTGTTTTACCGAGAAGCCGCCGGACTACCTGCTAGGCAAGACAAACGACGATACCAGATGTATGAATGGCTTCCGACTACTACGAGGCCGTGAACGTCGTTGTTTACAAATCGTAACTGTTAGTTCGGCCAGATGATCGTCTATGGCAATGAATCAGCGGTGTCGCGAGGCCGCGATACAAAGTGCGACCACTGTACGTGTGGCGAAAGAAGACGCATTTTGCGTCACGATATATGTATGCTCAGTCGTTATCGACAGACTAAAGTGAAGTTTAAATGACAGATTACGGGTGATGATAATTGAGCGTAAACAAACGCTTGCTCGTTGACTAACGGCGGTGTTCGCAGTACTTTCAAGGCGTTAGATTAAAAGTTTTCGTATCATTTCTACTGATTGTCGTTTGAAGTTGAAACAAAGGAGCTTTGTGTTATTATCGCTGGCTAAGGTTCTTGTTTGAGGGTATTCCTTGATGATGCCAGTAGCGGCGGTATTTCTCATATTCGGTGAACGTAAGCGTATGTATCGCTAGGTAGATTATGTTAATCGGGATATGGGACGGAGGGTCTAATTGATCTAGCGGATAAGCAGCGGAAGCATTACAATTCTGATAGGTAGCAACGCGTTCGGTGCAATACAGCAGTTAATTAGAACGTTCAATAAACGGAACTGTCAGCCTATACGATGTTTACCTTTATCCATGATAGTACTTAGAACAAATATTAGTTTTGCCACGAAGGTAAAGCGGCGGAAACTATTCGTACAGAAGGCGGGCAGGGAACGAGAGGAGTGGAATGCATTTAAGTGCGCGAATAAACGCAGCGCGTTGCCAAAAACTTTGTTCTATATGTTTGAGGGTTCGTACACGTTAATAGTTGTTTCAGTTGTTCGCTCATGTCTAATAAATCTTCAAATAATAATATTATCTGAGTCTATGAACATTGTGGGAGACGCATAGTATAGCATTGTATAAACCGTATACTCACTTGTATGCTAAGTCCAATAGATAAGGGAGGAAATTTGAAGTAGCGCTCTAAATGGTCGAAGAATGAGTATTGGGGAATTTCTGTAGTTGAGGTGAGGAGCAAAATAATATGTGGACTCTGGTTGCGTGGTACGCGTGTTGACTGACTACTGCGCCCGCGACTTGTCTTTGCCCTCTGCCGCGGACGCTCGCCGATTTCGAGTCGGCGCTCTACCGTGGTCACTCAAGCGTGCTTTTTCTCAATTTCGGAATTCTGTACCGGGAATCGAGCCCGGGTCCGTTGCCTTATGAGCCAAGTACTCTACTAACTAACCCACCCGCCCGCCTTGCGAGTCCTAGAGTGGTTTTGCGTACATATTCTTACCGGGCGACTCTTACTCGACTATGTCAACTCCGTCTTTTCATATCTATGATCTTTTACGTCTACCAGCGAGACTCTCTTCATACTTTTGCACTATTGTACATTACTTTACACTACTTCGCATTGTTGTATCTAACAATTGTTGGTTATTTCGGCTTTTTGAGGTGTTTTCACTAACATAGCGACAATTCAACCCCAGTTTAGAGTAGTTTGACCACTTTGTCTTTCTTGCTCTTGACTTTCCTCATACTTTCACACTATTTTACATACACTATGTTACGTGATTAATGGACATAATTGATGGCAATTATCGCTTTTTGGGCGTTTTAGGCGACAAATGCCCATCTTAGGCCATGTTTTAAGTACGTTTGATCACCGTATCCTTCTACTATGGGACTGAGCGACCAATGGAGGGTACTTTGGGACTATTTGGACCTATCGAAAGGTGATAGGACTTTAAAAAACGTCGAAAAAAGCGAAAAAATTTTAGGTCTTAAAATCGATTTATAAGTACCCTGTCCCATAGATTTTAACTCGCCCTGAAAGATGGTCGCAAGCAAAGGTCTGAACTTTCAACAGTTTCGAAGATACAGCAATTTTTCGGAGCCAAAAAAATTTTTTTTTAAAGATCGACTTTCGCTGATGTTCCTATCTTAAAGTACGCGTCAAAAGCTTCAAGAACATGTATAATTATCGTAGGTTTTGATCGCTCGTTTAAAAGTTACAGGCGATTTAAAAAATCGCGAATTTCTTATATTCTTTTCTTTGCGAAAAATTGAAGGTCGGCGGATCGGATCGCCCTTTTGCTACCTGGTAGGGGGTCAAAAATAACTCAGAGAGCCGTTTCCCGTTGGTCGAAATTTGCATTAGTTTCGGAGTTACAGTCAAAAAACCATCGAAAAAATGAGGGCCGGAAAATGGGCAAAAAATAAAAGTCTTTCGATCGACTTGTGGTTATGCATACTGAAAGAGGATGAAACAAGGATCACAAAAATCGCAACCCGAGCCTTCTAGGTCCAATAGTTTCGAAGATTCGACCAAAAATGTGCCGAATAAAGTCACAAAATTGACGTTTTCCCGACTACCCCGCTAACACACAAATTAAATCGAACTAGTGCACTGTACGCTAAAAGAAAAACAAATGCAAATTCAAAAAACTGTAACCAGACCGTTCTAAGTGCAATAGTCCCGAAAAATATGAAGCAAAGATAGACAAATGTCAATAAACCCGAGCTCCGTAACCCGGACATTGCCTTGACAAGGGAGCCAGTCATTCACCGCCACCGTTAATTACATTATAATCCCGTCGTAAAGCAATGAAAATCCTCATTCCCGCTCCCCCCAAGCCACACTGTCAACCATATGCGAGCGGCACGATGATACATTAAAACTGTCCCGCAGACGAAACAAGTGGCTCGTCACTCGATACCGTAGCGTCGAGAGGAGCATTCGGATGAACGCGGGCTTTTCTCAAGGGGCTGTTTCTCTCCGCACGCCCGCTCCCTGTAAACCGATCCCTCCCCGGGCCTCTTCCCAGAAAAGTATCCCCCGAGCGGGCCGAGAGAGCGGGCCTCATCCGTTTCTCAGGAAGATCCGTCGCTTCCTGTGCGCGCATTGTTCGCATTCAGAGAACTTTTTCGTACGACGAGGAGCGAGCGAACGACGAAACGACAAAGAGCGGGGTCCGAACTGGCCCCGACAATAGATGGCTGGTGCATCATTCGCGCTAAGGGCCCAATTTCGAAACGAAGCGGAGACCAGCGATAGCCCGACGACCGTACTGCCCTTAAATTGCCCCGTTTCGGGGCTCCATTTTTTGCCAACTCGTCCGCAGACGTATAAGCCGAAGGATTGTTTCCGCAAAAAATCCGTCTGCCCCGAATCGACCTTCGTCAAATATAAATGGATTCCAATAAGGGCATCTTTCGTGGAGTCGCGGCGGATTTATTCGACGATTCGCGCGAAGGGATTGGGATGAAAAATAACGCGACGACGTTCGGGGGCGAGTTCATCGAATCGTCGACGAAAGAATTCGGGCTCGTTATGGGCGGGTTCTTCTACACTGCATTTTTTCCCCGAACCGCCAGAAATTGGTGCACGTCAGTGTCAGCTGTTACCCGCTAATCGATTGCGCGTGGATCGGGCAGAAAAAGTGGCAGGGTCGATCGGTTCTTATCGCTGATTGCGCGCACTCTGTCCAAAGTGTGCTTTGATAGGTCTCGCAGGAGTGTTCGAACATTAAATTTTGATGCAGACGCTCACGTTTGTTTACGCTCGCCGCACTCCGAATATTCTACCAAGCGAAGGAAGATCGTATAACTTAAGAGTTTCGCCTATTATCTGGGAATATGGGATGCGAGGGTGGCAGCGATCAGATGTTATCTCGAGCCTCTGCACTGCCTTTCATTTCTCATGCCCACTTCGGTATCGATTCGCGTTCACGTGCTCCTCACGCATCCGTCAAACTGGCCTGAAATCAATCTCGCGCACGCTTTCGAGCGCGATGAACGCCTTCTCCGCGAATAACTTGCTCGAGGACGGGACTGCTAACACGAGACAACTGCTATCGCAGTGACAACGGGTGCCTATACCGTGGCAAGCGTTTATTATCGTCACTCGTAAACATCCGCATTGGTGCCCAACGGCCGAAGTCAACGGCGAGCGATCAAAAGCAGTCGGCCTACGCGCTCGATTTTTATCTAAATCGTTGCGCAATCACGCGCTTTCGCGAGTCACGCGAAAGCGGATTCTGTGTGCGCGTTTTCTGACAGAGCCAGAGAGAGAGAGAGAGAGAGAGAGAGAGAGAGAGAACGAGAAAGAGAGTGGGAGAGAGGCTAGAGAACGGGCGCACAAAAAATTGACGGCGCATTCTCCGCTCCATATTATCCACTGTCACTCCGAAAACGCTGGCCGCACGTCGCGCGATCGAACGACAATAAGCGATAGGAAAACACGGTGGCCAACCAGAAGCGAAGTGGCGAGAAATTAGAAAGTGACAACGGCCCCTTATCGAATTTACGCTTACGGGGAAAGTCGTGAAAGGGTAGGAAAACTCACCGGCGTAGCCGTCTGGCTCGAGTCCGGAGTCCTTGTCGAGGCCGCATATGACAAAATAATCGGCGAACCTCTGTGGATGTTGGTCGGGCCCGCGTAGTATCCCCAGGCCTCCGTTCATCTTCTTATCGCTGCGCGATTATCGTCCACAGCACGGCGCATTCAGCGGCCTTACGCAAGCGAGTAGCGCGTCGCGGACGTGCACGCAACTGTCATTTGAGAGGCAGCCGAGTCCGTGTCGGGGTTGCTGGTAAACGGGAGAAGGTAGGCGAGGTGCACACAGAAAACGGCGAGGAGCGAGAGAGACGGGCGACGAGCGGCGGTCGGCTGTTCGGCTGTCTGACGTAGCCGCACGAGAACGCACCACAGTTCTGCTGCGGAGTGCGGACCTCTCGCCGCGAATAATTGATCTTTACTGGGCGCCCTGAAGTTGGCCGCGGGCGGCATCGACCCGGGACGCACGCTAAGCGCCGCTACGCCGTGATTTGCCGCACGAATCGGGAGGCCGCGGATAGGACAACTAGAGCACGCTGAAACGCGCGCGCGATTCTTCGTGCCACCATCTCCGACAGAACACTTGCTTGACTGGGAATTAATCACTCACTCTGATTCTTCTCGTTTCCGTTCCGTGCTTTTCATGATCCAGTTCTTGTTTCGTTTGGCTTATGGCACAGCTTGCGATTGTTAGTTTCCATTCGCGCCGAATTTGAGTTTCGGTAGCGTGCATTTTTGGAAGGATCGTTGATTGAGTAATCGAATGTGTTCGGAGGAATAATTGGTACCTTCACGTCGTTATTGTTATTTCGGATGGGTTTGTTGCGGGAGTGTTGGTGGGAAGTAGAATGGTTTATGGAGATTAGTTGATACGGTAGGCAAGTTGTTATGTTGCGTGAAATTGTTTTCCTTGTGAGATGCGCTGAGTTGGAGGATGAATGAAGTTCAAACTTTCGCAGCCCGTATCGATACTGTGGTCGCGATATCGCAAACATTGGATTCGTATTTCTTGTAGCACGTTTCTTCCCTCCGTTTCATTTTGACCGAGGCTGACACTTTATTATTCAATTAACAGATATTTGCCAAATTTAGGACAAACACTTGCGATATTATTAAAGACACTGAAAAAAGTGATGGATCGCAAAACTTTCGTGCACCGATACCGGATTCACAATTGGCACTACTGTGCACTTGCAGCGCCATCTTATAGTTTTGTTTTATACAAGTGTCGTTCGTTTGACAGGTTAGATTTGTATGAACGAACTGTCTCGATCTGTATCGTATAGCGGAGCCTTAGTATTTTCATTTTTTTACCTATGATGGAGGAAGTTGACAATATAATTGTACACTCATTACGACAAATAGGCTGGTAAGTGAACAAGAAGGTTTTCTGCAACTCTTATCTTGTTTCTATATCATATAGACTTAATCGTAAATTGTATATGTGGACAAGTGGGCGGAAGTAATTCATCGTTATCAAATAATGTGGACGAATAAATAATATTATCGGTTTTGCACTAACATGTTTGGTTTTTATATTAATAGGTAATATATAGCAACGTTTATATTAAGATCAACATTAAAAACATGCTTTGTGATTTCAGTGACATAGATGAAACTGTGACGAATTTAAGTGGTTTCACTACAGAATTGACCATAGAGGCAACAGTGAGATGTTTAGATGCAATAAGGCCAGGTCTCGGATTATCCACTGCACTACCCATGAATATGGCAGCCAGGTTTCGATTAGGAGCTACCCTTGCTCAAGCATGTTCGGTAAAGTTATCAGGAATATTATTGAATTACCTCTCAGCTTTATGTAGATATTGGCATATAATAATTGGAATATAAATACTCATTTTCCATGCTGAAATTTAGTTTTTCCACGTAGGACCTTGGATACAGAGGTGACATTGGATATCAGACATTTTTGTATAGCTCTGAAGCAGATTTAAGAAGAGTTCTTATGTTTCTTATCGAAAAGTTACCAAAGGAAAGTGACAAAACATTAAATGAACCCATTAGCAACATTGCTCTCTTAGAAAAATCAATTGGATTTGCAGTGTCACAAGAACTGTCAGTTTCATGGCTACCCCATTTTTGTCACAAAAAAGGTTTCAGGAACAGAGGACGGCCAAACACACCTTACAAATCTGTAAATATTGAAGTACCAGTTCTGAACAGTACAAAAGGTAAGGACTTATTTACCTTATCCTTATTTTACATAAAATCCTTAGAAAACTTATGGTAAATTACCATTGTAGAGTGTCAAGATTATTATGTACATTACCAACAACCAGTGCCTGATCAGATACAGAGTCAGTCATATTTTTTGCCTTCTGTATTGTCATTCAATGCAAGGTCTTTGCATCCAAATTCAAAGAATATAGCAGAGAAAATTGAATGGTTGAATAACCAGCAGGTTGATAAAACTGCTTCTGTGAACCATACTGGCATTAATATACTCAATAGACTTCCACAGGGTGGGGAAACCCATATATCTGCAGATTCTCAATCAGAGAGATCTAGTGAACCATTGGTGTCATTGAAAGAACAACATTTGCTGGAGAGAGAAGAAAAACAGGAATTGGAAGTAGAGAAAATGAAAACAGAATGTGAAACATTAAGGCTGAATACAGTAAGTTTACGGGAAGAGATTGAAAAACTAAAGGCGAGGGCAATGCAAGCATTAACAGTCCGTGAAAACGAGGAGAAAGAGTTCAGAATAAACGAAGATCAGAAGAATTTTAAGGCTCGAACATATGATCTTTTGCAAGACGGTGAAGAAAATGTTAAAAAATTGGAAGCTGTGATTGAATCAAGTACAAACAAGCTCATTCATCTGGCTAACCAGTGGGAAAAACATAGACTACCCTTAATTCAAAAGTACAGAGAAGAAAGGGAGAAGCACTCTACTAAGGCTGTAAGTACATAGACCAAATAATATTCAGCAATCATTTTTAAATAAAATTACTTTAATGGTATTTAGACTGCAAGCCAGAAGAAAGTCGATGAAATAAAATCATTGAAGGAAAAGGAAAAAGAGCTTCAAGAAGAATGTCGGACAAAGGATCAGCAGTATTCGCAGTTAGTAACGGAAGTACAAAAACTTCCGAAGGAAGTAAACAGATCTGCGTACACCCAACGGATCTTAGAAATAATTAACAACGTTAGAAAACAAAGGGACGAAATAAATAAGGTACTTGCTACCACCAGAGAGATTCAGAAGCAGATTAACACTCTTACAGGAAGACTGGAAAGGTCGTTTACAGTTGTGGATGAATTAGTATTTCGGGATGCGAGGACAAACGAAACTTCGAAAAAAGTTTATAAGCTCTTGGCAACACTACATTCAGACTTTAGTGAGCTCATAAGTTTGGTTGAAGAAACCGGTGCTACCGTACGTGAAATAAGAGATTTACAAGAACAGGTAAGGTTAAAGGTCTTATACATGATAATAAGTTTTTTTTTCCTGCAACTCTATTAAAATGTGTTAAACAGATTGAGACCGAATCTGCGAAAAATGTTGGTGCAAATCTTGAAAGGATAACAGCGGATTTAAAACAAATGAAACAGGAAACTGCAGCATTAACTGCTCAATTACAAAGTAAAGCGTCGTGATTTTCGTACAATCAAATAAATCATATGAATTGTAGTAAGCGTGTTCAAAACAAGACTTAGCACGGATAAGCTGAATTTTGTAGTACGGAATGTAAAGGAATGTTTGATAATATAAATGACAGTGAAGATTAATTACGGCGGAACAAGTTACTGAAATAAGTCGACGACCAAGAACGAACGATTAATTTTGGCCATTACATGGTCTTTAAGAGTTTAGTGACCGTATCGACGAACATGTGCCTTGGCCCGGAGCCATTCGCAACTGGGAACACTTAATCTCGGGCCAAGTAAATGACACAACATACTCAACCACCAACGCTCAAAACATATTTGTTACGAAGCCTAATCATTTTTTCAGTAAGTTTAATCATATTGACTTTCGTATATCGCATGAATATGCAATTCTGCGGAAACTTACGATTACTGAACAATTATAATATTTGAAAAATTTACTAACGGGTGAATATGTACAAAGGTATGGTACTACGCTTAAAAGAAGTGGTGTAAATCTATTTCCGATATTTTTTGTGTAATATGTTTGTTATGAGTTATTGCTTTTAAATTAAGAATGTATAGACAATATAACGCAACTAATACATTAAATGTTAAATATGTAACAAGAAGGCATTAAGAACCCTTTATTTTTTCTTTTCCCCCTGTTTCATAAACTTCTCCATGAATTTATCTTCACCAAGTAATCGCATTCGCCTCATTTCCCTTTCATACCGCTGACCAAGACGCTCGATTTCTTCTTGTTCGCTCTTCAATTTTCTGTCTATTTCCATTTCAATCTCTTCTTCTTTATCAAAGAATGTCAAAAGCAATTCTTTCTCCTCCAATTCTTTTTTTATCTCCTTTACAGACTGTAATCGTGATAATCGTTCTTCCTCCTTCAAGTAATTCTGCAGTTCAGTTTCTCTTGTCTTCTGCCACTCAATATATTTCTATTTGTTAAAGAAGAAACAAACTTAATAAGTTAAATGAAATTAGTAAAATCTTTGGATGCAAAATACAATGCAACTGTTTTTACCTGTTTTTGCTCTTCAATACCCTTTGCAACGCACTTCTCAACTGCTGACTTTATGTTTTTTTCAAGAGCTTCAGTGAAACTTTCTTCGCTTAATCCTATTTTACTCAACATTTCCAACTTTGATTGTAACTGTTTCAAATTCTCAGTTATTTGATCCTCAGGAAGACGACTAATGTCTTCAGTAATATAATCATAAACATCTTTGTGGATAATAGATAAGTTATCTTTGTTGGTGATCCATTCATCTATCAACTTTATTGCTTCATCATATTTTTTAAATAACACTAAACCTCTTAGTCTACATGATTGACTGAGGGTACCTCCCACATACTTCCCGAGATACGCTAATGTTTTCCCAACAAGATCCATGGGTTCCCTCAGATCAAAATGATCATCAAAGTATGGATTTCTAAGATATTTGACACGTACTTTTTTAACTTCCTTGTCAACTGGTTCAGGTTCAGGTAGTTTCCACGTGTCTGGGTTTTCTAAATACTTATGGCATGAGTATAGGGATAAAGCGTTTACCAAGGCATTTGAGGCATCTTCTTGAAGCATGGATAAAACAGCGATTTTGGCAGCTGAAGCAAAGTCACTCTTTTTAATAAAAGTATCCATGAGCACATTCAGATTATGATGGTCAGGAAAAATTCCATAGTTTATTCGGTCATGTAATATCTCATGGAGAATATCCGTGGCATCATACTTCATTAAGTATCTTATAACTGCGTGGTGGGTGGAATCCAAAATGTTGGTCGCTTCCACACTAGCTCGATGTTTGATTAATACGCTGATTAATTCGTTCATTTGAAATTCCTCTTGAATCGTATTTGCAAATACGTCAATGTCGACGGAACTGGCTTTACCGTGTTTGTTGAATTGTTGTTCGAGTTGAAAGAACATATCTTTTGGATTTACCTTTTTTAATACAGGATCGTCGAACCGACGATCCCATGCCTCGTTACATTGATATGCTTCCGAAAGGATAGTTCGTTCGATGATTGTCAAATTCTTCACCCGCCGAAGAATTGTTCCTCCAAATTTAATCGATTTCAACATTTTTCCAGAAACCAAAATCTTTAGTATTAATATTACACTGTATACAGTGTACAATAGAGCTCTCGTAGGTTATACAAAATTCAGCATTGCAGAATATGTATACAAAAAGTCGCGACTCGTTTGCAGTTGGCTATACTGCACCTGACTGCACCATTCGCACGAACTTCACAATACGATGTGTTTCTAAACCATAACATAAGTATTCCTAGTGTGTTGTGCGGTATGATGTTTATATTTGATGTATTGAAACAAGTACGGTAATACATGCTGTGTGCATTTACGCTATTTCTGTCGACTGTGATCGGAAATTGAAGTAGGTATATCTGGATAGATAGAAAGTACCCTAACTCTGTTAAAACATGGTGAGTAAATTTTAGACCTTGAGGTTAGCATCCGGTTAACGTGTACTTATCCAATCATAAGACATTATACAAATTTGGTAATATTACAGTATTCGTTAATTCATAAAACCGAAAATGCACATGAAGACAGCATATGGACTTGTGCGTGGGGCAGTCGAAAGAAAAAGGAGTCACAGCCTGACAATGAAGATTCTAGGTAACTCATACGATCAAACTGTTTTTATTTAGGAAGAGATTATACATGTGGTAGCTTAAACATTTCAGAAGTTCTATGAGATCTAATGATGACGATATATCACAATACATAGTGACTGGTTCTGTGGATGATTCTGTAAAAGTTTGGGAAGAAAAAAATGATGGTTTACAAATGAAACATAAACTTACTGGTCACTCTCTCGGGGTCGTGTCAGTTGCCATAAATTCGAATGGCACAAGTGGGTACCTTTACTGTCAATAATATTGTCCCTATTCCAATGAATACGAGTGAAAAAAATTCTTAGGATGTGCATCTAGTTCACTTGACTCCAGCTTAAGACTATGGGATCTCGAGTCAGGAGAAAAAATATCCAGCATAGAAGTAGGTCCCATAGATATTTGGACAGTTGTATTTTCTCCAGATGACAAGTTTATTGTGTCTGGTAGTCATGCGGGTAAGATACATTTATATGGGACTGAAAGCGGTAAGCAAGAACAAACGTTAGACACAAGGGGAGGAAAATTTACCCTTAGTGTAGCATATGTAAGTGTTCTTAAACCTTTTTGATATAATGTCAGGGTGTATAACAATAATTTGCTTTATAGAGTCCCAATGGCAAATATATTGCCAGTGGTGCAATTGATGGGATTATTAACATATTTGATGTTGCATCTGGCAAAGTTTTGCGTACATTAGAAGGTATGCATTGAGCAAATGCAAATTAGTCAATTTTCAAAGAGTAACACCAAATTTCATATTGAATGTTATAGGACATGCAATGCCTATTAGGTCGCTATGTTTTTCGCCTGATTCGAAATTGTTATTGACAGCGTCTGACGACGGACATATGAAATTATATGACGTGTAAGTTATTCGAAATCGTTTATTGCACGGTATAGTTATTCTGACACAATCTTGAGGATTTTTATCACTTGATGCAGGAAAGACGCTAATTTGGCGGGAACAATGTCAGGTCATGGTAGCTGGGTACTAGGAGTCGCTTTTTCGCCAGACGGTCAGCATTTTGCATCTAGCAGTTCTGATTATACAGTTAAGGTTTGGCAATTAGCGAGACGACAGTGTTTGCATACATTTACTGAGCACAACGATCAGGTGTGGTCAGTAAAATATAATCCTCAACAGAATAATGTATTAATGTCTGTTTCTGAAGATAAGTCAATTAACATTTACGAATGTCCTACATAAAATTTACGAACGATGTTGTACAAACAAATAAACATTTTCATATACGATCGCGTTTATTTTATTTTTTATTTAAATGACATTAGGAACAACCGTACTTCATTATGTATTTATTAATAAAAGACCTCTCAAATATGAGCTATAAATTTTATTGTACTGCAATTAATGACGTACAAATTATAGGGATACCTGCCAAATCTAAAGCGCAATGTAGAAAAGAAACAAAAATCGAAATGATACTTAAGACCTAGGAAGAAGTGGAGATGTTACAAAGTGATTACATAGAAAAATGTAGTGTACAGACCAAATACAAATGGAAAGTTAAAATGAAAATTGCCCTGTCTTTGTTCCAAGTTGCAGGAGTTAAAGTTAATTAACTCGCACTGGAGCAGGGCCGAATACATACAATGAAGAATCTTCGTAAATAAATCGAACATGGTAATTTTTGCTCTACACCACATCAAGCATAGTTCTTCTGATGAAATTTGAGAATTGTTTCTCGTTCATACAGAAGAAAAGGTGACGTGGTACAGAAAAAACTAAAACGTGATACATATCCTGGAATCCACAGGCATGTATTAAACTCTCGAGCAAACTAGACTCAAAATGAAATACGTGAAAAAACAAAATGCCAATCAGATCCTCAGATTCGTAAAACTTTGGATCTGTGAAAGCATAATTGATCCGTACACACTCATTCTATCATAGACAGGGTAACGGTTGAGTTGGTAGACATTTCTTACATGCGAATTAATTTACGTTGTACACATATTGATCAAAATAGAAGCTATATTGCCTGTAGATTTGTAAGTAGACTAGAAACTTAAAGTAATGTTTACAAAAATTTTCCCTCGTTCACGTAATGCCACCTTAGCGTTTACTTAGACCGCTACATTGATATAAACGATACTATCGCTTTATCGTAACTTTCTGTTGCGTTGAAGATGTCATGCATGTCCAAATCTTCATCGTGTTTTACTATCAGTCTTAAAAAGTAATTAGACTTTGCACCCAACGTTTGGACACAAACCTGTTACGATGGAAACAAAATACAGATCTCGACCCTCTTAATTTTTCTTCTAGTACGATGTGTACAATATAGTATATCACCAGCGTTATACATTGTATAATATAACATGTAATCACTAACCTTTTCTACATTCTTTATCCACGTTCAATATATACAAAATTGAATAAATAATCGGGCGTAATTACCACTACACATTACCGATTTTTAGACTAAATTTATAATCATGGAATTACTCAGTATCATTATGTATGTACAGCACACAAAAGATGAACAGGAATGGTCATGGTTATTTCCTGCAAATATTTTACGTTGTTTTTAATATCTCAAGAACAGACATTTTCGCGTATATTGGTGAGTTATTGTTTTAACAATATTGATGACTAATCGTCAAAGACGACTAAGTTGATAGAACGAAAATATGATAAATTATACGCGATACAAACGATGCGGGAAGAGTGGCATCTGAAGCGAATGTACAATGACTAGCCTGAGACGATGTGAATGGGCGTCATAAAACTTAATTCATCTCCAAAATGGTTCGCAAAAAATCTGTCGTTTCACCTCTTCTTTCCTACACTGTCGTTACCCTCGCTGAAGCCGTGACTATATCGGCGTGATAGTCTACGTCCAGTTTGCTGTCGGTATCCTCTGATCTAGGTTTCGCTGTCTGTGTCGGAATGTCTTGCTTTGGATTATAGTTGAAAGGTGGGACGATCGCCGAAGCCGGCGTTCGGACGCCATTGCTGCCGACATGGATTTGTGCGACACCGTCTGGATTCGTAGGATCCACCCGTATAAAGGATCCAAGACGCGATATTCTCTTGGTAGGATCGACCTCATTCTGCTGTCCATCGGCACTCTGCTGTCTTCTGAATATCACCCCATGATCATCCAACTGACCAGCGTCCTTCTTGGCGTCAGACGATTTGACGGGTATCTTGCAGGGCGCTTCGCTGGAATTCATACCACTCAGATCACAGGAATTTCTGTACTTTACACCGTTCGCTTGTATGCTCATCACAGATGGCCTTTTAGATTTGGCTTTGTAGAGTGCTGTACCGGCCGGTCCATCGTTATTCTCCTGTGGAACTCCCTCGAAGGTCGAGCTGCGAAACAGCCTGAAGGCTTGGCCTTTACTCAAGCCACTGGGAGCATCAGTTTCCGTTGCTCCACTGCCCGGTGATATCCACTGTCTCGTGTCTGTAACATTTTGAAGTCGCTGCTTTGTCTTACATTCCTCAACCTTCTTTCGCAAGCTGGCAATTTTGCTGGTCGCTTCCTTTACCAATTTTCGACTCTGCACATTCGCTGCGGCGTTAGACACAATGCTAGAATTGCTGTTGGACCTCTGTCCGAGGGGTCCTACCTTTCGAAAAGTCTTCCCTGCTTCGTTTGGCGTTGTATTTTGACTCCCTGTCGACAACTTTCCGATTCCACTTGCCTTTCCCGTTGGCAATCGTTTGCCAGAGCCAACTGAAAGAGGCAATCCCTTCGAAGTTGGAATCTTCTCGGCACTGCTAGCCTTTGCAATTTTTGTCTGATGCGTTTGATACGTTCTTACAGAGATCTTTGATTTTCCAGCTGTGGGGTGCACCTTCGAGGATGCATTCCTTATAGGTTTAGCGATCTTCGTCTTGACCGGAGAATCGGATGAGGGAACAGTCGGTGCGTTTTCCACTTCGGGTTCGTCCTTTGTAAATGTACCCTGTCGTTCCAAAGGTTTGATTACAGCCGGCTCCGGTTTTGGTTCAGGCTGGTAGTTCGTCGAGCACGCAGGTGGTGTGCTGTGACGCTTTGGCGTCTTCGTGAACGTTAAGGTCGAGCCTTTTTGCGGGACTGACACTCTCTTCGACGCGGCACTACTTCTCGCCGCATTCTTCTCATCCGCCGACGTCGCTGTCATTTTGGGGCTACCATTTAACTTTGGCGAATCCTTAGTGGCCGAGTTAGGACTATTATTATTCTGCCTTAAGGTAGTTGCTCTGGTCGCTCTGACGATCGGTGATGTATTGCTTCGCCCAATTGGAATTCCACTGACTGGATTGGGCTGCTTCAGCGGAGAGGATTGTGGCGTAGACTTCCTGGTTATCGGATTGGAGTATAAAGCCTTCCTTCTTCCGCGAATGGCCTTCGGACTTCCAGGTTCCGACTTGTCCGTCGTGTTCGAATCAGCGCTCAGATCTCTGCTTGCCATTCCAGGTTTAATGATACGCGGACGCTTAGTTTCTTGGGGCTGCTCATCGAGACAGTTTGAAGATTCATCTTCGCTCGGCGAGGACGCGCGATCAACGCTTCCTGCATCTTCGTGACTCGCAGCTGTTTTGCCCCCATAGGCTTCCCTTTGTTCTTCAGCTTCTTCCCTGGAAGGTGAAACTCCTGCACTTTCCGTTGGAAGCGGAGAGACGCCAATGAGTTTCTGCGACAATCCGCTCACGAAACGCATTCGCAAGCTGCGTTCGGATTCCGAGTCATTGGATACGAGACTCAGAGTTTCGCATTCTAGCAACAGATCGTCGCCAAGAGAATCGTGCGCTTTGCTAGACTCGTTCAACGTGTTAATCACAATCGTGGCATTTTGCTCCAACAAGGTCTGAATCTCTTCTGGGCAAATGTCGTGGATGTCAGATTGCTTCGTTTGCGACGGGATTGCATTCGATAAAGGACTGCACTCTCCGTCCTTCAGGATGCTCTCCGCATCATTCAACGTCCTTGTTCTGTACCTCTCGCTTTCGCCACTTTCCATTCGCTTCTTTCGTAAAGCTTTGCACACCGGCAGTTTCGTGAGCGTAGGAATGGAAGTTTTAACAGGAGACGTTACCTCAGATTTCTCAGGCTTCTCCTGTTGCTCTATAATTTGCTCGGGTTCTGCTCTCTTGGCCATTGCAATGATTTCAGGAAACGGATTTTCAAGAACCTGGGTTTGGAATCTAGCTCTATCTTCTTGTCTTCGCTGCTTTGGCGTTAATTTCGTGAGCGGTGAGATCTTTCCGCGCGGAATTCTATTCACGTCAGGCGTATCAGGGTTCTCCATTTTCCTCCTTTGTTCCTCCTCCTTCTTAACGATTTCTGCCGCAATCGTGTAAGTTTTATATCTCTCCTTGGCAAGATTCCTCTTTTGCTTAGGTGTTAAGTGGTTCTTGTTGGGACGTCTCTTTGGCGTGGATTCTGCTGAGCTGCTGACACAGTATTCCGAGGAAAGTGGCGTAGCACATTCATCCGTATCATTGTCTCCGATCTCGTCGATCTTCTCACCTACAAGAGTTCGCGAGGCCTCGTCCGTGTGCAGTTCGGTCTCAATGCACAAAGTGTCGCTGCACAGAGTGTCCGTCGTCGCTTCCATCGTGGACTCTTCCATTTCGCTTACTTCGTTAAACAACGACGGCGGATTAATGTTCTCCAAACATTCGCTCAGACTGTTATTTCCGCTGGTCTGCAATGACTCCGCGTACCTCATGCAAGTTATGGATAGAACGTTGGCCACCGGCTTAAGTAGGTCGAAGACAGGGTCACTGCCGGTTAAACTGTGTGAGTCATGTTCCTTTGAGTCGGCAATTTCCGAGGTAATGCTCGCCACGCTCAGCATGCTGTTCTCCATATCCCCAACGTCCGGCAAGTCATCCATCATCGATGGCGGCTTCACGTTCTCCAAGTGCGAGTTCGTGCATTCATTCAATAAGTTCTCAAGGCTTCCAGTATGACTCTGTCCTTGACCCAAGGCTCGTCGAGCGACCACGCCGATTGGAAGTGATTTTTTCCGACCACTGGCAGGAGACTGAGTCTTCAGCTGCACCACTGGCAAGGACGTGGAGTGACACCTATCTCGATTGATGAACGTCTCCGTGTTGTCAGCGGAGCCCGCATAACTGGCCGTCAACGATACTAAACTTCCCATTGAAGACGGTGGCTTGATTGCGTCTAAGTCGATCGACGTAATGCTAGCAGCGTTCAGTTCCTGATGCTTGCTTGCTTCAGCGACCACCGCTTCAGCCAGCTTGATGGCTTCCCGTTGGATTATCTTGGAATCCGTCATTCCGTTGTCCGCATTCTCAATTTCTGCCAATTCCGACATTATGGTGCCTTGATCCTCCGGTACGTCGCTCTTGAACGACGCTATCAGAGGCGCGCTAATACTGATGCTAGGAAAGGATACCTCGTTCGGCGATTCCTCATTCCACGTGTCGCTTATTGTACTCTGCTTCATTGTTGTCGTGGCCTCGCGTTCCCGCATTGCCTCAGTTTGCTGAACCAAGGCGGCGGTCAATCGATCGAGAGACGCAATCATGGCGTCAGGGTCTCTCTGTCTTCTATAGACGTCTTCCTTTTCATTCTTGGGCACGGTATCGACCTCGTCGCTCCTGGTAACCTCGAATGCTCCAATCGAAGCATCTTCGCTCTGCGTGTCGTCGTAAATTTCTTCCTTTGCGCCGTCGCTCTTCTCGTCCAACGAATCTTCGACTTTGGCAGAAGCTTTGCTCAGCAGCTGGCTAAGCTTAATCATTTGACTATCGTGACTGTCGATCGTCTTCGGAATTCCTGGTTTGATGCACAGTTCCAATAGGGCGTGCTCCGATCGTTCAACGGAATCTATAGACTCGCTACTCTCTGAATCTTTGGTTTCCAAAATGTCTTTCACTTGCGTGCTGTCCATGTTGTTGAGAGTGGCGAAATTAATTTGAGCGGTATCTTTGTGTAGCGCTTTAACGGGAAGCTGTTTTGAGCTTGAAAGAGCGGAGTTAGTACAGATATTGCTACCACGGTTTACTGGTAGGAACATTAATTTACTATCTTCGCTCTCCGGCTTGCTCGGCATCTCCTTGTTCAGGTTTTGCAGAATCGTTTGGTCCTGCCACCCGTACTTTGACTCCTAAAATTATTGACCGATGTATTTCAACTTTCACTCGATTTGTACATTGGGCAGTTAATAGGAAACGGTACTTACGGTGTCTCGTGGAACAGACTCAGCGTCATATTGAGATTTTCTGGCCGCGTTCAATGATACATTGGACGATTCAGGGCAACTGATGTTGGATGCACTCTTGGCAGAAGTCGACTGTGTTATGTTAAACGAACTTACTGGGTCGCCCTCAGCCTTGATAGATTCTACTTGATCCAGAGCGACACTGGTCTGATATCTAGTTAAGTTACATTCTTGTCTCGGTAGCTTCTCAAAACTGTTTCCTATGAATGAATGCCTGTGCCTATAAAATTATGCGCAACTTCAAAACATATACCATTCACAAAAGCGTAATTTGAGCACAATGCGTCTAGTTTTAGTCTAACTACCTATTATTTTGCATTCCAATGTTAATGCAAGCTGCAAGTAGGTCTTCGTCATCTTCATCTCCATCGCTGACTTGATCTAGATATTCGTGAAAAATCATAAATATTTGATGCAACGTATAAATGAATGATAATCAATCAAAGATTCTTGCCCTTACATCCCGAATCATTAGACGTCTTTGATGTCGAGTTTCCGGTGTAAGTACCTATGTCGTTCGAGGTCAAATCTTTTTCCAATACGGTTCCATAAATAGCGTTTTGCGACATGAATTCGTTGGAGACATCTAACGTGGAAAATATTTATTCGTCAGAAATAGATCAACGGTTAGCGTGCTTTAAAACAAATATGCTCGTTCCAAACCCACCCAATTTGACATTCGCTCGGTTGGAAATGACAGTAGTCTCACTGTACTCGGAGCTATTCGACGTCATTTGCGTGGGTGTCGTTCGCACACTGTTCACAAATCAATGTTGATCAGTAAAATTATCACGTTCATGAATATGCAGCACTACAAAGGGGATTCTGAGTATGTAAATCAACCTACCTCGACGGACTTCTAATGGAGGTGTCATCATAGTCGGTACTGGTGATCTGTTGAAACATGGCCTTCACTTTGGCCTCGTAATTGTGTAAGTTCGGCAATTTGTCGTCCATAAGTTGACTCGCGGCTCGTACAGTCGAATCTATTCTGGGCTCGTTTAATTTGCCGTCATTGAGCGCCGCGACATTTTTGGACTGTCCTGCCCGATCAGCCTTAATGGCCAGGTCCTTGATCAGATTTTTCCTCGTGTCCTCTTGCAAATCGGTGGCGGACGCTGCTCTAGATGAGTTCAACGAAGTTCCACGAGGCGTGCCTTCGGTGCAATAAGTCTTAATGGTGTCCTCGTGAATTAAACTCTGCTCATTGGCAGGAAAGTATCCAGAGTGCGGTTTCTCGCCATCTTCTTCCAAAGTGCCTTCAGCGTAACGTAAACTGTAGTCCGTTGGCTGATCGAGATCAGTTTCAGCGTAATTGCCGAACAAATCGCCATCGGCATGTGAAATTGTCGGTGAAATTGTCTTCTGAATAGCGTTAAGCGAATCCCGTTGACGAATTAGAGACTTGTCGCTGTAGATATTGGTGAAGTTAACAGTTTCGCTAACGGGAGATGGCTTCTCTTTGTAAGGTAATGACTTGGGCTCTGCTGATTGATACTCCTTCGCAGAAACGGTAGCCTCTGACTCCTCAGCGATACTCGATTGAATGTCTCCCTTCGACGCAGACAGAAGAGTCTGGCTGGTGATAGACAGATTATCTTCAACGGATGAGTGGAGTAACATTTGCGAGCAGGCGGATTCCTGGTCCGGTGCTGATGACCAGGATATCGTTGAGTTGGTGCATTTCAGTTCAGTAATATCGGTAAACGCAACGTCTGTTGGTTTCAAACGATCAGGAATAGCGTTCTTGTAGCGTAAGGCATACTTTTTCTCGGATGTCGTTGCTTTCGCATGACTGTCTCCCGACATGGTATCGAAACCAACTGCAGAGTGCAGAGACGACGATTGTTGTTTCATCTGAACGTCCGTAGGCGACATACCATTGACCACGTGACGATTGACTCGTTCAAACATGGTGTCGGAATGAGTGCTAGTCACGGAACGCATGGATTCTCTGCTCTCACTCCTAGGGACCCCGTTACACTTGCCATTGGCAATGCCAGAACTGGTGCTCGGTTGGCTGTGCAGTTGTTGATACGATCGTAGACCACGGGAGCCAAGACCCAGGAAGCTGTGATCCACCTTGAAAGCAAACTTGTCATCCTTGTTCGTAGGAGACGTGCTCGGTTCAATATTGTCACAAGTTTCAGACAGATTTTGATCAATCTCCTGCTCGAGAGCTTTTTGCCTTCGAGCCACCAGAGTGGGCAAGGTCGGTAATCCCAGTCCGCGAGCTGTTGAGTCTAGGTGGACCAAGTTACTGCAACCTGGACGAGCGCTCAGCAGATTCTTCAGAGCTGCGCTCGATCCCATCGAGATCATTTTGTGCTTCGAGTGAACGAGACTTCTCAGCATGGGCACTGCCCCGAGATCCCAAAGTAATCTCTGATCCTGCGGACATTTGGCTGACAGATTCCATAGTGCTCCGCAAGCATTACTGACTACAGTTAAGCTGGGTGACTTCAGTTGCTGAAGCAAGACTTGCAGACAGCCTCTCTCCCTAACGATCGCCCTATAATCTTCCCTGACCGCCACGTGACTACTTACGTTCCGCAGGATGCCACCCGCGTTTTCAACGATAGCTAACGTCTTCGACGGCGCTTTGTAACTTAACATATCAACAAGGAACGCCAAAGCTCCGTCCACTGCGCAAATGTCCACTTTGTTCTCACTGCAATGAGCGGACAAGTTCCACAAGGCAGAGAGGATGGACTTGAGAGTGGATTCCTTTCGTCCTTCCATCGCAGCCTTCATCAATCCCGTAACTGCCCCCACTTGCCTCAGCGTCAATTTGCTACTGCTATCAGCTTTCCAGGATAGATTCCTCAACACGCTGGCTGTCACTTGCCTCAGATCGTCGCTAGGACTTCTAAGTTGATTTACGAGAGCCTTCATGAATTCCCGGAAGGAACATAGAAGCGCCTTGTTGTTGCCGTCTCCGAACGTCAAGTTGGTCAGTGCCATTCCTGCGTAACGCCTTAAGGTGATGCGGTTTTGATCTTCGCATTCACTTCCGTACGCCATGTGATCCATCTCTATCAATTCGGCTACAGCATGCAATCCACCCAACTGGCACATCGCATGGCGGTGAGCCTCATCGAAGGAGAGCTTCATCAAGGCCGCTATCGTCGGCGCAGGGTGGCGTTCAAGGTCTTCCGGCACATGGCCAGTTTCGAGCGACGTCCTCACTGCTTGGCAATAGTCTCGAAGTTGTTCAAGGAATCGAAGTACTCTAGCCTCTCTGCGACCTGGACGCTCATCACTCTTGGCGTGTACTACGTTGTGCAAAGCTCGGGATGCTCTCTCTCTAGTCTCCGGATCCTGGCCAGGTGCGTGGATCAGGTGTACCAACAGTGGCAGACAACCCGACTGCCTCATCACCAAGCAACTGTCGATCGAGTTGCTCATGGACAAAAGAGTTGCGCTCATGTCTTCGCGACCCTCCGTGCTTCCCAGCATCCCTAACAGGTTGTAGACCACGTCTACCTTAGCGCCCAGCCTTCGGTGACCTTGCATTTCCGCGGAGCATCCAAATGCCCCGCTGGCGTTAGATGAAAAGCTCATCACGCTCGCCATGTCCTGCGTAAACAATTTTCTTAATGTTCACAGTGTCGAACGTACCTTTGTGCAGCGGGCAATGAACAGAACAATATACGGAACAATGTAACATCGTATCGCCATTCGACAAAGGTCAAACCGTCTCTCGCTAATCGCGTCCAACGGATACAGATGTAGAGGCGTAGGAGGATGTAATTTTCGTGAAACGATAAAGGGGGGGGGGGGGGGGGGGGGGACCGACATTGTGTAACTCACATTGTGCACCGCGGCCGATGAACCCTGCTGATTCGAAAAGCCCATTTGCTGATTGGCCCACAAGTCCCTTCTGATGGGCCACGTGCCTCTGTAAGAGGACGGCATCCTCCGGCTCTGGGACGTCGAGTCCAGACGATTTTCATCCTCGCTGCTGCCGTCCTCGTTGTACTGCTTGCTCCTACGCCCGTAGAGCTGCGCACAGAAACGTGTTTCAAATTAATCGCTCCAGAAAGGCACGACACCGAGTAGATCACAATTCCCAAGATGAACGGCACCATTGATTCGTTAGTCCGAACTGATCGCAGGTGAAGGGAGGATCAATGTGCACATTGTGCCCTGCGCGAGATTCGTCGAGCTTCCGGCGGTCAGGCGCCAAGGTCACGCATCTCGGGAGCCATCTTGGCTACCGAAAATGCGCGTCCGCCGTTCCAGGGTTACGGAGGGCGCGACTGGGAAGCGCGGGAAGCGAGGGATTTCCATAAAAGGGCAAAGTACGGCAGACCGGAGGTGGGAAGGATATAATTCAGCGGAGGTCCTGCGGGGAGGGCGGCTTGGAAGGTTCTCGCCGTGGGGGATGGAAAACGGTAGAGAGGGGGGAGGAAGTGCATGTACGTGCGCGACGGAGAGGACGTGTGAGCGAGGGAAAGCAGGGGAGTGCGAGAAAACGAGAGGAACGCGCGGACGGAGCGAGAGAGCAGCGTAAAATCAATACGGGCCACGGTAGTGGAGGTGTATATAGAGGGACCGTGCGCCACAAGCACGAGGCAATACCCACGCCAATGGTTCTCAACCTTGGCTCAATTCACGCCGGCGTATCCTCCTGAGCTCTATCCAAATAACGTGCAATATAACGTAGTAGTATAACGTCTTGGTTTAACGTAGTAGTATAACGTAGTAGTATAACGTAGTAGTATAACGTAGTCCGTTCCAAGACCATGTTTATGGCGATGACTAACTTTATCTTTATTCCGGGAAATAACATTGAAAAAGATGGCAACAAGCTCAATGGTGTAGGCCAATGGTGAATGAGACATTTTTGTCGTGGGTTTATGACGTTCGGTGAAGGAACGCCGAGGTGAAGACCGTGTTTTCTTAGCTTTACGAGGAAGCGGCGTTCTTTAACGGAAACAGGGCTTTGGAGCAGTGTCCTTGTTTTCTATTGTGCACGATCAATCGGAGCACGACTCGTAGTCTGCATGTCGGGCTCGTTGCAGTAGACCGGGGTAAATAGCATGCGGAATACTATTTTCCTATCGGCGAACGCTAATCGTATAAGCGATGCTAAATGTTTAACACCTTTACCGTCATCAAGAGAAATTTATAATCCTTTAATTAGACGTGGATGTAGAAGAAGTTTGAATTCATAAATTTTTAAGGAACCGCGGGAAGAGAAAAACACGACTCAGTGAAAGCTACGCCTTGCCTCCGCCAAACAGAAGACCGCGGATCGACGATTTCTCATGAGATCCGACCAAAGCCGAGGAACCTATCCCAGAAGATCGAAACGAAACCGCATTACCTCAACGCCTGGCCTCAAACGAGCTGAGTCCAACACACACACGCGTAGTACATATCAACCTGGGGGCCCAGACGTTATCAGGTTTTACTCAGCAAGGGCTTTACGACGTCTAACACGATACGTAAACCATCCAATCTCGGCGCCAGATTCCTGCGTCTAGCAAACATCGGGACAAATCCAGGCCGTGAGGAGTCCCGCGAAAACGTTATCCTATCTGACAACTACGCCTCTATCTCCCCCAAGCATTACTTTCAGACGAACGTCAGGCTTCGAAGGTTCTAACGACCGTTCTGGGGAAAGTTCTAAATCCGGCGGTGGACGGGCGTCGCGAACGTTAGCTTCCCAAAGGAACGAGAGTTAGGGAGGATGAAAACTCACCTCCGGGCTCGGCGTGGCGGACCTGCGCTCGTCCTCCTCCTTCACTTCGGGCTCCATCGCATCCTCCTTATTGTTCGCCTCGTTGTCGATGCATCTCGTGGCCTCGAGGAGGTCGCGTCCGGGCGTCCTGCTGGCTCGGGCGCATCGCGTCGCGAGGGACGTCGACGTCGCGGCGCCCTTCTCGCCGGATTCTGTGCCGTTCACGGGCCTAACGGTGGCTGCGGCGTCCGTCGACGACTCCGGCTCGTGCGCCGCGACGCTCGCCAGGGGCGTAGCTCCGGACGCCCGATGGGGGCGCCTCTGCTGCTGGTGCTGCTGCTGGCCAGCGCACGAGGCCGACGCTTCCACGCCGACGCCAACGCTGACACCGACACCGACACCGACGCCGACGCTGACACCGACGTCCCGACCGCCCGCCGTCCGCCCTCTGTAACCTCCACGCGAGTCGCACGGCGAATTCTCGCAGGGATGATGATGTCCTTGCCGGCCCGAGTGCTGGTGCAGATCAGAATCCTCGTAGAGGACTCGCTGGCACCGCTTCGGCCAGGCGTCGGACTCGTCCTGAGGAAAAGAAGGAATTAAATTAGTATTTAGAGCTCGCTGAGTCGATGGCGGTGAAGTTTTGCTGGTGGTAGAGTTTTGCTGATGATGCAGGAGCGAGGCTGGGGCTAATGTTACATGTTGAAACGAGCGCCTCGTAGATTAGTTACGCAATAAGACGTGGGCGACGCGTTATCAACCATGTGTAGCGAGAGTGGTTGCGACGCACGATCAGAGCTTCTACTCAAAGCTTACTCAGAGATTCATAGTTTCAGGAGCAAGGGCAGAGATTGCGCAAAAATCAAGGAGTCTAGCGTCGATACATATTTCTGGCAGAGAGCCGGCACGAGGAACTGGAAGGTCTTGCATGATTCATCAGTGCAATCCCACTTCCGGCGCAGTGCGCGAGTCATCTTCTTAACCCTTTTACGAGCGTCGACCAGGATAGTAAAGTCGACGTCGCGTTTCATTTCGCCGGCAATATCTCACGCTCGCCGCCGGCAATTCCGACGCTGTTGGCCAAGGAATATTGATACGAGCGTTTTCGATCGATAGGCGGGACGAGTATCACTTCGATATCGGCCATGGAGGGGGGAAACGAATCGCTTATGATTCATGGCTGGCTCCCCATTTCCGCCCCGTGCCTCGAAAACCCTCCGCATGTATGTTTCATTCGATTCATTAGCGTTGTACCTGCCGCAAGGACAGCTGAGGAAAGGAAAGAAAACGAAGAGAGTGTCGCTCGTGCTAACGATCAATTATATATATATAAAAAAAAAAAAAAATAGCACGCGTTATTACGCAAACGGCAGAGGACGTGTAACGCGACGCGTAAAGTCTCTCGTTCGCAGATACGCGTAACGAGATATCCTCGATTTCTTAATTCCCCGATGATTCACGCCTCGTAAAGCGTTCGCGCGGACGATTATCAAGTCGGAAAGCTCGGATTCTTTGTTCACTCGAAATAGCCTCGTTCGAAAGTGCGGCCTGCGTTCGAAAGACGGGCGTGCGAGTCAATTTTCAAGCGCCACATCTGCTCGACACGAGTATAGGGACCAATCAGACGGCCGGGTGAAAGGTTAAATCGTCCACGGACATTCTCCCTCTCTCTCTCTCTCTCTCTCTCTCTCTCCCTCCCTCAGTCTCTCTTGCCTCGGGAAAACGATTATTCCTCTCCACGAGCGAAGACCTTGCAGCGGACCGCTGTCGATTGCAATGAGCCAATGAACGAGTACCCTCTGCCGATGAATCATCGCTAAAATTCTACTTCCTCCCCGACGAGCGATTCGCGCCGTTCGCGCGTTCTCATTACATCGAGCGAAACGGATAATGAGCCGGAGTAGAACGATCGCCGAAAAAGGATGGCGGCCGAGGAGAGTGGCTCTCCGATCAGGGGGGGACAACGCCCCTCAGGTTCAAGGACATCCGCGTAGCCACGTTACACCTCGATCATTATTACAACGAGATTGCGCCGCTAATACTCGTTCATTAGGGTCCGGTCAGGCTGTACACACGCGTGCGTGTGCCTGCGTGCGATGCGTGCGTGAGCGGAGGCTATTACCGGCCGTGGCATACTGGAGAAAACAAAAGGTCACGTTACGAGGCTCGATCGTGGAGCCGACGACTCTGCGGCCTCTTAACGGCCCGGACGTGGCCGAGGAGGATCCCTGCGTCGCTGCTGACGCGATAAAAACTAGACGGCCACCTTCTTATGGAAATATATAGCGCCCGCTATTGACGTACTGTGACGCACGACGAACCCGGCCTGCATCGCTTCTGCACTCCGAAGTCAGTGGCTCTAGGCATTCTCGCGGATCGTCTCGTCGGCCATCGCAAATTGTCTAGAAAGCGACTAAAAAGCCAGGAGTGAGACCGAACGAGAAGTCAATGGCTTCTGAAGAAGCGCGGAAACTGTTAGGATCGCATCTAAGACGCCGGCCGGTACGTTGGCCTGTTCAGGAAACATCTCCGATGGGGAAGGTAATGAATGGCGATGGGAAATAAAAGAAAGTGCTGCATTCTGTCTCGCATGCATCGGCCGCATGCATCGGCCGCATCTCGGCACGCGCCGCGTGCGGGACGATGTTCGCCTAACGAGGAATGATCTCAGCGTTCCTCTGGAGAGTATCGCGAGCTTCGGTGAAAAGTCCACCGATGACGGGTGAATAATAACAGTTAAGATAATTAACGCTTTGTAATTGGCATCGTTAAAGCTCGACGCCCGTAGACGCGTCCGGATATCGGAGCATGCATAATTAAATGATACCCAGAAGCGGATTCAGTGGATAACGATGATTGAAGAATGCGCGAGCGTTCGCTGGCAAAATCGCGCACTTTCACGACACATTTGGCCGGGACATTAAGATCTTCGTTAGACGCAGGAATTTGTACGACAAGGAAGAGGTTACCGTAACGATGGGGGATGGCATTAACGAAGAACTGACGGAGGATGCCTTAAGCGGACGGCGCAGAAATGCAGTTGAAGACGCGATGACTCACGCGATCATTCGCATAGCGAGACTCGGTATTCAATATTTATCGGCCGCTCGTTCAATCTGCATCGCAAACGCTTAGGGAATGTACTGCAAGCTCTGCTATATTATTACGGCCGCGGTTAATTTTATTAATTGGGTTAACCGCTAATCGATTGCGTTTACCTGCACGTCAGATTCAAGGTTTTCTAGGAAAATCTTCCGAAGATGGCGTATTCGATGACGTGAAGCAATCGGGCAAGTTCGTACGGCTGGAAGCGGCTCTTAATTGATTTCAGAAATCATTAGGGCGTGAACTAATGGGACGAGTCAGGGAAGTTATTAGCTTTCACTTCGCGGAACAGTCAGTTTCCTTTCTCACGCGGGCTTATTGACCGAGTACCGTAAATTTGCGAGCGCTGGGTATCGGCAGAATAATTCCAATACGGGCTAATCGGAACGTGTTTGACACCGATTACGGTGCAGTCGAAGAAAAAGGAGAATAACCTGCCTTCGCCGATACGGTCGCTGTCCGTTCGTAGCATCTGCTGCTTCGAGTCATTACGTGAACAGCAGACTGGTCTACTAGACCAGTCCCGTATCTCGAGACGAAGGAACCGGTAGAAAAGAATGCTCCTAGGAGAATTACAAGCGTCACGTTGCACATTGAATCGAGTCGTGATTAATCCGCTCCGCGAAGCCGCGCCGTAAGCTTACGGCAGATGGCGGATCGCGATAAAGGCCGATTAAGAGGAAAGGATTGAGAAACTTAATGAGCGGGGCCGACTATCCCGCACGACGACCGTGCCGGGTTGAAGTTTTGACAGATAAGATCTTCGCGGTCCGAGCCGCCCGAGCCGATTCTTTCGCACGATAGAAAGTGCCTGCCACGTCAAGATGGGATCGTGCTAGGTTTTGTTTCGGATCTCGAAGAATTTCGGTCCACTCCAATTGCCGAGGCGAGTACGCTCCGCAAGGAGAAACGGTCCCTGGCCACTGCGATTTCGAGCATAATACGATGGAATTGCGACGCCCGACGATCCGACGATTTCATTCGCCGGCGGAATCCGCGGGATTGGAAAGTAGGCAACGCGTTGTTCACTCGGTTAGGGAGTGAGCGCGGCTCTTTCAGAAAGCGGCGACCCTCGCGTTTTCACGGTATAATTTAATCGGTCTCCGGCATCGCGATACCAGGCGCATCATATTGCGCGGCCTTCCTTTTCCCAAGAATTTATAAATAGGGAAGAATCGATTGTCCGCGGACCTCGGCCTGGAGGGGAACATTTTTCTCCGGCCGCTCTCTCAATTAACGCCCGTTCGGCTTCATGCACTTTCAAGCAGAGACATCGAACGATGTAGTTCTCAGATTCTGCCCCTACCTCTTGTTCTATGAAATGCAAGGAGCTTATCGGCGAGTACACGCTAAATTGCCTCATTCGCGATAGCAGTACATCGGAAGCGATTCGCTGGAAGTCGAATTTTATTTCTGACACGGCCGAGCGAGGAAGTGTATTTCAGTCACGAGCGGCGAGTACGCACACACGTACCGTCTGTCGCGGGACTCGTCTTCCACGTCTCGAAGGCTCTTTTCGTACAACCGAGAGGCATTATTCTCCGACTCGTCGAAACGGAGTCGCGAGAGGAGCGGCACGAAATCAACATTTCCGCTCAGAAGATCAGAGTGCGGCCAGAGAGACTCTTGCTAAATCCTCGTCACATCATTGTTCTGAGCTCACCTATTTCTTCCGACGAACAAACAGCGACCGTCTCCAACCGATTACTCTCCGAGCAGCTTCGAGTATCCGCGAACGTCGGAAGCGGAGCGAATCGGGCCTCGAGTTCCAATTTAGTTTGGCCAATTCTCTCGCAGGCCAGGGATATCGAGGCGGCTTTTGTATCGAATGTAGGATGCTCACAATGCAAATGGGTTAATGGAGCCGCGGTACGTGACGAAGACGACGTCTGCCGGTGGCTGACTATGTCGAGTCTCCGGCGGCGCACTTCGTCGCCACGTGCGCAAAGAGAGGAACGACGGAAGCGTCGAACTCGTCTTGAACTCGGAAGGGAGAGTTTTCAGGTTCCAGGGCTGGCAAAGCGTGGATCGGTGAGGCGAGAAAGAGTAACGGCTCAATTGCTGCTTCCACGCTCGCCTTTGCAACCGCGTCAGCCGGCGTGAAAGCTCATTTCGATGAACGCACACGATCGATACCGATGTTGAACAAGGAAACACGTTCGGGTCGGAAAGGAAGCGAGACGGCTCCGACATGTACTGCGGACGGGTCGGGAATTTTAATTCGATCCTCGGCGGATGAGATCGCATGCGGCAATGTTTTTTGGTACATCGATCGAACCTGGGGGAATATTCGAGGGGTGTGCGCTGGAAACGAAGCTGGCCCATTAAGCGCAGGAGGAAAATGAGAGTAAGCTCGGCTGAGATACTGGCTGCCACAATTTCTACTTGACATCTGTATTCCGCTCACGTACGCATGCTCACACGGACTCTCTTTCTTTCTCTCCCTCTCTATCCCTCTCTGTCCCTATGCCCCTCACTTCCTATACTCTTCTCATTCTCTCCGCATGACAATGAACATACCGGCAAACTCCGGAGAATCAACGAAGGTACGGAAAGGAAAATCTTTACCCGCTATCGCCCACTATCAACAGCTTACGTAATCGATTGCGCAATATGACGAGCATCAAGCGAAAATCGGCCTTTTTGACTATACAAGCGTGGAAGTGTGTTCGATATTTCGAGAATCACCTTGCGCTCCGCCGCTCGATAGATGTCGCAGGACACAATGGGGGAGGCTGTCTCGGTATATCGCGGAATCGTCGAGTTTCTCGACCGAGACCGCCTCCGATTGTTCTCCTCGTCCACGCTGATCCTCTGCTCCTTCTCGAAGACGTCCGTGGGCTCCTTCCCGTCCATAATGAGTCGCAGCCTATTCCTCTCGGTCTTGGCCACTTTCTGATTCGCCGAGGCGTACTGGCCACTACAGGGCAGAGGAATCATCGTCCCGGCACTCGATCCTCGCGCGCGAGGACTCGCCTCCGAGTCCCTCGAGGACGACATGTCCCTTCGTCCTTGAGAGTGCACGCCGTGCTCGCGACTCTCGCCCGGCATCCTGATCGCTCGGAGTATGCGCACTGGACACCGCACTCCGTGGAATGTCAGACGGATTCAAATCGGGAACTGTTCGCGGATTTACTCGCTCTAATTGGCTCTCGCATTTGGCGTATCGATCCTTCGCGTTCAAGTTCCCAGCTCGAAGAAAACACTCTCTTGACACTGTTTCTCGGGGTGGATTGATGGACGTCAGGTGCAGAGATGCGCTCTCGACATTTGAAAGTTCATCTTCCGCGCGTTAACACTCGCGAATCGTTTGGTAGAAGTTCGTTCGATGAGGCTGGGATGAGAGTCGAAGGAAGACTTTGTTGGAAGGTTTGCGTGCGCGCGACGCCCGGCTTCCGGGCTCATCCGACGTCGTATCACCGGCTCGCCGTTCTTCGCGGAGCCTTCAGGTTCCTCCTTCTCTCTCGCCTCCTACTCTCGGAAGAGGATGGAGCATCAGCGGCGACGTCGGCGGCGGCGGCGGCGACGGCGGCAACAACAGCAGCAGCTTCATCGCGCTCCATCGGCTCTCGAGTGTGGGCCGACGCATGCGCCGGGGCAAAGATTTTCAAAATGTCCCTCTGGCATTTCGAAGCCCCCTCGAGTCTCCGGCTCGAGGCAACGAGCGTGCTCTCTCGAGTGGAAGCCACCGGAGCTAACTTATTCTCCACCCTTCGGCGAACGGAGTCTGAGCCGAAGATTCAAAGACTCTCTCTCTCTCTCGCTCTTTCTCTCCGACGATTAATTTGATTATCCCGATGCCTTCGTCGAATCGCGTCAACTTTAATCCGCGAGAGGATCGCTGTCGCACTGGTCAGATCGCAAGCTCCGACTGATGCAGGTCCAGGCCGGCTGACATTTAACGAGCGTGGGCCGTGTTGCGGTTCGTTCAATTCTTATCAAAGCCGGCACTCGGCCGGCGATCGACTCTGGCCTTGACGAGTCTCAGGTGGGCCCTTCAGGCCCGCGGCGTGCGCCGATGCCTTCCTATCGACCGTTCCATTTATAGTTGCACGCAGCTGCACTTTTGCGGCCCACGTTTCGAGGCTCCGGCGTTTCGCAAACGAACCGGATGCTCACGCACACAGTCGGATAATGTCGAGTCGCTCGGACAAGTTGTGGGCCCCTCTGCCCGCGACACTCACTCTCCGCCAACTTTGTCCCGCGACTCGTCGCGCCGACTGAAAGAGACGAAGTCGGAAAAATCACTGGCAAGGTGCACCCGGCACTATTCGAAAACCGCCACTGCACCAATCCTTGCGGTCAACTAGCCTCACACTATCGATTCACTCGTTCAAGTTGCGACTACGAACAGGAGCGACACGCTCCTTGCTATCGATTACCCGCCGCCTCTCGTTGACGAAACGGGGCAGGATGAAGGAGCAGCCCGAAGAAGGCCGGCAGGAGGAACATCGGAGGAACACAAGAGGAACACGGGAGGCAGGCTGACAGAAGGGCGGCCGCGAGGGAAGCCGATAAGATTGGAAGCTCGTCAGATAAGGACGACTCTGCCGAAGACGCGCTCCGGTGACATTCCTGCCCGAAAACGAGTCAAGGGATACGATAGCGGCTAATTAAGGGCCAATCAACGTAAGCAGCTGCCATCCCGCACTCTCACGCAGGCCCGCATCCCTCACTGACACACACTCACATACGCACACGCGACGAGGCACGACAGGGGAAAATTCTGAGAGTGCGCCGGAAAGAATTCGAGTATCGGGAGTGTCGCGCGCTCACGCTCGTATAGAACGCACTGAATGGCCTCCTCTTATCAGCGGGGGGGCACTATTTTTTCGGGCCGGCAGCAGGGGGGAGGGACGAGGGCGAAAGATGGAAAAGTGAGGGAGACGCTGTTCGGGAAAGACGGTACGCGAAGGACAGTGGGATTCCCGATAAAGCACGGAAGGCCTTTCGGATAACGAGACTCTGGCCGCGAGGAGTGTTCTCGGAGGGCACGGTGTGTGTTAGTGGCTGAAATAAACTGGCGTAGGTTAGGGGATCGAAGAACAGCTGGGCTCGGCCTGGCTGCTGTGCGCCATCACTGACTCACTCGATCTGTCGCTCTCTCTCTTCGTCTCTCTCGCTCTCCCAACTTCAGTCCCCATTCTCGCTCGCTCCCTCTCTTTCTCTATTCGATCTCCCCCATCGGATCCTTGTCCCTCCTTCTCTCTCTCTGACACACACACACACACACACACCCCTGCTCCCCCCCCCGCCTCGGTTTTATCTCTCCTACGCGACCTCCCTCCATCCGTATCTCTCTCTCCTACTCTCCTCTCCTGCCTCTCCCTTCCCACGTTTCGCTTTATACGAGCAGCATGCACCGTGGAGGCCCTCCCGCACGCTCTTTCATCTTTCTCCTCCGTCTAATCAAGAGAATCTGTCCTCCTCCCGTTCGCTAACATGCCCCCCCCCCCCCACCCACCCTCCTCCTCTTCCTCCTCCTGCTCGTCCTCCGCCCCTCGAGGCACTTGACGTTTCATTTCGATTATTCGGCCAGAAAGAGTTACATCGGCGGTCGGTCGCTTTTCCTGAAATTGCTTTCGATCCTGCGGAACGACTCGCCTCCCAATCTGTATCTCCGGTTCGACAAACGGCCGGCGCCATTCTCCATTTTGTCTCTCTCCTCTCTACGGTTTAGTTTGAGAATTAGTCGCGAAAGCGGTCGCGTCGGCTTTGCCCGAGAGAACAATCGTCCGTCGGCGAGCGGAGGCCTTAACAGTTTCCTCGATTGTATCCTCCAAGGTATCCTCGACCGTATCCTCGAATGGGCTGGCGTGCTCGACCGTAATGTCTCTCGGCCGCTTCCTTTTTCCTCCCGAGGATTCCCGCAATCCCCATCCGGCCGGATGAAAGCTGCGGCGTGCAACTCTTCCTCCTCGACGCATCGTTCGCGAACCGAAGACTGTTTCAAGCTAGCGTACGAAGATAAAATTGCTGGTCGAGGTCAGCCTGGCACACGAAAGCCTCAGAGTACGATAAATGATCGCGAGGATTCGCATACTGTTCCGCATGCGTTTCGAGGAGGTCTCGAGTAGGTTCGGCGTAGGTTTCGAATAGGATACTCGGCTAACGAGAGAAGTTGGCGAGCGATAATCGAAGGACGGAGGAGAATAAATCTTCGTTATGGGGGTCATTCCGAAGGCGCGGAAGACGATGGGAACACGGACAGGCGATATCCCATGGGGTGGTGTGGCACACTCGCCGTGCGCCGAGGCGGCCAACGAAGGAAGAAGTTCTGATCAATAACATCGGCCACCACCGTCGAGGAGGGGTTGCAACCCCTCCGATAATTCTCCCCCATAGGGCATGGCGCATGCCCGGGAATTAAATGCCGCCCTACCTTTGCCAATTTCCCCATGCTCTCCTTTCTCACCTCGCCCCTCGCCCCCGCCCTCCTTCACCCCCTACTCCGCTCATCGCTCTTCCCCCCGTGTTCTACCCCTTGTATCTTAAAATATTGTTACGCGCCGCCTAGTCTCTCTCTCTCTCCCCCCGTGGATTATGCATACGCAACGGTAGGCGCCAGGCAAAGCTATATGTACCCATAATGCAGCAGTCTATTTCTCGTTTCTCCGCGCTTTCATTTTTCACGAGCCGTCATGCGATATTGCGCCGCGCGTTGGAAGTTTTTCGCGAGCGAATAGGTTGCAGCCCTATCGGTCAGGATTAACATTGCACTCCGCTCGGATGTCACGACAGTCCTTTTTTTTCCATTCCGCGCCGAACCGTAATAAAAATTCGCCACCCCGACGTTCGCCGGCCGTGACAGTCCTCGAATGGAGTTTTCGAGCCGGGGCGTAGGCGAAGTGCGGCCAGAAATTGCGCGTACGTTGGAAGGCCCCCGATGTATTTATAGGTAGGGCTAGGTGCGCGCATGGGGCTGCGCCGGCTCGCGTCGGCGAACTTTCCGATCGTAAATCCCGTGACCTTGATCGCGCCGACTGCCGACCCGAACACAGTTTCGCGCGGACAGTTCCTGTCATGGTGGTAGTTCGATTTCATTTCGTTTCGGATCCGACAGTCGGGATAGCTTCTCCCAGCTGGAGGTTCGACGGATCGGTGGCCATTGTAAGGTATCTAATGGCATGGGGTCTCGTCGAATTATGGAGGAAATTGTTTGGGCTAGCAGGTCGTATATCGATTCCGTGCAAGCCTCGTACGAAGTCCGGCACGAACGCTAAACACTTTAACGGCCGGCGCACAGCATGTGTGCGATGCGAGCGCCGAAGGTTGTCGGCCGGCAGCATATTCTCTGTGCGGTGATTGATAAACGTAAACAAGTGTGGATATTTCTATTGGCTTCCTATTTCATCGCTATGTCTTTGATTTTCGATAATTATCCTTCTATTGCCCGTTTTTAACTTTAACTCGCAGTAACAGTCAACGCTCCCATCGCACACATGCTGTGCGCCGGCCGTTAAAGTGTCAACATTGACTGGAGCGGCCCGGGTGGGGGTATTCGGGACAAATTAGCACGGATGCTACGCATTACCTTGTTCGCCACTTCAGCGTATCACCGTCATTAATGTTGGCACTCGGGCGACAACGCCCTCTCCGCCGGGCTCGGCGCGAGCAGACTGATTGATGCGCGCGCGAGAAGAGATGGCTGGCACGACAGCGCGACTATCCGCGAAAGGACGAAAAAATTCGTCCGGGCAGATGTACGAGCGATTCGCACCATATATCTCCGAGTGCATTACCTGACGTGCCAAAGAGGGAACGAGCACGCACACCCTCCCTTTGTTCGAGGAGGGACGAATTTATCGCGCCTACGTATTCGCGCCGTTCCCGGATTGGCCAGGACGATTTTTTACCGGATTTTTTTGCCGGATCTATTCGGCGAGCGCGTTACGGACATCGAGCAGATGTAAATGGCGAGAAAGGCTCTCAGCTGCGTTCGGAGGAGTCGGCGTAAATCACAGGGATGACGTACGAGGATTTAACGTGTACGCAGTGCGTCAAATTTGTCGCGGCTGTAGTTTAACGCCGGACGCGGATCGTTCATAAATCTGGACCGTAATTCGCGGGTACGGCGAGTGGCTTTTACCAGGTGAGCCCGATGTTTTATGGCCGACTCCACCTGCCCGTTAGCCGTCCACCGCGATACCGATTGGGGGAGACGTTGAAAGTCGACTCTTTTCGCGACCAGGTGCTTACCTGCCGGATTATTTGACGGACCTCAGCGTCCGCGGTCCAGCAAGGCTGGAAGTCCTGCTCCGAGGGGCGGTTCGTGAGAAAGGCTGGCTTGAATTCCTCGTCGGAGAGACGATTGATGAGAAAGCCAGGTGGGAAGCTTTCGTTCAAGGGTCGCTTGATAAGAGGACTGGCCTGGTAGTCTTCATCCGAGCGGCGCTTGCTCCGGAAGCCAGGATGAACGTCCTCGTCGGAGCAACGTTTGCTCAGGGGACCCGGCTGATAGTTGTCCGCAATGTTCATATAACTGGGGTGACAGTCTATGTCGATGCCCTGCTGAATTCGCGGATGAAATCCAAGGCTCCTGAAAGTTAAATTGTCTCGTCAGTATAGATGAGACAGGCAGGGTGATGGAGTCTTTTAGCTGGCCAATGAGAGGAGGTGGATATTCGGGTGAGCGATAAAAATTCTGGCCTGCGTACGCAGTTTTGTCGATGGGGCGATGAAAAAGGATCAATGTAAATGACGACACAGCGCAATATCGCGCCTGCAACGGGCGAGAGTAATTTTGTGCAATATTCAGTGCGGCGCGGTATTAATCTCGGGGCGGAATTTTTAAATCCGTTCGTGTGCAGGGCGAGGCTGATGGGATGCGGAGGCGAAACAGTCCGTAGAATATTCAACGCATTGCCGGGGTTCATCTTGAACGAAATTAGATTATGTCATTTGATGGGAAGGTACGGCGGTGGGGGAGGGGAGGAAGCAGAAATGAAATTGTGCGTGGTATGTCGGTAACGCGCAAAATTAATTTCGAACGATCCGAGACAATTCCACTCCACGACGCTGCACGACAGCTCAAACATTTTCCCAATTATACTCACTTGTGTTCGAGGCAGTTCTGTCCAACGTCGCTCTTTCGATCGCAGTTCTGTATGAATACGTCTGCGAGTATTTTTTCTGCAACAAGAGAGAAAGGAATGCCATCGTTAGAGACCGAATAATCGCCGGGTCACTGTTCTCTTGTCAGGTTAGAGAATTTACGATTTCTCGACAAAAGTCGATAGCGATCTGTAGTACCGCACACCGGCTGCCAAGTAAGCTGTACAAAGAACAGCCACTGCCAATTTTAAGCCGGACAGCTGCATAGCGAAGACGGACGTTAATCACGGCAATCCAAATATAAACTTGACCGGGTCGCCCGTACGATTGGCCCCGTCAAAACGATCTTCGACACTCCTCAAAGCGGACCAAATTTCCCGTTTATAAAGGTCGGGAGGTGTCGAAGTGTCAGAAGAGACCCTCCTCGGGCATGGCGTGTAACGAGCGTCGGCTTTTAATTCCGACGCACTCGACGCTTTTCCACGAAAATAACCAAACTCCCGGAGCAGAGAGCGAGGACTGGCGGAGAGGGGGGGGGGGGGGGGGGGGGGGGGACTCGAAAAGAAAAGTAAACCGCGAAGAGACGCTCAGCAGAAAAGTACTCTTGTTCCGCGGAGGAGGAGGGGAGCGGAAGGGCAAGGAAATAAAGAACGACGGAAACTGTGAAAGAGAAGTGCAGGACGCGCCCGCTCGTCGCTCGTTTTCTTTTTCCTGATTTCGCCCCGGAGTCCTCGATGTCCTCCCACCATAACGAGGCCTGGCTTACTCTCGTTTAATCGCGGAGGTGGCGCGTGCAGGCATCGAGGACGCGCCGGCAATCGGAGAGACCGGGGAACGAACGACAGCCGAGTACGGAATACATATATCCGTACACTTACTCGCTCATTTCCACGCTTGATATTCATTTATTCGGCCCGATCGGATACCGTTAATCGCTCGCCCGCACGCTCCGGCTCGCAATCCTCTCCGAGAATGACGGGGCGAGGGATCATAGAGCAATTTTTTCACTTCCGAAATGGGAGAAAAGAAGCGAGGGCCTTAACCCATCATCCGCCAATGTCCCATTCCTGGGACACAATTTCAAATTTTCTTTCGGTGACTGCAACTTCTGAATGTACAGTTAATTTCATGTACAGTAAATACCATTGATCACTTTGCTACATCAAAAAATGAATTAATCAGTCAGCTTTATAAATTATATGCCGAGTAACTCTTATTTCTCTTATATCTAACCATTTCATTACCATAGTACCGTTCTAATATTAATGTATTTTTAATTGTTGTCAAAGGCGGTTATGCCGTTAAATAAATAAATAAATAATTTCATTTCTTACTTTTGTATTTTTGTATTACGGCGGGTAATGGGTTAAGAAGCGACGATTGTCGAACGATTAGAGTCCGGGGAGGGAAAATGCATTGTATGCAAAAGGCAGGAGACGGGATGTCTGACGAAATCGTGCAAATATGCGGCTAGTTCGCACGTTCGCGTAATTGAACGGCCTGTTACGCGCTAGACGGAATGAAGCGACGATGCTCTCCGAATAGAACGTTTCGCGCACTTTTGCTAAGGGGCTCTCGGCCAACATTGTACGAGCGAGCGAAAATTCAAGATCAGCGCGTCTATCGGCATTCAAGTTATCCGTCCTAACGACGTGCGTGTGCGTGCACCGTAGATTCAACGCGCTCTTAATTCGCTTAGAGTTTCCGAGCGGTCGGCCTTACTGAAGAAATTCAGCATGTCGTGGCGTGCGTTCTCGTTTAATTTCGGCCGCGTGCGTTTCACGTTTCTGGAGTCATCCGGACGTAATTGGCACGACACCACGTTAACGAGCGCTTCGATCGGTAGCTCGCCCGCGGTTACTCCGGCAGCTTACGGGAACGATTTTGACAGTCGTCTATCTTCTTGCCGGGGTGGAGGTCGAATTTTTTTGGGGGGAATTTTTTTGGTGCGATTGATCGCGGCACGTACTTATCGGACGGATCTTTGGCAATTTTGAATGTTTTCGCGATGACGTGGCGAACAACTGCTGTTCTGGCCTCGCAGCCGGCTGAAGCTTGTCGCCAATGACAGAATTTTCGATACGGGGGTAATAAAAGCCGATTGAACGGCAGAGCTTGCAGTCAATCGAGTCGCGGGTCGACAGCAAAATCTTCGCCTTCGTCGATGCATCGATCTTACCTGCGAAGCGCGAGAGTGGTCGAACGAATCCTACACTCGCATGATCGAGATGACAAAAGGGATAACGAGAGGGTCCACTGCACGGTAGGACGATAAAACCGAACCTGGGTGCAAAGAGTCGCCAGAGGAGACGGCTCGGAAGAACTTGATAAATGCTCAATGTCGCCGAATGAATTTCTACCCGTGCAACCGGAGCCGGTTTCGTGCAAAAAAATCAGTCGACAAGAAGTTCCGACTAATAGAATGAAGCACGAGCGGCGAGCACGTCGGTCGGTAAATAAGTCGGCGAGTAATAATGAACGCGCCGATGCGGCAGGAGGGGGCGAAAGGGGGAGTATGCAGATGCGCGTGCATGTGGGTATATTAAAACTGACCGTTCGAACGTGCGTTATTTGCGCCCTGACCTCGGCTGTGAAGAGAGTGGAAGTAATGCGGCGAAAAAGGCGGTCGGTGGGAGAGAAAGAGAGAGAGAGAGAGAGAGAGAGAGAGAGTTCGCGGAGGAGGGTTCACATGATTAAGCAGGACGGCGTTGTACGCCTTTTGACGACGGCGTCGACAACGACGGCGACGATCGCAAGACTAGGAACCGGCCAGTAGACCGACGCTCGTTCCAAGGTGTCACGTCGGTAGCTTTTACTCCTGTTTCTCGCCAAAGCCGTCGCTCGCTCCGTTTTCCTTTCGGCTCTCTTCGCCGCTCTCTTCTCCGTTCTCTCATCCGAGGAAGAGTGCTTTGGCACCGCAGTGGCAGTGGTCCAACTGTTGCCTCCCGGCTCTAGACGCCACTCGCCGCCAGACATAGCATGCTCCAGGATCACTTTTCGCATAAATCACGACGTGCTCGCGCGCTCTTTCCTTCGGCCCGCCATCCATAACGCTTACGCTGTCGATGGTAAATTCGCATCCCTTTCCTTCAACCCCCTCCCCGGGTATCAGGGGTGAGATACGTGTGCTCTTTAAAGCCGCAGAGCAAAGACTTCCGCGGTTCGCCGGGAAGCGGTATTGATCAAAGAATCTGCCGCATTTGGTGCAAGGTCTGAGCCGGGTGCGAGTGTAGGCGTGTGTGCGCGTGTACGTGCGTGAGCGGTGCATGAACTTTCGTCGGAGGTGCTAAGACCCTTTCGCTTCTTCCGAGAACGAGTCCTGTCGTCGACGTCGCATTCTGTCATTTCCTCGTGAGACAGACTTCTCCTTGTATCTGTGTCATCGGAAGTTGGTCAAACCGGTATTGAACCGGTTCGACCGCCTGTTCACAATGCGTCCGCTCCGAGAGTACAATGTTACGTGCGACAGTGTACGAGACGGTTAACGCGGGTCATTCGAAAATGACAACGAGCCTATCCGGGACTGACGACTATATTTGTCCGCGTCCACTGCTCTCCTCTACGGAGTCTAATGAATTCCCTGTCAATTTCGAGGCGGAAGACTGACGTTTTGTTGGACGACCGAGTTGGAGAACGATCTATTTTCGGTATATTACATTCTGCTCGTTGGATCTATATACTCTCTATTGTACCTAGCTCTCTCGTTCTCTGTCGCACGAGCCTTCTTACTATTCTCTCGAGGCTGCAGAAATTTCCTCCAATATGCATACTACGTTCCCTAAAATACGATCTTGGGTTGAAGTAAGTGGCGTCGACTTGCGCAAGATAACGCGGTAATCGAAATTTCGCGTCAGCGTACTCTGATAATAATTGTCCGGTAAGAATATCTATGCTAAGTAATCCTACAACCTGCAAGGTGGGCGGGTGGGATAGTTGGTATGGCACTTGGCTCGTATGCCAGCGGACCCGAGTTCGATTCTCGGTACAGCGGTCGGATGGGTAAACATGTCCAAACGCGCTAAGTATCCAAAACACACAGGCAAATGCCTAGCAAGCATTACAAGCATTACAAGCAGTACAGAGTCTATATAAAGTCTTATTAATTGTCATAGTAACGAATACATTTTTCGTTATGAATTTAATGCCTGCATTTAATAGCAATTTTCTACTATCGCAATAGTTGACAAAAGCTGGAGAAAATTGAATTTTTTGCTTATTTCTAGAGCTGTTTTTCGCCATATCTCCGAAAGTATTGCACTTAGAAGGCTCGGGTTGCGATTTCTAGAAAAGTCTTTTCAACGCCTTTCATTCTATTGTGGAACAAATCGATTCTAAAGTGTCTGTATACGGTCCAGGTGGCAAAATGCCAATTTTTGCACATTTTTTAGCACATTTTTGGCCATGTCTCTGAAACTATTGCACTTAGAAGGCTCGGGTTGCGATTTTTGCGATCCTCTTTTCATCCTCTTTCAGTATGTATGTCCACAAGTCGATCGGAAGACTTTTAATTTTTGCCCATTTTCCGACCTCCATTTTTTCGATGGTTTTTTGGCTGTAACTCCGAAACTAATGTGAATTTCGACCAACGGGAAACGACTCTTCGAGTTATTTTTGACCAACTACCAGGAAGCAAAAGGGCGATCCGATCCGCCGACCTTCGATTTTTCGCAAAAATGAGAAATTCGCGATTTTTTAAATCGGTTGTAACTTTTGAACGCGTGATTAAAACCTATGATAATCATACTTTTTCTTGAAGCTTTTGACGCGTACTTTAAGATAGGAATATCAGCGAAAGTCGATCTTTAAAAAAAATTTTTTTCGGCTCCGAAAAATGGCTGTATCTTCAAAACTATTGAAAATTAAGAACTTTGCTTGCGACCATCTTTCAGGGCGAGTTAAAATCTACGGGATAGGGTTATACATCGATTTTAAGACCAAAAATTGTTTCGCGATTTTCGTCGACTTTTAAAGTCCTATCACCTTTCGATAGGTCCAAATAGTCTTAAAGTACCCTCCATTGGTCGCTGAGTCGCATAGTAGAAGGATACGGTGATCAAACGTACTTAAAACATGGCCTAAGATGGGCATTTGTGGCCTAAAACGGCCAAAAGGCGATAATTGCCATCAATTATGTCCTATAATCACGTAAAATAGAGTAAACTAAGGTAAAACAATGAAAAAATATCAAGAAAATCCGAAAGACGGCGTTGAGATAGTCAAATAAGAGTCGCACGGTAAGAATAGGTACGCACGGCAAACAACTCTAGGACTCGCAAGGCGGGTGGGTGGGTTAGCTGGTAGAGTACTTGACTCATAAGGAAAGGGACCCGGATTTGAACCCCGGTACAGAATTCAGAAATTGAGAAAAATCACAATTAACTGAGCACGGCAGAGCACCGACTCGATATGACCGAGCGCCGACTCGAAATCGGCTCGCGCCCGCGGCAGAGGGCAAAGACGCGCGACGTCAACATGCACCGCGTACCACGCATATCGGGTCTATATATTATTTTGCTCCTCACATCGATCAATTCCCCAATACTCTTCGAAAAATTACATAAAATACTACTGAATCACTCATAATTATGATCTACCCGTAACGAGCCTTTCCTCCAACTCCTCCTACGTGATATTCAAACTGCTCTTAAAAAACCCCTACCCAAATTCTAAAGAAAGCACAGCGAGAGACTGAACAGGACAAAGAGTACTGTTTCACTCCGGCCAGTGGCAAAGTTCATATCGAGTCCCGGTCAGTCAGCGCGCCAAAGCATCCCGGCGGACGGTAATTGATTAGCCAAGCGGAACGCTTTCTTCTCGCGGCTATCCTTCCGCATATGGAGCTTTGCTAGAAAGTCGGCAGTTAACGCGTCACACAGCATGCAGATCCGTAGCGGCGTTTTATCGCGGGTTCAACGTACTGCATGCGCGCGATGCACCGCAGCCACTCCATTATGCGACTAGTGCAGCGGGTGCATTCCTAGGAAATCGATACCATAACAATGTGTTGGTTGACCGAGAGACACTCGTCGCATCGCTCGCGAGCGAATCGACGCGAGAACGGGATTAAAACTCATTCCCGGCACGCATCGGGAGCCAACGGCGCAGAAGAAAAAAAAAAGCTTCATGGCTTCAGGTACAATCGGAAGCCTACCTTTCTCATAGTACTGCTCGCCGTACGAGAAATTCTGATTCTCGTCAGGCGACTCCTGGTTGAATAGATCGAAGCGCACCTGCCGATGGAGGCGGAGCGTCTCGATTCTGATCTTTCTGACGTCCGCGAGAAGATCCTCATAGCTCGATACCGGAAGCGTCATTGCTGTTCTTTCTTGACTTCACCGCGCCCCTGCGCCCGAACCTGACGAGAACAGCCATCCGACTTCAATTAATCTGAAAGAAAAATGAGAGCCAGGTAAATCGTCAGTTCCGCATCTACTATCCGCTTGGCGTGTCTGTCCGGAGCGTATTTCTCGACACACTCCGGACTAGAAGTCCGTCGGGCTCTCTTTCACAAAACAACCCGCGACAAACAGCGTACTGGCGTCACATCAAGCAGAAGGACGGAAGCTCTATCGTGTCACTCCTCCCTCCCTCCTAACCCCTCTTTCTCGCATTCGCACAGCAATCGACGGGGAAAATGCATTTGGCTCGTGCCGGCGCGTTCTCGGCGTTCGTATCAGAAAGAACTCATCTGCGTGTGATCGCGCGAGGAACAGACGTCGAATCATCCGCGGCTGCATTATCCATCCCGACGCTCTCGCTGGAAAGCATTGCTCTCGGCTTCATCTAAAAAGAGCTTTTGTCGGCTGAGAGAGAAGCTCGGCGACGAAGGCGGACGGGACGGAGAAGGTTGGTAGGCCTTCCAGCCATCCAGCCTTCCAGCCATCCAGCCATCCAGCCATCCCAGCCTTCCTTCTTCCCTACTCTCGCACTTCCATCCGTGGAGTACTCGCGTCTCCATCGTGCCACTTGCACCTCCGCCGTGCCATTTGCACTCGGCTTCCCACGAAATATGTACGAGGACGCGTGCCGCTGTATTCGTGCGCATACGTGTAGACGAGCGTGTTTGTGTGCGGCGAATGCGCTGGTCGAAAGTGCAACATTCGCCCTACGGGGGGATGCAGTCGTCTCGCGCTGGCCAAACGCTCGATCGATTGTCAGGAAAGGCAACTTTGCGCGCACGTGCACACGGCCACGTACGTACGTACGTACGTACAGGGTGCCCCGGCAGGTCGAGGTAATGACAAATTTAGCTCCCTAAGCGTTCGCCATAAATTTCTCCTTTCAGCGGCACCGTATTCCCGGCGGGGAAATCATTTTTGCCGGATGCAATTCACGCAGTGACGGGGGATGCTCGAGAATAATGGAGTCCGCGCAACGTAAATCCTGAATAAACTAATAATTCGTTCCTGCCCTAAGCAAATAGGTGGAGAGGAAAAAAGTCGACGGTGTCGCGTTCTGGGCTCGAATTACTTTTTTTAGGACACGTGTTCTCGGGCTGTGAGAGGAAATTCAGATATCACCCCGAGGACACCCTGTATATAGACGTCCGTACATGGGGTAAACACGCTTACGCGGAGGTGGAGCGTGTGTTGGTGTACGAGTACCGAGGCCTTTCGTATAGGGCAATCGTGTAAGGAAAAAGAGGAGGCGAGGGCGAAGCTCTAAGGTCGAACGAAACGAGGGTGGAGGGTGACAAGGGGATTTTCGCCTCGGCCGTCCTGTTTCGTGGACAAGCCCTGTGTACAGAGCGTTCCAACGTTCAACGTTCATATATTTGAGCGCACACGTCGTTAAAAGCAATCCTTCTAGTCTGAAGATTCGTTCAACGAGTAGTGTAACATAATGCCTCGTATTCTATGATACTAACATCGAAGGTTCGGTTAAGCAAATATAATGGGAGAATGCAGGCTACTCGTTGTTGAAGCTGCCTGTATAATCCGGCCTCTCCCTTGCCCTACGATCGGCGTACCTACGTGAGTCACGAGGGCAAACAGGCGATGTCTTTTGTCGCGCAGAAAATGAATCTGGAATTATTGATGTCCCGCAACGGGAGAAGCCTCTTGTTTTGCGTGCATTTCAAGTGTCGCGGAATAGGGCGAGCTCATCCCGTGCATGCAAATTGCGAGCTCGGGGTGTGACAGCTTTATTCGGCGTATATTATCGCTACAGTACATTCTTTTACGATCAGAACTTTGTAAGGCTCAAATAAAGTTCGCGCTCAATGCCAATCGTGTCTCAAGTTTGAAAGACAAAGAGCTATCGTTTCGTAGACTTACGGGGAAATGGCGACGGTCGAATCGAGGGGTAACTAATTATAGTATCGCGTCTGGATTTCCAAGTTTATCCCAAAGATGGTTGGGCCTTGACGAGAATGCCGACCGGTTTGCCAGGCAGCGCCATAAAAGTGCGCGGCCTGACTCTGTGTGACCTGCATCTGGTCGTCCATGAAGAAAAGTCATATGTTTACGGGAATAACTTGACATCCGCCGGAGGTAGCAGTCTTCCATTTTCACAGTCTGGACTCGCAGTCCAGGAAAAAGTGAAATGTATAAGTGAGCGACTTCGATAGTTAAGAATAGCACGTCGACTCTCAGCCGATTAAAAGCGATCTTTCTTTCCACCTGCTCGGTCCTGGAACATCGATATCTGGAGCTGATTTCGTATTCTCTTTCGAGCACCGACTAATAAAGAGTGCGTCTGAAGTAGGAACCTTGAAGACCCTCTTCGCGAGCACAGCCAACGATCGTGAGAGCCGCTCCTAGTTACGTGCACTTTCGTGCTTTTCCCCATTTGTCCATTGTTGTCCCTGGACGTAAAAGCATCGGCCATTCGGAACGTCAACGGCATTCTTTCCGCGCGAAATTAGATCCGGCCGTCCGGTGTCATCGTCGCGAGAACGTGAGCGGGAGGTGATCCTTCTCTTCAGCATCCACTTCCGGCGATGTTCAGCGAAGAGTGGAGGCCTCCCGTCCAGGGCGGTGCACGCGAGTTGCAGGAAATAGAAATCTAATACGCGGACGGTAATTTCAACCAGCGCCGCGACTCTCGCCGTGCATTGCCGCACCCTGGGAATCGAATATTACGGACGTTACGGGCGCGACGTATATCGGGCGGCCATTCGAGATGCACGCGATGACTCGATGACCGATTGATTAATGGATATCTCCGTGATATCGATACGCGAAAGTCGGCTCCTATCTAGGATGACGGCCGATTCTCGACGCTGCAATTTATATATCCGTATCTTCGCGGATCGCATCGGCCGTTCTGGCCTCTCGTGTCAATCGATATTTTTACGCCATTGCGTCAGGCTAGCAGCCCGGGAACGTGACGCGCTATCAGTTTTCTTCAAGCGCATCTTGTGCATCGAAAACTGTGGATCCGGCCAACTGGCACGCGCGATTCTAGGAACGCGGGAGAAACGGAAAGAACAATGCGGAATTAACTTTCGACCTGAATCCTCCCATCATTCCGCCCAGATCCCTCGCCGCTCGTGTCTCTTTGTTCGGTGCGCGAGCGACGCGCCTGTAACTCTAGTAAGGAGAAAGTAATAAGAGCAAACGTATTTCATTGACTCGTGACGCCAGTCGTGACAAAGGAGACAGCGCTCGGAGCCGAAAATATCACTGTCGTCCGCAGATCAAATTGCCTAGTCTCCGCGAGGCCAATATTCTGGTACCCTTAATTATCGACAGAGTTACGGCCCCGAAAAATAACGAAACTCGTGTCGCTCGAAAATTGGGAAACCGAGGAAAGAGCGAAGATCGATTTTCTTTGAGTTAGGCGGCTTAAATGAGGAAACGCTCGACGAAAGAATGATCCGAAATTAACCCACGACCCAGATCACAGTTTTTCCTCTTTCTACCCTATCCCTTCCCTTCAACCCACTCTTAACTCCTTCGCATCCAACAATGCCGGAACGATCATCGATCCGATTATTAACCCGCGAACGATCGCATTGTGCCCGAAACTTCCTGCGGAAAATCGGGGCTCGTTAGTGTGTTGGAACTCGAAATAAATTCGCCGGGCCCAGCGAAGTTCGTGACGTTCTCTAACTGGAAACGGAGAAGGTCTAATGGCACGGTATCGTTAAAGGACAATAAGCACGGTGGCGAGGATTGCCCGGCTGTAATTACGGTTAGTATCGTTTCGAGCGAAGGGGAAGGCCCTCTACACGCCCATCTAATTCGAATTTCGAGGACATCGGGAACGAGGGAAACTTTTCACCTGAGCCGAACGGCCGCGGTGTCAGACGACTCGACTCGATTCTCGACTACGATCCTCGACTACGATCCTCGACTACGATCCTCGACCACGATCCTCGACCCAGCTGAAACACTCGAGTCGAGGGACGAGTTTCGTCGTTTCGTCGTTTCAGTGCTACATGCGCGATACAGCCGTGCGCACGTTACTCGGTTCATTATCGTTACCGGCTTAATTACGAGCCCATGACTTCCCCCCTCCCTTTCTCTTCCACCAGGACCCCGCGCGCGCGGCCATCGAGTCGAGCATGGCGCGCGGGCAATCGTAAATTCTAGCAGAATTCATGAAAGAGGAGCGAGCCGCGCGAGTTCTTTATGATAATGCGCGCGTAATGGAAGCATAGCGGATTTGCGGAGCGCGTCTGCCGTGCTTCGTGACTGGAACCAGTATCTACTGATTGTAAGAAAGAGCGGACGGAGGATGAACGCCGTGACGGTCCTAGCACCGAGCGGATCGGAGTGAGAACAGAGAGAAGAGATCGCAATCCTCTTTGTTCCAAAAAAAAAAGGAATACTCGATTCCGCGTCCGACGTTCTTCGATTGAAAAATTTCCCTAACGCGTCATTGTGCCGATTTCTCCGAAAGTCGAGGGACGAACTTGTTTCCTTTAAATGATTCAAAGTGTCGACAGTGCCGAGTCTAAAGTTCCATTGACCTCGGAGCTTTGCCGCACTACGTTGCCGGATAAGATCGCGATATTATTGGTCAGCGAGCTATGTTGCGCTGCGTGCTCGGTATCTCGCACGCGAAAAGAGTGTATAATAGAGATACGCAACAATTTGGTCGGCGCCAGGAGCCGCGCGCGAGAGTAGCCGAGGTCATACTACGAGCGTCATGCAACCGAGTTTACGTCTCTACGTACGTATCCGAGCTGGCCAGAATTCTGACGGTACTTAAGTACAATTATGGCGAGCCGCTGTTGCGAGACGGCCGGGGGGCGCCGTGCAATTCTGCAAACGGAATTGCTAATTCTATTTCGGCCATGAGAGAACGGGCCCAAGAGTCGGCCGCTCGTCACATTTCCACCTTCAGTACTGGTAACTTTAAAGCGAGGATTTATGAGCATCGCCCGTGAATTATTTCTCGCTGTAGGTGTCGGAACGGTCGTCGTTAAACATTTAGCGAACGAACGGGAGTGAATCGAGCGAGCTGGTCGCTGACGATCGGATCTTGCTAGAAAATAGCAGAAGAAACCATCGAAGTTCGCCGATGCAGCGTAGGTCGTTACGTGCGCCGGGTTTTAGGATTCTTGCGCAAGCAGACGCGCGTTGCGTGGCTCGAATCGATGTTCCACATCCGTCGAATCTATCCGGGCGTTCGTAACTCGAAGGTCGCGAGTCGTGTGCTCCGTCCAACACGTACAGACTTCCACGTATGCGGGTAGGCCTGACTTTTTTCGGGGCTTCCGAGTCAGGCGGAAGTTCACGGGGACATTCGACCGGAGGTATTCGGGTTAAAGACTCGCATCGGTTCCGGACTGTATATAGCTGCGCACGTACGTGTATATATACGTGTATCGCAGAAAATCGTTCGCTCGTGAATCACCGTGCGCGCATCCGAGCGCGACGGCCGAGAGACGATCGCGAGTCGGTCGCGACACGAAAATCCACTCGGCCGCTCTTTATTAGCATACGAGGAGTCATCGATTCGATGTTCGATTTCACTCGCCAGGCAGGCGAGCGTCATTACCGAAGAAAGTCCGCACTCTCGGCACTCGGGGAGACACGATTTCGCGCGGCCGGGAGAGAGAAGAAAAATTGGCGACGTATTGGCAGTCCGCCCGATCATTATCGGGGCGAGGGATACTCAATTATGCATCGGGTCATCGACCTACCGTCGCACTCTTCCTCCTACTTCCATCTCGACCAATTCGAGAGTCGTTCCCGCTCGCTGCCCGATTGTCGCAGTCGAGCAAACCGAATCCGTTTGCCTCCGAACGCTGAAGATCGATCACGGTACGTGGCCGTTCACGTGCAACGAAGCCAGACAGTCGGCCGACGTTACCTTACCGACTAGTTTATGCCAGAAACGTGCTCCAAGAATATACCTGCCGCTAGGAACGGTAGCGAGCCGAGCCCGCTAAACTGCGCCTCCCAACGTTACGCCGTTACGTAAAATTTATTAACGCAACGCGGCCGAACATCCACCCACAACCACGACATACTCCTCCTCCTCCTCCTCCTCCATCTCCTCCATCTCGTCCTCGCCAGGCTGGCCCTCGGCAGAAAGGAGAATTCCGCGGATTTTTGCTAATTATAGTATGTGCCGCCTACGCCGATCGTAGCCCGAAGAGTCTGCATGGCGAAGGTATCGTGGTTGCATGGCGAACAAGCGTGTCGAGTGCAGCGTAGAAAACGCGTAGTCGGCCATTCCGAACGGTAAATCTCTATCCCTCGCCCGTGGGTTTGTTTATACGCGAACGACTCGACGCTGTCGTCCCTCGCCCGCGAAAACGGTACATATTCCGCCGTTCGTCGCGGAATACTCGCTTCACGCTCGATTATCCGCGATGATCGCCGTCATTGTTCTCCAACCCCGCGCGGAAATCTACCGGCTCTCGCCAGGCCGGAATGAGTTCTAAGGCTTGCCTGCCGTCTGCACGACAACTTTCAGTGATGTCCGAATGAGACTCGAGAAGGTGCGAAAGAATCCGCCCACGCAGGATGACCGAAAGGACTCGGGATCAATGAAAAACGTAAGCTCTCGCGGTTCTGCGTTGGACGTAATCGGATAGCCACGTAAGACGTTCGACGTAACGCCGAAGACGGACTCCGATACTTCGGCAATGAAGTTTCATAAGCCGCCCACACACTGGATGTAGCGAATCCGAAAGTTAGCCTAATTTCTCGTTTCTGCGCGTCATGCAAGCGGACGATCTGCTTGCAAAGGACTTTGCGAGTCGTGGAGTCTTCAGCTCATATTTTTGAAACCTGTGGCTTGACGAGCGCTGCTTTGTGAAGAAGACTCAACAATGTCCGAGCCATCATGCCTTTTACCTGGCCCACAGTGGGCACTCGGTACCGTTACATTTTGTCGTTTGAGGAAAGTGCGTCGCGCGTTCGAGGGTGCGCGGTTTGTTAGGCGGAGAGAACGAGGATCCTTTGCCATCGTCGCAGACTCGACTACTCGACCCAATTTTCACCTCCGTTCGTCTCGCTCGACCTCCGTCATCGCACCTTACGAATTCGCGGTTGTCCGCGGTGCAGGCCGCTCTTACTTCCTCGGTAATTACGGATATTCACCTTGAACACGCCTAACAACGCTCTTCACCTCGTCCCGTTACTCCATGGAGGAAAAAAGAAGAGTCGAGGGTTGCAACAAGAGCGGCCCATTGTCGAGATTATCGTCTTTCGCGGGACGCGTCGTCTGCGCGGAAACTACTTGAATCCGCGGCGCCAGGCAATCCTCATCTTCGAACGTGAGTCATAACGACTCCGTTCGAATCGGTCGCCAATAACCGGTTCGCGTTTCGATAATTACGGATATTGACCGGGGCCCGTGGCGTTCACGATTCTCGGCCGAGTTCGTCTATGAGTCGTAATATTCGCGTCGTCCGTCAAAGGGGGGAAAAGTGCGTCCCGACGTCGGGACAAATTGCATCGCGGAACGAGAGAAAGGTGCAACCTGGTTGCCGGCCGCGAGCGACTGCAATTAGCCGTATTGCTCGTTGCGGTTTCTGAGTGAGATCGAGCCGAGATCGAGCCGAGATTCGCGAGATCGCCGACGTCGATACGGCGAGGATCCTTATCGCGAGCCATTAGGGTCACTCAACGAGAAATCTCGATGCCAGCTTTACTTTCCGCGGAGGACTCTCAGCACTACGTCGTAGTGAATCAACTGACGCTTTTTCCGTCTCTTTTTGCTCGGCCGCAAATGTAACGTTTTACTGCGTGCCATCGTCGTAATAAAGATAGCTATCGCTCCTGTTATTGACTTCGGTCGGAATAAGAGTGGTCGTCGGATCTGCACGTGCAGCGTAACGGAGGCTAATGCGCGATCGACGTGAATTATAAGCCTCTCTGTGTTCCTTTTATCCCTCGTCACTTTCTTGTTTTGGGCCCAGGTACGTGTAATCCAACAAGTTAAACGGTGAGGCGGACGGTGCACGTGCTGGGATAGGCCAGCGTACACCGGCCACTGTATGGGATTAGCCAAGTATTAAGGCCCGAGAACGTACGCTGGCTGAACCGTACGAGAGCTCTTCCTGTTACGGCTTCGACCGGCTAATAGATCGCGCCTACCTGGGGACCGACAGAAATATGGTCGCAATATATCGTGGAACCAGCCTGGCGCACGGTGGCTACGAAATTTCACGACGACGTTCTCCCACGCTTTACGGCCGACTTCTCGGAATCCTTAATATAAACGTTACGCTCGATAGTGCCGTCCGAAATTAAACCTCTCACGGCTCATTGCGAGCTAACCCCGAAATATTGTCCAGGTACCTGCCCCGTAGATTCCCATCAAAAAGTAAGATCGGAGAAACCCTGCCTTTTTTCCCCTGTATTTTCGTTTACCAGCAAAAACTGTAAGACGGTCGTTCGAAACTGCTTGTCAACAAGTCGAGCCCAACGCAGCGGTTGCGGTTAGAGATCGGGCTCGACGAAAGTTCGGAGTGGCTGGCAGGCCAATTCGAAGTGCCTGACACCTGCTCCGTCTGTCCGTGTGTACATGGCCAGCCAACGAACCGAACGCGACCGGAGGAAGGCCGCTGTAAGGCAGATAAATAGATAGATATTGAATTGTGGCTTACTGATGTCCAGCGCAACCACGAGGAGGTCGTGCGGGGTAAACGTTCGTCATCAGGCACACCGCGGCATCCTCGTCGTCCTTGAGAATCCAGAATGTCACTCTGCCCGATTCACACTGTAGAAGCCGACGCACAATTTTTGTTTATACGCGTATTACGTTCCCGTTCTGCGGGTCGCGTGTCTGGCACGGCTTTTTCTTCCTTTACTACTCTCGCGCGGATCGGCGACCACACGCGTTCGCGGATCGGGGACGAATAGTGCGAGGAAGGCGCGCGCGACGCGGCACGAGTGACAATAATAAGAAGGAAGGAAGGAAGGAAGGAAGGCGGTCGGGCAGTCGATCGCGGGGCTGTTTGTCGGGGAGCGACAGAGAAGGAGACCTGCCTCGTGGCGTTGCCGTCCGAAAACTCGTGGCGCGCGCTTGATGCAGCCGTCACGGCCTTCCCCACCGTCTGCCCCGCTGCCCTCCCCACCGCTTCCAGGGAACCCGACTATCCGCCCCTACCCGCTGCTCTACCCGCTGCTCTGCCCGCTTTCCTGCCCTCTTCCCTCTGCCCGCTACTCTGCCCTCTTCTCTCTGCCCGCTTCTCTGCCCGCTTCTCTGCCCTCACGCCGCAGAAGTTAATCGCGGAGAGGAGGAGCCCCTTCGTATGTCGAGCTGCTTGCCTCTCTCTCAGGAGAGAGAGAGATCTCTATATTTCTATCTCGCTCTCGCTCTCTAAGCGTCTCCGTCTATTCCTTGCCACGCACTCTCTGTCGCACACGGCGATCCTTTTCCGTCTTTAACGGATATCTCTTTCCTTCTCTAGCCTCGCTATGGGTGTTCTCTATCACACTCCCTATTCCACTCATTCCGTCCTGCTCGATATCGCTTCCTCCTCGTCACCCCAGCATGCTACCCCTCTCATCCTCTCCCTCGCTTCCACCCGCCTCCCTATCTGCCTTTGCCTATCCAGTTCCCCTCTCTCCCTTCATCGTCAGCTCCCTCTCCACTGTATTTCTGGGTAACACTCCGTACGTCTGCTCTGGCGCCGTAATACGCAGGTACGATATACCGAGAGATCGCCAAGACGTAATTCCCGAGGGTAGATCTTCCAACGAGCGCGAACGCTCGGCCTTTCCCGACGAAGGAGGTCGGGCAAAAATGCGGCGACGCCATATTGCCGGGCCGGGGGCGAGGGATGCTTTTTAATTTTTCACGCCCCCGACGTTCCTCCCGAGCGGGATAAACGATCGGGTCGCGACCCCGCTTGATACCCTGCCAACCGAGAATTCGGGCAAAAGTTGGACACGGTACAACAATGTTCGTCGACTTCCGATTCTCGACGGAAGCTGGCGATGGGGGGTGGGTTGGTCGGAAGGGTTGGGCGAGAGGAGAGCAGGAAAGGGAAACTTTCGTCGAAGACGAACGACCGCCGTGAATAGTGATTAGGTAGGCAATTAAAATTGTGCCTCGCCACGGTCGGCTTTACGGCCGGGCGCTCCGATTGAAAGTGCGCCGCGTATTATTCGGAGTACGAAGCGGGAGGCGCGCATACGAAATGCGGCACTTCCATTGTGACGGCGAACGAGTGACGGGCGTAACGCCCACGCCGAATCGCAGCCAAAATGATTTACAGCGCCGCGGGTCCTGATTGAAAAGGCACGCGGGCCCATTCAGCGTGGGAAAGCAGCTACGCGCGCGGAATTCCCTTTTTTCTCTCGTTCGAATTGCAGATGCCCCCCTACACCCCCCTAATGCCACCTAAATGTCGGAGTGAAAATTCGGTGCGACCGATCGTTCGCAGATCGGTACTCTGTCCGGCGAGAGTTGTCTGTTGGCGTGTTGAGTTTCTTCGGGGACTCATCGCGTGGAGTACGAAACGATAGAATCGGACAAGAGTCGTGTCACACGATGCGCTCACAATCATCATGCGATCGCACGGGAGTGCATACCGAGTGTGTCTCGTCGGAGAATGGCTCGGCAATCAGAGTCAACCGGCGCTGTTTTGCATAGGTGCGAAGAAAGGACGTGCTCGCGCCGCTGGGTATGACTCCGTAAGGAGAGCGCGATATTGATTGCTGTCCAAGACCTTACGGTAGAACGCGTACGGTCAGAGTCGATGTCAGATGCGTTTAGCGGTTCAACGAACCGACGTTCGACGTCCGCCGTCGACGTTCCAGCGTGTGTCACTCGTGCGTACAGTTGACGCCAACGAAATCGGTCGTACGACGCGTCGATTCGCCTTACGATCCTCCGTTCGATTCCTGAAGGCGACCCACCGGCGCTTTCCCGTCATTACTCCCTCCGGGGTGCACCCTTCTCGGCCTGCCGATATCTCTCGACGACGAGGAACGCGTCGGCGACGCGAGCCACGACCTCGACGAGACTGGTAGGCGGCCCCTAAGGGCGCCTCACGCACCACTAAACGGACGTTCCTCCGAGTACAAGGCCGGGAATCGGCCGGCGTCGACGTATGGAGATATACGGCCGTGTACATATAACGAATTGCGCCGAGTAATAAATGCGGCCGAAGATATACGCGTTGGAAAGTATCCCGGGGTACGCGCGTGCTTTCTCGATCCTCTCGCTTCTGTTTCTCAGATTCGCCGGACGGGCTGGTTATGCTATATTATCTGACGCGGGCGATCGTTATCTTTCGCTGGCCGAGATCGGTGCGTCTTCCATCTCTGCCTCCTCGTGCCTCTTACGCCGTGTATTCCATTCCGCGCGATCCAAGCCTGATATAAACTCTAAGTCCGACGCGTGGCATCGAAAGGAAATTCGCGTCGCACGGCGGATAATCGTTGATTAGACGCCTGGGAAACGTTGAATTGAAATTACCGGGGGTATGATTAAACATTGGACGATTAAGCATACAATGCTGGCATTGTCACGCTGCGTGCGTCCGGAGTAGGCGAACGCGCTCTTTAAATCCCGAGTGCGTCGGAACGAGCATTCGGCGGTTTCCTTTTCATAATGGTTGGCCCAAAACTGTCATACTTTCTAAATTTTCTGGAGTCGCCGCGGTTTCTAACTTTCGCGCGAATAATATCGGGGACCGATTAGATTACGATCGGCGAAGAGAAGGAGAGAGAGCGAGGGAGGACGGCGAAGCGGTTGACGATGGGAAACTGGATGATGGAATGGCAACATGACGTGGAAGCGAATGGGGAAATCAGGTGGAAAGGGAGTTGTTCCGGGGTGGAAAACGTTTGGAGGAGCTCGAGGCTGTTCGGCGCATGTCCTGAACGCGGATATGACATCCGGCGGAGTGACAGCCAAAGGCAAACTGTTTGAACAAGACTAGTCGACGAGCGACTTCGTTCTTGATCGATGCCGCCTAAGGCTGCTCCAGATACCTCGATAATAACCTAAAATTTCACCCTTTAACCGAGGAGAAACCACGAAGTGGCGCGTTTATAAACAATTCGAAATTTATCGCTATCACGGTCTGTGGGTTGAAACATTTAATTCTCTTAATGAAATTGGAAATGCTAACATAGATTGTAGCAGCGATACAACATGGGAAAAGTGGTACAGCGGAAAACACTCAAACTGGATAATTTGAAAAATGTATAAAGACGAACTAAGAGCACTTTTTTGATGCTTTACGAATGAGAGAGATGCGTAAATTTGCTTCAAGTGCCTTCAGGCACGGAATTGTAGGTGAGAGTGCTCCGAAGTATAAGGACGTAGAGTAAGAGTACTCTGAGTCTAAAGTGCTTTTATGAAGATCGATCGATAGTTGAATATTTTCGAGAATCGTCGTTGAACTTATTACCAGCGAAGCAGATGATGGTAAATTAACGTAGATTTTGATTTGCTTATGACCCTGAACAGGAATTCTCAGTTGAAAGATTCTAACCATCCAATTCCCGTAAATGTTGCAGGACACGGTGGCATGATAAACACGCATAATTATTTTTCAATCATACAGTATAGACATTTGCAGGATGGAAAAATCGAGACATTTGCGTTGTAGGTGTACAGTACATAATACATGACGAATTCTCAGTCTTCACAAAAGATATTGTCTTAAAGAAATACGTATATATCATAAAAACAAAAACATTTTACAAATTAGGGTTAACTTCTGTACAAATTCAGTTAACCTCCAAACTATGTTTTATCGTCAGTAGTTTCGTGCTACTTACTATCCATCGACGTTCTAACCGTATTGCAGTAGATTCAAGCACACAATCAAATAAATATGAAATCGTAACAACTGAGTAAAGAATGATTGTTGAATATCGTTTACTTACACCATTTGAAATTGGACGCAGTCAGGAGCCACTCGAGTCCGCCGTGAACTCAGACACTTCCTTTCGTAGATGTCGCTTCTTGTCGCGAATTACGGCGACTAATATCCGGCCACGTTAAAATAGCTTGTTTGCAGTCAATTTTGGCCGGGGAACTTGCTGGCGTACGACGAATAAGCAATACGTAAATTGTCGCACGGGTGCGAATACATGTTAAATAGTGAAATAGGTTGTAGAAAATAACGAAGAATGGACTACTGGTCAGTTTGGTTGCTTCTCGTCTCGTTGATCGGCACTATTTTACTGACGGGTGGCGTCGAGTTAACCTTCGAGCTGCCAGACAATGCCAAGGAATGCTTTTACCAAGAAATTGAGAAGAACGTCTCGTCGACCCTTGAGTTTCAGGTATTTGACTCTAATCTGTTGATGTTAATGTTGCGAAAATAACAGATGTAAATGTATGCTCACCTTGAACCACAATTGGTCGATCAATGTCACTGTGTTTGTCCGCCTTTCTGGCTCCGGTAAAGAAATATTCTCGTGCTACGTAATATACAATTAAGTCTGAGAAAAAATTTACCTGTTTACATCTTTAATGTGTTATTATCCGCTCCATGATGATGCCGCACTGCCAGTGTTGTTGCTAATGTCAAACTTCTGTCAAATCTGTCATCATTAGGTGGTGACTGGGGGACAATATGATGTCGATGTGACATTGGAGGCTCCAAACAAGGAAATTATCTACAAGCAGGTGAAGACGCAGTTTGACTCACATTCTTTCGTACCTGCCATGTCTGGAGTGTACAAAGCTTGCTTTAGCAACGAATTTTCAACGTTCTCCCACAAACTTGTCTATATGGATTTCCAAGTAGGCGACGAATTGCCTCTTCCAGGCCTAGGTGAACAGGTCACCGTAATGACCCAGGTAATTTTTTAGCAGAATTCTAACGACGTTAAAATATGAGCAAAGAGCACAGGAACGTTAATTTTCAGATGGAATCGTCCGCACAAGAAGTGCACAAGAATTTAATCAGCATCCTGGATTATCAGACACATCATCGATTACGAGAGGCACAGGGTCGCAAGAGAGCGGAAGATCTCAATGACAGGGTACTTTGGTGGTCGATAATGGAAACAATTTCTATCCTGGTCATCTCTGTGGGACAAGTGTTTGTCCTTAAAAACTTCTTCACAGAGAGAAGACCATTTGTAAGTCTTTAGTGCGATCGTGACAGTAAAAGAGATGTTTTTCCGAGCTCGCGATCGAATTAAACCAAGTATCCGTCTGAATACGTCGATTCCCCGACGGTACAACAAACAGAGGTTCTTAACTGTCGTATTGACCAGCGGTCTAAGTGCCATGGTATCGCTCGGCGGTTGGTTCATTCGCACCTGTGACTTCGTCAGATATTACAGGGAAGCCTGGACTGTGTGAGAGAATCCCGCGAGATAAACGTTAAGCAGGAAAATGACAGCGTCTTGCGGCGTCTGTCGCGGAAGGTTCGATCGTGCGTGTTTCGTTTCGTATTAATTTATGAGAAAAATAGGACATTTTAATACGGGTGCTGATACAACTATGAGTAACGAGAGGGAAAAGTGCAAGCGATTGAACTATCCTAATTCCCTTCACAGTAACGCTCTTGAGTTGTACTTATACTGTCATCCGGCAGTATAATAGACACTGGCATAGGTCATGTTTTTCTTACTGTGAATTTGTAACATAATAAATTAAAGTATATGCGTGTACATCTTCTTTGCTCAACCATTTTAATTCCTACGTTTTTCGTTGGACTCCACTTGTATCCACATACGACTTGCACTTCGAAGAGTCTTTATGAATCTCCGCGGCCTTGAATGTTGACGTCAGAATTTATTTACGACGGCCGTAGCATTTTATGCTAACGAAATCATTTTTATGAAGTCAGCACAACGCGGTCATCGATTTCAAGTGTTTTAAGGCCGTTACTTTAACAGTGTGGCCAATTGCCCGACACAACCGCATGTGGATGCTTATGTGTGTAATGCGCTTTCCTTATCACACAGAACGCGTGGCATACGCGACGTATCCATGGCTTATTCATGTCACGCTATGCGTGCGGTCAATGACGGGAAAAATTTCGTAGCGTATCAACATGTACCGACAGTCCGACAGTGTAAAGTCGACAGAGTGGGTCCAACGATAAACGGTACAAGACTGGACAATAATGATTTAAGCGACATTTTTAAATTATTGTTTTGATGGAATTAAGTAATAGATCGTTAAGTGCGCGAAACGTAAATGCCTTTATTAACATTAATGGGCACATTGAAGTAAATTGTATTTACTTTTACGTCGTTAGCTTACTTCAGTTGTGTATTGAGCCTGTGTTTAGCGATATTTTTTCCATGTTCAAACTAAAATAGTTCTCAATAAGTTCTTCAACATTCACCAGTCATGCATGTTTACATTAGAAGACGCTTCGCGTACTTACGATGCTCGATTAGATCATACTGTTTCTTAATGTTACAAATATATTATACAAGTTGTTTGAATTTCGTAATTAGTTGCTAAGGTACATCATTAAGTGTTACAATTAGATAAGTTTGGTAGATCGCTTAAGAGGCTTATTACCCAAACGCATCCGAACGAAAATATGACTTGTACTTGCAGATATACGAAGCGCGGAGACATCTATCCAAACAGTTGTAAAGAAATTTACTTCCGTTACTCGTTATCCCTCATTATCATATTTATCGTCCTCTATCGCAGAATAGTCCTATTCCGCCCGTGACACGCGCCGTGGCTTCGCAGTTAGATATCTAGACATAACAGTGACATTCGCACGACGAATGACACACTGACCAGAGAACAAAGTAGCGACCTGTGCGCCTTATAAATGATTTCGCAGTCGCGAGATTCATTGAAAATCTCATTACTAAACATATGTACAATTTGTCTTTCCCATGCGATTCGCTCTACCTCGAGCGAATCAGGAACAAAGATTTGTTAAAGGCTAGATGAGATGTGTTCTATGTACACGATGAGAGCGAATTGTATGAACGTGGAACATTGAGATTGCATTCGTACGTGTCTTGCTCAGCGAACGTTTCATCGTTGGCAATATTGTACTGTCGATAAACAAAGACTGCCGTACTCGATGAAACGTTCCGCCTAAACAAATTGACGTGCCGATCCGGAGTAAAGTTTGTAACGTCGACATCTATGGAGCCGCCGACTGTTTGGCTTTCATCGAACCCTTTCGAGGTAGAAGAAGTACAAAAAACGCTGCGGCTGAAAACAGAGTACAAGATTCTCAGTTCGGAACACCGTTGTTATCCCGGGAAGAAGGGGAAGAAATTTTACCTAAGCAGGCAGATCCAATCATGAAGAACGGCCCGAGACAGGATAAGCTAAACAAGATTGGAAACAGTAGGTTTCCTAAAACAGCACCTATTCTTCCGACCATCATCGTTACACTCACCGCCATCGTTCTGTGAAAAACAAATGGCGATATAAGTTTACCATTCTACGCGCTGCGCAGAAAAATGACGTACCGTAGGCACGTAGGGAAATTGTCGACAATGATGTTTGTCACCGTTGCACCGCCGATACTGGACATGGCAACGAATACCGAAGACAATCCTAGAACACTGTTGGTATCGTCCGCCCAATAAAGCGACCCGCAACAGGCTGCAGCCACCAAGAAGCAGATGGCTGAAATTTGCAATAATTAACTTGGCACAATATTGACAAGCGACGCTTCGAATGAATAAAACAACTTACCCATAAGCTTTTTCTTCCCAACTACGGTAATTAAGCTGCCCGCCAAAGTATAGCCTATGATACCCGTCAAGGAGATGACGATAGAATTGATAAAAACTCTAGAGTTCAGTTCCGCCTATAAATACGTAGTGATAAAAATTCATGAATAAAAATCGCCGCCAGCGACGTTCAAAGGGGGAAAAATTGAAATGCAAGAACATACCGGAGTACACGTGACCATTTTGACCATCGTATCGTTCACAACGTGTATGGTAGTGTTCAACGAGTGGTCCTGACCCAGCATGAGACAGAATGAGGGCTGCAAGGAAGAATCCTTCTTCGAGACGTGACTCAGCTTGTAACTCTCTATCATGGCGAACAATTGCGGCATCCATAGTCGAATCGAGTTTGATCTGAAGAATAAGATGATTGCAGGTCAATACCGATTATGTCATTCGTTGACAGCGCTCGATGCTCACCCTATAGTGGCGCCCAATTGAATCAAGGAAATGAGAACGAGGTTGAAGACGTAGGGACGCAGGAATAGGGGCTTTATTCTTAACCAACAAGTGTAAATCCTGTTCCAGAGGTCCTCTCCTGTCGACTTGACCGAGTACTCGTCCTCGAGATCCTTTATCTGCCGATTAAATGAGCGGTCAATAAGCGGCGATCCATTATCGCGGTGGAAAAAGTGAGGTGGGGACAATTATACTCGTTTTTTTTCATTTTCTAACCGTACAATTAGCATACGTCGATTAACATACGCTACCTGAACAAGTTTCGTAGATTCGCTCGCTTACGACTGACAAGTACTAAATGGCGCGGAATCGTGTCGCCGATTCTGCGAAAAGTGCACTTTGTACGGCGTTGTAATATTTTTCGAAGAATTGTGTCTTTTGCAACAATGTCATACTCTTCTCGCGTCATGTGCGATTCGCATCCTTTGTTAGATTATCGACAAGAATCAAGCGTCGCGGAATAGGGAAGATTTTAAACGAGTTCTCGTAATGTTATTCGATCGGTGAGATGAAAAACAATTGATGTATACATTACCGGATAGGTGTCCGGATCTTTGCCGGTATTGATAGCGTAGATTTTCTTGAAGACCTCGAGAGCCTCCTCCCGGCGTCCTTTGAGGAGAAGAAATCGCGGACTTTCCGGAAACGTGGCAAGAGCGATGCAGGCAAGAAACGCCGGCAGCGAGCAAGCAGCGATGAAGACTCGCCACGAATTGATGTCCAGGGTGCCGTTCAGAATGCTCCAGTTCCATTTTTGGGGAATGATTAGCCAAGCGACACCTGGCCGAGGGTAGGCAAGTGTAAAGAATATATTTCGCTATGGAAACTTGGATCGGTCGATCGAAACACGCGTGCACTCTTTCACACGAGTTTTTTAATTGACGCGCGGTCTAATCGGATTGCGAAGATAAGCAGATCGAAGATACTTACACGGCACGGAAATATTCCCGAGAGAGAAGAAAGCGCCGAGCCACATGTACATTCGCGAACGATGCGTGTCGTCGTGAACTTCTGCCAGGTAGGACATCAGGGCGGCATACGGTCCTGACATACTGCGAACAGAAAGAAAAAAATCGTCTGATACGGGCAGAGACGATTGCAGCCATGGTCCTCCGTGAACAACTATTAGATCGGAAGCTAATGGAGGATTGTAAATCAATAGAGCCGATGTTTGGATTAAACCTTTATTTGGCAAGAGTCGTAACGTGGTCTCGGAAATGATGCTGCATAGATTTGCCGATGGAACTTACAGAACGCCGTCGAAAAACTTGAACATGATTAAGAGCCACGATCTATGAGAGAAGCTTGTGGCCAGGCTGAGAGCGCCGGTGACCAGGTATCCGTAGAGCAGTATCTTCTTCCGGCCGAATGTGTCCGTCATGAAGCCCCAGAAGAACGACGTGCTGATCATACCTGGAACGATCACAGAACCTTGAATTTCCATTCTCATACCGAATACAATATTCGCTGTGTCCCACTGCAGCGTTTTTCGCATCGTACTTTCGCGCAGGGTACAACTTTTGATCGGAGCATGTAACGACGAAATATGAAAGAAGTGAGCCTGATTGTACAACCTGCAAAGGACATAGAGTTGAGGAGGCCCTTGTCGAACATCGTAAGATTGAGATCGCACTCCGCCGAAGGTAGAACGTAGGACATCGTCGACGACGAGAAGATGATGGCGAAGCTGGCCGGCAAGATGGCCAGCAGCAAGAGGAAGTTGAACTTTCCATACCCTGGAGGAAAAATCGGGGGAACAGCGTTACAGAGATTGCCACTTCCTCCGTTCTCCCGGACGCGGTGAGCGCGAATTTTTGTCGGCTAATTAGCATGGAAAATGAGGCTTACTTACCTGCCGCGGTTATTGCCCTTTCGAAATCAGCCGGACCCGCATCCTCAGACTTAACGTCCTCACCTTCAAGTCAAAAACAGAACAGCATGGAATTGTAACGTGGGCTGAAGCACCTCGGTCATCCGCGAATTTAACGGAAAATTGGCATTTTGGGGCTAAAAATATTGTCCCTGCAAACGGAACGTACGTCGCAAAAGATTGTACCCAAACATCGTGAGACGTTCGAGAATTCGTTTGACAACCATTCTTCGCGACTCGCGCCCCTCGTGTTACGACTTTTTCGCCGGCTCGCTACCGGGTGTCCGATCGCTTTTGCAGGCTTGGAAAGAACGTTAAGCTAATGCGTGACCTTTCGTGCCGTATTATCGAAGGATCTCGTGATCCTGACCGTCCGACTCTCCCGATATCCTGCCCCTTCCTCGCCGATCCTGGATCGTGCGATCGGCGTGCGATCGGCAAACGATCGATGCGGACGAGCTGTTAAGTAATCGATGCGAAGATGTTACGTTAAATTAACGGCAATCCGAGTCTGCCTTGGCGGTCGACAGCTCGTTACGTCTCAGGGGGAACCTGTTCGCCTATTGTCTCCGATTCGTAGCTAGGCGCCGAACGAGGAACTTGTCTTCCGGAAGGTCGATAGATGGTTAACGGAGCCACTCGACCAGATTACGAACACTGGAAATGCACTTTTTCGCTCGTTCGACTAATCGCTCGGTCGAGTTCGTCCTGGCTGCCGTAACGACCAGGCTCGACTAAGATCGAATTATCCTGGGACCTTCTCGACGATCGTTACCGCCAGTCGCTTTCCGCAAAATCGCGAACGTAAATATTATAAGTCATGCGTGTAAATACGGCGAGAGTAACGGCGGAAATGTTTGAGGATGTGTTATAATAAGGGAACAGTCCCGAGCGGCTAACGCAATCGGTCACGTAACTGTGAAAACGAGCGTCGTAAGCAATTACGTTACACATTTCACCGACTCTTTTCGTCGGAACAATATTAATCGGGTGAGCGAAAGCTGAAAATCGGCTGTCGAACGAGAGTCGCTATCGTACGGTCACTGAAAACAATTGTGTTCCTCGTATAATCGTAGATTTCTCATACGGACGTTCCGAACGCGCTGGCCTTCCTTTTGCAAATAAAGCGAGCAATTATTTGACGTTCGGACGTTATCTGTAACGGCGGGACGAGCACGTTTTGCTTTTCGTTGCCGAGACCGTGTGCCTGGCCGAATGAACCGGACATTTAAAACATCGCATGTGAGACGCTCTTGTTGAAACGGGAAGGAATGTCTGCCACTCGAAGAATGCGTTGCGAACGAAAGATAGGACACATCCCGGATTACGTTCAGCGGGGAACGTCAACGTTCCTGGCGGAACATGACAGCCGCGCAAAAGAATGAAAAGTGACATTTAGGGCCTGGGGATGAAACTTCTTCCAGTATCAGTTTCACCTACGCTCCTGCAATTGACACAACTAGGGAAAGACTTCCCAAGTCACACCTGCCGGCTGGCAAATAATTGCCACTCGCTGGCAGTCAATGTTACAATACGACTGACCGCAAACGTCAGCCAGCTGTCAACGGGAGAAAAAGTACGAAAATTCATTCAGTACCCCTCGAATACTCAGCGGATAACTTGCCTTTGATATGCGTCGTGGAAACCATTAAGCGTCCTTTCCTACCGCCGTCCACGGCCAGCCAAGTTCCAAGCGAAGTACGAACACTGTCTTACGGGCTGCTTTATGCCGAAGCGGACTCGGATGAAACTGCACGAAAAAGTCCGTCTCTTCAGGTACACGTCTTACTCGCGAGAGTCGCGTCGCGACGATTCCGCCTTCTTAATCGAAATTCGCAAACGAGAACGAAGAACGGCGGTACCGACGTTTAATCGTTGAACGTGGTTAACGGAGTGCGCGAGAGCGGAGAGAAGGAATTTTGTTGCGCGAACTTCAACCTCCGCACTCCGTGTACGCCCGCTAAACTGTTCGAATCACATTAAAACCATAGCGAGTACAAACGCTCCCCCGCCGAGACGATTTGTCGCTGGATGGAGGGACGAAGACAGGTGGGGCGGAACAGGTTGACTGAAATAAGTTGCGTGTCCGAGAGCGATAGATAAAAAAATGTAATGAAGGAGAAGTACCGCCGCCTCCCGCGCAAGAAGGCTTAACGCTCGAGGAACGAGGACTTAACGCATCGGGAGGAGACGAGGGCGGGGGTCACATGACCGAGGATGCCTTGCATCGAAGATACAGTGAATGAAAATTTCCTCTCGGCAGGTGACGCCCATCTGGATCAAATATCGTTACGTGCGATCGTGGTAAGTGTCGAAGGTATGACAGGCCACGTGGAGGTTGACAAGTTTAAGCTTGACGATGCCAAATGTGTACCGTTTCCTTTAACAGGTGAGACTTCTGTCTGGGATCGATGCTGGACCCGAAGAATGGAATTATATCGAGAGGATCTGTCGGATGAACAATTCGCAGAAGACGGATAGGTTCATAATTTTCTACTTGTCGGTAACATCGTGAATGCTAACTCTGTAACTATTGTTCAGATTCGATCGCGGTTCCGATCAGTATGCAAAGTGTACGTGGATGATGATGATGATCCACGGCCTTAAGTGTTGATGCGGGGGAACGAAGATGCTGGGCGATAAGTTGTTCGAAATGTATATTCGTCATGGCTGGTCACGGTTTCGGCTCATCTTCGCGAGAAGGTGATAATCGGAATCACAGACGACTTTCGTCATCGCCATTTCGACAACTTTCATTTTCGACTTTCTCATCATAGGCGAGAACGGTCGCAGGATCAGACGCGGATCAGACGATGTTATTAAAGATTCCGATCCGTCGCCGAAACTGAGACATTCTTTCGATACGCACGACGAGTGTCCGTGACCGATTTTGGAATTTGCCAGCCGAATTGCGAACGTACACAAAATGTCGAGCTCCGAGGGTGGCGTCACCGATGGCACACTTACTGATCGGGCTGACGATCTTATTTGCCACAGAGGGAAGAAAGCCGATGAACGAATCGTTACAAGGCGAGCGAAAAGAAATGGAGCTCTTGTTTACGGCGTCGAAGACAGCTGAGACAGCTGAGACAGGTGAAAAAAGTTTCCGCTGTTTCTTTAACAAACAGCGAGCGGAACAGATAAACCGGAAATTTTCATGGATCCCTCTCTCCTTTTTTGTAGGCGACGGCGTTTTAGATAGTCGATTTAAGGTAACAATTCCATTGTCGCACACTGTTTGCAGAATCCTCATCCTTCGCACGATTTTCGAGATAGCGGCTCGCGCGTTTGCAGTGGAATGATATCAGCGCACTGAGATGATATTATTCTCAAAATTGATGTGTCCCGTAAATTTCCGTAAAGCGATTTTTCATCGGGCTACCTTCGTTAGCGAAGTTACTTTGTTTATTAACGTGGCGCTACGATCCACTGTGCAGGACAATAATTCGGTGGCTTCCGGGTAGGAAACGTGTGATTGGTTGTTTAATAAACTAATTTTGCGTCAATATCGGTAAACGACAATGTCTGGTCTTTGAGCGATAGCCTCGTTAATGAACGTTGATATTATGTAAAAATGGTTTTAAACGATGAAGTTATTTACTAGTAAGCTGTTACTACTACATCGATACAGAGATCATTTTTGCACATATGCACGGTATGGACAAAGCAGGTTGAAACTGACGACATCCTTAATTAAATTGCGTGATACTTCTAACTGGCGACACCGGCAGGTAGACAGTACTAATAGTGAATTATAATAGCAGTAAAACATTCATGAGATCTATCGTTTATGTACACTGCTACGGACTCGGTGATAAATTATGAATTTTAATGCCCGTGCGATAATAGTTACGCTCAAGTTTCTTATACAGCATTATAAAGATTATTTTCGTTAAGTACTTTCTTGTTGCATGATAATTGATAGAAATAAATTCAGTATACGGACGAAGATGATCAAGGATTACAATAAACCAATTATGTGTTGACCATATACTATTTGTACGCTACCTGCAATAGATAAGGGAGTAAAATTTAAAATAGCGCTCTAAATGGCCAGAAAATGAGTATTGGGGAATTTCTGTAGTTTCAAGTGAGGAGCAAAATAATATATGGACTCTGGTTGCGTGGTAAGTACGTGTTGACTGACTACTGTGCTCGCGACTTGTCTTTGCCCTCTGCCGCGGGCGCTCGCCGATTTCGAGTCGGCGCTCTACCGTGGTCACTCAAGCGTGCTTTTTCTCAATTTCGGAATTCTGTACCGGGAATCGAGCCCGGGTCCGTTGTCATATGAGCCAAGTACTCTACTAACTAACCCACCCGCCCGCCTTGCGAGTTCCAGAGTCGTTTGGCGTACATATTCTTACCGGGCGACTCTTACATGACTATATCAACGCCGTCTTTTCATATTTATGATCTTTTACGATTACTTGCGATACTTTCTTCATACTTTTGCACTATTTTCCATTACTCTACACTACTTTACATTGTTATATCTAATAATTGTTGGTTATTTCGGCTTTCTGAGGTGCTTTAACTAACAGAGCGTCAATTCAACCCCAATTTAGAGTATGTTTGACCACTTTGTCTTCCTTGGTCTTGACTTTCCTCATACTTTTACACCGTTTTACGTTAGTTTACACTACTTTACGTGATTATCGGGCATAATTGATGGCGATTATCGCCTTTTGGCCGCTTTGGGCTACAACTGCCCATCTTAGCTCATGTTTTAAGTACGTTTGATCACCGTATTCTTAGAATAGGGGATTGAGCGACCAATGGGGGATACTTTGGCACTATTTGGACCTATTGAAAGGTGATAGGACTTTAAAAATCGTCGAAAACCGCGAAAAAATGGTTGGTCTCAAAATCGATTTGTAAGTACCCTATCCCATACATTTTAACTCGCCCTAAAAGGTGGTCGCAAGCAAAGTTCTGAATTTTCAATAGTTTCGAAGATACAGCCATTTTTCGAAGGCGAAAAATTTTTTTTTGAAAGATCGACTTTCGCCGATAGTCATATCTTAAAGTACGCGTCGAAAGCTTCAAAAAAATGTATAATTATCATAGGTTTTGATCGCGCGTTTAAAAGTTACAGGCGATTTAACGCGTTCGTCGCCACGTCACCTGTACTTGGGTGACGGCCCCTGTGGCTATGTTTTCCGGATGACACTCTCCTTCGTTCAATTGAAACAGGATTTTGTAGGTAGTTTACAATAATTTCCTTCTGTATCACAATAATGACGAGCACGCATACACAAAATAGACAGATTGGAAATATTAACAAATGGAAATATGACACTCTCCTCCGTTCAATTGAACCAGGATTTTTGTAAGTAGTTTACAAGAATTTAATTTGTCATCCGGGAACATAGCCACAGGGGCTACATCCAACTACGACTTTTGGGCGTTCAACGTGTTAAAAAATCGCGAATTTTCTTTGCGGAAAATCGAAGGTCGCCGGATCAGATCGCCTTTTTGGTACCTGGTAGGGGGTCAAAAATAACTCAGAGAGCCGTTTCCCGTTGGTCGAAATTCGCATTAGTTTTGAAGTTACAGCCAAAAAACCATCGTAAAAATGGGGTCGCGAAAATGGCGAGAAAATAAAAGTCTTCCGATCGGCTTATGCTTATGCATTCTGAAAGAGAATCGAACGAGGATCACAAAAATCGCAATCCGAGCCTTCTAAGTGCAATAGTTTCCGAGATATGGCCAAAAATGTGTCCAAAAACAGCAAACACGCTTATTTGGCCACCTGTATGCCACACAGCGCTATTTAGTTTGATTATTGAGTATAGTCATGAAAGAAGAGTAAATAACATTCACAAAAATCGCAACCGGAGCCTTCTAAGTTGAATAGATTCGAAGTTATAACCAAAAATACATAAAAAAAGCACCTAAAAATTAACATTTTCATCGCTGTTCTCTAAAGAGAGAATTTAAATCGAATGATTGCCTTGTACCCTTAAATAGCAAGTAATTCCTCATCAGGGAATCTTAGCAGGATTGTTCCAAGTCCAATAGTTTTGGAGATATGGTCAAAAGTATACGGAAGTATAAAGAAATTGAACATCAATCTTATCGTCCAATACCGCTTCCAACAGGAAAATAATTTTTTCTGCAAATAGACCGTTCTTTGGCCTGACAAGCTGATAGCGCCAACCATACATAACAGTCAGGCTAGAAAATCTATTACTGAATCCGATCAAAAAACATATGTCCATGTGGAAACCCGGACAAATCCGCTGGAGGGAGAATGCAAAATGCATGCAAATCGTGGAATATAATTATTTGATGCAGATCGTACGCGGCCATATTTCCCGTTTCCACGTTGAACCAGTGACGCGGTCGCCAAATGACAAAAAAAAAACAGATCATGAAAGAACACGTGTTTACTGGTTATAAACCGTGAACCAATGACGCGTAGGAGATCATATCAAATTGGATCTGGCAGGGTTGTAAAAAGTAAGTCAACCGTACTTTACGTCATGGAATACGATGAAGGAACCGGAACAGATCTCGTAACAATACAATTTGCCAATAATCTTACTCCTAGTTCGTTAACGAAAGATAAACAACATTTTCCGGCACGTACCGCTTCCGTTTTAATATGGACAGTGTTCGCATGCTTTATTCGTATTGCGGACGGCTGAAGACGGAAAAGTAACAAGACACGCCATTCGTCGGACGGGACTGATGCTTGAGAAACGTGTGCGGCTGTACGCCAGTAACTTCCCGCCCTTTATCGTCTGTCGCATTCGAATCCGAAAGCAGCTTGTCCATCCAGGAGAAGTTCTGCTCGGACGATGACAGCATCTCCTGATACACTTGCGGCGACTAAAGATAATTACGGGTAAGGATCATAACCGTCTGATATCCGACATGCATTATTCACGCGAATCAGTAACCAGACTCAAACGTGCCGTAATGAGGGCGTGGAAAAAATATACTCGCACAAGCTTTGTCCTAAGCGATGTAAATGTCCGCCGATGGCCATTGATCAATAATTGTGTTACGAATTCATTGATATGTTTCGCGACGGTGAGTCGGTATAATTATTCATAATAGATAACAACATATGAGACGGTAGGGTAAATCGATGGCTTACCACGATATCAAAAATTGGAGGTAGCTCGCCACTGAGTGGAACTTTGTTAAACGGCTCGGTGAGAATGCCACTTCGCAGGACCAGAAGAAGCACCCAGGAATAGCAGTTTCTGTTATAGAGTGTCTCCTTGTCGCCTTTCATGTTTTGCAGTTTCTCTAGCCACATGTGTATTACTAAACGTTCTGCGTGCATTAAGAGGTCAACGGTTACAAAGAGGCCGGTTGGAAACAGGAGAAATAATTTGTATTTGAATTAGGATCGGTAAATCGCGATAGTCCGCAATCTATTTCTGATACCGTTCGAATAAGTACATAAGGTATATAAACCTATGAAAACAACTCGTGATTGGTAACACGATACGGAAAATAACATTTTATGCAGTTCGAAGAAGATACGATTACGATACATGTATACTAACCTTCTTCGGGGAATAATTGCACTAGGGCTCTCGCCAGCATGTGATTGTATCGAAAATTTTCATGATCCGAACCATTATCCTGTGAATTGGCCATACCTGCATCACTGATGCCGATAAATCTTTAATTTGGAGCACTTACAATTTTTACGAAAAATTTGGGGTTGTGTCGAATGTCACTCGACGTGGAGTTCGTGAAATTCGATTTTCTATTGTTAACGCTGATACTTTTGTTTATCGATTCTACGGAGGCTAACTGTACGTATGCTTTTTCCATACTTTTATCAGGCTTTTTACCAGGAAGCATGGACCAGTGGAAACCAGATTGCGACAGTGATTGGCCGGCAGCGTTAGATAAAGAGCGCCATTTAGAAAACAGTATATGTCCGTAAATAAGGCAGAACTGGTTGCTTAACGATACATTGTCGATTACCGATCATTAATCACGAGAACGTTGAGACTGTTGAATTAAGTCATCCACAGACTATACGGGAAAAAGAGAAGTTAGCGCGATGCTCATAGAACGTCGGAGCCTATCGTCGATACATTTCACTAACGAATCAGCTTTCATTCAACGGATCACCTACACAGACTCAGATCCAAGATTAGTAATTTCGCAGCGACAATAAAGATGGTCTCTATTTCGTCATCCCGTCATGTGACATGTAGATTCTCCACCTAATATATTAGGTCCGAAATTATCTCATTAACGTGACAACCCGCAAGTGTTCACGATTACTCACGTAGGTTATCGCCAGGTTTCACGAGAAATAATTTTTCTCACGTGACCATTATCGTCAGCCACTGACACGCGACGAGCAAATTTAAATAATTCCTCGAGCCTCTCAGAACTTAACAATGACAACAACTTCATTTGCTAGAACAAACGATGTCCACGGAAAATCCAGAAACGCGCGCACTTTCCTGCCTGTACTGATCTTGGAGAAATCTCGCGAGGAGGAAAACTTCATACTTTGTCCAACGTCGCAATTGCGTTCCACATACGAAACCGTAATGTCACGCGGCCTCAATTGGCAAAGCAGTCGATCGACTAACATCGAGGATTAACTCCCGACGCCCGGCATTTATTTTCATAGAAAACGAAGGTCGGCATCAAGCCGACGGTCTGAAACGGATAATCGATTGACATCGGCCGAGTTTCCAGATGATCCGGAATAATCGTGCCATGGATTCTTCGAAGTACAGCAGCCAGGTGCTTCGTCTTCAGCAAACGACTACTCGACCTCCATTCCGCGCCGGGACAATTTCATTAACGCGCCATCGGGATCGATAGTACGGGAGCGCAGAATGTTTCGACGTGCAGCGTGTATGCTTCGACGCGGAGGATGACGAGTCGATGCCGAAGAAGCTCGTAATCTGGGGTAAGGGACGACCCGTGACGACCTCGGGCTGATACGCGAAAGACATTGGCGGAAGAAGGAGACTAGCAACTGAGAGCGACGAAGACAGAGTGTCGAAGGAGAAGAATGAGGAAAAGTGAGAGGAGAGGAAGAGAGATAAACAGAGAGAGACAGAGAGAGAGAGAGAGAGAGAGAAAGAGGAGGAAGTGAGAGGAAAGAAAATTATGTCGAACCGATACTCGAAGACAGAGGGAAGACGGAGGGAAGACGGAGGGAAGATGGAGGGAAGATGGAGGGAAGATGAGGAGGGACAGTGTTGGCTATCGCGAAGTTCGACTCGGACGGGACAGTAGACGTCGGATGCAAAAAGAGGGATCATCTGGCCAGAAGTGAGGCGTGGGCAGACAAGGGAGGAGAAGAGGCATTTCGAAGATCGCTGTCTAATATAAACCGAGCGTCGTGTCCAAGGAACGGACCAGTTGCCGGTCGAGTTTTAGGCGGTAGACCTAAGAGAAGACTGCCATCGGTCTGACCCAGTGTCTTTCGTCAGCTGCTCTACCCTGCGTCAGCTGCCTGAACACAGCTTCCGTTCATGCGATAGGAGGCTAACGTCGTACCTTTACCGGGATTCTGACTGTTCGGTGAGTAGATTTTACGGATAATTTGTCGGGTAAAGATTGATCGAGAAGTCGCCCTTACTGATCGAGTTGTACTACTTGGACGAGCGCCGAGTTCTAATTATACGAGTACACGGCTGATCTTTGAAATTTAGGTTGTGCAATATTGGAGTATAGATCTTCACTTTCTTGCACTTGACATAATGTGCTGCCCAATGATTGCGTGTTCGATTGCTTAATTGGGCTGGTGACTTTTTTAGAATATATGTTGCTCGTTGTATCGGAAGATTGTTTCTTATGTCAGGGTCGGTGATGGTTACTGACCCGTAAATTATTCGCGCAAAGGTTGAACTGTCAGGTTCGTAATATTGGCACGCGTTCGCGGAATTGTCATGAATGAATTCCGCTGGTAGTATTCTGTGTGCGTGATTCAGTAGAATGTGTGACGTTACAGTTTCGGTTACGATGGAAAGATACGCATGTTCGTTAGTACCGCGAAATTCGTGTTTTGGGAAGATCTTGCGCAAGCGCAGGGGCGTGTGTCACTGTTATTTTTAAGTCGAAGTCACGACTGATTCGATCATGTAAACATTTTCATGTGTTACAAATACCTATTAAAATTGAAGATTACTATTTGATACCTCAAGAGTCATTTAGAAAGCTTTTAAACTATTTCTTACATCTATAGGTGAGCTTAACGTCTTGACTAAACAAATTTTAAAATCAACGAAACGCTGGTTATCCTACGAGCAAAAGGAAACACAAGCTTTCCGATTCTGTCGAAAGACGACGCTGCATGTACGTACCGATCCTTACATTACAAGTTACAACCGACCTCCGTGACTAAATCCACCAAAACTGCAGTTGCAAGCCTATTCCATCCAATTCCCAAATTCTTTTCATACAAACGACTATTCTAACAGCCCAACCTAATCCTCCAATTATCCAAACAAAACCAAGACGATCGAATTCCACCCTCACGCTTCTTCCAGTCTATCATAATTATCCTGATCATCAAGCCGGATCCTAAAAATAGCGGAAAAATGTGCGATGCTCGACCTAGGTCAAGCGAATGCCAAACAGCCACATCGTTCCAGATAAAATCGCACTCAGACCACGTAAAGTAGTCATCAGCATCGAAACTCGTTTCGTATCATCGTCGATAAACAACTTCCACATTAAGTCCTATATCCTGCGAATTGAGTGGTCGCCACTAATTAGCTCCAATCTGAATGAGCGTATACCAGAAGTCCGAGTTTGAGTAGTGGGGATCGAAAGTGGCAGGGTCGAGTTAGGACGGCGTCGTTTTCTTCGCGGGTAAAATGGCATAGGACGTGGGCGGGGGGGAGAGGCGAGGCAGCTGCCCATTGAACATCGCGTGGCATGGCCAGGCATCACGCTCCTATCACGTGCTCGTTAAACCGGCCCCGGGAACCTCCGTGAACGCCTCTTTCCTTCTGCGCCCGATTCGAAGCCCCACCAAAGACGCACATGTGGGATTTCGATTAAGATCGAGGCTTATCCTCCCAGATCTCGGGGACTTCCGAACTCCTAACAAGCTTTTTTTCATTTAACCGCACCCTCTTTTTTCTCGTACACCGTTTCTTGCTCCAGTTCCTGAGCTAGGTGATCCGTCTCGGAGTCGATTCTCGGAAAATACTTTGAAACGAGCGCGGTATTTTCCTTATGGATTTCCCGAGTTCTCACGTTATTGATTCGATGAAAAGCGGTGTGACGCGTGACAGGTTGAGGTGGGTTGGGATATGTAGGAAGAAGGTTGCAGATTATTTTTAGAAGTACGTGGGCTGTTGTATTCTTATGGTAAGGACAAACGTTTCGATTTCGCCAGTGGGCATTTATTTCGGACGTAGGTACCCATAGGCGCAGGTACGCGACGAACCCTTAGGGTTCCCTGCGCATGCGCCGTGGACAGAAAAAGCGCCCCCCAAAGCCGAGCCGAGGGGAGGAGTCGTTTTCGGCCGGTCGATGAAACGGGTCAGACGCAATAACAAAGCCTAAGTTGCTCGTTGGCCAACGTTCCAGCGAACGAATCCTTAAAATCGTAACGCTTCCGGGCGAGAAATCGCGTTTGTCTATAAGTGGTGATTCATAGTCAGTTCGAGAACAGATAATACTATATTTTGGATAAGTAGAATCAAAGTGGAATAAGCAATAAGTCTGAGGCGAGAACGTATTGTTGTTCTCGCTCGAAGAGGACGAACGGATATATTTTGCAAATCGGAGCGCGGGGAGAACATGGGAATTAACGTGTTGACCTTCCTGCACGACAATCTGAGAGTCGAACGATTGAAGAAGCCATCGTATTTGGGTAAGCTACGCTCACCTACTCCATTTGACATGGGCGCCGCCATTGCGCCTATCGAACGTGCAACGATGGGAAAGTTACCGGGTCGAAAGATTTAACTGCTACTGCGGATTTGAACAGTGGCAGTGTTAAACGCGTCTTCGACGGGATACGAAATGTTATGCAGAGTTTGTTATTAACTTTCCCTTAGCGAGACGACAGCTTTCCTTCATCGTTATCGATTTCCACTTCCGCGTTACAATTTGAAATATTCCATCAATTCGAACTGCGCGTTTGAAAAAATTTATGCTGACAGCGCGTGAATTAGGTTTTGCTTCGTTTAACGACCCCGTCAGAATGCAGAAAGATATATGAAAGCAAAACATGCGTATTATTTTAGCGCGAAATATCCCTTACGCATGTGCGATGTTGTGTGCGCTTAACGTAATACGAGCCGCTGAAATAATTCGCCCCCTGCGTTCGCATTCTTTCCCGAAGTGCGCACAATTTACAGCGAACGAGCTAAGTAGGAAGACACTCTATACTGTGCACGGTAGTCGGATTACATGAAAACTCATGTTCGACAGTTTCGAACGCTTCCGCCAAACTCTTCTGCTACGCCGTTGACAGTGACTACCGTGTCGCGTAAAATATTGTTCGGCAATCCATCGATGAGCTCATTCTTTATCTGACTTCGCACGACCTCAGCGAATCCGTTTGAATCATGCCGTATTCTTAAGATTGCGCGGTAAATACCGAAATGTGAATTCTATGGGGAAAGTACGACGCACTTTCACAAGAAAACAAGGTTATCGCGAAAAAGTATTTTCTTCCGTACGAATTGAATGCGCGTCAGTGCATTTCATTGAACGGAAGAGCGGACGCACGCTGTCATAGTTGCGACACTTATTTTGCCTGACGATTTTCGTCACGTGGCCGACTAATTTAATGCCGTCGAATCGTTTAGATAACACGCGCGCATTAAAAGCTCGAGTTGATGTATGATCATGACTTTAGCGCAACAGTGTAGTCACAGAATAAAACATTCGTTCATTGCATCTGCGTGCCGAGTTTTGGCAGCTACCTCAATTGGCACGAATATGCTGTCACTATATACGCTCAGCAGCAAATGTCTCAAGCAGCGAGTAATGTCTTCTCCGATCTCTTTCATTTCAATCAATTACCTCTGATGTTGTCAAAAAGTTGGTCCAGCATGGTCCCTTCTTCCGTGTTTCTTTTCCGCAAGCTTGGCAGAGAATGATGTCGACTGCCGAGAGAGCCAAAGACTAACATTTCTGCAGTTTGCATTTTGCGTTTCTCAGGATAAGAAAACTATTTCACTAATCTTAAGTTAATAACAGTAAATTTAATACCGCACAATTTCGATAAGGAACTATCGGCGAAGCGCACGAGTCTCAAACATCGTTTTTGTACAAAAATCAGTGATGCGGGTCAATGTATAACCAGGTCATTAATTCTTCACAACGGTGGCTCAATAAAAGATTAACCCAGGAAGGAATTAGGATCATAAGAGGTTTATACTCTTCCTCAGAAGAAAGTGGAAAAGTACCGGAAGAATCCTTGGCCGCCATTGGATCCATGCCGAAGGCTGACCCATTGTTTTGGTCAGGTAGTCAGGGACAAGGTTATGCCACTGAAACCCTTCGCCTAATCACCTTCGCAGCTGGTCAGTTTTCACTGTTACAACGGTGCCAATCGTGGCCTTGCTAAAGTAACACGGCCTACATTACGTTACGCATAAATATTGGCATAACGTTCATGCCAAGGTACGGCCTATCCTGGGTGAGAGTCATAACACATTAAAAATCAAACTCCCACGAACAATCCGTTCAATATCGTATCGACGACCAGTCAGCCGTATTGCATAACAAAACATGCGACGATACGTGAGGAACGTAACGCTTAACGGACGTTACTCATCGGCCGCATAACGTTCCTCTAAATTAAGCCCGATAAGAACCTCGTCTCTCATTATTTTCCGAACGTACAGAGTCAACAGGTTCTATCTCCTGGCGCGTCGTTTCTGATACGTTTAAAGAACGTTTCTGACAAACTGTCATATGCTTCCTCTCAGACTCGAAAACGCATCTGCTCCGAAATGTGGTGCTCTAATATCGTACAAAAAAAATTATTCGCTGCAGATAGCGATCTGTCTCCAGACCGGTACCATCCAAGTCGAATACTGCATCTTGTCTTTACGACCTGCAGTGGCACGACTTTTCTTGTGAATCTGTCGCAAATCTGCTCCGAAATTTATTGCTCCAATATTGTATAAAAAATGATTCGTTGTAGATAGCGATCTGTCTCCAGACCGACACAATTCAAGTCGAATATTGCACCATGTCTTTACGACCTGTAGTGGCAGGACTTTTCTCTCGAATCTGTCGGAAATCTGCTCTGAAATATATTGCTCCAATATTGTACAAAAAATTATTCGCTGCAGATAGCGATCTGTCTCGAGACCGGTACCATCTAAGTCGAATACTGCGCCTTGTCTTTACGACCTGTAGTGGCATGCCTTTTCTCCCGAATCTGTCGGAAATCTGCTCCGAAATTCACTGCTCCAATGTCGGAGCATTCGATGCAGCTGGCTATCATCAAGACCAAATACCATCCTAATCAAAGCTCACTCATGGCCCAATGCAGGCCCCCAAGAGAAACAACGACGACCCAAACGCGGATCGGCGTAGTCGCGAGCGGAACGCCGGATGAGGACGAGAGGATGGCGGGAACGAGGGGCCCGACGAGCACGTGCTCACCGAGTGATAGAACTTTTTTTCTGCCTCGAATAAGGTGACCCGCACGAGGTGGGAGAGATTATGGCGCAGCGCTAGAGTAAGCGAACATGCATCGCTGAACAACGGAGCGAGTAAACCGAGACAAGAATGGCCGCATGCGAGCAGGTGCGCGTATGACAGAGTCGGAGCATCAGAGAAGGAGGACGATAACGTAAGACAGAAGGAGCTGGAGTTATTGTAGGCGTATAATGAACGGAGATGGAGAATGCCGACGAGAGTGAAACAGGAAACTTCGCAGGAGCGAGAGGGATGGAAAGTGAAGGCAAGGCGGATAGAGAGAGAGCGAGTGGTTGGAGAAGAGAGTCGACCGATAGGAAGAGAAAGACAGAGAGACAGAGAGAGGAGAGAGCGAGAGAGAAGGAACGGGAACCTCCTCGTCCGACGAGTTCTTGCCGAAGGAAACTCAGGTTCAGTCGTTCGCTGCGTTTACCACCTTTTCGACGTGCTCTGAGCGTCCTCAGGGTAGCAGACGCGATTTCCCCTGCGGATATCCGTGGAGCTGGAAAAGTTTAATCTTTGAACGTGTCCGGAGGACGCAGAGACCTCGAACGGGGACGCTGACGAACTGCAGTGCGTTGATTCGGTGTACGAACGTTCCAAAACGTCAAGTTACCGCTGTCTCGTTCGTAGCAGACGAACCGAATACAAACACCTGATACCAAAGACTGTCAATAAATAATTGGGAAGGTTGAGCTACTCGAGTAGAGTGAAACTTTGTATCTGAAGGATTACGTCCGACCAGAGACCCTTCCATTAGCGCCGATTATGTTTCTCGTCGGTCCCCCTGAAAACAATCGCTGGATCTACACGATGCACGGGCTGGAGAAGCCGATGGATCATTTGTCCGGTAACTATTGTTAGTAACATTCGCAATTGGGACAAATCGGAAATGTTTTAAGGTTTTCGAACGTTGCCGCGTTACCGTCTCGCGTTTCAATGGACGCTCGAGCGTCTATATTTAGCATGACGGATTAACATTCTGGTGTGAAGCGGGCGTCTGTTATGTGTACGTTTGCAGCCTGCTTTCTCCGGAGCGATAGTGTTTTGTCGAAATCTTCTATCATCTGTAGCTGTACGTTCTCTGCCGGTCCTTGAACGTTCCCGATAACCAATAACCTGACGCAGCGTACGGGACTTTTCCGTCGACGCTCTACAGAATATTTATAAACGTTCCGAAGGCCCATACCTGGCTCCTGTTGTGTGTGTGTGCACTCGTCAAGCGTTAAACGATTTACCGTCGCTGTACTTACTTAGCCTGCATTCACGTTTTCTCACATATTCTCTGAGCGTTGACGTTAAACCAGTTACTTACCGTCTGTCATCTGTCAACGCTCCGAAATAATTTCATTTCAAAACACAGGCTTGCGAGTGCGAACTCAATGCAAAGATCAATATGCTAAAAACGTGTTGACGACAATCTTTGATCTATGCATACGGACGACTCCGGCTCTCTGTTATGCAGGCAAACGATTTCCTGCGAGGCAGACACAACAGAAGCAAGGCGACGTCGCTCCGAGCGGAAAAGAGACGGATGAAACTGGTGGTTTGATAATCGAGCACGTGCAACGTGCGTGAACGCGAGCCGGTCCGCGTGTTTGCCGTCGATCGAGTGGGGGATACCACATTGGAAAATCGTGCACACCTATGTGCGTAAATGCGTTCCCACACGCGGTTGGTTCATTTGAAATTTACAACTCCTACGAATCGGCTTCTACTACCGAGCGCCACTTCCGGAGTGCGCGGAAAAATTCTCGGCCTTTCCAGTTCAATTCATGAAAACTGAGCGTTCAAGGCCGAACGAGCCTTTCTTATTTTTATTGCCGCAATTTCCGCTTGTCGCGAAGATAATTGTATAAGGTCACCGGCTGCTATCGTGGTCAGGGACAATTTTGTCCACCGTTCCACTTTGGAAATGAACGTTTTCCTGCGAAGTCTGTAAACTGGTAATCGTTGGATCTAGTATAGAATGTTTAAAATTTCAGGGGAACCTGGTTATAATTGACTGTGAGAAAATGTACAAAATGTTAATGTAAAGGTCGCGAAAGGGGAAAACACTGCTCTTTGCCGACCTAATATCCGGTTCACGTCGAAGTCGCTGACCCATACTTGACAAAACATTCGCCATGTTTCCAACCTTTACGGTTTTAGCGTCGTAGTTGGAGGAAACCGACCGCGCTATTTTTACTAGAAACCGATTGAGCTCGTAAATGTTGACCGTATTAGTATCGCCGTATTGATACGTAGAAAGTCATAGATGTCTACTGACACTTTGGCCTTTGCAAAGTAATGGACAAGCGTGTCCGAGTCCCTTGTAAACGTCCCCAGCACTTGTTGTCATATGCCGGGGTCAATCGTTCTGTTTTGCTCGAACACTTTTTCCGCTTCTCGCTCCCCTTTCCAGTTAAATTATTAACAGCTGGTCGACGAACGATGGTGCGTCTTAAATTTCGATTATTTCAACTCGCTGCGTCGTCTGACTCACGCGGGGCGGTCAGGTTTGGGCAAGGTCAGTCACTTCATAAAATTGACCGCCGTGCATTTCCTACTTCAGTTTCGTAACTCGATTCTGATTTAGTCAATTGCTGCCGCCGAGATGTAACGCTGTAATTTGATAGAGCTGTTGATGACTTCGGGTCTCCAAGGCGATGGCTGTCAATTGGTTCTTTCACATGCAAACTCAGTTCACGTTCGAAAATAGTTTGCGGCGCACGACGTATATTATGAGAGGAATGCTGAATGAGTATAAGGCTTTATGACTTTACGACTGACTTTATGCATTCCCTGAATTTATTGATAGTAGTTGCATCACTAGATATTGACAGAGATTCTCTTCATCGGAGAACGATTTTCCTTATCTCACCTTAGTCTGACGTTATCACGAGGCTAAATTTTTATGACCAGAACAAGTTATCGTGTATTTACAAACAAGTCTGTTGTGAACGGCAGAAATGGTATTTATAGTGTTCGCACGTATAGTGCCCGGCGGTGGGACAACATCGACTGCAGGATAAAAACAACTGATAAATCCTTTGTCACGTTTGTCTCGAGGCGCAGTTCGCGCCTCTTTTATGTTTGACACGACGTCATGACGTCGAATGGAGGGAACGAACCGCCTTCGCCTGCGACGAGAATATCGAATAAGCACGCTCGATCCCGTTTTACAATTGGCCCGCCTCGGCAAAATTGACTTTCAAAGAAAATGAGTCAGACGAAACCCACTGGTCAAGTCTAAGCGCATATCGCTCTCTTTGTCACGTCGGCCATTAACGAGTTTCGCAAACAAGTTTGAGACCTATGTACTTAGATGCATTGAAACGTTCGAACGGATCCGTGCGCAATCTCGCTTGACGTACCTTTTTTTTTAACGATCGCTAGTCTCGATATTGTAAGGAATAGTTTAAACAGAGATAACGTTTGCCGGATGTTGGCATAGAGTCGAATGAGTTAATGGCTAGAAGTCGAAACGTCAGTTTTGTCACTGGTCAAGTCTAAGCGCATATCGGTCTTATTGTCACGTCGGCCATTAACATGTTTCGCAAACAAGTTTGAGACCTTCGTACTTAGATGCATTGAATCGTTTGAACGGAACCGTGCGCAATTTCGCTTGACGTACCCTTTTTTTAACGATCGCTAGTCTCGATATTGTAAGGAATAGTTTAAACAGAGATAACGTTTGCCAGATGTTGGCATAGAGTCGAATGAGTTAATGGCTAGAAGTCAAAACGTCAGCTTTGTCACGTAGCTTCGGCCTGCGGTGCGCGTCGCCTGACTCACAATTTCGACTTCGTGCGCTGCGTAAAAAGGTCCTGCTGCCATCCTCTGACCGATCATTCTGTTTTCGCAGCCGGAGGAGTGATGGCGGGATCCGTGGCAACCCTGGCTATTCTCTGGGTGTCCCTGCAGACAATGGGACTCCTGGGACATTCGCACTCCATCGGGGCCTATAAGCTGCCTGTGACTTTGCAGAACTATCTGGCCGGTTATACAGGTAAACAATAGTTTCAGTAGCTGACATACGTATACGCTATCCTATTCTTATAAAATCATCGATATCATGAATATCTTCCAGGATTACCAACCTCAGATACGGCTCCTGCAGGCATAGTCGACACTGGATACTTCCAAAATCGTCGATTCCCTCGGATAGACGAGAAAACCATCAACAATTCCATCACGTTCGCGCAGTCGCTGATGGATCGTATGACAACTCTCGAGAGAAACATTGACAACGCTGGCGTGGGAATCAACAACAACAGCTCCAGCGAAAATCAGTACCTGACCTCGTACACTTCCGAGGATGCCTTCGAAAAGGGTCTTCAGGCTATTCTGGCATTGAAGGCCACTTCTTATCTTACTCATCAGAACTGTCGAAGGTATTATTCTTCCATTATCCACCGATTCGTATTACCAACCGTAGTGTTCGCGTCTAACCGAACAATAATTCGCAGATACGGCTTGAGCAAGGACGACTGCGCCCGTTTCATATCAACTGTGAAGCTTCAGGGCACTGCTCTCGGTACGGAATGCGAGGACATGCAGCATGTCAACTGCAATGCACGCACGAAGTACAGGACCATCGACGGCAGTTGCAACAACGTCCAGAACCCAAACTGGGGTAGAGCCATGACTGCATACTCCAGAATCCTTTTCCCGCAGTACTTCGACGGTAAGAATCGTCTCTACTGGGATCGTCCAACAGTCAGCCTCCTTCAATCTTGCCTGTCTGTTTACTCGTCCACTCTTCTGTGTACCATCCTTCGTCATCCTGTACAATCCCGAGTGTTCCGACTCCTGTCCACTTACCCACTCATTCATTACCTCGTTCACAACATTCCATTCGACCCTGAACACGTATTAATGGCATGATCGCGACATCATCGGTTCTCATCAATTCTATTCGGCCCGTTGCGGTTCCGTAGGTTCGTAATTTCGATATTCGAGAAAAAAGCCGCCAACCGCGAGTCACTCGTTCCAGCTTTCTGTAATGTCACGTCTTTGTCGCGCGCATCGGTCTGTCGCCTATTCGAGCGGTCCGGATTAAAGGGGAGGAGGAGTGCGGGTACGGAAGATTTCTCTGTCGTCCTGTGAAAACGTAATTCTTGTGTGGAATAATAATCGTACCAATTATTTGCAGCCTCTGAACGTTTGGCGCTTTCCCACCCTTTCCTTCGAAAAACAGATCTCTCCGTTCCTTCACAAAAGTTATACACAACGAATTATTTTATAGACATTGAAATAGGTTCGTTCGTCTAGTTATATCAGAATGTTTGTTCTTACCTGTTTTTACTGACCTGCTTTTCAACATTTTCGTTTATATATGAGTACTTAAACGTAGATAATTAATGTCAGTTTCCACTGTGCATTGCTATTAAAACGACATCCGTCTATTGTTGTTGACAGGGTGTATAATGCGCTGCGCGATAAACGGCTTCGAAAAACATCTCGGCGAGTAGTTTGAACTCTGACGTTATCGGTCATGCCGGCGTCAGCAGACTTGGACGGACAGGCCGGTTAGTTCGATTAAAGTCATGACTTCCTGCTTCTTCTCGGCAAGTCGTGTATCGAATTTGCATTTAGTCCACGGTGGACCCTTCTCTTTGTCAGGCACAGACCTCGACCTACTGACCCAGCCAGTTCCGCTTATCTCTGCACGTCAAGGACATGCACGAACACATATCTCAAAAGATACACACAGCTCGAAATTCTATGTGTCCACCCCTTACGTAAAATATTTGATTGACTGCGCGCGAATCCGTTCATGCGCAAAATCTATCAGTGAATATGCATGGCTACGTGAAAAATTATTCTGACGGTCAAACGAAACGTAAGATTACTATACTACCGTATGTTTATCTATATGTTGCAAGCACTGTCACGTAGTCTGACGTAGTGGTCTCAAATAGACATAAGCGAACACTGACACATACACACATACAGACCCAACACTAAGCTTTCCCGGCGCTAATGGATAAACGTTCGTCGATTGGCTTAACAAATTATATTCTGTGATTTGCATTACAGTTGTTGTGCGATAACGCACATAGAGCATAAAATGCCTGAGTGTAGCAGTGAATAATACTGTCTACAATAGGGTGCCCCCGGTCGGGAGATTCTATCCAGCAGTAGAAGTGTATGTAAACTAATTCGGCTATACCTAATAATGTATCATAATTACTATGTAACACTAGTTTCGAAGTTTTTCTGTTCACTGCGGTTATGCGGGTCTCGTTGAAGGAAAAGGTATCCGAGCAAGCGAATGCAATTTGGTTGGAGGGCGTTGGTCGCGATTCTACATAAAACGAAACGTTCTCTGCTGAATTTCAACAAGGGTTGATATCCGAATATGGCGTGGCAGGGGGCTCGTTCGATTATGCGAATATTTATGGCCGCGAGCGCTACTTTCCCGCACAAATTAGTCATCGGGATCGTATTAAGACGCGAGAGAAAGAGAGAGAGAGAGAACGGGCGAACATGGTCGATTTGAACGACTTTCTCCCAGGTTGGTTCACTCGCTTGGGGACCTTCATCAATCACCTAGATAAGTCGCCGTGACGTTTCTGCGGGCGTTTTCGACGCGAGCCGATCGGAGCAGCCTAAGTTTCACGCATTCCGCTCGAAAAGCGGGAGCTTAGCCCACTGGCTCGAGAACGATTTCTCACTGTCTGTCAGACTTTTTTTTTGTCAACGGTAGCTCAGCTCGCGTACCACCGGTGGCCGGCCTTGCACAATTTGCGAAACACGCGAGAATCCTGTGTTTTCATAGTGCGCAGGTTGGATCGCGTCGACAACGCTCCGAAACGTTACGAAGAAGTAGACGTTTCTTACATTGGTCTTCTGCAGCGTGAGAGTCGCAATTTTTTACTTGGCGCGCGCGTATAATATTGTTTCGAGATCAGTCAGGGACGAGAGTGCGGTTTTTATTGAGTAACTGGATGGTATGTGACCTTTGGGGAAGGATTCATTTCAAGGAGGAATCGTGAAGTAACGCGTTATCTGGTCTACGCTGATGACCGTTTCTTGTCCGCTGACCGATCTCACATCTAATATTTCTCGCGGAAGAAAGGCAGGCGAATTTAGGCACGAGAGCACCGTCAGGAGAATTCCACCGTTTCTCGTTTACGCGCATCTTAATTTTAATTTTCTCTCTCGCTGCAGACACGTAAACCCTCTCGTCGAAATCGGAGTAAGTCTGAATAATTAGAGTTAAATTCAACATTTATTTTGTACAACTTTGAAGTACGTAGAATCATTGTCTTGGTGAGTTTTTCGCACAAAGTGTCCTTTACTCCGATTTGACGATGAAGTATGTTGGGAGATCGGTGTCTAATGATACTTTTGGAAGCAGGCATCCAAGAGCCGAGACGACTCGGGCAAACCAAGAGAACATTGCCGGGTGCCAGGACAGTCAGTTCTTCACTCTCAGTTCCCACGGACCAGACTGACGTCAGCCGAACACTCGCGGTCGTCCAATGGAGTCAGTTTATCTCCCATGACCTCTCGCATACGCCAGTTCGTAAAATGGGTAAGTACGGCTTATCTTAAAACAACGTGTTACAAATAACCGTTATATACTCACTAAGTCTTTTCAATATAGTCTCATCTGGAAAACCAATTTCCTGCTGTCGGGCAGACGGTGGAATGTTGCCACCTCGTTACCTTCATCCAGACTGTTCAGCGATCAACGTTCCCGACGGAGATCCGGTCTACGGCGAGCATTACGTTCGATGCATGAACTATGTTCGATCGCTTCCGGTTCTCACGGCGGAGTGCACTCTTGGTCCCGCTGAACAGGTAAGAATCAGCCTTAGAATAAAATCGGTATCTTCCTAGAACATAAAGCGTATTATTTTATTATTTATTATATACATATTTCATATTCGTTCGCGTGTATCGTTGACCGCAGATGAACCAAGTGAGCCACTTTTTGGATGCTTCGACCATCTACGGCTCGAACACGGCCAAGGCTCGTGAACTGCGTTCGTTCGAAGGCGGCCGTCTTCACGTGGAAGTCCGAGACAGTCGTGACTTCCTGCCAGCATCCGACGCCACGCAGGGTGCACCTTGCAAGGACAGCTGCTACAACGCCGGCGACTTCCGGGCGAACATTGACCCCCAGATGGCCGCCATTCACACTGTCTGGCATCGCGAGCACAATCGAGTGGCCGACCAGCTTGCCAGACTGAATTCCAACTGGTCCGACGAAGTCCTGTATCAGGAGGCGAGACGCATCGTCATTGCTGAGATTCAGCATATCACTTACAAGGAGTGGCTGCCCATTCTGCTGGGCAGGAGATACTCACGGGCAGTTGGCCTCAATACCGGAAGTAGTTACACCCGTAACTACAACTCTGATGACGAGCCGGCTGTCAGCAACGAGGCCGCCACCGCCGCTCTGCGATTCTATAATTCGCTTATGCAAGAGAGACTGAGGTAACTTGTCAGTTTTTCCTCTTCCTAATACTCATAATTGTCGTGTTATTTTAAGGCGAATTTATGATCTCTGTTACAGCATGCCTGATGAGGCGCGGATGATGAACAGGACTCTGCAACTGGCGGAGCACTTCTACAATCCACGTATCATTGAATCTGAGGACATGCTAGATAGTCTCGTTCGTGGTCTTGCCACTCAGACTAGTCAAAAAATGGATATCAGCCTAGTCGCCGATGTAAGTGTCTATTACCGCTGGGAATTGTGACAGATTTTAGTGGGACTGTATTTGAAGGAAGTTTCTTATCTGTCTTTTTACAGTTGACAAGTAAGATGTATAAGACCAATGCCGATGGCCTTGGCTTGGATGCCGTTAGCTTGGACATCCAACGAGGACGCGACCACGGTCTTCCCGGATACAATTACTACCGGAGACACTGTGGATTCACATCTGCCAGGACGTTCGACGACTTCCTGGATTTCATCCCGATGGACGTTGTGAAGAAGCTGCGAACCTTATATCAGCATCCCAATGATGTGGATCTTGTTGTGGGTGGAATGGCTGAGCGACCTGCTGAAGACGGAATACTGGGACCAACTTTCAGATGCCTTGTTCACGAACAGTTCGCTAGAACACGTCGCACGGACAGATTCTTCTACGATTCGGTTGCCCAGCCACATCCTTTCACGCCAGGTAAAAAAGTCCTCCTCGTTCTGCGTTCCTAACTGTGGACGATGTGCGGAAAGTTTCCGTGCGCCGTTCGCGCTCAGGATTACGTTATCGTGACGTGACTGTATGTATTCTTGCAGAACAATTAGCGGCAATACGTAACGTTACCTTGGCTAGAATTTTCTGTGATAATGGTGATAACATCACGCGCATGCAGCCCAATGTTTTCATGAAGCCGCAAGTAGGGTAAGTTTAATTGCTGGATTTTGATTGATATATTTTTGCAATTGCATTATTTGTTATAAATTTAATTCATATGGCGCGAAAAAACTACGCAGTCCTTTTAAGTTTTTATCATGGTGACGAGGTTGACTGTTCATTCAAATCGGTGTACATGTTTCTCTTTCTTTACAATGAGAACTGCTGCGGAACGTATATACCTATTATATTAAGTATTATAATTCCGCGTAGTATTATAGTAGAGTATTATAATTATATTAAGTATATAAGATAATTAAGTAGCGCTTTAAATGGCCGAGGAATAAGTATTGGGGAACTTCTGTGGTTGAGATGAGGAGCAAAATAATATATGGACCCGATATGCGTGGAACGTGCTGCGTGTTGACATCGCTTGTCTTTGCCCGCTGCCTCGGGCGCTCGTCGATTTCCCGTCGGCGCTCTATCGTGCCCAGTCAACCGTGCTTTTTTCTCAATTTTTCTGCCGTGTCGGGAATCGAACCCGGGTCCGCTGCCTTATGAGCCAAGTGCTCTACCAACTGACCCACCCACCTGCCTTGCGAGTTGTAGAGTCGTTTACCGTGCATATTCTTACCGGGCGACTCTTACTCGACTATATCAACGCCGCCTTTCCATATCTATGATCTTTTACATCTACTTGCGAGATTTTCTTCATACCTTGATACTATTTTACGTTAGTTTGCACTGTTTTACGTGATTATAGGGCATAATTGATGACGATTATTACCTTTTGGGCGTTTTAGGCCACAAATGGCCCATGTTTTAAGTACGTTTGACCACCGTATCCTTATAATATGGGACTGAGCGACGAATGGAGGGTACTTTGGCACTATTTGGACCTATTGAAAGGGGATAGAACCTTCAAAATCGGCGAAAAACGGGAAAAAATGTTTGGTCTTAGAATCGATTTTTAAGTATCCTATCCCATAGATTTTAACTCGCCCTGAAAGTTGGTGGCAAGCAATGTTTCGAATTCTCAATAGTTTCGAAGATACAGGCATTTTTCTGAGATGAAAAAAATTTTTTTAAAGACCGACTTTCGCCGATAGTCCTATCTTAAAGTACGCGTCAAGACCTTTAAGAAAATGTATGATTATCATAGGTTTTGATCGCCGGTTCAAAAGTTACAGGCGATTTAAAAAATCGCGAATTTTCTAAGGGGTACTTCTCATTTTTGCAAAAAATCGAAGGTCGGCGGATCGGATCGCCCTTTTGCTACCTGCTAGTTGGTCAAAAATAACTTAGAGAGCCGTTTCCCGTTGGTCGAAATTCGCATTAGTTTCGAAGTTACAGCCAAAAAACCATCGAAAAAATAGGGTCGCGAACATGGCGAGAAAATAAAAGTCTTCCGATCGACTTGTGCTTATGCATACTGAAAGAGAATCGAACGAGGATCGCAAAAATCGCAACCCGAGCGTTCTAAGTGCAATAGTTTCCGAGATATGACCAAAAATAACTTAAAAAAACGCAACAAACGCTTATTTTGCCACATGTACGCCATACAATGCTAATCAGCTTAATTATTCAGTATAGCCATGAAAAAACAGTAAAGAAACATTCACAAAAATCGCAACCGGAGCCTTCCAAGTCTAATACTTCCGAAGATGCGGCCAAAAATGTGCAAAAAAGCGTCTAAAAATGGGCATTTTCTCGGTTGTACCGTCAGATCATAACTTCAATGAAATTATTCCTTCACACTATGAAAGAGCAGTCAATCCGTCGTTAGGAAATCGTAACCAGACCGTTCTAAGTCCAATAGTTCCGCAGATATGTTCAAAAATAAGAACAAAATAACGAAAAATCGACGTAAAACTGGACACAATCCCAGCAATTTCCACTAATCGCCGTATTTCTTCCGCAGGAACGACCTGATGTCCTGCGCCAACTTCGAGGCGATACCCAGCGTCGACTTGTTCGCCTGGGCGGAGAGGGCAAAGGCATATCGTTGAAGAGGCTCGTTAATTGGCTGGTCACATTGCCGCATCGGTTCGCTCGGGACATAAAACGAGCCTGCAGACGCCAAGGGTGAACAGGAGGACCTTGGATCAGTGACATTGGTCCTCGAATCCTGCCGCGTCGGCGAAAACGAAGCGACGAATTGACAGTCGGACGTACACAGGGATGAGAAACGACGTGACTAGTCAATTACGAGGTGGAAAGGAAATCGCGAATGCGGAGTGGAAGCGACCTTCGATGATAAGCTAGCCTACCTGGCCGACGAGAAGAGGGATGGCGTAGAGTTACTCGAAAATGCAGAAGACCATCCCTGTATATGGTAGATGCGCGTAGAATTTGTGGGTGAAAGCACTTGGTGTCGCTTTCAGAATGAATGATGATCGGCCATTGGGTCGTCGTACACGAAGAGGAAGATTCTTTTTTAGCAACAGTCGTGATGACACAAAAGAGAGGACTTTTCTAGTGATTCTTGGAGACTTTGTATGCGGATGAGAGGGTCCGCTTAGTTGCCCTTAGGATTTTGTTCCTCAGACTGTTTGGTTTAGTGTAAGCAGCCCGCACGGATGGACTCGTACAAGCTCTCTGTCAGGACGCATACGCGTACCTGTGCGTGCATAAAAGTTCACGGTAACACGTTAAATTACACTGTTCGCATTAGAGTCGCTCGTGAATGAAACGCATTCGAAGTTATTGAGAATTCAACGGTCATTCGACTACAAAACATATTTTCTTCCCGTCAATAAGAATATTTTATTACCTGACTTTCTACTTGTACGTATTATTTAACTAATAACGGAACCGGTTTCGACACAAGGTGAACGTAACTTGCCTTTATTACGGCCAAATATACTCCTTTCTAAACCGTTCAATCATACTTTGCCAATATTCGAAGCACCGTGCATTGAGATTATTACGCTAGCAAGGATTTCTGGACTTGGGGATGATTTCGAAGGTCCTTGCGCAAGAACGATCGGCGGGGCAACGAGAGGGGAACTAGAATTATGGACTGATTAGTTTTTAATGTCGAATGTTTTGTACGTGTAAAGTACTTGTACTTAAGGCCGGCGACGTGACGTACATTTTCTATTGAGTCCGATCGCGACTGGTCTCAATCGTATTCCGCGTTCGCCGAATAAAGATCTTAGTACCACATTTTTCCTGCTTCGTCAATCATACGTGTCCCGACTTTCATTTAATTGCCACGTCCTTTTCCCGTCCCAACGAATTCAGCCCGTCCTTTCTGGGCACGCGCAGCCGTGAACGAGAACGGTCGGGAAAAAATTTAATGGAAGGTAAGTACGACTACATTGTACTACCAGCGTTAGCCGTAGAAAAAGTGGACATTTTAATCGGCGTCCGCGAATCAACTTGCGATTAGACTCTGGCAAGCCTGGCAGTAGTTACGGACCAACGGTTCGTCCGTCAAACGGTCTCTCGTCAATTAGATGAGGAAACCCAGAGACACGCGGCACGGTGTCAATTCATTATTCGTCACGCTCTTACATAATTGTTATTGTCGCAGTAATAATTGTCCCACCTCCAGCTTTCTCCCACGCTTACTTTTTCGTCGCTTCCTGCGCGGCTCGTTACGCCTTTACCTTTGCGCAATTTTCTTACTCGTCGGGCATTATCTTTCGCCCGTTAGACGTCGGCCGCCGAACGTATCGCGGATGTTCAAGTAAGAGGGCGCAAAATAATCTCACTTATCGTCCGCTGTCGCCGACTCGGACTCGGAGTACTTTCTACGCAATAACATTGGGCAGCGGCCCGTAATTGCCGGCGAATTATCCGCGGCTATTTACGGGGGCAAGGTAAGCCGATCCATCACGGAGGAAAGGCAAATGCTTCGGAAAGTTGAGCGAACGGTTGATAGAATGGCTGGCCGAGGCCAGGGTACTTGTCACCGCGGGCACGAAGGGCCATTTCGAGTGACACGAGCTGGCATGGCATTCGACGTTAGGCCATTTAAAGTGTATTCCGCCGGACGTAGGAATGCAGTTATACCCGGCGCGTCAGGTAATTTATATCGACACTCGGGACACATAGCGCGAATAGACGTATTGAAAGATCGATACTGGGATCGATAGGACGATCGATACGACGATCGGGAACAAAGCGAGTGTCCTGGCAAGCCGGCAGAATTCTCTGCTCGAAGGACAATGAACGTTGCAGCTGGAAATTCCATTCTGAGTCAGCGATCGCTGGAGCAGATGAAATTGACTTCGAAGAATTAAGAAATTACGCTTGGGATGACGGGCTACTAATATGGGATGGGCGAACGTACCTTCTGCCGCGAGCAGAAGCTAAGAATGGTTTGTTAACGAATGACAACCTATTTCTACATCCATGCAAAAAGTGTGCTGTTTGCACAACGGTTGCGAAAGATTTCTTACCTCGATACGATTCTCCGGCTTTTTCGAGGATGAATATGTTTGAGGTTTCGCGCAACGTGGAAGATGTTCGAAATTCGTGCGAGGGAACAATGGGCAGATAATTCGACAGTCGGAATCTCACGTACGTGGGACGGATATGTGACGTAAATTCGATACGAACGGACATATTTATAAATATTCTCAGCTTCCTTCGCGGGCATGTGACTCTTCACTTTGCCAGAAGGCGTACTTACAATTAGTATAGGAATCGCGGTGCCGATGCTCGATCAGTATTGCGCTTGACGGAAACTAGTGGCATCTCATTTTGGCATCGTCGACGTCCGAGTCCAAGGATAAATTGTGAGACATCGCGGATGTTTAATTCTTTTATTACGCTTTCGTAATTTGATTATTGTACCGATTATTCTCCGGCTGACCAATGACATGTTCACTGAACGTGTTCACTCTCGCCGACTTTGCATTTAACATCACCGCTCGATTCCGTGCCAATGAACAATTTTCGTACGAATAACTTATGTGCAAGAAAAATACGCGGTGTGCTTTTTTTGGAAGGCTCGTGACGTACAAAGTAGTTTACCTGGAATATTTAATTATTGGGATATGTCGTACAACTGCAATTTACTTAAGGCAAGGAAAGACACGCATCGTCGAACAGAAACAGCGCGTACAGATAGGGAAATATTTGTATTACGTCATTGATGTTATTTTCTTAAATCTCGGATTATGTGTGTCCAAGGTTGTTGTAAACAGGTCCGTTTTAGATTGCGAACGTCATAAGCAACATGGATACAGGTGACATTGTTCGTATAACATTCATGTTCAAGACCCCTGGGAGACTTTGAACCACTTGTTGCGCAATAGGCAGCGCATCGGGATTCGGCATTCGGTACCGAATAAACGTTAAAATTTGCATCGGGCGATGTTTGCTTACACTGTGCATTGCATACGTTTTATTTGCCATGTCTGCTTCGTCGGCTGCAATTACATGTTGCTGTCGCGCAATTGAGTCTACCGACCAAACAATCGTTTTCGCGTATAGTATCAGGTGCTCGCGCATCTTTTCGTTTTGAGAGACATCAAATTGTAATCGAAGAAATGCATCAGTATTATGTTGCAAGAATAGCCGTACATTCTTACCGAATTTTTACGTGACCGTAGATCTCGTAATGACTTCTTACGGTGTAATCTTTTTCGCCACCGCGATCTCAATTTAATGGCATTGTTCTCCTGGGATAATACTGTTTAGACATTCTTACCACTTTCACGCAAACTGGGGTTACGTAATTCGATCTTGATGCAGCCTTGATCCCATACACCGTGTGGCATCTGAAACGGGCCACATAAAGATGTTTTATTTAGCTTGCACGGTGTCATAATGACTATTTATTCTGCAGATGACGGAAGTGTACGGATAAAGAACAGGCTGATTATTTATACAGTCATTTTCTATTTAGAAATTAAATTCTTATTTCTATCAGCTCGCTTTGAAATTAGCACAGTTATCTATGCTCGAGGCTTTACTTAGTGACTGAAGAACAATTACGACGTCAGGCAAATTGTTGCAAGTCGCTAATAGAATGCAACTGCGCTTTACTTATTTCATATGCACTGATACAATTGTAAATAATAGCGAGAACGGCAATCGATACATATTCGAAAGAACTGCGTAATCGTACCGGCGATCTCCGAATAAGTAATTTCTCACCGTACTTGCGTATTCCGCCCGTAAGTACCCTGTCATTACCTGGATTATTACCAAAGTTCATAATGTCGCTGAAGAGAAGGTTCGAGAGCGTTCCTCATCAATCGCCAACTCAAGAAGTTTGCGAGCAGACTTATTTGCGAGTGCATCTAAGTACGAAAAGTGCGTCATCTCCCTCCGTGCCTCTGACGAAAACTTTACGCTTCTTGCATTACCTGCAAAAGAGCGCTGATGCGTGAAATAAATAATGTGCGCCGAGTGACGCAGGAAGGTTATAGATATTGTCTTAGAACGTTGTTCGCGAGACGATCTTCGTCATGGCAAATATTATTCTTTCTCCGACGCCGTCAAGTCCGACGAGCAACAATGAACATATCATCGCAGTGGAATATTTGCTGGCAGCGTCAGTAAGGCCTAGGCCGCGTTCGTAAGGTTGAAGATCGGCACACCTTCGAACCTCGGGGATGATCGCGGGAGGCATCGGGAGCGCGGAGAGAAATTTTCATGAAATTCACACGCGCCTCTGATTAACCCGGTGTCATTAATAACGGCGAAACTTTAATAAACCCATTATTATTCCGCGGAACGTACACTAATAGCGACTCTTTTTTTCGGGGTAAATGAGTACAAAGATTAAGGCAGGAACCGAGGGGTCTGGGAACTGTTGCTCGTAACTCAGAGGAAGAAGCTGGAGGGACTGAGGGAGAGAGAGAGAGAGAGAGGGGAGGAGAGGAAAAAAAGAGTGATGCGGCTGAAATCGGCGCGGCGCTCGATTTAACTGTCATTTAACACGTTCATTCGCGTACGCGAGTTGTACAACACTGTCGAGTGTGGAGGTTAGCGGTGTAATTGATTGCCGAATAAATGGACGACACGTAGGATGTGAGCGGTCACTCGTCCGCAGCCAAAAATCAGGGCGAGAAGAGAAAGTCCTGTCGGCCGAATGATCCTAGTGCATTTTCTGTATTCGCGGAATTTATAAATATTTATGAATCCGCACGGGCCCGGACGTTATAGCGTTCATTTTGGGCCCGGTGACCCGTTAATTGCCGAAACACGCATGTCGATCCCTTGCCTTATTTTAGTAATTATCCTACGCTTTCTCCCGGGCATCGGCCAAGTCTGCCGACGGTCTCTACTTCGTCGCATGCGGATTTTCTCGATAATGCAGCTTCGCCGTTTGTCCGCCAAAGACTCGGCGAACTTTCACGTACAATATCGACTCCGAGTCATTCTAATCCGCTCGTGAATTATATCCGAACGTGCTACACCCCTTCGTTAGGCGCTCGTGACCACATTTCTCTTATCGCTGCCTTGCGTCACCCTCTCTAACGATCGCGGGCCAGCAAGAACGTTCCGATCGAGATTTCTACCGCGTCCGGTTTGGACCCGCGGCGTCGGTCGAAAATCGTTGGCAAACGCGCGTTCACACGAATTCGTCACGCCGCGCGATCGTGTTCTCCCGAAGTAGATACAAATCCAGAGATACGTTAATGAACAAGTCCAGAGATACGCTAATGAACAAATCCAGAGATACGCTAACGAACAAATCCAAATATCTATCGAATCTATCGAGCTGGCAAACGCTTCCTCGTGCAAGAATTCATTTGTCAGCGAACAGTCCTCGTTACCTGGTTGCGTAAAAGCTGTAAAAAGCTCTGCGGTTGGGAAATATCTTGCGGGAGCGGGAACGATTTTCTACCCTACCTTCGGACTGTTGAAAAATCAGTGTCGAACGGATCGGCGAGGCCGATCTCGACGTCGTCGTCGGGCGCCGACACGTCATTGGCTGCAAGGAGGTTAAACGGGCGAACGGAACGGACACATGTCGAACTGGCGCGGCGTAGGCCTTTCGGGCTCGCGTGTGGGGTGGCTAGTGCCCCTACACTTTCTCCCGTCATTTATAAACTTGGCACTGTACCCCGAGCACCTTCAGTCGTTTATCGCCGCCACTCCTCACGGAATAATATCCGGTCAGCACCGTCTACGTTACCCACGTCCACGTTCCCCACATCACGCGCGTCCTCTCCTACGGGAACAGTCCAGCCTCAGTGACGTTTTTAGTGAGTTCCGCCAGTTAGATCGACTTTTCATGGATCGTAGGAAGCTCGCAAGTGGTTGACGACAGGAAGAGATCCAGGGAATTACAGACGATTTCCATCCCACTAGACTTCCAGAGAAGAGGTTCATATTCATTTACCTTGTTAATTATGTCCTGCGATCGGCGCAATATTCGATTCTGACCATGGAGAGGTATCGTTTTGTTGAGAAAATGAGTTGTCGATCTTTCCTCGTTTTCACCTGCCACACCGACGTGGGAAGATAGTTCCGCTCCGTAGGAGCAATTTTCCGAGGCCTCGATCTGCGCGCGATCCGTCTGCGCAAATCGGCGCGCAACGAAAAACGAGAGTCTTTTCACGCATGAGACGGCACCTGCTACGCGCTGATTTCTTTCGATCGTTCATCAGCGATCCAGATCATACGGTTTTCAGCACAGTACATCGCACCCGTGCTGATTATTCCACGTTAACGGCCGGTACATGTTCTTAAACGACGGCAACCATATAATTTCTTCTCGCCTAAACGGACACCTTTCACGCGACGAGCCTCGGCGGCTCTCTTAATCCGTTTTCTACGTTTTTACGATCGATCTTTATGACTCGAAAACGTTGTCACAGTGAGTCACTGGATCAACGTAGTTTCGGCCTGGGCACACGAGGCGCGAAATTTGATTAAACATGTGCAATAAAAGAGAAAGCCCCGTTCTGCTGAATTTGATCCGCGATTACCGTAATGGCCGAGAAGTTCGGGCCGACCTTCGTTGGTCCACTGCAGCTCCGTTACGTCATAGGTTCGCGGCTTAGAAACGAAAGTGTACTGATATACGCGATATGCGCTACCACTATCAGGAACGGACATCCAGAAAAAGTGTTGAACCGGTTGTCATTTTTTCCATTGCTTTTCGAGAGTCCTGTCAATTCGGCGAGAGAGTAAACTAGTTTACGGTAGAATGAGCCAACAGCGACAGTGAATTGGTTCGACGGGCTCGCTTAAATAGCCTATTCATTTATGCGGCTCCCACTGGCCATTAAGCAGATTTAAATAGGGTGATACCTCGTGGAATCTCAATAATAGCCTCCTAATTTTCTCTTTCGGCTACTCCTCGGCTTATCTGCGAATTGGCGGGAGTTTCGCCCGCTGTTTACGGAAGCGTGAGATATCGCCTCGTTAATTATTCAACGTGCATAATTATGCATAAATCGGATCGGCGGCACGGCGATCGAAGTTACCGTTAAAAAGCATGCGCTCGGAAAAGTTTTGACATTTAAGAAGCGGTCTTAGGCGCATTGAAAGTTATCAGCCGCCTTCGCGCGAGGCCGCATGGGGTCCCGTATGACTCGGTATCGGCCGGCGCACTTTCACGACCGTTCGGCCGCATTTAAGCAAATCGATCGCGATCGCTTGCGAAATTTTCCGAAAATCCGCTCGGCCGCGATGCGGAACGAACGTTTCATCGGCGAGCTAACCAACCTAACCGAACTAAACCAATAGCCCGCGAACTACGTCCGCGCAACAGTTTATGCAGTCGCTTGTTTTCTGCCAGTTTTTACTTCGGCCCGGGCAGAGAGTCGAGACTGTCTGGTCGGTAATTGCAAAGGAGGCCCGACGATGCCGTCCGAAGGATTGGCAATTTAGTCGCGCCAAAACTCGAGCAGTTCGGAAAATTACTGGAACGCATTGAGTAACGCGGGTAATTCTATTTCTTTTTACCCCCCCCCTTTTGCCAGGGTAGAACTTCCGACGCCCAGCATAATTATCCATTCGCATTGCCATATTGCGGGCGGAATTGCGATCGGACCTCTCGCTCTTTCGAGCATATTTCCGACGAAGATTAGCCGGTGGTAATGGTTCGCCAGGAAACGAAATTATCCCCCATGGGTTGGGCGGGATGTGGAGGAAAGTGAGGGGATCGGCAAAATGACATTGAGGCGGACGTAGATGCGTTAACGGCCGCCACTTCTTTTTCCTCCTTTACTTCGCTTTTTCGACCGCTTACGATTTCTTTTTCCTCCTTTCCTTCGCTTTTTCGACCGCTTACGATTTCTGCCCGGCCCAGCCGGAGGGAAGATTGCGCCCACGTGCCTCAAAGGCTTCCGGCCGAGTTTCTAGTTCATCCGCAGGGGTCAGGTGGAATTAATTCGTAGCTGCGGACGCCGCGGGGTGAGAGATTGGCCGAGACGCTGAGCGGAATCGGTGATAATTGGGTAAAAATTGCGGGAACGCGCGAGCGGACGCACTTGATCCGGATTGGAATTTCTTTCTTGCTCGGAGGTTTCCAGTAGTTAGGAGAAAACGGACGGAAATTTTGATACGTCTCTATGAGACAGTCGGCCGATACGGAATTGGTTGCAATTACGGGGGGGGGGGGGGGGGGGGAAGAACGGAAGGAATTCGGTGGAATCGGAATGCTTGGGATTTAATGAGTTTTAACGAGACGCACGTCTGATGCGGAATAAGTTACAGTGCGAAGATAAGAAAATGGAAAGGATTGTTCCGCGAATCGAGATCTATGAAACGAGTCGGTTGCAATTCAACACGCCTTAATGAATCACTCGTCTAATCACGTACAGGTTACAATGTGGGAATGAAGAGAAAGACATATTCTTGAATCAGATCAGATGAATGACTCGTCAGATTCGACTTTGTCAAATCTTTGAATGAGCCACTCGTATCTGAATGGCACCTCAGCCCACACTTTTTCGACACTTCCGGTCCCAGAACGCGATTATCCAATTTCGAAGGTGACTTTCTATGAATCGTCGTCGAATTCAACTGTGTATAATTGCAAGCCGAGTCCGCGAGTTTCTAGCCGGACACCGACCATCGTCCGACACATCGTGAATGCGTAACGAGACGCGGTCAAAGGTCATTTTCGAGAAAAACAGGACCGGCGCGGAAGAAAGTGTCCGGACGCTTCTCTAAACTGGAACAGAAGTAAAAGTGCACGGCTAAAGGTAAAAGTGCAATGAAGCGACCTGGAGCAGGAAAGAAAAAGGAACGAGTCCGTGTAACTTATCCGAGAGTCGTCCGTTACCGTAGCCGCGCATGCAAACTGCCGAGTTTACCTAAAATTTCCGAGTGACCTCCTCGAAGTGGAGAGTGCGGTTTCGCGGGACATCAAAGCGGAGCCGACCGAAGTTGGAGACCGACTCCGACACTTCAGGGTAGTCCGTTCCGTTGTTCGACGATTTGCGAGGGCCGCCGGCACAGCTCGCATTTCCAATTTATTATATCACCTCTTGCGCAATGGGAGAAAAAAGGAGCTTTCGCCGGCAGTGAACATAGTCGCGGAACGTTGCATGACTATCGCGCGTGCGCGAGGCCAGCTCGGAAATGTTTACCGCCCGTTCGCCAGAAGAAAACAGATCCTAAACGAGACTATCTCGCCTCTTTCTCCGCAAATTAGTCCGGCACATGAGTTATCTCGATCTGCGCAAGTTCATCAGCGTCCTCTCTCGCCTGTGTCGACGGAAATTTCTGGCAAGGATCGTTTCGGCCGCTTTCGAACCGGCCACGATCTCGTTTCCTCTCGCGAATTCCATTTTGAATGTTAAGCATCCCGCACTTTCTTTTCAGACGACGTTCGTCATGACAAACGACCACTTTTGTGTTCCAGGGTCATGAAGCTTGGAAATTCAGGTTGGACGAGCTTGCTCGTTCTGACGCTGCTGTTCAACGTCGCCGTTCAGGGAAAGAAGAGCTGCAAGAGGGGCGAGTCCACGCAAAAAGGTATGGGATTTATGCAACCGGCAAAGCGATTTGCGCGAGACATGCTAATTGTACGGTCACGGGCGCGGATCGTTACGCGAAACGATAGTTGCAACGGGGAAAGACGTCAACGATCGCATTACGCAACCAAGGCGGGTGGAATAATAGCGGTATTCGATCCAAGGTCGCGATCGATGATATTCCCGGCATTCGCCGCAGATTGAAATCGGATTTCAATGGCTCGCCAGCGTTCGGCTTCGTGGAATTGCTCGCGAACGAGTCGACAGGTGGTTTCTCTCAAATCGCTGAAGTACAATGTTGCAATCTTAGACAGAGTATGTACCCATTGCTAGATGCCGACGAACGGGACTTGGCACGGATTCGAACCGTCCGGCTCAAAAAATGCTCGTGGCAACCTTGACTGCGTTAGAGTTACGAAAGCTAATGTATTATGGTCGGTGGGGAAGGTAAACGTCTTTGTTCGATGATAGGAATATCCACCCCTCTTGTCTCTGACGCGAGTCGGGTGGCTGCGAAAGTGACATTCCATTCTTGCCCGCGACTCGTAAAGCAGAGATATTTCTTTTTGCGAAGGCGCAGCACGTTCGACTATTTTTATTGCCCCGCTCGAATGTTTGCCCGCTATAAGGCCGGGGCAAAATTCCTCTAGCGTGGCAAAAACGACGCCCCCAGCGTGTCGCTCGGCTCACGTCCGGCTTTCTGAGCGCTCTTTGATTGCTGCTGTTCTTTCTGGCCGAGTCGATATGTCCATCCGCGGCGTGGTTCGTTGGATGAACGTAACGGACTTTACGGCCGAAACGACTGTGCGCCGTAAAAATTTACCTTACACGTACGGTAACTGATTAGGATAATGGCCGGCGGCACGCTAACGTTAAAAGCCGTGAGAAAAATCGTCGAGTTCCGTCTTCTGGATCATCGCGAATTAAAACATGAACTCACGAAACGGTCATATGCATGTCGATCTCAGATCAGTTTAATTTCTAGGCATATCGCGTTGGTGCTTCTCTATCATTGGTCGAAAATATTTTCTAATTTGAAATGTTTTCATTTACGACCAGTTGCCGAGCCTTTTTAATAGACTGTTCTGAATGATGCTCAATCTTTCAAACCTTTCCTGATTAATCATTCAATTTGCAATCTCTGTAAAATAAGGGGTTTAGTGATCGTCAGTAAAATGTATAATCATGCCTTTTCGGCCAATTCAGTCGCTGTAAACTTGAGAGAGGAAAGGAAAAGATAGTATATTTAAAAAACTGTTTCGTCCCGGATCCACTAATCAGTAGGACTTATGTCAGTGGATCCTGCCCTAGACGAATATTTCGTCGGCATGATTTGTCATCTCTGTACGTGTTTCGCGAGACTTAATAGACAAGTTCGCGAGTCAAAGCAAGCGACCAGCGCGGCTTCGAGCAGAATACAACCTCGGCATCGACGCTAGAGTTTAGCAAGAGCTCTTGGTAGTCGACAAACGACGTAATGGAGCTTTAAATGACGCTGCCCCGGCGATAATCGAAAAACGATACCCTTCGTTAAGCGCGCGCGGGGCCGTAGTCGCAAAAGGGGCATTAAGCGAGACAATCCGTGAGCGGGGACCGGCAAAATCAGGACGTCGCGTTTACTCGAGCGAGCAACAGGTGGGAGTTAATATCGAGCTTCGACGTCGAGATAGGAAAAGGGAGCGTGCGCCTAGCCGTCGAAATGCAGGTTCTCTTTTCGAGCCTACGACTTCTGGCCAGATCGAAAATGCCACGAGCCGGCGGAGCAACTTCCCACTTTAATTGCTCCCGCCGATTTCTCGTGCGCGCGCGCGCACGAGCCACAAACTCGATTATCGGGCAGGTGTAGGGTTGACGATGACGTAAGGTTGCAGCGAGAAAACTGGATGCGATTATGGTCGGATTCTGATAGGTTTGCGAGGCATCGGAACGAAGGAGGCATTCCGTCGGCTTGACGAATTAATATTCTCCGTAAATGGGGCGAAACTCGGGTGGCAGGCGGGCAGTTCTAGGCAGGATTGCTGGATTGCTGGAGGATGGAGGATTTCCGCGCGATTGAACTTGTACCGTCTCGAGATAATGACGGGGCCCCGCCCGTACAATCAATTTCGCGAGCGCGTTTTACGGATAGCAGGTGAAAGTCCGTTGGCGAGCGCCCAGCTGAGTTTCTCTAATGATAGGAATATTCATATCCGCAGTCATCGCGCCGGGTCGCGGTGATAATTTATAGCCCGCGCGAGCACACAGCGCGTGAATCGTCGGAATGCGTGCAATTTTTGCGCGCGCGTTCGGTGCAATTAGAGAGGAAACGCCCGTCGATTCTGTTCGTGTTTGTCGTCGCGGTTGGCGCCATTCATGCCGCTGGATTCTTTTGATAAGGTCGAAAAAGCTGCGCGCTCCGAGTCCGCCGGCCGCTAGGCTTTGATTTATTGGATTCCAGCCACTTTGCAGAACGGAGAGACTAGGCGGGTAGCATTACGCGAATGTGGGCTGTGCCGATGGCGAGTCGCGATAATTAGACGCGTAAAAAATCTGGAGGCCGGAGAAAAGCAAGCGGTGGTTTAAAGCAGGCTCGATCCTATCGGGACGGTGAAAGTAATTAAACGCTGAATTTTCCTACCGAATTGCGGAAACAAACGGTTTCCCACGACTGATAGCTCATTATGTCGACTAATTGAACTTGAAGAACGTAGATTATATTTGACGGAGACAAGAATTGTTTTGTAAAAGTCTGGCTGGACGGTTCTAGGAAAGGTTGCGAACTGGGGAAGTAGAAAGAGCGTGTTAGACGTCGGTCCAGATCTGTCAACCTTCTAGGTAAATCGATTGTCGCACGGTCTTGAACGCCAACCTTCGCCGCGCCAATCATCTCCAAGCACACACAGTTTAGTTTTCTACCTCGAGCCTCGCCTGAACTTGATTCTTCGAATCTGTTACGTTAGCCACCGCAACTAAACCCAGGCTAGGCACGATTAAATAACGAAGCTACGTAAACTATCGCTTATTACACGCTCGAGACAAACACAAACTAGGTGCACTTTGCAACGAGGTTCCACGTGACACTAACGTCTGCGCGACCTTTGCATCGGAAGACCTTAAAGGTTCTATCGTGAGAACTTAGGGGACTTAACAAGGAGAAGGAGGGGCCCTCATACGTTAGCTATGATTAAACATGCAACCCAATCCGAGTTATGGTATCTCTACGCTAAACTCGGCAACTTGCCGCCATTAGAAGAATGAACTTCCGTGATTCGGTGAGATCAAAGATGCAATTCTTCGGATTGGTCACAGTATTCCGCTAATTAATGGACGCCATCGACGCCGATGGCCCGAAATATTCGATGAAGACTGGTTCGGATCATAGCCGATTAGCCTATCGCGTGCCTTCCGCATAGCTCGTTCACGGTCTAGTTTTTCCTACGCAACACCTTAGCAGAACATGAAAATCGTATTAGCGCAATCGGTCGCATTGACGTTCATGAATATTGGAAACGTAACTGGACGACATCTTATTGAGTAACACGCGTGTACGCTGCGTTGAGTAACACTTTGTCAGCGTGACGTTTCCCAGTGCGCAACCATTATAAAAGCGAGGGAGAAGAGACCAGATAAGATCTGTCTTCGGCATGTACCGTTTGTAACATTTGCGCACGAGGCTGGTGAAAGGATACTCCCTCGTTCGCGGATCTGTTCTCGCTTAATGTCTCCGGATACCTTACACGACGTTAATGAACGAGAACCATGCTTTGTCCGCCAGATCGAGTCAATTAGATTGAACTCGTCGATTATTATTCATTAATTTGACAGGCAGATGCCCTCTTTTTTTAAAGAATACAAAGTTAGATAATAAGTATATAAAGAGGAAAAAGAAAATCTAAACTAAAGGATGTTTAAACGGTTTTATCCTAAATTATCCCACATCCTGTTCTTTCGCGTCTGAAAAGCCTTTCATTTCCCGCGAACATGAAACAGTCGTAAACTTTTGTCGCGATCCGAACTCAGACCTCGGGTGTAAAAGTCAGTAGCTTCCCCGGGTGAAAAAGTCGTTCGTCAGGGTGGAAATTGGAAATTGGAATGTAGACGTTCCCAGCTTCTTTGTCAGTCCCAGTGGCAGAAGTAAATCGTTCGCTCGCTAGACGGGCCTCGGCACGATCGGTTAGGAGCGTCGGTGTCGGCAATGAATCTTGCCGAGAGCGTTTCGCAGCCGTGCTCAGGTGAAGGTGCCCGCTGCGAGGCTCGTAAGTAAATCGAATCACTTGAGCAATCGAGATTCAGCGCGTCGCGAGACTCACGGTGCTGCGTGCGATCGGTGCCGTTCGGCCCGCGATTGTTGTACTTTCGATCCTCGCGTGGGAATGCCAGCAGAAGTAGAAGAAGAGAGGAAGGGAGGGGGGTGCGGGGGAGTGAGTAACAGGAGCCGTTTCGAGATATCGTTTACGAGTCGATCGGATCGCGAGAATCGCTTGTCAGGAAATCGAAGGCGAACAAATGATCCCTATTATCGCCGAGTCTGCCGATCGAACGGCTTCGTTTATCGCAGAATGATGGGAAGCTGGTCTTCTCTCACGAGAAGGAAGCGAGCGCGTGTCCGCTCGGAAATTGAAGGCGGAATTAATTGGTGGGACGAGGCTGTTTCGAAGGAAATGCTGAAAAGGGCATGATGGCGGATCCTGCAACGACGGTGCGTGTTTTCGTTGCACGGGGTATAGGAGTAAAAGGGGATGGTAGTGAAAATTAATTACGAACGACACGCGTTCCGAATCGAATTGACAAACGATGCGTTACGCGCGGAACGTGTGTTTCATTTTACGCGGAATCGAATTTTACGGAGGGTGGTCCGAGTTTGCCGGTAAAATATTTACCCCCGTTTTTATGGGATCAATGAAATTTTCAGATTGATTCCGAACGGAAGGTAAATTGTGCCCGAAAAAACGATATCCTGCTTCTTCTGTCTGGATTATTCGGAAAATATGATTCGACCCTTATGCAAATATTACCGCCAGGGTAGATTAATCTTTGTACTCCTCAGTTGCAGATCCTACCGAGCGGAAATCCGACGACCTGGAGGCGTCCGAATCCTCCTTCAACATCTACTCCTTCAAGAACATCTACTCCTCCCCAGTGAACTACTACAAAGTTTCGCCCAGTAGGTGAGTAACAAGAAAAACCTCATTTTGCCACCTTTTTCAGTTTCTCGACCATTTTTCGATGCTGTCACCGTTTGATAAGACGTTGCGACAGCGTCGGAAACCGCCACACAAATTAAAAAGCGTGAAACAAGCGAGCGTCAGGCGGAGGTGTGAAAGTTTAATTCGCTTTGTGTCCAAGTTTCGGCAACGGCTTCGGATTCGGGTCCAACGTCACTTGCGGCGACACCTTCGCGAATCAGTGCCAGGACTCGAGGTACCGAACTTACGATGGATCGTGCAACAATCTCCATCATCCGACTTGGGGAATGGCCAACACCCGCTACGGTCGCCTGGTGCCGGCGAATTACGGCGACGGTGAGTAAGACGTGTGCCATTTCCGTTCCGAGACCGCGCGTGGCCTGAACAGATTAAATCGGACGGCGGGCGCTGATTGCCTCCCGATTGCAAAGTATACGCCTGATAGGATCGGTGGGAAACGCGAGTTTATCGTTCAACATTGGCTGGCAATTCAATACGCGAGCAAATCCGTGATTGATAATGGCGATCATTACCGAGTTGCGCAAATGATTAGGCGTCTTCTAAATACGAGAGTTGCCAGTTAGTTTTGATGACTGGGCAGAGAGCCTTGTCAAGTGGCTACGTTGTACGAGGATGTTTGCAAAACAGTAATGTAACGATGCTTTAGGAAGCGGGGGACAGGTATTGTTTACGGTACTGTATTGTTTCGTGATCACGTTGTGGAGACTGTTTCGTTGTTGAACTTAAGGAATTACGCTATCACACGTAGTAAAAAGTGCAACTCGTTATGAATCATTTGTATCTGATCGCCGGGAGGAAACGGCAGTTAGCTGCAGAACAGGATTTGCAAAGTAATACGGAAGCCCGTGGATACGGCCGCGCAAAGTCGACGATCGTAATCCTGTGAGAACGAACTAACTTTTTCCCAGTAATAGATTCGGGTGACGTGGCGCGGGTTCTCATGCATCATTACAATATGCATGATTTCATCCGATCGTTACTTTCAGATCTTTGGTGTGTCAGAGGCCACGGCGGATACTCGGCCTGATAAGAAGGCATTACGCTCTCGCCTTGGCTCGATTCTCCGAAAATCGTAACAGTTATTCAACCCCGATTGCTCGCGTAAGATAGTCGATCGAGCATATCTGTGACGAATGCATCGGGCGCAGGACGTTTCCTCATTGTTGCCTAAGCCGTTATCCCTGTAATAAGCAAATCTTGTCCCGAGTCGGTTCCGGCAGATAAGTGATCCTTTCTTTCGCCGAACGTTACGGCCGAATTCGTTGCCGCACGCAACTGACCGTTTGACGATCGTTTGACGATCATTTAACGATCCGACCGTCCAACCACTCTGTTTTCGTTCCCTTTTGCCGAGAATCGTGCCTAACGCACCCTTCACCGTTGCGCAAACGTACGCAGAGCCGAAGAAGAAAAAATACGCGTTCGTATACCTTACGTTCGATTGTCACCTTTCACGGAGGAGACCGTGATTCCCTCGATACATCGGTCGTGTAATTGATCTCGATCGCGATAAATCGAACGAACCGAAGGCTGTCGTCGCGATTTAATAGGCCTGGGTTCTGGTCTAGGTCCGCTTGGTCTAATACGTCATGGGTAAAGAGCTGTCAATTTACTTGAGGCAGTTACCCTGTGGCACGCCAATTGACTAGGAATGCGCGTGCCTAATTTGACGGCGGACAGGAGCACGAACATATGTGTAAATTTGTTCTTAAACATGCTCTTTTTTGCGAGGCTAAGAAAGTAGTTGAGTTAGACGTAACCTTCTTGGTCACCTCTTACCAGGAGTACAGATTCCTGTGGGCGTATTCCTGGTCTCTGGGCATAGTGCAAGTATGTTCGGTGATTAGGATCAATTTTTTCATTTCCGCGCTGTGTAATATGAGATACTGTTATCGCAAAATGAAAAATAATTGGCGGACACGGATATGCGTTAGAAAGCAAGGCGTGCAACATCTGACGCGATTCGGAACAGTGACCCGATAAAGGTTCTCACTTTTGCGCAGCGGTCGGTCCGATTCTCGTGGCCTGTCATGAAAAATTCACCGGGGTAAATGATACACGTGCGCGCGAGACGAAGTCAACATGTTTGCGTACCGATACGGCGCACCGAGGCATGATATAACTGCATTACTTCGCGAACCGGTTACAAAGCAGCTATGTTGAATTTAGTAATTAACCGGGAAAATATGCGCGCCGGTAGCAACTTCTTTGCAGCAATTTCCATTCTAAGAAATGCGACTCTCACTTCTGTTCGCCAATTTTGCCAAGGCTGGAAAAGCGGTGGACCGTGCCGACTGATGTTTGCCGGGCGATAAAGCTTGATATCGAAATTATATGCCAATCTATTCGGATAATGTATTTCAGGGTTCAAACGGAGTTCTGGTCGTTAGTTAACTCGGCATATTAGAAATTCTCTTAATTACAGATAAAGCTGATAACAACGACGCACCGCGTCTAAGAGGGAACCACTATCCTAATCTTGTCCTATTCGAAGTGGCACGAAGTAACCAATATATTTACAATGTTTCGTTAATTACGCAATCCATTATCACCATCTGATATATAGTCCCACGATTTCCGGCGAAACATCGTTGCATTACACGTAACGCTAAACTTGATTCGAAACCAATCCCGTCTGTGTCCACAGGTGTGAACGCACCCACCAGATCTTTCACCGGCCAGGAATTGCCTCTGTCGAGACTGTTAAGCTTCGTCCTCTTCCCTCACGCCGATCTGGACGATCCAATATGGACCCTGCTTGCCATGCAGTGGGGACAGATAATGACGCACGACATGGCTATGGCGGCCGGTACCACTCAGGCCAGTAAGTCATCAGTCTTCCTTACACCTGTCCGTAACATGAGCCGATGAAAAAAAATCACGCCTCGCCTTGCCTTGTCTTGCCTTGCAGAGGCTCACACGACCAAGTGCTGCGCGAACGGCAGACTCCAGGACAAGAGTCTGGTGTCATCCTTCTGCTATCCGATCGTCGTCCCCCATGGCGATCCTGTCTACGGGAAGGCCAACATCGACTGTCTCGACTTCGTCCGCAGTCTCACCGACCTTGACCGTGGCTGCTCCCTGAGATACAAGCACGCGGAACAGGTTGGCTAGCTCTTACACCTCGGCGGGCCTTATTCAGTCATTCGATCTCGTTGCGTAAGGTGGCGAATATCAGCGATACCAGGGCACCGACACGCACCCAGAACAGTCACCAGGGCTGATCTGGGTCCGTTTCCTTAATGGTGACTTAATGACACCGTGCAACTGGTAATCGGCCGCGGACGAAAGTCGCGTGTCGATCGAAACACGTCCCGGCCAATCAGCCGGATCGTATCAATTTGCCCGACGTGAAAGCGCAAATATATTTATCTTGCCGATCCGTTTCATGCCGATCATTACACGCTGCCACTGATGAACGGTGTCGTTGGCACTTTCGCGTGCCTTGGCCTTCGGTGAAACGTACACGGGGTAAATGATTTTCAGCTGACGACCGTGACGCACTTCCTGGATCTGTCGATCATATACGGATCCAACGAGCAGACGGCTAATGACCTTCGGGCTGGAGTGGCAGGACGGTTGAGGGCGGACATTCGTAAAAACAGGGAATGGCTACCCTCGGCGACGAATAAGACTGCCACTTGCGACTTGAACGACTTCCAGAACGAAGTCTGCTATCAAACTGGTTCGTCATCAATCTTGGCTTCGCACAATTTTGTTCTGGAGGGATCGTGTTAATGGACTTGAATTTCAGGCGACGTGCGTGTAAATCAGAATCCGCAGCTGACTATCTTGCACATTATATTGATGAGAGAACATAATCGCATAGCCGGCGAGCTGGCGAAGATAAATCCGCACTGGAACGACGAGACCATCTACCAAGAAGCCAGAAGAATTGCCATCGCTGAGCATCAGCATATTTCCTATGACGAGTGGCTTCCAATTTTCTTAGGTACGCCCCATATTCGGAAACAGTCGTGAGGATTCCGAAATTGCCGTTCTTTATTGGCTAAATATGTTCCGAATGAATTTTAGGCCAACAAAACTTGCGAAGCAACAAGGTTATCTACCGAACGAAGAATTACGTGAACGATTACAATCCGAGCGTTGATCCGAGCGTCTTGAACGAGCATTCGACCGCTGCCTTCCGATACTTCCACTCGCTGATCGCCGGTTTCCTCAAGTAAGTGCCAAAACTTCCGTCGAAAGTTTCGGCCCGAAACTCGGCGAGCGCAGTGGTAACTGCTTTGTTTGGCCAGCCGTCTAAGACGTCGCTTTCTAATTCCTCGATGCACATCGTCGAAATAATTAGAGCAGCCAATATCGATCCTCGCACGAAGGCAACGAACTTTTTCGGTAGATAAATTCATTTTTTCTGAACTCCTTGCAACTTTGCAGCTTGGTACCTGAGCATCGTGGCACAAACGGCGCCCTGAGGCTAAGCGATTTCTTCAACAGACCGGGAATTATCGAGCGGGGCAATAATATGGATGACCTAACGAGGGGCATGTCTTATCAGCCGGAGAAAGCCAGCGATCGGTTCTTCGATAGGGAGGTAAGGGCTCGAGTTACGGTGTAAGGGAGGTTTCGGAGGGCAAAGCCGAGCGGTTGTTGCGACTCTCAATCCTTTCCTCGTAGATCACGCAGTTCCTGTTCAGAAATGGAAGGAGGCTGGGCGAAGATCTACGTGCTATAGATATCCAGAGGAATCGTGATCACGGTTTGGCGTCCTACAACGATTATCGTCAGTACTGTGGTCTGCCTAGGGCCAAGACGTGGACCGACTTCCTGGACTGGATATCGGCCGATGTAATTAAAATAATATATTCTCATCATTTTTCCATTGTACATAATGATATAAGTCTGTCGAACATTAACGTATCTATAATCGCAGAACGTCGATAAATTGTCGAGAATGTACTCGTATCCTGACGACGTCGACCTGACTGTCGGCGGATCCTTGGAAGTGCACATAGCTGGCACACTTTCCGGTCCAACGTTCCTATGCATCATGACCGAACAGTTCTACAGAACTCGAGTCGGCGATCGCTTCTGGTTCGAAAGCGGAAACCACGAACTCGCGTTCACTATAGGCGAGTATCGAACGATCACTTATAGAGTAGAATCGGTTAATCTAAGCGCAAGACTTAAGCTCTAGCGATAAGAGGAATGGGATTGAAGGATTTCGGTTACGTTTGCAGAGCAACTGAACGAGATTAGGAAATCCAGTATCTCGAGGCTACTTTGCGACAACGGGGACGACATCCAATTTATGCAGGCGCGAGGATTCGAGCAGGTTACGGAAAAGTAGGTTTCTCATTCATATCGATGTCCCACCCCGCGAAAATGGAAAAGGTTTACTACCCGACGGGCTTCGTATTTCAGGAATCCGCTCAAGAGCTGTAAGGATTTGCCGGAAGTGAATCTCCTGCTGTGGAAGGACTTTGCGCCCGAATTGGCGAGTCAGCAACAGAATTTCAATCACATACCGTCGTTCAAGAAGTGACGTCCTTACTCGTTGTTTGCCAAATTGTTGTTCATCGCGTAGCTCGTACTTTTAAGTGTAATTGATTAAGCGCGTTCAGTCATTGCCGACAGTCTATTTGTGATTGAAATGTACAGGGTAGTGCTGCGAGTGAAGCTCATTGAATAAATCATAATTTTCTAAGATAGCTGCACCTTCTCCTTTCTCGAATCATAGATCCAATTTGAGGCGTAAACGCTCGCATTAAAGCGACAGCTGACGTGAGATTAGCCGGTAAGGCCGGTGGAAGTGTAAATTACTTCGGCGTGAAAAGTGTGAAAGGCGCGAGTTAGGTCTACTTATATTTAAATGGCTCTTTACCGATGTACGAGCCGCCGTGTATTACACCGAACCACTATCGCCAAATGGACTTCTGTAACGCCACGTGGGACGACTGAATAGTAAGTGAAATTTGAATACCAAGAGTGATTATACTTTCGTGGTAGAACGGCTTTCCTTCTTGTTAAGATTGCGATACGTTAACAATTTGCTCTGAGCCGCGGAACTGACAATGGCGGCTGAGAGTCTGTAATTAACGAGAACACTCTTCCTTACAAGCGATGTGTGACGTCGGCTAAAATCCTCAGCTGGCGATACTGTACAGATACTATTCATCAAGAAACACAATCTACTGGCAGACGTACAACGTGGCCGAAATCCACGTCGGAACGAGGAGGGTATTTTCCGAGAGAAAAGATAACGCGGTCATTATCGCAAATTGCTCGAATGGCATTTATTAACTATGACTGAACTGCTTAAAATTGGAGGCTTAGGAAGGATCGTTGGAAAAGTTTTGTGCGTCGGAAAATTTCTGATCGCGCTTGAAAAAGTTCAAGTCTGACAGAGGTTCTGATTAATTTTGTGTCGTCATGTTTCATATTGATGGAGCTGTAGCGTAATGGATTTTTCCGATGAGAAAAAAGATGGAAACAAATATACATTGTGACGAACGCGACATGTTATTGCATTGGTAATAACTATCTGGCTATTACGCGCATACACGATCGTCAACGTATTGGCCATCACATGACTTAATGTTATGAATTAATTTCGTGCTTTATGACGCATCAACGGAAACGCTTATCATTAGGATGTTTACAACTGACAGAATACATGTCGCATTCGAGAGAGGAATGTGTTACGGATACACCTAAAGATAGTATAATGACGAGTAATGGCCAATTACTGCCTTGACGGCCGTGACAGCGAGTGTTAATTGTAACCATAACGATCTCAGCGGACAATATTGGAATTTTTTAGTTCACTTTTAACCGCGCACCAAAAATGGAATGTATAGTTCGAACCCAGGATGAAAAACTTATTTCGCACCCTTTATTAAATGCTAACTAATGGCACGCTTCGCGCCTGGACAGAATACGACGATTAAACCTTAGTCCGTTATCTTACTCGTCAGTCAGTTTATTAACAATCAATTCGATACAAAACATATAACAAATAGACAAACAAACAAAGACGCCGGTCCAAAAACAATTTGAGTGAGTCAGCGCTTTATTGACGGCTGGTACAAAATATCTGTCACCGTATGTGCAACAAAAGTACAATGTACAAAAACTGTATAGGTATACAATAGGTATGTATATATAATATGTGTGTGTGTATATATGCGGGATTTATAAAAGATCCTCGTTACCTTAGCGACGCTTAAACAGAGTACTGTGAAGAATTGCGATGCATCGTGATTAGCTGCCATCGATATCGTCGCGGTCTGAGATACGATTAACGCGGTGATACAAAAAAAGGTGAAATAAAAATGACTGAATGGCACATTCATTCGGACGAACCTTGGCAAGCCGTTTGCATTCCTCGCAACGTACGTTCGTACCTGACGTTCTACGCAGAGCTTATACGTAGCCCGATCGAGCGAAGAGTCGGAATACAATGGTTCGCTCTGTCGCTCGGCTGCGATCTCGATGGACTCTTCGAACGACTTTTCCAACGAAATGCGAAAGGGAAGAGAGAGTCAGCGGTACGTCCTCGGCTCCTTTGTGAGAGGAACAAAGTTGCTCTCGGCAAGTTTGACCTACCCTATTTAAAGGCTCTCTAATACTGCTTAAATAACAAAGTTCGCCCCCTTCGCAGTCCTCAACTTCTCCGGCAGTGTTGGCTTAGAGAACATGCTCGTTATTTTGTTGTGCAGATGTTTGATGCATTCGGGTAGCGGAGAATGCTCCGTCCAATTCTCTAATATCGGTCGCTTAAAGAGCCTCTTTGCCTCCAGCCGCTGTTCCGACGTTACTGTCCGGTCGTCCAAATGCACCAATTGCGGAAACAGCGATATCACGAACAACCTTCGCGGCAAATTCAAAGAGCGTGAAAATCCTGCGAGTGGACTGGTCTAAACTAGTTTTTCACAGGCGAGTCACCCCGCAAGCTTCGCGTACCTGTACTGAAGATAGTCGTAGAATGATCCACCGTTAAGGTAACTCGGCGCAGCCTTATTCCCCATAAGGCATAAGTATTTCAAATTGGGTGCACTCTCGTAGAGATTCTTAATGAAAGGATACAAATCCTCCACGTTATTGTGATTTATCCAGAGAAGCTGAAGCTTCGGCATGTACGGGAATACAGTGTAAGCGTCGACGTTGTTATGATCGAGATTGAGTGAACTCAGGTTTTCGAATTCCGTGAGAAACTGTAAGTTCCTGGCGAAAATGTTGGACGAAATTATTACCCTTTCGGTATACGAGTAGCCCGGCTTTGTTTTCGGCGGGTATACGCCCGTACGGAAGATTACTAACAAGGACACACTTACCTACTGAACTTATTGTGACTGATATCTAAAGTACGCACGGTACTGCCGTAATTCTCAATAATATCGAACGGCATGTAAAAAAGATTTTCGAACGCGAGCGATAGACTTTCGACAAAATCAATGGACGGATCATCGGACGACAACGACCTGGGTTGCCTACAATGTAAGTCCACGAAGATCAGCTTTCCTAGGGACGTCATGGCAAACTGTTCCACCTCCTCCACCTCTTCTTGTAAATCTACCTCATTCCTGCAGTCCAACCTACCCAACATGCGCATAAATAATCACTTGTAAATATTGCGCAATAATCGCATGAACAGCGATGGGAAGGGGACGTCGGATGTTTGTGTGAAAAAAGCGTGAGTGAAACTATTGAACGTCCTATCGGCCTACGCGTTAAATCGAAAACGATAACGAAATCAATAAACAACTACTGCAAGCGGACGAGGCTATCGTCACTAGAATTCCGTTCAATGCCCGTTAAAGGATAAAATTGAACTGACCGGTGGGCTCCGAATTTCGTTAACTTACATGATACCAATCTGTCGCTTATAGTGAAATCATATACTTATCTATCATGCAATGACACAGGCATGTGCAAATTATCAAGCAGTTATTTCTGTTAACAAGTACATTTTCTCATGTATTTCACCTTAATTATCTGGATTCTTACATCTTGAAGGAGTGATCTTTGGTTTTGTACCAATTATGTATCACATTTGAAAATTTTGCAACTGGTTTATTTTACGGATCTAATCTGGCAAGCATAATCAGTGTTCCTTTTGCACTCTAGAACAATATTTTATGTACTTTTTGAAAAACATATTATTCACAATTTCAAATAGTACATATATATTGAGTTTTACTCACTGAGGAGAATTTTATCATATGCGCATTACATTGACCATTGAGAAAGAAAGATGATAAGATCTTATTTTTACTCTTTTTCTGCGGTTCACTCAGTGTATGCAAGGCTCTTGCCATAAATATTGTTAGTCACACATAAAACTACATTCTTGAAACAATTAACATGCCAAGCCGTTGAAATGATGCTTCAATAATGCGGCTATTGGCACAGACAACATAGCATTTATAAATGGCAATTAGTCAGTAGTTACATATGCCTGGAAATTTATCACCTTGGACAGCCAAGAGATAGTAAGTCGATTGATAATGAAGTTCCCACTCGGGGGAACTCGTTGGCAATGTAAGAAACATTTAATCTTGATACTTACATTTTGTTCCACGCTTTTATATCACGCCGGGCACAACAGAAACTTTAATCAAACAATTAGAGCACAGACTGCGAGACGCACTATTAACTTCTCACTCTCTAGAGCTATGAATACGGTTTACCATGCCATCAGCTGGTGCTACAGCTGACATTAATAGATAATATTCAGTGAGCAAATGGACGTGCAAAACTTCTGAGGAAGATTCAACTTTACATACGACCGCTTGCTTGCTCATAGTGACTCCTCGCGTGAGATAATACACACTAAACCACGAATCGAGCAGGTAGCAGGTAATATTATCGTACCGCCGCGGATAATACACGATAAGTTATCAGTACACGAAGCAAATTAAACGTCGAACTGCTATCTCTATCCAGATAACGGAAGCCGTCAACAGTCAACCATGGGTTTGAGGTTAGACCTCAAAGTTATGTAATGTTTGTACGCCCTGAGTAAGGAATATTTGAGGAATGCGGCGCCCGGCGTGACATGACGCGTTTAAGACACGTTTAATAGTAATTACTTTCGTTGTACTTACAGAATTCTCCTGCATTATCTTGTTTATTCAACGCGTCCCACTCGATACGGATAAGGCACAGTTGATTCACGTACTTGACATCGACGATGCGAGATGGCGCTGCAGTACCGGTTTGCGAGTAATGAAAAATCGAATCGACAATTCGATTCTCGAATCGATATATTTCGATCAGGTTCGAATTTTTTCTCAGTTTGGCACTGCCGCGACCGCAAAGTCAGTGCTGCATTACGGTCGCGTAATTTTTCTACTTTACACTGTGTTCGCGAGTGTTTGTTCAGTGCCAAAATATGGGATTACGTCGTTGGACAGCTTTAGCTCCGATAGCCGCAAGGTAATTACCATTATCCTATTATACCTTGCCGAAAATCTTAATTTACTACGAGCCCATTGTCACCGCGCGGCTGACCATTATTTTGCCAACACGGTCGAGCAGAATCAAATGCTCTAATTTAATCGGGGAGGGAACGAAATTTCGCCCAGTGGGCGGATATAATTTAATACGTCGGTCAGTTATTAACATTCGCGTCTCTCGATGCATGACATTTTCTGGCCAGTCAATTTTCCCGTATAATCCATCCCCGCTTAAATGCATTGAATTTAACGCACGAACAACGTCACTTGGTGCAGCGCTACCAACGGATGGGGTTAGAAAAATATGACACAGCGCAATGACGCTATTGAGCGGTACCAACAGTGAAATCTTTAATTCGGACATCTTTATTTAAACGTCAATTCCACTGAAATTTTTACATATCTCATCTCTGGCTCGAGTAACGTTTCCGGCGATCTGACAGGTAGAGAGAGGGATATCGTTATAATATTTATTCCCGGATCCAGGGGTGGTAGAGGATAAATGCGGTTCGCACGCGCGTACTAGAATAACAGGCGGGCACGTCGTACGTGGCACTCCCTTTTTTTAACCCCTTAACTGCCGCGCGCGCGTCTGAAGACGAGGGTCTAACGTGTGCCTCCGCCTATCTTCGTAGCGGCACCCCGTGCGCCCTCGGGCGTAAAGGAATATTATCCGGAGCGGGATAGCAACGTATGCGGCGCAAATTGCATGCAAATAGCGGGCAACGCGCGTTACTTGGGCGCGTAGAACGCGGCGTGTTTGAACATCGTGATCGAACGGCGGATTGCCCGCATTCGGGAAAATATTTTGTACCGCACCCGAGTGTGCTCCGGTAAGCGGCCGTGTTAATCAAACAGCGTTTTCGAGCACGCGGCCGTGGGATCGTGCAAAACGGTTCCGGCTCGCTTTGTGGCAATCTCGTGGACCATAAATCTCTCGCGCGGCAATTAAAGGGTTGAAAGTCTCGTCCGCTCTCTCTCTCTGTCTCTCCCTCTTTGTCTATCCCTTTGTTGATTCGACACACAGCGACGGGAGAGATCTCCTCTTACACGCTGGCGGACGATAGCCACGCGTACGACACGTGACGGTGCCGTGTTATTATAATAATCGTCGGCGCGAACTTATGCCCGGGCAAATTTATCGCCGCACACTGTACATATACTTCTAACAAATATCGGCGGCGCTCGATATTTTATTTACACGACCGATACGTTCGCTCGTTCGTCTCAGGTTTAACACACACTCGCTGTATCTACGGTTATATGCTTATGCGCGCGTCACGGTACTGGTACGCGCTGTACGCGTGTGCAGCGAAAGGTCAGAGTGTCTGCTAATTCGAACCGAACGAAATTTGGTTGCGTTTAAAAATGAATCCGGGCTTCGGGGGCAGTTGAAATTGTTCTACGAAGTTTCACCGTGCCACGCTCGCTTCCTCCCGAAGATGATAAATAGCCGACGCTCAGCAGGCCGACGTAGTTTTGATCTATGGGGCAGTATACTTTGCAGAAGGTAAACCAATTATACTCTTGAAAGATATTCCGGGGAGAAACGTTCCTCCGCCGTCGTGCGTATTCCTTCCACGGTGGTGCAGGCAGTCGGTATAAATTTACGGGATACAAAATGCTCGTAACGTCGAAGTTAACGACACAATTATAATTTCCGCCTTAACTGCGGGTCAGAAGTTATACCGGCGTTAGTCTCCCGCGTAACGTTCGTCCCTTTAATTAAGCGGTTATTGCCGCGGAACGTAAAAGCATCTTGTTATACCCATAAAGTTTACCTTGCCGCGGGTAATTTCGAGAATCTATGACAACGATAAAAAAGATAAGGAGCAGCGCTCGATGTCGCGTAGACACTAAGACCTTCCCTCGCGGCAGACGCGCGCGTATATATTTATATAATATATAATCCACGGGCAGTGATTGATAATGAAAGAGAAATCCAGGACTTGTGACTCTTTCAATACAACAACCAGGCGCCACGTAACGCGAAAACGGAAGAGAGACGAACGTGTTCGCATTGCCGGGATCCGATTCCAGAATAGCTCGCATTCCAATTTCCGTCTTGTCTCGCTCGATTATTTTATAGTATTCGTTGCTACTTGTCCCACTCCCACCGGGACAGCGTAACGCTTCGTATATCATGCACGTTTATACGCATGCATCGTAGAGATAGAGAATAGGTAGCGGAAAGGGGAGAATTATGTATCATAGGGAAAATTTTTTAAACTTTGAAAGAAATGGATAACGCGCACAGACCTTCCGCCAACGATCGTTTTCGTTACCATCCAACCCAATTTCGATTTCTGTTCCGAGCGTCTCTCAGCTGACACGCACCGCGATTATATGATACGTTCGTTCCGTCATCGTACGCGTCCATCGCCTTTGCGAACCGGATACGTCGCGGAACCTTTCTTCCTCCGCCTTTTTTTTTCGCGGAACGACGCGTACGCCTTGTATATTGCTCTTCACCTCTCGCGCGCGAACGAACGTAAACGATCCGTCTGCGACGGCGGTTACGAGAACTCTACGCTCCGATTTCCGGCCGGCACGGATGCTAGGCAAAAAAAAATCGGCGATCCTCAAAGCAGACTCTCGCAAATGAATCGCGTTTGTTTAGGGGAAGTCGAGAAAATCCGGCCGCGTCGGCCGCGGAGGAATGATTTTTTTCGTCGAAGCGCATCGAACGGCAATCGGTTAGAATTTGTTGTACGGTCGGCGTGCGCGGAATAGGAAACAAAGAGAGTCGCGCAGGGAAGCGAAAAGCGAGAAACGATCGTGCGTCGATTGTAATCGAATCCCACGCTCCTTCCTTTGTGCGGAAACGGACTCGCCGCGCGCTTGCCTGTCAAATATTTTTTGTTGTTGCAATGGCACTCCGCCAGGAAGGACCCCTCGTCCGCTGTCCCCGCGATAAATAATATTCGTTTTTTTTTTTTGTTATCTTTTGTTATGATATTCGTCTAGTATCCGATGCCCGAGAAAAATAGTTCGACGATCTTCGGCTGCGTCTCTATTTCGATCGACGAGTACGATTATTTACACACTATACGAGACATTGACTGAATCAAATGCGAATAGGGGGGTAGGATTAGTTCGCAGGTATAATAAGAACGATCTCAGCGCTCCCTCGCTGGTTCAGGGGTCGAAAGTAAGAGGCAAGGGACGTAAGGGAAATTAGGAGGGTAAAGCGAACCGATAGTCTCGAAGCTAGACTAGCTAGCAGCCAATAGTCTTCGCCGGGCGGGTGTCGAACGGAAATTGGGGCTGGGACCGGGCCAAAGTAACGTGTCGCGTCGAGGAAGCAGGCTTGGAAAAAAAATGTGGCACCCCCCCGCTTTTGATAAGCGCCGGCGGGAGGGGGCGCGGCAGAGAAGGACGAGACGAGTTAGTACGAAGTTTTTCCAAATATAAAGTTTCCGGCTACGTTCGGGTCGTCGGAGGAGAAATATTGCTTCCAGAGGTCACCGAATTTCTCGCGAGTTACCTCCTTGCCCTGCGAAATAGAAGAAATTGGGGGGTGTGGTGGGTTTGGACAGCGAATTGCGGGGCAGAAGCGAGAAGATGTCATTTTCGCTCGACTTGATACTTGATACTCACTACTCCTAATTTTTTAAAGGCTTCCCGCGCCTCGGACTCCGGCACTCCGTGACTGCTGCAGACGCTGCTGAACTCATTCTCGTCGATCGATCCGTCACCTGATAAGGGAACAAGCCGGGGTGAGTAATGTGCCCAGTCGTTGCGTAACGTCCGTGCGTGCTTGAAGCTCGATCGCGCGAGTTACGAACATGTCAATGTTGTTTTATCGAAGCGAGCACGATACTACCACAAATAAGTCACGGGCTATGTTCGAGCTACCATGTTCGAGCTGCCATATTCGAGCTACCATGTTCGAGCTGCTATGTTCGAGCTATCGTTCGAGCCTCTCGTTCGATGCCGCGGAATGCGCGGATCAAAGGCATTCTTCGCCGAAAGAAATTTCATTGCGATCTGAAACAATTTCTGTTCGCCAGCTGGCTAGAGTTCGCTCGCGAGCGCTTCCATTGATTTGCGAACAGACTTATTTACGAGTTGCAATGCCGTCGTCTTCGCTAGTTCGCATCTCGCAATGCATTTCGCATGCACTTCGTATGCGCGCCGCGTTCGGATGCACCGAAGAAGTATTTAATAAACGGTCGACACGGAATGGAAAGTTCGAAGGGTTTCGACGTTCGCCCCGGAAACGAGAGCGTCGCACGTACGGACCAATTTGAAATATTCTCCGCGTTCATAGTTTCTCGCGTCGGGGAAATGCATTAAACTCACCGGACGAGTCCTCCAGATCGAACATGAAGTTCATGTATATCTGTTGCCACTCGAGTGCGTGAGCGGGATCCTTCGCGTACTCCTCCCACATCGAGTACCATTCATCGCGACTGATCTGATAAATAATCGCAAATGATTATCGCCGCCGCTCTTCCTCCAGTCCTCCAGAAAGGCTCCCCAAGGGCCATCCGCGAAATTATTGCCCGCGACTAAATTCACTTTGCATATAATTGAATCTGACTTGAAAAATGTTACGCTCCTCGCGGGAGGCGTCTCGGCTAAATCAACCTTTTTAAATTGCGCGAATAGGAGCCTGAAATCCTGGTGAGATTCGCGCGATTTGCATTTTTGGGGAAGGGACGGTATAAAATATCAATTTTTTCGATGAAAGGCTTTGAGCACGGGTCTCGGGAGGGAAATTGCCAGTGTCCCTGGTCCAGAATTAGGTTCCCGTTAGAAACGTTACGAACGTGTACCTGGCCATCCTGATTGGCGTCGGCCCGTTGTCTCAGGCCATCCCATACTTTGATCAGCGTGTCCTTCGTCTGCTGCGTTTTCGGGTTGTCGGCCGACCAGCGTCTCGAGTCGCAAATTCGCTGCAACGTCGAATCAAAGCAAGATTCATCACACACCCCCACCAAAACAACCAATATAACAAACCTACTCCCACTCAATCTGCTACGTACCTGCACAGCTAGGTCAAAGTCCTTCTTGTCGATGGTGCCGCTTTGATTAACATCTGGGGAAAAATTCGTTAATCCGTTTAAAGTCATCCTTTGAAGACGTCCGTTTCGAAAAAAAAGTATACCCGGAACCCCTCCACATATATCGTTAGCCATTGAGGTATGATAGCGTTGAGTGGAAAAAGGAGGAGTGGCGCGGAAAATGCGGAAAACGTGGAAAATTGAGGCTAGGGAGTAGAGGGGGGGTGGAAGCGAGGTCCCCGGTGAAACGAAGTGACGTTCGGAGAGGGGGTGGGGGGCTAACAGGGCGCCGAGATGAGAAGGAAAGTTCCTGGCGCGGGCCCAGACGACTGTCAGCGTGTGAAATTTTCCAGCTCAGGCGGCGTGTAAACTCGAGGCGAGCCTGGCCATCGGGCGTCGATCGTGCCATTCAGTCGCATCGAGCCCGACGACGAGCTTGAATCGGACGTCATTAGTTTGCCCCCGAGTCCGACCCAATTTCGTTTTCGGTACGACGCTCCACCCGAGTCAATCTCCCGACGAGCTCGTTCCGTCCGGCGTCTTTCCGCGAGTTCTTTTCGCCGTACGATGCGCGGGCAAAATAAATATCGACACCCTGCTGACAGTTGACAGCGGCGCGCCGACCGGAGTCTGCGATTTTGTGCAGTTTGGTTCCTTCCAAGGAGAATCGTTTTTCGATCGAATCGTACAATATTTTTACAACAGTTAGTTAGGTAATTGCAATAAGGATCAGTTGCGTTTTGGTCTGTGTGGAATTTATTTGGTTTTGCCGCAACATACTCGGTCGTCGGGAGGAGTCCGGGGTCAGGCCGGAATAATTCATTCCGCGAACGGTCTCGGAATATGTTCGGCTTCGACGGCGGCTTTCCGCGATACCGCGATAAAAATGCATTCGGCACTGCGAGTGGGACGATGCCGGTGGAAGTAAGTGGAATTGAGGGCCGGGAAGAGAGAAGGCGGAGCGGTAAGAATTTTTCCTGCATTTTTCCGGCTTGCAGACTCGGATTCCAGCTGAGGAATCGTATCCTCGCGATTCCCAGCGTTGGACAGGGTAAAGTAGACGCTGCGGGTGAGCGCTGGCAGACGGTGGCTGGTAGAGAGTGCGAGGGTTGAAAATCGAACGAAGCCCTATCGCGAGATTTCGACTTTGGAACACCGACGGCGAGAAATTTGTTTGACGTCGTTACTGAGCTGATTTGCGCCCTTCGAGAGAACACGGTTTGTGAGAACTGAAAACGGACGGAAAATGCACGTACGACTCTCGTAAATAGAGCTAAATAGAGGGGGGAAAGCGATAGACTCTCGTTTCGGCGCAGCGAAATATCGTTAGGCGCCGAAAACTCGATGTAAATCGAGCTGTAAAGAGGGTGTCTCTAACGACCTCTTCACCGGACGAGACCCGATGACGAAAATACTTGGCTCATCAATTTTTTCGCGCCGAACGGCTCCACGCTTCTTTTCTACCGACTCAATTTTAGCTATACACCCCCGGTAGTACAGTCTGAAAATTTACGGTAAATCCTCGCTGTTACGTAGCCCCGGCGGAAACTACCCTCGTCAATCCGATACTGATTTTCTTTGTAAGGCCTTACTGAAATGGCGCTCAAAGTTTCTATACGTAGGACCTGATCAATCGGCCGAACTTCATAGGAACAACACTTCTCTCCCTGCCACGCACCCCACCCCCACCCCTACTTTCTTCAACCGAAACCCACAAGAATAATATTCGCTCGCGAATACGAATCGATGGAAAACGGTCTCGAACCGCAAATAGCGTTTTACTCCCTAACCTCGCGCGCGCGTAATCCGGCGTTCGGAAGATCGCGTCGAATTAGCGTGGAAGAAATCGATTCGCCGCCGATCAGGACTCGCATCGCTACCTAGGTCAGGATGGGCTGTTCTAACGGGCGTCGTTATCGAGAGCGAGAGCGAGCCGACGCCGAAGGGGATATGTTTAGCAGCGGCGAATCGGCGGTCAAAGAAGCGAAGAAAGTGAGGGGCTAATGAGAGCTGCGAGGCGTGTACACGCCGCGGCGACCTCCACGGCGATCTACACACATGCCGAGAGGGATACACACGCGAGCGAGCGCGCGCGCGCGCGCGCGCGAACACGTAAAATAATTCTATCACCGCAGGCAACCCCTTGACCGGACCCACACCGTCCATTGTTTATCTCCTCCGAGGCTCCGCGACCATAAATAGGTGCCCGACCCTGCCACGCTTTTGCTCACGATACACCCCCCGATCGTCGACGATCCCTACCATAGATCGCCCAGCCAGCGGCTTCCCAATAGCTTTCCCATGCGGAGAGCCACCCTTGAGCCGGCCTTCGGTTCCGTTTCGTCCAGAAGGCTTCGCGCGCCAAATCTTATCCCTGCCGAAAAAGACCCTTGGCTCTCGAAAGGGTGTCTGTCGCAGACGATCGCCGAGCACTATTTCATCGGACGGTCAAGTGCTCGTGGGCGGGCCTTTCCTCTTTGGAACGTACGAGGGCAGGAAGGTTAGAGGAAGGATGTGTAGGACTAAAGGTGGATATGATTGAGGGTGTTTAGCTCGGATGACCAAGATTGAAGGTGTATCGTTATTTCCTATCTGAGGATACGTGAAGGGGCCTTGCGTGTGTGCGACGGTAGTGTCCTTGAGCAGAATTGGTAGAGGGCACACACTCCCTTCTCGCGACCCCCTTTGCTCGTTTGCTCTCGCCCGATACCGCGAGCGTTCGTTTTTCGAGAATCGTTCCCTCGAGCGCCCTCCCAGTCTTCCGTTATTACTCACCGAAGAAGGCATTGAAGACGAAGAGGAGCTTCTTCTTGCGGAACTCCGAGAGCGGCATATTCGTCTACCTGCGGCAGAGAAGGGCGGTGGTTTGTCGTTAGAGCCAACGCGTACACGTGTACATGCCTGTATACTGAGCTACAGCATGCTACACTACACTCTCGCGCGTACAAATACGTAGAAGGTTGGATCAGAGGCTTCCACGGCAAGGACCGTGGGGGCCGCTCTAAGATTCGTTCTCGATCGACTGACGATCAGGGTCAATTGTCTCGAGCGACCTACCCTTATTTTATCTACAGAGTAAAAAGTAATTCTGGCTCGTTTATATCGAGTCACACTCGCCATTACACTTCCTCCCTCTCCCTCCCTCTCTCTCTCTCTCTCTCTCGCACACACTTTCTCCCGCGGTACACTAACGAGCCCGTCACGGTGGAAGTACAAAGTTTACTCGGCGCTTTGTAATCCGACAGTGACGAAAGAAAACGCTGAGAGCCGTTCGAGGCTTCGGCTTTCGAGCGTGGATAGCGGAAAAGGCATAGCCTGCCGTTTGCTGGCACCGTAAACGTGTTAATGCGGTGCCGACTTCCGTTCAAGCGGATGTACCGAGATACGGAACGCCGCCGAAGCAAAATCAATGTGTGCGACAGGCCGCGAACTTCCCGCTTTTTATTCGACCTCCCGCAGGTCGGCGTCGAGGCGGAAGAGGCTTTTTCTCACGTTTCTTACGATCCCTTCCGCTTCCTTACGCGCGAGTCGAAAGGACGCGATTCTCCGGCCAGGATTCAGCAAACGCTTCGCGACCCAATGCGACATGCGATACCTACCCGCGATTGGCACCCTTTATATAATAACGTCGGCGAGAGCCTCCTCTCGGTAGCGATAAGTCGCCTATCTGAGCGGCCAATGACGCACGCCTCCTCATTTTTTTCGTCATCAGCCGGAACGGTAATTGCAGGCCCGGGACCGTAAAGATAGATCGCAAACATTGTTAGCAGTTATCGCTCCCATCGCCGGACTCGTCCCTTAACGATAAAGTCTCTTCTTTCTCTCCAACCCTCCCCCCTCCCTCCTTCGCCGCGGCCACCTCGTTCTTTCGTCGACGGCAGGGGTAGCCCTCGATCTAATCAGGACGTCGGAGAGCGTCCCGGGTGACAATGTAAGCCGATACCGGCGAATATGCGCGAGGGTAAATTGTGTCGTGTAAAATTGAAGGTGTAGTTGGCGAAGGTTCCGCTTGCCAGGCCAGACACGACGCCCCCGACCACTTTTTCGCACAGGCCCTTGCCAGAAGTTCCGTGAAGGATGTCGTACTTTTTCTGGTAAACGACAGTTTAACGTGGCCGAGAGCGAAACGTCAATAGTTCGCTTCAATGTCGGCCAATCTCGTGCCGCTCTTGTCAAGATACAATCTCGAACACGCTTCATTTGCAATCAGATAGTTTCTTCTACTTGAATCGATCCTCTCTCGCGTTCAGGCCTTCGGTTCAACATTCTGCGCGACTCCGTTTTCTCGAAGGACGAGGCCGATGCGCGTGTACCGAAAATTCTTAACGAGCAGCCTCCGTTTTCGGCGCGCCAGAAGCGAAAAGCGTCCCGGGGTCCGGCTTCGAAGCTTCTCCTTGAATAATTCAGTCCTGAAAATCTCGTTTGCAGACTGTCCCGCCGGGAGGCACGTCAAAAGCTGTCCTTAATGCCGGCCCCGCCGTGTTCGGACGAACGGTATTCCGTAACACTTTTGACTGCCGGCAAATTAGTTCGTCGGCGGAGAAACAATTCCGGACGAACGAGCTGTATATACCCGAGGTAGCTTTGCCGCCCGTTTGCCGAGCGAAGTAATCGCGCCAATTTGCAGCTTACAGCGCCGTTGTTGACCGGATACTTCGCGACGGGTCTTTGAAGCGAGCTTCGGGCACGGCGATCATCGGAAGATAATGGGGGCGAGCCTCGGATATTTGTTAAGGAAGGCCGGTGTCTCTGCGCGATCTAATCGCTGTTAGCTCCTGAGAAGACGTTCCTACCGATCGTCAAGGTCGAATTTGACGTCAATCTCGCGCGGACGTACGGCGTCGTATCAGTCCTCGAGTCGTCCGGCTCGAAAGATACCAGAGTGGACGGAGCCCAATGATCCGAACCTTTCCCATCCGCTGTTAATTTCCCCCTCTTATTACCCTGAGCCGAACAGAATTCCCCGATCACGTATCGCACCCGCGGGAAACGTGGTCTCATTATCGTATAATTAGATAATTAGATCGCCCCGGGCGAGTAGCGGACCAATCAGTTTGTTGCACGTTATAGTATTTGATCCGTTACAAGGCCTGTACTTTCAACAATGCCGATATATACACGATGACCGCTACTGTCCCAGAACGCGCGCGCGAGCTATCTCTGTATCAGTGCGATTAATCAAATTGAACGTGTTTTATCCGAATTATTGCCGTTTAACATTGATCATCGCGTCGGCGACAGGCAAATTTGCCCGCTCCGGTGAAAATTGAGCTGACTCCGTTAATCGTGACCGGCGGGCGTCTGCATAACGAACCGGTAAGAAGGTTGGCGCGATAGGGGAGGAGCGCTTGTCTGCAGGGACAATAGGTACCCGGAAAGCCGGGGCGGTTAGCTGCGACCGGCCTGGTACAAAGATCCGTCTTGAAGCCGCTTGCGGACCATTGTCTCTGTTAGCTTCAGCACCGACTTCGATTGAGTCCGCGATGCATAATGAGGACGGAACGGTATCGCAGCCGGCGCACTCTCGTTATCGGCACGGGCGCCCAAGCGTCATGCCGCGACACTTTAAACCTCGAGTCCTACCGACCACGTAATTCCTAATTGCTGTCTTTCCTCCTTATCGCATTCTTCCGCCGACAACCCAGACTATTTACGATATCCGCGAAGGTGCCGTTATCAGCTCATTTTTCTTGACGCGCACTGTAGGATATGGACATATGCAGTGGGGTAAATCCGTACACGGGGCAAATCCGCACTGGGCCCTTATTTATGCGAATATACATTGCATTGTACCAACTGTAAGGTAGAAGTCTTCTTTTGGTTAGTATTCATTAATTTGGATAGTATTCAACATAGGTGGCCGCCATGTATTTTGCTATTCACCCGTTTAACTCGTTCGACAAAGTTCGTATTACTAATAATAATTCCGGTGTTGTCCCGTTATATAAGGATATGAGATTTAATGATTTTTAAACAGGTTGGGCGGTTTTGTCCCTGTATTTTTAATTCAAATTAATGCAACTTAGAGAAAAAACCATGCGTTAAATAAAAACACTAAGATTATTAGGTTCTAGTGGAATAGATAGAAAATACATCAGTTTAAAGTAAAATTCATAATTTCTGAGTCGGTTTTACCCCACTCCACCTTACGTCATTGACGATCGGTTTAATTTATCGTCTCTTAAAAAAGGATAAGCTTCGAACGATGCATAACGAGGAACGTTATGTCGGTACGCTCTCGTCAGGGCAGTTTCGTATGATGTTACGAGACATTATACGTCCTGTCGTAACAGCGATGCGATTCGTAATCGCTCTCTGCGCTTTTTATCGGACTCTTCGACGCGCATCGAAGGTACATACCGAGAGTGCTGTCATTATCAGCGCACCCTGACATCGGAAAGCGCGCCGTTGACACACGTCGAGAATCCGATTTATCATTTCCTTTTTCAAAGGATAAACGCGTAGATTATTATTCAGTCTCCCTCTCGGCGAGAGCGGAGGTTATCAATAATAGGGAAGAAGTTGAGGTGGAGTCGAGAGTAGGATCGGGGTAGAATCGGGGCAGAATGATGGGTACGATTATTTCTCTCCTTTTCAATTCGGCCAACAGCTGGCAAGTTTCGGTCGAATAACATCGGGATCGAATGGCGTACAGGGGCGAAAATTGAACGAGCAAGAAAAGGCGAACCGTCGAGTCATCCGGACGGTATAACACATCGTTCCGCGCAGGGTACTGTTGCTTGTTACGGGCAGGAACTGCGATGAGAGTCGTTTCGTGTTCTTACGAGTCACGAGTTAGGCAGAAAGTTTTCTATGGCCGACGTCAATCGAGAGGGAACATTTATGTGCCGTACCGCCGGAAGCGGCGATACATGCAGGCCACATGGCAAAGGAAGTCAGTTCTTTTGAGCCGACGCGCGGCCATTATGCCTCGATCCATTTACACTAATTAACCTCTCGATCGCATTACGCGGAATTAAATTTTCCAATTACGAGGTCGTACGATTCAATCGTAACGTTGCGCGGGAGGTCGAGACGCTTACCGTACTATTCGTCACGTTGATATATATGTCGAATGAAAATCCTTTGGCAGTCGGATTACGTGACGTTATCGAATTACCGATTGTCTGCAACCCATTTAGGTACATGCTCGTCGTACGAGTTATAAGCAACTGTCGTCGCAATCAATATATTAATTGTTCAGCGTGTGTCTCGACTGCTTCCGGCCAAAGGTCGCATCCGTCTTAGTATGCGAAGAAGTCTATCGGTGTGTCTGACTGGTGCGCAAAATAAGTTTATAGTATCGGTCGCCTTTCTGTAATCTGAACCTTGAGAACGAGGAACGTCTCTTTGAAAGTTTCCCTGCGAATGTTGACGTTCCTCTGCCGGCGTACATTCAGCTGGTGCCTGACGATATTTCAACGGAAGTGCAGAAGCTCGCTGTCTGTGCGGAAAAGTGGTCGTAACGATCTCCTCTTTTCCGTGTACGAAGGAAAGCGTCGCGCTTAAAGGCGGCGGCGAGCGTGAAATATGAGACTCTACGAAAGTACAAGCGCGCGATTCTTCCAAATTATTCCTCACCTCTGTCTCCCGCTGCGCGATTCATTACGACATTCATACTTGGGCGAGAAACATTTTTCTCTCTATCGCAAGAACAGCTCTGATATTCAACTAGCAGTCTCACATTGCGATAGCCGCTACCCTTTGATCCTGTCGACTTTTTTGACCGTACGTCTTACCAGAGTACAACCTACAACGAACCTTCTGCGAGGTTCGTTTAGAACGGCCCGCGGACTCATCACATTTGTGCCGCAAAACACGTGTGCCCACAGGGAAATTAAAGAAAAAACCGGAGTCAGTCATTTAAAGCAGGGTTCCGCTCGGCGGCGTGTAAAATTCGCCCCTCACCGAAAATCCGATCTCGCGTTCTCTCTCATCCACCTCCCCTCCCTCTCTGCCACCCCCATCCTTCCTCCCAATCGCACCCAGACGCGACGTGGAAATCATCTTTAATTGCTAATCCCCTGCTCGTCCAGATTCCGTCGAAACGATCGGACCCGACCCACTCAATACGACGATTGATTCGACCTTCCCGTAGTTCGCGAACTCTGGCCCTCTCTGTTCCTCGTTAGCGGGAAACTCGTGCCACGAACTTTTTGGAAGAAAAATCGGCGCCGAGCGTCGCCCGCAGCCTTCGGATCCGCAGAACCCGCCTCGGAACTCGGACTTGGCCTCGAAAGAGAGCGAGCCCTCGTTTGAAAGATACCGACCGACCCGGCCCGTCTGGCCATGTCACACAGTTTATGCGCCGTGCACGAAACCGAGTTTCCTGAGGGAGAGTCCCGGTGCCTCGGCGTGGAAGCGCCGCGGAGGGCAGAGCGAGAGAACGCACTCACGGCCCGAGTGGAATGGCGAGGAGGTCACGGGGAACAATGGATCACTCCCGCGAAATGAGCGCGGACGCGAGAGGTAGAAAACGGGTAGGTAATGCGAGTACCTTGTAGCGTCAATCAGCCGGCGACATCCAGACACCGGCATCCGACTTCAGGGACGGGGAGCGACGACAATGATCTTTGCGAGTTGCATTGAGAGAGTGAGAGAGGGAGAGAGAGAGAGAGAGAGAGAGAGAGAGAGAGCGGATAGAGAAAGAGAGAGAGAGAGAGAGAGAGGAGAGGGTGAGAGAGAGGAGAGTGAGAGAGAGAGAGGGGGGGGAGCGCAGCGCCTAATCACTTTGCAACATTGTCGGCGAACTAATTTTACACGAGCCGCTACAAAGCTGACACTAGCGAGAAGAGATGTTTTCGAAATGCGCGCGCAGGGGAATCGTGTACAATTTTCATTCGCGAAGGGTATGAGAGGGATAAGGATCTTCCGTTAGGTAGGGTTGCTCCGTATCTGACGCTGTTTCGAATTTGTAGTGGCGCTTGTAACGAATCTCCTCGTTAGCGTGTTTCCTGTCACTTCGAGGGCCTTGACAATTATTGTACCTTGAGCGATAGACGAATTGACAAACGATATGACGTGATCAAAGATACGGTTCTTTGTACGGAATAGGAAAGTAACGGAAGTTGGTTCGGAATGTCGAGATTGAGTATTGTTTCAGTGGTTCAAGGTGGATGGTAATAAAATGTCTAGACGAGGGTAATAGGATGAGGAAAGTGTCCCGTTGAAAGGCGACGAGTGGCCCTGCGGCAGAAATATGCATAACAGGTGGCCTACTTGTTCCTCTAGGGGCTTTTAATGTTTAATTAAAATCATGCCCGCTCTCTTATCGTCCGCCTCGAAGCGTTGCAACGTCGTGCCGGAGTTTACGCACGCTTTCTGGCCAGGAGGTTGGCGAGAAGGGAGGGAAGATTAAAAAGGGAAAGGGCCGAGCCAAAATCTTTGCGCACCGATATACAGGGTGGTGATAAACACCGGCGGTGTGATTTTATCGAACTACCTTTGTACGGCTTTATGTCCCGCACGGGCTGATACCGTGCGAACGTTTTGCCGCTTCGGTCATCACTTATTCAGCAGGGCACGCTTTCCACCCCCGGCGTGGCCGTACGTGCCTGAAAAGCATCGCCCCGGCAACGTTTTACGAAACGATGAAAGCGGTAAATCCTTAACTTTTAACGGCGAACGATCCGTTCGACTCGCTCTGACACTGCGGTCAAATGCCGATCGATCGATTGGGAGAGGTTCGATTTATCTGAGAATTCGGAACGCTCCGAAAGTGTACAAATCGTCGCGAGCGCGGTAGCTATTATGTTCCGCAATTTTTTAAGGCCGACGGTAGCTGTATACCGCCATCGTTCATCCGAATATAATCCTCGGTGCAGCGAAAGTTTGGTCGGCACTTTTTTTATTTTGACGCGGATCAGTCATGTAGCAACGCGTCCGCGCGGCGTAATATAAATCAAGCGATCCGGTCATATTTCAGGGCGGAAGATTTTTCGATAAAGCGTTTCCGGGGAAATGTCGGGGGCCACTTCCGTCGTCAGAATTCGAGTCTCTCGCTCGCGCTATCGTTCGCGATCGATTCGCAGCCAGAGTTCTACCGAATTATGTACCGGCGAGCGCAGTTTAATGAGAGAAGTTTATCGTGCAATTTCACTCGGGCAATAAAAATCGAGCGGAAACTTTGCGCGCGTCGATTGTGGCTTTAGTTCGAAGATAAAATACGATTATAAACAGACTCGATGCGAAGATCCGCACGAGTGGCTGATATTTCGTTGCTCGAGTCGGCTCGCTGTCGGTCACCGCTGACAAATCGTCCGCGTTCGACGGAATTCACTCCGCGAATCGGCGCGAACGGATTTTCGAGGCATTAAAATTGCTCACGGCCGACGCCGATAATTTCCAATGACAGGCCGGGAAGTTTACCTCAATTGAACTTTCGTCCGCCGAACAAATAGCTGGGGAGAAGTCATCTAGGCGGTTACGAAACGAGACGTTCGAACGAACTTTTCCGAAGTCCTCGAAAACTGTCCTGGGACAGAGTCTAATTTCGTGGAAAAGAGATTGCGAGCTAGATTTGCCATCTCGAAGTGTCTTGTATCGTTAGTCCGCTCTACCCTCCGGTGCAGCAGGGGATTACGCTTAGTATCGCTCATTCTTCGGTATGCACAAAGCCTTTTTCAATTACCTGCATGCGAGTCTTCTTGTAATTTCATTACTCCGACTCCCGTAGCTGGTAGCTGATCAGGTTGATACCTCATCCGTCATCATAATACTCTCTCTCTCCCTCTCCCACCCCCTCTCTCTCTCTCTCTCTCTCTCTCTCTCTCTCCGGGTCTCTCTTTCTTGCGCCAAGCCATCCCGTCCGGAATTACTCGCCGGGAATTAATCCGACGGGATGGAAATTTTCACGGACCTTTCGCGGGATTTGAGACAGACGCGCTTATTAATTTCTGCCTCGGCCGTTCCTCTCGCCGTTCCCGGACGCGCTTAATGCTCATTAGTCTATTAGTCGATTAGCAGTGCGAGGCGTGCGCTCGGGTACCGATACTGATATATAATATAATAATTCCTATCCCAGGCGCATAGCGTATGATTAGATACCCGATACGCGTACACGTTGTATCGGGAAATTAATATGCCTTGCCACGGGCCGCGCCGCTGCGGTTAGCAGAAATCGATGAAGGCCGCGTTTCTTCGGAAGGAGAATATTTCAGGCCGCATCTACGGGCCGCCTCGACTCTCCAGCTTCCCTCCCTGCGAGACCCGTCCAGGGCTAGAATTTCTTCCCACGTATCCCGACGTGCCCGCATTCAGAACGGCCAAAGAGGCGGAAACATTAATAAGCCTCGGGATTCCGATGGGCAAAATGATTTTGCGTAATCCACCCTTCGTCTCCCTCGACGTCGCTCTCACTCGGGGAGGAGAGCCCGGCTGAGCCGGATGTCTTGCGAGTTTTACGCGCTAATTCTTCAAAGAACGCGAAAACACTGCGGTTCGCGGAAAAACGAATTCTCAGTACGCGGATAGTTCGGGTCGTAAAAGTTTGCCGAGCCGGGCATTCCTTCGCACGGAATGCGGCAACGAGTGTTTTCCCTCGATGAAAATTCGACAATTCGCCTCCCCCCTCCCCCACCCCCCTCCCATCATTTTCGAACAGTTCCCAGGCACTTCTGTCTTGCGCTCGATAGGGAGGCGGATTACGCGGGTATTACCCTTCTCTCGCTGGCAATTTATGGTTGGGCTTATTTGGAGGAATTATGCGAGCGCGTACGCGTAAAACCGCGCGCGGCGATACAAATCACGTTTCGACGGCGGGAAAGTGCTAATGTGTCAAGCTGCCGGGAAACATTGATAGAGCCTCATAAATATTCCGCGCGTAAACCCCTTTCCTGCAGCTTATTGCGCGCGGTGAAATTTCTGTCGTCGGGAGGGTTCCCGTCCTCTCGGCCAACCCTCTTTCCATTCTTCGCGTCGGTGGAAGAATGGGTTCGCGCGGAAAATGTCCGGAAGCAGTCGAGCAGCTGATCCCTATCGGCCGCGATCGCACGGCACGCATTAAGTCGACAGAGACTTTAATTAGCGCTGGAGTTAGGCTAATAGAATGCGCCAAGGTCAGTCCCGATGCCGTCGTAAAACCAGCGTTCCAAAAATTGGCATACCCAGGCTTGAAGAGAGGCAGATACGGTCTGAACTCCGAAGCTGAACTCTCTGTTAGCATAATGGAATCCGGAATAGAGACAAGAGAATGAATCGGCCCTAACTACTCCCTCGATCCACGTGCTCTCAAATGAAATATAACGTCGCCGAGCGAAGAAAGGGCGAGAGGGACGGAGGTAATCTACCCCGATGATGCGCAACGCTATTTTCCAAAGAAAGGGAAAAAAGTGGCGTTTCGGACAGAATGGAGGGGAAGCGAAAGGTTAACAAGATACCGGAACGCGCCGGTAGACCTGTGTGCGGGTCAATTCCGACCGAGCGTTCCCCGTCCTGACATCAGCGTCGGGCAAACCGTTCGACGGAAAGGTTTATAATGGATTGCCCTTATTATTACAAGAGGCAAGGTAAAGCGCGCGAGGGCTCGGATGTGGGATCCTGCCAGCGGTGCCTCCAGGTGGATTCCTGGAGCTTCATTTTCGCCCCCTGGAAAAATGCTCGCCTTCAAAGGCCGAGCCAACCCGCCGGAGCGATCTTCCTCATAAAGGCGATATTTCGCACTCCCGGAAAGGGAGGATCCACCCATCTGGCCACCCTCCCGGCCACCCACCCACGCTACTCGAGTTAAGCCTTCGAATAAACGTATCAGCCGGCAACGGACGAATGGACGAGCGATAAGATCTTTAATTTACTAAAATACGGCTCGGAAGATGTAACGTGCGAGAGCCCGACACAGGGTCTGAAATCCGAATTGAGACGTTCGGTGGCTCTGGGTCAGTGGGGCTGGCCTAGATTGAAACTTCGGACTTAACGCGCAGCTCATATTACCTCGGCTTTACTCTAACGTCGTTTACGATGCAAATGTCGGTAAGCGTCGTAGTGGACAAAAATTAGAATACCCTTACCCATTAGAATGCTTTTTCGCTAACCCACTGATCCACTTCTCGATCATCGCCGATACTTCCGGTATATTCGGTCATAAGGATCGTTTGTCGATGCGGAATATGTATGAGCCGAAGCGTACACACCCTGTAGCGAAGCTACCCTCCCTCCCCCGTCCCCACAATCTCGGCGTAAGAGCGGTTGCGGCTCAATTTGAGCGAGAATATCTCATGAATAAGAAATCGCACGGGCGTAAAACAAACTGCGCTCGACTTATCTCGAAGCGTATTTTTCACCGCCTCCGGGAACGTTACTCCTTAGGAGTATCGCGGCGAGGAAGTTGTTGAGGAACGCAATGGAACATAAGGAGGCGATAAAGCCGGGTACAATTCTCGCGCGAACAAATAGATGCTCTCCCGGCCGAGGAGAGAGAGAGTCATTGAAACGAACGAGCGTCGCGAGGCCGCCCTTACCCTTATCGGCCGAAATTTGAATTTGAGACCCGGGCGGGAGTTTATCGTCGTGCCGGTGTGCATAACGCCTCGGCGTAGGGAGATATTCATCGTGCACGTACGTCGGGCTATTTCTTGGCGGCCGCCAGCCGCAGGATTTTTCACCGATATTAACTCCGGCTACGTCACTTTATCGAGACGCGGCGAATGTGGACGAATGCGACGATTTCGGAATAAGGGCGGCTCTGCCAGCTCTGGTTCTGTCACGTTGAACGAGAAAAAAAATTGCTACCCACATTCGGCTGAACGCGAAACATAAATCGCTGGATGGCGACTGCTTCCGGAAAAATTCGCAAACTATTCGCATTACCTGGAGTATTCACGTAGAGAGATTTGGCAGGCAAGCTGGTGGAAAGTTTTCGACAATTATGCATGCGATACTCGAGCGGAGGCACCCTGCATCGTTGTCAGACCCTTTAACAGTTTCTCTCGATATGCCGGTGGCACTTGGTCGTAGGTAAGGTAATGATTCGAACCGTGAAGATCTCGAGAAGGCACTCGCTGGTCGAACCGATAGACTCTCCCTTCGCGGAAAGGGCATTAAAGCCTGTTGAGGGCATTAGAGTGTCAGAGGAATACCGATTGGCCTTAAACGGCATTGACTGATGCCGCGGAGCGGAAGAGGCGAGAGGGCAGGGAGGTAGAGGGGGTAGGGAGAAGCGTATGATAGTCGGCCGGGCACAAACGATGCCGGAAGTTTCATTTGAGACGTGCCGCATTTATTGGCCCGCCGGTTGGCTGCCAACTGGGATGAATGAAGTGCACGTGCACCGTGCACGACGATGCACGGGGACGTAAGGAGCTTACTAAATTACCGCGAGACACGATTCGAATCGCTGAGCCAATATGACGGTAGCTTCGCTCTTGATCGAATTACGCCGTTCGCCGACTGTCAGCGAAGAAATCTAGAACGTCAGATAGCTCGCGAGCCCTTTGAACCGCGGGACAGGGACGAGGACAGACAGCGAGAAGCACGGCTCGGCCGAATGTCCTGTTCCATTTCACGATGGCGGATAAAATTAATTGGTTTCGATTTAATAACCGGTATCGCCCGGCGAAGGTATCGTCTCGATCCGAAATGCAGTTAAGAACGTGAGCCGTCGCGATGGGAGCGTCTTTGAAACGTGCAATCTAGTTTGGTCCACTCTACCCGGTATATATACCCACCGTCGAGATCCCGAAATGGGGGTCTGTTTGGACTTCGAACCCCGTCAGAAATGACGGCCGGACGAATATCGGATTTTCTGTTTGACCCGGGCCTGATTTGAATCGGGGTAGGTATCTTTGGCAGGCGACGGATTCGGAAATAAGTTTTCACTCGAAGCGCGAGCGGCGGATATGCTAAGCGATGGGAAGCGTACGCAGACCGGCTTATGTAATAATGATAGCGTAAAGCGGGCTCGGGGAAGTTAGGCTTGAGTAAAGCCTGTAATTGAGTTACATTACTCGAACGTAAAACGGAATTTCGTGGCATATAACTGATTCGGCGAAGGAGTTGAGGTTGATCGAGCAACTCGGAGAGGGTCTGGAGATAAGTTTAAGCAATACTGCGACTACGTCCCTCTCTCTTCCACCCCCCCCCCCTCTCTCTCTCTCTCGAGCGGTTTTAATCGGCGAAGAAATTAACCCGATACCGATCCGCTAACTGGAAACGTCCCGCTGCGCACACAAGTTCCAGTTAAGAACTGCATCATAGTTATTTCATTATTTCGCTCGATTGCTTCTTCCCCGGGCCGACGACATGCCGGGAATCGATACGCTTTCAATTTATTGTCTCGGTAGTGCCGAACTTCGGGAAAGAGATTATAAGGCTTCGAAGGTGCAACGATTTTTGTCCCCACCTTCCTCTCTTCTCATCTACTTCGCTCGTCACTCGATCTCTAGTCCGATCTCGCCATTCTCGCCACGTTCAGCTCATTCCTTCCACTCGTTCCTTCCGACACGGCCGATCGTAAAAACGAACCAGTCGCAACGATCGCATTCAAGTAAAGGCGTAGAATAAATCGACAGGCTTCTAAGTGTTAGCTTTCCGAAAAATGTATTTCCAATGATTGCCGGAAGTTGGAAATCGGAGGAAAATTACTTCGAAGATCGATGTGTTAATCAGGTCGATTCCACTCGACGATTTTAGTCTGCGTCGTAGTTACAGTTACAGTACGTCGCAGCGACGGATTTCCGTGTTTCGCGAAACGAACGAGGATGGAAACGAAAGAGTGAGCTTTCATCGGCTAATCGACAGCTTCGCCGCAAGCTTTACGGCGGTGGAGTTGGCTTCCTCTCCAATCATATCTCTCGTTGAATATTCCTCGAGAGTCAGCCAAGCGTCGTGCAAGGAAGTTGCAGCTATTGGCAGCCCGTCGAGTCAACGGAGCGTCATCAATCTACGTTGCTCTCGGAAGAAAGCTCGTAGAGGAGCGTGTCATCCAATAAACGAACGAACGAGGCGCGCCTCCAATTAATCAGTCTCGTTAGCGTTTGCATCGACGACCCGCCGACTCGAACAACGCTCGCTGCCATCTCGAGAACCTGCATTTTACTCTAGATCGATGTCGATCAAAAAACCGCTTCCTTCGCGAAGACGCCAAAATTCTGGAGAGGTCATCGAGTTCGGAAACCGACGCTTCTCTTGGAAAGTAAAAATAGCCTGGCACGAAGCGGTCGACGTCGGCTGTCCTTTGATTATTGTTGCCATCTCGAGAACCTGAATTTTACTCTAGATCGAAGCCAAACAAAAAACCGTTTCCTTCGCGAAGACGCCAAAATTTGAAAGAGGTGATCGAGTTCGGACACCGACGCTTCTCTCGGCAAGTGAAAATAGCTTGGGCTGAAGCGGTCAACGTCGGCTGTCCTTTGATTATTGCTGCCATCTCGAGAACCTGAATTTTACTCTAGATCGAAGCCAAACAAAAAACCGTTTCCTTCGCGAAGACGCCAAAATTCGAGAGAGGTGATCGAGTTCGGAAACCGACTCTGCTCTTGGCAAGTAAAAATAGCTTGGGCCGAAGCGGTCGACGTCGTCTGTCCTTTGATTATTGCGCCCGTCTCGTGATCACCTTTGCCCCGGCTAATAACAGGTTGCAGAGCGAAAATGCGGCGCATCGCGGGCTTTGACACTCTGCACCGGGATCGAATGAGCGGCAGGCACACCGAAAGCCTGGCCGGAAGTTTGCCACAGTACACGTCGTCCGAAGTTGAATTTATTAAGGGCGCAAAGCCGCAGGCACGCTCTTCCTCTGTCTGGACAATGTAATTTCTCGATGGATCGTAAAGTATGGGCAGCTGACGATGTATCAGGGTTGGCAAAGAACGTTATGTATACCGTGAGATAATGCACTCTGCCGCTCGTCGACGTTCGCTTTCAGGCCATCGTCGGGGGCCCGGTCCTCGCGTATTCCATAATAAATATTGGCCGTTCGGAGGGGTGGCGAGTCGCGGAAATCGAGCGTGCCGCGAGCAAACAAACAGAATCTCGCGCCGGAAGATTCCTGAGCGTTCCTTGACATTGAAGCTGGCCATCGCTATTTTTGACGAGAGGCCGAACGGACAAGCGAACGGGCCGCCAGCTAAATTAATGAGGGGAAAGAAAGCGTCCAAGTTCCGGCCACGCCTACCAACTCTACCCTCCACCGACTCCGAGGACTTCCGCTCGCTAGTCTGCAAAAAGTTTCATCGCGTCCGGAGTTAATTACTTCTCGATGATAAACAGCGGAAAACAAGTACGAATCCGACTCGGCTGCCGTGTTTAATTACTGTTGACGCTGGAAATTGGCTGAACGGATGGGTACGATTGACATGCCCGATGTTGCTACGTCGTAGACGTCATTAAAGGATTTATGACTGGCGCGACCTATCGTAAAGAGCACGACCTCAGTTTTTGCAGAACGTAAATACGCTGGACGCGAGCGAGCGGTTGAATAAATAACGGCCGGTCAACGACAGGTAAATATATTGTCCTTCGAGCAATACGTCACGGAGCTAATTACTTCCCGATGATAAGACCTGTCCATAGATCAGGGGCCATCCGTGTTTTCCGCCGTCATAGAAAGATAAATCCGTCGGGAGATGATAGGCAAGCCTAATAGCTTGTACGAGTATTCATTGTAGTAGTTAGATTTTAACGCGATTTGAAGCGTGCGATGGTATAAGGGAGCAAATTACGCGAGCAATGCGGAAGACAATGAACGATGAAGAAACAATGAGGTCGAAGTTATCAATACTTAGCACGGATACCACGGGTATTGAATGGTCGAAGGACCGTGATAGGATTCAAATTCTAATATGGCGACCAGATTTTGCGAACAAAGCGTATGGCCATCTTGCACGCTGCTCCGTCGGAAGGAAGCAAGCAAGCAAGCAAGCTGGCTGGCAAGGTGGAGGCTTATTCCAGCGTAATACCGGTATAATGGCCAGCTTCTAATTATTCGGTAATAAGCGTGCTGTAAACAGCCGCGTGCCGTCGGACGACGTTCCCGATAAGTATACTGATAGCGCGTCCGCGCGGTAGATAGTTGGACGACTTACTTCGCTAATCTCACTCCCATTCCGCCGTTCCGCAATTTTTAATCCGCCATATAGAATGCGCGAGGCAAATTTATTCCGCCTCTCGATAAATTTGATTAACGTCCGCCTCGCGCGAAAGAGGTGGCGAGCATAAAATTGAACGCGTTCCGTCCTGCGGGCGGAGAGTCGGCTTTTTACCTTGGCCGTCCACCTGGCAATTTGATTTGTGTCAAAAGCCGCGGTCCATTCTACGGCTCCGACAATTGCGCCAGCTAATCGGATATATCCGGGCTACGTTTGAAACGAATTAGCGATGGGCGCGGAAACTGGCGGAGAAAACCGTCAGGTTCAGCCGCACGCGCGCGTTCTTTCCCTCCTTATGGCACATGTTACCGCGACAGAAATTTTGCGAAAAACCTGTATTTGTTTTGCGGTCGCCGGCCGGCGTGAAACGAAAGACCGACAGAGCGAACGTTTTTTCGTCATATCTTTTACTGAAAAACGGTTACGTGTCACGTGCGCGAGGGAAAATGTTGAACGATGGTTTCAAAATTATTCATGCCATTAGCATATGGCGACACCGTCGTCACGTATGAAAGTAATATTTCGGATCGAAAGACCGATCGCGCGTTGGGAGGAGAATGGACGATGATGAACGAAGATGAACGAACCGATGATATATCAGAAAACGTCCGCCTCCGACAGAAGTCTCGCCTCGAGAAAATACTTCGATCCTCGCCGGCTGCTGCAATTACTCGAAAATTCAAGTTTCCGCCAGAAATCACGGACTCCGGGCCCCGTGACTCGCGGCATAATCGTGTAACGGGTGGCCTAGAGTCAAAAAGCCCGGCACACGGCGCCGAGGCAGAAACACATAAGTGGAGTGTAATCCCGATTAATCCGAAGTCGAGTGTCAGGAGTTAGCTTCCGTCGGAAAAGTAACTTCCCTCGGCGTTCGAAATTAATTACGACGAGGCGTCTGCGCGTACGACGTCAACTTTCTAAGCACCCCCTGCCATCGCATTCGAATTCGAGGATTTCCGAGCGATGGAATCTGTCCTACGAAAACCGTTCTCGAACCGAAGGCTTGCCAAACCACTCGGCTTTACTGCGCGCGCTTCGTGCCAACGAAAAAAGGACACCGCCTATAAGCGACAGCGACACATTAATAAGGGACGACGTTGAACTTTCGCGCCCGTGGGCACATCAAAAATGCTCCGAGAAAGTTTCGCTCCCGAGGTCCGTGCACCCTATTAATCGATCGATCGCCGGCGCGCACTTTCGAGCTTCGACCGTTAAATTGGTCGGCTACTTCAAAGACTATGGGAGCCCGCCGTGTCCTTTGGCAGCACCCACACCCACGCCGCATGCACGGCCAGGCTTCGCTTTGACGCGACCGGCCTCGGCACATAATGCCGCTGACATTTTGAAGGCAGCCGAGCAATATCGATAAATGAACGTAATGAGATATGACGCGCGACGATCCCGTTGTCCCGCCCGTGCCGACCGTAAACCGTTAATGAAGAATGGAGCGTGGCCTTAACGCGGCGCATGCGGCAAATTTTGCAGCACGCCCTGTATATCGCGCTTTGATCGCTGCCCGCTGACACCGACGCGCGATCGTTCATATCCAGAATCGCATAATCGGGATCGTGCGGTCGCTCGCGTTCCGAAATGAATCGGGGCGAATATAGGCTTCTTTTATATTCCGATATGATTCGTTTAGCTCGGCATTGAAAAGAACGAGAGACCGTCTCGGATGTCTTGTTACGCGATGCGGCGATTAGTTTTAATCTAATATTAGATTGGCGCGTGCTGGCGGGAGGCTTATCGTCAATGTAATGCCGGCGATCGTCTGACACGGGACTTAGCTAGATTGGATTAGGCTTACAAGGGATATAACGATATTGAAGTTGATCCGGTATTCTAATCGCTGGCACAGGTCGCATTATACTGGCCGGTCTCTTCGGAGGAAATCGCCGCTTCTCACGAGACGTCGTCGAATCCACCGTAAAACTTGTACCACCCCCGAAAAGTGTGCGAAGTAATGGGAGAAAAATTTAAAGTGAGCGGACGTAACGAGTGACAAATTGAGTCGCAGATTCGGTACGTCGAGAGCTATTTACTTAGCGGGAAAGTACGCGCACGTACCGCAAATTGAGAGCTCCGTTCCGTGAGCCTATGCACGAACGCGTTACGTCACGAATTACTCAATCTTCCGTTGCTCTACCAGCCGGTGCAATCACCATTGAACGAACGAGAACGTATGTACTTCGCTACGTATGTACCTATATGCGTAGTACAGCCTGCGGTTCTTTCGGCATTCCGCACTCGGCAGCATCTCAGCGCTCAGATTTTGCCCTCATCGATTGCCGATATTCAATCGCCGTAATTAACCCCGGCCGCGTGAAATTTTCATCTATGGGAATTTAATTGAGCACGGACGCTTGCCGCGGACCGTAACTTCTGCCGTCAGAACGCGAGCTACCCCTCTCTGTCTGGCAACAGGTTTGGCGCACTACCGCGATCCACGCCCCCTCCCGAATTATGCGACCCTCGAAAATACGCACCGCGAGCGGCCGACGCATCGATAACTCACCCTTTTGCATAACTCACCCTTCGGGCGGACTCTCGAGCAATTTACCCGGCGCTTAAAGTCGCTCGAATGTCATAATGACTGGCCGGACGGTATCGAGGATCGATAGCCGAGTAAAGCCTATATCCGTACACCCTTAACACGCCTTAACACGCGTGCCGCGGTAATCTACTTTTACTTAATTGTCGACGTGCTCGCTTGACACTGAACACGAGGCGAGGTGGCGGGGTAAGGTGCGATTATCGCAAGGTGCATCGATGGCCGGAACGAGGTCACACATTCTACTGGGTGCACCCGTCCTCCGGACCTTGACTGGACGCGTCCGACGAAGACGACTCGGTTTAGGGTTAACTCGTCGTCGCTTGGTTAATTCATTGCCGAACGTCGGCGGCGCGCGCCGGTCGATACGGCGTCCCGATTAATTGAGATCAAAAAGATTAAGGAGGTCGCCACGCCGATGTTAACTCCGCTTTCGTTTCATTGCCGGTTATATCGTAACTTCGTTACCGCCGCGTCCCACGCGAGCGCGCCAACCGGGTTAACGGAAGTTGGCGCCGTAATTGCAGTTTCACTGGCGAATGCATACCTCGGAGGCTCGATTAGACACTCCTGACCGCGGTTGGCAGGAAAATAATAAACGGCGACGATCGCGCGAGGATGAGTTACGCGTAATCGGAGGTAGGTGGAAAAATCCATATGCAATTGACTTTTCCGCGAACGATAAATCCGCGGAGCCGAGATCGGTGTTGAAGACGTAAATGGCCGGACGTGAATTGCAGAACTTACACAGATCTTGTCTATGTAAATTCGGGAACTTGGTGCACACAGTGGGGGAACATCCTTGCGCGTCAGTAGGATAAACAAATGCGAGTGCGACGAAATTTTGATGAGCTAACAAGCCGTGAAAGTTTGGTAACTCGGTCTAGGGAAAATATGCAAATGACAAAGAGAGAGGCTCGAGTCTCTCCCCTCGGCATCGGATAAATCTTCTCTTCAATAGACTCATCGATACCGAGCTTTTAACGATTGCGCCCGATTCCGACCGACGCTAAAAGCATCAAAAATTGTCAATATTCGCATCTGCTTTAATCTGCGCATCCAAAGCGGATTGGCTCCTTCGCTCGAGCGTATGATGCTGGGCCGCGGATGAGGAGTAAAATTCATTCGTAAAAATGGGCGAACAAGCGGAAATCAACTAACCATCGTCGGAAATGGGATCCAACGTTAGCGGGGGATTTATTCTTCAAAACTGTGCGACGTGCAGTCGAGAGAGACAGAGATAGAGAGAGAGAGAGAGAGAGAGAGGGAGACAGAGACAGAGAGAGAGGCATACGCGGCTGTGTTAACTTCGTTAACGACGTATTGCGAGCTTGCGAGCTTGTGTTCGCGGCTGCATGTAAACGCATTTGGCCGTCTAGTCTCGGCTGAATAGCGAGAAAATTTCGAGAGCGCACATTTCTTATTCAAATTTGCACGTGCGGAACACGAAGCGCGCATGCAGCCAGCCCCGTAGTAACGCAAAATCTACGACGTGATTTTAAATCCAAAATGTAGAGCGCCGGGGTGTAGGACGGTGGGTACGGGATGTAGGTATGGCTTGTAAACGCTGGTAATTTGTTCAAGGATGCCTCTTGTATACCGCACTTCGCCCCGTTAAGCCACATTCTCACATGCTGTAGTGACCGACTTAGGGGGAAGAACTGGAAGCGTGCGTTGGGGGTTGGTGGAGGGTGAGAGGATGCTGAATCGTTAAATTTACTGTCATCGATTCCTTGCCAACGCTCCTGTATCGTCGCGGGCGCTCGACAATCGCGTAATTTCGGCCACCTGCATAAATTTCGAAATTACACGCTTCCTCGGACCAGGGGGGTGATGGGGGGTGGCATTACATTAATTAGGAGGCGCGAAATTAGCGAGGATTAACGGGTAGCATATTTGGCAAGCTCGTTAGCGAATCGAAGGGATGAAAAGTTTTGTCGGGCGAAAGAATTTCTAGCCTGGGAGCGATCCCGAAAATTGGGAAAAGTTGGGAAAGTAGAATGCAGGGGGGGAGGGTGACTACGATTATTTGACGCACGGTGAAAAGCCGAGGTCCGCTTAAAAAAAGGCGACGAAATAGGGAGGTTTCATCGATCGTTTTCGAGGGTGGAAACGCTTCGAGCACGATATACAGTCCGCGGATCGTCGGCGGAATAATGCAAACCGCATTGTAGCCGTCAGTATGGAAACTGCTATTCAACGGCAGCGCGGTTCGGTGCCCGACTTCGTCCTGAGACAATTCTGACGCTCGTAATTGACTCGGCTGTGTCCGTCAATTCGCATGCAAACGATCTTTTCGAAGACGAACGTTCGAGCGTCAGAATTTCGCCGAGCGTCACTAAACATTTCTTCCCGAGCTCCGTATGCCGCAGCAAATTTTAATCTCGATTTAAATCGGTCGTTCGAGAATTTAATGCGCCTCGCTTTACGCCATCGTAAAGTTACGAATAAAATCCGTGGCATTTGCATAGTCGGCATAATTCAATTAGCTCTCCCGCCTCACTCTACTCATGACACGATTATTTTTTCCGCTCGTATCGATATCAGCGAGTATTGTCGAACAGATAACGATTCCACCGAAGAAAAATGTCAATTTCCCGAGGTGTAAAAATGAAAAGAATCGATGCCGTATGCCGTAACCACAACCGTTCTACGTTCGAAACGATACCGACGAGCCGAGCGCGGCAAAAACCTTGGAAGAGTCTGTAGCTTCGGGATGATCCGAAAGATTGCTAGGATATTTCCTCGGCAAACTTTTTGCCGCGGAATCCTCGCGGATCGAGCTAAATCTCTTGAGCGACATCTCGAGGACTCCCCCTTCGTTTGCCTCGCGATCCCAGTCTAAACGCACACGTACCGCCCCGTGGCTCTTAGGCAAAATTCTGGAAGCCGCGCGCGGCTGACGACGATGCAAATTTCCAAGTTTCCGTGCCTTCTTGTCGCAAGCTTCGGCCGCGAAGTATCGACGCTTTTAACGGCACCCTGCCAGCGGGGCACTGTCTGTTTTTGCGAGCGGCGACGTCGGGGACGAAAACTTTGCCGAAGCTTGTTTTCCGCCCTTAAAGTAATTCCCCGGCTGATAGCTGGAAGCTCGATTTTCCCGCGGAGCATTTTTCCAGCTTGAGCATACAGCTGTCCCTCGAGCGTTGATTGTCTGATGACGCTGACGCCACACTTACGCCAGCTACTCTCCAGTTATAGATAAGCATACTGCGATAAAGCCGCAAAAAAAGTATATAGGCATCGATAGAGCCCAAAGGGAACATGAGAGATGCCAAGGTGTCCCGAACCGAGCGGGATCGTCTGATCCGTGAGCTTTGAATATTTTTCTCTTTAGTCAGGCCCGATACTCCTGCAGGAGTTTGGATGAACTCGGTATGCCGTAGGGTGAAAGCGGATCTCGCCTCCTCGCTCCCCGCCGCGATCCTCCCCACGGGAGCTTGCACGTACCAGGATCCGTGTCCAGCTGCCACATGCAGGCTCCGCGTTCAGTTATAATTTGGAAACTCGGCTCGTAGTACCTACTCATCCCCGTGAATGGTGGCGCGGCATAAATGCAGGACGTTGTCGCGCGCGGACGTCGTCAAATTAACGTAGTCGCCTTTGAATGGATCGTTTCGTAGGTCGGAGGTAGGCAGGCACGGACTTCGGGAGCAAACCGCGAATAATTTATGGCCGGCCAAACTGACGGCGTTCGATCCGCTTCTGCCTCGGACGATTTGTCACCCCGCCCCTCCGCGAAGCTCGCAGAAGTAAATTCTAAGAGGACGGAAATCCGAGGAGTGACGTCTCCGATATCGAACTCGAACCTGGCCGAGGATCCGCGAGGATGCTGACGGGGCCAGGCATCGGGAAGTCGTTTTGCTTCTAGACGTTGGGCGAAATTCCGCGAGTCGAGGAACAAATTTCCCGAAAGCTTCGTACCGCGATAGTTTCTTCTGGGCTTCCCTTCGATCAGTCGGTACCTTCGAGGTTTCTTCGGAAGGCAGATAACGGCAGCGGATCCGCGTCGCAGGAAGGGAAGAACGTAAAGGAAAAACGAACAAGAGTTCGACTGGCGTCAGAGGCGGAAGATAAGAGCCGGCTCTCGTCGTATTTAATGCACGACAAATATGCGATGTTTATCTCCTTAATCCTCGACGGCATTACGGATACAGCCGCTGCCTCGTGTGCGCGAAAGTGGGAGATTTATTGCCGCGATATCGATACGGGATATCGACGGCCGCGGAAACGGGAGCTCGCGATAAAGAATCGGCTCCGACGACCGATCTAAGTATGGCATTTTTTTTTTGTCCGTCGCCGGGAACCTCAAGTGCCATTAAGCTTATCCGAACGCCTTCACGAATGGGAACTTCATTCTGTATTCACCGCGCGGACGTCAAAGTCACGTGCCGGGCGCGATCCACGGTATATATATTTCGTCTCGCCTTTCGCAGTCGTATGTAAGATGATTCAGAGGGAAATTAGGGCCGATTCTCGAGCGGGCATTGGACGTAATAGGATAATTGCTCGAGGGGAAAATTACATTGCGAGTCGAGTCCTCGTTCCTCTTCGACTGCCTTGGGGTGGGCCGGGAGTTGAAATTAGCCCCGCGGCACTGATCGCGGAAAAAGGAATTGTTCCCACGGTACTGTGCCACGCAGCCGGAACCGGAAGACGGTAGTCGAGTGGCATCGATTCCGCTAACGCGCCCGAAATCCTCGCCCGAGAGCGTGCGTGTCGACTTTCCGCGGAATCCGAGTCCAGGGAATTTGCTAATTTCGACGGGAACGTCTCGTTTGGGAACGAGACTTCCGAGTAAATGAACCGGTAAGATCCTGCTCAGCCGGTGGAAGGATCGTAGGTACCTTGAGTCACTAGTTTTTATCAGGAGATCCGGCAAGATTCACGTTCCGGTTAAGCTGCAATTACTCGATCGTCGACGGTAACATTATCGAAGCTCGCCGAAATTCGGTCGTAACATTTAATTGTCTGTAACGTTCGGTGGGAATATAGATCCTCCGATTAACGTCGGCGCTGCGGAATCGAAGTTACCTGGCCGTTGCAAACAGCGTATTTCCCTCGATCCCATAAATCAATGACAGCGACTTCGGGCTGGCCAGACTTGGCCGACTCTGGCCAAGTGAGAAATAAGTGGGAAATCGTCCTGCAGAAGTATCCGAGCCATTAAATCCCGCGATCGTCCGCCTCGTAAAAGCCTCCGATAAGTTCGCTCATTAAAGATGGGCAAAATGAAAGGCAGCCAGCCGCGGCCTTGACTAATTGTAAGATCGTTCCTAGGAGGTGCCTGACGTGCGAACCGATTCCCGGAACGATCGGCTAACGCGTCGGGCCAATTGCTCGAGGGAAGAAAGAGGAATATGCGAGCCGAGGATTGCGGTGGCGACAGTGTGGGAGTACAAAGCGGACAAAGTGGGAGACAATTCAGGGTTATCGCGGCTCGCTCCGAAAGCGAAGAGGATCGCCCGGCCCGGACGGAGACAGGGACTTCCATTTCCCCGTTCCAGCCGTTTCCCTCGGCAAACGTCAGAAGCCGGGAGTCAGAAGTCGGGAACGGTGGGGGTCGGGAACGAGCTTCGGCATTGTGACCTCCGCAGCGTTCGCGGGAATCCTAAGCGGAATCGCTTCTGGTCCCGGAGGAAGATTAAACTTTTGTGACGCGCCGCGCCGAACGTCCGCTCCGTCCAATTCTGTGACAATGCGTCCGAAAATGCCGGCCAGCGACGGGTGGAGTAAGGCTTGCTGAAGGAGTGGGATGATGGTAGAACGACCGTCGGCTCTCGTGCGAGGGATCAATTATCCTCGCGAAACCCGGGGAGTGTTTTGAGAATGAAAACTCACAATCAGACTCGAATTTGGCTTCCTACATTCCAGCATGACGCGCGCTTGAAATTTGATAGGATCCGTCCTGTTCCCTACTGGCGGTGTAAAAACTATCGCGGCCCTGATGAACGTTTATCGTTCGACGACGTGGGAACGACGAATCTTCATAAAAGTTTCAGCGGGGAGAGTCGGACGACGACGGCGATCTTTAACGGTTAAATGGAAAATCGCGACGACTGGTCCGGGTGATCGATTGTCTTGCCTTCGGCGACACGCTCGATGGAGCTGAACTACTGCGAATCCAAGTATTGCGGATAGGTGAAATTCCGCATTTGCGTATGTGCCCTGGCCTCGCCAATTTCTTAGAGTAGTGAAACTTTCACGGTCCCGTGATCTTCGTAGATTGACTCCCACATCGGACGGTTTTTAACAATGAAATACGTTCCTGCTTTATTGAGCATCCCTTCGCTAGAGAGATCTCTTTTTCCTTTCGATATTTGCGTCTTCCAATTTTTTAATAAACGTTCGTAGGGATCTTTCTTGAGGATTAGGAACAGGGTAGGACGCGTTCCCAAATTAACTTTGTGACAGAGAGCCGTTCATCCTCGGGTTAATTATTCCGGAGATGTAATTTTGATCAAGCGAGTGCAAAACCTCGGGTTCGCGGCTCCAATTCTCCTGAGATAATACACCTGAATGCTCGTTTTCATTTGGCCCCAGTTCGCACGCAGTATCGCGCCGCAAGACGTACGACGCCAGGGTACAATGTGTTGGTAACGCCGTACATTTGGGAAAGTGAGCGGGTTGGAAACGAATAAATTTCCCTTTCCCCCGTGCCGGGGGTTTAACTCGATTTTCGGGCAAGCCATTACAGGAAACGAGCGAGGCATCGGACCGTCGATCCATCCGATACCGAGAAACGAGAAGGAAGCTGCCCGGAACGAAAGTAAATTCTTTCCTACGCCCTTTCCCGAAGCCCCATCGACATAATCGCGGCCGAGAAATAACAATGGTACTAAGTGCACCTTCGCACCCCTCGATCCGCGGGCCAGATCAAATAATAAAAGTCCCGGGATAAAACCTCGGCACCTTACAAAGCCTTCGATTCTACCCGCGGATCGATCGAGAATACACCTCGGGCGAAGAATCCGACCTTCCTTGACAAAAGTGCCGACACATCTGCGCGCGCGCGCGCGCTATCTTGGGCCCCACTTGTAAAAACTCATCAATCAACGAAATGAAACGGCAAGAAAATTAATGACCGTCCCGTACACGTTCGTAATGTTGTTTCTTCGAACTGAACCTTATCGTCAAGCGAAAATCGGGCAGATATTCGAGATGGACTCACCTTGTAATCTCCGTTAATAGTACACCACGGTGTCAATCCGTTGACAGCGAAAGTCCTGAACGGTCCAGTGGATGGTCTGACGAGGTCGGACGTGGCACGTGCTGGCTCTGACGGAACAGGACACACGCAAGGTGCGAAATGGACGTAGGTGTGTATCCCTCGTTGAATGGTATCGTACTCGGCGAACGGGCGAGCGTGTGTCGGCACGAAAGTGAGCGTGCGACGTGAATGACAGGCAGATGAAGCACAAAGTGCGCACCGCGAGCTCGAGCTTCTCCCTCTTTATACCCCTCGAACTTGCACCTGTGCTTGCGCAGATCGGCCCCTTACAGCTTCGCCCGCTCGCTTCCTTCAGCGGCTCTCTCTCCGCACTCTCCATTCCGCTTCTTCCCCTCTTCTACCGATCTATCTGTCTCGGTCCCTCTTCCTCCACCTCTCTCCCCCTTTCCCCCCTCTTCCTCTCTCTCTCTCTCTCTCTCTCCTCGCCAGCCGCCGATCCACGTGCACCGACGTTAACTTCCCCGTTTGTTTGCTCACGAGGAGAGCGCGTTGTTTCCTCGCCTTTTGCTCGGCCAGACAAGTTCGCGCATGTTTCGCTAACGGAGATACGGTCGTCTCGACGCTGTCATGCCACGGGACGAGTTGGTTGGGAAGGAGACGGAGAGGTATCCAGGGCGAAAGTATTTTCGAATTCGGTTAACGCTGAATCTCTGCGAAATTGTTGGGATTAGGATGAATTTTAGCCGGCTCGAGTTCTGTTTGTGTTCCTTCTTCTTTGCTGATTCCTCGCCGGATTATGAGTTCCTGTGTGCTTGAAGGAGGGATGGCGTGGAGGGAAAAATAATATGGGACGGTGCGAATTCTTGTATGGCCTACTTGTTTGCCGTGCGAGGGATCGAATTATATCGACGGTTATCGAATTCGACGCCATGGTTGAATACCAATCAGTCACGCATTGCTGTGATTGATGAGCGAACGGGCGGGACAATGGTTCGTCATTTCGGCAAACTAATTGGGATCGAAATTTGCTATCATGTAATCGAGCGGCCCTCGAATTAATTCTGCACTGGCAACAAGTACAAATCCTTCGAAGATCCGTGAGCTGGAAATTGCTCCGGGGAAAGTCTCGCGTCTGCCCTCGGCACTTTCCCGACGGGAATCGCTGTGTGGCGTGTAAATTAACTGTTTTTAAACTTTGACCATCGTGTTTTCCCTCCTTTGTGTACACATTCTGTCGAGTTAACCTTGCCTCGATATTCTAGCGCACCCATATTGTACATATTTATGCTATTTGATTCGTCTGCTCTTTAGCATGTGAGCTGGCGATTTTTGGCTAAAAGTTGAAAGCTCTTTGGTTGCTTTGCGCTTGTAATATGCGCTCTACTAACTAATCCACCCGCCCCCCTTGCAAGTCGTAGAGTCGTTTGCCGGTCATATTCTTACCCCGCGATTCTTACTGGACAATGCAACGCTGTCTTTTCATATCTGTGATCTTATTTGTCTACTTGCGAAACTTTCTTCATACCTTTGCATTATTTTCCATTATTTTACACTACTCTACATCGTTATATCTATTAATTGCTGGTTATTTCGGCTTTTTGAGGTGTTTTCACTGAGAAAGCGGTAATTCAAGCCCAATTTGGAGTATGTTTGACCACCTTATCAGTCTTGAACCTGGTTTTCTTGATACTTTTTCAATATTTTACGTTAGTTTACACTGTTTTACATGGTCATATGTCATAATTGATGGCAATTTTCGCCTTTTGGGCGTTTTATCCCACAAATGCCCATCTTAGCCCATGTTTTAAGTACTTTTGATCACCGCATCCTTGTAATATGGGACTGAGCGACCAATGGAGGGTACTTTGGCACTACTTGGACCTACTGAAAGGTGATAGAATCTTCAAAATCGTCGAAAAACGCAAAAATATTTTTGGTCTTAAAATCGATTTATAAGTACCCTATCCCATAGATTTTAACTCGCCCTGAAAGATGGTCGCAAGCAAAGTTCTCAATTTTTAATAGTTTTGAAGATACAGCCATTTTTCGAAGCAAACAAAATTTTTTTTAAAGATCGACTTTCGCTGATATTCCTATCTTAAAGTACGCTTCAAGAAAATGTATAATTATCATAGGTTTTGATCGCGCGTTCAAAAGTTACAGCCGATTTAAAAATTCGGGAATTTCTCTTCTCCCTTCTCATTTTTGCGAAAAATCGAAGGTCCTCGGATCGGATCGCCCTTTTGCTACCTGCTAGGCGGTCAAAAATAACTCAGAGAGCCGTTTCCCGTTGGTCGAAATTCGCTTTAGTTTCGGAGTTACAGCCAAAAAACTGTCGAAAATATGAGGTCCCGGTAATGGCGAAAAAATAAAAGTCTTCCGATCGACTTGTGGTTATGCATACTGAAAGAGAATGAAACGAGGATCACAAAAATCTCTTCTAAGTGCAATAGTTTCAGAGATATAGCCAAAAATGTGCAAAAAAAAATGGGCAAAAATTGACATTTCGCCACCTAGACCGTATACGGACACATTAGAATCAATTAGTTCCATGATAGAATGAAATGGGAACAAACGAGCTGTCCAAAAATCGCAACCCAAGCCTTCTAAGTTCAATAATTTCTGAGATATGATCAAAAATGTGTCAAAAAACACCTAGAAATGGACATATTTCCAGCCGTATTACAACCAACACATTCTAGTGACTTTATCGTCTTATGTACCGAAAGACAGTTCATGACAATTCCAACAAATTTAAACTGGAGTCTGCAAAGGCAAATAATCTCGAAATTACCACGAAAAGTGTATTATAAACGAAAACACATAGTCTCGAAATTATCACACAAGATAAAGATTATGTCGACTATCCCGTAAATAGAGTATTTTAATCGAATTATTACCTTTGACTAGACTTCGAAAAATCGATACTGCACCCCGGCAGCAACAGTTTCAAATGATACTCCGGAAAATATCCAAAAATATCCACGCTCAAAGTGGAAAAGCATACGCTCGTTCAGTCTATTCCGAAGGGACTCAATACTCCGTCAACAACACTATTAATTATCCCACAAATGTATTGCAAACCGAACGTACGCACACCCCCCAAGACCCTCGCAAGCAGGTCCGACTCGACTAATTAAAAATTAGCGTGACCCAGATATCCGATTTCGGACCCTCGGGCGGACATTCGTCAACGTAGACCGAAAATTACAATTAATTAATCTACCCATCCCCCTCAGCCTCCCAGCCGAAGTCTATTTCGACGAGAGCTTCGCTTCCATGAGGCATAATACCCAGTACCAAGTCATTTCAATGAATGTCGGCATGGATGTTCGGACAGCCACGCGAAACGGGCTGCTTCGCAGGTGCCGATCGGCCAACAATGTAGAAACGAATGGCGTTGAGGCCCCTTAACGGTTGAACGCATTGTTCGATTATCGATTCACCCCCCGGGACCGAATTTCGGCATCGAGAGTCGACTCTGGCCTCCCATGGACGATGGGAGAAACGTGCGGAGGCAGAGAAAGCCAGCGGGGAGGGTCGGAGGGAGAACGTCTACACACACGCGACTTAGTCGACGAGCACTAATTATTTTACAGAGATTAATGAAGTGCCCTTGCGATTTTACACCCCTTCGAGCTTTTTCAAGGACGATTACCGCTCTCGCTGAATGTTACGAACGGCGAAGTGTGTCGAACGTCGTTTTTTCTACCTTTCCCGCCGCCTGCAACGGCGTTCCATTAACAGGCCGCCATTTACCGATACCCCGTTTCCATAATAATAGTAAAGTGCGATCGAACGGAGGCGCGCGCGAGCGTTTTCGTTCGAACCGACGCCCTGACATTTTTCCCTTCGTACAAAAAAGATCCTCGACGAGCGAACTTTTGAGCCTCGACCCGAGGAAGCGCGAAAGGAGGCGAGGACTATCCTATTTTTTTTCATTCAGATTCGTCCAGGTGCTTGCGGGTAGCGGCTGATGGCGGTCGATAATTGTCAGACATCAGGATGCGGAAGGCACGGTGAGTGACTTTTTACAAGCAATATAAATAAAACCGCGGAGGCTCGATAATTGACTCTGGACAGAAGCTGGTCGGTCATCCAGGATCTAATTTCTGCTTCTCCTTGCGTTCGAGATACCGACCGCTGACCGTCCTCTCGATTATTACGCGTTTATTCGTCTCTACTCGGTCCGCACAGCGTCCCAGGACAAAGGAATAGCGCGTGCATTCGCGCGACGTCTCTAAAATGTTAATTATAAGGGTTTCCCTCCCTAGCTCGGCTTATTTATAGCCCCGCTCGCCTCCTTCTATCCGCTGATACGATATCGTTCCGTACAGAAGGTTATTTCGATGTACACACGTGACATAAGACACGCAATACGTCTGAGACAGCTTCTAAAGTATACAACACGCTGATCAACTCATTTTACTGACACACCGCTGGAAAGAACGTATGGTCGATATACTATCCCCTGTATAGGAGTGCGACATATAGTTGAAGAAGTGATGAAAGTCCAGCGAAGTGCCAGCCGGAACGACTACGTTCCTGTTTATATCGAGACACGGCAGTCCGGCTCGAATCGACTGTTTTACGACTCGAGTGGCGAGCCTAAGCCAAGTGGTTCTGAAGAATCTGACAGATCAGCAGCAGTGGCTCACGGGCAGTGCGCTAGAGGAGGTGAGAAATCGTCGGGTCGCATCGAAGAAGGCCTACTTGGAACAGATGAGATTTTTGTACTGTTCCTCGGCCTCCTCGCAGTCGACTCAGCACTCCCCTACAGACTCGCATACCGAGTCGCATACATACTCGCATATTGACGCACATACATACTCGTAACACTGACTCACATACATACTCGCAACACTAACTCACACACCCACATCGAACGTTCGGCGTTCCGCGTTCAACCTAGTCGACGATTTTTCGAGACTCGAGTTCCCTCTCGCGCGCTCTTTGGCGAACGTCGCGGCTTATCGCATCTCATCACCTGACAACAAGGCTGGGAACCTTGCATTTCGGCCTCTTCACGTGTCGACGTCGGGCTAAACGAGTTTCGTGCTTCCCCATCTTTCGGCCCACTGCCGCAGAACTCTCGAGGACCGCGTCCGCCAAATTTCACCCCCCCACTCGAACAGTCGCGGAGCCAATTCAATTTTTCACGCCAATTATTCGCCGACCGACTACTCTTGGCCGGAAGTAATCCGCAAGATTGTCGATCGCTTAGACTTATCCGGCGGAATGATGGGTCCGGGCGGATCCCCATTAAAATTCAGCTAAGCTGACGGATCGGCGAACTCGTTAGGCCGGCAAATATTTGTCCCGAGTGCCGATGTCTCGCGATGCTACGAAAGGCGCGTTAAAGCGTCGCGAAACAGGGGTGGTGGTAGGAGGTGGGGGTGCGAAGGACAGGATAGTACTTCGTCACGTATCGCGGAGCGATAACGATCGCTCGGCGTAGGCCGGAATGAAGTGGATAAGGGCCGAGTCTCAGTCGAGGATATATCCTCCACGCTGACATCTCTGATCCGGGAAAACTACCCTTCGAGATTCCGTCCGACCCTCGGCGAGCGACACAATGCCCTCCCTTACGATTTCCTCCCGCGTCGGGGCCCTTTTAAGCGCGGCAAAGGTATCGCCAGGCAGCCAGTGTACGCTCGAGACCCTTTCGTATCTCGACTTGACCCTTTCAGCGCTGGCAGGCCGAGCATTTGTCAGGAATTCGCCGTTTCGACGCTTAGGGTCGGCCGAAAGCCGCAAGGAGCGGCGGCGCCGAGTTTTGTCGCGATTTATGGAGGGGTGGCGAATTAAAACCGCGGATGTGATTCGGGATTTGAGCGTCGTCCGGCCAATGGGAGAACGCTCAGCGAAACGACGATGGACTCGTAACAATGGACCGACCCGGTAACGAACGTACGAAACTGAGCTGGGATTGAGAGCGAACATAAAATGTACGGAATTGGGGCTGCGTATCGCCGGCACCGATCGTTCGTCGAATTAATTAAAGGTGAAGAGATTCGGATATTTCTCGGGAGAAAAAGTTTGCCTGGCGAGCGCGCGAAAAAGTGAAAGGAAGTACGTTGGGTCGGGCGTGAGCGTCGAAAGGGAAATTGAAGGGGTGTTTTGGTCGAGTGGTATCGTTCGAGAGTTTACCGAGTTACGGTTTACCGCCGATAAAGTTGTTATCGTCTCTCAGAGGCCGCGGTAACTCGTGTAATCGGTGTTACGAGCGACGAAATTGGATTACGGAGTTTGTCGCCTATCCGCAGTCGGTAAAACGAGATGTTCCGTGCACCGATAAGACAGCGCCTTATCAGGCACGAGTTTTTCGCCGGAGTCGCATAGAACTTTCTCAGGAGCTTCCGAATTTGAACGTCGAGGAAACAGATAGCAGCGACAAATCGATCTTTGAAGCTTCAAAGTATTCACTAGTTCTTCGCTTGTGAAACTATAATAATTCATATATAACTTAGTGTGAGATTTCGATATCAGATTCCTTAAATTAAATTCAATTCAAGATACATGGAAATTATTATATTTTATTCTGACATTGTCTGAAATGATTATTGAGTTCTCAGCAATTACGTATTCCATCGAATGCGAAACGGTTTCTAATCAAATTTCCGCCAATCGCAACACGGTCGTTATTAAAAGCCCGACCGTACTGCGTCCTATCTTTAATGCATGCGTCGTTTACGAAGTAAAATAACGGCGCAAAGTCCTGCAAATGAGCCGCCCGCGGATACTTTCGCGAATAGTTATTAAGCGGGGGAGCGAAAGTTGGCCGATAATTGAACTTTACACACCCACCATCATCCTTTCTCCCGAGGCCGCTTCCCTTTTTTACGTCTCTCACTCACGCACGACTCTGCGTACAATTCGTTCGGCGAACGAACGTTAACAGTACCCCGCGTTAGTGGAAACTTTAAATTAAGAATTACGCCGAACGGACCATAGGCCAGTGAATTTTTAACGAGCACCGCTTACAGTGTCCGATAACATCAGGCTGATAATTTTCGTCGAACGTCGATCCTCTCTGGGTTCTGACGAACTAACGCACCGGAAACTGCGTGCAGCAGTTTGACTTTCTTCGTTTGCGCTGCGATTATCGATTGCGCCGCGAGCACTAACGCGATTTAATAAAGTCGACGACGTTGTTTCCAAGAACGGCTTTCCTAAATTCCTTGGCAAACTGAATCCTGATAAGCACTTACGTCTGCGTTTGAGCCGTTCATTTAGAAGGTAGTGGGAGCTAGTTCACGGGAACATAAATAAGTTAACGTGCGTAAGGGTGAATAATGGGAAACAAATTCTCTCTTTATTTCGTATTGAAGGTGGATATTTCTCAAAAAAGTGACACACGTCGATACGAAAAATGAAGGATTTATTTGGTGTGCATCTCGTAGATAGTTTCTCCGCCTCGTCGGACGATAGACGAAAATAATCTCGCGCGGTGGAATTTGCGCTCGTGGGTGATACGTAAGGGTGCTTCCTTTTTAATGGGATTGTCATTCGCGGCGCATCCGCGGGCGCAAGTAACGAAATTCAAATGCAATGCGGCAAAGAGCCGAGTGCTTTCGACGTGGCTCTTCACTCCTCGCATTCGGATTCCGCGTTCGCCGAGTCACGCACCGAGAATAAGTTGAGAGGGTGGCGTAGGGGGGAGTGCCGACGTCACTGGCGTCTCGTTAGTCGAACAAGGAAAATAGAAGAAAAATACAGGGGGGGGGGGGGGGGGTGAGAGCAAGTGCCGCCCCGAAAAAGCACATCGGCGCCGATCTCGAAGAATCCCACCCTCGTGACACACACACACACACACACACACACACACATACCGTCGCACATAGTTGACTTGTTGCGAGCAAAATGTTTCGACTGACGACATCCGACCGGAGAGAGAGACGCCGAACGATAATCCGCGCATCCGAATGAGGCCTGCCGATAAAAACGGGAAAGGACGAGGTCGGCCCACGAAAGTAGAAACGTTCGACAGGACATTTAACTCGCGGCTCGTTTGCCAGGCCTACCCCTCGCATCTCTTTTTTTTCCGAACATTTCCTACTCTCTCGCTGGCCGGCCTGCGAAGGCGTATTCGGCGTAGCCCTAGCGCAATGGCCCGTGAACTCGGCCTGCCTCATGCACCATTGACTGCCACGCACCCCGTGTGCATGTGTTGGGCGCGAAAAAAATCGCCTTCCCTACGCAGAACGCGCGCAAAGCTGCGCCAACGGATCCGTAATCAGATCCGGTTACGATCGTTTTCGCTTGTTTACTTCCCCACTGCCCGTTAGATGTACGAGAGTGAAGTCTGATCTTGCAGACTTTCAACGAACTGGGGTCCATTTTTTTTGTCCAGCTCTGTCCGGCCGTTTAACGTCACATGAGTAATGACGTGTACGCCCTTCCGCTTGGCCCATTGAATTCGACTGTCAGTCGAAAGCCTGGCAAGGTGTAAAAAGTCGAGACTTACTGTCGCGTGGTAGCCTGACATTAATATGCCTGTAATGTCGGGTAGGTGTAATTCACGTTATTATCCACGGCGACGGAAATGTCTGTCGCTTGCCGAACGTGAAGGAATATTCGATCCACCCCGATTTCCCGGATGGAATTCGATATCGAGAAGCCTCCGCGATTATCGCCAGGCATGGGTCGCTGACATATTCCGACTGACTACGTAGTATGCTAGCCCGGAATCGAGTCCCTATATTACCGCTTCTTACCCGGAAACTGTCTTTCCACCACCCTCTCTGCCGAGGCGGGCCGCGGAAAAAAATCAGGCCTCGATCGAGCCTCTCAGAAGGAGCAATTAAAACTTGAACGGCTCCGACCGTCAGTTTCAAATGTCGCTGGCGGGCTAATTACGCTAAAATTGAGTGGAAAGGCCGAAATTGCATAAATTGAAAGCCTCATCGGTGACAATCGATTGCGTTCGAGCTTCGGAGGAAAATGTTTCTCTCTCTCTCTCTCTCTCTCTCTCTCCCCCTTTCTCTCTCACCCTCTCTCTATCTATTGTGGGCGCGTGTTTGTCCGATTGACAAGCCGGAGTGAGAGGGAGGAGAGGATGATACACGGGCGTTAAATTAAACTGCGGATGGTTAAAGTGTTATTGCGTTATCCGCGCGAGGGCGACAAACTAAGCGGCCAGAATGAACGATCTGCCACTCTTCCTCCTTCTGATGACATAGGCTTTACGACTGGCGCACACATCGGCCCTGTTGACAGACACTCTCAGCGAGTCAAGATGAGTTTCGGTCCCGCGAATCGAGGGCCTGTACACGCGAGTCGAGTGCACTCCTCTTCTTCGCAAATGAACACTCCGCTTGGCCCTATGTCCTTTGCTACTTGAAAAGATCAAATTGTTGCATCGGGCCGAGTTGAAAGCTGTCAGAGAATGACACCGTCGTCGGATGTAACCCACTCGACGAAGCGGTTAATAAGGAGGCGTTTTGTCAAAATGCTCTTGGCTTCGGCTCTAGGCTTTGACTCTTGGCAGAAGGCTGCAGGTGCAGAGCCGCGCAACTTTGTGTATCGTGCGGTCTCCGTATGCCTACGCGACACCGGAGGCAAACCTCAACTATCGCGAAACTGTGCGGGACAATTGCTTTGTTAGCTCTACTCCGACGCCCACTATTCCTTAGATAAGATTCCGAGACAACGCTCCTCCTTACGCTCAGTCAGTTAAAAAGCTCCACCTTTCCCTCCAGTTCGAACGCATACCGAATCATTCCTCAAATCGGTTATTGTCCGCGGCCAGTCGCACGTATCAGAAGACGCAATCGATCGTGGCGCAATTATACGCTCGAATTCATTGACGTCGCGTAATTATCTTGCAGTTCGATTATCCTATTATCCGCGCTTCCAGGGAAAAATATCCGGCAGATTATGTGCCTTACGCTCTTTCGACATACATTACCGCCCGGCGCATTAGGGAAAGCTTTCTGGCCGATCCACGTAGGATGCGTCTATTGGTCCGTTTCGCACGGTTCCAGGTGCAGCTCCCGGCAAGTTTATGTATCGTGCGGTCGGGGCCAAGACCGGTCGTTACTACTTGCGATCGCGTTCGAACGACCCTTTCAGCGCTCGCCGGGGCTCACTCGTGCGAGACTCGGATACGTTCATGTCACTTCGAGCATGCGCATCGGCAATTCTACGCTGCGAAACTTCGCTGAATGGCGAAGAGAGTCGTCGATGAACGCTGAAGATTATCTTACCTTAATCGTTGACGCGAACTGCCTACCATTTGCTCACGAAGTTGGTGCTAGGCTCAATTACGCTTATATGTTAGGTTACTTCAATTTTCTTTACCGTTCTGGCCCAAAGGTGAATTGTCTACCGTCGGTTTCTCTTTATTAAGGAAATGACAGGTGTGTCATCTGACACGCGATAATCAAGTATTTCTCGGGGCACTGCAGTTGCAATTACGAACTCGCCTGTCAGCGCGCCTTTCTTGGTAGGAGGGAGAAGTTTGTAAACGCCGGAATTATCCGTGAGTTTACCCCGCACAAAGAAAGCTTTCTTCCGTTGACGCTAATGAATTCGCCCGCGAGATTAACAACCCCCGTGTCTCGTTTGGCAAAGTTGCTTAAGCCCTGCGGATCGTCGCGGACATTATCATAGGGTTAGTTGCCGGGTTTAATGAGATTATGCGAACGCTTCCGCGTGTAAAATTTTGGCGTTCGTTAATTCGATCGTGCGCGCGACTGCCTAAAGATGGAGTGAGAGAGAGAGAGAGAGAGTGGGATTCAATTTTCGAGTTCATTTTTCCTGGCCGTTGACCGACACTCCGTATTTGGCACTCGCCATTACACTTCACCCATACAAATACACGCCATAATCGGCGAACTGTGTCAAGCGTCACGCAATTATTTTTAACAAACACAGCGGGCGACATCGTCGATCGTGGGGGCTGGCAATCCGTAATATTCCTTCCTCCGTAGCGATACTTATCAAATTCTTATGCTTGCCTCCCTTCGGAGTCCGCCTCGTCGAGGACGCGGCCATTGTTCTCGAAACGGAAAATAAGAGTCGCCCGGACGAGGGGGGAGGAAGGAAGACGTTCGTCGAACAGCTCGAGGACGAGTCACGCGGAAACATCCGGTGACTAGAAAAATATTGCTTGTCCCAGTCTCGGAATCAAACAGGTGGCTCATAGCGGAGGAAGCGCGCCACTAAACTTGGAACGACGTCACCGATATATCTTGCGGCGTCGGCCGACGTGGGGGGACGACATCGTCTCGCAGACAATCTCCGCGAGCGTCTCAATGAAACGGCTTGACGACGCAGGACACTGCCTGCGAAACGTATCACTTCCCTCAAAACACTTGGCCAGCGAGGCCAACGCATGCCGTATCCGGAGAGAGTATCTCAGAAGCGAAGAATCGTAACGGTCGATCGGTCACTCGACGACTTTGACATTGACGATATTCCGACTCGATATCGCGCTCGGAAAAATAACATTTTGAAACGGAGGCCTTGGCAGCGGAGAGAGTCCTCTCGTGAAGCCCCGTGGCCTACGCACGGGACCTGTAAAAATATCGGAGTGACCGCAAATTCTAAATAAAGAAGGCTGCCGCGGAAGGGGTGGGAAGGACGGCGGTGGGGAGGCGTGTAGAGTGCGTTGGGTGCAGAGGAGGGTGGAGGGATGTGGAGAAAGGTGGAGAAAGGTGGAGGAAAGGTGGAGGAAAGGTGGAGAAAGGTGGAGAAGGGTGGAAAAGGGTGGTGCCACCGCACCTGATCTCTTTACCCAAAAGTGTTTCTCCGACCGCCAACGCAGGTGCGCATCCTGAAGGCGCGCGGATCAGCAGCCCCACCACCGGCACCACCACCATGTACCACCATGCTCGAGCATGTACCAGCGGACAGGTCTATAAAAGCCCTCGTCGCACTGCTTGCCGGCTTCGAGTACGGCCGCCGAGTCCTTCGATCAGAGATCATTCCCGACGCAGCTTCCGGAAAGGCAGAAGGCAGAGCAGCGTATTTCGAGTCAGCTTGTCGGACGAAATCTTCTACAACCTGGGAGACCTAGCTGACATCGGCGATTCAGTCTACTTCGGGAAATCCCTGACCAGTGACGAGAGTGAAACAGCCCGCCGCTTTCGAGGCGGAAACTAGCAGCGGAAGTGAGGAAGTGACCTCTCGCCCGTCGATTTCGATTCGGTTCCGTACCTTTTTTATCACACTTCATGTCCGAGCCTTCGCTCGTTTTACCGGACCTTTACCCGATAGTCGTGCAATTTTTGCGATATTTTACTGGAAAGTGTAGCTCGTTTTTCTTTACTTCGCGATTGGGTCCAACGTGCGAATTTATTCGATTGAGCTCGATCGAGTCTTAAGCTGCCTTTAACGGACCGCCTTAATTGTCGATACAGAGCAAGGTCTAAGGGCTGAAAGAGGAAAGAATATCACATGGCGATCTCAAGAGGCTCTTACAACCTCACACTCGTTAGCTACACGTGTGTGTTCACGTTGATCTTCTGCTTCGTCGGATGCGTGGCAGGTACGTTAACGAAAACCATATTTTCTCATAGTTCCCCTGATCGATACGATCTAACGATTATTCAACGGTCGGTTTCTATTTGTTTGTGTTCTGTAAATTCCGATGTTACTGTGATAATTGTTTAGGGGGCTCTATGATTGCACGTACAATTTAATGGTGACCCCGTGAAATTACTAAAATAACAAAAGCCACCGCGTTCGAGCCTCATCGGTCGGATCATTTGCAATGCTAGTTAGAAACATAACACTTTTGCCGCGCGCATCTAAATTAATCGTAAACAGTTATTTAACGACAACACGCAATAGCTGCTCTTAGCCAGGAATACGTAATTAGTGTTTGAATAGATTTCCGTGCTATCTGCGAAAATCGCTAAGGTCAGTAAATTGGTTGTGGGCTAGGTTTTTCGGTCGTCATGACATTGTATCACCTTCGTCCTCTTGATCTAATCTCGCGCCTACCGACGCCAAGTATCAGGGAGCCTCTCGCCGTCGAGAGACTCTCACGCCTCGTCTGACGTATTACGAATATCTTCCCCGATGACAGAACGCCGTGCCTGATGGACCCGGGCGACAGACGACAAAGAGAATTTCATTTTCCGATACGCGCGCGCGAACCATTTTCGCGCCAAACATTAGATTACGCTGAAAGACGCGGAGAGGAAAGATAGATTGGCTGAAATACCCATGTGAATGTAATACCGGCAACGAAGTTATCTCCTCTCGACCCTCGCAAGCTTTTTGCACCGCAATAACGCACCTACCTCCGTAATTAATATTACATTATCGATATCAGCCACAGTAATGCCTCGGAACGCGCGTTATGAGCGTAGTTAGACGACTGCGTAAAAAAAATGACAAACTTTTCGGAATGTCGACGGATCCCGAGTTCATCGGAAAAGGAGGTGGAAAAAGGGCAGAAATGACGTTGTCCGACCGCGAAAGGATTTGTCGGGAGTTGGCAAACGCGAGTAATGAGCGGGCGTGATGAGGTCTCCACTCTCGCCTGGCTAATTGTAAGACTCAGGAAAGCAATTCTGCCCACCGAGAGAATCCGCTCGCAATCCCGGATATGACGGGATATCGAAACGCATATTTCAATTATTCCTCCTTTTTCCGCGCGATTAGATCCCGCTGTCGCAATGCGCACGTTATTCGCGCCGATATAATAATTGTCCCTCACCCCCCCTGCCGTCAGTCCACACTCCGTTTCCATCCTCTTTCCACCCCCTTTCATCTCCTTACCGTCGGTCCCCCCTTGGATCCATCCGTTATTACATTCCCTTAACGCGAACGATTACGCGTCGGTGCGTGAGGAGGAAAGAACTTCCTCTTCAGAATAATTGACAATGCGAGTGGCTGACGACTTTTAATCTGTCGACGCTGCCAATCGTTAACAAGGTGAAATCGCGTAGATGGGAATCTTTGATAAGCGTATTATAATCGCGGCATCGTCCCATTTCTCATATGAGGCACATATGTCATTCAAATGATTGCAAAGCGTTATTACAAAATTAAATAAATACTTCGACTAAACAGTAAATACGCAAACAGCGATTTTACCCCCTAGGTTTACGAGACTTTGGAATCAGATACTGACATGTCGATTGTCTTCCCGACAATTCAATTTCTAGTCGCAGAGTGACACGCGCATCTTGATTTTTCGGAGTATGACCAAGTTTCGTGACAGTAAGGAATACACGAATTCTGACGGTGCGGTTATGCCACGTCAGACGCCTTTCGTCATTATGATTATCCTGTCGTACTCGCGCACCGCTTGGTCTACTAATTAACTAAAACCGGGTACAAAAGGGTTACGATGCGCATTCTGACCTAGTGACGTAGGCGAGCGCCTTGTTTTATGAAACTCTAACATTGCTTACCTACTCGAGCCTTCCATTCATGCTCAATGAAATTCAATAGGCGAGAGGTGCCCCTAGCGGTACGTAGATGCACTTTAGGATTCCACATGCGTGCACACTTATATCCTTTCCTTTTGACCCACCCGTATCACATCTACATCCGCGGAGATTTAAGTATCCCGAATGCGATCCACCGGAATACATCCCATCGATGTTTTAACGTCATACCCCCCCCCCACCCTCACCCTCGCTCTCAATCTCTAAGCCCGTCATACTTTTCAGGTTCCTGCATGAGTTACGGACACTCCTGCTGGGGAGGTATGATCTTTATCTCGCTTCAATCTTCGTGTTAGCTTAAACATTCTACTAACGCCGTAAACAAATCGTATCTTCTCTCTCTCTCTCTCTCTCTCTCTCTTAACAAATGCTGCCTCATATCCGTTGCGCACGAAACTAAATTGGCATGCACACCATCCATACGATATTAGAATACGCCCGCCACGCACCGTTCAACGCGTAATATACAATCCTAATTAATATACGCGCCCCGATATTAAATTCCGTATTTTTGTTCGGCGCGTCCATTCATTCCAATGATCCGCGCTCGACGCACCGCACGCTGTTCGCTTTCTCGGTCGAGAATGAAAGATTCGAACGCGCATGACACTCTTTTCGCGAACTGGCCGTTTTTCAGTCGTCATTTACGTCAGTCGAAGCATGATCGAGCCCGGTATCCTTGCCCAATGCTCAGGAGTGCGTGCCGTCCGATTTGTTCCATCGGCGGAAACAGCGTTCGCCACGCACGTTTAACATTTACACTGGTAGCCTGAACCTCTCCCACACTCGCACTCGTTCGCAGGCTATTCGATATTTGCTCGGGCACCTTCCTGCTCAACGTTGCGCTCCGGCTTAATGTCGCGGACGAATAATGCACCGATGTTCGACGAATTCGCGGCGAGCGGCCGTAAGTTCCGAAAATAAACCCTCGTCAATCCGATTTGCCATGACGACGGTGGATTAGCGAAACCGCCAAAAACGGGGATGAAATTTATATGTCCAACAGGGTGCTTTTATCCTAGATTCGACATATATGAGCTTAAACGGGAGCTTTTCAATCATTTCGTTCTTCCTCTAAACTCTTTTAGCAGAAATTTTTATGCAGCGAATAATGCTCAGATGTTATTATTGAAGCGATTATTCTAATTTACTTAAATTATGATTTTTTAATTGTCTCCTGTTTTAATCTTGCGTTCTAAAATTCTATGCTATACCCAATGAGACTAACAAACTGTTAACACCTACTCATTTGATACGTTTACGTTAACGTATATGATTGCTACGCTTGCTGTTCCAGCATGAATAAAACATGTACATAAATAGTTCGCAAACCTAATGCTACCCGTAAATGTTGCTTTCGAGTTTCTCTGCACTCACGCATGTTTCGTGCATCCTCCCTCGCTATACCTCGACACAATCTGTGACCATAACGTTGTCGTGGATTTTTAGCGCACGGCAAGCGCAGCGGAATCCGTTCGGACAACGGGCAGCGAGTGGCCTTGACGAGAGCGTCGGCCAGCGACGCCGGCGACTCCCAAAACTTGGCCACTTCCGCCAGGGAGCAATGGCTGCTGTCCCGACTGATCGGCAAACGTCCCCTGGCATCGATGTCCAACAGACATCACGTCAGATGGAACGAGATCCCGAAGGCGCAACTTTTGCCACGACAGTGGAACGACGAGGAAGTTACGACCAGCGTGATTAACGGCGAACCGTTTGGGTAACAATGCTGAACCAACGAGGACCGGCACTTTTTGCTCCCCCGTTTTCACCTGATTTGAGCGGCAGAGTAGTTGGTGACCTTCGAGATCGTCTGACGTCCCGATGTTTCAGGGCGCAGAATGGTGACGATATTGGCGACGACGAGAAGAAGATGACGGAGGTTCAAGAGATCGTGCGTGACATCGGCGACGATCCCATCGAGAGTTCCAAATTTTTGTTCATCCCCCGCAGCGACTATCGCGGGGAGAACGATCCTCAATCGTTGAGCTTAATTGAAATATTGGTAACGAGCGGATTCGAGTAGTGTGTAAGAGTGGGGCTGTGTGGCTGTGTGTGATGATTCCATCATCATAACGTCTTTCTTTCAGGGAAAGTCCGAGGAGAAATTTAAGTAAGCGCGGTCGGATGCTGATGCTGCTGGTCGAAGAGATATTAGGCAAAAATTATGGGAATGTTCCATTTTAATTAACCCCCCCGTTCGCTTAGCAGAAAAATATGTCCTTTAGCGGCGACATTCCGTTACGTACTGGAAAAGGAAGAATCTCTGTTACTCTTGTAGAAAACATCCTTCATACTGCTCATTCACTGTTTGTAATCCATGAGTTCATTTGAATTTACCCTAACAAAATATAATTTTAAAGAACTGTATTCCTCTTTCGATCCTTCTCGTGCCTCTTCTTTTCGTTGTTCCAATTGTATCTTCGCACAATATGTAAATCTAATAAACACGCAAGAGAATCGATCTTTTATCAATTTCTGTAAAAGTCAATTATTAGGTGACGTGTTAATACTGTACTCCGAAGGTTTCTCTGATATTTCAAATGAAAAATAAATAATTAGACTTTTATGTCCCCCTCGTGTCACATTAATTGATGTAAAATTACCGTCGATGATTACTATGACATACAAGGAATGAAATATAATTCGATTCCGTATGTTCGTATACTCGAATCAATCTCGACATTTTATCGCAAGCCTCGAATTCATGTGTCAACACTGCCATCTGGTACAGAGTTTTACCGCGTTCGAACGCTCTCGTCCCATTTCAGTTACCAACAGCCAGTACCGAGCGCGGGCTTATCAGCCGTCGAGTCTGATAACACGCGCACCTTATCGGAAGACCACCCCATCTAAAACGACTCTACAGAGGTCACGACTGTTAACTAGTGGATTCAAATGTGGGTTCTTGAAATAAAGCTCGCCGACAGCGACGAAGTTAATTGCACCCGCGATTTATTTCACATAAATCAATAAGTCACCAATAGCCCAGTAATCGTCGTGCGAGAGAAGTGTGTTATTCATAGTTCGTCGTTAGAGATTTGAGGAAAAGGACGCAACGGAAGTGAAGAACTGTCCGAAGTGAGAGGCCGCAATTCGTACGATAATTCGTCGCTCGCATCTCTGTCGCGCGCCAAAGAGCTGACGAATCGCTCATTGCTTTATAATAGACGTTTCTCGCGCTTATTTATACTCTTGTTCGCCTTAAAATTACGGAAGAGGGTATGCGGCGCCGTTCTGCGGTTCTTCCTATTTGCTATTGACCTCTAATTCCGCACGGTGGGGACGGCGATGGGACGCCAGCTGGAAAGTTCAACATTTATTCCATTATTATTATTACCGCATCACTTATGTCATATTACTACTATCGAATTGAGTAATCTATTATGAAGGAAAAGTCTCTTTTCTTTCGAAACGTTATAAACCGACTTTACATGTGACCGTATATAATATTCATCCCATACAATGTAATACTTACATATATTTTCTTTTTATTGTAATTATTTTGATTATTGTAAGTAGAATTTTGCTACGTAAGTTGGGAATTGAGTTGGTAGACAGATATGTACCGAGAATAGGTAGAATGAGCTTACCCATTGACCAACCAAAAGTGAAAGAGTGTAGGGATCGAGACGCTGAGAGTCTCTGCGCGGTGCACCGGTGAAAGATCGTTCCTCTCGACCCTGAACTCCTCTGTTCTGATCGACGAGGATGAGATCGGGGTCAACGTAGTCCTCAATCTTCTCGCTGGCGATCGGCTTGGGGTTCTCCAATTGCTGTAGGTTCTCCTGGAATTGCGGATCGAATCTCTTGCCGTGGCCACCGAAGCAGGAGTGACCGAACGCAGAGCAGCCCCCTGTTAATTGATAATCGATCATCGATCGATACAGAGAAGATGTAATAACGGATAGTAAGACGAGGAATGGGAACGTTCACTTTTATAAAATCTTTTGCCGCGTAATTCCAATCTTCCGCGATAACGATTCTCATATTTCGTCGACTCATTTGTCGAACAGTCATAAAGCCGGTTCTTTTACAGTGTCGACCGTGCTGGCCGGTATTAAAAGTCGCGCTTAACGTCGAAGGCTGCCAGCCCTTTTGAATAATTGACGCGGTCCGCCGCAATACACCGTATCTGTCCGGCTACGTTCCATTTCGTAGAATTACCATTGCGCCAGCGAGCCGACCGCCGCGGTTGTTCCAGTTGACAGGCTTGTTCGAAGATAGAAATATCGAGGCTTTCGGTGAAAGCGATCATATTAAAATCGCGACCGTAGACGCCGGTTGAGTAACGAGTCGATAACTCATAATTTCGATCCGTGGCGAACGTCAGCTTCAATTCATTACCGTGACAAGCACTTGATTTCTTTCAGGCTGATCGACGCTCATCTCCCTATTCATCAACTAAATATGACAGAACGTGTTTTAAGCGAATTTAATTACAAACGTAGAATTCCATTTTCACACCGAAAGATCCTTTGCGTCAAATAAAGTTTCGTTATACGTCACTACGGAACCCGATAAGAACGGAACTTGGTTCAAGTACGAAATGTTAAGAGTCAACCGAGTCTGACAAGTCAAAAAAGATGAAAGGGATGAACTTAATCGACTAGGTTTGCGAACGGTTCAATTATTTACGTCCGAGACGAATGAATGGTTTCGCGCAACGATTGGGTCCATTTAATTGCGCTCTCGTAAAAAAGAGAGAACTGGCTTCCTTCTCTTGCGGGCGACAGTAAAAAAAGCGATCGTGTGCGGCCGTGCTCGGACGCGTCGTTCCAGGTGAGAATGTGCGACATGCCTGCGACATGCCAGCAACACTTCCCCGTGTAAATTTCGCCCTTTTGTGCAGTAACCCTGTCGAGCGCGCACTTTGAAGCGACGCATCCGTGAAACAAACGTTCCCAACAGCTTCTGTCGGGCAGCTTCCGTCAAAGGATGGGATGCCTCCCCCTCCTCCCACCCCCCTCACTTGCTGACACTCGTTTCGATCTGCCTATCCCTCTCTTTTTTTTTATCCCCAGCCACACCCATTATACCCTTTGTAAAACTCTCATTGCAACCCGGTCTTTAAGCTTGGCGCGCCAACGGATTCGAGAATGATCGTTTCATCGGTTCGCATGAGCACATGTTCGACTTGTTCGCCTTGTTCGCTTTTCGTTCGAATCTGTCCGGCGGTCAGATGTCACGACGGACGTGCGCTTGTCGACAAGTGCGTTCTCCATTCCCGATTCTGTGATGGGTAGCTTTTTGGCAGACCGCGATTGTTCGATTGATCCTGACGAGTTGACCTGTCAACGATGCCTCGTGCACGTATGTTTGCGTAATTAATCAGCGGACGTCAGCGGTTGTTCATATTGTCGATATTGGCCGAGGATAGGAAAAGTTGAACATTTATGAAATTTCGATGTTTCCGTGCAATTTTCTGCGCCCGGCGTGGGCGGAATCTGAGCAAATAGAGATGCCGAAATAGTAACTGTAGTCCAAGCATGTAATCGGCCGAGTTCCGCAGACTGGAGCGAGCGTGGGTCTCGCATTTACCTGAATCACAAATTTATAGAACTCTCGTGAACGTACCGTGCCATCGCTCCGACGGGCTTCTCATTCACTGACAAGATGTCTTCCTAACTTTTCCTACGCCTACGCTCAGCTTATCTTACATGTTAAATCTTTCGCTTCTAGCTGAGCATTGTTCGCGTAATGGTCAAGCGAACGAGTAGAGTCAATCGAAGAAGACTTCCTGAAATATTTCATAACTAGGCACAATTGTTGAATCGACGTCGCGACGAGCAAAATTGTTATTTACTCGAAACGTACACTGTCAATGTCCCGAGGCAAGGACAGCAAAATACGCGACTCGAGATTGCGGCCCGTTCGCCGGCGAACGATATCAATCGAGGACCGAAATATTTGCAAAAGTGTGTAAATGGAAAAGAGGGACCGCGTGCCAATTTTTCAACCCCTACCCTACCGCTTCCCTCCCGCTTGGTTTTTATCCCCGTCCCCGGCAGGCTGAATATTAAACAAACGAAAAAAAAAAGTTGATAACAGTAATTGCACGTTGGAGGCTGCACGTCAAAAACTTGCCTATTGACTGTCAATCGGAAGCGGCCGGGGGTGCCGACGGTACCCGAATGTAACGGACAAATGTCATTGTTGACTCTGTGCACATTCACCCACGTAGGTCGCAAAATATAAGCTACCACCGGGCTAGTTACGATCCACCCTACATTTGTAGGACCTGTCAAATTTTTTTAAAGTAGCCACAAAATGAGCTATCACCGGGCTAGGTACGATCCACACTACATTCGTAGGACCTGTCAACTTTTTTTAAAGTACCCCCATAATGAGCTATCACCGGGCTAGGTACGATCCACACTACATTCGTAGGACCTGGAAAATTTTTTTTAAATAGCCACATAATGAGCTATCACCGGGCTAGGTACGATCCACACTACATTCATAGCACCTGTCCAATTTTTTTAAAGTACCCACATGATGAGGAAGTAGAGACAGAAATACAATCCATCAACCTCTCATATCTGTCCATCTTCAACTTCCTTCAAACAGCGACCGAAACCAAGCCCATCCCTTTCGTGCGGTGTCAGCTAGGGTTAAGGGTCTAAATCATACTTTTACCTTGCCCACGAGATTTGATCTACTCATTAGCGACGATCCTAGACGAGAGCCCAGGCTCTGCCCAACAATGCAAATAAGTGCGCACCCAATCATTTGCCCGAGCGGAAGAGACGGTCCGTTACAGGATAGGATGGCATTGCGCAATTACGATTAATCCTTCCGCCCGAGAGAGCGCGCGCGCGCGCTCCCGTAATGAACAGAGAGATTTTAATGTTATTGAATAACGATAGTAACGAACTCGACGGATAAAGTATTTTCATCGTGCCTGATCTGCGCCTAATGATCGCCCGTTCGCGCGTTATATAACTGGCGAACTGATTTTTGTTTCCTGCCCACCCGACGTGTCGGCTCGTTATTTTTTCGTTCCTCGTTACTGACGCCCCGATGACAGGGAGCTTTGCGCGCGTCAAAGTGGCCCCGACGGAAGATGGCTTCCAGTCACATCCGGCGACTTAGGCGTCCTCGGCGCGGTAGAAGATTTTTTGAATACCCGGAAAGGGCCACCGTCCCGACATAAATGAGCTGCGACTTAACTTCGTCACCCGATTGAATGGCTCGCATCGGAATACATTAGAATATCGAAGAATCGTTCGCGATATTCGCTCTCCCAGGACGATCCGTGCGAAACGTAAAATAGTCAAATTTGAAATGGAGATTCGAGATTCCGTCAAAAACGTCGACGATCTCCCGCGGCCGAAAACATTTCGAGCTCCGGCTTCATTCGGAAGTTCGGAGTTGTAAACTTCGGTTGTCTGAGGATACTCGCCCTTCCGCGGTGCTGAGCAAAGACAAACGGTCGTAATAATAGGGTCCCGGCTGCGAAAGTTCGAGTCTAGTTTAATCGGGGACGATCGATGGGTTTTCAATTTCAATCGGAGAAACAGCGAAGTGACGCGAGTGTGCATTGGTAATTGGTGAACATCGGTCTCGGGCCGAATACATAATCGGAGAGCGAAGGGTAAAGAAGTGAAATGCGGGGGTGGATGAAATTCTCGCCATAGTTCGCGGTCTATCCGGACAGAGTATCCGAAAGGACGGAATATCGTCCGTTTCCGATGAATCGAACGCTTAAAGTCGTGTTAACAAGGTCCGGTTATGTTAAGGCAGTTTCTGCGTGACGACGAAGTGCGAAGCGCGCCGAATATCGTTTTACACCTTCTTTCACACCTCGCTGCTTCCTTTTATTGCCGCTCGCTCGATCGGGCTTCAATCGAATACCAATTCAAGTCGGCGTAACTAATCTGAACGAAATTAATCTGACTGTCTTGGACGTCCGATGTCGGACGCTAAGACGTTTGACAAGTCAAAGTATCCGCATGGCTCAACGCCTCGGGAGACTGATTTCTTATGTAAGTGTCTCAATTGGCATTCTATGAAGGACGATCGCGTTCATCGGGAAAGATGTGGAACGTGAAAATTTGTGGAAATTGGTAACGTTCGAGTTTACTGTCGGGATAGGGATTCGAAAAGATTTCGCTGTGGAGTACGCGAATGAAGAATTCGCGCGTTTGTGCAAGGATATACCAGGGATTACAGATGCGATATAAAATGCATCTCGAGTTACCGACGGTCCGAGAATCTTTGTGCATTCGACTCGGTCAGGTACGGACAGAGAAATAGCTGCCGTTTAAGGTGAATCGCATGGCATACAAAGCGATGCCGGTCTTTTTCAAGGAACGCGGCAAAGCGTTTCGACGTCGAACAGAAAAGGGGTGCCGAGGGTGAGCGACTCAAAAGAATCAAGGGGGGCGAAGTGAGGGAGACAAAAGTCAGTTCTGTTATGAATAAGCTCGCACGAATGAAAGTTACACCGGATTTACTGACATCCGCAAGCACGAAATCTCTTCTTTGACTCCTCGATTCAAGCTCGATGCATCCTACGCGGATTAAATTTTCAACTGCGATCCAGCCGCAGACAGAAGGTACATCAATTTTATTCATCAAAAATCCACATTACCCCCCCAGTGCCATGAATGATCGCCGAGCTCTCATACGCTCGCTGCAAAATGCATATCGAGGTATGAACCGATCGGAATTTTAATTTTTCGGCGGGGACAGACATCGAGTGTCAATCTCGCCGCGTGACTTTTCCATCTCCATTTTCCACGAGTGACACCCCGCCCCCGCGCATTAAAGCAACACGCAGCCCTACACGCTCGTTCGTCGGCAATCCCGTCACGGAAGCGAGAGCAAACAATCAGCGACAGTTACGGTATCGTTGCGTGCGAACGATTTGTCCCGGCAAATGCGGAATCGATCAATTCGCTTAATCGCATTACCTAAAACAGCCCGTCCACCGTCGGAACTTCCCCACGCGTCCCCTCGCATCAAAGCACCCCCTCGAAACTTCGCGCGGACACCCCTTCGTTCCTCCAATCCGATCCGAAAATCCATGGATGCGAAAGAGCAAAAGAAAAAGGGACGTAAGGGACGAAAGAGGAACGAAAGAGGAACGAAGAAAGAAAGGGGGGAAGACACGATACTCACGTTTGGCGTGGACCTGATCGGTGACCGATGCGAGAACCATCACAAAAACGAAGGACGCGCAGACCGAGAGTGCGTGGGGTCCGGAAGTGGCCGCTGTCCTCCTCATTCTTCCTCCCGTTCTCTCGCTCTCTCTCTATCCTCGGTGAGAAGTGTCCTGACGAACGAAGGTATCGTCCGGTAATGAACCGTCTTCCAGTTCTCGAAGTTCCGACTGACGCCGGGTCCAGGAATCGGTCGTCGAGCGTCGATGATGAACGACGGCGACTGAGTGTCGAAGGACGATCCGCGGATGTACGACGTGCGGTACGTGGAGGGTGGAAAGTGGGGTCCTGGATGAGGGGATGCTTCCTCGGCGAGCAGGTGGTTGTGAGTGAACGACGAGGACGGCGCGCGTTCCCTCTTTTACGGGAGCGGAAGCCGGAGTGGCGCAGTCCGATGTCGCCGTGGAGCATGCCGGGTACGCTGCCTTGTGGGTGGTGTGTTGATATCTGTCAGTTTGTGGTGGTGGACGTGATAGCGGAACCGATCCTGCTCGCTACGCGGTGCTGGTGGTGGTGGTGGTGGTGGTGGTGCCGGTGGGATAGCAAGTAGACACCTGCCGCTGGTACTGGTGTATTAGGTATTGGTGGTAGTATGATACTTGGATACTTGGTGGTAGTGGCAGGACCGGCGGATAGAGTTCCTGGTGGTAGTGACAACGCGATCCTGATTGCGGCCGGTGTTATCGCTTAGAACGTACCGAACGTTTTGTGGACTTTAGACCGATGGACCGAACTGTTAATCCCGACTCTGACGCAAAATGTCGAGGAGTCGGGAGAGTCCGGACGATTTTTCGCTTCCGCTCTCAGGAACGTCGGCTTTCTTGCGGCTTCGTTCAAACGTCTGCTTTCCTCCTGTTACAGGGAATGCGGAGTGACAGCGGACATGAGGCATCGCGAGGCAAATTGGACTGCTCGGTGAAATATGGCCAGTCGGCAGGGCGGTGAGTAGCATCATTCCGATGGCGAGACCGACGCCGAGAACGACGCCGAGGACGCGATAATCGGATGCTGCACCGTTAGACCATCGAAGGACATCGATTCTCGGACGTTTTATTAAAAGTTTATTCCGGGTGAAAATCGATCGGGAAGTTTTCTAATAACGCAAGCGTTTAGCTGCGAGCTACTTTGTTTTCCGACTTTAAACAACGCTCAGATTAAAGCGGATGACGACGTGGCTGAAGAGCGGAATATCATTCCGTTTCCTTCGGAGGTCCATCGGTTGATACCCGGACAAGACGAGATGCGATGTTTATCAAAAAATTGTAACGATTCGCTGAAACAATGAGAGGAGCTCGAATCTATGACGCGCATCTTTTATATCCGCGCGTTGGCGTTCCTGCGGCAAAAACATTCTCGAATAACACATTGGATCGCCTATGCCATTCGACACCCGCCGGGATATGATATTTCTATCATCCGGCGTATTCTTATGTCTGTTGCGCGCCACACGACGACTTTGGCAAAAACTGTATCCTCAAAACGAGATGCGATAAGAAGAAATGCGCAACGGTCAGCGATGGTCGAAACCGGAAAAGAGGAAAAGAGGGAAAGAGGGAAAGGGAGAAAGCAATGTTCTTTAATAAGAAAATAATCGCCGGCCGGCCGGAGGAACATCAACAGGTCCGCATCGGGTACAAATAGCGGAGGAAATTGAACTTAATCGTCCGCAAAGCCTGGAACGGCAAGAATTTCTTAAAAGCACAGCTGTGCGCAAGCACAACGAAAGACGTCGCAGATAAACGAAGAGTTACGCGTCAGACTGAAATCGGTCCGCGACCAATTACATGCGCCGCAACGATAAAATCGAAATTTCGAAACAATGTATCCATACGTTCCGATGAAAATTACTAGGTCGCAAGCCGTGCTTTTCCGCGAACGCTCTCCGCGTATCGCGATAAAGTCGCTTGCCATTCGGCGGGGCAAAAAAACGTAAAGTGCATCGCTGATCGCTAATCCAAATATCTGGCGCCGAAAGTGTGTATTTTGGGCTTTGGGTCTGGGGCGAAAAAATGGAACAACGTCATCGACTGGTCGATCATCCCCGATGAGTGCCACACTCTGATTTATCTCCGCGACCCCAGGATCGGTATAATGGACTAAAAAGACGACCGCCTACGACGTCACGGCAATGCATTTTTTCCGCCTTTTTTCATCGGAGCGCAAAAGTTCTGGCCGACATGAATTCTTGGGGCAAAATCCCATTGCCGGCCCAGCCGCCCGTAACGCGGGACGATCCGTAAACCAGATGCGGAAAGGATGAATCTGATTATCAGGGAAGTCGGTGCCCGTCGGCTTCTTATTTTTATTTTTCAGCGAAATAATCGCGTTACGAGCACGCCGGGTCGACTTATCCATTCTCGACGCGGCCATCGACGGAACGAGCCCCGTGATCTTCGACAAGTGATCGAGCCCCGTGATCCCCGACAAGAGATCGAGCGTAACCCGCCGCGAATGGAAAGAACGGGATTTACAATTGGATCGCGAAACCGATTGATAAGCCATCGCGACGCATTATCGTAACTGGCGGCAGAGCGCAAACGACTCGTTGCACAATGAACGTTACACAGTTAACGATGAATAGGCATTGGCGGCAAAGTCGAAAGTCTGAACGCGTCTAAACGGGTCTAAGATAACGCCGTGCGAAGTTTCAATATTGTTGCTGAGAGTGTTACGGAAGTTCATTATAACTGGATGGCGCCTATCGACGACAGGCCTGACAAAGTAGACCAGATGCACGTAGGTGGCTAGGTAGGTAGGTAGGTAGGTAGGTAGGTAGGCAGACAGCCATCCAGGTCCACTCACCGATATATTACGCGCATTATCCCCGCAATTTGCGAATCGGAGTCCGAGACCGTTCCTTGTGTGCGTCGCGTGCGTTAATTAAGATCCGTCAACGAAGGCAGGTAACCTTTTGTCGAGTGACGCGGCGCGAGGTATTCCGCGGATTTTGAGAGAAGAAGAGAGAGAAGAATCGATCAGGACACGACCGGCGACCGCGGGGGGGCCATTGTTCAATGTTTCCGAACTTGACAATGCGGCATCAGAGCGCGGGCGAATTAAGAGGCTTCGCTCGCGGGAGAAAGTTCAGAGGCACGCCGGCCAAGACAATATACTTCCCTGAGCCGCGCGAATCCCGCGGCTCGCCTCATAAATTCGCGGCATTGTCAATGGGAACTTTCATAAAAGTCGGGCGGACGACGACGCGGACGGGATCCCTTTGTCGCTGACTCCGGGGGATGATTGCTTACATTATGCGGCCCGCGATGCAGCAATCAGAGATTCCTGCCTGGTTACCTTCGATGAATCCCGGTTAGAGGAAGGGACCTCAGCTACTTTCGACGTACTGATTCTGGACAGATACTAGACAGTGGTCAATGAACGACTGGCTGATTTGTTGGAACTGTCATCGGTGTCATTACGAGCTCGGCTACTTTCGGCGTACTGATTCTAGACAGATACTAGACAGTGGTCAATGAACGACTGGCTGATTTGATGGAACTGTCATCGGTGTCATTACGAGCTCGGCTACTTTCGGCGTACTGATTCTAGACAGATACTAGACAGTGGTCAATGAACGACTGGCTGATTTGATGGAACTGTCATCGGTGTCATTACGAGCTCGGCTACTTTCGGCGTACTGATTCTAGACAGATACTAGACAGTGGTCAATGAACGACTGGCTGATTTGATGGAACTGTGATCGGTGTCATTACGAGGATTCATTGTAGCGGCTTGGACTGAAGAAGAAGATGGAAATCTTTCTTCTATAACGAGGCGGCCGCGATCCAGCAATCTGAGATTCCTGCCTGACCTTCGATGAATCCTGGTCAGAGGAATCTCAGCTACTTTCGGCGTACTGATTTTAAACAGATACTAGACAGTGGTCAATGAACGACAGGCTGATTTGATGTAACAGTCATCGGTGTCATTACGAGGATTTATTGTAGCGGAGCTCATTGTCGCGTCTTGGACCGAAGAAGAAGATGGAAATCTTTCTGCTGTAACGAGGCGGGAGTTTACGATCGCGGGCGTCTCGTCAAAAGCGGACCAGGGATTAACCGTTGCGAAAGATAAAGGAAGTGCGTTCTGTAATGCTCGCGGGCAATGGCGGAAGCAATTATGTTCCCTCATCCACCGCTTCCTTTTCGCCACGTCAAATTGAAGCGACTTTGACTCCTTTGCCGCGGCCCGCCAAAGGTTAATCGCGATCGACGTTAAAATGAGGAATAGTGAGATGTTCCACGAACGACAGAGAGAGAGAGAAAGAGAGAGAGAAAGAGAGAGAGAGAGAGAGAGAGAGAGAGAGAGAGAAGGTGGCTTAGATATATAGGGTTGCATACTTTGCGTTGCGTAGGGGAGTGACGTTTTTCCTGTTTCTCCCTTGGACCAGGAGGCGAGATCGGGGTTATTGTCAAAGGCATCTGTCGATGGCGCCCGCTTAATGAGCCTCGTTAAAAGCTGAACCTTCTCCCTCGTGCGAGTGCATCGTCTCACGAGCGGCAAATTGCACGACCCCGAATTGTACGACCGATCGAGCACCGCTAATGGTATTTCACGGTATACAAAGAGTTCCTACGACGATCAGCCCCCTCTCTCTCTCTCTTCTCTCTCTCTTCTCTCTCTCTTCTCTCTCTCTTCTCTCTCTCTCTTATCCCAGCGCGATGCTTAGCCGTTCGCAATTTAAATTAATTTCTACGATTTCCACGCCCTCGCAGCAATTATCGAGCCTCCCACGCGCTAAACTTGTTTCTGACACAATTTTCGCGAACTCCGAAAGCCGCTTTTTTTCGCGGAGGGCTTTTTTTTCTGCGTCGCGAGTGCCGATTGTGGATGCCGGAGAAAATGTTCCGACGGTCTTACCCCGTCAATGCCGTTGCGCACGTGGGACGCTTCGAAATCAGATGTGATGGCAGAGGTTGTTCACGGAAGATGTCATGCTCGGTTTTTCCGGAAAGAGTCGGGTCGGAAATAAATTACGATCGCCCACCCGGAATCTAGTTTAATCCGCGTACGTGCTATAACGTTATGAAACACGCCAAGGATCGGTAATAAACATACGCTAACGGTACATTACGAGACGCATGCACCCCGGCCGCTCGTCCAACTTGCACTGAACTTGGACCAGATATTGCTCGGAGAATTAGTTAACGCGAGGCGCGCCCCGCATGGAAGCTATTGTTTCTGATAAAATATTGCTTAATATAACGTGTCCGACGTCACTGTCGCGCGAGCAACCTCCGCCAACCGTAAAACGATGCAAACGGTGGCCAATTGACGAGAGAACGAGTCGAGTTTTAAATGGAAAACATGGTTGACCCGGTATTAATATTTGATGTTAACGTATGGACTGAGAAGAAAAATTAAAATAATAGCTGGAGAACGGAGTCTGGATACGGAAATAGGGCGAAAATTATGAATATTCTCAGATAGTTGATTGCGGCGGATTTTGGGCCAAATCTGAAAATCTGATAGGCTTATACTTATGATGTTGGACGATCAAAAGAGTTTATTTTGACATAATCATACTGTCCGATACATAATGTGTTACGTTGAATATTGGCATTAATTCTATGAAAAATAGTATTGAACGCTATGAAAATTAGGAGAATATTACATATAGCGAATACTGATTTTTCACTGGCTCGGCATTTGTCCGTATGTTTGGAGTGTTGAGCGCGTTCCGACATGTTTGCCGCTTCGTCCGCTGTGCCGGGGATAGAACTTGAATGTTTAACGCGTGTGCCAACTGCTCTACTGACTAACCCATCGGCTCGGGTTCGTGCATAGAGCTTTTTAGTGTACATATGCTTACCGGATGACTCTTGCACGGCAATGGTACTATCATTTCTTATAATTTTACTTTAAACGTACTTTTACACTACTTTACATTACTTTACGCTATTGTCTCTCAGAATAAATGGCCATTTACTCATTTTGGTGGATTTTAATGCAAAAAAGCCCATTTTAGGCCCACTTTAGACCACGTTTCACTGGTTTATCCTTATAATATGACATTGAGCGACTAATGGGGGGTACACGTGATAAAACCTTCAAAATCGTCGAAAAACGCGAAAAAAATTTTGGTCTAAAAATCGATTTATAAGTACCCTATCCCATAGATTTTAACTCGCCCTGAAATATGGTCGCAAGCAAAGTTCTGAATTTTCAATAGTTTCGAAGATACAGCCATTTTTCCGAGGTGAAAAAAATTTTTTTAAAGATCGCTAAATTTCGCTGTTGTTCCTATCTTAAAATACGCGTCAAAAACTTCAAGAAAATGTATGATTGTCATAGGTTTCGATCGCTGGTTCAAAAGTTACAGGCGATTTAAAAAATCGCAGATTTTTTGCGAAAAATCGAAGGTAGACGGATCGGATCGCCCTTTTGCTACCTGGTAGGGGGTCAAAAATAACTCAGAGACCCGTTTGCCGTTGGTCAAAAATCGCATTAGTTTCGGAGTTACAGCCAAGAAACCATCGAAAAAATGAGGGTCGAAAAATGGGCTAAGAATAAAAGACTTTCGATCGACTTGTCGATATGCATACTGAAAGAGAATGAAAAGAGGATCACAAAAATCGCAAACGGAGGCTTCTAAGTGCAATAGTTTCGGAGATATGGCCAAAAAAGTGCTAAAAAATAAGCAAAATCGTTTGTTTTGTCACCTGTATGCCACACAATGCTATTCAGCTTAATTATTCAGTATAGTTACGAAAGAACAATAAGAAAGGTTCACAAAAATCGCAACCCTACCCTTCTACGTCAAATAGTTTCGGAAATAAAGCTGAAAACGTGTCGGAAAACACCTTAAAATTGACATTTCTCTACCACTATCATAAGAAACCAATTCTAGCGCCTTCATTGCCCTATCTGACGTAAAAGTATCCAATCCGAGTTCCAAAAATCGCTCCCAGAATCTTCAAAGTCCAATAGTTTCTAATCGGCACCCCAAACTATATGCCATGAACCCTTAAATCCTACAATGCCTTGACAAATTACAAGAAGCATCCATTTACGCGAAACCTTCGCTCCATAGACTTCTACCTACACCCTACATACCCCATCATTACCGCGTGCACTTTAAGTAAGCACGAGATACGTCACGCTCGCGTTAGAACAAGTCCTTTGAACTCAGCTTTGACTGCATTTCTCGAGAGACAATATTCTTCAGACTTTGCCTCGCAATCGCTTCCAATCCGAAATCCTTTACTTCAAACAGGCGACAGGTAGGTTCGAGTAGATCATTCGCTCAAAGAGACGCGCAACCTCCGTATTCTCAAGCCTCGACGACTTCGAAAGCAAATCGGCGTTTTAAGAGGATCACCTCTCTGGGATCGTACGTTTCAATTTATGATCGAACGTTAAACGCTTTATTATTCCCGAGGGTGAGATTATTAATTGGCCATCCGTTACGGTGCGGGCAAGGTTAATGCCTACGTGCGGGCAGACTTTATCTGGGGGCTGACGAGTTTTCATTGAAAGGGAGCCGGCAACAATTTCGGCTACGACCGATCGACGCGGCTTTCAGATAAACCGTGTAATGAGTTAATAACATTCGTGGGCGACACGGCCTGGCCGGATAAGTGTTTGCGTGTAAGCTGCGTGTGCTGTTGATGTGTTGGGCGTGTATCGCGCGTGTACCTCGGCCTCTTCCAACACTCCGGCATCACTCGGTGCTCTCCCACGATATATTGGACGGACGCCGGGGCTTTATCAGGTGCGTTGGTGTCGCTGAAAAAGGGCCCTCTGATAATTCAATTCCGTTAGTCGGACGAACGCGGGCGAAACTTCCTGAATATGTTAAATTCCGCTCTCCCCGCCAGTTTTCCCGCTACTTATACGCCATTTGAAAGACTCTGGCCCCATTGTCCCAGCAAATCTCGCCTCTCTTTTTTGTCAGAACGTCATTTCTAATTCCGTCCACCGCCTTCGTTCTTATTTAACCTAGAACATATTGTATCAGTTAAAAGCGGCGGCTATTTTTCTCCATGGCCGAGCTGCCTTTCATTGACTACTGGCAACGTGGGGCGAGTCGAGTCGCATAAATCGACGTGCCAGGTAAAATCGTTCGGCTCAGCCAGGGGAACGAACGGAACGCGATAGGAGGACGATATTAAAGAATTTTTCGTAATTCGAAAGTTTCGCCATGCCCGTCAGCTGTACCGTCGCAAAATTACCTCATAAAGGGCATGGGAGGGCAGGGAGAAAGGGAGCGGGGGGTAGGGTGGAAAGGACAGAATATCCAATAACCCCGGGGGCTACTCGTTTAGAGATTTATTCGTGGCGTCTGCGTTTTTCAACTCCATCTTCCCGGCCGCTTAACGCGCCGTTAGGCAATCGTCGCTGAACTCAAAGCGGTCCGTTGTCTTTCGCGCGAGTCGCTGCAAATGCGAGGAACTGGCGAGGAACAGACCAGGAACAGGCCAGGAACAAGCCAGGAACAAGCCAGGAACAAGCCAGGAACCCCACAGCGAGCGTACCGTTCGCGTCCGCGTTTACATTACGTATTGCAAATGTAGCCGCGGAAAGCTTTTTCGCAACCCAGCGTCGGCCGACAGAATGGAAAGACAAATGGGAAATTCCCTTTTACGAGCTGGCTTCGATTAGAAATCTCAGAGAGACGCGCGCGCGCCTTGCAATTCCGCCGAGTACAATTGGCCTGCTCAACCGGCTGGAAAATGATCTCCGTCGTCTGGAAAAGTGATATCGTCCGGCTGAAAATCTTTCGTCCCGGAGTGTTTCGAAACGGAGAGTCGGTCCGACGGACGCGGCTGGATACGGTGGCTGATGAAGGTATCACTTTGAAAAATTCATCGTCCCGACGGGGCGACAGACATTTAGATCGTTTAGCTCCTATCGTACTACTGCATGGCTGCCAGCCGTTTTTCCACAGTTAGAACGAGTACAGTCACCCACGCGTAATGCCGGTCATCGCGCTGCACTGTTTCTGCGCTGGATAGAGCCCATAACCAGATCTCACGGTTTGCTGATGTCGACGATGTATTTACTTGCCGCATTTAGTTGCGTCGTAACGCTTCTTCTACAGGAGGTGGGAGACTTCTTTTTTGTCCTTGCACCTTGCCGACTGACACACAGACCGGATTACGTTCGCTGGGCAAACCTGTTAAGCTCGCGCCTGGGTAACTTTGACTCTTCCCGCGTCTCGCCGTTATACGAATTTTTCGCGCGTTCGCGTTATACAATTGTATAGGCTATGGTCGACGTAACAGTTTCGTCGAATGCCAGGTGAAAGACGGGCGAGGTAAAAGGAACGGGAGATCGGTCACGAAGCCTGAGCTCGAGCCGAAGAAGTACGACTAACGACCGGCCCGATGCACGACGCTCGGACAGCTTAGTGAGGCTAATAATCGAACGTCGGTCTTAATCGGGATGAAACTTTCATTTAGCTCGTTCGTGCGAGGAACAAAAGACAACCCTGCAATCGAACGCGTCGATGGGCATGTAATTACTAGGGTAATCGATCAGTACAGGTTGTGCGAATGTTACCTCGATGACGAACGAATCTGACGATCGAATCCTCCAATTAATTCATTATCTGCCACAATTAAAAAAAGAAATAAAGTTAGCTGTATATTTAGAGGTTGCAGTTATTAAAGAAAAACAATTTGAAAATGTGTCCCAAAAGTGGAACGTTGGCAGATAATACGTTAAATCCGGCCAACGAATCTGACGATCGAATCCTCCAATTAACCCATTACCTGCCACAATTAAAAAAATCAATAGAATTAGCTGTATATTTAGAGGTTGCAGTTATTAAAGGAAAACAATTTTAAAATGTGTCCCGAAAATGGGAGACTCGCAGATAATGGGTTAAATCCGACAAAGGAATCTGACGATCGAATCCACCAATTAACCTATTACCTGCCACAATTAAAAAAATAAAAATCGTAAATAAAATTAGCTGTACATTTAGAGGTTGCAGTTATTAAAGGAAAACGATTTGAAAACGTGTTCGAAAAATGGGACATTGGCGGATAATGGGTTAAATCCGACGAACAAATCTGACGATCGAATCCACTTCGCACCTTCTAGTCGCGAACGGACGCGCGACGAGAAGCGGCGTACAAACGAGTTAATCAGATTGCGGCGAATGAACTTATCGACTGACTTTGTAGAAGTGTTACGAGCGGTAAACGCGGCGAATTACGCGGAGCGATGATTTTTTGCGCGGCCGATTTTTCGTTCCCGTGCGAAGGGGGCCGAGCGGAAAAACTCGGGAGGAGAGCAGCGCTCGGCTCTAAAAGTAAATCGTCGCTGAGAGGCGGGAAGGCGATGTTGGACGGCCATAATAAAATGACGCTCGCCGCCGAAGGTAGGGAACGAGTCGTCGAACGAGTAGGAGAACGAGCAACAGCTAGCACGTGCCCTGTAAAATCACGCTACGATGCACCCGGTTGCGTAGATGGGTTACTTTTCAAAAGAATACCGGCGTCCGCTCGATTTGCATACGCGGGAGCGAGACGGAATAATACGCGCGCGCGAGCGCGAGCGCACGCACGGCGTGCAAGTAATTGCGAGCGGCGGTGAAATTTTCGTTTTGTAAGAGCTCGAGGAGTGTACGTTTTACGCCCGGAAGCTCGGGAAGAAAAGGTTTCGTCATCGGGACTCTCCTCGCTCCTTTCAAGTTCGAGATCTTGACCATCGCTCGTGACGTCTCCCTCTTCCGTACTGCCATTAGAAAACGCTTACAAAGACATAAATTATGCAGGCTCTTCATTGTCAGCTATATTCGCGGATTTATGGCCCCGTCGATAGCCGGCAGATACGAGAATCAGTTAAGCGAGTGTGAAGCCTTTGAGAGCGGAATGTTCCGATCGGCAAGGCGTAAATCTTTCTGAAGAGGAAGGCAAATGAGGCGAACGTTCGACGAAAACGATTCGGTCACGCCTGGCATGACTCTAGCGGCGCATTTATACGTCAAAACAAATCTCGGCGGAGATGCAATTACTGTCACGGCTCTTATAACATTGTCCATTCTCTCGCGGCATTTTTTTCCGCTCCTCCCGGAGAGTCCCATTCTTCCATAGCCAGGCGAATATAATGGCAGCGCAGGAGAGATCAGGCCTGACCGGTGCTCCGACCGCTTCTTGCACGACGTCCACTCTCGGGGACAGACGCAATTAGTCGTTCATCCGCCGTCGCGCGATTGAGCAACCTTTTAACGCGCGTTTCATGTTTCTGCCTCACGTTTCGTTAAATACCAAGAATTTCATCATCGGCCCGACGTCGAGGCGACGTAGGGACGAAAAAAGTCGCCAACGTAAGTTTCAGGCCTGATTTCGGTACGAAGCCTCCGTCGAAGATTCCCGACGCTTAACGACGTCATACTCTCCGCTGACAAAATTGGCTGTCTCCAGTTGGGACGTTAATGAAGGTGTCTTCCGCACGCGTCATAACTTGGAAGCGCCGCGTTGGGTCGAAATGCAGTGGTGGGAGGCATTGAACGGTGCCTCGGCTTTAATCTCATTAATCTCCCGCCTTCTTTATTTGCCTCCAGGTGTGGAACGAGGCTCGCGGATTATCGCGGACATCGCCTGGTACCGCTATGAAGCAGCCTGTATGCACAGTCTCTATGCACTGCCGCTATGCACTGCCTCTATGCACAGCCTCTATGCACGGCGAGTGCGCCGGGAATGCGAAAGGTTCGGCTGCTTCCCACACCGATGTACGGCCAGTCGGTCAATCGAATATTATACAAATACCGTTCTCCTCTCCCTCCCCCCAAAATCGAGCCTTACTCACCCACGACGCGCAACGTGCCGGCTCTTGATTCATGCAAATCTCTTTAATTACGAATCGCTTACCGCTCGTTATTAAAAATGCAGCTACCGTGGCGCCGCGTAATTATGAAACCATCAACGATTATGTATATCGTAAACAGCGTTACGCGGAGCTGCCAACGTAACGCTGCCTGCTAACTACTTGTTACTCGCTGGTCGAAGAGAAGAGTCGAATCAAAGTCGATCGAAGAGGCCGCGAGATTCGATGGGGGCCGATAGTTTGCCGAAACTTTTCCCACGCGGCACGAAGGGAAAGCTAGGACGAACGGAAGTCAGGGAGATAACGAGCACTTTAGCAAGGGTCCATCCGGTCTCATTGTCAGTCTCGTTAGCGCGCGGCTCCCATCATCGCGATGCCCTTTCAGCCTTTGCCCTCGCCCTCCGAGACGGATCCTCGGCGAGGATTAGGCCGGGGTATCAGCCCGCTCGAGGTGGCGAAAGAAGGCCGAAAGGGGGAGTAGGGTGGGCAGAGGGAGGTGGGAGAGGAGTGGAGGACTGCCGCGGATCTCCTTCGAGGAAGTCTAGGAAAGTGTAACACAGTGTAACAGCGCAGATTTCTCAGCGAGTCAGGCACGCGCCACCTATTTCCGCGAGCCAAAGACGGGACCCGGTTGAGTTCGAAGATCGCTAACCCGGACTGGCCAGTGCTGTCGGCTAACCTGAACCAGTCGATCGTCTGACGCCAATAGCTAACCCAGGACTAAGCTAACTTCTGACCGACGGGAGCGAGTCATGACGGAGCAGTGATTATCGGCCAAGGGAGGCCACCTGCGACAGAGTAGGAGGGAACAGGCGTGAAGTATCTGATGGACCAACCTCGTTTCGCCAAAGCAACCTCCATTCGTTCGCTCGTCGTTAAAGTGGAATGTGACGCTCTCGCATCAAAAGGACAAGTGCGTCGATTCGATCGAATTCACTTCAACCCATTCGGAATTGGTTCACTGTGTCGCCGATACAGAAATCGAGCGTAGGAGTCGGAGATAAGGTTGAGATAGTGATCGTTTCGGTTTCGAGAGTGTGACCATCGGTTTTTTCACTGTCTTGCCGATACAGAAATCGAGCGTAGAAGTCGCAGATAAGGATGAGATAGTGATTGTTTCGGTTTCGAGACTGTGACCTTCGGTTTTTTGAATGAGGAGAGTTCACCGCGAGTGCAAGGCTTGTGCTCTGCCGGACAAGAGTCGAAGATGAACGGAACATGAGCTGTCAGACGACGGTTAGGGGAGACCCAAGTTCGAGAATCTCTTCAGGAATGGTGGACCGCGCCATGCCAGACGAATTGACAAGGAGTCGTAGGTGACAACAGGAAAGGGAGACTTGCGTCGACTGATCCCGCATTCTCACGCGACCCATGAAGACCGCCACGCTCGAATGCTCCGCGAATGGCGTGGCATTCGGCACGAATTTACGCGCTTTCCATCGATTCCGTCGGCGATCGCGATCGATCTTCATTCTCGGCCTGATCCTGTCCACGGTCGCCGTTCATGGGTCAGCGGCACGAGGTACGTAGGTGAAGGGAAGGGAACCCGGTGGAAATTGAGCGGAATCCATCGCTTGCCTCTCTTTTTCCATCCTCGTCCGGCAGAGAGAGCGCAAAGGTAGATCTAATTAACGCGGTTCACAGAGCGTCGGGACTATCAGCGTTAAACGATGCTCGGAGATAAGTAATTCTTACAAATAAATGTAACGCACCGACTCGGCTAATTGGCCTTTGTGCGCGGCCTTTTCTCCTCTTATTTTAGCCGTGCTATCGTTAGCGGCGCACCGCGTTTGTTCGCAGGCATTTATCGATCATCGACCTTGCAACCTCCGGCTCGATGCCTCGGGACCCTGGAAAAGTTTCACTTAATTAACTAGATTCGCACAGAGACCCTGCCTCCGATCGTTCGAAAGTGCTCGATCGACGGCGACCTGACGCGCCGTGGATTGTCGAGGCTCCGAAAAAAGGAGTACTATCAAAAGCTGTAATAATTGTAGCCGGCGGTCTGGCGGAATGTCGAGCGTGTCACAGGTGCCTCGAATTACGGGCCGTTATTATGGAGAGCCGTTACGATGTGTACAGCGAGCACGTGTCTCGTTAATTAGCCTGATATAAAGGCACCCCGAAAGATACCATCTGGCTCACAAAAGTCCCACATTACGGCGGACCCGACAAAGTACAGGATTTTTTCCGTTTTTTCGAGTGAAAACCATGATACGCTGACTTCGAAGAGCGCTGACTATCGTGGGGTCATTTCACTGTTTATTCGACAATGGGCCTTCTCATCCCAGTTGTAGTAATTGTCCGAGATTTCTATCCTAGTCCCTCGTGAGAGTCGAGTGGCTTGGATTGTTGCGCGCAAGATTGGACGCGAAACGGTCAATCGTGAAAATGGGTCGATTCTAGACTTCGATGGCCGATAGGTGCTAGCCTCGATCGCCGAATGTATCACGATCGTACGGCCGACGAGCGTGAACGGAAGTCCGACGCGTTTTTCCGGATCGCGGAATGTCACGTGTTCAGGGGAAAAACGGAACGGCTGGAAATCCGAACGGACGCGGAAACAGGCTCGCGACAAATGCTAAGCATTTTCAATGTGAAATATTCACGAATCGAATAATACGGCACATAATGTGTCTCTTAGGACTAACTCCCCGATGTCCAAATACTATCATGATTATTCAACAATATTAAGACGGCTTAATCTAATTTTCCGCTCATCTAAAAGACAAATTCAAGATATGGTGGTTTTATACAATATAATTCATAATTCTTATAATTGTCCCGCACTGATTTCTATGATCGAATTCAGGATTCCTGGGAAAAATCTAAGAGAAAACCATAAACTTTTTAATATACCCATGTTAAAGACAAAGTATACAGCTAACTCTACTATTCCCTAGATTTGCTCTTTAGCCAATAGTTGTGGTCAAACCATCGATCTCTTTGCTACACCAAAGAATCAGTTAATCAGTCAGCTCTATAGATTATATGCCGAGCAACTCTTATTTCTATTGTATTATATCTAACCATTTCATTACCATAGTACCGTACTAACATCAATGTACTTTTTATTGTACTAAAAAGCCGTTATGCCGTTAAATAAATAAATATACAAAAAATACGTGGATAGAGAAGCTCCGATTCGAACGTCGGCAGAAGCCGACAGTAAGAGAGGCATCGAGAGTGAAATCGCAGGATTTGCTCGCATTTACCGGGCCGATTACCCGAATGGAGCCCGCGATGCTTGAAAATAGCTGGAACAGGTGGAGAACGGTGAAACCGTAAAAATGCCACGGGAACGTTCGCTGCAACGGCCCGAAACGAATATCGCTGGGCTAGGTCTAGATCAAGGTGAAAGACGAGCGCGCTCTTTCGGAGAATAATGGCCCCGCGTTTAAGCACGCGAGATGATACGCGCGCTGAGATTCGTGCCTTGACCTCGGACTGTTCGCCGTACCAAGGAAGCAACTCTCCCGACAATTTTGCTATCCTTCCATTGTACCTGGCACGGGACGACGAACCGTTCTCTTACTTGCGATCCGCTTACGTTTTCTAACAATTATACCTTATACGTCTAACCGGTCCGAGTTTCACGTTTTTTTCCCCAACGCTGTTTGAACAGGTGACGGACCGCAGGGTGTGTATCAGGATGGATACGAGTATCAGACTAACGCGATAAGGGAGGATTCGAAGGATGAGAAGTTGTACATAGGACGTAGCGGGGATCCTTGGGGACTGTCCTTCTCGACTAGTCATCAGGAAAATGAAAATGCTTATGCGCGTGTGTCGCCTGCGAACTTTACGCTGAACAGTACCAGAGAATCATCGTAAGTGGGGAGAAATAGTATTATGAGACGTTATCGAAAGACGTGGAAAGAAATCTGCATCCGTTCTAGCAGGTGGCACTGGTTTTTTGATGGAAGATTGATTTCAGGAGTGGGAATGAGAACTTCATCCGCACGAGGTTCAAAAGGGGTGTCGTTCATCTGTACAACATGGTGGTGTGCGCGACCGGATGCAACCCTTTGGCGTACAAAGGATACGGTTGCTACTGTGGATTCCTTGGATCGGGATACGTTATAGACGGAATCGATAAGTACGTTCGCGAAAGGGGAGAACACTGTATTTGGAAATACTGAGCGACTATATCAACGATTTTAGGTGTTGCAAAATGCATGACTGGTGCTACCACGCAACTGGCTGTCCGATGTTCATGGAATATTTCGTACCTTATTACTGGAAGTGCTATCATGGCTATCAGCCTATATGCGGTGGGTTTACTTTACATTTTCTATACTCTTAAAAGGGGTAATTTTGACATGTTATAATTTTTTTGCAACACAGCTGTGGAACATGGGAATTGGGGAGCTTCGGGATCGTGCGCGCAAAGGCTATGCGAGTGCGATCGATCATTGGCAGAGTGTCTGAGACGATATCCTTGCCCAACAACGAAAGCCGTCTGCACTTCATCCCCTTGGAGACTCGTGCAAAATCTGTTCATGGTTATGTGATCGTGGGGATGTTTCGTTGTGCTGGGATACCAAAGAAAGTGCGGAAGTCACAGTATTGTCAATATGTTCGCAGTGCTCGTATCGCACGCGTCAAGTTATAGTACATAGTAATAATGGACGGTCATTTTTTTACATAAAATCGTCTTTATTACAATTGCGTTTACTGTGAAAAAGAATGTCGTTCTTGGTCACGAATGTTTTATGCGTTGCGTCGTCGGGTCAGGACGTTGTCTTTCTACGTTTAGGCACGCTCGAAATTACGCAAATTTCTTGCGTACTCGGAGACGGAATCGTCTCTCAGATGGACGGGTCGATTGTTGTACCTCTTCGAGATGTCCCGCTCGATCTGCGAACACGAGAATGACGCCATACGAAATGGAATAAGTACAATCTAAGTTTATCCTTCGAAGGTAGTGTAGAATTACCTCTTGATGCAGCTCGGCTGTTCTCTGTTTAACGAGTTCCAATATGGACAGTAACGGCGGCACCTTCGCTCTTGTTTCCTCCAGTTTCTCCTTGAGCTTCTCCTGCTGCGGCACCATCTTCTTTGCCACAGCCAGCTTATGCTTTAAGGAAGAGGCCACTACATCAACGTACCTGCCACTGTGCTTAATTTTGTGTAATTGTTTGAACTTGTAATCCGAAAATGTCGCAAGGACACTTCGGACATCGCTGAGCATGTTCTCAACGCTTTTTTCGATAAAGTCTTGGATGACCGGCGATGTTTGGAACGCTTCAATGAGAAATATAGGCATCTTTCCCTTCGAGTCTTCTTTTCGCATGACGAGGAATGCTTCAAGCTGCCATCGAATGCCCACATTAACGATCGCAATAATCACATACGTTGTTTACATCTCATTCAGTACCAAGCTTTCTTTGCATGTTACCTCGTATAATTGATTAATGAAATCGTTTCTCGTTGTCGGATTATCTAGAACTGTGTACGCTAATTCTCCCGCCGCAATGCCGCCTTCTTGCCCACCGCTTTCTACTACAATTCCAGACTCTTCTAGAGAGATGTTGTAGTCCACTTGTTCTGCCGCTCCATCTGCATCATTGTCGTCGCCCCAGTCAATATCATCTCCTACGTCAAGATTAGCTAGATTGTCCAACTGTACGTCAACGTTCAAATCTAGTCCACCAAAATCGATTTCCTGCAATAGGTTTTATAGTTACAGTAAGCCGAATCAGAGCAGATTCGGGTTAGAACAATGTAATTACCAGGTTGTTAGCTTCCTGAACTGGTTTGTCAGAAGCAGCTTCATTGTCGTCATCTTCATCATCATCCTGACAATCAACATTGAGATCTGGCTCAACAACAGATAACGGTGGTTCTCCATAAGTCCACTCATAGGTCGTGGTATTTCCTTTTTCTATATAAATAAGTAGTCTAATAAGATAAGATTAAAATATTTCTTTCACATCCTATTAGTATCATACCAACGACATATTTCACCATTGGAACACAGCCACCGTCAAATTCTTTTCCAAGAACAAATTCCACAAAGGCAGTATAAATATTTACAATTTTCTCCAACTTCTTTGCTTTCTCAGCTATTTGATTATGAATTTCTGGTAGATCAGAAACTTTTGCTCTTAACTCTTGCTTTATTTTCTTTCCTGTAATGTCTAATTCCTTGCAACTCCTATTGAACTCTTCTCTAGCTGCAGCTTCTGCTTTCTTTCGATCAGCTATATTTTTCTCTATAAGCTAAATTGATAGATAAACCAAAATCTGATATTGCAATGGACTGCTTTAGTTTTTGAATATTCAATAAAGCTTACCGCTGCAGATGATTCTAATCTTCTGATTTGGTTTTTTATGCTAGGTATTTCATACTGTACATTTTTAACTAACATATGTGCAGCTTCTGCCAAATATAAATTGTCTTCCTTATATAAGCGCACAATCTCTTGCCAGTCCTTCATTCTTTGAGAACCATACCGACCAAACATATTTTTTGTATCTGCCTCAGTTTCTTTTAGTATGTTTATGATCTTCAGGCAATGGAAGTAGTTTATGTCTGCAATAATATAAACAGTCACAAGTAAGTAAGTTAAGAGAATGTATAAGCAGAAAAATAAATAAATAAAGTTGAGGTATGAAAACATTGTTTGATAACTCACGAGTGCCAGACAATAGTTTGACAATGTCTTCATGCGGAGGCATGTCTTGAATAGCATTGTTAATCTTTTCCCTAACAACTAAATCTTTATTTTGCCATGTCTTGACACAGTGCCTTCTACTGATCAACCAATCTAACAATTTGTCAACACTGATATTGATCGGCGGATCTTCCTGAAAAACATATTCATTTATTACAAAATAAACGATATACATTAAATTTCTGCACTCACCTGTTGCCACGACTCAACCATTTTTTGTTATTAATTTAACACTTTAGGTTATAACAGCTGTTGATATCTGAATCGTTCGAAATACCGCAATGTCAACCTAGGTAATTTCGTAGCAGCACTAGTGTCTGACACGTTGCATGTGTCAGTACTTGCCACAGATGATACGAAGCCAAACCATCGACGAGATATAGGGTAGACTGATCACATTATGGGCGTTCGTGTCCCATGTTCTGAAATACCGACCCGACGAAAAAGCAGACAATTTCGAGCGCAACTCTACGATTTATCGTGGTCAATTTGGAAACTATGTGAAGGAGAGAAGGCAGAAGAGATCGCTCCTTAGTTTGTTTTATTTCCTGTAAAATAAAACTGCACAGTTTAACTGTCTGACTCAAACCACTCCATATTTTAGTTAGAACTGGTTAGAACGCAGTAATGCTCGACGTGGTTCACGAGTTGACCACCAGGGGCAGCACCCCCCGGGCAGTACATGTTGCGCCATCTGTAGAACAGAGTCGGAACTCACTCGGTTCAGGATTCAGTTCACGGCTTCGCCTATACTTTGCAATGATCAAACAAAACGTCTTGTAGAAGAAAATAATGATCCTACGTTCCTTCGTTCAGTACAAGAAACTCTGCAACGATAATTACTGCTATCGCCAGACCCACCTGTCAAACGAAGTAACCAATGACTAACTCTAGTCCCTAGCCAGTATAACAGTACAGCCAACGTAAAAACGTCCAATACCCTAACAGCGATTTGAATCTGCATGATAGTCTGATGATAGTCCCATCTAACACCTATTCGTAGTTTCCTAACTTCCGATATAAAAGATGTCTGTCCCAGTCTGTCCCCAATCGACAAACGCCCATCAATCAAACCGTCTAATTACATCCAACAAGCCGAACAAACAATAAGCGTTCGCAGCCGCCATTCTGGGGATATTTTCCCAGTACATAACCTGACGCGAGACCCGTCACAGCCCGGAGCCGTTCAGTCTGGCCAGTTCGTCGGCAATGAACGCGAAGGTTGTTGACGTGATGTGAGAACCCAGTGCCGAGGACCGAGCCCTCCGTAGATCCGTTAGGGGAAAAATTTGCAAATACGGCGGTGTGAGCCCGCGCGCGTGCGAAATCATGGAAGAAGTCTTTCAGAACGGGAACTACCAGCGGGAGACTAACGCGAACATGACCTCGAGCACGGAGTCGCCGAAGGAGGTAGGAACCCTGGTAGGGACCATTGGTAGGCGGAAAGGAGAGAAGGACGCTCAAAGTTCTTGACTGGCGTCGCGCGCGCGTTCCCCCATAGTCAAATGCCTAGGGTTCGAAATCGATAGTATACACACAGAGTACACACAGAGAGACCTGACGCGCTCGCTTTCTCCTGACAGTTCTTTTCCCTCGTTCTCGTTTTCCGCCTTTTCGCCCTCGGGCGACTCTCTAGCTCGGCGGGCAGGCATCGTTTATTTAGGCGCCGCGACGACGAGAGAGAAGGACGGAAAGGTGTCCGAGGTCACGTCAGCGGGAATTGTCGCGGGCCTCGGGTCACGTCGCCACTCATTTATTCGAAGCTATTGGCGTGACACATACCGCGCACGTCCAACCCCGGCGAAACATATGTGTGTCAAACGATTGAGCGGCTCTCGCTCTCTCTCTCTCTGTCTCTCTCTCTCTCTTTCTCTCATGCTCTTTCTTTCGCCACCTTTCTCGGTCGCTCCTTCTGTTTGCCCGACCGTTCCCGCTTCGTTGCCTCGTAATCGCCTTAGACTGACTTAAACTCCAAAGTTCCACCACAGAACAGATACGGGCGATAGCACTGTAACAATGTCGGGGGACGATAAGCAATCTGCGGTTGGAAATTTAATTCTGTCATTTTTTCTCCATGTTTGTCAATTCGATGAGTAGTTGTTATATTGTAATTCAGCAATAGCTGTGTACTCGTTTGCATCATTGTCATGAGATGTCTGTTGTTTAGCCAATGAACAGATGATACAGGCAATTGCGTTACACAACGGTTTCTGCGAACTATCATTTGATTTATTTTCTATACAGTTGTTTGTCCTACCGCGGCAGTAGGGGGAAGTCATCTGAGAGAATGATCGAACAATTATTGGGAATAGCGATTCGATAGCATGTATACGCCCAGCGGGCACGCTTCCTTGCACACGATTAGCAGCCCTCCCGTGACCTATCGCTTTCTGTTCTAATTATCACCGGGGTCGTTATACCTCGGTTCGGCTTAGTTAATAATAAAGTGGGTCATCCGGCTGCCGACTGTATTCTTGCCAATGGCCGGCCCACCTGTAACGTTCCGTCGCTTCTGCGTTCTTAGCGTCGGAAGTTTCGCGTGTCTGATCTGTGAGAATCGTAAACTAAAACCTCATTGCGATCATAAGTCGTCACGTTCGTGAGTGCCATGACTGATCAGTGGGTAAACGATAGGGCGCGAACGGCGAGTGATACGAGTCTACACGGAATAAGTAGTGCAGACTTGTACAATGCAGACGTTCGGCCCGACCAAAGCAATCATTTCGTTTCTCATCCCACGACTCGCTCCGCCGACTCTCGCAATTCAGCGCTATTAACGCAAACTACGCAGACTGAAATTCGCACCGTCGCGTTACATTTTCAGGATTCCCTTCTCGACCACATGGAGATTTCTATAGTGGAGGCCGAGAAGAGAGCGAACGGACCACTGAATCTGAGGGAATTCTACACGGTGTACCTCATCGAGACGAAGTATGCTCCTGAAACTCGCGCGACACTGGATGATCGAATATTATCCGCCCGATCCAGGTGGAATTTCATCCTAATACCCCGCGTCGCAATTTGCAGAGTCACCGATCCGGACTTCAAGGCCGCCCTGACTAGAATAAGCTCTCTTTGGCGACGATACACGGAGTTTGAGCTGCTCCGAGCTTACCTGGAGGTCTCCTATCCGTACATCGTACTGCCGCCGCTCCCGGAAAAGAAAGTTCTCTACGCATGGCAAAAAGTCACCACCGACACCTTCGATCCGGACTTCGTCGATCGTCGGCGTGCCGGTCTCGAGGTAGAGTATCGGAAAATAAACAGTTGCGTCGTGCTCCGTCAGCGGAGAGTTCACTTAGGCTCGGCCTCATTTCCCTCGGATTAGCATTCGCATCCGCACGAATTACTTTTCCGTTCGTACCAATTTAGCGAAGTCCGCCTCGCAACTTTCCCATGCAAGCTTTCGCTGCGCTGTCGTGGATTGGGTTTTTCTAACGGATTCCATTTTCGGCAGAATTTCTTGCTGAGAGTGGCCTCGCATCCGGTCCTGTCCCGGGACGAGCACTTCATGGGCTTTCTTCAGCAGAAGGACGGCTGGCGGGAGAGTATCAAGGAGACCGGTAAGTGGCGATCTCTGACTGTAATCCGGATCGTCGCGTAGGACGTAAACGATCGTAAATTGGGCATTGTCGTGTGCTCATCGTGCATGTTTCTACGGACAGGATATTTGCAGCTGGCGGAATCGAAGCTGAAGGCGCTGACGGTGGCCGTTCGACTGAGAAAGCCGGACAAACGCTTCGAGACCATTAAGAATTATGGGATCGAGCTTCAGGTATTAGAGCGATCGAAAAAGTAGCTGGCCAGCGTAAGCGGCTTGATACAGGTCGATTCGATCGCGAACTCCTTTGTCATTATGCGGCAGTGCGAGCTTAGACTCTAGCCGGATGAAAGTGGAGTTTCCGCAAGTTTGTCGATCGACCTCCGACCCGTTTGCGCCGGTCGGCGTTCCTTCTCGACCCAGGCCAAGACACGACAAGCATTACCTTCCTGTTGCAGAACAATTTGTGCAATCTACTGCGAGTGCGTGCCCGCCTCGTCGAGAAGCAGTACAGTCTGTACAAGTTGCACGCGAACTACGGTCGCGTGTTCAGCGAATGGAGTGCCATAGAGAGAGAGATGGGCGACGGACTGCAGGTACCCTTCAATATCCATACTTCCCCTGGACACGTAATTTCCATCGAGATGCGGAGCTCGGGACACACGTATATAGGGAGACATGACGAGCGATACAAAAAAAGTAACAGAGACAGTATGTACGGCTCGCGCGCGATTTTCCTCGGAAAACTCGTCGGCCAGTCGCAGATCGAGAGACCCCTAACCCCCCTCGCAGAGTACAAAAAAGCGAAAAGCGACTAAACGTTAAGTGCGCGCTCGCGCGAGCAAACGCATTACAGGCTGGTTTTCCTAGAAATCGGGCCACTACTTGGACTCGTTAGCAGCGGCGATAGACACGACTCTCGAGGAGGAGGAGCTTATTGCCGATCAGCTGAAGGAGTGGCTCTTCGGAGCTTCGGCGCTGCAGGCCGTTGTCAGACGAAGGGAAGCCTTGCAATTGGCCAAGGACGAGGCCCACGATGCCTTGACCGCCGCTTGCGACCAGAAGGACAAAGTGATGCAAGGTACAGTGTTCGATCTTCTTTTACCTTTATTTTTAGTGCTTATGTACTTCGACATTTCTATTCCATTTCGCTTCACCTGAAACTGTAGTCTATACTAGTAGAGAATTAGGTGGGCTATTGCTGGATGGGTAAAATATTTGCAGGCAAGTCAGGCTTGATGTCTCGATTATTCGGTTCCGTTGACACAGAGGAGGTACGCGAACTGAAAATTCTTCAGCTGGAGCAAAGAATCGCTCAGCATGACGAGGCTGTGAAACAGGTGGACGAGGACTTGAAGTAAGAGATATTCTGAGACTCGCGTGGATTGTTGCGTTTCGTTTGTTTCTTTCGCCGTACTACGGATGAACTGATTCGCAGATCCTTCTCCGTTAAGGCCTTGATGGATATCGAAAGATTTCAGCATCAGAAGGTAATAGACTTAAAGGAAACTTTAGCAGCTTATTGCGTCCTACAGTTCAAGTTAGCCCGAAAGGTGAGTGGAATCGCTTGGTGTAATAATGAAGATAGTTATTATTTTCTTTCGTTGTGCGCGAGGCTATTGGTAAGCTTGGACGTTGAATTGCAGGGTCTTCAAGCCTGGCAGCATATCAAAGCTTGTCTGGAGAGTATGCCATAAAGATCTCGAGTCATTTTTCCAGAGTACAATTTCTAACTGATACATGAAGAACAATAATCGTTCCCACGCGCTCGTGCGATAAATACATTCCTGCATTTGTAAGTTTCACTCATGATGTACGCTTATTACCGTATCGATGTACAACATTGTTTTTATTATTTAATGTTAGAATAGGAGATATTATATATATATATACACATTATTCATGTTGGATATATAAAATCTGCGGAATGACATTATTTAATGTTTATATGTATTTAGTATGCAGCGCGTAACGAGATAGACGCGTAACGAATTAATCTATAATACGTGGAAGACCAATCAGTACTTAAAAGTTAAAATAACTTTCAACAGTAATATGTGGATTGTATCCGAACTAACTGGAATCTGTCGCGCAGGAGTAATTGTCGTATTATCGCTGTTTCCTCGACGATGATGTTCCAAGCTCTCGTTGCTATAAACAGGTTTTATACTCCATCGTTTTGATCTGCTGGATATTAAGTGCGCGTTAATCGTTCGTTCCTTTTTAATCTAGAGCTACCTTCACGACTGCGCGCGTTTTACGACCGTTGCATCTGCTGTTTTATGTAACGATGAGTTTAGCGTTATGCAATGCATCACACTGACCTGATATTATATACTAAATAAGTATGTGTTTCTCCCGCATATTCTCTCGTTATTAGGGTAGCTCGACTGACGCATTGTTCTTCTATGCGTTAGGAAACGGAAATGACACCACGCATTTTTGCGGTCTCTCAATTCTTAATTCACACATTTCGCCCTCAAATCAATGCCTGGTTGGCATGCAATAATAAAGTGAACAATTTATCATTGATCGTGATTTATGCAACCTTTATCCTTTCGACACAAATCTGAATCTGCCGTCTCCTTCTGTTGACGTCCCTTTCTTCTCTTTTAGGCTCTTTTAAAAGTTACCAGGCATATCGTCGCTGTTTTTCGTTTTAGTCGGCGTTTAAAATAAGCACTTTAGAGCTTCTCTCACTACCTTGTCAGCGCGTATACCGGTTTTGTAACAAGAATCTAAATTCCAGTAATATTTCAACGTAATTTAGATATATTAGAGTGAAATTATGGTACGAATTATGGTGAAAATACGTGAATAGCCTACAGCAATGTAATAAGCATCAATTTTGTGTGTGTTTAGAAGTTGTCTGACATTCTTACGCTTACAATATGTCATTGAGGGACCAAGGAAACATACTTTACGCCGTCATATCCTATTGTCTTGGGGTATTCGCGTTCTTTTAAGCGTTTTTGTCGACAGAGGCGCCTTGTAGCTCCACTTTGGACCACGTTTGACTGGCTTATGCTTATAATATGACATTGGGCGACCAATGGGGGGTACTTTGGCATACCTTGGACCTATCTAAACGTGATAAAACCTTCAAAATCGTCGAAAAATGCGAAAAAATTTTTAGTCTTATTTTCGATTCTTTACCACTCTGTCCCATAGATTTTAACTTGCCCTGAAAGTCGGTCGCAAGCAAAGTTCCGAATTCTCAATAGTTTCGGAGATACAGCCAAAAAACCGTCGAAAAAATGAAGGTCGAAAAATGGACAAAAATTAAAAGTTTACCGATCGACTTGGAAATATGCATACTGAAAGAGAATGAAAAGAGGATCACAAAAATCGCAACCAGAGCCTTCTAAGTGCATTAGTTCCCGAGTTATGGCCAAAAATAACTAAAAAAAACGCGGAAAATGCTTGTTTTGCCACCTGTTCGCCACACAATGTTATTCAGCTTAATTATTCAGTATGTTCTAAGACGGCCTTTCTAAGTCGAATAGTTTCGAACATATGATTAAAAGTAGGCGAAAAAGTGGGCAAAAATTGATATTTTGATATCCGCTTAGAACGAAAACAACCGCGTGAATTATTGAATCCTACTCTACCGTCCAGTTCTTAATAGTTCTAAAGATGTGGCCAAACGTCAATATGGAAAGCGTAAAAAGCACGATCGCGCACTTGCACACGTGTGCATGCATACTTCCGCGATGCCTGATATCTCGATAAATATGATCTATAATTATCACGAAAACACACGTAAATAGATTGCTTTCAGATGCGAGGTTTCGACGTACGCTTCGATTAGTTTGAGCATCCTGAAATAGTGAGGCAGGATGTTCCTATAATTATATTTGCGAATGGTCAGTAAGTTCCGGTTGCTATAAATGTCACGTGCGGCAAAAAAAGCCGATAGAACGAAGGATAAACTGTTCAACAGGTTGCGACAGTTTAAGCCACTTTAGCTCCTGGTCGAAATATGCAGTTTCGTTCCCATAAAGAAATTGCTACGAAATGCGCCATGACGATGAAGTGCACAGGAGGTAGACAAATAACGTAAGAAGAGTTTTGAGTAGATATTAAAAATATTGATACTTAACAAATACGTACACTCACAATCGTGGAGCGGAGAACAAAAAATGATAGACTATCCTTAAGTGTTAATGCGATACATTATCTAATGTAATAAATAATATCACATTTTAAAAATTCCATTAACCTTTATCCGACAGAAGACTATAACGTGACGTTATGCTACTTAGCTTCCTGCGATGAGACGATCGATACGCAGTGTATGCTCGACGATTTTTATTCGGAATCAATTTTCTGCTGCACGCATCCCGACAACTTATTATGCACTCGGTGCCCTACGTGTTTTTCGAATTGAACTTACACTCTACAACAAACATTCACTGACGTCAAATCGAAGCCTGTCTTCGCAGGAATTCGTTCAGACCTAAGTAGTGGTACTCTCTTTTTTCCTTTCATTAATCGTCTCGATCGAAGCGATCGCGATAGAGATTCGATTAGAAATTACCTGACGCTTATTTATATACGCGTACGCTTATTAAATACACTATACACTCGATACCTTGAAGGTGTTCTTAGCTTGACATAGACAGTATAATTGTAAACGCCTCGAGACGGAGAATTGTACTTAAGACTTTCAACTTTCAATCGTCGCACACACGCACATTCACACGCACACGCACACACACACATTCCGAGAACTTAGTCCGGCCAAACACGTAAAGTAAAAAGAACGAATTCGCTATCGTGACGGATAGCGGTAACCGTGAGTATTCATATTCGTTTCATCTTACTGAGGTAGTTTCCGCGGACTCACCTTCGGCCCTAAAAACATCCGTTCCTTCGCGCTTTACGAGGACAGCCTTGCCGCGAGGATACGCCGACACGAATTCCTACGGTCGCAAAAGGGAAACTCCTTTTACCGCCGTCCAGCTGGGTCAAGGTAAGACAGCTCTCGTTCGTACGCCGATAAAAAAGTTCATCTTCAGCCGAGAGTAAAGAATCGTCAGAGTGCGAAGCGGACAAATTCGATTTGAAAGAGACGTGGCTAGGTTCGTGGATGACATTCATGCGCGTTATGGCCCGACTGACCCCTCGATTGTCCAATGATCGAATCGCACATCGAACGTCCGCAGGTACGATTCACGATCAACGGCCTCGTCGTTTTCCAGTTGTCGCTCGCGGCCGAACTTCGGGCGGATATTATTTCAGAGAGTGGCGAGGAACGTTCGTGGATGACATTCATGCGCGTTATGGCCAACCGACCCCTCGATTGTCCAATGATCGAATCGCACATCGAACGTCCGCAGGTACGATTCATGATCAACGGCCTCGTCGTTTTCCAGTCGTCGTTCGCGGCCGAACTTCGGGCGGATATTATTTCAGAGAGGATTTATGAGACGCGCGCGCTCCCATCCGCCATGATTTATGCCGAACAATTTCGTTAGTCCGCCGCGGCCGAGAATCGCCGCGCGCCTCGATCGATCATCGCGCGAAATGTGCGAAACGTCCGAAATTCGTCGAACGTCATCCGGCGTATTGATCCGCCTTCGTTTGCCGAACGAAAGACCTTTGGGCGGCAGATACGAGTGACATTCGATTTGCGTCATGGTCGTAAGCGGCGTTAATCGAACATCGAATACGGATCTCTCGCTTTTGTCACCGTCAGCCTTTGCCGGGCTTCCAGGCACAATGCACGCGTGTTTACATATTCCTCGGTTGAATAACGTGTTATCACAGGTACGGCTGTAACAGTTTCTAGGTGGACGCGTCGAATAACATTGGCGGCTTTTCGAGGATTGGCGAAGCCGATCTGAGGCTGAGATTGAATCCTTACGGGTCGCGTAATTGCCTGACTTTCGACGAAGACGTCAGTAATTCATACGGGACGCTGTTCGTTGACGGCGGTTCTCATCGTCATGGAGAACTCTTCCCGATTGTCGACCTCCTCCAGCACCTTGCTCTCGGGCATTGCGTAAGTCGTCCTTCCCGTGAACTTCAAGGACTTCAGGCCCGGCAGCCACTTGAAGATCCGCCACCACTTCTTGTCGGACCCGTCCATATTAGTCACTTTGACGGCCGTGAGCCTCGAGACTCTGCCCGATCTTTCTTCTCCATTCCTACTTCTGGGGTTCTCGTCGGGCAGCTTCCCCCCTCTTCCGGATCCGTTAGTCTCCTTCCTCTGCGAGCTCCTCGTGTCCTTGCCCTTGAGACTCCTCGGCTTCCTACAGGGTGTCCCTTCATCCCGCGGAGAATCAGCCTGACTTCCGTTTCTTCCGTTCTTCTCGATCAGCGAGTTCGTCTGGCGAGGACTCTCGTCCTTCCCGGAATTCCCAGAACAGTCCGTACTGTCATGAGCCAGTCCTGTTCCTCCCGTTCCTATGGTCCTGGAACCGTAAGCGCCCATCGTCCTCTGCTGCGATCGGGACAGGCTCGAGTACGAGCGCTGCTCGTGACGAAAGGCGAGTCCTGGCAATCTGCAGCTCCTCGACAGCGTTTCCTGCGGGACACAGGACATGCTTATCAGCCGTTTGCCTAAACTTCAGACTCTTATCTACATCGTAACGTGTGCAGGCTAGGTAGGTGATTCGGTAAGTTCACGCTTCGGATGCAAAGCTCGAGTGTGTGTGAAAGCGAGGTACAGGTAGTGTAGGTAATAGGTGGACTAGTGTGTGGGAGAGCTCGGGAAGCCTAATGCGCGCAGTGAAACGTCTCATGCTTCCTACTCACTTAAACCATTTCCTTCGAATACTGAAAATGGAGGATGGACGATTAAGTTCGATGAGAGTGTGTGTCGAGAACCGAGCGAGACGGTCTGTGTTACGGTAATGGATGATGCGCAAACGACGGGGGGGGGGGGGGGGGGCAAAAAATTATTTCAACTGACTCTGCGTCAACGGCAGCGAGACGAAAACTGTTTTCACAAGTGTCATCGATGAGACTGTCGACAGTCGAACGCTTGGCTGACCGAAAGCCGACTGGTTATTCTTCTTCTACCGCGAGCGAGGTTCCGCGAAAAGGAAACTGGTTCAACTCTGATGGCTCTGTCGCCCTTTTTCTTTGACGGAAATATGAGGAGCATCCTTTACGGCGTCGTTTGGCATGCTGCCAAGTGCGCATTACAATCTGGGGAAGACCTCGTTCGCCAAAGTAATAGAGAGAGAGAGAGAGAGCGCGCGCGCGCGAGCGTTGGGAAGTGGAAAACGAAGGATTCGTCGGCCGTCTTTGATCTCGTTAGGTAAGAGCCGATGTCCTTGGGAGAAGGACTCCGAAGTACTCACCATGAACGCCACGCGGAATTTGTTCGACATGATATTGTAGAGAATGGGGTTTATGGTGGTGGAGACGTAATAGAAGACTCCGGATACGTAGGTGAAGAGCAAGTAGAGGAACTCCATCCATTTGCTGTTGGACGTAATGTGGTCATCCCTGTTTGTCCCGTAAATGGCGACCAGTCGCTGCACGTGGAAAGGCGCCCAGCAGATGAAGAATGCCACCACCACGGCCACTGAAACAGCGATAAAACAATTATTTTTATGTTCGCGAGCCTGCGACTGGCAAAGAGAGTAGCAGGATGGGAAAGCAATTTTTAATAACTCCGCAAAAATCGTCGTACGAAACTCGTTTGTCAACTTCCGAGCGAAGTTTAATAAACGACTCGGCGAGACTCGACATAGCGCTCGTGAATTTGATTAAAAAGTTGTCCGCGCTCCTATTAGTTATGGAGTTCGCGTGGCTCGATTGTCTCTCGGCCGCTGCCAAACATCGTCGTGGCCCTGTCTGGAATGTGGCGGTTAATGACAGTAGGCAGATAGCGTCGCATTAAAAATGTTCGTAGGCGAGCGTAAATACTAATTTGCCGCTAATGGACGATAATATTCAAACGGCTCGAACGGATGACATTCGTTACGATCCTCTCGTAATCGTTCGGACGATCGTGACTTTTTTAATGCATACCGTCTGCCTCCCCCCCCCCCCCCTCTCTAGGTGCGTTTTGAAGTGTAATTATCGGTGAACGAAGAAAACCACTCGAAAGCGGCACCTTAATCGAGTTTATTTAAAGCGCTGCTAAGCAGACTGTCCACGTGACTCGACTCTTCCGCGCTTCTTTCTGTAATCAATTATTGCCCGCCGACCGATCCGACATGCGATGCGGAATGAACGGCCGCTCGCGATATCTAATACCGCTGGACAACATTCGCGCCGATCCACTCGACGGGACGGGAGACGACAGTTTCGACGAGGCTCACGTCAGGCTGACGTCAAGATCGGGGAAATTAATCGTCGCGGGTATCAAGTGTCAGGGTCGAAAAAATGGCAGAGCCAATCGTAAAACTGACCCCCGGCAGGCAAATTCAGCTACGCACAAATACGCGCGTACTGTCATACCTACGTACGCCAAAAAAATCTGATACCGGAAGACCGATCCGTAGATCTTACACGTCGCTACTGCGCATCTGAATGACAGAGACGAAAATGATCGGCGAGAAAAAGTTCTCCCTCTGGTTACCGCTAGCAAGGTCGAGATTACGAATGTCGGTCGTCGTATACATGTGTACCTGCCACGCTTACACGTGATTAACGTTGCGCGCGGATGTTTCCTGGTGCGTATTTATTCCAAGCTTAATCTGACAACTGGACGTAGGCTGTCCCGAGAGGATGACGCGGCGACAGAGCTCCCGATATTATCGATTCCGCGATAATAAGAGCGTTTTAATAAATTCACTCCGAGCGGAGTTCCCCCATTTTTTGTCGCACTCGCACACCAGCATGCAAGCCTGTATACAGGTACGCGCGGTTCCCATCCTTACCGCCGCATGTCCAATGCACTCTCATCAACGTAACACTTCGACTGACCTAATTATCCGGCCGCACGCGCCGAGCAAGACTCTAATGCACTTACCGTGCTTTCCGGGCTCGCGTCGCTCAAAGTATTTTTGCCGGCGTCGGCCGCGTGTGTCACTTTATCTCTCGACCGCACGCGATCGAACAGCCGGCGAACCGGAAGGGCGTTAAACGGCGCCGGTCGTCCGATTCATTCTCTGTTTACCGCTCACGCGTCGCTAAAAATGGTAAACGCTGTCGGATGATAGCATCGCACAGCGAGCTCAGCGATATTTCGATCCGAAGTAGGTGATAAAAGTTTCGAGATTTCGAACACGTTTTTCATTGACCTTACTGTCAACTAGCAAATGTTTTCTTGTAATTTCCTATGTGGATTCTGAACCGAAGAGCGGATGAGTTTCGAGTCGTGTCTGCGGTATCAGTTTGCGAGGGGAATTTTGCTGGCACGTCGGGAAGGCCGTTTCTCGCTATTCTCCGGCAAACTCCAGTGTACACAGTCAACAGCTTGGCAGCCCCGCATAAAGGGGAGCGTGTACAGGGATCAGGGCTGGCTGACGAGTGGCATGTAAACGCAGCTTTTCCATTCAGCTTTCATATTCTCCGGCACGTACGCACTCGTCCTATATCGAGCTAATGAGCCGGCTAATCGGGAGGCATCGAAACAAAATGCAGGGGTGGAGGGGGGGGGGGGCGAAAAATGAGCTACCCTAACAGACCGGAATAGACATCCGCGGTTGGAACAAATGAAGCAATTACCCTGGCCGCGGTCGTAATTCGACACGAACGTGTATCGCTCCGCGTATACGCTGTAATAAGTTGGTCTAATAGACGCGGCAAAGAGCGTGGGACGAGAATCGCAGAACGACGAGAAAGAGAGGTCGTCTGTCCCGCGCAAGTGGCTCGTGAAATTCGAGTAAGACCGCCCGGGGAACTATCGCAATTTATTGGCGGCCAGATAGGAAGTGACAGAGCCAATAATTGGCTGATTAATTGTAACCGCCGCCGGTGTTTCGGAAACGAGCGCAACGAGTCCGATCGTCGAAGATAGAAAACGCTACTCATTCGCTCACTTACTCTATCTCCCCTCTCGTCAGCCAACGGTCCATCAATCGAATCGGGGAACCGAGAACGAGAGAGAAAGGTGAAACTGATTAATCGCCGTGGCGAGCGGAGCGAACTGATTAAAGTAACGGCCGCAAATATTCTAAGCATGGGAAGTCAACGGTGGGAGCTGGAAGAGTGACAAGGCAAATTTTCGTCTTCCTTTGCCCGGCGAACCGTGAAACGAGACTGATATGCGTACGCAAACAAGCGTATCGATAATCCGTAATTGCACGCTGCGCGAATGTATCAAGCGAAATGTTAATTAAACCTCGCCGGAGGCTCTTAAGTTATTATCGCGTGCATCTGAATGATCGAAATTCAGTTTTCCGAGGCCCGGATTTTCCGAGTGGGAAATTTGCCCGACTGCGTCAAGCAGGTTTTCCTGGATTTGCAAAAAAGTCTTCTGTCGATTTTCAAGGCAAACGAATATCGCTCATCCCCCTCCTCCTCCTTCAGTTTTAGAGTGTCACGTGCCGAGCGAGACGGGCAGATCCGCACTCATCCAGTTTCGTCAAACTTGCAAAGACGACAAGCCGCTCGGATCGAATGTACCTCCGTAAAGACGAATCAATATCCTCGGCGGTTTCCATCTTGGGGCGATGGGAAAAAAAAAAGTTCTATCGTAATCCACGTGGTTTTAACGATGATCCGCGTCCTCCGGAGGACGTCTTCTTCTTCGAAGGCGCCTGTCAGTGAGAGATTATCGATATTAACCCTGGCACGCACGCACGCGGGATCGTCAACGGAATTTTTCTCGCCGGTATAACGTGACAGGCCCGATTTGAATAATCGTAGTGATATTTTTAACCTGCTGCTCGGCTTAAATTATCTCGAAAAAATCTCTCCGCGCGATCAGTATTAATGACGAGATGGGTTCGAAAGTTTGCGAGCGGGAGACGGAGTAAGACCGTCGAACGATTCACGTGTCGATCGATCTAATCTGTCGCTCCGTTTGCTCGGCCACCGAAAATTCTGCTTAAAGTGAAAATAACACCCCCCCTCCTGTCGCCTGTCGTCGGGAACGGAGCGTAATTTTTCCGCGTCAGCGCGTTCTGCGCGTAAATTGGACTGCAGGATTTATCGCTTTATAAAGTCAACGTTAACGCCCTTTACTCGACCGCGACGATTCTCACCCTTTCATAATCCCGGGAACGTAGGTTGGCAACGCTCATAAAGTTCTCCCTCACCGCAAAAAGGTCGATCGTGAATCGAAACAACCGCAGAAATTCGTTCGCCAACCGGAACAGCCGTCACTCTCTAATTTACCTGAGAATTATTCCGTGAAAAAACATTGATTGGTCAATTTGCACGACGTACGAGCGGCGAACGGGAAAAAAGGTAAAGGATGAATGCGTGTGACGGGAGCGGAGTAGTTGAAGCGAGCAGCGGAATCTGTCTCGGGCGGTAAGCAGCCGAGAACGTAGATTACGTTACAATCTTAGCGATGCAGATGAAGTGTTTACACCCGTCGATCGACCATGCACGATAATTACGCTTACCAGCTAATCGCATTGTGATTGATGAATCCCTTTTTATCACGTTTTTCGCATCCGCCAGGGGAGTTCGCCTCCGCTTGGGCCGGGCAAAAAAAAAAGCTGTTTCCTTCCACTGAAGACGGTCGAAGCCGACAAGCGGAGTCGCATTCGAGTATGATCATAAACCTCCCGGGCGTTCGTTCGACTTTTTACTACCTTCCATCGCGTAAATCTCGGTCAACGTCGAATCCTTTATCGCGCGATTCGCCATACAAGTTGTCGTTCGAATCACACGGATTCCTTAATTCCTCACATTTATTCGGCACCGCCACGGCCGTTCGTTCGTTATTTTCACCTGCTCGCCCGTTACGTCGAGTGAAATATTGGCCATCGCTCGTCTACTTAATTTATCGCCGATCGTCCTCGCGGTCCTCGTCTCGGCCTATGCGCAGTTTTGCATATTGCGTCGGGTTAACAGTCGACACGCGCGGATCGGCGAAATTTATTGGTCCGCCGAGATAGCCGGTGCATCATGCGCGACGATGCGCGAGGAACAATCGGCAAACGATTTATTATGTCCGAGGAGCGCGCGGGCCAATCGAGAATATTTATAAACGATCGTGGCCGCTCGGATCGTACGTCCTTCACTCAACTCTTCTCTACTCGTATCTGGGTAATGGCGAGCGACGAAAATACCGCGCACGACATGTGTTATTTCGCGGGCCTTATCATCGGCGGGCGCGAAAAGAATAAACGTTCGAGGAGGCAAATTCTGCGATAAGGAGTTCGGTTAGCCCGCTGGCAGAAGAGACCGTCCTCGTTCGCGCAGAAAAACTGCAGTCAGTCAGCGGTACTAATGAATTTCGTATCGTAAAGGTACGTACTCTTAAGAAAAAGTACTCTATTATAATTCATAACGCAGAGAAATAATAATTCAGAGGCCGATAATCATTCGAGTCACGTCACTTTGCATTATTTGCGTTGGACGAGGCAAATTCCTCGGCAGCGCGAATTCGTCCGGCATATAAAATATGAAAGTTCCTAGGGTGTCGTATACGCTCTAGGCCAGATCGGTAGAGGTCGCAGCTCGGATTACTTGCAGAAAGGGTGGATACGCCTAATGAGTCCCTTGAAAGACGAGTGTCAACTTCGTCTGACTTTTCGACAGCCCACTCTTGGCCAAGCTGCGATCAACAGAATTCTCTCTCCCTCAGTCTTCTTCTCTCTTCGACCGGCTACCATAAAAAAATTACGAGGATCCGGGGTTCGCTTCCGAGCATTAAGAATACATCCCCGAGAACCTTAACGCGAGCTTTAGCAACGTAATGACGGTACAGATCCGACGCGGAGGATCCTTATAAAATTCCAATTAGGGATCGGAACCGGTTCGGGCGAAATTTCCATAGGACTCCCAGACTCCGCGGAATTCGAATGTGCTTCGGCAAACAGTGTGTGCCTACCCTTCAACCGCCACCCCGAACGTCAGACAAATGTTTTCTACCCTCGCGGGAGCTCCGCGGCGAGAGTCGCGATTTGAATGTACAAGCAGACAGCCCGCATCCGAATAAGCCGAGTTGACCTATGTCAGATAATTCGTCGAAACAATAAAAATATCAACGGAGTTGTTGCGACTGCCTCCGTTAAAGTTTCCGACCGCTCGCCTCTCTTTTTGCGGTAAATAAACCAATGTCGCCGGTCATCGACTCTCTCGGAAACGCGGGCCCGATCTTTTTTGTTGTCCCTGTCGGCGAGGCCGTATGAGTCGACGACGAAGAGGGGCGGAGGGTGGGGAGCGGGGGGAGGGGGGGGGGTGCACTGATCGAATCAGGTTCCGAGATCCTCGCCGTCGAGCTTTTGCCTGCGGAATGCGTTCTTTACGAGATGCGACGGTAATAATCTTAAATTCCGCGTACATTTCGGGGCGCGAGCGCGGACGGGGTTGGTCGTCTCTGGAAGAACTGGATCTGAATATTTGCCTTCTGTTGCCATCGGACCTCTCAAGGCGATCCGTCTCTCTCCGTCTCGCATACTCGCGGCCAGGTCGGGCAGCGCGAGGCTTTTTTTTTTAATCACGGCAAGGACGGCACATTAAGTATGCAATTTCATGTGATCGCGATCATAAACGTCGCTATACGTCAGGCGGGCGTAATCTTTTTTCTACATAAAATCTCTCGCATTCCCCAGGTGGAAGCTATGTCCGAGTGCCATCCGTGGGTCGTCGTCTGATATATCTCCGTGGAGAATTCGACCGCCGCTTTTTGCCGTTCTCGGCAAATGGCGGGCGAGAGGGCAGAGTTGAGTCCGATCTGTTGTTACTCGCAACGGCGTAATGTGGGCGCGTTAATTATTCAGTGCGAGCTAGGAGGAGAGCAGGAGGAGGAGGAAGGGGAGGAAGGGGAAAGGCTGAGGAAGGGAAAGAGAGAAAAGAATGCAGGGTGAAAAAATGACGGCGTGACGGGAATATTGGTCGCAGCCAGCGCCGGCTGGAGAGACCGAGCTCGGTCGGCGGTCGAGGCAAAATTTTTCCACGATCGCGAGGATAAGTCGGTGGAAGACCGATGATATAAGACGCCGTGCCGCGATGGGAAGTCGAAGTACAGGGACGGATCAAAGGTTCGGGCCTCGGAAGTCGATTCTTAATTTTCCGTCCGGCCGCGAATAGCCGTCGGCCGAACGGCCGGCGAAAAAAAGCTCGTTAATTCGAAAGAAATAGTTTCTTGATCGCGCGGCGCAAAAAACGTCTCTCGGATTTTCTGCTTGCTGACTAAATTTAAAATCTGCCGGCGGCAGATCGACTCTTCGAACGCGTTTCATCTAATTTCTGTCCTCCTCCTGCCTCCTGTTCCTGATCGGCCGAGTCGGCCGACGTTCACGTAACTTTTTGCTCCTGCTGATTCGTCGCATGACTGTATCGGACGTTTATCAACACCGTGCGATTAGAATGCGACGGGATATCGTGCATAGAGGCATATTCCATTCGAACGCACGTCTGTATACATGGCCCTCGACTTCCTCAGTCGTCTCATCCTCCTCAATCTGTCGGCACTTATTTCGTTCGTTGCGCTCCGCTGCAGAAGTTGATGTTGACAATTATGTTCGCTGTTTATTACACGCACGCCGGCGTCCGCACTCGGAACCGGCTGCGTACACGAGGTAATGAAAATAAGGAAGGGAAGCGAACGGTTATCGATGCGAGTCGAGCGACTTTGCCGTCCGAATTTGAACGAGACTCGTAAGCGGGCCAATTTACGATACGGAGCAAAGTTCTGTTCCGGGAAAATTAGCTATTCCACTTTCGAGGCTATCGACAGGCGCCCGAAATTTGAATGGGATCGATGAGCTGACCGGAGGGAAGCGCGCGGAGGCTGAAAGTGTGTGACATTGAACGACGACTATGTGGGTAAGCGAGTGGGGAACGAGGAAAGAGAGAACAAAAAAGAAGTGGTGCCGAGAAATGAATGATTATGACAATGAGCGTGATCGTGCGAAAAATTACGTAATACTCGCCTGTCGCGGAGTGCCGATCGATCAGAGAGATGCAGAGTGGGGCTTGGGGGGACAAAAAAGTGTAGCGCGAGGAGGCCGATAAACAATCGAGCGCGAAAGCGTGCATGACAATTAAGCGAAATTCATTAAAGTTACCTCGGACTGACGCCGACGGATTATTTATCCAAGTCAAGGCGATACCCGAGTCACTCCACATGCATATGGTAATATTCGTTTATGTCGATTCGATTGGTAAGCGCTCGTAAGAACCTTTCCGAATGTCTCGACATGTCAGAATGGGCCAATGATTTAACTCTTGCGATTTTTTGCTCCTCCGCGAGAGAAACAAAGGTAATCAAAAGGAAGGACCGGGCAGGAGTTAGCGAAGCGAACGTTTGTCGAGAGTGCTTGGCAATGAAAGTTCGTGGCTAGAGAAAGAGTCTTATGGCTATGTGTGCCTGTAAGAGGCCAGACGAATCTCTCAATTGACCGTGTAATTCTGACTTATATATATAAACATATATACGGGCACGCGCGTGTACACGAGCGCCTTCTCTCTCGCGATAGCGACCGATTGCCATCGAATAGGAGTTCTCGGGCTAACGTGCTCCCAATATTGCCACGGCTTTTTGCCGTCAAGGGCGTCTGGCAGCGAGACTTTCCGGCGAGTCAAACAGTGGAATCTTTCCTTCGACACCGCCGATTCCGCACGGTTAAGAGTCGATCGACGCATCGACCGTTTTTCCCCCACTCTCATAAATCTAACGTGAATCACAGTCTCAACGCCCGTTTATGACTTTACGAGCGAGGCAACAAATTGCTAATTATCCCGACAAGAAACTTCTGGGCCCGAAAAAATGAAATTGCGTACCGGCGTGCCGGGAGCTCTTATTTTTGTGACCCCCTTCGAGCGAAACTTCTTCCTCCTTAATCATAAGAAGCCCGAGAGGGAATACGTGGACGGGGATGAAGGGGGATGAAAAGGGGCGAAAGTTTAATAGCGGAACATCCTGAGGTGACTTATCTCGAACGTGTGTCATCGCTGGTAGAGAAGAGAGAGAAAGAAAGAGAGAGAGAGAGAGAGAGGAAGAGGAGGAGAGAAAGCAAGCTAACACGTTGACACACGTCGTTAGACGAGAATGCACGGCATCTCGTGCACGCTGCAACATGATTTACCGCCTTGGTCTTTAATATGCTAGTCGCTGAAGAAGTGACAACTCGTCTAGACCTGGCCCGAGACAACATTTTCCGCCCATCCATCCCCATCCTGGACCCGCTCATCCTCATCCTCCCAGTCGGGACCCCGAAATTATTCAGCGACGGGAGAAAAATATCCCGCCTAATAATGTAGCTCACGAGACATCGGATACTCTTTCGGGCGACTTTGGTCGGGCGTCACGTGCAAACAGGCGGGTGGGCGCGTGTAGAGATAAAAGAATTACTGGACCGTGCGCACGCCAGCTGCAGCTACACGCCGAACGGTGGAAACAAAAAAATGAAGCTTCTACCCAATTGGAAACTCTCGGCCGAATTTATCGCTCTCTCGGGAAGACAGATACAGGACAGGTGCAAAAGGGCTCCTGATAGGCAGACATGTGGATTGAAGGTGACACTCACCCAACATCTTGAGCACTCTTCTGGAAGACCTTCCGGCGTGATGCCTGCAGTGCTTGCCAGCTTCCCTGCTGTCGGCGTCCCTCTTCATCATGTTCGATTTCCTGAGCTTGAGACCGATCAGGGCGTAGAGGACCGTGATGAGGCTCATCGGGACGATGAAGAAGAGGAAGGTGGAGAGCTCGAAGGAGTGCTCGACGATGATGGTCTTGACAGTGCAGGCGACCATGTTGGGGTTCATTTCGTGGGTCACCACGCCGAACTGAAGAGCCTGGGGCAGGGCGAAGGACAAGGCGACTAGCCAGACGATCAGAATCAGCTTAATGGCCCTGGACAGCTTGGACATCGTCTGGGCCAAGAAGGGATGACAAATGGCGAGGTATCGCTCGACCGTGAAGGCGGTGATTGTCAGGACTGATGCGTTCGTCGATGTTTCAGCGGCCAGGCCTCTCAGTACGCAGAAGCCCTCGCCGAATATGTAGGGGTACTTGCACCAGACCATGTAGATCTCTGGCGGGAGGCCGGAGATGAGTAGCAACAGGTCCGAGACGGCCAGGCTGAAGAGATAGTAGTTGGTAGCCGTGTGCATCGACTTGTTGCGCGCTATGACGATGCACGTGCTGATGTTGCCGATGGTGCCGGTGATGAAGATAGAGACGTAGATTATCGTCACCGGCACCACCACGTAGAGAGAGTCTCGAGAGACGGTGGCCGCGTAGGTGTTTACGGTCGACTCTAGAAGACCGTTGGCGAGGTAGGTGTCGTTCGTCTGAAGGCGAAGGTCCTGGGTAAGGTCCTCGAGGATGGGATAGGTTCCGTTCGAGACGGAGTCCTGCGACAGGCTCGCCACGCTGGCGCTGTCCATGGCTGAAGGCTGTCAGCGTTGACGAAGTAGTATCACACGACTGTAGGTAGGTCCAACTTGCCCATTTTCGACCTCTTTTCCCTGATAGTCCGAGAACTACTGAGTTGGCGACAGGAAGATCGCGTGAATATCACCTCCGATCGCCGAGACGTTGCTCTTTTTCGGGTGGGAATATTTCGAGTCTCGTGAGTTGTCTCATGATAAATATTACACCCGATAAACGACGGCCGGGGACGTGCCGTAATTGATTGGTAACGTGGTTTCCGCGCGCGCGCGTGTATGCGTGTGCGGCTTTGTGGAAGGAACTAGTTTTGCGAAGACAGAGTTAGGGTTTTAAATGGGTTTTTTTTTTGGTCCGGGCGCCTCTCGCTCCGCTCGTTGTCGGCTCGGCGAGCGGTTACGAATTATTGGGCATCGACTATTCTATATCCTAGGCAAACAGCCTGACCGACTACCGGCGCATTTGTCATACGTCCGTGGATCTCGTTTTTGGTGGGGCTCCGTTCAAACGGGCCGGTGATAAGTGGCGGATTAAATCTGCGCGTAATGCATTTGGGAAGGTAGTCCCGGCCATAAATCGCCGCGAAGAAACTAATTTGCGAAACTCCTCCTCGCCGTAGGGGTTTATCGGCGATGCTTTATGCTTCTACGTGCCCAATGGACTCGAACAGTTTCGAGTAAATGCCGATCGATCTTTGCCGAATTTGAATAGTCTCCTCCCGCGTCGACCCTCCTTCGAACGTTTCCGAGCGACAGACGTCGACTTGTCCGGAACACCGGACTTCCGATCCTTAGATCATCGATAATCAGCACCACTTATCCGCCATCCGTTCGATACACCGCGCACAATTACTCACTACCCACACTTCGGAACTCCGACAGAAACTCTCGACAAAACACCCTCCTCCTCTGTCGCCGTCCTCTTCCAAAACCCGCTTCTGCTCCTCGATCGAGTTCTTTTTACTTTGATACTCGATTAGGTAGACACTGCCGAAATCTTTCCGTCGATCCGCCACAGCTATTCCGACTGGCCTCGCCGAGAAAATCTATGGCTCTGTCAAACGAACGTCGAATATTTATCGAAATGCCTGCCTAATGACCGTTTCGGCATCAGCAACTTCGAAGTCGTCGAAGTCGTCGAAGTGGTCGTTAGTTGTCGCTGTCACGAACGTTCGCTGTCACGATCGTTCGCTGTCACTGTCCTCGGATTATCGTCCCGCGCGAGTGACACGCACCGAATCGAGCTGCTCTCTTTCGCGGAGTAACCGATCGTCCCGAAGTATCGCGGGCGCCGCACGAATCACGACTGCAAACGCCTGCGGCTGACGAATCGTCGAAGGACGTCGGCCAGGCAAGTTAGCTGCTGCTGCGCCGATGCGCCGTGCGTAGCTCCGATGATGATCCCTCGTTCCCATCGGCACTCTTTATTCTCCCTTCTCCTCCCTCGCCCTACCTCCCCCCTCCTCCCTCAGGCTTCCTCACCCTCCCTCACCCTCCCTCATTCTCCCTCATCCCCAACACACCCCGCGCGGTCAAACGATTCATCACGGTTACGCGATCGGCGACGTTGATTTTTCCTTATTTACCCCCACTTCACCCTTTTATAGCTTGTCCACCCCCCCCCACCTCCCCCTCCTTGTTTCAAATTTCTTTTCTCGCTTTTCAGTTTGTCCGATGAAAGCTCGGTTTCTTCTTACGCTTCCGTTTCTTATCGGCGTATTCTCGATGCAATGCTATGCAGTGCTAATCGTCATGCTGTCAGTAAGAGGCGTTCGATTTCTTTTTGGAATGTCACTGACTGACAATGAGACTTTTCCCCGGCGAGTTTCCGCTCGAATTTCTCCGGTGCGACGCCTCGTTGGGATTGGTAGGTTGCTTAATGGCGGCTTTCATGGTCTTTTTCGATATGGGAGGTGGAATCCTTTGGGGCGCCGTGATCAATCGAGGGAAATTAGTCGGTTTTTAGCAATGGCTTTTAGGGATTGTTCGCCGACGATTGTTCGTCCCCATTCTGCGGGGGTGAATTATAGTGCCTTCGTTTGCCGAGAGTATGGGAACGATTCGGGGCGAACCAGGACGAATCGAGGTAAATTGGCAGCTTCTTGCAGCTTCACTCTTATTCTTTCCCTTTCGACAACAGTTTTCGCCTCTTTCTTCCCATCGATTTTTCGGCAGCTCGCTTCGATGCGCCTCACGGCGCTCGCAGGTGTTTCTGCGGTTTAATGGACGCAAACTTTTTTCACTTCTTGCCCAAGGGATACGCGTACTTTGCTCAAGAATTTTCAATGAACATCTGTCAGGGTCGTTCTCCCACCTCCTCGAAGTCGGAGAAGAGATTTTTATTCAGACTTTCGTCCTTTTTCACTTTCGCCATCTCGACATTCATATCCTTTTTTTCTTCGCCCGACAGCCCATCGTCGCCAGATTCTTTTCTGGCAAAAGTCATTCGAGGTACGGAAGGCGTCTGGCACTATCTGTCTGCCGCTCATTCCTCTCTCTAAAGCGATCTTTTGCGCGTCCTAATGGAATCTGGACGCTTCCTTTCGACGGTCAGGTCAGTACTTTTTTTATCTTCCTTCTCCTTTCATCCGTATATTCATTGATCAGCATTTTTTTCCTCGCTCCTGTTCGGTCTCACGTCGCCAAATTTCTTTCGCGTGGATAAGGTGGGCAAAGAATTAGAAATTTTGTGCGTCTCATCTTTCGTATGCAAATTTTGGCGGTGACGGGGAGGAGTGGAAGGAAGCGACTGAGTGCCGACTGCGGAATTCGACAAACCGAGCGGAGCTATCACGAGATTCGTGAAAGAAATGAAACCGTTGCCACCGCGATAAGCATGGCCGTCACGTAGAAATTTGGACGGAAACGCGTCTTTAAATTCGCCGACCTTTCAATGGTAACCGCCTTTTCTGAATGACAAACACGCGTCGGCATATCTGGAAATAGCCTCGATTCGCGGCATGCCCGCGACTTTCTCGTAAAAAAAGGAGAGGAGAAAAGAGCCGAAAGGGTCAAGCCAGGACTTCGCTACACCTGAGATCTCGAAATATCGTCCTTCGCTTTCTCTCTCCGCGGGAGAGGCGGGAGAATTGCTTATTCAAACGCTGCTTAGGCAGAATGCTAATTCTGCAGTCGGCATCCTGTCTGGGCTTTTGATAACAGGCCCGGCCTTCATGTCAGCTAGGCTCACGCTCAAGATGAACGCTCCGCGGCGTCTAAAATAGTGGTCCAATATGAAAAGCAGTCCTGTCGTTTAATTAGAATCGACTGATGATTTCGATGCTGAACCCTGCTGTCTGTTTTTTCGATTTTCACTCAAACGATCGTTCTCACGAAAACATCGTGACCGGCCTAGACATGTTTGAAAACACCGTAGTATGGTGGAAAACGTTCGAAGATTACTGTTTCCGGTATGTTTCTGTTCAAATTTTCCGCGTACGCCGATGAGTCTCACGGCTGAGTAATCTTCTTTGGCCTCTTTATTTCCCAAGACGCACGCGCTCGGATTTTCCAGCTACCGAACGAGATCCATATCTGGGTCAATATGCAATTTACTTTGTCACATCATATTCCTCTCCCCCCTCTCTCTATCTCCATGCACTCTCAGATAGAGGAACGAATCGCTAAAAGCGAGGAGCACGCGCGCATCACGTTGAATTCGAGGCAAGAAATCAAGAACGACAAATACGCGAAATGCAAAAGAGATTTCTGGTACATTCAGACCATCAGATAATTCGAGCTGCCTCCAGCTGACTCGAGCCGAAACTCCGTGGGAAAGGTTTTCGCACACGTAGGTCGAATGGACGCAGTTTCGGGCAGACGGACAGATAGCCATGACTCAGCATGACATGTGCTCAATGAGAGCGGACAGGCAAAAAATGCACCATGTAATGAAGCCATTGAATCCTCACCTACCGCCAGTTTTGACTTTTTTCCGTCCGCGTGAAGACACTCGTCTGGTCACATAATCTGTTTTGACTTCACGACATACTCGAACGTATTGGCGAAAGACGGTCACTGCTTCTATTATTGCAAAGAGTAGTTGGGTTGAAATCAGTTGTCGGATGAAACAGTCATCCTGGCCACACGTGCTTCCGCACGTGCCGGCGCCGTTCGTACTGCTACTGCCGGCGGCTTTAAGGAATTATCTAAGCATACGTACAGGCGCAGAACAGTTCGTCTCACTTCTCGTCCTTCGACGCGCAGGAGAGCGAGCAGAAAGCGAGAGGAGCGAACGAACGGAAGGAGGACAGGAACGGTATTGAGCCCGGGGTAAGAACGGCCGGGATCATTTGGCACTGGCTCCGCGTCGGCCTTGAGCTCGCCCAGAGGGATTCTTCATGACATCCGAGCGTAATGCATCGTTCACATCGCCGCCGAGTCACGTCGCCAATTTCCCGCAAATTTATGATCTTCTGCATGAATTTCGAGTTACGCTACATTTCAGTGCGCAGGGGGACGTTAAGAGCGTCTACATCGTATATAGGCACCGGTTGTGTATATATGTGCGTGTGTGCTTCGAAACTGCGCGTATGGCACCGAGATTATGATAAAGCCCGGCACATACCGCTGTCGTGCGATTTGAACGCGCGTTACGCCCGTTTACATCGGACTCTTTATCCTGCGAGACTGAAATAACGTAGGCGCGATAAAATTTGATGACGCGCGACAGGGGGTCCCGGCGAAGATTTCGGCCTGACATTCTCGGTATCGATCCGATTGTGGACGAGGCCTTATCCGGCACTTGGCGACCTTTCGCGACCGGCCAATTCCAGTCGTTCGCCAGACTCCCAACGTTCGACCGTTCGCTTCTTCTCGTTTCAGCTCACCTTCCACCGTCTTCGCCATCCACGCCCACTCTCCTCTGTTTTCGTTTCGCTCCGTTGACCCGAACCTCAGGTCTCATCTCCCGAAAAAGGGGTAAATGGCCCGTTTCAAACTCTTGTTTACAGAAGCCCGTTCCTGTTCCGGAATGTTGGGCCCGGAGGAGTGCTCAACATCCTGGAAGCTGGGCAGGATTCCGGGCGAGTGTCTGCATCGATGTTGGGTGGGAGGGGGGGAACGAGGGTTTGACTTCTTTGCACTAGGTGCAACTCATCGTTTACGGGTTAAGCAGAAAACTTTCCGCTTACGCGATGAGCGTTGGTTCGCGCGGATATTAGCCGCTCGCTGAATTTCAACCACGTATGTTCCCAAGACGTTATTTACATATTTCCGTTCTCGCTAAGCGCACCCCATCCTTCGTCTGGGTATTAAGGCTTTGAAAAAAGGAAAAAAGTAGCAAGGAAAAAATCGGACTCGGGTAGGCTGGGATTCGAACCTGGGTCTGCCGATTGCCGGTCAGTTGCTCTATCCAACTAAGCTACTAGACCCCTATCAGAATCCTCTTCGCTCATGCTCTTTATTCCGACACGTTATCATCCATTCATCCTCTACTACAGTTTCGAGTCCACAGCTCGAACGGGATAGGTCCAAGAACGTGTTTTCTTCTTTCTCTCTGACATTGTCGAGAACCGTGACGTTTCTCTCGATCCTCGAAAGTTGAACTAAGCGTCAGGCGGGTTGCGAGGATTACCGCAAGCATAGAAAGTGTGTGCGAACACTTGAAACTGTCGGCAGACCGCGAGCTATAAGCGGCGGAACAGGATGGAGACAGGAAGGGAACAGGATTTTGTCCGGGCAAGCCCGATGTTCGAAGTAACGAACAGAGGCTCGCGAGGTAAGTAAGCGATCCTCGGCTTCCTCATTCGGAGGATTATTAGCAGGGATCGGATTGCGAGTGAATTTGGAACACGATCTCTTCGAACGTCTAGCCTTACACGCCATTGACACGGCCGAAGAATAACCTGACAAGTTCAAGAACACTTTTCATCCCGTTGCTCAAGTCCGTGTAAGAGACCAACGAAGAAAGTGTAGAAAAGAATACGAAATGAACGGCTCAATTAAATATCTGGTATCGGATAGCCTGTGACACTGTCAATAAACAGAACCCACTTGAATTCGGGTGAGACAATTAATATTGGCCGAGAACCAGTTTCTCTCTGTCAAAGAAGTATACCCAGAGTCGATCAGAGATAGATTAAGCCGACCGACCTACCGTAATGAAGATCCGATTCTAATTATATTACGGATTTCTAAGTGCGGCCGGGACCAGCGCAATTACCGGCTCGTAATTAGAGGCGTCATTAAGCCGAACGTCGCATGTCGCGCGGACGAAAATCCAATTAGCGGAATCGGCGCTCGTCGGAACCGATTGTTAATCCTCGACTAAGTTCGGTGTCAATCAGCTGGCTGGGCGGCCCCGGTCATCATCGGCGAGTCTGGTCTGCCCTGCTGTGTCATTTCTCCGTTACTGACCCGAGTTACCCAATTAACTGACCGTTCCGCTTAAATCGTCGCGTGTCGGCATCATATCCGCGACCTTCGACCGACTCTTTCGTTCCTCTGATTAACGCCACTGATGCCTGGCCGTCGACTACGGTATGTTTTCGCGGATTGACCTTCGTGAGAAAGTCGATGTTTCCGAGAACAGTGGAACTTGCTTGTTCCGTGTTCAGTCTTTGTTAGCTTTGTTGAACGTCGTTACTTTTCTTTCGTGACCTTCGACGATGAAATTGATATGGAGTACTGTACGGAATGCTTGACTCATATGGTATGACCTCGGTGTCGACAATTAATTTCAGATACAGGGGTTCCAGGGGAAGTCGAGATGTAGAATCATTAAATTCTCGGACAATTTTAAAGCCGAACTCGCTCCGGCCATAATTGCAATCCCCCCACATTGAATTCCATTCATGCCGGCGCCTACTTTATGGAACCTTGGAATCGACGCATTATCATTTCGGCAGCTTTACGCGCGCGTGTTCAAGGTGGATGTCGTGTCGGCATACATTTGCGAATCCGGATTTCGCTCTTTCATGTCTTACCATCGTTTTGCCCCAGACTCCCTCCGTCGTCCCAGGGAGCGAAGTCGATTTATTTGTAGAGTTTCCCTCGCGAAACTCGAACAAAGTTTCGACCTCATTGGTCCCCGACGATAGGTTATTGATTTATTCGAAGCCGTGTAATATTTGAGGTCAATATTTCGAAACTTTCATGGTTTCCCGTGATAGATCGAACCTGTTCCTTTGCTTGTTCGCAATAATGTCTCTCAATTCACTCATCTTAGCTCAAAAATCATAGTCCCTTCTTCCAAGCTGCCGGGGTCCGGGATGAAAAGCTGATACAAGAGGTTAAAGTAAAGAGCCGAGAAGATTAGTTTACTAGATACTATTAACCTCTTCAGGCCAATATTGAATCTTCTCCACTTTCCCAGCCCGCATGGCCTTTCGCCTCCCACATTGTCACATCACGCGAACGTAGACTGATTTTTGCCGAAAATAAACCTCTGACCCAGAAAACTAATAGGGTCAGACGCACTCGACGCCGAACGTTGCCGATATCGTTATTCACTCTTTCACGAGCGTGCAATTAATTGATTTGAATTACGGGGTAATTGACGAAATTGGTCTGACACCAATTCCTGCTTTCATTGATCGTGCAAGTCTCTTAACTGGCGTTAATTCGTAATCGCGATCAATCACCTTGGCCGAACTTGCCGGTCCAGTCGAAGGACAGATGGACAACATACGTGACGAGCCGTGGTCGCTGATTGCAGCCCGAGCGCGGTCGAGGTGGAAAACGGAGGGTTGGCCAGCGTGACAAACAGCCTGTATGTTGATACTTCTCTGCTGGGAGAGGATTTTCATCAAACCGCGAAAGTGTTTGTTTGCGTCGAAGGTTCGTCGGCTCGTTGAGTTTAGTCGAAGCTCTCAAGGCTATCATCCCTCTTCCTTCCCAACGCTTCAACCATCATTCTACCTTCGCGGCACGAGGTGAGCGACACGACGAATATGTACGCACGCGAGATAGAAAGTAGCGACGATAAGAATTTCCGAATAAGTTCGACGGTAATGCGGACAGTAACAGAGACCATAATCAAACTTCCGCAACTCTGACCGCGAGAGTCTAGAGTTAAATCGAAGTTGTTCGCCGGATGAGCGGACTCGAGAGATGAGGAAATAAATTAGGAGTACGCTTTCGCGGTAATCTCGCTGATTCCCTTTCGTTTTTTTTTGCCTTCCTCTCCGCGGCGAATCGAATTCTCTCTTAGTTTTACAGGCAGGTATCTGGAAAGTATTGTCTCGCGGACCGGAGGGCAATTATACCGGAGAGCCGATGGCGGCGGTATTCAATTATAACATCGTGTTTGGCGTTCGTGACAGAAATTGGGTGAGGAACTTGTTCTTCGAGGGTTGGTGGGTTACAGGCTGTGATTTTTCTTCCACGGAAGAACGTTTATTTATAAAGTGAAAATACTTTATTTCAGGCGTTCGACAGTAGCGATCCGCCTGTCAAGCGTAGGTATACTTAAGGTACGTCTCACTCGTCGGGCATCGTCGTCCATCACAGGTCGGGGAAGTATTCGCTGTACAGGCTTAACGATTAATTGGCGCGCGTGAAGGGTAACGGTTACATCGAGGTATCGTATTTAAGTGTAAAAACTTGAGAAATGACTAAACGTGCCTGGCGACTCGTTCGACGCAGGTTTCAGCACCTAGACAGAGAACATGAAGCGTTATAATAAAAATGCAGCTTAAAACTGCCCGCCAACGGGCTGTCGGAGGGACGGACTAACTTTGTTCACTGACATTTAATTATCCCATCCCTTCTCGCAGCCTGAGCCGAAAAAAAGAAGCTCTTAATTCATCCGGATTATCCCTTAAGCCCTTAAATGCAGATCGTCCCCGTTATAAGATAAATCGTCCTTTTTTTTTTACCGCGAGAGGAGAGTAATTAAAAGCTAATTGGAAGTCTCGGATGAAAAGGAACGAATCCGAGGGTCTTGTATATAACTCGTTGGTAGGCAGTGCGAGTCAACCTGTTGAAGTTTTCTATGGAGCGAGTAATGCGCCGAGAGTCGTGCGATCGTGCGTGCCAAAAGGGTGGCGCCTTAATTGCGGGCTTCATATTCCAGCGGGGGTTGAACTTGCAAGCAACTTACTCGGAAAGGATCGCTGACGCCCTGGTAAGGGTAGACACCGCCGAGAATATAGCGATAGTAAGCGTTGTGCCTGATACGGTATTCACCCTGTTTAACGTCCTTCGGCACCTCCCACGTAATTGTCACCTGACTCGAGCCGAGAATCGACGACTTCCTCTTCCACTCGAATCTGCGCAGCAACGGGAAACGACGTGAGTTCAACTTCGATGGTCGACCGTTCAGTTTTTCGAAAACGAAGGTAGTTATCGATAGAAGATACGCACCTGGTTTCCCAATCAGCATCAGTCGCGACTGTTACCCAGTCGCCATTTGCTTCTTGTCTCTCGACCGTTGCGAAAGAGCTTCCGGTCATGAAATTGTTCCGGGGATGACCGGATATCTGCAACAGTGGTCGATATTCGAAGTTCACTCAGACGCGTTAATTAGGCGTGGGCCGAAACTGTGTCATAACTATATTAAAGTCTGTTCCGAAGCGAACGAAGCTTCCAAATTGGACGGAATGTCTTCAAGTCTGCCTACCACTTTCTCGATCTTACTCGGTTCCTCTCTCATTGTCAGGAAGTAACTGTCGCCGGAGTAATTTAAGTACAGTCAACTTCCAGGGGTGTGCGACGGAATGGGAGAGATGTTCGCGAGTTTCCGCGAGAGTAAATGAGAAAGTGTGTCGGGGGCCTTCTTCGATCGGACGTTAAAATAAGCATTGCGTGTAGGAAAGTCGACTCGGCTCCGCGTGTCTGTCAAAGGTCTGCTAATATATCAGAGAATTTCTGCCAACGTTTCTTCGAGCGTAGATGCTCGGGCATGATAATGAAATAGTTTACTTCGACAAATCGACGCCTACGCTCCGACACGTGTTCGGACAGACACGTATGCAGGCCAATACACGTACGTTGTAACACGCGTGATATGGGCGAATAACAATGTACGGCACGAAACACATGATAGCCGTCTAATGTTCCCCATTGTCGAGGAGTACGACGGAAGTGGCCACGAGAGATAATGATTTTCGGTCAAGGCAAATTCCTAAGGACCTTTCCTTTTTCGGGCTGGCATCTTCTTACCCGATTTTTTTTTCTCTCGCCCTCTGCGTGACCCAGATACTGCGACATTGCGGCCGGTAAGGCGGATTTAGGCAGACGCTTTTTTATTCCAATCCGTATTACGTAACGTTTCAATCTGATAAAAGGTAGCTGTCAGCGGGGTGCGGATAACAAATAGAGCCGAATATATCGCTGGACTGTTAAGAATATAACTTTCTTCGTACGGCTGTCTCGACGGAACACGCCCGATTACAGGATACCGTTTACAAGTAAATTTCCCGCACCTCGCGTTCAGTCAATTCTGTGAATCGTTCGACGATTCGGGCAAATGGAATTGCTTCACTCCTGCACAATGTACGCGCGACAAGTTCCGACCGACTTAATGCAATTACCCCTGCAATTTTTGCGTAACCCCCTTATGCAACCTCGTCTCGCTCGGTCAGGGTCACGAAGGACCCATTCTCCGAATAGTCGGTCGATTCCCTAGCTGAGCGGACGCACGTATCGATTTAGACCCCTTTTCCCTTTTTTCCTGAGACTCACGCCTCTCTTGCGAACGAAGGACACCCATGAATATTCCGAGGTCTTCGAAAATCTTTTCTAACGAGAAAGTTGAAATCCATCACTCTCCTTTGAACCTGAACCGACTGACGTTACCATTGACGCCTCCAGACAGGTTACGACCGTCGAACATTTTCGGCGCATTGACTTTCCGACAGTGCACGCCGTTCGCGTCATCGAGGTGGAAATGCGCGAGCAGATTCGGCGTCGGACACTGATTACTTACGAAAATAGCTGTGATGACGTCACCGGGTGCGGCGACCTTAGGCGGCTGCTTAATGCAATCGCCGAAGTTGCGACCCCAGGTCGGCGTGTCGAACAGCACCGGCGGCACCAGACTAATTAGGCTCTTGGACGAGAGTTCCTCCGGCCTCGGTCCTGGCTCTACGTCCCTCTTCTGTGAACAGAAATGAAGGAAAGAATATCCGGTCAGCTTGGAGATGCGTTATAGTGCGAGTCGATCGATTCAATACTCTTAGGACGAAGATTATGCGAGTTACGCGCGATGGAATTGAGTCGAAAAACATTGAGACACACTTTATGCTTTACCTACCAGAATGGCAGCCGTTACGAGCTCCTGGTACTGCTTCAGATATACGGTGAGCGTGTGTGGTCCATATATCGTGGATGCGCCCTCGTATCTCTGTATCTGCAAGTTAAGAATTTAGGGCCTTCGTAACGTTACGTGTCGGAGCTGCAGTTGGGATGTTGTGTGCATAAACGGTTTCCTGTCTGTGTGGGGTTGATTTAAGGGCAATATCGATGACGGCCTGCTTTATTGCCCTGCTCATACATATTTATCCGCCTCGATTTTCTAATCGCTTTCTGGGAAGGACGATTCGAGAGAAGTAAACGGAGCTGGGCGAAAGAAGGTCTTACTCCGTTTTATTGATGAACGTAATAGCGTTTTCGTGTCGAAGTTAACGTTGAATGAGTACATTGCGACAAAACGTCGCAATGAAAAGATGGCGCGGATAGTTTTGACGGATGCGGGAAAGGGATAATAATTTCGAGTTGCACCGATGAGTTCTCGCGGCAGAGCGTTCATTTCGTATACCGGGAGGAAAATTACACTCTTCCGTGGAAACGCTTTCTATAGGAGTGTCAGCTTCCCGCCTCTCGATATTGTAATCAACATTGAGCAGAGCGCTCGCCCCGAAGGAGCATTCTTACACTCAGAAATTTTCCTCCCAAGATTTCTCGCTCCTCGGACACAATGCTTTCCCGCAGAAACGCTATGGGAAAATCAAATTTGTTCCTAGACCAAATGGAGAGACGAGAAGTAGATTATTCTCGGCCGTCATTCCCGAAATAATGACAATGGCGATATAATTTCCTCCGTCGCCGACTCACTTGATACTCTTCCGGCGTTGTAATGTAGTCGCTGTAAGTGTTGCAGAGGCCGGCGACTATTACGCTGCTTTCCTCGTCCGACGCCTCGTTCATGACGGACTTGATGGCCTCCCGCAATCTCCTCCCCGACATCGTCGTAAACTCGCCGGGCACCCCGGCTATCACCACGTTCCCTATGACGGCGACCTGCGTCGACACGATCTTCGGCTGCCACCGATACGGAAGCACCATCTGCGGAAAAAGAGGGGGAAAAGTTGTTTCGCCGAATTTCTCTCACGAACCCACCGCAACTGGGGGAAAGTTGTCGCAGGACGAGCTACGTAGCTGAAGGAGTGCGTGGAAGGACACATCAGGAGCGATCCCGGCAGGCGTTTGCCGGGCGAAAAATTAATTTGGAGCCGGACGGTGTCCGGCAGGAGATGAGGGCGTTAGGCGTGCTCGGGTCGAAGTTGACTCTGTGACCCCCTTGCCCGCCCACCGCTGGCGGGACATAATGCTTACCCGGCCGGTGGCCAGTAAAATTGGTTTTGGCCCGTGACAGCTGACGTCGTCCGGCGTGGGGGCGGCCAAGAAATTTCTCACCGCATTCCAAAGAGGATTCGACGTCGTCGTGCCCTGCTCAAAGGCGAACGATCCTGGACCGTCCGTGGTCCCTGCCGCGAAACTGTAGCCCATCGCCGGCACGCAGCCGTGTACCTGTATTTTATCGTACAGAAAGATTGCCAATTTTCCATGCTGAAACCTTAGACGCTCTTCCGGGGCGAGCCCGGCAGCTCGTTGCGGCCTGAATAGGATCAAAGAGGAGTCCGTACCTGTTCCACTTTTTCCGTGGTGCGGTTATAGTATTCGGCGGTCTGCGACGGCATGTCCACGAATCGATGTACGACTCGAAGTGGTCCAATTATCTCCCTCGCGTCGCCGGCCTTCCACAGTCTCTGCAATACAAACAGTCGATCCCTCCGATTACTCTCCGTACGAATTCCCGTCAAGTGGCGAATCGTGCCGCCTCTTACACGTGGCGCGTCCTCTTTTTAAGCTCGAAAGATTCCGGGACTTAAAGTAGCGTCGCGAAATCAATTAGGAGCCGTCTGCGTCACAGTCTACGGATTCAATTTGGCCGAGAGGAGCCGGGCAGGACGGTGGGAAGCTGCGAGGGCGGCGGCAGAAGTTCGTCAAATTATTACAGATACCGTCCAACGTCGGACAATCAATGTGCGCGCTGATAGGAGACGGCGCTGTCAAAGTTCGAAGTAATCGAATTTCGCGCAGAACAAATGACATTCCGGTGCCTGACGAACTTTAAGTGCGGCCGACCGTCGATCTTCGTCATTGAACGGGCGTCTCAATAAAAAGGGATTACGTGCCGTACGTTCGGAACGAGACGTGATCTCTGCCTTAAACCGTGCCAGCATGACAGTCTCGTACGATAAACACACTCGCGACTTCCGATACCTGGCTTTGGACGAATTGCGCTGGATTCCTGCCGGCTAATGTCGGGCTTCGGGAAAAATGTGTAAACCGACACGGTTTACTTTCCCCGAAGGTGCGTGAGAGGCGAGTCCGTCGGTGACGGAACGATGCTCCGCGTACGCAACTGGCTGCCAATAATTAACATACATTCGCATGCTCTTTACCCGTGACGGGGGCCCATCCCACGGCGCCGCGACGCCGAGTTTCGAGCAGATGGATTAGCATCATAAAGGAGAAACAGTTTCCATGCGTCAGTTCTACCCTCTCTCTCCCCTCTCTCTCTCTCTCCTCTCTCTCTCTTTCTCTCTTCCCTGTTCCGCTATCTCCATAATCCGTTGATGCAACGAGTTACGCTACACTCTTACATTTTCCGAGCCTACATCACCGTACTGTACGCGTCGAGCTTCCCAATAATACTTTGTCATCGAGGGCGACTGCAATATTGTCCGTGATCGAACGCATACAATGTTTACGCCGAATTACCTCGAAGAAAGGGATCCGTTCAAGTTTGATGGCCATCCTATTTCGACGGTGATCGATCGAAATTCTTTCGATTCACCGATTCCACGCCCTTTCATGGCCTTGTTTTTTTTTGGTCAGGGCTTGACGCGTCGAGCGGGTGTTTTGCAAAAAAATTGTCGGTTTTTTGTCGATCTGATACTGTTTAGAAATCAGCATAATCCTTTGATACGACGCTTGTCACGGCAGGGAGAATAAAGGAAAGCGAGCCTCGTACGCGATGATGTATTATGTACGTTGATAACCTCTGTGTGCGCGCATCCACGTGGCTAAAGTGCAATCAGAGTGCGTACGTGAGCGGCCACGTGCGTCATGCGTGGGCGTGTGTACGGCTGGCACGATGTGCTGTCCGCAATCGGAGTTCACTGCATCTGCAAGCTCACTCGCTTGCGATAAGGTCCCGTAACGTGTTGCGTTTAACACTAGAGCTTGCGAGGTTTAACGCCAGAGTAGTTTCGTTTAGCACTCGAACCTGACAACATGATCAACTTATCTTGACAATCCACTTACTGAGATTAATGACTAATCGTTTCTCGTTTTGTTGGATATGGCACCTCGTGCTTTGTGACAAATTGCTTAAAAATATAGACATAGATCGTGTGTAGACGTTGTATTGAATTTTACTCACTAGACAAAATCTGAGAAAATTAAATTAAGAAGAAAAATTATTTTTGAGATTAGTCGAATTATATTTTTTTCATAATTTAACATGTTCAACCGTGCATCGCGCGAGAGTTTAGCGTTCCTTTATCCGCGACCTCCTTCGAATGATGAGGGTCTTAAAAAATGTCACTCAACCAGGGCCGATACCACTCTCCCTGTCGGAATTTGATATATTGGCACGTATCGTGAAAATACGTGCCTCGTATGATGCCGAGGTCGAGAAACTCGTGAAACATGATCATGCCTCTGGCAAGAAAGACAGATACCTAGTTCCGACGCGCGATTATTCCAGCACAATAGTGCGACCTTCTTCATAGATGGCGCGTCTGACCAGAAATCGGCTCTTTCTACTGCTCGTTCGCACGAGTCCTCCGGCGACCCATTTAATCAGGTGTCAATGTCGCCTTGCAAATTAAGCTCGGGCGAAATAAGTGTCAGAGGCCTTATCGTAACTCACGGCGCGACAAAGAAGAATATTTATCAGCCGTATTGCGAACATATTGTGTTTCCTCGCATAAGTAGGCTGCACTCCGCTTAGCGCAGTACAGGTTTACGCGTTGAGGGCAGGTCAAAGGCTATTTACCTGGTAAACTTCCAGCATCGAGAAGGCAACATTGTAGCGGCACGTGACAACTTCCTGTTCGCGTCCACGTGGTCTCTCCGGTTTAGAGCCAAACGACGAGCGGGGAAAGTCTAGCGGAAGACAGCGGTTGCGTGCGCGAAAAATGCGATGTCAGAGATATTCCGCTAGCGACATTGAACGCGTCGCGGTGGGGATACATGCAGGTGGCTTCTATATTCAGCGAGAACGCGTTACGAATTCACAAGCGCACTCTGCATTTTCCGATTTTCAACGAACGTCAACGATTCTCATCCGATTCTTCCACCGACGCTAAAAATATATCCGCTTACGTATTCCCCTTAATCCGACGCATTGATGCCAGTTCCGAGTTGGAAAACGGATGAGTTTTTTCAAAGTTACATCCGCGGATACGAGGTTGGATGGGAAACGTGGAAAAATCGAAAGTGAACGCTGAGAGATTCGCTATCGGGAACGAGCGTTTCGAAACCTTAACCTGAATATTTAACCGCCGCGGCGTCGAGCTGAACTCGTTAGGGAAGCCGACGGAGTTCGAAGGATCAATCGTCCGGACTTCGAACCTCCACCTACAGCTCGGTATGCATTATTCGCTATCGTGCATCTTAGAAGCTGCACTCTCGTCCGCGTCAATTCGACTCGCCGAGTATCGTTCCGCGATCGATACTTCGTGGGAATCGACTTGGCTCGGCGATACTCGATACTTTTAGGCCTTCGACAGGCGCCTGGGCAAAGGTTTCCAGCGTCAATGGCGCGAAACCCAACCCAGACGACGTTCGGAACTCTGAGTAATCGTGCGACTCCCCGCGGAATTGCGCTCCGATCTGCTTCGGGAGACAAGCGAGCGTCGAGGGCGAGGTTTCCACCTCCGATGTGTGTGTGTGTGGAAACACGACGGCAAATAGCGAAACGTATAATTTCGTTTCCACGCGCCAGCTGGGACACATGCCTCATTCACGGCATGTCGAAATTATTTCGGATTCAGGCGAGCGTCGTATCGATTCTCGACTCGCAAGAATGCGTCTGATACAACAATTTCGTCTGACGAAATGATTTCGGCTCGCCTCGGAGCAAAACGTAAGGGAAACGTTGCCACAATTTTTCACGCACGAATATATCGCGTGCCTGCGCGCGTATCAAATGCGCACGAATGTGTCGACTGGAAGGATACGGCCAGCCGATTCGGGTAACGATGATGAACAGCCCGCGAGAGTACTCACTCTCTCACACTTAGAAAGAGTGAGACTCTCTTTAGAGCGCGCGTAACAGGAACGCTTAACGCTCGTTGATTCCTCGCGCCGACCCCGCGCCGAAGAAATCGTCATTATCTTTCTTCCTCCCGCTTCTGCGGCGCATTCGGAATATCCATTCTCCAATTATAGAGTTTCTTTACGCTTCGGGCGCGAACAAAAGAGCTCGCGGCGGGGGCCGGGAGGGGGGCGGGCGAGAAGCGGAGATAGGAAGAAATTATGTTTGCCGATGGAAAAAAGGTGCAAGAATATGAGATTGAGCCGAGTGTTAACAGTGCGCGGCCTTATAAGCTCCGGTTACAGCCGTACTCGCTTTTTTTACCCACCCTCCGCCTGACGCTCCCTTCGGCTTTTTGCCTCGCCGGCACTCATTCCGGTGCAGAAACGGTAACGACACGGCAAGAAAAAAGCGGATATTATGCTCGGCCCCCACAGGAAGAACTCATCGGAGGATCGAAGGAGGAAGGTGCGTTTTGAAAAGGAAATAAACGACGCGCCACTTTACTTATCGAGCAGCTTCCCTCGTTAGTTCCTTCCTGAATTTCTTTGCGTAACAAGGGAGTGGGGGTGGGGGGCTGATATTTGACTGAGTTCATGCTTAGACAGCTTGCGGTAGATGTCGGATTTGAGGGTCCTTTCTGTTACGTGAACGATCCCTGCCCGGGACCTGTCCGCTTTAAGGAAGGATTCCGCGGATTTGCATATATAGCGGGCGAGACTTTTTTTTTCTCTTCACGCTCGTTGCGCTCGCGCGTACGCTGAGCACGTGCTAGTCGGGCCGGCCGGTGGCCACGTTTACGGACGCAGTTTCGTTACGTGCGCCATAAGTCTCTGTCAGTTTTCTACCTCGATGCCATAACGCTCGCGGAATGCGAAGCCTTAAATTGAGCGTCAAATTTTCCGCTCTCAGGTATTAACCTGCGCTCGGCCGGCGAATGCATTTTCTTCCTGAACATCGCACGTCGGCCTGTCGTGGTGCGGACTGATTTTTGGACGGTCGATGCGACATAATTGCGTCAGAGCCGATCGGAGGTCGAATCGCAGTGACCGGAAGCTCGTCGAAAGATATTCAAATGAGCGGCCAAATCGACTGGCGCCGTCTTAGCGTCGGATTATGACTCCGTCTCGTTTCGCGCATTCGACGGATAACGAAAGAAGGAAAAAGGAAGAGCGGAAAAGCCGAGAGAGTCGCAACGCGACTGTCGCGATTGCGCAGAGTGCGTCTCCCGCTCGCGACAGACAAAAACCGGATTTCGCAAACGTTAATTGCGACTTTCGTCGGTCGGCGAAGCTGCCCGGCGAATAAACAGTTTCCCAACTGAATATTCAAATATGCCGATTACGGCGGGCGCGTCGCAAGAAATTTCGCCGGTTATGAATCCGGGCCGAGGAGTTACGCCGACTCGCTCGATTAACATAAGCAACGCGAGACCGTTATCGTCGCCATTGTAATTGATTGTGTCGGCAGCGAAATTATTCCGGAAACTCTCGTGCGGACGCGGGCGAAAACTTAACGGGCGGATTAACGGCCGTAGAAATCCTGACGGACGAGCGGGCAGGCAGACAGACCGGCGAGTTCGTTTGCGAATATTATCGGCACAAGAAGGGATCCGTTCTGTGACGAAGTGGCGAATAAATTTCCAACCCTTCCGAGACGGAGAAAACCAATGAAAGCGTGCCTTCGGGCGAATTCTGCCCGCTCGTGGCAAAATTAAAGGGTTCTGGCACCGAAAACGTTGAACCCATCTAACGACCCCCGGTTTAAGCAAAGTCTCCCGGGTACCTAATTTTGCCCCATCCACTCCCTCGATCATTACGGCTAATAGGTTTACAAGTTCAGCATTCCTCCGCACAATTTCTCATTCGTCGCGCGGAGCACGCCACGCCAAACTTCCTAAGACGATTAATCCTGGCGCGTATATCCACGCTCCCGTAAATCGATCGCTAATTCGCGCTTTTTTCGCTAAGCTCAGGGGAGGGAGTCCTGCGTCGACTAACACGCCTTCCTCGTCCTAAGCGTGGGCCGTTAATTGCGCAAGCGTATTTCTGTAACGCGGTGCATCTGTAATGAAGTGGGAGCACGCGCGTTCCCGCGTTCACACGAGTTACAGTTATTAGAGGTGCGTCTTTGTCGTCGTCGGGCGTCGTCATGGCAGTTCCTTGCAGTCGTCGACGTCCTCACCTTCCTGCGATCGGCATTGAACCGTTTCCTATTCGCAATCGACGTCGCACTCCGCCTGTTAATCCTGTCGGCCGTACGCGCGCGAAGGACGCTATTACGTCTGCCTTTAATTTCCCGCATTAAAGCCGAGGTCCCTTGCGGGATTGCAGTTTCCCAAGATATCCTCAATAGATGCCGGTTCGATCAATTTCGGATCGAATGCTCAATATCGCACGTTATTACGCCTAACGGCGCCTGACATGCCTGCGCACCGACGCGCGCGGTAAATCTTTGCCCGCACCGAGGGTTGTATATTTTATTAAGACCGAGAGACCTACTTCCAACCTGGCTCGATTCCGCATTTATGACCTTCTCAATATTCATGCGCCGCTCGGCGCGCACAACGGGTACTTAGGTATCAGAACTGTGAGAATTGATACCGGGTCGTGAAAGGGTCCCTTTGCACGATCGACGTCTAACGGCAAATGCTAAACGTCCATCGGCAACCTGACACCCCCCACCCTATCGATGTATCGATCAACGGTCGTCAATGCTCGTAATCGAATCGTTCCGAATCGATCCGGCTCGTCCGAGTCTGAGAACTGTCCTCCGCTCCCGACGCTCGGGAAAAACGTCGTCCTTGTGCCTAATGCGGACGGAAGGATTCCGTAATTCGTAGCACGGGGCGTGGCGCGCCTCTTCTGAGAACGTAACGAAACAAAGCGGCGCGGCAGAAGGCCTAATGCAATCTCTTTTAGCTGCACTTTCCCGCCCGCGACTGCGACTCGCGTCACGCACGACATTAGGAGACCGCGCGTCATTTCGGTCCGTCTCGAATGTTCGTCATATAGTATGTAGTGTATACCTACATAGTAGGTAGGTACGTAGGAGGCGCACGTTTGGTATATACACGCGTACTCACGCGTCTGTCCTGGCGCGGAGAGCCGTCATTAGCTGCCATTAGGTGCCATTATTAATTTATGCAAGGATGACAGCGATCTAAGCCGGACATTGTACGGTATTAAGCGGCTAGCCGCCTCGATAACGACGCCGACGGCGAGGCCACCAGCCGGCGTCGGTGTGCCGCACACTCGCAGATGCACACCTGATGCTGTGAGAGATCTATCCAGCCTACCTTGGAAACGATTCTCATTCGGACGGATCGCGTGACGCAGATTTAATCGCGCGGATACAATTAGCCGGACGATGCCGGAGACGAACGTTTGTCCGTTCGATTATCGAACGAGTACTTAGCTAGGTCAGTGACTGAGCTTGACGAAGGTTAACGAAGCTTGAGCCCTCGATGCATCGGTGACTAGGAACGTCGGTGTATTCACTTTCGAAAAGCGAGAACGTTGCGCGATTCTCAGGAAGGGAAAGAATGTGTCGAATGTTGGAATGATAGCGAAGGAAAGGCGGAAAGAGTAGGAGTAGGAAATCGAAATTACGACGGTTCATTAGCGGTAGTTCGAAATGCACGGCGAGGGAGAGAGAGGGGGGAAGGATAGGCGACGACGTAGATTTTCAGCCGCGGAAGCAGAATCGTGTCTCTACAGATCTGAGATAAGACAGTATAATGAGACGAGACGCCGTGCAATTGCAAGGGGGAGTCCTGTTTTCAGACGTGGGAACAGGAACGTGTAAACACGTGGATCGCAGCAGTGACTCGTTCCATTTTTTCACTCCCACCACTTTTTGTTCGTCTCTCTCTCTCTCTCTCTCTCTCTCTCTCTCTTTCGGCCCTCCCTCCCGTTTGCTCTCCTCTCATTCTCGACAACGCCCCCCCACGCTAATCGATCCTTGCACAAGCGGTAATATCGGGGTGTGTGCCGCCATTCCGACGTGGGATAAAATTGACCGAGCCAATTAAAAAGTAACGCGCCTTTTTGCGCCTAATCGTCGCCGAGATTAGGCCATTAGTCGGCGTTGGCACGATAAACAATCGCAAGGGAGGCTCGAAACGTGCCAGCATGCTAACGAACCGGCTTCTTCGATATTGAATTCTGTCGAAATTCCTCCCGCACGAACGCGCGCACACATGCACGTCGACCGTGACAATTAAAGGCTACGTATGCTCGGAGAGTTACGTGATCCTGTCTGTTGGCGATTACGAAACGGTGTCTGAATAACTGGAGCACTCGAAAAAGCGGCATGAACCTTCTCGCAGATGCGGAATTACGAAAGTGAGCCGTTACGCGAGGCGTGGAGCGAATAAACGGGGGGGAGGGAGGGAGGGTTACTCTGCACGGAGAGAGAATCGTTTTGCAACTGTGGCTGAAACATCGGACTTCGTTTCGTTCTTTCGTTCGAGTCCACACTTGGCGCGATCTATTCGGACCGAGCAATTAAAGAGTTCATTTTCTGAGGCCGGCCTCCTTCCAAGGATTCTGAATTACGCTCGGCGCGACGGTTGGCGGAAAACACTTTGCCCAATGATTTGCCAGACATTATTAGCGGTCGGGGAAAGTTCTTTTCCGTCGATTTCTTTGCGCGCGTCGCGCTGATCCGACGCGTCTCTGCGGCGTCTCGGGCGTGTTAACCTTTTAGACCGCAAATGGGAATGTTCCGCGTGCGTTCGGTCGCGCACGCGGATGCGTCCGCCGTACTTCGATGTCTACCCGTTATTCGTTCATACCCGCGCAAGCCAGCTGATGCCGCTGTCTCGACGAGAGCCCGACTTTCCACAAATTGTTTTGCATTGAGCGCGCTGAGACGGTCCGCGCAATCTGCGTAAAAGTGTCCTGCGCGGCGAGGAGGGAAGAATCCTGTTTGCAGTAAAAACTGATTTCGCTGCTCGCCTCCTCTAGATCGTAAACGTCTTTAATTGTCTCGCGAGACTTATGGGTGTTATGTCAGAGTCTAGAAAGCGACATCTATGGTCGGCGGACGCATTCCATCATTACGGACTCGTTACGGCGACCGAGGGAGTGCTTAGAAGTTGGGTGATGGAAAGAAATGATGATGAACAGCCTCTCTCTCTCTCTCTCTCTCTCTCTCTCTCTCTCTTTCTCTTTCGTTAATATCCCACACATCCGGAGTTAATGCTCGCCTCTTCCCCGGACTCGATCATCAGCGCTCCTCTCTGGTGAGGAAGTCGAGGACGCATCAGGAAGCGACGGAGTTCGGCAGAAAGAAGCTTCCTCCCCGTTACGACAGCGTTACTCAACCGAAGCGGTTTCACTCGCATTTGCCGCTGAATGACGCGTGCTCGAAGGCGCGCGCGCGCGAGCGCGCCCGCGTGAAATTCAAATGCGGAGGTTCGCGCGCGCCAAACTATTCAACGTTTCGTTACATAGTCCTCCCGTCCCAGGAATGACAAGCGCATCTGGCTCTCCCGCATTCGCAGTCGACTCCAGGAAGCCAACTCGCCACCATTTTCATTCCTCGCATACGTCCACTCGACGAACGATCGTCCTCCTCTTAAATCCGCTCATTTGCACGAGTTGCACTTGCATCGATATTAGCGGCCCGTCGATTGGTCGACCTGCACCCAAGCATGGCATAGAGCAGCGTTCAAGATGGACAGCGAGGATTTACGATGCAGTGGTCTGACGGAAAAAAGGCCGCAGGAACGTTTCCTCTTCGGAGTGTACGTACTTGGCCGAAGTACCTCGAGGACCATTATCCGGTAGCGACGAACACACTCTCACCGTCGTCAAAGAATTCTATTCTTTTTCTTCCCTCGTCCCCTCCTCGCCCTCCTCGCCCTCCTCTTCCACCGGTCTGCCGACGTCACATTTCAGAGTCTCATTCAGAAGTCGTGAATCGCAATGGTGCAATCGGATCTAATCTTCCTAACGATCTACTCGGTTCCATTCAGCGGAACCAGTTTTATTCAAGCCGCCAGGCGTTATCCGCTAAACACTCTGCCGTGCAATTAGAGTTATCAAGACTGAGTTACGTTGGCCGGGCGTAAGGAGGGGAGGGTGGTGGGGAGAGTAATTATCGACTCCCCCCAATCGGTTTGACCGCTGCAAAATAAGCCTTCGGAAGATCGTTCGGGCGGAAAGTGTGTTAACGTCTCGGGAACTCCTCTGCTTTTTTAATTGCAGTCCGAAGAAGATCTAACAGTCGACACCTCCGCTCAGCGCGCGCGCGCGCGCAAATATGCGTGCACACGCTCGCGTAACAACGCGCTCAACGAGGCGTGTAAACGCTTTTTAAAGGAAACCTTCTATAATTACGGAACGAACTGTCCCGTTCGAACTATCCTGCTTCATCGTTCGTTATTCGGAATTAATTCGAACACGATAATTCTCGTCCGAAAAATGATAACAATTTTCGTCTTACGTATCCCTCTCCCTATTTTTCGCGAAGGAAAGCTAGTCGTATCCCGCTCCCGATATTGGGGCGTGCCAAGGATACGACGAGGCATGTTCTTCCCCACGTTTTCGCGAGCGTGCGGTTCTCACACGATTGTATTGAAATGCCGCCTCGTAAACAATGCGTTGCATAACGTCGCCCCAGTCCAATATACCGGATTGACACAGGCTCGACGGAAGGAGAGCAACGAACGAGAGTCGGCCGACTCGCGAGAGGAAGGGAGGGAGGGGCTGGAGGAATAGAAAAAGGATAAGGGAGCGAAGGAAGTATCGAAGGGAAGGCACGAACCTCTTAACACACTGACTCCCATGCGATATTCAGAACTCGACTGGTAGTTTCGTGCCTCTCGGATTGCATTACTGAACTCTCGAATCGAATACGATCGATCTACGAACGGATTCAAAGGCGCATAGTATGCATCGCGAGATCCGAAATTTCGAAGCTCGAATCTGAATAGAGAAACAGTTTGAATGTACACGTAGCTTGGAAAACGTATGACAACCAGATCCTACCAAAAATAATTTGCTCACAGACGTGGGGTTTGAGGATAGGGTAGAATTTAGGTACTGACCCACAAAGCCCTTTTTGTCCGTTGCTGGCCGCTGGTTGTCCATACTAACTACGGAGGTTGGCACTCGTGTACGTGCTCTTCGAGGGTTACCGTCGATGTGCCAGGCATGCAACTGCACGCTGACGTTATCCTTCTTGCCATTGCGGTCACGAGCCAACCTTTCACGGTTTCGCAGCTGTTACAAGTGTAACGCCAGAAGACGTTCGTCTTATTTCCAGGTTCGATTCGCCGGGATCGTAAGAGGCTGGAGTCTGGATGTCAGGATTATCAATATGCCGATATTTTGACATTTGCAGCCCGGATGTCGGTAGAGGAGGCTGATGGAATTAGAATCGGGATGGAGGTATTCGGTGTCGACTCGTGCGACACTCCTTGCAGGGAAAGTTTGTGCGCGGGCCTGACCACGATCCGGAAACGATTAATGCCGCGAGCGCGTTTAAACTGCCAGCACGTGATCCGTATCATAACGCCGATGCCAAATCGATTTCAACAAAGTCGGGACTCACAGGTGGTAAAGGTAGTGGGTAGAAAATCTTTTACCCTGTCGCAGTAGATTGTAACGCTGTTGATAGGAATAATGGATGGTCCTGCCAAGGTTCGAAACTGTGCTTTAAAAATGGTCGCGGGGAAAGTTTTGATGTGACTGTATCGGATCGCGATCGCGAGTCTGACAGTTTGCGTGCTCGGAATCGCAGCAGCTCGAGCCAATCGGTTGACGTTAAGGAAACAAGATAGATGTAATCTCGGCGGAAGGACTCGGATTTTCAATTTTCCGCGAACATTCTGATTTCCCGGCAGTTTCACCGAACTTTCCAAATTGACGGAGCTTTGATATTTAAATTCGATCTGGCGCTGAAACTGTTCGCAGGAAAGCGCGAGGAGGATCAGTTCAATTTGATCTGGGATTCTAACGTTGTAACGTGGGCATATGTAGATCGGAGGAAGGTGTTAGGTATGTACGAATTGAGGAAATTTTCATTGAGAATTGAAATGTCAGATTTGTCTAGAAGGGGACTTGCTTTGGTCCTGCCGCGAGGACCTTGACGCGCAGTGGGCGTGTTTTACGGCCAGTTAAAGTGGATAATGTCCCTGGCGAGACAGCGCGAGGCTCATTTACAGAAGGATACCTGTTACAAGCTGCCATTACCGCCGCTCGTCGTAAACGGAAGTGTAGTCAGACGTCGGGCATGCGGGCATGCCGACCGGGAGGCAAGCTCTTTTGCGCCGAACGGATTTATCCACGTAATTTGTCCATTCTCACTGTCAACGATAATGAGCCGTAGTACCGAATTCTTAGGAGTACAACGCGTCTTTCGAGAAACAAGGGAACATCCCGCCGAGACTGCCGAGAATGGAAGCAGCGATCGGTATCTGTCCAACGAAATGCGGTCTAGGCCAATTACAGTTGCTGAACAGACTCTCCGCCAATCGCTTTCACGTAATTTTCTGTTACGCGAAAGAACAGATTTGCCTGTACCTAACGACCGACTTCCATTTAAATCCCGACACATATGAACGTAGGTCATTCGTGTATCTCGGCCAACTGTCAGTGGCATATTGACGATGGCCAATCGTCTGGCATCGTACGAGACTTCTCGACGTTCGTCGTAATTTCCGATACGCTCCCGCCTACGCAGTTCTTCCCTAATTCCGCGTCCAGTTCGGCTGCCGTGAAATTGTGCAGTTGCCACAGACCGGTATAATAAGCCGACTGCGTAAGAGGCGAGGGTCCGGTCGTCGGGCGAAAGAAAGCGGCGATATTGTTCGCTCTTAACGAAATAGTCCACCGAAGCGGGTAACCTTCGAGTTACGCGTTCCAGCCAATGTCACTCTGGAATGAAAGGAGAGGGGCCACTGTTCTTTTCCCTCCCACTATCCTTGTCTCTCATCATCCGCCTCTCTCTCTCTCTCTCTCTCTTTCTCTTGATCGCGAGCTCGCAAGCCATCCACGAAACGATACCGACTACACGGACGACCGTGCGTTTCACGTTATCGCGGAATCGTACACAAAAGTTTCGCCCACCATCTCCGGCCAATAAAGAATGCACGCTCAATGCGCACGATTTTTTTTTTCGCGAAATTATGTATCCCGAATTGCGGAACGTAAGAATTAGGGAAATTAACGTGACGTTACGTGGAACAAGGAATTTCGTCCGGCGTAACGAGCGATGGTTGTACGAATGGGTTACGAAATTTGTGTCATGATTGTTGCCTTCCAGAGACGTCCGTATTTTTTTTACAGGGAAATTCGTCGGTAAGTGGACGGAGATGGGGAATTATTAAGAGTGGGTTGCATAATCGGATCTTTCACTGACCAATTGGAAAATAGAAAAACCTATGGCGTGACTTGATAATTATCGAATCTGAATACGCTTTTTCCTAGTGCAGATAACGTCGAACCGGACTGGCATTGTTGGTCATATCAGGCATTACGCCACACTGCAATGTAATATCAGCAGGATCTGTTGTCCGAGGAAATTTTTCCATTCCTCCGACTTACATCTCTCGGATTTTGATCGCCGAGTCACTCGCGTAATAACGGCATGCACGAGTCCCCGTGTCACTCTCAATGTCAGCGAACATATGTGGGAAAAGGTATCAGCGCGCGTGGTTCGCGACTCTTACCCTCGCCTTCGCAAAGAAATGAGACCCGGTGAGCACACAGTTGGCCCATTGTTCCAGAGAGCCATAAAAATTGTGCAACATCCTAAATGTAACGTCACCGACCACGCCCGCCCCGCGCTTTTGATCCGCTGCGCTAATTAGGCCAATTCTGCCGATATTTCGAAATGACCGCCTTCCACCTCGATAATAATTACGATAATTAACGCCCGCCTAGTGCAACCGGGAAACAATCTACCCTGTTCGCCACTCAAGGAAAGGGAAGTAATCGATCGAAGAACGCCCGATTCGACTGCTTTCGTTTCCGTCCGTCGTAAGTCTGGCCATCAGGAAGGAAACGAAGACGGAAAATCGAAAAGGAGAGCAAGGGAAGAGCGAACTCTGACGCAATGAGTTCAACTTGAAGACCGAGCATATTAGAATTCGAGTGTCGGGCCTTTCTGGCGTAGATCTCGATGTTTCGAGGAGTAGAGTCCCATAAACGACACGTGGAGGCCGAGTCTGGCGTCCTATGCGTCTTTTCGATGGCGAGAGGGGGTGCGGGTGAAAGGCGTACCCCGCAGCGGGGGGAGGTGAGGGAGGTGAGGAAGGCGAGGAAGGCGAGGAAGACGAAGACAGCCGGGAGTGGTGGAGACGAGAAGCTTTTGCCCGGAACGAAGCCATCGCGGGTGGGAGATATATATAAGCCCCATCGGCTGAGAATAATGCTATCAGTGAGTACGTGAGTGCTCTCTACGCATACGAGTAACGTAAAGCTGCTAAAACGTAAACGACGTGGAAACATCATGCTGAAGGTACGGATAAAAGAGTCCCACAGGCTCTGCTCTCGATTGTGTGCGTGTGCCGTGCGATTCGTTGATGTGAGTGTGCCTGGATGTCGAAGATGGTCCCTGGCCTAGCTAGGTCGGCCGTCCGGGACCCTTTAGACGGTAGCATCGAGTGTCATCCCGTCCACCCTGCCGTTAACTATACCGCGGATACAATGTCCTTTATCTCCTTTGTATGTTTTCGACATCCCTTACTCGCCTGCTAGACGAGCCATTAGCCCTTTTCTTGGCCACGGTCCATCTTTCCTCCGCGTATCTATGTGCCAAGCCAGCACGGTTTGTTCAACTGTGGCCTGGCATACATTTATTCCGACATTATCTTGAATGAATTTGTCCGAGGGCGTAGCGCGATTTATATGCTGAACGTCAAAGATCGAGTTTCGGTCTGTTTAGGCCCGGATAGGGGTTGATTCGATGGGGTGGCTTCGCTCGCCGTGGTAGGGTGAGGGTAGTTGTTCTGGTGTCGAGAGTTCGGGGAATAGCTTTGTCGTGGGATAAAGGGTGATCGCTACTAGCTGCGAACTGACAATATTGTCTTAATATCCCCCTGATCTGATATCGTGTTGGGTCAAGGGGTCATGAATATCGTATCGCGGCTCAGACCGACTTTCGGGAATAGTCGTGTCACGCGTCGTCGATCGGAAAATTGATTCTCCCTTCGCAGGGGCGAAACGACGGGACCATTTTTCAAGAAAAAGCCGACAACGAGTCTCGCTCTGTTTCCATACCCTCTTTCAATGAGTTCGGCGCGCAAATAAATTCGTAGGTGTCTACGGTTAAAATATCGTCCCGCGGGATTTTGAGGGAATATTTCGAATCGCTTTGCACTATCAGTGTCGCTTTTGGTGCAAATAGGAAAATGATAGTGGTATCTTGTTAATATCGTGACAGCCGCATCGACTCAGTTATTTCTGTTTAGAATATTATGACTTTGTTTAATCTTCATTTACAGACAAAATTGGTACGTTTTGATTATCGAGAAAATTGTAAGTTGCGCTCTAAATGGCCGAAGAAAGAGTATTAGGGAATTTTTGTGGCTAAGGTCAGGAGCAAAATAACGTATAGACCCGATATGCGTGGTACGTGGTACGTATTGACACTGGTCGTGACTTGTCTTTGCCCTCTGCCGCGGGCGCGAGCCGATTTCGAGTCTGCTCTCTACTGTGCTCAGTCAGGCGTGCTTTTTCTCAATTTCGGAATTTTGTACCGGGGATCGAACTCATGTTCCTTCGCATATGAGCCAAGAGCTTTACTAACTGACCCACCCACCCGCCTTGCGAGTTCTAGAGTCGTTTACCGTACATATTCTTACCGGGCGACTCTTACTCGACTATGTCAACGCCGTCTTGTTATATCTATGATCTTTTACGTCTACTGGCTAAATTTCCTTCATACTCTTGCATTATTTTCCATTTCTTTACACTACTTTATATTGTTATATCTAATAATTGTTGATTATTTCGACTTTTTGAGATGTTTTAACTATTAAAGCGACAATTCAACCGCAATTTTGAGTATGTTTGACCAATTTGTGTTTCTTGCTCTTGACTTTCTTCATACCTTTTTTTTTTATTACATACATACACTTTTATACTATTTTACGTTAGTTTACACTGTTTTACGTGGTTATATGTCATAATTGATGGTGAATATCGCCTTTGGAGGCGTTTTAGGCCACAATTGCGCGTTTTAGACCATGTTTTAAGTGCATTTGACCACCGTATCCTTTTACTATGGAACTGAGCGACAAATAGAGGGTACTTTGGGACTATTTGGACCGATTGAAAGGTGATAGGACTTTAAAAATCGTCGCAAATAGTAAAAAAATGTTTGGTCTTAAAATCGATTTATAAGTAGCCTATCCCATAGATTTTAGCTCGCCCTGAAAGTTGGTCCCAAGCAAAGTTCCGAATTCTCAATAGTATCGAAGGTACAGCCATTTTTTGGAGGTGAAAACAAATTTTCTTAAAGATCGACTTTTGCTGATGATCCTATCTTAAAGTTCGCGTTGAAAGCTTCAAGAAAATGTATAATTATCATAGGTTTCGATCGCTGGTTCAAAAGTTACAGGCGATTTCAAAAATCGCGAATTTTCTAAGGGTTTCCCTAAGGGGTTCTAATTTTCCTTTCTCATTTTTGTGAAAAATCGAAGGTGGGCGGATCGGATCGCCCCTTTGCTATCTTGTAGGGGGTCGAAAATAATTCAGAGAGCCGTGCCCCGTTGGTCGAAATTCGATTTAGTTTCGGAGTTACAGCCAAAAAACAATCGAAAAAATGAGGGTCGAAATATGGGCAAAGAATAAAGGTCTTCCGATCGACTTGTGGATATGCATACTGAAAGAGAATGAAAAGAGGATCACAAAAATCGCAACCCGAGCCTTCTAAGTGCAATAGCTTCGAAGATACAATCAAAAATATGCCAAAAAACGCGTAAAAATGGGCATTTCTTCAGCAGCCCCATTACTAAAGCATTTGAGTGACTTTACCATCCTATATAACGAAGAAGAACCTAATCCCACTCCCAAAAATCGAAACCGGAGTCTGCCAAGTGAAATAGTATCGGAGTTATGTCCAAAACTATATAAACGAATAGGCAAAACTGCATTCTCCTTACAGTTTCAATACCGCTATTAATCCCTCATTACCATGACCGAATAACGAAACTGCATACACCGAAAACAGACGAATCCTCACACCGCCAACCCAACAGTATCACCTACGTCCAACCAACACATTACCCAAAGCCGTGAAACAACGAGCTGACAACTTTCTCGAAAGGGAGCGAAGATGTACTGGCGAAGCCGCGTAGAAAACCCGGCATAATAAACGAACGCTTTGTAATCCTCCGAGATTTACAGGTAGAAATCTCCAAGCCGGAACGAAACGGATCATCGAAGGGGCCGCCGTACGTACAGAAATTAATTTGAGAAACGCACGTTGCTGCCAACAGACCCAACGACGACAGAATTAACTGCGACGAACGACAATCGACGCTTCGATCACTATCACTTTATAATGCCATCCCTGGCTTCCGTAATATCGCTTCCTGGCGAGGCACGCTGGTTGTTGGCCCCGCGGAGCAAGGTCGGCGAGAAAGTGAACATCAGCGACGGCCTCTTCCAGGCTAAGGAGCCCGCAGAAAACAAGGGCTCCTCAAGCTGGAGCGATTGTGACACGGGAGACACGAGAGACGCGCGGACTCGCGAAACACGAGAAGCCTCGCTCCCCGCAAAACTTTCCCAGACGCATCGACCGTTGACTTTCCTCGCTCACGTTCGATCGAACGAACGAACAGTCTCTACCCAGCGACCAAATCGTTTTTCGATGACTCCCATATTACAAAAGTTCTCTCAGACTCCATCATTAATACAATCTGATTCTACTCTGATTCATAATCTCGCCACACCCTTCCTCGGAGAAGCTCATGTGCTTCTCCGCGTCCTTCATCAACAGCAGAGCAACCTGCTCGCTGCCTATAGGCCGGAACAATTAGATTGTACGCGCTGCAACGTTAACTGGATCAAAATCCAAGAGAGAAACTTTCCTTCAACCTGCTACCGTTGACTTTCCTCGCTGACGTTCGATCGAAGAACGAACAGTCTCTACCCACCGACCAAATCGTTCTTCGATGACTCCTATATTACAAAAATTGCCTGAGACTCCATCATTAGCACAATCCGATTCTACTCTGATTCATACCTTCGCCACACCCTTTCTCAGAGAAGCACATGCGCTTCTCCGCGTCCTTCATCAACAGCGGAGCAGTCTGCTCGTTGCCTATAGGCCGGCAAAATTAAACTGTCTGCACAACAAACTGGATCAAAATCCAAGAGAGAAACTTTCCTTTTGCGTTCCCCGCATCTTTCGACTGCCTTCGCTTTCTGCGCGAAGGATCCAGATTACGTTGACAATCTTCTGGGACAACGAACTCGAGAACTCGCCTTCTCGTTCGCGGAAGTCGCAAACTCTGACGGACGGATCTGTATCGTGTGTCGCAGGCTCTCTGCTTCCTTTGCGCGACGATTGGCTGGTGCAGTGCCGTCCTCGTTAGCGGCTATAACGGGGGACACGGCATCTCGTACGCAGACTACGATGGCCTTGGCGGATTCGCGTCTTCGGACTACGAGGGACACGGGCACGGCGGAGTTCTGCCCACCGTTGCAGTTCCGGTGCATGCGGTTTCGGCCTCGCCGGTGCATCACGTAAGCACGCACGGCTATCAGGACTACGGGCATCACGGGCATCAGGGGCACAAGGATCACGATTATTATGTGAGTAGTCCGTAATCGGCCGTTTTGCAAACCGACGATGATGGGCAGGAGCGATAGCTTGCGAAACGGCGATCTGGCGGAACGATAAGGCCTGCAAGTTGGCAAGACGTTGGCAGGAAAATGCAGCGCTTCTCCTGCTGGTGAGATCGAAGTCAGTGACATTGAAATCCGGAGGCTGGAATGAGTTCAGCTTCGCTGATGAGCGATTCAATTCAATTGTGCCGGTCACGCGGCTGCGAGCTCGGATAGAAACTCCGTGGCGCGTGAAAACGCTCGATCGTTCTCACGCGGGATGAACAATAATCTTAATTGTCGCGCACGAACGTGGTCATTAAGAGAAGGAATCTCCGTAACCCACATTTTTAGCCGGCTAACGATTCAGCCCAGTACCGCACGCGCTGGAAATTAATGCTAATACGGCGGTCGTAAATCTTGACTCGATTGAATCCGCGTATTCGGAAGATTTTTGAATAAGCATCGCGATGAAAATGTGAGGCATGCGCTTGAATACAATTATCGCGCTCCCGATCATACTAGTAGCACGCTTCGTTTTTACGTGCGAACTTCTTTACGAAACCGTGGATGAACTTCGTGATCTTTGTCGGTCGCGGAATCCGATTAAAATCCAGCTGTTCGCGATGTAAAGCGGGTTTTATGTAAAAGTCAGTCCGTATAAGCGCAATTCAGAATTCTCATGCCGGACTCGGAACGTATCGCAGTATTGCATTGCGTATGATAATGTCCGACGTAGCTCGTTGTGAAAAAAAGGGGGGGCCCGAGGCGCGCGCGTGTGTCTATTTAATGCATAGGAGTGGACCCTCCTTCCGCCACTCGGGGCCTCATTGTCGTGCCTTTTTTTTCCTCCGCGCGCCAGCTAGTATTGTCGTCACTTTCTCGCGATGCTAATTGGCCGCCAGAAGTGGCGCACTGCGTAATGCCGTACGGTATAGGCAGTTTCTTTGGGAAAAGTTAACGCCTCGCAGGCCTCTTGCCACAGAGGTGTACTCGACATTTGATCCTGACACATGCTAATCACTCCTCCGTGAGTCGTAAGGATCGTTCTTACCGTACCAGTTTCAATAGAAACCGATTTGCTTGACATTCGACCGTGTCTACATATCTGCTGTCTCAATTCATGTACATATTTTTAATTGTCAGTTAATCGTTTACTTATTCTGAGAAACAAATAAAATTTAGTTAATTAAATGTTTATTGAAAAATCGTCATGAGACGTCCCTGGACGTATACACGTTACTTTCTGATTTTTTAATTACGGTATCTTTCCAGGCCCACCCGCAGTACACGTTCAACTACGGCGTTCATGATCCGCACACCGGCGACGTGAAGACTCAGCACGAGGTTCGCGACGGCGACGTAGTTCACGGATCCTACAGCGTGAATGAACCAGACGGAAGTGTCAGGATCGTCGAGTACACGGCCGACGATCACAACGGCTTCAACGCGGTCGTCAAGAAAGTCGGGCCAGCCATACATCCGAAGCCGATCCCGAAATACGTCTCGCCAGTCTACTACAACAGCTACGACTACGACAAGCACTACTAGGAGCCACCTCGACGAATCGGCGTCCCCCTATTTAATTTAACGATAACGATAACGACGACAGCGACCACGTTTGAGACTATCGAACGATCCGCTTCGGACTTCCGCCAATTTATTTTTCTATCGATTCTATTCCGGCGTAGATTGTAAGGACGAGGACTCAGCCTCTGCATTCTGCACTGTACATACGTATGTTAGTCCTGGAACGCGATAGAACGCGACCAATTGCTTGCTGTAACGATGGCCCTGCATAAACGGACGCGCGCGGTGCGCAAGGTGTACATACGAATGCAGTTTCCGCCACATGCGCATATGCCCGGCATCATTGTTACTCCGAACGACCTGTAAACTCTGTCTTCATAGAGATTAAAGTGAACAGTTTTCTACAATTCGAAATTTCATTATCCTGCGATCGCTCCCGTGCGTATAGGCTTATATCTGACCTCGTGAATTCCTCGACGGGAATCTGACACGCAACCTCCGCGATTTAGGTATGAACGAGTATGAGGAAGGTATATTAGAAACCTTCTGCCATAGTCTCGTATGTGAGTCTCGACGCGCACGATACGGCTGAGATGGTTCCGGAAAGAGGCGCCTCCGACTGTCGACGCGCGAGCCAGCCACCGTTTTAGAAAGCAAACGGGCTAATTATTTGCAGAATCTTCGGATTCCCAGTAAGCGCGCGTTCGTTATCATCCGAATGTACGAACGTCTCCTTTTTTCATCCCAGTGCCAGGCGACGAGCGGCTTCCGGCTCGAAAGAAATTCTTGCACGATAGATTGATAGCGCGGCTGCAATTTAGTTGGCAACGGCGCAGAATATGATCGTCTTCCGCCTAGACCAGGCACCTAGATCAGGCGTCGATCTTACAATGCGATCGACTGAGCGCGAGGTGAAAGGAACAATCGATGTTTCCGCGAACGGTTTTTCGACTCGCGTCGCGTAAGAATTAGCGTGGACCGTTAGATAATGAGTGCATTGACCATTTTGTATGCGACGAAGAATATATTACATCCGGATACGAACGTACATCCTTTATTCTACCTCCTACCGACGAAGGATAGTTGTTACTATCTTTCAGTCTGTTCCTAGAAATCTACAAGGATGCTTCCAGGACGACATCGGTCGATCGGCCTCGTTAATTGTAATTCGCTCCGAGAGGAGCTGGATGAACCTAACGAGGAGCAAAGTGGCTGCTCTCCGCTCATAACAGAGATTCCTAATTAGCGCTAAAGGGGTCTACCTAATTTCAGCCTTTCCACGGTAACGACGCCGGAACGATCGGACAATTGCGGAGTCTAATATTCTCGCGACGAGGCTTTTTATTCCAACGACAATGAAGCAGAAGTAATGGTCGGCCTATGCTGCCCCGAGTAATCGAGGTGGCAAACGCGCATTACGCCTTCCATCCCCGATTCCCACGAGGAACCTGAACGTAATGACACAGTTTCTCGTATCGTTGACTCAGTCCGCGGTGATTATGAGGAAGGCTGCGCCAGTTTATTCCGTCCCGCGCTTATATTCATGCTACGCGACTGCTACCAACGACTTCCCCTCCCCTCCTGGACCATTCCACTTTATGCCCGCTTTATGCCCACTTTTACGATCGACGTGTCGTGCGACTCGGACCTCGCGTATTAAAATCGAGTCCGTCGATGATCTTTCGTACGAGTTCGTACGAAGGATCGGCGTCAAAAAAATTTTGCGCGCGCGCGCCTTTCAGGAAGCCAAAGACTTTTGGCGCAAAAAGCTGTTACGGCGTCGGGGAACGACCGTGGAAGAACAAGAAGCGCCGAGGCTTGTTGTCGTTTTTTTCTCCGCACACTTTTCTTCCCATTTTCCGCGATGAAACGCTCGTTTGCCGGCTGTCACTTTCACCGTTCCTGGTCAGTGATAGGCTTAGCCCGATAACCGGAGATAAGCTTGAATTCTGCGAGGAAGGCGGCGAAGGATCGTAGTTTCGCCTTACCTCCTAATTAAGGGCTGTGGGCTTACGTTAACGAGGCGTGGAGTCGGTTTGCTGGAAAGAATGAAGTTGGAATAAATTAAGCCGTTTTCTATGACTCTATCTGGCCCGTAGCTTCGGACATTTAACTCGCTTCCCGTGCGAGTAACAGGCCGAAGACTCCGTTAATGAGACCCACGCTCCTCTCGGAGTCTCTCTTTTTGGCTTCTGGCTTCTGGCGAGGAATGTGCGAACCATTACTTCACCCGATTCGCCTAACGCGAGGCGTGCGTGTCCGTGACTTTGTCCGTTGGCACCTAGCCGTGCAAATACACGGCATTAGTAGCATGGTTCGAGTACATTGCGCGTGCCGTAATTGTCAATGTCCGCGGATGAAAGTACACTCTCGGCCTATCCGCTTAATCCAATTAGCGCTCGCGTATACTTATTCTCTCGCGAGTGCCACTTTGCCGCTCGTCCGATTACAGGACGATGTCTGGCAGGTGCTGTTCTTCAGGATCGACTCCGGGTTCGACTCCTCTCAGCCTCGATCCGAGCTTTGTTGTCCGCCGAAGCAGGAAGTCGTCGGAAAAATTGCATTTCGGCTTAATTGAATGTAGGCCTCCACAAAAAGGCTAAAGAGCGTTATCGAGGAGGGGAACGGAACGGTGAAAGTGGACGACTCCGACTTCTTTTCTCGCCGGGTATTATAATTCGGAGCAACTTTTCAACCTCTCGCCAACGGTATCCGAAAATAAGGTTCAACGCTAATTTCGCGAAAAAAAGGCACAGGAGCGTTACATTCGGCACTGAGGCGGAGATTGTCGGCATTGGCGCGGGCTTTAATTCGCGTAGAAAGTAAATTGCGATAAATAAGTGTAGCACGTACCGAGATCGTGACGTGTCGCTTTCGATGGAATGTTCCGAACCGACAAGCCGGCCGAAATTTCGGCGTCTGTTACAGTTGGGCAACGGCGCGGCAGTTCTGCTTATATTTTTATGGATTTCGACATGCATTATGTCACGGCGTGTCCGCGTTACGTTCGCGTTACGTTTATCGAGAAACCAGTTTGACTGCAGAACGAACCTTATGGAGTTACCTTACGAACCTTCGCAAAGGTTTATTCGGCCGTCTAACGAAATGTCCTGCCAGGTCTAATGGAAAAAAGAAGAGGCGAACGCTGATAAAACATACGCTGCGATCAATGAAACGAATCCCTATTTCTTAATCGTCGCCATCGGACGACCTTCGACATCGGAGAATGCATTAGAAAAAGAATGGACTGACGTGAATCGAGGGAACCTACTCGGGCATGTCGGCAAGGGAATCCGATCGTGTGGCCGGTGCCGGTCATGCTCCACTCCGTCCGCATTCTTTGTTCTCGAAAAGTGTCTTGGTCACTACTTTTTCTTCGGACGATCGTGCGTTCGGCGTCCTTCGCGACGGTTAACGCAAGTAGGCACCGAGCGCTCCCGAAAAAAAAGGCGGCCAGCGAACGAACGAACGAACGAACGAACGGGGACCTTGGATTACGCAATTACCTAAGATAGGAGGAGCCGTTAGGGGGTCCTGTAACATTGTGCACCAACGATGCCCGACTATAAAAGGCATCGATCTCGAAGCCAAGTTATCAGTTCGCATTTCGCCAACGTCCAACGATCAACCCAGCCAGAAGCAAACATGTTCAAGGTGCGACTCGTAACATTTTCCGCCATCAGGCCGAACAGTCGCGTTCGAGTGTAGAACAGTTTCCATTTAACTCTAGTCTCGAGGAAGATCTCTAGAACTACATCTCGGGAGTCATATTAGGCTTGATAATTGTCGAAGAAATCGTTTACATGATCGTCGCGACTGATTTCAGGTCGTAGCTCTCGTCGCGTTGGCCGTCGCCAGCGAAGCAGTCCTTCTGGGATACGACGGACACGGTGAGGGTGGATACGTCGCAGGATACGGAGGACACGGCTACGAAGGATACGGAGGATACGGAGCAGCAGTCTCTCACGCTGCCGTGCTGGCCCCGACCGTCGCCAAGATCGGCTACGAAGTGCCCGCTTACGGATACGGACACGGATACGGCCATGACGACCATCACGACAGCTACGTAAGTACCACCCTCTCGTTCGCAAGTCCTTCCCTAAAGACATCTTCATTAACACTCCGTCTCATTGCACCTGTCCTCGTCGAAGCTTCCTTCGTCCTGACCATCGTCGACCGGCTGCTAGCATCCTACTAACGCTCGCAGAGCCGAACACGCTGAACCACCTTCCAATTCCCCACCCTCGAACCTTCCCGTACGATATTTGCCCCCCACCAAGAGTCCCCCCTTCGAAGATTACACGTGGTATTACTGCTCGACATCCGCCGCAGGCTTACCCGAAATACTCTTACGAGTACGGAGTTAAGGACCCGCACACCGGTGACGTCAAGAGCCAGCACGAGGTTCGCGACGGAGACGTCGTGAAGGGATCGTACAGCCTGAACGAGCCCGACGGCACCGTCCGCGTCGTCGACTACACCGCCGACCCGCACAACGGCTTCAACGCCGTCGTCAAGAAGATCGGACACGCCGTTCATCCCACGCCGATCGTCAAGTACGTCGCACCGGCCGTCGTAGCCGCACCCGCTCACGTCGATTACGGATACGAGAAGCACTACTGAACTGCGCAGCATTGAACAATAGACCGGTGACCGATCGTACGGACGAGGAAATTCGAACGGGACGTCGTAAACACGTCGGCAGACGTCGAGGACGCTACTTTTTGTTTTCCACGTATCGTCGGTACTCTCTTCCCAATGTCACGACGCATGTACGATCGTGACGTAACCTGCACCCTCTACCTCATTTAATAAAGAAATTCTATTTAAATTGAATATTTTTGATGGATGGTTCTTGGTGCGTTCTTCGTTTGCGGATAAGTAGACTGTGCAGTTAAAGGAAGTGGATCGGTACTTACGAGTGACTCGTCGAACAATTTATTGGCGATGATTTTGGTACTGTCGAACATGTCCTTCCCAGGACCGGAAGCGAAGCATCGCTCCTTCTTTCCGGGGCAGGTGTACTGTTCCGTGCATGGTTTTCCGGTGAATTCGCATTTCGGTCCTCTCGTGTTCGGCGAAACGTCGCCAAGATTCGTCGATGCGAACGCTGCGACGAATGGACCCTGGAAGCAGAGAACAGAATTTGGTCAGAGAAACCGTGATATGTGCACTCGAAAATCTGTGAAAGCCACGCTCGATAGCGCGTCGAAAATTCGGTGGAATCGGATACGACGGCTGAGAGCGGAACGGAGACTTGACATTTAAAGCCGATGTAGCGAGGAAACTCGTTATCATCGATTTCTCTTAAGCCTTATTCCGAAACATTGGCCGTGCACTGATGCAACGACGTCCGATCCGATAAGCCGGGAACAACCGCTCGACTTGGCAAACACAACGTTATACGTGTCTCGCATTACACGTCTTTCGCACAGTATTATATTTACTCGCCGTTCGCAGTCGCTAAGTGTATCAAGTTGTTCCACGGCCTTATCGTTCCGTGTAACGAGACCGTTTTTCGTCAGCCATATTTTTAGGCGATTGGCACGCGCATTTAAGTATAATTAATACAAATATAATAATCTAACTATTTAAGTATAATCGACAAAGTAGGAAACTTGAACATTGCGACTTTGTCGTTACGTGTAAGATTACAAGATCCTAACCGGCTATATTTTCTATTTCTTTCGTTTACATAATTTTTGACGATTTTACCTTGCCGATCATGGCATTCTTGTTAATCGACTTCTCGAAAAGTACGGAAGCGTAGCCGACGTTGTCGCTGGATATCAAATGGTTCGTGTTGTTCATACTAGTCGGATGAACGGCGAACCAGTTTAGCACTCCCAATGGCCTATCCGCTCCCAAAAATTGAATCTGCGTCATCGTTTTGTCAACATCGTCCTCGTATCTGTAACGGCGGAGTATATTGTTATCGCATATGTCGGCTACATTGAAATGCACTCACGTCCCATGTGCATCAAATGCACAATTTGATTACCGTCAACTTACTTATCTCTCTCCGATTTCGGATTATTGAGATATGCAGATGGACTCCTGTTGATGTTTGCGCCTAAAACCTTGCCGTGCGCGATGAATAATCTGCCTGGCGCGACTGTTCTGTGCGCACGTTCTATACTCTGGAAAAATGTACAACAAAATTGGATCCTGCGTCGCATTTACCGGTGCAGTTTATCGAAAGAATATGTAAATTTTGCGTGCGCTACGTGACTTTCTTTGAGCCACGCCAAAAATGTCAGTGTGTGCACCTTTGTTATTCCGTTGACTAAGGCTATGTAGGATTCTCGCACGAATCCGAACGTCGTCAGATCAAAGAGCATGTCCATCATGAAACCACCGGGACTAGAATGGGTATGCGTTGCGCTGATCATCACATTCTTCTCGCTATAAAGATCTCCGAACTCGGCCTGCAGCTTCTTTAACACCTGTGCGATGACAAAGAATTGTCATTAACATACTGTAATTAATAGAAGGTAACGCACGTATTTTTAATGCTTCGATGATACGTACTGCTGTGCGGACGTCGTTTCCAACCATAGCACCATCAACGCTGACGAAAACGAATCTCTCTTCTCCGTCGTCGATGATAAAAGCACGGGAGAACGTCCGCAGATGAATTCCGGATCCTTTCTGGTCGATCATGGCATAACCGAGCTGTCAAAAAGAAAATTACTATAGACCACTCTCCTACGCTTCGTTTCAGACGCCGAACAAAACTCGTACGTCAACCGATCCGGCAATGCAGGGAAAACTTCTATCGTTGCATAAACCAGCATGTAATACCGTCAGCAAATTGTACCTGTCAAGAATCGACTTGGGTCGACTACGAGAAAATTTACTTATTCCCAAACTCTGACGTGACCCAATGACATGAAAAATAAAAAAGCTCCATCGTCTCAGGTCAATCTTTAAGATCCGGCAACTTATTCGTGCTACGAATATTCTTGCATGCATTATGTATATTCGGACTCGGCCGAAGGTGCGAGGGTGTTTACTTACGAAAACCACTTCGGCGGACGGGCCGGTGGTGTCCGCTATGCCAACGCCGATGCTGTATGATGCCATTGCTGCCGGCAGGATCGGCAAGAGTGTCAGGATTGTCCATAGTGCGGACGGTGATCCACGGAATGGCTTCTGCGGCAAAACTGTTATAGCCATTCAGGCAGACTGTGCCCACGGGCCACCTGTACGCAAAGCAAACGGCACGGAATGAAGTCGGGAACTACGCCTGGCCAGACGCCTTCGTCTTTATCCCATCACCTGTCGATAGACCCTCCCTTACTCGATCCTCCACTCGAGAGATAAAGGAACGGCACTTTGCACGATCGCGGGGAAAAAAGAACATGTGCAATCAGGTTGATGCAGATGGAAGAAGAAAGAAGAGTACGCGCTGTCGCTGGATTTATTATTGATTTCTGGACGGTCGGATAAGATACGATGCAGGGAACGATTCGGAGGGGGTACTGTTTGGGAAGCAACAGACGTGCAGGCGAGATCTTATCAGGAAAAGGACGTCTATCATCGAAGAGTGTTGTTAATGAAATTGGAAAATAGAGTCATTCGTATTACGACATTGGATTCCAATTTTTCTTCCGCCGCTTCGACACGGTTTTATCTAATCACTCACTCGCGGGCAAATTGGTAATTAGTGGCGGGAAGAATCTGGTATCGCGAGGAGAGTGTGTTTTCCTCGATCGATCTTGGCGCGGACTGACCAAGATATCTGGGAAGCTTTCACCGGAGGAAATTGTATTGCGTATTACGCGAGCGCTTCTAATAACTTTCGCGAATTCTTCGAGTTACGTGATTCGACCGTGTGACGGGTATAGTTGGTACGAACGAGGCCTGACTTTCCACGACCGGCTTACTCTGCCACGGAGAACTAACCGACTGCCCGAGATGGCATATCGTCCCTGAATTCCTTTCGTTCGCCAGACGACGAACAGGCGACGGATTCGAGACTCGGCCGTTTATCCAGGTCGTTTGGCAAGATGACTAAACCGTATTCACCCGTCAATCGAAACTAATCTGTCGGCACCAAGTGCATTAAGCACTCGGAACTTTCGAAACGGCACACAATTCCTGCACGTTACCCGGAAATGACCCTTTGGCATTTTACCCCACAAATTAGTCATGCGACGAGTTCCGGGCGTTGTCGGCTGATGTGAATGCGTCGAGGGGTGACCTATTGGCTTGAGAAGCCGAGGAAAGCTAATTTTCGGAAAGTTACTCCTGCGATTGGACGCTTTTCTCGTCTGAGAACGTGCTCGCGGCACCTGCTGCACGTCAACGAATGCGCATGAACATGTCGAAGACGTTTGTGTGCAGGTGTACGTGCATACGCAGTCACGTGCTCGGTCGGAATGTGTTGAATGAACGGCAGGGATGTGTGAGTCGCCTGTCGAGCGTGCGTGTGAATGCATATGGTAGTGTGCAAACCGATAAACTTGAGGTCGCGGCCACAGCGAGAGTCTGTCGTAGATACGCTCGCACCTATTCCGAGTAATTATTAGACATTAGAACTGTTTATTCAGCGGGAAGGTGTGGAATCGGAAGGTGTGTGCAATTTTCCGGTCTTCGTAGGCTTTGAATCGGACTTTCCTCGAAATTTAAATCTGCGAACAATTCGATGCAGAATCGGAGGACTAGACTGCCACCGGGTGTTTGCATTCTTGGTGGGAGTAATTATTAGACATTAGAACTGTTTATTCAGCGGGAAGGTGTGGAATCGGAAGGTGTGTGTGTAATTTGCCGGTTTTTGTCAGCATTAAATTCGACTTTCCTCGAAATATAATTCTACGAAGGATTCCATGCAAATTCGGAGGACTAGACCGGGTGTTTGCATTCTTTCGAAAATCTGAGGCGGGATTTACTCGCTGATTTAATCGGGGCTGTAATGAACTCGATTTGTAAGCGGAATATGAAATTGGCGGAAAACGGGCGTTTGAATGAATCAAACGAGCCGTTGCCTAAGGAATCAGCGTGCCTTCGGTCTAACGAGCCTCTTTGTTTTCCTTCGGTAAGACGTAATCGACTGGCTTGGCACTTGGCGAAAGGGGTAAACGGTTACGGCTAGCCAAGCTTAGCTTGGCAGAAGTCTGCTACCTTCGCGTATACTCGAGCGATTACTCAATTCGACGTCTTTTACGCAAACTGCGTTTGCTCCGCTCATTAAACTCGATTCGAGGAAAAACGATAGGGGAGCGCTTATCAATTAGGATCGTTTACGCACAGCCGAGTATCAACGAAGTGTATTAACGAACCGGTAACTGTGCGAGAGATCGAAGGTCAGAATTCGGATTCTGTATCAGCCTTACGCGCACTTGTATCAATTGTGTGATTCATATGCGAGAATGAGAGTGATTGATGGAGCGAATGCAATCGCTGACACACTTAAGCAATTATCTGATACGCAACGGGACCATATTTAACGTCTCGGCCTTTCTGCAAAAAGATCTTTTCAATCCTTATCACGACCGCGGGCATAGTTGATAAACATTATGATAGTCAGACTCTGCGGTGGATGTCGGGAATAATTTACAGACGAACTTATCTCATTTATTCGCGAGTGATGTCATTGACAACATTTCTCGCGGATGTTGGGAAGATTGTCCGTGTGGATCGAGAAGTGTGTCGTTCGCGAGCGTAATCACGGGAACTGGACGAATTATAATTTATATCAGGCTGTCCGGGCGATCATTTCCCTTTTATCTCCGCGGGCGAATTGCTGAGGAAAATATCAATTACGATTTACCTCACTTGGAAGAATGATGGTACGCACACTCACACATATGCCGATTGACGATCCATCCACACCTGCGTTCACGCACGCGATGTCAATACTCGGTAAGAATCTTCTTTACCGTCAACGATGTTAATGATTCTTGACTCACGCGATATTCATGCTCAATTGCATCTGAGCACCGAGTGTCTATCCTCGACGACTCGTTTATTTAAATGACATCTCCGAGAGACAGTCATTGATCGCTTACTATTATAACGTGATGAGGGATAATGCGCGCGTGTCTGCCTGTCAGTATAAACCGTGATTGACACGACCGTTCGAACCTCTTACGCATTTAATCCATTATCCGCCAATGTCCCATTTTTGGGACACAGTTTCAAGTCGTTTTGTTTAAATGACCGCAACTTCTAAATGTACAGTTAATTTTTTATTTTTGTATTGTATTACGGCGAGTAATGGGTTAAAATGTCGCACGAAAATGTAGCTCTACGTAAATCGAATTCGAACGGAGAACGGAATCAGCAGGCTTGTGATTCCAATTTTACGTAAACTCACCGAGTGTGCACTTCACCAGAAGAATACGATCACTTTCGCGAGCACGTGTTCCCTCGCCGAAGAAAGAGAATCAACAGAAACTGTCCTGCGCATCGACTGATACGACCGATGTTGATTCGCGATTGTTCACCGTTCTTCCGGCGCTCTGATTCACCATTCTAACAGAGAACTCGACAATGCCCGACTGCAGCCCGAGTTATGACACACGCACGTGAGAGCCGGGCCCGCCAGGCGTTAAGCTAACTGGCACCGTCGCGTTAACTGTTCACGTACTTATCCTTGATGCCGGCGATTGCCACTTGTGCAATTAGAACGGTTTCGGCGTTAAATTGCAGCTGCGGACATAATCGATGCCTCGGGCGAGATAAAGGCCACGGTCGGCGGGCAAACTTGTCTCGAATCACGGCAGTCGGTCCGAGGGATCAGAAATTGATCTTCGCACACGTCCCACTCGACTTTTCTCCGCATTCACTGTACCACTTTCGAAGCTCACGATTCGTCTGAACTACGTCGTTCGCTTTGGTCGTCGAACGTAGTGCACTGGCCAATCCCACGTGTTCCGCACAATGATCCTCTGAGTCACGTACTTCGAGAGTGAAACGATGCAAGGCTGGGATGCTGCCGAATCGCGACGATCCTCGCTCGCGATTACCGAATCGGGCCGAATGCTTTCACTTCTCACCCGAAGCTCGTCCCCCAGGCAAAAATTGTCGGTCCCACAACACTTGAACCTTCTCACGAATGACGGTTCGAGTAGCAGGCAAACTACGACGTTCTGACGACACGACAGATTGAATATGCATCAAAAGAATTTTTCAAGGTCTGATCATCACTTTCCACTCGTGTTCGCCAACGAAACTGCTATTTTCAGTCGCAATTAAGATAAGCTCGGAATTTCGAACCTTACGGCGAGGCAAGCGACTGGTAACTGTCCGCCAGAGATGACTGTTGAACGAGATCAACTATCGAGCCGGAATTCGCTGTTTCGACATCCCGAGAGCGATATCGACCGGTTATCTTCCAGACGGAGGAGAAGTGCGTAAGAGTTCGCGCTGGCGGCTATCTACGCTCGCCTTGAATTTCAATCGGACTCGGAGGCGTCTGCCGATCCTCTCGCCGAGCCCGGTGACGATCGAGTGATCATCGGATGAGGATCTTGGGCCTGACTAACGAGAGCTGAAGGAGGAGACTGGCCCCGTGCGACCGGTCACCAAGAACATTCGACGCATTTCGAGCATCAAACGGTTGGGACTGACATGCCAGCGGGCCGAGAGGGGGAGACGGAAACTACTGCTATTCTGACTCCTTCGCTTTTCTATCTTCCTCTCTCTCTCCCTCTCGCTCTTCCACTCTCTTCCTCTCTTTCCCTCTTGCCGGTCCCTAGCCTTCCTCTTTTATTATTCTCCGTCCTCCGTACTCAGTCACGCACGCCATTCACGGTGGGCCTTCCTATTCTCTGTCCTTCTCAGTTTCCAGCCTTTGTGTCTCGTAACGTGTCCTCCACCTTCGCTTTTCTGTTACACTTATCGAGCTCTATCGGTTTCTCTGTTCTTAACGTTGACTGGCATTTTTCGTCTTTTTCATCCGTGCGCCGTGTCGTTAATAAAGTGTGTGTACTATTAAAGATAAGATAGGTAATAAAGTGTGTGTACTATTAAAGATACAAATAGGATTTGATAGTTGGGGTACATTAGAATGTCTATTAGACAGTAGCATTTGTCTGCCATTAGGCTTTGTAACAGCGCGATGGCGCGGTGTACTATGTTTTCTGCCGTTCGCTTTAGTACCGTGCTTCGTTTTATGGAAGCAAAACCCACGACGAATGCCGGAAAATTACAGTCGCACAGGAAGTGTGACGCACAGGTTCGAACAAATGTCAAACTGTCGTACACTATTGTCGGCGAGCAATTATTATCACCGGCCAGCTTCGCCTAATATGAGCGACGAAAAAATATCGCAACCGCGCTCGTTACTTAATTCATAAGTAACGGTACACGTGTGCAAGCTGACCGCGTCACATGTCCGATACATCGACATGTGACAAGTCACTGTACCCCAATAAAAAAGAAGAGAAAAATGAATCCTCCGTACCTGCCTAACGTGACATATTTGTTTGGCGAATTATTCACGGTCGCCTCGGTCGATTTCTCAAAAAGCGGCGAAGGCGCGATTTCATCAGCCGACGAGCGGAGTCCGGCGGCAAAATGTCAAGCAAAACCTCGGGATGCGGTAATAACTGGACTCGGGAATGAAGCTATATCAGGGCCACTCCTGGATCACGTTACGAATCTCATAAACGTCTGACATAATGCCCGTAGGCGCATCGCTGATACCATCGAGTAATGGTTACACTTACCGTTTCGTTTGAGTCTTATTTTTAGCCGACGCTGTATCTAGTCGCCAGTACGAACAGTTCTCCCAATTTTATTAATACCCGTATGCGTATACGCGCGCACGACCACTTTTACTTTCCCGCCATTTTGCCGACATTACGTTAGACTTATTTCGCCTGACGTTTGAACGCGGGTTGACACAGGTCGCGGGCAATTGAAGATAGACGCTATTTTCGCTCGTTTACATGCGACGTACGAGAATTGTCATTCAGCGAACGCCGCATAATGTTATGCCTCGAATGCGAGCGTTTTCCCCGCGAAACGCTCGCTGCATTCGTAGAAATCCGTTACGAGTCATTTGCGCTGAATCGCGGGGCAGCCTGACGTACGACCCGCGTTTGACAGTGACACAGCCGAGACGCGCATTTCTCGTATCGTCCGTCCCTGATAAAGCTCTGCATCCGAGCGAAAACACAGATTGAGACGCAATTCCACGCAAACGATGCGAGGAAGAAGAAACACTTTGAATTCCGCCGCAGAACGTCATTGGACGTCTGCCCGCATCGCCGCGAAAGTTATTTGCATGCGCGAGAGGGCCGTGGAAAATTTCATTTTTATACCGTTCGCGCACGACACTCGCCGACGTCTCCGGAGGCCAAAAATAAGTCCGAAATTCGTTCGTTCCTATCGTCCAGCCGAACTCACCTGTACAGTAGCTATTTGTTTGTCGGACGGACCGAGATAAGAACTCATCCAGTTCAGGGCCACTTCTCATATTGAGATACATCCCTTGAACTTAAATCCGTTCACGAGCAGAAGACAAACTGTCGGCGTCCGCGAAATGTCTAACGCCGACTGGCGACTAGCGAAAAATAAGTACGAAATTCGTTCGTTTCTATCGCCCAGCCTAACTCACCTGTACAGTAGCTATTTGCTTGCCGGACGGATCGAGATAAGAACTCATCCAGCTCAAGGCCACTTCTTATTTCACTCGAACGAAACCACTGTTCGTGTCGTCTGCCCGTTGTCATCGGATGTCCTGATCGTCTAGCGAAATTCGACATCGCTCGATGACGAGTATCGATGCCAAGATATTCAGATACATCCCTCGAACTTAAATCCGTTCACCAGCAGGAGACAAACTGTCGGCGGTCGCGAAATGTCCGACGTCGACTGGCGAGAAATGAACAGAGCTTTGCCTGGCGAGAGATAAATGTACCGGTGCATTCCGGTCTTCCTTGGCTTCGATATCGAGCGCAGCCTCGATCAAGCGTGACGACGATAGGAGAACACTATCCCCCTTTTTAGTCAGGCCAATCTATGCAGTCAGTGTTCACAGGCCGAGTGGCACGCGAGAAAATTCGGCCGAAGACTATCTGGGACACGCGCGGGACAGAAACGATTAGGAACTCTGTACGAGGAACTGAACGGTCACTGGTATATCACAGAGGACTTGAGATCGGGCTGAGTCTGGCAATAGGAGAACTTCCGGTGTCCGATTTCGGTCGCGGCGATCATCTCGTGAATCGGGCAGCAAACTGCGCCAGCTTGCGGAAGGCAAGCGAGATGCCGGGAGAGTGCATTATTCTTTCCCGTTTCTCGCCGACGCCGCTTTCCAAGCCAGGATCCTACTTTTCCATTTTAAGACGGCGTACGTGGGACCCGGCCGCATCGTTGAATGCAATGGAGGACAGGCCGAGTACGTTCCGTGTCTACGCTGGATAGATGCCAGCAATTTTTCTTCCGTCTGATCACTGAATAATTTAATCCGTTGCACTTGAACTTTGAAGGAGATGGATTTTAATTGGACGGTTATCGGTTCACACAGGAGTCTACGGTGTGATGTTAGGTGGGCGACTGTCACTTTCGTCGATAGGTAGCGCGAGCCGAAGTCGTTACAAGAGAAAGTAAGAAGAGTCGGGGTTGCGCAATAGTTGTCGTTACAGAGCCGGGCTCTAAATCGTCCTAGCGTAATAAGAGGCCACCTTGGCATGCCGATCGCCACGAGTCTCTATAGGGTCTGGACAAGGACGGCGACCGATTGGCTAGTCGGTAGAAATTTATCTTTTATGCTCGCGTACAGGGGGGGAATAAATGACGCGTTTTATTCGGCACTGTGCTTGTCAGTGGCCATTAATCTGACGGCGGTTATCGATATTCGATTAGTCGCCGTTCGATTCGATGTTTCGGCGCGCGTTGGATAATACGAAATTAGTTTCGCGCGTGGTAAGCGCCGTGTAAATCCACGGATAGGTATCGAACGATCGGAAAAATGTGGGAAAAATCCGAAATACAGGAATGAGTGGGATGGCGAGACGGATCGATGTCGATCCTGCGGAAGTTGAAATTCGATCGATGCATTCCATTTCCGCGTTTGCGAATGTTTCGCGACGTGCGACACCCGCACTCGCGCATAAAACTGTCACGCGTGTGCACGCATCGGTCGGAGTCAACGACACGAGGTGTCCAGTTACTGAATGTTACAACGTTGCAGCGTGAGTCTACCCATTCAAAAAGCACAAAAATTGGAACATGACTCTTGAATTTTGTCCAGCGTTGCGTAATCGTTAAACTGCCTGTTCCGTGTTGGGAAAAATTTATGGCTCGAAAGACAATAACTTGTCGAATTCGGAATCGAAGCGAATGACTGAACAAGGCCACCCGTTTTTCCACTGACAAATCATTTAATCTTCCATGCCATGCCGAACAGCCGATGAATCAATACTGACGTATGAATTCACGATTGAATTTCGTCGCATCTCTGCAACGCTCGATGAATTAATGCGAGTCACGAAACGAGTCCGGAGAACAGACCGATTCGTAACGACATTTGCAATCTCTCGCCATACTTTGATGTTCGTCCGATGATCGGTTCTCGAGTTCGAGAGCGAAATGTTTCCGCTGGGCTGCGAATCCGACGTCGGCATTTCGAAATTGCGAGCGATGGACGGAAAAAATGTCCGCGTCTGAGATGCACAAAATTCCAGAGACATAGTTCTGCGCGCGAAATATTTTCAATGTCGCAACGCGCGTTCGCGCAAGATCTGCATTCTGTGGACAATTGATACGCAAGTTCGTTAGCGCGCCGAAGGCATGACGAAATCCTTTGACAATTGGTAGCGATCGCGCTGACATAAACTGAATATGGAAATAAGCTTTAGTCTGTCGAACCGGGGACTATTCGTTGTGATTATCCAGAGTGAGGAACATCGGCGGACGACTCTCTTCATATTGGTGAGTTTCTCCAAGAATGAACTCAGGGTACAGTCAATATTTTAGAACGTAAGATGAGTCTTGAATAAGCGCATGTCTTTATACTGCACTTGTTTCTCAAGTTGTCAATGCAGTCGACCATTAGGTGCGCTTACCTGAAATACGATTTGGCCTGTCGAATCGGCGATTATTCGTTGTGATTATCCAGAGTGACGAACATCGGCGGACTCATCATATCGGTGAGTTTCTCGGAGAATGAACTGAGAAGTCAATATTTTAAAACGTAAGATGAGCCTTGAATAAGCGCTAGTCTTTGTACTGCACTTGTTTCTCAAGTTGTCAATGCAGTGGACGATTAGGTGCGCTTACCGTGTGAGACTCTTTGACGGCTAACAAAGAGACTCGATTGCGATTGTCTCATACTGAATTAGTCTCTGAAATATTCATAATACCGGCCCGCTAGTGTAAATGTTTAATTCTGTGTGCAGACTGCGCGTACGTGCATGGCACGCGAGAAATTTCACGTTTGCAAAGCGTTGCATAGATAAGCGACGTTCTTAACCGACTCTGATGTTGCTCGATTAAAAATGTTGTGTGTTTAGGTCGCCAGCCATAAAGCTGAGAATGCCTGTAGGGCAGGAAGTCCCAAATTCCGACCTGGTCAATATTCCGATACAGCCGGAATGCTGCCAAAAGCAGAAAGTTCCAAAGAAATTAGGTACGTCAATTATTTTTGAACACGGTATTGGACGCTGATCCTTTTACGGAACGGAAATGGTGTTTCAGCGGAACTTAACAAAATGTTCGACAGAAATATGCGACGGGAGGAATATTGGGAGGCTATGCAGAGGCATAAATTCACTGTAACGGGTGCATTTCTATGCATCACGTTGTGCCTCTGTTTTTTCGGAGTGATGATTTACATAGCGACTCAATCAGGTAATAGAGAAAATTAATTATTTCGGGATGATATTTCTTTGACGTCAATTTTTAAGTTCATTTGCGCAAAATGCAATTTAAATTAATTAACAGTATTAAGCTTTCGTTTTGTCGAGAGCTTTACTTTGATCAGAAATGTAATTGTTATTTAATGGGAATACGATATGCACTGAAGCTTTGTGAAATTTGTGCATCCGAGGATAATATCATAAAATAATTACTGGTAATGAATTATACTATGTGGAGCAAAGTGAATTTGTGCGGTAAAAACTGTTTTCATGTCGATGATCGAACCGGAAGCTGCGTATTATATGAAAGCATGAAAGTTACAGGAAACATGAAATTGGAGAGAGTAAAACGTGAAGCCAGCGGGGACGGAAGTTCGTGTAAAACGCGGGCCGAATACTGTAAAACTCTCCTTGCATCCATGAGCGCGATCGTCGACATTGTCAATACTAATAAAGCATTTATTGGAAACCTATCGAAGAATCTAACGAACGTCAAAGGAAATTCAGTGATACGAGACATTGTCGCATGTATCGAATGTGTGAAAAATGAAGCAGAAGACGATAGTATCGTTGCTAATGCTGTTGAATCAAACCACATCGACTGGCAACGATCGAGTGGCCCTTCACAGAAGATAAGCACTGAAACTGAACCTGACTCTGCCAATGGGATGTCAGAGGATAAGATGAAGGTGCCGAATGAAAAGAACTTAAATTCTTTCTCTGGCGTCAGGCGTATCGAAACTATCGAAGATCAAAAGCCGCAAGGATTTAATGTAAGCAAAAATGATCGCGACTACGTGAGTTTCATGCCGAGGAAGGAGATAAGCAACGATAAAGCGAACGTGACGTCGGCGAACAAGGCAGCAGTTCGGTCAATCGACTCAAACTTTGATATTTCCGAGAGCCGTGGAAGGGAAGAGACGACTGTCAAGAGCACGTCGATGGACGCAGAAGGGCACGACGTGAGGATAATGATAAATGAAGAGGCGTTGCATCCTTCGATGCATCCTTCGCATCAAGGACGAGCGGAAGAGAAAGCGGAGACTTCCCTGAATGATCCGGAACCGAAGTCGAAGGAAAAGGAAGCCGGTAATGTTAACGATATACGCATTGTCATTTCTATATGATATTCCTGTTAATATTTGTACTAAAATCGATGAACATACTTAGGCGAGTACAGCGGGAGGTCTTGGTTAAAAATTGATGGGTTATGACTGAGTCATCCTATTATCGTGTGCCTTCTTTTTCTATAAAATAATATAATATTACCGGACGACTCTTACTCTTCTTATGCAATTTTCTACACAATGCCCAATGTGTTTAGCGACCGCAAAGTTCGCCACGAGCATGAAGGGTCGAGTGCTGAACAAGTACGAGCAGAGAGGAAACATCGATCAGAATCCGTCACTGATCCCTACCGCCGAAACGATGAAATCAAGCCAACAGCTTCAAGTAACGCCTACCATGGCTTGGATGCCTTATCCGGTTTGCTTCTACGGACCGCCACCGGCAAGCGGGGCAAAGCAATCATCCTCGGGACAAGTGATCTTTCCGCCGTCCTCGTCGGGCGCACAGTTTCCGGTTTCCATGCCTCAGCAGCGAGGCTACATAAATTCTGGGAATCAGCAGGGTTCCGGCCAACCGAATTACGTCCAAGTACACATAACTCAATTTAACTCTCCGATTACAATACGCCGCCAGCGAGCGCGACGGATTCGCAAATTTGATTTGATATTTATTACGCGAACAGGTGCAAATGCAATCGGTACAGTTCATGCCGATGCAGCAGTATCCAGGGAACCAAGGACAGAGAGTTGGGCCTGTGGGCCCGACCGGAACGTCGATGCAAGGCCTGCCAATGTACCCTGGCAATCCTCCGACTGGGCCAAGTGCCGTGGCGAGAACACCGTACTTCTGCACCTACATACCGGCGCCGACCTTTCAATTTCCTGCGATCCCCGGAGTGTCAGAGTATCAGAGAGCCGCTGGAGGCAGTAATTCCGATAATGCAGCCAATATTTATCCGTTCAATTCAGCGAACGCGAGAGGATCAGTTTTTCCAGGTAAGCGAACGTAATTGAAGTCTGAAACGGAGAATATTCATGAGCGGAAGTTTGTGGAACTTAATTTCTCATTTCAGGGCTTTCTCGGGTCTGTCCTTCGGATTCCTATAGCTGCTCGGACAATAGTCGTTGCATCAAAAGGCATCAGCGATGCGACGGATACGTCGATTGTCCTGACGCCAGCGACGAAACGACTTGCACCTGCAGGGATCGCATATGGAGAGAAAGAATTTGCGACGGATACTTCGACTGTCCGCACGGCGAGGACGAACTTGGCTGCTTCGGTAGGAATAAAAAATTGCGTGCCTTAGTTTTGACAGTAGGATTCTGTTTGATCGTCCGCTTAAGCCAGCTTGTGAACGGAGTACGCGAGGTGGCACCATCTTACGTGACTTCCTTTGATGAAATCGTCTTACCGACATCTTACGAACCAACTTGACGCTACAGAAATGTAATAAATTGATTAATTTACAGGCTGTCCGGCAAATGCTTTCAATTGCGGCGATTGGAAACGACATCACACTGGAGAAAACTGCGTTTTACTTTCGCAGCGTTGCGATGGCATTAAACAATGTTCTAATGGTCGGGATGAAATGGACTGCACTATTCTTACTGACTCATACTTGGAAGGAAGAGATGTACGTAGCAGTAGTAGTAGTTTATTTCCGGTTCCCTTACGGATTTCCGTTTTCTCTCTTACGCCTCCTTCCATCTTCACATAACATAAACATAAACCTAAGCTTAAATATAAACAAGAGATGTACGTGATAACGAAACCAATAAATTCAGAATCATTTGATGGATCTACTAGAATCGTCTAATTTTCCAGATGTTCACCGTTGGATACACTTCAGGATACTTGCACAAAAATTATAAAGGTCAATGGTACCCAGCGTGTACAGGAACAAAGTCGTGGGTACTCGATGCATGCGCTTCCGAAATTGGTAAAAGTATGAGGTATGTATTTTCATAATTTTACGATTTTTTGGGAACGTAAGAACGAAGATACATTTTTGTCACAGTGGAGATCCGAAAATCGAAGTACACGGAATACTAGAAAATGCGTACAGCGGATCGTATTTGATGGAAGAGGACGATGAAATCAAAATCGTTCCCAACTGTATGAACACAACTGTTTTCGTTCGATGTCCACCAATTCCGTGTGGAACCAACGTTCTGTCGCGTTTCGAGTACTATCCACATCACGACATTCTTGAAGAGGCACTGATAAGACGAAACGTGGAATCAATGACAGACAATCCTGAAAATGTTTTCGAAAACGTCTATGTAGAGACTACGAAGCTGCTGGATCAAACTTGGAAAAACGATCGAAACGACACGGATCACATCGTGGGCGTAGTTGGAGGTCGTGCGAGTAAGCCGAAAGCCTGGCCATCATTGGTCGCAATTTACAAAAACGGCAACTTCCACTGTGGAGGTGTCATCGTGAACGAATATTGGATTTTGACAGCGGGTCACTGTCTCGATGGGTAAGTCGTTAATATTGAAAACTGCAAAACTTCAATTCGCGTCTTACTCAAAATGTCCGACAGGTACTCCAATTATTACTACGAGGTTCAAGCTGGAATGCTTCGACGATTCTCTTTCTCTCCAATGGCCCAGATCAGAAGAGCAAAGTACGCCATCATACATCCCGACTACGACAGTCGCGTACTACTAAACGACCTTGGAATGATACTGCTGGACGAGCCACTACGGTTCAATCGCTGGATTCGGCCAGCTTGCCTGCCGGAAGTCACAACTGCTGGTCCATCATGGCGCGAAGGACCTCCACCGGAAACGACCTGCATAACGATAGGTTGGGGGGCCGTGCAGGAACATGGACCTGATCGTGAGTATGATAAAAAAGAATCCATAGTCGCTTCATGGAGTGCAGAGTCTAACGAGACGTAATTTGAATCAGCTGATCAACTTCGAGAGGTCGAAGTGCCAATCTGGCCTTACTGCACGCATATGACTGACCAAACTGACGCTGTCATATGCGCTGGCTACCGACAGGGTGGCTACGATGCCTGCCAAGGAGACAGTGGTGGCCCACTCATGTGCAGGTATTGATTCATCGAATTATTTCTTACCAAGAATATTAGTCAAGCCACTGAAACTGAAGAAGAGAATATGTTTCACTACAGAAATCCAGCGTCACCGTCCCAGTGGTATATCGCTGGCATAGTTAGTCACGGAGAAGGATGTGCGAAGCCGGACGAGCCTGGAGCTTACACGAAAGTCAGCCACTTCGTGGATTGGATCGAGGAAGTCTCACGTAAGGTCATTCGGATGGAAGGCGATTCGGACGAGTCGGAAGTGGAAAAATTGCTGAATTCTGTTCGCAGGTAGACAAGCGATTCCTCCACTTCAAAAATTGCCCTTGGATAGATGTCCAGGATTCAGTTGCGACGGAGGTTTAGGAAAATGTTTGCCCATTGAGATGCGATGCGATCGGATGATCAACTGTCTCGACGGAGAGGATGAAATGTATTGCCCGTGGGAAAACGACATCGATCTGTTCAGAGAGCCCAATCAGGACGTGGAACTCGTTAGTTCAGTTAGGGGTAAAAATGAGGAGACGAAGAATGGGACCACAAATTTTAGTATAATAAGAAACGAGAAAATAGGTAAACAATTTTTTATTTCGCGCTTTTAGTGACGAACAGATGAAGATTAATTAATTTTACAGTTGAAGCAATGGGTAATGATGTTGATGTTGCATCAACGACTTCGTCAGCGTCTTCTGTGACAGAAATAAAGACTAATAAAGATGAGAACTTTGCGTCTTCTACTACGGATACTACAACAATTGCAGCGACCACTGTACCGACTCCACTGACATTCACGTGCGAAGAGTAAGTAGGGAAATTTGCAATCCTGGAAATATGCGGTTAATACGAACACTTGATTGCAGACTAACGCAGAGTATACCGATACGCAAGCGTTGCGACAGAGTCATCGATTGTGAAGATGGAACTGACGAGAAACGTTGCACTTGCAAGGATTACTTGCTGAATGTGCAACCGACCGCAATTTGCAACGGGCAAGTGGACTGTACCGACCTGACGGACGAAGAGGATTGCAGTAAGCGATCTTAATTTCTGTCCCTTATTACCATAACGTTTGTCATTCTATTTCGACGTCCGACTAATTTCACTTCGCTCTCCTAGAAATTTGCAAGAGCGACGAATTTCTTTGCGGACGAAGCAGAACGTGCATTCCGTCAGAGAAGAAGTGCGACGGAAAATTTGATTGTCCCTTGATGGAGGATGAAAAAGATTGTAGTAGGCAGATTTATTTGACCAAACAAACGACAATCGATCCAAGCGAAGAACTAACGAAATGTTCCGCATTATTCCCCAGTTACACTCAGCAATGGCGAATACGTGGTAATGGACGTGGACGAGCGACCGGAAATAAACTTGGAGGGTGTGCTCACCAGATACAGAAATTCCCAATGGCGACCCTCCTGTCACCGTTCGATAATGTATCAAAACGAGTCCACCGCCACGATGATCGGCGAGAATGTGTGCCAATACCTCGGCTTCGCGTAAGTTCTGGGTCGATCGATGCGATTTCCAACTTTCTACACCAATTTCCCCGCGTTGCCTCCCAAATCTCATCGGAGAAAGTAATGACCTCGCCGCACAAGAATCGCTCCACTCCGGACATGCCAATCGTTCATATCCTGTAATCATGAAACTGATATACATCGAATTCTTGAAATTGATATACTTGAATTCATCGAAAGCACCGATGAAATTCAGGCACAATCCGATGCGTAAAAGCTTCTTTGCTATGCAGGAGCCTGGAGTCGGTGACGGAAATTTCGGTGAGCGACTCAGCTTTGTGGACGATGTCCTTGAGCGATGAACAGCGTGCTCGGCAGACAGGTACGCGGATTACGGAGACTGACAGGGAGGACAAAACGTGCCCGGGCCTCTACGTCCGTTGCAGACCGGTTCTGAACAGCGCCACGAACGCACACCTGGTCCTCGATCCGAGGACCGGAAGTCAGACTCACCTTTGGCCATGGGCGGGCGCCATTTTCGTCGAGGGCCGATACCGATGCGCTGCCCTTCTCCTCGAGTCGGACTGGCTCTTGTCCAGCTCGAAGTGCATCGAGGACGTCAGGTGAGCATCAACCAGTTAACTGTGTTTGACGACTATATCCATTATGAAGAAATTGCACTATGTCATGAATTTCGTGTCATAACGATATCCGCCATGCGTAGAATACAGTTATCCCAGCTATTTAAACTTTATTCCCAGTGGAAACAAAAATGTATTCGGAATTTCAATATGTTTAGAATCTTTAGAGATAAAGACGAAATAAAACAAACTGAGGGCTGCTCTGAGAAAAGGTCGCCAGACTTAACTGGTGAACGAGTCTAGGATTCGATATGCGAGATAGTTGACTCTTACCGGTCGACGTAATGAGTCGCATAATTATCGGGGATAAATTCTTCTTCTTCTTTCCCTCCGCGAGAGTTCGAGACAATTATATTGCTGAAAATTGTCTTGATGGCTTTGTGCAAATAATGCGAGGGATGGATTTGACTTTGTAGCTTGTCGCAGAACTACACGACGATTCTGTTCGGTCAGTCGGCCAGTTATCAGCATGTGGACGGGCCGTTCGAGCAGGTTTTGACTGTCGACGCCATTAAATTGGTCAAGAATTCCGAGGCAGCGTTGTTGCATTTGAAGAAACCGGTCAACATGACTCGACACGTTCAGCCGATGTTCCTGGAGAAGAAGTAAGAGACAGCGCGCTCTTGTCGACTGTCGTTACACCCGGTGTAAGGTGCTTACAAATCTTACAAATTGTCGCAGGATTTATCCGACTGTGAAGCAAGAATCCTGCGTCGCTTTCGGAACGGACGATCGTCGCGAGACGAAGTCAGTGTTTCTCCAACCATTGCTGCAAAGTTGCCCGAAGTGTCATCGTTGCTTTGTCAATGAAACTTTGGAGTGCACGGTACGTCAAATATAATTTTGTATTTAAGAAACGATTGATTGTCTTCGAATCTGTTTAGAACGTTGAGATGTTCGATTGGAGCGGAACAATATTTTGCCTCGGACCGAAAGGTTGGTATCCGTCAGCAGTGTTCCACGAGCAGAACGGAACCTGCAGCTTCAAGACACCTAGGACTCTGACGAGCATCGACTACATAAACGCGTACCTCACCGAAGCGATGGGTAAAAAAATCTCATTAATTCTCCCTCATCATTATTCATCCTCTACGATCGCTAAATGGACATATTTTCAGAGGATGACATAGAACCATTGGACGAGCCAAGCTGCGATGGAATTCGATGCACGCTCGGCGAGTGCATTGGCTGGAACAAAGTTTGCGACGGAGTCGAAGATTGCCGGGACGGCGACGACGAGGATTACGAGTCCTGTCAACTTCGAAAGGAACATTGCAAAAACGACACCAACGACTGCCGTGAGTATTCTCATTTTCTTCGGAGAACGCGAGACGTTTAATTTAAACTCTCCGAATTTTCATCGGCGATATGAGAAATGAGAACTTCCGCGCGCATCCTCATCAAGGATTCCCTGAATTTGCAGAGTGCGCCAAGTCGGAAATGCGTTGCGGTAACGGGCAGTGCGTACCGAAGAGTGGATTTTGCAACAGTAAAGTGGAATGCGCCGACGGTACAGACGAGCCAGCTAGTTGCAGTTGCATGGAATACTTGAAGCTGACAGCGCCGGAACGCGTCTGCGACGGAATCCGACACTGTCAGGACAAGAGCGACGAGTCGCCCTACGTCTGCCTGTGCAAGGATTCCAGCTTCAGATGTCGAAAGTGAGAATTATGAGGATTTAAGCGATCGGTTGAAATATAAGGCATGATCGAATAAGACAGAAAGATGCTGACGCTTTCTTTTATTTAGCGAGAGCAGTACATGCATCCCGTGGGACTTTGTTTGCGACGGAGAGAGGGACTGTCCCCAAGGCGAGGACGAGAACGACTGCAGAAGAGTGAAAGGATCGTTGAAGGACCCGTAAGCATTGTCGCGTCGAAGCGTTTGCTAAAATTGCGTTTGCCCAAGTGGGTCAGACCACCTACAATCAGAGACGCTGAAGTGCACCGCACAATTTTCATAGTCTCTCAAATCTTCCCAACCGACCGTTCTTCAAATTGTACCCAGTTGCATCTGACAAATTTTTCTTTGCGGACCTTGTAGCCGAACGAGAATTTAATACGAACTCTTCGAACTCTTTCAGGCCCGGAACCGGCGAAGTTACCCGAAGATCTTACGGCGTCTGGCATTCTGACTGTCTTCCGGAACCAGTGACGTCACAGGAGGAGGCTTCGAAGCTGTGTAAATCGTTTGGCTACGAATCTGGCGAGCTGTCGAACGAAAATGGGAATAATACTGTTCCGCTCGTCCCGTCGCTAGACAGTTTCTACCTTGTCAGGTTGAATTCTAATGCCTGGATGTCGATGAGGAACGACAGGCGACTGGTAACTCTCGTACCACCGACGGACACCTGTTACCGAGCCTTCGTCAGCTGCTCGTAGTCTAAACCGTCGGTAAAACCACTCGATTCCCTCGTAAGCTACCATCGATAACCGACTACCAGCGAATGGTCGATAATTTATTTCTCATCGCTCGTTAACGTAAGATTATTATTTATTTATGGGAGAAAGAGTCATGTCGAACCAGTTCGATCGAAAAAAGTGCAGCCATCAGCCTCACTGGGTGCATTTTGGTGTCAAGGTGAATCTGAGAGACACCAGAAGGCAACGACATCGTTCCACATTTTGCTCGTTCTCCATTGGGCGTATATCATTACATTATTAACTTATGGAATTTTCATCGAGAATATTGTATAGTAAATTAAATTATTGCAAGAAATCATCGATTGTTCAATTGAATTATTGCAAGAAATCATTCATTCTGCTTGATTCTGAGAACGGTCGAAAGTGTATGAGTGGCTGCGGGAAAAAAGGATCTGTACATCGAACAGCCGAAAATAGTCGATGACGCCTCTCATCAGGTTCGAGCCGTACACTTGACTCTATCTAACCGCCCGTCGGAGAGTGGCTCGCGCGGGGAATATCGTCGAATTAGTCACTCGGGGAATGTGAATGGGCGCTGTTTTCCGTCGGCTTGGCGGCATTCGAAGGCAGCCCAGGCTTCACAGGCCGTCCAAGCCTCCGGAGGAGCAGGGGCGGCAGTCGTTTGCCTTCAACGGCAGCGACCCCATTCGCTACATTCTTTCTCCCTCTTCCATCTCGCTTTCTCACCGTTCCCCCGTTCTTTCTCCGATTCCTTCGGCACGTCATCCGCCTCGAACGCTATTGTGCCCATCGCGAGCCCCGTCTCTCTCACGGCAGTGCAGGTGTGCAGTAAACAAAATAGTTCAGCCGCCATATCGATTCATCGAAATTCTGTTTCAATCCTCGTCATCGTCCGAGTTCTGAAAATAGTTTGAGGAAGTTTGTATTTCTGTTCCGCCTTTCTCTGGAAAAAAGAATTCTCGTAAGCTCCGTACGTGAAGTGGCGAGAACAGTGGGAACTGCTCAGATCGTTGAGTCGCTTAACGACGGCCGGAAGCATTCCTTTCCACGTTCCGGCCTTTAGCTAACCACTCGGTAGATGATCCATGACCAACCGAAATCGACGTTCGTTCCCTGTCGCTGCAATCATTACGTCCTAGCTTTTCGTCAGCGTACACAAAATTCGCCACGGTATCCTCTCTCGAGTGGAGAGTACTCTCCACCTTTCGAAAATTCCAAGAAGACGCTGAAGTCGTCCCAGGCAGGAGTGGAAGGTTCCCACTCGAGCTTCATACAAGCTACCCTAGGGATAATCTCTTCTATTACCCCGCACCGAAGATGGCCGCCGGAGACTCGGCAGGCAACCAAACTTTTCCTTCCTCGGTTCGTGCCGCGCGCCGATTATGTAATCAGCACCGAGTACTACGAGTACGTGTAATTTCGTTCTGAAAAGTACCGTTCGTCCTGCCGCTCGCCGCTGCCGGCGTCGGTGAGAAGCATCCACCGGGTGTGCGTAAGTGTATCCGAGCAGGGAGCGAGGACAGCTATGCATACGCATTGGCTGAAAAAAGAGGGAGCGAAACGGGTACGAAGAAGGACGGTAGAGGGAAGCGAGGAGAGACGAGGAAGAGGTTCCGTGCTCGTACAGCCACTAACGCGTGCCCCGTCCAGCTCGCGTGCCTGTTCCTGTTACTATGATACCGTCGGCCTGCCGAGGGAGAGCTACGCTCGTGTGTGCACGTAGGTGTGCCTTTATAAAAGGGAGGCAGTTGCAAGAAAGAGCGGCGGCGCATGCCAGGGGAGAGGCAGGCCTTCTCGAGCGGACGAGAGACGAACGCAGAGAAATCTTTCCTTAGGCGAGGAGTCGTACCCGACGCCGAAGAGAGACAGGGAAAGCGGCTAACGTTCAGGAATGTGCGAAGTCCTCATTACGAATTACCCACATTACGTCGTTGCCGCAACGTCCCTCGACTGCGTATCCTTGATGAGCCCACTCTATCCTGCCTCGCACTGCATCATTGTACTCTGGGCTCATGATTCATCCGAGAGAGGATATCCCAGGCTCTGATCCTGTCAGCGATCTCCTACCGGAATTTCAGTTGCCGACGCGGCGTCTGCCAGGACCCGCGGTGCAAATTGGCAATTTGAAGAGCTTGGTCGGTGTACGGTTAAGTTCCGTGTCGAGGTATACTTTTTTCGAGCCGCTAACGCGAGCGAATCGACGCTCGAGGCTCCTTTAGGCGACTCGATCGTTTAGCGATGATGCGATGGAGATTATCAAACACTGGATGGATGATTCTCATGGACAAATAGGTCTCGCAGCCGTGGAAATTGCTCGTTAACGCGAAGCGCCGAGTCTGGGAAAAAGGAAATCGGTAACGGAACGGGTGAATCAAGTCCGCCTTAATGTCCGGCGGATCAACGGGATCGGAGTGAAAACGGAATCCTTGTTCAGAATTGCGTTTGCCAGGCACCTATCTAACGCGGGGTCGTCCCGCATCCTTTTCCTAATCGCGTCTCGTCTCCGCGAACCGTTGCCGGATAAATTATGATTCGTTAGAAACGCGAAGAATACTTTAACTCTCGATTCAATTCCACCGCAATTTATTTTCCGATGTTAACGCGGACGTTCCCCTCGCACGATAAAGTCGCGTCTTAACTCGCGACATCTTCCACCGTAAATCCGTCCGACAGCCTCCTTTTAACATCGTAACCGAATCCGAACGATCTCGGCGCGGAAGAGGCCACGAATTCCGTATTCGTGAGCAGGGACGTAATTTTCATAAATTCCAGCGCATGCCGCGTGGAAGTTCACGACCGAGTCGCGAGTTTAATGACGCGAGATGCTCGATGATTTCAGTCTCTCGCGAAGGTTCTTCTATGAAAACATGCACCCAACGGAATCGATCGAGACTGAAGGAAAAGTCTCACCTGTCTTTAGTTTAAATTTACAAAGCCGTTGTTACGCTTACACTCGTATTTCCATTTTTGTTTCGTTTAAATGAAAGTTCACTTAGTTCAGTAATATGTTGATAAATTTTGTAGACTCCCGACGAGGACACCAAAAGTTGTCGAAATATGTAGAGAATATTGAAAAATACAGGAAATTTCAACCATGTCAAGGGCTTTGTTTTAAACTAAAGGCAAATAAACACAGGGTTGAAACAAGACATACATAAATGTAGAAAAGTTTTATCTTCGAACGCCGTTCGCCTACAAATGCCGAGAGTGAGGATTGCACGGTGGCATGATGAGATGCAAGGATGGAGGGGGAGGAGAATCGTTGACGATAGGGAGCGATTAGGTTAGCGAGGAATTATTCGCTGCATCGGCAATGGCGACCGTTAGTGTCAACAATGGTTAACGGAACGGCGCACGCTCGGCAGATTCCTGGCCGATACTCGCATCGGCGACGGAATGAACGGTAATGCGACAAATGGCGAGGCGCATTCCGATGTCGTAAACAGACACGACGCCGAGGAAAGTACGCGTAACTCATAAGCGATCCATTATTCGAACGGTGAGCGTAGACCCCCGTTAAAGGCGATCGTTTTCCATTTCTTCTTATTCTTTTCGCAGACCGAGCGTGACTTCTCGCTCGAATCGGGCGGAATGGAAGACGGGACCGACTCGTTCCAGATCGCTCGCGGGCGAAATGCCATCGGCGAGGATGAGGACCGCACACTTTTTGGCAAGTGTCCCACTGCGCTAATCCTCGCGTACGTCGAAGCGAAATCTCGCGAATTACATGTGTACACATGTCCACTTTCGCGCGGCTCTTGTCAAAGCTTTACTCATTCAATGGATATCCCTGACAGGGCAAACGTGGCAGGGTTCCCGTGGAACGCGGTGACCTTTGGAAAACGATCGACTGACCCAGAGAGAAAAGCACAAAAGCAGAGTCATGAAGAGTCTCTCTCTCTCTCTCTCTCTCTCTGTCTATGGAGTTGGCAGCAGGTCATTGATACGCGGCGAGAAAAAAGCCTCTCTATGGCGCAGGCTTGCTTACCTATATTTATCGACGACGTGAAATCGTCCACGGTGCGTGAAGGCTCTCGGCATCGGCACGAAGTAGTCGGGCTCTCCGGGTACCGTTACACTTGGCAGCTTCCTGCCGGTCGGACTACGGACGATGGAGGCCGTGGCTCGCTTCTCCTCTGCATACTCATAGCTCCTTTTCGGTATCGTCATTGTCACCCACTCGCGCGCGCGCGAGTTCAATGTGATCGGACGTGCGCGCTCGTACGCAGACTGACGCCTCGATATGAAACTCCCTGTACGTGCCTGCCACTGGAAAGAGGCGAAATTCTAGGCGCAGGATCTGAGGAAAATTCATGACTCGGCTTTACTCGCGCGATGCACGTATGTATGTCGATCGATGATCGTTCGTACGCACTATGAGTCGACAAATGTTGTAAAGAAAAATTGGGGAAAGGACGGTAAGTTCTAAACGCCTAGAAAGTGACAATGTGGGAAGCCAAGAGAAATATTACTTATTGAGTCAGGTGCCAGCATTGTGTTATAACTCAGGCTACACCGTAGTTACACCTTTTAAATGGTTCGTTCGAGGGGGCACATTTATGCCACCTATTCGAGTCGGACTTCTTTACCGGGCCGGTTCGCAGATTCCTCGCAAAGCGAAGATTCGCATCTCATTGGGACGCGTTAAGGCCGGGAGTTAAACGGCCGAGTTTAGCAAACGCGTTTGGTAGGATGCGCGAACGTTACTTCGCCAAATCCGGTTCGGGGCTATATTTACATCGTATACCGAGCGACAATGAAATGCCCGACGCGCGGCCCGGGAGAAATGAAGGGAAATCCGAGCGATGATCGCCGAACGTGAGTGCAATTCAACCTCGCTTCTTTTTCAATTAGCCGCACGAACGTGTGACTCCTCATCAATTCCGATATCGACCCGTGACCGCGATACAGACCTGAATTCTTCGCTAATTCGACGTCGTTCGAGTACTTACCACGGAGCGTGCGCGAAAAGAAATTCGTACGGAGAGAAATGGCACACGATTACGTCCCGGAGCTAATTTTCCATCGCGCCTCGCGAAGAATAGTAGTAACAATGAGTTTCTCTAATTGGGAGAGCGAGGAACGAGTTCGTCGGAGCGAGGAGACTGCTCGGACTCTTGCCTAGACCCGCGTCTTCAACTTCGGCCACGAATGTGGAACTTGGAGCCGCTGACTCGGTCCGATTTGCCGACGAATCTCGGACGAATCTCGTACGATTCGAAGTAGCGCGAGGAAAATAGTACCGCTTGCGGGTGCGAAATGGGACGACGGGCATGAAGATGAAAATTGCGGCAGCTGCATATTACAAAAGTGCGCCGAGTAGCGCGCGACCTTTCACCCAGAATGCGCGCAGCTTCCAGATGCTGATCGCAACAAATTCTACCATCTCTATCACTCATCTTCAACCTTAGATTCACCGAATTCAAATTATCAACTTTGCCTTCTATATTTTTTACGTTTCTTTTGGAATCGTATTACGCCGTTTATCAATGAAAAATTCGATTGATACTCCAGCGTCAACCTTCCGAAAACAGCTGTCTGGCGACGCTGTTCATTGAAAAACGACTCGCCCCGCGGGACGCAGAACCTTTCGGCGAATTCGGAGAAAAGAGAGAAGATCCGCGAAATGCCGAGCCGTCCCAATCCGTGCGTGATCGAGAATAAAGAGGTCGTTGTAAACGCCGCGACGTTAATTTGCCGCGAGTTTTGTAGGACACCGAGGCGCATTGGTGGAAGGAGCGTCACGGCGGAGAGGAACGAGGGGAGCTTAAGAGGGAGGAGGAGGGGAAGGGGGGGGGGGAGAGGAGAAGACTGCGTGGCCCTCCTATACGGCATTACACGCTGGTACGCATTACAGCGCGTACACCTGCGCCGCTACGTCTTGCGCACGTCTTGTTTCACGTCGAACGGTTTCTCGCGCGGGTCGACGCCCTGCCAAAACTTCCTAATCGTCCGGCGATTCCTTGTCCTTCGCACTCAACGTCCACCCCTCCACCTGCAAATCAAACCGTTTTGGTTAGAAAGGCCTCATTAGATATTCAGAAAGATCGTATTCGATTTATTTCAGACTTGGAGGGTCTCGATGATTTTTCAGACTTTAAAGCATGTTTGTCTGATATTATTACATCTACAGTTTATGTTTTGAATGTATCCGTGAATTGAACCGGTAGCTTGCGTGGGACAGTGGTCATCCTCGTCGAAGGTTGAGGCCGAAGAGGAAGCTTACCTGGAAACAGTTACGATTATGTCGTTTGCGTCATTGATAAAGACGTCCGCAAGGTCCGTGACGAATTTTCGGAGCCGGTCAACGACCCGTCAGGACGCGAACGATCGCTTCGTGGATCGACGATGGCGCCTAATATCTTTCAGTACTGTGGCCATATTGAAATATCTGAACGTGATCGGACTGCGGTCGGGCAAAGAGTAGGACTGAGCAAACCTCGCCGAGGCACGTCGGAATCGCATCGATCCTCTCGCTAGATCCTACGATCGCTTCGAGGAAGTCAATCTTATCCCTGCCCGCACAATCATCCGCAAAACATCTCGCCGAGTATTGGCATTGCCGGTACAGTTACGGCCGAGGCTGGGAGATTTATATCGTACCGTCACGGTGAAAAGGAAATGAATGATTCATAATTCTTTATTTCTGGATCGCGTTACAGTGACGTAAGCCTACGCCGAGCGAGACCGCGGACGCATATAATAAATAGGAAGTTGCGGTAAACGATCGGATCGATCTGCGCGGTGACTCTGTTTGTTCTCGGGAAGGGATTGCGTGCCAAAGTGGAATGATAGAGGCCTTCCATGGTAGGAGTCGAGCTGTCCACCGTGTAAAGAGTCACTGATACGGGCAATGTCGGACGAATTGCAGCGTGACCGGTAGCGTGACACTCGTGTCACGGCTCGTTCGCGACAGTTTTGATCGTTCGCTCGCGGAATCGAGCGAAGTGCGCGCAACCGGCGGCTCGGCGGGATGAAAGTCGCGAAAGTGTGCAATTGAACGGCCCCGCGTATCGAAAGTACCTGATAACCGAACGAAAGCGCCGAACTGGCCGGTCGATGAAAAAGGTCGGTCGGCGAGGAAAATTTTAAAGGCCACCCATGCCCAATGGCCGCCGAGCGAGCTCGATTCGTTCGCGGTAGAAAGCAAAATCGCGCAAATAAAGGCGGACGGTTTTCACTGAACGGAAATGAGCTGTTAACGATCTGAGGCTCTTGCGAAAAGTCGATCGGAATGCGCGCGTTCTGCGAGGAGAGTGAGTGGACTACGCAGAAAGAGGCTCGATGGAAAATGAATTCTCCGACGTCTATATTTCATCTCTGGACGCACTTTCGTGAAGGAGGATGGACTTTTTTTTCGAGCTGTAGAAAATTCTCGCGTTACCGTGGCTGGCAAGGCGACGATGCATGGACATCGTTCTGGGCCCCGCAGGCCTCTCTTCTGGCTTCGGTAGGCAACGTAAGGATGATGGTTCCGTTTTATTTATAAACGGCAACGATGCGCTCGCGTGCGAGCGGCAAAGGAGTTTGCCGAGTTGAACGCCTCCGAAGTGCAACAGATAAGAACGTTAACGGATTTCAACACTTCGGTCGCTTCGTGTCTGTCGCAAAATTGTCCGACCGACTTCTGTCGGATAGTCCACCGTCTAAGAAGCCCGGGCGTCCGGCGGCGAGCCAATTAAAGTCGCCAAATTAATTATCGCCTCGGTCGGCGCGAGTTCCTCTTGCATAACCGAGTGCCTGGCTGGAAAAAGTGTTACGCTCGCCTCGGGTAGTCGGAACGGCAGCTAAGGAAGGCAGATTCGCGAGATGAATTGGGCATAGTGCGAGCACAATGGCCGTGCCAGGATAACGATATGTTAGTGCGCACGTACGAGCGACGCACAAAGCGCGATTCTTTCGAGAGTCGTTCATTCACTGGCAGCGGTTACGCATACATATGCTCGCGTACCGGCCTCGTAATATTCCGATGTGCGTTACCGTAATTATTTCACTCTTCCGAGATTGCGAGATTGACCGACTCGCTGCGAGGCACGTTAAATAAAACATGTACGATGCGCCGGTGCGGGCTGATCCTATTAATCTTTAACGCTATCGGAATCTTCTGCTAGCGTGCTGCATATGGTTGCTAATTAGCGGCGGTAGGAGAAACGAGGTACATAGTTGCGTATCGGATGTTGCGCGGAGTGACGATGGTGCAATGTCGGCAAAAGTCGCCAATTGATAAGAATCGAATCGATTCGGCGTCCCGCGAACTTGACACTTGAATGAACGCCGATAATCAGCTCGGGTTAATTCCCAGTCCAATTAGCCCGATGAACGAGAGGCGCAAAAAGGCGAACCGCGACGGTAAGCTAGGCTAAAAGCCGCAGAGTCGGTGGAAACGCGAATTAGCGGCGCGTGGCACCGAGTTCGCTCTTTTTAACATCCGCGCAGATGATCGCGGAGATAATCAACTGTGACGTCGTAGTAAGGAGCCAGCCGGGACTGACAGACGACGAAACTATGTCGCCTCTGAAAGCACCGGCGGGCAATTACAACTTTCATTCGGGTTCGCAAGAAAAAGAAATCTGCCGGACCCGGCTGGCGCGCGCGCGCGCTCGCGCGTGTTTGCGTGTGTGCGCCTTCTGTCCTCGTCCGATCGCGACTTATCTCGCTCGACGACCTTTCCTACGCGAGCGTCGATGTCCCCTCCTGCATTGCCCTTTAATTACACGTTCGAGATTGCCAGGCAAGCATCGATGTCCCCAGCCAATGCTCCTTAATTGCGTACTGCGACACGCATCGTTGCCTGCCTTATAGTCTAATTTCAGTGCAACTTCTTGCGCGCCGTTTGACTCATTCCGTTTATTACAACGTTTCAGTCCACCTTAATGACGGAAATAATTGAATGGGATTTCGTTTTCTCGGGTGAAACCGGCGTCGGCAGGCTCGGGGCTCGGTTAATAACGAATTACGCCTCCTGCCGCTTCTGCTCGACCGGAGGTCGAGAATAGAAATCGAACCGACTCCTTCGACTCGCGCTCACGTTCCACGCTCTGGCACCGCCGTAACCTACGCAAAATCGACTCTAATTCCACCGTCGACTTCCACACTCGCCGAAGGGAGAAGAAGCCGCCATATCGAAGTCCACTATTTCCGAACCTGAGGCAATGACGTCAAGGCGAACACCATTTTTCGGTGCAAATTGCGGCGTGGCGCGCGTGACAGTTATTTAAACGGCGACACGCGTAAATGCAGTACCTGCAACATCGGCAACCCTCGTGGCACATTGCGAAGGTAAGAACGAAGGAGAGGATCAGTTATAAGAGCGTAGGACCGGACTCGGTCGTAGTCGTGAATCGAGCCGAGGACAGCCGAGCGTTCTCCTCCACCTTTCGCTTTGGTGCGCGCCTACGTTCGTGGCCGCTTCCTTTTCTCTCTCCCCCTTTGGTTGAGGGTTAAGGAGGAGAAGGAGGAGACGGTGGAGGAGGAGGAGGAGGAGGTGGAGGAAAGGTGAGGCGAGGAGGGCTCCTTCGCAGGTAAACCGGCGCCGTTCACCTGGAGAGAGAGAGCCCTGTTCCTCAGTCTCGAAACGGTGGGCCGGAGGGAAGGAGCTCCGTGACCCTGAATCCATTTTCTTATCGCCGCGACTGTTACGAACTTCTCTCCAGCTCCTTTCGTCGCGCGCCACCTCCAACATCCTTCGATCCGATCGAATACGTCGCGATCGAGCGTACCGAACTACGTGCCCGTGCGGGAGAATTCGACTGTCCAGTTTGTTCGACGGTGATCGACTCCATCTTCCTCGCGCCTCCCGGATACATATATACCACACGTATATACATAAACAAAGATCACATTTATATAAGTATATATAAATAAGGGCCCTAGCGGATTCCGCGGTTTGTGCAGTGCAATTCGGCAGCGAGCCAGAAGGACTCCAGTGGTGTACGTATGTTCCCGGGACAAGGATCGCTTCGTAGAACGTAGAAGGAGCAACAAACGTAAGTGCCACGGAGCGTGGAGCGGGTGTCCGACTCTGAATCCTGCCACATCCCGCCTTCTTAATTCCTGCGCTCCCCTTTTCTCCCCTTTACACCGCGCCCTCCTTCCAGACGCTCGTCGCGCCTTGGAAGCAAAGATTTTGCGAAGAACCGCGCCCGCGAACCGTCGACCATCTCCGACCGGTCGCCCACGCATCTGCGGAGGAGCGAATTCCGCGATGCGTGTAGGTTTACTGACCTTGCACGTGAACGACCGGGGGGTTAATTAATGTGTTAACAAAGCGAGATGGCGAGCTGCCGCGAACGCTCCACTCCGAGGCTCGCAGGCTGGAAGCGTTCTGGAATTCCTCGCGTATTGGGCTGGCGGTGTTGGGATCTTGAAGCGTGAAGACGAGAAGTTGGGCGGCTTTAATTAGTGAGATCTTTGGTCAGCACCGTACCAGGTACCGGCCCGTCAGCTGTTGCCAACGTTTTCATCGTCGGTTTTCAGTCTTTGGTGGGGCAGATTTACGAGCGACCGTAAAAATAGAATTATCCTGACAGGGAGCTTACGAGAGAGCTTAATTCGCAACCTGTTGCACGGGGAAAAGGTTGCCTCTATCATTCCTGGCTACGGTAAACCACTGAGTTCCGACTCCAGGCCATCGGGCTGTCCGCTTCTCGTGGGACCAAAATCCACGGTCCTTCGTCCCTTGACCGGATGTGTCTATCTAGCGTGACAGTCCTCTCGAATTAATTCCCGTTCGTCTGCGAGAGTCGATATCCTGCCACTAACTAGCAGAAGCGAAGACGTGCGCTTTCGCAATATGTTGCAGCTCAGTAACCAGAAGCCGATTGTTAGTTCCGAGCGAATTCTAATGTGCGAGCGGTTCTTCGAGCCCGAAGGAGAGTAATGGGCGCGGGGAGGGGGGAATACCGTACGTTCCAAATGAAATTCTCTTTCCGGGATTCGTAGGAATAGACTCGTGCGTTATTTGGATCTTCTGTGATCGCAAGTTGAACTTCACGAAGTGCAGTTCAGTCCTGACCAGAGTCGACAGGTGTTCATTGGCCCTAATTAACAGGCTGCTGCTGGCAAATTGAATCTGCATGCGTAACTCGCACGTTACTCGAACAGTACTCGGGAAAAGCAACATAATTTCGAAGCTGTTAATATAGACTATAGATACTTCACTGGGCAGAGCATTCGTTACGGATTCGAATAACTGGAGCATTCTTAAAAACTCGGATTTGAGCACAGACTGAGAATACAGGTGTGAACGAGCCTCTATCGTCCACCTTGAACACTTGACGTTCAATTCGGCGTTATATCTCTCAAGGCTTTATCTCGAAGCCGAGAAGCTCGGCAACGTTTGCTGGCAGGACATTCGGAGCGAACGAACTCGCTCATGGGGAATAAATTTACAATCCGTTGCACACCAGGTACCAAGGGGCCTCTCGCGGAGTGCACGCTCGCGCAAACGTTTGCGGATGAGAGTGGATTATTCCTGGAGATAAATTCCGCGCCTTTTAGTGGGAAGTTCCTGATGCGTCTCGTGAGTAAGTTCACAGGCCTGTCTGCGAGTCTCTGTCGTCTAGACGTCTGCGCAATTGTCCTTGCGCATGCTGCACAGAGAATTTTATCCGACGAATCGAATATCTTCTAATTATGACGAATTTTTTCTGCTGGATTTTCTTTAATATAACGTTGGCATTGCGAGCGGAACGTCGGCGCGAATTCACCTCTTTGGGTCAAGGATTTTGCAGGCGGCGAGAAACTAAACCGGTGAATTGTAACGGTATTGGCTCGGGCAATGAGTGTGTCGATACTTTCGGGCATGCTACTCCTGTTTCATGCATACCAACGTACGCCACTTGCACCGAATAAAGTCCCTGTCGGATGAGTGGAATATCGAAGAGGTTCGGGATGCTGGAATTAAGAGACTTTTAACGTTTGAAACGATCTGTGCGATGATGTGTTTAGGATGCGGTGTGACGGATGTCTGAAGGAATTTGATGGTTGGGGTAATGTAATTGACGCATTCGCGTGTGGAAGCTGAGCTGAAGTCCAGGTCAAAACCTCGCTCTCGTGGGAGATATCTTCGGGAGGGGTTCGTGTGGGGGAATGCAGAGGCGGTTGTGCAGGCTCTTGAGTTGGGTTGGTAGGTAGGTAGGTAGATGGGTAGGCAGGCAGGTAGACGGTTGTGTGTCGATGGCGTGTAGGCGGATGAGGACGTGTACACGGGTACCCTGACACGCTCATAAGGTCCTGATCCAATTTCCACCGTCTCCGGGAACGTTTACAATGCATTGTAGTCTCCTTGAACCGATCGGCAGCACTTCCTGCAGCGTGACGCATTGAAAACGCGCATTATTAATGCTTTTCGGAGAAATGTGGAAAAGGGGATTTAAATAACACGTTGGGTGATGTGTAAAATAGCACGTGGCATTTAACGAATATTGTGATTTATGTGTTGATGATATAAACCACAATAAATAATGTTAATTTACATTTCTTGGTAGATGTTTAATGACAACGTTTCGGCAACTATATGAAAAATATTGGCAATTGTAATTATAATGAAAAACTGCTCATCGTGGGATGAGTAAAATGTTATATAGACTTTGCACTGATTGCTCGTGGCTCGAAATTTGTTCGTATATTCTTAGTGTTCAGCGCGTTCTGTCGTATTTACCGATACGACTGTTGTTATCTACCTGATCTAATATTATATGATGCATAAATAAATAAGTGAGGGAAACTTTAAATAGCGGTCTAAATGGCCGAGGAGTGAGTATTGGGGAATTTTTGTGCTGAGGTGAAGAGCAAAATAATATATGGACCCGATATGCGGGATATGTGGTGTGTGTTGACGTCGCTTGTCTTGGCCTCTGACGCGTGCGTTCGCCGATTTCGAGTCGGCGCTCTGCCGTGCTCAGTCAAGCGTGCTTTTTCTCAATTTCTGAATTCTGTGCCGGGGATCGAACCCGGTTCCCTTCGCATATGAGTCCATCGCTCTACTAACTAACCCACGCACCCGCCTTGCGAGTTGCAGAGTCGTTTGTCGTACCTACATATTTTTACCGGGCGACTCTTACTTGACAACAACCGTACTTGTCAACGCCGTCTTTTCATACCTATGATCTTTTACGACTACTTGCGAGACTTTCTTCATACTTTTGCATTATTTTTCATTACGTTACACTACTTTACATTGTTATAAATGTTGGTTATTTCGGCTTTTTGAGGTGTTTTAACTATCAAAACAACACTTTAACCCCAATTTGAAGTATGTTTGACTGCTTAGTCGTGACTTTCTTCATACTTTTATACTATTTTGCGTTAGTTTACACTATTTTACTTCGTTATATGTCATAATTGATGATGATTATCGCCTTTTTGAGCGTTTGAGGCCACAAATGCCTATCTTAGCCCATGTTTTGAGTACGTTTGACCACCGTATCCTTATAATATGGGACTGAGCGACCAATGGAGGATACTTTGGCACTATTTGGACCTATTCAAAGGTGATAGAACCTTCAAAATCGTCGAAAAACGCGAAAAAATTTTTGGTCTTGAAATCGATTTATAAGTACCCTATCCCATAGATTTTAACTCCCCTGAAAGTTTGTCGCAAGCAAAGTTCCGAATTCTCAATAGTTTCGAAGATACAGCCATTTTTCGGGGTCGAAAAAAATTTTTTTTAAAGATCGACTATCATTTCCAATCGATTTAATTCCTTATAATATGTAAATAGGGTCAAAGCCCTTTAGAATAAAGGCAACAATAATCTTCTAAGTACAATCGTTCTACAAGTATGACGATAGAAAGTACAGGAAAACGATGAAAAATGCACAACGGCCACGATCATTGTAAAAGAACACACTTACTCGTGTACTTCATTGTTGACGACACTGTAATCATGTCTAAGAATGAATATACATTCCACCGCAATCTCGAGACACTCACAGTGTCGCGCGTATGCGGCTGACATAACAATCAATGTGTTAATGCACGTTATAAAATTCCACCTCCGACTCGGCCGTTTTAAACGACGAATTTCTGCCCGGCGCATGGCCTAACTTGGTTAAGGTACCGTTACCTCTTGACAGATACATCAGTTATCTTCGTCGCAGCAAATTCCAATCACGTAACTGACTTCGATGATAGAATAAAAAATATCGACTCATAATGCACGACGATGACCTCATGGCCACCTCTCCGATCCTCCGCCCATGAGGACTAAAGACCCAGCCGGATTCTCGTTCGATAAAGCCGGCAAAGGGTAATAGACAGGTGGCTGGCAAAAATTCCCTACCACCTGCTTTGGCCGTCGCCAAGAAGGCATCCTTCAGAGCCAGTCCCACGGGAAAAGACTTTCTCGCATAATCGCGCGCATAGATACGCGTATGCAAACTATGCGGACGATTCATGTTGAAGACCGCCCATTACGCGTTGCCTTTTTATTAATACCATGATTTACGTCGTCGTGCTGGAAACACTTCCTCGTTCATCGACGAGTTTACATGCATAAAGTCCTGCACCTGTTGATACTAGTACAGGACGCTGTACAAGTCTCTGAACTGCAACGTTGAACGCCAACCTCTTCCCACTAATTGCAGCGTTGGATTGAACGTAGATACGCTTGCTCACCGTTTATTAATCCGTCCGATCATTGTCACGCGAACGGAGTGGGATTGTTCAATCAATTATTCTTCGGTTCAAATCAGTTCTTCCGCTGCGCTCGATCACGCCAAGCGCAATGTTCGCTTTAACGCAGAACGAGACGTTGGCGTGCTAGGCTAGCAGAGCAGCTCGCTAGCTGTATCGAGAGAGCCACGCAACAACTATGGCCACGCCCTGAGCGCTACCATGAGCGCAACCATGAGCGCAATAGGAGACCGAGCGCAGCGCGCCAGGCATTCGCCTAGGCGCACCTCATATTTTCACCGTACAATTTCCTCTCCCCGTTCCCTCATTCTCCCATCCTTTTTTCATACTAACCCACGTACACCGCGGCCGAAGCCTCGAAAGAGTATCTGCCTTACTGGCAGAGGGGCAGCGAGGATCACGCTCGCGACAAGCCGGTTTCACGTTGGGAAAACGTTCGCAGTTGACTGGCAAATAGGTTCGTCAAGTTGACGTTGCCTTACGAACGTCTTAAACGTCCCAAGCGACGGTGTTACTCCGGCTCTTCAAGTGCTGGGATTATCAATTATCGAGTCGCTATTACCGGTAAATCGAGCGGTACGTTCATTACCCCGCACACGGACGCGTCCGGCATAATTAACGTCGACATGCCTCTCGCTGATTAAATGTCGAATCGATCAATTACTGAATTTCTATTACCGATCATTGCCATTTCCTCGTCACCTTACAAGGCAGAACGCGTTAACAAATCTTTTTTTTTCGTATGCAAAATCGATGAATTATCAAATTTCCATTACCCATGTTCAGCTTCAAGTCAAGTTGTCCAGCTCGAACGGGCATTTTACTCTATACGAGGCAGAAGGCGATAACAAATTTTTCTTTCTTTATGCAAAATTGATCAATTATCAAATTTCCATTAGCCATGTTCCCGTATGATAGTAACCTTACGACTCATCACACGTCCAGACTTGTGTCCGTGTCCCGCTTACTCGATGCCAGCTTCAAGTCAAGTTGTCCAGCTCGAACGGGGCATAGACTAGAATGCCCGTTCGAGCGGTAAGTTTCTCGCGTCCTTTGCACCGCTGGCTCGTCGGAGAGCTCAGGACCGAGAGACACTCTCTCACGACACTCTCCTCCGATGCTCGCCACGTGGCCTATGGTTGTGACGGGCCGAGAGATGGTGCATTGAGGCGAGCGCGACTTGTATCGGTCGACGAACCGCGAGAAATGTGAAACTACAGCGTGGCTTGGCAAGCGTTGCCTTCCCTCGCTTCGCGCCATTTTCAGCCGTTTTCTGCCATTTTCTACCATTTTCAGCCGTATTCAGCCGTATTCAGCCATATTCAGTTTCCAGCACCCGTGCCCTTCTCCGCGATAAGAGGCCAGACACGAGGGTGATAACCGTCCGTCACGAGTGGGTTATACAGATAGCTACTACTTTCTACTTTTCCGTTTCTCGCTCTCGATCGGAATTTACTCGCGTTTCACTCGGCGACAAATTGACGATACCGTTCCTCGACTCCGATGGAAAAGCTAATGGACAGCGAACGACTTCCCGCGAGCGCCCGATTCTCCTCGCGCAGGCTTTTACGGTAATACATATTGTGCCCCGGCGTTCGTTTCCCATTGACTGACTTTATCGGTCGTCGAGCCGTGGGAAACTCGAAGGAGGTGAACCACGCGCTTCTATATAAATATATATATGTATATACGCGCACGTAGGTCAGTCTACGGGAACGACGTCGGCGTCGGGAGGTTCGAACCTCGACCCTGAATTTCCTAGCCTCGATTGTTTATCCCCGCCCGACTATGGCCACGTGTGCGTCCCGCATCGCGATAAAGAAACGGTAAATTTCTCCTCTCGCACTTTTATCGGATGCGCCACTTACGCCCATCTAACATATTTCCGCGGCAAGGTTCCCAGACGCACGGCTTTTCCGTTCGCAGGTTTCGTAACTCGAACGTGCATCGCGCGCTTCTTCCTAGTAACATCGTTCGCCAAGCACTCAACATACATCCGAGGACACATCCGAGCACGCATCCTCGAGGTGTGCGACGATCGTTCGAACTCTAATTAAACTAATGACTCAAGTCCCGACGTCTATAATTGGAGTTGAGTTCCTCGTGGAACTCGAAATTGGAGTCGGCGTCAGTGTCGAGTTCATCAATTAACGCGGCCCGGAATCGACGAGGCGGAGAAAGGCGAGTTAGGCGAATAGGGGGTGCAATTAACCAATGAGATCCAATGAGAGCCAACGAGGACTCCTTAAGCGGCCCGAGGTTCGATTCCCGATCCGCTTAACGAACGGATTCGAGCAAACCGGGGCGTCGAGCGAAATTGATGTCCCACGAAGAACGTCGTCCACGGCGTCCACGGCGTAGAATGACAGAGAGACCGCAGCTGACTTCTCGACGGTGTCGGCAAAAGGTGCAGGATGCGGAATGCACTTGCACAATCCGTCGGTTAGACCGCGCCGGGCAGCGATGGCCGCTCGAGTTTCAGACCCGGCTCACTCTCGATTATCCGGCCCCGAACAAAGGAATATTGTTCGCCGGAAACGTACGTGCGCCTAGGCTGCCGCTTTCGGTGGCGCGCGCCGCTGGCCGAACGAAAAAGCCAGCGAAATATTTGCGGTGAAAGGGAAGAGTCGTTAAAACTGCCCGATCTACTCGAATGTTGCGCAACGCGAGAGGCACGTAACGATGTGCGTTTTGCCGCGCAACATTCCGCAAATCGCGCTATGATGCATAATATGATGGAATAATAGGCGACAGGGTTAGGTAAGTGTCGTTGAGAGATAGGATTATGCCTCGAAGAATCTCGTCGGGTAGAAATTGACGCGTGCGAAGTTTTTAGACTCAAGGATCAATTTCTCACTACTTTTTTTCTACGGTTGCACATTACAGCTTTTGATTTGCTCGTGGTATCATCAGGGGATAACTAATTGCCGTCCTCGAGGCAGTGTCTGCGTTCTCGCGTGTAATACGGCATAACAGGTGCCGGTCGGTGTGCTAATAAAGGGCGAGCGTGTTCAAGGAAACGGAACACATTGTCGTATGCAAACGTCTATTACGGCAGCGAGCGAAGGGAAGAGGGAGGTCCGAGCTCTAAGGGTCCCTGGGCACAAAGACAAGTCTACACAAACTTCCTTTGCGCTCAGCGTTCCCACAGGGGACCCAAACAGTATACTCGCCGTCAAAAGTATACCCTCTTTCAGAGCCGATCGTTATAGAAATGCTATATCCATTTCTATGGTCGACCTTAATCGTCGGAATGTTAAGTTCTTCTTGATTGCTCTGGAAAAGATATTGTCTAAGGCACGATCGAGCACCTCGGCCACCTTCGAGGTCCAGAAAAGAAGAAGCACCATAAATGCCGCGACAGCCATCGCGGACGATAAACGGCCTGCAGCTAACAGTTAGACAATTTTACGCCGCAGATCATATCTGCTGGGCAGGAAATTAGAACGCGGCTCGTTACATCCAGCCAGCGAGATCAGGCGCGAGCATTCGTCGATTCATGCGAAGCATGCGAGGTATTACCGTAACACCCGGTGTGCAATCAGGTCGCGTTATGCCATTCAGTGACAGAGGCGTACGCCGCGTTCAGAATTCTCACGGCCGGTCTTATCGAGAATTATGCATCGATAATTAGTCGCTGCTTATCGTTAACATAGACTGAGACCGTTCGAGGGATACGGGTCATGTTGCAAATTGATTTTCGCGTGTTTACTCTCGGCCGTTATGCAGAAGTAGCGGATTGAAGCCTAGGTCGTGTTGAGGAAATGTGAAGAGACATTTCGATGACCAATCTCGTCGGCGAACGGAAGCGAGCGTTGAAAGTCCATCTACGGACCCGGAAACGGTCGGCGGAACAATAGAAAGAAGCGGTACCGGAGGCATCGTGATGTACGATCTGGTCAACGTGTCGTTGCCTTTTCGGGGCCTCTAGGAGCATCATGATCTGCCGTGCAGGCACGCGTGATCGTGACAAGAAGCTAAGACGTGCGTTCGATGCAACCGCATGCGATCCCAGTTGTATTGCGAATTAAAGCGATAGAGGCCAGGCCAGTGTTTGTCCAGTCCAATTTGATCGCACTTAGGAGACTTTCATCTCGTTAGTCTCGCATGAGGGTCTATCAGGCTGATATCTGGTGGCAAGAAGTACGCGTCAGTGGAGCGTCGTTACTTACTTACGACGCTTAGGTAAGCGCCGGTCTGATAATGGATATGGCGAAACTCGATACTCTTGCCCCGTAGCGATACGAAACTCCTGCAGAGAACATCCTTCCAGTGCGGACAACGAAGCAATTGAGGCAATCTTTCCCTTTTATTTTGTCCAGAATGTCTTCCTTAAAGATTTCATTACGCCGCACGTAGCGGTGTTCACTTTATCCTGACGAGGATATTAATTTCTATTGGACTATATTCCGTGAGTTTGTTCGCGGTACACCGTGTTTGTCCTTCCAACGTCGATCGTGTTCTCTGCAAATTAGAAACGATATCCGACCGGCGGAACACGCAGAACCAGGCGGAGTATGCATGCAACGGGCCCGGTCCGATTTCTAAAAAATTAGAGGCGTCGCTAACAAATTTTTCTCGCCTTCGTTCTCACGAGCGTTGCCGACTCCTGATGGGCAATTAATTGCGAAGTCGGCGTCGGCCAAATAAAAGACAGTCGGGGATCCAGTTAGAAAGTATGTTTGCCGTATCATCATAATTACGGCGTTACGGATGTTTCCCGGTAACGGGTGGGTCCGTTACTCGGCACAGTGCGATACAAAAATCCTTCGATTACAGACGTTCGCCTCAATCAATCAGCCTTACCGCCGTACGCCACGAACGGCCAACTGCTTTTTGCCGATCCTTAATTCCTAGGCTTTCGGATGACCAAAAAGTCGAGGCGAAGATTTCTTCTGCATCGTAATAGCGTCAGTTTGACACGAGTGCGTGCTAAGGACGAGATTCTCGCACGGTAGTCTCAAGTACGCCCGAAGCATTAGATCGCGACGGTGTCGGATTTCTCGCGGTGGCCATTATGTAAAGCAGTCCCTAACGCCTATTCGGATGGCGCAATCGTTTGCCCAGACTCTCGTCCGGTCTTGCCAGCGACGAATTATTTCCCTCCGACGAGCATTTCACGCTTCGTCGCGGGCGAAGTTAGCGTCGGTCCGTACCTCGGCAGTCATTGCTCGCTTTTTACACGCACCGTTTCGTGCCGGTTAGCAGAAAACACGAATACTTTCTAGTACTGACCTACAGGTTGCATACGCAGCGCTGGCTCCCTTCTTCGCTTCTTCTGCCTTCCACCCAGCCTCCCCATCCCTCCGCAGCCTCCTTCGGCAAATGACCCGGCCCATTATCTTCGGTAAGGCGAAGGAACAATTTAGCGAGATTAAATGGAAGAACGAGACTCGTTCCTCGCGAGCGAAGTGCAAAAATCGTCGATACGCTCTTTCGCGGGCCCAGCATGGGCAGCACGTGTGTAACATGTACACCCGATGATGTTCGGCTTACTCTCGCGTAAACGTTGCTTTCTTGCGAGAATTTTGCGAGAGAATTTTCTAATTGGCAGCCGGTAGCAAGGTTAGCCGGACCATGGAAGAAAAGGGAATTGTCGAAAGGCAGGAAAGTGGTGAAAGTTGAGGAGCCATCGCGTTTCGATAAAACAGATAATTACGTTTCGGAATCGAACTCTGCCGCGACCGGAATCGAGTTTATCGAAAATTAATAACCGACGGTGAAATTACTATCGGAAATCGTCGGCCAGTGCGGATTAATCGCACGGATTCGATAACCTGTTCCAACAGGTGCCATTCAATGTAGACATTCACTCCGTCGGTTGCTAAAAATTTCTAATGAAATTTATGAAACTCGTCGCGCATTTTCCAGTGGTGACTGCGAGATACGTAAAATCGCTGTACCTGTGCGAGAGAGTTAAATATACGTCCAGAATACTTCGACGCGTGTCATCACGGGACAGAGATTAAGGCTCGTCTGGAACTAATTAATTTTATTGGATTCCACGGGGAGCCAGGAGCGGGATGCTAGAATACCTGAAGGAAGGATACGAGTGTGCGGAATAAGCGAGCGAGTTTCCGAAGATGTATGTCCGCGCGCGTACGTAGGTGAGCACGCACACGTCGTGCCGAAAGGCGTGACGCGTCTGGATTCTCTGGACAACCGTTATACCTACTGCGGATGGTCGATTATCGAACGTCCAAGGTGAAGGTGGGATATTTACGCGAGTTCCAACGCTGCATACCTACGACCTGCTACTCTCGAGTCTACTCCCGACTCCACTCCGCTGTGCGACCGTAATCGCAATCACAGTAATTGTAATGACATGGCGGGTGGGCCTGGTCGATAGGGGACTTCCTGCGAATTCTAACGGGCCTTCTGCCCAGTCGAATGCCTGCCGAGGCCTTCGATAACTGTTTCGCGATTAGGACTGAACGGTGGAGAATTAGGTTTCCCGTGCGACGCCGATTAGCGCCGGGAATTGCGCAACGTCCGTTTTCCTGCATGCCATCGAGTGCACTGAAAGGTTTGACTTCCGCTCGTGCGTTTTTCTTCCTCCACTCCTCCGAAGACTTTCGATTATGCCTGTTACGAGTTTACGTTAGAAAATGTTTAATACACGCGATGGAAAGGAGAATTTTTGATAAAATTGAATGTTTTATAAAAATCGTATAGAGTATGGTTAAATTCCGCGCTGTATAAATAATCGATAGTAGAAAAGTCGCTTTTGACGCCGACAAAGGATCCAATTAAATACACCAAAATTTCTGCTGATCACACCGACCGTTCTTGCCAGCTGCCAACTGTACAGTGCCCGACGTACCGAAATTCGCTCCAGTTAGCCGGAGAGCCAGGACAGGATACACAATGGAGCGTTGCATAAAAGCGACTGTATAACGGTGAACTCTCGAGCTCTCGCGAGTCTCGTAAGTCTCGCAAGTCCCGGGCGACGATACAATAAACTTTCGCGAGTCCGTAGTTTCCACGGGGTGTCTTAGATTGCCGGTCGCTTCTACGAGTAACCAGAAGGGGAGGTCGAGTGAGGGGGAGGAAGGAACCTCTGTTCGCGACGCATCCGCACATGCACTTTGCAGAAGGCAGACGATTGCTTTCGAGCTCTTCCCACGAGCCCGACCGATTCTTTCGTTGCGCCAGTTGCGTCATACGTCGTGCACCCCGGCCGCAATTAGTCGCAGACCGCCGTGCAAAGGTGCGTGCCTGCCGTCAGCCTATGACGAACTCTTCCGAACTGTCGTTGCGAGACGTGTCGCCGATCCGAGACGTCTCAATTTCGCACGTGTCACGTAAGCCCGCCGGCTCGAATACAATGGCGGGATGGACGTCGTCTGACGCATCGTTGACTTTGTTACTTGCGATCGTGAGAGATGTATTGATTCGTCGATCGATGTTACGATAGGGAAAATTTAAGCGAGGTTTGAAAGACATAACTCGAAATAACCCCTTAACATGCACGCTCGAGTTTATTCGAGGCCAAACTGTGCACACTCGAAATAATACGAGTTGTATTCGTTGCTGCTATAATTTTTCACACTCGAATATAATCGAGAATTGAAAATAACATTGTAGAAAGCAAAGAAAAAAAATCGTTTTATTCCTACTTATCATTTACATAGGATCGTAAGCTATAACACGTTATCATTTTAAAAAAAACCGTGCGTTGAGGGGTTAAGGAAGTAACTTGAAATATTGAGAAGAGAAGGTGAAGAATGTGAATCTTGTGGGATTGGATTGTCGAGCTTTGGAAGCTGGGGAGGTGGAAGGACGTGTGTGCATACGATCGGTAGAAACCGCAGCTAGGGCGGCACGACGGTCGATAATAATTTCACGCTTAACAACATTTATCGGCGCTGTCGGTTAGGCGGCAAGGCATGCCGGCGGCCGTGCCACAATTCAAGCCGCAGAAACCGTAAGGAATTTTATGGGAGCCGGTGTGCGTATATCCTATACGTACGCGAGCGGACGATAGTCTTCCGCATACTTTCTCATACGATGAACGTCGATGAATGCAATTGGAGTGAAAGATGCACCGCGTAATTGAATGTCGTTGCACTTCGCGTGAATCTCAACATGGAGGACAATGAGCGCACGGGGAGAACTCGCTGCCTCGCCTATTTCGTCCATTTCGATTTTCACGTTTCCATTGAGACCATATTCGTGCCATTGTTTCTTCTCCGGCCGTGCATTTCTTTGCGAATCCGTCATGAGAACGGTCGAGTTCTCGCCGAGGGCAGCTCTAGCGGCGATTAAATTCAAGGATGAGACTTTCATTCTGCCTGAGAATTATATTTGCATCCTTGGACGGCCGGAATGACGAGAAGATGATCCGCGCGAAGGCCGAAGCGGCCTTCGCTTATGACGGCAGCTCCGCAAATTATCTAACAGTTCCTTCCTTTTTTCGGCTGGACGCAACTTCCGGCTCGAGCCTGGGGTCCGTTTAATTGAATCGCGAGCGAAATCGAAGTTTCCGCAAAAGTCTTAATTATCCGTAACCCGGTCCCGTGGTTTCTCTCGCATTTTATTGAAATTCGACTCCTCTTTTTTCTCTCATGCCCGCTCGCTTCCGTCTCGTAACGACGCCATTGTGGCGTTTGAGAATGAACTCTTACGGGGCACGCCATTATTTCTTAATATCGCGCGCATTTCCATTGTTGAATCTTCGCGGACATGAAATTTTCGTTACGTCCACACCCGTTACGTAATCGGCGTCTCAAGATTCCGTTTCCACCTGATGCCGATCTCTAATCTGTGCTCTTTTTGTCTCTTTCAGGAATATGCTGATAAGAGAATTGGCGGCCGTCTGGGTCGCCGTCCTCTTGTGCCATCTTCAGCTAACGGAGTCACAGGTGAGCGTTTATATCGTAACTCAAACGAAACGGCCCGGCCGTTTACGAACACTTTGCAGCGTTGTGTAACGGTTTACAGCTGGCTTGCCACCATTTTTCAGTACGGGCTCAATTTTACGCCGCGCCGCGTTCCTCTCGATCGAACCGGGGATCAATTTTTTCTCGGTATCAAATTCCAGTCGCACTCCTTGCTCGAGTGGACGAGTCGCGGAAAAATATTCCCCGCTCCGCGAACAATATATGCACGTGGCATGCGTCCGTGGGTACAACGTGAAGTAAAGCGACCAGGTGTCCAACCTCGAACGCATTGCAGGCTAGTTCTGATACTAGCGATACAATCGGGACGATAAATCAAACCGTTCGGCGAGACGAAAATTGTCCTCCTACGGCATATTGCCTGTCGCTTGGGCGAGTGACACAATTCACTCGGGCAAAATTTCGCTAGGTTGCCCAATTTGAGGGTGACGAGGTCCTTCTCTCTCTCTCTCTCTCTCTCTCTCTCTCTTTCTTGGGGATATCAATTAAGGCCCAGTCTGGCCGTAGTTAGACTGGGACTCTTTACACAATGAGACTCGAAGCCACGCGGTAACGGTAATTTCGATTCAAGAACAAGGAGCCAAGAGAGAGAAAGAGAGAGAGAGACAGAGACAGAGAGAGAGAGAGAGAGAGAGAGAGGGATGAACTGCTGGCTTCATTTTGCCACGAGGGCAGGAGGAGCGCTCATAGTCGGGCACCGAGATAAGGTCTTGAGAATTCTTGGGAAATTTAACCGCGGATTATGCAGTAATTGGTATGTCGGCTCCATAGGAGTTACACTGCCTACTCGTTTCCACCGAGATGGTGGCATATGTGAGGTGAAAGTGAATTTCAGCACACGCGCGCGCGCGCGCGCACTCGGGACCTACGGGTAACGCGAACGCTCGCGCCAACAGTTCGAGCAATGTCACAATATACACAGTTACAACACATTTTGAGCATAGGACGTGCTAGCACGAGATTAGCTGATGGGAGTCGCTGATGGGAGTCGCTGATGAAAAGGAGACTGCGGGAAAATGTCATTGAGCACGGTCTCCGCGGTCCAGCGATTCTCGCCTTAATTGCAGCCATCAGCCAGAGAAAAGAATAGTGCCGATGAGGCCGAAAGTAAACTCGATCGTTTCTAACTTCAACTCGGCAGCAGAGTCATTTTCAGCCTACTTTCGGCGCTTGGCACCGTGATCAGCGTTATTTCCCCAGTTGCTCGGAAAGTACCGCGTTCGCATCATCGCACATCCCTGGCATGCTGATGCTAACGGTTTGACAGGCGACCGTCCCCGGAATCGCAATGAACGAGCGAGCAAAATTCCCGAAAGCCTCATTATGCAGATTACACACGGCCGTGCATTTCTGCCGGAATGCGCTGGCGCGAGGTTGCACCTCGGAAGAATGCAATCAACCGTTATGTCACTGATATTCTCGTGCGTGCGCAGCTTCGCTCTCGCGCGGGTCGAAAAAGAGGACGAAGGTGCGCAGGTTTTTTCGCCTCCTGTCGTTTATTCGTTTATGCACCGGTCGCTCGGGAAGACTCCGGACGTTAGAGTAGTCGGGAATCGAAGATGGCCGAGGTCGAAGATTGCATCTTCTCACTTTCTCCCCGACGAAATAACAATGTGCTACGGCCATTCCGGTAGGCTGAAGCCATTGCGAGGCCCCGCGAGGTTTAATTCCCTTTTCCTGCCGACGACGTGCCTTATCGTGCGAATCGTGTTCGCGGCCAGACGGGCGAGTCCGCGATCGAGTACGTACCCAGACATTTTCGACCGTCAGACCGGATCGAAGTACCAATCAATGGCTTGTGATCGTGCAATCGAGTCTGTAGGGATAAGAGCCTTTGCATGCCTACGATGCTGGTCGCCTACCGGCCATTAACATTAACATCCGAATACCTTCGGGCACGACAATGCGTAACATGTTCCTTTTCACGTTTCAGGTTCCTACCACCAATGTCTTCACCTGTCCTAACGGTGAGTAACACTTGGCTCGTCTTTTCGGTAGTTCGCACTGTCTGCCATTCGATGTCGGAGGCACGAACGGTGCGCTGCGCGCGCAGGCTAACGGTTAAGCCGAACCCACTGCTACCTTGAAAAGGTCACACCTGGTGGGCCGCGGTACCTGCCCAGGTAGGGACAGGTACCGAGGTCGGTCCTTTGTAATGGGGCCCGATTTTGTCGGGAGTCGAAGTGTCCTGAGAAGCGTGGAAAATGAAAAGCCGCTTTTCACCGTGTTGCAAGAGGTATCGTCATCGGCGCTCGCCTGTGTCGGCGAGCGGTCGACGTGAAAATCCGCGAACGCGAACCTTCCTAGGGGGAAACGTTGCATACGTTCGGTGAAAGTTTGCCCATTTTTCGAAATCCGAAGGCTTGCCGTCGGCATAATTTCCGACCGTTTGTCTGTCTGTACGGCGGCGCTTCTTACTCTTACTCTCGAGATTGGCTCCCGGAAAATATTAGCGTTGACTAATCGTGAGAGCACGAGCGGATAATGGGACCTCGTAAGAAGGCTGACGAGAGGTGCTAACTGCCTGGGAGACCAGCAATAACTTCCGCCGGACGGAGACGGAGCGAATTATCGAAACGTGCAGCCGGTGAAAAGCGACGTTTCATCAGCAACGTCAGGCTGTCTCAATTGACGTTCAGTCAAGGTTAGCGCTGCGAATGCAGTAGCCTGAGACGTTTAATCCCAAACGATTGAAATTTCAATTTGATTCGCTAGCTGTTTCGATTTCGTGTATTAGCTCTGTTCATCGAACGTCTCATTGGTTATATAATCGAAAGCTAAGGAAATGCGATGAATCTTTTCCCGAAAGGTCAGCCGAGTGGAGCCCGACAGATTAGTTCTTTATTCAGCGGAGCGAGATGATGTTCAGTAACAGGCAAATGTTGAACGTTTAACAGCTGATACGAAGCGTTGAGCGGATTGGCGAAACGGGGCTTCTCGCGAGCGTGTTCGCGAAATAAATCCTCGTGAAAGACAGTAAGGATAAGAGTTCGGCCATTCGTAACGCTGCTCCACTTTTCTTCGTTACTGGCAGTGCAATTAAGTAGGTTGCACGTACCAGTTCGAAGGCGCAGCTCTTCTGGTCGGCAACCGACGCACGGCGTCGCGTGCCGTCGTCGTTCGGAAATCTGGCTTCTTATGCAAATGCTTAGAAAAGTTTGCCGTTTCGCGCGTTTTCGCCGCGCTCCGTTTCTCCTAACTGCGTGATCGATAGTCGACTCGGCCAAATCCTGGCCCTCGAAACAGGACTGCCGAAGGATCCAGTCCCTTTCCATCTCCCTCTTCACCTTATTCTTCATCTCATCCTTCATCTCATTCTTCATCTCATTCTTTACCTCTCTCCGTCTCACTCCAACCCGGCTCACCTTGAAAATTAACTCACTAATTAACGTCCCGCAACGTTGATGGCCCGTGAATTTTACGTCCGACATACTCGTATCAGCATCAAACTCTATCCCAGAACCTTCAACTCTCGAGTAGGTTCCGACAAATTTTCCAAGCGCATTAGAAAGGTGTAAAATTTTCGACCATAGACCGGTATTTATAAACGTTAACGAGCGTAACAGTAAAGCCTGCGCCTCGAATCGAAGAATGTGCCGCGGGATCGGCCGAGATACAGCGCGTTCCAAAGGACGAGCGCCGCTTCCCGACCGAGCGGTCCTCTATCTGGCCCGTAATTCTTGAGGCCCCGTACACAATAATACCGTGTTGACGCCGGTGGGCCCCAGGTAGGTCCAGGAGGCAGGAGGAAGGACAGGACGAGACGGCATTCCTAAACCGTGACTCCTCCCACCCCTCCTCCTCATCCTCATCCTCATCCTCGTCCTTCCTTCTCATCCTCTTCCACCTCCCCTCCTGCGGCGCATCCTCGTCGTACACAAGCCTAAAAATACACATGGCGCGCTCGCCACCACGGTTATCCACCTTCCACGAGGAAACTCGACCGCGTACAACGTCGAACGGGATTCCAAAAAGTGGAACATCCGGTGGTGCGCGCTCCTACTACCGAACGGGCCGCCGACGAATACGAAGATCGTTCCTCGCTCTCGTATCCTGCCAACGGATCCTTGCACCATCCTCCCCGCCTACCTCAATTCCTTCTACCTTGCCCAAATTGCGAGGCGTGAAATTGCACTCCAGACTCGTATCTGTTCACAGCCGAGACGAATGGACATAATTTTCCTTCTCAGCGTTCGTACGAAACATTAGTAGATCGGTAAAAGTTTCGGATGAAAAAGTCATCTAAGGAAGTGAATTAGGAATGTAGAAGTGGAGGGGTAGTTATCGAAGTTGTAGAGTCGGGTCGTAATAACCGTTCATGTGGCTCATTGTACGTCTGTCAGCGGAAATAAAGGCGTCGTGCGACGAACGAACGCGCGAAACATTGAACGCGCAAACCTGACTGAATAGCGAGCCGTGTGAATCTTCCTCGATCGTCGGACGATGCTATCGTAATGACTGTAATGGCATGAGAAATCACGATGCATCACTTTCTCGGGCCGAATGAAATTCCTCCGCATTCGGCGGACTCAGTTCGGGAAACGCTTTTGTTTCTGCGAGTCGCGTCTTCGACATTTCGTTACGCGTGCGTCGGACGCAAAATGCTAATGGACGCAGAGATCGGTCTGTGCGGCAGGAGCGTGGCCGTTTGACCTTTCGAAAGAAAGGAAGGCCACCGACGGATCTCTCCTTCGGACGGCAGAGACTGCATCGGACAGGCTATAGGATTCTACTAGATTTTCATACTAACCACGCTTCGAACAAACAGCTGACTATTTACACCTTTCGATCTGGCTAAGTTCGCTGTGAACCGGAGACAAATTTTTCGTCTCACTCTGCAACTGGTTCCGATACGAAATGAAATATTATCCGACGTAATAGGTAAATAGTCGAGCGAGTCGTTGCGCAATGGACGAGTAAAAGAAATAACTGCACGCGATCCCTGGAAAAATATTCGAGACCCAGTCCATTAGAATTACTTTGCCGTAATTAAGATCGCGAGCCCGTAAAACGAGAAGGATCGGAAAGCAGCTTGCACGCTTGCCGAGGGAGCAAAATGTATACTCGACTAGGACATTAAATTCACCGTTTTACGATTAACGATAGAGCGAAGCGTGTGGGATAAGCGCAAGTCGTGGTGGCTCACTTTGATCGCAGGCTGACACCGATTGGCTTCCCAGAAGCCAAAGTAAACCTCCGCAGATGGTAAATGCGTTGGCCAACTTGTCAGCGCCGCGCGATGAAATTTGAATAAACCCACAATGCGACTCATCCGCCAACTTTTGTGAGGCTTTAGACGAAACTGGCGAGAAGCTGGACGCTTTGCCTATGATAATGGCAGAGGAACATCTTCACGCTTTCCACTCGAGTGAAACTTGGCGGGATCGAGTGTTCGGGCCGATGACAATCTTTCATATGACCGGATAAGATGCCTTCCACGTTCGCAACGGGATTTCTTGTATTGCTAATAGCACGCTGGGCATGACGCGAATGGTTTCCGTTGATAGAAAGGCGGCACCGATCGGTTTCTCGGAAGTCTAGGGAAATTTTCAGTCAGTGAACTATCTCCGGCTTCCGTCATCGCGTACGACTGACACTGTCTGTCAATCTGCCTCGTCATTGTCATTGACACACTTTTCACGCAAAGAGGAGTCTAATAAAAGTGTCCGAGTAATCTTCAATACTCCACAAACTTTGCTCCCTTTTTTTTGGCTTTACCCTAAAGATAACAGCACTAGTATACTTATTGAACAGATGTTGGATTTATCTTAGACTCGATATGTTTTGTGAAGCCTGAGTACAGTTTGCGGTTGCCAAGAGACAGCTGCTCTAAATTTACCTAATCGATGGAGTTCTGCCATGCTCAGATCGGCGAGATGACGTTTCGTTTCGTGATAAACTTCACGTGGCGCTCATCGTTCACCTACCAACCTACCTGCAGCAGCACATACACGGTGTGCACTAAAAACGATTGAGGTCGTTGCATCCGTCGTCGGTTTGCGAACGGGTCAGCCGAGTTTCGTCATCTCTTTATTCCCTGACATTCGTTCGTAGGCGTTGACCTAATTGCTTTCAGATCAGTCAGTCCCTTGCGGATACTCCGCTGGCATACCTGAAGCGAAGGTTGATTCAATGCAGAATCGAGTATCCTCTCCACCTGAACATTCTCACCATTCAGCTCACTCTGCGAACGTTTCATCATCATTCTCGCTGCATTAATTTCTCTCATTCGACTAAATTTCGCTAAGCCAATTTCCCCTAATTGCATCCACCTCCCGTGCATTCTGATCCAGCGACAATTTACGTATTCAGCGCGAAAACGAGTGGCCATTTAGCGTCCGAAACGCAGTGGGTTCGTGCCAAGGAAAAGTCCGTACGAATTAACGGCTGCTTTCACGAAAATTATGCTAACCGTTCGTGCGAACGTTGGCACATAGGCGCGCGAACGGACCGGAATGATCGCGGATTAATGAATCAGGCAGCGAGGCGATAATTTTCGCCAGATTAGCCCCACAGCCCGATGCCTAACTCTTGCCGATTGTATAACCGCCTTTATGTGTTACGCAGGATGGGAATTGCGGGGCATACACTGCTACAAATTCTTCAACATCAGGCACTCCTGGGAAAAGGCGGCAGAGCTATGCAGGAGGTGAGTGCTCAAAAGAGTTACGGCCGCTATCATCCATTTACAGTTAGGGGCCGACAATGTCAAAGGCGGGCGTGCGCGCGCGCGCGCGCTCACGCTCGCTCGATTGACCGACATAAGATTTCATATCGTTCGAACCTGGCGGCTAACGACCCGGCAAATTGAATCGACGTCCGACGGATTCGGCTGAGCTGACGGATAATTAGCGCGTCGTTAGCTCTTGCGCGTAGTAGCTGGAGCCGAACGGTCTTCTAAATTTGCCGTCATCAGGACGAACGATTGCGTGCGATGAGACGCGACACACTTATCGGGCGCCTCGGAACAGGATCTGAGAATGATTTCGCGAGAAGAGTCGGGACAGTCTTCGCGTTCCGTAACGGAACGACGGCCGGATTGGATAAATTCGTTGTTCGATTACAGGTACGGGAGCGAGCTGATGGTGGTGGAGTCGTACAGCGAGAACAACATGTCGGCGAGCATGATCGGCCGGCATTTGGATCGTTACTGGCTCGGATTGGCCTCCCTCGACGACTTGCGGACCAACACTCTCGAGTCGGCCGCCGGAATGCTCGTCTCTCAGTATGCAGGTTCGTACGCCTACCTTGGCAACCGACTTACGCTCACCCGGCTTACATTCTCCGGGTGCCCGTCGACGGCCAGACAGAATGCGTTAGCGAAAATTTCGATCCGTTGATCGACCTCTGCTCCGGTTAAACGTCGCTGATCATTCATATATTCCTTTAGTTTCAAAGTCGCTTAATTTCCGAGTACCAGAAGTATGTTGAAAGAAAAAAGACAACGAATCTATTCCTTACGTCTCGATTCGATACAGAAAAATAAATGGACACCTAAAGTATTAAACTCTCCTTCAAACGTATGGTTGCGTAAACTAAAAAATCTACGAACAAAAAGGACTTGATCGCGTTCTGCTAATAACAGCCTGCGACCGGAAAAATGTCTTGATAGCTCGACGATTAGCCGGCGTAATCAAAGACGTCTCTCGATCGACGTCTGATTTGGCGAAATCGTTCCACGGAAGAGGGCGGAAGTTGAGCGATGCAAAAAAAGCCCCTGGTCTCTTGGTCCCCGTGCGAGAGGCCGGTTCTCCGATCGGGGTCACGGAAACGCGGAACTCGCGCCTCGCGCACACGGCACGAAGACACACTTTTCCCATAACAATGCTCAGCCGGCAGCGCGCAGCTGCCCGCGCGTCTGCCGCAAGCTGCAATTTGCACGTATGAGACGTAACGACCGCGTAACTCGAACGCGACGTCAATGACACACCGCGCGGTTCCTCATTGACGACGAAATGGCCCGTTTACGAAAATTCGGCCGATAGAACTTCACGGGACAGATTACAGATTTCTATGGCACACAATGGCCAAGAAAATTCTTTCGCATTTTTTCATTGATATTATGGCTGTGATATTGGAGAGATCAAACTGTTCAAACCTAATTCCAGCGTAGTGGTTTAACCCCTTAACGTGCACACTCGAGTTTATTCGAGCGGCGTTGTATTTGATGCTGTTATAATTTTTCACACTCGAATATAATCGAGAATTGAAAATAACAATGTGAAAGCTAAGAAAAAAAAATCGTTTTATTGATATTTATCATCTACATAGGATTGTAAGCTATAACACTTATTTATACAAAAAATCGGCACGTTAAGGGGTTAATCCCTCTGAGGTTAATTCAGAATCGTGCTAAATTCTTCGGATTGTTGGATAAATACGTCTAATACGTATTGGAGGTATTCAGGGATCAAGTTGTTGAACCCTAATTTCGGCGCGGTGCAATTAACTTTGATCGCTCGCGTATAAATACCATAGAGCTCGAGCTAGGATGTGACGCAAGACTCGGAACGCGTCCATTCTTTCTGGCCTGATATATTCCGTCCGGCGAAGGCATGCGCCGGTACGTGTATCGAAAGAGGTCAATTAGACGTTTCACTTTTTTTCAATACCCTCGCCGAGGAAACTGTACGCTCGCGGTTCGTCGACATTTTCCGGTTAAAGAGAGCAACGCCGCAATTAGAAAGCATTACCAGATCGCGGCTTTACCGGCGTTTAGGACCGACGCCTTCTGCATTAGGTGCTTTCCAAGGGAAGTCGCTGTCGGACTCCAACGCGAGCCTAATCGTCCGCGCGAATCGGGACAATGTTTTATGGGAGAACAATTTTAAATACCAAAGACGAGACAATCGAATTTCATGCGATTGCGAGAGTTAAGTCAATATTCAATTTCCTATTTCAATTCGCTGCGCGCGGTAGTCGTGGCTTCATGGATCGTTGAGCGAGGGAAATCACTTAACGAGCAGAACGTCTAACGCAAATATCTCCGCAGGATTTTGGGCACCGAGGCAGCCGAATTCACAGTCAGGAGAGTGCGTGGACGTCGCACTGACAGATGATCGACAGACATGGGAGCTGACCACCTGCGAATCTCTCCTTCCCTTCATGTGTCGATCGAGTGCCTGTCCTTCAGGTAAAAGGACTGCAACCTGGGAAGAACGTATTCCCTGATAAGCTACGCAGCCTGAACCTTGAATTTTCATTTTCAGGATCGTTTCACTGTTCGAACGGCAAGTGCATAAATTCAGCGTTCAAATGCGACAAGCAGGACGATTGTGGTGACTATTCCGACGAAATCGACTGTCCTGCCAACTGCCAGTTCTACATGGCCAGCAGTGGCGACGTGGTGGAGAGTCCGAACTATCCGCACAAGTACACGCCCTTGAGCAACTGCAAGTGGACGCTGGAGGGACCCCAGGGACACAACATCCTCCTGCAGGTAAGGCTTTCCGCTAGGTGCCCTTCGATACGCGAGATGGTACGCACTGGTGCACGGAGAAATATTTCTGAGATCGTGCGAGCCAGGCGCGAGTCGGCGAGGCCAAGAACCTGGGTCGCCTGTAAAACCGAGGCAATAAACTCGAGTTCCGAGGGGCTAATACTCGTTTTAAGTAGCCGAACGATCGAAGCAGGAGAAAGCGCTTGAAAATTATCCTGTTCCACGTTCCCTTTTGGACTACGGATTTTTCACGCTTTCCGGAATTCGATCCTATGATCGAAATTGAAAATTGTATCTTATCATTTTTCAACCTTTGAAACTCGATGTCTGCAGTTCCAAGAGTTTGAGACGGAGAAGAGCTTCGACATAGTGCAGATCTTGGTTGGCGGACGAACCGAGGAGAAGTCCGTCAATCTGGCCACGCTCTCCGGAAAGGAGGAGCTGAGCAACAAGCTGTTCGTCTCGGCGTCGAATTTCATGATCATTAAATTCAGCACCGATGCGTCAGTGGAGAGGAAAGGATTCCGCGCTTCGTGGAAAACGGAGCCGCAGACTTGCGGTGGAATTCTGAGGTCCACTCCTCAGGGACAGGTACTCACGTCGCCTGGATATCCACAGAATTATCCTGGCGGACTCGAGTGTCTGTATATCCTGCAAGCTCAGCCTGGTCGCATCATGTCGCTCGAGGTAAAAATAATTGTACTAAACACGTTTTATGTAGAATGCCGTGAAAAATAGATAAATGAACATTGTGTATTTTTCATCGATGATAGATTGAAGATCTGGACCTCGAGATGAATCGGGATTACATCCTTATAAGGGATGGTGATTCGCCGATGAGCAGACCGATAGCGCGTCTGACTGGAAAGGCGGAGGACAATCCTACAGTGATCATGTCCACCGGAAATAATCTTTATCTGTACTTCAAGACGAGTCTGGGTGACTCAAGGAGAGGATTCAGCATTCGATATACTCAGGGATGTAAAGCTACAATTATCGCCAGAAATGGAACGGTTCAATCTCCTTCGTACGGTCTCAACGATTATCCGAATAATCAGGAGTGTTTGTACCGCGTGAAGAATCCTCAAGGAGGACCTTTGTCTCTGAAGTTTGTCGACTTCAACGTTCACAAGACTGATTATGTCCAGGTACCATTCTTTCATATGACTCATAAAATAAATAATAGCAATAATTATTTCACTGAAGAGCTTACATAACGTGGATTCTGCCCAACAGATATTTGATGGCTCCAATACAAATGGTCTTGGGCTTCATCCTGGAAAGGGTTTCACATCCAATGTTCGACCAAAGATTACTCTTACCGCAGAAAGTGGACAGATGCTCGTTAGATTCGAATCGGACGCTTTGCACAGTAGTTCAGGATGGCAAGCTTCGTTCTCTGCTGGTGCGTCCTGATTTTTTCGAACTATAATTATCATGTTTCTACACTTCTTAACTAAACATTATTGTTCTTCCTTATCAGACTGTCCGCCATTGCAACCTGGCGAAGGAGCACTAGCATCAAGCAGAGATACTGCTTTCGGCACAGTAGTAACATTCTCTTGTCCTCTGGGTCAAGAATTTGCCACGGGAAAACCGAAAATTACAACGGAATGTCTACCAGGAGGAAACTGGTCTGTGACATACATTCCAAAATGCCAAGAAGTATACTGTGGTCCAGTGCCTCAAATCGACAATGGATTTTCGATCGGTTCTTCGAATGTCACTTATCGTGGGTTGGCTACTTATCAATGTTACGCAGGATTTGCATTCCCATCTGGCAGACCAACAGAGAAGATTTCTTGTCTGGCTGATGGTAGATGGGAAAAGAAGCCGTCCTGTTTAGGTAATTTTCTTCATAATTCTGAATTTCATTTTGGATGTCAGGGAGTCTTTACGATAACTATTAACGTTTTCTCTCTTAGCATCGCAATGTACACCATTGCCTGAAGCTCCACACTCGAACATAACGATTTTGAATGGTGGAGGCCGTAGTTATGGTACCATCGTCAGATTTGAATGCGAGCCTGGCTATGTCAGAACTGGACATCCTGTGATACTCTGTATGAGCAATGGAACATGGTCCGACGAAGTACCAACATGCACACGTGAGTATATTTGGCTATCCCAAGAATAGAACGGTCATAGTAGCATGTCCGTCATATTTATTCATCGTCTGCAGGCGCAAAGTGCTCATTACTGCCGATAATAAAGAATGGATTCGTCGTGGACACGTCAAGGGATTACTTCTTCGGAGACGAAGCCAGGGTTCAATGTAACAGAGGCTACAAGCTAACAGGCTCGAACATCATACAATGTGGACCTAATCAACGATTCGACAATGTCCCTACCTGCGAAGGTACGTCACTACCTTTTGCTATAATTATTATTGCCAAGCATGGAATTTGCTGACGAAATATTCGGTTTCTTAACAGACATCAACGAGTGTGCATCGAGTCAGTGTGACCTCGCCTCAACCGAATGTATAAATAATCCTGGTGCATTCACTTGCAAATGTAAGCCTGGCTTCGCGCCGACGATGGAATGTCGTCCTATTGGCGATCTTGGATTGATTAACGGCGGCATTCCTGACGAATCCATAACAGTCTCGAGCTCGGAGAACGGATATACCAAATCGGTAAGTTCACCTCACATTCTAGGATCCTCTTCATTTCAATATTCATGATCCGGAGCTTAACGTTCGTCCGTCTTCAGGGTATTCGACTGAATAATGGCGACGGCTGGTGCGGCAACAACATCGAACCAGGTGCAAATTGGGCAATGATCGACATGAAAGCTCCAACCATAATTCGTGGATTCCGCACGCAGGTGGTTGCCAGAGTCGATGGAAATATCGCATTCTCATCTGCTGTCAGGATCCAATACACGGACGATCTAACGGACGCGTTCAAGGATTACACCAACCCTGACGGCACTCCCGTCGAATTCCGCATACTGGAGCCAATCCTATCCGTCTTGAACCTTCCCGTTCCCATTGAGGCCCGTTATGTCAAATTCCGAATTCAGGATTACGTCGGAGCGCCTTGCATGAAACTCGAAATCATGGGTTGTACAAGACTGGAATGTACCGATGTTAATGAGTGCGCTACCAAAAACAGTGGCTGCCATCAAAAGTGCATCAACAATCCTGGAAGCTACGCCTGTATGTGCAATACAGGCTTCGAGCTGTACAAAGGCAACGGAACCGCTGGATTCCACGTGGAAAGATCGGAATCCGGAGAAAGGGACGGAGACATTTATCAGAGGAACAAGACTTGCGTGCCTGTCATGTGTCCAGACTTATCGGCACCTGACAATGGAAAGATTCTGTCTACCAAGGACGAACATCACTTCGGTGACGTTGTGAGGTTCCAATGTAATTTTGGATACGTTCTATCCGGCTCGTCCGCTGTCATTTGCACATCCAGTGGAGTTTGGAATGGAACCACTCCTGAATGTCAATGTAAGCAATACTTTCTGCCATACTATATAATAAGAACGACACACCAGTAACTTACATGCAAATGTGTTCTCTTTTCTTGCAGATGCTAAATGTGTTTCTCTTCCTGACGACAAGAACGAAGGTCTGTCTGTTATTCGAACGGATGAAGCGAGCGTTTTGGTCCCATTCAAGCAGAATGTAACGCTGAAATGTGGAAGCAACGGACGATCACTTCGAAACACGGCCACTTCCGGCTTCCGACAATGCGTCTATGATCCGAAACCAGGCTTACCGGATTACTGGCTATCCGGTTCGCAGCCAGCGTGTCCACGTGCCGACTGTGGAAAGCCATTGCCAACGCCTGGAGCCGAGTACGGTCAATACTTGGACACGAAGTATCAATCGTCATTCTTTTTCGGTTGCCAAGATACGTTCAAACTCGCTGGCCAAACTAACAGACACGACAACGTCGTCCGCTGTCAAGCGAACGGAGTCTGGGACTTTGGCAATTTGAGGTGCGAAGGTCCTGTCTGCGAAGATCCTGGCAGACCAAGTGACGGATACCAGGTGGCGAGGAGTTACGAACAAGGATCGGAAGTACAGTTTGGATGCAGCAGGCCAGGATATATCTTGATCAATCCTAGACCTATCGTCTGTTTGCGAGAACCAGAATGTCGAGTAGTGAAGCCTTTGGGATTGGCTTCAGGACGAATTCCAGACTCTGTCATCAACGCCACTTCCGAGAAACCGAACTACGAGGCGAAGAACGTTCGACTGAATTCTGTAACTGGTTGGTGTGGAAAACAGGAAGCGTTCACTTATGTCAGCGTCGATCTCGGACAAGTGTTCAGAGTAAAGGCCATTTTGGTAAAGGGTGTGGTGACGAACGATATTGTCGGTCGACCAACGGAAATCAGATTCTTCTACAAGCAGGCTGAGAGTGAAAATTATGTCGTGTACTTCCCGAACTTCAATCTGACCATGAGAGATCCTGGAAATTATGGCGAGTTGGCGATGATCACGCTGCCGAAATATGTTCAGGCCAGGTTCGTTATCCTGGGTATCGTCAGCTACATGGACAATGCTTGTCTGAAGTTTGAGCTGATGGGATGTGAGGAGCCAGCCGCTGAACCGTTGCTGGGCTACGATTATGGATTCTCGCCCTGTGTGGACAACGAGCCTCCAGTGTTCCAGAACTGCCCTCAACAGCCCATCGTAGTTCAAAAGGGTGCCGACGGTGGCTTGTTACCGGTCAACTTTACGGAACCGACAGCGATCGACAATAGTGGAAGTATTGCAAGGCTAGAAGTCAAACCTCAGAGTTTCAGAACACCGATTCGTGTCTTCCAAGATACCGTAGTGAAATACGTCGCTTTCGACTATGACGGAAATGTTGCTATTTGCGAGATTAACATCACTGTACCAGGTCAGTACTTTACTAATTTTCTAATTTGCGAAAAAATTTCTGTAATATACATGTAATGTTGATTCTAAATTCCAGATGTAACTCCACCGAAATTGAGTTGCCCTCAAAGCTACGTAATCGAATTAGTCGACAGACAGGAAAGCTACTCGGTCAATTTCAACGAAACGAGAAGAAGAATCAATGCGACTGATGCTTCTGGCCCGGTCAAAATCACATTCGTTCCGGAACGAGCAGTGATACCAATCGGCGGTTTCGAGAATGTGACGGTCTATGCTACAGATTCGAGTGGAAATCGCGCATCCTGCCACTTCCAAGTTTCTGTTCAAGCTACGCCTTGTGTAGATTGGGAGCTGAAGCCGCCTGCAAATGGTGGTCTCAAGTGCGTTCCAGGTGACAAGGGTCTGCAATGCATTGCTACTTGCAAATCTGGATACAGATTTACTGACGGAGCACCAGTTAAAACATTCGCATGTGATACCAAGAAACATTGGTCGCCAGCTTCTGTTGTACCTGATTGCGTATCTGAAAGTGAGTAGACTAAGCATCACAAAACAGTAAAATTCTGAGACTGTATTACTGACTAATTTTTTCGCCAATTCTTTAGATACGCAACAAGCTGACTATCATGTAATTGCTTCGGTGACATATCGAGCGAACGGTGCTGTTTCTCGAGCTTGTCTGCCACAATACCAAGACCTGATGGCTCAGTACTACATGAATCTGAACACTATCTTGACCCAACGATGCTCAGCAGTTAACGTAAACATGAACGTCTCCTTCGTGAGGTCATTGCCACTTCTGCTAGAAGATAATGTTCTAAAGGTAAATAACTGAATAAAAAATGACGTCACTATGTCCTAGAATGAACGAAATTTTCACATGTTCTTTGATTTTTTAGATGGACTTCGTTCTGGTAATCGTGCCAGCCGTACGCCAACCGCAACTATACGATCTCTGTGGTTCCACCCTGAACCTGATCTTCGACCTATCAGTACCCTACGCCAGTGCAGTGATCGAACCTCTTCTGAACGTCTCTGCCATCGGAAATCAATGCCCACCTCTGCGCGCTCTGAAATCAGCCATCACTCGGGGCTTCACTTGCAGTGTTGGTGAAGTCTTAAACATGGACACCACCGACGTCCCACGTTGCTGTACGTATCACAGCCCTTTCAAACCACAATCAAATCCCAACATATCACTCATCTTAACAATTACCTTCCAGTACACTGTCCCGCTGGAACGTTCGCCGGCGAGAAGCAGAAGCAGTGCACATCCTGTCCCAAAGGATTCTACCAAAACAGCGATCGTCAAGGATCTTGCCTCCGCTGTCCATTCGGCACGTACACCAAAGAGGAGGGATCGAAGAGTATCGACGACTGTATTCCAGTCTGTGGATACGGTACTTACTCTCCGACAGGACTGGTTCCTTGCCTCGAGTGTCCTAGAAACAGCTACACAGGCGAGCCACCGATAGGAGGCTACAAGGACTGCCAGACATGTCCTGCCGGAACGTTCACTTACCAACCGGCAGCTCCAGGACGAGATCGCTGTCGTGCAAAATGTTCTCCTGGCATGTATTCTGACACAGGACTCGCTCCTTGCGCTCAGTGCCCGAAGGACTTCTTCCAACCTCAGCATGGAGCCACCACCTGCGTCGAGTGTCCTACGAACATGTACACCGATGGACCTGGCGCTGTTGGGCGAGAGGAATGCAAGCCGGTTCAATGTACAGACAACGTCTGCCAACATGGCGGACTCTGCGTGTCCATGGGACACGGAGTTCAATGTCTGTGCCCTGCAGGATTCTCCGGAAGGCGCTGTGAAATTGACATCGATGAATGTGCGTCGCAACCTTGTTACAATGGAGCCACTTGCATAGATTTACCGCAAGGATATAGGTGTCAATGTGCGAATGGTTACTCCGGCATCAACTGTCAGGAGGAGAAGTCTGATTGTAACAACGATACTTGTCCTGAGCGAGCTATGTGCAAGGATGAACCTGGATTCAATAATTACACCTGTCTGTGTCGGTCAGGATATACTGGAGTCGACTGTGACATCACGGTGAGATTTTAGCGCTGATAAAAATAATTACATTATTCTATATAAAGAAAGGTATGCGATGGATTTATGTATTTTTGTTGCAGATTAATCCTTGTACGGCAAGCGGAAATCCTTGCAATAACGGTGCGAGCTGTGTTGCTCTTCAGCAAGGCAGATACAAGTGCGAATGTTTACCTGGCTGGGAAGGACAGAGCTGTGAAATTAACACCGATGACTGCGCTGAAAAGCCATGTCTTCTCGGCGCTAATTGTACGGACTTGATAGCGGACTTCAGCTGCGACTGTCCACCAGGCTTCACCGGCAAACGCTGCCACGAGAAGATTGACCTTTGTTCTGGAAATCCATGCTTAAACGGCATTTGCGTGGATAAGCTCTTCAGCCATGAGTGCATTTGTCATCCTGGCTGGACTGGCGCAGCTTGCGAAACGAACATAAACGAATGCTCGGCCAAGCCTTGTCGAAACAACGGCCAATGTATTGACCAGGTGAACGGATACTCGTGTACCTGTGAACCTGGTTACACTGGCAAGCAATGTCAGCATACAATCGACGACTGCGCATCCGAACCTTGCCAGAATGGAGCCACCTGCGTTGATCAACTTGAGGGCTTCGTTTGCAAGTGTCGACCAGGATTCGTTGGATTACAATGTGAAGCTGAGATCGATGAGTGCCTGAGCGATCCCTGCAGTCCAGTTGGCACTGATCGATGCGTTGACCTTGATAATACTTACGTCTGTCATTGTCGTGAAGGATACACAGGAGCTTCCTGTGAAATGAACATAGATGACTGTTCGTCTAATCCTTGCCTGAACGGAGCTACCTGCAGAGATGAAGTCGGAGGATTCAAGTGCATGTGTTCGGAGGGATGGACCGGCGTTCACTGTGAAATAGACGTTGGCATGTGTCAGAACCGACCTTGTCAAAACGATGCAGCGTGTGTCGATCTGTTCCTTGATTACTTCTGCGTCTGTCCTTCCGGCACCGATGGGAAGCAATGTGAAACAGCACCGGAACGTTGCATTGGAAATCCTTGCATGCATCATGGAAGGTGTCAAGACTTTGGATCAGGATTGAACTGCACGTGTCCTGATGATTACACAGGCATCGGTTGTCAATACGAATATGACGCCTGCCAAGCTGGAGCCTGCAAGAATGGAGCCACTTGTCTGGATGAAGGCCCAGGGTTCACTTGTATATGTCCACCAGGATACACAGGAAAGACCTGTGAAGAGGACATCGTCGACTGCAAAGAAAATTCTTGCCCACCGTCAGCCACGTGCATCGACCTTACCGGAAAATTCTTCTGCCAGTGTCCCTTCAATCTGACTGGCGACGACTGTCGAAAATCAATTCAAGTGGATTACGACTTATACTTCAGCGATCCTGCACGAAGCAGCGCCTCTCAGATAATTCCATTCTTCACTGCCGGTCGTAAGAGCCTGACCGTTGCCATGTGGGTGCAATTTACTCAAAGGGATGAGGCTGGAATATTCTTCACACTCTACAGCGTCAGGTAAATATTTCTAACTTGGACAAGTTATTGTTACAGAAGAGTATGATATTTGATTTTTACGCTTTAGCTCACCGCACGTGCCAACCAATAGACGTCTGATGGTGCAAGCACACAGCAACGGTGTTCAAGTGTCACTCTTCCACGACCTTCAAGACGTATACTTACCGTTCAGAGAATACGCTACTATGAACGATGGACAATGGCATCACGTTGCAGTTGTATGGAACGGCGAAAATGGTGGCGAGCTCATACTCATTACGGAAGGTCTAATCGCAAGCAAGACTGAAGGCTACGGTAGTGGCAGATCCCTCCCAGCCTAGTGAGTACAGAAACTGTCAACATGAAAAGGAGCTCATTGTTCATATCTATGTACTATTTCAACATTTTATAATTTTTTAGTGCATGGGCAGTATTAGGCAAGCCTCAAACGGAGAATACGAAGGGTTACACAGAGTCCGGCTTCCAAGGTCATTTGACAAAGGTGCAGGTCTGGAGCCGCGCCCTACACGTGACGAATGAGATTCAGAAGCAGGTGCGCGACTGTAGGACGGAACCTGTTCTGTATCAAGGACTCGTACTCACCTGGGCAGGATACGACGAGACTGTTGGCGGAGTTGAAAGGGTCGTACCTTCTCACTGCGGACAAAGGGTGTGTCCACCTGGCTACGGAGGCAACAAATGCCAGCAGTTGGAAGCTGATAAGATTCCACCGAGGGTAGAACATTGTCCGGGTGATCTCTGGGTGATCGCGAAGAATGGATCGTCGATCGTCACATGGGATGAACCTAAATTCAGTGACAACGTTGGAATCGTCAAGGTTCAGGAAAAGAACGGACACAGATCGGGACAGACACTTCTGTGGGGAACATACGATATCAGTTATGTTGCTTACGATCAGGCCGGAAATTCCGCCAGTTGCAATTTCAAAGTTTACGTTTTATGTAAGTTTAATGGTCTTGTTCATAAGATGATATCCATTGTTATTGATGGATGGTAACAGATATTTACGTGTGATTATTTATATGATGTAGCTGACTTCTGTCCGGAATTGCCTGATCCTGTTGGAGGAAGCCAGCAATGCAAGGATTGGGGTTCTGGCGGTCAATTCAAGGTCTGCGAAATATTCTGTAACACCGGATTAAGATTCTCTCAGGAGGTTCCGAAATTCTACACTTGCGGAGCTGAAGGATTCTGGAGGCCAACTAACGATCCAGCTTTGCCTCTGATTTATCCTGCCTGTACAAGTATGTACCCTGCGATCATTCAAATATTTCCATCAAACATTCGATATTCTAAACCGTTGAATTTTTTTTGTTCAGGCTCAACACCAGCGCAGCGCGTCTTCAGAATCAAAATGAACTTCCCCACGTCAGTCTTGTGCAATGAAGCTGGACAAGCTGTACTGAAAAGAAAGGTCCGAATCGCTGTCAATTCGTTGAACAGAGATTGGAACTTCTGTTCTTACTCCGTGGAAGGTACTCGGGAGTGCAAGGATCTCGACATCGACGTTCAATGCGATCATCGCAGTCGTACAACGAGAGATGCGAACGAAGAAGATGGCGGAACTTACATTATCTCCGCTGTTGTTCCTGCCGAACCGTAAGTGTCCAATTTATTAATATTATTTTTTAAGCCACATTTTGCGAAAACAGCAATCGTCTCTATTGTTTGCGATGTCTTATTGTCGAAAATGTTTGCTGATGAAGGCAGGCTCTGTCACGAATCAGTTACTGAACCATTCTGTTACTTGTTTCACATCATAGAACGAGACAGGCGCGCCAAGGAAGCGATACCTACGAGTTGGAGATCTCGTTCCCAGCTATAAAGTAAGAACCCCACGACTCACGCCATGCGCAAATACCACCATCAATAATACACGCGTAACCGCGCCATTATTCGGTGAACGGTGTCATCTGGCCATATAATATCGCCTGCCTAATAATATTCGCCCTCATTCAAAGAATCATCCGACAGCATTCGTGTACACATTGATCATTTCGAACGTTACCCTGACTGATAGTAATAACCTAATCGTAACACGTTACAATGAAACTGACTGTTCATGTTCACCCACGTACCTTGGGTGTCTACATTGTATTAACATACTGTATTATACGTACATAGATACAAGTCACGCAGAGAGAGACTGTCATGGCAACTCATTTCCACAGCGCTGTATGGATGTAGCTAACAGTAACAATGTACATCGCATCACGAACAACATGATACCGATGCCGACATTATTATTCGCATATGTCGGGATTGATGTCCATAGATGATAGTAACCATTACATTCATTAGATTTAACATGTGACACACGAACGTACGGCGAAGATCCTGGTCCGACTGGATAACCGCCTTACGATACACTCATCTCTCCTCAGGATAACGGCTGTATATATATGCATAATCCCAAAGCCTGCTGCTACGTACACGAATGAAAATTGATAATAGTACCTTGACGATTAACGAACTGTCTCTGCTTTGTAGCGATCCAATTCTGAACGCCAATTCGAACGAGCGGGCGACCGTTCAAACTCTTCTCGAGAGGCTCATTCTTGAAGAGGATCAATTCGACGTTTCTGAGACGCTTCCCAACACAGTTCGAGATCCAGCTTCGTTGATCCTTGAATCAGACTATGCCTGCCCGGTTGGACAAGTCGTTATGGCACCTGACTGCGGTAAGTAAAATATACGATAATATTTGAATGCTGGTCGTATATTACGCGTATCGATTTGAGCACCACGGAGACGTTCGACTAACCCAATTTCGTACGCGGAAGTCGTAAAAAAATCGGGCGAAATTTGGGGTGTTAGGAGAAAGGTCACACAGGCGCTTCAAACATGAATTCAAGTAGCTACCCACTTTTGCCACCGAGGGCGCCACCTAACGGAAGGCGCCTGTTGGATACTGCTTTGTTAAACAAAGGGGCATATTTAAATTAACAAACGATATACGTTATACAGAACTATGAAATGCAGGATTGATACATAGGATAATGTTCGGGAGTTAGGATTTCGTAGAATGAGAGTTAGCAGATGAGATTCTGTGTCAAATAATTAAATAAGTCTGTGAAATTGTATCCAATAGTGTAACGCACCTGTTCCAGCTCACTCTACATTTCCTTAAAGTGCAATCATGTGGGGAATAGACAGCTTGGAACTCGTTACTTTGCAGTTCACCCAGTGAATTAAATGTTACATTTATAGAATACTCACATGTTTGTCTCTTTGTTCCACAGTACCGTGTGCTGTTGGCACGTTCTACGATGAAGAAACGAAGCAGTGCGTGTCTTGTCCTGTCGGCACATACCAAAGTGAATCTGGCCAACTGAAATGCAGTTCTTGTCCTGTGATCGCTGGTCGTCCAAGTGTAACAGTGGGACCTGGGGCACGAAGTGCAGCCGATTGCAAGGAAAGATGTCCTGCCGGAAAGTACTACGACGACTCTGCGGGTCTCTGCCGAAGCTGTGGCCACGGATTCTATCAGCCGAACGAAGGAAGCTTCTCGTGCTTGCTCTGTGGCCTTGGAAAGACGACGAGGACGGCAGAGGCAGTGTCCAGAGAAGAATGCAGAGACGAATGCGGTTCTGGACAACAGTTGGCCGTCGAGGGAAAATGCGAACCTTGTCCTCGAGGAACGTACAGGACTCAAGGAGTACAGGCATCGTGCCAGGCTTGTCCTCTTGGCAGGACGACACCGAACATGGGATCGGCAGCTATTGAAGAGTGCTCCTTGCCTGTCTGCGAACCGGGAACTCATCTGAACGGAACACTGAATGAATGTGTTGAATGCAAGAAGGGAACTTACCAGTCTGAACCTCAGCAAACGTTCTGCATACCTTGCCCGCCAAATACTAGCACCAAAGGACCAGCAGCTGTAAGTATTTTTATTCTCCAGGAATTAATTTAAGACATAATGTTTTCGTGATATTTAACGTGGTCAATTTTTATGTAGACGAGCAAGGCTGCCTGTACAAATCCTTGCGAGACCAGCGGAGAAGAAATGCACTGCGATGCCAACGCTTACTGCCTGCTGATACCTGAAACGAGTGACTTCAAGTGTGAATGCAAGCCTGGATATAATGGCACTGGAACCGAATGTACGGACGTGTGCTTGGGATACTGCGACAACGAGGGTGTCTGCTTGAAGGATTCAAGAGGACAGCCATCCTGTAGATGTAGCGGCAGCTTCACCGGCAAGCACTGTACAGAAAAATCGGAATTCTTCTACATAACCGGTGGCATCGCAGGTGGAGTTATTCTGATCATCATCGTCGTTCTTCTCGTCTGGATGATCTGCGTCAGGTAAGTTATTCGTTGTGATAGCGTAACTTTGTTTCATGTCAAAAGGCGTTCAGTGAAATTAATATTTGTCAATTAAAATGTTTCTTTAGGGCGTCTCGCAAGAAGGAACCGAAGAAGATGCTGACTCCGGCCACTGACCAGAACGGATCCCAAGTAAACTTCTATTACGGAGCTCCCACACCCTACGCAGAATCAATTGCACCTTCTCATCACAGCACATACGCACACTACTACGACGACGAAGAAGACGGCTGGGAAATGCCAAACTTCTACAACGAGACTTACATGAAAGGTAAGAAACGTTCTCCTGGGATCAGTTATAGGGCGGAATAACGAAATGAAAGTACGCGTATATTAACGGCCTCGAAAATTCTTCTTCTTCCAGAGAGTCTTCACAACGGCGGCAAGATGAACAGTCTTGCCCGTTCTAACGCCAGTATTTATGGCACTAAAGACGATCTTTACGACAGACTGAAACGTCACGCCTATCCCGGGAAGAAAGGTGCGTCACTCCAACGGATTCCCAATAACCTTTGAAGAATACGGCAAGCGCTCGATTAGAAAGCGTGCTAGTGGAGGACGGACTAATGGCAGAAAAATTGTTTTTGCAGATAAAAGTGACAGTGACAGCGAGGGTCAGTGACCGAAACGGATCGGGGCGAAGTGATGTCAGAGTAAAGTGTTGAGATACCCAGAGATTTCGACGAAGGGGAGAGAAAAATGAAAAAAAAAAGAGAGAATTAATCGGCAACCGGAGCTAGTCGAAGCTAGGTTGCCCAATTCGGGGAGATCATATTATTTATTTTCGAAGTTCGCGGCGACGATATTCAGCGCCGTGTACGCGTTCGGGCGGAGAGCGTCGCGAGTGCACTTTTTAACGGAAAAAAAAGTGGGTACAATGCAATACACAATGCGAACTGACGTGCGCGTTAATCGGCAGCGAGTCGCAATTCTACGCTCCGATTGCCAAACGAGTCCTGGAGCGACGATTGGCCGTTCGGACGATCGTTGCTTCGGCACGAGTCTGTCGATTAACTGCCTCGGAACCGGGGGGAGGGGCGAAGAGGAACGAAGAGGAAGAGGATGAACGAAACGGGGGTGTCGGTTAGAGTCGCACGATAAATTCCCGCCTCGAAGTGAAACACGAGTCGTCCGGCGAAACAGAGACTGCCGAACGCGCCCGAGACGACAGAGACTACCGCGTCTGAGGTTGTAATTTTTTGTAATTTAATACCGCATTAGCTAGCTAAGGAAGACCACATCCCATTTCTGATGAATTAACTACTACGAATTAACGGTGCGAATCGAGCGAAGGAAGTGTGTGCTTGTATGTTAAATATTCCACTCTACACCGTAAGCGGATCTATATTTTGTTACGTATAAATAATGTAATCACGTTGTAATATAAATACTGTGGCCGCGAGAGCTACGACACTGAGCGCGACCGAGCACGGAGGATATGATAAGGGACCCTATTGTAATTCTGCCGGCTGCGATTGGCGAGTGTGGGGAGAGATGTTCGATCAGGAGTAGAAGTAGCTACAGGCCGCTTTCTGTGCCGATCGAGACGGGGCGATCACTTTGTTTGCGACAAGATTCTATGTACGCACGTGTTGCATTCCGTGATCGCACGTTTGACTCGCGTCGGACAGACAGTCGACCACCGACACTCGACCAAAACTGCAAATCCGCGCCAGTTCGCCAGCAGAACGGACCTGCATCGGAATGATGCTCGTCACGCTGTTTTCATTTATGTTGTAAAAACTTTAACAAATAGTTGTTTTTTTATTAATAAAATGTATTTCAATAAAAGATATTTTGCTCAATCTCTCGATACCTCCTGTCAAGTACGAGTTACCGATGTGTCCTTCTCATTTTTTGCCGCGTCTTGGCTGACTATGATTACCCTTTGCAATTTTCTCTCGAAATTAAAAAAGCTGGGGTCTTTGCCGGTTAAGCGGGACAGATGTTGAGTGAGCAAGTCACAGTCGGACCTGGGGCAACTTCCGCTTTGACAGTACTTCATCCAGTCAAGCTTTATCTCAGATTCACTATCGTCGTTAACATCGGATTCAAGGTCAGTTTCAGTGTTGTCGTCTGAAGTGCGTTGCTCATCGTCTGAATCATCTGTCAGGTTAGCACTATCTGAGCTTGTATCGGAACTTGATTTTTCCTCAATTCTTCCTTGCATGCAATACGTCAAATTATGTCATACGCAATGATAATGCCGTCAACGTATTATGAGGAAACCTACTTTGTTTGAGCAACGAAAGAGCGTGTGCAATGTCCACGTTTTCAGGTTCGGCTTCTAGTACTATTTACAAGCAGTACATAAATTTAAAAAAATTTATAGTTCTCCTTAAGGGTTGTATGCATTTGGTGACTTACTTTTGCGTCCGTACTCTTCCGCGTCATCATATTCTTTGGTCATTATGGCAATGATGAACTAAGGAGCAATCTTCGGTTAATGATCGACTTTTAATCGGCGCCAGAGGAATTATATTAATTGTACGACTTTACCTCTATACGATTCTTGAAAATGGAATCGTTTTTGTTGCTCATAGTTAACGCAAATAATTTTAATCCTGAAAGATGTGTATCATATTTCGGCCGTAGCACAAACGCCTAACCTGTTCAGTTTCTGATGCAACAAATGAATGCGTGGCGTCTGCTCGAGCTCGAGGAAAATTATGGAGATTTTATGGGGGCCAAATACAGTTACTTCCTGGCGAGTAACTGAGATTCTGGGAATTTAAACACTCTTTTACGGGAGGGAATTTTGCCTTTACGATGAGTCAACCAAATGCTTTCATTCGTTAACTGTAGTATTATACAGAGAGTTTAAACAATTCTAAGAGAAATACAGACTATTATATTAATTAATAAGAACAAAAAAAATAATTATAATTTGGTCCTGACTGTTGATGTCATGTGTTTTTGGCATTCTTGAATGATTACTGTTTCCTTCTGACTTCCGACTCGGCGCAGCTATTTTTTCTCACCCAGCCGTCCAATTTAAGAAATTTTTGCGATTACGGTGACAAGGGTCACGAACGAATCATTTCTAGGTGAATACTCCGTTTTTCTTCTTCACCAACCTACCCATCTTTCCAATTATATAATTAATTAGTGTACACGTTTTTTACATTAAATTTTACATTAAGTAGTGCACAATTAGTGTACTACTATTTTTTCACCTTTTCGAGTTGCAATTTTTCAAGGCTTCATTGTTCTATTTTTCGTGCTATATTACTGGAACTTAGTCAAATAATGTTGTATCTGCGTCAGTCGGGAAAACGTCAATTTGTCACAGATTTTGAACACATTTTTAGTCATATCTCCGAAACTATTGCACTTAGAAGGCTCCGGTTGAGATTGTTGCATATGTTTTTGATTCTTCTTCAAGCTGTATGAAAGCCGAGCTTACGAATAGAATAATGTTCTCTCACCGTCCGAAAAAATCCGATTTTTGTCATTTTTCGACACATTTTTGGCAATATCTCCGAAACTATTGCACTTAGAAGGCTCGGATTGCGATTTTCGTGATCCTCGTTCAATTCTCTTTCATTATGCATAAGCACAAGTCGATCGAAAGATTTGTATTTTTTCGCCATTTTCGCAACCCCATTTTTTCGATGGTTTTTTAGCTGTAACTCCGAAACTAAAGCGAATTTCGACCAACGGGAAATGGCTTTCCGAGTTGTTTCTGACCCCCTATCAGGTAGCAAAAGACCAATCCGATCCGCCGACCTTCGATTTTTTGCAAAAATGAGAGGGGGTACTTGAAAAATTCGCAATTTTTTAAATCGCCTGTAACTTTTGAACGCGCCATCAAAACCTATGATAATTATACATTTTCTTGAAGCTGTCGACGCGTACTGTAAGATAGGATCATCAGCGAAAGTCGACCTTTAAAATCTTTCAGGGCGAGTTAAAATCTGTGGGATAAGGTAGTTATAAATCCGATTCAAGACCAAACATTTTTTGGCGATTTTCCGTGATTCTGAAGGTTCTCCTTTCAATAGGTCCAAGGAGTGCCAAAGTACCCTCCATTGGTCGCTCATTGCCATAGGAAAGCGCTCCGGCCATCAAAATGGCTCAAAACCGGGTCCAAACACCGTCCCAGCCGCCTAATGCACGAAAATACCGGTAATATTGCAATAAATCGCCAGACTATAACCTACGGTAATGCCCTAGTATTTTGCGCACCCATTGTCATAGCAAACTGTCAAGTCCGTCAAAGTACCTCAAAACTACGTCGGAGCGTCGTTTCAGCCGCCTAATTCACGAAAATTCTGAAAATAATGCAATATGTCCTCGTAGAATACCATAAGATAATGTCCTATCATGGTATATTGGCCCCTCATTACCATGGAATAGCGTCAAGGCCATAAAAGTACCATATAACTTCGACAAAATATCGCCTCAACCAGTTAAATCTCGAAATAATCAATTAGGGCGATGTAAAAGAAGAAAAAGTAATGCCAAAGTCAGCGAATTAGTGGTAATGCCTGAAATAATGCTGCAAACTATCATGGAATAATATAAAGTAGTGCAAAATAATGTTAAATAATCTAATATTACGTAAAGAGTATCGTAATGTAAAGATATGTGTGTAAAATGTCTCTTAAATTTGCATGGCAGGTAGGTGGAGCAGCGAAAAAAGTAAAGGATTCAAGTACAATTAGTTTGAGCTGGATCTCCAAGCGAACGGCCAACTGAAAAAGTAAAAAATAATCCGATTTGCAGCACTCACAATTAGTCTTTTTGCAAAAAATCGAAGGTCGGCGGATCGGATCGCCCTTTTGCTACCTAGAAGGGGGTCAAAAATATCTCAGAGAGCCGTTCCCCGTTGGTCGAAATTCGCTTTGGTTTCGGAGTACAGCCAAAAAACCATCGAAAAAATGCGGGTCGAGAAATGGGTAAAAAATAAAAGTTTTTCGATCGACTTGTGGATATGCACAATGAAAGAGGATGAAACGAGGATCACAAAAATCGCAACCGGAGCCTTGTAAGTGTAATAGTTTCGGAGATATGGCTAAAAATGTGTTAAAAAATGACAAAAATCGGACTTTTTCGGACGGTGAGAGAACATAATTGTATTCGTAAGCTGGGCCTTCATACAGCTTGAAGAAGAATCAAAAATATATGCAACAATCGCAACCGGAGCCTTCTAAGTGCAATAGTTCCGAAGATATGGCCAAAAATGTGTTCAAAATCTGTGAAAAATTTACGTTTCCCCGACTGACGCACATACAACATTATTTGACTAAATTCCAATAATATGGCACGTAAATGAGAACAAAGATGCTTTGAATAATTGCAACTCGAACGTTCGAAGTACAATATTTTCGGAATTAAGCCGAAAAATATGTCAAAATTGCCTGAAAACCGTGTGCGAGAAGCGCGAAAATCGATGGAGCTCGTAAATGAATACCGTTACATAAACAAATCCGGCAAGTAATTTATCGGAAAGTTGCGTAAAGCAGTACCGGTAACTCCATCTGTCACAGTGTCTGACCGCAGCGCCAGGCCAAGCATACTCTACTGGTAAAGCGAGCAACCCAATAACACTCCGCTTCCACGACCTCCTCCCACGCAAAAACCATTACCATTGTCAAAACATTTCTCCCCTCGCCGTCCCGACAACGAATCCATCCGCGAGTCTCATCGCACGTAAAAATCTTCGCCTAATCGCCTATCTGATCGTACGACTTATCAGCGCCGATAAAGCGCATTTTATTAAAGTACGATGTACCGGATGTGCCCACTGATCTCTGGTCGCGATCGGCGGAAAGCGATCGACCCGCTGAACGGAGGGAAAGTCGATTCGGCGGATCCATTCCAGGGGGGCACCCGTCTCGAAAGAGACAAGGAACGGGTTTAGAAACGAAAAAGGAAGGACAGGAGCGATTATCGACTCGACTCATTATCGTGTCGAATTCCACGAATAACGTGTCCCAACCTGACCGTCGCTACTCCGCCGTCAGACGATTGGCCGGGAATGAGCTCACCCGGATGGCGATTGGTCGGGACTGACGTAGGGTAGGCAATCTATGGTCAGACTGGGTGAAAGCGCCTCGATCGTCCGTCTCGTGACGTGGTTTAATCCCGCACCGCCGCCTCGCAAGCTCACATTCCGTGGACAGCGACCGTGCAGTTACGACGCACTGATACGCGCGTATCAGTCTCATCCGCATTCTCTGACACACCGGCGGCGAGAGAGGAGAGGAGTATTCCTTAGCCAGAAGAGGCCACGATCAAACGCCGGCCATACTAGCAGCAGGGAGCCTTACTGCAAATTTGCCCCGGCAAATCCCAGTGGACGCCACATCAGTACCCATTGTCTCAGGGAGGGTGAGTCTCAAGACCGTTCTTGCTTTCCTTCTCTCTCTCTCTCTATCTTTATTTGCCTATTCTATAGTCTATTTATGAGTCCATCTATCTGTCTCTCTCTGGCTTGCTTTCTTTCTCCCACGGTTTTGGCGCTTTCCTGCCGTACTAGTCACATTATCGCGACTCTTTTTTGCATCGCACTAACAGAGGCCGCGTAGAGGGAACTGGGGCGTTATATAACTGGGTCTCTCTATCATCGCGTTTAATTCCGTCCGCGATGCGTGGCGACTGATCGTTGGACTCGCGATGCGTGTGTCGTACGTCGTCGAGGCGGACGGATCGATCGGTGGAATATGTCGCGACGCAGATGGGCTATATCGAGGAATCCGAGGACCGCACCAGTCTGGATTCTAGAAATTTCGCAGTTGGCCGCGGTCGCGGTGTCGGATAGCGATGTACGACGCTGCCGATATTCGGCGGAAAAAGTCGCCTGTTCGACGGCTTGCCGACGAATGAAGGCACGAAGGAACGGACTATCAGACTTGGATTAACAGACGTTAAGACGGACGTTGGGACGTAACTTTGAGACGAATCGTTGAGACGGACGTAGAAACAGACGAACGGGGACGGGTGAGTGATGTAACTGAGAACCGGCTAGCGAAAAGACAGTCACATGCCTGCGGAGAGCGTCGGGCCGTTACGTAACTTGTTTTAGATTCGAGAGGCGAGATTAGCGTTTTCATACGAACAACATTCGCGAGGCCACCGGATGGAAGATGTTTCGGGGGAAGCACGGCAATGACGGGGCCGGGTGCGAGCGTGTGGGTGGGCGTGCGATTCGGTCGGGCTTACTGGAAATTCCCTGGATCAGACGGGATGCTTACATCGCCGGCCGTAAACAGCTCGTGTTTCGCGCGTCGCTGGCCTGTTTTGCGCATTAAAATAGTTCATATTGATCTAAGGTCGGTCGATGGGCCGCACTCGTAGGGGCAACTAGTGCAACCATTCCGGTTGAGATAATATCTGACAGCGTATGACGACTATCGTACCCGTGTGTGTGTGTCTCTGATCGTTGTGTGCGACCGACGATTGACGTCGCAGGGCTGACGTTCGCGTCGCGTCGCATTGGGCGTAAAATGTTGGCGAGACGATTTGCCCCTGCTAACACATCGGCAGCCCTCCGATTAAGCCGCTCTTTTATCGTCGACGGATGACTATCAGCCGCGAACGTCCATTGGCGAAGATACGCTCGCACGGCTCGTTATCATGATAAATTAGTATGCTGTTTACCGCTCTTCTGCCGGCAGCCGCTCTTGCAGCGAATCGGCGAGCGACGATATATTCCTTTATCATTTTGCACAATGCCCAGCCAACGGCGATAGTTCGCGCGTGAATTTTTTTAATCGTTCATTATTATCTTTTAGAATATCAAAGCCCCGACACATTGGCTTCTTAACAATCCAGGAAATCGTTAAGTGTCATTGCGTAAATTAGATAACGTTGAGCCGTTTTTTCTTTAAGGTAACTACCACTAGTAACAACCGTAGCAAATCGGACTACGTAACGGGGTGGAGGATACGTACGGAGAATTGATTGATTCTGAATTTTTCAGGCTTCCAAAATCCCTCCCATCTACGAACGTCCAACGGCCAGCAACATTTCATTTGAGGAAGGAGGTGTGCTTAACGTAAGTCTCCAACAGCTCGCGAACCTCGTTGGGTTGAACACTGAGCAATCAGTGTTCCGAGCATGTTGCCGACGAACATGGCCGCTGAACATGGCAGAACTCTACAGGGACGGAAAACGTTCTTGCAGGTATCATCAAAATGCAGCCGTCAGCCGCATCTGTCATTTGCTTCTCGTGGCGTGAGATCTCGGCCACCAGAGGAAGAAGTTTCTCCCACGACAAAAGTCGAAACCATTCCTCTGCTGAGCCCAAGCATGGAGTCGGAGCTGCTGAAGGAGCCCTGGGTCTTCCCGTCAGCGAAGAGCAAGCCACCGGTCAAAGAAGACAGCGGGGAGTTTCTCATTTGGGAAGAGAACTTTCAAGATCTGAGCAACTGGTGTATGGACCCATTCCAGGGTCAATACGATTTTCCTATAGGTGAATCGTCCACTTTAAAGATATTAGGTGGGTACAGCCTCCCTCCGCCCGTCTCTCCGGCCAAGATCGGTGCCGATCGTCAGTACGAAGAGGAGGAGGAATACTCACTGACGGAAGGAAACATATTTTTAGGTACGAAATACGAGGGTGATTGCGCGTCGACTTCGGAAGAGGGTGGTTTGACGGAGTTGACGGGCGTGACAGATGAGGAGAACTGGAGCTTAAAAATGGATCCTACCGAGGCGTTTGAACATCTGGATACCGGTGGCAACGCGATGCTGCCCACTTTGCAGAATTCTGCCGAACTTAAACAGGAACTGAGTGGCGCGGATTGCAGCGTGTCCGACTCTTGGTTAAGTGTGCCCAGGAGCAGTGCTGCGGCAGCTGCGCCAGCTGCATCAGCCACTCCAACAGCATCTTCGACAGTATCTTCAGCAGCGACCCCAACTGCATCCGCCACTGCAACTTTGACATCGACACTGTCGGCAACTGCAACAGCAAGCGCGAAATCAGCGGCCACGGCAGCCTGGAGCAAACAAAACGGTACAGAAGCTAGCACATCATTCCATCCCGGGTATCACATAGTCGACCTTGATTTGGACGACGCTTGCCCGACCCCTTTCGATTCCGCCGAAAGCCAGCGTGACACGTGGGACGTGCTTCATACGGTCGAAACAACAGGATCGGATACGTTTGACTTGCTGTCATACCTTTGCGACGTGAGTTGATATGTCTAATTGAAAAACTTCCGTCTGCCCGGCGATCGATAAACGCTTCGTCGCCGGAGCTTCAAGGACAGGAGACGCGAGAGACGTTCTTCCAGCTGCAGCGCCCGCGGAGTAGATTCTTTTGCCTTCAGACAACGGGATTGCCGTTACACAGAATAATATTTTTCTTCAATTTTTTTTATATCAAACTTGGATGCACGATGGCATCGGCTGTAGTAAAAGCTTTCGTTTCTGTGCTATAAGATCCTCGTGTCCTTGAACACTGTCACAACGATACTAATTAAATGGTCTTCCCTTGCAGGATGAAATGCGTTCGTGTGGCAGCACATCGACCGATTCCGTAGTAGCGACCAATCCAAAGTCGGCAAAGACAGCGGCTTCGTCGACCAGCACGTCGAAGAGCATCATCAAGGGTAGAATAGAGAGGCGGAACAATGAGCCGACTCGGCGGAAGTTGGAGAGCCGTTTGGCGGCAGCCATGTCTGCTTCTTCTTCGGAGATCAGCGTGCTGCCGTCCCGAAGATCTGAAAGGACGAAGACGCAGCCTGTCGTCAGCCAACCGGAAGCTAGCTGTACCAGGGAGAGAAGGGAGAGATACGGGAAGAAGCGATACATTGAGAGCGACTCCGACGATCAGATGTCGACCACCAGCTCGAGCTACAGGGAGTCGCGAGAGAAGAACAACGAGGCGTCGAGGAAGTCGAGAATGAACAAGAAGGCTAAGGAGAACGAGATGGCGCTGAGGGCGGTCGAGCTCGAGAGGGACAACAGGATACTGAAGATGAAGGTCGAGGAACTCGAGAAGCTCGTGACGTCGATGCGCAACGCATTGTTGCGATCCGCCCTGAAGAAGGAGTTTTGAAACGGAAACTCCGCGTAGTGCGCCCGTCGTACGTCTGACAATGTTCGCAGTTCGTTTCGGTCCATCGTGTACGGAAGATTTTACTGTACAATTGTGTTTGCCGCCTTGCATGCCATTATTTTATCCTTTTCGTCGGAGAATACTTGCGAGGACACGACCTCACATTCTGACTTCGTTGTAGCGGCGAGGTTTAACGTAGGCGTTAAGTTTCAAACAATTTACGACCACGTCGTTTATATTTTTTAATATGAATTAAACTGTACCATGTACACATGTATTTAAAGTATCATGGATATATCAGGTTTAATTCGGTACCGCATATAGAGATGTAAACCGTCGGTGCAATATTTGAAAGTTCGTCTAGGATGTTGTTGACGAATTCTTTTCTTTTAGACACGAATTTCTATCTACTTACGGAGGCATCGTTGTAAGCGATATACGAATACGCTATTGGGTTTTACGATGAAGAAAAAATGAAGCAATGTGGTGACGCGTACAGAGAGTTTGATTGACCGTGATTATACCTTCTGACCCGGCGGACGATTTCGCCCGATGAGTGGTCAAAACGGTCACATTACGTTCAGCCTTGTATTGTACCTGATACAAAAACTCGGAGAAAAAAAATATATATATATAAATGGAGACAGATATCGCAAGCAGATCAGGAGTAATCGAGAGAATATAATTTTTTTACTGGTGTGGATTCTATGATAATTCTATAAAGTGTAACAAACATCTAATAAAAAAAAAATTTGTTTTGAACTTCTCGCCGTTTCATATTAATGTTAGCAGGAACATGACAGGAAGAAAAAAAAAAGATCGCCTCATTCCCCGGCCCCGTAAGTGGGTGTTGCAATTTCATTCCCAGCGTGAATTACGTAGGATCAGGCACAATTCTTGCTGCGGCCCACTCTTGCAGCAGAAGCAGCATCTGGAAACGACGTTACGCTGCTTTTCTGTGCTGAGGCCCGGCCTGGCCTGCAAGGAAAAGGGGAGCCGAGACCTCTTTTCGCTAATTGAATTTCCGGCATCGTAACTCGGGCCACGTGTCTAGACGCCTCCCTCGTCAGCGCAGATTAAACGCGATCCACTGCCTACAGCCCGCTCTAAGAATCTCTACTATCACTTTCCATCAATTCGTGTGCCAATATACCTCGAGCGCAAATGTTTTTTCGAACTATTTTAAGAAAGCGTACACATTGACGCGTAGTGCGGAGGCTGACAGACACTGTTTTCGTGCGCAGTTAGAAGAGGGTCGGAAAGGGGGCGTGTTCGGTTCCGTGAGCCACGGCTATTTAAATAACGATGAAAAGCAGGCGTGCGTGCATCGATTGCCCGCATGGATTACCATTCCGCACCCGCATACCGTTACCCTACTATACATCCTGTCGCATTATCTCGCTCTTTCTGGCCCTTATTCCCATCCCTGACTCCGTAATCACATTACTTTTGCTTTTTCCAGACGCAAATGCCAGGCCGTACGACGATCGTACGTCTACCCACCATTTCTCCAGAGCATCCCACGCTCCACCAAGCACTTTTTCTTACGTCGATTCCTGAAGAGACGAGGCGGCGTGAGTCTAGAATCGAGCGGGCAAATTTTGAAACGACCGCATCGCCGCCGGAGCGGAAGGCGCATGCTCGGATCGCATGCGCGCGCAGCCTGGCCTCCGGGCGAGCTGAGAAGGCAGTGCGCTGGTAACAGGTGGTTCGCGCGGATTGGTGGACGCCGTTCGCCGACAGAAGTGCCTTCGAACGGGCAGCACGTGCGAAGCTTCGGAGCGCATTCACGCGGAGGACGTTGTCGCGCGCGGTTCTCTCGACTTCGACCGGAAAAGGCACGCGTCTTCCCCCAAAAAATCCCCTCCCCGCGCCACACTCTCCGACCCCTTCCCCCTCTCACGGCGGGTCGCTTTCAAAATTCAAGCCTCGTACGCGCACACGTCCTCTTCCGGGCGAAGGTCACGGCGCGCGAAATTGTGAACGGTAGGCGAAGGATAGACAGAGAGAGAGAGGGCGGCCAGACGGCGAGCGAGGGAGCGAGAGGGAGGGAGAGGAGTGTTTGTGCGTGCAGCTTATTCCTCGTGGGCACGAAACCCGCCCGATTGGTGGCTCGATACACTAGTAGGTGCGCGGGTGTGGGCTATCGATCCCCGTTTTGTCTCGCCTTCTCCTGCGAGCTCATTGGCGCCTCCGTGCAACCGCGACGTCTGTGCACACACACACATACACACACAGACACATTGGGAGAGTGCGTCGCGTCGTATGGTACAGTGCCGACTCAGATTCGGGCCCGATCAGTGTTCGTAACCCCTGCTGTTGCATTCACGCTGCGACTCGACTTTTCCTCCAGCCCCGGAGCTGAGTGGCTTGGAGAGGAGGTGTGGCGGTATTCCATCAGGTAAGCACACGGAGGATTCGAGAGGCGTCGTTTCCCTTTCGTCGCGCGACGCCGACTTTGATTCACGCCGATAGGTGGGCCGCATCCGCGCTACGGTGCACGTGCACGCGCCCCTATGCCAGCAGGTTGTCGCGCTTAGCCGGCGATCCGTTCCATCTGGTCCACTTTCCAACCTTTTCCCCCGCTTTCCCCCCCTGCTTCGAGATGTTTTTTCACTTCTTTCCCACCTCCCGGTGTACCCCCCTCCAGCCAACCCCCCTGTCGTTACACGCTCGACATTTAGCCTTTCGAGCGAACGGTTCTTCATGCAAATTATCACTTTTTTTCAATCTCGCAACCTGTTACGGCTCGTTCGCGAGCGAAGCGGGACGTCAGTGTGCGCTTGGACGCTCGATTCGTACGGATTTGAAAATTGTCGTCCAGAGCGCTCCATGCCGGAATTTGAATCGCGCGCGTCGAACGCGGAGTGACCGAGGGAAGTTCGTTGATACTCACAGTGAAAATTGTACTCATTGAAATTCCGAGCCGCTCAAAATTTCCGGCGTAAGTTAAGGGACGGTGCGAGTGTGTGGGTGCGTGCGTGCGCGGCCCGGATCTGCATGCTTAATCAGCGTGGAATCATTGCCGGCGCGGTGCAAGTGTCAGAGATCGATGCTTATCGTTGATGCACGCGCTCGATATATTCTCATGCGCGAGTAGCGAGCGACTGTCGGGGCTAATAGGCCGCCTTTACGCGGGATTCTACGAACGGTGAAAGGTCGAACATCGGATGACATTTCTAAAGGCGAGGGCAGCGTGGCTTCTTTCTCGCGGACTCCTCTCTTCCTTTTCCATTCCTTTAACGGGAATAACTAATTCGGACGGACGAATGGACCGCTACGGGCACGATTTGCATCTTAACGCGGCACCGGACCTTCGCGACAAATGAACGAAAAGCGAAGGTCGCTAATCCGCGAAATATGCTCCTCAAACAGTCGGCGCGAGCGGACGAACGAATACTTCTTCCATCCGGCATCGTAAAACTCTCGACACCGCCTCCGGTTTCCAATGGGAGTTGATTCACTGGGAAAGGAATTTTTATCGTCCCGACCTTCGGCACCCTTCCGGCATTGTCGACATTTTATTCTTAATCCGGGGCTGCTCGTACGCCTCTCGCGCCGACTTAATCCCAAGCCACCGATTACCATCATGGCTCGAAAATTCACGTGCGTCGAACAGCTGGGAAATAAATGTCAGAATCGGATGTCGACAAAAATTAAAAAAAAAGCTAGCCGAGAGTCCGATTTATTTCTCACGCGCGACGCGCAGCGTATCGTTCCGGCAGCGGATCAAATCGTGCCTCCTTCCCTCGCATGACTTCATGCACTTCGTTTTATTGCTATTCCGCGCATCCCTCGTCACGAGCGCGTATACTTAACCCATAAAGACGGGTCCATTGATCTCGTTACGCCGCGCCATGACCTGTAATGCAGCTGTGCACCGCACCGTAATGGGACAAAGGCCATTAGATGCGAAAGGAGGCGCATGTATAATGCCGCATTAAGCGGCGGCGTCCCGACGTCTTCGTCGCGAACGTCGTCCGAAATCGCGTTACGTCGCGTCTCACCGCATCCTCGGCCGCTTACTTTTTTCCAGATAATAAGAACGCGGATCCAGACAAGGATCGCGACGGATCCCTCGATCCCGCCCTCGGACGCCGATCATGATGTGTTAATACTTTCTGTCCATGGGCGAGGAGAACGTCGTCGTCCCATTGACCGATCGCACTCGTTTCGACGCTCCACGCATTAATCAAGAACGCCATCGACTACGTCGACGCCGGGTCGACGCTTCATTGTCAGGGGGAGAAAGGACGGAATCATGGAGTTCTACGACGTGGGAACGAGCGACCTCAGGGAATTGTGGGAGTCTTACCTATCCGACCCGGTAAGTGCATCTCACGGAGGGCTTTATATGTCTATCTATATATACATATGTGTGTTCGTGTGTGTGGATGCGTGACTCTACGTGAACGTACGGCGCCGGTAGTCAGGCTTGGCAGCGATCGCAGAAACATTCGTAACGTGCGACCTGCCGTACTCTCGCGAGAAAGTGGATGGCCTCGGCCACGAAAGTGAGAGACGTCCGATCTTCCGATTTTCTCTGCAGTTTATGCCGCGACGAGATGACGCTCGGCGCGATTAGACGGGTTAATGAAGCGTTTCGCAACTCCGACGAAACAGAGATGTGGATGGAAGTGGTAAAGGCGCCCGTTACTGATCGGCGTCGGCTGCCGAAACGTGTGCTCGGTTATCGGGCAAGGCAAACAAAACCTGCCGACTTTCAAAGTCCCCGCGTAATGGCTCCGATTCTCGACGACGCACCTTCCGTCGTTAGCTCCGTAAATGGGACGGCAGTTGGCGCCTTGTTTGCCCAGAGCTCCGCACGTTCGGCGACGATACTCTAAATCGGAAACGCGTTATGAAATCCGTCATCCGTCTGTCGATCGGGACGGCGAGCAGGGGGGAGGATAGAAATAAAGCAAAACAAAGAAATCCGCGCGCCGACTGCGGCAACCCATTTCGATTAGCCTTGCAGTATCTCGGCCCGTTATCGCGTTTATCAACACAAGTGCCAGAATTAGGCGTTTGCGGCTGCTCGCTAGGCCCTCCTTTCCCTCGGCAATAAACTTCTCTCTCTCCGTCAACTGAAGAGTCTGCTTCGCGTGCGCCGGCACAAATTCAACCGACGAGCAATAATAAATCCTAATTCACGCTAAATGCGGCGTACAGCGTGAATCTCTTTCTGTCATTCTCTCTCTCTCTCTCTCTCTCTCTCTCTCTCATTCACTCACTCACTTTTCCTCTTCTTCCGACAGAGCACGAACTCGCTGCATTTTACGCCTAGTGCCCTCCGGTCTGCCCTCCCCCATACCCTCTCCGCTTTCAAACGCATTATTAGTTATTGTTCTCCTTATCATCGGCTTTCGTCGGCGCATATTGTAGAAGCGGTTCCGAGGCTCGCTTCGGCCATCGCGGAACGTGAAGCGCGAAAGCCACGACCACGTTTTCGTTCTTCCTGCCCGGACGAATCCTACGGGCCGATCATTATAATTCCGACGATATCTGACCGAAGGTTGCGTCAGCAGTCCGGCGGCGCGACACAAGTGTGTCCAGCTTTGGAAGGACGAGCCTTGTATGTAGGCCGTTAAATAATCGCCACGGGTAGGCAGGGGGAGGCAGGAGAAGGAAGGGGAGGAGGATGGCTGGGATCCTCGTTGCCTCGGTCTTCGTTACGTAAGAGGTTGCCGAGGATCGGACATGGCGGTTAATCACTTTTTGGAGCGCAAGCTCGCACACTAAGTTTTACGAGGAGGGAAGCCTGTTCCGTTACGGCTCACTTGACGCTAGCCAAGCACGTGGGGGGAGAGATCGTTCGCCGGGAAGAAGACGTTCGATCGGCGAGTCCTTTAAAACGTCTATTGTCCACAAAGCGATCGGGGTGTACTTCTTTATTTGCGAACAACGCGCTGCGCAAGCATCTGTTACGACGGTATTAGAATATCGGCGCCTGGCCGACCGCACTTGTTCAAATATCGTTTCTAACGAACGCCTGGCGAACAGTCCCTTTTTGCGCAGTATCCACGCGTTTGTTTTCAAATGATGAGCAAAGATCGGCGTTAGTGAGATCCAACATGGCCGGCAATGACAAATTGCTGCCCGTACGGTAAATCGGGCTCGTTCAATGCGCGATGTTACGGTCTGAAGTTACAGTTACAACTGTTGTTCACGGTAGGAAACACGGAGGCTGCTGCATGTTATATGTAGCAATTCGGTCGATCGCATCTTCGGTGGGACGCACCACCCGGCCTCCGTTTGTTAATTACTATTTATCGTGCAGGCTGCCGCCTCGTTCTCTCCCTCCTTCGTCTTCCGACTCGTCTTCTCGTTGCATATTCATAGAGCAATTTTCTTCCCGAGCAATTTTCCCCGCTGCCCGTCTTTCTTCCCCCGACGAGCGGTCGAACGACGGCTAATAATCGTCTCTCTTCCGACTGTCTTACTCGATAAAGCGTTAGCTGCGGAGATCAATTTGTTCGCGTCGATGGAAATCGAGCGACAACGAACGAAACGGAAACTTCCCTCGCAGCTTCGCTGCATATGGCATCCATTCACATGAACGATACATGCTCGTAGTCCATAACACCGAGCGTAGTATTCTATTTACTCGCTCGATTATATTTGGAAGTCAGTCACCTATAGCAATTACGTCAATGAGGATTTACGATTGACTGTGCAAGCAAACAGACTGGTTCGGAGGGGGCGGCATAAAATTAGAATTCTACCGAAGTTTTTTCCACGCACTCGTTACGGACGGTACGGACTTAGACTTCGGGAATCAGAAGTTCCGTAACATATGTTCTTTCAGTCCGTCGGCTCATGCCACTGAATGAGTGTACGTTTTTTGAAAGTTTCACAATCGACCTTCGTCGATCGTCCCGTACAATAAATCCGTACTTAAGTCCCGGATTACGGTCGGCGGAGTAGTTATGACTCGAGTCTGGGAGCACACCTTCTTTCGGCGGATACAGTGTACTTAGGGCTTGACTGCGCTCTAATTACTTTCGGAATACCGCTAACGAGCAAGGTTGTTAGGGCCCGATCGTCGAGGAGTAATGACGATACATAACGTAGGCAGTTTAACGACGTCAGTTACACCTACCCTCATTCGGAATCGATTAGGGGTGAGCGACGGCGACGCACGTCGATGGGCGTCCCTTAAAAGCGGACAGGTCATCGATTCAACGACAGTACGCTCGCGGCAGCTCGCTTATTCGCTTTTTCCTTCAATTCGTAAAAAGGAGTACCTCGCAGAAGATTTACTCACGCGCTAACCTCGTGAATAGCTGCCGTTTCCAATTCGCGTTCGACCGCGAATAGGAAATGATCTCGCGACCTCGAGGCCTACCTCAGTTGGAGAACTCGAATCGATAGTGTGTCTCTAGGTACGTCGGGTATCGTAAGGCTCGTCATTAAACGATATGAAGCAATTTCCTTCGATCGTGCCTCCTTGCTTGCGCAGCTGCCGCTGACGCAAGTGTGTTCCTTTCGGTACGACTCGCGTCGCCTTCCCGGCATTTTCTTACATTAGCGTTCCAATTGAAACGTACGATTTTTCCAACACTATTCCGGACAGCCTCGTTCCGATCGACGCCCCGTGGGAAAGTCCTGCGGCAGGATACGGCACGAATTTCGTTAGGCAGTATTTGGCCATTGTTCGGCCGACGTTTCACGGAACCGGAAGTGGGGCGGCGTATCCGGAAAAAGGTCGCGGAAGTAGTTTTCCCCCGGCGCGAGAAAAGTGATAAAACGCTCTCCCGATTGTCTTCGCCGGCAGCGATGGTCGCCGGTGGGAGGAGTGTCTCACGATATGTCATTACCGTACATCTGACACACGCGGCGGTTGTATATCATAGATAAACGGACGGGTCTCGAGAGAATTGCAAATGTTTTTCCTTCCCCCGTCGTTAGCCGACGTCGATCGTCCGTCATCCTTTCGTCGAGCGGAGCCAGTCCGATCGAACTTTTCCACGCCGATAGGAATAGGAAAACGCGTTAACGTTATACACTCTCCGACAGCTTCAATACTGGCGCACTTACGATCCAGACTCCGAATGTTTTCGGGGGCCGACGAAAATCTTCGAGAGGCCAATGACATCTTGAGACGACCTTCGTCCGGTTACCTCACGAAGCCCGATAAAGCACCGGTCAGATACGATTATGCCGTAACATGATCATCGGTATCACTCTTCTTGCAATGCGCAGACGTCCGCGACTTTGAATTCGAATCGAGGGAAAGGGATCGAGAATCGAAAGATTTTTCTCGCCTTGCACCGAGGGGCCATGATGAGGACGGCCCTGGTGAAAGCAAGTCGATCGTGGGAAAAATGGCGAAGGCCTCGCGACTCCGGCTCGACTCTCGAAAAAGGCCAATTTCGCCGGAGGATCCGCGTTCGTTCCCGTACGTCCAGACGCTCGGCGTCGGGACACTCGGCGTCGATCGGCCAGCGTCGAACCCGTCAAACCCGGCCTTTGCCGCCTTTATCGCCGCGCCGAACCGGCCTGCAGCATTGTCGATTAACTATCTAATCTAATTGGGGTAAAAGATAAAGCCGGCCTTCGCTGACACGTAGCACGCGATATTGACAATAACTATCAGCGCTAGCCCGGAGAGGAGACTATGAGGAATGTCGCGGTTGGCTGACTTCTGGCGCAAAACCGGAAGCCGGGAGCCCGCGTACCGGCCTGCCGACCGGAAACGTAGAACCGTATGAAGAGAGAAGAAAAAAACGTGGCCGACAATAACATGTTCAGCGATTCGCGATTGCGAGTTTCCCCTCGTGGATTCTCGAAATTTGGGCTAATTGCTCGGCCGACATGACTGCCTGCCGTGTCATCGAAACTTTAATGTAACGAGAGTTATCATTCTCATGGTTGATCTTCGAACGAGCCGATGTGGTTCGCTCTCGACGCGACGAGAGGGAAAAAACACTCTCCGTTTTCGAGTCCGCACCGAGAAGGCGCGTAAAATTAGAGAAACGAGCTGGTCGGTGTAGATCGTTGTCAGTCCGTACAGATATTTATCGGTTACGTGCACGAATTCACTGAATCACGAATCCATTCTGTCCCGTTCGACGTTGGTGCCGCAACGGATTGACGAGATAGGAGCAAAAATATTTGTAAAACTGCATCGATATCAGTAGCGGGATAATGTACTGGGAAAATCGATGGGCTTTACCGCAGTCGTGAACTCTGACACGTCTCGCCAATTATCATTACGGTCTTTCCAGAAGTCCGGGACTATAACGGAAGACGTACGCGTAGCGTGCGTCGAATTTTATTTATGACGGAACTCGGTCAACAGAGTGCGCAGTCTAACGCGCTCGCGTCTCCACGGTACCCTTCTAAAAATAAAGAGTGACAAGGATCTGTTATCGACAGGCATCGTTATCAAGCGGCACGTCAAACGGTCTTTGGTATGAGCGAATCGTTCCGAATGAGACGTACGTTTGCCAATCGTCGCCTGCATTAACTTTACATTCTACTCTGCGTTCCGTTGTAAATCCTGACCACTCTTTCGTATCGTAAAATTGGCGACCTGCCAGGCAAAAATTTTCCGAGAATCCGTCACCGGTTTAATCCGGTTTCGGCTCACGGAAGTATCAGACGCTCGCTCAGCGATGAAAGAGGAACGGGCGTTGAGTGAGTCAAGGTAGAAATTTTTCTTTCTTCCTCTTCAGCGTCGAAGCTTAAGCGCGCCGGCGCTCTCTCGAAAAACAATTCGCCCGATGAAAAAGGAAGACGAGCCGGGGCATCGGACCTTCGCCCGGCTTTTTCCGCGAGAGAGTGCCGCGTTCCACTTCTCGCTCCCCCGTTATACCACAATTCGATCCGTGGCAAACAAATCCGGGAGGGTCGTGGCCATGCCGCGAGGAGGAAACTCGCTCTACCGTGAACTCTCGCCAGTCAGGAGAATCTTCGACGAACAGCTTCATTTTTCCGCATCCGCGACAAACAGTATCTACTCTGTGTGCATAAGTTGCGCATCTTCAGATTTCCTCGCAATCAGGTTTCGTCGGATCTTACGCGTTATCTACTTTACCGCCGCATTGCGTACACGTTGAATTGTAGGCTTTGGTAAGACAGTCCTCCGAGTTCTGAGGCGCGACAGTGTCGAAATGGCGAGCGACGTTTTCAATTCCAATTCCCGTCGAATTGAACGCGGTGCCAGCGAGAGATATCGCGCGACAGCCGGCTGGAAATTAATAGGCGACGGACAAGTAATTGTTGCCTGTTCCCAGCTCGGAGGCTTCTTTTTTCATCCTCTTTCACCCGGCGCATCCTCTCGCTCGAAGGCGAGCCTTCGACGTTCACCCGAACATTAGCCTCGGGTCTAGCCTTCTAAGCTCTCCTCTACCTTCCTCTACCTTCCTCCACCTTCCTCCACCTTCCTCTCAGCTTCGGTCTCAACGCCAGTCTCAACGCTCGCTGCATACACTTCCCATCGGCCGGCACCGTTAGCCAACGAGATATTCACAGCTCCGTGCGTTTCTGCCTGGAACGTTTCTTCTCCGAGTACCGTACCTTCATTGTTCACCATCATACCTTGCCGATCATCGAATAATCGAGGACGCCCGGATGATCGCCAGCGCGAAATCGGTAATCTGACTCGATAACTCCGTTTCCGGTGGCTCGAGCCTATTTTTCTCCGAACTTTCTTCGCAAACAAACGCTCGTGACTCGACGTTATCGTCCGCCGCCGATACTTTACTCTCTCGATTCCTCTTAAAGATCAAGGATTAACTCCCGATATCAGCGCCGGGCGCCTTAGCGTTCGTGCGCTCGGTGCACGTTACGTAAGCGAGAGTTAGAAGTCGATTATGATATCGATGTCGGAACGTCGGAGCGACGTCTGTCCTTTGAAAATTGGACGTTCGACCTCCTCCTACGACGTGCAGACTGTCCTCTCCCGCCACCCTCTGACGCTCCGCATTCATCGTCATCCCCTCCTCGCCAGTTGGCCATATACGAGCATTATCGGAGGAAGCAGATAAAACACGTCGTGATTGCCTGCGAACTTGCGCGTTCATTGGCGAGGCAGCATGAAAGGGTCGTTTCACACTGAGAAATCTCTTTGATACCGCGCACATTCAGTTGGCCAACTAGGTTACTCCGCTAATTTGCACTTATGGTGGAGGAACGAAGCGGTCGATAGGATTCGGGAAAAATCCTGCCGTTCCGGGACAATAGGGGCCGGTTTCGCACGGAATGGTAGGCTCGAGTTCGCTAAGCTTTGACCCGGCAGCCAGGCATCGAAGTAGGCAACGAAGCTGGCATCGAAGCTGGCATCGAGGCAGTCAGAAATACGGACGGACGGAGGTTGCTCGGGCCGATGTTCTCCGGATTGGCCTCGGTGCCTTCGGAATTCCTGCCCGGCAAGGGAGGCACGTCGATCGAACTCCTGGGTGCAGTTGCATTCCTGTACGTGACGCTCACTCGCCAGACGTCTTCCTCTTCTTCTCCTTCCCCTTCTTCTTCTTCTTCTTCTTCTCTCTTCTTCTCCACTCCACAGCCCACGGGTAGGAATAATGTCACCATCCGCGGCACGTTAATCGAGACTGTTTAATGCCGCGGTGACCCTGCGCAGAAGCCAGACAACGACCCTCGATCACCGCTGACCGATATTTTCCTCGAACTCTTGCGTGAAAACACGCTCGGGTCATTCGACTCGGCTAGGATCGTTTATCGGACTCCGAATGCATCGGCCGAAGTCTGCCGATCCGCTCCGGCGGCTATTAAAACGATTTTCGATAATTCGCTAATTTGAGTGGCCCGATTAGCGTCGGGGAAGGCATGGGTCGAATTTAAATACGTAATGCGCACTCTCCGCGTTCCGCGCAAAACTCCGACGCGAGAGAAGCGCCGGTCAGGATGTAACGTATTACGCAAACAGCGCCTTATCGTGTCGAATGCATTACGCCGCAAATTGTGGAGCATTAAGGACATTAATTGCGGCGTAACGCGAGCGCGCGCGCCACTCCGTTTAATTTGAAATTCCGAGGGGTTCATTTTCTCTTTCGCTCCGATTGAGCGTTTCCCACCGAAAGTTCAGCGCACCGCGGAACATCCACTCGGACGCACTTGACTCAGGTGCGCGTCTCGTAATTTCGACGCTTTTTTTTCGACGCTCTTCGACCGAACCGTTCCCTCCCACCCCCCTCGACCTTGCGGAAGGGGCGGTGTTTATTGAGCGTGCAAAATGAGCGTGACTCTCACGCTGAAAAAAGAATACGCGCAGGTAGGTAGGTAGGTAGGTAGAGGCATATCGGGGCGATAAAACGCTCTTCGTAGCCGGCCGCCTTCGGACCTGTTCGTACAAATATGCTCAAACACGCGTTGCACGAACGGCACCTAGCCTCCGTGTAACGGCCGTTTGAATAGTTACACGCACGGAACGGGCGAATGATAAGGCTTATCGAGCCGGCACCTAGCGCCGAGCTCCCCCGCTCGGACACTTTTCCTATTTGCCCCGGTGCGTTGCGACACTCTTTCTAACCATTTCTAACCCCCCACGACCCACCTTTTGTCCGCTGGCCTCATTGATAAGAGCGACTCGTTGCCCCGACTCCGACTCCGACTTTTTTTAATTGAAAGAACCCGTAAGCTCGAAGTCGGTGCTCTCTGCCTCGAACTCCGGCCAGACAAGTTCTTTACTGGCCTACTCGCCTACTCGTCTACTCGTCTACTAGGCTCAGTTGAAACGTTCGCGCCCGGATTTCGTTTGGAGAATTAACTGTCTCGCGAGGCGGCATGAGGAGGCCTCCTTTTCATAGAATTTACTTTGGGTAACGGTTCGCCCCGGCGGTTTCGACGTTATCAAGATAACCTTACCCGTTCCAGCGGCAGCGCGGCGACAAACACGGTAACCCCATATATAATCTCGCGGAGATTCCACCGTCGGAGTCGAGAGAGAGAAACCGCGAGGCTTGCGCAAAATCGCGGACGGGGCCCGTCTAATATGTCTAATCAACGAGCGTGGCTCCGGGAGGGAATTTTCGCCAGCCGAGATTTTTCAGGCTTCGGAGACGTTTTGGGTCGCGGACGTTGAGTGGATGGCAGGCGTGCAATCGCGAATCATTAAAATCTCCGCCAGGTGTTCGCAGTGCAAACAGTCGACGGCTGTTCTCAGATTATTTTTACAGCGCACTTCGGGTTTATCGCGCCTCCACGTGTTCCGCGAATATTGTCGCCGACGGGAGTCTTCGGCGGTTTTTCACGAGGTCGGCGAATGAATATTAGTCGGGACGGGAGGCGGGCAGAGAGGCCGAGTTCGATGTCAGGCGGACGGAGAAGAAAGTGGCTAGGCTTCGGAAAGAAGCTTGACCTTTTCGCCGTGACCCAATTCGATCCTGTTCGTCGACTCGGAGTCTGGAAGCTGATGGACGGAACCCCATGAGATCCTATGGGATAATTTCCTCTAACAGAGTTAACATAGTTCTGTGCAATGTACGTCGACCTGCTTGAGGTAAAAGAATTATAGGTACTAAAAACGAGTGGGTCCGTAAAGCTTGTTGCGGCACTGTCAGACAATTTTTTACCGTTTGAGATGCACGATAGACGTTCCTAATTGCGAGTGGATACTTCTCGTATCGAGATATCACATTAAGTGTCGCCGGGAGAGAGGAAGCGGCTGTGTCACGTAACAATATTGAAGACGGTCGACGGTTCGTGACGAACACAGACCAACGTGACGTCAGACCGCTCTGTCCACATCCTCATCCTTCTGCCGCCACTTTCTCAACATTTCGACTTCTCCGGCAGCGTTGAATTGCACGGGAATCGATATGCACACGAGAATCGTTTAATCAGCCTTTTGCGAAGTCGACGGAAAAACGAGTACCTCGACCAGTATCGATCGACTCCTTTACACTCTTTTCCTCTTTTTCCCTCTCTCGCTCCTCACGCGAGTCGCGATACGGCCAATTAGATGGATAAAAAATTTCTCTCGATGAGTGGGACGAGCCTTGTCCCCCCTCCCTCTGCAACAAAGTCTCGTCATGTAATTGCCGCGTCCCAGTTACTCTGTCCTGCGGTGACTTCAGTCGGATCAAAACTTTTCCCGAGCTAAATTTCACCGGCGCCTGGGCAGCGATTCCATTTTTTTCCCCCCCATTTCGGAGCAGAACGCGCCGGCGAGTCGACTTGCCGATCGAACGCTCTTCGGAGAAACCGATCGATATTATTCACGGCAGCGATTCCTCGAGGAAAGATATTGCGAGTCAAATGCCCGTAAACGGATAGAACTTTCCTAATGCGTCGGACCGGTTAATTAAATGCTTAAAATGAAACGAAAGCCGCAGGAATGACGAGTTTTGCATAGCTGGCCGCTGAACGACGCCTGGAGGAAGCTGTCGGTCGAAAAGGTGGAAATTTCTATTTCTCGCCAGTTTCTATTTGCCCAGAAGGTCTGTCTTTGCACGACGTCGCATCATTGTCGCAACGATGATCGAGGCACGGCCATTGTACGGCAAACGGGGCTAATAATTAGTACCGATGGCGGCCGATCACTTCTCGATCCCAAGGACGCCGAACGAGCGACGCTCGTCGTCTTTTATTCGCCTCTCTCGCCGCACGACGTCCGTTTTCAAATACTAACCGGCCGCACAGAAGTCGTAATCTCGAGGTCGCGCGACGCTGAAACGGCCGATGGCGTCCCTGAAATTCGACGCGCCGATCGGCTGAATCGCTTTTATTGCCGGCGACGATCGATAGAAGGTGTAAATCCCCAATCCGCTGTCTGCGTCCGCAATTCCTTTCTGCCGGCTCGCCATTATTCGAACGCGTTCGAGCCGGGCCCGATACGAGAGTTATAACATCGAAGCCAATTAAAAATGTTCTGCGGAAGCGACGATAGCGACGCTATCCTTGGATCCGGACAGGATATTGAGTTATCAGGGCGTGGGTGGAATCGTCTTTCGATCCTGCCGATGACGCAGCGGACGAGGACGAATCTCGCCGAAGATTTTCTCCTCGTCACCTGTCCTCGGTCGGGTCTACCCTGCACAGGACTACCTGTTGAATCCGGACATCTCGCGCGCGGCAGAAGTATTGTCCGCGGACGACTGCCCTCAGGCGGGGATGTCGAGGTGTGAATAATTTCCACGGGAACGTGCGAACTCCCTCAATTCCAGCCGGCATTCCGCCGAGTACGATGAATTCCGACGCCGACGTGCCGCCGGGGCAAAAAGATGAACGTTTGCCCGGCGAACGTTAACGTATTCCAAGCAACGTGTCGCGGGTACCGTAAGTCGGATAGATGGTAAGAACGACGCGATATGCAATCTGGAATAAAGTCCATATTCGCGGGACCCCTCGTCTTTCCCTGGACGGCAATCGAGGCGGAATTAGATGTCGGACGTTTAAACGCTGCCTTTGCGAACCGAAGGCAAACGTCTGACCTGTCTCAATAATGACCATTCATTAGTCAAGCATTACATTTTAGATTTCGTTTAATAGCCACCGGATTTCTCCGACTGCCAGAACTTTCATTCTAATTTATCGGTATCTTTTTTAATCTTGAGTCTGAAAACAAGTTTAGCGCTGAATGAAAAGAAAGATGATTTCTCATCCGATACGCTTAGGAATACTAAATTACGCTTACGTGAAATTACGTACAGAAATGTTGAGGGCCAGCTCGAGAATGTCCATGTTCCTGTATAACTGTACGGGTAACTTATTCCCACGTTCGCCAGCATCCCATCATTGACCAAAATCAGTCTGCTTAATGCCAGTACGTAATCGGAATGCGTCCGGCGTGTAATCGGAACGTAACTGGGAATTATCCACCGCGGCCAATACGTTCCCACCTCCCTACGAAATTGACATACTTTCCCGCACCTGGCGCATCTCTCCCGATAAATAATCTCTGCCCCATGGTCGGCGTGTCAGGGGGCGTTTCGGGGTTTCTCGAGTCTGTCGACTTTCTTGGCACGGTTCACGGCTACAGCGCGCTACCCGTTAAGAAGGGATCTGGTTTTGAAACGAGTTGTATGGGTATGCGGGCAGCGAGAGACGCAGGCAGACTGAGAGAGTGAGTGAGAGAGAGAGTAAAGTCAAGCAGACAGAAGAGGGAGGAGGAGGATGGCGAGTGAGATAGGGAGAAACGGACGGAGAGACAGACTGTCGTCGTGGTCGTTCGTCGAACGTAGAGGGGAGTAGACGAAGTGACGGGACGGTTTGGATGGGACTCGAGGACGTTCACCTTTTTTCGTGACTTCGTCGAGACTGGTACACGATGGCAGAGTACCTTCCTACCGCCTGGCTCTAGGCCCCTTTTGAAAGAGCGGCCTGTCCGTCTAGACCGGTATAAATGTGACCGGCCGAGGCCATATAGAAATCACGTAACAGGCCCTCTTCTCCTGCTTCTCGCCGGACCGATCGCTGACTTTCGGCTGGCGTAACCGTTAAACGCCGGAAGAAGATCGGGCCTGTGCCATTTTAAGAATTTTTACGATCGACTCCGATTGCTTAAACGTTCGCTGGGATAATCGGATTCGTTCCTCCGCGATGATGTATCTTAATTAACGATTTAGATCGGCGCCGATAGGCAGAAATCGATCGTGTTTGTTTGAAATGCTAATCGCCGGTCGAGTCTTATAACATCGGGGAACGAAGCGATCTGTAGGCACGAAAGCCGCCTAAACTTTTGCACTCCGCCGACGATAAACGTCGCGACAATGGCTGCAGTACGGTTCGCCGAAAGAATTCATTACGATAATTTCCCAAGGAAGCCACTGACGTAACGCGACTAACTTTTCGAAGTGTTCGAACCGGGAGTCGTTTAACTGACTAAGTGGCGTCCACGACTCCCACGCCGCTAATTGGCATTCCGGGAGTGTAATATTTCGGACCGGATTCGCGGGAGGCTCCCGTTAGATAATCGACTATTTCGATGCGGATTCGTTCACCTCGGCCGAACGAGTTCGAGCGCCATGGCAGGCTAGAGCCTCCATCCTCGGGGAGTCCTTCGCGTCCGTCGTGCCGGCTATCTAAACCGGAATAGATTACCGCTCGCCTCACCTATGTCATTGGCGACTATCTCGAATTCATTCGTAATTTGTTATGCGCCACAATTACGCCTCGCCATTCTCGGAACTCAGGTCCGAATTGCATGCCGTAACAAAATTATGCCAAAGCATGGCCCGCGTCGAGTTTTCGACGGAAACAACATCGGATGTCTCGAACGTGAGATCGACACGACGCGTCTAAGGATCGAGGCGACTTCGAAGATAGCCATTTCGGATCGACAGTGCCAGAACTACAATTTCAGCGGGGCAACAAGTATGATTATTGCGTGAACGTCCGCGCTGAATGCATCGGCGCACAATTGCTTTTCAAAGCGTGCATCGGCCGCTTTTTGTCGGCGGTATCCGACAAGTGGAAAGGTCAGTTCTGTTAATACCAGGCATAACTTCTCGTCGGGTCTTGAGGTCCGCCATGATTCTCTCGAGGCTCGCGCCCCCAGAAGTATTTCCTCGATCCTCCTCGGCGAGGCCCGCCGTTGGGTTTCACAATAAGTTCCCCTGACTCAGCCCTATGAGATCGTCTTCTACGGTCTGCCTTGCGAATTCCCACGCGCCAGAAAGCCCCTGATACGTCGACCGTCGGACGAAGCTTGATCCGAGCTTCGGCGGAAGACGACTTGGAAGCTCGAAGAAATGACAAACGTAGCTGCGGTGTGCATTCTTTAAAATCTATAAAATATATCATACGTTTTTTTATGTGCGACGCTTGTAGTGCCTAGCAGCGCTTAAAAATAGAACATTATCTGTTCTTTGCACGGTATAATATACGACGTATAGACGCTATCTTGTCGTTGGCCGTCAGCAGTCGACGAAGGCGTATTGTTGACCAAAATTGGAAGTTGTTTGGCTTGCTTATCCTTTTAATAGGGCAGTGAGCGACCAACACAGGTGCGTTAGCATCATTCTTCTGTTATTTTACACTATTCTACATTACTCTATGTCATTTAAAAGCATTTTCGCTGCTGTATTGCTCCCATTTGGGGTGTTTTAATCGGCAGAAGGCCGTTTTAACCCATGTTTTAAGTACGTTTGACCACCGTGTCGTTATTATATGGGACTGAGCGACCAATGGAGGGTACTTTGGCACTATTTGGACCTATTGAAAGGTGATGGAACCTTCAGAATTGTCGAAAAACGCGAAATCATTTTTGGTCTTATATCGGATTTATAACTACCCTATCCCATAAATTTTAACTCGCCCTGAAAGTTGGTCGCAAGCAAAGTTCCAAATTCTCAATATTTCGAAGATACAGCCATTTTTCGGAGATGAAAAAATATTTTTGTAAAGATCGACTTTCGCTGATGATCCTATCTTAAAGTACGCGTCGAAAGCTTCAAGAAAATGTATAATTATCATAGGTTTTGATCGCGCGTTCAAAAGTTACCAGTAAGTTCAAGACCTTCAAAAAAATGTATACTTATCATAGGTTTTGATCGCCGGTTCAAAAGTTACAGGCGATTTAAAAAATCGCGAATTTTCTATGGGGTACCCCTTCTCATTTTTGCGAAAAATCGAAGGTCGGCGGATCGGTTCGCCCTTTTACTACCTGGTAGGGGGTCGAAAATAACTCTGAGAGCCGTTTGCCGTTGGTCGAAATTCGCTTTAGTTTCGAAGTTACAGCCAAAAAACCATCGAAAAAATTGGAGTCGAAAAATGGGCAAAAATTAAAACTCTTTTGATCGACTTGTGGATACGCATACTGAAAGAGGATGAAACCAGGATCACAAAAATCGCAAACCGAGCCTTCTAAGTGCAATATTTTCGGAGATACGGCCAAAAATGTCCAAAAAAACGCCTAAAAATGGACATTTTAGCACTTGTATCGTACAGATCGTATTTCTGTAATATGTTTACCTTAAATAATGTTAAAATGTTCAATGCGATTCACAAAAATCGCAACCGGAACCTTCTAAGTCAAATACTTTCGAAGATACGCCCAAAAATGTGCAAATAAACACCAACAAATCGACCTTTCCCCACTTCAATTCTAATCACCCACATTCCATTAAGTTATACCAATATGAATCGAAAGATGAACCTATCCACTTTCATAAAACCGCAACCAGATGTTTCTAAGTGCATCGGTTACGAAAATATATTCAAAAACATATCGAAAAACGCATAAAAATGCTAATTTTCCCGCTTCTACTATGCACAACGTCTTCCAATGACTTCATTACCATATGGAGCGAAAAATACTTGAACCAAATTCCGAAAGATCGTAACCAAAACCTTCTAAGTCCATACATTGGAAGATACAACGAAATGTACGTACGAAACAATGTACTTTCTCATGCTTCGCCGAATAATTGCGCACGCATTTAAGAAAATGCCTAATTACATTGCGCCGTAGAATATGAACGACGTGACCGAACATACATTAGCGTATCGGAAAGTTACCGGGGGTTTCACGACGTCGGCATCGATAACGGAATGATGCCGTGGCAGCGAAATAGCTCGTCGCGAAAATTGCTGAGCTACTCGCGACCCGGGCTCGTCCGTGCAACTTCCCATATGGCCGGTTAATGCCAATGATGAGGAAATAATTGTGCGCTGCGGGCGAATTCAATCGGAATTCCTTCCTCGTTGCCAGAGATCGTCCGGGTCGACCGGCGGACCTGCCAAGGTTCCGCACTTGTTCCCCATACCGAGTACAAGTTCACCTCCGTTTGCCAAGGAAACCTATTGTAAAGAATCCGAGAGAGATTCGAGAATTGGGAAACGGCTGGGGCGTAGCGTGACGAGAGAAATTTCGAGACAAGGCCTACGCAGACTTTGCATACACATACGAAGGTAGTAGCCATAGGCGTACGGTACACTAGTACGGAGGAGTGCGGAGGATGAAGATTGTTAGCTCGGAGGGACGAAGCGTGCAAAACGAGTCCAACTGGGAAGAAAATGGAGACGGACACGCACGGGGAGCCCTTATCTTCGGGCAAGACTTCGTAGGGAATCGGCTCCGTCGGCGTGCTTCCGCCGGAAGCGAATACGGGGAAAGGCGGGAGATAAGTGTCGACGGCCGAGGCATAACGGAGAGTCTCTCGAACGGAGAGAGACTCCGATGGGGCCGGTCGGTGGTTGCGCGAGAAGGAAATGGCGGAAGGGAGCGGTGAAAGGGAAGGGAGCCGAAGGGAGCAGGAGAAGCGGCCGCCGCAGGAGGTAGATCAACCCGGCGAGGAGGACGGAGAGGATGCGGCCGGTGGAAGAAAAGGAAGAGTCGCTGCCGTGACCTTGGAGCATCGAGTTCCGCATTGCTGGAGCACGCGGCCTTTGCCGGAGAGCGCTCCTCCTATGCGATATCGCGTCGGGCCGACCGTATACGTACTGCCTACTCTATATAGCAGCCAGTTGTTGAACCTGCCCGCTCGGGTTACGATTTCCACGATGCGTTTATCGCTCCCCGCACCAGACCTACGCTGAATTTATCGGGGATATGGATATACGATGCATAGATTTGCGTAATAGGGAAGTAGAAAGCATGACCGAATAGAATGGAAAGGCAGGCTTCGGACGACGAGCTAACATTGAATCTGGTTTATTCAAGAAGTTCATTTACGAGTTAAATGCGATCTCAGATGAAGAAATGAAAAAGAGACGCGCCAAGCAAGAAGAGCAATGAAAGGGACGCCAAGGATGTCCAGACCTACAAGGATGACGCCGCAGAAGCGAAGTAGGAACTGGAGACGCCTTGACCTTGAACGCCCATTCCAGCGATTCCAGGGTAGGGCTGAAGCGAAGGTCCGTGGACGAATGCGGGTCGATCGAGGAGTCGGAAGGGCATCACCGAGGACAATGAGACCTGTCGGGTGGACAGAAGGCACGAAGATTGGCAGCGAGGTGCTCGATGCTCGGCTAGTGTCCGACCTTCAACTTGACCGTCCAGCTCGCGGGAGCGCCCTTCTCCTTCGCTCGTGACCGCTCGCGGAACGCGCGCGAGCGTATATAATTTTAGCAGTGGGGTCCTTGACACCTTGGCTCGAGTCAGCCGGCCGGCAGTCATTGACAGCCGGGAACGCCGCCTGCTGCTGGCTGGCTGCTACCTAACCCGCTCCGTCCATTGACTTGCACCGAACGTACGCGCTCGAGTGCCCGTACATCCGCTGACGAAGTGTGCGTGCTCGTATAACGTGCCACCCATGTGCCGAGCCAGTGTGACTGCCTCGATGTGTGTCGTCCGTGTGTATCGTCCATGTGTGCGCCGTCACTGTAACACGTCCATGTACGCTCGACGTACGCTCGCGTTAATTGGTTACTCTCACAAGGCGAGCTAGAGCAAGCGCATCATCACGTTTGTTGTCATTTTTCAGTAGGCGCACTGTTGTTGAAGACAGTTCGTTGAAATCGTAGGCGTTCATGTTTATGATAAGGATGATAGGCGTTGACGAAGAAACGGTAGTAAGATTTTGATCTTTTCATCAGCAGGGTCTCGGCCAGGATGTTCTGATGGCCACCAAGGAGGAGGAGTGGGGCAATGTCCTGAGCTTGAAGGATAAGACGTCGATGGGGGTGGTGCTAAGGGATCGTCTGATGACGGATGCCGCTCTAGGAGGTCCTAGACCTATAAAGTCGGAGCACAGCTATAGTCTCTTGGCGTCGAGTCCGCCGCCGAGTCCTGCGACGCCCGGAGCCAATCCTCCCACGCCAAATTCCGGATCGTCAGCCGGCACCGTCTGCAGTACCGTCACCAGCATCAGTTCCTCCATGGGGTCCACGAATCTGGATCACAAGTCCTTGGACATCCGCAGCAGAATCGACGGTACGCTACCTTAGGCAGCAAATCTGAAAATTGATATATTACCAACGCAAAGAAAGATAAGGCTCGACTTTGCCGGCGCATGTTCAGGTGTGGTTCCCCTGGCAGAAGTTTGCGAGCGTCGGTTGCCTCACAGCGGGCCCTGATAATGTATCAGTGCATCCAGCGGAGCCTGACGAAGCAAGCTGCAGAGTTTGCGAATCGTCAGGCTTGACGCAATCGCGCGCGGCCGCGATATAAAATATGCCAAACACTTCTGCAACCCGCAACAGCTTTGCAATAAGTTTCAAAACCATCGCAGCGATCCATATTCATTCTCAATCTTCGTCATTTCAGATATGGAGGAAGAATGCTTCCCAGCAATTTCAATGAACACCGCATCGAATCGCGGAGAGTCATCCTCGTCGTCCTCCACTTCGTCATCGTCCACCTCTACCTCAGCCGTCATCATTCACAGACACGACCTAGTACCTGAAGAGAGTAATTGCCCGACGATCAAGGGCGAGCCGCTGAGCGCACCGAGCAGCCCCTGCAGCGTACCTTGCCAATCGACGATGGTCGATGACAAGAGTACCATCACCATGGTGTCACCTCAGAGTCTGCACTTCGCCAGGGATCCACTCTCGCACACCAGCGACAGCGAGGAGGACGACGACGAATATTATCAGGTACTCCCCCGATCTTAAATCTTACTTTTCAAATAATACAAAACGAATAAATTACAATTACTAGTTAAAGCCTATCTGCCTAACTCTCGATGTAACCCTTACGTCTACAACCGGATACCTTAAGTTCAAAACTGGGTTCTGCCACAAAAAAGAAAATATGGAAAATATAATCTGCCTTAAGATGGTTAAATTCGCGAGAATCTGAGAGGTTCCTCGAAAATTTTGTTTTAAAAGAAAAAATTGTTCACGAAATGTATTAAGGTGGCTATCCGGTTATTGACATAAGGGTTAAATTAATTTAGTCAAAAGCCGTGTACAGGCTCGCAACTAGACGCAGAATATTAGACGATGTTTAACGCGGTTACCGGTTGCCCAGGGTATGGAAGTGGAGGAGTACGGCGCGGGCTGCGCGGACAACGAGGCCAGCGTGCACGCCTCGAGACAGGGCTTGCCACCCACGCCACCCAGCAGCGCAAGCTCAGACAGCGAGGGCACCGCTTCCGCTTCCTGTTCGCCGGAACGGCGAGATTCCCAGAGCTCGACGCACGTGCAGAATCTCAGGGGTCTGCTGACGCCCAGGCTATACGTCACCAACGGCACGCACACCACCAGGCAGCCCATTCATACGCCCCTGATTTCCTGCCAGCCGGTAAGACGCGAGAACGGGGGCGGCAGGAGTCAAATATTTCGCAACGCATTCCATTCGCCTCACGATTCAATATTCTTGCAATTTTTCTCTCTTCCTTTTTTTTTGACGACGATATTCTACGATCGTCGAGTGGCCTTATCGTGGCTGACAATGTTCGCCGCCGACGCTGATTACGTGCGCCTTAATTACAGTGTATTAAGATAGTCGGCGGTCGTTATCGTTGGAGTTTTACGTCGCGTCGGGGAAATCGGTGGGATCTTGTTTAACTGGGAAATTTTTCCTGCGCAGAAAGGGTCGACGGGAGTGCTGACGCTTACGGAGGAGGAGAAGAGGACTCTGATAGCCGAGGGCTACCCGGTGCCGACGAAATTGCCACTTACCAAGCAGGAGGAGAAGTCCCTCAAGAAGGTTCGCAGGAAAATTAAGAATAAGGTATGTTCAGCTGTTTCGACGAATTAAGTCTTGCGTAAGGTTGAACGTTTGCTGTGAGGACTGACGACATTTCGGTTTGCAGATATCGGCGCAGGAGTCGCGTAGGAAGAAGAAGGAGTACATGGACGGATTGGAGAGGCGGGTGACGATGCTGACCAACGAGAATTCGTCGTACAGAGACAGACTCAACGTTCTCGAGGACACGAATCGCGAGCTGCTGAAGGAGCTACAGCGCCTTCAGGCTCTCTTACATTTACAGAACTCTTAGCTTATTACGCGATATACGACTGCGCTTACTCGAACGCCTTAATTCAACGAGTAAGCCAATTGCTTGGCGACGATCAGCGCTGTCTCGTGAAAAAGGGAGAGAAAGACAATTCCGTCAGTCTTGAACAATCAGAATATCATCGATAATTCGCCGGTGCGATCGATAATAGGACACTTTTTAGTAGAGCCGAGTTAGACGATTCTCTTTTGCGAGGCCGACGCAGGGTCGGAGTCAGGAGTGCCTTCATCCGTTCATTTCGAGACGCCTGGATGTCGAACTTTCTCGGTACAATTCTATATTTTAGGGCTATGCTTGAATTTCCGAACGCGATCAGCGAGGACGAGAAGGGATTTTAATGCCTGGCTGTGTCTTTCGATCATCGAAAAGGAAACATGTCGCAGCTTGCGTAGCGTAAAAATTGAACGGGATCATCTTCGATTTGCCCCATTCTCGTATTTATTCGTCGTGCGACGCGGCGACCATTCAATTCGTCCAGTCAAAGAGATATTTTTGTGGGGTCCATTCCTTGCGTAGAATCATACTTCTCGCATCATCGATCTCGACGCGTTAGTCGAGAAACGAATTTCTTGCGTTAGTGGAATTGCGTGCACGTGTATACGGTAAGAAACATACAAAAAAAAATATATATATATATGTTATAAAAGTAACGTCTATTTTAAAAGTCGAATTGAAAGAGAACGCCAGGGCGAGAGATGCGTATTACTATGAAGATATTGTATGTAACGTAATTTTTATCGAATTCATTCGCGCGCGCTGTCGGAGTATCACACTGGCCAACTAGCATAATTTTCACGTTCGGTCGTCGGGAAGTGCTGGAAACGGTACCGGGACTTTGTTCAGAATCGGACAGATCTGAGTTTGGCGCCGACAGACGACCGTGCGTGAATCCTTTCTCATCCTTCATCATCGATCGTCGCCAAACTTTGTTCCAATCGACCACCGTTGGCAAAGTCCATCGTCTTAGCTGTAGATCGTAGGCAACGCTCTAGGATTTCATCGCGTTAGATCAGTCGCAGTTGGCCAGTGTTCTCATTCGAAACCGTGTTCGAGCCCGACGCGCTATTTTCTTAAATCAATTTCCCGGGACTCTGTGCATTAATTCACGTTTATAGATCATTCCATTTAGTGTGCTAGCGGGTAGGACGCGACGGTGATAATTGCTAACCATTAATTCGAAAATCGTGCAATAGAAGCGCCGGCTGAGTGTCTCGTCGCGAAATGCGACGCATGCGAACGAACGCGAGCGTTCGCTCAGCGGATTAGAAGATTAGACGACGGTCTCGCGTTACATAAAAGGTGCTGCGCTTGATGGTGGAGCACTCTCGAGCGAACGTTCGCTAACGGATCGTCGCAGATCGTCGCAGATCGTTCGTCGCGCTCGCGACGGTCGTAAATATTTCAAATTTTGCCGACAGACAACGTCCGCTTCGCTGTCCATTTTCCGCGGATAGAAAGCGAGTGCTCTGCGAATAAAATCGCGAAGGCGAACTGGGACGCGATTCGATAGTCAAATCCGAGTGCCTACGGGCGGCACGGCAATGTCAGGGGAGCAGGGACCAATGTTTGGAGGTGTTTGTAGTGAGAACGTATTCTTCCTTCCTTCCTCACGACGTTCTTCGACCCGTCGTTTCACATTCTCGTGCGTTGCCAAAATGAAAGACAGGGCGCGAACGAAACTCGAACGGGGCGTTTCAATCGATTTGGCGGAGCGAGCGAATACCGAGTCAATGATTAAATAGTCAATAAGATTAGTACGCGGTACTATGTGACTGAAAGATAAGAAAAACGTTAGCGCTTTCCGGAAGCATTTGATAAGCGACGAAACTTCCACCCCAATTTCGTCTTGATCGCCGCTTGGCTTCCACCGAGCGGACCTTCGAGAGGGAAATACGACAAAGAATTATATTTCTGTACAAATATGCCGACCTAACAGTTTTACCTTGAACAGAGTTTAATATATTCTATGAATAAAGCTTTATAAACGATCGAATATATATATACATATATATATATATATAGATATATATGTATACATGGAGATACTTCTATTTACAGCAAATTATGTATGACGTTGGATAGCGCGAGAACTTTGGTACGTCGCACTGTTGCCTGTTAACTCTTATTACTTACCATTAAGATTGTCGGTATCATTATCAATAATCGATTACCGTTATCGCGACTATTATCGTATCTGGGGCGACTTTTCATTATCATACAATCGAGACCATTTTTAATTCATGCACCCGACCGGTTGTGTTATCGTGTACTCGCTGTATATTTATCCACGAAAGGGGGAGAAGTCGTGTGCGTCTGTCTGTCCGTCTGTCCGTTTGTCAGTGTGTGATGTGTGTTCTCGAGAGAGAAAGAGAAAGAGAAAGAGAAAGAGAGAGAGAGAGAGAGAGAGAGAGAGAGAGAGAGAGAGAGAGAGAGAGAGTGAAAGAGTTGCACGCGCACTAGCATTGTACGTTCTCGCGGCATTAAGCCTATTATCTCGTATGTGTAAGAGTGTACGCGCTGAAACAGTGTACCAAGTGCCACGTGATCGATGCCGCACGTGGCGCATGCCAACTTCGTATGGATGTTGTCTGACAATAAGAATAAACACGTGTGACCCAATATGCGGGAGATCCTTCGTAACGATTCGATTGCGTCAGCTCTCTCCTCGCATCTCCCGCTTAATCCTTCCAGTCAGGTCTACGGGTACGTACATCTGTTTCCTTCTGCTCAGCCGCATTTTCATCTTAGGTAGCGACGACATCGGCGAATAGGTCGCTCGGCATACGAATGCGCGATCACGCACCCTGGGAGAACTTTAAAAGAGAAGCAGGATTTGCATAGATTTTCTACGCGCTCTGCCGGAAAGGCGCGACGTCTTTAACGTAAGAAGTTAATGAGACGTGTTGCGAGCACTTGCTTCAGTGACGTTGACCTAGTTTTTATTCAAAAAGATTTTGATACGAGTCAGTGAGGGGTAGGCTTTACGATGTAGCGAAGTATCTTGTCATAGGAAACTGAGATAACGCTAAGGGGAAACTTTTGTCACTCAATGTCCATTTCAATTTCTTCGACGCTGCCTTCCACGGCGTCCTTGAGGCTGGTAAGACTGAGAGTAGCGTCGGTGGCCAAGATGTTCGTTTCCTCGTGCTTCTTCCCTCTCTTGGATCTGTATAGAGGATTCTCGAATCTGCCACCGGTGGACTCCTCTGCAGTGTCGTCCGCGTCTTCAACAGGAACCTGTCGAACACCTTCCGCTGGACCAGCTATCTCCACGTTTCCTTCGGATATGTTTTCGAAACGAGCGAAGCTGAACGGCTTCCTGGCCTTCGGCTTCTCGCTTCGCACGCCTTCGTGAATGGCAGACCACGCCTCGCCGCACGTGGCGAATATCCTGCAACAGATCAAGCAAGACGTTCGATATATAGGGCGCCAAAGTAAAATCTGATTAAACGAAAAAACAGATTAGACTCGAAACACTTGAGTAAATTCGTTACAGGCGCGGCTCCCTCTCCCGTTAGAATTCGAACGATTCGACGAATTCTTCGCTCCAGCCAGGCAGCTCGCTGGAGCCTGTCCGTCGTTATTAATAGGCCGCCTGCGGAACTGGGGCCCGAGTAGCAGAAGCAATAAGTTGCAATTGCCCGCTGAGATATGGTCCCGTTTGATCTTAGGGTTACGACGACGAGAGTCGGCGGGCCGGCAAATCGAACGGATAATGGCCCCGAGATGAATTCCTTGGGCGGTACAATTCGTAAAAAGGCAGGGGTCGAAATTATTCCGGCTCTCCGCTACCGGTCGCTTCAAAACTTTTCGGCGCACTGCCGGCGAGTAATTTCGAGTCGGTTAAGTAAAATAATGAACGGCTCGGCAGTCTGCGGAGTCGAATTAATTAAGGGTTAGCGAGGGTCTCGAGAGCGACGATGAAAGGCGAGAAAAAGTTGACGCGCGCATGGGCGAAGGTCTGTGGAAAAGGGTGAAGGGAAAGTGGGAGAGAACGTATCCGCGAAGAAATTAGAATTGAGAGGGTGGCACGACAATTGGAAGAGGGAAGTGTAAAACGGTAAACGGTAAATGAGGCTGCCGCTGGCCGGGAAACCGAGAGTGGCAACCGCATCTTGCCTACTTCGCAAATTAAAACGCTCCTTCGACCCTCTCACACCACCCTCCCCCCCCCATAACGGTGAGCACCCTTTCTTAATCCTTTTCCACTTCCTCCCCCGCTATCCAGATGCGCAACCATTCGGTTTCCCAGGAACCCGAGTTACGCGCGGAAAATTTTCACTCGCGCCGCCGTTGACTAGAGCTGACGGGCTTAAAGTGAAAATCGTGCTGCTAGGCTAATTCGATGTCGAGTAATGGAACGTTTCGACTCGCCGGGCATTAATGTGCCGACATCGATCAAGCGTTTAATCCATCCTCGCTCGCCGACATCGAGCGTGGCGGGAAACAATTTTCGTTGATCACCGATAACGTTTCTTGCAAACGTTCGTTCACTGTCCGCAAAATTGCCACCGGAAATTAGCGCGCAACGCGCGTCGGAGAGGGATGCAAAATTTAATGCGACGTTCCAGCGCATTCTGTCGGAAGTCTTATCGACGAGGTAAAGACCCGACGTGTTTCCTGCCGGAATTTAATAAGGACATCCCGCGCGTCCCGTGTAATACAGAATACAACGACGAGGAAGAAGAAGCGCGAGTGGGATTCGCGTAGCAGCGATTCACGGCTTGCCTTCCCCATACATGCGCATCCCATAACGCACGCGTCGTATATCGAGATTAAATCCGAACGAGCTTCCTTTTACGCGCCCGTCCTCGGTCCGATCGTTCGCGATTTTCCATTTATTCAAAATCAATTCCCCGCCCGACCCTCCCCGCCGGCCCTGGTCGAGATGAAAATTGTCGTCGGCCAGGAAATCGAGATTCCGTAGGACTACGTCGATCTCTCGACCCTTCCTTTTTTGCAGCCCTCGACGTCGAACGTACCGTCGAATCGGAGCTAATCTAGCTGGCTTCCGGTCAACCGGGTTGTTTTCGAAAAAACGAGTGCTCTTAAGCGCGTAGATTCGATGACGCAAGTCGATCGTTTTGTAGCTTGTTCAGCCTTCGGCGCGCCTCTTCGTATGAACTCGTTTCCGTGTCTGTGTCGATATGAAAGGGACGCCTAGCTGCTCGGCTCTAAATATCTGTACTGGAGGAGTCGTGACGCGTTTCATATTCCGCGTAATTACTTTTTCGCCAGCCACGTGTGCCGAGCTGTCGAAAAAGGCCGCAAATACGGCGAGTTGAAGCGTCGTGATATTCCTGCCAGACGAGAGACAATCGACGCTCTCGAGAGTCGCGGATTCGAAAATTTTCAGAGCCGCGTGGGAGGACATACAGAGGGCAGGAATGCTAAACACTCCTTTCCTCGTCCTTTCGTCGTCCTCCCACTTTCCTTTCTCGTTCTGCGAGGTAGGATAATAAGATCGATAATAGGAACGTTCGAAGGTAGACGTTCGGAGCGCGGTCGAGTCGAATTTTCTTTTCCGTTACTCTGTGTTATTAATGGAAGACAAACCGAACGGGCAAGAGTCCACACATTAGAGAGTCAACGCCTTTCTAGCAAATTCTGAGTGGGCGCGTGTCTTCGTGGAATGCGATCGAGACTTGCCCACTCGATTCACCTTTCCTTTCGTTATTTTTCCTTAGAACAGCGCCCAGTTAAATTTTCCGATCATCTACATGTGAAAAATGCATCAGAAAAGAAATCATACGTTCAATATTTTACCACTTCGTTCATTAATAATTCAGATGGAGCTGCCTTGCATGTGATACTGAGATGAGAAGAAATGAGAAAATGGGAGAATGAGATAGACGGAGACAGAGAGAGGAGAAGGACGGTAAAGGAAGTGACGTGCACGCTGGGAAACGAGCGCCAACATCCCTCGGGATGACTCCGGTTGACACTGCCGTCTAACGGGCTTTCGTTCGTTACAGGCTCGCCGTGCTTCTGACACTTCTAACACTTGCGGATTGAGCTTTCAAATGCTTTCACGAAAATTTACCGTCACGTCGGCTAAAAAGTCGTTAGCCTCCGCAACAACGTTTTCAACCTTCAATACACTTACCCGCCAGCTGAGATCGTTACAAATTCCCTTGCAGATGACACTTTGACGCTTCCGACGCAGAACCTCCCTGAAAATATCTCCTCTCTCCACTAGCCGAATGAAGGTTGTACTTACTCTCTGACGCCGTAGCCGAAGTAAGTGAAGAGGATAACTAGGAAGACGCAGACGGCCAGAGGCCAGCCCAGGAATGTTCCCAGTGCCAGAGACAGTCTGGCATCGACCATGGCCGCACCCGTCGTCCACACTCCCAACACTTGCATCCCATCCCCTGTTCGCAATCATAATAACAATTCCGTGAACAATTCCGTGAACAATTCCGCGAACAATTCACGCACCGACGCGCTCGCTCCGACGAGACAATTAGCCTCGATCGTTAAGGAGGGAAGAAGCGCGTGGGCAGTCAGACACAATCCGGCTGACAAAGCGTCGAGTTTAGCGGCAGATATTGAGAGACTTTCAATCGGTTCGTAGCCGAGAACTTTTTCCCCGTCGACTTTCCTGATAAAACGTCCGACGGTGGGAGACAGGGAGAGGAGGTGCGTGAGCGAGTTAGAAGGGGGGAGGGAGGGCGAGGGATGAAGAGAGAGCCGGAATCCGTCGGGAGGAATGCCTCCTCTTTCATCCTGGACGCCCGGGCGTGAAAATGAATTGCGAAAGAGATTCATCGAGCGAGTAGTTATTGGAAAATACGGACGAGCGTCGACCGGCAACTTTCGTCATGGGACGGACTTGAGTTATTGAAAAAGTGTCTCGCAGTATCTTGAGGGGGTGGAATTTATCTGGCGAGCTGTCAAACTCTGCCCCTTTCGTTAGTATACGGAGTCGATGATGTCCGCGATGGTTCCCCAGTGAGCTGCGGACTTTGTTCAGATGAATTTGGAAGGACCGACCTGAACTTTCGATGTCGCTTTCAGTTCCGATCTCTTATCTGTCGTGTTATTCAGAGGAAACGTTACATGGAGCCTTTTTCGGAACATACGGTTCTTAACGCCCGAACGACTACGCGCGCTACGTCATTTTTACTGCCTTTGCCAAGGCCTCCCTTTGGAAAGCGTCGCCTCTGTCGACAAGGGTAGAAACGGAAAATAAATGTCGCGGCCCACATTCTGCGTACCCAGCAGGGAAGGTCTGCCCTTCGATTCTGTTCGAGCTATGCAGTTCGTGGGAGTAGGAGGTCCGACGCGAGTCAGGAAATAACGTTAATTTCCTGAACTCTCATTACGGCCTAACATAATCAGGAAGTCATTTTCTACATTTGCATGGTAGGTAAGCGGTAGGTGGTGACGACTAACCTCGCAGTACTTGTTGCAATACCTCCGCAGCTTCGAAGCTCCCTATGCCGGTGTAACCGCCGACCTCCTTGATGAGAATCTCGATTTCTTCGGCTGGACCTCGCCTGACGTACCAGTTGACTCGATCCTTGTATCCTTGAAGATGCTCGTCCACTGTCACTCGAACTACGCTCAGCGAGAGGGTGTTGGGTAGCAAAAGCTTTGCTCCGCAATAAAAGCAGCAGTGACCGTCCACCTGAAAAACGCCAAAGGTTCTCAGAATAACGTTGGACTAGGATTGTACAAAAATGTCCTTTTCCTACTTTAAGTGGCTGTTCACACTTCGTGAAGCCGCACTTGGGTCTTTCCAATGCACAGATTTCTTCTAGGTAATCTTTGTAGTTTCTTCCACATTGACATCTTCTGCAGCCGATGTCTCGAAGTCTAAAGAATTGCTTAATTTAGTAAGCTGTTTGAGTGAAAAAGTGTGAGTATCACGTAGCATTTACCCCACGTTCACTCTTCCTGGAGTAAACTCCCTTCGATTCTCCAAGGATTCCCATTCGAAGCTGACGAACGTATCGTTTTGATCCTCTAATCGAATGGATCTGACTTGTACCTCCATGACAGGCAAAACAATGTTCATGGTATGATCACTACGAGGTAGAATGACATCTTCGTCTGAGCAAGGAACTCGATCGAGATGCGGTGCAGCAGGAGAAATCACGCTCCAGTTTTCAGGATCAGCCCAGAAAAATCGACCCTCTTTCGCCCATCGGGCAACTTTTCCTTTCGATTTCACCGAATCGCTCATCTAGCCGATCATAGATTAACATTTATCCCATCGATGTATCGATTGACCTAAGATCCACTTACCTCCAACTTTCCATCCCTGAACAACACCAAGGATCCCTCTCTAGGCAAGTCGATCTCCGAAAGTCTAAGCTCATCGGACTTAGCCAAACCAACCGCGTGTCTAGTAGCGATCGGAAATATAACATGTCCATCCACTTCCGGCAAAAGGCCCTGTTCCCAATTACTGGCCGTCTTCCATTCCAGGTCCGGAAGCCAATGCTTCTCAACAGCCAGCGACGACAGCAGGAACGACAAAGAGACAGTAAAAACTGCACAGTATCGCATCGTTGATTTTCACATAGATCACCGGAAAGTTCACAATTTCTGCATCGACGAGAAAGTTATACGGCGCGAGTCAATGAGTTATCATCTCTTTCGCTCTTGAATCGATGGATCCGAACAGATTAAAGCATTCTGTATTCACGGAGTATCGACTCGGCCCGCATCCCGTAGGAAGCGATCCAGCAACGGTTCGTTTACTCGGATCAGATGAATCGGATGGATCGGTCGGCGGAGAACTGCGCGACATAATCGGAATCGAAAGGGGGGCGTGTCTGATTCATGGACGTCTGGCGCGGACTGACGTTATTTATCGCGATTAGATCCCCCGGCCAAGAGGCACTGATCGCTGGAAGCTGGATTTGTCGAGCGTTCGGTTACCGCCTTTCGTTAATTTATCGCCCCCCATCGCAAAATGCCGACCGTAGGATCGTACATTCTGTCGCACACTGTTCCCAACAGCTCGCCCGATTCGAATAACGTGAGTGGAATATTCGAGTGTGAGTGGGAATATTCGAACGTGAGTGGGAATATCGTGCACGTAGACGCCGGAATGACGAAAGGAAGATTACAAGATTTATTGACATTCGAGATACAAGTACAATTATACAACTATGTAATACCTCGCAACAGTGATTGAGAGTCAATCGCGATAGGGATCGCGACTAGGGAAAAGAGGAAGGACGTAAAATTCCGCAGTAAAGTTTAACGATGGTTATGGCGAAGCTCGCGTCGAAACGGAGCTAACCATAAAAAATCTCTAAATTCTCATACTTTCATTTGCCGGAAGCCTGCCGAAGCCGGGTGCGTACGTGAAAGGATGACGAGCAGGAAATTGGAAGTCAAGGGTGGGTGGGGAGGGGGAAGTATATGTAGACAACTTTATTCTCGCGGAGAATAGCGCTCGCAATCGTACTCTGCTCTCCCGCGAAATGGAACGAATTACGCCAGCGCAAAAGTGAAATTATCCTCTACTATCTACCTTAACGATTAGATTTACGCTTACCGCAAGATCGAAACATTTACACCCCGAGGCCCGGACGGTCTGGTCGTTTGAGAGTGCGCGTTGCGACTCGTAAAAAATGGGAGAAACATTCGAAGAGGGATGGTGGGAGGGGATGGGAAGGGGGGAAGTGCAGAGGATCAAAGAATATAGGCTCGGCACGAAATACTCATCCTCGACCCACTTAAGGAACGTACGCGCGCGCACACACACTCACACTATTGCCTCACGGATAATACGCATTTTGCCTCGTCTTTATTTCGCTTTATTTCGCTTTATTCGCCATATAGATATACCTTTTATATATATTTATGTTCTTATATATCTGCCTCTTCGTATATATGTTTATGTTATATGCATATGTGTATTTATATAGGGAGGGAGAGAGACTTTATATTAATATACTCTTTCTTTTGTCGTAGGTCCGAGATGAAGTTCGAGAAGGAAGACCGTCCGCACTCCTTTGCCCTTGAGGAGAGTACCTTGACGAGAGGATCTATTGGGAGGCGTCGTCGTCCTCGATCATTCTCTTGCCGATGCCGAACCTGAACATCTGACGCATCGCGTCGCTGGGTCTCTTCTCGGTGCCGACGGAGTCCGACGATCCTGCCGAGTTCCAAGCCCTCTTGCCAAGGCCAAAGCTGTACTGGCGACCGCTCCTCTTGTCCTCCAGCAGGTCGTCCAGGTTGTTCTCCCGCGAACGATCGCTCTCGTAGTAGTCGTACGGCACGTAATCCACTCGCAGGGGGTAGTAGTCGTGATTGTCGTTTCGTTTATGCATCTCGGTGCCGTACGGCTGGGATCGTCTGCCGAGTCCGAAGCCATATGGTTGTATTCTCTGGAAAGCAGAAAAATACGTATGGACCTTGCCGTTCGATTCTGTACATTCGAAAAGAAGAAACAAATTCGATAGAGTTGATACGATGCTTTCAAGTGGTAATATGTTTTGTAAACCAGCATATTTGCAATTTTGTTTTCACCTAGAACTGCAGGTAATGCATAGTCACGATCTCTAAGCTGCGCGAATCAAATCCTTTTACTGTTCACGAATGCCTGTTTTAACGCAGAATTCCTACTGTTTCAGATATTACCACGATGTTCCTCTGTCTGAGGCCAGTTTCGAATTAATCAGCTCGCGTACTGCGAATGGAATACTTAGAATCGCTGCTTACCTTTCCTTTGCCAGCTGCCCCATCAGCTCGCCGCTTGCCAAGGCCAAAGTTGAAGACTGGCAATCTCTTGTACTCAGACACGTAAGTATAAGCCCTCTTCTCGAGGGGTTCCTCGAAGCCCAGCTCGTTCATTATCGGATTCATATGATCGGTGTGCGTTTCCATTGACGATGACGATTCTTCCATGGCCACCGTCGATCCGCCGACGAAGATCAGAACGTAGAACGCCAGCATCCTCGACATGACCGGAATCGTTCTCACTGTCATCTCAGACATAATTGGCCTCGTTGTCGAGCTTCTTCGAGCACTGCAAGCAAGGAAATTTGTTTCTCTCATAAAGAGGGAAGCAGATGCCGACAGAACGGGGACAAAGTTTTTCCGACGCTGATGACGAAACCTGCTGATGGGGGACAGATAGTAGGACAGGATTAGGCCCTGGGCAGAACGCAGTGGGCGTCCTTCCTGAAGATAATCGAGTTCTGACAAGTGGCCCGCCGAAGCTGATTAAGAGAATCCGGGGACAGTAATTTGTTTAGTCTCGATAAAGGTCTCTTAAGTCATCTTCCGCTTCGACCCTTCCAATCTGGAAGATTCCGGAAACATCCAGAAATCGGGTCTGGCCTCGTTAGCCACTCGATACACTTCAGGCGCCAGATTTCAGACGCGTCTCTGGTTGATCGTCGGATCGCAAAAATTGTAATGTTAAAAAGCCTGACGGGCCGCCACCTCTCCGAGTAAGGTCGCATCTGACGAACGTCATAAATTCATTTCTAGTGTCATTGAAAATTCTCGATACACTTCAGGTGCCAGATTTCAGACGCGTAACTGTTTCTCTTTGATCGTCGGATCGCAAAAATTGTAACGGTAAAAAGCCATCTGACGGACCGCCACCTCTCCGAGGAAGGTCGCATCTGACGAACGTCATAAATTCATTTCTAGTGTCATTGAAAATTACGCTTCGCGCACGGAGTTTCGCTCGTCGTAAATCCTATTCTCGAGGCAGTGAGTGTAATCGGTGTTTCTGACAGTTCTCCCACGCAATTAAAGCGACCAACAGCTACCGTACACTTTTTTCCCGAAAATTTAATTAAACCACCTGTCGCGGCATAATTAATGTAACTGCGCCGGAGGCGTTGGGCACGAATTTTTCTGATTTCAGAATTGACGAAAGCCGTGGTCGTGGTTCATGGAGTCCCTTTATGGATCCTGGACGAGGTCTAGTGTCCATTGGCAGAAGCGAGGAACAGGTGGGCAAGGTAGAGAACATAAGGATAGAAATATAAAAAGTTGCAGCGGACGGCTTTACGGGGTGGCCGATCATTTCCATTGGACGAGCAGCAGTAGGCAACTTTTACGAGGCGAATTCCATCATGGCCGGATTTATCTTTTACGTCAATCCCCTTCTAGTCCCATCATATTTCCGGCCAGCGAATGTATATTAACATAGATTTCCGCGGGCCATACTTATCGCCGATTATCCGCCCATTCTATGTAGGTATTGCTCGTCACACGTTCCGCCTGTATAATGCGCAAAATAATTTAGTATCCTGCCACCAAAGCGCGCTGAATTCCATTACGGAATGTATTAATGATAACGAGCCATTGTTATCATTAACGACGCATAAACAATTTAGCGCGATAAGCCGAACGCGAAATATCGGAATAGTTACGAATGACTAATTTGCAATGAAGAATCGATAAACGGATGTACTAAAAAAATTCTGCTGAATCCTGTCCAAAATGAACAATAATCAAGACATCTGTCACAGGATACCTACTATCCTACCCATGATCAAGGTTCCCATTGCCGACATCTTACAGGCGCAAACGACGTAATCCAACGAACTCTCAGCAACGATCACATACCGAGCTGACTCCTGATTGGATGTCGGCAAACCGATTGATCCGCTAAAGCCAAAATCCTAGCTCGCCATCACCCTTCGTCTAATATTTGATGCCGGGATCCCGCCAGTTCCTCGATCCTCAATGAGTGCCCTCCGTCACGTGGACAGTGGAAGGACTTAGGACGAAGAGGTCAAAGGGCACGGGCATCCAGTGGGCGCGACAGGACGAGGAAAAGGGCAAAAGTGACGAAAGAAGAAGGTGTGGGCAAGTTGGAGGCGAAGACTTTACGGGAGCTAACGGCGAAAGGAGGAGGGGTGGAGGGCTATATCCTTGAATTACATTCAAGGGGCGCCTCCTATTGTTCCTTCCCCTCCCGTCCCTTCCCGATCACGCCCTTTACCCCACATGGCCATTCTCTCGTCAGTTCTCGCGCGGGGGGGGGGGGGGGGTTAAACGAACCGACACCGACGCCGGCTGTAAATGAGAAGGAGATCGAGGTGTGTCTTAAGGGCTGACATCGAGATTGTGCTTCCAGCACAATGCCGACAATGGGAACGATACAATACTGGGCTGACAATTGCACGAAGAGCAGCCAGCTTTATCCACCCCCCCAAAAGTCGCCAGTTTCACTTTCACTCGGACTGTGTCAACGACAGCCAGTCTGGCTGTCAGCGAACAATGCTGACGATGACGCGCGCCAACATCGTGTTTGACACCGTTTATTGATTCCGAGGGAGAAATGCGAAGGTTTCTGCTAAGTACCGATCCATTCGACGCATATTTTTACAGTCAATTTTGCAAGTCCAGAGAGACGAGAGTCGAGGGAGGATGGCGGTAATGTTTGGAGAGTCGGGCGATTTAACTGATGCTAAAAGTGGAACGCGTCACTTGAGGAGGAAAATGGAAGGAGAAACTTTAATGAGGCTTCGGCGGAAAGAGACTTTTGCGCGTGCATTGTTGCATTAAAGTGTTTCGGACTTGCCCATAAATTGCGAGCAACTTTGACTTGCTTTGTAATATTGTGGAAGGTGTGAGATGTTCTTGCTTCGAAAGTTTGAGTTTTGCTGTAGTTGGAGGATTGAGGTTTCGATGCACTGACATTGAACTTTGAAAAGCAGCGTAGGGGAATAGTTTTTATTTGCCCGACATGTAGGGTGTCGTGTAAGGGTGGAATTTATGATCGCTCGACGAATCCATCAAAGTTCGTCGACGTGTTAAAAATAGAAATCGTTTCGCTGCAGAGTTTCCCTCCCTCTTAATTCCGACGTTACGCCGGATCGAATTAGATTCCCGGAAAATGAAGATGGCAATTCCATTAGAAAAAAGGGGATGACGATGGGAATGAGATGTTATGGGACTGAGGGAACGTAATAAACGTTTTCGAGACTCCCGTCGGGGATCACGTAATTGCGAGATGCATCGAGTTGGAAGATTTCATCCCTGATATACGGCGTGTCGGTAGAGAGAGGTATAACATGTTATCACAATTGCGAAATATCCAAACTATCCCTACAATTATTATAATTAATAAATCGACTGCTGCACTCTGTGCGTCATTAGTTTCTATTGGATTTTGGCATTAAAATTTGAAGAAAAGTAATAAAATAATAATGTATGGGATCGGTACTCTTAGTACGCCTGTAAGGGATTTGCCTACAATTTGCATACGATTCAACTGCTATATGATACATTGCTAGAATCGAGAATCTATATACCTACTGTTAAGTTCACGGTATGGTCAAAAGAGAAAATGTCAAGATATTGCATAAACCATATATTAGTTGTATTCTAGCTCAGATAGATAACTGAGAAAAATTTAAAGTAGCGCTCTAAATGGCCGAGGAATGGGTATTGGGGAATTTCTGTGGTTGAAGTGAGAAGCAACATATTGTAATATATGGACCCGATATGCGTGGTACATGCTGCGTGTTGACGGCGCTTCTTTTTGCCCTTTGCCGTGGGCGCGAGCCGATTTCGAGTCTGCGCTCTACCGTGCTCAGTCAAGCGTGCTTTTTCTTAATTTCTGAATTCTGTAACGGGGATCGAACCCGGGTCCCTTCGCATGTGAGTTCATCGCTTTACTAACTAACCCAACCACCTGCCTTGCGAGTTCTGGAGTCGTTTGCCGTACATATTCTTACCGGGCGACTCTTACTCGACTATCTCAACGCCGTATTTTTATATCTATGATATTTTACGTCTACCTGCGAGACTTTCTTCATACTCTTTCATTATTTTCCATCACTTTACACAACTTTACATTGTTATACTTAATGATTGTTGGTTATTTCGGCTTTTTGAGGTGTTTTAACTAACAAAGCGACAATTCAACCGCAATTTAGAGTAAGAGTGTTTAACCGGTTTGTCTTTCTTGGACTTGACTTTCCTCATACTTTTACACTATATTACGTTAGTTTACATTGTTTTATGTGGTTATATGTCATAATTGATGGTGAATATCGCCAATTTCACCAGCTGTATCGTAAAATAAACACTCCGATTAAATGATTGCCTTATCGGGCGGAAAATGATTGAATCCGGTGCCGGAAATATCATCACTCCCTTTGATATTCAGGTCTGGTTCAGACACTCATTAGAGTATCCACGTTAGATACACGCCGAAACGAAAGAGGTCCACAAACGTTTGCCAAACATCAAGAAAGTTCTGCGTGGCAACAGGTGCCTCTGTCTTATATCCTGTCACCGTATGTCTAAAACTTCCCTTTGCGTCAAAGCTCGAAAGCTCAAAGGCAACATAGGCACAAGCGACAAGCACAATATCCACGCCGCCGAGTCATCTAATGAAATCGCGGCGCTCGCTAACTACGAATGAATTCTCAGACGGTAATGTACCGGGACAGATTCAGTGGAGGAAATGTGAAATATATCCGACGGTCGGGTGCAACAGTGCTACCCGAGCAACAACTACCGCGAATTAATTAAAACGGCAGCGCGACTACGCGTCCCGAAGGTTCACAAAATTTATTCGCGACGCCCCGAGTTCCGGAATTATTCCGGCCGTATCCCGCGAATCCTTCATCCTCGTTCGTGGCGAGCGTCGCTCGGGCTCTAACCTGGAGGATCCTGAGCCGGAGGCGACAGTAGGGGGGCTGGAATGAGCAGAATGGGGCTGTAACTATCTCGGCAGCCGACTCTCAGCGGGTGGCTACCAAGATTGCATCCAGGCACGAGCAGTAATTACCGCAAAACTTGCTTCCACGTCTCTCCCCCTCGGTCGGTGAGGCGGTCGGACGGATTGTCGGACGGACGGTCGGACGGTCGGCTGGTCCACCGGCCGGCTCCTTTCGCTTTCTCTCATCCGGCAGCCGCTAAGAACGCTTCTCATCCGACGGAGGAAAAGCTCGAGCATTCATCGGATTACTGGGCTCAGTCCTCCCCAAAGTGAAATCTCATTTCTGCCCGCCACTCCTCGATCCTCGCCGCCGCCGAGCGTCTTTCCTTCCTCTCATTTCTTTTGTATCTGCGCCTCTGGCTTGCCAACGCTCTCACCCACTTGTGTCGCACCGCGTCTCTTCGTTTTCATTTCTTCGTCTCGGCGGCCTTTGCCCGAACGACCGGATGGACAACTGAGACGTGCGTCTTATCGCTCGCTGGAGAGTTTGATGAAGAAAAGCGAGCGTGTAGGAGGGTGTGAGTGAGGGAAACAGAGGGAGAGGGAGAGGAAGAAAGAGGGAGAGAGAATGAGCTGGCGGTGACTTTGCAGCGAATAATTTCATTTTCCATATCAGGAGTTATACACTCGGCGAGTGCGCCTAACGACCCTCATCCGAACCGTCTTCCACTCTCATAAGCCTCCGTCGCCGGTTTAATTTCATTGTACTCAAAGCTTCTATCCTTCGGTGAGGACACACTTTTTACCGATGTATTCGCCCGACCGTTCTCTCGGGCGGATCTTTGAAGGCGTCCCACAAATTTGCGTCGAGACCCTCTTTAGAGCCGAGCTGAAAGAAACTTGCCGCAAAGGCCCGACAGGATTGAAGTTCAACGAAGCGTGGGACATTTGGCTCGATCGCTGCTCATTCGATGTACGAGAGAAGAAAATGGAACGAAGAAGAAGAAGAAGAGAGAGAGAAGGCTGTGGACGAAGTTGCGTACGTTACACCGCCGTTTTTAAGGTGAGACATCAATCACCAGTGTCCTGAGAAGCACATGACTGATGACTGGACGATACATTTCAATTACGATCCTCGTCCTTCTTCGGACCCGGTAAGAATCAGACGGAGAATACCTATGTGCGTATTTCTTCTTTCTAGGCTGAAACAAGTGTCTAATCGTTCTCTGACCACTGCCTTGGTCAGCTCCGATGCCTTACAAGTAACCCGAACCTCTAAACTGGTCAGAGGCGTGAGTCGGCCTCGAAGTCTGCGTCGCGTGTCGTGCGAGCACGTGTGATTCACACGAAATCGCAAGATCTTGCACGTTTTCGTTGACGTCACCGTATACACCGTTTCCGATACATCGGACGTCAGGAATCGTGCGGATCATCGTGCACGTGCACGCTATCTTCACAGGCAAATAATCTCATATATTAACAGCGCGGTGGATATGACTGTCTTGAAAGATGAAATCCGATAGCGGGAGTTGAGAAAATTTGAAAGCAGGAAGTTCATAAGCTTTAAAGTACCTGAGCCTTAATGCGATTTATGGCGGGAAACATTTGAGAATGGTAATGAACGTCGCCGGCGATGAGGCGCGGAGTAATAGAGAGTTGAAGAGAATTAAAGAGAGAGGACCGAGAAAAAGTAGGGTGGCAAGAAACTTTATTTAAGCTGAACAAGCCACTGAGACGTAAATTAGAGGGATTACGGAGGATTTCTTCGCTCCCCGTTATTTACCCCGAGCGGAGCCGCGAAAGTGGTACGATTTCGCTTGACTGAAAAATTGAGATACTAACGGGGTGTTTCGTCATTTTGGATCGAGTCTTGACCGAGGTCGACCTCTTGCCCTGATGACTCTTTCATTGTCGATCGTCCGTCTTCCTCGAGGGCCGTAGGGCGGAGATCAAAGAAGGGGGGAAAGAAATGATCGGCGAAACAAACGAGGCGGGAAACGAGAATTTCGGAAAGTCGTCCCTAAAACCGATCGAGAATATCAGTGCCACGTGTCCGTTATGCCGGCCATTTTCCTTGGGATTGACGTTGGGAGCCCTTTCGCTGCAATGTTCCGCGCCCGTAAATATCGGGATATTTCTTCCCAGTATTAAGAGGCCTACTCGATGGCTCTACCTTCGCTACCTTCGTAACCAATGGATACGATTTCGCGAGGGTGGACGCTCGGATGGTCCTAATTTCGTCGCCGAGACATCCGATTTACCGCTCCGACGAATGCTCTTTTGTAATATGCCCACGCTCGGAGCTTCTTAATTAAGGGGCTGTGAACCGAGAATGGTTCGAGTACAGTTCAATACCGAAACTACTAATATATAGTACCGCTCAATTTTTCATATTAATATGAGTTTCAGTGTAAATGTATCAGTAGTGAAACGATTAATTATAAAAAAGTTGCAGACTCGTTAGAGTCATTATTCATAGGTCGTGCAAAACAGACTTGTTATTTAATTAATATTTTAATTTGAATAATCTTGCCTAGCGGCTACTGAGAAAAATACGCGATACTTTCCATTTCGATGGCATCACATAGCTGTAACCGGCGATTTCGACGAATGCACTAAATCCAGTGTGAAAAGTGTTTGAACCGCTTATAAAGACGACAGATATTCCGTGCGATTTCCGCACTCAACCTCTACGGCGGAGGATCCTTTCCGCGCATCCTTCGAGCGTCCCCACTCGAACACGATTGACGTCTTTGCATTACGGTTTCATGGGAACCCTCTTCCTCCCCCTCCCCGTCCTCCTCACGGAGCTATTCGACGCCTTATACATCGACGGGGGTCTCTTCTGCGTGCGATGATTTTCTTAACCCTCCACGTTCCTTCCGCCCCTCCATCCCCACCTGAGGAAAGTTAAAACTCGGGACGACAATCGAGATTGATTCCGCGACGAGGTATTAAGGCACTCTCACAAATGGCGTGGGGCGAATCATCTTGGCCGTATGCATAATGAATTCGGATGTCGCCAATTCTACTCGCAAAGAGCGTATGCGACGGCGCCGGATTTTTGCCCGGGGAATATATAAATGACAATGTCTGTCACTTAGACGCGAGACTTCTGTCTTTCAGTGTCTTTAGGTGTCCTTCGGTGTCTTTCAATGTCTTTCGATGTCTCTTTCTTCATCGACACGTGGCGAGCTGGCACAATATCGGATTGAAGCTCGTTATTGATGACGGGAACTTTGGTCGCAAAGTTACGGGATTTGGTGTGATCCCGACATTTGCATTCTCCGACTTCTTGCCGAATCGCGCAGGTAAGGTCATGCCGGGATTATTTTGCCCTAATGCATTATGCATAATTAGACAGACGAATTGATTTCGCGACTGAAGCTACGTCTCATCGTTTCGATCGTCTGCATGAACGTTGGCCGATTTATTCTATGGCCGCTTAATCGATACAATATGGTAAATCACTTATAGGCGTCGAAAGCGAAGTGTTGGACTGGAACAAATTCGATTTGAGAGTCAGCGAACACAGGCCTGGCGATGAAAGTCGTTCATTACGGATTCGTAGCGTTCAATTTAGTGTCTTAAGGACCTTTCCGACTGTCGAATCCTCCTGATAGCTCTCCGAAGTTCATCAGAAAGTTCGCATGAGAGACAGATAGAAGACGAGAATTCGTCTCGACCGTCCGTGAAAGCCTGACGCATGTACAATAAATATTTCTCCGCAGCCATCGCGCAAATCGTTTTACAAACGATCCGATACACGAGAAGAGCTAGCGCAACTTTTTCCTTAAACATTCCATCCCCCGCCGTCAATTTCATCAAGACTCGCTTGATTGCCACCGATACATCTCCCGGACGCGATACGTTATCGGCTGATCGAAGCGTCAAATTTTGATCAGTCGATAGTCGAGGACTCTTCCGATTCGCGATAACGATCGATTCGTCTGCAGCGGCCGCGATTGTCTATTTATTACTAGAAGCGGCCGGCAAAGTTGAATGGCTCTAAGATGATGTTGCGAATCCCGCTTCCTCGGAAGGAATCCCTCGGGACTGACGTCGATGGATAGCGATGACGGACCACCTCCGACAACAATGCTCGGCCTCGGCCAAGAAAGAGCTCGCTTCCTCCAGCTTACGATTTTTGACGCAACGTATACCTTCTCTTTGACGCACGGCCACCCCCCACCCCCGCAACGTTTCTCATGATTTATGTACGCCAGCTCGCCAGGTCGCCGAGAATCCTTAACACTACCGCACCGCACCTTCCGGCTTCCTTTCCTATTTCGCTGTTGGCCGTCTCGTGTCAGTTTCGAGCGTCGATTTGCCGGCGTCGTTCACCAGCGTCGATTTTCCGGCGTCGTTCGCGAGCGTCGATCTTGCCGATCGATCAGTCGACAATCGCTGCCTCCGATGCCGGAAATCATAAATTTCCGCGACCGGAAGTCGGACAATTTATCGCGAACAATCGAGAGGATGTGGGGTGAGGGGGAGGGAAGCACGACAATGCTCGCGGACGCAGGGTAGCTTTGAGAATTTTTGCGAAAATATTTTCCACCCTCTCGCGTCGCCGCGTCCCACCGTCCGTGTGCGATGCACGTGCCCGGCGATGAAAAGCGATTGAAATATTCGTCCCGTTTCCTCCTCCGACCGCGACCGTTTCATTTTTACCCCTCCCCCCCCCCCCCCCCCTTCCCGGCTAGCCCCTCTGTGGCCATTGTTTCTCTTCTCCCTGTGCCAGCTCGCTCACCGAACCGAATGACGATATTTTCTTTTCGCCGGCGAGAACGATCGAACACTCGAGGATGTTTTTCCTTCGCAGCTTCCGTCGAGGAATAATCGATGAAGTATCGGAAGTATCGCGAGTATCTTCCTGTCAGCGGCGAAGAAATTTTCAGCCTTCGGCAGTAGCGAACCGCGGCGATCGGGTTGATTAATTCTTAATGGGACGCGGGTAACTTGAGTTAATACAAAACGACCTTGAAACCGTGGCCGAGTCCTGCGTCTCAGCCTCCCGCGGCAGGATTATCGCGAGAGAGGTGAAGAGGGAAATCGTGTTTCAGGACAATTCATCGCGACCATTGCCATTCTTCGAGGCCGGATGGCCTTTGGTGTCGGCTTGCCTCTCTCGTTGTGCGAAACTTAATGCGATTCGATATCTATATCGTCGTCCCGCAGCTTGTTCCAAAGGTCACGGTCAAGAAGTTCGGCGTTGGCCGCGTTTCGCTTCTAATCGCAGCGCAGCTCGGTACCCTTCGCCAAGCTGCCGTTCCTAATTTTGTCGTGGAAGCGGTCGGAAAGGGCTGATTGCAATGCGGAGAGTACGTTTGAGCGAGGATGGGGAAACGGGCGGAAAAACGGGAGTGAAGGACAAATCGAGCGGGCGGTCGAAGCAGTATCTCGCAGCGTTCGCTGTTAAGGGCTGCAGGGTAGTTGGAATAAGGGCGTGAGAAGCAGGCCAGCCAAGAGCTGCGAGTACTCGACTGCGAGTCAGTCCATTGGCATGGTAGAAGCGAGAGAGTGAGAAAGAGAAAGAGAAAGAGAGAGAGAGAGAGAGAGAGAGAGAGAAAGAGAGAGTGAAGAGACATGCAGCTCTGTGTACCTAAGCGCATCGGCAAACGCAAGACCGGAAGTCAGGATCGATGCGCGCCTGATTACGAGTGGGGTCCGAGCCCTTTTTCGGCCTCCAGACATTGGATACGGGACCGTCGAACTTCTTGTCCACCGCAGGTACACCCTTCCCTTTATCCTCCCCCCATGCGCCCTCCCCATCCTCCTTCCTCTTGGAGCCCGCAGCCGGAAATGAGATTAACTCACCCTCCCGGCAGCCCCAGGCCATCCGCGCACGAGTCCGCTCCAAGCGTGAGTGGTCGCACAAAGTGAAATTAAGGGTGGATATTTGTCTTCTATTCTCCGCGCCGCACGTGCTCGCCGAACGTTTATCCCTGCACTAATTACTTGTCGATCGGACCTCGTCGGCGAATTATCGGTACGCGTCGAGCACTTCGGGTGCACTGCGCGGATCGTTACGAAAGTCTGTGTGCGCGCACGTGTGTGTGTGTGTGTGTGTGTGTGTGTGTGCACCTGTTTTTGCAAGGACATAGAAGGGTGACCTCTCGATTTTTCGCCCTAGCCTCTCTAATGTCTGTCGGGAATTATGCTGTCGGAGATCGTTCTCGGCAGAATTTCCCACTCACCGTCAGCGGAACGTTCTGGTCGTCCCGATACGCTCCCGTGCCTTCTTCCTACGAGGCAATCTTGATAAACGGCAAGATGATTTGCTTCGTCCTCCCACGCCACGGGTTCACTCTCCGCAGGGCGAGGACGTTCTCGAGCATGGGAAAACAATGGCACGCGCCGCGAGAAGGGTACGATCTCGGACGATAAACCGCCGCGAACGATACCGAAACGGCGAGGAAGAATGGGAAACGTCTGGAGAGAAATGAACGCGGGTATCTAACCGGAAATGTGTCCCATCGAGTTTGCGGGACGCTAGGCGGTTCACGCTGAATTAAGTTGCGGCAAGTATGACGTCGTCTTTTAAGGGAAAATGATATCGAAGAGCAGGCGCGTTCTTGTTGGCTCGTGCATCTTGTCAACGGTAGCGGGAGTATAGATAGTGGAAGAATGGAAGAAGAATGGAAGAAGAATGGAACGGATATACCGATCTAGAAGTATAGACATGGCGATGTATAGAGACGTACAGAAGTATAGACATACCGATTTATCGACACGCACAGAAGTATAGACATACCGATCTATAGACACGTACAGAAGTATAGACATGTCGATGTATAGAGAACAGACTGGTTCTCGTCCCATTCTCGTCCGGAAACGAGATTAACGTCGCTTCGATATTCCACCCTCGCGACCGGAGGAAGACATCCCCCCTGGTGTGAAATTAAACCTCATTAGACCCCGTCCCGTCTACCCCTCGCGGTGTCAGGACCCCGTTACTCGCCACCGATCGTCCTCCGTGCGAGGATAATCATCCCTCTCAGCGGCCTGCATGCCGCGACGTATATCTCCGGGACTTAAACCCCGCAAATCGCCGCCCGATTATGATCGAAGCCGCGCAGAGAGGTAAAAGCTAGCAGATGTTTGCTCTCACGAGTCGAGCACGGATCGTCTCGTGTTTCGAATTGGCTCGATCGATTTTAAGCGTAATGTTCACGGAGCGCGGCACGTTGCCGCTTGAAAACAGTGAGCGAATTGAACGCAGAGTCTGTGTTATGTTCGTCGAACGAGTACACGCGAAGGATGAAAAGCCGGTCCTCGTCCTCATAATAGAGTCCTCCAAAACATTATTATACTCTCAACGACGAGAGACATCTTCTCTTTGACGTTCCTCGCTGGAAGATAATATCGAAGAGCGACGTGAGCATTATTAATCGCTACTGAGTCTGCACCGGCAACAACCTACTACCTACTCCTACGGAGTCTCCGTCCCGGGGAATATAGAAGGCCGGGATAGCAAATTAGTCGGCAGACTTGCACCCGTTTGAAGCGGGCGGCAATCTGAGAGAAGGCGAAACGATAAAGCCGAAAGAAATACAGGACCCAGGACTTTTTATTAAGGCCAGCCCGGCGACCATAATTAGAACGCTTGCCCGTCAAAGGATAGGCCGACTCGTGGGAGGCGACTAAATAATTTCAGCGCGTAAGCCAAGATACCTACATTGTGCCGGGAGCGACGAACGCGAAGGATTACAAATTACACGCTGTCCGCCGCGTAATTAAAGGCATAATGCCGACGAGGAGGCAAACAGTTCTAATGGCAATCCGCGTTACCTGTGTCATCCAGGCCGTTATCGGGCTCTCGTCAGAAGCCAATCGTTGAGCCGAACACCCAACCCACACTTTAAGCGTTTGCATTATCAATCCTCGCGCCGTCCTCCACCGAAGTTACGTTAAGAATTTTTCGCGGACTCGCCGAGCGGAGAAGTGACAAAAGAATTTTTGTACCTCTTTATCGTCGGGCCGGCACTCCTTAATGGGCACTCTTCTTTATCCATTTTGCCCAAGGCATCCGGCGCTCTGTTCAGCATTCCTTTCATGTATTATTCAAAGTGCGTTCTGCCGCGGCACGGTTTCGCCTTGAGTTTCAGCGGCCGGATTATACGCCGAGTAACAATCTCGACGAACAGTCGAATGCGGGTAAACGGAAATGCACTTTCCTTTTATTACCGACACCCCCCCTTCCGTCGTCCCCCTCTCTTTCGCACTCTCGGGATCTTGGGTTGTTATCCTCGCCCTCATTAGTCCAATTCATGATTTTCATTCGCGCCATGTAAACGGCAGAGTCGCTGTTATTTGCGCGACATTTTGCTCCCGTTGGGAAGCGAGCGCTAATACTCTCTACCACTCTCTTTCTCTCTCTCTCTCTCTCTCTCTCTCTCTCTCTCTCCCTCGCTCCGTGAAAATGAACACCGCACTTTAATGGCGAGACGATGCCGAGCTATCGAGCCATCAACGGGACACTCGGCAGGACGATTCGTGCGAATGCCGACCGTTCGTTTACCGAAAAGTAATCCGGACGATATTAACCCGGGAATTAGGTTGAATTAAGCTCGTCTGAGATTTACGCTCGTTCGTCATAAATTTATCGCGGCCTGCCAGGGTTGTTAGCGAACTAACGAGGGGCCCAGTTACAGATTTCATTCTAATTAGCGGAGGTGGCAAATTAAACGGCTGAGAATTTACGCGGCTTCGCTTCATTTTTATTTACCGCGGCTAACGTTGTTGCTCGTTTAATTAGTGTTCCATGTGTCGTTGGCCCGCCCACGGGAAAGCCGTTCGCCGGTTCGAATTTATCGAGAAAAGTTAGTCGCGCCCGAACAATTTTGTCAATCCGTCGTTGGGGACACGTGAAGGATTCGATTGGGGCTGTTCCCTGCAGACCGCATTCCGCGATGAATCGGACTGCTATCGATAGCTGCCTGTTGATGTGAATTGTCGCCCGGTGGCGAAACTACGAAAATACGCATGGCTTGAATTTATCGAGGAACGAATTAGCTGGCGAATTAGAACCGGGAGTGTGCTCGATCGAGTTCATGAACGCGATACGACTTTGGCTATGATGCCGTATGTCGTGTTGCTCCTAATGCAGCGTTATGCTTCTTATCCTACCCGCATTTAATTTAACGCTAGAATCATGAAATCTGCAGAAATGTTTGAATAATTCTCATGCTTAACATTTTCACTTTTTCTTCAATCGCGTTTCTTCGATTTCTTTCTAATATTCATACTTCTGCCGACTCACGTAATTCTACGACTTAGTTCAAAATGTCTAGAGGTGCTAGTAAAATTCCTTGAAACTCGAACAAATCACAAAAGTTGTTCAATCGGGCCAAGTTCGAATTTAGCTTCGGCAAGATGCATCGCCCTCAATGTGTCGTCATTTAACAGAAAATTGTGCACCCGGCACGCTGCAGTGGCGTCCTATTTATCGGCCAGCATCGACGGCTGGCTAGATTAAGCGTCGGAATTTACGCGGCTTGCCTTCGCTGAAAACTGCGGGCCAACATCTGCGACCATGTGCCGTCTAGCATGCTGATTAGCTCGGTTCCGGGTTTCATTCGCAGCAAATAAATGCAGCCGTCCTCTGCGGTCTTAGTCGCAAACTCCGCGAACTCTGCTTATCAAACTAATCAGGCGCGGCCATAAGCGTCGCTTAGCTCTGCGAGCAGGTGAGCCTCGTTTCATAAGCAGGCTTGGAAGCAGGCCTGGAAGCAGGCCTGCCAATAACGGTCGGTTGATGAACCTTACCAGGCATATATTTCTACTTTTTACGCTGATCCTTACTTCCCCCGGCAGCCGCGACGCGAGTCACTTTAGACCCTCCACCGTTGTTAGCTCTTCCATATTCCACTATGTACTCTTCAACTCCGTCCCGCTATCCACTGTCGCGCCTTAATGGGATCGCACGATATGGGCAGCAATTTGCCTCGGAGCGCAATCACCCTTTCCCATCTTGCGTCCTTTTCGTCTGTCCGGCTTCGCGATGTTGCAAACGATCGATTTTACGTGCCTTCGCGAATGATGGACGATTATTAAAAGGGCCGGAAGACTGTTTCAATTAAGCGACGCTCCGCGAACGAGGCGTAGATGTCTGCAAATCTGTTCGGCATCGATTCTGCCACCTAGTCCTGTCCTGACGAACGTTCTTCTATCCGATTCTTGGAAACTGTTGGAAGAGTTATATTCAACGTCGAGAACCGCGCGAGTCCGCGCAAACTTGCGATGCAACTCTTCTCATTGTTAATTGAGTCAGAAATGTTGTATTCCGCGGCTTGACAGTCAGATCCTGACAGTGCATTCTAGTCTAGGGTCGAGCTTCCGCAGAGAAGACGCTCCCGGTAAGCTCGTATTTTGTTTCGGGCCAAAATTTATGTCGACACGCTTGAAAGGCGAGAGGACGATGCGAAAACGAGATAGGGTGAACGGCCGAACACCCCATGCAGATACGACGTATTCGGTTTTACACCCCATTATAATTGTATCCGACTGTTCGTGAAAGCCGAGAGTGAAGTCGGGTTTCGGACAATCCGCGGATTACTTCTTTTCGGCGCGTGGTTGAATATTGTATAAAAAAATATTCAATCTCCTTCCTTTGAAGAGACTTATGAGCGGAAGAGGTTAAACGAAAAGTATGCGTAAATGATCGATCTGCGTTCATATTCAATGAAGAGCGTCCAATTGTCTTCTGCTAACCGTGCTCGCAATTGTTCGCACAAAGTCGCAATGCCATCGAATTAATTTCCTCGGTCGGTGACGTTCATTGAAATGTCATTCACAGTAAGAAGGATTATTTTAATAGAACGAGAAGTTAAAACCGCTTTGTCGTCCAGAAAATTACTGTCCACCGCCCCGGGACACTTTATATTCAACGTATTCAAGACGGAACGTCCTGCGCGACGATGGACTATCTGTTATTTTTGGCTGTAGCACGCTACTTCTTACAGATGAAAGGAAAATATACGCGGTTGAAGCTCAGGCTCGCAAATTCTTTAAACGAAAAGGTACTTAATCGCGGACCGCTCCCCCGTACTTCGCCGAGAGAAACGACAGAGTCAGCAGTTGACAGTATCCGCCTTATTGAAAATTACTCTCTGCACGAATTATCTTTAAAGCAACGAAATCCGAATTACGCAAACGAAAGGTATTTATCGCACGGTGTCCTGAGAGCTTTGCGCTTAAAGCGTTGAAGCTTCGCCGGCTGTATTTTTGACGACTCCGGGTGGTAATTAATTCCGCTGAAAGTGGCACCTTTTTTTATTCATGAAGCTCACTACAAAGCGGTCACCTGTTGCTGTGCCATCGGCGAACGAAATGTCCCCTCGCCGGCCGAAAGGTGCGAGGACAAAGGATTACGCGGTGGACAGTGGAAGGAGGAGGGAAACGCACTCCTGGATCACCCGTTGGATTTACGCGCTAGGCCGTCGAATAAATTCTCACGAACGTCCTGCGTAACGCTTACAGATCGGGACGTAAAACGAGCAATCTTATCAACTCAACGATGGGATACTCTACGAATACCAACCCCCCCGGACATCGCATCTGGCCTTGGTGTAAAATGTCAAAGGCCAAAGTCGAGAACCACCCCAAAATCTAGTATCCAACATCCCTCCGGCACAATTAACATTCATCCCCTCGGAACTTCACATCACAGGCTTCTCGATTTCAACTCGCGCACGCTAAAAGTCGAGACCGACGAATCCCAGAAAGTCCGGTCCGAATATTTTGAGCGACCCCAAATTATTTGGCGAGCGCAGACTGAATTACTCACCTGTTGCTGAGTATCGCCGTGGTGAGCGACGGGCAGAGGATTCGCACAGGTGAGCCTCGGGATACTTTAAGCCGATCTTCTGGGCGCGAACTACGTCCGGATTACTGTTCTTCCTCTCCGATGGGACGTTCCTCCGGATGTTGCTCTGGACGTTCCTCTGGATGTTTCTCAGGACAAGTTCCGCGGGACGTTCCTCACGTGGCTCGTCGGTACTACTTCGCTGTCAAACTGTCTCTGTCTATCTGCGTGCCGACCGCGACGTCGACGCCGGGCACCGCAACTTTGCTGTCTGCGCGGGAATGACGGGCCGAGCGTCGCGACGCCACCATTTATACGTGTATGCGTGCGTACGTTGCTCGGTGTGCGCGTACTCTCCTTCTCTCCCGCCCTCGCTCGCTCCTTCCATCTTCTCCTCCTCTTCCTCCGATCAGCCATCCCTCTCCAACCTTTTCCCCATCAGATCGTCTTTCCTTCACCACCCTCCTTCGGCTCGCACCCCCTCCCTCCCATTTGCACGCGTCTCCCTCTTTCTGCATCCTCGTCCTGCATCCTTGTCCTTCTCACTTCCGCCACCTACTATTTTCCAACCCTCCTCGTCCTGCCTCTCCTTCCAGCCTCCTCTCGCATCTTCGTTCTTCTCACTTCCGCCGGCCACTATTTTCCAGCTCTCCTCGTCCGCCCTGTACCTCCGTCCCTCTCCCTCCACCTCTGCCTACGTGTCGGCCACGTGACAGTGTGCGTTCGCGTCTGTTGACAACAGGTTCAAGCCGAGAGAACGACGCATGACGTTTTCTCCGGCTCGTCAGTGCGCGGACCAATTGCGACCGAGTATTCTCCGGGACGATCTTTAAAAACCATTCGTCGTCCGCTGTCCCCCCCTCCCCGGACAACGGGGGTGGAAAATTAAAAGTTCTCGCTGGCGTCGATCTTACTCGCGATTTACCCTCGATTTTCCCCGTCGCGCCACCCATCAGCGAATCGAGTCGTTCGTACGTGCGAGAGTGTGCGTGTCGCATGGCGGGACGTAATTAATTCCGACGCGATTATTGTTCCGACTATTCGATCGCGTTCGGGTGTAAGCATGTGAAAAGCCGTGCGGTCGTATGCGCCATCGATTGTATAAGAGAATTTTTGGGGAATAATGACGGGATGCAATGTGCCGTAACGTTCAAAATTGACAGTTTGACCTGTATCGAAAACCGTTTCGAATTCGTTCAGTCAGATTTGTCGGATCCGTTCAAAGTCGGGAGGACCGGTCGACCCGCGTGAGAAGATTAGGCTGAACCTGTCGAGAGAAGAAGAGGATGCAAGTGGAACGAACAGACATTGGTCAGCCACGCTCAAGAATGCGGCGCCGTCCGTTAGAAAGGTACGCCTTCGCTGTTTACACTGACCAATGCGCAGTATTGAAAGAAGCTCCACTATTCATACGGTAGCCATAAAGGACGGCTTCGTCGAATGACGACGAGATCGTCAGTATGTCGTTCGGCATGCAATTTTCGCGAGAATCGCGCCTCCGCGACGCCATAAACAGGCTGACGGAAAGTTTGCCCATAATCGGCCAACACGGCAGAGTCCTGCGCGCAGGACGATGGTCAGAGTTAAATCCGCGAGCTGCGTCTAAGCGTTTATGGGTGTCCTTCGCGAGATGATAATGCAGGTAAAGCGTTGACGCTCGCTACTCTCGAATGCACGCTTTACCTAGGATTTCCTTGCTGAACTGCTCGTAAACGACCTCGTAAAGGTTCCACCACGAGAAAAGTGTATCTGTACGCTTACGATGAACGAAAGAACGAGACTTCGAAAAGTGTCTCTGAATTCGCGCGATTCCAGATATTTCCCTCGGACAGCCTTTAAACTGGTCAGTCGGACTATTTCGTAGCCAGGCTAATCGTGTGCGAACATTTGCCTGGCTGGGTCAGATATTCTTCACGCACTGGCCGTGAAAAGTGCAGCAATTCGAAAGCCATTGGCCGTGTCATTCGAAATAGTTCGGTGCGCTCTGTCTGGCGCCTTTCCAATTTTCAGCTGAAAGACTCGAACGATGGTCAAAGAGCCGTTCAATTTACGTCATTACGGGATAGGACAATGGACCGGGCGGAAATTCGATTTGGCCGTTGGCGGTGCATAGTACGAGATGTGTTATCGATGCAGGCGTGCGCTGGCTTTCGAATCGTCGCCCTTCGAGGGTAGATATCGCAATAGGGTGTTTGGAGAGAACACAATCGAGCGGGAAGACTCGGATAAGAGGATAACATAATGAAGCTGAGAAGATCATTTTTAACATCGATAATTGTCCACCTTGACATCTTGCGCTCCAGTTTTTATGTTGGCTCATCTTCTATGTCGAATCTGCATATCGAAGGACATGTCGAGCAATACGCATTTGTGGGATATGTTGTGTTCCTGAAGTTCTGTCTGCGTCTCGAGATTATTTGTTCCTGATGGCAGAAAACTTTTCAGTTTTCCCGCGTGAAGCTACAGGTAGAGTCTAGGCTGAATTTGATGAAACTCTGGGCTTCGATAAGCTTCGAACGCTCGGTACAAAAGCGTATCTATCCGCGGCTAAACATGGTTTCTGATAACAGGTAAATTGGAATTTTGTGGCGGTACGCGAGTTCGTCGGCAGCTTCAATCAACGACCGAACTGAAGAAAGCAGCTGTCTCAGTCGAGTCGCGACAATCCCGTAAATTCGAGTCTCGAGCTCCCACTTCAAGTAAGTCTACTTGCTCGGCCCCGATCCCATTGTCAATTCCGCTTTCCGCAATTTTAGTCAGGATAATAGACGGGACTCATCGATCCTGCGCCCTATGCAGCGAAGTTCGAAGGGCAAATAAATTTTGCGAAAGAGGCGTCGCTGCCGAACGAAGAGCAGAACTTAAGAGCAGCACGAATCAAACGGAACCCATATTTCCCGAAAGCGGACGTAAAACGAGTTCTGCCGCGCGCTTTAAAATTTGCGCCGTTCCCTTAATGGAGAAACGTCGACGGCGGCGGAAAACAATGCGGAAACGCACGGGAAGTTAACGGAACGCACGGCAGGAAAACGTGAACCGACATTTTGCCCTTAACGAGAGACGGTCGGAGTAAGGACGATGGAAGGAGGGAAGAAGGTAGAAAGAATAGGCGGAAGGAGAGGAAGGGCGAGCGCAGGGACAACAATGGGCAGTCAATTTTACGCATGGCCTGTAAACTGTTTCATTAAATCGAGTGCACTCCGCAGCCGATTACGCTCGAATTTAATTTGCGCCGAATAATACCTGCGATAATGCCCTACGTGCTAATGAGTGTTTTTGATGTTCCGGATATCCTTACGGCCTCGGCGGCAAAATCCAATTTCATTTGGACTTCATCTCGGCCTCGCGCATAATGACCGGAGCAAAAATATGGGGCTCGCAAATGAATTAATACGCTCGCCGATAAGTCGCATTACGTTCGCTGACACCGCTGATTTGTCGATTCTGGGTAGCATGGCGTCGGGAGAGTGACGCAATGTGGTGACGCTACTCTCCTGCACATCCGAGTCCTTTTTTTGCGTGGGTATCGTCGGAGAGAACTTGTCAGCGGCTTGACATTTCATAATCGCCCGACTTTCCGCGATGTGGGACTCAAAATCGTTTCAGCCGAAGGTGTCGGAACGAAGACGATTTCGATCCACTTCGCGGAACGATCCAACATAGGTGCTCGTCAAGGACGCGCTACAAATTGCATTTCCGCGGGGGTGAAAAAATATGTACCACCAATATTTCAAATTGAATGCGCAAACAGGGGCGCGTGCACGCGGAAACATTTGGTCGTCGGCGGGAACCGAAAGTTTTTCCGGTATTTTCACACCGCAAACGTCAGCAGCGTAGGCGTACAGTTTATTTGCAGTGGTCATACAAACTTTGCCGGTGACATGAAAATGCGTGTGCGAAGAGCGTGTGTGCCCATATCGCGAGCCTCGTCATGCCCTCCGCCCGTTCGGTTTCAACATTTTCGCTCATCGCCGTCGGCCTGCGCACGACTGAGGCCGGGTCATTCGTGACCTTAATCTTCGACCCAGCGGGAACTCTTCAGCGTTTCAAGAACACGCGTTAACAGAGAAGAACTGCCGAAAATAGCGCATGGAACGCTGAGTCTCGAAAGAGAAGCCTCTCGACGATATAGGCCGGAAAATGGTGGGAGAGGAGAGGAGAGGAAAAATGTCGAGTTTCCCATGTTACCCCCGACAATTTCATATGCCGCCTACTTTCATCGTGAACTTTTCGCGACGAACGTTACATACGTGACCGGTGCCGAAGGAGTGGAAGGGCCAGGGGCAGCAATGAGAAAGGGCGACGAATGGGGGGGAGAAAAAATCGGAGTTCAGGTTTGATCCTGCCCACGGAGGCGATCACGGGTGAAATCGCGAGAGTCATCCTTCCGGAGAATTATCCTTGCGAGGGACGATCGTTCGGCGGGGATGAAGGGACCGAGAACTTAACTGTCCCTCGGCGCCCTTCCCTCTCATCTTCGTCATCCTCGTCCTGCCTGTTATCGGACGAGGAGGCTCGTCCTGCGTATGCCTATCCTGCGTACGCCTATCCTGCGTATGCCTATCCTTGCGGACGCCTATCCTGCGTCGGCAGACCGAAATAATGCGAAAGGAAAGTCGTGTCGACGTTCGCTTCAAAACATCCCGAAGAATTCCGGAAAGGGCGGATGCGAATGAATATTGAGGAACCGCTTGTTTTCCCTGCACGATTAAAGGGCATGGCTTGGCACTGTTCCAACCTTCGACACCATCGACGTTCATCCTCGACCTACAGCTCCAATTAGCCGATTCTTCCTGCGGACGCCTATCCTGCGCCGGCAGACCGAAATAATGTGAAAGGAAAGTCGTGTCGACGTTCGCTTCAAAACATCCCAAAGAATTCCGGAAAGGGCGGATGCGAATGAATATTGAGGAACCACTTGTTTTCCCTGCACCATTAGAGGGCATGGCATGGCACTGTTCCAACCTTCGACACCATCCACGTTCATCCTCGACCTACAGCTGCAATTAGCCGACTCTTCCGGCGAATATCTGAATGAAATCGTCGAACGAATTCTGCCGCTCGTCCCAAGCCATCGCGAAGGGCTGGGGCGTTAATGAAATTCTGGAAAATCGAGGGATTAGCGGCGGGGGGTGCGGACGCGGATGCTTTTGTTAAAATCACTCGAGGAAATTAACGGGACAACTGTGTGGAGCCCTCGCTCGCCACTCGCTACACGTCTCGCGTACTCTACGTACACCCTGTTACCTCCCCCGTTACCTCCGATGCGTGTTACGATGTAACGCGGCTGATTAAGCCCGCCTACCTGGCACGGTTTACCTAATTAAAATCTGCAATACCCGCGGATAACGCCCGGCTGATCGACCTACCAATCCTCCGCCACACACGGGACTACATCTCAGGCTCCGCGATAATTGTCTTGCCAGGAACGTCGCAGGGATCCAACCGGTATCTTTCTGGAAAAGATTGGGATCGGGACGATTCGTACTGGAAGATACCGACATGACATCGGACGTCATATCGAGTGCCCTGAATGAATAATACTGTGATGCGATATCAGACGATCGTCGACCTGTACGTTCTCACGAGGCTTGACACAAGTAGAGAAAGACAAAAATAGAGAGAGAGAGAGAAAGATGTCCTTCGTCTAACTAATGACGACCGATATCTACCTTATTAGCTCATTTCTATATCAGCCCCGACTCCCGGTAATCCTCGCCGTCTTTTATCTCGCGCGCCGACGTGTTGACGTTCGACGTTCAATAAAGTTTCGATCGTAAATCGTCTGTCGGTCGCATTCGGCCGGGAGTGATGGCCGTGTGAAATTAGTCAGGCGCTCATATGAGTTGATTTAAGCGCTGCCGTAAACGCCTTCGGGATTATTCGAGTGTCAACTGACGTGTCAGATCGATGTTATCAGCAGGAGGTTGCGGGGGAGGGGATTGGGCGTGAAGAAGAAAAGAAAGATCGCCGCCAGCATCGAGAATGGAAAGGTGGAAAAGTGAAGCCTACGATTGCCCGGTTACGATCCTTCTCGTTAAAGCTTTCGAGGAGGCTTTAAGGATCTCCATAGGTGCCGCGGAAACGACCAGTTAGACAGCAATTTTTTTAAAGTCCCCCTTTTTCCCGACGCCTCGTAAAGCGTCGTAAACGGCGTCGACTCTTCTCGCCGGGGTCCCTTTGCCGGGTTTAATGGCTGAATTAATTCGAGCGGCATCAAGTTTGACGAGCTCATCCCGGAGAACGACTGACGACTTCTTCCATCACGTAGCTTAAAACGTACCAATGAACGGACTCATGTGTCTAATTGCTCGCGCGCGAAGCGTTTTCAAATTCTTCGCTGACAGCGAGAGCAACTCGGTGTTCGAATTTGCCGCAAGATTTGCGAAAGTTTCGACGGTGCGACGAACAAGCACGACATTCCAAACGATCCTTCGCGAGTACTCGGTGGAAAACAATTTCCGGGCAAACGTTTTACCTGACGATCCTCGGAAATAAGCTGCAGCGGTCCGCTAAGTATTGCCTATTTCGCAGTCCGCTTAACAGAGTCCATAAGAGCCACTTTACACCGGATCTGCGTTGCCAATCTTTCGGAATATATATATCGTGAGGAGGATGAGGGTACTGGTTTTGCATAGTCACCGGCTTTCGTCCCGGCTGCGTGGGTCGTTAGGTGAGGGCAAAAAATGAATCGTCGGCTTTTAACAAACTTAACGAAGATTTAATTATCAGGCTTAACGATCTCGCTGCCTACACGGGCGAAGTGACAAGAGCGGAGGTAACGAGGAACAAATTTCACGATTACTCCTTACATATTAGCATAGCGCCAGAGATAAGTCAGGGTGCGTAAGCGTCGACCTGCGCTCTGGCTGATTGAAAGATCGTAGAGGAGCGAAAAGCGGATTATTCGAGCTTAAAAGTTGCCCCGAAGCGGCCCGAATCCTGTTAAATTCGCACCTCTCCCGATAATGTATCTCTCGTCGTCCGAGGGTCGAATATCGATTTTACCCACATTTAAGCGCGGGACGCCTACGCGGCGAATGAAAAATTGACGAATGTGAATAACAATAAGTGATTCAATCGCGTCTAGCCTCTGTCACGCCATTTAGAGCTGACTGTACAGGGTGCTTCCTTCGATTAAACATAGACGATTACGTCTGTGAAGTACGTTTCTCGGAAGGATGAATGTCTCGTGCAAGTCAATGTCCTTTGCCACCACCACCACCACCTCCTCCTCCTCCACTTCCGCCGCCACCGCTGCCCTTCTTGTACGTCCACTTCTTTCCGTCATGTTCGTTGCCTTTCTTGCCGTGCTTGCTGCCGTGAGCGTAATGATGATCGTGGCCTTCGGAGACCTTGTGTCCTTTGCCGTCGTGATGATGGCCGCCCTTCGCGTACTTGGACTCCTTCCCGTACTTGTCGGCGTGGTCCTTCTTCTCGTAGTGGCCTACCTTCTTGTGACCGCCCTTCTTCTGCTCGTGCTCATGATGATACTCGCCGTCCTTCTCGCTGTCACCGCCTTCGTGGAACTCGTCGAAGAACTCCGTTTTCTTCTCGTATTCGTCCTAAAGCATTGAATTGTGTCAGTGGGAGTACGACAAAGTACTCGGTATTAACCTCTCATGACTATATTTACCTTCTTATGCACGAAATGTTCGCCTTTCGTGCTGTGCCCCTTGTTGTGTTCACCCTTCTCGCTGAATTTAGCCCCCTTCTCACCCTCCTCCCCTGCGTGATGTTCCTTGTGGTAGCCACCCTCATCCTCGTGCTCCTTTTTGCCACCTTCGGCCTCGTCGTAGTGTTTGCTATGGTGTTCCTTGTCGTGGTGTCCTTTCTTGGCTTTGTCATTTTCGTGCCAGCTTTTGTAACCCTAAAGATATGTCAAAAAATATGTTTAAAAATAATCGAACGTTGAGCAGTGATTAAAACACGATTAAAGTGTTTCTAGTAGGTTAACACCTACTTTGTCGCCTTTTTGACCGTGAGTTGCGTGATGTTCCTCTTCGGCCTCAGCTCCGTCACCTTTTTCATACTTGTAATTTCCACCCTTTCCACCCTCACCACCTCCGCCACCGCCGCTTCCACCTTCCTTCCCACCACCGCTAGCCGCATCCTTCTGATCAGCGTGATCTTCTACAGCCTCCTCCTGACCTTGATCGTGCCTGCGATAGTTCCCGTGATCTTGACCAAGCCCTCGATACTTCTCCCTCAGCTGTTCGATGTGCTCGTAACCGAAGCCGCCCGCACCTCCGTCATCCACCTGTTGATAATTAGCGTGGTCATGGGCGCCGTCCTGTTCGTCTTGAAGGTGTTCAGCCTCCTCCTCGTGACCTTCACTCGCTCCACTTTCCTCGCGATCGCCACCTCGATCGTCGTGATAATGCTCGTAATCCTCGCCAGTACCTTGATAAGAACCGTGATCGACAAAGTGTCCCGGACCTTGCTCGTACTGATCATCCTCACCCTTACCCCGATCGGCCTTGTATGTCTCCGAATACTTCTCACTGTCGCTTCCTTCCGCAGACTCATCCTGGTACCTAGCACGCTTTCCATAACTATCATCATATCCATGATCTTCTCCGTGATCTTGTCCGCTTCTACGAACGTAGCCTTCATCCGGCGTCTCACTAATTTTGTACTTAGCAGGCCTAGGTTGATCCACATAACCAACCTCCTCCCTCCCATTCTCCCGATTATCCTTCGTCGGCCTGCGCTTCTCCTTCACTCTCAGAATCTCGACAGACTCCACACTCTGCTCGTCCTCATTGTCGAACCTCCTCCCGTTCTCGCCAGATGGATTCTTTACGGTCGATCTTTTTACACTGTCGTAAGACTTAACGGCCGCCTGGGCGGAAGTCGCCTTGGTCACCGGGCCAGGCTCCGCAGCTGCGTAATGGTCAGGATTCGCGAGTGCAGGCTCGTAAGACGCACGTCTGCTCGTATAATCCTTTGGAAGGTTCCTCTCGGTCTCGAGAGCGGCGGACGCCGGCGTCCTCGAAGGATACGCCATTGTGTTGGCTGGCTGATAGGTCGTCTCTGCCGCGGGCGGCAGCGAGAATGGCCTCGGCACCACCTTGTACTTCGCCAGTGAGCCGAAGCCGTTTTCCGTATTATCTCCCGTATCGGCAGACTCCTGAGCGGACGACAACGTGGGAGACAATGCATGAACATTTCCGACGCCCGACGTCGCCTGCTCTCGATGCCTACCGCGAGCCTTCGCTTTCCTCCTTTTCGTAGGTTCCGCGTATTGGATCGCAGAAGTTGTGGGCGTCAGTTGAGTGGGATGCCTGGAGTTAGCCGTCCTATCGGTTAATCCGGCGTAATGAGTCGGCTGAACGTCCTCTTTAAGCTGGCCGTCGCTGAACTTTGTCCCTTCGGTGGGACTCGCGAAGAAGGTTGTCTGGGGGATGTTCAGGTTCTGGCTGGCGCTGGCGATCGGATATTGAACCGGTGGGATGACGAGCAGCCTCTCGGTCGAGATTTGAGGTATGGGATAGAGAGTCGTCGCTGTTTGGACCGGATTGAAGTATACCGGGTAGGGTACTAGTCTGCTGACTGACGGATCGCTCGCAGGTATAGACGTTGGGGCCTGATGACCTGTGGTGAAAAACGAAACGTCAGGAACTTATCTAGTTATGCAACGGGGGCATAAAGGTGTACGAAGGTTAGGAGCGTGGAATCGGAACTGGTTTCAATCCCAGTCCTAGCTTTACCGCCGTCACGTGCGTCGCGTCGGGAAAATGGGAAGCCAGCTAAACTTTACCTGGATAATCGTTTGATGCCCGCGCGACCTTACGCTTGCTCTTGGACTCGATCTTCTGCGGCTCGTAGCCGGCCACGGCGAGGACGTCCTCCAGATTCTCCACACCCTTGAACTCCTGCAGGTTCAGGAAAATCGGCTCCGAGGCGGCTGGGTCCTGATCGCTGCCCGGATTATTCAACTCCTTCTCCAACTCGGCCTTGTTCACTATCAAGACCTGAGTCTTCCCGTTTATCGGTACGTCCGCGTTAACACTACCACTGTTCTTGTCGGAGATCGTAATTTCATCCAAAACCAGATCGTCAGATCTGGCAGATGCACTGTTCCTGAGTCCATCGTTGCCCTTAAGGATTCCACCAGCGTCCAGCGATGGATTATCTTGAACCGTCACGACAAATCCACTAGACTGCGACAGCTGAAAGTACGAAAAAGCACTGTAAAAAAAACAATCTCGAGAAAATTATCCTCGGCCGTAGCAATGCACGGAAGGCACTATCCACTGCACGTGAAGCGTCCATTACCAGATGAAGGCACAGTGACAGCGCGATGGCGGCGGATCGTCCCAGGGATCCCATGACTGGTCAAGACCGGGACTCGAACTGAGCTGGCATCCATCAGCGGGCTGGCAATTATATCGGTCCGTTTCTCGTATTAGAAAATCGCTCGCCAGACGATGTGACGATTTCACAGCGATTAGACGCAGGAATGAGTAGCGGGCCGATCTCGATCCCGCGATCGATCCTTCTCTCGGGCCCGCCTCGACTCCGGCTTCCTCCTTTCTCTCTATCGGTTGCACAAGATCTAGAGACTACCGTAGGCGGAGCCTGAGCCAATCGGACGCAGAAAGCATCCCGACGCGTCGCGCTGGAATGATCGGCCACATTACGCAACGGAAGGACGTCACACGATCGATCGATCGATTTCGCGATCGGCAGACGAAGCGTGAGCCAGATTTCGGGAATCTCGGCAACGATCAACCCGTGTCGATTAGTCACCTTTTTCATCATTCTTTGAGGTCGAACGCCTCTCGGGTGGAATCGAGCGGGACGAGTCGAAGAGTCGCTGTTGCAGCAACCGTTTGAACCGAATTTCGACCTCGGCTAACAATTGGACGAGGCGTGGGAAAATGGACGTCGGACGAATGACAGCTTCGACGTCGCGCGATGGCCGATAATGACGCGCGATGTTCGACGGATAATGCACTCTGTTTCGATAGATCGTCCCTGACAAGCGTTCATTAATTCAGCGTGTAATTTGTAGCCGTCGAAAATTGCTACGTCGCTCTTATTAATTGGCATTTACATCGGATCAGTTTTACGTTCGACGGTTCGTCGATTGACAGTTTTGTTCAAATAACGTTAGTAGGGGGTGGTGATGTACGTGTACAGGTAGCGAGGAAACGTGAAAGGTTCGAAGAACTCGATTAATTTGAGGAGGAAGTGGCCGCCGAACGTTTCTTCTCCGATTTTGCAACTGTAGTTGCAATGCGCTGTTGCACCTGCTCTTTTTCGAGCGTAATGCCAGCGGAGCATAGTGCATCGGGCGAGGAAGGTGGGAGCGACGTACTGCGGTTTCATACGGCGCGCAAAATTCAATTGCATCGCGCCGGGAGCGAACGAATCTAATGAGACCACGCAATTTTTGGAACGAATCTATCGCCTCTTTTTCCTCCCTTCCTACGTTCGTTCGGTTCCGTCAGCCGACGTTCTATCACCTTCTCTCATTCCGATTTCTCTCATCCGCTTCTCGTCGCTTGAAGGCAACGCGTTGCACAAAAGAACCGACGACGGAATTTCGAAATCTCCCCGCCGACTCCTATTTTTTCGCTGCTTGTTGTATAATTTGAAAATTGATTTCGGCACTCGTTCCGGCTGCCGATCAGACTTCTTTCGGGCGCAGGGAAAAAGATGCTCGCACGTAAAACCGTCGAATAGCCGACTTACGTAGCTGATGCCTGCGGAGCGTGCATTAATTATGTCGTTAACCGAGCATGGACGTTGCGACAGGCTTCTTTTGATAGACTTGAGAGTTCCTCGGAATTGGCTCGTTATAGCGACTCGCGCTGTGATCAGCGGAGAGTGAAGAGACGTGAGCGAATTTCAATGATCCCCGTCTCGAGACAATGCGTCCGGACGCACGTCACCGAATAGCGGCTTCGGGGGAACTGGAGAATGAGCGGAAGAATATAACCGTCTCCCTGTCCTCTGCGACCGATCGATCGGCAACGGCTCTTAATCGAGTTTTATCGCCGTGCGTATCTCGCCGGAGAATTTGTTGTGCAATGTGCGACAATTGTTGCTCGACGTCGGCGGCGATGTCGAAACTTGGCGGAATTCGATTTGCCCCCGGATGAGGACTAACGAGCTTTAATTGAATTGTCGTAAACTAGAATTTTAGACGACTGTTCGACGTTCGACCACTCTGCAAGATTAATTGTGCCCACGTTCTAGAACGCTTTTTTTCCCACTTTTCTGCCCGAAAAGATATTCCGCTCCCGTAGCGCTGTAAAAGGTGAGCTCGAAATACATTTTGGATGGGAATTACGGCGGGAGTCGGATTACGAAAATGGTGTCCTAACCGCAGATTGAATGGAAAGCATCGGTCGCGGCCATTGTTTCCGGTCAGCGTCAATTAAATTATATAAAAAAAGCGGGAGGCAGGCAATATCGAAGGATTGACAAATATGAAATTCGAACGCCGCTTCTCGATTGAACTCTTGCCGTGTGAGAGGAAAAATGTCTCCAGCCATTTGTCTGCCTTCGTCCTGTTTCTCTTCGAGGGCAGTCCCCACTAGGAATATTATCCTGGCAAACAGTCACCCTTAGCGTTTCCCGCTGTGCAATCTGCAGGAGGGTCGTCCCAGAAATTTTATTCCTTTCATGCACGCGCACTGACCTCGTTGCTAAGTCGGAGCTCAATCTTCCGAGCCATAGTCGAGCATTTTCTTTTCTTATTTTTTTTCTTAAATGTTCTGATTACGAGATTACTAATAAAGGGTCATTGACTAGGCTTAAAAAGAAGCCGTCGTCGTCGGTCGTACACAACGTACGTACCATGACGACCGTCGAATTGAACATGACAACTGGCAGATCTTATCGGAGGACACCTTTCTCCGCGGAAGATCGAGATTCGTTCGATAATCGCGACGGCGGCGTCGTTGCCGGACCGCGACCAATTTCACGCCAGGGTTTTCACTCTTCACGGCGATCGAAGCCTGCCGCGCACCAGGTCCTGCAGTTTGGGGTGGTCGGTAGGCTAAATAAGTGACAGGACGTCGCCGACGTCATTTCGACTTACTTAAGCGACTTCTCGCTCGATCGCGTTCCGTAATCGAAGAATCGAAGACGTTTCGTCATCGAATCGTCTGTCGGCGGGAAGATTGGAAGGAATGTCGGAAAATTAAAATGAAAACGGCCAGGAATTCGATGAAAAAATTCTGCCTTACTACTGATACTAGTATCGAACACGACACCTTACATTGTACGCTCGTATAAAATGTGAGAATTATACATGGTTTCCTTCTTGCAAGGAAAAGTGTAAAGAAGTATAAAGTATCGACGGGAGTCTCGAATTGACTCTCCGTCGCGAATCGATTCGCTTTACAATGCTAGCGCTAATCAGTGCGTGGCCTTCGAACCGGAGAGTCGGAGACGAATTATTCCGGGACAGTCCGCGAAAACGGAATATTCTTCCCTCTCGCGACGGGAAGAGCACTCCTCGTTCAGCGTTTGCTCTTCTTCGACCACTTCTTCTCCGACTCGTGACCGCCCTTCTTCCCGTACTTCTCCTCGTGCCGATGATGTCGATCGTGACCCTCGGCACCCTTGTGGCCTTTCCTATCATGGTAGTCGTAGCCCTTCTCGTGCTCCTTCTCCTCGCCGTGATGATCCTGAGGAAGAACAGTATGAGAAACCGAACAATTCAAAATATAACCATTCGATGACCAACCTCGTCATGGCCGGAATCATGATGACCCTTCTTCTCGTGGCCACCCTTCTTGCTCTCGTGCTCATGGTGGTACTCGCCGTCGTTCTCGTTCTCATCGCCTTCGTGGTACTCGTCGTAAAAGTCGTGCTTCTTCTCGTACTCGTCCTTCTTGAATATGACGTGCTCGCCCTTGGTGCTGTATCCCTTCTCGTGCTTCCCGTCCTCGCCGAACTTCGCGCTCTTCTCACCCTCCTCGCCGTGATGACGCTCGCCGTAATGACCGCCCTCCTCGTGTTTCTTCCCATCGTGACCCTTCTTCTCGTCGTAGTTCGTCTCGTGGCTCTCCTTGTCGCGATGACCTTTCTTACCCTTATCGTACTCGTGAACGGCCTCGTAACCCTATTTAACGACAAATCGTTCGCAGCGTGTCTTATTCCAATTCGCGCTGCGGGTGACGAACAAGGGAAGGGAGAGGGGGAGAGATTTTATTGAGAGTTCATGAGATAACGCGTCGAATGTCTGGCGGTCTATGGAAAACAGGCGGAAGGTCGTCGGTTGCGGAGGCCAATAGCGGAGTCATACCTTGTCGCCCTTCTCTCCTTTCGACTCCTGATGCTCCTCTTCGTGCTTCGAGCCGCCGCCGGCCTCGTGATGTTTGTCTCCGCCTGGACAAATCAAATCCAAATAAAGTGTCCTGTTCTCGCTAGTTAAAGGAGAGCTCCCGTCGGGAGGACTAGCTTATGATTAGAGTGATAATCGGATGAGTGTTTTGTTTTCACTATATTTTTTGACATAGATCTGAAACTATGGTTCTTAGGAGGCTCTGATTTCGATTTTTGGGGATCAGATTGGATCCTCCTTCCCTACGTAGGTCGATGAAGTCATCGAAATGTGTTCGTTATAGTACAGTTGAAGAAATGTCTATTTTTAAGGGATATTTTGCATATTTTTGGCCATATGTCTGAAACTATTGCACTTAGAAGGCTCCGGTTGCGATTTTTGTGATCCTCGTTTCATCCTCTTTCAGTATGCATATCCACAAGTCGATCAAAAGACTTTTATTTTTTACCCATTTCTCGACCCTCATTTTTTCGATGGTTTCTTGGCTGTAACTCCGAAACTAATGCGAATTTCGACCAACGGGAAACGGCTCTCTGAGTTATTTTCGACCCCCTACCAGGTAGGAAAAGGGCGATCCGATCCGCCGACCTTCAATTTTTCGCAAAAATCAGAAGATTCGCGATTTTTTAAATCGCCTGTAACTTTTGAACCAGCAATCAAAACCTATGATAATTATACAGTTTCTTAAAGCTTTCGACGCGTACTTTAAGATAGGAACATCAGCGAAAGTCAATCTTTAAAAAAAAAATTTTTCACCTCCGAAAAATGGCTGTATCTTCAAAACTATTGAGAATTCGGAACTTTGCTTGCGACCAACTTTCAGGGCAAGTTGAAACCTATGGGATAGGGTTGTAAAGATTCGAAAGTAAGACCAAACATTTTTTCATTCGAAAGTAAGACCAAACATTTTTTCGCGTTTTTTAAGGTTTTATCACGTTTAGATAGGTCCAAGTTATGCCAAAGTACCCTCCATTGTTTGCTGAATCCCATATTATAAGGATAAGACAGTCGAACATGGTCTAAAGTGGGGCTAAAATGGCCTTTTCTCCATTAAAACTCCCCAAAAATAGCAAATGATCATTCATAATGACGTACAATAGTGTAAAACAACGTCAAATAGTGTCAAGGTATGTCAAAAGTCTTCTAGATGTACGTAAAATAACGTGGTAGTCAATAAATGTCAAAACAGTAGGTAGATTAGTCCATAGAGCACTCGGTTCACACGAGAAAGACTCAAGGTTCCCCCAAACCCACTCTATCTACAATTCATAACCAAATTCCAAGTCGTATATTTACGAAAAATAACAGTACGTTCGCCCTGAATTCCCAAGAGAAAGACACAATGTCAATTCGAGCGAAAAATACAAATTAAACAATCAAAAATTCCATTAATCACATGCCTTTCTCGTGTTCGGTCGCTTCAGCGTCGAGATCCTCGGCAAACCGGAAGCCCGTCGGCCTCCTGGACACCCTTGTGGCAGACGAGACCACTGCCAAAACCATGGCGAACGTTAGCGACAGGCAAAGAAGTCGCATTGCAACACGTTGCGCCATCATCGTGATCAGACAGCTCGGAAACGAATCAAACTCAGTCGAAGAACGCTAACGTATCTTCCCGTCGAGACACTGAGAAGAAACCAAAGGATCCGCGCCGATTTATTGGTGACGCTCTTCCTACCTCGGGCGGGATCATTTTTCCGGTGCGAAAACTTTCTTCCGGCGAAACAAAAGGATCGCAGACGGAAGGTCGGGGAAAGACGTTTGTGTACGCCTGTCGCCCATCACGTTTGCCATGATTGCGCAAACTTTCACTGGCAGCCACCTGGGGCCTAGGCTAGGCAGTCATCGATGCCTGACGGGAAAAGACACCCGTTCGTCAGGTTAGTTCCTCTGGTTGCGCAAACTTTCACTCGATCCGTCACAGCCGATGATCCTTGACTCGAGGCATACGCTAACTTTTAGGTAAAAGTCATTGCGGCTGACAAAAAAGCTGCAATGAGCAAGAGTATGGCATGTGCAACGGAAGAGGAGGAAGGAAGAAAGAAGAGGAAGAAGGGAAGAAAGGAAAGAAAGGATTGAAAGGAGGTAGAAGGAGAAGGTAGGTAGTACGCTTTGAATGTCCATGGATGAAGTTACTGTGCAAACATTGAGCGCAGCGATGGCCGAGTGGATGAAGCCACAGTGCAAACAGCTAAACCGCTTTCTTCTCTCTTTCGCTCTTTCACTCCTTCTATCCGTACCCGGAGTTTATCCTCGCACGCTCAATATTCCCCGCGAGTAGCGTCATTCTCATCTTTATTAAAAACGACAGAAACGGCCGGCGCGCATGAGCTCGTTCATTTATTTTACTTCGCGACACATCCCTTCCCCTCTGGATGCGGAAACCGTCCTATTTATTTATTTATATTATTTATTTACCGCGACAGACGCCCACGCGCGACTCTAATTTCCATCGGTGCCCAGGGCCAGACTCTGTTTGCTTTCCTACAGTCCAAACGTTTTCCTCAATTGCCGGGCACCGTTTTCAAACTATGGAGACAAATAAACCAATAAGCGTCCGAACAAATACAGCAGCAGCTGGCCATTAACAGTCCGATTTTCATTACTCAACTCGCGTTCGAGTAAGAAGATCGTTAAATCCGGTAAGCGACTCAGCTAATTACCGAGTACGTTAATAAAGATTATGTTGGATGACAGAGACGTTTGGTAAGTCTCGAGGATTCTAAAATCATTTCCACTTCTAGTTCAACTTGACACACTCGTGCTTCCGTACCCTTCATCCCTTCCTGGCAACATGCGGCCTCTCTCCTTCTCGCTGGCGGGCACTCACGTGGCTAACGAGATATCGGTAAGCAAATTAGCCGCCGCGAGAAGCGCGGACGGCCGAGCGGATAGCTATTGTCCGCCCGGCCACCTTAAACGACCCCGCAAATAAACAGGGTCTCGGTTAATGCCCCTAATTAGATTTCCCTCATCCCCTATATAACCTAGATAGTCGGCGAGCTCGCGCTCAGCCGATCCGAGGACATCCGACGAGTTCCAACAAGTTCCGACACTCATGACCGGCACCATTGACGGCCGATCAGCGAATCGAGACAGCGAGGCGCACTCGCGCTAGGGTGAAGAGTGAAGAGGAGCTAAGATCAGATCATCAAGATGAGTGGTGAAAGATCGGAGAAGGAGATGGAGGCCTCGACCGACGGCACGGACGACTACATGCTTCACCTGCCAAGAGCCCTGAACATCGAGGAGAAGAAGTACTTGCTGGCCGTGGAGAGAGGCGACCTGCCGAACGTCAAGAGAATCTTGCATGCGGCCGCCAGAGGAGGAGTAAATGTGAGTGACGGTGCTGAAGAGTTCTCGAATTCGTCGGACACTGAGTCAACTCAGAGACCGTTTTGCAGGGCAAGACACTCGACGCCAACTGCGTGGACAGCCTCGGCCGCGGTGCATTGACACTGGCCATCGAGTCCGAGAATCTTGGGATGGTGGAGTTGCTGGTGGTGATGGGGGTCGAGACGAAGGACGCCTTGCTGCACGCGATCGATCAGGAATTCGTCGAGGCCGTCGAGCTGTTGCTCGAGCACGAAGAGCTTCTTACGGCCAATCAGACGAGCGAGGCGGACGGTGAGGCTGCGTAAAGGAATATTTGCTCGTCTTTGACGACTCAATGCTCGTTGTAGTCAGAGATCAGTTCGGATTCGGATAGGAATATATTTATTTATTTATTTATTTATTTATTTAACGGCATAACCGCCTTTGAGTACAATTAAAAATACATTGATATTAGTACGGTACTATGGTAGTGAAATGGTTAGATATAATAGAAATAAGAGTTACTCGGCATATAATCTATGGAGCTGACTGATTAACTTATTTTTTGATGTAGCAAAGAGATCGATGATTTGACCGCAATATATTATTAGTCTGCAGCGCGAAAATAGAATGTTTTTACCTGGGATGCAGGGGATAAGGAGATCATCCACAGTTGGCAGAAGGTCGATCCTGCGTCGGCCAGGTATCCGCCTGACATGACACCTCTGGTTTTGGCAGCTCAGCGGAACAACTATGAGATCCTGAAGCTTCTTCTAGATCGAGGAGCGACCCTGCCGATGCCGCACGACGTCAGGTGCGGATGTGCGGACTGTCTTCGTTCGGCAACAGGTGCGCTGGTTCGCTGAAAATAGTTAAGGAAAGTCTGTACAGAAATTCTTTATCCTATGTATCGCAATCAGGGGATCCATTGAGACTGTCATCCACTCGAATTGCGGAGTACAAAGCGTTGGCTAGCTCCAGCTTGATTGCTCTCAGTTCTCCCGATCCGTTAATGACCGCCTTCCAACTAAGCTGGGAACTTAAAGAGCTGTCGACTGCTGAACCGGAGAGCAGAGCGGAGTATCTCAAACTAAGAGGACAGGTGGAAAAGTAAGCTGTGAAGAATGATATTTCATTTAGGCACGATCATCGACTTTTACGTTTTTTTAATTAATAGGTTCGCCGTCGACCTGCTGCAGCAGGTGAGAACCACGACGGAACTTCAGACAGTCCTCAATTACGACCATACGGAGGAAAGTGCAGCTAGCACGAAGCAATTAGCGAGGCTCGAGCTGGCTATTCAGTACAAGCAGAAGAGATTCGTGTCTCACTCCCACGTTCAACAGCTACTGGCGGCTATTTGGTACGAAGGCGTTCCTGGATTCCGAAGGATGACCAATCCGCAGAGGCTGAAGATCCTCCTAAAGACCGCACTTCTGTTTCCGTACTACTGCATGGTCTACTTTTTCTTCCCGGAGTCGAAAGTTGGACAGCTGATGCGACGGCCCTTCATGAAGTTCCTTGTACACGCTTCTTCTTATTTGTTCTTCCTATGTGAGAATCCTTTAAAGACAAAGAAAGTGGGTGTAAAACTCTTCAGGGTTCCATTTAAATCAGCGGCTTGTTACAGTCGTTCTGATGCTGGTCTCGCAACGGGCTGAAGTGGAACTCGTTAAACTTCTTGGAACGGAAGAGATGAAGCGGAATCTTGAAGACGAGTTGGCCAGACAGAGGGGAGCAAGTCCATCGCCTTTGGAACTGATCGTGGTGTTGTATGTCCTCGGATTCATATGTCAGGAAATGAGAGAAGTACGTCAACGCGAAAGAGATCAATGAAAATTAGTCAAACGGCTTCTAAGTAATTCCAGGCGAAATTTTGAACCGATATGCTTAGGTTTACGTCGACGGGCTGAAAGCCTATTTGCGCGACATGTGGAACTTCATCGACTTCACGCGAAATTTCCTCTACGTCGCGACGGGGGTTCTAAGAATTGCTGCCTATCTTCAGCAAAGAGCTGAAATCAGCTCAGACCCATCAGCAGCATTGATACCGAGAGAAGATTGGGGCGACTTTGATCCTCAACTTGTCGCCGAAGGACTCTTCGCCGCAGCGAACGTATTCAGTGCCTTGAAATTGGTGCATCTCTTCAGCATTAATCCACATCTTGGCCCCCTGCAGGTAATTTCTACCAACAACTTCTATCTTGCCAGTTTTGTAATCACAGATGATAATAATGTGGAGAAATCTGATGTTTTTCCAGATCTCTCTTGGCAGGATGGTCATAGATATTGTTAAATTTTTCTTCATCTACACTCTCGTGCTCTTCGCGTTTGCCTGTGGCTTGAATCAGTTGCTTTGGTACTTTGCCGAACTGGAAAGACGAAAATGCTACATCGACATAGCTAGCCCAATGTGGGATCCGGCGAGCGATTCTTGTATACGATGGAGAAGGTAAATAACAATAATATCTTCACTCGGTAAGATGGCATACTGAAGTTACATTGGCACACGTCGTTCGCAGATTCAGCAGCCTCTTCGAGTCCTGCCAAAGTCTCTTCTGGGCTAGCTTTGGCAGCGTTGGCATTGAAACATTCGAACTCACTGGTAAATTTCAATGCTCTCGATCTTTTATAGGAACTTTTGCTCGTATTAACTCTTCGCCTTCCACATATAGGAATCAAGTCGTACACTCGATTCTGGGGCCTGTTGATGTTCGGTTCATACTCTGTGATCAATGTGATTGTCCTGTTGAACCTCCTCATTGCAATGATGAGCAATAGCTACGCGGTCATTGAGGTAACAAAGCAAATACAGGCTCATTCATAATTGTAGTTCATTCCTACATAAACATATATGTCAATAAATAGGAACACTCCGACACCGAATGGAAATTTGCAAGGACAAAGCTGTGGATGAGCTACTTCGAGGAGGGGGGAACGCTTCCACCACCATTCAACATCTTTCCAACGCCGAAGTTCTTGCTGAGACTCTGTGGTCTTCAGAAGAAGAGAGACACCGGTCGAAACAGTGCCCGACGTCGTGCGCGGGAATACAAGTACGTCATACGTATTGTATTACTAAAAAATTGTACATTGAACATTTGTCATCTTTACATTACTTCAGGTATGGAAGTGTAATGAGAGCATTGGTCTGGCGCTATGTGGTGAACGCACATTCTGAACACGAACACGAACCAGTCACCGAAGATGACGTCCACGAATTGAAGTCTGACATGTCTTCATGGCGCTGTGAATTGTTGGACATTCTTCACAATAATGGAATGGATATCGGTAGCGCTGAAACTAAAGAAAAAAGTAGGTATCGGACAGGCCTGCTTCAGGCATCAAACCTGCAAGTAGGGTCATGTGCTAAAACGTAACTGACGTGCATGCTGCGAACAGCTATACTGGGGAAGAAAATGAGAGTATGGGAGAGGAGGTTGATGAAGGACTTCCAGGTAGCAGGACCAATGAATCCATTGGAGGAGGAAGCTATGGAAGAACTTGAGTTACAACAACGTCCTGAGGGAGAAGATAATATCGCTAGGTGGAAGAGAGTGGCAAGATTAGCTGTGCTGAAATCAGCAGAACATCGCTGGGGTCAAGTGAGCTGGAAAGAAATCAGAGAATTTGTACAACAATATACATGTAAAATTGATAAACTGTTCTGTTCGATGTTTAGGTGATAAACAGCGCGGTGAAGAGTTCCCAAATAGGAAGGAGTAACAGTAGGTCTTCGCTACAAAGTCAGCAGAGCCTGAAGAAAGCTATGGAGGAAGCTAAAAAGTTGGCTGACAAGAGGCTTGTGGCTCCGTCCATCGCTGTAGAACTGCCGCAAAGTACGGCGTCCACTATCTTGCATGTCCTGCAGGATATTGTTGAAACCGACGAAGCTACACCTGGCCATACAGCAAAGTCTAACGATCAAACTGTTCTTCATGATTCGTCGCACACAGTTGCATTAGTCCAGGTAAACTTATTATAGAGAAAAATTAATAGAAACTGGAATGCAAAGTATATAGGATAAAGATTGATAATTCATTGAATTTTTTTTTGTAGACACATCAAAAACCAGTTACAGCAGTCGGATACGTTGATGAGAAACTGAACAAGAGTCCACCATCATTGGTAGCCTTGCGACCAACGCCTCCGCGAGTGATTAAAAGAAAGTCGAATTCTGGTCTTGGCCAACCTGTTCAACAAAATGAGCAATCAATGAATCCCGCCTATGGTGTTGCACCAGTGACCAACAGTCAGTCGGATCCAAAATTGATGGTCAAGCGTGAAACTTCCTGTCCATCGATTATAAAGACGTCGCCACCAAGTACTGGAAACTCTTCCGGTACTCCTAAAAATGGGGCATGTTCGCCGAAAAGTCACAAAGCGCAGAGTTTGCAACCAACCGCACCATCATCTGGCCCATCAAGTGTGGACAGCATGATCAGAGCTCGGCCAAGAGGTCTGAGTCCCAGGAAGGCAGCCAGTGAAGATGATAAAGCCAGACTCGTCAACATCACGCCTAAGTCACCGCGCATCAATAATACCAGGTCACCCAGAAGAGGAGGGTGGCTGTGAACATTCAAATTTACTTAATAACATAATACCAATAAGTTAACGTTACATAATGTAATCAATCATTTATTTTTAACGCGCAGCGTTCAGTGGAACGTATAATGTACATTGTGCATAATGTAACGCTATTGTTTTTATTTGTGAATATTTGGAAATGTGGGAAAAATATGAAATTTTACCTACCTCAAAGTTGACTGACATGAATGACATAATGCATGGACCTATTTAGGATAAACGAAGGATTTACAGATAAAGTATCGTACATATTTATTTTCTCATCTATATCAATACATGATCATTTCATTCGCTGAAATTCATCCGTTGTATGGTCACGGTGCATATCAGGGAGAAATATAACGGTATCAATGTATATGCATAAATTAAAATAGTTTCTGATGTACACTGTGTGAAAGTGACTGATTGTTCATTACAGTTAACAGTAACTTAGGTCTTCCGTAAACTTGGATGGAGGCTAAAAATTGGCAGAAATTTCTTAGCACTGACTTTCTTAAAAAATCTTTCGGTCTCTCGCGGGACCCGCGTTTTCTTTCAAATAGATTTCGAATACTGTGACATGAAATTATTTTGAAAATATGGTTCAGGCGGCTTGTACGACTTTGCTTTGCGGTCCTTTCTGTGTGGAATTGATTTTGTCACCCAGAGAGAGTGCCATGCCTTGGCTTTTAGCCCTAATCCGAATGTGACCAACCACAGGTGCATCAGGTTTATTTAATGGTTTCTCAATAGACAAATTTGCAAGGGCATCTTCGCCGAATATCGACTTTGCATACATGTTTGCTGCCATAAATCCGCACTGGCCTGAAAGAGCCTACGAACAGATAAGTAACAATTTTTATAACATCGAAGCTTGCGTAAGTCGCAAACATCGGAAAAATGTACTTACTTTCTCTGGCGTCAAACAGCGCATATTTGTAGATTTCAACAAATGAGCCAGATACTCCCTTAAATCGGACAATGTGGTGTTTACGGACACCTTGTTCTCCCATTCGAATTCCGCCCACATTTGACGGAATTCTGCATCGGTACACGTTGCTGGCACGATGTAATCCATTATATCAATATGAATGTCATTCAGAACTACAACACTTCTGTCAGATCCAGCTCCAGACACATCGTAGACTATAGCAAAAAAAATCACATGTCCTCTATTTGTCTGTCCCGCTACCATACGTACCAAGTAAATAGACCGAACATCCTACGTACCTATGTTTCCAAATATAATACCGTTCTCTGTTGACGCGACTTTGACGTTTGCCTTGATACTGGCAAAGTCCCTGGGGGCTAAAACGATTGGCTGTGGTCTTTCTACGAGTTTCAGATCGCCCATTGTCGCTAACTCGAGGGTACAGTTCTGTAAAGTATCCTCTGTTTGATTGACTATCAGTACGTCGAGAACGATATCGTACTGATTGACGTGGACGAGGGCCTCGGCGTAAACCGGATCGGAGAATCCTGTCAGTTGGGTAACTTTGCTCAGTGCACTGGGAGCTGGTGCATCGTCACCACCGCCTGGCCTTCCTGCCACTGCAGCGCTCAAACTCTGCTCAAACATGTCACCGGCTCCGCCAGTTACGTCTGAGCCGCGATTCAGTTGCAGGAATTGGATCGCATCGTCGACTTGAACAACGCTGCCCGGTTTCTCTTTCGCCTGACGAATCGAAGTTTCAAACTGAGTGGTACACACCCCAAATTCGAACGTCAATATTACCTTCTGGTTCTGAGAATCTTCCTCTGCCTTCGCGGCGAGCATCCGGCCAAGGGCGTCGCGACAACCCTCGGTGAAGACATCCTGGACGAGTGTATTTGGAGAAACTAAGGATCTGAGACATAGAGATATGCGCTCGGCATCGTCGTGTGTCATTGCCTTCGTTGGAAGTCCAGATCGGCCTAGGTGCAGAACGCCCGACATGATGAGCATCGCCTCTGCCTGCATCAGGTTGCTCTTCTTAACGTCCATTTCCATTGTTTTGTAGCGCAGGGCCAATTTTGTCAGGGTCGTAGCCAAGGATGCACCGATGAAGAAGTCACCGTCCATCATGTACTGAACGAGAGCTGGTCGCTTCTCCTCCTTCTTCCCTGTTAAACGGTGAGCTATATTTCGCCAATCGTTCTTTCATTTACGACGAAGAAATAAAATCTTTGTACTTACTTGTCGATGTCGCACTGAATGCACTTTGTGTCGCATAGGTGCCGTCCGATGTAACTAACTGGGCTGGTGCTTGTTGTTCGGTTCCATCTTCAGCCGGCTTTTCACCAGCTTGCCGTTTATCTTCAGCTTCATACAATGGCAGTTCTCCCAAAGCACCCCGTATGCGAGTCATTACAGCTTCAATGTCTTCCTTCGACGTAGCGTACTCACCCAGTATCCATAGAGCGGCCCTATGAACTTTTACCGAGCGAATGTGCGGGAACACTTCCAAAAGCTTTTCGACAATAAGCGGTCTAAGATTTTCGTATCTCTGAATGGCTTCGCGGACGAAAACCAACACATCGGTGGCGGCTGCTTCATTATTTTCGGAGAGGAAATCTGTGAGTACTGGAATGACTGTAGCGGCGACATCGGAGAACTTAATAGAACAGGCGTGCAAGGTTCTTACGAGAAGCTGTCTGTATCGGCCAGCATCCTCATGTTCACCGCCAGCCGTTCGTAATACTTCTTTTTTTAATAATTGAACCATTTCCTCGATCGTTCGTGTCGTTACGAGGTCCATAGCCAGTGCCAATGTCTTTGTTCGAACCTCCAACGCCGGTGACCCTGAACAAGATACAGATTCAAGTCGAAACGTAAACATCAATATTTTTGAATAAAAAATGGATGATTAAGTAGATACCGAGAACGCGTAGTATATCCATAACAAGGTCCTGAAGAACTCTCTCATATACAGGACTGTCCTTCATAGCAATCAAACGATCGAGGACAATAAGTTTCACATTGTTATCGCTCTCTTTAACAACCAATTCAATGTAGCATGAAGCAGCCGCTTTAATTGCAGTTGGTGCACTTGAAAGTGTCACAAGGGTGCCTGCCGCCTCATATCGTACAGCGGCGCTGGGCGAATTCAATAAGCTGTATATGCATCTTATGAAACGTGCCCTCTCTGACGGATTGGCAAGACAAACCTGAGATTACAAAATATATTTAACACAGACATCTATAAATCGATTGTTCTCGAAATGATGCGAGTTGATATAGATACACTGTACACATACCTTATAGATTAATTCAACAATGACCAACTGCATTATGTCTCCGAAACTAACCACTTGATCTAAACATCCAACTAAATAGCTCAGTGCTTTGCTCTGGTCAGCGTGTAACAACATGAGGAATGCATTCCTTCTGCATGACATGTCCTGTTCTCCTTCCAGAAAGTTTGCAAGCAACTCTGGCGCATCCGGAATGAGGAACTCAAAGTTTCTGTATATAGTAAATATCGCTAATACGGCATTACGCCTAACGTAGGAATGCCTATGCATCAGACAACTAATTATTGCAGGCATCAATGGCTCCAACAGTTCTGGCTCCTTCAACTTGCACAAGAACCTATAAGTAGGATTTTTCAATTATAGGTACATAAACAAAATTACGCTGTAATTATTTTTGAGAAAGAGCATATACCTGAGGGTGGATCCTCGGAGGAACTCATTGGGATGTTGCAAGTCCTTCCTATAAGCATCGCATACTAAGATCATCTCCTGCAGCAATTTTCCATCAGCCGATGTCTTTGGGACAATTTCCCAGAAGATAAGCAATAGCTTTTTGATTGTGTGATCTTGTTGAGGCAGGACAAATCTGATAATGGTCATCAAGAGTCCCGGAAGACGTTCACCACTCAATATCATGTGAATAGTTTTCTTGAGCGCCTCGATTTTTGTCTGTACATCGCCTTTCTCTAAATACTGCTTCAACTGTAGTTCGTTTACGGGCTCCGTGTCGGTTGAAATGTTTATCAAGGTATAACATGGTTGCTCTGCGATAGTACTCATCTTGCCGCATCTATACTACCGTTTTCCGCTGATGAATCGCGTCCTTATACTCTGTCGAAGACGACAGCGATCTTTATTTAAAAAAATGTGTCAATTGTAGTTTAGTATGTGTCACAACCATCGTAAGCGTGATACCACACAAAGTGAGGTTAAGAAGTTTTTGTATGTGGTATAAGAACATCTCGCTATGGAATACGATGACAATAAAAATTGGTAAAATTTATATTTCACTTACCTAGATCTTAAAAAACGACGTGGAAAAAAATAATTCTAATATCTGTCAACAGGAATCGATATTGATATACACCTGGAAACAAGGCGGAACGGCATACGTGTCAAACCCAACGTCAAGAACCATTCAAGGATGGCGCCACTGTACAGGGTTCTGCCATTTAAACGGGACGAGACGTATGAATGAGGGACGTATTACATAAATCCAATACACGATGATTCTTTCTTAGAACAATAAGGCAGGTTACAATGACAGACTTGATTGAAAATAGTAGAATTTTGAAATGACCTGTAATTGGCCTGGCTCTTCCAGTTCATGTTTAATATTTGTCCTCTGGTCTGCCTATATACGTCGTTGATTTCTTAGTCCCCACGCGTAAAAGAAAATTTAGCGATACAATTTCTTGTTGCCTTTGCTCATTAATAGTTCATGAAAATACTAAAATGATCTAAAAACTATCAAGAACATTATCTGCTAATTTAATGGCCATTTGCTATTACGATACTTCAACAAAAATGCTTGGCACATTATGATGCAATGACAGGGACCGAGCTTGCCGGCCAATCAGTTTATAAACAATGTACGTAACGTCCACGTGTAACACAAACGCTTTCTCTGCATGTGTAAATACGGATTAGGTATTCGTTGAAAGCGCACGTATTGACATTATATCACGTTATCTGTCGCTTAGAACGCAACGATGTAATTGCATGTTTTCGTAAGCACGTTCGGCCCGCATGTGATAACCGGCCGATATGTTTTTCCAATGCGCAAAAATTGGCATCATTCCATCCACGTGTCAAACTTTTCTACGATACATTATCAGCGCATATACATTCTTCTACATACACAAAGACGTGATTTCGTGACGTCCCACAGTCGTCGACATCAGAGTAACTCCATCCCTCTCTTGCCACCTTTACTGACCCGAATTTTCAACTTACCCAACACCTAATACACCCTCATCTCTGAAAACTAAATTCCGTACATCCAAATCAAGCAGCAGAAACATTTGGACACAATCAGTCAAATAAGTGCTTTACCCATCTACATGAGAAACGAACTCTCGGACGGACCGCAAACGTTTGCTCGCGCACAATGGAACGTTCCAGCAATAGAACGCCCCAGAAGAATGTTCATTGCGTCCGGCGAGTCCCACGCAACGCCCCGGCGTGTTGTCAAGAAGAACCGGTGAAAGGTGCGAAGGAGGACTCGGCGGCATGATAACCGATTATCGAAGGTGAGAGATCACCGTGTATCTCGTATCACCTTGGCGTCCGGCCGAACACACGCTCGCCGCCGCCGTGTCTTTCACGCTGGCGTTCCCTCGCTTCTCGTCTTTGTCGCCGAGCTGCGCATTGAGGTCTCCCGTCTCGCATTCCGCGCCCATAACCGATTAATTAATCGACGCCCGGCCACCGGCCATCTCTCTGTGTACGTGCGACAGGTACGCAAACCTTCGACGCCGTCCGCGATTGCGGGAGCGTATTTTTAACACGTAGCACCGGATAAGGAAGGGATTAAAAACGTGATGGCCCGACGCTCGCGCATCGAGTGGAGCAGGAGACGGCGAAAGGTACGGGACTTTCTCGACGAGCGGACTCGAAGGATAATCGTAACGCTATCTTGGAATTACGGGGTGGCCACAGGATGCGACTGGGACGCGTGGGCGTAACGTTCTGGATCGCGACGATGACGGTCCACGTCGCGCTGGCTACGCACACGGCGCAGTCCGGGAAGGCGGCCGCGATCTCCAGATGCCAGGATAAGGTCGCCCTGGTCATCATGAAGCAGTGCAGCATCGCCCTGAGGCACAAGAGAGACGTCGGCGAGCGAAGCCTACCGGATCGTTTCTTACCGGGAACGCCGGGTGAGCAAAACCGTCAGCGCCCTAGTGTTTGTTAAGAGCCGAGGTAGATGGATTTTTTTGCTGCTATCGGTTCGGTAGTTTGTCGTAGTACAGCGTGTACTTTCGAGTCGAATGAGAAGAGAACGTTGAGAGAGAAGAAGGTTGATGGTCGAGCGTGGACCGGCGCGAGAACGTGCGAGACAGACGAGTGACCCAATTTTCCTTCAGATCTGTCAGTTGAAACGTTTGTGCCGGGCACCAATAAGGCGTACGCGAGGAGGCAGCTGCAACGGCGGGAGAGCGATGTCGCTATGCCGACGTCGGAGAAAGAATGGGATCTGTACAGCGAAGGAGGCGGGCGTCTGCACCGATTCATGAATCCTGCCAGCTCTTATCGCGTCAGGAGACGCTATCCGTACGTCTCGTTCGACATCGAGAATCCGTCGAGATTCGAGCCACTCCTCCCTCTCTTCCCGGTAAGATTCATCGCTTGCATCTGAAATGAAAGAAGTTAAAGAGACCCGTATGAGTGAAAGACGCTTGCACCTGACGGAGCATCGTGCGGAGTTGACGAGTTCGGGACTGACAGGCAAAGTCGAGAAATTATTGACAGATATTTGAATCATCTGGATTATTGACAGTCCCGAACGACGTTGCCGAAGCTCGATGAAACGTAAATGACGCTAATAATGTATCCGTACGGTCACGTTCACCCTCGTAACTAGCAACCCCACCCCATTATTTAACAATGTACAGACGATGTGAGGAAAGTATCTGACCGTATCTGTTGCTTTGCACGATTCGCGCTTGCTCACGCTAGTGAACGCATCCTGATGGCACGTCGGTCATCCGGCAGTCGCAGTATGATAACTCTTTGGGCAACGAGAGAGAATGGTCGCTCGGTCAGGAGCGTGAACTCCCTGATGTAAGTAACAGTCGTCTCCCGCTCATGGCTAGCGCCTTCGAAGCTTGTCGTCCGTTAACACTTGTTAACCCTTTCCAGACGCTGCGCGTCCAGCAGGGATAACATTTGATTCCTATCGTTGGGAACGCATCGCGTGCTCGGGTGCATTTCACTTTTTCTTTCTCTCTCTTTCTTTCTTTCTCTCTCTTTCTTTCTTTCTCTCTCTCTCTCTCTTTCTCTCTCTCTCTCTCTCTCTTTCTCTCTCTTTCCCTCTCTTTCTCTCTAATCGAACATATACGCATGAACACTTACTTCGCATGCCATTGGCCGATTAATGGGGAGTTCATTAGGGCAAGTGGTTGTCGCTGGAAAGGGTTAGACTGCAACATTGTTGATAGTTAGTGCGTCAGATCGAAAAGGAGTAGTCTGTATGTATACTCATTCCGCAGCTCGACGACCCTGAGTTGAACCCATTGAACGAGGAGGACCTGGAGGACGTGTACAATGACCTGCTGTATGAAAGGACGCCGAGAGAGTCGACGGAGAAGACGATCAATTTCCCGACGGAGGACGTCGCTAAATGCTGTCAGGATAAAATGTGCCTGAAGAAGTTCTACTTCAACATGTGCTCCCGATCCTGATGGAAGCCTCCGAACGTTCTGGCTCACGATTTGACCCGCGACCTCGGTCCCTGAAGAGGATCGATCATGTCTCGATGACGAACTGTATGACGCGCAAATATAATAAGCACTTCGACAAAAAATTGACTGAGTTATTAAAATTTCCCGATTGATTAGAGTCACCCAATCGTTGTTGAGAGTACGCATTACGTCTCGAAGGAAGCAAAGTTATTGGGAGTGCGAAGATTAACGAAGCGTGTGATTGACAACCGCCGCTGTAATCCTGAGTAATACTGTAATCGGGTTCAGCGGGCGAGTAAACAAGTTCAAGAGCAAAGATTGTAAATTAAACAACAAATGACTTTATACCTTTAAAAATACAGGAAGGTAAAGATAAATATGCACTGGCTAGTACTCTTTTCATGTATTATATCTCCCTCGCCTAACTTGTACCGTCTTATAGGTAATAATAAATGCACGGTAAAAGGAATGGCTAGAGGGAATAGAATATTCTCAAGTCCCAGGAGCACTCAAAGCGAACAGTTACCATCCTAAGGAAAGGAAGAGAACGTCGGGTCTGTCAGGTGAGCAACAGTGAAGGTACAATTCCGTTCGTCATGTAAATATTTTATTATCTCATTAACTTTTATCGCATGATTCAAGCACCTGCGAAATATGAAAGAAATAGGCACTTTAAAGAGTCTCAAATACTTCTCACGGCATTTCCCGAAATGCGTGCGAGACGACGATTCGGGAAATATCAGGGTTTTTTTTTCCGGTTTAGGCTCGCTTTCGCATGTAAATGAAATCGTACAATAAATTATACTCCTCAATTCATGGCTAATCAATAATTAAGATTTAATACTAGTGAGATCATCAAAGTCATCGGCAGCTCAATTAAATTCTACTGTCCGTTGCACTCGAAAGATGCTTTTGATCCGATATGGCCGGAATTAGATTCTCGGAAAATCGAATCGATCACAATTATCCGGTGAAGTGCACGCAAAACCGGTTATCACACCAACTTCACTTTCATTAATTGTCCTTTTTAGAGACAAAGCGTCATCAATGTTCATTCCGCGGGGCCCTAGTACCCATCAGTTGAAAGAAAAATTTTACACTACGGATCGACGATTTTTTTTCCTCAGCAGTCGGCAGCTTTACGCTGAATCAGCGGCTCCCCGTCGAATCCACCGCCATCTCCAGATTTTCTTCGTAAAAAGCGTATTTTCATCCTGAACGATCGGCAATGTCGATCGCCTGATCCCCCCTTTAATACAACGACTAATTATCACTCCATTATGAGACTAGACTTCTTTCCTCCGAATCTTCGGTCTTCGTTCCCCCCCAGCGTCGATCTTCCTCCCTCCCCCACCTCTTCCTTCCCACCAACTTCGTCTTGATCGTCCGACAAGGAGCGAAGACGCTGATGCACTCTTCACGGAGAAAAACGCGGAACGTTTCTCGTGTGTCAACCTCGACAAGTCAATTCCTCGAGACAATGTGCCCCATGATGAAATAATGGCCCCCACCCCCCCTCGCCTATCAGTGGGTCGTTCAAGGCCCCCATGTTCATTTCAAAATAGGCAATAAGATCTAGTCCGTCGGATTGGTCGATCCACCACCCTCCTTTCTGCATCTTCCGCGTAAATATCTCTTGTCTAGCCTGCAACGAGAGAATACATGCCGTTAAAAAAGAAGATGGTTCCATCGTCCGTGCAGGGCCGCAACTCTCCGGCGCGTTATAGCGAATTTTTTGTGCAAACTGTACTCTACGTGTCATGCAGTATGTACGACGATTCTACGTAAAGAAAATTATTACGTCCAGCGTCCACCGAACGTCCCGTCGATTATTAAAAAGCCACTCGACGAACGAAATAAAAAAAAGAAAACACAAAACCACTTGTGAAGAATGAATCAGGAAATCGAGAGTATCAGTGAACGTTCTGCGGTTAAAGCGGGCGCGAACGAAAGCGTTGTGAGTGTCAGAACAGGCGAGGTAGACGTATTTGCAGGCAGCATTGAGATAGTCAGAGCGAGCAGAAGAAAGACAGAGTGCCACAAGTAGGAGGAATCAGACGAGATTGCTTCTCGCGCGCGCTCGAGACGACTGGCACGATCGCCTCCTGCGTGTACGTTGTCAAACATTATCCTCCGAAAAAAGAACGCCATCTCAGAAACTTCATACCACAGAATAGTGACCGTAAGAGACCGAATGTATTAGCAAGAATAGAAAAGCGGTAAAAGGAAGCTACCGAGAGAAGAAGCGGACGGGTCCGCCAATACCAATTCTGATTATCGTCTAGAGAGAAGAATTAATTCGTAGATTGTTCGCGAAGCGAGAGTGAAGCGTTTTTTTTCGCCTTCCTTAACTTTGGCACCTCATCGTAGAAGCACCCTTGCCGAAACAACGGCACCTCCTGTGACGGCGTCTACAGTGCCGTCCGCGATCTCTCTTCCTACACTTGGCACGACTTATCCCAATGCGGCCGTCACGACTGTCATCGCCACCCTCACTGTCGACGCTATCGACGACGCTATCGACCAAGCTATCGACAACGCATTCATCGCGCCCGTTCTTCCGTACTCTTTTCGCACAGCGCTGCTGCTTACGTTTCAACGTGCCATCCGCACAATCGATCCCCGGTAATTGCGCCGTCTCCACCGGATACGGTTCCCTTCTCACCGAGTGCGGAAGGTTCACTATTGTCGGCGATTCCTCTCTGCAACAAAAAGAAAAAAAACACGATGAGTGACGGAACGAGTCCATTTATGCCATTTGCGCTCGTTGAAGTGCCGAGCGGCGGCATTGAGCGTACACGGAAAACTGCGGACGTGGAAAAGGATTAACGCGAACACTTATCCTCCTTCTTGCACTTGACAATTTGACGAGGCGCGATAAACGTTACGTCGGACAATTTATAGCGACCCGACTGTCGAGTATAGACGGTAAGGATAACGGAAGAGCGTAATATTACGGCAGGGGCCGCGGCTCGCCAGAGTGGCAGCGGCAGTTGCGCAAGGGGGTCAATTAAGATTTTTGGGCAAACAAGTCGAAGGGGGAGCGATAAACGTGCAGGCGGATGTCGGAGAAAGAAACTGTAAGGAGAAGATAGCGAGCGGCCGTCCTGGTACTTCGGACTAACCTTCCTTCGGAGGCCAGTTAATACAACCGTGAACTTTAGGAAAAGCAACAGAGATTATCGTCGAGTCATTGATAAGCCACGGCTCATCTCGCTTCTCCGCTGTCTCTTCAGTGTTCCGCTTTGCTGTTCGCAACAATTTTCGAAGTCTCACTTCAGACCCCTAATTTTTTCCCGGCCCTTTCCCCACCCTTGTTCCGGGATACGTTAACCGGCCAAGTGGAAAGTGCCTGCTATCGCGGGCTGATGTAAAGTCCAGCCGGCCTCTGGACGTATATCGGTCAAGAAGGAGGAATAACAAGCAACCGATTAGGAGGTTCGATTCGTTGGGCCGTCGAACGTGCCCGTTGTTTTGCGCGTTACGAATCCTCGATATCGGGGGTGGACTCTCCGCTTGAAGAAGGCTACTGGCCGAAACCGAGCGCGCGAAAGTCTAATGACAGGCGTGGCAAAGGCCGACGAAGCAAAAAACTTTTCACGATACCGTACGTGGCGCCTGGCAGCGACCGATTAAGGAGTCATTGTACTTCTAGCGAGATATAAGTTTCGCAGTCTGGCGCGAAGTAGCAATCGCTGAGCGAGCCGATAATTTTTATGGCGAAATAATAACTCAGTTATAGCTCGCGATTAAGAGCGCATCGCGCATCTTCTCTTTTCTGTCCCCCACCGCGCTCGCGGATCGAGACTTTGAGTTTTACTGAAATTGGATGGTTCGGAGCCGATCGATCGCGAGGATGATCGCGGAAGCGGTCGTTAATAAGTCGGAGGTTAGTGTCAATAAGTGCTGACGGTGATCGTGCCCGGCGCTGACCTTTCCATTTACCCTCCCGCGATGTAAGTTACATTGTCTGCAATCGCTGTCAATAGACGCGACAATAAAGAGAGACAGAGAGAGTGAGAGAGAGGGCAGGAAAGGAAGACGGTCAGACGCTCCGAGCAGCGATTGTTGGAATCGATCGTAAAAGTCTGAGCGAAGCGTCTGTTGACAACGGGGTGTATCTCGTAATAAAGATAATGATACTCACATAATGTCCGCAGAGTCGCCCGGCTTCTCCTCGGACGATGCCTTGCAGTACTTGTCAAGCTGTTCGACGCTGCACCAATGATAGCAGCACTCTTCAGCGAGTCCCGGCCCATCGGGAATCCTTCGATCCTCTTCACCGCTGTAGGAGAAGGGCTCGTTGTATCCCCGATTGACGCAGATCAGGCGCAGGGCCTCGCTCAGACTCCTCGAGCAGAGCCTGAGCGTCCTCTGATGCGACATCGTGGTAGGAGCCGCCTCGATCACGCTGAGAGCTCCCAGAAGAATTAGCACGTTGAAAATCATCGCTCGCGTGAATCCTCTCGCGCTTCTTCTAACAGTGGTAACCGCCATTGTCTCTTCTTCTCTTCTCTTCTCTTCTCTCTTCAAGGTATACTCCCGGCCCAGCCGATTCTCGACAGTCTTCAGCCAACCACACTCCGATCCTCTTCGACGAATCCCGATCGCGAGGACCGCTCCAGCCCGATAACTGACAGTCTACGGAATCCTCTTCTCTTCCCGTAAGCCCCGCCGGAAAACTGTCCGGCCTAGTCTCGGGATATCGTCCTTCGAATATACCCCCCTTACGTACACCTTCGACGCTGAAGATGCGACTCGAAGGACTCGGCTCTCCACTTGAGTCCACGCTCGACGAGAATCCGGAAGGTGCGGGTCGCAGACTCCGCAGTCTCGTTCGCCGGACGGGTAGAGAAAGGGGGAGAGAGATAAAGAGAGAGAGAGAAAGAGAGAGAGAAAGGAGGAGAGAAGGTAGGTAGAGGGATAGATAGAGAGAGAAAGAGACAGAGACCTCCGCTGGTACCGAGTTCCCCGGTGCCACTGGTACCGGCCTGGCTTGCCACGCGGTTCTTGTTCCAGATTTCACGGACCGGAGGAGAGGGACGATAAGGCGGCGAGGGTGGGGACTCGAGGGTAAGACGAGGCTGGAGGAACGGGGAGAAGGAAAAGAAGAAGCCGGTGGAGGAGGAAGAGATCGTGGCCGGCGGTGGTGGTGGACACTCATGTCACACCCAGCTCGAAGTCAAGGGGCCAGGGGGTACGAGTGCCATTTCATTGCATCCATGTCTCTCTCTGTCCCTCTCTCTCTCACTCTCTGTCTCTCTTTGTTTTTCTGCCTCCGCGTCTCTGTCCGTCTGCCCCTCTGTCTGTCGACATGTCTGTCGCACACTGCGGAGGCGCAAGTCGGATTCTTCTTTTCCTCGCGGAGGGGATGATCAGTTAGCCGTTGGTCAGAAAATAGGAATACAGTCCTTTCGCGGGAAACGATAAGACCCTCCTGATGCTATTATTACATTTCGACGCGGCGATACGGGTGGGAAGCGGAAAAATCGCGCGCGATGCGCAAAACTTGCGTCCCTTATGCGAGTGTAGTTCGGGTACAATTCCGCGATGATGAATTGATTGATTCAAGGAGTTGCATGACAGTGGGGTGAAAAGTGGCAGGTGCGGGGAGAGCTACGATTCGCTGAAAATTAGGACTGGCCAGCTGACGGTATCTGTGATGAGGAAACGGTCAGGACTAAAGTCCGGCAAGTAGGCGCGAGAATTATCAGGGAAAAAAGCGGCGAATTATCTCGAATCTGTCGGCGAGGAAAGAGTTCGTCCGGCTAGTTGGGCCAATTGATCAACGGGTGGGCCGATCGAGCGATCGATCGATCGGAACAAAGGCCCCCATCAGCGAGGCCCCCGTCAAATTAATCATAGTGCCTGTTTTGTCTCGGCACGATAAGTGCGCCGCATTTTTCCGACTGATAGAGAGACTCTCCTCGCAGCGATCGACCTCCTGCCCTCGTTTCTTTCCCGCCGATCGCGCTAGTTCCTTCGGTATCGTTTGACGAATAAGGATACCGACGACCCTCTTCTATTCATAGATCGACGCCGTCGGCCGCACGCTGCCAGTTGTAAACAATACTGATTACATGCCGCCTCCTTCGCGCGCTGCAGTACCATCCACTCCACGTCTTCTCTCACTCCAGGTAATGACCGATTAAAGGATATTTACAGCGAGCGTACATGGACTCGAACCTCGACCGCGAGGAAAGTCGATGCCACCGACGATATTCTCCAAGTTTCTCCCTGTACCATTTCCTTCAATTACTCCGGCACCTACGAGCTATTCCTGCGCACGCATCGGACTCCAATTGCGACAGTAAGTTGCGTCAGGCACATGAAAACTGGCTCCACTCATCCTTCCAGTGAGACTCGGTTGGGAAAAGGTGAGGTTTTGCATGCGGAGCCTCTGCCGGCTACCGTAATCATCGTCATCATCATCATCATCATCATCATCGCCGCTCGCTCCCATGCGAGCAGGAGGTCGAAGCCGGCCGTCTTCTGTTCTATTTATGGCTGTAATTGCAACTGTCCGAGCGCGCTGAAACCGTAGTCGGATAACTTTACCTTTACGTCACGTTCGACCGGAGGGGACCCATCCATCGACAACGAGTGCGCCACGTGTAACGCGGAGATATTGAGGCTCGCTAAAACGTGATCCGGCCGCTGGAAAAGGAATCCTCCGGCTCGCACGTTTTCATGTGACGCCGTCGACGACGCCGACGACGACGCCGACGACTCCGACAACGACGACGACGGTGGCCGACAGAGGCGGACGACGAGGCACGGCCGGAGGAAAGTCCTTCCTCAAGTGAGTAAGGTCGTCTCGGCGATCGCGCGTGGCCAGCGTGCGATGCACTTTCTTGCCTTGACAATTTGCTTCAACACGTGTCCGAGACTCATCGTCGCCGAAGATGAATTGGCAGAGCGTGCTAGAATTTTTCTTTCCGTCGTATCTTAACGTGAAGCGAGTGAACGATAGCTGCTAGCTGACGCTGATGCTAGAGATAGGCGGGACAGGCTCGGTGCGCTCGTTGCGTGACTATGCCAATTGGGAAATTGGCCGAATTGATAGCAGACTCCTTTCAATCGTTAGACCCGATAGCGCGGCGATAATCCACCAATTTGCTCAACAGTCCCAATTACGATGCACTGCGAGGCGTTGCGTTGCTCGAATCGAATTAGCGGACTCGGCACGACATTTTCCGGCCGTTCGTGGAAATTTCCTAACGTCGCTCGTCGGAGCGCAGAAGCTGAATTTCGCGGGAAGCGGCGAGGATGGGCAAGAAAGCCACGGATTACCGCGAGTTGCCGGCAATTGTGCGCTCGCCGCTAAGTAACGGGCTAAGTAAGCTGGGCAAGTAATCGCTTCACATCAATCGGGCCTCGCGCGGCGAACTTGACGAGACGTCTAAGGGAACGAATTCAGTTATGTAATGCGTTAAAAGGTGCCGGGTCGAATTAAAGTGTCAGCGAACGGACCCCGCAGACATGCGACGACCTCTTCGAGGCTTGTCAGAAGGCCAGCCCGCTAATCGGGAATTCTCGCCAATTCTGGCGATTCGTCGCCCCGTTATCCTATATTGACAGCTAATCGGGCTGTGTACCGAAATGGTTCGCGTTATCGTCATCGGGAAGATACACTCCGTTCTCTCTTATTTTCATCCTCATCTCCGAAATGCCAATGACCGAGGTAAAATTGTCCGAAGCTTCGAAGCGCACTTCGTACCCGGAGGAAAAGGACCTTTTTTCTTATTTCTGACTGTCGACTGTGGTCGGACCGTTTGCCGTCTGAAGAGCCTAAGGAGGGAACGGATGAAGTATTCGCGCGGACGAGGATACGAGCGAAGTCTACGGCGGTGAAGGGACGCGCGAGGATGAAGTCGAAGCCGACTGAAGTTTATGATTGGACTGCACAAACTATACTTCTACGCGGGGCGTGTGTAGAGGATACAATCTGCATCGGTGAACGGGACAATGCCCGGCTCGACTTCTCCACACGAGACGGAATGTGTGCCCGGCTAGCTTGGCTATACTGTTCACTATATACAGGTTCCTTTTGCCACTTGGAACGGTCAAAAATGAATTTTTCTCCTCTCGCATCCGCTGACCCATTGAGGAAGCTATCGTTAGACTTCGCACCGTCAATGCAACTGGGCAGACCGGCGGGCGGGACGCAGATGTGGGATTATTCTAAACGGGGTTAAGTTCGACGTCTCGTAATCGGTTCTGTCCGTCGATCATCCTCTCTATCAGCTGTTTTCCGCACACCGAGACTTTTTGGATAAGGCCAGGCCGAGCCGACGGCGCTTCGGGGCGGTCGCGAAACTCGGTCGTGCAGCTGTCCATCGGCCGAATCTAGGTCCGATTTGTGAGCATATCACGTGATCCGATTGACTCGGTTGCACTTTGAGATCGTTTCATCGACTGTTTGCAGGGGGACCGGCAACGCGCGCATAAACTATATATTCCCGTGTGAGAACGCCTGTACAATACCTCGCAGAAGTATTCGGCGTGAAGTTACGGCTGGACTTCCTCTCGTCCGCCATCGGCCAGACACCTGACCTTGCCGTCTCCTCTCCACTCGGTACTCCTTTCAATTCCTGCCCATCGTCAGCGACGGACTAATTAGGCAGTTCGATCGACTCGCAAAGCCGAAGTAGCCTAAAGTGACTGTATGAACGGCTCGCCGAAGGGGGGGAAGATGCTGAAAATGAGTGTCGATCTTCGAAGTAATAAATAGAACGTGCGTCCGGGCTATCGGGAACAAACAAGTTACGGGTTCGCACCATTTACTATGAGGGCTGCCGAACACTCCGATGGATCCGTATACGTGCAGACGCGTCTTCGGTGGCACGAGTTTTATTGCGCCGAATCACGTGTCGATTACGATATATATTTGGATGCACTTTGAGATCGAGTCTGCTCTCTACCGGGGGGGCCGTCCGGGACCGATAACCGAGCGTAACTTCTAGAATCGTTGCGGAGGATGGAGAAAATATTATAGCCGACCGCACACGTCAATGCGCCACCCGTTGCCAAAGTGTCACTTTTCAAATCGTCCTGATCCGTTTCCTCGCTTCTCACGTTACCGACGTTGGGCTTGCGCGTGTGTATTTGTACTCGGGCGCGATATAATCTACCGATTAAGCAGAGCAGTTTTCGTCGGGAGATAAGAGTGCTCGGCTAACAAAAGCTTTCGGCCCAGGGACGACGCTTATTGAAAAACTGATTCAATCTGTCATTTCTATCCACAGTTACTCATCGTGTTGGTTACGAGCGCGGCTGTGGCAAATTGTCCCGACATCCATGGCCACGCGGAGACTATCGCCGGTTTATCAATAGTACACTGTTTCTATCATGCCGTATTGACCGGAGTGCATTGTTTACGTCAGTACGGATCCGCATGTGTATGCGCAAGCCTTCTCGCTGTTATTGTTATACGGAGTTTAGAAGATGGGCAGTAGTTTGTTTAGTTGTTTTGACACTCTTTTCGGGCAATAAATGGGAAGACAGTGTAAAGGCGCAAACATGTAAAGTTGCATTGGCGACAGTGCGCTTAGTTGTCGTTTTTACAGATTTCTACATGTTTTTGATCATTTTTTCGATTCTATTCGATTTGGAAGGATCTAGTTGCGATTTTCAGAAATCAGATTGGGTCCTCGTTCAATACGCCTTTCAATAATTCAACGAAAGACGTTTGTTTTGAGCACAGATACCAAAATGTCCATTTTTAGGCGTTTTTTGGCACATTTTTGGTCATATCTCCGAAACTATTGCACTTAGAAGGCTCCGGTTGCGATTTTTGTGATCCTCTTTTCATCCTCTTTCAGTATACATATTCACGAGTCGATCGAAAGACTTTTAATTTTTCGCCCATTTCTCGACCCTCATTTTTTCGATGGTTTTTTGGCTATAACTTCGAAACTAATGCGGATTTCGACCAACGGGAAACGGCTCTCTGAGTTTTTTTCGACCCCCTACCAGGTAGAAAAAGGGCGATCCGATCCGCCGACCTTCAATTTTTCGCAAAAAATCAGAAGATTCGCGATTTTTTAAATCGCCTGTAACTTTTGAACCAGCAATCAAAACCTATGATAATTATACAGTTTCTTAAAGCTTCCGACGCGTACTTTAAGATAGGAACATCAGCGAAAGTCAATCTTTAAAAAAAAATTTTTTCACCTCCGAAAAATGGCTGTATGTTCAAAACTATTGAGAATTCGGAACTTTGCTTGCGACCAACTTTCAGGGCAAGTTGAAACCTATGGGATAGGGTTGTAAAGATTCGAAAGTAAGACCAAACATTTTTTCGCGTTTTTTCGCGTTTTTTAAGGTTTTATCACGTTTAGATAGGTCCAAGTTATGCCAAAGTACCCCCCATTGATCGCTCAATGTCATATTATAAGGATAAGCCAGTCAAAGGTGGTCTAAAGTGGGGCTAAAATGGCCTTTTCTCCATTGAAATTTCCCAAGAATAGCAAATGATCATTTATAATGATGAAAAATAGTGTAAAGTAATGTCGAATAGTGCCAAAATATGCCAAAAGCAAAAAAAAACAAATAGCGTAAGCATACATAAAAATGAAACAGTGCAGAGGGCAGACGGTATGCTATTTATAGCACAAATCAACATGTCAAATAATATCTGTCTGCAGTAAAAAAGTGTCAACATTTATTATCAATGTATCGTTAAAAAAGTTCAATATTCCTCCCCGAAATACAAATTTTATTCCACGTCGATCGCAAGTTGAAATCACAGTAAAATTGAAACATTCATATTAAATTTCTATTCACGTATGCCAGATATCGATCCTGGCCGTACGTTATTTTTAAAATTGTACTAATCACGTTTAGATGACAAACGCCAATGGCAGCGGTGTAACATTCGCACGACCATCAACCTTCAGCCGTGCCTTCGCGAAGGCCGAGAAGCGCATTGGAATATTCCGACAACCCGCGATTACGATAGCAGTAAATATGTAAAGGTTTCCTCATTACGTTTGAACTCTCACTTGCTCAGGTCCAAGTTCACTTGTTGAACGAACCGGCACCGACGCAATTGAGGAAGGATCGATCTCTGAAGGAGGCATTATCGCAAAAATTGGCCTCGGCACCGTCGCAGTGGCTGTAATTTATTCGGCAAGAGCGGACTCGTAAAATTCGCAGTCAATACACGGATGCCATCGAGTGTCGAATAAAACTGCATTACTCCCCTCTCGTTAGAGGCTCGGCTGCTAATTCGATATTTTCGCATGCGAGCCTACAGTCGAAAATCTTAAACTTTTATCGCATCGATACTTTACTCTCGTTAATACGATTCACCGAACTAACGGGAACATTGAATTACGATTCAGGTACACATAGCTGATTAGCCTCTTGTACGTTAACGGTGGAACACGAGTCGAAGTCGTTAGACGAACGTGAAAGATGCCAAAACAGAATAACAAAGGCTCACATCGGCAAGAGCATTAATACATTGCAAAATACGTGCAGTCGCAATGGTTGCGAGTGCCACGAAAAACAGCGAGAATTCCGTCCCTCTTCCCGTTCCGTTTTACCTTTTACTGGCCGCCGTATCGTTCCGTATTGCTCGCAATTCATTTCGCAGACCGTAACTCACCTGACGGTCGTGTAATTACCGCACAATAAGAACGACCGACAACCTTTTCTTTCGCACTGACGATCGTGGTAGCCGCTCGTGCGAATAAGTACAATTACGGCTAACGAACGTGCCGAAAGAAATTCTTAATTTAATAACCTACAGTCATGCCGCAGAAATATGCATCTCACAGTGGGCGCCCTTGCATCCAAAAAAAAAAAAACCCCATTGCCGTGCACGAATTCACTCTGTTAAACAATATTATTCCCATATGAGCGCAGAAACGGCCATTTTATTGTTCGTTGGGCCATAAGACGACGACTAACTATCAACTCACCCCCCGGCGCGCCCTGTCGAGGGATGCTCAGGAAAATCTGTGAATTGCGCCTTCCGCGGCAACATGTGCGAGACAGTCCGCGCCAACTTCCGTCCCGCGGGAGGCGTAGGTAACGCATTCTTTCCTTGACACTCGATTATCACGCTACGGCTCATTTTACTGTTGATTCATTCGAGTCTCATCGGTCAGCCGCCCGGCCAATAAAAAAGGAACGCACAGGGTGAGGATAGAAAAAATGAGAGAGAAAGAGTGAGAGAGTGGGGGGGGGAGAGGGAGGAAAGCAGAAGAAAGGATGTAAAAGAGAAATCCGCAGGTACACAACGGGTGGGCACTTTCGGTTTTACGATCGACGGCTTGGCATGGCCGTCGGGACGCAATTAACAAGCAATGAGCATTAACCGCCCGTTTCTCATTTCGCTTACCCCCCCATTTGGCAGGTCGTCCGCCATTAATGGTCGCGAGCTGGCAATAAACCCGTCCCCGTTTACGCGGCCGTATATCATCGAAATAATTACCTAAGGTTTATATTAGCCACCGTGAACAGCCGGTCGAAAGGGTAATCGATGTATCCCGTGAAATCGCTCGGGCGAACGGATAAAAAGTCAGATCTATAAGCGCGAGGATCTGCGTCCGAGACTCTCACCTCGGCTTCCACCTTTGCTTCCACAAGCAGACCCTCCCCCTAATCAGCCTCAGTTCAGGATCACCCTCTCGCAGCACCCTGCGCAACACCTGTCTACCGTACTCGGCCCGTAAGTGGCTAATTCGACTTATTCGCGGATTCCAATTAAAATCTTTACGGGCCGCTATTAATAAAATAATATTCCCTGGACCGCCGGCAAGACGGGCGTTGATTGGCCTTCTGGAATTCCGGACTGTCGTCTCGATTAGGGTGGCCGGCAGATAGTGCGGATAGTCGGGCCAATAAATGGCGACGACGGTGCGTCGGACTCCGCCGAGAAGGTTCGAGACTCCGTACGCGCCTTATCGCCGGCACATCGTGTCCGCGGCGAGCAAACAAATGATATTTAACAAGGTACATGACACGTCGAGCAACGGGAGACGCCGATCGAGTTGAAGGAGCAAGCTATCCCGCTATCGCGACCGTTCACACATACCGGGTCGACGGGGTCAGTCGATTGGCGTGGCGAGCAAAAAGTCATTTTAATGACCCCTTAATGATCATCGGCTTATAATTGAAACGAGAATTCTCCCATCGCGGCCTCCTCTTATTCCCGTACAATGGGAATCAACCCCCCGCCCCCGCCCCCTGCTTCAAACCCTCGCCCCCTTTTGTGCGAGACGACGAGCTTATTATTAGACAATGTCGGATTCCCGAGCCTGCGTCGTAAGCGCATCGATAACGTGTTTACATTGGAGAAAAATCGTGTCAAGCGAAAGTATGCGCGCGCGACTGCATTCGTATTCCCGGCTCGCGCCACTTTTTTCCCGCCGCGCGTCGCAGAGAGGAAGGTGGCTGGATATAGGCTCGCCGACGCGAGTTCTTTGCAGGATGATCGGATCGTAAAAGACGTTTGAGGTTTGAGAAAGAGTGAAGACGAGTCAAGACTAGTCGGGAAGAGTCGAAAAGAATCGAGCATGAGTCTAGAAGAGTCGAGTATGACTCGAGAAAGAGTCGAGAAAGAGTGGAGAGTCGACGCGACGAAAAAGCGACACGTCAATCGGCAGCAATGCGGAGCAACGCACGCGAAGTGCAGAACTACGTAACAATATTGACGACGCATTCTGCATAATCAAACGCCACGTGGCGAGCTCGGGCGTCATGAGCGCGAACAGTCACGGGCACGAGCATCGATCGAGTATCGTTCTCGAATTATCGTTAACCGGGGCTTACGTCCGCAGCTCCTCCACGTGCAACGTCCGCGAAAATTGATACTCTTGTTTGGAGGAGATTAGGGGCACTGTTTTTCCAACAAGGAATGTCTCGCCGTTCAGAGACCTCCACGTTGAAGGACCTGCGACAACGACGTGCCGGTGGCTGCTTCGAGAAATCGTTGCACCCAATGTGTCTGTCTATCGGGCACAGTCCTCTTCAGGGTGTTCTGGGTGGGGCAGTCTTCGAGCTAATTTGCTTTTGCGCAGAGGAAACCCCAATATTATCGCTTCGTCTCTTTTTGAGACTACTCCGTCAATGATAGGACGTCAGCGTATCTTCAGGAGTAAGACGAGTGCTATCTGTTCATGGTCTCCCACAGGATGCTACAATGTATGCAAAGTCATGGCAGCGGTTCCCAAAATATGCACCCAATGGTCGGAGTCTGTTCTGTCTGTCGGCCACAGTCCTCTTCAGGGTCTTCTGGATGGGGCAGTCTTACGCCAATTTGTTTTTGCGCAGAGGAAACTCCAAATTTATCGCTTCGTCTCTTTTCTGTTCTACTCCGTCAACGATAGGACGTCGGCATATCTTCAGAAGTAAGACGAGTGCTATCTGCTCATGGTCTCCCACAGGATGCTACAATGTCCGCAAAGTCATGGCAGCGGTTCCCAAAATATTTGTCGGGCCTCGATTCCTGTTTCTGAGACTCTCGGCTATCTTCGGGGGGAGATAACTCGGAAAACATCCCTTACAATATCGCGTGACTTCTTCTTCATCATCATCTTCCTCTTCTTCTTCTGCTTCTACACATGGGCTGATATCAGCGGGCAACCTCGTGTACAAACAACCCTGCCGAAAGCGCGCGTTACGAAAACAGATTTGACGACCTTTCCTCTTCCCGCTCCAACCCCCGCTTTTTCCTCTCCCCATCCTTCACGATTCGGCGATTGATCGATGTCGAGATCTCGAACGCTATCTTATCCGCGCAACAGGTCGTGGTCAGCCGTCAGTGGGATCGGTCCATGTTTTTCTCGAGAGAGACTTTTTGTCGGGCAGCCATCGAGAAAAGGGAAGAGGAACGGCAGACTTTTGAGTAATAGTTCGGCGAGCGGGGGCGAGATAAGTGATAAGGGCACGGATTCTTGAGCGGGCGATAACCTCAGGGTGCTCCACGGGGGTCAAACGGTGCGGCACGCTTTCCTGATACGCTCCATATGAATCGTCGGGTGTATATTTAGATTATCAATGGGACCGGTTACTAGGAAATAGATGCGAAGTACGAGGAAGGAGCGAAGGGATTCCGTATGCCGAGGAAGGAAGAGAGGAAGGGAGAGAGGAAGGGAGAGAGGATTTGGACACACTTATCTGCCGACAGAACGGAGCGACGCTCCCGCGAAAAAATAAGTTACTCACCTACGACGCTATCGCGTATCGGGAATTAATAATAGAACGCATCGTGAACTCTGAATCATGCGCCAGGCCGGGCTCTATCGGTCATTTCTCGGCACGGGGGCACTCGCAGGAAATCCTCGTCATCGTGCCGTGCAATTAACGAGCGGGAAAAAAATTATTCCCCTCGCAAAACAAGAGCAATCTTCGGATGAAAGTCCTGGAAACTTCGTTCCTCGCAATTGACGTAAATTAATTGAAGCGTCTCTTCCAAGGTCTGGGTTACGTATGCGATATCTTTGACGTGAAAAAAATTTAGCCTACATCCAGTCGACGTGTGCATCGATCAATTTCCCTAGACCCGCTATCTCCTTATCCCATCTGGTGGACCATCGATAGCTTCAAGTTCATCTAAATATAACTCTTGAAAGTCCACTCTCCTTTCCGTCATTTTTTTAAAGGTAAGCTGTGACTACACGCCCAGAGCCGGCTTATCGGAAGGTCCGTACGACGGGGGCAGTACTTTGACATCTCTCGCTGATAGTCAACGGTTCCGGCCGTCCGAGAAGGGCGGAGTGCAGTCTCCGCACACGTTTTTCGCTTCTCCGGGCCGCAGCGTCTGTCATGGCAACTCCTGATAATCCCACGGGAGTAACAGTCGGAGGTGCGACGAACCGTGTCTGGCTAGACGCGCCAGTCAGTCGGCGAGGCACGATCTAATCTGCGGAGGGTCGCGAGGAAGAGTGCCGATAAAAGTATTCTCCACTTCTAAAGTCCACGCGCTAACGCGAACTTAATAATAAGCCGTGGCGGTCGCCTATCGTTCCGGCGTGAACGTGTGCTACTCGTACGTGCCTCGCGTATCGACGCGTATCGACGCGTATCGACGCGTTACGTCCTCGAGTGCGAAAAATGTTCATCTACCGGGCAAACCCGAAGTGACATTCCTTCGACTACCCTGGCAGGCAGGTGGGACCCTATTCGATTTAACGGTAAACCTCCCGACAGCCTCCCGTACGACATATCAGTTCGGTTCGGCTGCACTCGCCCTGCGCGATCGTCTTAAATTTGATTGCACTCCTCCGGCTCCGCCGTTCATAGTTTTGAACTCGTTTGCCCGGGCAGTACTTCTAGGCGCGCGCAGCAACTAGCCGGCCAACTAGTTCCTCATTCGCCGTAAACGTGCCATGATCGTCCGGCCGGGACAATCGGTACGGGCGAATCTAGAAGGGCAATTACGCCTGGATTGGCTCTGCCACTTTGTGCGCCGATTGAAGCGAGCCACGGCGAACTCATCAGCGCGTACGGTGGACGCCGGGAGGAGGTCCGAAAATTTCGCCAAAGCGCGACATGTGAGTAACGGAGAGACAGCTGGCCGCGAGAGAGGACAGAAAGAAAGAGAGACGGAGAAAGAGAGACAGAGAGAGAGAGAGAGGGGAGAGGAGTGCGGGACGATGTTTTTTTCGAAGCCACGTGCGATCACGCTGAAAGTACATCGAACCGTGATACTGACCGCGAAACATAATCTGCGAACAACGCACTTTCGGTCGTTCAACGATGCCCGACAAGGAGGAGAGCCACGCGTAACGAGGCGATAAACGTGGCACGATACTGCGCCTCTTACGTAAAATCGACGATGGCCTGTTGATGCGCTTCGCGAGACGGTTATGGGCGACAGTCCCGTCGCGGCGACTCCCGATAAATAGGCTTAATCTTATTTTATAAGGCGAAATTAAAACGGATACGCCGGCCGGCCGACCGAACGCCGAATTATCGCGACCTCGAATTATCGGCGGACCGGAGGACTTTTACGAGGGTAGGTGGGCCGATTGATGTCGCAAGAACAGTTGGACACTCTTGCGCAAAGGCTCCGACCACCCCCTCGTTAAACTCGTCCCGGACGCGCATGTAAATCGGCTTCCGATACCGTCCGGCGCCCGAACCCCGAAACGTTATTAACGCGACCGGAAAGTAATCGCCGGATAAACGTAGAGCTCATTAAGGGAATTTAACGGTAAACGCAAGGTGTCGTCCGCTACGTCCTGCTCTTTAAATATCGTGCGCGCGACCCACTTCGCCCAAACTCGACTCCGGAGATCCGTAATCTGAGAATTTGATTTTTCCGACGCCTGAAAAGAATCGACAGGAATTCCATGCGCGTCCGGTCCTGCACAGTCGATGCGTTAACGTGTTCACGCCTATGGCAAGGGTGCCGTCCGGAGGCATTATGAGAAACGAGCTGCTATTTCCGAGGCCGCTCTGAAGCGGGCTTTCTTGAAAATGCCAAGTGTCGTAACGGTAATAAAGCGCAGAGAGTGCCGCAACGGGGTCGGGGAGGTTACTCTTAGAAAGTGCATCAAAACAGTCCGAGGCCCGATGCGTGACTAACGCCTCGGGTAGGCACGGGAGAAGACCGGCCGGGTATCAACCGGCGACGCCGTTAACCTTCTCGCAATAAAGCGATAAAAAAATAGCCGACTCGTCGGCCATTTAGGTAGCGTCGAATGTAACGACCGGACAGCGTGACGCCTGCCTTTTTCCCCTGTCGTGCAATATTCTTCACGGTGCGCAGGTCGTACTTGACAGTCCCGGCAGTTACGATCATTGAAGCAATGACAACGCTCATGCCGACGCCATCTAAGACTCGTGAGAAAAGATAGACGCGCGTCGCGACCCGGGTGAAGAAGGAGGGGCAGGGGGGAGGGGGCAGAAGAGAAATGTAGCGAACTTTATAATTAGCGTACTATAGTTATACCATGGCGGTATCTGGCCACTTGCGATGGAAGAAGTGGCATGCACGCGTCCCGCACGAATTACACGAGCGATTAAGGGACTGTGAAAACATGACCTTAGCACATTTTACTTGACGCCTCCGGTTATAAATATATTATCTTCCGTTGCGTAAGGGCTGATGCTGCCGCTGCCGCCGCCGCCGCTGCCGTTTGCCGATGCGGCTCGGGCCGATGTTTACTTCGTTTGCCATCCATCAAGGAAGAGGCCGAAGGACGCGCTCAGATTGTTATGAATAATGCAGTCATTGATTATGGCGCGTGCAGGCCCGTAGGCTTCATAATCGATGAGCACACCACCGGCTGGAAGCAGTATCCCTTAAGGCATGGAGTGTCATAGTTCATCGCCGGGCTCGGCCAGGAAGAGGATCAGCCCGACGGGAGGATGGAATCTCGGCATTGCCAGTAAGGATTCCAGTAAGAATGTCAAAGTGATTCTGCTGGGACAGTCGGGAGTGGGAAAGACCGGTGAGGAGGTGCCTGTTAAGCGAACGTTCTGTTCGAGCACGGTGCAGGACGAAACAATAGTTGTAGAACGAGGCACGACACAATTGGATGTAAGGCGTACGCGATAAGTCAGTGGTATTGGTACAATCTGTCGTGAGCGATGGAAGTTCGAATGATAGAGTCCGAAATTTGCTTTACACGTCTCGCAGTCTATCGTGCTCGGACGCTCGTTTTATTTTCCTGTAAAAATCGGTTAGAGTTTTGATACGTATGGTTCGTACGTGTTGCACTGTTCATGTCGAAAATACACATATTTCTCAGGTGACGATAAAAGAGATAAATTGTGTTCGTCATCGTAGTTAGGTTCGCATTAGGCGAATACCCAACTGCATAGTTGATCGAGTATCAAATGATGGACTGTGTTAAACGATCAGAATTGTTGTCGCTTTTAGCTCTTGCCGTGCGATTTGCCACTAAGCGCTTTATCGGCGAGTACGACTGTACTACTGAAAGAGTCTATCGCATAGACGACCATATAGGATCCTCGTGGGAAATATCGGATCCACCCGGATATCCTACCACTGTCGTTGAGTCGAAATTACGGTGGGCAGATGCCTTCGTACTCGTATACTCGGTGACCGATCGTATTAGTTTCGAAGAAACCTCCCGACTAAGGTGCGTCAGCTATTTTACATATCTTTCAAATTTCGACACAATTGAGAAAACAATATGAAACGTTCTTAACAGATTTCTGGTGTCGCACGCGAAAAGAGGCAGAAAGATACCGCCCGTGGTGGTGCTGGTAGGAAACAAAGCAGACCTGTCACAATTACCTGGCGAGAGAATGGTGTCTCCGTTAGAGGGTAGGAGGAGAGCCGAAGAAATCGAAGCCCACGTGTTTCACGAGATTTCCGTACGCGAGTCGGTCGAACAGGTAAGGAACACACCAATCACTGAAGCGCACATAACGGTCAAATGTTTACGGCCGGGCATATTAAGTTCACTATGTTGTTTACGGTACAAGTATCAGCCCGGAAGTGAAGGGGTTGTAAATCTTCGATGGCCGACTAACGTCCCAGCGAGTTTCACTTAATCAGGCTGAACTTTATTTTTCTAAAACGATTGTTTACTTACGCGGAAGCCGGTCATGGCGTTTACGCGTGATCGCTAAGCCGTAAACAAAATCTATATCGCTCGTCTTCAAGGAGCGATACGGAGCTCCGGGACATTTTCGTTAGATTAGCCATTTCCTATCGAGGCGAGCGGGTAATTAAAATTTGTTTCGTGCCGATAATTATACGCCCGCCGCGAGATTGCATTGTCTTCGGTAAATCTTGGTTTGGCGGACTACCGCGTCTGTTTAAACCAGACTGAATCGGAGGTCTCCCGATATCGTGGGACAATCGTTCGCTCTCATCGTCGACGCGTGACGGTCTCATTCTAATCTGCACGCGCCAAATTCGTTCCAAAGAAAAAGCGTTGACCGCGCTTTATCGTGTGTCGACCCGAGTTAAGTAATTTTTGCAAAATTCTATCGAGATACCCGGTTAACCAGGGTTTTGTACTCTTGACACAGCTAACACTATTTTTACGGCAGATTATCAGCCGGTATGTAACCCCGAATGCCGAGAGAGATTACGCCGGCAATCGGTCTCACGCATAGTTACTTTTGACGGAAATATTCTTGCAAAAAACGTCGCGCGAACGATAACCGATGCCGCGGTGTTAACGAAGTGAGCGAACTGGCGATAGAAAAAAATCATATATATCTGCTAGTGGGAGAATAGATATAGCCAGGCTCGTTACATAACTGTGAGCCGGGAGCGATAATGAGTACACGGATCTTTTTTATTCGACAGGTCATGGCCGTTTTTACGGATATACTTAGACTGTCGGCAGAACTTCACGCTAATTCTAGCCATCAAGGAGGTTCCTTCAGACTGCGGGCATCCACCGATAGTACCCTTAACGCACTGCGTCGACCCTCACCCACACCCGGAAGGAGATTCAGTATTTCTGCCCGTGGCACTCAACCGTAATCCTATACGTTCCTTACTGTGTAAGAGAGGCTCGCATACTATTCATCCGAGATACAACTAACCTTGGCAATAGCGATTAAGAGAAAAAAGCTATTTATTTTACATTGTCAATAACCTACCTCGGTGCATTTGTCGTCAATTGATTGTAAGACAAAGATAAAAATACATTCGTCGAACATGGTTTCACACTCGTATCGCTGTTCATCCGTGTCTGATCGCTAACGCGAGAGCCTTAGGATTCTCGTCTTGTATCGCTGCTCTGCATCGTGCTACTGTATTCGTCGCTCCTTTCCCAACTTAATCAAGAAAGTGTGTAATTCAATATGAAGTCTGAAATAGTTAAACGCTGTTCGTCACGTACCCCTCAACCTTGCCGCATGTTGTACTCCGATGTTGAGCTCCTTCAAATTCGCTGTAAGCTCACGATGACTGTTCATTCGAATCTCATGGTCTCTAATTAGGTCACCGTTGATATTCTTCAGCTGGGTCAATCTTCGTTTCATTTCGTCCACATTTTCTAAGATGCGCGCGTCTTCCAAGCGAATGATAATGTTTTTTAAGAACGCAGCACCACCTGCAGCCTCTGCTTGCAATCTAGCGTCAACTTCCTTCAAACCTGACGTATGAGAACGCGAATAGATACTCATTTTATAATTATTTCAGAGCGGATCGGAATGAAAAGTTACAAATTTTTATCTTCTTCAAAGATAACCATGGTTAATGTATTTACCTTTGACGCGTTCCAAGGCGTTCAACATTTTTTCTTCTTGTATCGGGAACTTAGCTTCTGCTGTGAGTTCCCTAAGTCCAAGGTACATAGCTAAACTCTGAATGACGTCACCTGCAAAGACGTAGTCCTCCGTTTGAATCGTCACTTTACCAGCTGCATTAGCTGAAAAGCAATGGAGCTTATTGTCCCGCTGTCCCAGTAACCACAGTTCAATGCACCCAGAATTTGGTCCCTCGTCAATGACTTCAATTTCTTCTGATAGAATTAAACTTTGATTCAGCCAAAGAGCAATGCGCTGAGGCCTTTCTGCAACCTATACACATTCGTATGGCATCGTGTATTTCTGACCAAGCAATATAAATTTCGTTCTTTTCTTGTCTCACATTTGAAGTAGTGGTAGAAAAGCGAATAGAAAACGTTTCCGATAGTGTGCATAGATTCCGAGAACTCTTTCATTGGTGCTGTTTGCATATTTAGCTGGCTAGATAAAATACCTCGACTGTAACGCCGCAATCAACAAGGCTATCAGGAGCATGCTGGGGCTTTCCAACAACTTCATACATACAAAATCTAGGTAACTGTCGAGTCATTTCAAAAACTTGTAATAGATCAGCGCCTGCAGGTCCTACGCACGCCTTAACGTGAATATCAACTGGACCATTTTTCGGAGGTCGTAATTCAATTTCAAGTTCACCCATTGGCCGATTCGGATGGCATACTAATGTTTCACCTTCAAAAACGCCCTCCGCGAAAACAATAGCACAGTGAACCTTGAACAACATTAACAGATACTTAATGAAAGATCGCATCGATAACAATAATAGACTTACAAAAAGACCTGGTCCAGATGCAAGAGCGAGACGTGTAGCTCCTCTTGTCGTTGTAAGACTAACTGCTAACTTAGTGCCGTGATAAGTGCTGGGTACTGAAGCTGCTCTCTGACGAATTTCCATTTGCAGTGCTTGTTTCTTAGCGAGCAACTCCCGCATTATTTGCCCGGGTTCTGGGGTCTCCACGGCAGAGCCAATGCCGTATCCACGTACTGAAACAACTAGTGTAAAACAATTCTGTGGCGTACAATGATCAACATCAATACCTTCGCCATTTACAGATACGACAACTAAGTCAGGACGGCCGATTCTTCTGTAATCAGCTTCGACGACACCGGCGATGCTCGAACCTAGTTGAATCTTGAACATAACTTCACCTGTGTTACATGATCTGCCATCAACTTTGCCACTGCTCCATCCAGTTATAAGTTCCAAAACTCCGTCGCCATTTATATCGAAACACCGTGTAGATATCACCCTATGTTTTGACTGCAATATTTCATGATGAAAATTTTATTCGCATAATGGTGTTGTAGACTGTCTTATTAAATGCTTGCCTTAACACGCCATAATCTCTGTCCGGAATCATAAACGCCAATCGTTCCATTCTTAACAGCATATGCAAATTGTCTGTTTGGAAGTCCAGTTAATGCAGCGACGGATGCCGTTTCCTTAGTCTCCCAAAGTACACTCTCTGCTTTCTGTATTCTAATTTCAAAATCTTCTGTACCAGCCAGAAGCTAAATTGCACAAGTGTATTAATTCATGCCGAATAATTGCTTTAAAGTAATTTAGCACACATAGAATATAATTACCTCATTTTCACCATCCCCATCAAAGTCAAATATAGTCACTGAGCTGACAGCATCACCCATAACTGTCCAAAAGATTTCAACTCCTTCTGCATCTAGAATTGTTACAGATGAGTTACCACCAATAATTGCTACTTGATTTGGTAACCATCCTAATTTTCCAATAGTTATACATCTGGCACCATCAGACATCTGAAATAATGTACTTCTTAAGAAATTGCTGACTCATGCACATATTAATAGAATACCTCTTTATAGAAAATGTCTGAGTTATCTTCAACATGATATGCAAGTACATGACTGGCAGTTCCAACAAGTAAAATGTCTTTTTCATCTTCTCCCAAACGTCCTGTACACAATGCTGTTACCTATTATGCAATTTCTTGTTATATAGAAGCATTTACAGATTTACTGTACTGATCTGTACTTGACACACATATTATATTCTAATTTTTGGAAAAGTCAAACCTGAACGCCAATATGAAGTTCTGCTAATTCTCCACTCCATGCTAATCTTCCATTAGATTGTTCCAATTCAGATGTGTTCTGTGGCTGTCTGTGAGGGCTATGCACCAAAATATTGCCAGCACTTGTTGCAGCTGCCAAACATGCATGTGAACCATCGAACTTTCCACAAGCTATAAGACAGGGTTCCAAATGTTTTTCTATATTTAAAGTAAATGCTGCCATTTGAAGTTAACTGTTACAGGTTAAATGTGGATAAAACTGGAGTAGGTGACTGTCAGTCTACAAGCAATGGTTCAGTGCAGGTGTATTGATTTTCCTTATACCATACTACTGTCTGTATACTTTATTATCCTATACCTAACAGACCCTATAGTAGGTCATTAAAAAGTACATGTGTAACAACACTATTATTGAAGACTCATTTATTGTCTCCCTGAAAAACATATGGATTATTTAGGATGTAATCAAATATAATATTCCTTGTGATGAAAAGTGTCACCACTTTTTCTTATGGAAATAATTCAGACATATGTAAATTGTATTTTTATTTTAGCAGAAATGTGATTATTATATTAATAATAATTATTATTAATATTATGAAATATTATCCTAAAGTCGGACATTTTCCGCAACCGCACGCTTAGGACACAATGCACACACAGGTACAATAAAGTAGTCTTTGCATGGAAATCACTGTCTCTGCGCACTTCCGCCACCTCCACTACCTCCACCAGCGGCTTCTGGATTTGTTGCGGATGACAAAATAATAAAGATCAATGCAGGAACAATGTACATCCACTATAAGAAATAAACAATATAAATATATAGATTAAGAACATGGAACACATTATTGCACAAATGAACATACATATTTAGCAAGGAATGATCGATTATCTTTGGTCTCTCCTCGTTCTCTTGCTCCACGTTCTCTTTCCAGTTTTTGAATATACGTGGCTGTATCTGGTACTGGTCCACCATCAGGATATCTGACCACAACGTTAGTGGTCCACATATTTGTAAACGGATTTTGCTTAGTACAAGGGCCTTGCACAGAAAGGCTTACAGCAATAGGTTCCGCACTGCTGTCTAACCATACTGTTAGCATATCTTCTAAATCAGTACCAAGTAGATAACACTAACGCAAGAAAGACATACATTATTCTAGCTGACAATTAGATATTTGGCATTGTCCGATAATATAAATATTACACATACAGCAGGCACTGAGGTCAAGAAAGTGGTTTCACTTCCAGAAGAAGTACGTGCTATTGCTTTCAACCGATATTTGCTATTGTGTTCAGCTAAATTTTTTAGCATTTTTATCTGTGATTGTAAAAGACCATTCTGTCCAAGAACAGAAGCTCCACTACGCACGCTGGAGATTGTAACGTTACCCCTCTCAACAAATTCTGGTACGGGGTCGTCGTTAAACGCATGGTATAACCTTAATTGAAGCCAGCCATCATAGTCCAGTTCGCTCTGCAACTATATTGTATAATGATTACAACAGTTACATTAAAATGAGTAAAGCATAAACAACTTTTTTATACAAACCCCGTAAACCACCGATGATATACTAAATAACAAGCTAACTATGACAGATAATAAATACATGTTGACTTTACTATTTTTTCACAACCCTTAATGATATAACGTATGGGCGAATCACAAAATCAGTAGTTGCTAGATTTCATTATACAACATTCAATACGTGAGACTTAAAAGATGTAGCTGTTAACATAACAATGTATCCACATAAATTGAACACGAGCAGACAGCACACCACACCGTCAAATTATTTGGCAGCCATGTTTCTTATCGAGGAGACTGCACAGCTTATTGTATCGCCCAATGAGTTCTACGTTATATTACTTAAATCAAATTTCTACTGTCACTCATAAGTATTTTTACTGTATACAGATAATTAAACAAATAGCTTCAATAAGGAAAGTGGATCAATATATTTTCTTCAACTGTAATAATTGTTTATCGGTAAATTCATGCGTTCTTCGTCAATATATCTACTAGTATATGTTACAGCCGTATATAATAATTGTAAACAAACGTAACTTTAAATTAAATAAGTTTAATCGTTGTACTTACGCACAAAGAAGGTCCAAATTAATACCATTTATTCCTTTAATGTCCAGCTCCTGCTTCGTCTGCGCTCCTGGTGTAAGGACGCAGTTTTCGCGCTTTGAAATTTGAACTTGAGCCATACCTGCTGAACTCCTCTGACATCATGTTCTCCGAGTATCGAGCCGCATTTTCAAGATCTAATTTCAGAAATTTAAACCCGCTTGTATAGCTCGATAAGAACGCCGTTGACCTACGTGGCCAATCTGAGATCCTGGTACGTCGACGTATTATCTGAATTCGAAAATTCCTATTTCAATCACTCGATTCAAGAGCCATAAGGGGATAACGCGTCCACCTGCTTCCTTCATCCTGATGCTCCCCTAATGTAAAGATGTACTTCCCGGACTAAAAATTCATCTTATGAATCGAGATCAAGGAGTTAATTGCCAAAGTGTCAAGCGTGTCGCAGACTTCTTTCCCCTTCGTGATACCCTAGCACGAAGATGTACTTTCTGGTCTACGAAACATCAATCGAAGATTAATAGAACGAATGGCTGGGCTGTCAACCACCTTCTCCGGAAGCCTCATGCTTCCCTGTTAGAAAATCGCAATGGATGCGCGCTTAAATCTAACATCTGACCATTTTCTGACACACTTCAACGTTTGTCTAATCACGGCTCATTCTGCGGCCAGTATTCTTAGTGAAATTTAAAATGAAACTTGGGTGCAATATTTTATTTCTATGTATAACGATACCATAGTTTTACGGTGTTAAATATAACAAAAAATTAACAATATTTGAAAAGCATTTTTGTAGTTTGACAGTAACGTTCGCTGCGGTATGCATACTATACATACATATACATATGTTGTGGGCAAGTGCTCCTACAGCTGGGTTCAAACAAGCTCCTGCATGTATACCGGTAGGACGACAGAACCCAGTTACCACTGACGCTTTCCGCGGAAGGTTAGGTCTCTTTATAACCTTATCTGAGTGTTTACTTGTGTATTGTTTGGGATATAAACATTTGTAGGAAAACTGTACTCTAATAGATAACCAAAGGTAGGCCATAACTATTTTTTATAGCATATTCTTGAAAAAAAATTTGTTTCATTACAAAATTTGTCTTGGTTGAAATCATTCTCTAATATAAGTTGTGTATGATTATAATGTTGCAAACTTATGAACGTATTTTAACTATTGTGTTTTAATCCACAAAATAAAATCTAACATACGTTATCATGTACTCAGATGGATGACAAAGACCCCACAAGTGTTATTAAGATGATAAAAGACCTACAAGCTGGGTCTGAGGTTTTTCGTCGAAGCTCTAGCAATAACATATCTATAGGACTGTCAAGCACAGGATGTACACCACAATTCTTTTCCAATAGCATGATCTCGCCCAAAAGACCTAAGTTAGATGAATCTGTTAGTCCTGTTGCAAACAAAAGCATACTTGAACCACCAGGTAGTCCATGGGAATGGAGAAGATTAAAAGGCGAAGTAAATAGATGACATTTATATGAATGATGAAAACTCCTTATTACACTTTCTGCTGTTCTAATATTATCTTTGAATTATGCAGCTAATATCATTGAAAACAAGGCTGTCACATCAGGAGGCAACTGTACAACAACATCACAAAATCCGCAAACAAATAGAAGAAGTCTTTGAGAAAGAAAAGAGCCTTTTAGAAATGCACTTGGGACAAGAAAAAGATACCATAAAACAATTAGAACTTCGACTTGATGTTGCACGGAGAAACTTACAAGATGCTCAACAAGCTCAAGCTGCTGCAGAAAAAGAATTACATCAGGTGTTACTCTTAAATTCTCTGTTTCTTTTGTGTAAATAATTGTAACTCAAAATAAAACTAACTGTATATTTGTATAGGTCAAGACAGAGTGTGATCAAAAGACTTCTAAATTAATGAATGAAAATACCAAATTATTGGAACAGGTGAGAACAGCATCTATGAAAGAAAGAATGTCCTTGCACACAAGCGCAGCACCATCATCATTAGACACAGAATTAAAATTAGTAGCAGCAGAAGAGAGGATAGCACAACTAGAGGATAAAATGAAAGAACACCTAACTTTACAACAAAAGTGTGAGCTGCAAAATGTTGAACTCCAAACCTTGAAAATAAAACTCGAAAAGTTGGAGTCAGAAAGAGCACAATGGGAAGAAGGTAAGGTGATGCTTTCAAGAGCTGCAAAAGCATCTGAACTTGAAAAAGAACTGCACAACGCAACAGAAACTATCATTAAATTGAGGGAATCAGTTCGTGGGAAACTACTATTAGAAGAGCAAATGGCTAACATGGCCACGAAACTAGAATATGTCGAAAGGTTGGAGCAACAAGTTACGGCATTAGAAGTGCAGAAATCGGAGGTCCTCAGTCGCCTCCAAGAGTACGAATCAATTGGTATAACCGGTGGACCAGTAGTTCTAAAGCGAGAACTACACAGACTCCAACAAGCTGAGGCAGTTCTACTGGCGGAGGAAGGTCGGTTGAAATCGAAACTCGACGCGACAAACAGACAATGCGAAACTTTATTAAAGAATTACGAAGAAGCCAAACAAGTAGCGAATAATATGAAGGAGAAGCTCAATATGTTGATGAGTAGATTAGAAAAAAAAATACTTCTCATCACGAGAGAGCGGGATAGTTACAGACAGCAGCTGGATTTGTATGAAAAAGAAATGACGACGGTCGATGGTAACAGTGCGATCACAGAACGAATACCTGCGTTGGAACGTACTATCGATGGATACAGGTAGATTTCAACACATGCATTATAGATAATCCTATGTCAAAATGATGCTGATGTCAATTTCAGGGAACTGGTAGCAAAATTGGAAGCAGATTTACAGGCTGGCGGTAGTTTTGCGCAAAGAGAGGAGTGCAATAAATTACGGGAAGAGGTTGAGAAATTGAAAGGAGAACTTGAACACCGTGCATTAAAAGGTGATTTTAATTGTAACGCAAGAGTTTTACATTTTACTATGAATCCAGCAGCCTTAGCGGTACAGCACGCAGAAGAGAAGCGAATAGCTTTGTTGAATGAGCTTGAAGAACTCAGAGCAAAAGTGAATTTAGGAATTGGGGGTCCTGCCACACCGTCTACTCTTCAAACACAAGGTAATCTATTTTTCTCTACTGCTATCCACTTCTCAAACGTACGTTTGCAATTAATACTTTATTTCTACAGAAATAGCAGAATTAAAACAAACTCATGAAATCAAGATTGCGAGATTGAAAGAAGCGTTTAAGGCGTCTTCGCAGGAATATCGGCAAGCTTGCTATCAGTTGTTTGGCTGGAGAATTGACAGAACTAAAGAAGGACGTTATAAATTATCCAGTCAATACGCTGAATCTCCAGATGATTTCTTATTTTTTAACGTTGGCGAAGATGGTGTTGATCTTTTGGAAACTGCTTTTTCAGCTACACTAGGACATTGGATTGAGCAACATTTACAAAAACAGCATAGTGTTCCAATGTTCCTTAATGCAGTGCAGTCTGAACTCTTTTCTCAGCAAACTGTGACGAACATCGTGAATTAAGTTCCGAAGCAACGCGATTGATGGAGACACTTTTTCCATGGACGAGTATTACAAACTTATAGAACTTTTCTAATTAATATCTTACAAGCACGATTCCCTGCAAATTGCTTCCTTTTGATAGGAAACGACGCCATAATATATTGTTTTAAAACTCGAAAAGTTGAGTAGGGAAATAAATCAGTATACTTATACTTTTACATTATAATCCCATCAATTGAATTATCTTATTTTCTACGTTAAATCGTTTCCAAATATATTTTTATCTTTAATTGTAAGAATATTGTAAGGATATTGTAATAAATGAGAAAGAATTTCTGATATATTCGCTTCTAGTCTAGTTTCTGTTGTTGCAATAGTTGTGCACTTTAGATACATTGTAGTTAATCAATGATACGCTTCATTTTTGTCATATCTTTAAATCTAAGATAGAATGCCTCCCATGAAGCTTGTATGGTGTATGAAAAATTATTGTATGTATAGGACAGGGCCTAGTCACTCCCCTTTTGTAAAACGTGGTAAGTACCGCCGCGCCATCTATACGCAAAACCCACTAGATGAACTAAATTTGTGACTAGGATAGCCCTCAAAAACCCCAGGTTGCAGTGCTTCAAAAAGTGGATGCACTGTAGATTTGTTCTGGTAAAACATGGTAAAACGCTTCTAAGGGTGCGTTCGGGGAGTCACTATTCGCGCAATCATGGCGCTACAGACTGTTCGCGGAGCTCGCGGTAGCGCAATCAAACACTACCGTGACGTCACTACTTATGGTGTGCGACGTCATGACTAAACGCTACGAACGCTATTTCTTCCGAGGTAGTGTGTCGATTGCGTTGCGTGGGGTATTCCTGGGTATTCCGTGAACAGCCAATAGCACCACACGCTGTAAGTCAGGAGTGGGGAACCTATTTTCTGCCAACGGCCATTTTTAAATTTAAAACCTCATTCGCGGGCCAGACAAATAATAATAATAATAGTTTCTTTCGTTTTTATTGTTCAACAAAAAAATATGTTTAGTAGCCTTCAGTTTAGTCGACTTTCAACAATTTATCTTATTTAACTTAAGCCCGCAAACGATTTTGTATGTGAGAAAAACTGAAAAACAATTTTTCGATTTGAAAACCCCCCCACAAAACGATGATCGTCTGCTAACGCTACGCTGTAGAGCGTTCACGGAGCTTGATACCACCATCGCTCCGCGAACGCCGTTGGTAGTGTTTGCGTTCATAGCGTTCGTAGTGACTCCCCGAACGCACCATAAGTATTCAAGTGTACCAAAAGTTTAAAAGTTTAAATAATATTTATTGTTCTCTATCGGATTTAAGTAATTTCTGCTAGAGAACAATAAATAATATTTAAACTTTTAAACTTTTGGTACACTTGAATACTTAGAATCGTTTTACGAGAACAAATCTACAGTGCATCGACTTTTTGGACCACGATCCAGGCACGATCCTAGGCACAAATTTAATTAGTTTACTCTGCGCGACTTCAGACGGCGCGGCGGTACTTACCTCGTTTCACAAGAGGGGAGTGACCAGGCCCTGTTCAAACTGGTTCAAACGCGGTTCCCGTAACGGTTAGATCGGAATACTTTAGTGATGTCGAAGAGATAAAAGCTTAGTAACATAACGTAAAATATATTTCATAGCACAAAGTTAAGTGCTCATTTTTGTGAGTTTATCTGTAATAAGCCTCATTTTACAAAGTAAGTGTGCAATATTATTTTCACAATTATCATTCAAGGAATACATCATCTGTTGATGTTAGGACCTTGCTGATCGGTCACGAATATACTCATATTGCCGTGTCCTAAGGTGACCAACTGTTTTTTCTTCAAAAAGAGTACACTTTGCAAGTATTTCATAAATGAAAAACAAGAAGAAAAAACGATAAAAACTTTATTTTCTTTTAAAAACATATTTTTCTTCGGAGTGGATTTTTTTGCTAAATGAGGATGTTCGTCTAATAATGTAGCCACATCCGAACAACTTTCATTTTGCATATTAAATTTGACTGTTAAGACGGCAGATAATGTTTTTACAGAAAGTTGCGACTTCTCACTGCTCCAATAATCATTCCCTAGTGAAAATACCCTTTCAACACCAGCATTAGTGCCTGGACAACATAAGGAAATTTCTATTAAAACTTTTACATTTTTCATGTGGGATATGATATTTCCCTTCCCGTGCCATTTAGCTCGACGAAACTCGGACTCAAGCGGTAGGCATCGACGCGCGCTAAACAGACCAGACCGATGCTTGTAAACAACGTTTGGCCCAAGTACTTTGTCGCGAGTCTGACTCGCGATATTCATGTTTGACCCAAGCACCTTGTCGCGAGTCTGACTCGCGATATTCATGTTTGGGCCAAAATCGTCATCGCGAGTCAGACTCGCTAAAGTACGGGAAGGGGTTAATAAAATTGAAATAAAATGATCTAAAAAAATGTTTTAGAAATACAAATGAGTATAAAATTATACAAATGAGTACTTTCAGAGTACAGGATTTGAAAAGAGTACGGTTTGCAAAAAAAGAGTACAAAACTCAGTAAATGAGTACAGTTGGTCACCTTACCGTGTCCGAATGTTGCTGACCGCTTACGAACATAATTGTTTTGCTGTGTCGAAACATTTCTGTAAAAATAACCGGTAGCACGGTTCGGTTTTGTTTCAAAAGCATTGGCCACATTGAACACTCTTAGTTCAGGATTGCTGATCACATAGAATAAATTTGGCTCAAAAGAGAGAGTCAACAAGGTGATGTTTTAAAACTTGTATAACGAAATCCATTTGTTGAAGATGGGAGAGGACACAGTTCGTGTAGCTGTACGAATCAGGCCACTTGTTAAAACTGAGGTTGACAAAAGATGTGGAGTGTGTTTAGATGTGATTCCTGGTGAACCACAAATTCATGTAAGCAACACAGAGAAGGCATTCACTTTCAATCATGTGTTTCCTTCAACTATTTCTCAGGAAAGTTTTTATACTGAAGCAGTTAAGAATATGATTTCAAATATTTTTCAAGGTAAGTATTATTAATAAGATAAAATACTGACAATGAGACATGTAATTTATTATAATACGTAATCTGTCAAACAGGATATAATGTTACAATACTTGCATATGGACAAACTGGCAGTGGTAAAACTTATTCTATGGGAACTGACTATTCCTTCGAAACTGAAAATGTAGGTGTTATACCAAGAGCCGTACATGACATTTTTGAAATTATTAAAACAAAGGATGATTGGAAATTCAATGTGAGAGTATCGTTCGTAGAACTTTACCAAGAACAGTTGTATGATTTGCTATCTGACAAGTCACGTTCCCAATCAGTTGTTGATATTAGAGAAGATGTAAAAGGCATTAAAATAGTTGGCATTACAGAAAAGAAAGTGACTAGTGCTGAACATACATTACGCTGTCTAACTCAAGGGTCGTTAGGCAGAGCAACTGGTGCAACTGCAATGAATGCCCAAAGTAGTCGGAGTCATGCAATTTTTACTATATGTGTTGATCAACAAAAAGGAGAAGATAGCAATACAGCTACGACAGCAAAATTTCATCTTGTGGACTTAGCTGGATCAGAAAGAAGTAAAAAAACACAGGCTACAGGTGAAAGATTCAAGGAAGGTGTTAACATAAACAAGGGCTTATTAGCTTTGGGAAATGTTATTTCACAATTGGGAGAAGGTGGCCCAACTGCATACATTGGATACAGAGATAGCAAATTAACCAGGTTATTACAAGATTCACTTGGTGGTAATTCTGTGACACTCATGATTGCCTGTGTTAGCCCAGCTGGTTTGTTCTCATAATTTTTATTATACATGTGTAGTGTTTTTCGATAGATTTATAACAAATTTATTTTGCAGATTATAATTTAGATGAAACTCTTAGTACATTAAGGTACGCTGATCGTGCGAGAAAGATCAAGAATAAACCAATAATAAATCAAGATCCAAAAGCATCGGAAATAAATCGGCTGAACAAATTAGTGGAAGAATTACGAACAGCATTGGTTGGACGAGATGTTAATACCAATTGCCCCAGCAATTACCAAGAACTGGAGGAAAAAAATCGCACGCTACAAAAGAAACTCAGAGATTTAACTGAGAAGATGAACGCATATTTTATAGAAATAGTTTCCATGCATGAAAGGGCCGACTTAGCAGAGCAAGCAAGAGAAAAAATAAAGGCAGCCATGGCTGAGGTTTTGGAGGAATGTGATCAGCTTCTAAGGTCATTTGATTCCGACGCTGAAGATGACGGAAGTCGGCGAGCAAAATTAGAAGCTATTTATTTAAAAATATTAGGTATATCGTATAGTCTTCATTATCTGTATTGTTATATGAACGTGGAGTTTCTATTTTCATTTCCCCACAGGTATTCAAAACGATCAAAAGAAAGCGTCAGAAGAATTATTAAATCATGAAATTAGCGTCAGTTGCACTGTGCCGACGTCGATTACAAACAACGATGGTGAGCACAATGGCTCCGAGGTAAACGGCGAAGATCCAACCTCCTTAGATTATTTCGATGAAAAACATGAAGAACATACACGACGTCAGGCAGAACGGAATAGCGAAGTCCAGAACATCAACAAGGAACTCGCAATAAAAGAGGGTCTTGTTTCTCAACTGTTGAAGAATTCAATGACTGAACAGTCGCCCGAGTTACAGCAAATGGAAGAGGAAATTAAGAATCTTCAGACAGAAAAGGAAGAACTAATGCAAGCTTTACGAAATGCACACGCAAACAACGCCAGTTCAAAGTAAGTTGAGGTATATTAAAAATTATTTTGTTCAGTTTTTCATTATCAACTTTTCATATCAGATTGGCCGAAACACGACGGAAGAAGGTCCAAGAACTGGAGAAAAAGATTAGTGATTTGACGCGAAAATGCACTGAACAGAACCGAATAATCAAAGCGAAGGAGAAGTCGGACTTTCAGATTAAGAATTTGGCGAACGAGATTCAGTCATTGAAGCAAACAAGAGTGAAGCTAGTTAGACAAATGCGTAATGAGGCTGACAAGTTTACGAAATGGAAACAGTCCCGAGAGAAGGAGCTCTGCAAGTTGCGGGATCAGGACAGAAAGCGGGCAAATGAAATGGCACGTCTGCAACTCCAGCACAATAAACAACAAAATGTCATGAAGCGGAAGATGGAAGAGGCGTATGCTGTTAACAAGCGGTTAAAGGTAAGTTACAAATTTAAACGTATATTATAACGCTTGTTCAGGAGACGAATTCCCTTCCGGCCTTGTATCGGCCTTGTATCGGCCTTGCGCCGGCGAGTCGAATGTACTATATTCGCACACAGGTGTTCGGTGTTTGGAGTGGGGGAAGAGGTTGGCCAAAAGTATGTCTATTGTATGAAGTATAATCGCGTACCGAAAAATTTTAGAGATGGGAGCACGTCGTTCTAACGGATCGAGCGACGTGAGGATCGATATATATTGCTGTGATGAAAATATTGCTTCATAGGGAGTAACGCGGATACTAACTCCAACAACGCGAAGCAATTTATTAAATTAAATTTAAACGTATATTTGTGTAATAATCCCCGGTCTTTAAAATTAATCGATTGTTATATACAGGAAGCTTTAGATCTGCAAAAGAAAGCGCACCAACGACGTGAGAAGATGAATATGAAGGAAGGAGTTCAGGCGTGGGTCAGTCAGGAGTTACAAGTATTGTTGAGTACCATCGACGCCGAATATTCGTTACAAAAACTGATGCGGGATAGAGCATCCATGGCAATGCAATTAGACAAGCTTAAAAGCAATCCAAATGCTGCTGACAAGGCTGAAATTGCAGAACTTAACGAGTGCATAGATCTGCGCAATGCACAGATAGTTGATTTACAACAGAAGATACAAGAATCCGATCAAGGTTTGTATTTTAAATACAGTAAAATTGTGACAATAACGCTTGGTGCTAATCGTGATCTCCACAGAAAATAGGGCAAACACTAGGTGGCATATGATACAGACAATGTCGGATGCAAAAGCAGCTTTAAAAAATTTGTTCGAAATAACCGCGGAAGAAAGAAAGAAACAATGTGCTAAAGAATGTGATCTCGAGGAACTGATGGTTACTAAATAATTCTGTATTCTATTACGCATGCTATGTTTATTTGCGACATACACCGAATTAATCTGTAAAACTCTTGCAGGAAGAAAACGAAAATTTGCGAGTACAATTGGGAGAATATCAGTGCAAACAAAAAGAATCTAATAACTTCGACAAGAATTCATTTGAATCGTCGAATGACAATAAAGAGAATTCAGGTAACGACGTAACAAAGTTACAAGACGAATTGCAATTCTATAAGAATCGATGTAATCAATTGGAACAGAAGGTAAATGTCAACAAACATTGCAATGTTGCAGCAGTGGAAATTAAATTATATAAATTACAGGTTCTTGGAGAAAATAATTCTAACAATAAGAAACCCGCATCAAAAGCTAGTAGAAAGACAGAGACTCTAAAATCATACATAGACGAAGTAGCAGTGCTCTCGGATGATAGTATACTTATAGAAGATGACGTGGAAAAAGATCCAGACTGGACAAAAACGCCTATCTACAACAGAATTCAAAAACTCTGGGTACGTCTTCCAAATTTAAATTATTGTATTTATTCAATTTATAATAATCTTGGCTTGTCTGATAATCGCCAGAATACAACAAAAAATACTACAAAAGACCGCAGTACCTTAAAACGTTCTCCACCCAACGGTTCAATTAAGTGTGCGTGTAAGACAAAATGTGCGACACGCGTGTGTTCATGTCGAAAGAATGACATTAGTTGCAGTGGCTGTGGATGTAACCCAGAAATATGCCAAAATAAGGATCAAGAAAATGTAAGATAACGAATTGATAGGCACATTGTTTTTTCAAACAATTTCAGTATAATATAAAAGAAACTCATACTATATTGAAATATACTTTGCAGTTGGCCCGTACGCTTTTGTTTGATTGCACGGAAGAACGACCTGTTGAAGAAACAACAAAGAGGCCAAGGTAGTATTATTTTAATAAAGTACATTTCACTATATTTATACAAATTAATTTAACTGTGGAATTTTTTTGATAGGTTGACTCAATAATAATTAATCCCTTTATGCGAATTCACGGACGATGGAACTAGTTAATCATTTGTTGGGGACTTGTTGCCGGAAATGCACGTGGTTATTTATTACATATTTTATATTTTTCTGACATATTCTGTATTTTTATTGGTATTTGCCATCACTATATATAGAAATGACATCGGACAACATGTTGACATATCTTAGACGTCATTTAGTGGCTGACTCGATGCCAGTCATGAAATGGCTTGTCAAGCAAAGGAATCAAGAAGGCGGTTTTGCATCTACTCAAGTAAGGATACTAACAGGCAGACAATATAATTAAATTGTGACCTTTCAAAAAAATCCGCTAATCTACATACATTGTGTCAGGACACTGTAATAGGAATATATGCTCTTGCAAAACATGAGGAAGGAGATGGTCATATAAATGTAAATCCGTCCAACTCTATGATACTTCAGAAGCAAGTGGTATGTTTTAATATCTTGAGCTTAAATATCTTTGAACATTGGCTATTGTAAACTTTACTATAATAATAAACCATTACATTATAAATTTACAGCTTCCTAAAAAAGTGAGGAAAGTTAACATAACAGTTACTGGTAGCGGATTTGCCATTGTACAAGTGTCATACCAGTACAACTTAAATGTTACCGGTGCATTCCCACTGTTTACACTGGATCCTCAAGTAGACAAGAATTCTAATGCCAATCACTTACAGTTATCCATTTGTTCGAGGTGTGTTAGTATAGAATGATATTCTACATGTGTATCTTAGCAACAAGTGATAACATCTATATGATTTCTAGTTTTGTTCCAACACGTGAGGCAAATGAAAGTAACATGGCTGTTATGGAGATTTCCTTGCCATCAGGATTTACAGTAGAAAAAGATGCATTACCAAGCTTGCAAGTATATCAAAATGTAAAGAGAATTGAAACTAAGGATGGAGACACTATGGTAGTTTTATACTTTGACAAGGTAAGCACATTATTTAGATTACCTTTCTACGTAAGAAACTTCTAATAAAGTCATTACTTGTTTCATGATAAATGATGCTCATTTCAGATGGTCAGAAAAGAATATTGCCCAACAATATCAGCCTACAGAACACACAAAGTAGCATTACAGAAACCAGTGCCTGTCTCTATCTATGATTATTATGATTCGTGTAAGTACATCTATCATTTATGTTTCACCTAAACCTTTACATGATAATATTTACTGAATCTACTGTATGTTGATGTTTCTTTTAGCGAGGAGAGCACGCGTATTTTATGAGCCAATAATGGCAACACCTTGTGATATATGTGAGGGAAAGAACTGTGAGAATGTATGCGTGTCAGAAATCAATCAACAACAGGATGGAAATGTTATGAAAGCTGGTGCACCATCGCAATTCCGACAGGCGTGTACATACGCATCGATATTAATTGTTCTGTGTCAAATTATTATTAATAAGTTCTTGTAAAGTAGTTATAGTATACTCTTTGCAGTCTGCTTTAGCGTAAATTTATCCTCTGACAAGTGTAAAAAAAAAAGCACAAATCGGTGCCAACCAAAGTACGTTCGACTAATGCAACTATTTAAGACATAATTAAAACTGAAAGCTTGTGTTGTTGTGTATAAAGTGATGGAAACCAGACAATTAACATGTATGTTCATAAGTACATATATGATCAAGTGTATTTTATAGTATATTTTAATAAACGCGTTTTATTGTTATTAATATGCTGTTATAATGGCTTATTCGTATTACTTTACCTCATCCTATAGCTGAATTAATATTTCAATACCCACGCATGCATGTGCACTTCGGTTACATCAACCTGGTAAGTGTTAATTAGGATTTGCAAAATTTCCAAAAATTAAATTGTTGTTCCAGAATAATAAACACATTTACTTACTTCGTTAAAAGATGGACAGTAGATGTAATGCCAATATTGCAGAACGGACTGCAATAATACAGGGTCTTTCTTTTAACTCGGAACGCTCGATCTAGTGAAAACGCTAACGTGGCAACAGCGCTAGACTTGATACACGCGCCGCCGGGGAGAGTGCGCCGGCGGTACCGACACTCTTAACCGTATCGACTCTAGCGCTGTTGCCACGTTAGCGTTTTCACTAGATCGAGCGTTCCGAGTTAAAAGAAAGACCCTGTATAATGCACTCACGAATTTCAAATTCAAATCTTGAGTGTCAGTAGTACCAACTTTAACATAGCTATACCTGTTTTTAATGGTGGCCATTCTTAAATTCACCAAAATTTACTATGAGAATGCGTAAATGCGGTGCGCAAACACATTAAATTCGTGCAACAACAGCGTACACCGCCCTCTTTCGCGCATTTTTTCAAATAGTTTATAATTCAAACGCAGTATAGGATGGAATAAAACACTATCGAGAACTAGCGAGTTCTAACTTTGACGTAGAGATGGCGCCACGTGTACTGTCCGGCAGGTGCTGCCCCCTGTGGCGAAACCATGAACTGCGTCCGGAACCGAGTGTGCTCTGACTCTGTCGCAAAGATGGCGCGACATGTACTGCGCGGGAGGTGCTGCCCCCGGTGGCGAAGCCATGAACTGCATCGAGAGCCGAGTGAGTTCCAACTCTCTCGTAGAGATGGCACGACATGATACTGCCCGGGAGGTGTTGCCCACGGTGGCCTGCTTGTGAACTGCTGGGGGCAATACGTGGAGCGGGTTTAGACGATTCCATAGAGATGGAAGATATATCGGTCGCCGGATCGGATTCTCCTTTTGCTATCTTGTAGGGGGTCAAAAATAAGTCAGAGAGACGTTTGCGTTGGTCAAAATTCGCATTAGTTTCGGAGTTACAGCCACTAAACCATTGACTGAAAAACGTGAAAATTTATTTTTTATTCGGCTTTCGCCGATCGTCCTATACGATGGAGCGCGTCAAGAGCTTCAAGAAAATGTATGATCATCATAGGTTTTGATCGCCAGTTCCAAAGCTACAGCTGATTTTCTAAAATCGAGAAAACTGTAAGGGGTTAGCCTTGCCATTTTTTCCGGCCAAAAATCGAAAGTCGGCGGATGGGATTGTTCTTGTACATAGTGGTAGGTGGTTGATGAAAACTCAGCCAGCCGTTTCCTGTTCCTCGATATTTGCCTTATTTTCGGAGTTACAGCCAAAAAACGGTTTAGACATGAAAGTCTTCGTAAAATACGTAAAATAGTTTATTTTCAAAATGCTTACAAGTGGAAATGTTATTAATACACCTATCCCCCGATTTACACGGAAGATAGGTTCCAGAGAAAACCGTGTAAATCGAAAATAAACTAAATGTGCATAATTCAGTTATTTATTTCAAAGTTAAATATAATTAAATACATCTTAAAAAACATAAAAATAATAATAGTGTATATAATACATTTTACGTGTAGAAACAAGAAATATAAATTAAAAAATTGAACCAAAAATTTCATTATGTAATGCTATCACTTTCATAGACTCTTTGTTTTTTCTTTCTGATTACTATGATGTCACTTTCATCACTCGATAGTATTTGGTGCAATTCACTTTCGTTGTTAGATGAATAAGAAGCAATTTCAGATCGCTGAGCCTTGGTAATGAAATCCGTAATTAACAATTGTGTTTGGTTTTTGGTCAAATCCTTATAGACCTCCTCATATTGAGTTAAGCGAGGGAATGAGGAGAGTTCAACATTTGGGTCATTTTGTACAATATGATTACCCAATTTTCGCCCTAATCCAAGTCCCTCACGGATAACTCTTTGCTGTGAACGCTTCTTTATGAAATATGAAAATTTCATATTTTAAAAACCGTGTAAAAGTGAAATCGTGTAAATCGAGTACCGTGTAAATCGGGGGATAGGTGTATTAGATTTTGCGTCCGTGAATAATTATTTGAGTATGTCCCGATTGTGTAATAAATGTAATTTTCGGAATGGGAATTGTTACATCACACCATTATTTGTATTTATTATATTTATAGTAATAGTTACAAGTATCTTTAACTCTTTGCATTCTGAACCATCCTGGACGTTAGCCATCACATCCTTATCGCTGTTGTGTCGATTGTGGTTCTCAATCGGTAACGCCGCGTGTCAGACGAAAATGGTAAGGGGGCTATGTAGCCCCCTTGACGTGGGACAAATTTTAACATTACATGTTATGTCTATCCTATACTTACAATTAGTCAATGTTTAGTCATGTCTAGTTTCTGTTTTGTTTGCTGCCGATAAATTACGGTTGGAGGCGCGTTATCAGCATGAGCTATACGGTGAAGCTAGATGGAACCATTGACGTCATAGTTTTGCTAAATATTATAACTTTTCGGATAAATCCCTTCGTAGTTTAACTGACCTCTAAGACAAGGAATAATATTAGAACGGAATATCAGATACGGATCGATGCCTTCTCCAAATAGCAGCCTAACATATTGATAGCCAATTTCTAACTTATCGTTCTCTGTACGTATGTCATAAATCTTTCTCGAACCCCCCTCGGTGGAGTTTCAGCGTCAAGGAGAGGACGACCTTGTCATTACGTATTTTCCATCGATCGCTGCATTAACGACAGCGACGAAAAGTTTATTGCAAATAAAAAGGAATAAACTTACGCGGGGGAGAGCGGGAGAGAAGATAACAGAGCGGTCGAAAATAGCGCCCATACCATCCTGCCCGTTGTCCCGTGGGATACGTTACGGCTGATCCTGTAATCGTACGTGTAGAAAAGGGTCTCCATTCCCAGAAGGACAATTTCGATTGCTTTGTTCGCTGCGGGAACGGAGGCGGTAGTCTTCATTAGTGACTAAGCCACTGCGCACAGCTACGGAACTTCGTACGGGCAATGTGTGCCTCGTAGGTGTGCACGATATCCAGTTCGGCTGCTTCCGGAAACAAACAGCTACTTACGAACTCAGCACTGTTTCCCGCAGTCGTCCTCTGCTGATCGCTACTAATGTACAACTAAGTCCATTATTCCTATGTAGCTACTTCAGCATGGCAAATTAGTTCCTCTCTTCCGCAAGGATAATGATGTTGAAAAATGAGTCAATCATTTCTGATATAAAGATAGGATACCTAAAGATGAAAGTACGGCAAGGTGGTAGAAAGCTCTGGCGTACAGTACACACATACGCTCTTACGGTGTGTTAGTCTACCTTCCTCCTCGTCTATCCACGCGGTGGGTGGAACTCGATGACCAGAAGCATTTTCGAGAGCGGCCGCATGTGCGGCCCGACGACAGGAACTCGATATAACGATGCCAGCTGCGAAGGGACTGAAGTCGACGGGAACTCCCGAGCTGAAACTCCATTATCCTTAATTATAATCGCGTTTAATCGCAAACTCATCCAGCTCCCTCCCATACGTGTGCACGCTCTCAGCCGTGCCACGCTCTCCATGCCCAGGACCCCGTCGAAGCTGTAGCCCCGGTTATCAATCTGGAATCAATGTGAGGGTGTCCCGCCAAGCCACGACAGGCTATCCGAGCGGATGGTCCGAAGAAGTTGACGCTGAAGCGTTTTCGCCGCAGTACCGGCAATACCGTCGAGACCGAAACTGCTGACAAGCCCCGAACGGGAGGAGTTTTATTATCGTTAACGTCCGCCGAGGAACAGTTTTTAACCGCCGTCCGACATCCTCAAATTGATCGGGCTTCTGTTCCCCATTGGCACTCCAACTGTCGCTCCCTCATTCCTCCCCTCTTTCCTCCCTCATTCCTCCCTCATTCCTCTCTCATTCCTCTCTCATTCCTCCCTCATTCCCGGCAGAGAGGTCCGGAGCCAGCTATCGACAAGTAGTTAAGCGTCGCCAAACGATAACGGATAAGAGTGGATGAGGAATATTTTCGAATCCCTGCAAGGTGCCACCACCCTCTCTCACCCGCCAACCCCTCCCCGCTCGGAGATAACCTTTAGTAGCCGGAGCATTTCGATCATTGTTCGGATACGTAAAAGGGTACGTACGTATACGCCATCGGGATCCCAAGATACTGCGAAGGAAGATAATCAATCGGGGCGGAGGGTAAACCGGTATCTTATCAAAGTTGGCCCATCTTCGTGAAACTTGCTCTCGGTCCGGGTTGCGCTGCCGAGGATTCCTCGTCTCGGTCTTCGGGGGAAAGCGGAGAGGCGAGCGGAGAGGCGAGCGGAGAGGCGAGCGGAGAGGCGAGCGAAGAGCTGGAAAGGGATGAAGAGGAGCCGAAGGGAGATGGAGGGACTGGCGATGATGTGGAAGGGCGGGCGGTGGGGTTGCGGAGGGAGAGGGAGGATACCGCGAGAACAGAAAGCGAGAGGAGGATGGCAAAGTACGCGAAGGGGTAGGTAGGTAGAGACTGTGCTAACTTTCGTGTCCGTGTGCTGGCGGCACTGCCAGGAGGAACTTTGTCGATCAGAGTTGCGAAGGAGACCCCCGGTTATGTCGACGGTACCACCCCGTAGATATCTCTGGAGGAACGGTACGGACCTGCAGGCTCCTTCCACTTTGTCGGCCGAGCCGGAGGGAGAGGGCCGAATGCTAAAATGAGAAAACATTACCGGATCTGAGCGAAGGTGGGGAAAAGGGGTGGACACGCGACAGGAGCAGATGGAGGGGGTGAAAATCAGCGTGGAAAGAAGGGAAACGTGCGAAGGACAATGCGCGTCGGAATTATGTTGTCAGTTATCGCTCCTCTTGTTTCCTGCCTACGATCGCTTTCTCGATCGTTTCAAGTAAGGCCCAATGCTAAAATAAGAGCAACATTACCGGATCTAAACGAAGGTGAGGGAAAGGGATGGACACGCGACACGAGCGTGGTGGAGGGGGTGAAAATCAGCGGGGAAAGAAGGGAAACTTGCGAAGAACAATGCGCGTCGAAGTTACGTAATCGGTTATCGCTCCTCTTGTTCCTTGCCTACGATCATTTCAAGTAAGGCTCAATGCTAAAATGAGAAAACATTACCGGATGTAAGCAAAGTGGAAGAGAGGGGTGGACACGCGACACGACCGTGATGGTGGGGGGTGGAGATCAGCGGGAAAGAAGGGAAACACGCGAAGGACAATGCGCGTGGAAGTTACGTCATCGGTTATCGCTCCTCTTGTTCCTTGCCTACGATCATTTCAAGTAAGGCTCAATGCTAAAATGAGAAAACATTACCGGATGTAAGCAAAGTGGAAGAGAGGGGTGGACACGCGACACGACCGTGATGATGGGGGGTGGAGATCAGCGGGAAAGAAGGGAAACATGCGAAGGACAATGCGCGTCGAAGTTACGTCGCCGGTTATCGCTTCTCTTGTTCCCTGCCTACGATCGCTTTCTCGATCGTTTCAAGTACTTCGATCAAACCTTGTCGACGATGTCCCCCATCCTAGCCGGAATTACGATGCCGAGGGGTGGCGGCGAATAAAGCCGACGGTAACGACGAGCCACACTCGCGCGGCGAAGTGGCCCGTTTTCGTTTGTCAAACGGAAATTTCGATTTAATTACGCCTCGTTCGGATTTTGCGACCGGTTATCGTTCCGGGCCGTCAAATCGTCGCCGGTACTACCATACGTACCCACGCGACTTCTGACTCGTCAGCGAAACGTGTTTCAAAGTAATTCCGCCGGAAGCCGAGAAAGAAAAGTACTTCCGCCGTTATGCAGGCGTCTCGCGCGACGCTTACAGTCAAACTACTTTCGGCCGGCATGTGTGAGATCCGAGATTCTCGAGCGGTTCGATGAGGTCTATTAAGGGCCGAGTAAGAACGGACGGCCGTGGAATGGAGGAACGGAGGGAACTGAGGGACAGTTGAGGGTGCTTTGGTTTCATTACTCTGTCGGAAGCCGAGGAGGGACGCGCTGCCAACGGGGGGAAAAATTCACCCTGCCTCTAACTTGATAAACGAGCACGTAGATTTTGCCGAGTAATATTAAAATTCAGTCGCGAGCGCCGACGTATAAAGGGGTCGGCGGTGCGGAACGGTCAAGTAAGACGGGAAAAGGAAGGTGTGCGTCGCGGTATCCGAGAGTTTGAAGCAGAGGATGGCAGAGTGTTGCGGAGACGGAGGATGGCCCGATGGGCGGCCATAGCGGGGGGTAATTATCTGTTTCTCGGTTCCATTACACCTGAAGAACGAGGAAGGGCTAGAAAAGCCAGAGGGGGGTTGCATGGGGCAAGGGGTGGTGGGATGAGGTGATGGGGGGGGGGGCTCTGGGGTAGAGAACGTGACGGGAAATAAGAACAGCCCGAGTGGCAGCCGGAAATTACAGAGTCTACAAGCAGCGAGCACTGACAGTGAAACTGACAATGTGTACGAAAGCGACGGACGTATCTGTGGAAAAGGGGAACTTCCCCGTTTTTCCTCCTTCTTCTCTCTCTTTTTTTTCGGCAACGCTCCTCGGATGATTGCTCGGGGGATTTTCGCACCGCGCGCTGGAGAAGGGAACGATCGCCCCCGGGTGTCGACGTCGATTTTCCGAAGGAGAAAGAGAGTCGTCAGATTTGACACCGTGTAAGAGCTCCCGATGAATTTGTTATGCCTGCGAAGATTCTCGCCTGACCGAGCGGAGTGTCCAAGGACAAGTGTAACAAGGAACACGTTATTATCGCATGAGAGAAAATTGTGAACTCTTACGCGAGACGTGGATAAACTTTGATTTGTCGTCAGATGGAAGTACTGCTTACAGTTTTCGTAGGTGGAGCCGGATATATCTCCTCGATTGAATAAAATAAATTCGATTCAATCGTCTTCCGCCACTGGGGAAGGTATAGGATGCTCTTCGTTGAAACACAGGAGAGGAGGTAAGACACTTAATTTCCTGCACCGGTTCGCATTGACGCGCAACGCGAGTTTTCCTGTAATCGCTCTCGAGTGTTTCCAACTCGTGCGGCATTGCGGTGCAGGGAAAAGAGGGAGAGGGGGAGGGGGGAGGGGTGGCATGGCTTTCGTGGCGAGGCAGGGACCCATTTCGCCATTCTTCTCGCTTCACCGACGGCATCGTTTATCCCCCGAGATTCCCTCGGGGGTTTAGGTATGCCGGACGTAGTTCGGCGCCGATTCATCAAAAGGACCGCCGTCTCCTTCGCCTCGCCCGGTTCTTCGCCATTTAGGAGAAGAGTCTCCATGACCCCCAGAAAAAAAAGAGCAACCCGCCGATAACAACGCGTTCCCCGCCTGACGGGGGGAGAGGTCTCCTCAACTTCGCTGAAGGGGCTGCCTTCTGGAGAGCATCCGGAGATTGGTACCTGTCAGCGAGCCAACTATCGTTCCTTATGTCGCCGGGCATTCGTGAGTACCTCAAAATATACAAAATGTCTCAGACTGATATGTTAGACACTCAGGGTCTCGGTGTTGAAGTATATGTACATTTTTTCAATAATAGAAAATGACAGTAAAATGCAGTAAGATCGTAGAATCTGTATGTGATAGTTTGGAATAGGGCAATGATAGAGTGCAAGTCTTCATTCTTCCTGCATTCCTTCTTCAATTGTACTTTTCATTCTTGAATGCAGAAATAGAATCAGGAGCTTAGTCATCGCAAACTGAGCTTTTGCGTAACGTATTTCTTCCACAAAGTTGACACAATAGACACTGACCAAATCGGGCCAATGTCACAAATATATTATATTTATAGTAAAATGAAAAGGGAAACCCAATGTGTTGGCAATGTAACATGAGTCTTATTAATTAAAGTAAAACACAAACAAATGTAGTGTTGGAAGGTTGGCATCAGGAAAATATTATTAAGCAACAGACGGAAGACAAATCACATATAAGTGTTGTGTGAAATATGGGGAACACACATCATCAATATCACAATCAATGTATTAAAAAATAGGGTGAAAAAATTAGCTTACAACTGTTGGGTTTGGTTAGAATGAACATCGATGCCTGAATGCTTATGCCTCTCCGAGCTATTGGATCGTTCGCCGAGTGATCGTAAACCCTGAGGAATAAAAGACAGAAAGAAGAAAAATCTCACCAAGTGCAAATTGTTGTTGGCTTCGAAGCAATCCCAGCGATATTACGACGAATTGGCAGGATGGAAAACGTCGCCGACGGGGTCCACACGACTGATGCCATGGACGCCATGTGGTCGACGGCAGTGGACGATCGAATATTCAATCGATACGAGAAGGGAACTTACGTTCGGAGTTGAAGGACTGCCAAATTCGATTTCTCTCGTCTACCTACAGTGCTCGGATGCTTTGGACTCTGAGCGGTATTTGAAATGGCCGGAGGTGAAGGAAAATTCAGGATACACAGTTCCTCTGCTCACCCGCCATTTTGCCTGATGGTACTATGCACAATCGATCGACGATCGAGAATCCAAGATGGCCATCGATCCCAGCGCCCCTAGCGTAGATTTTTGAAATTATTTCTATAGCGCAATGTTTAAACATTCTTAGATCAAAGTACGCTTACATACGAAGCCAAACAATTTTTCAGAAGCGTTTAGATTAGAAACAAAAAGGATCGATATCAAGACTTATTTCACTCAATCGTTACGCTAAACATTTTAGATATTATAAACAGTAAATAATGGCATGAGAATGTACACCGACGAATATTGAACTCCGACATTTTTTCCCTGGCGATGGGAAAGAAGCTCGACTGTGTCCCTTGACATTTAAGAGGACAGATGCGTGACCCCATAAGAGATCGAGGAGGTAAAGACGGATCCTTCGGCTGGAGGGTGAGGAAGAGAGTGCAAAGAGGGCGAAAACTCCTTCGTGCTCGAGAAGATGCCTTCGAGAGGGCATCCGGAGATTGGAACCTGTCACCGAGGCATCTATCCTTTCGCGTACACGGCGCTTTGTCGTCGACATCACCTTTGCTCCCGTCAAAGCCGAAAATGCGTGAGCATCCTGGCCAATTTGAATCTGCGAGAAAGGAGAGATAAGAGGCAGCCTACGAAGGAATACGCATCTCTGTCACGAGAACGTACGTCAGGATTAACGATGGCACGTGGTAAGAGGATCCGGCGCTAATGTCGATAAAGTACATCGAAAAATGGACGCCCATCGAACTACGAAGAAGCCTGGCCAAAGGTACGACCGTTGGCGGACCACAAAGGGCGCGCGCTCTCTTCGTGCCTTGCATGATTAAAGTTGTTAAACACGACGGGCAACGATGGTGTGGCATCGACAGGAAGGCAATTGCGTGCCAGACAGCACTTACGCCGACGCCTCACCTTTCATTCCAGCTTTCTTCCACCCTCTTTTGCCGTACCGAGGCACCCCCGGAGCCGAGACCCTTAGGTCTTAGGCAACAGATACGCCACGCAACGCGGGCCACTTACGATAAAGCAGGCGAACGAACTCGCGACGATTCGCTTCTCTTTGTCCGGCCGGACAGGAAATAGACTCCTCCTTTCATTTCGGTGAGTAAGTAACATTAAAGGAGCCGGAGGGACGAGCCTGTCGAATTAGAGAGGATTGCTCCTTCCCCGAATGAAATTAGCGGGCTCGAGTGATCGGCCTATCTGCCGAAATAATCACCTACCCAGGAGGGGAAAAAGTGCGTGATAAAACTATGAAGGACGCGCGGGAGGGGGGGATCGATTACGAAAGTAGCTTCTAAGTGGCGGTGGGAAGGGAAGAACTAAGGCCCTTATCGCGATCTAACGACAGCGTTTTGCCGGCGTTTATTGGAAATCTCACGACGAATTGAATCCTTTTTCAACCGATAACCTTTCCCACTCTGCATTTTTATGAGAACACCGTCGATCGCGTCTGGCCAGCCAAAGGCTCCCTCCCCTCATTACTTGCCGCCCGAAACAAAGTGGCATCGAAAACCTTCCCTCGGCCATCGTCCGATAAGCGGAAGCGATAGATAACGCGCGGACGGCGGACGTTCGCCAATCAGAGCGAAGATAAGTTATAGCTCCGTTACCATTATACCTCGTTATGGTGGTTAGGCACGCAAAATGTAAGCGGAGACGAGACGGGATTTGCGGTTACGCTCCTCTGCCGTGGCAGGATGCATTGACAACGGCAATTAGCCAAACTGAAACAAAGGAGGAAACGAATAGGGGAAAAATTTGGCTGTCCGGATGCCGCGAAGAATGGCGTCCACTTTTCGCGCCACGCGTCGGCAGGCGCGTTCATTAGCGAACGATACGCAGATACGTGTGAACGCATGACTTCCTTGGCGAAGTTCGGTGAAGTTCGGCGAAATGGACGTCGCGACTCGATAAAATGTTGATAATTGCGCAAAGGGAACCCCACTGGAAAGCGGATACCTGGCAGCAGTGGACCTGCCTACCCTCTTAGAGCGCGATGGCGGCTACAAAATGCAAGAGGCAGGAAGAAGCGAACTTTGACGCGCCGGTGCAAAGTCATCTCTTTACGTACTTTGTTGCTCGCACTTACTTCTCTGCACCGTGCAGCTAGACTACGGCCGCTAGACTACAGGTAGCTAGACTACCGTATCCAGCTATCCGCTCGCGCGCGACTACTACTCGACTGGTACACGTCGTCCTCGAGGGCGCATCGGGACGAGGAGGAGGTGGGGGGGGGGGGGGACTTTCGAGGCCATGAAATTCCTTCCGCTCAAAGGAGGTCGCCCGGATAAGAGACTGCTTTTAGAGACATAATATACGTGAACGTTTTCTGAAATATTATTCAAGAGCCGTGTATCTCGAGATGCCGCGGGATCTCGAAAAATGGCTCCCCGAGAATTTTTGATGCTGATGCTTTTAGGGGCGGCACCGTCTTACCTTCTCTCTCTCTCTCTCCTCCTTCTCTCGGAGGCCACGTACGGAACAGGCGTGCGAACTTCGAAGGAGTCGGCCTCGGATGCCCGGATAGGTGTCACGACGGCCGCGTACGGAGATGTAAGGGGGCGTTATTAAAAAAATACGATAACCGGCGGCAGGGCGCAAAATTTTCCCTGAATATGAATGAGCAGAACGCGCGTGCGTGCTGGGATAGGTAAAAAGAAGCGGCAGACGAGTGTGTCGGAAGGGGTAGGTAGGTAGCTAGGTTGGTAGGTGGGTAGGTGGGTAGGTAGCACACGGACGAGCGGATATCGCCTGCCGTTAATATGAAATATAAATAATACGGGAGGCGAGCGTAACTTTCGGCGGGTGACGGTGCCGCAGCGCGAGCTTTCAGGATTATATCCCTGTCCCTGGTGTAAAGGAGGCTTGGCAGGATAAGAGGCTGCTTTTAAGGGCATAAAATAGGTAGACACGTAGCGCGTAAAGCCGCATATATGCGCCTAGGCCGACGGATACCGGCCGAGGTCGCCTACGACGATTTCTGATGTTGCCCCGGGCCTCGTTTTCCGGTCACTCGTTATCCCTCACGTTCGGACAGCGTACTTCGGCGGATACTCGTAAAATTCTTATCGCCTTCGATCCCGCCCCCCGTTCGCCACCGTCGTCCTTGCTTCCCTCATTTATTCACCCCTTTTTTTTCTTACCGCGATCGGATGATCCGTAATGCGTATGTTGACGGTTGACAGTGCGCTGAAAGTATCGGAAAGTTGTATTTACAACTGACGGAGTGTAACACGCAACGTTGTGAGTTGGGAGCAGTGTTCATGCGGGAGTTATCTTCGACCCTCCGACAGATTCGATTTTCTCGCGAAACTGGGCTGCCCCTTAAAAAATGTCCGATTTTCCAATCGCGTATACTTTTGGGAACAACGGCCGAGCACATGACAATCAAGTATCGAAGAATAATTGAAAAAATTCGGAATTTTCCTTCTGGCAAATTTCAGGGCGAGTTAAAATCTATCAGATGGAAAATAACTGACACAAGGTCAAGCGAGTTTCAATTTTTTTTCGAAAATTGGCCCACAGACGCGTTACCTGTAAAATACTTATACATCGGATATGCGCTAAATACGCGTCGGATAGGTGTTGGATACCCGGCAGCTATGCGCGAGGTGCGCGCAAAACCGCCGTGCGGAAGTACAGAGAGCATAAATATGTATAGAGTCGAAGCACTCAGAAGAGGGTGGGCTGCGAAGTGGCTGTAGCGAGGACGGTGGCCGCTGCGAGGGTACGGAAAAAGCTCGGAGGGCGAATGGAAGGCAGGGTGAATATCTGGGCCCGTGCCGTCGATAGTTTGCCGTATTAAGCCTCGTGCATTAAGGTCGCACACTTAGCGGCTCCTTAGGTTCCGATCGAACCTTCATGAAAGGCATGAGGCGTCTGATCGGTTCTGTTCATCGGCGAGCCCTATCGCGACCCATAAATAAGCGAATAAACGTTCGCCAACGGACGACTAGGTTACATCATACTGGATAGACGAGCGTGGACGCTCTCCGATGGCCGATGCGAACGATAGGAACGAAGTTGAAACATCTTCGGCGCCGTACAGTTGTACAAACGCGCAAGGCGGGTAACTTAATCGGCCAACGCGGCCGATGTTTTATCAGATGACGTTATCCGCACCGCTCGTCATACTGCCGTGTGTTACTTCGCTCGCGAATAGAGTTTATTTGTCAGGTATCGAGAGAAGGAGAGAGAGGGAGACAGAGAGGGAGACGGAGAGAGAAAGAGAGAGAGAGAGAGCGTTCTACGTTCTACGATACTCCGGCAAAACGTTCGCTTTATGCCAGAGCTGCGCCAGCGTTTTTGCTTTAGCGCTCGTGTTATTAGCACGTTTACTCGCTGCGGGCTGTTTTATGTTACGTTGCATCGGGCCAGATGTATTTTACTCGTTTCGGTGCGTTATGTACAGTTCGAAAACATGTGCGTCCGCCGAACGTTGCGGCGGTTGTTTAATTTTCCACTTTTCCGCGAGGCCGCCACTCGCTAATGATTCGGGCAGACGCGCGACAGGAGGGATGGGGAGGGGAAAAAAATGTCACCCCCTTTTACCGAGGACTTTGGGGGTGTGTACGCGATGCCTCGTCGACACTGGCGCGACCGCCGTCGTTACATTTAGACGCGGCCGACAATGGCCGTCCGGCGAACTTTAAGAAACATTCTTTTCTCTCGGATTTACTCGCTGCTCTCTTTGCCGCGCGCTTCATGCTTCATTTCTGCGAAAAATAAATGGACACCGCGTTCGGATGTTACTCTTAGCCGGAACGACGGAACCTTACATTTTCCATAAGCGGCGGGCTTCGCTGTTATTTTTATCGTCGTCGCCTAGCGCGCGCGCGCGCGCGCGCAAGCGCGCAAGCGCACGGGTTCGCACGATACATTCTTCGACGCGAGCCGCTGAAAAAGTAACGAGGCGGTCGAGCAAAAATTTAACGTACGGATCGCGAGCGAACGGGGTACGTAGCGGCGAAACTTTTAATACGAAAATTAAGATTCATCGAATGATTCCCGTAATTGCGAGTTATTATCTTTTCGGGTGTGCATCGAGAGTGAGGAAAGTTTTCGGCCGGTCTGGGTCGGGGCCGCAAATTAAGTGTCGTCGAGAGGAGCACACGAGGACGGCACACGGGATTGTCGAGCGGGGTAGCCACCCCCTATGTTGGCAGAGACTGACTTGGCAGGGTGCGAAGGGGGTGGCGGGAAAAATTAATCCCCCGGCGGTTGAAGATCGAGCGAGTCGATATGCTTTTTCACGGCTCGGATCGGCGGGAAGAGGGTTGAACGGGGGGTTGAATGTCAGAGTGGAAGGGCGCGGAAGGGGGTGGACGAGAGGGAGAGGAGTTACGTACGTCAGGCTGGGGCACATCCGGACCCCGGATGGGCCACATTAAATATAAACAGTGCTGGGGGGATGAATCCATCCCCTTCTTATTCAAACCCGAGTCCCTCGGCGCCATCGCGGAATTTCTTGCCGAACGACTTTCCGAAGTCAGGACCGGGAGGAAAGAAATTTTTCTTTGCCGCTCGCGAATTTTTCCCAGACACGCTGTGTTTATGCTCACCGCCCCCACCCCGATCCGCGAACCTTCTTCCCCTGACCTTACAATGGCGTAAATATACTGCCTTTCAGCGTTGCGCGAGGCCACGCCGAAATATCGGGAATACATTGATCTCGTGCATTATTCGACGCTCTTCTCAGGTCAGCGCGGCTAAGTCCCATAAATGCAAAAATTCGACACCACGCGATTCTTATCTGGCAGCCTTCTATCGGCCGCACGGAACAGAACTGTATCGTCGGCATACACGATTTACCGTCGTTTCCTTTATACAAAGAACGGATTCTGTTCACTCGCCTACAAAGATTTTTCCATGCAGAACATTATTCCGCATCTTCTTATCACTTTGGTAGACGAACGTTGCTGTAACAATTGGCCGATTATTTGCAAGTCACGAACGTCAACGAGCATGTACCGTAAACCTCCCGTAACTTACAGAAGGTTTGCCAATTATTCGCTACCCAAGTGGCAGAGCTATTATTGGCCCACGACTGACAGCTTACCGCCAAGAAGGATGAAGAAAGAGAGAGTGGAAAAAGTGGCGAATGAGAATTAAGCCGTGAACGATATTCCGGTCGAATGCTGCCTTTCTGCCGTTTCGGTCAAGTTTTCGGTGCCAGCTCGCGGGGCGAGACGTCATCTTCGGCCAAACTCTTAAGCGCCGCATCGGAATTTTCGGCCGATTCGAAATCAGTTCGCCCGTTAAACTCCTTTTGATGCGGCCGTGCGCGCGAGCGCGCGATACCGTGCAAATGCCTGGCTGCCCCAAATTCCGCCATAAATCCTTGACCCCGTATCACAATAGCCCGGTTCAAAATGCGTAACGCCGAATCGCGGCCTAGCCGTACAGAGGCTAGCATGGAGGGAGGGGGGGGGGGGGTAGCTTTTTCACGATCCATATTCGTCGATGCTCACCACCCGGGTAACGTCCGGTCGGCTCGCGGCCCTCGAAAGCGATCGAAATAGTTCGTTATATTCCTGATGATGTCGATTAAAGTTTATCGCCGGGAAATTGAAACGTCGGCGACAGCCGAACGAGGGCAATCGGGTGGGCGAGCGCAAAAAAAAAAAACAATATACCGGGAACCGCTAACGCCGATAAACTGTCCCATTAAAACGGATAGCAACAATCGCGTTACGCCCCCGTTTTTCGAGACCAGGTTCCTCCGCTCAACCCGCGCACCTCCTCCCCCCCCCCCACCCCCCAACCCTCTATCCACCACCTCCACTTGCATTTCGAGCCTGTAATTCAATCCTATCCCCCTTTATGGCTCTTTCGACGCATTACAGTGTTTGGCTTTTTCACTGCCCCCCCTCCCGTCGCTGGTCCTCCTCTGTGTTCCTCACAGAGGCTTTCTCTACTCTGACATCCCCCCCACCCCCACCTCCGCTCCCGTAAACGTGTCCGCGGGCACACGGACACAGCCACGGATCCGTAGAAGAACCTATGTACAGCCCTGTATGTGCGAGTCTGTTCTCTGTGCAGACGTTCATATAATTTACCGTAGAAGAAACTGGTCGTGGAGAGTGCTGAATAAAGTCACCCCTGCCACCCCTTTATGCCCATCCCCATCGCTCTCATCTCTTTTCCGCTATTTAACCCTTTCCTGCAAGCATTTACCCCGGGGCCATGAGCATTTACTGCGTTCCGCCACTTTAAGTGTGGCGGCGGACTGAAGGAGTACGCCAGAAGCGCTCGAGCGCGCGCGCGCGCGCGCACATGGACGCGCGTCGACAGTTAACTTGCTGCGACAGCCAAAGGTAAAAAATATGCCACTGCTGTTCGCCGGGAGATTATTCTGTCGAGCAGGTGGAAGGCCGCGGATCGACGAAAATTGTTGACCCAACGAGCTTAGAAGCGAGAGTCCTCTCGAACGCTGAGAGTTATTTCGTTATTAGAAGAGGTTTCATGGATAACGTCGGGGGTAAAGGGTGGTAAAAATTTCGACCGTTAAGAGTTAATATCTCGTAGGGCCAGTGGCTGGGTAATACTCGCTTCTTATATGCTGTTTCGACGTAAGTAGCGTATTAAAAGCAGCCAGGGAGCGTGTCTCTCGCGTATAAATCCCTCCGAAATTTTGCCTCGACTGCGCCTCGAAGAAGAAGAAGTAGACTACCCCGGCGTCCCTCAGCGGCGCGGATTCTTCGCGAAAGGGGAGTGGCGCGCGTCTTTGTAAAATTCAAAAGCATCGCATCGACCCCTCCAGAGGGAAATTTTGCTCGGCCACCTTTTCGGTCGAGAAATCTATATACCATTAAATCACGCGCGATATAATTGCGCGCGGCAGTAATCATTGTAACGTTAATGACCGAAAATTCGATCCCGCGACCCTCTCTCGCCCGCCGTTTCGCAATCGATATCCCATTTTGAAAATGCGGCTGGCACGAGAACCGTAAGCTACGATGGCTTGGCTAAAATGAAAAATCAGAAGCCGAGGCGAAAGGCATGGGCCCCGAGGGCGTTATTGGCGGATGATTCGAGAAGGTCAAGGAACCTTTGTGCGTCGCAGAGGGGGTGAGTCGAGGGTGGTCTGCGGGCGTGGGTAGTGGCGGCGGTTAGGGGTGCGGTGGCCTAAAGGCGAGCTTGATAGCGTAGACATCCGTAGAAGTAGAAGCGGAGTCGTCTCGACGAAGGTAGTGATGATAGTGATGGTAGTGGTAGTGGCGGTGGTGGTCTGGGGGGTGCTCGTAGACACGGACAGCACTACGATCCTGAAGAGTACGCCCAAGCAAGGTTATCGAAGGGTCGAAGGTACGCGTAGAATGGAAGGAGGACAGAGAGGCCTGTAGAATAAGGAGAGTGAAAAATAGAGAGGGCCGAGCGAAGCAGAGAGGGAGGGAGGAATGGCTCGTTGAATATTTAAGCCCGGGAGGAAAGATCTCTCTAAAACGCGCATTTTATGAATGATTGAGCGTCTCTCCATGGGACCGTGCACTGTCACGGAGCGTGTCTTTCACGGTTCGCGCTAAAAAAAAAAGATGTATCGAGCGAAACGGAAAATGCCGAGGCTGAGCGGCGAGAAAAAAGGCCGGCCTAGAGAGAGAGAGAGAGAGAGAGAGGGATAAAAAAGAGGGGGAGGGAAATGCGTAAGCGGATACCTGAAACGAAACGCTGCTGCCCACCTAGTATAATCCGGCGAACGATAAACTTGGACGTTCGCAGTTCAAAGCTATTTCTCCCTCCCCCTCCCCAACCCCTCTCTCCGTAACCCTTCCTCTCGCGGATGCGAAATTTATTAACGTCGCGTTACACTTGGTACGTCGTCGTTATCGAGTTACGCCGATGTAACTATAAATCAGGATCAATCTGTATCGCCGTTGTTGTTATTAATTCCGTCATTATTATCGTCAAATGTGGCGGCCAGTTTCCATTATGCGGAACTATCGACCCGGGAGCGAAGGGTTGCACGTTGCAATTCTCTTTTGGGGACGAGTGCACTTTAGTCGCGCAAATCAGCCTCGATTATTGTAAATACTAATCAGTGCCCCGGTCGGTTCAATATTAATCTTGAAGCGTTTCGAGAGAGGGGGGGTGCCGGGTTACGGAAGTGGCTCGAAGGTTGAAACGAGCGACAATTAGGTTGCAGTTGTTTCCGATCCAAGGGGTGCCAGTCTGGGGGGGTGGGGGTGGGTTGGGGTGAGAAGCGAAGTGAGACGAGAGATGCTGGCTTTGCCTGGGAGAAGGGATGAAACGTCTCGAGAGCCGGGGGCTTGATTATTGGAGAGGTGTGAGGTGACCGGAGGATATACCCCGGGGTTGGGCTAGGTCCTGCAGGACCCGCAGGAAATTACTATGCGGGTCCTGGCTTCCGGGTGATTGGCAGTGGCTACCACGGCATTCCTAATCGCTATTCGCGCCATTCCATCCACCAATTCGCCACTCTTACCTCTTCCACGCCCCCCCCCTCCGCCGCCTCCTCCTTCGAATTCCTTCTCATCCCGTCCTTTCTCTCTTTACTTCCGCCACCTTCAAATTTAATTTCCAGACTCCGAGCGCCGCCTCGACCTGTAATTATGAAGAGAGCGCGTCTTCATCGACGGCTGTATATAATTCACGGATGTTTTGCGGCTCGCCATCGATTTCAAGTTAGCATCTCGACCGGCTAAATTGACTGGCAAATTGACCCTCTCCACCTTCCCTCCCTCCCCCGAAAAAACTTCGCACCTCCGATAGGGAAGAATTACGCGTTATATTTTTCTACATTGTCCCCGGTCCATTAATCCGACCTTATCGGTGTCGCGTAAAATAAAGGGGCGCGCGCCACCTGATCCTCCTCCCTTATTGACCTACAATCTCCGGGCGCCCCCCCCCCTGCAAATTTCATCCCGCCCGGCCTCCATCATTCGCCCATTAACGATAATTTATTCGATAAAACGACGCAACGTACACACGGCGTACTCTCGCGGTAGGCTGCCTCGGCCGCGGACCAAATTCGCTTCGGGAATATTATTTTTCTGCCGGCCGACGATTTTGCTCGGCGCAAAATAATATCCACTCCTCCCCTCCTCTCTTTCACCACCCCACGCCCGCTCCTGCAGACTCCGAGTATTAAGCCGGCGCCACCGGACTGCGTTAACGAATCGTAATACATTATCGGCGCCTACTGTCGGCCGGTCTGTATTAATTCGGCAATTTCGGCGCACAAAACATCCCGCATTATCTCCGACGAGCGCTTCCTCTCCATTCGTTATCTGTTTTCCATTATTAATAACGACCTCCGCTCTCCCTTCGATCGCTGGCCGAACGATTACGACAAACAAATCGGCGTCCGGCATCGGATGCCTCGTTAGCCGGCGACGTTCATGTTACCCAGGCCGTCCGCAGGATCAGGATCAGGACCTGCGTTTCTCCACTGTAGTCTGAGCCGAGAGGGAGAAAAATAGAGAGAATGAGAGGAAGAGTGAGTGAGACGGAAATGTCGATAAGCAAATCGCGTCCGAAATTCGATTACGTCGGAGGGTACGCGGGATCGTGATGACAATACGGAATCAACTTTCGGAAGGTCGCTTCCTGTTTAATTTCGACACTCGGCACTTTTTCACTTTGCGTCTAACGACTTCACTTAAGGCAGAGCGCTCGGGGGGAGGAAATGAAAATCTTCGACGGGGTGCCCCGCCCATCCGCCCCCGACGTAGCCCGAAAGTTTTCCTTCGAAACAACCGAGGTCGGATGAATATAAAAGCGAAAGGTAAGACGGAGGGTGACTGGGAGGGGTGACCCTCGGCAGGAGATGGCAGTTACGTATGACTGACGTGCTTTTCGGCTGGGGGGTGTGGAGGTGGCTGATAACGAGGGGGGGCCAGCGAGCCAGGGATTATCGCGTGTCTGTTTGCATTATTGCTGCAACGAGCCCTCCGCACCCTCTTCCCTATATCCATCCTTCCCTTCCCGTTCTTTGTCGCCCGCCCGACCGGAGGTACCACCTCCTGTCACGCCCCTGTCATTAATTTTCATGCCAGGCCGACGATGCGTCGCGTTTGTTACAATTTACGAGCTAACTCGTCCTTCAGGATCCACTCCCCCTGGCGATAGGGGGCAGGTAGGGGTGAAGAGACGGAGGGAGGACTGGAAGTTCGTTCCCGCGGGAGTTCCACGAACGATTAATTTTTCAAGGTAACGCGCGCCACGATATTTTCGGCTGCACTCCCAGGCCAACGCAGTCGGCGCATTGCTTGTCAAAGGGTATCAATTTTTCACGGGCCGAGGACAGGCTCTCTAATGTACGGAGGATTCCTGGCTGCGCCTTCGGTCGAAGATCGAACCTCATGCTCTCGGCAACGACTCGCGTCGGGAGATTTCCCCAGGATGGGATATTCGATACGGGGAGTTCAATTTGCAGAGCTGCGTTCTAAGGCGGACAAACGAAGTCAGTGCGGCCCGTACGAGTCTAATGTCTCCTAAGGAGTGCGCTGGCCTTGCGACAGCGTCGGAAGAGTGTGTCGCTGATCAGTATGCACGGCCTGAAACCGAAGATATTCCACCCCGTTCTGTCGCTCCTCTCACTTCTGGCGGAAGGGTGGCTTTAAAATTTCCCGTGGGACGCCGAGCGGCGGGGGAAGTGCGCCAGGATGTTCCACGGGGGTGGAAGCAGCCAGATGGACCGATGAAGGGTGGTAGTCGCCCATGGTGGAGGTCGGATCTCTGGATCTGCGGAAGAGTGGGGAGAAATGACGGTGTCCGTGTGTTTACGGGAACGTGTGCGTTCACGGTCCTAGCGACAGAATGAAAAACGGAAGTGAAATGAAAATGTCGCGTGTCACCGGGGGAGGGTTTTAAAACTTCGGAGCTGAAGGCTAACCGGTGACACTCCGGACAGCGGAATGGTATTGGTAAATATTAGGTTGGGGAAAAAGAAATCCATTATTTTTTCGGTACATGCCTGTAGTGAACGATATCTCGTAAAGTATCGATCAAAAAATTTGAAATTTATGCTCGTTGTAAAGATGACATTTCACACTAAAAAAAATTCTTTTGTTGTTTTTTGTTTCGTCCATTCAGTTGTGAGTTACAGGGTGTTAAAAATGGAAGTCAACAAAGCGAACATTCGGTACATTTTACAGTTTTTCTTCGATAAAGGCGAAAATGTAAGCCAGGCGGCTGAAATTGTAAATGGTGTTTATGGTGCCGATACTGTAACAGCTAATTACGTGCAATTTTGGTTTCGTCGATTCCGTTCAGGCATTTTTGATGTTAAAGATGCACCTCGCACAGGCAGGCCCATCGTCGAAAATGTCAACCAAATCACAGAAATAATCAATATTGACCGGCATGTTAGTAGCCGTAGCATCGCTCAGGAGCTCAAGATCGACCATAAAACAGTTTTAAACCATTTGCGCAAAGTTGGATTCAAAAAGAAGCTCGATGTTTGGGTGCCACACTAATTAACACCGAAAAACATATTGGATCGAATTTCCATCTGCGAAGCCTTGGCCAAACGCAATGAAATCGACCCATTTCTTAAACGGATGGTGACTGGGGATGAGAAATGGGTCACATACGACAATATTGTGCGAAAACGATCGTCGTCAAAGCGCGGTGAAGCAGCTCAAACGGTGGCCAAACGAGGACTAACGGCCAGGAAGGCTCTACTGTGTATTTGGTGGGACTGGAAAGGAATAATTTGTTATGAGTTGCTTCCGTATGGCCAAACACTAAATTCAGATCTCTACTGTCAACAACTGGACTGTTTGAAGGTAGCGATTGACCAGAAACGGCCAGAATTGGCCAACAGAAGAGGTGTTGTGTTCCATCAGGACAACGCCAGGCCACACACGTCTGTAGTGACTCGCCAGAAACTCTTGAAGCTTGGTTGGGAAATTTTAATGCATCCGCCATATAGTCCGGACCTGGCACCAAGCGATTACCACCTTTTTCTCGCATTGCAAAACATCCTGTGTGATAAGAAATTGGAATCAAGAGAAGATTGTGAAAATCGATTATTAGAGTTTTTCGCCAATAAGGACCAAAACTTCTATGAGAGAGGCATTATGAAATTACCTTTAAAATGGCAACAAATTACCCAACAAAATGGTCCATATTTGACCCAAATCGGACAATCCAAAGCATGTTAAATAAAGTCTTGAACTTCGCGCAAAAATAATGGATTTCTTTTTCCCCAACCTAATATATTGTCCGCGGAAGGTCGAATCGGGTTCGTTACTCTCCGGGGGTGGAAAATCTGTCGTCTGGACGCGCGATCGAGTCGGCGCACGCGACTCTAATCGCACGCCTAGTAATGTACACCCTGACAGTGGAACGCTGGCCAACTAAGCGGGACTAACTAACTGACGTTTAAACCGCTCGCGTGCCGAGCGGTCCGCCCGACGTGTTAACCAGCTATCATGCGCCGCCACTTTGCACGCTGCTCGGTCATGTGCCAATTTTCTCTTTCTCTTTTGCTCCCCTCCGCTTTTTTCCTCTTATTTTTTCCCTCTTCTCCCCCATCTCGCTGATTACGAGAGGAAGAGGGAAAGAGAGGCGAAGATGAGGGTAAGTGGCGCGGGTCGGTATTAGAGTCCGCCCTTATCGATCTATGTCATTTAGTTACAACTATGACCGACGTACGAGGTAACGACGAAATCGATGAGAAGTAGGCGTGGGGCCCACTTCCTAACTTTCGCCCCGCGGTCCATAGACGGATAATTAGATCGGAACTGTCGCCGGAAGTTAGGACTCGGCGAAGTTTTCGGAAACAGATTTTAGCAGTGACAGCTGCGTGCGCCGGTGAAACCGGAGTAAAGCAGGACGGAGGAGAAGGATGACGAAAGAGGAGGAGGAGGAGGAGGAGGAGGAGGAGGCGGTGTGCAGAACTGACGGGGGAAAGAATTAATTCCTTAACCCTCGGAGGATGCCACGTTCGGAGGCAGCTGAGAAGGATGTGCGGCAGAGATACTTCTCTCCAACAAACTGGCGCGTCCTTTTTACTCGAAATCTGCCGCGTCATCTCTCTTATGCCGAGTATCGCCGAAAATAAACTCATCGCTTCCATTCATCGCGTTGGGCACCGTGTAATTGCACACGGTCCGGTACCAGGAACATATTTTACATCGCGCTACCCATCATGCTGGATTACAGGCCAGCATTTGAAGCGTTGAATTTTCGTGGAATACCGCAAGGTTCCCGCTATCGCGACAGAAAGCGATACAGGTGAAATTAACTGGCAGGTATTAACGCGAAGAGGGCTGCTATTGGCTCCGATCCTGTTACCTGTACTCGTTCGAGAGGTGTGGTAGAGTGTCCTTTGAAAATCGGCGGCTAATTCGCGCCAGACCGCGAAAGGAAAGTTGGTTTGCCGAGACGTTTCCCGAAACAGGGTCTATCCCGGGTCTGTTGCGGACAAAGTGGGCGATGGACGGGTCGGTGAAAAAAAATTCGTTGAATTGCGTAGCGCGGGGAGAAGAGAGTTTCGGAACTAGACGGTAGACTCGATTACAGTTTTTGTTCTCCGCCCTGTTTCCCGTTGTCCTTTTTCCGCCTTGGACTTCCTCTCCTCGCTTGTCCCGCCTTCTGCCGCTAGCCGAGTCTCTCTTTCGTTCCGTCTCTACCTAACCAACCCTCTCCACCCCCTACCACTCTCGCTCTCTTTCTCTCTCTCACGGCCGAGACAAATTCCGGAAAAACAAGAATGGAAAATCCGGCCGGTAACGAATTCATTGAAAAGTCCTAATTGTCAGGCTAGCGCGACCTTCCCTCCGGCCGGGTCTCGTTTGACCCGTTCCGAATCTAAAGGCGCGAGAAACTTTCCTGGCTGCTACGGACGAAGATGACGCCCTGTATACTTAAAGCGACAGCCTGCTAACGGTATAATTGATATCTCGCGTCCACAGTTTGATATAAAGGTAAATCCTCGCCTTAACGACTGGATTTTGCATGAAACACTTTTCGTGCCCGGAACGTCGGAGGACGATCGCGGCCCTGGGCAAATATGGAATCCGCCCGGTCGGGGAGCCGAGGGAAAATTTGAGAAAGCCGGAAAAAGAAGGGAGCAACCCGCGGAGACTCTCCAATGAGCGATGGGGACCTATGCGGGATTCGTCACGTTCCACAATGGGACGAACAGGAAAGAAATTGGTCGAACGACCCTTGTATCTCGCGCGAAGTAAAATCGACTCTACGTAACAACCGGCAACAGTGGAAATTGCAAAAACGTCATTGCCCCCGTTAAGACCCTGATCAAGGCAAATTATTAAGCGACTTTTTTCAATTTCCTCCGATTCCTGAATAATTTGAGGTCTCATTCTTTTTTCGCACCCTGTTCCGAACAGGATCGTTATCGGCGAGTGTAGGATGATTTTTGTCCTTGGCCCGAAAAAGCACACATGTTCTACCTGAAACGTAGAAGCTTCCGCACAGCGCATAATCAGTCTAATCAATTTTGAAAGAATTACGCTCGCGGTGACGCGCACTTTTCGTCACAGTTCCGACGACAGGTTGAACGACCTGTACACGTACGCGCGGAACGACACACGCCCTCGTACGTGCAACGAAAGGGGTGGTTCGGTAAGGGGTGGGGGGGGGGGGACGATATTGACAGAAAGAAGAACTAGGTAGACGAACAAAATGGAGGTGGGGGGATGGAGAGGGTTGGGAATTACGCGCGGAGAGGGAAAGCGAATATTCGTCTATTTATTTTACGGTCCATATCGTGTAATTCGATTCTCCGAGCCGCCTGAGGCACTTGTTCCTGTCAGCTTTCGTTTCCTCCTTTCCCAACCTCCGCCACCCTCCCACCCACCCCTCCGCACTCCGTTCACATTCATTCATCATTCGTTTCGCTCATCCGTGCGCGTCTCTCACCTAAATTTTTACGATTTCTCCCCCCTCGCCTGATCTCGATAGTGTCTGGCCCATCCTCCCGCTCAAGATCGAGATCTCGCCCCCTTATCCACCCCTTCCACGAATACCTTCCTTCCGCCCAGGCGAGTCTCTTTCCCTCTCGCTATCGTTCCGTTCTTCTTTCCGGGTCGTTTTTTCAATTTTTGTCTTTCGTTCCGTCCGCTGCTTTTTTTCCCCACTCTGCCCGTGCGCTCCCTTTTTTTGACGAACGGAAGGCAGTGCCTTGCGGGACCACCCTATCGCAGGGAATAATATTGTAAAGGGAGGGACCGGCGTAGAACGGAAAAAGCCACCTCGCGCTCGCCTGTATCTGCGGATGCGTGCGGCAAATGGAGGCGTCGCTGAAAAGAATGTCGGCGAAAGAGATAGACGAAATGGAAAGCCCCCCCCCCCCCTCCACCCTGCTCGCGCCCGCTCGGTTTTGCAAGTCACGAATTTTTATTTCGAAAATCCTCCGTCGTTTGCGCGCACTTTCGCGAGAAAGGATGAGGAGGTGGCGAGTCGGTATCGAGTTAATTGGGATCGTGACGGGACGCGTTCCTTTCATTGTCGATTGCGAGCCGAGTGTTCCGGATGTCCCATCAGCGCATCTAAATCGCTATCATCATATTGAAGCGCTCGTGCCCGCGTCAATACGCTCCTAGCCGTCGATCGAGTGCTAGAAAAAACGATGCATTATCATTATTCCGACCGTGATGGGTGGAATTAATCGCGCGAAGCCGGAGCGAGCGGGAGGTTGGCAGCGAGGGCTGCCAGCGAGTGCTGCCAACGAAGGACCGTAAGCGTATTCCGCGCGGTAGCTGGGAAATCCGGTCAGGTGTAATTACATTCTTTCTCGTTTGCGAAGGAATGAAAAAGGCATAATAGAAATATCCGGCGCTCGCGCACGCGCTCCCATCATCTTTTCCCGATTCGGTGGCAAGATTGCCCCCGGAGTAAAACAACTCGAGGCGGGCCGCGAGTCTCGTCACGATGTAATTCGAAGGAAGGCGTGGGAGCCGGGGCGGTAGGGAGGCGAGGGAGGGGGGAGGAAGCGCGAAATAAACAACGTCGGCCTTACAAAAGAAGGTGGCTGACCGAGCGGGGGTGGCGGAAGGGCTGGCTCAGCCTGAGGCCGAGGCTGATGGGGGGGTGGAAATGGGGTGGGGGTCGGTGCGGTTGCCGGCTAATATAACAGGTATGTACCTTTGCCGAGGGTGGCGGTAGAAAGGGGATGCGTTCGTGCTGGCAGGGAGGAAGAACGCCGCGGCGACGGTGGTTGTGTTCCGCTGCGGGCGTCCTTGGTGTTGGCGTCCTCGGCGTCCTCGGCTGTTGGCGTCTGTGCCGCTGGCGGGTGTGTCGGTGTAGGTACCGGTGTTGGTGCCTACCGGTGCAAATGAGTAGGTGGAGCCCTACTGTAGTGGCTGCCTGGCTGGCTGACTGCCGGGGCCCGTGGCCTATCGTTTATTAATTAACCGGCTTAATTAATAATTCAATAACCGCCACCGCCACCCCCGTCACCCGATGCCACACCTCTCCCGACCACCTTCCGCCACTCAACCTCCCCCCTACACCACCCACCCACCCTCCAGAGGCGTGTATACGAACGCATAAAGCCTGCCGAAGCCAGTGAACCCCGCGCTCGACAAACCCACCGCCGCTTGCGCGAGTATTGTTTGCCCTAAAATACAGAGGGCGAGAGAGTGCGGACACACGCACGGGACGTCCGCTTCACGGAAAGAGAGCACAATGCGGAGGTAGGGGTGGGGTAGACCCTATACCGAGACCTATATCCTATACTCCGCGATCACGGTTATCAGCGCGAATTTACATAGTGCGCTGGCTATTGTACATAGGGCACGTGCTCGATGCGCGCGCACCACCTTCCGACGTAGTACGCGGTACAGTGGCCTACTACCACGCGCAGAGGCCTATGGGTACACAGTGGCGGCATAGGCCGCCGTATGTACACGCACGGCTACGCATGTTAACGCCTGGGGGGGTGTCGTAACACGTGGCTCATGTAAACTGAACGAGGAACGGCGCAGCGGAGGGGTGCGGAGGGTGGGTTTCTGGGTGGTTTCACGGCTGGCTCCCTTTCGTCTCCCTCACCGCCCTTCGTTTCCTTCCTTCGCCAGCCTTTCCTACCTTTCTGCCCTTCCCCGGCTCGGCGCAGAGTCGACACTTCGCATAGCTCGCCCGCGAGTGGAAGTAAAGCTGGAAACCTGGATGCGATGGAACGCCGACAGCTGGCTCCGGCCACCGGAGTCGGGCTACTTTGTCAGGAAACAACCTTTTCCATCCTTCGCAACGCGGAGCATGGGACGCACTTTTAAGTAAACCGAGATCGAGTGTTCTGCATCGCCTGGCGTCGGATATCCGATACAGGTTTCGCGCGGCGGAGTGTCGTTAATGCCGATAGGAAGGAATGGAGGGATGGAAGGAACGGAAGGTTGGAAGGAAGGGAAGGTCGGAAGGAAGCGCATCCAGTCCTCTCGGCGGAGAGTCGGACGGGAAAGAGTGGCCGCCATCGCGTTCGATAACTTTCGCCCAGCAGCTGGCGAACATATCCCGCGGAACGTCGACGCGTACGTACGTCGGCATTCCTGATTGCCGGGCGCGTCCCGCTCTCGAAATTTCATTCGCGAGGCCGCGATCATTATCCGGAAAATACGGCGGAAACAAAAATGGGAGGTAACGCTGGCTCGATACGGGCGCTCGCTCTAAAGTTCGAAATGGGAAAAGTCGGCGTTCGGAAACTGATCGGTTTCGGGGGAGGAGACGCTCAATGCGTGGGCCAATGCACGGAGGCAACACAAAAAAAAAGCTGCGAGAAACTTTGGGAATCGGCGTATTACTCATGCGAATCTGTCATCCGCGCGGGACGGCTCAGGCAGATTTGCGTAGAAATCGCAGCCGAATAACGCGAGTCCGACTATTTCTCTATCGCTGCCCACTCTACTTCTCGTTCCTTTGTCTATGCTCAATAAAGCAGCGACGTCATCAAGAGTATTTGAAAAATATCTCTGTCCGATGTGCGCGCGGATTACGACGACTCAACTCCGCTTGCGAGCCGTTCCGCGCTTCGCTAATTACCCATTTTGTTTGCAAAAGGGAAAATGCAGGCGAATATTTGCGATCTTCGGGGGGGCTAATCGGTTAATTATCGCGGCCGAATCGCTTCGGGGGAAAAGTTTGCGAGCATAGGAAGAACCGGTCGGGCGAAAGTAACGTAAAATAATTTCGGAGAACCACCTCGCTCCCCCCCGCCAAAGAGCGAAAATGGCAATTCATTAGACAGCGCTCTCCTGTTATTGGCGCCCGCGCGCCAAACTCGAGCCCCTCTACCTTTAAATCAATTCGGCTGCTCGTTTCCAGAAATATCGCAATAAATCATTCTCAATTTTATTATAAATCAATTGGGCAAATACATTTTGTATATTAAGCAACAGGCTGGAGAGCGTCCCGATGCCCGCGTCCCGACTCTCGAACGGAACGTTAATGAAATTGATGAAAAAAAGCTTGACGAACAATGAAACAATGAATGAGGAAGAGTGCAGGGAACCGTAGTTGCAAGGCCGAGGCGAAAACCAAAAAAAAGGGGTAAGCGCGGCAATTAAGAGATCATTCGAAAACGGCGCCGGGACGACGGACGGCCGTGATAAAGGAGAAATTAATCTGAAGAGTGCACGGTCTGGCAACGATCGCGGGGGGCGAGAGTGTATCACTTTTTCGTGTCACGGGCCATTGCCTTCGGAGATTAATTCGCGGCCGGTCATCAACGAAATTACCCTTCGACCGAGCGATCTCTCGCTGACGAGAGGCGCGAAGCCACCGGAATCGGGTACGATTTTCAGCGAATTTTTTGCTCCATTCACGCTCACTTCCCTCTTAACCACCCTCTCTCTCTCTCTCTCTCTCTCTCTCTCTCTCTCTCTCTCTGTCCCTCTCTCTCTCTCTCTCTCTCTCTCTCTCTCTCTCTTTCTCTCTCACTCTGACCACTTGGCATATCCAGCGTCGATGAAACCGTCCGTAGGACAGCGCACCAATCTCGACGCGGACAGTCGCTCCCGTCGTGGAAAAATAATTCGTGCGAAGGTAACGCAGATTGATCTCTCCCGTGTGGTCCATTAGCCCCGTGCTACAGGGCTTTTCAGATTAGCCCGCCCCTGCCCAGGCTAGGAGGGGAAAGTGCGAGGCGGACGACGTACGAGGAAGCTGTCCGCATGCGAGAGAGGGAAGGCGTGCGAAGGACTGGTTCTGGTCGGAGGGGTCAACGGAAGGGTCGAGGGTCGGTCAGCCGCCTGAGCTCGCGGATTCCGAATCGGCCGTATATAAACGAGGCACGGGTTCACAGACACCGGCTCCTCGGAGATGAGTCCCAGAGACGAATGGCCTTCATTCTCTCTCCGCGACTCAATCTCGGAAAAGTTAAGGCTGCGTGCAGATCGGCTTATCGGCCTCCTGGCTCCTCGGATCACTGATCGGTCAGATAATTACTGCCGCCATCGCGCTCAAGGTCGAGCTATGAAGAAGCCCACCACTCTTCCAGGCAGCTGGCTTCGATCTTAACCGAAGACAGCTTCATCGATCGGACGAGCTAAGATGAGAAGTTTACGTCGCCAACAGGTGACCGGGCCCATTGTGTACGCCACCTAAGACTTTGCCGACGCCATGACAACCGAGCCGGCACCCTCGCCCCACGGAACGACGCTGCAACGATAACGATCTCGCGGACGCGGGGTGGAAAAATGGTCGGCGCGATGCGGAAACATACCCGGAGCTTACCCCCGGTGTCGTTCGCCGGCAGAATCGGAAACGTCGGATCGGGACTGATAAGGCCGGGGGTGGAAAACGACCGCCGCAAACTTCATCCCTCTCCTTAGGCCCTTTCCACCCTCGGACGATCTTAATCCCCCGTTCGGGCACTTCGACCCCTATTGTTTCGGCAAGACGATCGATTCATTGCCGTTTTGACGTGAGCGTTGACAGTGATTTACAGCGAGAGGGGGGTGCGATCCTCTTTCTCGTCCGGATCGAGTGACTGACTGAGATGGACGCGAGGGGCCGGGGGCTCGTAAAGTGCATGAAGGTAAAAGGCGAAGTTACGGAGTTTCCTCCGGTAACCTTCGGGATGAGGCAGCCGGTGAGATATCACTCGGCGAGCTTTGAATCACGCCGGCGCTGTTAGGGGGTGGCCAGGGGAGGGGGGGAGGGTTGCAGGGGGTGGCTGGTAATGCTCTCGGCGCATAACGTGTTGCGCTTCGCGTGTAAATACGTCATGAATCCGCAACGGCTACGAACGAATTCGGGCGCGGCTTAGAAGTACTGTAAACAAGAATTAACCGTCGCATCGCGTTGACACAGTCTGTTTGTTAATTGCAATTTAATGTATCCACACGGCCTGGCCGGCCGAGCGAACGTTTCGCGTCCGAGAACAATTCTCTCGGCTCGATTACGTTATCTCATAACGAAGGAGAATTCGGTTCTCGAACTGACATCTGCCGTGAATAATCGATCCCCTTAATCCAAGCCCCCCCCCCCCCCCCTCTTCGCCATTCTACCAAACTCCATACCCAGCGGTGAGTATCTAAAAGTATAACGAGGATGAATTATTTCCTGATAAACCGCGCCGATAAAGGCCAACATTGATATTCCGATTATGCTCGCGCATATCATAATCCGCACGCACTTTGCCATTTATGGGTGTGTGCGTGTGTGTGCGTGAGCGTCCCGTTCGCCGCTTCAGAAACTCGACGAACGTCGCTGGCACCCGATAATCATCGGGAACAGACGGCCGAACTAATGACACGCGATGCCCAATCCGTAAACAAAAACAGGCAACCCCCGCGCGCGCGCGCAATCTGGCAAACTAACCCGCGGGATAGGCAAACAGGGGCTGGTGCGATTCTCTCGGCACATTTTGAAATTCAATGCGAACGCCCCGCGGAACGTGCGCGCCACGTTAATTATCTCCGCCATCGGCCGGGGCGTTAATCAGCGACATTCAATCGGCTCCTTCCTCCAGGGCGAGGGTGGCGCGCGCGCGCGCGCGGGCGGCGTGCCTGTTCAAACGAAGATTCGACCTTCGCGTCTTTCCGCCTTCAAAGACTTCCCTTCTCCACTCATCCCTCTGCCACCCCTCCGCGGATCTCGTTTACCGCTTTGCTGTTGTTCGAATGAAAAAACTTTCAGCCTCGCTCCAATTACGGGAGGATCATACGAGATGCTAAGTCTTAATGATCCGTCGTTTCTGGAGGTGTCAGAAGGTTCGAATTACAGGAGCGAAGGTTGGGGTGAGTTCGTAGAGACATTTTTTCGTAAATCGTCGTCGGCGGGGGGGTGTCTTGTAACGAGTGAGAGTGGCAGCGAGAAGTCAGTGGGGAAGAAGGTCAGCGTGCAAAAAAAGTTGAGCCTGTGTAGGGAGTTGGTGAGTGAAACAGAGGAAAAGACTGCCGCGACCTACGTACCTACCGCGCCAACGACGAAATTATACGCGCGCTCGAATCTCGTTCCGCATTTGCGCTCGTTATATCGGCCGCTTTCACTTTAATTTCGCGCAGGGTGCGGGCTTCGATACCGGTTAAGGGGTTGATCCGTTAATAAGCCCCGACCGCTCGCCACAATGCACCCTCGGATTTAACCCCGTCACTCCCCCGACAACAAGCCTCCCCTCTTCGCCGCTGCCACCCTCTGCCACCCTTCTCTACCCTTTTCCACCCTTTTCCGCCCTTTTCCATCCTTCGCCGCAGCTTTCTCCGTCATTCTCCGTCTTCTTCCACCCCCCTCGAAGATCTTCGCCCGGCTGTTTCTTGTCGATTTCGTACTGCCGTGACCCTTCGTTTTTTTGCCCATCTCTTTTTTGCCCCACTGTGTGCCTTCGTTCCGTGCGAAGCGAAATTCTCGTGGTTTCTTTCATTCTGGCAGAAAAGAATATTCAACGTTCCACGGCCATTTTCTTGTACCGAAGCCGAGTTTGCTGTTACTATTTTCCTTTCCCCCCTTCCCTTTTGGGCACCAAAAACTGGATGGATTAAGAGTACCTGAGCAAAGTTAAGGGTATCAAAAAAATCCGACATTCTTGCCTGTATCAGACCTCTCATACAGCGTGGGGGCGAAAAATAATTTCCGTTGAAAGCAGAGCACTGTCTGCCCGTTGGATTTTTAATAATTGAATGTGTGGGTGTCCTAGATTAATAAAATATTTGTACGCCCTACTCTCTGTTCGGTGGCTGCTCGGTGGCATTGTCTGCTTTCTGCTGCTCGTTTGCCGCTGCGGCCAATACTGCTCCCTCGGCGCTGGCTACCGTGACTCTTACGTACTTGCCGCCGAATGTGTCAAGTTTCCCTTCTCTCGGACTTGACTACCAAGTAGCGGATCGAAGAGGAACGGGCACGGAATCCTTCGACTGCGAATCCTGCGCTTTTCTACCGGGTTCATATCTCATTGCCCGCGTAGCTACAAGTTGACAAATGGACGCTTAACATTTAAATAAAATATTTAAAACGATTTATCTATGTACCGTTAAAATTAGCTCATGCTCAAAAGTAGGGAAATAAGTCAAGATATTTTTTTCGTGTTTTTTATGTCAGTTGATAGAGAATAATTTGCAGTAAGTATATGTTTTCATTAATGTGTTAATAAAAAAAAGTGTTGTTCATAGTTTATTTAATTAAAATATTATATAGACCCTATACTGCTTGTATGCTTGCTAGGCATCTTGCCCGTTTGTTTTGGGTACTGAGCGCGCGTTCTGAGGTGTTTACCCAATCGACCGCTGTACTGGGGATCGAACTTGGATCTTTCTCGTGTGAGCCAAGTACTCTACCGACTAACCCGCCCGCCCGCCTTGCGAGTTGTAGAGTTATTTAACGTAGGTACATGTGCTTACAGGGCGACTCTTGTACGACTATGTTACTACCATTTCTTGACTACTACGTTACTTTACGTGTACCTACGAGACTTTTGTCATACTTTGACACTATTTGACGTTACTTTACGCTATTGTGCCTCATAATAAATGGTCATTTGTCCTTTTTGGCGGATTTTAATGGAAAAAGCCCATTTTAGCCCTTCTTTAGACCATGTTTGACAGGCTTATCCTTATAGTATGACTTTGAGCGACCAATGAGAGGTACTTTGGCACTATTTGGACCTATTGAAAGGTGCTAGGACATTAAAAATCGTTGAAAAACGCGAAAAAATGTTTGGTCATAAAGTTAATTTATAGGTATCCTATCCCATAGATTTTAACTCGCCCTAAAAGTTGGTCGCAAGCAAAGTTTCGAATTCTCAATAGTTTCGAAGATACAGCCATTTTTCGGAAGTAAAAAAAATTTTTTTAAAGGTCGACTTTCGCTGATGATCCTATCTTAAAGTACGCGTCAAAAGCTTCAAGAAAATGTATAGTTATCATAGGTTTTGATCTTCCGTTCAAAAGTTACGAGCGATTTTAAAAATTGCGAATTTTTCAATGGGTACCCCTTCTCATTTTTCCGAAAAATAGCAGGTCGGCGGATCAGATCGCCCTTTTGCTACCTGTAGGGGGTCGAAAATAACTCAGAGAGCCGTTTCCCGTTGGTCAAAATTCGCATTAGTTTCGAAGTTACAGCCAAAAAATCATCGAAAAAATGAGAGTCGAAAAATGGGTAAAAAATAAAAGTCTTTCGATCGACTTGTGCTCATGCATACTGAAAGAGAATCGAACGAGAATCACAAAAATCGCAACCCGAGCTTTCTAAGTGCTATATTTTCGGAGATATGGCCAAAAATATGCAAAAATTTGGTAAAAAATTGACATTTCGGTAGTTGTACCGAAAATAGTACGAATTGATTAAATAAATGTGATATGGTTCCAAAGAAGGATGAAATACGTTCACAAAAATTGCAACCGGAGCCTTCTAAGTCTAATACTTTCGGAGATACCTACGACCATAAAAGTTTCAAGAAACGATTAAAAATAGACATTTTGTCGGATGTATTGCAAACAGAACACTTTAATCACTCTTGAGCTCCATGGGACGAAGAAGAATTCAACCTGAATCGAGAAAATCGCAACCTCAGCCTTTCGCCTGTAACAGTTGCCGAGATACGGCCAAAAATAGGTTCCAAATTACGTTTGTATAGGCCAAAAGTGTCCTGGAAGGACGCCTACTAATTAACGACGGATTCTGCTGCATTATTCCCGACTTTCGGGTGACGTAGTCTCCCGGGTAGAAGTTGGTGTCCTCCATATGTGGGGATACCGAGCTCAATGAGTTAAGTATGCCTTGCTTTTAGCCTAACGAGGCGACGGTATCACGATGGAAACGCGGCTTCTGGGTAAGGCACGAGGGACGAAAAATTCTGCGTCGCTGAAGGATTCCGACACTATCGGTGCCTCCTGTCCATACTCGAAGTACTCGGGACGCTATCAGATTTTTCCGGCTCATAGTTTATGGCGCGGGCCACGTCTGCGAAGTTTTCGAAACTTCCGAGTCCGTCCGAATGAATAGCCGCGAGCGTGTTCGTGAAAATACTAATAAAACGCTATGACCGAACTAATATCCCGCAGTCTTCGGATAACTCCCCCGGATAACTTTTAACCCGGATTAGCGATAGTCAGGGGATACTGTGTCAAAAGCGATTATCAACGATTCTTCGAAAGGCCGCGAAGGAGTGGCTAATTAAACGGAATCAATAATCTCCTATATTGAGAATGTAATAAAGGAGCGAAGGGAGGAAGAGGAGGTGGAGGAGGGCGAGGGCGTCCGTTATTTTATAGTTCGTCAGGGCAGACTCCCGCGGCGCTGCTTATTTAAAGTAATTGACTTATAGGTCGACCCCAGCCGGAGTGCCCCTTCTTAATAACCCTTCGTCATACGAAGGGACTGCCGTAAATTGACGAAAGGAAAAATGAAACGTGTAACGTGTGAGAGTCAACTGAGCATTCTCGTAGAGTCAGCATTTGAATCGGTCGGATAATGAACGTCGGTCGTCTCAGCCTGCGATCACTCGGTCACCTCGCACACGCGTCAACGCGAATCTTCCGTCGAAATCGGAGTCACCGAAGATTTCATCGAAAAAAGTATGACCGGACCGAGGGAACAATTTAAGAGGTCACGCAGGCCAATGACATTTGACCGGAAGGCCGCTAATGACGAAAGTATAAGTGCCCTCCTGGACCCCTTTATAAAACGTAATTTCCCGAGCTACGAGACCCCCGTAAATTATGAAAGTTCGAAAAATGTACACGAGACTTTTCAAGACCCCCCCTCGTCCCTCTCCGCGCCCCTATACTCTTTATAATCAGTTCGGGCAGCGTAAACCTCCGCGGAATGAATAATTGGCGAACGTCAAATTTCGCGTTGCAATTTTTATCCCCTCGTCCGTCGTCGGGCGCGAACTATCACGAATTCAGTGGCATCGGTCCGGAGAGTTAAACGTTCGCCGAAAAATATCGTCGACAGTCGGGAATCCCGTATCGCGGATAGTGGGGTGGGACGAAAAATTACGCGGCAAATATCACGCACCCTTCCCGCCATCGCGGTGGAGCGGACGAGCGAACGGATTCGACAGGGCAGATATCCTCCCAGAGTCCGCGCCGGGAGGCGAAACTTAAGGATCCGTCCCGCTTCGCTTATTACTCGAAATAATTGGTTTATGGATCACCCCACCAAGATGACGGATCCACGTGCGGTTTGCCGTGGTGGGGCGAGAGCGAGAGCGAGAAGGTGACAGAAGGTTTCGGGAGAGGGGGGCGATAATAGAGAATGTGCAAGTGAGAGAGAGTGAGAGAGAGTGAGAGAGAGAGAGAGAGAGAGAGAGAGAGAGAGAGAGAGAGAGAGAGGGCAAAGCCGCAAGGATGAAGAGAAACGAACGGCAGACCGCTGGTAGGGATAATAGAAGGGACGAGGATGCAAGCCAGGGCAGACGAGGGGGGGGTTGGGAAGCTTTCGGGACAGAGAGGGCACGATGATCCAAAGAATGAACGAGCGAGAGGGGTCGATGATCCAAAGAGTAGAGGAGCATGCGCGGGTGGGAGTGGCACGTTATTCGTCGTGCAGCTCCCGCCAAGGCTTTCTGTCAACTACGAACTGCCGATGGAAAAGGTTCTTGGTACCTGTCAACCGCGGGAGCAGCCTCGTCAGCCTCGGTCAGCTCGACAGTATCGTTCGAGTTCTCAGGAGACTCACCCTCCACCTGATCAGCTTCGGTAAATCGAGTGCTACGCGTCCTCACATAATTACCATCGAAAATTCACTCCCGGGCACTTGACAGTCCACCTGTCAAACCTGACACTTCCCTCCCTCCCGCGTCCTTCATCGCCTCGAATTGTCACGAACGTTCCAGGAAAGATTGCAGTGTGTTCTGTGCCATTAGTGAGATCTGGAAGCGGAAGTGACTTTGATATGCGAATGTGATAGATTCCCTCTGACACGGGAAGCGAATCGTCGCCGAAGTCGTCTCATATTTCGGTGAAACACATTGACAGTGGGTGTCTGGTGCGGTAGGCGGAGGAAGTAGCGTGCGAAGCTGCAAGCCGCCCGGCGCTCAATCGGTGTCGCGTGTCCCGAGACGATAATAGACTCTCGCGGCCGAGCAGTATCAAAGGCCGCAATCGAATCGGCATATCGCTGGAAGGAAGGCGAGGCAGCGATCCCGTTGCCACGTGGTGACGCGTGGAAAGTGTCACGTGGCGATATACAAGCCGGCGTCACGCCGCGATACCCACTCTCTCCGTTCTCTCTCCGCTCTCTCCGCTTTCTCCCTCTCCTCTCTCCCTTCCGCTCCATAGGTCTCCGTTCCTCAACCGCCGCCTCGACGAGCTTAATCGGGGAAGATAACGACCTGTCGCTTGTTTCGCGAACTCGGGTCGCGAACCAGAAGAGGTTACATACCGATAACGAGACACTTTCGTCGACGATTTCCCGTTCGCGCACTTCGAGAGCATAATCCAATTTCGTTGCCGAGAGAGGCTGGGAAGGCAAGAACGAAGACGCACCATCGCGAACGCCGAAGAGAGAGAGAGAGAGAGAGAGAGAGAGAGAGACAGACGTCGAGGATCGAAGTCAGGATTAACAGGCTCGAGGGTCGAATAATTAGGGGGAAGAAATTGTCGGGTAGAGAGAGACGCAGTGGGAGGAAGGAAGGAAGGTGCGTGAGGTCGATGTGTCGGTGATGCGAAGTCGGAAAAAAGCGGAGTGCGGGTGAAAAAGAGTGGTCGGGGGTGAGAAGGATAAGTCGAAAGTCGAAGGCGGAGGGCTGGAAGAGGGTGGTCACATCGGAGTTCGTCGCGGAGTCGAATAATTAATCCGCGCTAATTAGTACCCGGAGGAGAGAGGACGGTCCCAAGGAGGAAAGGTCTGAGGAAAGAAGAAGGGGCATCGTGTGAGTGTCTGAGCGACTACATGTGCGCGTGTGTGTGTGAGGGAGAGAAGGAGTGCGAGAGAGAGAGAGAGAGGGCTGACGCGTACTGAGAAGTCAGCGATCGTCTCCGACTAGAGGATAGGCAGTGGGTAGTGGAAAATTTTTGAGCCGGTAGTCCGGGAGACAGACGCCGGTAGAAAAGGAATAAGGAAAGACGAGAGGAGGAGGAGAAGGAGTAGGAGGAGCAGGAGCCAGCCGTGCGGCGGGGGAGGAAGGGCGAAAAAAGGAAAGATCCGCTGATCTCGAGAAGCCCCATTTCCACCGAAGGAATTATAAATGAACCCGAGGAGCGACGAGACGATCCAGTGGGTTCAATTAAGTGCGTGGAGCGCGCATTAAGCCGAGATCCTTCGAGGCGAGTCGCTCGCCTTCTGGACCCGGCTCGCTCGGGAAGAAGTCGGCAAAAATTCCTCATTTCGGTGGAACGCCAGGATTAAGATACGAGAGGCAGAAGACGGTGAGAGAGGACTGGCCTAGAAGAGCGAAGAGAGCGAAAAGAGAGCGAAGAGTGAAGTTCCTCGGTAGAGAGTCAGATAGAGGGAGTGAGAGTGTGTGAGTGTGTCGGTGTGTGCGCGCGTGAGAAACGGAGAGACGGAGAGGAGGAGAGTCCGTGCTCGGGAAGACTTATCGCCGCTGAAGAAATTGCAAAGGGAAGTTCGGGTCCGGCGAGGAAATCCGGTGGGTTCAATTAATACCCGGAGGCGAGAATTACAGCGAGCAGCGAAGGCCAGCCGCGCGCGGTCGCTACCGCCGGCTCTCGCGCGCGAAGAAGGCTCTGTGACTTTTTCACGGAGGACAATCAATCTGCCGAGGTCGGAGGGAAGCCTCCGACGGCGAGAGGCGCGCGCGGCTTCTCCCTCGTACAAATGTCAAGTGAACGATGAACCACTCGAGGGTACAGGCGAAGAAGAAGTGGAGCGCCACTTTGCCCCGTGAATCGTGCTCCAGGTGCGGAAAGTGTCTGACTAAAATGCAGCTCGTACTACTGGCGATGCTACTCTACTCCTCACTGACGACAGGTGAGACGACTTTAATCTCGTCGAGACCTTAGCTCACCTCTCCTTTCCTCCTCTCTCTGTTTCTCTATGTCTCTCTATGGGTCTCTATGTCTGTCTCTCGCTCACCTTTTCCACAGACGTATCCTTTCCCTCCTATTTCCCGCCGTCAGGCCGAATCTGCATCTGTCGCCGAATGCCGCCCGTACACTTTTCGGCATTAAGCCGCGAAAGCTGGCGAACCCGAGCCCCGACTCCCACGCACCGAAGCCAGACACTATCTCCCGACCGGCGAATAATCGTAATCGAATTCTATCGCCGAGCGGTGTAACGATAATTTAACAGAGCAGCTTGATTCTATTATTATTTTCACCCCCGCCGCCTACCGATGGCACGTAATGCGATGAAATATATGATTGAATTCGTTGCTCTTCCCATTTTCGCGCATCATCGCCGTGCAACGGGCATTGGCATCGATCAAGCCATTAATTCTGCATGCGGAAACTAATTACGTCTAACTAAATACATTAACGCGGTGTGCGCCGCTAACTCGTCCAAAATGAAAAACAATGGGGGGCGGAGGCAGATTAAATTTTCATGGGGCACTGACTATACTCGCCCTTTCCCTTTATCCCTCCCTCTCTCTCTATCTCTCTCTCGACGATCGGGAGGTAAAATGAATTTTCGCAAGAAAGCGTGACATGCCTCGGCAGACCCCAATCGACTCGCGCTGTCCATTCAAAGCAAAATGGTTTCTTTGTTACGAAATACGCGCTCACAAAAGAGCCTCTGACGTGAACGGCAGCTCGGGCCTGCAGGCTGCCGTTGCGAAAATCATAAATCGAGAGCACAATGAAGCGAAATAATTAAGCGAGAGGGTAGAGGCAGTTTCAAAAACGCACGCCTCACCCTTGCCCGAAAGCTCTAATTATCGGCTCGGAACGAATTCGCCTATCTTGTAAACTTTCTGCGCCGCGCTCGCGCTGCCGACGGAGACGTGCGGCTGTCACCGATGGCGAATCCTCGATTCCAAAGTCGATTCCGAAAGTTTCACGGAAGGCGCCGTGCGACGTGTGTGCAATCACCGGCGAAAGACGTCGATTCGCGCGGCGAGAAGCCAATCTCGAAGGGAATCATGGCCCACTTCGATACCGGGCCGAATCGACGTTTCCCCCGATTTATTATGAAACTCTTCCTTTCGCGAGGGCGGAACGCGAGATCGTCCCGGATCGCTTTCGGATCCCGTACGAATCGGGATGGATCAGTAGCCGTGAATGTAACGTTCGATCGACGTGACGCTTCGTTAAAGCGAGCGAGAGCGAGACGACCGACCATGAATATTTAGCGCTCGGGGGATGAATTTCGGGGGGGTGGCACAGGTTGCATTGCGAGGGCTAAGCGGGCTCGTGCCATTGTTCGCATGAGATCATCGGGCAACTTCGGCAGCTTGCTAGGGCCGCGGGAGACGCATCGTTCTAGAACTCGGGGAGCCGCCAAACTCACTCTCCGTGACCGGGGCTATGACTAAACTCCATTTATCTGCATTTATGGCGGAGACGAGGCGACCGTTTCATTGAACCTCAACAGCGATCGCTCTCGGGAAAGTGCCCTCCGACGTCGGCCGGGTTTCTTCTCTGAATGAAAGGATCGTTCGGCTCGATTTACGGATACGGCCTTGGAATTTTTCCGTCTGTAAGCGATATATGCACCATCGACGAGAGAGAGAGAGAGAGAGAGAGAGAGAAGGAGAGGAAGAGAGAGGTGAATCGATTCGCGAAACGAATCTCGGAAGGAACTCGTGTCCCGGCCGAATGGCGGGCGAATCGTCATTTCGTCGATTTATCGTCCTCCACTTCCGCTTCCGAGCGTCAACCGAGGCCGTCAGATCGTGAGCGAGCGCGCGAGCTGAGGGTAACGGGCGATATTAATCGTGAAATTCAATTCGCCGCCAGATATAATTCGACTCGCTCGGGAAACTTCAATATTATATCAGCCTACCAGCGCTGGCGTATATATAATTTTCAAAGGTGCCACGCTGTCGTTCGTTCCCGAACGCTAGCTAGGTAGCGTACTAGAGAGCAGAACCGACTCCCCCTCCCCCCCCCTCCCCCCACTTCCTTCCCATACTCCTCGCTTCTCCGATTTATCGTCACTTTAGTCGGCAAAGTGCCCGATTTCTATTTTACTGCGAGTCAGCCCGTTGTTCTAAATCGCGCGACATGCCCACCGCGCTGAGCGACGAGCTCGTAATAACATGAGAAGGCTATGATCGTCAAATGAAATTTTAAGAATCACTTTGCACGGCCCCTTCACGCTCAGTCGTCGTCTCGCGGGCGAGAGTTATTTCGGTGAATGACGGAGAAATTTCGCGCGCGAAGAAACGCGCCACGACTCTGTAACGAGAATATGTAGATTCGTACAGCAAATTTTCAAACTCGTGGCCTCTTAATCTCGATCCTTGGCCAGCCCAGATCGAGCCGAAACGATCGACGAGGGTGGCGAGCGTAGCGATTTTCAAGCAACGTTTTCTTCGCCCGTCGATGCCCGAACGCAATATATTTCGGCCTTTGTCGGATTACATGGAAAACGTAAAAGCGAAGCCACAAAGTACGTCCCGCATTCGTCTACCGGGCGGCTCCCACAATAGTCCGGATTTTCCAATTACCCGACTAGAGTTTCTGATAGTGTGCCAGACTATCGGAATTCCCGGTGCGCCGTGGCCGATTATTAAATTTCCCCCCGCGGAACTTTTCCCGAGCGAAATACAGTTTTCCGTCCCTCCGGCAAGCCTGTAACGACGGCTGCGGAGAGAGAGAGTCACGGTGGGCCGAAAAGCACGGGAGCCGAAAAGCACGGGTGGCGAACAGCACGGGAGCCGAAAAGCACGCGGACGCGCAGGCTGAAAAGCGCAAACCGGCATCGTTGGCAGTATCCGGAACACCAGTGCACTCGTTGCCTGTATCGACGATTCGTCCATTTATTATACGAGTCCCGGTTGGAAGCTGGACGGTTGTAACCGAAGCGTGGCTCGCGATGCGAGGAGTCGATTTCGCGAAGCGACGAAAGCACTCTCGCGGTCGACCGCGCCTCGCACTTCGATAAGCCGCCCGCGAAACCCAGTCGAAATCATCGCTGGCCGAAGGTTCGCACGATGAAATTTCATCGAGCTGCCCGAGATCGATGGCCGCGGGAATCGATCGGGTGAGCAAACAGTTATCGCTCGCACGGAAATATTTTTCGCGTTCGAAGACTCGAAGATCCGATTCTACGAACGACTGCGAGATAGAGTAGAGTGATGGAGAGAGAGAGAGAGAGAGAGAGAGAGAGAGAGAGAGGGATGGCTTGAAAGGGAGGGATGAGATGGAAAAGTGGTTAGAAGAAAGGGGGCGGATATAAAGGTGCGGCGGCAGCAGGATAGGAATAAAGGGACAGTGGGACGCCGAGATAGAGGGAAAGGGCGTTCGTGAAAGAAGTTGCGCGGAGGATGCAGACAAATGCCGACGAATGCCGACGTGTAAGCGAGGCCGGGCGGAGATTATGCAAACTGCAGCCAATTCGATTGAAGTGCACCGCAAATAACCGCAGTTTTACCCCATTCGACTAAATGCGCGTGAGAGGGCCGCTCTCCGTTCTATCCGCATTCTCTCTCTCTCTCTCTCTCTCTCTCTCTCTCTCTCACTCACTCTCACTCTTACTCTCTCTCTCTCTCTCTCTCTCTCTCTCTCTCTCTCTCTTTCTCTTCCCTGACTTCGCCCCTGCTCCGACTAACGACCATTAGAATATCGTGTGCACACTTGCGCGGGTTACCCCCGTGTGCACGCAGATTGCGGTGGCGCGCGCGCGCGTATTCCGAAAAACATGCGGGGGCGGGACGCATTAATTTCGTATCATGGGGGCCACCCTCAGGGCGAGAGCGGTGAAATCGTTCCTCACCATTTCTCGCCGAACTTTCGCCCGGCTTACGTGCGAGAAAACTAACCCCCCCACTATCCGACGACTCACCCTCCATCGTTCACTCGGGCCGCCACTGAATTATCGAGGGTCAGGCTGGATACGACCCCTTTCCCTCGCGAACCCTCGGCGCGCTCAACTTTCTCTTCGGAAGCACGCGAAACCGCACGGCGGGCAGGCCGTGCGAAAGAGAAATTTTCAGCTTCGGGCCGAGGTCAAACGAGTGGAAACAACATTTTTACGCTGACACGAGTTGATGCGGCGGCCGGGTCTCTCATCGTCGCGCGAGCCGCGGGTCCACGGCGAATAATGTGAAAATGTTCCGGCCATAAATCGTAGTATTAAATCGTATAATTATACCTCCCCCCTTCTCTTCTTCCCTCCAACCACCCTGCAACGGCGTGCGGTGGCCGCGAGAAGCAGTATGCCTTGGAAAATGATCTCTGGCGTCCATTAGGCGACGAGCCCCCGCGCGACCCTGCTCGCTGACCAAAGCACTCTGAAAGGGAGGTACGGGACGCACAATTAGAGCGAGAAAGCATTAGGGCCCCGGGGGTGGGGGGAGCGCAATTTATTAACGATACGACGCACAGTCGGCCTGCATTTTACAAAAGCGCCAGAATCTCATTCTGGCTCGCGCCCATTATAATATCGCGCTCGCACGTTTGCGGCCAGAAGGGGTCTGAGGGGGGGGGGTTGAGGGCCGAGGGGGTGGAGTAGGGAGAAGGGAGGGAGAAGGGTGAGAGAGAGAGAGAGGTGGGGTGGCGAGCACAGGGAAGGCCGTGGCAAGTAATTCGCGAAAAACATTTCTGGCTGGATGCATTAATTTTGCCCCGCTGCGACTCGTCGAATCGTTCCGCGGGCGAATATTCGCGAATTTTCCTTTTCGCCTAGCCGTGGCCGCGAGAAAAAAGACGCCCGCGTCCGTTCCCTGCTCCCGTTCCCGTTCCCGTTCCCGTTCCCGTTACCCGCACCACCCCCGTTCCCCACCGTACCCGTTCCCTTTTCACGGCACCCACTGTACACTCGGCCGGGAATACGATGGAATATTACCGGCGAGAGCGACTTTTTCGCCGGGGCTTTGAGCCGAACGGTCGAGCGGAAAATGAGCGGGTATTAAAGGGGTATTTTCCTTGTTATCAGCTTATCGGGCGTACACCTACGGCTGGCGCCGAGCGAAATTCCGCGAATCTGCGCCCCGCCGGTTCCCAACCGCAGCCCTGCCACCGCTCGGCCGAGAGAAATACACTCGGGAGAAAGACGTATTAATTTCGCATCGTCGAATTGATTCCGCGGAACGGACGAGTCGTAAGGTATTACGCTCGACTTTACGCTCGACTTTGCGCCCGACTTTACGCTCAACTTTACGCTCGACGACTTTACGCTCGCCGATTTCGTTCGCGGACGCGTCCGTCGTCCGCCGCGCGATTAACGACCGTGCTGTCCGGAACAAAAGGTATACAAAAATTGCCAATCGACAGAAGGGTCGCGGTCGATTGCGAGTTCGAAACACGGGCGAGCATTGGTCGGCTGGCAGGAGTCGTGAAAGTGACGTGGAGAGGAGTCGCGCGAACGCGGATAGTATTAATTCGAAATTTATGCAGACGTTGCCTCATCGTTTGTCCGAAGGGGGGAAGGAGGGGTCAGGTCATCGTTCCGCCGAACGCTCGGATTTGTGAAGGAGAGCAGAATTCTCTTGTTTGAGCTCCCGCCCCCGAAGGTATTAACGAGAGCAAAACTTGAGCCGGCCGCTATTCGGATTAGCGCTCAAGTGACCTCGGCCCACGTGAATATATAAATACGCCCCTGTGTAGGTAGCCTTTGTGCTCACTCTACATAATTCTCGGCGATGCGAGGAAGCAAGATAAACTGACGATGGTAGAAGCATCGTGTTTCGAAGCTCGAACCGGTATAGTTAAACGTTGGAAGGAAGAAACGGGTAGCTCGGCTCGGACGAATATTGCGCTCCGATCGTGAACTTTGTGAGAAAATCTAAGTGAATTATCGACGATCGAAACAAGGGTAACAATAACAGCGTCGTCTGAGTTAATTTCATTCTCGCAGCAATGAGCAACGCCGGATGAGTATGCGGCTGTTGATCGCGACGCGGAAGATTCTCATAAACCCGATCTAAATTATGATTCGCGGATTCGAGTTCGAGCGGAGAGACAGGCGGAGAGGCACGCGTCCCGCGCGAGGAATGAGGCTGCTCGATGTAAAGGAGAGGCGTAACGAGTATCGTTGCCTCCGTCGCGGCTGCCTCTATGAGGCATTTGCGACGGCGTTCGAATTATTTCAACGCGTAATAATACCGTGATAACGTATGTATGTATGCGCGTGGAATACGGCGCGGGCTAACGCTGGTAATCCTGCCCACAGCGGGATATCTCTTGCCTGCTCCTCTCCCTCTCTTTCGACGTGCGTATTTGAGAAAGAGATGGCGCGGGATAGATACAAATGCGGTAAATGCGGAAGAGGGACGGAGAGGGAGCGAACGTTGGCGAATAGAAGGAGTGAGAAGTGAGGATGGCGAGCCGGTCGGTGTAGAGAGCGCGAACGCTATCTTCCGGAGTGCATCATTTTCATACGTAAACACGTAGGAATAAGCGAGGTAGCGGGACGGGTGGTGGGACGAGAGATGGGACGAGGGGTGGGACGGGGGAGTGGGACGGGTTTCAGCAATAAGACAGATGGGTCTTCCTTCTCGCATATCCCAGGGCGGTTTACAGGAACCTTTCAGGACTCATCCAATCCACACGGATGTTTGGCTTGCTCCTAAGATAATCCTTCGTAATCTCCGGCAAATCTAATTTCTGCTCGACAATTAATTCGAGGAGCCGAGGGGTGTGGGAGGACTCTCGGGAGACCGTAACAAACTGCGGAGCCCGTTACTCCCGGCCTTAAACGATATTTCGGTTAAATAATATCCGGCCGCGCGGCGACCGAACGCATCTCCGGGCCGACCCAGTGATTCATCCGGCGATTATCGTGTTTATCCTATCCCAAATCGAAATACGCCGGCTCGCGAATCGATTCCGCAGCGAGAGAGGGGGCCGCGTCGGTGGTGGGGGCGGCTATGGTCATTTGTAACTGGGGAGGCAGATGCAATTCTGTGCTCATATCATACGAAACGTCACCGGCAAGAAGTCGGCAGCCATCTCTCATATTTCATGACACTCGCAGATATTCTTCATGTCATCGGACTGACTGGCTCGCACGCTCTCCATGGACGGGACGAGAGAGCGAGCGCGCGCGCGCGGGCGCGTTTGATCGGCACGTTTGATACTATCAATGGCACTGAAAAGCACGAATGACCGTACTATACCCGACGCGCATCCTCTCTCGGCCCCCAGAGCTGGCTCTGTCTGGAAAAGAGCTGCAGGCCGGGGATTAATTTGTCCGCAATTTATCGCGGGCGGTGTCATTCGCGAGAGCCTTCAACGTCGAGCAACCGATTTCCACTGGTCCGTATTAATTTTCTATCGCGCCACCTACCCCCATCCCACCCACCCCCCTCCTATCCGAAAGCCTCTGCCCTTTCCGCAATCGCGAATTAAACAAGTCATAGTCCCAGTTACAATCCTGCCCAGTATACGCGACGATTCGATTCAATTCACACGCACAATGGCGACTCTCTTTCTCTCGTCGGCTTTTCCTCCCCCTCCCTCCCTCTCCCAGCGTCAATTCACTCGAGGGGGGGTCTAAAATGCGAAGCGTTACCTGCCGCCTCGGTGGCCGGAGTGGGTACCTGACCCATCGACAATGGATATAATTAACAATGAGACCGATAATACCTGTGTGTAAACCGATACTGAAATTATTGTTGCGTTACCTGGGCCGGCGCACAGCCCTCTCTTTGCATCGCCGTCTCCGCATCTGGCTCCTCCTCCCTGTCCCTGCACCCCACCCCCTCTGCCCTTTCACCCCGTCAGCACGGTATACCGCATCCTATCACATCGTCATCGAGCGATGCACGTGCAATGCCAGCCTGGTCGCGCACGATTCGAGTACTATTCGTCGCTGGCGCACATATCTATTAGCATTGACGAGACCATTTTGTGCGCCGACTGACGTGGTAATAACTCGGCATTTGTCTTTCCCCTACCCGCCACCCCCCGAGCGGCCTCAACCCCCCCGGCAGCCTTAATTATCCTAATCGCTCGGCATTGTGTTGGCCGGCACTGCCTTCGGGTTCGATCGGCGACAGTTCTTTTCAGTTCGGGGGCCGGAGTGCCGTCGTCAAGAGGGCGCGAGGGCATTTTAAGTGTCAATTGTTGTCGAAGACGGTGTGCTCGAGAAATTGCGCTTTGGATTATTATTCCCGCTCTCCACCTTTTGTGCGCCATCGGCGAATTCCGTTGTCCGAAATCGATCGCGAGAGAGCTCCGGAACTCAATTAGCGTTGAATGTCCGGACGCTTGTTTCGCGACGAGAACGAAAGCGTGCGAGAGAGAGAGAGAGAGAGAGAGAGAGAGAGAAAGGGAGAGGGGCAGGCGGAAGAGGGGGTTGGAAATGGGCTCGAGAGACAGTGTGATTACTTCAAACGAAGCTGATAAGGGGAAATTCTTTCGTCGCTTCCGCGAAATGGGACGTCGAGAGCCGCGCGCTAGGACGCTAAAAACTCCCTATTTCCCAGTTGTCCCCCTCGCTTGACGAGAACTAATTGACGTCCGTCCGCGAGCTCGGCGTAAAATATTTCCTTACCGTCCCGGCTTCCTTTCGGCGAGCGTGACGCGCGGCAAAGCGAATATCGATAAATCACGAACAACGGATTCCGGTGTAAAACCGATCGCTGCCCATCCCCCCCCCCCCCCCCCCCCCCCTCCAACCCCCGGCCACCTCCCACCACCCGTCCTCTCTGCCGTTATCGTTTCCCGACCGTTATCGAGGAATTTCCGGATTCGTATCGGTACAATGGTCCGTGGAAACGATTACTACGGAATGGCGGAGGGAGGGCGGCGCGCGGGGGAGGGGGGAGGAGGAAAAAAAAAGAAGCGGAACGAAGATTCGTTTATCGGCAATGCCGTACGCAACAATGCGGGCCCAGTGGCGGTGGCTGGTAATTGACAATGGAAAAGGTAATCGAGGCATTCTGTTTTAATGTCCCCCCCACCGGTCATCCCAGTTTCGAGCCCCCTTGCCTCCCTGCCCCCCACTCTTCTACTTCGCGCGCAGAACGCATTCTTCAACCCGCGAACTCGTCATACCGTTCTGTGAACTCTCGCGGATAAGTTGGGCCGAAAGTTTCTAATTCCGCTGGAAACGTTTGTACGGAATTTCTTCCCTCGTCAACGATACGTATTCATCCCCTATCGACTGGGGTACAGATGTAAAGTTGTAGAGGCTGCCTAGCCTCAGGGCTGAATCCGTTTGCCACGGCATGCTCGACAGTTCGGATCCTCTCATAATCCTGAGTCGAGTTCCCGCGCTGTCGAACTATCAAAGTCCCGGTCGTGTACGTCTTCGCGCCTCCTTCTTTCTGTCGTTACCACGGCTTTCTCTCATTTCTCTCCTCGCCCTTTCACTCATTATCGTCGACTCTCCCATCTTCCGTCCTTCATCGCCATCATTGTTCGTCGCCGAGGTGAGCCTCGAAATCGACGAGTTCGAAGTGGGAGGGTCGTCGGATGGGAAGAGAAAGGAGGCCGAGGGTGAGAAGGAGAGAACAGGAGAGAACGGGAGGGAACGGGAGAGAGTCGGGCAGAATCGGTGGATGAGAAAGGGCGTGACGGAGACAGAGAGTGGCTCGAATTTATTATTCGAGCGCGTGCTCGACGTCGCTCGCAGAAACAATGGGAAAACGAGAAGCGCGATAGACCGCCCGGGCCGAGGACCACTTTCGGCTGTCGATCTCGCGTGTTCGCTCGCCAGGCTTAAAGGCCCTCTTCCGATCCCGCTGTCATACCCCCTCCGACCCATATATATCCGACCCCATATCCGTAATATACACATATCGGGGCTCGGACGTACTTCGCGCACGCCAGCTGGACGACGTCACTCTCGAAAGTCTCGATAAGCAATCTGCCGCCAGAATGAAGCGTACTCTTGGCCACCGATCGTCGAAAAACGTCTGGTTCGAGAAAGCCTTTTGTCCTTTCACGCGGATGTACATGCGAAGTGGAAGGACGAGGATGAAAGATGGAGGAGTGGCAGAGAGGTTGGCCGAACTGGATTGGCCACCTCATCAAAAAAAAGTCTGCTCCGAGAAAGCCTTTTGTCCTTTCACGCGAATGTACATACGAAGTATAAGGACGAGAATGAAAGATGGAGGAGTACGGAGGTTGGCCGAACTGCATCGAACGATTCGTTATAGACGACGCTGAAGACTTAATCTCAGTGCGAATATGCAGAACGAACGATATAGACGACTAACGACCCGCTCGTTCGAAAGAATGGCGGATGCTCGAGCTCTCGCACGCTATTAAAATTGTTACGTTTACAGAAGCGGGGAGGAAGGCGCGGCTATAAATTATTAATTCGAAGGTGTGACCGCTCGGGCAGAGTATCATTTATGCGGTTGGCGTGGGCCGTTGTTGTCGAAATAGATAATTAAGTTACGACGGGCGCGAGGCACATCGCGTGGCTCCGGTGTCTGTGCGCGCGCGCGCGCTCACGTGTGCGAGCGTGTCTGTGTGCGAGCGTGTCTGTGCGCGTTACATGGGTATGTATTCGAAATTACGGGCATGCATATGCATTGCGTTTTCTGCGAGCCGTTCGAGGGGACGAGCGACGACGGCGACGCCCGACGACGCCGACGACGATGAAACGGATTTGTTCGCGGCAGCGTGTGCGAATATATTTGTGAATTTATACGCCGATCCCGCCGTACGCTCGCAGTTCCGTTACACATAGCATCCATAGTTACACAGGGATGAATCAGTGGACACTCGGGCTGCGGAGCCGGTATCCTTCGATGGGGGTTAATTTGCATTGAAAATAGAAAGCTGTCCGCCGGCTGAATCCTCAATGGGCGCCGAACGAAATTTTCGCAGCATCGAAAGAACTGCCCCTTTTCCGGTACGGCTTATCGTCATTTATATCCGATGCGAGATTTTCTTTGAAGAGCCGCCTTGCAGGAGACGTTGACCCCTCTGTCGAGAAGTTCGTGATACGTTTGATAACGAGTCTCTCTCCTTCTATCACCGCCGTTTTCGAGGAGGGCACGCTTGCATGCGACCAGCGAGACGCCCTGTATACATACCTGTGCATCCACACGTACCTACCTACCTACCCACCTACCTACCTACCTACCCACCTACCCTCATGCATGAGTATATGCAAGCAACCGAGTGTTGAACGTGAGACGGAGGTCGCACACGTACGTAGCTCCCCCCTGCGCGTGTGTACCTGCGTATGAAACGTACAGCAAGCTTTTGACCCCGATCGACGATGCGTTAACGACGCTTTTTGAAAGCTCGACGCCCGCGATATACAAGAGCGGCACTCGCCGACGAGAAGTATCGCTATTTCGAATGCTAAATGAATGCCGTGGGCGTTGAGGCTCGACTTATTTAAGAGAGGCGTGACTTACTTAAAAAGGAGAGGGAGCCGCGCGGCGCGGGTGGGATTAGTTTTAATTGGTGGCCGCCGACTGCGGAGAGAAAGGCGAGCGGGCGAAAACTGTCCCGCGCGCGTTCATTTTCGGTGTCGGATGCAATTGAGCGACAATTTAACGTCGGACCCGATCCGCGAGTACAGAGTCGCATTATCAAGCGGCGCACAGCTTGAAGCCCTCTTATCCCACCGACTCAGGCGGGCATGGGGTGTTTCGCCGACGAAATTGAGTGAGCTCGTAAAAAAGGATACGCGGCAGGCATCGGATACTTAGGCCCCCCAGGATAATAAATCGATTCGGAATCGACGTTCCCGCCGCACGGAGTTTCCCTAATGCGTCGGGGTAGTCGGCTTCGTCATGAGGGAGGAAACGTCAATGTGGATATCGGGACGGATCTCGAACCGGCCGGCGATCCTCTCGTCTCCCTTTCTGGCCATGTCAGTATTCACGGACAGATTGCCAATTCGCAATTTGTCATCGGTAGTTCGGCGAACAATCGAATGCAAAGTCGAGCGCGGCTCTTCGCTCGACAGGGCTATAGTCCTTGCTATAGTCCTGGCTATACTGCTATAGCAGTGGATATAGCGCTTGATACAGGCACCGACCGCGGCTCGTATCCGCGCTGCTAGATCTCTATAGATCGGTAGATCCCGTTCCGTTGCGCGACTTTACGTCCGGTTGATGGAATCACCTTGCAAACCGATTTTATTCGCGGCGGGAAAAAGAGAGCGGACCGCGCCGGCAACATTGAGCTCGCCGCTCGTCAACGGCAGTCACATTTCCGCTCCGCTCGAGAGAATTCGTTTATTCCGCGCTTTTCCCCCCGCTGCCGACTTCGAGCCGTGATTAGAATGATTTCTTCATTGTGTTTCGCAGATGGCTCCCCGAGCGTTGTTCGGAGCGCGCATCGTCGTAGATGAAAGAGCGCGACCTCGTTAATATCAGCCGATTTCGCCGCTCTTCCGTTCCACTTAAATCATCCATTTTTCCTGCTCGCGCGGCCTACACCCGCGCTCGCCACCGCTCTGCTTCCTTTTCACCCCCATTTCGACTGCGACGCTCGCGCGGCAAACCCGAACGCGTTCCGATCGATCGCGACATCGTTCGATTGTATTTTTCGAAGGCAATGATTTCTACTTACCGGTTAGAGCCAAAGTCCGGCAGCCCAGCCGATCCCGACTCGCCCCCTGACGATCGACCGTTCCACTTCCGCTCGTTCCGCGACATTCGCCCCTCTCCACCGTCAACGTTCGACCGCTTACATCTGGATCCGTTTCCACCCCCTGCATTCCCGTTCTGTCGAACTGTTATTTCCCGCTCCGAGTCCAATATGCAGCCCGAAACGCAACGGCGTTCCGACGAGTTTATTAACGTCCGATCGTTTAACCCCCGCACCACTCGTTTCCCGTCCCTTCGTTCCGGCAGCGATGCCGTTAAAATTGCGCGAAAAATAAGTCGAGAACCGGGCACCTACGGCCGTTCGTCGGCAAATAGGCTCCTATCGGCGAAAAGGTACGAGTGTAGGGGGTGGGCTATAAACGAAACTGTAGGAGGCGCGAGATTGATCGGGGGTGGCTGGGAGAGAGGGAATTTTTGATCTGGGGCACGTTCGCACGTCCGATATCCGCCAGCAGGCCTCGTTAATGTCGTCTTACAACCCCGGAGGGGGACAATGGCAGTCGGTCGGTCGGTCGTTCGATTTTCCTCATCGAACAGGCACCCCCCGTCCGAGCTCGTTAGTTTACGAGGTCCGCGGCTCGTTTCGTCTCGATTCATTACTCCCAATTATTCGACGAGGGGGACAAGAGGGAGGGGGGGGGGGGGGGGTGAGAAAGTCCGTCGGGACGTCGCGCAGAAAGAAAATATCGCGCCCCTCCCCCCCGGCTGGAGTCGAGGGAAAGTTTCGCAGAATAAGTCTCGGGCAACGCGCGGAACCTCCGACTCCTCTTTCTCGAACCTCCCCTTCTACCAGCCCTCTTCGTACCGACCCCCCTAAAGCGGACCGACGGATATTGGTTTTCGCGTGAACTCGATTATTTCATCGCCTCCATAGACGCATTGATTTTTCGTGCCCGCGGGCGGCATAGTGCGAAAACCGCCGCTGCTAAGTATTTTATTATTAAAAGCATCGGACGGGGGTTGTCCCGCCAGGTCGCTGGAACGGGGCGCTAAACTGTTTCCTCTTGGGCGAAATTTCATCAGGGCCGGCCTCCGGAGCCCTCACCTCCTGCCGCGCGGACAACGGCATTTTACCTTGGCAAAAAACCTTTTCAGTTAAGAACTCGTCGCACCTCGTCGTCTTTCGAGGGGTGGAGGTCTCTCTCTCTCTCTCTCTCTCTCTCTCCGGTTCGCTTAAACGTTCGCCGCTCTACGCTCGCTTATTAAAGGGCAATTTAAAAACGTCATTGGCCGCGGAGAATGCGCGGCCGATGTAAAGGAATTTAAAGTCTTTTGAGTAGCAGAATCGACTCGTTCTACGGGTCGGCCTCATTCGGCAAGAGTGCGCACCGTACCTCTCTCATTCTCCCTCTCTTTCCGCTTAACTCCCGGCAGAAAATCGCTCCGTGGATCACAGGATAATCCTGGCAGGCGGACGGAGAAATAAAATAAAATGAAAATAGAGAAGAGCGGGGGGTAGAGTGGGGGAGAGTGACTGAGCGAGCGAGCGAGTGCGAGACGAAGATAGGAAGAGAGGAGAGAGGGCAGAATGCCTGTTGGTGGAGCGTGGAAACGAAGTGAGAGATGGGTGAGAAGGAGCGGGGGGGTGGGCGGGGGGGGGGACAAGTCCAGAAGCAGAAATTCCGCGAGTGAATGAAGGGTGGGCGGGCAAGGTTCGTAGCTGTAGGTACAAGAAGGAGCGTAGTCGGCGATGAAAGGAACGAACGGTAACGGGACGCGGATGGTACCCGTAGGGAGGTGGGGGTGAAATGGGGGTACAGTCACTCCCGATGGATCGTACGGCAGGGACAATCGTCAGCCAGAGTTGAGCTCTCTCATTTTGAATTTGAGAGGGTGCAACAACGTAGCCGGTCCGTTGTTCACCCCCCGCCTTTAGAGGCAACGTCAGAAGCGCTAATTGTGTATTCGGGCCGCTCCGACGGGACTTCATTATCCTACCGATGCCAGATAGGCCCGAGTCTGCGGGGGCTTGAAGCGAGCCGAAGGGCTGGGAAGGGGTACGATGAACAGGGGTGGGGATACCGCGAGGGCGATACGGACAAAAGGGCTCGAAAGGAAACATAATTAAAAATTACGGCCAACGCGAAAATCGCTCTCCTCCCACCCCCTTGTCTTCCCTTCAAACGAGAGTGGTCTCGAGAGCCGGTTAAAAAAAAGAAGGGAGGGAAGAGACATGTTAAGTAAGGCTCAATGTTATCTCTTTGTCCGCACAAAAACTGTTGCTCATCGGCCATTCAGAGAAATTCGCGGGAGAGGGGCAGGAGAGCGTCGCGGTAAAATGTCGAAAGCTGCGCTGGGTATTTGAGCAGTCCCTCGGTTATTTGCTTTTTACCCTCTCCCCCCTCCCACCGCCCGTTTCATCGCTGCTATTTCGAGTTCGTCCTGTCTCCTACGTTAATAGCGGCCGTCTCTCTTCGGCCAACCGTCGCAAAAGGGCCCTTTCCGTCCGACCTCCGATTCGCTGCCGAGCGACGGATTTCGTTGCACCAAATTTGATCAGCGTCGGTTAATCGACCTTGCTTCTTGGTATCCGGCTCGTTGTTATTCCTCGCGTGTACGTACGCGATACGGTCGACGTAACCCATCCCCCCCCCCCCCTATCCTCGGGATGTTCATGAATTTCTATCGATTCCATTTTCCGACTCCCTTCTCCTCTCCCGACCCTCCGCGATACACCCTTACCCGCCGAACTACGAATTATGGCATTTGCACATCTTACGACGCTCGGGGCCCGTATTTTCTCCGACGGTACGTAACTACGGACGGAAAATGAAATTGTATGCGACGTCTCGCCATTCGAGACATCCGAGGCGAACGCGACGTACATGTCGCAGCGCAGACGTCGAATTGTCGACTCTCACGGCAAGCTTCTCGCTAACAAGAGAGCGTTCCTACATTAATTGTTGATACATTTCTGCATTATCCCGCCACGATTCTCCTCGCTTGTATGTATATGTATATATGTGAGCATCCTCGAAAGCCGTCTTTTTGAGCAACTACCGCTCGCACTATCGTCGGCAAGCTCGTTATACGAGTCGTACGGAAAACAGACAAGTACATATACGTGTATGTTGTATATTGTATGTATGTATTTCTATGTAGGTATTTCTCTATTGTGATCGCTGTCATCCACGTTGTCGTTCCGCAACCCTGCCGTACAATTACGCGACTCACTTGCCGACTTTTAGGAATAGACTTCGCGTAACTCGGGAGGCCAGCATCGGTAGGTACTCCATTCAAAGATTGGAACGAAATTTGCGAAACACTTTCGTATTCCGTGGCAGCGTCGAATTATGCGCGTCTCCTGTCGACCGATGCTCTCGCAGTTCGTGCCAAACGTCCGTGCCAATGTCACTGATTCCGTTTGCGGCACCCTGCCGCGCAACGGTACTAATTGCCCTTTGTACTTGTCCTACCCGGTACTTGGGGAAGCATTCAGCTTTTGGGCACAATAAACATAGTTCGCTCTCATATCTCCCTTTGACGATCCCACCCACGAAGCGAATCCAGGCCAAATCCCAGCGACCATCGGCCACCAATACTACAGTTACACCATACAGTTACAAATTACACCGAGGCCAATGTTATCGACAGCGGCCAAAGTCAATCGGCGGAACTTGTCCGATATTTATTCATTCTTACTCCTCAATCGGACCGCCAGGTCGTACTTTGCGCGGACAGATTCTGTCAATTTCCCGATACTTCGAACGCGTGTATATTGACAATCTCGAGGCGTGCGCAGATGGCAATTAGAGTGACGTAGGAAGCTCTCAGGTAAAACAGTCACCGTCGGAGATTGTCCTTCAACTCGGCTCCCATCGCGTTCGCTTACACCGACTTACTCGGCAAACTTTATCCTATGCTCGCGGCAGCTCTTAAACGCTCATCCTCCCTCTCATCCTCCCTCAACCCTTCTCGTCCTTCCTTCCCTGTTCGATCGACAAGGTTCGTCACGGCTCGCTATCGCGAGGCTCAACTGGGTCACCGGTTGAGGAATTCGACGCGTATCACGTCGCGCTGGATGTCTTCTTAGTTAGGTACCCCGTCTGCAAGTTGGGATCCTCGGTAGGGGAGTCCTGTTCCTGGCTAGGGTAAACGGGATACTGCGTGCCAAAGTGCGCGGTATCACGGTGACAAGCGCATCCTGGCTCACCTTCCAATTTGAACTGACGATTTACCTTCTAACTACCCTGCCCACCTTGCCGTCAAACGACGTCCTTTACGTCGACTCGTGCGCCACCACTTACCGGACTACGTTCGTCGTTCGTACGTACGCCATCGTTAGCGGGGAGAGAATTTTTGTGCCCAACAGCAGGTTCCTTGGCTTCGTCACCCCATTGTCCGACCGCCGATAGTTGGAACGATACAATGGGCAGAGCGTGGGATGAGCCGTAGGTATTGCCACCGCAGAGGGATGAAAAGTGAAGGAAGCAAAGGGAAGCGAAGGGGTGGAGGCTGTAAGGGGTGGGATGCGAGCAACGGCAGCGAGGCAGGCGTATAGACGGCGAGTAAACTCGTAAGCAATTATCCGTATCTCGATGAGAAGGGTCGGAGGATGCAGGCGGTGGTTGCAACGTGCTTCGAGCTGGTTATAACGGCATTCCTTATTCCTCCCGCGGGATCGTTCCCGAATTAATGCATAGCCCGTGGCTAGAATACCGCAGTCCGAGCGCGGAGTGCGAGAAAGAGGGACTGGCGAAGGAGAATGGCCTGACTGGAGGGGGAGGGGAGGTAGGGTGCGAGTGAAATGAAAGATGAAGAGCGCTGAAGGGCGGAAGGGCGGGGGGTGGAAAAGAGAGAAGGAAATGGCAGGGACGACTTTGAGAACCAATTATCGAACGGACTTTCCTCGACCCTCCCCCGCTCATTCTCTCACTCACTTGCCTGCCCTCCTTAACGCCCTCTCTCATTAAAATCGAATTAGGTTCGCCTTCCGCGATTTTATTCCTCGCCGACGAGTGTTTTTGCAGTCTTCTTACTTCTTCCCGTTTCCCCTTCCCGACCTACCCCTGCCATTCCGAGCCCGCTCCCACGGTCCTTCACCCCGCATCCGACTATCTTGAATCCACCCCCCTCCTCCTACCCAGACCAGCCCCTTCCCTGTTTTTCCTTTAATCCGAGAGCGTGTACCCGCATATTTTCCCTCGCACAATGATTCGCAATGAATCGAGGTCGATATTAATACAGAGGATTTCCGAGCCGGCGGAACGTTAGGTTCCATATTATCCGGTGAAAATGTTTCACAATCGTTTCCACCATCCCCCATCCCCCTCAACATGGACGAAGTAGACGGCAAACAGCCCGGCTCTGCAACTATTAAACGCCGCCCGCCCGCCGTAATTGCTTGCCCTACCCTAATTATTTTACCTAATAATCTCCTTACGATGCGGCAAACAACCGAGGCGTCTCTCATAAACATCCCTAACCCGCTACCCACCCGGTACACGCGTTCTCGCTATATGTGCGCCCGCGGAGGAGCAAAATTGATTTACAGCGTAGAAAAACCAACGCTGTTGCGCCAAGTTCTTTTACTGCAGACTGGAAGCCTCCTATTAGCGCGTCAGGAGCCGTCTCCTGCAGGAGCCCGGAATTTACATTCCCCTCCCCAGCCCCATCTCCTTCCCTCGGCGTGTCCCGCGTGCGACGGAATTCCGAGACCTAAATGTTTTAACTGCCGCGGAAGGCTGTGTCAATGAGCGGGAGGCAAAGTTATCGATCGAGAGGATCGTCCGTCGACGGAGGGAAAGCCCTCCATTTAATTTTACCCCCCCTCGACCGTTGTTTCTCCCTCCTTAAGCTGCTTTTCATTTCCCGCCCCTCCCACCCCCGCTCGTCGATGCCGGGCTAATCCGTCTTTGCATTCGCCGCTGATACGGAAGACCGCGTCCGACGACTTGGAAAAAGGATTTGCCGCCGGAGAGACAATTACCTAATTTGAAAAGTGACAGACCGAGGGTGCAGGGGATGGAGTGAGGGCGGTCGTATTATACAAAGTTTGCCAGGGGGAAGATTCGGGGATCTTTACCGGAGGTGCGGTTGTGGCGGTTAGCGTTGAAAAAAGCGAGAGCAGTCCCGGCGAAAGCCGGGGATATAAATGACCCGCCGAAGACGACATGACGTTTGATTGGCGGGCATTAAAAAGAGGGGGTGGGTAATCGCGATGTCGATCGACACGGGGGCGGGCTAATACCAATCTGCGTTTCGGAGAGGGCTGATCGGCAACAGCGAAACGTGGCGATTGCCAACACGTTCGCAATGACGGGCCGGTAACCGAAGTCGATTACGAGTGTCAGCGTCTCGAATGCGATCGAACGATATCCTCCCCCCCCCCCCCCCCCCACCCTCCAGAGTATCAATAAATTTTCCACGTCCTCGACTTTTCCCAACTGTCCGACGTGTCCCAGAAGACGACGCTTCCTTCGCTGACCGGTATTATTAGTACTGGCACTGCTGGTGGACTCCGCTGCAACTGCTCGCTTGCTGCAACTGGCCCGCCTAGTCTGCCGATTAAAGGCGGCAATTGCAGACGGGAGGGTAAGCCGCGGCAACGTCGTCACTAATTTGAGCCAATTGCGGCCGCACATGTGCGCGCGCGACCCCGGGCAAAAGCTTGCACCGGCTCCGAAGCCATCGGTCAGATAAATTCTCGGACCCTTGGCGGTATGAGAGATAATGGGAAAAATCGTTATCGTGCGGATTGAGGATCGACGCTTGGCGTCGATTGTCTTTTACACGGACAGCTATACTTGGGGGGGGGATAACGGTCTTTCCTAAGTCATTGGCCTGAGAAGAATATTCCCATCATAGTGGACGTATGTGTTATACTCCGGGTCTGTTACTGGTAACTTTAGTACCGAGACGGCTGTCGCGCGCTGGCCAGTAATGATCCTCGTGCTGGCCGGCGATGATTCTCGTGCTGGCACGCTGTCGTTACTGATCAACGGTGCCACGGAGCAGTTAAAGGGTTAAGACAACTGCCCGGAACGTCCGGGCACGATTAATGTGTCGCGACGATTAAAAGCGTACCGAGCGTCGCGGCGAGTTAATAGCTCGAGCGAAGACAAAGGGCAGACCCAGCAACTGTTCGCGACGTTTTTTCCATCGAAGCTCATCACTCTCAATTCGTTCGCACGAGACCGTCCAATTGGGAAAACGGTGGGATTGAGATTTTAATGCGCGACTGTAACTGGAAATACGCAGAAACAGTTCGCGGAACGCTTGCGAAACGTTCGCGTAACGGATAACCGGCTTCCGATTGTGAGCGACTTTTTTCCATCTTTATTAGCCTTGCCTAATTAATCGGCGAGAGCGGGGCGGGGAGTAAATTAAGTGGCAGAAGATACAAATTGGCTCGGCCCCCGGGGCGGGAGAGGAAGAATTATTCGAGCATGCGCCGAACTCCGCTCGCTCCCCGCCTCCGCTTCCGTTTCCGTGACGTAAGCCGCGAACGTGACGAACGCATCCGCGTACCCGTGCTTTTTCGCTGGCAAACAAGATTTTTTCCCAGCAACCTATTTATGCAACGGACGGAGCCACGACACGCTCGGGGATTAATGTTTTAACGTTGGCAACGCAGGATACGCTATTGTCAGGGCCGACAATTAATGTCCGCGACGATCCACTTTAGGAGGCGTGCGTAAAGCGATTCCGTGTGGCACGCGCGCGTAGGATGAATTCAAATGGGCGATGTGTGGAGTGGGACCGTAAGAGGCCGAAAGGGGGATAAGGAGAGGGGTGGTGCGGGGAAGCTCGGGAGGAGAGAGAATGAAGGCAAGGCATGCCGGCTGAAAGTAGAATGCGCGTCGGAAGGCGCTGGTGTGCGCGCCGGCGTTTAAATGCGACTTGATGAAGCGGGCAAACGTCTTCTTGGCCTCCGTCTGCGGAGGAAGAACTTATGGCGACTGACCACTTGACTTCCCGACCCGCCCACATCTCGTAAAACGGTCCACGCTGCCTTCACGCTCGACGAGGGCGAGCACGAAATTTCGAGTAATTCGCGCTAATCGTACCCTCTTACGAGGAGCGTGCGACGGCCGCTCGAGGTCTCGGACTCTGAATAGACGGAGGGAAAGGAGTGAGAATGGCAGTGGCTTGGACAAAATCGACGGTGGAGGCAGGAATGGCCTGGTGAATCGACAGGCATGTCAACTTGAAGAATGAACCGATCGATCGGCGTGGCGTAAATGCAGAACACCAATGGAGCTGCTACTACGACTACTGCTACTACTGCTACTGCTACTTATACTACGGCTACTACTACTACTACTGTTACTGCTACTACGGCTACTACTACTACTACTACCATCGCCACTGAAATACGGCCGGCGAGTGAAAAATGTGTACAGCGTCGCCGGCCGAAAATTCCGCCCGAGCCATGCTAATTTCGATTTTGAAAGAGGAGCACTCTGTTGCTCCCGTTCGATTCCCGCGGGTAGATCGTGGCAGAGAGTTCGAATATTAATTATCGTAAATGCTAGGCGTAGCGGTGACGAAGAACAGTAATATGCCGGTGCAGCTGGCGCACTTCCGGTCCTCTCGTCAAGTTTAAGTGCCGCACCTGTTCGTTCTCCGTCGACAGTACAGACCGAAAGCTCCGATATCGTCGACTACGACTACGACGCCGACGCCGAACCGCGATATCTAGTAATTCCAGCGTGACGTTCCGTTCGACGAGTTCTCTTAACGACAATTAAGCCGAGACCATTTTTAAATTGCACTCCGCCAAGGAGAAGTTCACCCCCGTTCCGCAGGCAGGAAAAAAGCGGAAGTTGCGCGAGGGTTGAAACTTTTATTCGAAGCTACCGGGTGTCAGGTAAAAATGACTACGGAGGCCCTCTCGCTGCAGCAAAGCGACTGGCGTCGTACGGTGGGCGCGATTAAAAACTCATAAATCCGTCGCGACTAAACGAATGACGCGGGAGGAGGGGTGGGGCGATAAATTTTGACGGCGAGCCGACTGACGACAATGAAGCATGGCAAGAAGCCCTTTCCGCGTCGGCAAAAAAGGGAAGCCTCCGACGTCCCGCCGTCGGACTCGCGAGCGGAGGAAAAAATGACGGTGGTGCAAAAATTCCGGTAACGCTCGCACGGAAAATGTCTCGTTAATCACGCTTGGCGCTCCGATTATGTAATCAGGAATTTGAATTCAATAAATTGTCAAATTTTTTCGCTTGCCTCCGGACGGCTAGAATGGGGAAGAGGGGTGGTGGGTGGTCGTGAAACAGATATGGACGAGCGCGACAAAGAAGGTGGGAAGGGAGAAAATAGAAAAAGATTCCGCCGATAGACGCACGGGGTGAATGAGAGGAAGATGAGGGGGGGGGGGGGGGGTGAAGCAGTAGGATGGAAGGATAGAGACGCGGCGGTAAATCACGCTGCGCGCCTACCGATCTAATTAGCAATTTATCTCCGATCTATCGACTGCGAAATGCTTTCCGTCGCTTTGACGTCGACGCCAGCCCGCCGGATTCGCAATTCCGCTCTCGCGAAGGGACCAGCCCAGCGGGAAGAAGCCCGAGCGGCTTAGAGGGGCTCAAAAAAAAGGAGGGCCAAAAAGAGGAGACTGAAATTCGAACGTTGCGCGAGTACAGAGACTCGTCGCACGGGAAACGAATCGACGCGACGATGACAAACGAACGAGCGAAACGAACGAAACGAAACGGACGAATGTGCCAGTCAGAGTCGGCTCGTTCCTAGTTTCACCCCGTTCGATCTCGTCCACAGTTCTCATCCCCCTCCGAATCGACGCGTCCGTAACATCCAAAACCCGAGACTCGTCGATTCCATCCCCCCCCCCCCCTCACGCGCGTCCTCCCATCTCCCGCCGACGAATTTATCGCGCGCTTAATTAGCGGGCAAATAACACGATTAATGGCAGTCGGACTGGCACGCGATAGTTTGTCGTATTTACCGCGACTCTTGCAAAATGGAGGAGCCTGCTAAACGGGCGAAACTGTTGCGCGCGTCGCTACAAATTGGCGTGGGCTTAGCGCGTAAGTTGAAAAAGGCAGCTGGCTTCGCAAACATGCCGAAAGTGAGCGGGAAGGATCGATTAATTGGACAACTTAAATTGGACGCTCGCGTTTGGGAGTGGTATGATTGCGCGCAGGTGAGGGGTGCTGGAGTTTCGAAGGGTGGACGATCGAATATAATAGGGAGAAAAAGGTAGTAATGGAGACTGATTCTCGGTCAGGAATTACGTATAGCCTAGGATGTGCCTAGGATCTTCTAGGCTCCGTCTAGACCTCGGGTAAAGGAGTACGGGCAGGATTTATAAGCTCTCGAGGAACCTGGAAGGGAGAGCGTAAGAAAGAGGGCGGAAGAAGTTAAGGGTATTAAGGTAACGTTAGATTTATTGTAACGAGTCATTTATTGTAACGAGGTTGAACTGACTTCCCCGGCGATGTAGCGCGAAATTCTTTAAGTATTCTCTGCCTCCATCCTGGCAGCGCTGACCGACCCCGGGGTTTTAAGAGATGAGCAATGCAATGCGGAGTTCGGATAAACGGAATTTAAGGAGGAACGAGTATATATCCGATATTCGGCTTACATAAAGTGCTCGAGTCGTTTCTCGAGATTCACGAGGGCACGACTCGCAAATTTCAAAGAAAGTCTGAGAGAGTATTAATCCGACGGCCGTTCGGCCGAACGACGTGGCAGATCCTTTGAACGAAACAACGACCCGTGACGAAATATCGATTGATCTGGCATATCGATGGCAAGCTTAACACATCCATTACCACGCTGACTACAGTGGGAACTTACACACGGGCTGTAGTAAAATTGCACGTTTAAAGTGTTGTAACCAGTTCTCGTGGCATTCTGAAACTTGTCTATGCCAATATATTACCTATATTTGTATGCTAGTTCCAATATGTAAGCAGGAAAATTTTAAGTAGCGCTCTAAATGGCCGCGGAATGAGTATTGGGGAATTTCTGTGGTGAGGTGAGGAGCAAAATAATATATGGACCCGATATGCTTGGTACGTAGCCCGTGTTGACACTGGTCGTGCCTTGTCTTTGCCCTCTGCCGCGGGCGCTCGCAGTCGCGCTCGCCGATTTCGAGTCTGCGTTCTACCGTGCTCAGTCAAGCGGGCTTTTTCTCAATTTCTGAATTCTGTACCGTGGATCGAACCCGGGTCCCTACGCATATAGGGGAGACCGGGGCAAAATGGTATAGCGGGGCATAATGGGACCGGGGCAAAATGGGACCGGGGCAAAACGGGTTTGGGGCAAAATGGAATAGTGAAAATCAACACTGCTGGAAAATACGTCATTGGGGCAAAACGGGGTCGGGGCAAAATGGGACAGGAAAAATCGGAGATTTCTCCGGGATCGGGGCAAAATGGGACAGGAAAAATCGGAGATTTCTCCGGCCCATTTTGCCCCAGTCCCGTTTTGCCCCAATGACGTATTTTCCAGCAGTGTTGATTTTCACTATTCCATTTTGCCCCAAACCCGTTTTGCCCCGGTCCCATTTTGCCCCGGTCCCATTATGCCCCGCTATACCATTTTGCCCCGGTCTCCCCTAAGTCCATCGCTCTACTAACTAACCCACCCAACCGCATTGCGAGTTGTAGAGTCGTTTGGCGTACATATTCTTACCTGGCGACTCTTACTCGACTATGTCAACGTCATGCTTTCATATATAAGTATGGTCTTTTATGTTTACTTGCGAAACTTTCTGCTCACTTTTGCATTATGTTCCATTACTTTACACTACTTTACATTGTTGTGTTCAATAATTGTTGATTGTTTCGACTTTTTGAGCTGTTTTAACTAACAAAGCGGCAATTCAACCGCAATTTGGAGTATGTTTGACCATTTTGTCTTTCTTGTCTTCTGGACTGTAAGAGTACTCCATTCGATTCCCATAAATTCACACCGGGCCTTTCTATGTCCACTAGTTTCGAAGAAGCGACCAAAAATGTGACAAAGTTCGTTGAAATAAGATTTAAAGATGACTTTTCCACCAATATTGGTGTCAGAGCTTGCCAGTGCTAAATGATCGTGACTACTTGAATAAACTCGGATCGCAGTAGAAATGGCTCACTATTGCAGCGTCGGTCGAATTAATTCCAGCCATTGTCCGGAATCAACACTCGGCGATAAATGAAATCGGACATACTAATGGCCAGCGATTCTGGACTCCAGAGACGAGGAAATTACTCGCGGTCAGATGGTCAATGAAGGGAAGGAATCAACGGTCACGGACGGATCAGCAACCAAAATGCGTATTGTCCGCCGCGGCGGGTAGCCCATGGCGCGTCGCATTAACTAATCGCACGTTTATTAAACTAATTGCCGGGGGGGTTAATTGGCTCGAGCGAAGCCTTGGCATCCCGGACGTGACCCCGGCCAAATACCTGCGATTTCTATTAGACGAGAACCTACTTTCGGCCGATCCGCCGTTTTAATATTTTGCGCGAGCATTGTGATTTCACGCTGGAAAGTGCAGCGATCCAAGGCCGCAATTTAAGTGCGGAATCGGTGATCGTTCCGTCGGCTGATGAATGTTCGTTCATGGACATTTCATCCGGTGTTTCGATAATGTACGGTTTTAATCAGACGTTCGGCGAATCCTCGATACGCGTACTCTGTAATATTCAAGCCAAACTCGAATTGATACATTTGTAGCCTGCGAACTGCGAACCAAAAAGAACATAGAGTATGTAACAAGAGCATACAGAACATCTCTCTCCTACGCGCGTCTCTTAGGGCTCATCAGCCAATTGTAGATGGCAAAGTCCGACTAACTTGGAAACGAATTACTTCAGGCCGAAGTAAATCGAGCTGACAGGAACTCAATTCTCCCGATAGACATGACACTGGACGGAATTCAGAAATTAATGCCGGACCAAAGTACTCGCACGAGTTTCCCGCCCACGTTACAAACCTCGCACAGAGTTCGGGATAAAATGCAAATTTTAATCGAGTATAAAAATCGCAAGACGCCTCCCACGCCTTGTCAAACGCTCGCACCGGCAAGCATAACTCGTATGGAAATCGTCAGAACGTAAAATATTTTCGTAGGGTAACGAACGGACGGTCTCGTTCGCGCTGGCCGGGAGTAAATCAACGTTCCATCTTTAACCCGGGTGCCGCATCGCTTGCAATAACAGTTCCGCCATCGTCAAAGGAAGCCCCCGGGTTTGCCCGATCCTTCGGGAGCGCACCCGATATATGCATAAAAGTATTTAATCAGGGTAGGAACGATCCTCGAGCGAAATGTCGAGAGCTCACCGTGTATAGGAACACCTCGACCTCATCCATTGTCTCCGCCGCTCTCCTAGTTCCCACCGCATGGCATATTAATTAATCCCGTAATTATTAAACTAATTGCCGACTTAATTGGCTCGCGACGAAGCCTGATCCTTCCGACTGGCGCTCGCCGAGAAGGAAGGGAAAATGAAAGGAGCGAGGGGCAATGAGAAAGGGGTTAAAGAGTCGAAAAGACGAAGAGAGGAAGACAGAGAAAGAGGCAAAGATATTGGCCTCCTGACATTCCGTCACGCCATACACTGCCACTCGTGCACGGGTAGTGGCCGACTAACGTTATCGAATGCACCCCCCCACTCCTTACCTTCCGAAACACAGAACTTGAACACACAATCCGGAGCGCACCCTCTGGGCTCCCGAGGTAAGTTGTCGAGCTGGCTCGTTACCATTGTATCGTAGTTAACTACTGCTTACCGTAACACAAAGGCAGCCGGCGAAGCTCGGGAATTATTTAAAAAGCCGCGTTATTGTCCCGCTGCGGAGCCCGCCGGTCAAAACCGCGCGCGCCGCAGAAGCACCCTGGATACGATGTGGGGTGGCTTTATCGTGAAAGGGGTAGCGAATGTGCCGAGCAAACAAGTTCCCGCGATGGTTACGAATTACATGAAAGAATTACGCCCCGAGGGCGGCCCATTGTGAGACGCGAGTCATCGAATTTCTTTGACAGGGTGGTGGGGGGTAGAGCTGGAGAGTTGGTCGAGCACGACGTGGCAGACCGTTTGATGACCATTGATGGGTTCATAATGGATGAAGCTGATTTTGTAGCGAATGCTCGTGCCATTTTCGTGAGCTTTGGAGGCTGTCGTTCTCTATCGTTTCGTCGACGCGAACCGCAAGACGGATAGTCGGAGTGGGAGTTAGCCGATATTTGATGAGCTCCCAGCACATTTTTCCGTAATCTCGGGACGCAATATGGACGCCGATACGTTCCACGTGGCGCACGGCAGCCAGTTAGGCGAGCGCACCATCGACTTTTACTTCGTAATTTAGGTTTTAATTTAGCTTATCTGGTAATTGATCGCTTGGACGGGAGGAGGGCTTGTCGATTGGAGAGAGAGAGAGAAAGAGAGAGAGAGAGAGAGAAAGAGAGAGAAAGAGTTTACTCCGTGAATCGCGGATACTTTATACCGAGCAAAATCGTCGGAACGTTTAATTACGATAAATTTCGCATTCGAGCAAAACTTTCGGCGCCCACCCTCCCGCCTTCCGCCGTCCCTCCCCTCTCATTTCCACCCGTTGCGCCTCGCTCACCCCACCGAATGCATTTCCATTCCGCGCAGCCAGCCGTTTTCCCGCGCTTTTTATTAATCGCCATATGTTCGGCCGAGGCATCCAATAATAATTCGGGGGGGAGGCCGCCGTTTTCATCGGTGCCGCGAGCGTGCTCGGCGAACGTCACATTATTATTTCTTTCAATTACCATTTTCTTTTGTTCGTCGGGGAAAAATGGGATCGGTGTAAAAAAAATTGAGCTGACGCGCGCGAGCCTTCAACCCGCCGATATTTCCCAGCGTTCCGTGTCCATTGTTGCTCGGCATTAATGATCGAACGCTACGCTGTGTCCAAAGCAGCAGCTTGCGGCGGTGGTGAGAGTGGTGCATGAGGGTGGTGCCGTAGGGTGGTGTTGGTGACGGCGATGACGACGGCGCCGAGGATGTGTGCCATGCGTGGACGCCGACGACGACGTATTTACCGAACGTTATTCCCGCGGAAATATCCGGCCGATCGGCGGCCAGTCGCTACTTTCTCGATAAAATAAACAGTTCGTCCGGCTCTATTAAAACAGCCGGGCGCAACTTGACTAGATACCGGAAGCGCGTGTAATTCGCGCTCGCGGGGTTCTACTCCTTCCGACCGGTCGTCGTCGTCGCGACGACGGGTAAAATCAACGATGGGAGAACGAATCGTAGGTATCTATCGTCGGTTTTACGCGCCGACGTGCGATTCGACCTACCGTCCTTTTCCACTCGATGATTGCGTACGCTCGCTCGGCTTAATCGAGTACTTTTAATTAGCCCCCTGCCGCAGCGACCCCTCCCGACGTCCCACCCTCTTCGTATGTGCAACGCTCGGTTTGCGCGCGGCAAGATAAATAAATTAGCGCGACAGCGACCGATTCAGCGATGCTGTTTTCTGCAGAGAATTTTTTGATCGTATTAACCTCACGACTGTTATTTTCTGTACTCAGCGCTTTGAACCTTGACTCATGTGGAAGAATGATGGGGTTGTTCCGGTTTCAGGTGACGGCCTGCAGATACTGCAGCTGGTCGTGCCGACGATCGCCGATCCGAGGTGGGAAAAAGTTGCCCTCAGGTGCGAGTACGACCTTGGCGGGGTGGATCTCTACTCGGTGAAGTGGTACAAGGACGGCTCGGAGTTCTTCAGGTTCATGCCGGGCTCAAAGCCGGCCGGCCGTGACTTTCCCGTCGACGGGGTCGTGGTCGACGTCAGTCAAAGCGACAGCAAGCAAGTGACGCTTCTGGGTCAGACGAATAACCGCAGGGGTGAGCGTGAAATTAGTCGACGTTTACTCGAACGGAGTACCATCACGGACCATTAGCGAGCCAGGACGTTTCGCTCTTCCAGCGTGGCACCTCCTAGAATATTGATCCCGAACAGGCCGGGAGGACGGTTGAAATCGTCCTGGCTCGAAATCCGCGAATCGCAACCTATTTAGGCCGACTTCGGAATTCGTTAAGTCGAAAGAAATGCAAATGGCCCGGGGACCTCTCGGCGGATATCTTTCAGTTGCTCGGCAACGAAACGATCTCTGACCCCGCGGCATATTGACATTTCAGCGAAGGGAGAACGTAACATTAATTTGTACAATTTACCTGCACGTTGACATGTCTCGCGTTTTATGGCTGTAGTCGACAGATGATTTTCGCATTTTAATTAATTAATCGAAAAGTTTGACGTATGTCGCGAATGAGGAGGGTGCAGGGGTGGGGAATGAGATCTTACCCTTGTGCGAGCAGGTAAGGTGAGCCTTGCGGGGTCGTACATCTGCGAGGTCTCGACGGAAGGTCCGAGCTTCCTGACGACCTACGGGGAGGCCAACATGAGCGTCGCGGTGCCGCCAAAAATGCCACCGGTCCTGGACGGTGTTCGACCCTATTACGAGGTTGGCGAGGTCCTTGAAGCCGAGTGCACCTCTGCGCCGAGCTATCCGCCGGCCCTGCTGTCCTTCATTCTAAATGGGAGAGAGGTAAGTTCAAGTCTGTCCAACATAACATCATTGAATTAATCACAATCGTGCAGCAAAATTTTAGTAGTATTTCCTAATTGATGGTTTGAGAAATAGAATAAATTCTCGTCTCTTCATTTTTCGGTAGACTCGCTCGTCTTACACATACCGACATTCACACTCATACCTGCAATAATTCCGACAGCCTGTCTTTGATAATGATTTAACCCTTTCGCTTCGGCAGTGCAGTCCGCCAAAGCGCCGTCACTGAACGGAAGCATGCACAAAAAATGTGCACAGTACGTGCGGTGTTTGTATATACGTTCTTCTAAGCCTTAAATAATTACTATGGTTAATAAAATAATTATTGCTCTAATAAAGTACGTATTCCTTATATTTTGAAAATTAAAAGCTTTGTACAAAATTATATTAATTATCCGTTGCGCGAATGCCGGATACATCCGACGCTCGAAGCGAAAGCGTTGAGCTCATGTATCGCTTGCAGAAAGAGCTTGAGTAATTCGTTGAACGACACAAATCACCACTCTCTGCCCTTTGACTGTTCCCCCAGGTGAACAGCGCCCTGACGAGGGACCTACCGGGTGACGGACAAGTGGAGGGCAACGTGATCGGTACGACGAGGCTGGGCCTATCGCTGCGGCTTGAACGAAACGATTTTCCCGGCGGCAGCCTGAGCCTGGCCTGTCAGTCGAGTTTGCCGGGGATACCGAATGCCAGGACGCTGAGGAGCGAGGAAACCGCGACATTGGCTGCGAGCAATCAGAGACTCGCTCAGGAACCGCCCAAGTCGGACTCCGGCAGGATCCAACGGCCATTATTCTCGATCGTCGCCTGTCTCATCGCGGCGATCCACCTTCCAGTCTAATCCTCCTCGAATCCGGACCTCGTAACCGTTCCCGCCGGCGTCTGGAACATCGTTCGTTTCGGGCCAGGAACGGTTCCGGATCCCTCGCCAGCGATCGAGCGGAAGGACAGGGCCGGAGAATTTTTCTAATCTGCGTAAACCTACAATTCACGTCTAACAGTCGCATGTCTATCGGCGAGTTCGGTAAAATGGATTCTGCTAATTCGCGTTTGAGGGGCGAGATTCTACGTATCAGTCGATTAGGTTAAAAACGTCGAAATTCCGTTACTCTCAGCCGGCACGAAAGAAAAAGAGTTCTCATTTCCTTGCACTAGCTGTGTCGCGACGATCGGCTCAGATCGATCTCTATCGTCGCTCGTAGAGGGATTAAGGTGCGACGACGAATTTAACAATAGCAATATACGGCGTACACCATATGTAAGTCGATTGGTTATCTCATCAGACACGCGGCAAGGTTGTATATAGTGTATGATTGTGAACTAGGATTATAGACTACTCGTATGTAATTAAGGTGTTAATGAGAGAGCGGCGGATGGAGGTAAGAAAGGTGGAAGGGAAGGAAGTAAGGAAGACGGAAAGGAAGGAAGGAAGGTACGGTGCGCTGGACGGGATAGAGATGGAACAAGATGAAAGTAACTCGAGCCGCACTCGAACCCGGAGTTCCGGCAAAGAGCGGGCGCAGACCCGCGCGAAGGAAGGTTTTACATGTGTAACGAATTCATCGGCATTTACGTTGTACCGTAATTTTACATGATTCGAGTGTCGTCGTTATCATCGAAAGCGATTCAAGTAATAAAACGTAATTCAATCAGGATTGTCTCTCTGCGGAGCAGTTTTCACGACCCACCCCCATCCCCCATTCCACCCTCCCCGGCAGTCTCCAACTCCGAAGTATCCCTTACGGCAAAGGCTACCGCCTCTCGATGGCCCCGTCGTTCATTATCGTAAAACCGAAGATTATTGCCCGAATACTAAAAACCGGTACGACGTCCGTGAGGCGGGGGAGGCTCGTAAATATTAATTGCTTCCTTAAAGTCCTCTCTCCCACGAATCGCACCGATCTCGCCCGCGTTAAAGGTCCCTCTCAGACGACCCCCGAGGTAAGGATGACCGAGGCTGAAAACGCGATTAGAGGGTGGGGGTAAACAATGGGAAGGGTGGAGGGGCGGAAGAAGGCGGCTGGCATATAAGTCGCTCGGATGATCGTCTTTGGACTCCATCTTCGGTCGGAGAGTTTCGATCTATCGGCGCGAGCGAACTCTCCACCCCTTCTCGTTCACTGCCACCCCCTCCAACCCCCCTCTGCCCTCATCGCCTGCCCTGGCCTGCCACCCTCACGGAGTTGCTCCTACGCCTTCTCCTCGACTCGATTTCCAGATTAATTAAGGATCGCTGGTCTGAAAGGACCCGGCTCTCGGGATCCTTTCAACGTGGCTCGAGTGTCCGTTCGGGAAGGCGTAACGAGCGCCAATTCGAATCGGTTTCACGAGACAGCGAGCCCGATAATGACATTTTCCGTCGGCGAACAGGTAAGTCGGGGGTCCGCTGCCCATTTCAGCGCTTCGCTTCGCGCGCCGATGTTGGCGGTGACGATCGGCTGCGCTTGCGAATCGATACCCGAGCCACGCCAAATTCCGCTGGCAAGACACGCCGCCCCCGGAGTTTGGCCACTTTGACTCCCGCAGAACCGATAAACGTGTGTTGGCCACCCTGCCATCCGGTCCTGGCCTCCGAATCTAATTACAATTCTCGGCGCCGTTTTAATCCTAAACTGACAATTTTAGCCGAGGAGTCAGCGCTAAGGGTACTTTCAAAGATTTCGTCGACGAAGAGAGAGAGAGAGAGAGAGGGAGAGAGAGAGAGAGGCCAATTGGTGTCAGTTTCCGCGAGATAATTATACCGTTTCGCAGGCGAAGAGAATAATGACGTTTTCTAGCACGGCTAGCAGGTAAGATGAACCTGGCACTTCGCGCCGGCTACGTGACAAACAGGGTAAAATGGGGGGGAGGTAGAGGGTGGGGTGGCCTAGACGATACTCGCCTTCTGGGTAACTCAGCCGGAAACGAGAAAACATCTCGAGGTGGGCGTCGGGTGTCAAAAGCGCCGAGGGTCGAAACGTGTTTTCGACGTTGGCTGAAGTCAAATAAAGTGGCTTCTTGAAATGGGCTCGGATTCGCTAGATCACCTTATCTATCTAAAGGGGAAAGCTACCTGTCAAAATTTTCATCGATAAGAGGTCGATGGCTTCCCACAGTCTTGGCAGTTCCCATTGACGATACCGTGTACAAGGACGCGTATCGAGACACATTCCGGGGATTCAATTAAAGCCGCACTGCCATGAAAGCGGGGCCAATGGAAAGGTCGATACAGGCACTGCTAGCAATGCGCTGCCTGCTACGTAGCCCGATGCTACGTGCGTGCAAAGTGATCCCAGGCGGCGGCGAACTAGGTAATTGGCCGCGTCGCAAACTGAGATGCATATTTTACCGGCCGACCGAGAGCGCTGCCAATTCGAATCGGTCGCGCGAGATGGATACCTTCGCGAGGTCGGGACGCGAAACGAATCGAGGACGAGGGGGTAGGTAAGTGCGGTGAGGAGAGTCTGTCAGTCCCGACCTATCTCTACCTATCTCTACCTATCTCTTCTACCCATCTCTACCCGGCGACGTTCGCGGTTCGCGCGTTATGCATCTACGCCGGAAGCAAAAAGGACCGTCGAAATGGAAGCCTGGAGGTCGATGTCGGATCGGGAGCTGAGAACAAAACAGACGCAGAGAATTTGGGAAAAAAAAGAAGGTAGAAACCCGAGAGCGGGTTGCTAGGCTGTCGCGGAGCGCGTTTCTTGACAGTCTCCTTGAATCGGCCGAAAAAGAGTCGAGTCGGAGGTAAAAAAGGAGGAAGAGCAGCTAGGCAGAGGGGTGTGGAAGAGGATTGGAGAAAAACCGAAAGCGTAATGTATGTAGAATAGGCAGCACGCTCGAACTCACCTCTCGAATCGTTTTTCCAGCCCTCCCACCCCCATTGAGACGTCAGCGTGCTCTCGCTCGGCGCGACGCGGAATGGTGTACGTAACCCCCTCCCGTTTCTCACCCCCTTAGCAATTGCTCCACCTGCTCATTCCATACCCCGTACCCACCCCACCATCCACTTCGCTGCGAAAACAGTAGGTACCGTGGAACGAGATATCCTGCCAGGAACTCGGAGATAGCGCACGCGATGGCTTTAGGGTGCTTCGCAGGGGGGAGGTGGATGGGGGTAGGGTGAGTCGGTAGACCTCCCTATTATCCCTACATTGTTTTATCGTCCTACTCCCTCATATACCTCTCCAGCGAGAGAACGGCATGTACGCGTGGAAACGTGCGATGCCTTATACTCGCTCGCGTAGCCTACGCAGGAGTGTTTAAGAATTCGGCACCGTTACTCATAGGGTGGATTCCGGGCGTGTATCGCGGCGGGCATACAAATCGCGACTAAAGGGTCGATTATTTAAGTGGCGTCCGGGGTAGGGATGCTGCTGCTGCTGCTGCTGCTGTTGCTACCGTTGGTAGCAACGGCGGTGGCGATATAATTCTAGTCGGCTTGAGCGACATATTGCGACTCGTTCGTTCGTGTCCTATCGTCAATAATAAATTAGCATCCCTCCGACCGGGCGTCCTCGTTAATAATTTCCTATGTGCACATGCATTCTACCTCCCCTCCCCGTCGGTGCGCAGACGGCGCGCCGGCGGCAAAAAGCAAACGATATAAATATTAAATTGCGAGCCAGGGCTATGATCGTTCGGCAGCGTTCTGGGATGAAAGAGAGGTGGGGGGGCTTCGAAAAAGCGACGGGGAATTTCTATAAATGCGCGCGGAATCGAGTGTAATCCTGCACCGTGCTCTGCCTTACGTTTTCCCGCGAGAAATGCCGGGGGATCTGATACGAAATCGATAGAGAGACTGCTTCCGACTACGCGTCGGCATTACGCCATTCCGTCGAACACGTTAGAGACTACGTCATTAGCAATACCGGGGGTCCTGAATGTGCGGCCCTCCTCCTCCCACCCTACCCCTTCCCACGCCACGCTCGAACATGTGCATCCCTCTTGTCTAACGTTCCGCCACCCCCCTCTCCTGCCACCCTACACCCCGCGCGCGCCTCCCATGCCTCTGTCAGCCTTTGCGCGCGTCTTCCCCATCGACTACGCAGCTCAGCTTCCTTGTCAATCGGGCCGCGCGCTCGCGGTGTTTCCCTGGGATTAGAGCCACTTCAAAGGGAGCGAGCAATAATCCAAGAAAACGTTACGCGAGACGCCGGAGGGGTGGATGGGATGAACGTTGCCGGCGCGGCTTCTACCCTCTCTAACGTCGCAGACAACGCTTCACATTATTGACACCTCGGCAAATAACGAAACCTGTCCCGCGTATTAGAATAGACGGCCTCAAACTGTCAGGCCTTACTTACCCATGATCGAGCGTTAGATCTTGTTGGGAGGCAGTGGGAGGTGGGGAGGGTGGTGAGAGCTGGGAAGAAGAGAGTGCGTGTTCAAAGGCGGAGAAGGTAAGCGACGAAGAGACAGATGAAGGGAATGATAGAGTGTGAGTGAGACAGTGAGGAGGAGGAGGAGGAGGGGGGGGGGGGAGAAGGAGACGTAAGTCGTCACCAGCACCGGACAAATGGATTTACTTCGTCGGGACGGTAAAGCTCTCCGGAGGACGCGCTAGAGAGCTTGCTCAGATGAGAGGTAGAGAGAGAGGGGGGAGAGAGAGGGCGGAAGAGACGACTGGCCGAAAGAGACTGAGAGCCCGAAAGCGTCGCTGATCGCCTTTCTGCCGTCTACCGAGCACTCTTCGAGACTGGTCATTTCGCGCGACCGGACGATCGGAGCCGTCCGAATTAGAGCAACTTCAAAGTTGCCCACCGGACGAGTGGCTATCCACTTCTCGAACTTTCACTCCGCCCATCCTCCGTCCCTTCCCGCGTGGGTGGAATTTGAAAAATCGGCCGAAATTTCGAACGCGGACAAATCGAAGAATCCGACCGATTCCTTTATACGAGAGGCGAAGCGACGGGATTACCTGAAAGTCAGAGGTATAAACTGCGTCGGCAACGGGAAGACGGAAAAGGTTGACACCGCTAACAGACAAGTGGATTTGTTTCGTCCCGAGTGATAAAGTTGTCCCGATGGACGCGGCGGCCGGAGCGAGGAGATAAGGACGACGATGTGACAGGCGCGGGAGAAACGCGTGTGTCCTGAAAGCTTCGCAGTCGTGTCCCGGCACGCGGACAATGCAATTTCTGCCAGAAACTCGCGTTAATATCATCCCCCGATAGTAGCCGGTCGATCGCGTTCGGCTCTCGAAATTTTATATTCCCATCGACCGCCGAATGGAAATAAAAAGGAGGACGCACGAATCACGATGGAATCCTTTGAGTACCCATTACGTCGAGTCCGTGAGAAATTGGAGAAGGGTCGTCGTTGGGTGGGGGGGAGGGTGAGGGTACCCTTTCGAAATCAGAAGTTTCCAGTTAATTAGAATGCAGCGGCGCTGACCCGTGGTAATTGATCCTGGCAAAGGAGAGCTGGCGCAAAAGGGATAACTGGCAGCCAGGAGCTGGCCTCTTTCGGTCTCAAAGCGATGGCCACCGTCGGCGAAGACGGGTTAGCGTTTTCGAACAACTGAATTTCTTCCCCCGCCGGCGAGGAACACTTAGGGGCGAAAATTTGAGACGTTACGGATCTGGGCTGATATTAACGCTGGCAGTTGCGAACGGAAAGGATGACGCGCGACGTCCTTTGAAAGTTGCCAGGCTAAAATCAGATAGAGCTCAGGCTAAAATCAAAGATATGCTCTCCTGCGGATCGGGAGTCGTTATTAAAGAGAATTTAGTGGCACTGATCCGCCGAGACGCCGAAAGTGTACGTTCCTTGTCGCTTCTCGCGAGAATGAGGATTCTCGAATGTCGGTGGAAGAGGGGGCGTCGTAAAATATATACTCGATACCCAGGGAAGTTTTGGCATTAAGGAAGGAGATATATATCTGGACTATCCTCGACGACGATGGGAAGCTTTCCGGGGGGGGGGAGACGGTTCCGTTCAAGGTCGAGCGCGCAATCCACTCGTGCACGATGCAGTAGGTAATACTCGGAAATCAAGCCAGGTGATACCAGACTTCCAGCGGTCGCGAAGAATGAAGAGCAATCGTCTGGAATTAATTTCGCGGCTTGTTTCTTTTTTCATCCCTATCTCTACCTTCCCTCCATCCCTTCCTCCGGCGAGCGTACTTCTTCTCAGAAGAATGAAATTGCGAAATAATTGCCGGCGTAATATCCGACCAATTGATCGTGAAACGCACAGCTTATTCTGATTATGCGGTTTAACGTTTGCCATCGACGTATAATTATAATTACATCGGCGCGTATATGGATCGAAAATTGGCGGAAAAGAATCGCGGGAAGTAATGTAATTCGCGCAACAGACACTCGGCCGGGATCAGCCGGCAATGAAACGATAAAAGCGAGCAGTATTCGCCGCCGATTCCCCGGGCTAACGTGGCACTCTAGGAAAAGGTAAATGTCACCCATACACGAGTGACGCGGCAGGCAGCGTGTTAATGCACTCATCGATGGCGAGGCCGGCGGTAGCTGCAACACGTTAAAGAACAATAAAAGCGCAGTCGGCGAATGGGGAGAGAGCGAGCGATACAGCCGGCGTATAAAATTTTCTCCGGATTTCCCGTCGAGCGCGCGCGCGGAGCGCGCTCACACCCACGCGGCCGGGTAATATATTAAATGTCAAACCTTTCAGCCGCGAGAGCGAGGGAGAAAACGTAACATTCGATTTAGCTCGGCGCCCGGGAAACTGCGGAGGTGGATTTTCTTGAGGGCCGAGCAATGCGAGTGTGTATGTAACGTTGCGCTCGCGGGAGCTACGTTGTTATTCCGGCTCACGTTTGCGCACGCACTTGAACATGGAAATTTTTACACGCTCTTTAACGATTAATAAATACCAATTTTCTTCGCCGCCTACCAATGGCCGGAGGCATTTGTTGCCGGCGGGAGTGCGGGCAAATCGTGTTCTCAATCTGCTTTGCGATCGAAACAAGTGACGGTTAATGTTACGACTTTCTTTACACAATTCTTTCCTCGTGCCAATGAAAAAACATCAGAGAAAAATGAGAGATATATCAGTAGACAAAAAAGTCTCTAAAATAACGTTTGGCGATGTTATCGTAGAGACAAAATAAAAAGACCAATTTTTACTCGGTTAACCCATTACCGCCTGCTGTGCCATATATGGCACACAAATCATATAAGTATATAAAAAAATAGCTTCTATGATAATTATTTGAAGATATGATAAGGAAATACAAATGTAAATATTTTTTCAATTAGAAAATAATTCAGGCGTTAATAGGGTAATATAGTATTAAATGGAATTGTTCGATAAACATTTCCTCCTCTGTCGTTAGCTAGTAATTTCGGTCGAATCGAAAGGAAACAGCGAGTGGACGGACCCGACCGTCGAGAGTCGAACTTCCCGGCGGACGATCGTAATCGATTATCGTCCGATACAGCTGGCCTCATCGCTGCCGAAAGCGAGGAGACCGACACCGAGTTCAACTAACGAAATTGCGCGTCCCGACAATGAAAACTTAACGCGATCAAGCGGGCAACGTAAGAGACCATTAGCACGCGCCCTCCTCTGCGCTTGATTAACGAAGTGCTTCCTCTCGCTGCGGTCGGCGACAACGAAAACTGTCCTCAACGGGCTTAGAATCGCATGAACCGTACATCAAAAACGCTGGGCCACCCTCTAATCGTCGAACGAAATCAATCGGACGAGAACAGGGCCGCATTCGTAAAGCCGATAAAATACAGGAAATGAAGGCCGTCGGAAATCAGGATGAAAAAAATTAACGTTTATCCTCTGTCATCCGCGGGTCTCGTTAATTAAACGAATTCTGGCCGGAATACGCGCGTCAATCCGTCGGGTTACAGGGAAATTTCATGGCTCGGCGGTAAAATTGGCCGGGGCCAGAAGCAGGCAGTACCGCATTAGCGGCAAACGTGACACGGCGGTGTTCCTACGCGCGACGGCCAATCGCGTTATCGAGAGCAAATAAAACGATTTGATCGGCGCCGATCGAACCTGTCATCCCCCTAATTTCCCGTCGCCGAATGAGTCTTCGGGACAAAGGGACATTATTGGCTCTTTCATCAATTCGCGCTGCGTCCGAATGCGCCGATCGAGCCTCCCACTTTGGCCGGTCAACAACGAAGCTCGATATACGGTAAAATTGAAAGAAACGAAAGAAGAGGTAGGGCTGACAGACGGTTAAGAAGCAAAATCCTCGGAGAACGAAAGTGAGTCCCGATGGCAGCCGTTAATTTTAATCGACCTCCCACTCTGGTCGGTCAAACGATATAAGTACAATAAAACTGAAAGATACGAAAGAAGAGGTAAGACTGACAGACGGTTAAGAATCGAAATCTGCGGAGAACGAGAGTGAGTCCCGATGGCAGTCGTTAATTTTAATCGACCTCCGTAATTTCGGATCGTTGCCGAAATTGAGTGGCGCGATACCGCCGGCGCATTAACATGAAATCCACACAGCGGTCTCGCATTACATTTACGGAGCGGCGCATATTGCGAGTCGTCATGTAATGCAGCCTCGGCGCGTCGAGGAGAGGGGTTGGCTGGGGGGTGGAAAGGGTGAGAAGGGTGAGAAGGGAGCGTGGCCCGCAGGCAGTCGCTCCATCGTGCGGAGAGTATAGCGCGTGCGGCAGGGTCGTGCGAGAGGGGCCAAATGTTGCGGAGGGTCTCGAATGGGACTACGTTGCTGGATGTCGCTGAATGTCGCTGGATGCCGCTGGATGCCGCGGCATGGAACGGGCACCAGCTCGCTTGCCAACGACAAACGGAGAGTGGCTCGATACAGTGGGGGCAATAGCGGGAGCAACGACGAACGCACGACGACACCCCTGCCGAGGCCGACGGCTGGAGGGCCAGAGCGGGTAGGGGTGGCCAGGGGAGGGGTGGAGAGGGAATTGAGTGCCGAGATACGGTGCGAGTGCGGCGCGAGTGCCGGGGAGCCGGTCGCCTACGGTTCCCACTGTCCACAGACAATATAATCCCATCCAGCGGGAACGAGGAAGCGACGGAATACCGGTTAAGTATATTACAGAAATTGCCCGGGATGGCTGGGTCCATTTGTAAATGAGATTGAATCATGGTTAGGAAAGTGGCTCTAAAGCTCGCGCGCGGTCCCGCGATCAGAGGAAACGACGTGTCTGCGTAATATGAGAACCGGGGACAGTGCCCGCTTGTCGGGAGGCTGTAACGAGGGTAAAGTCGGAATGAGAGAGAGAGAGAGAGAGAGAGAGAGAGAGAGAGAGAGAGAATGTGCGAGTGGCCCGAATCAGGCCGGAACGTGGCACGGGGCAAAAATTGGATACGTCTGTCCCTTGCTCACGGTAGGAAAATGTCTAACCCACCCACTTTTCTACCCCTCCGGGGGCCAACTCGCCGTCTCGCCGTTTCTCGCTCATTGACAGTGATGAAGCGCGCATTAAGTCAGACTACTTTACGACGAGTCTCGGTACTAACTCGCGAGGCTCCTTTCAAAGTTACCCGAATGCCTCGCCCGCGGTGCGGATATTTCCCGCTGACGCCCGACGGCGATTTCGTAAAAGTCACGATGGGGAGAGGCTTTCGAGGACGGGGGGGGAGGGTAACGTCTGTGGAAGGGAATGAGTTACTACGTCGGCGTTAATCCTCCGGGTTCGTTTATTTAGAGCGCGCCGAGGGAAGTGGAGGCCGAGGTGAGTCGCGGGGATGAAAATAAAAGTCCGCTTGATCGAGTGCAATTTTCTAGGAAAACCCGATACGCTCCTGCAGACAAATTCTCCGTCAACTTGGGCGGCAGCTAAGTTCAGCGAGTAGCTCGCTGCCAGTTTCTCTCACTCACTCTCTCTCTCTCTCTCTCTTTCTCCCTCTCTTTACTTCTACTCTCTTTTTTTCTCTCTCGTACCCCGGTGGATTTTCGTTGATCTCTCGGCAGCGGTATGAGCGAGGCGATGAGAGCTAAAGCGATTATCGAAGGTCGCGAATCACGTACAAGGACGGCTTGCGCGCGCGTACTAGCGCACACATTGCTCATTATCGCGGCTTACACTTGTTATCCCCGTTATCCGTCTGTCGGTCACCTGCCCCGGCACTTGGTAGAACCCGACACGCACAGATAGGAGCGTACGGCGCGCCCGACTCGCTAATCCTACCCTCCAGACAATTCTAAACTAAGTACTGTCCACGTTTCGTATTTGTACATTATGTAACGGTACGCTGCGCCCTCCAGAACGAGGCTTTTGCCGCTCACACTCTCAGGCCCGGCGCGGACTATGGCGCGGGAGAACAAACCGGCAGCATCGCCATCACCGTTACCAACCCCCTCGGCCACCCTCTCAGCCACCCTCTCAGCCAAACCGCCTCACCGCGCCCACCTCGAATATATTATACAGTTCCTAAAGCACGTTTCTACGCTGCTAAGTGGAACGGGGCACACGATAGTTGAAATCTCTAATTAGCATAAAATATCACGCGAATAACCAACGAGTGCCGCCATAATGGCTTTACTTCACAAATTGCCGAGGAACGCCGACGGCTCGCCAGGCTGATCGATACACACGTGACATTGTCTCCTGCTGGCAGCTGGGTAGCACAGGTAGCACAGGTACTACCTACCTACCCACCTACCTACCTACCTACCAGGTACTTTCAGCGACTCGAAATTTTTCCCAGAACCGATCGATCATCACCACCGCCGACGCCTAATTCGTACCACCCGCTAATTATACACTCCTCGTTTCCTCGTTCGATCGCGCTAATGAGCTGTCCTTAGCTCGAATTCAAGCACGGGACTGCTCCCCCCCCCCCCCCTCTCTCTCTGTCTCTCTCTCCCTCTTTTCCTTTCTTTCTTCGTCTCTCCGACGGTTCGCCGTCAGCCGGCGCTTTCTCCTTTTTTAATTAATAGCACCGCGCTTACCCGGGCATCGGAATCATTTGCATCCGGGGTGCGGGGGGCGGCCACCCGCGCGCTCTAATTGGAATGGCTCGTTAATAAAACGTTACCGGTGCCAATATTCTGGATACCTGTAGCGGGTAACACCGCAACCGGCACTTGTCGGTGCCCGGCATCGATGTTACGAGTGCGCGAGAGTGTGCCGCTCGCACGGCCATGCACAACTATACACACCGCGACTATATATATACATATATATATATGTATAGTCAGCAGCGGCGGCAAGCAGCGGCAAGCAGCGCTACCCACCCTGAAATTATTAGGCACAAAGGGCCGCCGCGGCCGCGTTCTACGTAATTCGCATTCTCCCGCAAAGTGGCCGACTTGTTTCGCGTACGAGTTACTCGCCGCTCGCGGTAATGGCGCATTAGTAACGCCGCCGAATGAGTTTATTTAAATTCACCTCCCACCCAAGCCGGCCCTCATTGGCTATTAAACCCCTGTCACGCAGTCAACATTTTCAGCGGCCCAGTCCCTCTTCCGGAGCGCCTACGTATGCACCGGGTGACCGAACCACATTTCGCTTCGGTCGCCGACAGTCGCCCCTGAAACGTCGGCCTTGCCGTTGCGTAGGAGAGCTCAGACGAAATTCTACTTTCGGCCGGCCCCGCTCCGGCTCGTTTCATTTTCCTAAGCGGAGGCTGCTCGTTCCTCTCTCTCTCTCTCTCTCTCCCTCTCTCTCTCTCTCTCTCTCTCGGCCGAGGGCCGAAGCTCTTCCGAGCGAGCGAACCGTTATGTTCATCCCGGCCAAAGTGGCCCGGGCGTTCATTAAACCGGCAATAGTCATACCTTACTCCGTAGCAGCCGAGTGACATAATGCCCCCGATGCCCGGGCAAGCTTGTTACGCCGTAGCTGCATCTAATATTGAAACGAGGTATGGCGGCGGCGGTGGGTGGGGGGCCGTGTAATGAAGCTCGAGAAATTATTGGAAGAAAGTGTGGCGAGCGACGTTGCATCTCATCGCCCGCCAGACTTCCGTGCGGGGGTAAGGAAAATGGAAGGAAGCTGAGATTCCGAATGACAACCGGCGAGGCGAGGAGGCGGAGAAACTTCAATTAGGCTACGGATCCGGCCAGTTTGCGACGCTCGGGGGAAGAGGGGGTGGGAAGGGCAGGGTGGGGAGCGTGAAATTAAATTCAGGACGAGCATTATCGAAAGGCTTGGGTGTGTAAGTCGCTCGGAGACACTGAACTGTCCGATTCTCTCTCTCTCTCTCTCTCTTTCATTCTTTCCCTCTCTCTCGCTCCCTGTCCCTCCTGGCACAGGACGGCCATGAGTTAATTAGTACATCGCCCTTGTTTCGGCCCTTTACCTTTCATCTCCCGTGGCACGCCGTATTTCTGCCCAGGCTCTCCCCTTTACGATCGTCGGCCATTTATAAGGGGGCGGCCGTAAATCAGCTCGTAAAGAGGACGTAACGCCCAGCGCGAGATGACGAACTTCAAATGTCAATCTGTCGCACGGGCTCCGCGAACGGCCTGAAACTCTTTCGTCGAAAGGCGAAGCACCCACGATGGCCACCAGCACGTAGAAGTGGCCGGTGCTGCAAGGGGCCGTTGTAAAACTACTTTTTTTGCCACGGAACGATTTTCCGCCGCTGTTCCGTGCGGCTGTTCTGTGCGGCTGTTTCCGTGCGGCCTCGGACACGTTACAACTGTTTGCGCGCAGTTTGCAGCGCGCAATTTAGCGTGGCCCGGGCGTCGACGGGCCATACCATCGTGTGCAGGGAAACGTTCCTTTAAAAGCCGGGGCTTGAGCTCTACGAGGGCTTTTGGCAACGGCGCCTTTATCGGAGATTCGCCATCTAATCGGTATACACGGCCGCCGATCGAAGTCTATCCCACCCAAAAAGAGATAACAAGGATGCGCTACACGCCCTTGTCCCGCACCCCACCCCCACCCTCCTACCCGACTGTAGCCTCGCTGCGGGAGAATGGCAAAAAATTCATGAATAAGTTACAGTTTTTCGGTTCCGTGCGCTGAGAATCACTCGCGCCGAAAAAACAGCCTCTCCCGGCCCACTCGAGACCCGCTTTGTGCATTAAACGTTATTACGATCGGTTACCTGCGAATCAGTTCGGCGGATTGAAAGGGATCGCGGGACAACGCTCGGGGGGGTAGCTGGGAAGAAAAAGAGTTGCAGAGGTAGAGGGAGTCTAACGGAATAATATTTCTTAAGAGGGACGCCGGTGAGATCGAGAAAGCAAGAGGGAGGGAGAGAGAGAGAAGGGGTGGGTCGACGTACCAGACGGAGTGGCGGGGTGGGAGGGACGAGGAGGGAGTGATACCCCGATCTAAACGTAACTACCCCCTGAGGGAAGCGAGAAATGAAATTCCAGCTATCTCGGTACGTGGTCAAAAATAAAGTGAGCCTCTTTACTCGACCGGCCACGTGTAATAGGGTGGAAGGAGGCGGAGAACTTTCGCAGAATACCGAGCAGAGAAGAGGCATCACGGGGGGGAGTGAGGGTTGGCGGAGGCTGAGCCCTCGACGTGGCTCGCACCCGACCTACACACCTGTACGTACAGGTTGATTCATGCATCCGTGACTGAGGCCCGGCTAGAGGGGAGTAATTCATGGAATTCTCCCGCCTCGCGAACGATCGGCCTGCCAACGTTGCCGGCGTGTGTGTGTGTGCGTCGTCGTATCGATATAAAACGACAGGCCACACACTCCCCGCAAAAGAGAGAGAGAGAGAGAGAGAGAGAGAGAGAGAGAAAGAGAGAGACAGAGAGGCGTCCAAATGGAATCTCGTTAGCGACGGATACCGCGTGCGAACATTCGCCCGTCGATTACGCTCGGTGGGCGAAAGCGGAGGTTGCAAAAAAAAAAAAAAGAGGGTAGCGAATAACGTCGACTCTATTCGGGATCATGAGTTTTCGAACGGGCCGTTAGTTATTTTACCGCCTATGGCCTGTCAGCGGGATCGAGATGATTCTGGGACCGGATTGTAACTCATTAAGCTAGCGGCTCGAATATTTCTTTCATCGTCCGCGAGCGAGAATGCATTCCACCCCGTCTCAATAACCGGAAACGCAGACAGACGGATAGACAGGAGGGATGGGGAGGTGGCGTCCGCAGACGCGCGGAAGTGGTCTGGTAGGCTGTAAATGAAAAAAGTTTCGCGGCGCGCTCTGCGGCGGTAAAAAAAAGGCAAGGAAAGAGTGATAAGGGCCGAGGACGAGAACAAAGCCTGAGGAAGAAGCTCGGAGTGAAAAAAGCGGCCGAGCGAAAGTGGCCGTACGTCGTTCGCGGCTGCGGCTGCGGTGACAAGAATCCGCGAACGGGAAGTGGATGGGTGGGGATCTGGGTGGAGGGGGGGTTGGCTTAAATTTAACGGCACCCCGACGACCGTATCGCCGGCCGAGACGTGATTGAAAATATAATGAGATGGCCGATCGGAGGGAGCGATATGCCGGGATCTGCTATCCGAGCTCTTCCGCCAGAGAAATTCCCACCCCCTACCACCCTCTGGAGCCGAGGGTGGCCGTTCGAAAAAGTGTCTGGATGCAGGCGGAACGCCGGTGCAGCCCCGTGAGGGAGCGTTGTGCCAATTCGCGGGTGGAAGAAAGATGGTTTGCGAGAGGGGTGAGTCGCGTGACGAGCCAGGAATCAAGGGTCGTAGTCGGGACGGGGCACGTTTTGTAGGTGCAAAATGGATAGTGGATGCCTGCCGCGGCATTAATGTCGGGATTAGGTCGGGCCACCCCGTTAGTCCTCCGCTGCCGTCGATGCGATGCGAAGAGTCTCCTCCTCCGCCTCCACAGGGCTTCCCTTTTCCCGGAAGCGTCCATTTCGTCCCAGAACGCTCCGGCAGCACGGGAGGAAGTCTCGTCTAGCAACCCTTACCCTTACCCTCCCGCTACCCTTCGGCACCCGCCGAAGCCTCGCCACACCTCCGAACCGGAGCACTGGCTTCCAGCCACTCTTTAAACAGTCTAGCGCGAACAGGGATGAAGAGGGAGGTGGGCTGAGCGGGAGAGGAGGAGGAAAAGGGGGGAGGGGGTGCCCTCTAATGGGATATCGATATATTCATGGAGGCTCATCTCCAGCAGTCTCCTTTTCCCACCTCGAGAGCCAGCTCCCCACTGACAACCACCGCCAGCGCCGCACCAACACCTTCGGCGAGCCAACGTCAACGGCAGCCAGGGATATGCTTCCTGATGCATGCCGGTGTGAGATAGGGGGCCCAGGCTAATTGTTTTCGACCCGCCACCCTTCCCACCGACCGCCCTCGATCGCATCCACCTTTTCCTAGCCACTTTCGACTTGGTCCTTTTCTCCTATCTCCTCCCTTTTTCTATTCTCCAACGTCTTCGGATTCTTCGTTGAGGGTGGCCGTCGCTGCCGTCGTAAACGACGGAGCGTGCTCCTCCGACTCTTTCTCACCCCCTGCTCGTCGGAAAAGAGTAGAAGGAGTCGGCTGAGTCGCCTGAAAGGATCATCCACGTTCTCTCGGCAACTTCCGCTCCGACCTCCCACCTTCACCTAATTTGCAATGCAATAATCGTGCCAGCCATCTGCCATTGTCTTCCGATCGCTCGCTCGATCCTGGGCCAAGGACGAGCCGTCGGCAGAAAAAAGGGGTTAAAAATTCGGTCTCTGTAATCATACGTTCCCGCTGGACGCGCTGCTTTTTTTCCCTCCCCAATTTTGATGCCCTCGTCAGCGGGGTTAAAACGAGTTAGCCGCGAAAACGCCCGAATGCTTTGCGCCGACCGACTGACATGCCGAAAACTTGTAACCGGATCAGGAGCGCGGATGAAAATTGTGTGTTACTCGGAATTACAAAACGGGCCCCGCTCGCGATCGACCCGAAACCGGTGTAAAACGTTCGTCACGCCCTTAAAAACGTAGAAACTCGTTACGCCGGGCTGATCCAATTGCGAGTGACTTCGTGCGTCGGATGTATTCTACCCGAGGGGGTGGTTGGGCGGAGAGGGTTGAGGGTTGAGGGAGAGGCGATCGAATCACTCGCTCCGCGATTTTGTTCTGACATTCTGCTCCGATTGGCAGTGAAGGACTCTTGCGCCTCGCGGCCCTCGCTGAACGTCGACGCTTCATCAACACTTCGATCGGTTCCACGAGACCTGCCGGCGACTACGGGTACATAAGTGCGGAGTCCGTCAGGAGCACGAGCGACAGAATGCATGACCGCACCGGAGTGCATTAGACTCCGCTTCCGGCGGCCTGCGAGCCGGTATCAGAAAGCGTGCGTCCTTGAATTCGCTCCCGCAAGAATCCGAGATCAAAGTGACCGACTTGGCGAAGATCCTAGCTCCCGGCAAACTTCCGCGAAATCTAGACATTCAACTGCGAAACTCGGAATTATCGCGGTCGAGCTACATAACTTACGCGTACGTCAGGTTAGTAGCTGACGATGCTTGGGTTGAATTTCGAGGGCGAAGAATCGTGTTATCCGCCGAATCGAAGGTCAGGGAAGCGACGTTAGGGTGCCCGCAGGAGTGTCGGCCGGCTCAAGAGGTTTCCGCCTTGTTTCCGTTGCGACGCGAGGCTGCCCATAATTGCTGTCAATTAAGTGCCGTCGATCGTAAGAAACGGGGTTGCCCGCGACCCCGGCTCGCTGCTCGTGCACCAGGAGTCGGGCACCGCATCCGGGCCAATTAGCGGGCACACACGCGAAACGATTACTGTACCATAGTGTACACACACGGTACGGTTACGCTTAAACGTTACTACCTAAAGAGCTCCGAGGGGTTGGCCTGTACGTTGAAGGCAGTTAGCAGCCAGGGAATTGGTAGCCTCCGGCTGTTTAACTCACTCACTCGCTATAGAATTCCGTGGGCACAACTACCATTACCGTCGCCGTCACCACCACCTCCTACTGCCTACTCCCTCTCCCCCCTCCTCCTCCCCCTCCTCTTCCACCTCCTCCGTTCCCTCCCCCTGCCTCCATCCTCATACTCCTACTCCTACCCTTCTACCACGCCCGACGTCACGGCCGTACCCGGCATCAGCACCACTACCATTCGAGGGACCGTTTCGACACTACTACCGACATTTTACCAGGCAGCCCAGTATCAACGGCGTACCGGCGACATAATCACGACCACCATCCACTTCCACCGTCAGCCACATATTCGGCACTAACATTAACTTACGCCACCTCGTCGGGCAACGTCTCCCGGCTAGCCGGAAGCCACAGACACCGTTACTATCCTCGTATCAACGGCCCGCGACTACTACCACTAATGTCACCTACCGACTACTACCATTATACCTACTACTACTACTACTACTACTAGTATGGTCTTCTACTAGAACGTCGACAACGCGGACGACGATCGCTAGGACCATCACCCTCTACGACGACCACCACCACCACCTCCACCTCCACCGGCAGCAGGAGCAGCCACGACGACCACTACGACCGCCATCGTCATCGTCCCACTACCGCTCGTAGGAGGCAGCACGTTTCCTCAATTTATGGGACTTTTGAACGGGTCCACTCTATTATTCCTCGAGAATTATTCCCGAGATACGACTAGCCCCGTGCGCCGAACGCCACCGCCGAGTGCCAACCCCTCGCACTGCCCCTCCGAGGGGGAGGCGGTAAGAAGAGGGTGGAAAGGACCCTTTTTTTCCGGAGGATTTCGCCGGATGAGCCTAGAGATTTCCGGTTACGCTAATTAGAATGAAATTGGCACGGACCCGGCCACGGAATGGCGGGATTAAACTCGCGGGCACTGCATGTGACTAATAATTGCAAATGAAGGAAGGCATTAACGCGGTAGGTCGAAAGGTAATCCTCCCCGGATATTCGCCGGATGACTAATCGAGGAGGGGTAAACCGTAAATTCGAAGTACTCTTTTTTCATCTCTCCTCCCCCCACATCCTCCTTCTTCTGTTCTCCGCGATGCCAGACGTCCCGCGCGGTATCCTTGGAAAAGCAGGATATTACGCGGTCCACCGGCTTTCCAATTAATAAAATGACAGAATAGAGACGACGCCGGGGCGTGGGACGCGGACGGGTCGAGGTAGACCCCGGCGGAAAGTGAAAAGGGCGTCCAGGGGGAGGAGTTTCGTATTTTTACACGAAACATGCGATACTTTATTTCGCCCTCGAAAAAGTGTTTCCTCTAAAAATAAAACCATCCTCCTCATTGCTTTCACCCGTGGCGGACATTTGCAGAGAAAAGGATAGCCCCACGAGAGATCGTGCCCCACAGCCATATGGGGGCGAGGCGATTCTCTCAAAGCGTTCTCTGTGCCTTCTGCCACCCTCCACCCTCCGCCGTCCACCCTCCTCCACCTCCTCCCCCCTCGCAGAAGGGCGGATAAGACGGCCGACCGAAACGCTCGACCAAAACGCCCGGCCAATAAGCTCGGAGCCACCCCCATCGTAAAGGGTAACTTTATAGTTATTTTATCATTGTCTCCGGCTTCTCTATCCTCCGGTATGAGAAGGTCGAGACGCGGAGGCTAAAAATTGTCTGCGAACAGACGCGAGCGCACTCTCTCTCTCTCTCAATCCCGCAGCTTCTCGAAAGAAACATTTCCGAAATCGTGCCAGCGGGAGCATTAACAAATTTACGAGCGCCGTAGGGACGCGAGTGAACACGGGTCCTTGGATATTTTATGCTCGATTCAATATGTATACGCCACCGGCGGCTCTAGCGTTAGAGGGACTAATTATCGATTCATGCGAAGCTTAGAAGGCAGGATTTCGAAAAAGGTCCTTCGCTCTCACGGACACCTGGCGGTCGGATCGTTAAGCCGGGGGGGAGAGATTTGCATTCTTTCGGAAAAGCCACGGTAATGGCACTGACTCTCCCACGTACCGGGACTGGGTAACGCTCAATGGCATCCGACCAGGGAATGACAGGCTTACGTGGACACTTTTCCCGCGAAGAAGAACAACGTTCGCAAGGTTCGGAGCAGGGTAGAGCTAGCGAAGTTGAACGCTGATGGCTGCCAAGCGGATAATTCCCCGGAGCGTATGACGTTTTCAGGCTCGCGGCCTGTTTCGTTTTCAGCATCGGCCATCGCAAAAAGGGCTAAAAGCGAAAAGCGAAGAGTTTAATGCAATTCCGACGTTAAAGGCCCGTCGTTGCCTTGGTGACGGAATGAACTGACACAGAGAACAATGAACTTCGATTGACCGACTACCGGGCGAATGTATCGAATTGCATAATAAGAGGACGCTCGCTAGACATGGTGAGAGAGAGAGAGGGAGAGAGAGGAAGTGAGAGAGGGAGAGAGGAAGAGGTAGTGTTAAGACAGGAAATTAATTGGATAGGCGACGCCGTTTTGTCCTTCGCGTTCCGGCCATTGAACGAGGCGATTGCAAGGGAGGCAGGCACTTGTCGGCGTAGAGCGCAAGGTACACCAGCTCGCTCGACTATTTGTCAGCTTAGGAGGCGACAGAATCGTTCGTTCGAGGCTACCCGCCCCTCCCGCCCACCATTGTTCGCCGCTTCGGCACGGCAACACGGCCTCGAGTTCATTTTCGGCAAATAACTTTTTACGATCGATCTGATAAGTTTCCTCACTCGTCCCAGCCGCGCGGGAGATGGTTTTTGGCCGGAGAGATTTTGCGGGACGATAAGTTCTTACCGGCCTGGCGGCTCGATGAAAGGGGGCACGGGACTAAGGTCATCCTTTATCATACGGAGGAGGTCGAGGAGGAGAAGGAGGCAGAGAGGGTTGAATCCACCCTTCGAAGGTGGACGCGAGGCGCGGACCGAGCGGAATTGCGCAAAGTCACGCGAATTCGCGCCTTCTGCCGACGATCGTAATTACCTCTCTCTTCGTGAAGCTTCGCTCTCGAAAATTCCCTCTCGAAGATTCCGCTCGCGGCCTCCTTCCTTTTAATCCTGGCGCACGGAAGAGGCGAGTACGGACGCACCGATCACGCCGGACGGATGGGCGAATTAGAAGGCCACGGCAATGGGGGAGGCGGAGGGTGGAAAAAAGGTGGCGGAGGGGGTGGGCAATAGTATCGGGAAACAGGCAACGAGCCGTGGGGTAGCGCGCGCGACTTGGAAGTTTGCACAATTTTCCGCGCTCGCCCTCGAGCGCGATATGTACTCCCGGCCAACAATAATTCTAATCCGGCTCGTTATTTACCGCAGGAACTTCTGAAACTGCACTCCCGGTAATAACCGCGATTACTCGAGAAGTTCGAGGCCCCTCTCCTTCGGCCGGGGTCGAGAGGATCCTCGGCAAGCGAGAGAGAAAAGAGAGAAGAGAGAAGAGAGAAGTGAGAGAGAGAGAGAGAGAGTGAGAGAGAGACAGGGAGAGAGAGAGGCCGAGAAGTAAAGAAGAGAAATAAAGAAAAGGGCGGTGAAGCGAATGGGGCAGGATAGCGGCAAGGTTGAAACAAACGGCCGAATTGAGAGCGAAAGAAAATTTTGCCGAGGGGAAATTTTCCCGACGACTGCAGCCGGAAACGTCCTTTACGCGATGACTTCCCACGGCGAGCGACGTATACCTCTGGCCGCACTGTCTCTATCTATCTCTCTCCCTCTCTCTCCCTCTCTCTCTCTGTGGCCCGTCTTCCTCCCCCCACCTCCCTCCATCCGGTACCTCTCTCTCTCTGCCCGCCCCAACTTCTCCTCTGAAACTCTCGCCTCCAATTTCCGGCTCGAGTGTCGCTACGGCAGGTGATATATTGGATCGACATCGCCCGCAAAATAGTCCTTCGATTCTTAAAGCCGCGACAGAGGAAGGGGATGGGGGTGGAAGCCGGCCGGGAAGGAGGAGGTGGGGAAGGCGGTGGTGGAGGAGTCGGGTTAAGGTGGAGCGCATCTCTGCCGCGAAATTCTTGGAAAAACCGATAGGGCGCCGTAAAATTTTCGGATTCACTCTCGATATCCCCCGGAATATCGGAGAATTTGTAACGGCGAAATTTGTCATCATCCCTGCCCGCTCTTCGCGGCTCCTTTTCGCTCCCTCTCCCCCCCTCTCTCTCTCTACGCCCCCTCTCGAGAGTTTCGCTTTCCATTTTTCCACCCCCGGCTACCACCCTCCGGCGATCACGCGCCATCTCGCACTGCTGATCGACTTTCGCACCCTCGTCCGTCGCCGGGACCTCCTAGCAGCTTAAAAAAGCCCCGATTTTATTAACTACGAATCCGGCAGGAAATTAAATCTTAATCGAGTGTGAGGTGAGTGGTTGCTGACGGCGGAAAAGGTCCGGAAACGGGCGATACGCTCGACTTTCGTAAGCGGAGGGTAGGAGAGGGAGGGTGGCCTCGTTCGCCAAAAAATTGCCCTCCACTCGAATCGGGAGAAATGTAAGAAAAAAAGAAGGAGGGAGGGTGGGAGTGGGAGATGGGTAGGAGCACAACGGTAAAGAGTAAAGGACGATCCGCGCGACCGAGAGAGGGAAGCTCGAGGGAGGTATCTTGGTTGGAAGAAGGTGCTGGTAGAAGTCATGGAGGAGAATGGGTGGCTCAACTGTCGGCAATGAGAGTGTCTGTGTCTGTGGGCGCACGCTGGAGAGAGCGCGCGCGCGCGCGCGTGAGAGAGGGAAAATCTCGGTTAAATGGCTCCGAGATTTAGTGGCCCGATATAAATAAATAAGTCTGCCAACCCTCTTGCCTCTCTCTCTCGCACTCTGTCTCTCCCACTGGCCGCTCTCTCTCTCTCTCTCTCTTTCTCTATCCCAGCTTCACCTTCTTTCTTTCTCCAGCCTTAGCCTCTCGGTGACTGCATTCATATCCCGCTCCTGGATAGGAGCAAACCACCTGGAGATATTTCGCAAAAGTGGAAGAAAGAGAAGTGGCGGCCGAAGAAGGGAGACGGCCCCCGACTCGGCTGAGCTTGAGGGTTGAAGGAGGATCGAGGCGGGGTGGAGGTAGGTAGGTAGGGTGGCAATGGTGATAGAGGAGAGGGTGAAGAGGAGACGCCTTAAACCACCGACTGGAGCTGGAATCGAGTTTCCAGAACACCGACGGCCCCACCAATCTCCTTTTTACTGCTCGTCACGACTCGAGCAGCATCACGCCGCACAGACACAACCGCCGACTCCGCAACCTCACACCCCCCACCCGTCCAACCCCTTCCCATCCGCCCCCCGCTCCACCTGCCAACGTCGGCGTCATACCACATCCACCGAAATCTGCATTTCTGAGCACAATGAACCGCTCCCCAGCTACTGCTGCCGAACAAGGTCTACTCAAGAATCACTCGTTCCACCCCCCCTCCCCCCGGATTCGCACACACTCGTTGCGCCGCAAAAACGAAGAACTCAAATCGACCTAATCCTCACTCCGTCTCCATAAGAAGCGTTTACTTGCGAACGATACCTTCCCTGACACGAAACGAATTGAAACAACGGACATTCTATGGCAGAGGGTGGTGAGCGAAAGCGTGGTCGAGCCGAGAGGAAAGGGATGGAGGGTTCGAGGGTGAGTGGATACGGAGTGGGTTCTAGTTGCGGGGAATGACGCTGCAGCGGCGGCAATAAATGCCAGCCTGATGACAAAGTTGCCCGACCGAAGTGAATTTCCAACTCTGACGCGCGACCCGTCCCTGAAGGATTCCGCGGGCTACGAAGGGACGCGGAAGGACAGCCGCAAGCCTTAAGGGTGCTCTACCGTTAAGGGGAAGTCCGCCGAACTCGGGTAACGTAGCCGTGACGTCTATAAAATGATCGGCGCTCCTGGTGGCACAGCAGACCGCGCCTTACGCGCGATCGGCAAAGTCCGAAGTTTCAATCGGCCCGAGATCGATGCGTGAAAGGATCGAGGTTCTCTCACGATTCTCGGGTCTCGGTGCATACGCCGAGCGAGATTGACTTACGAGCTTTCCGGGGTGGAAACGGAGCTTGCACTCGCACGCCGGCCGAAGATTAGTTTCGCGAAAGTTAACGCGGTCGTTTCGGCGACGATTCTAATGAACGGCTTCGTCTATGGCCCGCGGCCTCGGGACGAGGGCATGATGGGGGAAGAGGGTGGGAAAGGAAGGGGGATTGGATCGGGTACCGGGATCAGGATAAGGCGCGATAAAGTTAATCGCCGAACCGAGGGTGTCACGAAGTGAAAAAAGGAAGAGGACGGCAGCGTAAGAAATTAGCTATTTAAGAACAAAGTCCGCGAGAGGGACGAGGCGTTTATTAGGTGAGACGTGACGGAAGACGAGGGGTGAGTAGTCGAATTAAGCAGGAGGGTGGAAAATCTATGGGAGAAGCTTTGAGCTGCCCGGTAGATAGCGTGAAAGCTGTGAATGATGTCCCGGGCTGGATATCCGCGCGATCGAAACTAATGCCTCGTCCACATAGCAATTTTTTCACCATTCTACCCACATCTCTCGCTATGGCTTTTTGAAAAATATCGGACGAGCAGACGGTATCCGCTAACGTTGGGGAGTAAATTAAAAATTGCAACTGCCACCGGGGGGAGGAAAATAACCTGAAGCGGACGTAAAATATTTTCTTTGACGCGCGTTTGTTAAAGGCAATGTAGGTATCCTGCGGACAACGTTGGCTTGACAACGCCGGTTGGCAGAGACTCGGGAAGAAATATTACTTAGATGCAGGGATGCCCCGCTGCCGGAAACACGAGAGCGTCAGCGACATTTCAAATATGTAGTGTGAACGCGACGTAAGGATCCCTCCCAGGAGGAGCACAGTGGTGGGAAGAGGATGGAAGAGGTTCAAAAGGATTTCCGTAGAATGATCCGTAGCTGACCGCCAAAAAATTGCACCTATTCTCGGAACCATGTTTTTCATTGACGCTTTGCCGCGAAGATTCAGAATAAATGCATTGTCATGGCTAAAAAAAGGATCAGAAGCTCTTTTCAGGATTAAGCCCAGGGCAAAGGAGATCGACACGTGTTTCCCGATTGTCCGTAAAGTTCCGACGTTCATCGATATTTCCGGCGAGAGATCACGTCGGTGAGCGATCCGTTTCGGCGACAAACGTCTCTAATTCGAATCCGAAAGGGAGGCAACAGAAATTGCTTCTGTCCTCCGCTGGTAATTGGATAATTGCCCGATGAAACTCGCCGTTGGCCTTCGTGGAAGGATAGCGGCCGCCATCTCGGAAGGATCGAGCTCCTCTTTTTGTCCGCGAATATAACGTCTCCCGGATAGAGTTTGCCCGTCGGTTCGAGAAGTTTTCTCCATAACTTTCCTACTCTTTTCCTCACCCGCTCGCGGCGAGGTACAATAATTCTACGGTTACGGAAACTACTTTTCCGCCGGAATATCTCGAGCTACCTCAAAAAGATGTGTCGACCGAAGAATAATAATTCTCGCACGGAATACGTGCGCTCGACGCGTGTCTACCGTTCGAAAGGTGTGCCCGCGCGCCCCTTTCGCAGTCGGGACTCCTTCTTCAGCCAGGACTCTCCCGCGGAAACGAACGACTCGGATATACACCTTGACGTTCCTTCGCTACCCTCCAAATTTCGAATCGCGCTGTCTCGCCATGCTGGCGTCGATCGCGTGAATTTTGCAACGATATATTAATAAACAAAGTGATACTACTACTAATATAATGCGTAGCTTATATATTTTTACTTCAACGCGTTTCTTGGCTACGCAAATTGGCAGATTTTATGAGACGGTCACATACTACTTGTATGCTACCTCCGATAGATAAGTGAGCAAAATTTATAGTAGCGTTCTAAATGGCCGAGGAATGAGTATTGGGAAATTTCTGTGGTTGAGGTGAAGAGCAAAATAATACATGGACCCGATATGCGTGGTACGAGGTGCGTGTTGACACTGGACGTGCCTTGTCTTTGCCCTCTGCCCGCGGGCGCTCGCCGATTTCGAGTCTGCGCTCTATCGTGCTCAGTCAAGCGTGCTTTTTCTCAATTTCTGAATTCTGTAGCTGGGATCGAACTCGGGTCCTTTCACATAGCAGCCAAGCGCTCTACTAACTAACTCACCCACCCACCTTGCGAGTTCTAGAGTTGTTTACCATACATATTCTTACCGGGCGACTCTTACTCCTTTACATTTATTTGCGAGACTTTCTTCATACTTTATTCGCAGTCAGCCAGGACTTTCCCGCGAAAACGAACGACTCGCATATACACCCTAACGTCCCTTCACTACCATTCAAATTTCGAATTTGAATCGCGCTTCCTCGCCAGGCCGGCATCGATCGCGCGAATTTTGACGTTAATCGCACTCGCCGTCCGACTCGGCCGCCGAAAAGCGCAATTAATCGAGGTTCCTCCGAAAATCTACTCGATGCCATTCCCGAATCACTTCCATTTCGAGTGCGCACTCGTGGGATGCGCGCGATCACGAAAGGCGATCTGCCGCGAAATTCGCCGGCATTCGCCTCGGCGCTCGTCGGCATTTCGCCGGGAATTCGGCGAAATGCGAGAAGAGACCCCACTAGGAATTTGAATCACAGAGCAGAGGCCACTAGCTTTCTTTCAGGAGCTCGTCTAACATCGACCGCGAACGAACGTATTTTCTCCATCTCCCCCGGTCGTCGTCCTACCCTCAAACGGTGGCGTTCTGTCGCCGTCGGGTCGCCGGCGTCGTCGTTCTCCCGTCGTCGGAGTCGTCCTCCAGAAGCGATCGGAGAAGGAATTCGATCGAAAGGCGAGCGGGACGGAAAACTTCTGGATGCAGCCCTGAAAGGGGTAAGCAATGGAATAAACGGCTCGTTGAAAGTCCGATAGGGCGACAGTAGGGGTGGATCGACGTCGAGCAGAAGGCTGCCAGTCGGGGGGGTTGAAGAAGGGCAGGCAAGGGGATGGGAAGGGATGGGAAGGGATGAGAAGGAGGATGGGAAGGATTAGGGCCGATAGGATGGAAGGACGGCGAGTGAAGTGAGACGCCGTGGGGAGGGACGGAAGAGAAAGGGCGGCAAGTCTGGCGGGAAGCCCTAACGTCCGCCACAGAGGGCTAATTCTCTCGGTTCTCGCTCTAAATATCGGAATAAATTGCGGCTGGCTCCTCGGTCTGCTCCCACGTCGGGTTCGACCGTCGGGCTCCCACCGTCGGGTTCCTTCGGCGGGCCAGCACCTTCGGCGCCGACCACCCTTGAAACCTCGAACCCTCAAACCTTCTAGAAGCGTACTCTCCGACGGGCCGGAGGACGGAGGAGCCGAGGGGGGGTTGCTCGGCTTGGCGGGGAGGGTTGCCGGGCGCCAGGGGGTGGCCCTTATCGCGTGTCCGCTCCACTGCGCTTCTTCGTGGCTGAAGGCACCACCTTATACCTCGTCCCCCGCCCCCCCCCCCCTGCCCCTCCCTCATCCTCCTTGACACCCCTAACCCCACAGCCTGGGCCCCTCTTCCATTGCCAGCCAAGCCCCAGCCCCCGCCGGCTCCTTCTCGACTATTTGCAGCCAGCGGGTTGCGCTCGCTAACGGGTGATCTATCAATTTTCCGATAATCCTTTCGTCTCGGCCGGATCAGAAATAAAGATGGAAGAAGGCCCGCCGCCAGGCTTCGAATTTTGCCGGCAGAGAGACAATGCACGGACGACGCGCGTCACTTTCTACACTCGAAAGGGGTGCGGAGGGGGTGGGGACGGGCTGAACTTTGCCGCCCGCCCGCTAACGATCAGGTTCTAGCGTCGGGCTTAACGATTTCGGATCGCTTTTTACGCCCGGTAATCGATTCGCCGATATCTTTGCGAAATTTTCGACATGCCCGTCGACGCTCACCGAGTGAGATTAGTGCCATTCCCACCCCGCCTCCCCCCCTGCCCCCATCTTCCCTTCACTCGCGAATGGCGAGTGATTTAGCTAATGTAGCGTGCGCGAATGCATCGACTTCCATCGGGCTCGAAACCGTCGCAATATCACTCTCATCTTCCTGCGGAAATAACGACGTCGCCTCCAAAGCGGAAGCATGAAATTTCACGGAATTTACGCAAACTGCCGATCACCCTAATCTATAGCGCGAGTCTTTCGCGCTGGCCCCGGACTCGTCAGCGGTCAATTTCCAAACCTCATCGAATTCTGACCGTCGTACACGTTGCGCCCGTGATTCCGGCCTAGCTTAATCTGGCAGAAAATCTTCTGCACCCCCTTTACATGCCGACGACATCGACGCCGACGTCGATCGTTCCCCACTGCCTCGAGTTAGTCGACGAACGGACGATCGGAAAGTTTCAAGACGAGATACGCCTTCGAACGAGCAGCTACGACCTTAACGTATCCTCGATGGACCATCCCTACTTCGGCACTTCCGGTACACCGAGGATACAGTTTCCACCCCCTGCTTGTCCAAATTTCCTACAGACGCCCCCTCCGCCCACCCCCCACCATGTCGCACAGGTGTGCCACGATCCGAGAATGTCCCATTTATTTCCCCAAACGAAACGCGCTGTAAATAATTCCGGCGGAGTTCCGCCGCTCGGCGTACGAGAGTTCGGAAAGACAAGGGGCTATTTACGGTCAACCTGAATCTTCCTCACAGCGGATGACCGACTTTCGACGGAGGCTCTTTTTATATCGGCCGTCGCTGATACAAACACTTTAACGCGCCTCGCGAGCGCCGACGACACGGGAGGCAGAATGGCTGAACACGGACGATAATTCACCTCGCCGTACGGTAAGCGACCGCAAATTGCGGCAAAAAAGGTGCCCTGCGAGACGCGACTGAATATTTATATTGTCTCGCGTGACCGCGGAGGGAAAGAAAGTTGTCCGAGAAATTTGCATTCGAATTTTTGAGCCGACCGCCGGCAAACTTTCCTCGTCGCCTGGCATAAGTAACGATTTCGTTCGAATTAATTTTTGATCCGACAAAGAGTAACGCTCCCGATCCCTTTACCCTTCCACTCACCCTCCTTTCGCCCTTCTTCCCTACCCGCCAGAAGCGTCGAGAGCGGCCGCCGCGTGTTTAATACAGTGAAGCTCGCCGGAGCTCGGGCCCGGGCTCTGCAAATTAAACTCTGGCCAGGAAAAGATTGTACTTTTGACGATCGCAATATTGAAATTCCCTTTGTCACCGAGCGGCATGCATTTCCTTCATTTCCGCCGCGGCCCGCGGTTATTGGTCGCCGGGCGAGCAAAAGACGCGGATGCGATGCTTCCCATTGTTGCAATTGTCGCTTCAGTTCCGGGAGCAATTTCTAATTAGCACATACCGCGCGAGACTTTATTCGCTCGTCGGTCTTGCTCCGGTTTCGCTTACCTCGTTTTTCACCGAATTCCTTCGATTACCCGACTTAATCTGCCCGACCGGTTTACACGAAATTATTAACGTTTCGTTGTCGGCGAGAGAAAGGAAACAATGAGTCCGCGTTACGTTCGTTAGCGGGCTTCCGTTTCTATAGGCGTGCCACCCCTCTCCCTCAGTCCACCCGCCGCTTGCTCGACGCCGGAATTTTCAATTGGCGCCCCCCATCCCCCGCCCGAGCTCCGAATCATTCTGATTTCATTGAAATTCGAAAGCCCGTACTTTATCTAACGGGTGTCGATAAATAATCGACAGGGCGGGGTAGAAGGGAGGTTGGTAGGGATGCCTGAGCCCTGCGGGTGTAATAATTTTCATACCCATTCAGAGCCCGGGTTTTCCACGAGACAGAGGAATATCGGAAGAAATCGAGCTGAAAGATACGAGCGGCTACGTAATATCCTTCGACTTCTTCCTTTCTCCCCACGCCTCCTTTTCTTCTCCGGCCCATCCTTCCTACTCTCTTTCTTCCCCGCCCTGTCCCGGCCACTCTTTTTCCTCTCGCCCCCTCTTCCCACTCCCCTTTTTTCGCCTCTTTCTCTGGCTGGAGGTGTCGAGACACGCGGTAGACGATCGGCTGGAAATAAGGCGGTGCTATGGAGGAATAAGTGTTTCGCATAAAGGCGATACGAAAATCATCCGTTACCGGGCTTGCGGAGACTTAACGGGAGTAAAGGAGGACTGTTTGAGGGGAGGAAAGATTCGCGGAGGGTAAGCGAGAGGAACCTGTCGCCTTGAACAATGCCCCGAGGGCGACCGAAAGAGACTGATAAAATTACTGTGGAGCGCGCGCGGTGCCCAACAAACGCAGGCCGCGAACAAAAGAATCCGTGACCCGATTGCGTCACATTGACAAACCGGTAAAAAGGTCGGAGATCACGCGCAGTGTGGAGTAGTTGGAACAATGTATTCTCGGAGAATGAGAAATTGGACTGAAACGGTGTGGAACTGGCGAACCGGTCGTAATAAGATTGAAATATTCATTGCAGCCTCATCGATTTAGGCCTCGCGCTGCATAGCCTGATTAAAGACGGCTCGTAAGTAGAGTGCCTGAACTGTCTCGGAGGGTAAAGTGAAGCAGGCTGATAGGGGAAGTACGTTTTGCCCCAAGTGGATTTCTGATCTGAAAAATCGATTACTTTAAACTACTTTACATTGTCATATATAATAATTGTTGATTATTTCGACTTTTTGAGCTGTTTTAACTAAAAAAAAGCGACAATTCAACCACAATTTGGAGTAGGTTTGACCACTTTGTCTTTCTTCGTCTTGAGTTTCCTCATACTTTCTTACGATTTTACGTTAGTTTACAATGTTTTACGTGGTTATACATAATTGATGGTGATTATCGCCTTGGGGGAGTTTTAGGCCACAAATGCGCATTTTAGCCCATGTTTTAAGTACGTTTGACCACCGTGTCGTTATAATATGGGACTGAGCGACCAATGGAGGGTACTTTGGGACTATTTGGACCAATTGAAAAGTGATAGGACTTTGAAAATCGTCGAAAATCGCAAAAAAAATTGTTGGTCTTAAAATCGATTTATAAGTACCCTATCCCACAGATATTAACTCGCCCTGAAAGTTGGTCGCAAGCAAAGTTCCAATTTCTTAATAGTTTCGAAGTTACAGCCATTTTCTTAGGTCGAAAAAAAATTTTTTTAAAGGTCGACATTTGCCCATAGTCCTATCTTAAAGTACGCGTCAAAAGCTTCAAGAAAACGTATGATTCTCATAGGTTTTGATCACCGGTTCAAAACTTACAGGCGATTTAAAAAATCGCGAATTTTCTAAGCTTCTCATTTTTGCAGAAAATCGAAGGTCGGCGGATCGAATCGTCCTTTTGCTACCTGCTAGGGGGTCGAAAATAACTCAGAGACCCGTTTTCCGTCGTAAGTGCAATTTTTTCGGAGATATGGCCCAAAATATACAAAAATTGGGTAAAAAGTGGACATTTTGACAGCTTTGCCGAAAATAGTACGAATTGGCTAAATTATTGTGATATAATTTGAAAGAAGGATGAAATATGTTCACAAAAATCGCAACCCGAGCCTTCTAATTGTAAGTCTAATACTTTCCGAGATATGACCAAAAAGGCGTCACAAAAGAGTGAAAAATGGACATTTCACATTCTACGCGAAACAAACTGATAGTTGGATAAATTGTTGGTATACGCAATGCGAAGATGGATATAAAACATTAACAAAAATCGAAATCGGAGCATTTTGGGTGCAATAGTTTCATAAACACAGCGAAAAGAATACCGGAAAACGCTAACAACCGAGCTTTTTGTCCGCTGTATCATAAACTGAACGCCTGCATTAAATGTCTGCTTTATCGGATGAAAAAAGATTTAATCCGGCTGCAAAAAAATGCAGCCGGTACCCTTGTGTGTACAATAAATCGAAAGATATGCGCAAAAAAATGCGAATAAAGTGACGAATTACGGACATTTTGTCAACCGTACCGAGGCAAGGGCAACTCAATCAAATTATCGCCATAATCCCAACAAGAGAATTCAACCTAAAATGGAAAAATCGCCAGCGAGCCGTTCCATGTACAATGGCCGCGGAGATATGCCCAAAAATGTGTTGAAAAAGTCTGCAAAAAGTCCGACGTATCCTCGGGACATGGCAGTTAATTTAGTAAAGAGCAACGCAAAGCGACAGATAAAGCGCCCGCAATCCATGACGTAGTCAAAGAGCGAACGGGGCAAAAAAAAAACGACGAAATTATCTGTCACATTCCTCTTGAGCGGCTGGCCACGTTTTTGCCCGCGTCTCCGTTCGGGGACCACCGATACTGTCGTCTCAATTAAAATCCCACCATTATCAGTATTTCCGGGGCAAAAGTGGCAGGCGCCGCTGCCAAGTTCGCGAACGCGATTAAACTCTCGCGTCGGGATAGGGTCGAAAGGGCGGCCAAAAGGGTGAGGCGAGTTAAAGCGGGGGATCGCGAGGGAAGAAGGTAAAGTGAAACTTGGCGGACTTTGGACCAGTGGCGATAGGATGTGCATCAGTCGACTGACGACGAGGGAGAGAGAGCGAGAGGATGAGAGAGAGTGAGAGAGGGTGAGGAAGAGAGGGAGGTTAACAGAGGGAGAGAGAAGGCGATGATGAACGAAGAAGTGTAAGAAAAAAGAAGGAGCAGGTCGAAGGCAGTGTACACGACAGATGAAATAAGCTATACCGAGGACGCCAAGGTGCACGACATCGATCTACCCTCCGCTTCGGAGGCTCGGCTGCATATACATCCCCCTTCTCGCGATTCAACCCCGCAGGTTGCCTCTTCTTCTCGCGTGGATCCCCTACTTTTCCTTCGGCGCTCGTCTTCCATTCGCCTTTCAACCGCACCACCCCGCGACACCCCTCGCCCTCATCCACCGCCTCATCCCCCGACACCGAAGCCCCTTCCTTCCTCCTTGACGTTCGACGACGAGCGCGTGTCGGAGATTATGAAATTTCGCTCGTGCAAATCGAATGCGCGACGTCTACACCCGAGCCGTCTCCTCCACCTTCGATTCCTCCTTTTCATCCCTCCCGTTCATCCACCTCCGCGACACCCTGTTTCCACCCCCCCCCCCCCCTTCCCCCGAGCCTGCGTCCGACTCACAGGCTGATCCGTATATTCACCCCGAGCGGTGAGAAGGCCCGGTCCCTGCCATCTCTTCCACCCTCGGACCGTCTTGTCTTCTGGCGCGGTCCTTCGAGTTCCATAAAGCGTTGGCCGTGAATCGTCGGAATCGTGAATCATGTCCCTGAGGAAAAGAAGGCTGAGCAGGGGGGTGGCCCGGAGGCCTCGTCGTCCGAAGCTCGGCAGGGAGGTAGTTAGGGGGAAAGGAGGGATGAAGAGAGAGAGAGAGAGAGAGAGAGAGAGAGAGAGAGAGACGAAGGGGTGGTGGACTCGTAAGGGCTGGCAATCGGTAGGAGGCGGTGGCCGTGCGAAGCAGAAGGAAGCCGGTAGAATAGGGGGCGGAGGTCCGCGGAGGAAAATATTAGCGATAAATTATTGCGCTACATCGAGCTGCAGTAAGTTATTGCTAGTCCTGCACCGGCAATAACCGTAGTGCGGGGGTCCGACGGTGATATAGACGTAATATTCTCGGCACGGTGTGGCAATGGTGCGTTCTACGACGCTGCCCACCCCCCAACCCCCGCCGCCGAACCGGCCGTCGTCGGGCGCCGAATGGATTTTTCTAATTAAATTCTCGGCCGCTAAAGGGCCAACGGACGGTTCCAGGCATTTATTTTCGGCCACGAGAACCACGCAGGCAATTGGCAATAACCCGGCACGGTTTTAGCCGTGCGCGCGACAAGTCGCAGAAGCCGCGAGCCTGAAATACGCGTGGCGGGCCCGTAAGAATTTTTATGTTTCGGATCGTCGATTTCGACCTTATAGAACCTTCGACAGCTGAATTATCGTCCGGCCAGCTCGGCTCAGCCTCGTGTACCACGAACCGCCCATTGTTTCCATCGAACAGCGCCCGCGATCCGACGACTAATTTCTAGTCAAAGAACAAGGTCTCGGATGAACTCGGAGTGGGAGAAGAACTCTTGTCTGGGAGTATCAAACTTTCGGTCGTTCGGGGAATTGCACAAGTATTTCCTTTCATGCGAGACGATTGCGGTTTTATCGTCATCTTTTACCGTGGTGTACGTCTCTGTCTCTTTCTTCCCTCTGTCTCTCTCTCTCTACTCGAGCGAGGCTGATAATGAGTACGTGCAGCTGCTTTGTAACGAGAGGGAATTTGCCGGGACGGGAGAGGAAAGCTCCATTGTGAATGTTGATCCCTCCCGACTCTGTAGCTCTCTCCCTCATCTTGCCTATTCGTCTCTGTCTACCCTCCTTCCCTTCCCATTCCAGGAGGGTGGATCACGATGACGGATACGAATTTCGGAGGGAGCGGCGGGAAGCCGGCCGCTGCAATTAAGCCGGAAGTGACTGGGTACGCGCGATGGTCTGCCTCGTAATTTGCTCGGCTAATTTATTTTGCCATCTGGCTGCAGGGGTGGGGGGAGAGGAGGGTGAAGATCGCCACGGTTGTTACCGAAAAATCGACACCCACGCAGCGCCGACAAAATACGCGCCACCTTCCTCTCTCGACGCCGCAGATGCTAATAAGTAACCCCCTACTGAAAAAAAATCAGAAAATAAAAATTGTAATATAGACGCCGGTAAATCGAGTTTGAAACTCAATGTGCAACCCCTATTAGTCGCCTCTTACGATGAAGCGGGCGATACCCTGGCTATATCCCCTCCTGCCCGCCGGGGGAGGCGGGAGGGGGTGAAACTCCTCAGCTGCTGAATATTCGACGGAGAATCATAGATGTAAATCGAGATTAGCGAAGGACCGGCCGAACTAATCGAATTATAATTGGCCCCGGCTAATCTCGCTGACGGGCGTGGGCTAGGAGTAACGCGGACGAGGCCGCAATCGAAATTCCGACGCTCGGCTTTAATTTCGAAGATCCTCTCGCAAACAAGTGAAATACTTTTGGCGCACTGACGAAGAAAAGCGGCCCGAGTGGATCGAAAGAAGCCAGTTATCTCGCACGAGCGACGGTCAAACGATAAAACCTCGTATAACCGGCGCTCGGGATATAAGCCGACAGTAGCAGCTCCTCTCCTCTCCTCTCCCGACCTCTCTCATCCCTACCCCGTCCATCCCACTACCACCCTTAGCCGTCTCTCTCCCGCCAACGGCCAGGTAACACCATCCGCGCTGCCGTGAGCGAGGCCCGTCGAGTTTCGAGCGTTTAATTTATTTCGTCGTTTCATTCCTCGCCGCAGAGCCGACGCGATCGTACTCTAGGGTCCCTAGGCAGGGAAAAATCGATGGTACCGGTACCAATACGAGCGCCACGTTGCTCACCCCTGCTCGGCGCGCTTCGATGGCTCCCGATATTCCCGTGGGATCGGTCTCATCCCCCCCTAGCCACCACCTTTCGCTGGATGCGCGCGAGGGTGGCAAAGGTGAAAGAGGAAGGGACAGGGAAGGGTGGGAAGAGGGAGGGAAGGATAGGAATGGGAGGGTGCGGAGGTGGAAGAGAGAGAAGGCGAGAGGGTGAGCCCGTTTGACGTTTCGCGTTTCCCCGACATCCTCCCGCGGGATGGTGGCGGCTTTCGTGCCTGGAATCCGCCACGGGATATCCGCACGAAATGGATATCGTGCACGCTCCGCAGGATAACCAGATAGATAGAACGGGACGACGATAGGGAGGAAGACGTCTCCCGTTGCCGGTGGGGAGAGGGCGGCGAGTCGGCACCGAAATCGGACGAAGGGAGGGGGAATGCTGAGGCACGAGTTTACGAAAAGCTGGGACAAATAGTCTCCCACGCTGCTTGCTTGCGCCCGCGATATAGAATTACGGTGTGCGACGAGGAAATGCAGCGAAAAGAGTTCGCGAGAGTTGGCCAACTTGCAGAATGTCCGAGGGGTGGGTTACCCCTGGCGCGAGGGAGTTTGAAGCCGGATTGAACAGATCCGAAGAGTCCGACGAGAAGCGGTACGTAGATTGATTCTGTTATTTTAAGTCAGGGGTAGTGAGGTACGTGTTGTACAAGCAACGTGTCGCATGGGGTGGCTCGGGGTGGAAGAGTTATCATTCCTGACAAGCCCTTAGGAGCTATTTTCGTCGCCCGATGCTTTTACGATCCATTATTCCCGGCGTGCAAGGCTCAGCCGTACGATGACCGCGGAATGCCTCGAATTCAGTTCTGGACAGAGGCTGACCGGCCTGGCTGCGAACCCTTTCATCAGAGCCCTTACCCTTGTCGACCTTCCCCATAAAATTTCCATCTGTCACGGGGTCGAGCCCTTCGCAATACGGAAATCACGAACGTCACCCCTTTCTGCCGTACGAGTACGTACATATGTAACATACATAGGTAGGTGTGTACATGCATTCCTGCCAACACGTTCGATTACACGGTTTCAGCGGATCAAAAGCCGCAGCGGGCTAATGCGTGCTACGTTCGACTTATCAATTTGACCGTGCGTTAATGCGTCCATCAGACCTGTCGAGCGTCCCGGTGGGCTGTCCCTTGCACCCTTCGGGAAGGGTGGCTGACGAGAAGATGCGAGCGAAGGAGAGCGAGTCAGCCGCAGGAAAAGAAGCAAACAAACTGGGCGGGAGTGTCCCGCTGACTTGTGCTCAAGGTAAATGGAATCGTCCTGTTTCACCGCCCTTATGGCCCAACTGAATTCGACAGCCCCAGTCTCAGCCCCAGTCGGTTCACCCTCGTAAACATCGCACGCAGAGAATGTCACTGCGAGAGTCGAGCTTTAGGACAGAACTTGACTGGACCCGCGTGACAAAATTTTCCTTCTGCCTCTTGTTTACAGAAGAATCCCGCTGACGATCGCGCGGAAGGATAAGCAGAATGTACCCCCTCTTTCATTTCGCTTTACATCTGCCGGTGGCGTATGACTGGTGGGACGCGCGGATCTATGTTTTCGTTATCTGCGACGCATCGTTCACGGACCCGCCACGCGCTTTTGATAGGGACGCTGGTGGCTGAAGGGTGGCAGGAGGGTGGCAGAGGGTGGCAGGAGACGCGTAGATCAGGGTACTTTACTGGCTTCATATTTCCGACAGACGGCTCAGGCCCAGGCAAGTCGAGCAACGTACGAGACTCATCCTCGAATTCCGACCCAGTCGAATATCCGGACTATCGGGCCCACTAATGGAAGGAAAGGACCGAAAAATGGGGACACCGTCTATATATTTTACTTATTCCGGCAGGACCGTAGATACAGATGGCAAAAAGTGGGTACCGTGGGGACAGGATGGCGAAATGGCATGTTGGAGAATTCGCGGATCGACGTTGCGGGGGGTCGATCCCAAAAGTAAATGGAGTCATCCCCATCAGCCCCAGCGACCGGTGGATTCACCCCTCGGCAAACGAGTCGTGCAGGAAACATGCACTGGCCGCTGGTCTGTGCGGACCCCAGCGTGGGGGTCAGAGGGTACTCCCGGAACGAAGCGGAGAAAAAATAATATTCAGCATGAACAGAGAAGAGGGGTCGCAACATACGGCCATCTTCGTTGATTATCGTGCGGCCGACAAGTAGCTGTCTATATCCCTTCATGTATGATTCCATAGTTACGCACAGAAATAGCTATCTCTCTAATGGACGTGTGTCGGTCACGCACATTTACGTAGCGCGCAGGTGACGACGTTAAGGGGTCGATCGATAGAGCCGTCACAATTTTTCCTTCGCTCGCCCACCTATTGTTCGCAGCGTGCAGGACGTCCGATACCTTTTGGACGTCCAGTTCCTCCATAATGAATGACGCGCTCAATTTTTCACTCCCACCGCTCGTTCCCGCACGAAGCCGAGTCTTAGAATCGCTATATCTCCCTTCGTCCCTTCTATACACCCTGTCAGGGACCGAGCAAATCCGTCGGTCGAAGAAACCGGTGTGTCTGAAGGTCTGCCCAGAGCTGGAAGACTCAGACGCCAGACTAGCGAGCGAAACTCGCGCGGATCGTATTAGAATAAATCTGCACGTAGTTTGACGCGACAGAGGTGGCGCATTATGAGGCGGAGATAATTATTCAATCCGACCAGAGGCAAGCCTCGGGTGTCACCGAAACAAGTTACCCACGACTTCCGCCATCCCACTTCAATGGCAAACTACAGTCTATCCAACCGTGTGACGATTCGGTAGACGAAGAATAAACTTCCTCCTCCTAATCGGCGGACGAGAATTTGCGAGCCGGGGGAGGCGGAAATGAGGAAGGGGATGGACAGAAGAGGCCGAGACGGAGAGTAGGGCCGTAGGAGAGGCGGAAGTGAGAAATGAAAAAAGACGACGGCAAGGTGAGCCCCCGGAGTCACGCGCGAGGGCAAGACCGGTGGAAACAGGCCGGCGAAGCTTATGAAAAATTGAGAGAAAGCAAATATCCTGTGCCGCGCGGCGCCCTTCCTCCCCCCCAGGGACGAATGTAGAGGATAAGAGAGCGGCGCGAGATGGGTGCAGCGTAGGGGTGCAACGTGGGGGCTGTGGATGGGAGGAGAGGTGGAAGGAAGGGTGGTTGCCACCGGTGGCTGCGAGGGCGAAGGGAGAGGCAACTGGATGGCCCAATAGATACGTCTTTGCCGAGCCCTGTCCCGCACCCCGAGCCACCGACGTGTATTCATTCGTATCGACACGTACACGGCCGCGCACACGAGCGCGCGCGCGCACACACACTCCGAGCCGGCGCTAAACTCACAGACTCGCGGGCGAATATCAACAGAGTGGAACCTTTGGCAGGGCAGGGAGAGGATGCGCGAAAACGGGAGGGTGGAAGGAAGAGCATGCGAGGCCGGCGTGTGTGGGAGGGCTGTACCCTCCGCCGTCTATGCCCTGCACCACTCTCTGCACGCGTACTCGCGCGCACGCGACACACATGACACACGGACGGCAGTCGAGGTAGAGGATGACGCGACCTGGCCATAACCCCCCGTCGTGCAATATTTCACGTCAGATTATGTAGCCTCTTTGCAGAGTGCCAGGTACGTATCGATATCTCGATACGGTCGAACCTATATTATCGATCGGGCGGCGGGACACGATAGAAATGGGAACTGCAGATGGACGAACAGGAGCTGTCTCCTTTATGAGCGCCAGCCAGTCTCGGCCGACGATGCCAAGTGTCGGAGAATTTCGCGGCCAATCCCCCATGTCGGCTTGAATAATTGTCCGCCTCGTAGGTAGGAGCGGTCAGGGGGTACTAATTTATTCTTCGCTGATACACGAGATTAAATTCAGCTCGCGATTCGCCAATGAGGGCCACTTTTTACACGTTCTTTCTCTCGCCGTTTTTTTCTGTAGCACGATGCAGTGCTCAGAAGAGTGTAGGAACCGAGCAAATTTTACGGTTACGAAGGTATTTAACCCGATCGCAAAAATGCGGAGCTTACCGTTATCCGAAGCGCGGTCTATCCGTCCCGCAAAGTCGACGGACGCCAAAATCCAGAATGATAGGTTCAGGAATCCGTACGTTCCGTAGATCTGCGCAATCACGCGTGTAATACGGATACGAAGATCCGACCGACTGCCGGCATCCGTGCGGCCATAGATTTTCATATGGACAGATATGTACATTCCGCCCAGGTATGTCCACAGATTCGACCGGGCCATAAGTCAGAATATCCGCTGATCTATACGTTCGCCGATCTAAGTATCTGGGAAACGAGAGCGTTTGGCACCGGTTTCGACGACCCGCTGTAAGTTAGCCCGACTGAACCGACGAGAGACGAGAATCTCCTTAATTCGCGGTTTTCTCTCACCGCTCCCCACCTGTCATCCCATACATGGCCTGACGCCTGCGATTCTCGCCCATCTCAGCAGAGGCAGCTCCCAAGAACGAGAGCGTTCATATTTATCATACGCGCGTTAGGTACGTAGGCAGCATCCGACGCACCCTCCGTGCCCGGAATGAAATATCAGTCGCTGAGATTTACTCTCTTTAAAGCTGAGAACCCCGGGTATACCGCCGCCAACGAGTGGCGCAATTTTTCATGTCGGATTATGGGCCCGCGAAGGAGGGGGGGGGGGGGAGGGGGAGAGGAGAGACAGATAGTGATAAAGAGCGACCGATGAAAAGCGGGTAAGAAAAGCCGAGGGGTGGAACAAGAAGCCGAGGAAGAGAAGGAAGAATGGGAAGAATGGGAAGACGGTGGGGGAGGATGAAGATACTTTTCTTGAGCGCAGGTAGGTCACGCGTCGACATCGATACCGATATCTCGAGTGTGGCACGAGACTATCGACCCACGCGCGCCATCGGCGGAAAAACGGTTTCGCACTCAAACCGATTGACCGAGAGAAGAGCCGCGAGCCACCTCGGACGGCTTTATAATTTAAGACTCTTTCCGTGATTCCATCGACGTTACGTTTCCTTTCCGGGCGGAACGGTACGACTGCGGCGGTTCGTTGAAGAGGGGAGGAAGCGAGGACGGGGGGAGGAGGGAGGCAAGCGCTCGCAAGGCTGGAAAAAAGAGCGGACGTCGATTTTCCAGGTCCATCAAACCGCACGATGCAATTGTTCTCGTGGAAACGATAAATTTCTGAAGCACCAATATCGGTTAATCGATCGGTAGAGTGAGGCGGATACGGGGGCGCACGATGCCGATAAACAAAAAAAAAAGCTAGAGAGCGAGAGAGAGGGAGAGAGAGAGGGAGAGAGAGTGGAAGAAGGTAGGAGCGAGAGAGCGTTAAAAATAGTAGGGGAGTAGAAGGGACCCGTGGCCGATTGAAAATATAATATCGCGGGCGTCCAGCGAATTATGGGAGCGAGTTTATCGCCTATATCGTTCGCCGGAACGACGTTGAGGTATACGTCAGTACCATACGCGATTCAACCCCCTCGTGCCCAGGATGAAATATACACTTACACGGTGGTACAGATATAATCGGTAATGCGATCAGGACAACTATTTAATTGACCACTTGAGCGGGACTTAAGGACGATTCGACGTCCGACTATTCTGCCGGGGATACATTAATGGAAATCTTGTCGGAGGACGATTTGTCGGTCGCGGTAATTGGCCTCGTCTTCTCGCGGGGGTTGGGGGAGGAAGGGGTCGTTAGGGAAAGCAAAGAGCAACTCGCGCCGCGGGATTCCACGGATTCCGGGAGGGAGAGGGGAGAGACACGAAACCATTTGTTATACGTCTCGATGGAGCGTGGCAGGTAGACAATAATATATCTCGGAAGATAACGACTCCTTTAACGGGCGCCGCCGCTTCAACCGTTCTCTCGAGGACTTTACGACTTCTACCGAGGTCTGCTCCCCGAGCTCCGCGTCGCTTGCGTACTTCCACGCGCCTCTTTCCGGCCGAACGCGGCAAAGCCTTCAACCTGGATGCATCGGCACTCGGTTGCGGATCAATTAAAAGACGTGGCTGTCCGGGACTTTCTTAAAGTGTCTCCAGTGAACTCGACATCTGGCAATGAAGGAGGAGGAGAGAGAGAGGGGGGGTGGGATTTCGAGTAACGGTTGTTATTTCGCCGGCTTCGACAAGCACTCCACGCTGCAACACGTGGCAACACGTCAACCCTTTCACCGAGCCAGACGACGCTTATCAGGCAGGAGCGTGGGGGGCCCGGTGTTGTTTTTGGTCCTCGGCGCGTTTAAGTTTAAATTGAAGTTAAGCGACGCGCGAGTCCATTCCGCCCCCCCCCCCCCCCCCCACGCACACACTTCCTCCCATCCTGACAATTTTATACGGCGGACCGCAAAGGCTGGAAAAAAAGGAAGGGAGGCACGCAGGAGGGGCGGCGCTCGCATATTTGCACTATGATGCACGATTTTACAGTGCCGTTGCCTACTAGACCGTAATATCGATCGACAAAGAGAAATGCCCCGTTTGAAAGCGGCCATGGGTAGAGCGGAGGCCAGTGGAAATAGCCAAGCCGGCACACGGTAGCCGTGCCCAGAGCAGCGTATAGCGCTGAAAGAATTAATCGCTCCCAAAACGATACTGCCGTCCGGCCGCTCTCTTCCCTACCGACGGAAAGCCCAAATTATTCATCCCAGATCGCTGGAACCGGCCAAAGCCGCGTACGCGGTACTTGAGCGACCGTCGAAGGGCAAATTATGTTTTCGGCCTAATTCATCCTGCCTCGTTCCGCCGATTTAATAGTTGAACGTTTGAAAAATGCAGGCCGAATCGGGGTAGCGGGGAAAAATTCGGGCCGACTCTCAAATATTTTCCCTCGCGCTGGATACGTTCGGAAACGTTGTTAGTCAAAGTATATAACGGCGGACGGTTTTTATATTTCCAGAGTGTACGGCCGGCGTTTGCGCGCGTATTGAAGTTTCGGATTCCGGCGTACGTTGCGGCCTCGTGGCGGAGTCGGTCCTGCAATTTCTTTCGGCCACCGGTTGGCGAGAGTAAATAATATTTTCCGGCGACGTTGCGAATCGTGGAGGACCGAAGGAGGAAGAAATAGCTGGCGCTGCGTTAGTCGAAGACAGTTCGACAGGTTCCGTCTCATCGGCCGCGGGAGGCAAAGGGATGGAACGGTGGGCCGGGGCGGAGGGTAAATCGAAGCAAGGGGGTCGTTGATTCGATTAGAACTTAGTTCCTCGTGCACACGAGGGACTCCTGGAAGCGGAGTAGAGGGCTCGAGTTTTCCTCAAGACCCGAAGCAAAAGAGACGCGCCAGCGAGTACGGAGGAGACAAAGATGAACGGATGAACAGATAAATTTGAGAAGAGGGCCAAAGGAGGAAACCTAGTGAGTGAGAAGAAGAGAGCGAACGGTAGAAGGATGGAAAGAGAGAAAGACCGAAGAAGGATGCATCCTGGGAATTTGGTCCGCCACTGCCCGGAAACGATCGAGAAGAATCGTCCTTGGGACCGAGCCGATCGAAGATCCTTTCTTCAACCGCGCCCGATGACTTCGCCAAATGAGGCCAATGCACGCCGAAAGACTCGGGCAACCTTCAACTTCGTCGAAGGCAAATCCCAACGAAATCAATCAGTAGTCCCGAATGAAGCCGCGAGCGAAGGGCGATTGCAGCTTGTCGCGCTCGTGCAACTTCGGGACAGTTTCTGGATCGTATCGAGGTTCGGTACCTCGAGCAAAAGGGAACGGAGAAGGGCTCTCTCAAGAACTAAGCTTCATCACGAGATCCATAGATCTATACGCCGCGAAACGCTCTCCAAGCCGGCCACCTATCCTATCCTCGCGTGCGCGGCCAATTACGACGTCGGAGGCAAAATTCGAAACTATCGAGAGAGACCGCGGCGTCGGCGTCGGGGCGGGAAACGATTAGCCGTGCTGCGCAGCGGCTGAAAATGTTTTCACGTGTACGAGCGCCGCTCTGACGAGGAATTAATCACGCTCCCGCGAGTTAATTGTCGAACACGATGTACGGTCACGCGAAAGGCAGCGCTACCCGCGAAAACGATTTACGGCCCGCGACGGCTGATCCGTAACAGCTACAGAAGAGGTGTCGGTGGAGGTGGCGAAGGTGGAGGCAGAGGACGCGGGGCTTATTCTAGAACACATTTCCCATTTGCATACGAAATATATCCTCTTGGTTAAGCTGTTTGAGCTGCACCTAACGGAATCACAACGACCCGGGGGTATGCCGTGGACGCCCGCCGGAGAGTATCCTCACGAAACGGACACCGGGGCATTCTCCATACATCAGAATGCTCGCCGGCGGACGAGAGTAACGTTAGGTTCCTCCGCCGCCGGACGAACGAAACGTCGCTCGGTGAATAATCGTCCGCGAAGCGTTTTCTCTCCCGGGCAGAACCTCCGCGTTCCACTTCTCATTGACGAAAGGCAAGACTCGACCGTAATGACGGGAGCCGGAATAACCGTCAAAGAAGCTGCCACGTTTTATGAACCGTTCGTCCCCTCTCCCCCCTGCGCGCCAGCATTGACGTACGACTATCCGCGCGCGTTGTAAAAACCTCATGAATCATTACGCGGCGACGGAGCTCTGACTTTATGAGTCCCGGCCGAACAAAAAGCTTCGCCCCGAATCTTTCCGCCTAATGCGATAGAGCGATTTAAATAGAAATAAATTGCGTAATTGGCCGTGAGAGAGCGGTGCCCTCCGAGGGGTCGCGGTCGCTTAACGCGGCGGAGGATTCTTTGAGAATGTCGGCGGACGGGCCATGTTAGCGGATATCTATGAGACAAAGGGCAAGGATAGTTCTCTGTAAATATGATAGAACTCGTAAAGTCCGAATCTGTCCGCTAAATGTACCTTCAAAGCTACAAAGTGAATGGTTAGGATAGTCGGTCGCGGAGGACGAAACTTGCGAGCCAAAGATACAGATTCGATTCCGACCTCGGCAAATCGACTCTCGACAACCGCGGAAGGCAGAACTTGTCAACATACAACTAAAGAACAGACTTGATACGGAACAGTGCCCAAAAAACTAATAACATCAGTACCTACGTAAACAGCAGGCAAAACATTGAAATTCGTTTAACCTATCCACAATAAGAACTCATCCCATTCTCAAACATCCACTTTAACCCTCTGTCCAAAGCTACGGATTCGACACAGAGACAGATTCAAAAATCGTGTCAAAGAGCGTGCGGAAAATTCTTCTGGCCCTCGCTCGCCGTTCGCCAAGCTCGAGAAAGGGTGGAAAGAGAGAACGGAGGAGAAAGGAGGAGAAAGGAGGAGAAGGAGGATGGAGGGGACCGATAGAGGCGAGGGCCAGAAAGAGATCGCGCACTCGAAGCTTTCCCTAGAAAACGATTCCCGGGGGCGCTGTTCTCCAAGACTTCCCATCATCGTCCTCCTACAGCCCTACTCGGACCATCTCGAGAACGTTCAGGGCGCGCCGGTCCTCCCCTATATATCCCGAGCATCCACTCGTTCGTCCCCCTCGGGCTGTCCCTTTTCTTCATTCCGCCCGTCCGTGCAGCCGTCGTTGACGACGTTACCATTTACGTTTGAGCGCGTTACTATCCTCGCCCATCCTCGCCCATCCTCGCCCATCCTCGTCTTCGCGTCTTCCCACACTCGCCGCGAATCCTCCATCCCGAACGATCGTCTCTACCTTCTACCGCAAGGCTCAGTGCCACCCACACCATCATCGGGAAGCATTGTCGCCCCCGAGTGAGAAGATCCTCGCCTAGTGTCTTGGCCAACAGGCTTGGTGGCACCCCTGCTTCTCCCCCTTCTGTTGTCACGACGCGCTGTTCGTTGTTTCTCGTAAATGTCTTCGCTGTTTATGAACAATTCTCTCGGCTCTTTCTATCTGTGTCTCTGTCTCTCTTTTGGAGGAGAGGAGTCAGGAGTCAACTCGAACTCTCTCTCCGTGCCGCGTAGCGATGCGTGAGGGAAACGTGGCCTCAGGCGTGTCACTGGCTCGTGGCATTCGAGGAAGTTCACGGGAGCGAGGTGAAGGGAACAAGCTTTTGCGAACGTTGCCCAAGCCTCTCCTTGACGTCGATGGAGGGCGAGAGAAAGTTAGTGAGTGAGAGAGAGAGAGAGAGAGAGAGAGAGACAGAAATAGCGAGGGTGGGAAAAACGTTCCACGTGGGTTTTCGCGATAACGAGGACGGTTGGTGGACAGAAAGAGATTACGCGACGATGATTACGAATGAAAGGGGACGAGTAAGGATATTGCCCTGAGACGTGAATGGGCCAGGGTGTACATGCGAGGAATCTTGGGACAGTGCACGGTGTCAATTCAATGAATCAATCTGGCGACGTTGAATGGAACTTTACGGTGATATGACAGAGTGAATGAGGCCAAGAAGCTAAGGGGTGAGACGACGTATGTACAGGTGGAAGCTGGGAAAGAATGAAGTTCAAATGGCAGAGAGGCAAGATCCTTGTCACTCCTCGAGGGTCAGATTTTAGACGTTTTTAATCTGTCCCGCGAGTAAAATTTCTACTCATCTGCCGATCGTTTATTTCAGTTCGGAACCGTTCAGTCCTGATTTTATTTACCAGCCGGCGAATAAAATCCGCCAAAATGCAAGTGAATGGCAACAAAATAGCAGAATCCGCGATACAGCGCCGACGCTAACTCCTACAAAAGGTAGGGAAAGCGTGGCAAAGCGAGGCAAAGCGGGGCAAAGCGAGGGGGGCCACAGACCGATTGTCGCACTCGGCCCCGCGAATCGATGAAAGTTCGATTTTGATACGAAATTCCGACTACCGGCACCCCTCACCGTTATCCGCGGGCCGCGGCGTCATCCGCTATCGCGGGCAACGCGCTAACCGCGCTCGGGACAAAAACAGATCGCGATCCGAACGGAATCCCGGAAAAATAAACCGAATCCCATAAAGCAGGCCGCGACGCACTCTCGCCCGACGTCACAATGCGTAGGGCGCTTGTACGCGTCAGCCGACGATTCCGACCGACTATTCGACCGACCATCCCGACCGACGATTCCGACCGACTATTCGACCGACTATCCGCCCCCCATGCCCGGCATCGAAGAACAAACGAAGCGCAGCGTAAAGCGTTGATTCTCGGTTACAGGTAACAACAATGCGGCAGGTAGTTGGCTAACAATGCCGGCCGCCTACAATGACACGCGCCGCTGTGTTAATACGCGCGTACGAGCGGGCCCGGCAGTGTTGCGTGACAGGGTGCAGAGGTTTCGCGTCAAGTGCGTGCGGGGTGCGTGCGGGGTGCGTGCGGGGTGCGCGAGTCGAGCCCGCGCCTGCAATTCGAATGGCTTGCCTGGAAAACCGCGCGATCTCGTTCGCTCGGCAAAAAATTCGCCCGGCCTCGGCCGCCATCGGAGTCTGGCGATCAATTGCCCGCGCCAAGGTGGTTTTACAGGCGGGATGGTAATAAAATTGTAGGCCAGGTTAGTCTCGCCGTCAAGTAGGTCTCGGTTAGGCTGTACGCAGAGCCTCTTTACTCGTGCATACGTAGGCGTATGAGTGTGCGTATATGTGCATACATATGTACCCCTACGCGTATGTGGACGTACGAAGAAGGCAGGGGCGAGCTGCCAGTTGGTCACGCGTTGTATAAAAGGCATCATTACATTTCCATTTATTTATTATTCATACCGCGGGCACCCCACCGTTCTCGTTACTCTCTACTACACCTCCCTCCCACCCTCGATATATCCTCGTCGGCCCTTGTTCCGCTAATCGGTAGGCACGCACTCACTTATTTATGGCGGAAGCGCGGAGTGCATTGAACCCAAGGGGAAATCGAAATCATACGTGCCGGGTTGTAAAGCCCGCGCGAAAGAGTAACATAATTATCCCGCATCGCTGGCAGCATCGATACCACCGCGATCGCTGATTTTCAACTTCAACCCCCGGACCCCAGTGTTTTCCAACCCTTCGAGCGTGCCGGCTAACCCTACGATAAATTGATCCTCTCCTTTCCCTGCGCTTTTTCTTCTCTCCCTCTTACGAATGAGGGTAGAGGCGACGGAAACGGTAGATTTTCGTTTCACGTAGAGTCGAGGCTCGAAAGAACAACTGTGAAATGGATATTCGCGCAGAAATAACAAGGTACCTAAGAAAATGACACAGCGAGAAGCATAAAGTCGGCGTTCTGCCCGCTCCCTCTTTATGAGACGGTAGAATATTCCGGCGGAGAGAGGAGAAGAAAGGAGGAACTCGACGACACCCGAGAGGCGAAACTACGAAGTTCCGAGCTTCGACGTCGAAACGTCTTATCAAGCATCTTCCTCACCCCCTCGTCCTTGCCCGGCTCTTCTCCGCCCTCCGGCCCCCGCCTCTCGCCTAGCCAACCCCGTCGAAGAATTGTTTCTGTATTTGCGGTAGCCACGCAACGGCGGAGGCCATCACCGGGCAATAATAATAATCGTAAATAACGGTCGTAAAGGGTCGTCGGGGATAATGGACGGCGGTAACTCGGTCGAAAGTGTGTATCTGGTTTTGCGGGACGTGAGGGAGGGGATGGGGAGGGATGCGTGTCCGTCGAGGACGGAGGCGCGACACATCCTGAAACAGTGGGGTGGCAAGTGTGGGGGTGGCAAGTGAGGGGTGGAAAGTGGAAAGGGATGGACGGCGAGGATGTGGCCGCGAGCGGACGACACAAACCTGATTATAAATCCCCGGCCCGCGGGCCGCAAATGAAGCTGCCTCGTAAATCCGGCATTGGCCCGCCGCGATAATACGGGACAATGTTAATCGCGGACGAGAGATTACGGCGTCGTAAATTCGGCAATAATCGAAGGCATCCTCCGTTGAGTGGGAATTTAATCGTTCCGCCGAGTATTGCTGCGCGCAGAGGCCTCGGCAAAATTTGGGCGGCAACGGGGAAGTTTTGAACGATCGGCGAGACGTTATGAGTGCGAGACAGCGATTATGTGTACGGGGCCCGCACGCGAGGGAAAGAAGTTCGAGTGGAGTCGAGCTCGAGAGTTTCGGGGGAGAGATCGGGCTTGGCAGCCTGCCACGGCGATCGTTCGGGGAGAACACGTTTTTTGGGAGTTACGGGAATGCGAACGTCGAATTTGAACTCGATAAGATGGCAGAGTGTGAGGAAGAGAAAGAGAGTGAGAGTGAGAGAGAGAGAGAGCGAGAAAGAAAGAGAGGTGGCTATGATGATAGAGACAGTTGGGAGGAACGACTGGCAGGCGTGGAGTTCGATCAATTGGATCATATCAACTCAGTCACCTACCAATGTTAGGAACGACAGCATGAGGCCATAATCAAATCTCGATTCAGCGTAACTAAGCCATAGACTATTCCCGCGTCTCTTTTCGCCAGACTCCGAAGAAAGATAACTGAATCGCGCCAAGTGCCCAACTTCAGCGCGGATACATGATTCACCGAGTGCGGGGCAACTTCTGGCAAGTGGAAGGCTACGAATTATCTTCCCGAACAGTACGGCGCCTCGTTAATACACGCGGATGATTAAACGACCGGGCGAATGCGGCCGTATTCATTCCGACCGGCTGTCAACTTTCGGCTGGCACACTTCTTTCCGAACGTCGATTCGCGTCAAAAGTTCCTACTTCTTCGGTGGGCGACGCTCGCTGATGCGTCTTGCACGCGCACGTTACATTGGAAAATTGCGCATTAAGGATACCTGAATACGAGGTGAAACTGACATCCGGCCACCGTTCTCAATTAGTCCGTTACTCTCTTTACGCGCTCGGTCGCTCACCTACCCACCTACCTACCTACCTACCTACGTATCTACCTACCCAAAGTCGTTGTGCATGTTACAGCGGAGATGCATGAGGAAACGGAAAGTGAAAGAGAGGGCGAGGAGCGGGAAGCGAAGTTGAAAAGTGGCACGAACGGAGGATGGAAGGCTAGCAATAACGCTAATGCCTGCCGACCGTAAACCACGATGGTCTCTATGCCTGCACACAGACACACACACACACACGCTGCATGGCCAGCTCTGTATGTACGCACCGCGCGATGCATGTAACGAAACGGGCAGGGGCTGATCCGTCGATGCGTAACACGCACAATTTCCAGTCGTCACGAAACCTGGCCACGTGCGCACGTGCTGCACGCGTGTTCGAGAGCACACCCACGATTCCCATCCGTTCACAAATCCGCCCCGTCGTGACGTCCGCCTCGCTGCGACCTTTGCCTTTTCAAGGCATCGATCGATAGCCGGACTCCCCTATCAAATCAAATTATACATCATAAATCTGAATTAGCCGCTGAAAGTTTCCAGCCGGGAACGATGACCGGCCTGAACGTCTATGAAAACGTAGATAAATGCTTCGCGTTCCGAAACACGTTAGGCTCCCTGTATGCGGCTGAATTCGGGCAGAGTTCATTGACTGGTGGTGGGAAAAACGATAGTGAGAGAAAGAGGCTCTCGGTGAAAAGGGGAAGTTACCCAGAGAAAATCCTGGCTAAACGGCGAAAATCGGGAGTCCAAGTTTGGATGAACTTCGCCCTCCGCGCTTTCGATTTTTGTCCCGAAACTACTGTCTGCTTAGGAATTCTTCCGGCAAAGGGGAGAGTACCCTTAACTTGGCGCGTCGTTCGCGGACGCTTACAACAACGTAGGCTCGCCTTTTAAAGAGCAGTTTTTCCTCCATTATGCGACGTTCCCGGCCACGTGCCATGAATAGGAGAAGAATCGGTTGCTTTTAATTAAGAGCCAGCGCTCGCCGGGAGCGCATACTCCTCTGACCCTAATTTGGTCTCGATCACCGAGACAGATCCATTATATCCGTCCAATCGGAGCTACCCTGAAAGGATTACCATAGAGAGCCGACAATACAACCCTTTCCTCCATCGGAGCGTTTTAAATTAAATCCCGCGGACAGAGACCGTCGGCTTCCTCCGCCGTATTCTAAATTAAATTCACGGTCGGCGCATCGAACGCGGCCCGACACGCCATTACGCCGCCTAATTGCAGTTATTGCCCAACCCCCGTTCAATTTGAATCGCGGTTCGCCTTTCAATCCCGGAAGGTCGCCGAGTCTTGAGCGCTTCGCGAAAAATGACGTCCAGCGAAAAGCCAGTTATCGACGAGCCAATTGGATTACACTCGTCCGCTGCAGGGATAGTTTTTCAGCGGTGCATCCGGCGACGTATCAATTCCATTTCCCTATCAATCCCGGCAATCTGCAACTAAACGTCGATTAATATGTCAAACTCATTCGAACAATTGCGGATTCGATTTTGTTCGGGGCACGCTCGTAGTCGGAGAAGTTTGAGAGTAGCAAAAGTTGCCGAGTACATAGGGGTGCCTAAATTTTCGATTCGTGGCGCATCCTGCTTGATCCTTTGAACGTCGTGGGGGGGGTGAAGGAGGTGGAGGCGGGAAGCTGGCAATCAGTTCGGAAACGGTCTCAGCATCCAGGCCGTTTTGTCGGCGTCTCGAGGTGCAGGCGATAATAACGCCACCCCATGGGGCTTCCATTATTCGAAACTCGATCCACGTGTCGCGGATCGCGAACAGTAATATCCGCCGAACGGATCGGACGCTTGACTCGGCATTGTCCGTACGTGTCTGTCAGAAAGTCGACGACTCGCTGCCAGCGTCAGGGCGAGCGTCGGGCCAAGCATCGGGACGAGCATCGGGACGAGCATCGGGCCAAGCATGAGGCCGAGCATCAGGACGAGCAGTTGTCGATGGCGCACGCCTACGGTGTCGCATTATTCGACGCACGATTCGCCGCACGATCTGCCGCGTCAAGATCGTTCGGGCGCTCTATCAATTTTCCGCTTCTCTCACGCCTCGGCCACGGCCAGCGGCCTTCCCAATTTAATTACACCGGCCGTCCCGGCGGCGGGCGAGGCGCCGGCATTCATATATTGTACGTGCCTTCTGCCGGCCGGAGTTAAATGCACTTTGTCACGGTCTCGAATGCACCCCGCTCAACTGCGTAGGCTCTAATAGCCAATAGTTAATAGCTTAGGATGGGGAACGTGACTGCTGGCCCATCTCGCATTAGCCGTGGATCCGCGTGGCGTGCACTGTGTACACACGCGTCAACGCGCCGACGTGCATATACATATACATATACTTTCCGTGGGATAGTCGGATACAGGATGACGAATCCTACCGACATTCTGCTCGTCCCGTTCATTCCGTTCCTTCCATTTCTTCTCGCTGTCCAGCGGCTTAAGCCGGGGTAATCTTGAAAATTCCGAAGCGGATTAGAACGCTCACCTCTCTCGCGCGCTCTCTCTCTCGCTCCCTCTCTGACACGATGATCCCCGGACTTTTGGGTACGGATCGCGATTTGGCTTGCAAATTCGAGTTAACAGCGAGCGGCTGTTGTAATCTGTACTGCAATTAACTCGCGGCTGCATTGTGCGCCGATGCGGGAAATCGTCGGCGCGCTTATTATATATAATATATGCGACGCTAAGATGCTACTCACGTCCCGTCCCGCCATTTCATATTCCGCGAATAAAGCAGCCTCGCCGCAGTGCCTCGCGCTCTTCGTCGACGTCCGGAGAAGGATTAGCGTCCGGGGAGGAGTCAATGGGAAATAAAGATGCTGAAGGGTAACGAACGACAGGCGACTTTCCGAGTCTCGAAGCGGCGGACCCCGCGCGCTCGCCCCGAATAGCCTGTACGTGCGATAGTCGATTGTTAACAGCTTCGTCCGAGCAAAGAACTGGCGCGCATCGTTCCATTATTCGTGCCCTCGGCCTGCGCGTCGGAATCGTGCTCGGCGATATACGCGAGTATGTACGCGCGAGACGCGAGTGTACAGAGGCTGCGTACAAATACGCAGATTTTCTCTTAGCCACCGTCGAATCGTCAATTATAGCGTCGATTCGGCATGCGAGGAGGGAGGGTGTGGGGAATGTGCAGACGTCGGGCTACACGCTCGACAGAAATCGAACGGCTATCACGATCGGATATCGGTCGGCAATTAGCGAAATGAATTTTCCTATGTCTGGTAGACAATATCAGACCGCCCGCTCGCCGGATTGCCGGACAATATAAAAACGTTTCGTCGCGCAACTCAGCCGTACGCGCCTCCCAACCGCTCCTGAAGAGCCTGACAGGCCAACGACGGATATTCGAGCCTCGGGGGGGTTTTACGAGCCGTTTTATTGCTACAGTTTGCACCGAGCAGAGGAAAAAAAGAAGGAAGGCCGCGCGAACAGGGGTCGCCACTTTGGCGCAATAAATTGGCAGGTGATAACGTCCGTCGCAGGTGAGGAGAATATCTCCCCGCACTCTTTATTCGCATCTTTGCGCATCAGTTCTTGCGTCAAGTCGAGAGAGAAAAAGAGAGAGAGAGAGAGAGAGAGAGTGTTATCGGACTAACGAGTGGAAAGTAATTTGTAATGGATTATGCAGGTGATCGTTATTGGCAGGAATTATCGGCCGACCCAGATCGACTTTTCCTTCCGCCGAACGCTCCCTCCATCCCTCCATCCCTCCTCCCTCTCCCTTTGTGCGGAAAATAATTCGCGCATATTCAATGCTAATAGTTCGATTTTAACGTTCCGCCGAGCGGTAGACCGCGCCTCGGCCCAAGATAACAGTTTTACCCTCGTCGAGCGTAAATATCGGAATTTCGACGGGTTGTATCGATGTACCGAGGTTGATCGCAACACATCCGAGCACTCAATCGCTTATCCACCCTCGACACGGTTACGCAACAATCGACGCTCGGCGCAGTCCACGGTAACGACGTGCAAATGAGTCCCACTCGCCGGAGCCGGCAATTAAAATACCCACAGTTTGTTAGAGTCCGTAAGATGAACTTCTCCGGCCAGGGACCGATCGAGTGGCTCGCATCGTTGCGTGGAGAGGGGGTGGATGAGTCGGCCGACGATCGGCGAAGGGGAGTAAATAGTCGACTAGTCAAATAACCGGTGTAATCCCTCACGAAGGATAAGAAAAGATGCTTTCCAATATGTTGCTGCCGATAACGGGGAAGATTCTCGGCAGTATCGGCGTACGATCGCTGGAGCCTCCATTGTCTCGGGACAAAGAGGGGAGAGAAGGGTGGGGAACGCGTGTTGGCGTGTTGCAGGGGTGTTGCGGGGGTGTTGGGAAGGGTGTGTTTCGAGTCGCCACTCACACCGTCTCGCGGACCCCGCGACGGTGGGTTAATATTTTTTGTTTATTTATCGCCGAACTTACCCCCTTCGTTCTCTCGAATTACAGGTGTGCATCGCGCCATTTTCCGCGGGCAGCTCCATGGCGCACCGTAAAGAATGGACCTTGTTACGTCTCGTTAAGGAGTTTCGCGAAAGTTTCGTCTTCCCTATCTCGACCTCCCTTCCACCCCTTCGACTCCGAACTCTCTCCCTCTCTCTCTCTCTCGCTCTCTCTCTCGCACTCCTACTCCCACCTTCCTTCCTCGACTAGCTCGCCCCCCTCTGTTCGCCGTCCCACCCCAGGCCGCCACCCTTTTGTAATAACCGCGAGATGAGTTTACGGTGTTGGAGTACCTGGGCGAAACGAGAAGAGACGAGGAAAGCCATCGGCGCGAGGCATCGAGCTAATTCATAATAACTGCCCGGCCTCTCGCTTTTTCCCCCGGCCCGAACCCGTCGGGCCACACCGACCCAGACCCCCTCCCCCTTCCTTCCTTCCTTTTTCTTCTACAGTCTCGCCCGCCACGCCGCTACCGACCCCTTTTTTCTTTCGCGCCCAGGTGAAAATGAAGCGTGGTAATGGCGACTTTAATGAAACCGCGGCCGAGCGAAACGTCGTTAGAAACGAGAAACGAGTTGTATCGACTCTCTCTCTCTCTCTCTCTCTCTCTGTCTCTTTCTCCCTCTCACCCCAACCACCTCTCACTCGCTATCTTCGGGTTCGTTTGGAAAGTCTTCGGAAAGACGAACGGAAGCGTAGCCTAAATCGTTTAGACGTTGCTCATGCTCGACGTACGAAAATCTTTGGGAGTTCAAGTACTTTCAGAGTAAACCTGATTGTTCCAGCAGGCCTCCGGTTTTCATTAACTCGGCATCGGGGAAGAGGAACGCGCACCCATCGTTTTTGTAAATTTGCGTCTTGTTGTTGGCTACCGCGGAACGCCAAATGTCCGTATCTACATTTCGGTTTAAAAAAAATATTCCCATCCCACAGACGCCACGAAGGTACCGTCAAACATTCGACGATATTTCGACTATCGGACTCGGGAAGAGGGCGGAACTGGGATATCAAATGTTTACACGCGGGATTCGCCGCGTGACAAATTGCATCGCTTTCAAGTGCGTAACACGGTATGGTAATACGCGTAGAATGCACATCCGCCGGTCGTCCAATCGACAATAATTACTTTTTAGAATTTAACGATCGCATTTTCCCCTACGAGCAGGCCGGCGGCAATTTTTTTCATTGGCCGCGACCGAAATTTTAAATCCGTCCCGCACGAATATCAGGAAACTCGCACGCTACTGGCAAACCTCCTACACACTCTCTCCCTCTCTCTCTCACACACACACACTCTCTCTCCCTCTCTCTGTTCCGCTGGCCGCAATCCCGTGGGCAGAGCGCGTATTCCTGAAATCAATTAATAAAATTAATGCCCGCGCCACGCTGCCTGGGCAAAAAAAGAGTGGGGTGGGCAGAGGGGGGGAGCGGTAGGGTAAAAAAAGGATCACTTGAGAGCGGGCGTTACAACACACCGTTAATTGCGACCAACGTTTTCCACCCGAGCACCATTAGCGGGAAACAAACTCCGTAATTTGATTTAATTAATATCGGCGACTGAATTTGTCGTTCGCCGCTCCGCAACCCGAGAGCTTCTTTTCTAACGACGCGATCGCGAGCATCCCGAGCGTCCTTCTTCCCACCTCGCCCAGAGAGTCCTTCTGCCAGGGAAAACCTTTGCCCACGGAAAGATAAATAAGCGATCGAGGGCATCCGGCGCGAGTCTCTTTTTACTCGCCCTCCGGGTAGGTAGCCCTTACCGCGGTTCGGCTTGTTTTTCGAGCCACGTCTCGACACGACCAGCAGACGTTCGTCTTACGGTCATTTCAATTCGCACGTACACTTTTTTTACCCCATCCAGCCCCCAGCCAGCAGAGGGGGGGATAGCATTGAAAAATCGCGGTTGCCTCCTGAGATCTGACCGCACCGTGAATTTTCGAGAAACCCAGGCTGGGAGGACGATCGGGCCAGGAAATATCCTTGAGTTCCGATGCCGACCGAATCCTTCCGATTCGATCCCAGGCTACGCCGAGGAAACGCTTAATTCGCTTTTATACCTTCGCAGAGGGTCGGCGGCGACGGTTGTTTCTTAATTGAGACGACCGACCGCTGAACGTCGATTGAATGCTCGCTCGATACTCAGCCTTCCGCCCCACCTCACCCCTCTCACCCCAATCCATGCTGTCCCCCGTGAAAAATTAATATCGCTGAATTAACATTAACTCGGGCCAATCATAATCAGTCTGGGCTTTGATTAGAGGAGCCGAGAGCGGTCTATGTGACTCGCATCCACACGGAAGGGAGGACTCATTGGCCCTGTACGTGTGGGTACGTGCTAAAACGGTGGGTAATGTAACGGGTGCTCATGAATTTCCATCTGCATCCGGCGAACACGGTTTGGACCTATCCGACACGGAGAACAATTTCTATGACAATACTACGAAGACTCGCGTCATTAGCGCGTTCTGTATCAACCCTCCCACATCAGCTTTTTTTTCGACCTTCTAACGGCCGGAAGTCAGGATGCGCCGGAGACTGATGGATTATATGGATCGCGCGCGATGAGTGGGGATAATTAACGAGAAGTTAAGTTCAATTAATTATGCTCTTCGGCATGTAATTCCCGCTACTGGCATAGGGGATGAACGGGCGGGGGTGAGGGAAGGAGTTGGCAGTGAAAAAGAAGAAGGATCAGAATGCAGGAGGCAGAGGTGGAAGCGGCCGTGCCCGGGGCGTCCTTAGACGAAACGTACTCCTCCCGGTGACGAATGCAAGGCAAATAAGGAACGCGGAGAGGAGAATGGTGGAAGCTTAATGCCCGGGTCCTTGGCAGTCGAAATAAATTAAACACGGTCTTACACCGCTTGCCTCTGCTACGCCATCCCTACCCCACTCCTCCCTCCTCCCCAACCCCTTGTTCTCCCTCTGTCTCTACCCGAGCCATCCGCGCCTCTCACTTTCTCGGAGGCCAGGGCGAATCCCGAATTTCGTCCTCGTCTCCTGGATATTTATTCAGCATCCTCTTCCAGCTCCTTTCCACCTTCGCGCTCGTGTCGTCCCGGCCGCTCGTCTCCTCTCGCCGTCCCACCTTGTAAATTAATAAGACAGGGCAAACATGGGAGAGGAGGTGGAAGAGGCGGTGGAGGTGGGGGGGGGGGGGGGGGGGGGGGCTGGAGGGGGGGTTGATGGCGGTGGGGGAGGACCGCCGGCTCGAACCCTCGTCGGATTAACGAAAACGAGGCTAAGCGGGACTCGTTTGCCAAAAAGTACGTGCAAACATTTCACCAGAACGACCTTTAAGGTCACGTTCATTTATTTACAGCTACACCCCCGCCGACACCGGCTCCCTTCTCTCCTTCTTCTCCTTCTCCTCCTCTACCCCTCCCCACCTCCCGGTCCGGACATTTTCGCCTACCGCCAACGTTTTCCTCCCCAGAGCCGCCGACAAACGTTGGCACGGGGAGAATTTCGACGGAAAAAAGCCTCTCCGCCGAGGGATTCGTCGAGATGATAAATATTAGCCGCGGGAGGCTTACTAGGCGAGCTTACTACGCCCCACGGTAGCGCGCGCGCGCGCGCGCACCCCAGCAGCTTCTGATGACAGAGGTGCGTCGTCGAATAATAGGAATCCTCGCCGGAGAGGCTCGATGGCGGAGGCGACTTATTCAACGAGCCCAGTGATCTCTTCGACGTGGAAATAATTGGAGACACTCGATACGACCTTCGTCGCGCACCTCACCCCCTCTCGCACCGGGAACGGGAGTTTTTCAACCATCGACCGTCCTCCGTGCAAAGGCATTTTTTTTTCCCCATCGCAATGTCGCTTTAGTCGGAAAAATAAACGGAATCCATCACGGCGCCATAGTCAAAAGTTGAGCACGAGGACTGGGGGTGGGCACTGAAAAGGGCGATCGGGCGAAACACTTGGAGCGACAGGGTGCGATAAAAAGGGTTGGAGAGGGGATGAGGGGGGCCGAGGGGTAAGAGAGGGTTGAGCTCGCTTTAAGAGTGAAGTTGCGAAATTGGAGTCGGCGTTAAATTCGACGCTCGGCACGTAAAGTTTTCGGGCCGAGAGAGAGGAGGGGGTGGGTGTACGTAATAACACTTTCTCTTTAAACCTCGAGACAGCCTCGACCTTCCCGAACCTCCCCGGGGCCTCTCTCGCGGGGACATCGAGGGGTTACGGGAGGGGGCGCGGTTACTCGAACCGGATGATTAAATTCCCAAAAGCAGTGGCTGGTACCTGCGATTCATCGTCTCAGCGAAATGTATAGGTAACCCGTATATAGATCGTAGGAAGACCCCCTGTGGGTAGAGGAGAGGCGGCTGTAGGTGCCTGTAGGTGCAAAAGCCTTGAGGATGCGCCCCTAACGTAGCAAACCTAATCCCGGGGAAGTCGATGCGTCGGAGCTAACGAAGCGCCCCATACAACGGGTGCTCTTAATCGAGTTCCGCCTACCCCGTGTAATTTCGCCGAATCGTTATTATGACTAGCGCGCCTTCCGCATTTTCGACTCCGCCAGCTAACTTTCCTACCGATTAATTCCATGGACCGGCCTCTTGATTAAGACGTTTTTGCCTAAACGACCCTATCGGCTAGACTGATGCCTTCGACCAGAGACAGAGAGACAGAGATAGAGAAAGAGACACAGGGAGAAGGTTCGCTTTATTCCCGACAATGTATGCAAAGTAACGTTCACGGATCCGCGTATCCACCTGTGCACATAGACTAGAATGCACGGATCTGCATATATCTATTCCGTACGTGCGCCGCGTCATGCACGGATCCGTACAGTTCGCGGGTTCGGGCCTCGGCAAAGGTCGGGGACTCGTTGGCGTATTTTAAATTTATAAAGTGTCGTTGTCTCCAGGGCTGACGCGCGCAGGGGCGGGAGGGGGGGGGGGTAGATCTTGCCCGCAAAGTACCGAGTCCCGATTCACGTACTCCTCACACGTACGCGCCAGGGATGAACGCCCAAAGCATACGGGAGCCGATACGCCTGGCAAAGATAAACATTTGAATGGTACGCTGATACCCGGGTAGGTTGAAAGAGCCGCTCATAAAGAAGGGCCTCACTTTGCCGAGCGTTTCAGTGCCATCATCCTCGCGTCTCATTGTTTCGCCTCCTGTTTGCATTCAAGTTACCCCGATATTGCACTCGTTCATCACGGGCGCTGCTGCACTCGGGGGAGGAGGGAGTGGTGTGGGCCATGAGGGATTAATCTTTTAACAATATAGATCACTTCGCGAACGCTTTCGGGAGTCTGCTTCCTTTCCGAACTAGTCACCCATCCTACCTTCTTTCCAGCCGCGACGGTAGCTTTTGTTGCCGACCGGCAAGGAACTTGGTGTCGATCTATCGAAATCCTCGCGAGAATCTTCGATGCGCTTCCCTCCTCCTCCTCCTCCCCTCCCCGAAGCAGAGCGCTGAAATACCGGAAGCGACGATCCATCGAAAACCGATTATCTCCGACTCACGCCCGCTACTCCCGATGCTTTACAAATTGGCATAGTAATGGCATATGGATTCGATTAATACGGGGAAGCGCGGGCGGTCGTGTTAAATGATGCCTGCCGCGTAGGAAAATCGAAGGAAAAGCAATTCCGTGGGATCGCATTCCCGGGTCGGAGACAATCGGTGGAACGTTGGAATCGTGAAATGAGCGTTCACGGAGTGCGATCCTCCTCCGGCGAGCGCCTTCGAAATCCCGTAATCGAACATGCCCATTTCCGTTCGTTGTCCACGCACGAAAAATCCATTAACCGAAAATCCAGGGAAACACCGGTCGAGGCGGCGACGCGGGGCCTAGGGGGGCGGAATCCAGGATGAAAGCTCGCTCGAAAATCAGGGAGGAGGGGAGGGAAAGAATCCGGACGCCGCTGGCCGATGGACCTTGGACGAGCCTCATGAAATTCAGAATTCCCACGACTCGGCGATCCCTTTATCCTCTTTTACCGCCGGCACGCGGGATCGAAAAGTCGGCGGGATGCAAGGGTGGTGCACACTCTCTACGTGCACGCGTGTTTAGATACTCGGATTGGCAGACGAAAGGCTAAATATTTTCTCACCCGGCTATCAGCGATAGGTGGGTAAAGCCGGCGCGAAACCTCTTATTAGTTCATTATAGCCACCGCTGTGCTGGTAGGTAGACGGGATAGCTGGGTATATAGGGGAGAGGGCGTAAAAGTCAACATCCGCCGATAAAACGGCTTGCATGCATAGACCCCCCTCTCTCTCCCCCTGCCCACCGATTCGCAGTGCAAAATCCGAGGCGCACTCACGCTTCCGCGAAATTGATCGCCTTTATTCGCACGCCCGACGCGTTTTAGTGGCCTCGCGGCTCTTATTTTTTACTGCCGCGAGCAGGCAGTTGAACAGTCTCAGGGATGACAGCCTGCCGCGTTCTCCGGCCCTCCGAAGGCGTCCTCGCTTATTTTACCCGGCTTTCTCCCCCTCTCCAGCACCTCCCTTCGCCCAACAGCGGGCTTCCACGATCTTACGCGAAAGGTCGGGCCAAAGGAGCGGCCCCGGCGGTATAAAACGGTGAGTGCACCGGCCCGTGTACAAGTGCACGGCGCGTAAGTACGCCGCGCGAAGACTACGAGACCGCAGAGGGAAGCGAGAGAGGGTAGGGGAGATGCTGCGAGAGTAGCTACGAGAGAAGCTACGAGAGGAGCCAGGAGGGAAGCTGCGACGGAAGCTGCGAGAAACAGAGAGAGGGAGGTCACACGTAGGGCCGTGTATCGACGGAACGGTCCACGACGCTGGCCCTAGTAGACTCAAGATGCACGTCGAGACAGGCGGTCACGTGCCACGACTTCTCTCCTCTCCTTCACCCTTCCGCTCTCTCGCCTCCGCGCACCCCCTTCCCCAACGGACGGATCGACGCACTTTTACGGCTACAAGAACGTAAAAGGCACTTACACTGAATTCCGTTTACGATCGCCGACGAAGTGGCCTAAAGACCGCCGATGCGCCTATATCTTCCCTTATGCCAGCTCGCGAAGCGTACATACCCTCCTTCGTACCCTACGACCTACGCTTCGACCCACGCTTCGACCTAGGCATCGACCTCGCCGACCTCATCGACGATATTGCAAAAAAATAGAGAGCAAACAGCGCGACGGCTAGTTGCATATTTCATATTTCGCGAATTTGCCTCCGCTAAATGAATGTGCCGTTTGTTTGGCCGCGGCTCGTTGTATTAGTTTCGCTATATCCGGGTGGAAGCGGGAGCAGGCTGCCGATCGCTTCAATAATTCGTGCGGCGAATATATCAAGCGCGCATCTCGATTGCGCTTTCGGCCCGAAGGAAATCCTCGAAACGTTTGTCGGCGCACGTATATGCCTCACGCGTGCCTCACGCGTGTCACGCGACGGCAGTTTGGCGCTTTTACGATGACAAGCCGTGCGCGCCTCTTCTTCCTGCCGAGAGTCGTCCTTACGATCTTTATGGGAAACTTTTCTCAACCCGAGACAATAGTACAGAACGCGTGGAGGGTTCCGGGTCGGTACGCAATTGCGGGGATGGGAAAGTCGATAATCGGACAAAATAGTGGCGCGGATAATGTCGCACGCACCTGGCCTACGCGCGCCTCCGACAATAATTTGCCCGCCCCCCGAAGATTCGTACTTTTATTTAACGGTACGCCGAGACTTCAGGCCAGGCCGCCTCTCGCGCAGAAGGTAGGTGTGCAAACCCCATCTGAGAAAGTTCCGTTGTAGAAGACAAAAGGGAAAATTACTCCCCCGGTTACTGTCGAGAAAGTAATTTCGCATAGCCACGGAAGAGTGAAGTGTGCCCGGTGCGCGCGCGAGCGCGCTCCTCAGTCGTTTCTCCGAGGGAAGTTTGTTAATTTCGTGCGTTTCGCAGCCTAATGAAACGGACGATGATCGAACCGGATGTTGCGCAGCTTATGACGCTGAAGTCGCTGTTCGCCCAGAGTGGAGAGAGTACGCGAGGACGGATTGACGAAAATTTCTTTACTCGATCCCAGGCGGAAGATCCACGGGGAAGCCATTCGAATCTTTTTCGAAGTCTTGAGAATCGAGCCCTGCCGCGCTATCTCGAAAAGGTTAAGACGCGGATTGAAAGACGAAATCCGAGGAACAAACGGGATGAGATAAGAAGGAGAGACGGATACATCGGACCTGTGGTCGACCGACTGTAAGATGAAGGGAAAGAGAAAAACGAAGGGCGCGCAGCGGGCGGAAGCGGATGGGGGGTTGGGAAAGGGGTGGAGAGAAAGAACCAGCCGTGTGCCAGTGGAGGGGGCTGGGGGGAGCGGGAAGGTACTAAGCGGAGAGATAGAGGGGAAAATCACTCGCGCATTTGAGAGTTAAATGGGCCGCGGATAAAATAAACACGGGAAAAGGAACTCCCCCCGTTTTCTCTTGCGCTCCCGTCTCTGACACACGTACGGGCGGCGGAGACAAACACACACACGCGCGTACATCCACGCTCGACTATGAAGGGAGACAACGCGGGCCCGTTCGAGCAGAGGCAGGCAAGCAGGCGGGCGGGCAGAAAGAGAATTTCGACCAATACTTTTTATCTTGTCCCGTCCCATCACTCCTTTCCTTCCTCCCTTATTCTCCTCTCGCAGGGTGAACACTGCCGCCGCCGCCGCTGCTGCGAAAGAATTTCACCCGCGCGCGCCCTCCGCACTATCCGGGGAGAAAAATTCCCTAACATGATCAAAGTTTCCCGAAGCAAAATCCTCGAGAGTCTCGCCTTAAGATCAAAGCGAACCCTTTTATATCGGAGCTATGGATATTCTAGCACCCTTTGCTACTTTGACTTTTCATTAGCGCATCGAAGGTAGTGAAACATAATTGATATGGGCTTTCATTGCCTTTTGTTTTTTGCATATAAGTGTGAAGGTGACACGCAATGGCACGTGCTGTAAAGCATGGTTAACGATTAAACGATATAAGTGTTCTTTGATTGGCATATGCTTTTGGCATACTAATCAGAGAGGAGTCAATTCTGAAATTTCAAAATTTTAAGTAGCTCTAAATGGCCGGGGAGTGTGTATTGAAGAATTTCTGTGGTGAGGTGAGGAGCAAAATAATATATGGACCCGATATGCTTGGTACGTAGTCCGTGATGACACTGGTCGTGCCTTGTCTTTGCCCTCTGCCGCGCGCGCTCGCAGTCGCGCTCGCCGATTTCGAGTCTGAGTTCTACCGTGCTCAGTCAAGCGGGCTTTTTCTCAATTTCTGAATTCTGTACCGTGGATCGAACCCGGGTCCCTACGCATATAAGTCCATCGCTCTACTAACTAACCCACCCAACCGCATTGCGAGTCGTACAGTCGTTTGCCGTACATATTCTTACCGGGCGACTGTTACGGGACTATCTCAATGCCGTATTTTTATATCTATGATATTTTACGTCTACTTGCGAGACTTTCTTCATACTTTTGCATTATTTTCCATCACTTTACACTACTTTACATTGTTATACTTAATGATTGTTGGTTGTTTCGGCTTTTTGAGGTGTTTTAACTAACAAAGCGACAATTCAACCGCAATTTGGAGTATGTTTAACCGCTTTGTCTTTCTTGGACTTGACTTTCCTCATACTTTTACACTATTTTACGTTAGTCTACACTGTTTTATATGGTTTTATGTCATAATCGATGGTGATTATTGCCTTTTCAGGGGTTTTAGGCCAGAAACGCGCATTTTAGCCCATGTTTTAAGTACGTTTGACCACCGTATCCTTCTACTATGGGACTGAGCGAACACTGGGGGGTACTCTGGCATAACTTGGACCTATCTAAAGATGGTAAAACCTTCAAAATCGTCGAAAAACGCCAAAATATGTTTGGTCTCAAATCGGATTTATAACTATCGTATCCCATAGATATTAACTCGCCCTGAAAGTTGGTCGCAAGCAAAGTTCCGAATTCTCAATAGTTTCGAAGATACAGCCATTTTTCGGAGGTGAAAAAATTTTGTTCGAAAGATCGACTTTCGCCGATAGTCCTATCTTAAAGTATGCGTCGAAAGCTTCAAGAAAATATATATTTATCATAGGTTTTGATCGCCGGTTCAAAAGTTACAAGCAATTTAAAAAATCGCGAATTTTTCAAGGGGTACCCCTTTTCTCATTTTTGCGAAAAATCGAAGGTCGGCGGATCGGATCGCCCTTTTGCTACCTGGTAGGGAGTCGAAAATAAGTCAGAAAGCCGTTTTCCGTTGGTCGACATTCGCATTAGTTTCGAAGTTACAGCCAAAAAATCATCGAAAAAATTAGGGTCAAAAAATAGGTAAAAATTAAAAGTCTTCCGATCGACTTGTGGATATGCATATCGAAAGAGAATCGAACGAGGATCACAAAAATCGCAACCGGAGCCTTCTAAGTGGAATAGTTTCGGAGATACAGGCAAAAGAGTATCGAAAAACGTCAAAAAACGGGGTTTCTGCTGCCTCTTTTTCGAATTTCGAAAACGGTACCGTAATTAAATTTCTACTTTATTCCAGGAAAAACAGATTAATCCTATTCTGAAAAATCGCAACTTTTTGTTTCTAAGTTCAATAGTACCAAAGATATTGCGAAAAATATGTAGATAAATGCTATAATAAAATGGTACTTAAGGAAATGCTCTTTAAATTAATTATTTTTATTTAGCATGAGGGCGAGCACGGTCTGAACGAAGAAGATCATAACTGTAACCTTCTCACTGCAATCGTCGATTTGACGATACAAACAAATTTATCTGATATCAAAACTAAAAAGGGTACCCATTCCATATATACGCTTAAGCTTTTTTTCACGCTGCAAACAGATAACTTCTAATTACGCTGATAATAAATTCGTGCCAAATGGAAGGAAAAAGCCATTTACATGTAACAAACCACCAGCCACCATACCCATCATTCCTCGTCTGAGAAATTACCTTCCCCGTTTAGCCGGCTATCCGAACAACAACAACTCACATCGCGATTTACGCCGTGCATTTCGCGGAAGCGCCGACATAATTCGACAGTTCAAGGGGCGTAGCAGCAAAACAGCGCCGAGTAAAATGAACAGAGGTGCGCGCAAAAAGAAGATATCGCCCCAACCAGGAAGCGAGGGAAGCGGGATCGAATCGTCAACCGGCCACTTTACAAAGCTAATCGCCCCAGCGAAATTAATCCGTAACAAAGAACGTTTTTGTTCAGGCATCGTCGCTCGTGATTTCAGTTTCATCGGTCGAGCGAAAAAAGAAAGGGAAGGAGGAGGGCAAGGGGGCGAAAGAGGGAAAGGGAGAGGGACAGAGGTGGAGAGAGAGAGAGAGAGAGAGAGAGAGAGAAGCGGGCCTTTTTCAGTTTAAACCCTCTTTTAGCCGCGAATTACACTCGCGTCAGTAGCACGCTCTCGCTGCTTTGATGTGTACGCGCCCTATGCCCGCCCAGTTCGGCGAGAGGCCATCGATGAAAATTTTTCGAAGCTAAACGTCTCGCGCTCCGATGCCCCTCTCTCACGGCTTGAAAAAAAGTTTTTCAACGCCGGCCTCTGCCTCGGCAAGCGTTGCGGGCACGATAGTGAGCGGCCGGCGCGAATGCGTTGGCATTTGGCCGATGTGGAAGGTAGCAGGTGGCTGTGTCGGTGAGGAATAAAGAGGCACGTCGCCCCCGTGTTTGCCAGACGCGAGCTCGCAAAGGAGAGCTGCCCCCCCTCCCAACCCCCATCTTGCACTTCCCTAAGCGAGCCTCATGCACGGTGAAAACTTTCTATTCTGCGGGTAATTTCGCATTCTTCCGCAAATTCACCTTTGAAATCGCTACCTACTAGACGCGACCGTCGGCAGTGGGGGGAAGAAGGGTAGACATGAAAGACCTACAGAAACTCTTCCCGCCTACGATTCGTTCCTTGCAGTAGCGAGAGCCATCCTTCTTACCTTCTTATTTGACAACGAATATCCGTGAGTGACGATCGCGACGACGAGAGCCGGAGCGAGGTTCCGAGCGGCCAATTTCTTTTCGTTCGTTATCGGCAACTCGTTATACCCCATTTTTATGGACCTTTGTCTGGCCCCGCGATATGGCTTTATTTTCTGCCGAACGGACGATAAAGAGGTCGCCGAAAGGAACCGATGGAACAAGGCAATTCCGATTGTAGCCGAGCCTGAATATTCACCTTCGTTCGCCGTTACCCTGAATGACAAGTAGCTTGTTATCGAAGAGACAATATTTTCTTTAGGGCCCTCGATCTACAGAGATTGGTGAGGCATCGAGGACGAGGTATTAAACGAAACTCCCTCAATTTCGTCGGTTATTCGCGCACGCCAGCGTGACTTATCATTTTCCTCCGATGTTTCCCATGGAAGGCGCGCGGACGCCCTTTGCAGTGAATATAACGCAAAAGTTACAGTCATCGTCGAAACAACCGAATTAAAGGAATTCCGATTGAGCCAGGGCCAGTAATTTTGAGAGTATGCCCCGAATAACAAAGAGCTTGTTATCGTAACGCGGGCTACACGATATTACCATTATCATCCGCGGTGCATTCCGATGACATACATTTCGGGGGTTGGGACTGTATGAACACTAGTTGCGTGGGTAGGGAGGGGTGTGCGCAGGGAAAGAGAGAGAGAGAGAGAGACAGACAAAATGAGAGACGAGAGCAAAGAGGAGAGAGAAAGTCGAAACATGGAAGGAATAAAAGAGGCAATGGACGGCGGATCTTTTTTTAATGAGGTACTTTGGCACGGGAGACGGGAAAGTAAAGACGGGAGGTAAAGGTAGCTTCGGGCAATCTTCAAATCGGATCACGTCAGTGACAGTAAAACAGAGTAGCTATTCAAGAATAAGCGCGGCCGAGAGAGGATAGGTAGAGGAGGGCGGGTGGTGGGTAGAGGTGGCAAGAGGGTAAGGGAAGGGACGTGGGTGAAATGAGAGTGCAAGACAGAATTTCGAGAAGCGTCGTCTGCAAGGAGTTCACGAATGCACGTTCGAGAATCTGCGGCGCATTAACCTAATTAGAGCTTATGCCATTGTTTCCTCTCGTCCTCCTGCCCCCCCTCTACCGCCACGGCCGGCTTTTACTCCGCCCTTGTGTGCCGCAGCAGGTAGGAAGGACGCAGATACGTCGGTACTAGCGGGCATAGAGCGCGAATGTAGTTGGATCGCGGTGCAGCCCGTTATGACTATTGCGCAAACACGTTGGAGCCACTTGGCTAATAAAGATGCCTCCTCAGCCTCTGCCTTTGTCTGCCCGACTCTTTCGCCCGCGGAGGAACGACACGGGATGGAGAGAGACACAGAGAGAGAGAGAGGGAGGAAGAAAAGGTTTCGCTGCACGTTGTGCGTTGGCTGGAAGGCCTCTCGACTCCTGGCAATTGAGCGTGAAAAGAGACTGATACTGATTTCACCGAAACGCCACCGTTATGCTCCGCAGTTATCGGCGACCTATGTACGCATCGAAGCATGTACCGGAGATGCGCACGCTGCACCGTTCGCTGCAGGACGTGGGGTGTTACGATTATTGTGCGAGCGCTGAAAATCCACTGTAACGATAATTGACGCGCGACTCCAGATGTCGGAGTTGTCGATATCGATGTTACCGTGATAAGGTATCGCGGAAGTAGGATGTAGGGTGAGTTATTTAAGTGTGGTTCGTGTAGAGATGATATACGACGTGATATGGAAGAGTATTAATTACCGCATCGGCGTGAATACCTTTCTGAAACGCTCGGGGCCTAAAGTCGCCTTGATCCGTTCGATCGAACTGGGATGAACGCTCGAAGGCTGCAAGAGAAATCGGCTTACCTGTGCACCCAATTGACAATAATCGGCTGTCACTATGCGCTCATTCTGTGAGGCACGTCTATTCAAACTGTACAGGCTGACAGTCATTCGCGAGCGGAGATAATATTCGAATCGAATTTCTGGAACTCGGATCTAAGTTCGATTCGAGACCGGTATCTAACGAGTATTTGAAGGGTCTCGCGTAAAGTATGCGCGGAAATTAATTAGATTTTAATTACTCGCGTTCATGTGCGTAGGAATTAAATGCGAATGAATTATTGCCCGTTGGATTGATTTATGCATGTGTAGGAGATAATTGAGTTTAATAATTTATTATGCCTAGGCACAAAAGACCGTGTGAAGAAAAACATTTATCCTGAGCATGCTGTACAATTTGCCCGTTACTCAAATATGTATGTCTTACCTTAATATGTCAATAAGGAGAAGCAAAGCAGATTGTCGGGGATTCTGTTGATTCAAGGACATTGTGAGATGGAACCGGAAAGAGGCTATAGTTCTTTCTGCTCTCGGCTTCTCCCATACATTTTCTATTCCCGCCGATCCGTTTTGCATTGCACAGTTACCAGAATGTATTATTCAGGTAACAGAAAACTTCGGTCTGTAGACGTATAAAATCAGCATGTATTTCAGTTATTCCACGAAATACAAAAGTTTCTTCTATTATGAAATCGATTAATATTATAAATAGAGCTCTAGAAGTACGAAATTCCTGTGGTCGAACACCTTGCGCAAAATTCGAAATATGCAGCCTACCTAATAAAGAAACGAACAGCGTTCCTTTAACATCACTTATATTAATAATCACTGTCTGATTGACCTGTTGCTTCCCCAATTGGAAATATATACTGTCGGTTAATACGGAAAAATAATTTAAGTTACGATCTCTGTCCACAGCTTTGAATGACATTATCACATATATATATACAATCAAAAGGTCACAAATAAATTCCACCGGCAGGATCTTGCGCTGATACCTCAGAGCGATATATAATACTTGCTGGCTTACGAGTATAAAAGACATGCGTAGATAAATAGAGTGTATATATAAATATTCTTTACGTTATGCGGGAAATATACGTTCCCATGCATTCAATCGCTTCGCCTAGTAATACTATTTGCTAAAAATAGGGATCTTTGGTTAATAGGTACGGTAATAATTGATGGTTCTACCAGCGCGCCGATGTTGACGGTACAGCCTGTTGATTGCTTAATAACGGCGAAGGTCCACTATATTGCAGCGTGTCAAACATATTGTCAAGGTAAAGTCGCAGTTCAAAAATATTTTTGTTATGTAAAAGAAACATTCTCACCTCCAGGCAATGAGAGGTGCCAATCTCTCTGTGAGTCGTTGGTAATTCCTCTCCAACTCGCGTTGATATTCACGTTGATCTGCCCCAATGAGATTTTTATTCCGTCGCAGCGCGTCAAGACACTTCTTCGAGAAGTCTTTGAAGCACAAGCGAAGCTTGTGCTGCAGCCTCGTTGGCTGCGCATTTTGTTCGCGTAAACCAGACAGAAAGACAACTGCAACTTCGGCGGGGCCCTGATTCACGGTGGTGCCAATGCAACCCTGAAGAACCATCTGCAATATTTTGGCATCCGGTGGTTCCTGGGCAGTGGCAGCCGCAACCTGAACATATCAAAGGAAAAAAGTATAACTCGTTGTAAGAGATGTTTAAATAAATTTTACTCACCTCAGCTGTTTTTTTCTGTATATCCTCAATTGCAACTTCAATGGGGCTTAGAACGATTTGCTTCCTGGCTACAACTCGAATCCTTGTCTTGAGATAAGGAAAATGAGTTTCAACCGTTAGTATTGTTTTGCGCTTGCACTGCTCCCTCAGTTCACCGTGTGCTTTGCCACCAGGCGTGAATGGCGTGGCGTAGACGAATCGTTCTAACACAATCAAATCACAAATGTATCCAACCTTTCAATACCTTTCGCTGCCGTAGGACTACTTACTTATGTTAAAATTCCTATGGAATATAGTAGGCCTGTGCCTCAGTTCGTGAGGTTCGAAGTACGGTTCAACGTAGGTGATCTGCACGTAGGCCTTGTCTGGTTCCAGCTTGCTAGGATCTACTGGATTAGAATCTTTTATGATGACAACGTTTTCGGATCCAAATCTCTCGACATAGAAATTCTCTAGTCTAGAGAATATCTCAGGCAGCTTCGTTAATGTTGGTTCCTTGTATACGAACTCATCGCCAGCCAGGTCTCCGAATCGCGAACCGTAGAAGCCAACCCGGAAATATGTTCCAAAAACTCGTTTCCCAGTCAGCTGCTCCACCCGCGTATATGCTTCGTGCAGTTTGCTGATCGTTTCAGAAAAAACGCCAAATCATGGATAATGTTGTTATAATTTCCAATGAGAGAAATGAGAAATCGTTATATTACAGTACCCGTGAATATTAGCCAGTTTCTTGTAGTCGTGAGCAGCCTCAGCAATTGGTAAGAGAACTCTGTAGACATCAGGAATGGCCTCGTACATTCCAGCGGCGTGAAATGAACTGGCCGCATGTTCCAGCAACCCTGCTAATCCGCTTTCTGAAAAATGTGGACCTAGACAAAGTCCTTCCTCCCTTCTCGCTAAAACGTCGTCGCCAACCGCACTCTCTTCTAAGGCATTTGGTGTAACTGGAGTCAAAGCTACAGCTCCTACTGGTCTACCGCCACCGCCAGGCTCCAAAAGATGGAGATACTCCGTAACTAAAGCGGCACTGTGAACTAAACACATTGCTGCTTCGGTATGATTCTTTCTCTCCATATGTTGCTGCGCCATGTTTGCCAGCCAAGTCAGCCTAAGGTCCGGTGAACCCTCATATCCCTTTGCAATTCTATACATTAAATCCAGCAGCATCTCTGGATCCTCCTGGAATTCCTTCATTTTAACAGTATCAGAAAGTATCATGTGCAAGTTAAACAGAAGATCCTTGACTTGTTCCGGGAAACTCGTGTCTGCCAGCTCGGTATCTCTTTCAGCGTAGACCAGTACCGTCTTCAATGCTCTGCGAAGAGCACCTTCGCTCGGAGCTCTTCCTCTACCTACTAAAGCTGACAAGGAAGTTGTAACTTGCATTTTCACTCGCGCAAAATTATTCCCGATTTCAAAATTCTGCCTCATTAGAAGATAAAGACTGGCTGCTGCGTGACTTCTGACGGCACTCAACGGGGAACTGCATCGTGTAAGCAATGTTAAGCATAAATCACCACACCTTTCACTCTCCTCGTCAAATAATGCACTATGATATTTGAACACAAGAGCACGCTGCGTGTTAAACATGTGCTGCAATACAGAGGTACTCTGATTTCTTGCCAAAGCTCTTAGCAAAACTTTCAGCACGGCACCGACCACTGCTCCGCCTCCGCCGTCGGCCTGCACGACTGATTCTAATGTATCTAATACAACGAGAGACGCTTCTGCCGCTAATGCCCCTTCAATGTGTGCGTCTTGTTCCACAGCTCGTCCTTCCGGCTGCTCGCAGGACCTGTACGGCATCTGATCCTTCCGCCAGCGCAACTTATCCCCGGTCACTCTTTCCTTTCTTCTCAGCATCATTTCGCTTCTCGCGCTTCCTTGGCCGAGAATGACGTCCTCCAATCTTGATCTAATGTCGCTGGTGGCCGCAGCTTGAGGCGGAAGTCTCTTCAAAGCCTTTTTGCCTTTGTACTCAAAGGCAGCCGTGGCGATGTTCAGAACCTGTAAGAGACTTAGAATACGCCTGGCACTCAGTTCTGAACACCACTGCGCTAACGCCGATCGTTCAAGCCCCTTCAAAACCCAAAGAGCACACATTAAAAGATGACGCGTTGCCTCCGAACTCAAAGAAACTCGACACTGAGTTCCAGCGGATTCTGCAGACGCTCCACCGGCAATTGCCAGCGCTACGGATTGCGTAATGGATCCTGATTCGTCTGGATAGACACTCTTGTCCTTCGAATCCCAATGATACAATTGAGGTAGCGCATCCATCAGGATATTCAGCAACGGAAGGTATAAAGCAGATACTCTGGCTTTTGCAGCGGGGTCAGAATATCGTGGATCAACGTCATGGCAGCTCATCAAGTGACGTATGGTACCTATAGCTTTGTTCTGTAACATTGGATTTGGCACTTCTAACGTGTTGGCCAAATCTGACAATACGACGCCAACCAAAAAATGTTGCTGTCTAAATTCCTGACTAAGTTCCGAAAATCTGGCACGATCTCCAGGTACGAGTGTGGATATCAAGCTACCAGAACTACCAGTCGAAGGACTGGGAGATGCTGGGGCTGAACCGGAGGTATATCCTGTTCCAAATGGAAGATTCAATGCAACGTAATGTTCGTGGGAACATACGGTTCTTACGAGATCGAGTTTCAACGCGTAAAGTGCTGCCGAGTCCGGAATGTGCATGGACGCGTCCGACAGCGAGCAACAGGCAGCACGAATCAACGATAGTACGAAACCTCTATCCATCACGGAAAGTAAGTCCGACAAAAAGTTACCGAGACTGGATATTAAGTTAGACGCTACTCTGCCTTCTTTACCGCAGCGCGATATCACTTCCGAAGTTAAAGCTGCGGTCAATGTGGCCACATCATCACAAAACTGCGGTGAGAACCTCGATTTTCTCGGAGACTCCAACGCATCCAATTCCGATAGAGTGACCACCATCGATCGCATGATAAGTTCTAAGAAGAACCACGAATGTGTGATAGCTAATTCCCTGGCTTGTCCCGTTGACACTACCCAATGCAATGCCAATTCTTCGTGTAAGAGTCTTCGCGATGGTTGACTGTTAATCGAAGGTGATTCTTGACGCATCGATGCAGTCCTATCCAATCCTCTTGAGTGTACTTCCATCTCCAAATCTTCCACTGGTAGATCGGGATTGCTTTGAGCCCGCATAACACCTGGAGTGTGAGACATGGTAGGCAAAGAACACTGATAAGCGATATAAGTTGCTAAAAGTGCATGTCTGCCGTGTGCATCCAGCTGTCCATCGGGCAGGTTTGTTACGTTTCGCACTAGTAGGCCTAAAGCTTCGAAGATGGTGGCTGCAACGTTCAATGGTTGCGATGGTAACGTTGGTGGCCTGACCAAGAGAGAGACCAACTGATCCAAAAGCTGTGGCATGGATCGTACCAATGCCGGGGGAGATGCCCGTGCTAATTCTAAGAGAGCTGATTTTAATTCTGATTCCATTCCGGCTTCGCCAATCCGTGGTGGTACGGAACCTGTTTCCAGAAAACCGCATAATGAAAGAAACCTGTCGATATATTTGTCCTGGGGATGAACACTGGATACTGGTTCCAAAATAACAGTGAAGACTCCTCTGTGAGCATCAACCCATCTAGTGCCTGGCAGCAAAACGTCAGGTGCGATGTACGAATAGTTTGCTGGCGGAGGATCCAACATTGCAGGAAGGCTAAACTCTCCAGATTGAAGGTGTCCATCACGCAGAAGTGGCAACCAAGTATATGCAACAGCTGTCTCGACGTTTGGTTGTTCTACTTTCTTCTGACAACTAATGTGATAAAATGTAAATAGCAGGTGATGTTTCGCACTCAAGTCTGCGGGCAATCGAATCTTCACTTCGTCGTAGAAACTGGGATTTTTGTTGTGGTATGAAACTGATGTAAAGCACTCGTGCGTCATTTCAGGACAAGACGATCGTCCGAAAATTGCTGTTAGAGCATCTGCTTCTTGTTCACCACCCATCAGTTGCATTCGCACGGCTATGTTTCGTGCGGAGCCTGTTCTCGAACTAAAGTTTGCTTCTTTCGGATATACGTAAAGAAGATTTCGATATGTTAAATCCGGTGATACAACTTCACTCGGAAATTCCAGAATTTCTTTAACTGGTCGACTTTTTTCGTCAGGATAAGGAATCAACCTTCGAAGATCAGGATCCAAGCATCTTGGTAGTTCTTCGGGTCTAGGACTTAAGTCTAATTTCAATATGCCGGGTAAACATTTCAAACGTTTCAAATTTGACCCTGGCCGCCGCAATTCTACCAGCAGTTTGTATAGATCCTCGTCTCTAAGTCTTTCGCTTTCTTGTTTAAAGAAACTGGACACTGTCAATGTTATGGGCCTGTAAAGAATAACCGCTCTATGACACTGCCATAATACAAACAAACAGCGACGTAGGAACATGAATGTTATAAACACCTAAAGCTGTCCAGGCAATTGGCAAAGTCATCCGGAGACCAACTACGCCGTTTATCTGAGCTTCGTCTTTCCAAGGATCCACGCCTAGTCGGAGGTTCAACTTTCTTTCGCCACTGTTCTAAACCACCTGATTTTCTATCTAAGGATCCGGCGCTTCCTGTACTATCTGTATCACCACCGCCGCCTATTACTCCAGACAAATGAATTGCAGTCCAAGCAAGAGGCATTCTATATCGACCTAGACGTTCACATGCTGCAACAGCAGCTGCTTTGACCTACATTAATAATATCCGATGATTATTACATTATGACTACACGTCGAACCAAGCTATTGCGCGATCCATTACCTTCTCTTTATTTTTGTCATCGCGTAAATACGGCTCAGCGCATTCGGAAATATCACCTTGTAAAACTTTCTCCAATCGAACTACCAAAAACAAGTCCGGACTTGGCTTACTGATGCTCATAACACAACTTCTGGCCAAGGTGCTCGCATCGCTGTAGGCAATGTGACCGCCAAGCATCCTCTTCAGACCTTCGGGATTCATATCGACGTAAAAGTTTTCGGACACCTTTTTCTTTTCCCTAGCGTCGTATAATGCGAGGCTGGCAAATATCGGTTCAACTTCTAATTCGAGCTTTAGCTGAAGGCATTTAACTAATACTTTGTGCGAAAATGGATCTGACGGTTCCGGAGCAGGACTTATTTCTTGCCACTCGTCATCTGGCGATGTCGGAGGTGCATAAAGTGGGAACAACGCTTCCTGGAGAATACATTCATAGAAATTTGCCAATGAACTGTGAGTAAATAATTCGACAATTTCACACCCATGCTTGCCTTACATACCTGTCTATCTTCCAAACGTTTTTGCTCATTCATTTGATCAATTGTCTCTGGACAAACACGATCCAGTAAAGTTGGAAGAAGAGGATCATGTTGAGAATGTCTGAGATCCAAGCTTGCCCACGATCCTCTTGGTGTATCTCCACAACCAGACAAGTCCTCTTCCTCATTTGGAGATCCAGATCCATTTGTATCCTCCTGATCAACCTATTTTAAGAATTGCGTTTATAGATGATAACTTAATAAACACGAATCTGTTAACACAAGTATAGGATTTATACCTCAAAATCTTGTCTTGGAGTATCTTGAAGTAGTCTGTCTCTTGCAATTGGTGATACTCTTCCCTTATATTTCCTATCTATGACTACCCAGTCTGAAGTAAAACTATCTATACATCTCTTTACATAAGGTGATACTGTGTCCCTATAAATTGAACACTGTAATGCATGTAATTTACTTGATCCAATACCATTTACTTACAATGACTCGTGAGGAACTATTGGCTCCTCTGTTCGAATTTTTCTTTTCACAACCCTAAGTTCCACATCCCCAGGTGGAAAATCCAAAATTGGTCTCAAAGGATCCCTATCAAGAACTGTCTGATGCTGAGCCAGAAATTCTTCATAATCAAGAGGTTCCAATACCTCACACAAAGACATCTTTGAAAATAGAAAATTAGTATTATTGTTTGGCCTATAAACAATATGTTTCAACAGACTTGTGGATGAAAAATTACCGTTGAAGAAAAACCTGAGAGACTACTGCCACTCTTTGATAAATCCCGAGAATATGAGGTAGAGCTTGCAATTTGCCGCCGCACATCGGCAGCATGCTGCTTACTTAATTTGTGAGCAAAAGCTCGCTGTACCGAAGACATTATAAATGTCCTGGTAAAAGACTCTTTGGACAATATACTGTAATGTAATAAATCATAATTAATACTTACATTTGTCATACGATGCTTCACCATGTTATTCTACAGCCCATAACACTTTGCTAAAGAAAAGACACAACCACAAGAGATAGTAGAATCTTAAATGAATCAAATAAGAGAGACATATCAAATTTCCAGATAAATTAGCACTCATAATCCACCAGAAAATGTAACCTCAAAAACTCATATATAATGCATTGATTAAAACAGCAATAAAATTAAATATCTTAAACACTAGTACAGAAACATATAAATTGTATGTACAACAGAAAATAAAAGCAACTAGAAAAAGCATGTAACAATAATATTTAGGAAAAGTGACAGATACTGTACATGGTGACAAGTAGATGCAGGACGGTTATTACGAAAATATTTTATAGTCGGGGGTAAGTCATACCAGTTAGAGAATCACTCACATTAATTCAGGTTCATTTATACTATCACAATATACTAATGTTTAGTAGAAATTTTGTGGAGAAATGTACAGATTTCAAACTTCCTTGAAGGCTTGCACGCGATGGGCGACGCTCCTTTACGTCAAATATCCTCTTACCAAATGTGGAGTTAGCGTGAGCGGAGTATATCTTCCTGCTTGATTTTAGCTTTCCTATTTCATTTGCACATTTTCCATTGCTACGCACTATTACTGTATTCGAGAAAGTGATACAAAACGCAACCTACAATGTAACAATCAAAAATCACGTAAGGTAAAAAAGAATGGGTTAGTAACCGTTAGAAAATACAATAAATAGAACAATAACAATAAATCAATGGTTTTCCTCCACTAAAGTTTATAACTTATCCTTAGCCTGCAATAAACCACTGTAAACAAAATATTGAAATTTTTGCCAATAACTTGTGAAACTTTGGGAAATATGAATTAAATAATGAAAACGAAAAGGAAGAGAAAAATAATTGGGATTAATAAACGAAAATACCGCCATATTGTCCTCTTGGTGCGCAAGCTCGAGATGCCATCCAAACACAAAAATCCGCGGCAACAGCATTCGACGATTACAAATTCACGTTCTTCAAACGCGTGATTACCGGTGGTAATCGTAAACAACTTTCATACTACCAGTAAATTAACAATTAAATTTAAACTGTCTCACCCATGTGATGGTACAAAAATTCCCCAAGGAGGGCAAACGTTTAAAATTGCACTAACGGCACATTGAAATTTTGCACAGCATGCAATCTTCAAAAGCACCTGCAAACAAATTCGAATTTATCGCACAAATTCTTAAATTTGACCATTCTTATACTGATATTCGCGTTCACCACGCACAACATTTACCATCGATGCAATTTTTAAGCAAAGTTTAAGGGAAAATTGGAGAAAATTTATAACAAATATTTGCAACTTACGTGCAGCAACACCACCACCTCCGCAAAATGTTGCACTACTAAATTGCATAGCATTGTTTCGATTGGGAGACAATGCGCATCTCGATTCTGATTGGTCCTTTATCTGGCCAATCACGACACGTCTTTCATGTGGTACATCATTTTTCAAAGTAATAGCATCGTGTCCGGTAGAAAAGAATTTATTGGTGTCATTTTCGTACAAGTTTGTTTAATATTTCTAAAAGTGGTTTGAATAAAAATGTGTCTCTCAGCTGCTTGTGCCGAGGAGGTACGTAATCATCCTTTATTTTATAACACTTTCCGTTTCTTATGTTTCGGAAGGCTTGTATCTCTCTTCCGATTTCGTTTTTTACCGTTGACATTGCTGCTGTCCGTTAGAAACATATAATATAATAAACACCAAGAATAGGTTACGCCAACCGCACAATAAATAGACGTAAGTGCTAATGGTAGGAAAGGGAGCTTGTCCCCAAACAAAAGTTTATGGAGTAACGTTTCGTATACCGTGATTAATGGCAGTGTACCAATATACGCCCATTCGTAAATACAAAGTAAGGATTGCTTGAATTGGTAGGATAATGTTAAGATGGAGGACAGGGTATAATTTAATAGCAACAATAATTTTAAAGGTGTAAGGTTCTCTTCGTATAGTAACGGCAAAAGTGCCGTATGGCCCGCGCTGCTTAAAATTAGGAAGACTCTTGCATCATTTACATCCGTTACTGCAAGCACACTAGAAAAGAAAATAGAACTTATACGTTATTGCGTATACTGTCGTCACCTTGAATTACACAGGATTTGTAAATACCATAATGGAATGACGGCAGTTAAGATAGCTTTCTCGTGAACGTGCCATCCAAACATAAAGGAACTCAGACCACACAGAACTATACATCTCACAAAGTACTTTGGCTCAGTAGTAATGTCCCTTTTTTTAAAAAGGCACCACAATGCTGGCTGAAATAATCAAATTCTCATATAAGTTGACAAGTTTGCGAACTCTTTTACCAGGTATTTCGTTAGTACATACCGACATTGCCAATGCTGTTACAATAAATGTAACTGCTGGTGTTGGTGTTGGCAAAATTGCAAAAGATTGTTCTTGCACTAAACCACCTGTCATTAAGGCAGGCTTTGTTGAATTTAACCACCCTAAGTACTTCCACATAAGCGACAAAACTTTATCTGCTCCAATATACAAGGCCCATCCATTAGCTGCCCAATACGCATGTACTAGCCCTCTTTTGAATGGAAATAAGCGTGACAGAACTTGCTGCAGTTGACTCACAAATGGGCCAAATGATATTGTCAATGTAATTAGAACTATTGTTCCAAGTATAAATAGACGTTTAACAATGACACCATTCCTTATACAGTAAGATTTAAGTAACCAAATAATATATGCTGGTGCAACATATAAATAAATATGTTTTAAGTTCAGCAATATGCAAAACCATGCAGCTCCTTGCAACATTGAGATCTGTAATTATTTCAGTCAATTTGCTTTTCTTTACTATTTTATATGTATTTGAAAATAACCTGTAATATTTACCTCTGACTGAGTGTCTGATACCCTTGCAATTGATAGCAATAGGGTACCAAGTAAAAATCCATTATATTGGAAATGTATATGATCCACAACTAGCAGTCCCATATTGCATAAGGATAAAAAAATAAAGATAAATGAGGAATTACTTGATTTACAAAATACTTTGCTGATCCTGCAAAAATATAATTGCACAATTTATATTATTCGCAATTAAAATACATAATTCCAAAATAGCTTACTTACTCTCTGACCCCGTAAACAAACATCAAGTCAGTACAAATGACAGTAGCTCTTTGGAAGTATACAGTCTCAGATGATGCATAGTTTAGATTTTCAATCTTAAGCATCTCAGGGTCAAACAACACTGCTAATTGACTTAGAAGGTACTCAAACCATGCAAATAACGGTGGGTAATCCAATGTCCACTCCGACTTTGCACTGACATACCATTCTTTGATGGGTAAACTATGTGTTATTGCAAGCCAATTTCTATGAACTTCAAAGTCTGTGGAATGGCTGTAAATAAAATAAACTTATGTAAGAAGATAGAACTAATAATAAGGCATAAGTAAATTTATTTATTACGTACTAAGTAGGAATGAGAAGAATCTTAATACAAGTGACAAGTAGAAAAGTGCATAAAATCATTCCATCAGCACTGTACAATGTTGAGCTATTCGGTCGCCCCATTTTCTTCGAGTCTTCCACGTTTGAAGCATTACTTTTTACAGTGAAAAGCATAACTCGCGGCACCAATTGTTATGTACAAATATAAACAGTAGAAAACGACATGTCACATATTATACAGCCAGTTGATATGCCGGGTGCATAGGTTAGAGACATAGGAGTGCAAACTCAGCCGCCATATTCGATAACGATGTGGCTGTTATCAGGAGAGGGAACTATGACCAATTTGAAATTATGGATTTTCGTAGAAGAGAACTGCAGAATCGGATTATATACGACTTTATTGACAGTACAGTGGATATAGTATAAAAACTGTATTACAGCTTGGCAGAAACGGACTTAAAATGAATACAACCGGGAATTGCAGACGATGCGAATTGCGTCGATATCGCACATAAATTTGCAACATTTCCCGAATACATCCCTTGTATTTTGAATCACGTACTAATTCGAGTGAGTCTCCGCACATCGATAACATCAAGCTTGACACTATAAAGATTTGGCGATTGATCACGAAATACGTAGACAAACACGGCATTACGTAAATGGTAAAGCAGCAATGTATGAGGACGCTATCGCAAATGGTAGCTAAGTGGAGCAAGCATTAGATTTCGAGTAAAATGTAATTAAGCTGAACAATCGGTGAGCGTACACGGATTGTTGCAGAATAGAAATTACTTTTCCTTCACTCGACGTAAGAGAAAAACATTTATCTTGTGGATCATGTACATATCGTGGAATGCAATTTCTCGTAGGGTCACCGCTGCGATTGATATTCGAGAACAAATCGAGTAGTATTTGCACAGAATGTTTAAGAACATCGCAAAACGCGTGCGACGTCGAACTATAAGTATAAACGTGTATAAAATAAACATTTTACAAAACTGCTCAAACTTCTAAGCGATGTCATGAATGTCGATGTTGCAATGTTTCATTCTGCACGTCAAACTGCATTAGTTTCCTATAAAACGCTTCGTTCAAATGCGTTTCTGTGTTTCTCTCCGTAGCTTGAAGTTCAGAAAGTACTACGGGTGATATCGTTAATTAGAATGTTATACTTTTGATAAAATGCAGAATTACAGTCGAAATAATGATAGTAATATCGGGAACTCTGTAGTATACTTAACTATCCGCGATCAACCGGTGTATGTCATTAAATTGAAATACACTCGTTTAATCGTTTCGTTCAGTTACACAACGGCTGATAAACGTATCAACTAATTAATTATACGCAATAAACTAACTACAGAGTAAGAGTTCGTACGAACGTCTCATAAATACTAATTTATCACATATTCGTGAAAATAAATTAATTTATATATAAGGTATGAAATGGTAATGTTAGTTATAGATGCCGCGAGATAATTTGTCATAAACAACGAGGTTGAAAAAATCATTGTCCCGTCTGGGACACGGATCGCGTCCATAATGAAGTATTTGTAAAATTTGCAAGCAATGAGCTCACCAGTCGATGTCATAATCGCATCACTTACGCTTCGTCGTAATTGTAATTTTGCTTAAGAGCTACAGTCAACAATTTTATAATACTGCATAAAAAAGACAAATGTGTCGTACTTTCCGCATGTGTTGTGAGAAGTGGACCGAGTACAAAGGAGTGTCAATTATAAAATGGCATATATCAATAAATTGCGCTTATGCCGAGATCATTCTGCCTCAGTGATTCTCTGCAGATTTTACATTTATAATTACAGTCCATCTCTGTAATAATCGATAAATAGCTAAAAGCTAGTTTCTTGAACAATCTCAAATCTGCTACTTTGGTCCTATCGTTTCATTACCTGAGGATTTACATTTCTTTCAGAGATCAGCAGCGTAACACCTCGCGCCTAAAGTAAAATGGAATTTATGCCTGCCGCAAAGTGTGACATACTTTCGATGAACGGAATTCGAATGGAAAATGTGTCGGGACATTGATAGATCACAGAATTGTCGAATTAAAAGTAATCTTAGTTTAAAGTGCATTTTGGCAGTATCAGTCTGAATAAAACAGAGTCGATCAGTCTGCAGTGTCTTATGGATAGAGCACTACACAAGTTACTCCTAAATAATATCAGTAATAGTAAAGTTTCCGTAGAAAATTCTTCGTAAAAAAGCTATAGTCGGGAAATTGTTTTTCACCCGCGGACGCGATCCGATGTGGAAGTTCCATACTGCAAATACATTTATCAAAGTGTTCAATGTTTGTGTTGCCGAGTTACTCATCGTGACAAGTGTAAGATCATGGTCCAAGTGCAATCGTACAGCTTCCTCTCTTTCCCAGATAAGGACGCCGCCTTTTTTCTACTACTAACAAATTACATGTTCAGAATTCGTTAACGCTATCTTACCACTACGAATGCGGGTACGAAGAGGAGCATAAAACGCATTGCGTGATGGATCGAATATTGCGACGACGTATATCGAGAGACGCAATTAATATGTTTTATACAACAATTTAGTATCCTCGGCACCGTGTTGCGAGGAATAGAATTCGAACGAAACAGTAACATTCTCAACAGTTTACTGCTTTATGCCCTATCCGCACCCTTTTGCTCACACCTTACAAGAATATATAATAATATAATATGCGCCGTCTGTAATCAATCTCGCTCTCTTTCTCTCTTTCTTTCAATCTCTTATTCATCCTTTCGATCCTAAGCTATGCTTGGTTTCTCTTCTTCGGTGCTCGCAACGTTATCTTTGCCCTCATGCAATATATTACAATTTGATTCACATTTATACACATACATAATAATCCACGTAACCTTGTGGTCGGACGCGCGTTCCTCTATCAAGCCACCATTAAAGCGCACAGATCACGGAACATCGATCGGATATGTATTGAGACTCGACGACTCAACAGGTATCGAACGATGAACGCCAAGCACTCTGCGTGCAGAAGTGCCCATCTCTCTCTCTCTCCCTCCCAACTCTCTCCCGTCTCTCATCTCTTCGCTCTGACTTCTGACTCTTCAATTTATAATTGTCAGCACATACAGGTACCACTATACGTCGCGCCACGAAGGCATTATTCTCTTATTATAATTTGTAATATCTCGTAGAACATTCATTACCGATCTACTTAAGTAGTCAAGGTATATACTCGCGATGAGAAGGCCCCGTCCCCGGAAATTCAACGGACAACGTGCTCTTCCCGGGACGGGTCTCCGGTTCGTTCAACCCCCACGGTCCTGGTCAAGACGGAACCGTCGAAAGATTAATCGATTCGCCCGTATGAGGGGACAATGTCTTTCTCTATCCAGAAATCGCAGTTGGGATAATCCTGCTCGAGGAGCGGATCCTGCCCGACTACCAAGACCCTCTTCGCGCCCTTGGGATCGGCTTGGGTCACCTCGCCGTGCCAGACGTAATGATTGAACAGTTGTTGCATGGCCGTTACGTGTCGCGTCTCTTCCGGTGTCCTTGCGGCGTAGGCTCCCAGGATGGCAGCTGCGTCGCTGTCGGGGTCGGCAAGATGTCCACCTCGGGGCTGGGTGGCCACGTAGAACGGAATGTTGGTCTCCATTCGGGCGACAGTCAGCAGTGGACAGACCACGCGAATGTCGGAGATCATTGTGATGAGACCCTTCAAAGTTTCATTGTAGCGCCTGGAAGCAGAAATCAAGACCATGTACAATTTCACGATAGGAGCAAAAACGGATTGGCGATATTGGTTCGCAGTGACCAGAGGTGAGAGAAGCGATCGACGTACCGTAAAGCCTCGTCAGCTAATCCTGTGGTGCCCAAGAGGGACTCTCGCACGATTTTATCGACTTGCGTGGCATTGAGTGTAATATTAGCCGACATGTATCGCGCCGGTAGAGTGCCGGAGTGAGCGGTGGTGCCCATCACTACTTTCACCGGCAGATCGCCTCTCGCCCATATCTGTCCCACGTGCTCCTGAAGGATGACGCCGTCCAAAACGAGCCACTCGTGCCTTCTGTCCTTCGCCGTGGCCTCCCTCGTCTCCGGGAGGCCGACGTTGCCCTCGTGCCAGTTATCGGGCACGGCGTCCATCAAGTCCTCGGCACTCTTGCTCCTCAGGCAGTCGGCGTCCCGACATCTAATCGCGTTCAAGAACGCCTCGCTCTGCTTCTCGGACTTCTCCAGCTCCCTGCCAGGGAAGATCGCGCTACCGCTCGATATCCAGACGCGATTGAACAAGCCACGCGACTTCCTCGCGCCCACCAAAGTGGTGACGAGCGTGCCACCGGCTCTATGACCCCACAGAACGACGGACTTCTTGTTGCCACCGAAGTTCTCGATGTTCAACTGCACCCATTGCAGCACGGCGATGATATCGGAGAGGCCATAGTTGCCGGACGTGGGCGGATGACTCGATCTCGATAACGGCTCAGCTGCCAGGAAGCCGAAAACTCCCAAGCTAAACGGAGGGAACAGGATTAAACTCATTAATGTCGAAACTTCGACGCTGGGCGTTGGGCGGCGCGTGTGGGTACAGTCATTAAAATTTACCGGAAGTTCGGTCGAACGAAGACCATATCCCGGACGCGCGCGAGCTTCGCCGAGGGCTGCATGATTCCGGGCGACCCTCCGCTCAGTGTTTCTGCCCCGATCATGACGACCACCGGAAGGGGCGAGTCGTATCTGACGGCGGGCGTAAAAACGTCCAGGTAGAGGCAATCCTCGACGCCGTCGACGCGGCCGGAATTCTCTCGCTGCCAGCACATCTCCGACGAATTGTGGGCCAGGTAAAGACCGTCCCAGCAATGTTCGATACGTCGAAGCGGTTCGGCCGGCTGCCATCGGCGATTATCGACTGGCGGGACGGCGTAAGGGATGCCGCGGAATGCGAAGGCACCCTCCTCAAATATTCCCTGAACGGGACCGCAGGACGTCACTGCCTCGGCGTACTTCCCGTCCTTCAGGGTTTGCGTGGCGCTCTTCCTTGGCCCGGCGCACGCCACGCAAATAATGATTATCACGGAGAGCAGAATGCAGAGCGTTGCGACTGTAACGATCAAGGGCGGTTGATTAAAGCGTTGCCCTGCGTGTCGGTCGCGTATAGCCGAAAGTATAAATGTGTCGGGCAGATGTGGTGGGTGGAAAGTTATTTGAAAACCTAATTACGGTTTAAATAAAAAAAAACGTACGTCAACAGTCAAAATTGTTGACCGTAGTGTCTGTAATACGAAATTTTCGTCCCTTCTGCATCTATTTTTGGCTGTATCTCCGAAAATATTCCACGTAGAAGGGTCGAATTGCGATTTTTGTGAATCTATTTCATTGGCCCTTTATAGTTAGGTACAATAGCGTAAAGTAATGTCAAATAGTGTCAAAGCATGCAAAAAGTCTCGTGGGTGTACATAAAATAACGTAGTAGTCGAGAAATGGTAGTAGTATAGTCGTATATGTGTTCGTCAAGTCGATCGTCGTATCCGTCGAATCGGCAAACAATGACAGACGCGCCTTAGCATTGACAGCAGACGGGCAAATGCCTCGCCAACCATACGAATAGTATAGGATTCATGCAATATTTTATTTTCTTTAACTATAAAGAACACGTTTCCTTTTAATTTATTACTGCAAATGTTCAATGTAAATCAACCCCGTTCTAATGACACCAAAATCAGAGAAAAAAAGGATATATCTCAGTCTGAAGCACTAGTATCAAATACAGAAAGAAATATCACTCTTACCAAGGACGAACAGGTTTCTCCTAGCTGCTGAAATGCAGGTTACCAGCAGGTGTTGTTTCGGCGGCTCTGCGCCATCAGTTCCATCGCCATCAAGACGAACGGTCTCCATTCCGTCTTCATTGGCGATCGGATTCTTCTCGGCAGCCCCGTCGTCCAGCGTCTCGACGCTTGCCAACCCGGCAGCTCCGGTCGTGCCCAATTCAGGATCACCCTCCTAAAGATCGCAAAATTTGATCCCTCAGTAATATCCATTCATCACTGTATTCCACATTCATTTCCTTTCATCGCGCTCGCCTACGTAATCTCTCCCGGGCACCATGACGAATGGTACCCCTACCCAAACCTACAATGCTATCGCGTTCATATTGCAATATAATCGCGAAACTCTCCCAATTGTCGCGTTTGCTCACCTCGGGAAACAGTCCGCGTCCCACAAAGCTACTGATGTAAATCTTCTTCTTTCCCACGACCATTTGTATCGGACCGTTATATTAGCGAATGGGATACTTCGAACGGCCGAGTCGTTAACGAGATCTTATACTCTCGGCAAGACGAGCAGCGAAACGAATTAACGCGGAACCGAGAATCATTCCGCGCGTTCGGTGAAGCGAATGAGCGCGATATTTCGTAGACTGAGGAACCTTCGGCCCGATGGTTAAGAAACGCCCGGAACGACAGACACGGAAGAACTGAGGAAGAACTGAGGAAGAACGAATCAGGTTGCACAGGTGTAACATACACCTGGACGCGAGCTTCGGTGTTACCGGGTACGAGTACAGTTTAAGGGTGCATATGCATGTGCATCGGTGTGCCCACACGTACGTGACATATATACATATTGATGCCGACACCAAAGTCGAGGGTGAGTCCAGACGCCGGTCTCAAGAGTAGGCTTAAAAATAGAGATCCTCCATGCAGAAGAGCGCGAATCTTGGGCGACAATCAAGACGAAGCACGAGGGACAGAGTCATGGCTTCTATCAGACCTGCGTTATCACCGTGTACGTTCGAAGTTCCGATTTCGTCGAAACGAGTCCTGACCGCCTAGCCCGAACTGCTTGCTCAAGCGTCATGTGACCCCATTATTCAGCTTTTGAAGAAATCGTCCGATGGCGACATCGGACTGGACCGTTAAGCGTCCGAAAATAAGTCTCCCTTGACCGAAAGCGTGCTCGGCCCTGGCCCTGCCGCATCCGGAGGGCACGACACGGACAAGAGAGCAAAGGGACAAAAGATAAAGGGACGGAGGAGGCCGAGAAGTGGACGATAAGAGGCACGAAGAAAGGCCCCGTACGTGCCTGAGAGATTCGAAGAAGCCCGTAAGGTTTCTGTCAAAGGGTGTGCTACGGATAATTCCGTACTCGGCAAACCGCAGCTCGGTGGATTCGGTTACAAGGCAAGAAGACCGTACCTTCACCACCGAGACATCGATTCGAATCGACGTGCCGGCACTACGGATCCCCACGTCCTTCCACGCCTGATCATTTCGCTCGGCCTGACGGAATGTCGAGGCACCACGTCGATCCACGCCACAACGTAGGTAGTACATCATAGGTGCGAATCAAGTTCATAGCTCGCACGGCGCGCATTTCAATGTTGGCGCCATTTGCATGAGCGTTCATTTACGTTTCCGTTCCGCTTAAGATTCAGTTCGTACGCGATGAGGCGAAGTAGGAAGAGACCACCCAGCCAGTTCCGATCCGTCTGCCTCACATCGAAGGTAACTCGAGGCCGCGTAACGATAATGAAATTTGGCCGAGTCCGACGGCCCTAGTCTTAAGAGAGGTTTCGGGTCGGATACCTTGTTCTTCTTTCTGGGAAAAACGGAGACCAGCGGCAACCTGATAGCGTCCAGGATGCCCTTGCGTCCCTCCTTCTCTTTGGGTTCCTTCGCCGGGGTGGCTGGCTTCTCAGCGGACGGTGCGTTCTGTTCGTTATCCTTGGTCATCACGGCCGCGGATTCGGCGTCGCTGGACTCGGTCGGCTTGCTCTCGTCGTCCTGCAATCGCGCAAAAGTTCCTCTTTTTATCAGGCCGGCCAGAAGCCACCCCCTGTCACCCTCTCGCGCGGCCCAGCCCTCTCGGGAACGTTTCCCTTTGTCTCGCAGTGCGAGGAAGACGCTGGGAGAAGTCGGTCGGCGAGCGGCGGTGCTCGATGCCGAAATAAAGAGAGCGGGCCGAAATGAAGGTCACGCCGCGAGACAAAGAGAGCAAGAGCTGGAAGACGGGCCCCGAAGTCGGAGGGCATCTGGAGCCAGACACCCGTCGAGTCTGCCTGTCGGAGAGTGCCTCGAAGGACAGACTATTATTTTTAGAATAGCGCCGCCGGTCCTTCGCCTCCTCTTCTCCTTCCTTCGTCCTCCTTCTCGTCATCCGGCCAGAATTCCGGCCGTTTCTACAGCCAGAATGCGCGCAAAATGAGTCTTCGAAACGTGTTAGCGGTGCAGTTAGCGCGATGCCATGCCGCTTCGGCGGACATTAATGGGTCCCTGCGAAAGGTTTGCCGATCGCAAACGGGGGCCCCAGGTGAGAAAGCTCGCGAGCCGGAGCGATTGATGGGAAATTTATGAGTTCCCCGATGCTACGATCGGGGTAGGCCAAATTGAACGTATCGGGCGGCTTTAACGGCTCTCGAGCCGCTTCAAGTGCAGGTACTTGAAAATATCCCCGCGCCGGTCGGTTACGACTAAGCTCTTACGATTCGGTTAAATGGGCTCGCTGGCTTCGACGTTCCGAGAAGGAGATTTACTGCCAAAGCCGGTACCGATACAGCGCCCGGATCAAGGAGCTCGTAATACGATCCGGTATTCGCAGAACAGTTTTCTAACTCGAATCACGAGCTGTCCGTGTTCCGGGGGTAAAAGTCGGATCCCAATAAAATATCCCGAGAAGGCAGGCCTTTCTATTCGGCTAAACGCCTCTTAGGCATGAAGGAAGGGAAGGGCGCGGGACGTTCTACCTACTAGGCCACTACCACCTACGTACTTCAGTGTTTCCTCAAACGTTTATCGTACGCCCGACGACGCCTGGCACGCGATCATTAGAGCGTCAAGCGAGTCAAAAGCGACTTTCCGGTTTCTCGAGCCACCCTGTACTTTCGATGCAACGCAGAGTGGATCCTCCGCGCACTCGTAAGCCCAGAAGGGATACATATGGCGCGTATACGTGATTCTATATTTGGCCTTTGAATGCTTTCGAGTGGCGTCGCGTGGCCTGGACAAGCGAACACTCGAGTTCGTCGATACACGTGCTGGCGTGTAAGTGCGTGTAAGTGGTGCCTTGCGCGCGTGCATGTGCAGTCGTAAGCAGTACCGGGGTTGCAAGTCCAACGGGCTGGAAAGTGACGTTCAGTGGGGAATTTCACTGAACGCCACTCGATTACGGAAAATGGAACTTAATCCTCGAGCTACCATAGAGGGTAGAGGCTATGGACTCTATGCTCTAGATAGACTCTATAAGCCTCCGGCAGAACCTAACTGTTTCCTTGGCACCTTTTACTTTTACGGGAAGCGTGCAACACAGACCCCCCACCTACGATCGTGCAAAACTACTATTTTATGTATCAGCCTGTCGGTTGAACCGAGAGCAGAGATTCCGGAATGATCTCCACAGTTTACATTGACTAATTGGTCAGCGGCCGTAAAGCGGCGCACGGGAGGCTGTAGGTTGCACTCGCGTTTACACGTGCCGCAACCGCACTCCAGGCAAATATTTGCAGAGATATCGAGACTCGTACGGGCGAAATCGTTCGCAGGACGGGGTCAGCAGCCACCCGCGCCTCTCGACCTTGCGCGATCTCGTGCGTAAAATTTATTTATAGCAATTTGCGCGGAGGAGTCTTCGGGGATACTTCGGGATAACTACGTGCTCCCGGACTCCCACGCACGTGCCCGTCGGCGAGTATAGTCCCGGCAAAAAACTACCAATGTCCGACACGATAAAGCCCCGTCGAATCGATATCGGTCAAATTCAGGAGGGAAGAAAAACGATGGAATAAACCTGTCCCGTAGTCCAGCGTTAGTCGCTTGCGGATAGTCCAATGGAAGGTAAGAGGGAAAAAAAAAGACAATTGCTTTCGCGGAATCGAATGCAAGTAGGGTGGCAGGAAAAAGAGTAGCGTACTCGATGTAAAACGTCTTGAGGAGAGGATCGCGGCCTGTCGCGAATAAATAATCGATTTAATTCCCCGGCCGTAGGCGAAGTGGCATCGTTCTTTTGTGACCGACGCTTTCCTCCCGCTGCCTTTTCCCGACCTGAGGGCGGGCTTTGCCCGTGAACTTGTACGTATCCGCGGTGCCGCACGTAATAGAACCGGCGCCCCATTGTGGCGCCGCACGAGAGACGTCCCTACAGAATGAGTCCTGCACGAGCGTACAATTTGCCGGTAGGTTCGACCAACGGTGGGCTCGCTTTTCAAGCGACGATTGTCGTCCGTCGAAGCTACCTTTCGAGTCCGTATCTACTGTTCGACGCAGTTCCCGGACAGGGTCATATTTCCTCTTTTATTATTTTTAATACAAAGTCGAGCGATAAAATTTTACTGACGCATTCTGTCGGAAAGTGTTTGGCTCGTGCTATAGATGCGTTCAAAGGAAAGGCATAAGGAGGAGCTGAGGAAACAGCCTCGTCAGCGCTCTGTCATTTTTTTTCATTCCTCGGCCTACAGTGTACCGGGTGTCGCAGGTGGCGCGCCGGAAACAAGGGTGGCCGACGGAGGAAAAGTACAATTTTCCGGTCTGTCGACTCTGGCCGGCTCTACGGTGCGGGGAGCGCATTGGGGGTTCGTTCGACGATTGGGTAACGGGACCGTAAAGTTCCCCTTTAAAAGACACCAATTCCTTTCGGGCATCTCGCAGTTGCCGAAAGTGTGCCTCCTACGATGTTTTGACCGAAGCTTTTAGCGGGCCGAGTCGATTCGGCCGGCTCGCAATAAATAATCCGTCGTAGAGGAAGGGGAGCGCGCCCGCGTTCGGTCGAAGTTTCAAATTATTCAAAGTAGGCGTTCTATATTCCGGCAGAGTTGAAGCGCGCGAAACGTAGCGCGGAGGAGAAAGGGACGGTCGAGGTCTTAAAGAACCGACCACTTCCGGCCGATTATAGCTCTCGTTTCTTCCACGGCCGATTACGTTCGGACCTGGCCACCTTCAATAGAGATTCCTCGCCATTAATCGTCGCGCCGTCCAATTCTTTATTATTCTAATCGCGCGTCTCCTCCGGACGGTGGCACTTCAGCGACGCCAAAAAAAAAAAACGAAGCGATGAATGGCCTCTTGGATGTTAACCCACTGAGCGTGCTTTCGAGTCGATAGAAGCGGAAAGAGTGTATTTTCCCCGAGTTTGGCCAAATATTTCTGAATTTCACCCGACATTCATCGTATTAACTGAACTGGAAGTTACGACCCAGAGATCCACTGAAAGTCGGCTGGTGGAAAGCGCGATGTGCGCGAAGGGAAGAGGGGGGGAGGGAGGAGGAACGTATTGAATCGTATCATGCGTACAAAACTTCCGCCACACTCGATCGATCAGAGGCGCAGAAGAGTCGCGAGACACTTTCGACTTTGTATATCGAGTGCTACGCAGTTCTCTCGACGATACACTCGCCAAATCCCGCGAGCGTATCGAATGGAGAGGAAGAGGCGCTTGATCGATCGGCTAATTTAGAGTCAAATCAATGGCAAGACAGAAGGGCATAAATAATTCATCCGCGAGAATCGATACGTTCACCCTCCGTGAGCACGGAGACAAGTAGACGGATCGGCGAACTTTTTTTTTCGCCCGAGCTTATTCTCGGCCTGTATAATAAAATTCTCCATTTGCATGTGATTACGGGGAAAATGTGTCTGGAGAGTATCGGACGGAGAAGGGGGGGGGGGGTGGCTCGACGCGGTGCCAGGTCGTCGGCCAAAAGAATAGACGTTAATGTTTCCCTCCGTGGAACGTAATTACTCGTCTATACGCTAATTCCGATAACGGCCCCCCATGCTGAAACTCCTGCAACTGCATGCGATCGACATAAAGCGCGTACGGAAATCCACCTATGAATCAGCGGTGAATGCCACCAACGAATTGCTCATAAAAACGTTCATTTTTGCCCTTTCACGCGAATTACAGCTCTCTGTTACCCGCGCCGGTATTTCAATGCTGCTGCCGGTAGATTCCCCGTGCCAATATTGAATTCGCATTCGTTGCTCACCGTACCCACACACCGATCGCTCCTCAAATATTTCTTTAACACAGTGCGCGAAACGAGAGAGAAGTGCAAAGGTTAAAGCCGATGCGCATCGAAGCGTCGATTATGCGTCGCTTATGCATCGATGAAATCGCCGCTTTATCAAGCGTCGGAAAAGCATATTTACATTCCGCCTCGACCATTTTTGACCCCTCGGGTCGGTGGATTAACAGTATTTCGAGGCAATAAAGCGGCAAAAGACGCACCCTAATCGATCGACAGTCCGACAGCTCGACGCCGCCAGATTTCGAGCACTTAGTGCCGGGGCGAAAAATCACAATGGCCCGTCGCTGGACGACAAGAGCAGCCCCTGGAGCCAACCCCTCCGAAACGGCAGCTGGTCGTAAAAAAAAAAAAGAACGCCTCGCCCGGTTCTAACGCGTGGAATTCTATTTCGCCGTCCGCTTCCCGCCGCGGCCGCTTCCTGTTTCGACGTCGAAAGCGCCGTGGAGCCCTCCGGCAAATTTCAATAAATCCTTTGCCTGAAATGTAATTGCGACGACGTTGGCGCATCCCACCCTTCCGTACGCATTTACGGCCGTGACGAAACGATCGACAAGCGAGCAGTGAAAAAATCTTCCCGAACCTTCGGGCACCATCGTATCGGACTTTCGAAACGTCAGCGACTGACAAGACTCTTCGGAGCCGAAGAGTAGGCCAGCGACGAGTCATCGAAGACTGGCAAGTTCCCTCGCAGAGGAGAGGAGCGTTTCGAAGCGTAATCATCGTCGGGACGTCTATCGACCCGTTCGAACGTCGGACGCTGGGAGAAACTCTCCGAAAGCGTGTTTCGTCTAGTCACCTCCGACGAATCGGATTCAGGACCGTTTCGCCGCGGTCTATCGTCAGCCCTACACTCACCCTCCCCCATTGCTCCCTTATCGTATCGTACCTGACCGCCCGACTCGCCGCAGAAGGGAGACAGGCTCGATACACACGTAATTTCTCCTGAAATTATTTCTTCCGAACGACGGTGCACGCTCGTTTGCCAGAACGGAATCGATAGTACACAGAGCAAAAGAGAGAGAGGGAGAGTGCCGGGCAACGGGCTCCGATTAAAACGGAGGGAGGCAGGAGCGTCCCGAGTGCTTTTATTCGATAAAATAATAAACCGCGCCGGTAAAGTTTCCAAATAAACGCCGCGAGATACACATTGTTCCCTCTGTAACGATCGTGTTAACGGGTTAACGCGAATAATCTAAAGCGGTAGCGATTTATTATACCGCTCGCTTCATTATATCCCGCTTCCTTCGATACGCGGATAATTTATGGGTCAAACTTTGTGCCGGAAGTACGGGCGTATACATTCGAGCTCTCGATTTTGAGTTAATTCGCGAGCTCGTATGAAACATATATTTATTCGATTGTACTTCCACAAAATATCAGCCGATCCACGCCCTATTGTGCTACATCGCTCACTCCCTTCCTCTCCCAATCCCACGCTGGCATCTGGCCTTATCGAGCGTTACGCAGCCGATCCCGGAATGAAAAGTCCAATCCTATCGGCTTAATAGTGCAGGGTTAATAGCGCGTCCTGGAACTCGTGAGGCGATCTGTCATTGTCGGGATAGATTTTTGTGACGGGTCGAGAGTTCTCCCGCGGAGAGGGATATCGAGGCCTTCCTTCGATCTACGATACGGCGGCCGTAGGAACCTGTTCGATAAAACGCTCACTCGACATCGTGGCTCGTTTCGTTGGGGAACCACTCGAGGCGCGACATCCTCTCCGATACTGTCTAGTCATCTTCTTGCCGGTGACTGCTCCCCCCCCCCCCTCCCTCTCCGCGTCCTCCCGCGCCCTTCTGCGCCCTTCCCGGTCCCCGTTCGCGAGGTACACGTCGAAAGCGCATTATGTGGCCGCATGTAGAGACCTGCATGCGCCGGCACTTGTGTGCACGTAATACGTGACTCATGTGCCGTCCCGTCTACCCGGCGACTCGGATTCGAAGCGCAGAGCGTCCTGTGTGTACGTGCACCGCAAAGCGTCGCCACACAGCGGTATCAGCGAGCCCGTACCGGCAAGCTATACTGGCAAGCTATACTGTCAAGCTATACTGTCAAGCCGTACCGCAGAACTCCACCGGCCGATGCAACCGTAAGCGTGCACTCAGCATTACATTATGCGCCGGGAACAGAGCGAAAGATTGGGCGAAGGAGTGAGAGAACGTCATCGGTATACTACCCTCCTCCTCCTCCTCCTCCTACTCCCTACTATGTGTCCTCTCGTATATACCCACTCGCCAGTTTCCAGTACTTCTGCCCTCGACGCCCAATTTTCATTCTTTTCCCCGACCCTTCATCATCGTACTGCCCGTCAACCGCATTCCGCGTTTCTACGACACAATAGGAATGCCTGCTGCCAACAGCTATGAATGAAAAATCCGGGCGAAATGGCGCGCGCGCGCGGTCAGTGAAAAAAAAGGTGTACGGAAATGTGAGCGCGTTGTTACAGAGGAGCTGTTGTTTATTCATTTAATTATCCGGGAACGCGCGACGTTTGACGGAAGTTCGTTCGGACATCAACGTCGCAATGAAGAGAGAGTACCGGGCGATGGCTATCAGCTGTCACTGCGTCAAATTGAGTTTTCACGTGTCAAAGTTAACTGCCCCCCACTGCCAATGCCTTCCTTCCTCTCTCTCTCTCTCGTTGACGACGTTAATTAATATTCATTTATATCCCGCTCAGGGTTCCTTTCTACGCCAGCACGGCACATTATGTACAGATTAGACTGTACAAAGGGGTGACCCATCGCCTTTTCTTTTATCTCCCGCCACCTTTCATCTTGCACTTTTATAGCGACGTATCCTACGTACTCCTCTCATCTCGACGAGGCTGCGAGCATTGATTAACGCTGATTGAATTCCGTCTGCTCCCCCGTAACGCTAACCGGCTGAAAAGCAGTCGGAATAATGCCCACAAGCCCGCGTCGCCTCCTTCCCACCCCTTTCGATCACGTGCATACAACCAGCCGTGCGCGTCACCGTATTCCGTGTCCAAAACAGCTTTTGTCGCAGCCGGCCAAACTTCGCCACTCCGCGTTGTTGCACCCATATGCGTCCACTGTTTTCGGCACCCGCCCACCGATCCCGACCCGATAACACTGCCAGCCTAATCATCTCCATCACTTCAATGGGTCTATCACGCCTGCATGTAAATTCGAGGCAGTTATACCGGCCGAGGCTTACGAGTGAACTCGAATCGGTGTATTACGCGGATCGTTCAAAGTTCCGAATAGTTCGGTGAACGATATCTCCCGAGTACTCTCCGAACTCCGCCAGGTTCCACCTGGGTAGGATGAGCGAGCGGCGCGACAGACGTCGAACGGGAAATAATTGCGAGACACGGCTCGCGAGAGCAGGAAACCGAGTAGCGGACACGTTCTGTAAGCTACGTGAAAGCACGTGTGCTACCTCCGTAACACGCTCGGCATTTACATATTTAGAATACGTTATCGCATAAAGGCGTCTGGGTGCCCCGACACGGAGTAACCCACATATCGATCAACGGATTCGTTTGGCTTTTAAAGCTCGCACGGTGAAACCGTACAGGTTTTGGCCCCGCATTGCGCGCGAGATGCATTAGGCGCATTAACTCGACATGCAGCCACCCTGCGTTTTCCGGGCGCGCGCGCGCGTTCCGCAGATAATTAACGATATTATTACTGGAAAGTACGTAACGGGGCGTTGCGCGTTAGAAACGAGCGGGGCCCGCTGCAATTACTGTTCCAACCGGGGGGAGCTTTAAACCGTTCGGCTGGCAATTGCGTCACCGTTGCTATTATGCGCTAAAACTTCAATGCTGCCGCCGCAGCGAGCTGGAACCCACGGCAAAGCGGAATACTTCCAGCAACGCGGTGTTTATCGAAGTCGCGAGGATAGTCGGAGGTACTTGGGTAAAGGAAAAAGAGCTCGCGGGTGCAGGAATTGGACGTCTGATACGTGTAGGTAAATAGTTTTAGGAGCGTTATCGTGCGCCGCTCGAGAGGAGAGAGATCTTCCTCTCTGCCTGGAGGTGATCCAATTTAGATTGTGACAGCGGCGGAGATAAGAGGAATCGTTTAAATTTAATTTTGCGCGAGTTGGAAGGGTAGAGAAGGTGCCAGGGGTGGCGGCAATGGTGGTAGTGGCAGTGGCAGCGGTGGTGGTGGTTGTGCTGCTGGTGGTATATAGTGGCGGCTCTGCCGCTAGGGGGATTTGCGGCCATGAGGGAAACTCAACCCAACGTGGACACCCATAGGCGCCCGCGGACAGAAATCGATATCAGACGCAACTTTCACCCCTCTCCCTTTCCGTACCCTCCCGCTCCTCGGCCTCTCGCACTCTACCGACACCGCATTCCCCCCTTTCACGCCACGGAAGCCACCCTTGAGCACGAAACTTCCATAGGTACGCACTTTACGTGCTCCGGCGCGAACGATGAGTTTTCGCGCAACGAGCGGGGAGTAATTTCGTGCTCGAATCCGTTTAGTTGACAATTTTGCCTAATATCTACCTTTAAGCCATCTATCCCCACCCGCCCACCCCCATCCACCGAAAAGCTGGTAATGATCGTTACGAAGTTTCGCGCCCGCTGGATCGGGACAATGCCCGCCGCGGGTTAAATATAAAATTCGTACGAGGTAGAAATTGGAATATCGAGCTAGTGATGCATTTTTGAAAAAGTGCTCGGAATATATCCTCTCCGGTGACAGGGGCTATTCTATTCCGGACAATGTATCGGACATCGGCTGAATGCATTAGCGTCGTCCGCGATCAAGAAGCTGCGTATTGTGATTTATCCGAAGGCCATTGCCCTTCGTTCTTTGTCTTGTTTGCGCGGCGAACGCCGCAGCGGCCGGCATGACAGAGAGACGTAGAGAAAGAAGAGAGAGAGAGAGAGAGAGAGAGAGAGAGAGAGAGAGAGAAAGAGAGAAAGACAGAGAGAGCGAGAGAGAGGATAGGGTGAAACAAGGATGAAGAAGGTAAGAGAATACACTACACTCTATGCTGGGTACGCAGTGCGGCCGAGAGGAGGAGAGATTGTTTATTGTCGGTGGCGGAGATAAAGAGAGGACGCGTATCATTTGCATAAAGGCATACGCGTACACGCACAATCGTAGGGATAACTGATGCGAGAGCCGCAGCGGCTGCGGCCCAATGCCGGGAACGAGAGGGCAGCCTCAACGAAGCAGAAACGAAACGTGGCGAGGGGGTGGCTGAACCGGCAACTTCTGCGGCAATGCTGTGACGAATGATAATTAAGATTCGCATCTGCCGCACCACTGACGTAATCCTAATTAATCCCGACAATTACCGCCGCCCCAGAAGACGTGCGAGCGAGCGAGCGCGCGCGTTAGTCAAGCCCGATAAGGAAAACGTAATGCTAAACAAACCATCAGCGGCCGGCCAACACGCCCAGTTAAAGTTAATAATGTCGGGCGTTCGCGAAAATGTCGTTGACACCCCGTCTGTCTGCGATAACGATATGTCGGCGTCATGCGACGGGGTAGAAAGATTGCGAGAAACGGCTAAAAACGGGTAAAAAGTGAATTTTTCCACATAGTCGACGCTTTATTTCAGAGTGTCGCATGGGTCCTCCCTTCTACCTTCTACCTTCTCTCTCTCTCTCTCTCTCTCTCTCTCTCTCTCTCTCTCTCTCTCTGTCTCTCTCTTCCCCTCTCGGTGGCGACGCGCATACGACGAGACATGTATGGCGGGACATGTCCGGCGAGATATACCGCGTCGGGGTGAAATATACGTGACTCGATATAATGCGAATGCACATATCGTAGTCGGCCATGTGGCGCGCGCGCTCTGTTGTCCGAGGGATTCCGGTTATTCTGGTTCTGGCCTTCGGCTTTCGACCCCCAAAAAAGCAGCTCCCATCGGGGGAAAAAAAGGTGAGTAGGAGGGAAAGGGACGACAGAAGAGGGATATGTGAGAAATGGAAGCGGAGGGGACGGAAAAGTGAGGGACAGGAGAGGTGGGGGAGGCGATGCGTGATACGATCGCACTGCGACGTTATCAGTGGATTCGGGATAATTACTGACGATCGACGCCGACGTCCAATTACTATTCCCGCTTTCCGTACTCGTTCGCAAACACGTCCACGGCATTGAATTATTCGCGGGAGAACAGCGCAGACGCCTGCGACTTAGAGAATTCAAAGAGAGAGCGAAAGAGAGAGAGAGAATTGTATTGTTCGAAAATTTGATACTTCCAGAACAAAGACGTTAGAACAAAGAGGACGTTTCTCGTTCTCGCTGGAAGGAGAAAGAAGGAGAGAGGCTGGCCTAGACTTGAGGAGCGAACTAATGGCCTCCGTGATGACGGCTATTCTCTCTCTTTCTCTCCCGGCTTCCTGCCGCTACTACCGAATGACGAGTTTCTTTTTTCTCCTCCACTCGGCACAAGGAACAGACCGGAATCGATTCGAGAGTGACCGTTATCAAAAGTTCACGACTCCTTTACCGGGAAAGGGACTGGCTGACGAAATCATTAATTATTTTCCGTCGAAATTTATTACGAAGAGAGATAGGCATAGAGAGAGAGAAAAGGAAGTTTCGAGGAAGCGGTGGACAAAGTGCTCGGGAATGGCTCCGCTAATTTGACAAAGTACGCTCATTTATTAAGGGAGAACGGGGTAACGAACAAAAAAGAAGCCTCCCGTAACCCGAACACAGAAGGAGAGACCTCGTAAAACCGTAAAAAAACGCCTTCGCGTCCTGTACACCCTATCCCTTCCGGTTCAGGTGCATACCGGGTGGTACAGTATCGATCCCGAAACTAGCCGTGGAACGGTGGTATGGATTCGCGACGCGGACAACTGCCGGAGTCGGAGTAATTAGAACAATAGGTGCGGGCGAGAAGAATGCTGGAAAAATGAGTATCAAGAGGACGACGGGCCGATTAAGAGAGCGCCGCTTCCGGTTCGTGCACCAGGTGGCCCCATTAAAGCGGGCAATAAAAGTTGCGCTTTCCTGTCCGCATGTACCGGGTGAGACGATCGCGCAGCATCGGCCGGCAGGTGACCGCCGGGAGTAGCCAGGCGGCGTATGCTAATGAAATTTACTTTTGAGCGCGAGAAAGCTTAAGCCCGTTGTAATCCCAGCGGAAAACGGCCGAAAGTGGATCGGGGTGGGAGAGGAGTGGGGGAGGAGTGGGAGAGCAGTGTCAGGATACCGTCGTCTCCGTAATTACGAGCCTCCAGTGATACCTGAGACTTATTCGCCCGAAAAAGTCCGTGCTCGACGGCAATAACCCTGTTTCCGTGGCCACCCAATAAAAATCGAACTTTCGACATTAGTCGAGCGTGGGAACGCACCTGCTCCGCCGAACGTACAAAAGAGAGGCCAGGTAGTGAGCGAGCGAGCGAGCGAGCGCGCGCGCGCGCGACCGCTGGACTGCCATTCTTTTCACCGAACTTTGAATTAGAGAAAGAAGTAATTACTTTGACGTGGCGCCGCTGGAACGCGATACCTGCCATTTAACGCATGCAATGGCGTGTCATCGGAAAATGTATTACATTTACTTTGTATTCTTCTTCATGTTCGGTAAAAACTGTGTTTAGATGAAAACGAACGACTGACAGTTCACATGAAACTACAGTTACAGTACAGTACGGTACGTTCATCATTTGTTTTTCAGTAGTTGACAACAGAAAATTTCTAAGTTTTTCCTCGGAGTCGTATAGTTCGCAACACTGTTATGCTTGGGGTTCGAAGGCGTTCGTTCAACCCTTTCTACCGCGCTACGCTGAGCTGTACTTAAACCGACTATAAATTCTATCGACCCCGGGGTAAGGGGAGACCCACCTTAATTTCTGTCCACCTTAATTACCGAAATCGATTTTCCTGTCGGTGGGTCGGGGAGAATTACGAAACAAGCGACTGAATCCGGGATTAAGAGAAGCGCGCGCGCGCGCGCAGGACGAAATGAAGCGCGTGAAAAGGCAAACGGAATTTTCGTTAAAAATAACGGAATTAAAAATTAAATTCTATTCACTGATTGAAAGGTATTAATCAATTCAATTAGAGCCGAACAATTTGACACGGTATAGTTAGCCGACGGTTCGCTAACAATGGGAAATTGTGTATATTCGATATTTTGCTCTTGACACAACTCTGTCCGTTTGTTCTGATAATGAAAATTCCCACCCTCTCTCTCTCTCTCTCTGTTTCTCTCTCGCTCTCTCCGCATGCAGCAACGAGTGGCATCTCGCTTAATTGCCAATCACGGCGGAAGTGAAGACTCCGTCTCGACTCTTCTCTCAATCTCTGCACGTGCCCGGGTATCAATTCGAACAACGAAGCTCTTCCTTTTTTTGTCCGTCGTTTCGCATTCAGGATCGTCCGCCAGAAAGGCAGAGGGGAGGGCGCGCGGGAGGGCGGTCGGGGAGAGAAAGGAGAGAAGACTTTACGACTTAAAGCTGTGTCCACAAGCGACTCCAATTTGCTGTCGGCGATCGCCCTCCGGCGAGTTTACACAAAGCCTTTTTCCAAGTGCGATTTATGGGTCTTTGGTTAAAAAGCGCAGAAAGAAGGACAGTGGAGGGGAGAAAAAGGAGGCGAGGAGTGGCAGACCAGCTGAGAGAGTTACGAGACATCGGGAACAATATTTTCACTCGAGCGGAGAGAAAGATATCGCGCCCGGGGAACGCATTGATCCTTCATCTCTCCTTCATCTTTCCTTCGTCTTTCCTTCTTCGCCGTCTTCGTCATCCTCCCTCTTCCTCGACCTCCGCCGTCCCGATTTCACCTCCTCCGTCTTATAAATTATTCTTATTACCGCTCTACCATATGCGCACTTTCTCGGTAATGAGCTCGCCCGCTGTTGCTGCTAGTACAGCACTTAAGCTTGTAGGTTAAAAAATACGTTCAGTCTTAAAGGGGGTGATTATTATCATTGAATTATCGCCGCTCTTTACCACTCTTACAGCGAACTAAACGCGAGTTTGCAACGAACGCCGGTCGAAACGCCGGGCGGAGACCACTGACGTCGTTAGAGTCCGATTTAAGCTTTACTTCGCACTAACGCCAACGATAAAAATATAGCCCACCCTCCGATGGCCGCAGTTAATCATTCCGCTCTTCCGGCCGCTATTTCCGTCAACTTTTACCTTCCTCCCTAATTTTTCCCTCCGCGTGACGTACGACTTTTCTGCCGGACAGATGTTTTAACGGGACGGCGTGCCCTTGTAATAGTCAGCGGTGAGCACAATATGTATAGGCGAGGGTGATTCTGACATGTGCTACCCCCGAATTTCGAATAAATGGGGACACACCCGACGCCATTGATTCCCCGAATCGAATCGATCGTAACGCCTATGTTTGACCCCCGTCGGGCCTTAAATCACTTATCGAACACTTCCCAAGATCCGTTCGTTTTCTCGCCAACGTACGATTATACTAACGCGCGATGATGAGCGTCGAAACGACCTCAACGAGCTGCGCCCCGTTAGAAACCGTCGGACGGAAATGAGTGAGTGGAAACTAAAGTGGCGTGAAATGTCGTGAAAGCATTACGAATCGACGTTACGTTCACGAAAAAGAAGTCGTCTAATCATGGGATGACTCACTGGTCGGCTCGGCCGCAGAAAGTTTCTCGATATCACGCGAGCGAGGATCCTTTCCTCTCGGTAGCTCTTGAACGGCCGTAAAATGGAAGAGGAGTTTCGGTCATCGACAGGCAAAGGCTTTCGATCGGCAAACATCATAAAGAAGGATGGCGTGAACAGGAAAAGGAAGACGTTCATGCTAGCAAACGAAAGAGGCAACGAAAGGCACCTAGAGCGTAAGGTGATAGTCGACACTTTCTTTACGAACTGAACGGCTAATAAGAGGAATTAAGCCAATTAGAGAAATTAGTCGGGTGCAATGGCACTCCCAGGGCGCCGGGACGGTGTCGTCGACTCGCCGCAAGATAAACCAGTAGACAAAGGAAGAAGAGCGCGGAATGGAGAGGGCGAGGAAATTCCGAGACCGCTCGCTCGTTAGACAGCGTCCACACTCGACTCGCCGTCCTGTCCGCGAGACATTTTCGCCGACGAGAAACTCGATGACTCTGGACTTTGCAGAAAAAGTTCGGAATCTTTACGCCATCCCACTTTCAGCGGCAGCGATCAAAGAGGAGGTAGTCGGGACGATTAGACGCTAACGGTGTCACAGGTGCACCTTCAGCGTCCACCGGTATCAACCCTCTCCTCCCAACCTTGGCTGCAACGATTTATACCAATCTCAGCGGGCGTTTACTCGACGATATAAAATCAACCCTAACGGGCCTTTACGAGCAACGTTCCGCGCGGCGCGAACACGACATGAAATCTCATAGAGCCGGTCACGTACGACGACGTTATTGGCGTTCCTCCGCATTTCCCTGAAAGTGGATCGGACCCCCTCGAATGAGAACCTATAAACGGGACGAATGTCCGTGATTCCGGGAAGATCCCTTAGCTTCGCGATCCTTTCCGCGTCCGTCCGCAGAACAGATACATTGGCCTGCGTACGATAAGATCGGACCGATCCCGAATTCGCTCGAGCGACTGACCCGCTTAGGAAAGGAGAAAGGTAAACGAGCGTGAACCGGCCTTACTGCCGGTAACTCGCGAGGCTTTTTCGACCGGCGCCACGTAATTGCGCCGGGTATCCCGATAAGTAAAGGGAGGAAAAAAGTGCGGCACGTCCGGCGCGCAACTCTTGCGACTAAGCCGATCAGCGAACTGCTTCAAACCAGCCAGTCAACTGGGCTGGTCAACTGGCTGATCAGCTAGTCAACCGGCCAGTCGACCAACCTGCCTGCGCGTTAAATAAAACAATGTAGATCCAGCTTACACTCTCGATTAAAATCTATAAATACGGGGCAGATTTTCTCCCCGACCCTGACCGCCGTCCGTTTATCCTCGATTGGTCAGCTAACTCGGCTATTCTCGCCGAAGAACGTAAATCGTCGCGCCGCACACTCTCGCCCCGTAATAATCCGGCCACTTTCTACGAAAAACGCTTTCGCGCCTCTGCCAGGACGCTCGGCGATCGCTCGTATCGGGCCATCCATCATTCCCACCATTGCCCACAACTAAAGAAGCTCTCCCCATTAAGCGGCAGCGGCAAACACTCGAACGTGTAAAACGAGTCCGCTCCGACGCTAATCCGATAATTCCGCGGGCTACTTAATGCTCCGCAACGTTTAATTCCCGCCCGACGATGAAGCCGCAGAGGGAATAACTTAAAACAAGAAAATGTCCGTTAACCGTCCGACTACCGTGCCTGGATCGAGGTACCGGGATGTCTTGGCTGCGGAAACGCACACATTCTAACAAGACGTTCGCTACTTGAGCCGGTGTCACCGGCGCAGCGTTCGTCAATTGTTCTCAAAGCGATAACGCATAAAAGATCTTTTGAAGTGGGCCGACGGCATCCGGCGAGCAGCTCGCTCGAGCCGTCACGGATTGGTATTAGTGAACTGTCTGTGAGGGGCCGAAAGAGACCCAGGCGCCAACGGAGAGTTCGGTCGTCCGAGGGTTAATCCGCGCGGTACGGATTTCGCGTGGCAGAGATTGCTTCTGAAAGGCTCGTTCGGCGCTCGAGCGTTTTAATAAATGCTCGAAAGTGAGCTCGCCTATGCGATGCGGCTGAAAACGAATGCGCGCAAAACGGCATCCGCACTCCGGCCGATCCGTATTCCGAACCTGCGTGGTGGCAACCGTGTGTCTTCGTGCGAAAACGTGCACGTGCGTGTCGCGCCGGGAAATCGATCGGCGGAGCATCGTCGAAACGCAATCGTCTATCAGCTGCGTCGGTCTCCTCCGCGTCCTCCTGCCTACTCGGGCGCATTATTCTATATTTGTTAACGTCCCCATGGAAACCCGTTCGCGACGATGAGGTAACACGGGCTCGAAAACCGTAAGTGCAGCCCGTACGCGTGACTACGTGTGTGTGTGTGTGTATGTATGCGTGTGTCGCTTCTGTTCGAAGGGGTGCCCGCAGCCCCGTAACGATCCTCCTTCTCCAACGTTAACCCGGATGACGTCAAGCAACACACCTGGCATATCGATTGGCGAGCTTTAAAAAAGATAATGAGCCGGGAAGGAGGGGGAGAGGGGGAGAGAAAGACTATCGGTAATCCGACGACGCACGCTTCGGCTCGATATCGACTCCGATAATTATAGCGGGATAGGTCTCGTGTCCGCGAATCATGCGTCGACTCCGCGCGATATTCCCACTTTTCTTGGCTGGGAAAGTGGTCGGCCTCGAGGTGGCTTCCTTTCTCGGCAGATGAATGCATCGCATTTTCATCCGCACGCGTTCTCGTATCAAGCGGGATGCGAGGTGTGACGAAGGCGTTGACAGATCGTGACTCGAAAGAGTAGAATTCCTTACCTTGCAGGGTTCCTTGCTCTTGGTGCGACAGAAGCCCGGCATCTTGATGCCGCCGATCGGTATCTTCTTCTTCGGCTTGTGGTCCTCGGACTCCAAGTCCGGCGCAGGTGCCGCGCCGGTATGCTTCGTGTTCTCGGCATTTAACATCTTCTCCCTCTCCTCCTCCGCAATCTCCTTCTTGTCCATGCTTTTGTCCTGGTCTTGCTCCTGACTCATCGTCTACCCTGAAATTGAAAGTCGAATCTCATGTATTACCGTCCAACGTGTTCGCCTAGACGTGAATTCGATGGACAAATATGAACGGGAGGGAGACTTTTTGTAGGACGAGATCGATCCCGAGTCCCGACAGCCTTGAACAAACACCCGGTATACGCGGCACACAAGTGGCGTACCGCATGGCTGGAACAGTCGTTAGCATTTCTAATCTTTTTCTCAGCCCCACAATCTCTCCTCCAGATCTCTCGCATCCTCTCCATCCTTTCCCTTTCCCTTCGCTTACCATTTAACCAACCTACATTCTCGTACGAGCCTCTCTTAGACAATAACCGGTTCGTTCGACGAATACGCAAGTGTGTCCCGTGACAGAAACAATTCAATTAACCCACTCATTCACGCACCTACATTCCCAGACTGTCTTACAATCATTCGAAACTCTCGAAAACGACAGATAGGGATGACGAGGTCAACGATAAAGATTTCAGTTCGTTCTCGTTGAAAGTTGAAGATGCTGTACGCTGAAACGTATTGGGGAAGGCGGTGCTATATAAAGCTGGTCACCGATGGCAATGTATCAGGGCGCTCCTAGATTTTCTGCGAGGGAGGCGATATCCGGAGAAATGCTGGCCGGCATTATCTGCCGGTGCCAAGCATCGACCCCAGACACAGAGAGCGCGTCCGCAAAGTCGTTGGCCGAGAAACACCCAGTAGATCACTTATCTTCCGGCAAGAGCTGGTTCTCTCGTCTCGCTCTATTTTCCTCCTCCTTTTTTTACCCCGATCTACGAAGTGCGCCACGCCGCTCGCAGGAGAGTCCTTTTCAGCCGAGGGCGATCGGCGAAATCGTGAGGATCGGGAGAGATCGGCTCATCGGCAATTACGGTTTGCCGAGAGGGTACGTACGAATGTACTGTTCCTTGCGCGACTATCGCCATAATTTCATCTATCATCGGGACATAATAACCGGATAGGCCTAGCGAGCGGAGAAAGAAACTGTCAGGCGAGCGAGCGACCATTAACCGGCTGACCGTCGACCAAATAAACCAAGAGCAAGTTTCGATGTTTAGTGGCTTTGCCGCTTCACACGACTATCGCGCTAATTTGTCCTATGACCGGAGGCAATCAGATCGACCACAGAGCGATACAGAGAGTGAGTGAGTTTGAGAGAGTAAGAGAGAGAGAGGGGGGGGGGGGGAGAGAATATGGCAAATGGGATGAAACACGATAGAGAGTTGAACTGAGATAGGCAAAGAGAGATTCCATTAGACACACGGTACTCAATAGATAAAACGCACCGACACAGAGATAGCGTACACCGATATGGTGCTCGGAGTGCATCTAATCGCATAACAGGAGTATGATCTCGCCGGAGGGGGGCGGTCGGATTAAACTGTTGCGCTACCCTGACTAACCATGTTTAATTACGGATTTTACGAGCGGTTAACCCGATTCATCGCACGTTTTTCAATCTACTTGGCGTGCTTCAATAATTGCCGAGCAGGCAGAGGCATTAGTTCCGCAGGTAGCACTTACGCTATCGCGGTAAGTAATCTCGCGAGCCCTTCGTGAAGTTCGCAATTATTGTGGATACCCACTCGGCGGCCAACTCGATGCATAACGCCAAATGTTCGCGACGAATGAGAATGGTGGACACGGCGCCTCCGGTCGAAATCATCGATCGAGGTCATCGCAAAATGCAGAGATAACGACCGTTGCTTTTCGGGTTGAGCGCACTTTAGTCGCTAAGTACACTGGAATTAACGCGCATAATCCTGAGGACGGTCGGCCGAAATCGAAATTCGATAATCTGGACTATGAACTCCCCCTAAATGCGGCAGATGCTCGTCACGTGTACGAGTCGCACGCCTTTCGCTCGGGAGAGAGGGAGAAAGAGAGAGAGAGAGAGAGAGAGAGAGAGAGAGAGAGAGAGAGAGTGCATATGCGGGAGAGCATGGGACACCGTGTAGACAAGCCCCTTATGAATACTAGCATAATGTGAAGTGTACACAATAGATGAGAACTGACGCCACACAAGGAGGAACGGCGTGGACAATGGAGAGCGCGAGAACTCGAAATTTTACTAAATCTTCGCCGGAGCCGCTCTCCTCGCATTCTTCCGAATGATCTCTTCCAGCAGACCCACAGACGGGGACCGACAGCGAACAGGCAGCGAACAGACAGCGAACAGATGCCGTTGTCACCTTCGTTCCTTTTTCCCCCCGATGCGTCGGCGTCGTCGTGATCTCGACGCTTCCCACCGTACCGTGAAATTCATAACCGAATCGAGATCCGACGTTCGACCGAAACTTTCATGCAGATACTCCCGCACGCGCTCGATATGCATTCTTCCCTCTAATAATAGGACGCGTCGCACGAGTTACGCGCGCGCGCGCGCGCGTCCCCCGATATCGATGGCATTTAGATCCCGATTTCCCCCCATAATTCTATATCGCGCTTCCCTCCGCAGGTACGCCTCTTTTCCCCATAGAGTCCCGGAGAGCCCGGCGCCGACTCTCTCCTTTGCCATTCGACGACGCGGAAGATGATACTCGCACGAGCGGAATGGCATCAAGTGCGCGCCTCGGAGCCTTTGGGACTGTTTTTTTCCGACTCATAACAGATACGGCGCAGAGACAGTGCATACGTACATGCGACATACCTAGCAGGTTCGAGGACCGGCCACCGCGATCGATCGGTTTACGTCTGGGCGTCCCGACGCTGTACTACGTCGCTTACAAATAGTGTCGTCAGTCTCGTCGTCGACGTCGCCGACGCCGGCGTCGACGCTCTCCACCGCCTAAGGCTTAATTAGCCAGCGAAATGACGTTGAACCTCCCTTCCGCAGGTCGAGCCGAAGGAGTAACGAGACTCTAGCCCAGAAAAGTCGAAGTCTCGTGAGAAAGTTCTACGCACCGGAACCACCCAACAACCGATACCGTTCCCTCATTGTCCCTGTTCACGGTATTTGCGCCGGCAGATCTCGCCAACTTTTCCATTTTCCTTATTCCCGTGGAAATGTTCCAACGGCCGATGCCGAACGCGCCAAACATGTGTACAAGGGTTTATAACTAGCTAGCTAGCTAGCTAGCTAACTACCTATCTATCTATCTGTCTATCGATCAGCACGCGAACGGATGAGCTAAGCGACACGATCGCGACCATTAACGGATTGATATGTGGCAGGCGTGGCTTTGCGAAGACTGCAAACTACCAAGTTCCATCATCCCTCCCCCCGGCGCGAAAATGGGGGATCGAAGACCGCGAGAGGCAAAGTACCGCTAACGTTCGCGGGTTTCCTCGCCCTGAAAAGGCGGGCCTCAAGAGTCTCGAGGAGCGAACCTTAAGAAGACCAACGCACCGCGCCAAGTCGACGTCGGTGGAAATTTTTGAAATGGCGACCTTTATATACTTTGTGCCCGACTGCATGTGCGTCTGGGTTCTCCGCAGCTGCATTAGGCCAGGGAAAGGCCCTTTTCACAGGTAGTGAGTCCGATGCCCGGTGAAGAAAGCGGATAATAGTGTAATTTCAGGTACCCTCGGTAAAGCCCAGGAAGCCCACGGCTTCACGGCCGTCTTCCCTCTTTCTCTCTCTCTTTCACTCTGTCCCTCTCTATCTTTCACCCCGCCAAGTTTTACCGGCTGCACTTTCAGCGGGAACAAACGGTCGATGCTCCGGCTCTTCGTTACTTTTTCCCCGTCCGTCCTGGCCGTATCTTTCCGTCCGCCGCGCTCTCCGCCTGTCTCGTTCCTTTTTCAGAATCTATGAAACAATATCTGCAACGCGCGCGCCTGCAGGAATCGACGATGCGAGATCGGAAAACGCAAGCGCGAAGGATCCGCACGGAAAGGACGCCTTCGTGCGGAAAGATTTCGAGAGGAAAATCGGAGTGAAAGTTTTTTTCGTGTATGCATCGCAGTCGATGCGCCAAGCATAATTCGTAGATATTATTAAAAGTAAGTCTGGCGCAGAGAGCGATCGGCAGACTCTCCGCCTAATCACGATGCGGTAACTTTCAATGAGAGCATATCGTGATCCGCTCAAGATGTTCCGTACGAGAGAAATTATTCAAGCTACTTGAGATCCGTACATCCGATGATAGCGTATAGACCCGAGCTCACGCGATATTCGAGTCTGAACGAACGACGATTAAAATCATCGAGGATGCTTTCACTCATCGGTCTCACGTTATCTCCGCATCATGCGTCCCGTGCATATCGTCCCAGTACCGTTTTCAAACGGGAAATACGAGTTTGATAAATTCAATTCGCCCTACGGAAGGCCTTTGTCTCGTGCAGAGAAGCGAAGAATGAGCATCGAGAGAAAAAGAGAGAGAAAGATGGAGAGAGAGAGAGAGAGAAAGAGAGTAAGAGAGAGAAAAGCGCAACTGCATATAAACTGCGCAGGAATACGAATGAGCGGCACTCACCCTTTTTTTTCGAAGAGCGCCTACCGACGCCACTCGACGACTTTCTGCGCGTCGGCTTTTATTCGAATGTTACGGCAGTCGAATTCGCCTCCAGGTTAAATGGAAGTGTCCGCGACGTTGTCGGCGAAGTTCTTGCCCGTTGTCTTCTTATCGATTGAATTCCCTCGGAGTCGGATGAGAAGCGGGAAAAAAAGCACTCGGTGCGCACACGCTCGTCGCAAACTACGCGTATACCCAAAAAAACGTCCTCTCTTCAAACGAAGCGCTCACGAGAACGCCAAACGCGCGACTGGACTCGAAACCTTTTGCGATCCTCCCAGAAGCTACGACGGAGAACCACGCTCGAGCGACCAATCGGAGCGTCGCTTACGGACGGTCGTCCCGAACCTGTCACGCATTGGATGCCTCTCCCCTGAAACAATGCACCCCGTGCCATAAAACCGAATTTGCACGCTCCTTTTCAGAAAGGCGAGGTTTTCGAACGAAAGGTACGGACGAAAATTAGAGTTTATTGTCCGTAGGCTAATGAGAATCGTGTAGTTAAGAGTCCCCGTTATAAGGGGTGGGAGACTCGCAGCTGAATTCATGTTATCCAAATCGAGATTTTTCAAAGCGCAAGCGCGAAAAGCGACCTGCGTCTTGGCTTTGCGAAAATGTGCCGGTCAAAGGGAATAGGGCTAATTATTGTATTCTTCTATGCAATTTGACTTTTCCTGAGTATTGAGAAGGAAATTTCTTATTTCAGGAATTTATTATGACTCACGGAGGTTCGGATTTCCAATTCATTTTATTTCAAAACAGGGTACGTATACAGAGTGTCAACAATTTTGTTTGTTTAATAACGAGATTAAAGAATGAATTCATTTGCTTAGTGTTCTAGAAAATATAGCCATCAAGGCTAGTCATTGTTTTCTCAATGGAAGGGTTCGGTGTTCACATCCGTTTGACGACAGGAAACTATCGAATGTAATACAAAAAGGCCGGCTCGCACTCCATCCTGAATTCCTTTTTCCGCTTTCGCGTGTCAGTGAATTTCTTCCGGTCTTACAGACTCTAAAGTACATATATTTGCATATTGCCAACGTTCTTACAATCCAATCGTGCTTCAGACTACTGTCTGTAGTGAACAGTAATCTATCACAGCCTTATAAGCCGACAACAACGCAATTTCAATGCTAAACAACGTTGCAAATATGTATGCTAATGATCGCAATTAAAAACAGTGTTTGAGATCGTAGTCGACATTGACCGTCAAAATCAAAGCCACTCGATATTGCGCGAGTAGATGCCGGCACATTCTAGTAACAGAAGAGTTCTACGTTTGCTTGTTCGGTGCAAGGAACTGTTCGTGCCCAGTGGCTCTCAACGTCGAGCATCCATTGTGCCGCTGGACTGCATCCCGAACGCACTGACATGACAACAAGTAATTGTTTTTATTGACAGATTGATAATGTGAAGGAATTAACACGAATTTGCGTGCGGTTGTGCGTTCGTCTCACTCGTAAGTACCGCTACATATTCCTTACGTTCGTAGGACGCCGCCTTCTCGCAAACTTCATTCAACAAAGAAGAATTTTTTTGTGTCAAACGTTTCCCCTCAGCGTACAGGTTATGTGAGTTTCAAGTTCGATCCGTTACTGCTCCAAGAGTAGTGACCGCGATGGGCCAAGGGACGGATACATGCACTGACAGACCCACAGAAGTTAGTGTCATTAGATTCGTGTCTAGGAATCGAACTATCGAGGAGATTGCACCGAAAAAGGTAAGGCTCGCCAAACCATTGAACGAGTTCAATGACCCCTAAGTCAAAACAAATCATGCACCTTCATCAATCTTTACGCTCCTTTCGGCAAAACCGAATTCTTCACTTTGCCATAACATACACTCTCTTATCATGGACTACCTGTTGAAAGAAATAAAAATCTTATGTTTTTAGGAGGTTTACACTTGCAAACAAAGAGGCTGTGGTAAAATATTTACTAATCACGATGAGTACAAGACTCATGAAGCTCTTGAGGCACTGAAGATTAGATTTATGTAAGTGATTAGGGGTCATCATATGAGGGCAGTAAGTTTTGCGTCATAATTTAGTGTATACAAAAAAAAATTCTTTTGTTACAGTTGCCGTGAGCCAGGATGTGGAGAGGAGTTGTCTGATCCTGGTAGCATGTGGAGGCACTACCAGGAATGGCACAATAATGAAACTAATGTATTTGCCTGCCCATATACTAATTGTGGCTCTGTACATACGACGAGTACTAATCTGGAGGAACACATTGAAAGTTGTCATAGACAACCACCCACCTTGCCTACAGAGCCTGAGATAATTTGCTTTGAAGGACCTGAAAATGCTATAGATGAGGAAGGGACTCAAAATGGTGAAGAGGTATCTTATGATAAAAGAAGAAACGAAAATTTTGGGTTAAAAACGGACGACTATAATAGTAAAGAGGACAACCTCAATAGAACTGAAAGTCAACTACAACTAAAAAAAGAGTTTCCTCACGACCAAAGCAAAGTTACTGCCAATTTAAAAAGTGAAGAATACACTTCTAATAATGAAACATTAAATAGAACTAATAAATTTTCCAAAAATGAGGAATTACTTATATCCAATGACAATTTCCTAGTTAAGTATGATAACAATTCGTCGAAATGCGGGGAAGTACTGCAGGTAGAGATCTCCCAAGACGAGAATAATGTCGTCTACATCAACGGAGATGTGACAATTACCAAAAATTTGAAGAACGAGATGTGTAACATGACTGTGAGAAATCAGGAGCATAGAATAGACTTAGGAAATTTGGAGAGGGTATTCAGAAGTGGATTTGAACGTGACACCTCAAAAATTGATGACAATACTGCCGAGGCCATTAGCAATTGTTCTGACGACGAGGAATATACGCCAAAGAAGCAACGCATGTCTAGGTATAAACAGGAAACATACAAATGCGATATTACCGGTTGTGGGAAAAAGTACAAATACATATCGCATTACCGCCATCATCAAGACAGTCACAAATTAGTAACTAACTCAATTAGCTCAAATTCTGCTAAAACAACTCCAAAATTGAAACAAGGAAAGGCCTCTACCGTTAGCTTCTTTCTGTATGTACTTGCCTTGCACTTTCCCCTTTAAACAATATTGAACAAATCATTATCAGAAGCGTTTCTACTAGATGCAAAATGCCCGGCTGTGGAGCGCAGGTAAGCAACGTGACTGGCCTATGGAAACATTACCAGGACAATCATGCCAATTCCAAGCCTCCTATCGTACAAGCGACTAAAAGCAATGAATTGTTTCGGTAAGATTACTAATGAATGACGCTTCGTAATTGCTGATACATATTCCATGTTTTTAGTAACGTGGAACAAATATTAACTTTTTAGGTGCGAAATACCTGGGTGCGAAATAGAATTTAACACGACATTGATGCTATACAAGCACTTCAATGAAGTTCATTCGAATGGGTCTATCAACAATGCTAGCACAAACGCAAAGACTGGTAATGGAGGTAGCTTTCATTTCACGGAAATTTTCCAAGATGATGCTACTGTTCCACAAACAAACTTTAAGACTGACTTTAAAGCCAAGCATAATGTTAACTTGAATGACTACACTGAAAATAATGATGATGTAACTTTACCACCAACAGTCAAAGAGGAATCTCGAGATTGATTCTTATAAATCTAGAACTCTTAATTATCGTATTAAGTAATTACGGTACAGTGGCTCAGAGAGTTTGACAGAGTGAATGATTATTTCCAATTGTATTAAACAATACTTCTCTCATTTTTAATAAAGAATGGTTCAAGTTATTGGTCGTTATCGTTGCGTCGTATCGGTCCGTTTTGTAAATGATCGCGTTTTATAGGATCTCTGTGAAATACTCTGAATCTGTAAGTGGATATCATTAATAACTGAACTGCTCGGTGAATATTACCTAATGGCAGTTGGTAGTTTAAAGAAAAATTTAAAGTCTCGGAAATATATCATTCTGTACGAATAAGTTTAACCACAGTGAGTAAGAAAAAGTCTGCTGCAGTTACTTGCACCTATAATATAAGACTTATGACTTTCCGTACTGATTTTTAGTATTTTATATTGTATCATTTTTATGTAACTTATCTTCATTATACTACTATTGTTAGATATTCGAATATTCTTGCAGTATAAGTATTGTATAGCATTTTTATTTATACAACTGTATGTTGGAAAATAAAGTGCAATAGTAGGTGAAAAAAATAATTTACTATGCGATAGTAGCAACAATGATAAAATAAAAAAACTTCCAAAATGATCATAGGTACGCATAATTTACTGCTACAATGCGAAAACCGTTGATCCGATAAGTGCTGCCACCTACCGTGCGATCACTACATAACTGTAATTCTTGTTTAAATTTTATCGTGCCAGGAATCGAAACGTTGTGACAGGAACTGATTCACAATTAACTAATTGTAATAGATGTCATACTACATCACTGACAAATATATACATTTTATAATCGGATTGTTATCTGAAAACTGTCTCAATAATCTTTCACAGTCGACCGACAGACACACATATTGACACAAGCGATAAAATATGTGTCGCTACCTAACCTTCGTATAACTATAGAAATGTAAAACCTACAGGACGTGTTTCGCGCGTGGCGTCTTTGTGAAGCGTACAAGGCGGGCCCGAATTAAACTAAGTGGCGTATTTGGGAAGTATTCTTGATTCGTATTTACATCATCCTATAAATATGGCTTGGCAGGTGAGTGTCAATGCGTTTAGAAAGTACATCCTTATATTTTAATCTTTTCATATTGTTTTTAGCCTACCCTCAAAGTGACTCCGAATGAACTTGCATATCGCGCAAAGCACTACCACGGTATGGTGTCAGTTTACTTCATTTACAACAATATGTACTTGTTTCAACAATAATATGTGTGTTATGATAAACTATTAAAATGTATTTATAGATATAAGAACTGTTAAAGAACGACAATTAATATGTACGTGTTGTGGCTCTACAATAAATATAGAAGCAGGAAACTTTCATGTCCATCCTGTAATGGGTTCATTACAATGCGAAGTATGACATTTTTATACATTGTACTTGCAACCACTCAGAAATGCCTTGTCATTGAATAAATTATTGTATCACCAGACATGCTGGGACCGTTATAATGATGTAGAATTTGCATCAGATCAAGAAGGAAACAAGTTCTGCCGCTTATGTGGCTGCAGCTCTGATTTGCACCAATGCACTATACTTGGATGCAAATTTGCATTCTGCAGGGTAAGTTGCCTTTTTTTTCAGTATTATGACTTATTGCTGCAGCATATAAGAATATAATTTGTTTTCAGAGATGTATAAAGAGAAATGCAAATTTGTCATTGTTGGAAGTTGATTGTAAAACATGGAAATGTTTCTTGTGCGCACCTAAACAGTTTTGGGAAGTACGTGCTGTGTGTGCGGCTGTGATGGACGTATTACCAAAGTAAGTATAACAAGTACAAAAATATTTTGATGACATCTGCATGTAAAATGAGGGTCCATTATAACTTGGTGTAACAGATTATTACTTACAAAACTTGAATTGCTTATTCTGTTCACTATTATTTCATAGTATGTGTTTAAGTTAGACCCATGTAGCTTTTTACCTCACACTACACAATAATAAAACTTAATTTGACTTTAGCAATTCTACATGCAGATATATAAGAATTCCTGAAGAAATTTAAAAGTAAAAGACTACAGACATAGATAAAAAAAACCCTTGCGAGACCTGCCATTAAATGGTGCTAGGCAAAAAGGAGGTGCTACATGTGAATGACAAGCATACATCTTTTGTTACAGAAAGATTAAGAAAAAAATCAATGCAAACAGTAGCCCCAAGTGGAGCAAAAGGCCTTTACCACACATAAGACAGCAAATAGAGCATACCCATAAGTTAACAAAAAGACTGAAAAAGTTGTGTGATGATGACGATGACGATGACGATGACGATCATCATGATGGAGATAAAAGTTCTTCAGAAAGAAGGCCATCCTTTGGCTTCAAAACATTTGAGAAAGAAGCACCATCCAAAAGAAAAGAAGACGCTTTACAGAAGAAAGGTCTACACAAGTTGTATACAATGCGTAGTTCAGAAGATTCAGGTGATGATGATCTAGTTTTAGAACATGATATGTTAATGACAAGTAAAGTACAGGAAAAAATGTCCAGGTCTAAGAGAAATAGAGATAACAGCAGCTCCGAAATTGAAATATTGGGTCTATCTAAAAACATGTCTAAGCGCAACAGAAAGCATGGTAACGACAGTAGCACTGACGCTGATAGACAGCATCAAAAATCTGCCGAACAAGTGTCCTACGATAGCGAAGGGGAAACTAGTTCGGGTAAAGAATTTGAGACATCAAAACTTTCTCTTACTAGTAGTTCGCGGAAACGAAGGCGCAAGAAGAAAAGAAGACAATTAGAGACAGAACAAAATATATCTGCAGAGAAGTGTGAAGAAGATTATATTTTCGATAAGGAAGATAGTATAAGTCTGAAGATACATGTGATTCAAATCTTGGATGAGATTAAAACTGCATTTGAATCACAAGTCAGTAAGATAAAGGAAACACTGAATGAATCTGAAATCAGCAATGTTGAAGAAGCGAATCATGCCATGAAAAAATGTACTGACACTTTCCAGAAATTACAAAGCACAATAAAAAAAAAGCAGAATAACCTAAATACTTTTTACACAACGTGGAATGAATCCTGTAAGAAAAGGAGAATACCAAGGAAAAGGTCTCATAAAGACGGCAAGAGCAATTCAACAGATAGTGGTAAGGTCTCCACACAACGCAAAGATAAATCTGTTCTCAGCGATGACGATGAGGGCAGTAACAAACAAATAATTCAGGTATCCGACTGTGACGTAAATGAAATATTTTCGGAAAATGAATCGCCAGTACCAACAAAAGTTGGTAAACATCCTACACGGGGAAAAGTTACGGAAACAATTACAGATGCAACTGACTCGGACTCTAAAAATGAGGACAACAAAGACCCAGAGGTAACAACCTGTTCGTCCCCAGTACTGGGCACTACTTCCAAGGAAAACAGATTGGAAAACGACAACGGACCGTTAGACGACGAATTAACCATACAAGGAAAAGACAGTAGCATCGTAATTGAAGAAAACTGTAGCGATGAATCAGAAGAGATTATTAAAGATTCCAGCGATGGTACGATAAAGACCAGCAATAAGAACAGCGATAAAAATCAATCTGTAAAGCAACAAAAGAAAAATTTAAATAAAACATCAGGTGCCAGCACCACATTATTGAATAATCCAGAGGAGTTGAACGATTCGTTAAATGATATATTTGACAGTAGTTCTGAATTTAATAATGAAGCAAATGAACGCACTTCTGCAAAAGAGAACCTTGAAACCCCGAATGAATTAGATACTCCTGAATCATTAACTGAACCTGAAAAACGGGAATCAACCGAGTCATGTACCAACCGCAAATCGATCGTCGAAAGCGATGTACATTCAACGAAAGAGAAACACAGAGAGATCAGTTCAACTGCTACAGAACACACAAAATCGAAAAAATCATTGTCTGACAATACCCAATCTAAGGAAAAACCCGATACTTCCGTCGACGTAACAGAAAACACCGAAGAAAAACGGCCCTCTAGTTCAGGAAAAGATGAACTGGATCCTCCCGAAGTTACGCCGACAACCAATTCTGCTAAAGAAAAAGCTCCCAAATCCGCGAATGATGTAGCAACGGGCAGCGGTCCCACAAAAAATGTGTTAAAAGGAAACAAGTATAAGGATTTTAAATTACCAGCAAGTGCAGATAAGCAACAAAGCTCGGACTCAGATGAGGTCGATAGTTCGTGCAGTACAGTAATATTAACATTATCAGATGAAGTATTGCCAGATGTGCCCGAAACGGTCGAAAAAACGTCTGATATATTAGATACTCCAAATGACAACTGTCCGGAAGAAAAGAAAACTCCAGACGAGGATAAAAGCGACGATGAGGTAGAAAAACATGCCAAGGACGCCCTTTTGGGCTCAAATTCTGATGACTCTGCACCACTGGCTGACGAAAATAGTAAGGAAGTTACTAATGAGGAAGGAGACAGGAACGACGAAGACAGCGATAATATACGAACGAAGAAAGCCCTTTTAAACTCATCGAACAGTGAAAGTTCGTCTTCACATACGGAATCCGACATAAATGAGCCCTCTGTTCCAACCAAAACCAATTCAAGCCACAAAAAAAAGCTTGGTTTGAAACGTCGCCATGATGTAGAATCCGATAACTCAGTTGGATCTCGAGTCAAAAGAAGAAGGCTGAGATTAGACAAAAACAAGTATTATAAGAAGGATGAAAAACTAAGAATGCGTTGTTACGTTGTGCTCAAAAGGTTGAAACCGCGGATTCTGAGAAAGTATAGTCGTGCCTTAAAAAAATCTAGGCAATACCAGGAATCTAAAGCTTTGAAAAGGTACACACGAACTACGCGACATATCATGTAACACTGTTTGGAGTAAAAGTGTGCAGTTTACTACTTATCGTAACAAGAAAGCTCTCTTTATTAAACGTTTTTGTACGTAACAATGAACAGTCAGAGAATATTCATCATAACTCGCATATGTTTTATTTTCTCCTCTGTTCCCTTTATCCTAAACACTATATGTGATCATGCATGTAAATTAATGCACTTGTTATGTCCTGCTGTAAACCTGCCGTCCATAGTAATAAATTTATTAATGTAAAAAGTGGTGTAAATTTTTACAGTATATCCTTAGTGGAGATCAAACATAACACATAGTATTGTTTGCAGTTTGATTAGCCTGGACGGTCTCGAGAAAAAGCGTATAAGGAAGTGCATTAATTCTGATTCATCTGATTCGTCAGATGACCATATTCCAAAGTTGAAGCCAACGAAAAATTTGAAGAATAAAAAGGGAAAAGGTACAGAGACGGAAGAATCTTTATTGGACCATTTAAAAAAAGTAGAAAATTGTGAAAGTCTCGAAGTTATTGATGAAATTTCGAGCACCCAGGAAACACCACCGCGACACAATAAAACTGACGTTGTTACTAATGCCGAGTTGATGTCAGAAGCAGATAGAATTGCGAAAGACATGTTATTGAATTCTGATTCTGATCTAGGTAATTAACATGTTTTAATCGTTTTGCAACGTTTACTTCAGAGTAATGCGTGACCTGATACTGTTACTATACGATAGCGCGTACTTTTTGTTTCACAGAGCAGGATAATGACAGTGATAAGTCCACGGCAGAAAAGGAAGAAAGGAAAAAGGAACGCGCAAAGAAAAAGTCCAGTAAGGCCAGCAAGGATGACAAGAATAGCGACAGTGATGAAGAGAAAAATTCGAAAGCGGACAAAAGCTCATGGAAGCGTGATAAATTATTAACAATGAAATTCTCTGATTCTGACAGTGATGTTGTGCAAAAGAAGTGCAAACAATTTCAGGAAAAGCAAAAAGAAAAAGGAAATAAAGACGAGTACGTCAAATTCAACGCATAATGAATCAATTCTATAATAAACATATTGTTACATTTATTGCAGAGAAACATCAGACAACAGTGGCGAAGACATCAAGCCTACAATAAAAAAAAATACCAAAAGAAGAAGAAGAGTTATGGATTCTGACTCCGACGTTAAATTGTCCGACTCTGAATCAAGTGCGAACAGTAACAGCGACGTTCAAGATGAAGAGGAAGAGTCAGATCATTCTGACAAAAAAAAGAAAACCAAATCGAGGAGAAAACGGGGAGGTCGCAAGTCTTCCGACTCTGATTCTTCGATTGGTGAAAAAAGGCCAAAACCGAAGAGGAAGCGAATTAAAACAATGGATAGTGATAGTGACGTTGAGACAGCAAATTCGCAAGGTAGCCCTAACAAATCAGGACGTAAGAACATTCGGAAGGTCTTGAAAGACAAGCAAGTCGCCGAAGATACTAAACAAGCAGCTAAGGAAGAAGAGGAGAGGCTGAAACGTATTGCAGAACGTCAGCGTGTTGTACGTTATCGGTGACTCCATTGCTTTCTCATTACACTCTTCCTTCCTTACTTTCCTTATTTGCTCACATTTAATCTTTACAGTATAACGAAATGTACGAAATGCGTTTGGCCGGAGAAGAAAAAGTGGAAAAGTTGGTACTCGATTTTGATCCAGAAACGAAAAAAGAGCTTATTGTTGCGCATGTAAATTTAGCAAAACGTCTAAAACCACATCAAGCGCAAGGTATTAAATTCATGTTCGATGCCTGCTATGAAACTTTGGAGAGAATAAAAACCTCTAAAGGATCCGGATGCATACTGGCACATTGTATGGGTCTTGGCAAAACACTTCAAGTTATAACGTTGGCACACACACTTTTAACTCACGAGGAAACAAAAGTTAAAACAGTTATGGTTGTTTGTCCATTAAGTACAGTATTAAATTGGGTGAACGAGTTTAGCACGTGGTTGACTGGTATTGATGAAGAAATAGAAGTCTATGAAATGACTAAGTAAGACATTTTTTATCTAAAACTCGTTTCTACTCCAAAATATATGGAATATAATGTACCGTAGGGCGAAACAGAATTTTGAGAGAAAATATATCGTGGAGCAGTGGCAAAGGACAGGCGGTGTCCTTATAATCGGATATGAAATGTTCCGGAATCTCACCGGTCCACGTAAAAATATGCGTAAGGGACTCAAAACCGCGATAATGGAATGCTTAGTCGATCCAGGCCCAGACCTTGTAGTCTGTGATGAAGGACATTTATTAAAGAACGAGGAAACAGCTTTAAGCAAGAGCATGAAACAAATTAAGACGCTTAGACGAATCGTACTTACGGGAACGCCGTTGCAAAATAATTTAATCGAATGTAAGTGCTTTCGTCTTTCCACTGAGCAATATTTCATGTAACTTTGTCTATCACCTATCATTTTTCAGATCATTGTATGGTACAATTTGTCAAACCAAATCTCTTAGGTACAAAGAAAGAATTTTTAAATAGATTTGTTAATCCTATAACGAATGGCCAGTTCGACAATTCCACTGCGTATGATGTAAAATTGATGAAAAAACGGGCACACGTATTGCACAAAATGTTGGAAGGCAGCGTTCAGAGATTTGATTACTCTGTGCTGACACCATTTTTACCACCGAAACAAGAATATGTAATATTTGTTAGATTATCTGATGTCCAGATAAAAATGTATCGGTTCTACTTAGAAAATTTTGCTAGGTAACGATAATACTATCGATGGCAACGTTTTCTTTTGAGAAATATGTATTTATGCGCACTGTCATGCTTTTTCAGACGCCATACTGGTGTAGGAGGATCCTTATTCGCTGACTTTCAAGCACTGCAAAGAATTTGGACCCATCCGACAGTAATAAAATTAAGTTCTGAAAAAATAGCTAATGACAAGAAGCGGTTGAGCAGCGATTCGGAAGGTTCTCTCAAAGACTTTATCGATGACGACACAACGTCGGCCACTGACAGTGAAAGCAGCGACAACAGTAGTAAAGATAGTGATATACAGTCGGTTCACGATCCTGAAGAGAAGACACCTCGACGTGGCAGAAGCAATCCTGCTGCATTGGTTGTAGAGGATGAGCCAGAAAAGAAGGTGGAAGAGGAATGGTGGTCACAATTTATACAACCAGAACACTTCGACGACATTCGAACGTCCTCTAAGCTTGTCCTTCTCTTTGAAATATTAAAGGAGTGCGAAGAAATTGGTGACAAAGTGCTCGTTTTTTCACAGTCGTTGTACTCGTTATCTCTTATTGAAGAGTTCCTCGGACGAATTGACAATGCAACGCAAGATGGAACATGTCCGGAAACTCTTGGGGGGCACACTGGAAGTTGGAGTCTTGGTCTTGATTATTTTAGACTGGACGGTCAGTCTTCCGCCGAAAATAGAAGTAGATGGTGTAAGATATTTAACAGGGCAAGTAATACTAGAGCTAGACTATTTCTCATATCAACGCGAGCCGGTGGACTAGGAATTAATTTGACAGCTGCCAATCGAGTTATTATATTCGACGCCAGTTGGAATCCATCTCACGATGTACAAAGTATATTCAGGGTATACAGGTAACGATGCCGGTGTTTTCTTGTTTACCAATGTACTTGTTATCATATAAGTTAATGTTATCGTTGGACGTGTTTTAGGTTTGGTCAAAAGAAACCGTGCTACGTCTACAGATTCCTTGCAGCTGGTACAATGGAAGAAAAAATTTACAATCGTCAAGTGACTAAACTTTCTTTATCGTGCCGAGTCGTAGATGAACAGCAAATAGGTCGACATTATAGTAACAATGACCTAAATGAATTGTACAAATTTGAAGGATACGATGATGACGTTAGGCTTACATTGAATGTCCCGAAAGACCGTTTACTTGCCGAAATTTTCTCAAAACATAAAGGTCTTGTTGAGAACTACCACGAACACGACTCTCTCTTAGAAAATAAGGTAAGATAGAATAGCAGAATATTCTGGAACCGTTTTATTAATACGGTTTTTACAACAGGCTGAAGAAGAATTGGACGAGGAGGAACGAAAACAAGCGTGGTTGGAGTACGAAGAGGAAAAGAAAGGAAGGCCAGTTCAAACTCCAATGATTGCATATCAGAACAGTTTGCAAATGCAACAGTATAACATGATGAGGAACTTGGAGCAATCAGCCATGAATCCACAAGCTGCGCTGATGCAGGATTATCAGAACCTTCAACAGCTCATTCGAAAAGACGTAAAATCAAATTGAATAATGCCTTGTAATCAAAGTCGTTTCATAATGATAAGCATTTTTATTGTCGTTTATTACAGTATCCTAACGCGACAGAGGAACAACAGAAGAAAATCACTACACGCGCTTTAATGGAAATGTATCAATACTATGATAAGCAAGTGATGTTGAAACCTACGGGACCACAAATGATGCCGGTTAGAATGATGATGCCGAACACAGTGGTTGTAAATTCACTTGTAAGACCCTTACTGTTATAGTTTTCAATCAACGTGTGTAACATTGTGTCTGACGATCTTTCTATACAATAGCAACAGCAACCCCAACAAAGGCAACAGCAACACCAACAAAATTCCGAGGTGTCACAGCTGATGCAACATTTACAACCGAATGCCGCACAACAGATGAATTTCGCAAATCAAAGCGTAAACAAAAATTTGCCAGGTGTACCGTACACACTCGCACCTCAGAACACTGTCGTTTACAGGAATGTTCCGACCACGAGTAGGACTGTAGTAGACAATGACATTGTAGAGGTAAGTACTACAAATGCCCGTGGTGTCACATTGACTGTAACGTGGTCTTTCTTGTTGTAGGTTCCAACGAGTACTTCGAACGTAGCACCTAACACAACGGTACAGCCTACCGTTCAAACGGCAAATAAGGGTAAAGAAGAATAATCGCAGAATTAGCTTCCTTTTGTAGCGTAGAAAATAGCATTGTGGTGAGTGACTTGTTAAGATGGTTAATCACATAAAATAGTCATGTATACGCTATATAGTTTCCTTTGTTTTGTAATTGTAAATTCTGCCAGAAAAAAATATTTTTTTTTTATTTTCTTTGCTGTTATGCGTGGCTTTCGTTCCATGCTGTATAGCTGTAATGAAATTGTCATTATTGGGAATTTATGCACTTTTTATTATAAGATTTTATACTTCCCCTACAGTAGATTTTAGTCTCATCTGTGATGAAGTGAAATTCAAGGAACATATTCCTTCTAGCGAGAAATCATTTTCTATACTAAAACGTAAATTAATAGGCACCGACACTGATATGTTATTACGCGACAGTACCGTAATCATTCAGCTTTTGTGATGATACTCATAAATATTGTTTATGTAATAAATACAAAATTTATTTCACTACTGATTATATGAATAGCCGATGATCCATATCCGTTGCATCGTTCGGTAATGCCGCTCTCCAACCACTTTTTAGCAATTCCTTTAAATTATCTTTCACTTTCGATAAGCTTTCAGAATCCGCTATGTTGAAGTTCTCCGGCGCGTCAACCCTATGATCGTACAGTTCCTCCGCTATAATGATATCCCAGTTGGGTTCTTTCGTTTTATGAGAAAATGGAACCCATGCTGTGTACCGATACTCGTCGGATATCAAGGTATATCCCATCATATGTATGTCTTTGAAACGTGGCTTATCACTGTTCGGTTTCAAAGACGGCTCAATACTCGGTCTTGGATACTGACTAAACGCTGCTTTCTTCCAACTTATATTCTGGAAATAATAATGATGTATAACAGTGTATTTTCAGAGTCACGAATATGACCTACCTCACATCGTTGAGTCGCATTAATAAGAGGTAACAGAGAAATGCCTTCACTGCAAGTATCAATCGCATGTGACCTTGGGCACATCGGTATAGGAACTCCTGCAATATCTGCTATCGTCGGAAATATATCCACAAGTTCAACCAAGCTATGTGTAAAGCGACAAAATTTCTGACCAGGTCTTTGCTAAAAGTTATTTTTGAGTCATAATACACCTTTATCAGGATCTCTTGATTGAACGCGTTCTGTGCTTAATTATGCATCTTTTCCACGTACCTTATACGTGAGTTCCGGGACGGAAATGATAAGAGGAACACGTACGGCAACATCAAAATTGCTGTACTTAGCCCATTCCGCATGTTCGCCCAATGACCATCCTACATTTTATGGCTTTATAAAGTAAGTTGTAAATGCTACGGTGGATAAGTGCGTATCATACCATGATCGGATGTTAGAATGATCACCGTTTCATCTTTGATACCGGCGACTTTTAATTCGTGCACTAACTTTCCTATCAAATCATCGATGTAGGAAACTGCAGCGTAATACGATTGAATAATAGAACTGCCGAATGTCACTGAATAATCGAGAAATCTTATGTGAAATGTGAACCTCACGTTTTCGAAGAGTTATCCATGTACCTGGAATTTTCTCCCACGGAAATTTGAGATGCAAAGCTTGTACATCATCTCGCTTTCGAAGATCCGTCCACGGATTGTAAGCTATACTGCTTATATTGGGCCATTTGTACGGATGAGGCACATGATATTTTTCCAAAGGATGATATTCTATTGCAACATCGTTAACGTTTCATGCCGTTGGTATTATGAATCTTACTAACAGCTACCTACTTTTGTACATTTTAGGATACTTGAGCGGTATGTGCGGCTTATGAAATCCAACCGCTAAGAAAAATGAGCGGGAGTCAGTTTTGTGTTTTTGAATAAAATCTTGAGCTTTGATTAGGACTTCGATATCCGGTAGTGTCTTATGGGGCATATGTGCTATATGCACCGGGCAAACCTGCATAGAAAAAACATTAAAAAAATCAATTGCAAGCGCAATACAGCTTTATTGTGTATTACGAGATTGGTAGCGGCACGCGAATTGAAACTCGTCCTGCAAACAGCTGCATTGCGATAACGATTTGTATACGGATGAAATGGTTTCTCCGACCACGAATAGGGCCCATCATCTGAATTATTTGAACTGACGCCTGCAAATGTATCTTTGTTCTAACATTGTTCTAACTATATCCACAGAGCACAAGAACCATTGTATGGATACCTGGATGAAAAATTTTTCCAATAGACATGGTAATGTAACCATTCTCCTTTAAATGTTGCGGTAACGTCGTATAATTACCGGCATCATTACGCCAGTAACTATAAAAATCATAAAGTTTAAGAGTATCTGGCCTTCTGCTCGTTAGAAATGAATTCCTGCTTGGCGCACACAGAGCTTGCTATATTGTGGTAATCATGATATATATATTGATTTTTTGATCATAGAAATGTTTTGTGTCTACATATAGTATTAGTCATCATTTCTAGCGTAAACTTCATATGCTGACCTGTGCATAAGCTTGAGTAAATATTATGCTCTCCTTTGCCAGACGATTTATATTTGGCGTATAAGCATTTACGTCCCCATAACAGTCTAACGCAGGTCTCAGATCGTCGACCACTATCAACAGAAAATTTCGCCTCCCAACGACGCACCACATAAGAAATGGTAACAGCAATATAATTCGAAACATCGCTACTGATCGTTCGGCATTCAAACATTATTTATTTTCCAAACAACAATCCGAAACGAAGAAGCGACAGACGTTATCCCCGAAGCCAGTTTCATCATCTCTTAGTACGGCCGACTTACGAGAGGTGGACACGCCTTAGCACCGAACAGAAACGTTCTCCCACCGGAAATTCCATGGAGGTTAACTATTCTCTCAAGGATTTCTCTCAAACGCTCGCTTCGCAGTACCCTTTGCAGTGCGACAATTAAACTACCGTAACATTCCTCCGTTAAGACAAACGCGAGAAGCGAACCCTGTTACGTCCCTGCCCAGCCCGCTCGCGATGAGAAGAAGAGGCAAGGATGTCCGTAAGACGCGCTATCGAATTATCAGGGACTTTCCTATCTAGCTTGAAGCGACAAACCAGAGCTCTCATTTTCTGCCCCACCCCCGTCCCCCGTGACGGTCCCGTGCTCGCTACATTCAATCGCCTTGTCCGGATCAGCTGATTATTGTTTTCGTTCTATCGAGAAATAGCCAACGGGCGCGATGTCGGTGTGCGAGAACGTTCCGCGGGCAAGCTGAATCTCGTCAGGGCATAACGCAGCGTGGAGGAGGATCCGTGCGATAAGCCGTGGAATACTCTTGATGGGTCGTCGACGATCGCCGAGTAGAAGCAGGATCGTCTGAGAGAGCGAGCGCTCCGGTGCAGGCCAGAGAGAGATTGACATTTCGCGGGCGGGGTGACATCACTGTGGCTCGCTGGCTCTGTTGTCAGTCGCTCGCAGAATGACGCAGTAGACGGTCGCGCGAGAGATGGCGAGCCTCGCACAATGAAAATACGGTTTTGCGGCGAAGTAAGTTTCATAATACGCACGTATGTCGGATCGTCGACTTGATCGCGCGCCCAATCGCGTTGTGATTACGGTTTCGCGAGTGTTCATTATTCGGGGGACAAAAGTGTTGAGGATCATGCCGTGAAAGGCGCAGGCCCTTTGTTGTGACGACCAGACTCTCTCTCTCTCTCTCTTTCTTTCTCTCTCTCTGTTCCTCCCTCTCTTTTCCTCGGTCTCTGTCTCTGTCTCCCTCTCTATCCTCCTCTGTCTGTCTCTCACTCTCTATTTCTGCTACCCCCCTCGTATTGAAACAGAAGTCATGTCGTCTACTGACCAGCACTTTTTCTCTATCGATGCGTCGAAACGTCAGCTTTAGCGGGCCTTTAGCGGGCGTTTAGCGGCAGCGTTTACGTTCGACTGCCGCCTTTTATGCTGGCCAACGGATATTCGCTGGGGCACTTATGCTGCTGTCGTTTTAACGTTTTCTCCTTTATGCCTCTCGTTCGACGTCCCTGAGTACGTACCGTACGAACAGCTGTGTTGAGTTGTGCAACGTTCTTCGACAGGCAAAATAGACCTCCCCACTACCGTGCTCTATTGCCAATATACTTTCTCGGCTCGGTAGCATTAAACATTGCTCGTATGACATTTCGACAATTTCCGGATATTCTTCCTGAAACATAATATACAATGACCTGTGCAATGTGATAAAAGATACGCGACCGAGCGCTGATGCACGGTAAATAGTGGCGGACACCTATTATCTATTTCCGAACGATTACTTTACATAATTGTCACGTTATATTTAAACGAAAGAATCGCAGATCCGCGGACATTCTCTGTGCCCTTTTCATATCATTATCCTTCCTTGTACAGTGCAGGCTGAAGGTCAATGCATTGTTTAGCATATATAAATGCATATTTTGCAACTTTTCCACTGTCTCTCTTTGACTGTCATTTTTTTTTTGTTTTTTCATTATCAATCAGCGAGTCACATTCAATATCCCACTTAATGACCTGATGCATTGTTTCAGTGGTGACAATGAGATCAAAAAAATCTTTAATAGAAATAAGTTCACGTTTGTAAATACGGGGTATTGTTTCCAAGACATTGAACTTGTTGTCATAATATGTAATAATATGCACCATAGCTGTGTGTTATACGACTAGATGCTTTTTATTTGGATGTCATTCTCATACAGTTTTATTTCTTTGTAGGTAAGACAAATTTTTTTAGTGAGGAAAAATGTCTGTAGACTCATCACGACGTGGTGTGCATAAAGGAGCCCAAACTGTTTCACCTCAACCTATAGTTGATAAATCAATTATCGATAGTGTAGCCGGTATCATCAATGACATAGTGCCACAGGTAACATTAACATTAATGTTTATTGATGCTCTAGAGGCATAACAAATGGTAAAAAAAATTATTTTACGCAGGCATATGCAGGAACTCCAAATTCAGATAACAAAGAATCCATTACTTGGGCAAGGTTTGAGTATGCAGATGTAAATGATCCTGCTCTGTATCCTGATTACAATGAGGGTTCATGTACACCACCCTTGCTGCTGGTGCTGGGATACACGACAGGAGTGCAGGTCTATATTCAAAACTCACATCCCTTCAACATAGGCAGGCATCTTGCTTCCATTCCACATATTACATTTTTCTCATGAATACAGGTATGGTTGATTTCCGCCACCGGAGAAGCAACCGAAGTCTTATCATGGAGGCAAGGGGTAGTCCGCACTCTCAGAATATTACCAAATCCAAAGACTGACGACGAACATATCGACTTGTTCGAAGCGAAACGGCCAATGGTAGCGATATGCGATTCAGCTGGACCGGGACCACAATTTTGCAACATCAGCTTCATCTCTTTAAAAACCGGCGAGCAAGCGAAGAACATCAAATTCAAAAATCCCGTCTGCGACATCCTCGCCAATAGGCGGTCGATAGTCGTGGCATTTCTAGAGAAGATCGCTGTATTCGACGCCAGAACTTTGGAGGACATCCTTACGGTGACCACGTGCTACGCGAGTCCTGGTCCCAATCCGAATCCAGTGGCTTTGGGGACAAGATGGCTCGCCTACTCGGAGAAGAAATTGTTGCCCGCGAGAAGAAGCAGCGGCGGATGCGAGGGGGAGGGGGTGCAGAGCTATACGGCGACTGTACTCTATGCCGCGAAGTCTCTGGGTAAAGGACTTCGCGGTCTAGGTGAGACGGTTGCGTCCAGTCTGACAGGAAATTCCGTATCGCCTTTGGCCGTTAACAACATGGGCGGTGACGTAACGCAGCCAGGCGTCGTAACTATATTGGATCTGCAGGCAGCGAAGGAGGAAAAGGAGTTCGACGACGAGAACGTCGAGACCATAACCGCTCACTTCACTGCCCATACGGATGCCATCGTAGCCATGACCTTCGATCTGACCGGTGCACTGCTGATGACGGCCGACAAGCGGGGACACGACTTTCACGTGTTCCGAATTCAGCCCCATCCTGGCGGCCCAACCCTGGCCGCAGTGCATCATCTCTACATTTTGCACCGCGGCGACACCACGGCGAAAGTACAGGTAAGATTATCTTCGGCGATATGACGTAAAAGTGAAACTATTGCGAAATCTGGCGTCAATCGATACTTTACAGGACATGACTTTCTCAAGTGACACTCGCTGGGCGGCCGTATCGACGGTCAGGGGCACTACACACGTTTTTCCAGTCGCACCGTACGGCGGACCGGTCGGAGTGAGAACCCACTCCACGCCCCACGTCGTGAACCGGCTCTCAAGATTCCATAGAAGCGCCGGATTAACGGACGATGGGGCCAGATCCCATTCGCCGGTATCGCACGCGGAATTACCGCTGTCCATGTACCCGTACTCCAATCCCCGACTTCCGCCTTACCCGCACCCAACCATACTACACCCTCTAGCGCAGATAAGGCAGCCATCGTCCTTGAGTCACGTTAACAGTCAATCCCAAATGAGGTGATTATCGATTGTCGTCTATTAGCTCGATTAACCCACGCTCAATGCCTGGAATTACGTTTGCCTCTGCGTTTTGAACAGACCGCAGCAAAGGCAGCGATTGCACTCTGATGACAGCGGAGGTTTGCCATTAAAGATATGTGCCTGCTTCGCACCGCCGAGGGCATGGATATATGCACAAAGGGAATCCAGCAGTAAGATCGTGAAGCGAGCGATTGACTCGCTGTTCATCATGGCCTGCCACGGAAACATGATTCAATATGATCTAGAGCCTAAGCCTGCTGCTGGTAGATGCTCATACCTCTTCTTACCTATTCTTCTTGAGATGAATTCAGATAACCGAAATATCTTAATACGTGTTTAGGTGTACCTAAGGAAAAAGTTTGTGATGACACGATGATAGAACTGGAGGTTGAAGCTAAAGGCCAGTGGCCCTTATTGCGATCGCCAAGCTCTTTGGAAATCGTACCACCGTTACAATCGTCAAACTACCTGCTCGCTATTTCGACAGAACCAAAGAGCGTTGAACAGCTTGACTTGACCGAGGATCGTTGGTTGAGTCAAGTGGAGATTGTAACGCACGCAGGACCCCATCGACGGCTTTGGATGGGTCCGCAGTTCATCTTCAAAACGTACAGTGCACCTGGCGGGTTAGTCCCATCAATTTCCGTACAAGTATCTGTCTCGGTCCTCCTTCCTCTCGCAACGAGAGTCAATGAAAAATTTCTGTTACCAGTGTACCGGTAAATCTGGTCGAAGCGGAGGCCGTAGAAGTTGGCGTCTCAAGTGGGTCCCGCCCAGCAAGATCGAATCCTGTCAATATGCCTCACGCTTCTTCCAGACCATTAGTGCCTGTGGTCATTGACGGATCAGGAAGTAAGTTCGATCGTTTAATTACTCTCAGCGCTTAACGCGGCTGCGTATCAGGACGAATTTAACTCGAAACATAACAGCGCAGCCATAATTTTCTTTCATCACACGAACGTATTTTCTCTTGGCAAAGTTTTCCACCGATTATGTAAGACATAAGTCGTTTTGTGCTCCGTTTACGTTTACGCCCGCCGAGCCGAGCAACAGATATTATTTTGAGTGACGTTCTCTCAGGCAGTTACGAGCAGTCGCCGAGATTCATGGAAGCCTACGGCGACCCTTTAGACGGGGAGAACATGAGAGTCGGCAGCGGTGAAAATCAGTTGCGCGAAGATCTTGCCGAGGCCATGCTCGAAACTTCCATCGCTCCCAATCGTGTCCCAGGTAAGTCCTTGTAACAGATAGAGTGGAAGTTGCTTTGCTTTAAAGCGATTAGCATGAATCCTGTTCCATTCTTTTTTTTTTGTTCTCATACGTATCAAATTGATAGAAGTATTTAGTGCGCCGTACTATGCGTGGTAAATATTGTGCAAAGTATTTGTTGACGAGCGGTTGCGATGCGTCACTACCTGAAATTATCTCGATTCTATTGTATACCGACACGCAGTACACTCACATATACAAATGTCACTGTAGCGGGAGCAAATCCTTGAACGCTAGAAGACGACAATGAATGACATTGTCCCCGCGAGTACAGAATTTTTTCGTTGCGTTCGTTCGCCCCGATAAGAGTCTACACATTATCGGCGTAACGAGTTCAAATTTGCGCGGAAGAACTTTCCAATTGCGACACGTAATCTTATCTGCGATCGACCTTTGAAATTATTCCTAAGTTCTTGCAGCGGTTCAATTTCCTTTTACAGCATGTTGCATCGTTTACACATGACTAATAGAGAAATAAAGTTCCGTAATGAACGGCGATCTCTTTTTTTCGAAAAAAAGTATTACCGTCCGTGCCTCCGGCACACGGTGGCGGGATGGCTATTATATTAGATTTGTAAGTTTTGCGTGGATACAGAACTGGCCAGAGGCAGGTATCTCCGTTTTATCCTCGTAACTATTATTGTATATGATGTATCCGCCCACTAACAGAAATACAATGGTATACGACGTCCGCTCTTTCGATCTGAGAGAACGTACGAATGGACGTGTGTGCACGGTTTCGACTAATCAGAACAATACGTTTTCGATTATTTTTGGCACGCTCGTACTTAAAATATATCCGGTGAGAAATGAAGCCTATCGATGTGGCGGGACAATTTTTCTTGGCGCGCCATTCTTATTCGATCGAGTTGACGTCGATGCCGTCGTTGGTGTGCGCGGTTGTTTAGAGTAAAGCTGGTACGAAACAGAAAAAAAAAATAAGAGTTCTATCGGAATCTTTTATAGAACTACATTTGTTTTCGTGTTCTTCCTCGTGTCACGAGCCACGCTCGGAATATGTTCGCGAACTATTGATATTTCAGTAAAAATCGGCATTGACACGAATAACGAACGGTTCGACGACATACCACCCTTGAGTATGATCGTGTTTTAGCTCGACTTCGCATTCGTACCTTTTCTTTCTCTCTATCTTTCTTTAAGTATATAAACGTGATGTAAGACACTTTACAGTATGTTCGTTGTATTTTCGGTAAGCGTGTGCAAGCCGCTTCTGTCTTTCTCTTTCTCTCTCTTTCTTTCTCTCTCTCTCTCTCTCTCTCTCTCTCTCTCTCTCTTTCTTTCTTTCTCTCTCTCTCTCTCTCTCTTCTCTCTCTTTCTCTCCCCCTTCCCTCTCGCTCTTTCTCTCATCCCACACCTCGCTCTATTTCCGTCCCCTTAGTCTCTGTATCTATATAAAAATAAGAAAAAGACAACAATCAAAGACTAGAGAGGGGGGAGAGAGAGAGAGAACGACCTAGAACAAAGAAAGAGTCAAATTCAGTTAGACGATAAAAAAGACGCAAAGAGGAAAGCACACGTAAAGCTCGTTATCTGATACCTGCCAACGGCTTTTTCTGTTAATAGGGAGGCGATCGGTATTTGAGAGGGTGGGTCAGCCGGTAGCTAAAGTCGTCAACCCTCTGGGCACCGTGATAACCGTGTCGGCGGACGAGGACGATGTCAGCTCCAGTCAGGAGTTTGACTTCGCGGAGGAGGGCCTCGTCCCGGATCCACCGAGGAGCGTCTGCGCCGAGGAGGGTCCCGCCTCGCTCGGCGACCTTGAGCCGGAGAGTCAGACGCTCCGCGACTTGACGGAGATCTGCGCGGAGATGCGATCCGCTAGCGAGCCCGCGATCGACAGCGTCGCCGACGAGAACATGCGCGAGGTGAGGGAGCGGAAAGAGTTGTGCGTCGAGATGATGGCCGCCACGGCGCCGAGAAGCAAGGTCATCGACTTCGAGCGGGAGGAGTCGTTTCGCGACGTCCCGACCAGCCTGAGCCTCTGCGCCGAACAAGGTGAGATACCGAGCAGTCCGATGACGCAGGCGAAGGAGACTGCCTGGTGCAAGAGAGCTGGGAAGAGGGATGACGTTGAGGCGAGGGAGAGGAACGTGGCCAAGGCGAAGTACGTGGTCAACTATGATGAAGACTGCGTCGTGCTGATGGAGAACAGGTCGACTGGCGACAAGAAGACTCAGTCAGCCAAGGAAGAGCGTCCGGTGGCTTCTAAGAAGGAGAGTGCGAAGCAGACGTCGGCTAGAAGAGGCTCGGATGGAGAGAAGGCTGGGAGGAAGAGTGGCAAGGGTGGGGCGGGGGAAGCAGGGTTGAAGCGGGTGGCGGAGCCCAAGACGAGGGAGAAGTATATTGTGAAGGAGCAAGATGATAGTATTGTTATTGAGGATACTAGATGCAAGGAGCAGAAGTCCAGTGGTGCGAAGAGAAAAGGTGCTGAGAAGGTGGAAGAGGCCAGTCGCGCAGAAAGTGGGAAGAAAGAGTCGAAGGAGTCGAAAGGATCCAAGGAGTCGAAAGAATCGAAAGGAACTAAGGAACGGAAGGAAGTTGTGGACAGTAAAGATGCTAAGGAGAGTAAGGAAAATGTTGAACCTAAAGCAGCGACAGAGAGTGAGGATGTTGAGAAACCTGATATCAAGCCGGATGAGTCGTTCGTCGAGTTGGAAAAATTCCAGGAACCACCTGATATTCCGCCAGTTATCACGACCACATCCAAGGAAGACTGTAAGGAAGAAATGGAAAGCGTAACTGCAGTAAGTGAAGCTGAAGCGAAGGATAATTTATTAACACCGCTGGAACCTCCATCGTTGGACGATCTAAATTCGATGGAGTATCACATGGTCGAAGCTAACACGTGCAAGGACGCAACATCCTCGAATCAGTCCGACGAAGATATTGAGCACATTCAGAACTCCGAACTGAATCAAATGCCTGAACAGGAATACGAACAGAAGTTCAAGGACGCAACGAGTTGCTCGGAGTCATCACCGGTAGCTCAAAGAAAAAGTAGCAAAAGTACAATATCCGACGATGACCTTGAATACATTCACAGCGCAGAAATAATAGAATCCCTCGACCATCCTCAGCCATCCTTGAAGTCACCCAATCCCGAGAAAATCGAAGACAGCTGCCGAATGGTCCGAAGACACAGTAAACACACCTTGTCGTCGGACGACGACCTTGAGCACGTTCAACACTCGGACATATGCGAATTGGAATCCGCGTCGACTAAAATCGAGGAAAAGCCTGCGAAGAAAACGATCGAGGTCCCCGAACAGGCCAGTAAAAGTAAGAGTAGCAAGAAAAGAAAGGAGATCGTTGTGATCGAAAGTGATACTTGTGAGTCGGCGGAGGTTACGGTGATAGTGAATCCTCTCGAAGGTTGGGGCACCACGAAGACGCCCGATAAGGATCTGATCGAGGAGATCGACAAGTGTATCGACTCGAAGGAAAAATGCAGTCAGGAGACCAGTCTGAGTCCCGTCAGAAAAGTGAAGTCTCGCACGCTGAAGACACCAACAGGAATCGCAAAGCGTCCTCAGGCGGGCGCGATCGAGATAATCGACATCGATGCCTTGCAGAAGGCAGAGATGGAGAGTGCTGTCGACGTAGCGTCGTCACCAGAGTGCAAGATCCTCTCGCCGCGACACGAAGCTCCCACCACTCGCTCGAAGAAGTCCCGAAGAAACAAGAAGTCTCATCTGGAAACCGGACAGGACAATCCTTCATCTGAAGTGATACAGTCATCGAAGGTAAAGATGGCGGAGCTTCAGGAAGCCGCTGAGGAATTGCTGGTGGACTCTAAGTGGCAGGAAGCCAAGTCGTCTCCCGTCGAGGTTTCCTGGAGCTCTATAGTCAAGAAGAAGAACGCTCCCTCGGACCTTGAACCTCGGAAGGAATCCGACCTTGAACCGTTGATCGAGGTTGAAGAGAAGTCGGATTACGACGAGGGCAAGAAATCCGAGGCACTTCTGGACGAGACTCAGAACTCTTGCTTGCCCTTGGAGGAGAGCAAACCGCAGGAAGTTCAGAAAGCAGCTTCGAGAAAGAACAGTCGTATTATGGCTCCGATCGAGGAGAACATGGAGATCAGCGTCCTTGACCCTCCAACCTCCGCTGAGACAGCCGACGCAGGCTCCAATGACCTTGAGAAAAACGCGAAGGTGGAGGATAACAGGAAACGCGGACGGGAATCTTCGTCGAAGTCGACCTTGAAGCAGGAGGAAGCCGAAGCTGGGACCGGAAGTATACGTCCGGAGTGCTCGTCGAAGGAGAATTCGCCGGAGCCGGAGAAGAGGAGCGACTCCGAGCAGGAAGTCGTGCCGGAACATTCGAGCTCGTCCGACGAGCAGAATGCCAACGCGACGCCGATGGACACCGAGGAGGACTATCCGCCCAGGGACGTCGTCGAGCGGAACGTCGTCAACGGGTCGAACTCCTCGATATACGCCTCCAAGAAAGGCAATAGGTCAAAGAAAAAAAAGCGCAGATGAGTGGAGGACTGCGTGGACGTGCCTAGGGCCAGTCTCGCCCTTTACATACTCCTGATGCAAGTGACCGGGGTAGATTAGCGTCTGAACGACCAGCGTAGTATACGGATAGTCTTTCTGGTTTCCAATTTTTACGGGGCTGCACTGTGGGATTTTTCAAAAACGGTCATTGTACGAACCTCCGAATTTTAATGATTGACAGAGTTTTAACGAATCTTTGATATAAATCTGACGGGATGATAATGTTTAAAGTTTGATGAAAAAGATATGTCGCGGGTCTGTGCAGATCAGAGACACGTTCGGACGCCTTGCAATACAGGGAGACCAGAAATTCGTGACGTGTAGCGCCTAATAGAATTTTCAGAGACTTCGAGATACCGCGACGTTCGAGAATGATGAAGCGTATTGGAAAAGTAAGATTTTCTTTTGACCCGATTCGCGATCGGCTTGGACGTCGTTATCGGGCGTCGTTGCGGACGTCGTAATCGGACGTCGTGTCAGACGTTGATCGCCCAAAACAGTTCAGATTTCGTTTCAATCGCGTATATATCCTTGCACAGATGTAACAGAGGGGCGAGACTGCGGTTGCTCGGGCGTTGGGGTGCGTTAACTGCGAGTTTGGCAGGTTGGCAGGGCTGTTTCTGCTCTGAGCGAAGGCACAACTTCCGGTTAGATCAAATAAAATTGTTGGAAAGCGCCCGAGCTCGTCGTTCGCTAGTGATTTCGATTTGAACCGCCATAGGCAAAATCGAGTAGATCGATCCCAAAACACTGTCTGCGTGGTGCGAGATAGATAAATATTAAAAAAAAAATGATAGCGTTAGCGCGACCGGCTAATATTTGATTAATCGATGTAACGGGGAAAAAAAGTATAATTAACGATCGGCCATTAGGTGTTCATTTACGGGGACTTTCCGCTAGCCCGAATTCGGAGGGAAGCTCATTTTCGTTCATGCACGGAAAAAAAATCAGTTGGCGTCATCAAGTCAAGTCTCGACGACATCCGTTCGCCAATCCGAAGAGTTCACACTTCGACATCAAAAGTTCCTATGAAAGCGACTATTGTCAACAGACCTCTTCTCGGGACTCGGTCCACATTCTGATCCTGCGAACGAGAAGTACCAAAAAATTTTATCGGCACCTCATCGTCTTTCTCGAATAAACCGACGCTACGTAGAAGCGACGCCACTTTTTTTTTTCTGTGCATGATCGTATCTCTGACTGCACAAGAGAGACGCCTATGTCGTACAAGGTGTCCAATTAAAATCGTTCACCTCGGAGTGTTTTTACCGTCATTAGAGGAAGAGAACAAAAAAGAAAATGCTTTCTGTGAAAGCCATAAATAATGGTGCAACCTTTGACACACACACACACACACACAATTATACACACACATACACGCGCGCGCGCGCGCACACACACTCACGCATACACACATCCAGATACACACATGTGACGAGTTCTATTCGTTTTTCTTGCAAATAGCTATCCTTCTTTTCTCTCGACTGGTCAGTCTAGAAGTATTTCTTAGCGAACAAAAGAAAAAAAAAAGAAAAGGCGATGGGTTTCGACCAACGACCGAGATCGAAAATTTCACAAGTCCCCCACCTCTCCCCGGACCTTCGAGTCTTTCGTTTTGCGATCTCCGGCAGTCGGTGATATTTTGCAGATGAATGATTTCAATGGACACTCTGTACATCCGCGTACAGACAAAACTTCATGACGAGTTGGAACGGGTTCGATTCCAATCAGAAGGGTTGTGGTTCTCAAGCGAATAATAATTCATCAGACTCACCGCTCGTATTAGTCTCATGTTCGGAGGAACGTGGTTTTTTACACTCCCGCGTTTATTTGAATTTTCGAATGCGCAATCCGTCGGATGAAGCTGCTCTCGGCTCTTATCGGCCATCGAGCTGATGGGATCCTTTTCTTATTCTCTCCCCTCCTCCCACGATTTCCGTTGGTACAGTTCCGAAACGAAGAAAGCGAACGCAAGGACGAAGTTCGTCGGGTCGCGGTCCTCACTGTCTCGACATAATCCCATTTTGCAGAAGAAGGGTTCTCTTTCTCCGGGAGAATTTTCGTGGTCACTTACAGTACAAAAAAACTCTCATCGCCATCGTCGTCGTCCCCGTAGGTGCTGTGATCAGAATCGCAACCACTATACGTGTCAGATGCTGTATATGTATTTCAAAGAAAAAAGAGGGAAAATGGGAAAAAAAATGACAGGGAAGTTCCGGGGTGCCGAATTATTTTGGTCGAGAGTAGGGCGACGTTCGACGGCGATGGCCGAAAATGGTCGGCCGAATCGAAAAATTGCTGACGGAAAATTGTTCGCGATCGACCGAATTCGCGACAAGCTGCGCGGAAAGTTGCGACTTTCGACCGTGACAAGCTTCATTTGTACATATTTAGACGGCACGTTTTAGATCGTCGGATCGCGTGCTCTCGACAAATTCGGCGCGCACCGGAACTCGGAGGAAGCGATGAGCTCTCAGAAGGAAAAAAAAGATATTGGGAAACATAGTGATTTGCAATTCGGCCCACCGAGCGACAACGTACGGGCCAGTTTTACTCTGTATTATAGATATGTATTTTTAACTGCAATTAGCAGTTGCGAAGCTAGTACGTAAAACGGTGGATAGTGCACGTAGAACTTAGAGTACGCTGGAAGGTGGGACCTTCACCTGTCATTTTGTGAAGGACCATGGCTCTCTCCATCGTCTCTTCTTTCTCTTTATCTTCTCCTCTCATCTTTCGCCCTCTCTCTCTCTCTCTCTCTCTCTGCTCCCCCGAAATCTTTTTGCCCCCCAACCCCCGTAAAGAAGTCTTGATTAACACGTTGAATGCCAATTCTACGCAGCTACAAGAAGGCGGAATTATAGAGTTAAAAAATCGATAAATTCGGCATAGCTTTAGGTAGTGTTCTGTTTTTCAGCGGCAATGCATTCTTCCTTGAATGGTACAAGTCAACGGCGGAACGGACATTGACGTTCGTCAGGCTATTTTTTGGGGCACTACCGAATTCACACTTTCTACCGTGGCAGAGTCAATGTGTTTAGGAAGCGAGAATGAATTTTGTGGCTCGATGCGCAGTTCTGGGAATTACGAATTTAGACAGATTCGCGGAGAGGGGTCCCTGTTCGGTCTTGATTAGAGAAATTCAAAATACTCACACGCAGCTGAAGAAAGTTTATAACAAGTTATATACCGCTTGGGCGTACCGCTCTCTTCTTTCTTCTTCCTCATGTCCTTCCATCACTGTGTTTTTCTATGAATAATCTACTTTGCTTTTCACACTTTATCCCTCCCCCTTCTTATCCTTTGATCCCGTCTTTGTTTCTATATTGTTTCGCATTTTCGATGCACAGATGAACACCGATTAGCCTGTATGCGCAAAAAAAGGCTTAGCGTGTAAGCTGCGTTTCTGAATGTTGTCAAATAATACAAAATGTAGAGGGAAAATTAACGAAAAAAAAAAAACCCAATGTATGTGACACGCGTACACGCTATGAATCGCGACAGTTATAAAAGTGCATAGTCATAAGCGACAACGATTGTGTTTAATAGATTGTAATTAGATTGGATATAAAAGTATTGTGTGCGAGTGTTTTGACATACGGAAAAAATACTCAACCTAACAAACGAAAAAAAAAAGCATAAAACTGTACACGACTTTCGGAGTGGAAGGCAGCATGCAGTTCGAACAGTCTGTCGAAAGAATGGTTCCACGACGCAATTTTTGTTTGAAGTTATTCGGAGCCTGTTAGATCCGTAGTTACGCCTGAAAATCAAAAGGGGCCGAAGCCTCTAAACAATTATTCCTCGAATTCGTTCGGCGTCCGTACCTGCTGTCAAAAGTTAAACGAAACACGGCATCTCTATCGCTAAACTAATACAAATTACCTTTTCGACTCAGAAGCTCATATTCGAAATCGCTTCGGTACTGTGTCGAAATTTACCGTTTACATGCAGGCATGTACCTTTTTAGCTTCATTCTCTCTTCTCCTTTTTTTATTATCGTTATTATTTATGTCAAATCTTGCATGCGTATATATGCATAGATTATATACGTAGCGTATTTTAAATAGGGACACTTCGATGTTTTCTAACGCCGTCCCGAAGTCTCGCCGAAACGATGGATCAATACGATTGGCCATCTCTGAATCACTGTCCACGATCCGTGGGAACGTGGAGAGGCGAAAGTATTTGAAAGGAACATTTTGAAAGGAATTCGGAATACTTCGATGTAAATCGGTACTGAGCATATGTGTCTTTCACGCTTTCGGCGCTACTTTGGCAATGGGAAAGTATCTAGCTGATTATGTAATTTATGTAATTTAATAAAGCATCCGATTGACGACGGAAGGGTACGCTTTTGAAGGGGATGAAGCGGGACGAGTGTCTCGTTTTGGTAGATAACTGGGAAAAAACTCGTACCGGGGAAATGTGAAGCGATGTCTGAAGATCGCCAATACCGGATGAACGTTTATCGAACGTTACGATTGATTACGATCAGTTACGATCGGTTACGTAATATGTACCCTGTACGGTCCTCTCAGTACAATCACGCATTTCTCCGCGACGATTAAGAGGAATCCGGGTCGGTGGCTGTCCACCTGCCGCCGTTCTTTTCTATTTTTTATTTTCCACCGGAGAGCCACGGACCCGGCCGAGAGAAAGCATACGAGATAGCCTTTAGCGTAAGATCAATTTTTAGGACGATTTGGCGCGCCAATTTCCAGTATTTTCCTTCTTCGCTTGACTGCCAATCCCTGCCGTGTCCCGTCCTCATTACCCATTTCCCGCGGAAACAATTCGATTACGTAAACACGCGCGAGCGGGTTCATTCGTCGAACAGGAACGATGTGATCTTTCGATACCAAAGTTTTGGTCTACGCCGTAATTTACTCATACTCTGTACGTAGCGACTTTATTTACTATCGTAGACGTAATGAGGTTGTCCAGTATTATACCTCCTCTCACTCCCACTCTCACTCTACACCCATCCTTCACCTCTGTGTTTTCCTCCCTTTCCATGTCCTCTTCTGAGACAAAAAGTGCCGCCAACAAACAACTGCGATCTCTTCACTATCGTAAGGTTTACATTGTGATCTTAGGAAAGTTGCGTAACGCGTTATGCTTGACACGAAACACTTAAACGTAATCGAGAAACTTTGTTCGTTGAATTCGATCACCAATAAGTTAGCGCGATGCGTCGAGAACGGTGGACGAAGGAAAGAATTTTTGCGAGAGGGAACGTACGTAGTCGAACGTATTTAACCATGCTGCTCTCTTCCACGGCAAACGACAGCGACAGCAAGAACAAGAACGTCAACAAAAAAAAAGGGAATAAAAGCCAATCGAGACGCGCAAGGGAGGGAAACGTAACATGCGAACTGCGCGCGTAATGTTAAGTGTAACGATATATTGTACAAAAGGAACGAAAAAGAAAGAAGGAAAGACGAAGAAACCAATGACGAGTCCGCGTCACACGATGCGCAACGTGCGATATGTTTATTTGCGATATATAAGTCGAAACCCCTTGACCGCTCAGAAGGCAAAGAAAAATTATATGAGAAAAAAATAAAATTGCAAAGCCCACACGCACACGTACGCTCTATTCTTCCCGCATCGCGTTCCATTGCGTTCCAATTTTTTTTTCTTCCGTCGGCAGAGTCTCTGGCTGGGTCCAGCGATTAAGGTATGATCTGATGAAGGGAATCTCTCTGTTGCAGGCGGTAGTCAGTCAGTGGCCAGTTACGAGGATCTCAGCTCGAGCAGCTTCAGCTCGGCAAGTCGGGCGTCCTTGGACGCCAGGAGTTCGCCGACCCCGTCGTACGGCGCGGAGAACATGATGGTGTTCCCGGGCGACAGCAGCGGATCTATTTGAGATTATTGGAGGTGCGCAGCCATCCTGCCGAAGTGGTTGCGTTGCCTCAGGTAAAACCAGGACCCCGTGCAGCCTGCTCTGCCCAGGGAGGGCGAACATCCCCTCGAGTACGTTGGCTGCCGCTCAATTCGACGAATATCAGAGGGCGCGTGACCTTGAGAGACGCGTCCCGCTTCTAACACGGCCTTGCACTTGACGGGAAGTTCGCCCGAATCGTGCGTCGTCGACCTCATCCTGCGCACATCCTGCGTACAGCCTGACCTTCGGATCAGCCGAAGCTGTCAATCGAGGGAGTCGTTGGAAATCGGAGTACTTCAGTTCTCTTCCTTTAAGTTGCCTATTCGGGTTCGGTCCGAAAGCACTCGCAGTGGCCAATGGGAAAGTGCTTCTTGAACTTTTTGCTTGCGACGTAACAATCATTCTTATTACTCGACAATCGAACGGCCGACGACTCTCTCGCTCAGCTTTGGGGTGGTTTTGCGAAGCGTGCCAATTTCAAACTGCTTCCCGAGCGGGTTTGACGTCTCATGATGGATGAGGGGCTGTTTGAAATGAAGCGACGGGGAAATATTTGGCAGGATGGCGGTCGACGCAAATCGCAGGATTCGGCCTGACACAGAGCACGCGGCAAAGAGAGATAACAAAAAGAAGAGGCACAAGCGATAATATGTTCGAAACTTTTGTAAGACTTTTTAATCCCTCGTCAGGCGTCGCCGCTCCGCGCGGAAGCGTCCAATTAGAACTTTTGCATTTGTCGACCGCGACAGGTCGGCCGATAACATTCGATATTCTTTTCTTTTCCACGAAAAAATACCTTTTTACGTACCGTGCAACACAATCGGCGTAGGAACGATTTATTTGAGAAAACAGTGTACTTAGGCGAAGAATCGAATGCCTAGAAAATTGCGCGACATGCACAACCGGCGGAAGCCGAGAACGAGTTTCGTTTCCGTAAAAATCCGACTCGACGGCGTAGGGCCGCAAAAACTTGCGGGCGCACAGTATAATTTCGTTCGACCCCTGTCCCCAAACCCCCCTCCCCAAAAATTTTGCTACTTCACGAAACATGTGTAAAAGATCCATATCCCTATCCTCAGCCTACACGATACTTTTTCATTACGATTCGTACTCTTCCTTCGGAAGACCGTAAATTACGAACCTATCGTGGCCAACTGACAACGACGAAGGGAAGAACAAATTGAAGCGATCTGTTCCTACCCCTGCGGTTAAGTGTCCGAAGACCGAAACGAAGTCGGCAATCGAAGCAGGGCCGAGACACGGTGGAATAACTCGTAGCCAGGGATGGAAAGAATAGGTTACGGTAGATTTTTGCTCGCTTGGCCGTCGTAAGCGACGAACGTTTATGCGCATACTTCTGCCCAGCGTCCCTTACTCGATTCTCGGGCAAGATGGCGCATCAGCCCCGCAAGGATTAGCATAGTCGCGAGACATTTTAGGAAGGGTGTCCCACGAGAACGAAACGTAAACCCGCTTACGCACTCGCCAGCCTGAAGACGTCGTGGAACGACGCCTAACCCCAGACCTATTCCTCGAGCTTAAGTGTCATAAGCGCCGACGTTCCACCGGAAGTAGGCCAGAGTGCGAACTCGATGCCTGAGAATCTGCCCTAATCTGTGTGCAATAAGCGTGGCAGTGGAACGATTCGTCGGCGAATGAACGGGTCGAACAGAGAACGCGTAAATCGCATTAACGAATGCTCAGGCCAAATTCTCAGAAACGCGTAACCTTATACAGAATTAACAGGGTAGACGTACTTTACTTAGCGAACCAACAGCGTCCCTCTCCCCCCTCCACCCATCTTTCCACGAGATTTCCGTGGGCCACCCTGCGCACCTCTTCTTTTCTAAGCGATATACATGTTATATAAATATATATATATATATATAAATATAAATATAAATATATACGTAAAATTACAAAGGCAAAAAAATAAGTTAGTAACCGTGCTCGCGGACTGCGCCTTCCGGACTCGAAGCAATCGAAAATATAAAAAAGTCGCGCGACGCAGTAAGTTAACAGTGATATAGATATACTAGTGTACTGTGGTTTTTCACTCGTACTAAGGTTTTTTATTCGACCGCGGGGGGTATCGCAGGCGTTTACCGTAGTTTGTAATTGCGGGCGAAAAGGATTGGTAACCGTGGACGATGACTGTGACCGTGACATGTGACAATGACAGTGACGGTGACTGGCGACCCTTGATACAAACGTGCATGTACGTATACACACAGGCACGCACGCACGCGGTGTAAACCGATTATGGCTTTTCTCGAGTTCATGCCACGTGGAGACCGCGTAGTCAGTTGTGCGAGGGCCGAAGCTAAGAAAGAAGAGAACGATTTTTCCTTTCCGAGACAGAATGAGTAGGCGCGAGAGTGAAAATAATGATGATCGTTTGCGCGTGGTAGATTTCGCTCGTTAGAAAGTACATAGACGATAGACAGGGTAAGCCAGAGAGTATTTTAGTGCCCTAAACGCTCGGTACATCGTGAAACTAAAATTAGCGACGTTCCCTGGATGAGGAAGACGAGGTGGTGATGAGAGAAAGGCATATGATAAGAGATGATAAGACAAGCTTTCGGAAGCCACGGCATTGTCGATCTCCGCGTTGCATCGTTTGGAATTTAAGGGGATGATGAGTTGAGTAGAGATCGTGGGGGGAGCGGGCTGAAAAAGATCGGTACGCATATATTTTTCTACCTCTTACTTTCTAAAAAAGATAAATAAAAAGGATCACCGCTAATAAAACAATTTTTCTAGTGGCATAGGACGATGCGAGTCCGCAGGCTTCGATCCGCGGCGCACAATCAGCGTATATGTATTAATCCTAAAAACTTACTGTACTGTATAAACTGTAGGGATGTATATTGATCGATCGTAGATGACTCTCGGGTCTCCGAAGGATTGCATGTCTTAATTTCCCGCTCTTTCTTTTGCCGTGCACTGTACCGTTAGTCATCCGCCATGTAACGACATCGGCAAACAAAGAGAAGAGTCGCCAACTTACACATCCGAAAAACGACAGTCTGTACGACGATGTCGAATGGTACCGTGTTCACCCAGTCGAGGGGTTCTAATTAAATATGTAATCCGATGAGTATCTCGGGACGATCCGAGTCCGGAGAGTTCTTTGTTCGCCGATGTTGAGAGGGAAAGATTCATTCTGCGAGTAGTATACTTGTTAGGCCGAAGAGTTGGCTTAAGGCCAGTTTACAGTTCGCGGGGAGCGTAGATTGATGAGATCGCTGACGGATGAAGATCACAGCGTTCGTTTCTGCGACCTTGGGGCACCCTTGTCCGGCTCGCATTTGATGAAAACTGTCAACTGGCCAACGTGCAGGCTCGCACGACGGTCGCACGTCCCATCAGCTTTTCGGACGTGCGTCCGCATGCGTTCTCCGCAGCTGAATCCGCGCGCTTTCGTTTTTGCGTATATCGGGTCTTTTTTGTTTCGAAGTGTCCTTACCGAGAACGCGCGCTGCGTAAAACTTGGCCCGAACAAAGGAGTCGCGCGAAAGTTTCACGCGAACGGCGTTCCTCGCTGTATATCAGTTTATAGTACTTTCACATTCGCGCCTGGCCGCGATGTAAGACGTGGGCATTGGTGTGAAGCTTCGTCCGATAGTGTCTCGTATTTAGATGCACCCCGACACACACGTGCGCTCTCAACGATATGGCGCAGGCCTAGAACGGTGTCGAGTACGCTTGTCGCGGGCTTTCGTTTTCCATGAATTTCTAAAAAAGTAAGAATTTGCGGATAACATTGATAGGCCTGCCGCATTTGGGAAGGACACTCGTTTCCGTTGAGGCTTTCAGGGACATCTCAGTTCGTTTCGATCTGTCGGCTTCACACGACCTGTTTAGCGATGTATAATTCGTTGTTAATTAATCTCGGTTCGGCGTAGGTAGTCGATCGAAATTATCGAATTTCTCGTACTCTTACGATTAACGGCATCATAATCAAAAAGGCTTTCGACGCGACGGGGCGAGCGTTCGAATTTTTAAGCTTTTCTAGTTTATCTCATTCGAGAATCTAAGTATATTTGGATTGCCGATGGACGTCGTTCCTTGTCCGTACGAATCTTTGATTGCCAGACAACAGTTGCAATATGATCTGCCACCGGTTGGATCCTCCTCGTAGCCGTCACGGCCTTGTGCAATTTTTCGCTTCGCGACGTGTCACGACGGAAACATTCGCTTTCTTTCTTCAACCCGTCATCGCGATGAAGAAATGTGTTAGAACATTTGCCCCGACCCAGTTCACCAGCACTGCCGGCAAGTGAAAAATCGCGCACGGACGATAAGATGACGATCTTAATTGGAGCAAAATCGTCTACCTTCCAACTCATACTTTGATACTTTTAACATTGTCTATTAACTGAGAACCGCAAAAGAAAACATTCCACAGAACCCGATAAAGCTGTCCTCAAATGACATTGCTCTAATTCCGAATTGCTGGTGCATAATATACATATATAGATACGGTATAAATAAATGAATTAATTAATAAATATATGTACACGTAAACACACGCGGACACATTCAGGCAAAGGAAGACACAGACACGATACATAACACAGTGACACACCTACACGTTATACATCACACGCGTACACCGGTGCGCGCTTGCGCATATGTGTATAATTATAAGTCGCTATTGTAATTTTGCTGCCATAAGAATGCAAAGCACCTTTCGTATTGTCAATTTTTCTCTTCGATATCGCTCTACAACTACATTCGCAGTCGTGATTCGGTGACAAGACGATGATTTTTAAATGCTGTGATTGTGACACACCGCGGATCATTTAAACCGATAATAACTAAAATAAAGATGATATGTGGGAAAGATTTGGGAGTCGGGGGGGTGGGGTGGGGGGTTTGTGGGGTTGGGTGGGGGGATTTGGAAGTGGTGAGGCGCGTGTCGAGCTAGATGGCAATTTACTGGCGTTTGGCGATTTTCGACATTGATATTCCTTTAAGCATGTAAGGTAATAAAAGCCGATTAAGAGTTCAAGAACCTTGCGCCAGTCCGCGCGCGTGGGAGGAAATTGTGATGACAAGCGTTTTAGCGAGGCTCCGCACTGACAACGGAGAGGCAACGAGCTATCATTTTTTCTATCCGACCGACTTCGGCCAAACATCCATTCCCTCGCGATCCAAGGAACGAACAGAGAACAGAGGGTGTGCGGCGAAAATTCGGAACGATGCATTTAAGCGTACTCTCAGGCAGAAGGGGGGGTGAGGCGGGATGAAATTTTTTTGTTCGGACTCTCCTAGCAGTTGCACTCCTTGCCATTGCGGCCACCTCGGCCTACGTATATTCGTTTTCATATATTTTACTATATTACGTACTGTCGGCTGAGGAAAAAATACAACTAATAATAAACACAAAACTATGTATATCTTCTTATGTAGGCGTACAACTTATGCCACGTATACACTTGTATTGTAATACGGATGCGACAGTTACGCGCCAGGCGAATTCCGCGAATTTCATTTGTCAAATCCTCGACTGAACTGGCGGAATTCGCCCGGCGCGGAACGTGTGTGTTTTGTAATTGAGAGGAACGGGCTGAATGTTTGAGAGCAAAATAAAAAATTTCTAACGATCGCAGCTGGGTTATGCCTCGTATGAGAGTATGATCGATGCCGTTGCATCCGGTTGGCCGACGGGATTTTTTTTAGAATCTGTTACGTCAAGCTATGGTAAGATCTTTGGATCGTCGTCGTATAACGTTCTCTGCACTCTATGAAACAAGTTTTGTTCACAGTCGATGAGTGTACACTCTCAATCGTGCATCCAGAGGAAGCGTTGGCCAGCGTCATCTTATTGTAATGATTCGACTCACCGGTCATCAGGGACCCGCAATCGTAAGTAACCCTCTTCTTAATCCGATCGCATCGTCCAAAAAGTCATTCCACGATTCAAGCGTTTACAAATATCTTTCATATATATATATATAGATTTGTCGAACGGTTGTCGGACAATGGCCAGGAATTTTCGTACGATGCAGCTTTCGTCCTATCTTATCATTGAGATGCGCAACAGTAACGATGTCCTTAAATATTATTCGCGAAAAAACGTATCGGCAGTTATCTACATGGTTATGACGGTAATCTTCGCGTACTTAGCGCTAAGCGTCCAGTCTTCTCGTTCGTAGTATCTACATGACATGATCGTAGTTATTGACTTGAGTATCAATGGACGTGGAGAGTATCCACCGTTCTTCGAGGATTAATTTCGGAAGTTCTTGATAACGTTTTTCTATAATCTTAAGTTGCGACCTCCGAGTTCGTCTCACCGCTCCGAACGTCCTTCTCGTTCAGAACATCCACACTTATCGAATAGGAACTAATCTCCGCGGTGTCCTTCCTGCTCCTGGGACGATCCTCGCTCGTTCGGCAGGAAGTCGAATTTTGCGCGCAATTCGAGGTCAGCGAATCGGCGTCGCGCGATTTGAATCTTTGCAGATCCACGACGGGCGGCGATCCCGGTATGATTTCCTTCTTCTCGAACCTTTTGTGCACGATGTGCTTGGATGATCGGCCAGGTGGCGAGTCTTCTATGAACTTTTCCTTCGAACAACACTGCGAACTGCTGCAGTGCTCGCCGTGGCAGCGGATTAGACATCCGGTCTTCTCCGTGTACGGCTTCATCTGCGTTCAACGAATGGTCAGAATTCTCGGTTGAAGCGGGAAGCTCATCTTTTTAACTTACCTTGTGAAATTCTGGCTGTATGGTGACCTGCGTTATTCCCATCTCAACGAAGAACGCTGTCACTTGATCGGTGATGCTGGCGTAGACCTGCGCAGTGAATGATCGTTCATCATCGTCGTTAGGCGATCGATACTGGACTGATGAAAGAAAGTCTTACCATTGGGTCGAGGAAGATAATGTGGACAGTTGAGATGATTTTCTCCCCAGTCAGCTGCCAGACATGGAGATCGTGGACGTTGACGATTCCAGGGAAGGCCTCGAGCAGCTCTCTCTTCAGGGAGTCGATGTTGATGTGGTTCGGTATGGTTTGGAGGAGAATAAGGCCAGATTCTTTCACTGCGAAACAACGCAAAGTTCAGTATAACAAAATTGGAACAATTTAATGTTAACGTTCCGATACCCACTGTACGGATAGCTGAGTAGAAAGAGAGAGATGGAGGAGATGATGGCGAAGACTGGGTCCAGGTACTTGGCGACTCCCGAATCAGTGAAGTAGACCAAGACAGAGACGACCATTACAAGGACGCATCCCAAGACGTCGCGACACGTTTCCCGAAGACCTTGACTCTTCGGCACTGCCAACGGACTGCGTCTTGTCTGCGCTGACAGTTGCTGCTCACCTTCCTTTGCCGGTTGGGAGCTGACATTTCTGGGTGGACATAGTTTTCACGTACGTTAACTCCGGTACCTAACGCGAGCTAGATCCATGCTTTCAGGTCCCACCTTCGAATTATCACGTCCCCGTTCTTCGTCACGTGAACGAAGATACCTTGGTTGAAAGTGTAACCGCCGATCAGAATGTAGCAGAAGGCGTTCAGGAGTATACCGGAAGCGCCGATGCAGAGGACAGGCAGCGGATGATGCATTTCGTCGAGATGATCTATATGGACCAGGGTCTGCAGAGCCTCGACCAGCAGCGAGAAGCAGAAGGAGGCCAGGAAGACGCAACAGACCAGCATCGTGACGATGTCAATTCTCGCCCAGCCGAAAGTGTTCTTCATCCTCCGGTCGGAGCGGGATTGCTGTAACGCGGTTGCGCAATATTTACCTTCCATCCTTGCGACATAATCGGTATAAAGACCCACCTTGGTTTTCGCCGATAAAGAGACGGCCGAGCCCCGCTCGTCGGCGTTCACGCAGATTTCGGAATTTCCGAGGGAGCTGCAGCTGCTGTCGTTGCTGGCATCGTTGCTGGCATCGTTGCTCGGGCTGATAGAGCCGTAGGTCTCGCGATAGCTGTACTGCACTCGATAAGAAACGCGTGCGACGTTAAAACAATTACGCTTGACTCGTAACGAACTGTCGATATCCCGACCCCATCGACTCTCTCAACCTACGTCGTCCAATCCTCGTTCATTAGAAGTCTCCTTGATTAGAAGAGTCTGTTCGACTCGAGGTGCAACGTACGAGCGAGTCGAATTGGCGGGAGAAAGTGCGGCGGCGGCCGGTAGAAAAATCGGCGACGCAAATTACTCGTCGGACGAGCGCGGGAAATTATTGCAGTGACACTCATCGGGCGACGAGTGTGTTTATATCAATTTCGATTAGCGAGTTCTGCGCCATTGCCAGGGTATCGTTCAATTTCCGCGCGGACGGACCGACGGTCGTGATATATTAGCTCGCTGAACTCACCTTTATTGAAGCGATGCATCCGACCAGCGCGATAATGTTGCAGAGCATGTGATAAGCGTTGAGGAGGAGTGTGAGAGAGTGGGTCACGTGACTGGCGACGATCTCGACGAGGAAGAAGGCGCTGGTGAAGAAGAGGACCAGGTAGAGCTGGACCGGCTGGAGCCTGCGAAACCATTCCTTGACGGCCATGACCCTCCTCCCGAGAGGCAGTCCGCTGCTTCCTTCTTCAGGGAGACTGATCCGGGCTAGGCTGAAGCACCGAGAGCACCTTTTAAATCCTGGCTTGGATCTTCCGACTATCGCGTAATTGGGGCCAATCACTTTTCGGAACTTTCTTCTTGCTTGACGAATTTCGCGGCAGATTCCTTCACTGTGTGCGAGTCTCACTTTGGGACACAGAGTTCACCAAGACAGTAAAGTACCATAACGTAGATTGAGAAATCGAGACACAGTTGAGAAACTTTGCCATGCAAACAAGCGGTTCAATCTCGGTGATAACGGATAGTTTGTCGGTGGAAAGAATTTTTCGACGATCGGAGAGGAGTCTCCAGATACGACTGACAGAGATAATCGGACTGACTGCGAGTCCCTTGCAGGCTACTTTCCTACGACGGGACTCCGCGGCTACCTGGCTCATACCCTGTCGTCGGATGACAACCGTTGTTGTTCGGGTTTTATTTTCGGGAGAGCTATCGCGGCCGATGACTCACCAAGGGATCGCGATAAATCCTGATCCGTTCCATAGATCCTTGAGCCCCGAAATGAATGCACCTTGAACCAGTACCGAACACGATTTGTGAGTAGCCGCGAGGGAGCGTCGCGTGGGTTTGTTGACGCAGAACTAGTCTCGGCGCAGGACTGGGAGACTTTTAAATTGAATGGGAGACGAGGCCGGCGGCGGATAGAGGGACAGAGTCTACCGAATGCTCCGACACCGATCGCACGATTGCCCGATAGCGACCGCGATGCATAGCGAGAGAGATTCTTTTCGCCGTAAGCCACCGTTTATCACTGATCTAAATTGACCGCGTACCGTTCCGACGAGAGTGAATACAACTCGTACACATTGCCGCCGAGTCGCGTACACGTAAGTGGGGACTCTCGGTGTGTTGGATCTGAGGACGATCGGAGCGTTAGTTGCGAACATCCGGTCACGGTAATAGCCTTTGAACTACGAAATAGTCCGCCGTGGTCGACGCTAAAAGAGTTGGCTGACGCTGGTCGGCAAACATCATCAGGAACGGTGCTCGAACAATTTTTGGAAACAGACGAAATCGGGCTCACTATCGAAATGCATTTTATTCGAAATTAATCGTTTTTCGGACATGTCAATACGACATTTAACGTACACGTTGGATATTTATCCCGAACGCTTAAGTAGGAGGTGTACGATAACACTCAGTGGAGCGTGGCATTTAAAAAGAAGCTCTTCTAACAATTATGTACATTGTATCGTGCGGTAGGAAGATAGCGCGATCGACCCTATCTTATCGGGCAGACCAGGCGGATGAAGTAGGAAAAAAACATCGACATTAATTGTCACATTTTCCGACGGGAGAGTACCCCTTGCAGAGTCAGCGGCGGTAGCGGCCAGCAGTGGCTTTCGATAGATCGATCGGTCCGAGTAGGGAGCGACGACTGTCATTAAGCTATCGGGTGGAATTAAAAATGCATATTGTCACGAGCACTGACCTTATTCGATAGGCAGGCCGTCGGCCGAAGGGGGAGAGCCTCAGAATCCGTATTCGCCAAAGATTCGCCGAACGTGACTTCTCCGATGCGACGTCTGTCGAATGGCACGTGGCAGGTGGCACGTGTCGGGCTGCCACCTTATTAAAGCAGCCACCGCACCGAGTCCTTTCCCGACAGCCAGTTCGCGCCACGATCCGACGTCTTACCTCCAGCTAGACGCGCACCGAATAAGCCGCTTGGCCAGGGAATGCTCGCGGAGCGTGGCGGATCCTCATTGTAATCGTCATAAAAGTAGGTGGTAGCCGATAACCCAAGATTATCTTCCACCGGTATCTGGTCATCGGGACGGTCTCTCGAACAAAGCCGGACCGCTCGCCGACGATAAAACCTGCCCGGCTACCGGACTCTCGCTCTCGATGGCCTTTGAACCTTCTCGATCTCCACTCCTTTGGTCGGAACAATTTCCCTAATCGCTTTTCCCGGCCTGCACGTGGGATACACGCGATTAGGGATCGATGAGTGGACGCCAGAGTGCCGCGATATCGACTCGCTGAAAATTGGAAAAAGTGCACGGCGAGTTGCATCGACTTTCAGATACGAGATCATTGGATGTGGAGTGATGGAAGCACGTACCTTGAACGAACAGGGGTTGATCCTGCCAGACGTTGCAAGGCGGTCCGAAGATCGGTGGAGACTGCACGACTGTGCGTTAATTACGAGACAAACCGTTCATTTAGGAATGAGACGTCGCGCTAATCATCGGACGACCTTCCCTCCCTTTACGGGCAATTCGCTAGGTTTCCATGTTGATCCGATTTTGAGCCAGCGTGGGTCGGCTGTCCGGCCGGCTACCTCGACCGTTCTCGCCGCGGCATAATCGTCGGCTTCTACCGTGTAATTGCACTGAGACGCTCTTTATCGGCCCTCCCACGCGATCCTCTCGCCGCCGTCGAGCGTCGTCTCGGCGACAAAAGCGACGAAAGCGACGAAGAAAGGCGTCTCTCGCGAAACTTGACTCCTCCGCGAGAGATTCGCGGACGAAGCGGGCCGTTTAAGCCGACGGATCGGCTCGCCGAGGAGAAAAGACGCATTTCGAGTCACGCACCGTGGCCAACGCTGGCCTCTCTGAAGAGTACTTTTTGCCTCAACTGTGCAGAGAAAAAAATAATCCCGCGCGCTCGATGCACGTGGAAAGTAAACGCGTAAGCGGGCGATTATTTACGGAAGCGAGTAGTTGAATGCGATTCACCTGGTTCACACGAGGCCTCCCCCTGGCAAACCTTTCTCCGACTTCTCTTTTCTCCCAATTGCGGGCACCGGTCGCCGATTCACGCTTTGTCGCCGTGACGTTTTCGTCAAAGGCCCGCAGAGCCGCGGTGACGCCTGGCATGCATTATGCAAGCCGCCCGTCGTGACGGACAATCGTCGGCGGGAGAAGTGAGTTAATTACCGCGGCTGGCAGCTCCGCGAAAGAGTTGGCCGGATTTGCAGACATCTGAGAAATGGAGGATTCTCACGGCCGAGTAACCAATTTTTGCCGGGCTGATCGTCGAGAGTCCGCTATTGCGCTCGATACACCGTTATCGTCGTTACGGGTCGGAGGCCGTGTACCGTGCATAGCTGACTCCCACTGACTGCCACCGGCGGAGGAACAAAAGTCGCTGGCAGAAGTCATTTACGGATTCGCCATGGGCGATCGGCGAGTCAATGGCGTCATTTGTGCCGCCGGACACGCTCGAAATCTATGCATTCCGCGTTCGCGTTTGCATGTACGGGTGACCTCGCCCTACGACCTTATCGTGAGCCGGACAAATGGGCAGCCTGTTCGCGCACAGTGTCGCCTGGACTTCGGGCAAGGTCGACGTATTCCCATCCCTCGCACCTGTCAGCTTCGACGGGCGCCGATCGGTTCGGCTGGCGAAGAATTCATGGCAAGTGTCAGAGATCCGTGAGCTGGATAGGTGTGCGGAGTGGTTGGGTGGACGACATTATTTGATATCGTCCGAGATCCCGTATTACCCTCCTTCTCGTCGGCTCTTCGGATCCCGTTCGCTGCAGCCAGAGACAGGAACGGAAGGTGCTAAGCGATTCATCCGGATTAAATAGCGAGCCTGCTTCGGCGAAGGCGCAGAAATCGTGGTCGGGGGCGAAGAAAGTTTAAGTTGAGAAAACAGGATTGCAGGCCGGTCAGCCTGCTTTTCCGCGGAACTGTACCTCTGCACTCGACGCGTGAAACTGGTATCATCTGCCGTGCACAAGGTATAACTTCCAAGTCGGAAGTCATTCTTTCTTCTTACCGCGGCATTTCCCTTCCGAATGTAGTTCGTTGTTCGTTGGAAAAACGAAAATATTTAACAGCATGACAGTGTAACATCGTATGCTAAAAGATAAGTATTTAAGGAGATAAGATCGCGTAGAATCGGTCATGTCGTAACGAAGTCCACATGTGCGGTCTATTAAGTAGAAGTTTCACAAATGCTTTTAAGTTTGCATTCGTTGTCACAAACGTCATACGTAAGTACTGTGACTTTTTCGTGTAACGTCGGTGCTTTCACATTACTGTACTTCACCTGAATGCCGCTCTTCTACCCGTTCCTCCGGTAAGTTACTATATCTTAGAACGTACTGTACAGGGTAGAAAATAGGAATAGTTTTTGCGTATTTTTAATTCGTTGAGCTTATTGAGCAGCTTTTTGCGACCATAAATAAAATATACGTCAGCGTGTATACTTATGTCAAAAGTATATGTAAAGAGCATTAGACGTGTACCCTACATTTCTGAGAGCAATTATCAATAGACCTACGTTGACGGTCACCGTCTGAATGAAAGTGTGTAAGACACGGTTATGCATGATCTATTGACTATAACGCCATTCTACCCTCCCAGTGATTTTACACGTGTACATATATCGACCCGATTCATTGTATACTCGTTTCGGAATGTATCGGGAAGTATATACATACGTCGAATGCCATAGTGCATTGCACATCACACACGCATGTACATTTAGTCAACACTAAACAGTAGTAGATGAATGGCATTGTTTATAAAACGGAACTGGAAGTCCCGTGCGTTTAGCAAATAACTCTGGAACAGCTGATCGATGTATCACCTGTTCATTGTTAATGAACGTTTTGCTGTCATATTTTCATTGAGGAGTTAACCTCTTTAGTTTTAACATTCGGTCGGTGCATCCGCAGTTTACATCCGCCGAGTTGTTATTCATCGATGGCACGGTAAGTTATTAACATAACGTCTAGGATTTGTTTGTGTGGTGCGGTCTTACATTATACTGCGGTAGTGCGTGATTCATGCGTTGATTAATCATGCTGTTGATGCGGTCAATACGCAATCGATGCTGGTTGCGGAATGAAAAGAAATCTTTCGTAGTTCTTTTCGTACATTTTTACTAATCGATCATGGATCCCATCTTTAGACAATGGCCAAGACAAATTGCGCGAGTGACCCCGTTGATGTAGCCGAGGGTAAATCAAACGTACGTATTTCATTTCATAAGCAAGATGTTTCTTTCGCTATTAGCAGTGACGCGTTTTTCTCACACTCAATTTTTCTCGTTGATTTTCGTCCAGTGCGGAGATAGTGTGAGAGTTGGGTACCTCGATCCCAGATTCGAGTGTCCCATTTGCCTAACTTGGTTACGTGAACCAGTATTAACTTCCTGCGGTCATAAATTCTGTTCGCATTGCATTTATACCTGGCTACGGTAAGTAAATCATAACTTATATTGCATTGTGTAATTTGGTACTGACGAGCTAACTTTATTTCTTTAGCAAGGAGGGAGCTTGTCCTGTTGACAGCATGCCTCTGAACGCAGAAAGTGATCTCTTTAGAGACCTCTACACTAGCAGAGAAATCTCACAGCAACGTACTACGTGTCCCTACAGACAATTTGGCTGCACAGTGGAATCATCTCCTGTAGAAATGGAAATTCACATAAATACTTGTGAGCATAGAAATACTCTTCCTGAATCCCAAGTGATTGTTTGCCCCTTCAAAATTGTAGGATGTACAGAAAACCCTCCTTCGGAAGACGACCTACAAAAGCATCTCGAAGGAAGCATTAACTCGCATTTAACTGTCAGTAACTTGTAATTATTGATTGTATATGACAACATCTCAATGCACAGATTCATTATGTCTTTGATTATTAATAGATGGTGGCAAATTCTTTGCCAAGGTTGTCTTTGACAAGTAATGAAGCTAAATCAGTGGAGTCTAAACTATGGGATCCTCCACCGAAAACTGGAAGTGGTACTTCCAAAGAAACAGAACATACATCAGCGGATTGGGAACAACTACTGAAGTAGATTATGTTTTGAGACTCATTGTCTGCAGTATATTATTTATACATGTTTAAAAAATCTGACAAAATCATTTTTTTCCAGGAACCTTTATGAGAGAATCGTCGTTCTGGAACAACAAAATCGTGAATTATCGATTACTGTGTCCAATCAGAAAAACCAGCTAACCACGTTGCAAACTTTAATTCGTTTCGAACAAGAAGAAATGCTTCTGCGCAACTGTAATGGTGTTTACATTTGGCGATTAGGTTCATTCCGGGAGAAACTCAATGCCATGATTGGCGATCCTCTAAAAATGTTCTACAGTCCAGGCTTTTATACAGGACCGAATGGATATAAGATTTGTGCGAGAATAAATGTATCCTCTAAGGATCCCGAATTTATGTCGATGCTGTTGCATATTATGAAATCCGAGAACGATGACGCTCTCGATTGGCCATTTAACGGCACTATATATTTTGTACTAATGCATCCACATGATTCGGAAAAGGACATTCGGGAAATGACCTCCTCAAGGCCAGATGTTGAAGCTTTTCGAAAGCCGATTTGTGAACTGAACAAGCGTAGCTTCGGTTATACCGAATTTGTTCGCATTCGCGACTTGCCAGAATTTTTGCGAAACGATTATTTGATATTCCGAATTGAAGTCAGAGCTTACGATAGATTTAAGCTATCCATGATATAGATGAAACCCAGTTGAAAATTGAACTAATGCGAGATTTCTTATGCAACGTCTTTCTCTGAATTCGTCGATCAAATTTCATACGTAATATAAATATTATTATGATACCGTCCATTAATCTTTGCACCAATAACAGTCCGTCCAATGTTTGTAAGTTAGAAAAATAACTACGTATTGAATGATCCGATAATGAAGAAATAGATAAAGAACACAATGTACAACATTACACGAGTTACTATGTATATTAAATATATTTTGTAGCAATAAATTTCGAGTATTTTCTGTAATCTCATGTAATTATTTTCCATCTTCTAATGAGAAATATAATGAAGACGATGATCCTTGGTTTTTGCTGATCAGAATATCAAAAATGTTATCTATTCCATATAAATATGTAAAACGACAATTACCAAGCCAAGGGACGAGAGTATTCTCATTCAATGTGATGCTTTTTACACTGTTTCAGCTTCAAAGATTACCGTAAGAAGTGGAACGTACGGACACGGATTTGCACGATCAAGAGGCTTACGCGACTTTCTAAAGGAAAATCGGGAACGCAATTATATTCTTTCCGATAGTACTTCAGTACTTTGTGAGACATAGTGACTTGAAGAAGAAGTCATGAATTTCGTACGTTTAATATTCATCTTCTGTGCCCTTTACGTCGGGATTGTGGGTTTAATAATAGATTTTTTGGAACCGTACGTACCATGTGTCATATCACGAATGTATCGTTTCGGTAAATTCGGCATTACAACAAAAGCACCGCTGGTGGCGAAATTGGAAGTACCAAAGAGGTAATTTTACAAATTTGTTAATACGGTGTCACAATACCATATATTTATTGCATGGAACTGTCTCTGATATATTGTATTGTATGACTTGTGGTAGGTTCTTCACCCATTATTATTTATTCGCTGCTCCAATGTTGAGTCTCACACTTCTGCTCGCAATGAAGACTTACTTTTATGGGGGAAATCTTCCAGACATTATTTATCAAATTTTGGACTACGCGTTTGGCGAATCGAGAAAAGCTATAAGTACGTTATTTGCACCAACAACTCAGTACAATTTTTAGAGAGATAATCTCACTATGTTCTTTGTTACATTTAGTATCACCTGAGGATACGCTGCTGTGTATCATTCTGTTAGGAATTCAGATTTGGAAACGACTATATGAATGTCTATCTATCAGCGTATTTAGCGATAAGGCAATCGGTCTTAGCCATTATTTTGTTGGATATGTACACTACATTTCCCTCACTTTATCCCTCATAGGAGAATCAAAAGGTTTCATAAAAGGTATATAAACATTTGTATATACGGTGCACAACATCGTTGGCATCAAAGTCACTGATTATCTATTTCTTGTGCAGGCTCAACTGCAGTTTTCCACTGGGACAGAATAACATTGTTCCACATTATTTTGAGTCTCACATTCCTGTGGGCATCGTACCAACAACTTAGAAGCAATGTGATTTTAGCGAATTTGCGCAAGAATCGTAATGGCAAAGTAATAACCAATGAATATAAAATACCGCACGGAGAATTGTTCGAATATATCAGTGGACCATTGCAATTTACGGAAATAATTATATACGTGACTCTCTCCATAATTCTATGGAAATATTCGGTAACATTCCATTATGCGACGCTCTGGGTAATAATCAACCAGGTAAGTTGCGAAAATCTTTGTACAAAATTAATTCGACAAAAATATTTATCTATATGTCTTTCAGGTGCAATGTGCTCTGCTATCACACTGGTGGTATCAGGAGAATTTTAAAAATTACCCCAAGACGAGGAAGATACTGATTCCTTATGTTTTTTAAAATCTTTGCGACAACTGTGATGTAATATAAATCAGATTGCGCTACCTTTTAGCGACTTGAAATAACAAAAGTTTAGTTAAGTCTTTAAAAGGTTGTGATACTAGTATAGGGTAGTGATAACTCGAGAATAAATATTTATGGCGTGTCATCAAGGTTATCGTCGGGTATGCATGCTGTTTATACGAATAAATTTATATAACTTTATTCACGTCCCAAATCACATCTTCGCCGCTAGTGTTATGCATGACACTTTGTGTTTTATATGAATGGAAAAGCTGACCTTTGGTATATCAACACTTGAACTGCAGTGCTAAATAATGAATCTGCAAAATTGGATTCTGTATTGCGATAAAGGGTCCTTGATACGAAACAAGATATGTGTCTTTCTGAAACGCAGCTCGTTTTTTATTTGAACAGCAAGCTGAAACAAATCGGTTATTCATCACTAACATGGGGTCTAAGTACAGTCCTTGGATAAGAAAAAATACGAAGCATGAGGGTACATTAGAACCAAAATTTTCACTCTTTTTAACAAATACTGAACATTTCTGTTATATCGTAATGTATCGTCATACTCCGTACCAATAGTTATCGCAGAAAATATGCAAAAATCAGAACAAAAGAAAAGACAGCGAATCACCTGTATGGATAGCCCTGTGCCTTGTTCCTAAATATGGACAAAAGTAAGCTAAAGAAGATGGCAACTAATCCTAGTCCTATCACAGCAAAAATTCGCCGTTTCTTTACGTCTCCTTTACGCGCTGCAGCTTCGGTCATTAGAACCATCCCCAAGACCACAGCACCATCTTTACGCCATTGTTAAGGAATATCTGTCTTCGATAATGTTACTTTCACGTAGACAGTATTACTTGAAAAGGATACTCAACACCATGACAATGTACGTTTCGAGTACAAATTGTCCCTGAGAAGAACCATGAATGTAGGCAACTTTACCGTTCGACGACTTATGGATAAAAGGAGGCCCTCTTATGTGATTCCACATTTGGCCTGATATCATTGTAAGGGTAAAGAACTGTAACAGAATGAACTTGTAGTAAAAATATAAAAGACTGCAGAATTGTTATTGAACGCTAGTCTATTTTACCAGTGCACCAAGACCCCAGATTGTCTTGTTGTAAATGAAGTCTAGATTATTTCTCCTAAGATACAAGAAACTTCCAATGAGAACAAATAACATTACTACTGCTACAGTACCAGAATAGTTTGGTGGTCTGAATACTCTGATCTGTAAAACAATAAACACTTTTGTTTACAAACAACAGTTCATCTGCAAAAAATGTTTTGAAACAACAGCATTTCACCTGAATATCAGTTCGTTCTGAGATCCATTTTGCAATTGCTTCTGCCGCAAATCCTACTCTCTGAATGTCCATTGTGTCAGCAACCTTTGGTTTGCCTTTGGGAGGAAAATGCATATACACAGGTGCTGTGTTTAGTCTCATCTGTTGACAAAATAAACATTAACAACCTGTTATGGGCAAATCAAATAGTTAGAAAATCATACCATTTGAAACACATCAGATCCTTCATCAAAATCAACAGAGGCAAAGAAGAGTTTATTGGAGTAGAGTTGCGAGTATCTAAATGAATTTGCTACTATTGTAAATTCATCATTGGCATGTCTGAAAAAAAAGGATAACATGAAGTAATGACAACATCATCCCATTATGATTCCTGCCATTGACTCTTATGTCAACTCACCTACAAATTTGACATTGCCTCTGAGGTGCCATAGCCGTAAACATAACTATGACAGAATAATTCTTTGGAGTAGTCTTTACAAAGTCCCTAAATTTAGCACCATTAAATTTAAGTACAGGTTTCTTCATAGCCATCTCCGTCAACTGCTGCACACGCTCTGCCAGAGGTGGGCCCTGGCTCTAATTAAAGAAAATCATATCAGCCACACAAAGAAAAGAGTCACAAGTGTAGAAACGGACAGCTTTTAGAAGATAATTACAAAATACGGTGTACCACATGTGAGATCAATATGAAAACGAACAGCGAAACTGTTCAGAGGTTGGAAAGCATCGAACATTTTTAACATACGCGAATAAACTTAAGAATATTAGTTATCAATAAACTCTTACATTTTTCGTCTTGTATTGACAGCTGACATAGCTCACACTTAACAGAAATAACGCCAGCAACGTAACGTGCAGCTTGCACGTCATTTTCACCGACATTGATAGGTTAGACGTCGCACGAGTATAACGTCAGCACGACTGCCGTCCTACCCGGTATCGCCTAACCCGTTACCCACAGATGATATTCGAGGCCCCTTATTGGTTCGTTTCATACGACGTGGCACTCGATGTGCCTGTTAACAATCTGCCTCGGACTATCTCTTAAGTTGACAAAACTAATCTCGAAATACGAAATGTCGACTGTGCACATAGATACGTATCTAGAACGATCGAAGTTATGTGATTCCTCGTAAAAATAGGTTAATTTATCGATGAAAGCAGGTATCCCCCCCACCACCCTTTTAATGTGCCACTCGTCAGAGTCCGTGGCACTACAGAACCGACGCACTTTAAAAAAGCAGCGCGCTGCATTTGCGAACATGGACTCCTACGCTGAGACGACGATACCTGTAAACCTGATAAATCGCGATGTTATCAGCGATACGCATTAGGTCGACGCTCGGTGTGCAGAGATGAGCCGTATTCGCCATCAATGCGGAAAAAGGCTAGCAGACGCCCTTGGCGCCAATAATTCGTGGACCGTACGTCCCGAATCTTCCGGCGGCAGAAACCGGCATCATCCCCTCCGAGCTCTCATTGGTCGATTGCGCAACCACGTGTCGCCGTTGATTCGTCGACGGACCCTCCTTGTATCGCGTAACCGTCGTTTTGAACATGAATAGCCGGTGTCCCCAGGCCGCCGCAGTGAACGTTAAAGTATACCGGGGGACCGTGGGGCGATTTTCCCTCGCATAAGAAGACCGTGACTCGAGGGAAGAAGACGTCGCGCGAGGGGGACCCAACCTGGATCGTAACATATTCCCCGCGTTCTCGGCGGCGCGTTAAAAAGTATCCGTATTACCGTAAATTGTTATTTAAGTTATTTATTTCACGTTGTGTCCGGTTACGTTTGTCGTTAGTTAGTCGCGTGTGCCAATATCTTTCCTGTTCGCGTACGAGTCCCGATCGGATACATATAAAACAATGTCGTTCTCGAAAGCCAGGATACAACGGTTCAACGAGGTCGGAAGTAAGTTCTCAAGTTACTCCTTGCACGCACATATACACACACACTCACATACATTCATGCAGAGAGACAGTCGTATTTGCGCGGCACTTTGTCTTTCTGTATCATACACGCCTAGCGTGTGCGTATGTGTTTCGCTTTGTAAGACGGTATTGCAAACAACATTGAAGCTTGAGGGTGCCCTTATTACGTCCCGCTTTCTTACGCCTGTGTTGACACTGCCAGAGATTCCTGATAATCGTACGTAGTAAAATTCGCACGAAACAGGAATCTACTCTCGCCTACCGAACCTGCCTTTGACGATGATAACGAAGGTGTTGATCAGTTATTTCTGCCTTGCATTTACGTGAAAGCTTGACAATTCTCTCGCTCCGCTATCGGCCAACGAACATTTCGATATCGACGTCTGCCCGCCTATCGTAAATTCATTAACGATAATCATACCACGCTTACGTACGTACACGTACGTTGCGCGGACGATTGTCAGCGCGTTATCAATTAATGTCAGTGCCAAGTCCGCATTGCCGGGGTTGAACGATTTAAAGTTCGCTACGGCCATGGGAGAGGTAGACGCGCCGGTAGCATTTAATTTTTCGAATGCCCCTCTCTCGCCCGACGAACGCGCAATAATAGAATGATAGATTGTTGCGTTTGCCGCGCCCGAAGATGGGAGGAGAGGAGAAACGTTGGGCTGCACCTGGTAATTGTATGACCCTACGGAGACGTGTCCCTCTCATTGAAAACAGCTGTCCCCCATTTGCGCCTATTTCTCGCTCAACTCGGAGGGTGCACGCGCCAAAAAAGGGATCCTTTTATCCGGATCCGCACTCACCTCTCCACCCCTCCCCTCCCCTCCGCCGCTCTACGGAGCCGAGGTTTCACTGCCATTGTACCTTTTCCCACCTTACGACAAAGAGAAAGAAGCGTAGCGAGGAGGAGCTGGTTGTCACTCCGCCTTCCCATTTGTTTCTCTCTTACTTACTTACTTACTTAGTTGCTTTGGTTGGCGCGTTCACCGGTAAGCGCAGTTTCTCTGTCGGGCAATTACATACACGCCGACAAACAAGAGAGACGCGCCGACCGTTAATCTCGGAATCTCCATCGATAATCCGGCCTGTGTTCCGGACCACGTCAACATTGTCATTGTTCGCACGGGAAGCGCGATATACAATGTCTGAAACGTTTCGCAATCGACAGGTGAGGTCCCGCCGCCCGGTGCGTACGATCCAAAGTTCGAGAGCAAAATCAAGGGGCTGGTCATCGAGAAGACCGAGAGATTTCACGATAACAAGAGTGTATGCAGCGGCGGCGCAGAATGCAATTCCGTCGCAGCGAGGAGCGTCGGAGGCTCGCCGACGACCTTCCGGACGGTAAGAGGGCTTTCTTTTTATTCGCGCCTTCTTTAAATGGCCTCGGCTTGCCCTCCGAGTCGAGGGCGTCCGGTTTGCGCGCCGTTTTCCAAGGCGCTCGTTCGAGCGTTTTCAAAAGTCTCGACGGTCGTCGGACCTTGCCCGCGAATCTTACCGGAAGCGTCCTTACGATTTCGCGTGCTTTCTCTTTACCTTCCAGCCGCAACTGGTTCGGAAGCGGGTGATCGTCAAGCCGACGAACCTGTCCTGTCCGAAGGCGAAGACGAAGCTGGCGATATCGTCGAAGAGTCGGAAGATGCAGTACGATTCCCAGCACGAGCTCGCCGACCTGCAGGTAGAGTGCGCGAACAAGGATAAGACCATAAAGGAGCACGAGAAGCACATCGACGATATGAAGGAGGAGGTGCGCAGGCTGGAACTGGAGCTGGAGGAATTGCGGACTAAGCAGGCTCAGGCCGAGGAGCAGCACAAACGCGATATGGAAACTATGGTGGGCAGAAAACTGCTCGTGCACGCTTTCGGTGTACGGCCTCTTACGCGTTGCGGAGAGGCAAGGTACAAGGAGGCGGTGGCGTCGTATTATAATTTAATTAAATGTCTCTCGCTCCAGGCGAAGCTGCAGCAGGAGATATTAAACGACCACGACGAGAGGCATCAGGCCGAGGCATTGCAGCTTCGCTCTCAATTGTTGCACGCCACGGCCGAGAAGGACCGCGAAGTTCTGGCCAGGGCGGCGATGGAGAACGAGCTGAAGGACCGGATCGGCGAACTCTCCGAAAGAATAACGACGCTCGAGGCAGAACTGACCAAAATGGAGGCTAACGAACTGAAGGTATTCCGATCGATTCGGTCCCAAAGTTCGCCGATGGAAATTATGTCGAGTTATGTTAAGATTCGCCTGACGAGGACCTTCCCTGAACAGGTGCAGAGTCTCCAGGCGGAAAAGGACGGGCTGGCGGCAGAATTTAACAGATTGCTGGAGGACCAGAAGGGACAAGTTGGCTTATTGGAAGAGGAGAAATTACAGGTGAGCTTTCTGACGCGAATGAATCCCGATGAGGATCGATCCGGCGGGATTTCTAACGGGTTTGCCGCGGCTCTAGGTCACTCGTCGCTTGGAGACCGAATTGGAAAGTGTAAATTTGAAACAGCGCGCCCTGCTGAAGCAGCACGAGGAGTACGTGAACGCCTTGAAGAAGCTCCACGAGGACGAGAAGACGGAATTAATGCGCTCGCTGGAGGGGAGTAAGGAGCAGCACAGGAAAGAAATGGAGAACGTACGTTTTAAGCGATTCCTGCCCGTAGTCAGGTTATATCGATACACGTGCGGGGGTTGGGAGAAATAACGAGCCCTGATTCGTCCGCGCAGTTGACGATCGAGAGAAACAAGGAGCTGGAGGGGGTCAAAGAGGCTTCCTCGCAAAGAATCGAGGAGGAGACTAAGCGGATGAAGGAACTGGTCGAGAATGCGGAGGCCGTTACGAGGGAGACGTTAGCAGCTTGCCGGGCTGAATGTGAAGAAAGGGTGAAGAGAATAATCAGCGAGAGTGATGATAAAGTGAGGGAATTACCGGAGAGACGGGGAGAGGAGGGGGACGTTGGAGGAGGAAGGGGTGGGCCGGGTCGTAAAACAGCGAACGTTAACAGCTTACGCTTCCTGTAAAACGTTCCCCGTAATGCTTCGTTAAGGACTTAGTCTATGAAATGTTTTTCCCGCTGATGCAGGTAAATAGGATGATAAGGGAGGCCAGGACGGCGGTCGAGGAAGAAATGCGCATCAGCGTGGAAAGGTACCAGGCGTGTTTGGCGCGAGTCAGCGCCGAACGGGATGCCCTCGATGAAAAACTCGCCGAGAAGGACGCCGAAATTAGCAGACTTTCCGAGACTCTCGAGGAACTTCGATCTTCCGCCGAGACGCAGGTAATTGCCGTCGTTAGCGAATTACTGCCACGGGAATCGCTACAAAAATCGAAACCGCCGTCTCCCTTAACCGTAACGTCGCACGAATTCTCATTTTTAGGAGAGTTTCAGTCAGAGCTTGCAGGTCGAGTTGGACAGGGCGGAGACCGAATTGCACGTGCAGAAGGAGGAGTTAAGAGCTCTGAAGGATCAGATCAGAGCGGAAGCCGCTGAAATGGTGGCCAGGAGAAAGAGGTATGCATCTTTAACGACTACTCCCGCTTATCGGCCCTTCGTAATAAGAGGGTGGCGGTCATTCTCGGTACGATGACAGCGACAAACGTAACAACTTTTTTCATACCTTCGAACACGTAGGTTCGACGTTATAATGACGGAGAATCAGTTGTCGGTGGCGGCGTTGACGGAACGTCTGGCACAGAGTAACGCCGAGGTCGAGCGTCTGCAGCACGAGCTGAAGAGAGGCGATTGCATACACGAACATCGCAGTCTGTTGACAGCGATGCGTAACAATTCTCAGTTGGTCCACGAGCACGTTCACGCTCTTATGGAACAGTTGGATGCTAAGAGGGAGCTGGTCGATCAGCTGGAAGCGGGCAGTCTCCAAGAAATTCAGTCGCTGAAAGCGATCTTCGAAGCGAAGATCGACAATTTGACACAGGTCACGTCGAAGGAGGTGACGAAGCTGCAGGAGGAATGTCAGGTGAAAACTAATCGAATCGGCGAGGTAAGGTTCTGACGAATGGCCCGCGGTGGGAGATCAATTGCTTCGAGGTGAGGAGTTAACGTGATAATTTCGCTTCCAGTTAAGCAAGCAACTGACGGAAATGTATAACAGACTGATGGACGCTCAGAATATGTTACTTAGCTTGGAGGTGCGCCTCGATGCGCAATCGGTGGAGATAACGCGAATGGAGATGCTCAATGGGAAGCTCGAGGCACAAAGTAGGCGCGATAGGAAAGCGTTAGAGGATAGCAGCGAATTACGACAGACGGAATCGGAGCAGCACAGGCAGATCGTCGACGAGGTAAGACGGTGGAAAAAGCTATCTTTAAAGAGCGAAGGAGGACGGCGAGAAGGAAATGTTCGCCATTAACGCGTTCATTCGCACTTTTCCAGGCGAATTCGCGAATCGAGGAGCTTTCCGAAAAAATTAAGAGTCTGCAGGCGAAGCAGCGTGAAACCGAAGTAGTTTGCCTTTTTCTCTTGTATCTTAGAACGGCTAACTCGCGCGAAGGATCCGTAATATAAATTTCACCTGTTTTGCAGAACAAAGCGCCGTCCATCGAACACGAGAGGGAGACGTGGAGGAGCGTTGAGAAAACACTCCTGAATAAGCTGGATCAAGAGAAGACCTTGAGGGAGACGGCTGAGGAGTAAGACTTTTTCTATACCATACTTCTCTTCCGCCCCCTTACGTTACGGGCTATCTCTTAATATATTTATTGTTGCGTAGCGAGTTGAAAAAGCTTACGTTGGAGTATCAGGAGATTAGCGAGAAGTACGCCCAGCTAGTCGGTCATCAGAATCCGAAGCAAAGAGTCAAGCACGTTACTCAGCTTAAAGATAAGATCATCAGACTGGAACAGGTGCGTTCGTACATCGTTATTGGTCTCGCTCTCGGTCTGTATTCCCTATGGCTATACTTTCACACGGAGTCTGATCCGCGGTACCTGTAATCGCCCCAGCAACTGTCAACGATTAATCCCCCTTATTCGCACGGGGGGGATGCGGGGCACGAAGCGAAAAGTTCGCCTCGGAAACTGTTTGCCGATGTTCACGAAGTTGAGACCGTGCAATTATTTGCGTGATGTTACGCCGAAGTTTATGCAATTTAATCAAACTGGATTTCGCCGATTTAATTTCTCTTTGGCAAAAAAAAAGAGAGAGGCCAGGGTGAGAGGGAGAGAAAAGCACTCACGCTCCACTTTCCACAGCTTTTTCCGTACTGCCTGTTTATTCCTTGAGGGAAGTTTCGTTCTAAGTAGCGGTAGTTCTGTTTGCATGTTCATGACATTTATTTCGTATCTCTCTTCGTTGTTAGCCGTGGTATTTGCGTATTACCAAAAATGAATATATATATGGATTCATTTGAGACGGTATTGTATATATATATACACACACGCCGGAGGTATATATCTGAAATATATACACACGCACATTACAAAAGTTTATCATGTTGCCGAATAAATGTGTTATGTTTATGCGCAAACATGTATGGCTTCTTTTATTTGCCTTTTCTGATTCGAGCAAACGTGGGACGGACGCGCGCGTCCGGTGCCCGATGGGCGAGAGAAATCGGCGCGCGCAGAGATGGGAGGTGAAAAATAATTGCTCTCTGCGCGTTTTCGCTTGTTTCGGTCGCGAGGCCCGGCGCCCGAGAGCAGCGTCCTGCGAGCGTGTAGTTGGACGACCGAAATAAAATTGGGCAATGTTTTTTTAGGAGCTGAAGGCGAAGAACGCGCAGATTTGGCAGCAGCAGAAGACGATCGAAAAATTGAAGACCGAGGAGACGACGTGGGCGCACCATGGAAAGGGGAAGGAGAACGTGCTGGCCGTGCAGAGAAGCAATTATACGACTCCTACGTCGTCGCCGCACAAGCCGCTGACGCCGTTGCGAGATCGGAACGACTGATCCCGCGTTCGCCACCGATCGTCGGCGAGCCCTCATTGCCAGCTCGCGGCCGCCATCGGGCTTGACATATTATTTCCTTCACCGGATCGTCGATAATCGTAATATTGTTCGGCCGCGTCCTGCTCGGTAATTGAAACAGTGCCGCTGCTCAAGATAATTATCATTAGCCTGTGGTCGATAAGTCAGCGAGTACCGCTCAAAGCCTTCGATCGTCCGCCCCCCTTCTCCTCCCCCTCCTTTTGACGCAATAATCATTATGGCCGCGGATGCGGAGAATCGGACGATCGACAGGGGAGGATTTCGGAACGAGAATGGGAACGTCGTTGCATCGACTGACTTTGAAGATAATCCCTTGGCCGAGGCGTCAAACTTCCGTTCTTCCAACCATATACAGAGAGATGTCCGGCACCTTGGTACTTACGAATGTTGCGGACCGTTGTCCGCACCTTTTTCCTTTTTATCGGAGACCCGGTGACGACGGCCGGGAATCCGTGAATCTCGAACGGTTCGCAAACCTTTAGCCGAACGATGGCGAAGAGAAGCTTTACTTATGTAGAAGATAAAAAAAAAACACCGAATCTGTGTTCGAACATTCTTTATAACTCTTAGAATCTACGGTTAGATCGAAAATGTTTTCACTGCGATTGGATACCACCGCGGGCTCGAAGCCACATTTCAAGTTGATCCGATGACAACGTCACCTGTGAAAACAGAACATAGCCGGAAACGTTATGTTATAATATCATATGCTTTATTTATTTAAGCGTGTATCATATTTACGACCGTAATACCCACTCAATAGCACCTGTAATAAATTGGAAAGCATATTATTAAACAAAAGGATTGTTTTTGCCGAAGATGAGTTGACCTTGATGCGTGTCCCATTATGTGTGGCCGAGAGGCGTGACCGCGAGAGAACGGGAGATGCGCGGCCGCAAACTGTGCCTTCCCAGCTGCCCGATTCGGTTCACGGTCAATCGGTCTCGGAACCGTTTGAGTTTCTAATCGCGATAATCGTCCGCCTTAATGACCGAGTGCGCCCCGGGAATGCGCTAATCGTAATGCATACTTTAGCCTGGGAGTTTCCACGCCCGTAACGAGGATCGAGGTGCGTACCTTCTACCGAAGATAGTAATAAGGCGCATTAGAATTACCGAGAGTCCGTAAACGTGATTAGAGTTTACATTATGCTCGACCATGCGCCGACCGTCGGCGAGGATGACTTGCTCGCGCGCGCGCGCACGGCGGTGAGCGAGCGAGCGAGCAAGCTTACGTTATACATTCTCTTCACGACGGCCCCCTTGACACCAGTAATCACTGTTCCTCCTAGGTACTGCTCTTTGAACCTTTTCCTAAGGTCAATAGGCGCATGAATTTTAAACATTCGCCAGGAGTAGCTACACGATCTAATTAGATTCCGTCTTGCGTATCGTCCGCTGTACGTCCTTGCGACTATCCTGCAGCGTCGCGATTTAAATTTGGCGTCGGGCAAAATTAAGGCGAAAGATCGCCGAGGTAATTTCTAATTCCGTCCGGCGATAAATTGCTCGAGATTAAGCGGAAAAAATATAAATCACCAAAGGTCGCGGGCGCGAGTCGTTACTCTGAGTCTCGCTCTCTCTCTCTCTTTCTCTTCCTGTCTCTCTCGTTCGAGAATCCTTCCGGCCAGTCCTGCGAATCGATTCGCTCCGAGCGAGCCGCGATCCGGATCCTCTCGGTTAAGGACTCGTTCAAAATATTCTCTTCTTAAGAAAATCGATCTCGAGCGTCGGCGCGCGGACCCTGGCGAGTGACCCTACTTTCACAGTTGACCTCGTTCCATGGTTTGCATCCACTGAGTAGCCTGCTGAAAGTGGCTGGAAGGGCCCCCGGACTATTCTGCGCCTCGTCGAACGAGGAGAAAGAGCAAGGCACCCCTGGACCGAGAAGAGAGAGAGAGAGAGAGAAAGAGTGGATGACGAGCCAGCAACGCGGACACGCACAGGGAGAGAAAGAGAGTGAGAGAAGAGGGGGGTAAGGGTGAAAGAGCGAGGGGAGGGAAAAGGAGCGGAGGAAGCTGCAGAGATCTCGCTGCAGAAAAATGACCGGTTATTGTGTCGCCGAGTCTCGGCACCGACGGCGCAGGACCACCTTGACGCCGCTCCTCCGTCGGCGTTCGGACGTGTGCGAAAAAGGGTCTCGAGCGTGAGAGCTTTCCCCGAGCGATGTTAATTACCCCCGCCGTCGGCGTCCATTGCCGGACGCCTACGGGAAACCGAGCCTAGTGACCCTTTCATTCCTTTCCTTTCCTCCCCGTCGCTCCTTCTCACCTTTCGCCTTTCATCCCGATCCGTATAAATGCGTACCGATCGGCCAGGTTGGCCACTATCACTATGATAGGCTTCATTCGACTGTGCGAAATATTCGAAGCGTGCAAGTTCTTCATTCCGCGACGCCTCGAACGACGCCGGTAGAAAGTTTGATTTCCTCGCATCGGCCGACGCTCGCGATAATGTCAGAGGGCAGAAGTTTCCGTGGCGGTTAATTAAAGAGGCCGGGCCTAATCGTATTATGTATACTCGTTAGGCGATCCGACGTCATTCGTGCTCTCTCATTGCCCGGATCCGCCGCGTTCGAACACGCCGGGACTTCGGTCCCAGTTTTGACACCGACGGGGGGCTTCGGACACAAACACACACACGTAGAGTCAATCTTCTCACGCTAAATGACCGCGGCAGTGGCAACAGTACCGGCACCGGCATCAGCATCAGCAGTGGCGGCAACTACGTGCGCGACGTGCGCGCAGCGAGGAAAAAAGGTGACGGACGGCTTTGAGCTCGCCGGATAGAAACTTGCGAGCGCGCGGGTTAATTAAAAAGACTAGCTAATTGCGAGCGGGCCGGGCGTAAATTTTTCGGTGGGTGGGGGAGGGCAAATCCAATTGGCCCCGTCGCAGCGAGCGAACGAGCACTCGTTCCGATTCCGGTTGCCGCCGCAGACACCGCGGAGTCGATCTTTTCATAAATAACCGCACTCGGGGGCCCCGCGAGTAAAAAGGGAAGAGGACGCGACCGACGGCGAAGAGGTCGCCGCTATTACCGGGGGCCGAAATTACCGCGAGCAATTCTCTCTCTCTTTCTCTATCCATCTCTTTCTCTCTCTCTCTCTCTCTCTCTCTCTCTCTCTCTCGCCCTCACACATTCACCCTATCCCTGGCCGACTCTCCTCCAGCCCGGAGTAGTAATGCCCGAAGATTACTTTCTCCGGCGAAGCCGCAGTCTGGCCATCCTCGGAACGTGCTCGTCGAATAAAGTGGCCGAGAATGATCGGCGAGCTTTTGCCTCACGCCACCGATTACTACACCACTTTTCCCCGGGACCTTACGGAGTGGCTCCGTGAATTTCTTTAATTTCCCCGCCTTTCGCTCGCCGAGGGGTCCGAACGTCTTATAGGACGTTGCGCAATCCCGATTTCCTGACAAGTGCCCTTATACGGCCGGAGCCCCCCCCCCCCCCCCCCCCCCCACCCCCGCTCGGGATACCCTCGGCCTCCTCGAAAACCTTTCAAAACGTGTAGACATCGTAGACACGCAGTTTATACTGCGGACCGACGGCAATCCGGCTCTTTATGTCTCGCTCTCCATTGTCGGCGCTCGCACACGCACGCACGCACGCACGCGTTCGAAGGACCACAAAAGGGACGGAGAGCCCGAGTCCTTTCGGCGGCAGGCTGCGAAGGGTCTCTCATTATCAAATTTGTATCATGTGTCATTTAGCGAGCACCCTCTTTCAACTCATTCGATCCCGACGACTTCGGCTGTCGTCGTGTCGGCTGCCAGACTACACTTTGACAGAAAGAGTGACGTAATTACGTCGGAATCGCGTCGGCACTCGAAAATGACGAAAGAATGTCTCGCCTCTCGTCCTCGCTGTCTCCGTCGCCGCTCGGAGAGGTTCTCGGGGGCTTCCCGAATCTTCGGGTAAACATCTCGCGAAATGCGAGATTCCCCAAAGTTCTTAAGTTCGTCATAGACGCGAGTAGGGAGAAACATGATGGTGGGCGGCGGAACGACGGTACAGCCGGAGTGAAGCACGATGCGAAGTAAAACGGCTGTGTACTCGCGGGCATGTGGGTGTAAGATGGTGGTGGGGCAGGGGGAGAGGGAGGTGGGACGACGCGATCCGCAGAGGAGAAGAAGGAGGTGAGATCGCGAGCGTCGGAGGAAAGAAGGAGAGGATAGGATTAGACGAAGGAACGAGGGGGAGGGAGGGGGGGGTCTAGCCGGCGCGAAGAAGCTCGAGAGAGGAGCCAGAGAAGGAGGAGCTTTGAGGAGCGAGAAGGAAAACAGGGACAAACGGACTTCGGGCTAACTGAGACGGAGAAACGCAGAGTCGGATCGCGCGTCCGAGAGTGTAAGAGAGAGAGAGAGAGAGAGAGAGAGAGAGAGAGGGAGGGTGGGAGGGAGCGGGCGGAATGAGTTCATCTCCGTTAATGCAACGAGCTAAGTTAACTCGCACATCCTTCTTAACGCGCGTAACCTCGCGATTATGCGAGGTACGCGCGTGCAGCGTCGAACGAGTCCGCCTTTTGAAGCGCACTCGAGAGCGTCCTCGCGCCAACTTCTGATTTTCGCTCGTGTTTTGTGTGCGAGGAGGAGGATGAGGAAGAGGAAAGGAAGAGGGGTGCAGGGGGATGGGGGAGGAAGAGATAGAGGCGAAGATAGGGAACAGGGCCAGAGGGAGAGAGAGACAGAGAGAGAGAGAGAGTCGGATGCCGAGTGAACTCGTGCCTCGCGTCCCGGCGATTCGAGCGGTTAAGATTCCTTATCGATTCGCGGTTTCGCACCGGATACAGCGCGCGAGAATAAAGCCGACATTCCACGGGGCATTGCAGAATGCGGGGCGAGTCAACGAACGCCTACGGTGAGGGCGAGCGGCGACGAACTATATGTAAATAAATGTAACGCGGCCCAGACGCTGCGTCAAAACGGCTGGCCCGCAACGCCAGTCGCATCACACCACATCACACCGGCTAGAAGATGTTTCAGAACTTTAGACGAACGAGTCTTCTTGCAATATTGCGCAACATCAGGACAACCGAATATGAAGAAGACCTATCCTAGGTTAAGCGGCGGATAAAATACGCGTTCGGCGGCTTGGGTTGGTTAATACCGTATGATTTGTCGTGGTTCGAAATTTTCTGCGAAACGTTCGTTCGTCGGATTTCTACGGCTGGCCGCGGACGCGCGATACGCAATGTTACTGCTAAATCGGAAAATAAATGAGGTAACGGACGTGCTAACAATAGCCGTGATAGGCCATCTTTGTCGCCGGTGCGTGCGCGCGCTACGCGCGAAGCGGGTGGCTCGTTTGACGCATCGGCTGTCGGCCCGGGTTCTCTGTTCCTCTCGAAATTAGTCAGGGAAGGTGGAAAAGCTGTTAGCCTTTCTTTCGCGACGACGTTCCGCTCGTCTCGTTTCCCAAGATAAACAATCGGACTCGGCCCCAATGATTGCGGCGCTGTCGGGCGGCTGTATGGAGCTGGCAATTTCTACTGAAAATAGGCCGTTCTCTCTACTTAACAACCAATAGCGTCGGGGCCACGTTACGAGGCGACGGTTAACGCGCTAAAGAGATGCGCAGAATGTCGTGGGCGAGGATACGGGGCGCAGACGACGTACGAGGTGTCGATAATTACCGCTCGCGCAATTTTCATTCAAGCCGTCCATTACAATTACTCACGAGTTCCCGGCAAAGCGTGCCGTTTCCCGGCCATAAATAAAAGTGACTCTCGAAGCGCTAGCTCGCTCGCTGCTAAGTAAGCCAGGAAACCGGGTTGACCGTATGACGACGGATTCGCGCTGCGCGAAAATTCAATAATCCGCATAACGAAGGAGCGGAATTTTTTGGCCCGCCTCGATAATAACGGCCCGGAGACTACGGTCGAAAGGAGACTTTCTGCGAATTCTCGCACCGACAGAAATTACGATCGGTCATTCGGCCAAGTTGTCTCTTCCTTTTCTCACGCCGCCGAATAATAGCCGAAGGTTGCTATCGTATAGGTTCGTTGCGTACACTCTCTCTCTCTCTCTCTCTCTCTCTCTCTCTCTCTCTCTCTCTCTCTCTCTCTCTCTCTCTCTCTTTCTGTCTCTCTTCGTCTCTTTCCCTCTCTCCTTCCGTCTCCCTTTCTCTGCGCTGGAGTGTGAACGCCCTTGGAGAGACGCGCCCCGTTTACGCCACGTGCAAATGCGAATGGAGTTTTGTGCCGAGTGAGGGAACGCAAAGCGGGAGAACGAGAGACGAGGAGCAGAGAAGAGTGAGAGAGTCGCACGGAGAAAGGGAAGTGCGGGAAGGGGGGAATATATACATATACGCATGCAATGGGAGACGGGCGAGTCGTGCGTAATTCAGTATGCGTAATACTCTCAGCCCGATTCGTTCGTCGCGCATTACGTCATCGAAATATTTCGGACGGCACTGGAACGCGGCGAGCGAATGGGCTTCGGACCCTCCTTTGTCTTTCTATCTCACTCTCTCTCTCTCTCCCTCTCTATCGCTGTAACAAGATCGATTTCGGGAAGAGAAAAGATCTATTCGGGCGATTGAATCAAGATTTTCTCCCGAACGATGCGCTCCCCCTACGGGACTTTAACGGCCTTGTTTTTTTTTCGCCTGCAATTTCTATCCGCTCGCGAGGCTCCGCGTAATTCCGCGTCCACTCGATGTCGCCCAATGTCGCCCGACTCGACAACAATCGTCGCTATTCATTTTTATTTGACGTTGTTGTTCCAGCGGAGGACTGCCCGGCACTTACACGCGCGCGCTATGTAACGTTATCCATATTGCGGCTCGCCGATGATGTATGACGTTTCATCGGGGCGGCGTACGGTGCGTCCGCGTATGCGTCGACGCGCGTACACGGCGAGGCGAATTTCTGAAGGTCGGTAACGCGAAGGTAGAGGAAACCGCATCGTCGGCAGACACCTCGACGGCACCCGGAGACGAATGTCTCTCTGCACGACGCGCAACGTCGAATTTTCGAGACGGCGCGGCATCCGCGGCGGCGATGCTGCCTCGGAAATTGGAGGAGCGATTTTAGGCCGGAGCGATTTTGAGCGAGCCGCGAGGTACCCCTCGAGGCCGCCCAATTACTTGGCGCACTCACCTCCGATCACGGAGGGAATTACGCCTAACGACGCTCGCCGCGAATAAGCTAAACGAGCTTTAACGAATAGATTCCTTTCGGCCGTGCCACTCTCGGTGCGTCTGACCGTGCTCCAGTTGCATTCGAATTCGATACGCGTGGACGTGTGTGGAGCAGGAGCGACATTGTCTTCTTCCGTTCGGCAGGGCCTTTTCGGAGGATCACTCGGAGGAGGAAGTCGGACACGCGCGCATTGGTGGAAGTCGTGTCGAGTTCGAAATGGGTGGGAGGGTGTGAGAGAGACAGAGAGAGAGAGAAAGATAGGTAGATAGATAGATAGATAGAGAAAGAGAGAGAAGGAGAGAGACGTGGATGGATGCGAAGGAGGGAATGGGAGAGAAGCGGAGGGAAGCGAGACGAGCACTCCTGGACGCTGGCCATTTCCTAATTGCGTAACCTTTCTGGCGTCTAGGCTGGCGGAGGTCTAATCGGTCTAATAGGTCTAACGGGGAGTCCGTTGCTGGGTGGATACGTGCCCCGTGCATCTGTGACCGTGGTGTCATCCTTGGCTCCAGCTGCATACGTGACGGACTCGGGCGTCGCGCGGGACTGAATTCAGTCCCGAACGCACGCTTAATAGGAGCAACATTCGACGACGCAGTTCTCTGTATGCGGATACACCGCTGTATGTCGTATAGGACGGGTTCGTGACACGGATCGCAGGGTCACGAGCGAACGAGAGAGCGCGCGCGCACACGTCAGTCGATTTCGTCGCTGCGGACCTCTGGGATGAGGAATTAGGGATCAGCTCCGCGAAGGGTTGTTAACGTTTACGACGGCTTACCGGCTACTTGCGGCGCACCACCTCGAGACATTCGATACGCGTATAGGCCGTCGTCGCCCCGGGTAACCGTTAAACCGTGATCGCGTTTCATTAGCGACATCGAAGATTGGCCGAGCCCGAGACTCTTTCGCCGAAAGGAGAGACCGCGAGAGCGTGACGGCCGCAGACCGTCTTGACTGCCTTCTTACGTGCCTTATGTATCTTGCCCGGAGAGCGCATTTAATAGTCGGCTAAATCTTGTCACCGTCGTTACGACGACGATAAGAGGGATGTCTCGCTGGAGGCTCGCCAAAACTGGTCTTATCGTAGAAAGGCAGCAGGGAAAGAAGGGGAGTACACTGCCGAGCCTTTCACCCATATTAAATGTCATGTGATCCCGCAACCTGCGTGCATAATTTGGGGGCTGACGAGAAGGGGTTGCAGTTGCAGCGTGGCTTAGGTAGGGTGGGGGTAGAGGGTTAGGGAGGGGGGATAGCTGGTGCAGACATCGACGTGGAGACAAACAGTGTGCAGACGTCGATGTTGCAGACGGTGCTAGACGGTGCAAGACCTTCCGAAAAACCGGCTCCGGTTCAACGTTGAGACTGGTCATGGTATTTCTCAATAGGATTTGAGGTCCTGGGGGGTAGTGCGGAAACTAGACGGAAGGTTAATAGAGGCTCCTAGACCGGCTAGGGCACAGGGCATCGAGGTCACGCGTGTCAGGAGCCTCCTAGATCGATCCGCAAGGCTTCCTCCTCGCCCGAACGTCTCTCGTGGGACCGAAAGTCTTTTTTTCGACAACTTTCCAGCGGCCTCAGCTTCCCGATGCGCCCGGCTCGATTCATTGTTCGAAGTTAGCGGTCGCCTCCTCCGGCCACGCGGCACGCACTCTCAGCCTCGTTCCGAACCCGTTCACCGACTTGGCTTGCCAAAGCTTTCTCTCGAAAATCGAAGCTTATCCTATGTACGACTCTCGTTTCATAGGAGAACGCAGCTGGCCGCCTTCCAACGGCACGGACACGTGTAATCTTGCCGCCGCCGCCCGTGCATCGATATCGGAACGCGGTCGTTTAGCGAGGGCCATCAGCATATGTCTTCCGGAAATGGCAAGATGCGCGCGTTACGTATACGGCGTGGCTTTTATTTCCGCCAATGAAATTTCCCCGAACAAACGAACCCCACGCGGACACTATGCATACATACTGTCCCTTTGCTGGCCAAGCAGCGTCACTGCGACTGACTCATTGCGGAGAGAAATGTTCGTTCCGGGGTAGTTCCCACGTTTTGCCGGCGAGCGAGTAACGCAATCCGATTAATTGCATCGTTATGGGTCAATTACCGGAGACACGGCGTCTGTCCGCGGGCTCCTCGAAGTCCGCTCGGATTACGCATTCGGACGATCGGATAAAACTGACGCCGAGGCCTGAAACTGATTCTGAGAAGTGTGCCCCCGATACGTGGAAAGGGGGCCGACGGTAGTTTAGCCTCGCGATTAGTCACCCCTCCCTACCCACCCTCCCCCAACCTATGTCCTTTCTCCGTCTACGGCGCGTTTCCCTCGACTTTCGTGAGTCACACTGACGGAAATTACGATCGATCGGGGGAACGGAGGCGAGGTACTAAACGCGTACACGCGTTGCAACCCGAGGAAAAGTTGCGAGCGTCTCGAGAAAGGGAATCGCCTTTCCACGACCGTCCTCTCCTCCTCCTCCACCTCCTCCTCATCCTCCTCTTCTTTTCTTTCTCATTCTTGCCGAGGAACGGCCGGGGGCGAGCAGCAGCTTCCCCGAGAGCACTTTTCCGCGCTGCGTCAATCCTATCGTAAAATCGTTTACGAACCGATGACGGTGGATGACGGAACGTGTTTACGCGAAAATTTATTCTGTCCGCGTGTCCTCGACGGGCGCTGATCTCGTTAGATCTCCGCCGGAGGATGACGATGCCGTCGTAGTCCCGATCCTCTTACCGCGAAATTTCGTCAATTCCGAGGAACTGCGGCCAGGAATTTGCCCCGGCTCATCCAATGACGCGGTCGCTTCTTCCCCGTGCCCTTCCCCCTCCCTCCACCCTCGCAAGGACTTGTCCTCGACTCGAATCACGCCCTCGCACAGCCCGGCAGAATGATGGACATCTTTTCGGAATGTCGTGTTTCCCGTGCGCGACGCGTCCCGCCCGTTTGAATCTCCTCGCCTCTCCTCGTCGATGAGACGAAAACGATGATAAAGCGTGGACGCGGATGCCGAATACTTCGGCCGAGAACAGACGACGACGACGACGACGCCCCGGCCGTCGCTCGATGCTCGCGGCGTCGCAAATGGCGCGCCCGACCGCCGACGCTCGCAAACTTCCACTTAGTTCCATTTTCATTTTTGCGCTTTCTTTTTAGCCGCCAGACGAACGTCTGCGGCAATAGTCTCGGGGAATAGTCTCCGGGATAGTCTCGAGGAATAGTCTCGAGAATAGTCTCTCGTCCCCTCGAGACGTCTCGAATAAAGCGTCGACTGGTCGGTAGGGCGTGCGCGAATATTGTATTTTCCGTTCCCCTATAATAAGGTAAACTCCCCTGCCCTCCTCTCTGTCGTGTTAAAGGGAGGACATTGATTTTCCCGAAGCAACGAGCCTTTTCTTTCCGCGAAACGTGCCCCCCCCCCGCCCATGTCCGGCACCTCATCGCCAAGCTAAACAGCACGTCCCGACCTCACTTCCGTCCGAGGCGACTTGCCGATGGCTCGCTTAATTACATCTTTATGTTATGACACGGGACGAGGAGAGTCCGCGCACGTGATTTGCGGCGAGATCACTTTGTCCCGTGGCAATACGGCGAACGTACCTACGGGCCCCTCTCCCGCAAGGCCTCGGGTGTGTGCGCACGGCGGTGCTAAATGTCGTTTGCTCGAAATAACGATGCCCGCAGCCGAGTGGCGCGGCCCGACGAGCATGACGAGCAGATGAGAGTACGGCGAGGGCCGACACACGAAGAAACATCGAAATCCGATTATCTCGCGGCAGGAATTTGTCAGGTTCGATTCTCCGCGTCTCTCATCGAGGGTATGGTTGCATGGAGAGAGAGAGAGAGAGAGAGAGAGAGAGAGGGAGAGGGAGGGAGTAAGTAAGTAAGATCTCTCGGCACCGCATCTCCTATAAAATTTCGCCAATCCGCCTCTAATTCCGTTCGTGCCACGCCGATGCATCGCCGCTCGCCGCGAAACGTATTGGGCAGAAGGGAAGGTGAGGGAGGAGGAGAACGGAGGGAAAGAGGGACGAGAGCCGCAGGAGAAGCCGGCAGATTGGAATTTCAAATTGAATCGTTGCGCGAAGAATAACTGAGCGCGAATAAAACAATCTTCTTCCCGCGGCAACGATTGATCCTCGAATAGGTGTAGACCGTTAACGGATCGCGAACGTGGCGTCAACGAGAGAGACAGAGAAAGAGAGAGAGAGGAGAGCAGAGAGATGAGAGGTGAGAGTCGACGGGTTCAGCAGCATCCTGACAAGTATATAACGCGCCTTTCGCAATCGGACGCAAAAATGCCTCCGCCAGTTTCGCCATCCGCCAATTACGCGATTAAACGTTTCGCGAGCATGCATCGCTCGCGAATTTTTTAAGCGACAAGCGGGCGATCGCTCGCTCGCGGGACGAGAGACGCTGCCCCCGTCGGAGCGATCGGGGTCCTCCTATAAAGTACGCTCCAATTAATCGATCGCCTCGAACGTAATATACACAAGCTCCTCGAGTGGATCCTTCGTAATCCGAGAGCCTCGGACGGCGTCGTATGATTCGTGCGCGAGTGCGGGAGCGTGTTCGACGGCGTGCGCGTGAGCGTGTGCAGCCGTCTGCGAGAAGGGATGAGAGAGATATAGAGCAAGGGTTAGAGAGCGATGGAGAATGAGCACGAGAGAGAGAGAGAGAGAGAGAGAGAGAGACAGACAGACAGACAGAGTAAGCCGTTCCTCCTCGCGCTCGCCGGACTCGATTTCTATCGTTATGAAACTGGGTCGGTCTATCCGTTCGGGATTACCGGAATGTGCTCTCGACGATTGACTCTCGCAGTTGACAATCTTCGACGGCGGGGATGCTCCGCGATTCCCCGACGCCGGAGGAAAGTCATTTTTTCCCTGCCCTTCGCCCTCTCCGATATCTGACTCCCCCCGTCGAGATAATGCATGACAACGCACGACAATGACACTCGAGCGGAACCTTCTGAATTTATCAGAGCGCTCTCGCGCGCGATCGGAGATAAACACGAGCGTGAGAGAGAGAGAGAGAGAGAGAGAGAGAGAGAGAGAGAGAGAGAGTCGGGATGGTACGACTACCCAGTGCTCATCCCGAACTACGTATCCTCTCCCGCGAGATTGGATGAATCTCCGCCGAATGGTGTCCGGAGTCTCCTCATCCTCGTACCGGTTATTAAGGAGAGCTCGTACGGGCGTAATTTCTCCCGGCGATCTTTTCGGCGCGATTAGGCCGTCCCGTGGCCATCAGCGAGGAGTCTCCGAAATAGGGGTGACCACGAAATTTCTCCGCTGCCCGTGGCTCGCATTTACGCACGTTCGCCGGAGCACGTCCCGAGTTATTCACGAAAGTCAGGTTAGCGCGGCGGACCCCTCCGTTCGTAGCTCGTTATCTTATTGTAGGTATTGTTAGTGCGGCGAGATGCGCCGTCTTGGAGCAGGTTTCTGCCCTCCCTCCACACCCCTCTAGCCGCTCGCCGCCTCCTCGAACCCATCCTCTCTTTTGACAACGTCCAGCACCCCAATGCCGAATGATCGGTCGGCTCGAGGGCGCCGGAACAGTTCGTGGTTTCGTTCCGGATCGTTTGATCGGGTGTTGGCCTTAACTCGCCGATGGGTCATCGTGACGGGCCAGAACTTTGCCCGATGACTGGACGGCGTCGGAGGCGTCTTTCGGAAATCACTTTACGCTTCGGCTGGCGAGCGTCGGAGGTTAGACGGTTGCTTCGTGGAAGAAAATGAGGCCGAAGGTAGGGAGGGATCGAGCCGAAACAGGATGGACGGGATGAAGGAGGCTGCCAATGGATGTCGGTGGACTATGGGATCATAGGTGATCCACGCTGCGTCTGTGGATCGTTGATCCATGGGCGCGAAGTTGTCTTGGCCCGGCACTGGTTCTCCGAGCTCCTCTCTCGCTCGACCACTTTCTCATACCGATGCCTTTATATTTTCTCTCCGTCTCCCTCGTGCACTCTCCCGTGCGCGAGCGCGCGCGCGCGCGCTTGTTCGCAGCCCGGGTACAGTGTCAACGGAGTTGCCGAACCACTCTCGGCTGCGCAGTGAGGAAACGAGGCTTTCGCAGAGGGAGAGAAGATACCGATTCGGCCCGGGAGAAGGACGGAAGGCGAGGAGCCGTCTTCATTATGCTAATGCCGTGCAACTACAGCTGACCGTAGCCAAAAATAGATGTAGATATCGTGGGATGCCGTGTGTCCCGAAGCCTCCGAGAGGGTTTTTACTCTCATTCCCGCTACACGGACCCAGCCTACTTCGAGCGGCGGGTTTAGGGCCTCGTGATGCAGCAGGATTCTATCGTCCTACAGGCCTTCGCGAGCTGCATGCCTCGCAGTACAGGCCTTCCACCCCCCCTCTCCGCCGCTCTCTCCCGCTCTCTATCCGGCCTATCTTGTCTATCGCCCTCTCCGTCGCGCACGCCGGCGTTACGCCTGTTTCTCGATTCGGGAGAGATACACCCCGGCACCGAAATGAAATGGTTCCGAGGGTGAAGATCGAATCGGCCTCCGCTCTCCTCCGCTCTCCTCCGCTCCCCCTCCTCCACGCATAGGCTCCCTTCCCCATCGCAGCGTTGAAAATTTTTCCCTTCCTACCCTGCCCTCCTCCTCCTCCAGCTTCGCTCCCCTCTCCGCGTTTTTTTCTCCTATAAAAGACGCGCTGATTAGTTTCGCCCTCACGATTGCCGCGCGCGCCGTGCCGTCGGCAGAGAGAATGGCTTTTCTTCGCGGCCACTCAACGACCCACCCGTCCCTCTCTCTCTCCCTTTCTCTCTCTCATACTCGGTCGTTTTCTCTCTTTCCATCTCTTCGTGCCTTTCTCTCCCTCCCGCTCCCTTTCTCTCTCCGGCCAGCGTCGATGGTCAGCTCGAACGGCGGCCAGGATTAAATTACAGAACATTCCACCGACGTAATTGACTTTACGCGTTCCAAATGAGAGTTTCGAAATTCCTATAAGTCGCGGCTCGCTCTCTCGGCGACCGTAGGCGAGGATGATCGCGAGCGAAATTTTCCGCGCGAGCATAGACGGGCCCCGATCGTCATCGTTCCAGGATACCTTGGGACAATTTTCCTCGCGTGGGTGGACGAAGACGAAGCGGCGAGCGTACGGTCGAAGCTGCAGGCTGCCGCGAGTGTGGCGAGCGTCGTAAAGAAAAGCGCCCGGAGTGGGGGTAGGGAAGGTGGAAAGGAGGAAGCGTAATGCTGCGAGTCAGCAGTTTTTGTTAAAAATTTATTCGGTTCAGCGTCACGAAAGATATATCCTTCTGTCCTCTGCGCGCGGCAGGAGGTTCCGTATCACACCTCGGCGGCTGCCTCTCATCCCTCTCTCATCCTCCGCCGTCCCACCCTCATACCCCCGGCACTTCGTGTCTCACGTTCCGACTCTCACCCTCTAGCCTGGCGCGTCCCACCATCCACCTCCCCCCCCCCCCTCCTCCTCCTCGACGTATCTCTCACTTTTACGCGCCTCTACGTGTCGTCCCGCACCGCCGACTGACTATTCATTTTTTAACCGCCAAGTTATCCAATACTCGCTCCTCGTTCAATATTGAACTTCGCTCGCTGCTATTCACACGTCGTTAAACGCTCGCTATTCCGCGATCGTACGGCCGCTGGATGCAGGGACGAATTCTCGTGCGACGTAATTGTGTCAATGGCCGATTCGTCGACCTCCGTCGAAGTGGGGGGGGAGAGCGGAGAAATTCGGGATAGACTTTGCCTCGCCTGCACCGAAGAGAGAGCAGGGTTTTGTTCGGTGGGTTAGGTACGATGCGGGTCTCGGGAATAAAGAATATATTTATCTCGACTAGGTATACACGGCCGCGGTGACGACGTCGGCGTCGGCAGCTACGGCGGCGGCGGCGGCGGTGGCGGCTTATCGAAAACCGCCGACGCCGGAATGGCGCGCTTCCGTTTCCGCGAAGGCATCGGGAGAATTCGTTGAGGAAGACGTCGGGATAGCGGAGATAGAGGCGAGTGTTGCCGGGGCAAGGAGAGATGCACAATCGGGTGCCGCACTCTCAATCTTTCCCCCGATCTCGCGGATTGACGTCCATTAACGTTAACGCGTCCTTCCTCGCTTCTGCCCGCCGCGTTTGAGTAGCGCAAAATCAATACGCGCATTGCTTTAATCCTACTCGCCTGTCGCCGGCGCGCCGAGTGCACGGAACGGCGCGCTACTATTTGCACTCGATTATCGTTAACGGCCTCTCGGTTCCTCGCGGCGCAACGTGTATATTGGCGTGCGTGAGGATCCGATGTCGAAAGTCGTAAAAAAAATCGTGCCATTGCGAAACTTATCGATGGGAACCGGTCGCCTAATGAGGAGCTCGAAAAACTGTCTGCCTTCCTCTCGACGCTCGCCGTCAATGTCTGCCTCTCGGCTTCATGAAAAATTAGCATCAGGGGAGTGGATATACGCGGCCGGTCGAGTGCCTGTGAAAGGTTTGCGCCGGCAATGTCACGTGAAACTGAGCCGCCGTCGGATGGGCCGAGCGTACCGACTATGGAAGGTAGGTCGGAGGAGGCACAATAGAGAAAGTCAAAACGTCTTTGACGCTCTGATACAGATCAGCGTCTATTGACTGACACGCGATACGCCAGGTAGGTTTGAGCCGCATTGGCTTCAATGTCGGAAAGAGCAAGAGAGAGAGAGAGAGATAGAGAGTGAGAGACACAGAGAGGGAGGGGCTGATAATCGTTATAAAATTATAACGTAACGTTTCGCTTGAATTGAATCCATTATCAGACTCGGCTCTTCGCTCGAACTGGAACAGAGACGAATAGAGCAGGTATCTCGGCTCGAAATTTGTAGCGGTAACCCAGTACCTGGGAATCCCTACCTTTCTCGATACTTCACGCACGGTATTCCGATACACCGGCTACGCGAGAGAGTCACGAGTTCCGCTCCGCACGCCGATGCCGTGTGCCGTCGCAAACTCGTCGGCTACACCAAGTTCGAAGTTGCCGAGAGAGCGAGTGGGAAGCGTAAAATTAAGACGAGCCGAGCAGCGAAACGAGTAGGCCCTCCTCGCAACAACGGATTCACGGGGCGCGCATGTGTCTATACGTCGGGATACTATGTAGATGAGCGGTACTCTGGGCAAACGATATGCAGCGGTCCTACTCTATCGGATTCCAGGATCTTTCCTCGCCAGTGCGCCATTGTGCGCCAACGGAGACAGAGGGAGGGAGAGAGAGGAAGACACGTTCAGAATGAGTGACTGTACGAGCCAGTCGTGGAGAGAGCGAGAGAATGAAAGAGGGACAAAGAGAGCGTCAGAGAAAGAGAGAGAGAGAGCGAGAGAGAGTGAAAGAGAGCGGCCCCATCGGCGTCGGTATAAAGAATTTTCCTCGAGCCCCGACGAAGCCGCTACCCTCCCTTGCTCTTCGTCTTTTACGCGCATGGAGCAACAAGATTACGCCGATGTATAGTGCGCGCTGGAAGTCCTCTCCGCTCGGAGTCGCGTTTGAGAAGGAGAGAAGAGAGTAGAGTCGAGTTCGGAGGAGAACGCGGACGACGAGAGCGAGTCGAGGCGAGGGAAAGAGGGAAAGAGAGGGAGCGAGACCGGACGGCTGAGCGAACAACCCCTCCGTCCGCGACGAGCGTGATAGTCAGCGGGCGATGCGCGACCAAGCCTAACCTAACCCCGTTGTCGGTTCTCCAGCAAGGCAGGCAGGCTGGGTCGCCAAGCGGCGTTGGTCGGAGAGAGATGAGATGATTGTAGGTGGGGGACGGAGCATGCGCGCGGAGGACGCTTATCGAGCCGTGGGGAGGGAGTTGGTGCCTCGTCGTCGGCGGCGGTGGCGGTGGCGACGGCGGCGACGGCGGCGGCGGCGATGGTGGTGGAGGTGGCGGTGGCGGTGGTGGTGGTGGCGATGGCAGTGGCGGCGGCAGCGACGTGGCACGGTATACGGCCGCATGCTTGCAACGGGGGGTAAGGAGGCACGGTTATGCAGGGTAGGGGACCATGGTCGTTCAGGAGTGACAGCGCCGGAACATGCTACTTGCCCATGGAAAAAGAGAGAGGAAAAACGTGCGCGGGGGGTAGGAGACGACGGTATTACGAGAGTAAGAGCGAAACGAGGACAGAGTTTTCCGAGGAAGGAGGGAGAGAGAGAAAGAGAGAGAATGGGGAGGGAGTCGATGACTACGAGATGCGCGCGCGCGCACAGCTGTGTAGGTGTATGCGAGGGGGGGATCGGGCGAAGGGAGGGGAACGAAATGGGAAGAACGAGGCGAGCGTAAGACAGAGAGAGAAGACTGCGGGAGGAAGCTTGTGTGACGAGCGTGTAGGAATATGCGGGAGGGGAGCGGTTAGGTTAGAGCGAGAAGGACGATGATAGAGGAAGGAGCGAGAGAGAGAGAGAGTGCGAGGATGTGTAGCGTTGCGAGAGCTCGCGTGCGCAACTGCGACGGAGCGTTTAATGTGCCGCTGGTGCAGCGAGGACGGAGCTCGTGTGGCAATGAGAGGAGGACAGGGGCAAGGCACGAGTTTGCACGCGCGTGTGTTAGCAGGTCATGGAGAGAAGGAGGGAAGGAGAGGGGCACGGTCGGTTAAAGCGAGACGGGTGCCCCTCTCGTGGGGTTACGACTAGGGGAGTGGGATCTCGATGGGCAGGGCGAGGGGCGCGGGGAAGGGAAGAGGGGGGCGCTACTGTCGGGCAGTCGGTGTCGCGCCAGGCCTCCGCTAGCGGCTAGCCAAGCAAGCAGCAAGCAGTCGCAATCCCGTCGCCTAACCAGCATCGCTCGCCTTACCTTTTCACCCTCTCTCAAAATCGCATCGAGGCTTCCGTCAGCTGCATACACTCGTCCCGTTCCGTCAGTCGGCTACCCCGACGTTGCCTGTCTATCGTCGTTCGTCGTCGCCATTGCCGCTGCTGTCGCCACCACCTCCGCCGCCGCCGCCGCCGTCGCCACCACCACCACCGCCGCCGCCGCCGCCGCCGCCGCCGCCGCCGCCGCCGCCGCCGCCGCTGCTGCCGCCGCCGCTGTCGCTGCTCCCTACTGTCGTCGTCGTCGTTCATTCGTCGTACACGCAGTAGTCGTGATCGTTTTGCCGTCGTCGCAGTCGTCATCGTCGGCCAGTCGCGCGTGGTGCTTTTAGCGGTACAACCGAGGAGCAGGACGAGAGATACGAAGATCAGCAGCGATTTGTCGAGGAAGATATCGCGTGAAGATACGAAGAAGTTCGGTTGAGGAGCGGAGCACGTAGGAGCGAAAGGAAGTTTGAAACAGATAGAGCGGAGACGTGGACGGAGAAAGAAGAGAGGCGGCCAAGAGACGGAAAGAGTGTGTGCGCGAGGAGAGCGATAAAGGGAAATAGAGAGAGCGAGGAAGAGCGTTTGGTAGGCAAACGCTGAAAACGGAGAGAGTAGTCGGACCCTTGAGAGAGTTGATTATGAGTTGGAACGGTGCAGCGGCTCAGCACGCATTCGGACCGGCGTCGTTGTCGAAGTGAGAGCGGTTTTCGTGATTTTGTGTCGCCAAGAGTCCCGTGACCGATCGACCGGAGTACGTAAAGTGAGAGTACAAGGAGAGAGGGGCCCGTGCGTTTATATTCCTTCTCTCGCGTACCTAATTCAGAAGGAAAGCGAGCCAGTGTGCACCGTGGAGAGCTGAGAGCCCGGTATCTCGGACGATAAGGAAAAAAAGGGAGCTCGCATGTCAGTCGTCGTCGTCGTGAGGACGACCCATCGTGTACGAGAGAGTCGCGTACCAACCGTCGCCGTCGGAATAAGTGCTGGCAAATAGATTTTTACCTTGGTGTTTTGTTCGTTACCACGGTGAGGAGTAAGTTGCGGACATCGGCGTAGCGAGGAGGACTCGTCGACCGCCTAACCTGTCACGGTGACCGACATCACGGCGAGATCGCGGCTGATACCTCCGCGTGTTCCGGCGCAAGGTAGTATCATTGCATTTTTCACTCTCTTACCCACTCTTCGTTCCCATTTCTTCTCTGTCCGTCATTATTCTCGGCGTACACCCACGTACGCATCTCGTTGGCATCGATACTACGCGGTCGCGTACGAAAAGGTTGCGAGTGCCCGCGTACGGTACGCGTAGGTACGAACAGAGAACCGTCTTGCAATACACGCAGATTGCGTATACGGATCTCTACGTGCGAAACATTCGTAGGTATATACGTAAGTTTGTGCCTCGCTATCAGTCGCGTGCATCCGCCGCTGCCGCTGCCGCCGTCGCCGATCCGTATATACGCGCGCCTGTGTTTTTTTCCAACGGACAGCGCGTGTGTATGTGGTCTGCGCCGTCATCCGGATGACGTCACCGTCTGCTCCGCAAATGCGTTTCCATCGCGAGGAGGCGGCACGAGTTTCCCGTATGCTCCGCGAGAGAAGCACGCGCTCGCGTTCCATTCGCGTTGCCTCACTCGGCCCGTTTTCTACCTATTCGTACGTTCCGGTCCGCCGTCGGGGACACTAGCCGCGCTTATCGGCTCGCCAATTACTTACGGTTATCGCCTCCGGACGGATTTCGCCTTCGCCGTTCCGTGCGCCACTACTTTTTTCAAGAGGACGACATCTTGCCTCGCTCGCGACTCGCGCCCGCGTTCACTCGCCAATGAGAGAGTCGATCGCATCGCGGATTCAGCCAGTCAAAGTTTGGTTACCGCAGTGAGAAACCGTGCCCGAAAAGTTACTCTCCTGACGCACGCCACTTTTTTTTTTGGAGGTTATTCGCGACCGCTGCGTCTCTCGCTGTCGGAACAAGTGTGCAAGGTATGTTGATTCAGTTGATTCGTTGGCGATTATCGAAAGTCGCGGAAATGCTAACTGCTAGCCTGCAGCCGAGTCGGAAGGTTTGAATTTAGCGGCTGGCAGGTGAGAGCGAGAGAGGAGTGCGGCGCGGTTACGGGGTGCGGAATTCATACACGTGTCGTTAAATTTCGTGGCCTCATACGGAGCGTGCGCGAAAATTTTCCTTCCCATTTGCCTCCCCCCGTCGGCAAAATGCATGCTAACGCGCTCGCCCGCTCGAGAGAGTCGGGTCTATCTCGACGCCCCAATTCTTTCGTCGCCCAACGAAGTCAGATAGGTAGGTTATTCCGACGATCTGCGATTTCTCGCCCGACGGCCACGGCGTCGTTGCTCTCCTATATTTTACGATAGGCTTCCACGATAAGAACGCGGCAGCCTTCTCGCTTCCCCCTCGAGCGTGTCATATGTGTGTCATATGTGTGCCGTATGTGCGTTCCGTGTGTGTGTGTCTCTCTGTGTGTGGGCCGTCGTTCCATTTCCGCGTTGGCGAAGCGCAGCCCGTTTAAAGCGCATCAGTAAAATGAGAGCTAAGCGTTGCAGCGCAAGCAGGCGACACGCGAGCAAAAGCGGAGGCGAGCAAAGCGAAGGCTTCGCGTTATGCCTCGTGGCAAAATGCACGCCGAGCGAAACTTCCCTTCTGTTCGACGCGCCCGACGAAACGTATTGCGCCGTGTCATCTACTCTCGTCTACCGTCCTCCTCCCTCTCGCGGGCGGTCGATCGATGAAATGTCGTTTAGCTATCTGTCCCGTGCGAATTAACCGCTCTCTATTTTTCATTCGTCGCTCGTCTATCTCCACCGCCGCGCACAATTTTGACGAGGGTACGTTTCACGCCTCCATCCTCCGCGTTTTCACCGTTCGGAGAGAGTGCGGGGGCGAAGGTAAAGGGGAAAATGATTTTCTCCGTAGGGGTGGAGGTTCGAAGAAGGAGGTTAGACGGTTGTTTGTGTGTTAGAGCGCGTGTCGCGTTCGTGCACGCGCGCTGCCTCTCTATAAGCTGAAACGCATCGAATTACAGTACCTTCATGGGCGTGTCCTACTGACATTCCGACCTCGGCGTCTTTCATCCTATTGAGTCTCTTTCCGCGCTACTTTATATCGCGAACCCTTTATGCGACCCGTGTTCCGTCGTCGTCCCTGTTTCCACATGCTTGCACGTGCCTAAAGGAAGTCGCACCTGCGACGGTGATATAATCAACGGGCAGAGAGAGAGTGCGCGCGCGCGCGCTCGAGAGAGAGAGCGTCGGTCCCGAGGAGAGTCGTCTAGCGAGAACATTTTCGAGTCAGGTAAAAATTGGAACTGCCGTCGGGCCGCCGTTGGCGCCGGGTTTGCGGTCCGCGGGATGTTATGGAACGCTTTGAAATTGGCCGGCGCTCTCTGATTACATCGCCATTCAAAGGTTTCATCCTTTCCGCGTTACACTCTGTTTTTCAAATGAAAACCCGTAACGCCGTCGCGCCGCGGCCCACCGGGGTGACGTCATGCGCGAGAGTCGGCCAAAAATATTCTCAGATAATCGTACGCGACGTTGCCCTCCCCCCCGGCGATGTTTCGAGTAGGTGTGTTTCTCTTCCAATTATGCCTTCGTATCTCGATGCATGATCAATGTTTTCTTCTCGTTCCTCTTCTTCGTCTGCGACGTGCTGGCGCAGGAACGGTCCGGTGACATCATCCGGGCGGCGAACGGAGACAGGTGGCAAGCGTGCGTGAGAGATAGAAATAAGGAAGCCCAACGCCGGTTTATGGGTCGTGACGTAATGCGGCCAAAACTATCTCAGGCAGACTGCCACATTTTCTCAGGTGTTACGCGCGACCTTTGACGATTTAGCTTGAAACTGCGCGCGAACGAGGCACGCGGCGACGCTCGGCCCACTGACGGCGCCCAGGTCGATGTAGAATTTTCCATCGAGGGGGAGGAGGGGCGTCAGGGTGTCTCGGGGAAAATTAGCCGAGAGCGAGGACGAAGGAGTTACATACTCCTTAAGCGCAAGTTCGTTCACCGCACGCTTAACCGTCGCCTCGGTTCGCCTTCAAACACTGTCTCGGGCGATGTGTCTTAACGGTGTAAATTATACGGGTACCTCGGTGCCGGCGTTACACGTACTCGCGTCCCGGCAACACCTACGCGCATCGTAACGCGAGATCTCGCGGGAGGGAAACAGCTGAACGCATAGCGGAGATGAGTATTCACAGTGTGGGTCCGTCATTATCCGAGCTCACATTGTGGGGGCGCATATTTCCTGGAAATCATCGGATCTTCCACGGCGCGCGCGCGCTCCGGCGAATGTGCACTTAAAGCCAACCGGAGACGGTCGTCGGGAAGATTAATCTGGCGGGATCGATAGATCCGCGTCCTTCCAATGGGTAATCTCGTGTGTCACCTCGTCCCGACGGCCGTTCACTTCGTTCCGACAGGCTTGTAATCGGTCAGGCCGACGGTCACGTGGATCGATAGCTCGAAAAAGGCCGCCTCGCCAGGCTCGTTTCGAGTTTCCTCCTCTTCGAGCGGGTAACCCGTTGCCTCTTAGGCGTTTGCGGTAACGCGCACCAGTTGCATCTTGGTGGATCGCGAAGGAGCCTGAGGAGAGGAACGGGGTTACGTGGATGGATATACACGTGTGCTAGACGAAGGAGTGGCCCTCTCTCTCTTTCTCTCTCTCTCTCTCTCTCTTTCGCATCATCCTACATGCGATTCCGTACGTAGTCATTGCCAGGCAGCGGTGTGCGCGCCTATCTTCCTCTCGTACGTAGAGTCGCACACAGCTAGGACAGACAACGCAATCTGTGTGACGTGCATAGGGTCGTCGAGTAGAGCGAGTGTCGTCGAGCTTGAAAGCGGCAAAACAGTAGCGAGAACGACAGCGAGAGCAGCGGCGAGAACGGCAACGCTAGCCAGGCGAGTGAGCTTTAAGCTACTCCGCGTTAAGGTCGATTTTCCGGCATATCTCTTTCTCTCTCTCTCTCTCTCTCTCTCTCTCCCTTGCGTGGCTGCTGCGTGCTCGTACGCGTGAGTGCCCGTGTCTTGCCATCGCGTGTAGGCGGGCGCGAGGTGTGCGGGTGTGCCTCGTTTTAATTTTAGTCCCGTGACAGGCTGCTCGCGCTAGAGAGAATGTGTGCGCTCCGGGAAGCGAGAGAATCGGAGAGAGAGGAGAGCGAGCGTGAGTGAGGGGAGCGGGTGGCGTTGACCCGTCGGCATAACCTACAAATATTTTCCTCCCTCCCCGGTCCGTTTACCCTCTCCAGTTCTCTCCCAGTTGAATCTCTCGCTCGCTCGCTCTCTCTCTCTCTCTCTCTCTCTCTCTCTCACTCTCGCTCTCTCTCGTTCATTCCCTCTCTCACTCTCCGGTACGTCTATCCATCCGTCTGTCTCTCCGCTATGCCCCTCTATTTCTCCTGCAGCCAGAACGCGCGTCACACTCTCGTAAATCCACGAGATGCTCTTCCGTCCCAGTTTTTCGGGCTGCCTCAAAAGTAATCGCGGAGCGGGCCGCGCGCGACTTATCTTCGTCGACGAACATCTTCCCTCGTAAACGATCCAGACTCCGGGTCGACGTCGTCGTAGCTTTCGTCCTCGTCGTTGTCCGACAGCGTTTGCCAACCTTTGCCCGATCGAAATTCACTTCGGGCCAGTTAGCGCGTCCCGACTTTTATGATACTCATATTTTGGCAGCGCGCATCGATCGCAGCCGTAGATTAGATAGGTAACAGGTAGTCGGGCGAATTTTGTCGGCAACGGACGAAAAGTCCGCGCCTCGGTCCGAACTCTCCTCGAGTTCGGGGAAAAGATACTTTTAGCGTTAATTATCGCGGCCATGATAATTGCACGTTGGAACGCGGCGCGGACGAAGCGGTATCATTTTTTTTTTCCTTTCGTTTCGCAGCGAGTCGATTCTCACCGGCGAATGCGACGGGCCGAGGATATTATCTCTCGTTATCTGCCTTTTCTATCGCGCGCGCGCACGTTATCAGCGTCGACGGAGGGAATAAAGAACGCAGCGGATCGCGAGACTCTCTCGGCTCGTTCCGCGTTTTGTTCGTGCGAACCTCCGGTTTTTGCCGCGGCGCATCCTTCGTTCTTAGCGGAAACGACGCATTCGCCGCAGGTGGAATTTGATTTAGACAAAAAAAAAAAACGATAAATATTCAGAGAGAGCAAACCGGGCGAAAGAGCGCGGCGCAGAGACTGAGCTCTGCGAGAAAATTTTGCGATCCGCGAGCAGGAGGCAGGTTGGCACGCAGGGAAGCAGGTAGAGGGGAGAGGGAGGAAAGGGAAGTATGGGGAGAGAGAAAAAGAGAGAGTTTTACGCGCGTACATGGTACAGCGGCCGACTTTGCAGTCGACAATGAGTCAGAATGAATGATTTGCAAGCGTTGAAATGCATGAACGGGCAGACCGAGCGCAACGTCCGATTGGACCTCCTGCCTGAACCACCTCCGTTCTCTCCCCTCCTCCCACCTCCCTTCTCTTCTCCTCTCTCTCTCTCGCTCCTCTCAGCCTCCTCCTCCCCTTCGCCCCAACCCCCGCGGTTGGCCGTACGAATTTATGGCTTCAAAGCGGCCCGCGACGCGTCTGCCATCCGCCTTCAAATTGCTTTTCAGCGCTTTTTCAACGGGCCAGAGCGCGTTTACGTTCGCTCCCGATTAGGCGAAATCCCGTTGGAGCTCGCCCGGAAGTGGTAGTCCGCTTGCTGACTCGTCCAACGTTGGAAAAGCGCTCTTGTCCCGCTTTATGAGGGAGGCCAATTCTTTCCAATCGGAATCCTCTATCTTCTCTCGTTACCCCGGGCGACTTTGTTCGCTCGCTCTACCCCCCCCCCCCCCCCCCCCTCGAACATTCTCTCGGCAAAGTACGCCTCGCTTGGCCTGCCGAGTCGTCTCTCTACGTCGCTTTTGGCCGCCGATGGCGCGCAGCTTCGTTCCTCTTAATTTCCGAGCGTTAACTCCGCGTAATTAGCCACCGCCACTTTAGCGGACTACCGTTTGCACGTAGCCACTTAAATCACGGAGCCACGAACCATGGTCCTGTGCATACGGAACGCTGCGCGTAGATTCGTGTTGAAGCAGTACGCTTCGCGATCCGCACGCGGATCTGTGTGTCGATCCTCGGGTCGATGCATACGTCGATTCATACGTCGATTCCACACGTCGATTCCACACGTCGATCCACACGTTGATCCACACGTCGATCCAGCCGTCGATCCACACGTCGATCCATACACTGATATGCACGCCAATGTGCACCGCGACGTGCACGCCCGAGCGGACAGGCAGAATCGTCGATCAATATCGCTATTGTTTTCCGCCGGGGCCCGATAACGCGAGAGTCGCTTAGTCCCGAAAGTCCATTCTCATCCGTTCCCTTGCCGAGGGCAGACTTGCTTCCGGTCGCCCGAACGGGAAAAGTATTTATCGTTCGCCAGCACCCGAGTACGTACACACTGCTCGGCCACCCGTTATATATCCGTCGCCTCAATGTCTTCCCAACTGCTCCGAGGATCTTGCCCGGAAGATCTATTTGAGGCCGTGAAAAATAATGGTGCCCGCTTTATTTCGGCTTGACAGTAACGTTTGACTCCTTGCTCCTCTCTCTCTTTCTTCTTCTTTCTCTCTCTTCTCGCCGACCTTTTAAGGAGATTGTTCGCGGTTGAACGTTCGGTAGAAGTAGAAGCTGCGGCGGAGACGAAAGTTTTGGGACGGAAAACGAGACGGTGTAGAGCCTTATAAGGAAGACGCGCGGATACGCTGTGTGGCCTCTCGAGAAGGGGAGAGGGGAAGGACGTCTCTCTCTCTCTCTCTCTCTCTCTCTCTCTCTCTCGATACTCGAATCAGCGTTTTAAATCGTCGGTCGACGGTCCGGCCAGCGGGCCGCGACCGGCCATTTCGGTTCAAACCGTCAAGGACGAAATTCACTATATTCCCGGCGAAACGGGAGTCCTGAATTCGCCGAGAGCGAAGAAGGGATTAAGGAGCGGAGGTTTAACTAAACGTCGGGGATTTGCCTAGGGTGCGTTCGTAATGCTACTCGAGGCATCTCCTCGTGGAACCGGGGTATAACTTGCTTCTTGCGCTTCCGCGATTTTCTTCGCTTCGCGAAACAGAGAGAGGGAGAGAGAGGGAGAGAGAGGGAGAGAGAGGGAGAGAGAGGGAGAGATAGGAGAGATGGAGAGGGGGGCTGAGGGACTCGCCGGAAGAGAGAAGGTATTTTTCTCGAGGTCTAGGCTTTCCCTGAGGTTTTCGCGACGCGAGTAAAGCCAGCGGGATTATAGGAGTGACGGCGGAGGATGTTTAATTCGGTTCAGTCAAGACATTAACAAATTTCACTGAGGGCCCGCCCGGGATAATTTACGGCTAAACTGTTCTCGCAGTTGCGAATTGTTATCGTCCCCACCAGGCCCCCTCTCGAACCACCTCCTCCTTCATCCTCCTCCTCCTCCTTCGCGCGCGTTAAATTTGCACCCAGGCCAGAATCGCGCGCTAACAGTATCGAGAGCGAACTTTCCTCCGTCTGTACGTACCGAAAATCCTTTTAGCTAATTTAATCGGTACTAATTCCATTACAAGCGGCACGGCCCTTAAGCTCCGCGATGGTCGTTCCCATTGTTTCATTCCGTTAATTTCACTTTTCTTTTCGCCACGGCCCTCCGCCCAAACCTCTCCGCCCTCCCCTCCGCCGACCGCCCCCTTCTCCACCCCGCACTCTCGCCCGCACTCGTCTCTGCCATCGAAGCGAACGAAAAGAAGAGCATGACTGCGCGTGAACACGCGCGCTCATCTGTCCGTGCCCTCTTTGCCTCGTGTTGTAGCTCGGATAATCGGGGGCAGTCTGTTGGAAACGTTAAAAATCATCTCTCACCGTCCCTCCTCCTCCCTCTTCGTTCCAGCTCTCTCTCCCTCTCTTCCTCTTCCTCTCACTCTCTCCCTCGCGCTCTCTCGATCGATCGACATTCGCTCTTCTGTTTCTGCATGGTCGTTCGCATCAGCGGACTTTTACAATCGACCGCAATCACGTATCCGGCCGGTGCATCGTAATGGCGTCGTTATAAATAGATTTTGCCGCAAACGCAAGGTCGATGCGCGCGATGCCCAGGCACACGCCTATATCTGGCTATCCGTACGTGTATGTATATATATATAGCATCGCATCGGGAAGCAGTACTTTTCACGGTGCGTCCCAGGCCACCCACACCTTCCCTCCTACGACGGTGGGAAGGTCCTGGCCGCTCTCTGTCGTTAACTCGATTATCGCACGACCGGTTTCGCGCCAGCTCGCGTAACTCACGGAATGTATCGGGGCACGCTCGCGCGTCGCATGGAAGGCGTCGGTGGAAACAGAAAAGTTTGAGGATCGATCGGGCGCCAATGGCGGCGGCGGTGGCGGCGGCGACGGTGGTAAAAAGGATAATTAGAAATTCGCCCGTTCTCGCGTTGGCGAGCCCTCCGGAGGCAGAAGGCAAACCGCGTGTCGCGAACAAGCGCACGCCTCTACGACGTTGGCAGAGAAAGAGAGAGAGAGTGAGAGAGAGAGAGAGAGAGATTGTGTGAGATATTGATTCGGGTCGGACCTCTTTTCTGCGGTAGTCACGTGAAAGAAGTGGACGAAGCTCGAAGCCGCCTTCGTGCACGTATATCGATTCGGCCGAAAGCCGTGCCTTCGAGTCACGAAGGATAAGAGACGAGCTTAATGTTCGGGGGCAGGCCCGTAGATACGAGAGGTATGGCGGCAGGCTAAAAAGAACGGCAGTTCCGTCGGCGTCCTTTGAGCGCGCAATAATTATTAATAAAGCCCGGGCGTCGTTTTCGCCGATCGACGATTTGCGCGACCGCCGCCGTTCGCAGATCAAAGGCTTCTACCGTTTTCAATGGGATTCAGTGTCGGAGACCTTGCGCGCGCTGTTCATTACCGCTGTTTCAAAAGTCTACGGCAAACGGAACGCGGAAGGCGTCGGCCTCATTCGACATCAAGGGACCTTTAACTTGCCCATCTCTGTGAGACTCCCAACGAGGCTGTAACGTCATTATTCTGTGCGCGATTACTTTCCACCGTCCGTCATTGCGCGTATCTTCATCGGACCCAGAATCTCGAGAAGCCGTGGGTGTTCTTAACGACAGACAAAACAGTGGGATATCCGATAGCGGCGCGTCGTAAAACGGATGACCGCGGCCCGCGAGAGAGCGTATTTCTTCTTCCTGCGACGCCTTTCCTCGGAAAGGAAGATCGTGGAGTTCTCGCCAACGCCCGCTCGCTTCCCCCCTATTCCTCCTATTCCGTAACTCGTGCCATGTAGCATGAGAAACGGCGACTCGGCCCGCTTTTCGTAAGCGGCTTACTTGCGCGACGGAAAATTGTACTACGCCCCCCACCCCGTCTCCACCCTCTCTCGCTCTCTTTCTTCTTTTTTCCGCTCACTGTCTCTGTCTCGCGCATAAAACACCGTGTGCGCTGCTTCGCTGGCCGTACGGCACCGCGGGGTGAACTTCGCTGCGACGTACTTTTACCCAGGCGGAGCTCTCTTTGGCCAGGAGAGGCGAGAGACAGAGAGAGGGAGAAGCAGAGAGAAAGAGAGAGAGAGAGAAAGAGAGAGAGGGAGGTAGAGACGGCGCGATGTTTATGCCTCGCATAAGTAAACGCAGTTTTTCATCGGTTAACGTGCGCGCGCGCGAGATCAGCGCGAGTTATGCGGCGCCTGGCAAGTTCACGGGTAGAGCATCCGTGAATCTTGTTACCCTTATTCAATTATATAGTGCTTCCTCGGCACCCGCGAAACGTTTTCATAAGTGGCTCCCCGACGTTGTTTGTCTCTAAATCATGGTATGCGCGCGTCGTCTCGGGGTCATTAGGTGCGCCGAATGTGTCTGTCGTCGACCGTGTCAGGGTTTGGGGGGTCGGGTAATATTTTCGGCCGACTTTATCGGCCGGATAAAATGGCGCGTGTCGCGCGATCGGGAAGCCCTGAACGAAATCTGTATATATATATATATGTGTGTGTCTGTATACACATAGCTTATTTCTGAGGGAAGGGGATTTGGGAGAATACGACTACGGTGGATTTACACGAGCGCGATAAATGCGGCGTATCGTACCGGGTGTAGGTTAAATCATGGCCCGATACGGGCTCATATCTATTTCCGGCTGGGCGTCGAGAAAAGGGAACCCTTCTCGCCGGCGCGTCCTCTGCATCGGTGAAAAAGCGTGAATGGGCCGTGGTCGATCTTTGACGCGGCAAAGGAGCGTGCGTGCGTGCATACACGTGCGCCAGAGACGGGACACACGTACGACCCTTAGCGCGTAGCATCCCTTAATGCGCTTGATCGAGCGCGCTTGCATCAGTAGAGTTGTGCGCTTTTTTAACTCGACCTCCTGCCTTCGCTTTCGCTTAGCACCCCCTCTCCGCACCCTTTGCCCAGAGCCTACGGACTCCTAGGGGCGAGAGCAGGAGCGTGTGTGTGTGTGCCTTACCCTCTGTCGGGGCGCACACGCTTGCCTAGCCATGCGCTTTCGATTACGCACAGGCGCCTAGGCCCGACGCAATTTTCATACTTTTGCCGGCAACGTGATCTCGTGAGCGGACGGGCGCCAGCGGTGGCACATATACGTGGACGCACACGCGCGGACGCACACACGGACGCGCATGCTTCTCTCCTTCTTCCCGCAGCTTTGACGCGTGAAATTCAATACGGAACACAAGACGTATCGCTGCCGCGTGCGTCTCGGGCATTACGGTCCGTTCTTTCGGAAATTCGAGAGCGAAGATCGATCGTCGACAGTAATGGGCGACGATCCACGCTGATTTGCGAGGAGAGCAGCGTGCCACGACTGGCTGCGTCCGCTTATGCTAACCCCCCCACCTCCCCATCATCCCTCCGCCTCCCCCTATGCCAAGAAAGAGCATTTTAAGCCTTTGCATCCGCAGTAACGCGAGTTTTCGCTTTTGGTATGTTTCCAGAACAGCAGAACCCGGAGTTCGACCGCGGGAGGAGCCAGGAGCGCGCCGAATAAATGACGTAAATCCGAGGAACGGAAACGCAACGTCGCTCGCTAACTCTCGCAATTCCCCCTTCCCTCCCCGATATCCCCCCTGCCCACCCACCCCCCGACTCTCCCCTTTCTGTCTCTATCCGCACCCTCCTCCCCTTTCGGAGCGACCTCGGGGCGACCCGAGAGCCACGACCCGACCGGACCTTTGCCCTCCCTCGCCCTTCCGCCCGCTTTCTCGGCCACCGTCTTCTCCCACTTACGCTCTTTACCAGCCAATTCTACCTACCGCCCCTCATTGCCCTCTGCCTCTCCTTTTTTCATCCTCTCACCGGCCCCCCGTAACACCTACGGACGCCCGGCACCCCAAGCGTCCCACTTCAGGCCTCTCCGCACTTCCGCTCCGTCGCGGCCCAGTAGCTCGCCTCCTTGCCGACTCCCACGTCGCCCTCCCCCCTCCGCTAGACGCCAGACACGCGTTAGCTTGATACCGGCTTCGAGGACATCACCAGCGGCTTCTCTCCGAGACACGCATCTCGCATCTCCCCCGCCAGCGACGCCATCAGCCAGACATTGTGCCTCAGTATCAAGACGACGAGTGGAGAGAGTGAGATAGAGAGAAAGAGAAGACGACGAGTGGAGAGAGTGAGATAGAGAGAAAGCGAGAGCTTAGAGAGCGCGCTACTCTCGGTCAGCGTTCAGCTTCGAAGGCTTTGAAAGCTTCGCTCTATCACCTATCCAGCCCAAAGCGAGCTGTCGGCCGCCTAAAAACGCGCCCAAAACTCTCCCCAGGCAATCCAAGACCTAGGAGAGGCGTCACGGAAGACGAGAGGGAAGCAGATAGAGAGACGACGTGCGAGCGTGTCCGAGAGACGTACATACACCGCACGTAGATAGATAGATAGATAGATAGATAGAAATAGATAGAGATAGATAGAGTGACACGGATAGAGGAACGGGGAGAGAGAGTGAGAGAGAGAGAGAGATAGCCGCAGACGCCGTTTGCAACGGCTCGTCAAGTACGACCTCTTCGAGGAGAATCAGGCCGGCCGCCAACGGGATCCCTCCATCTTCTTTGCCGAAAAACGACACACGGTAGAGCCTAAATATTTTCGCTGTTTCGACCTAGCTTCTTCACTATTCGCTTCTTCTTCTGTTCCGGGTACATTCTTTCACGACTTTCGTGAAGTAACGAGTCTCTCCTTGCCAGCCCCTTTAGCCCTCTTGCCTTCTGCGCCTAGCAAGCCGTCCGGTCCTCCGGCTGATGCCAAGGATCCGTAACAAGCGTAGACAGCTAAACTAACCGCACTTATTGGTCCGTTCGCTTCTTCGGTAGTGATTCGCTTCTCTCGCGGAAACTCTTGTCTTCCGTAATAAAGCACGACGATCGTTCGCGTAGGCGCGGAATTACATCGGGTAATAATATAGCTCCGAGCGACTTTCCGGGCAGCGGAGGGCGAGTAAGGTTTATGCCAGAAGGGTAAGGGGGGTGCGGGGGTGAGTGGATGTGCGGGAGCGCGCGACATACCGAGAGTGGCGAAGAATGAAAGAGAGGGGTTGAAAAAAGGGTACGAACGGACGGTGAAAGGAAATACGAATGAGCGAGCGTAACCTTCTTTTTCTTTTTTCTCTCTTCTTTTTCTTTCCCTCGCGAACCGTCGGAAGTGTGAACGGGAAGGGAGCGTATGTGCGACGCGTGTTGGGCGGTGCGTGTGACGGGTCGAAATCGTGAGTGAGAGGCTGAGCGCGTGAGGGAGTGAACGTGTGAGCGAAAGAGTGAGAAAAAGGAAGGCTAAAAAAAAAAAAGGGAGACTCGTTCCACGAAATTTCGCGCGAGCGCCGAGAGCCCGAAGTGTGGCGTCGACGCTCGATCGTTGGAGACGGAATAAACGAAAACAAATATATATATCCCTTGGCAAGATCAGCTGACGCGCGAGTGAGGAGACAGGCGAGAGGACGAGGACATTAAAGACAGAGGGAGAGAGAGATAGTGAGAGGAAGGAAGGAAGGAAGGAAACGGAGCAGGCCGAACGTAAGAGGTTGAGAGAAGCGCGGGGACACGTGGCTCGATAAAAGAGCGTCTCTCCCTCGATCGCGGGGTCTTCCAGGACCGGAAGAATGGCAATGGTCAACATGAATAACCTACTGAACGGGAAGGACTCGCGATGGCTGCAGCTCGAGGTTTGCCGGGAGTTCCAGCGCAACAAGTGCACCAGGCCCGACACGGAGTGCAAGTTCGCCCATCCGCCAGCGAACGTCGAAGTGCAGAATGGACGTGTCACCGCCTGCTACGACAGTATCAAGGTAACGAACCATTGTCTAATCAACCTTTGCGCCGCGCGAGATACCTCTTGTCGGGCTCGCCCTATTTTTCCCCACTGTTTCGTCGACTATTTCGTCGAACTGTTTCGACGACTATTTCGTCTACCATTTTGTCTACTATTTTTGTCTACTTTTGTCCACTATTTTGCCGACTGTCCTCGCAGTCCGCCTACGCGTAGTTCGTCCGCGTTGGAACCCATGTAACGAACCCTCGCGCAGCGACGCCACTGGGCCAGGCCAGGCTGGCCTCGCCTTTGGCCGATCGACGTTTCCGGCCAAAGCTGATTGCTAATTTGGCACGTCCGAGCGAATTTTACCGCTTTGCTCGGACGGCCCTGCCCCCGTCGTTCGTCAGCATTCGGGTTAGAAGGTTACCGACATAAAGGCGTCCTTGTTCCTTGCGACCGGTTCGCTTGTACAGTCTCCGACGACTTCTTCTCCGTTAGCCGAGACTCGTAGGCGAGCGTACGAGTTCCTTGCGTAATCTCGCGATTAGCACACCTTATCGAGCCGCGTATCCCGTTCGGCCTCACGCGGAATACACTCGGAGCCTTCCGAGACGTTACGTCTCTTACAATTAAGCCTTTCGCAAAAAAGAGAAGTGGACTACCAAATGAGTTATGAAACTCGGCAGGATGGGATCGGAAGGATGACTGAAGCGTATTATTCCCCGGTGGCCCCCAGCCAAGAGGCTGCGGAGGAGTTTCGCACGCCGGCAGGTTGTCACTGTGTTGGTAGCTCGAAGAAGGGAGGGAAAGAGGCGCAGCCGTTGTCCCTCCTTACCGATATTGAATTTCGGAATTGAGTTCGGCGTTATTAATAACGGCAATTATTCAGCGCGGGGCGCGACTCCGAGTCGACAAGTCGAAGGGGGAAGTCTTATGTAAAAATGGGAGAGATCCTTTTCCTTAGGTCTCGCAGCCGTTCAATCGTCGAAGTACGCGCGATTAGATTAGGTCTCGAGGAAAAAGTGAAACGGGGCGTGGCGCGCTCGTTTAAACATTCGCCGACCAGCCCCGTCCAATTATTCTCCTCGCGACAGATATTCTCGCGCGATTCCTCATCGCTGATGACGACACCTCCGCCTATTTCCTCTCTCTCTCTCTCTCTCGTTTCTCTCTTTTTTTTTTATTTTCACCGGGACAATTGCGCGATATCGGGACGATGCATTATCGCTTTCGAGACGTAATTGGAATTCGCGGTATATCGACATTGAGCGCGCGCGATTTGATCGCGAAACAAGCCCGTACTGCCAGCGAGCGTGTGTGCGCGCGTAGTGGGAGCGATACGAGGCGTCTCGACATGCGTTCGAACCCCGACACTGACTCACCGCCTGTGTCGGATTAGATAGTAGATGGAACGAGGCGATAACGCGCATGACTGCCGCGTCTAGTCCGCGTTTTCTCCCGTGGCGCTCGAATATTTCACGCGCGCGAACACATCCGTCGTTCGCTGAACGGCAGTTAGCGACAGAAGCGTAGAACGGAGCGTACACGCTCGCTGGAAGATACCCCCACCCCACCCACCACCGTAATTTGCCTTTAATCGTCGCGACCGAGCCAATTTGCCCCGGGTGGAATTTTATTGCCGTCGGGAACGACGGAAGGCGGATTCCGAATCGGTCGCCAAGACGTCGTTCGCCTATCGCGACTCTTTCAATGCCGCTGCCGGCCTGAAAGACGACCGTTGTTTCCCCGCATTCCAGTTTTTGCATGCGAAGTCACACCGCGTGGCCCCCGGGGGTCAATCGTTTTGACCTATCGCCGCGAGTCATCGTTTCTGTATTCGTGACCGAGCATTATGTCGCAGTTTCGCGGATGCCTATCGAGACCGGCGCTCATTACGGCTCCTGTTCGATCTGACGGAACTGGCCGAGCTGGCCGAACGTCCGATCGTCCTCGGGGGAGGGGTGGGTGAAAGTGGCTATTTGGCTGAGGCGAGTCTGCCAGGGGGGAGGTTGGACAGAGACGAGGGAGGCGGTGGCGGACGATTCCTCGCCTCTATAAAGCTCGCTCCTCAGTCATTTAGGTGCCAGAAAAGCGGGCTGCGCGTCTCGCCAGATGAAATAGAGACTCATTCTTCCGCGGTCGGTATAAAAGAGGGGCTATTGCCGTTTCGTAACTTCATCCCCCTCCTCCTCCTACCTCCTGCTCCCTCCCACGGGCGTCTTGATATTTCCGCGGCTGAATTATACCGACGTAGGAAGGCAAAAGCTAGATTAATTCCTTCGCGAGAACTTCCTGGCGAAGGTTCCGAGTTCGCCGCTCCCTACGGAGGGAAAGGTAGAGAGAGAGAGAGAGAGAGAGAGAGAGAGAGAGAGAGAGAGAGAGGGAGAGTTACACAGCGGAGGGGGTGATCGATCGGCTCCGTAATTTCTGGGAGATTCGCGTCGTTGTCGAGTTGCCCTCTTCATCGTCGGACGATAATCGGGCGGATGACGCTCGAAAGGCCGAGGATGGTCATCGAGACGGAACTGTCCTCCGTCGTACGACGTTCCGTTACTCTCCCGTCTGGCTGGCTGGCAGGGATCGTTTCGGGAGGGCAAAATTGTGCGTTCCTTTCCAATTAGACCGATTGCCCGAGAGGAGCGAGACGTATTAAAGCGAACCTCCGCTTTAATCGGACTCTCGCCTCCTCCTTCCTCCTCCCCTTCAGCCCCTTCAGCCCCTTCTTCAACCTCCACATTCTACACCCCCCGCCCGTATTACCCTGGCCCTGTCTATATTTAAGGAGGAATACGACCGAGTTAGGAGAGGCCGAGTTTCGTGCCCTCTCTTTCGGTCTTTGTCCTCCACCGCTCTCTCCCGCACCCCTCCTCGACTCCGCTCGGCCGTGCTATCGATTCCAATTATCTCCCGGCTGAATTATTCGATGAGCCGTTGAACGTCCGAAGCGGACGAACTCCGCACGTCATTTTCCCGAAGCGGACGTCTGCTACGTCCCGCCTCGTGCCTCCCGAACTTTATCGCACCCCTCGCCCGGGGTCACGGCTGCGTGCATTTTTCCCCCGGCCCCTCCCCCTCCCTGATCGCCCCCTCACTGGCCGATAGGACCGCTTTCCGGTTAGGCGCGGTCGCACGTTCACGCGTCCACGTTCTGCTTCCCGATAACGTTAACGTTAACCCGCACGGATAGCCAGGGATCGTTCGTCGCCCGAATCTATCCGATATTCTAAAATCGCGTCGAGGCTGTGACGGGAAAAAAAGCGGAATGTCCTGTGATTCGTCGTTGAGCGAGATTGAAACGGAAGTCGTGAAAATGCTAGCAGCGAAGACCTCGTCGGCGAGCGTTCGACGTATAAATCAGGGACGTACTGCGATGAGATGGGGGAGGGGTTAGGAGGTGAGGGGGGGTGGTTTCAGGTTGGTAGACACGAGAAACATAGTTAACAGCTGCCGCTGCCGTCGTCCGCGGCCATCGCCTCCGTTGTCGTCTTCGTCGTGGACGGCATCGGTGTCGGCGTCGGCGTCGGCGTCGGCGTTCGCGCCCGAGTCCGCCACACCTGTCGCGTCCGTTAACGCGGGACTAAAATACGGAACGACAAGACTGTGAGTGGAATCGTCGCCGTGGAAGAAGAGCGCCGCGTCCGCCGATGTCGTCAATTTAATCACGCCACCGATCGGACGTCTCGAACAGAGTTTCCATTAAGCCACGTCGTAAGGTCTCTTCTTCGTTACCTCTGGCCACTATCGCTGTTGCAATAATAATCGTTATTTGTTCGTACCGACGAACCGAGAGTGTTCGGCCGCTCGGTTAGGTTTGGAGGAGCAGTGACGAATTTATGGGGTTGCACGGTGTAATTTGTGACCGTTCTACCCCGGGCCACATCGGTAGCAGACGACGTCGGGCTCGGAGTAGGGACAGGTTCTTGCAGCTGGGCATTCGTCTATTTACGTTTCCGTCGTGGCACGCGGATTATCCGTCGCGGCGCTCGGCGTCCCTCAGCCTCCCGTCCACCTCCTCCTCGTCTGGCCGTCCAATGGAGGGCGATAGGTCGGACGGATCGGCCGACCGTTTGCCCTTCCTCTCGTATAGCACGCGATCTCTGGCATACCGTGAATTCGTTACATTCGTTCATTGGCACCGTATACCCCCGGGGTCGTGCACTCCGCGATTCTTCGCGTTCTTCAATCTTGGCACACGGTTATAGCCGGGAGTGCGATTCCTTCCCACTTGCCGGCGTTCGAATCGATGCATAATATGTCATAGCCGTGATTAGTTCCGTGCCCGTTCTGCGTTCCGGCGCATTGCCGCCGCTGCGTCCCGACGGCCGCTGCTTATTTCGCGTCAAATTTGTCGAACGTAAAGAGTTAATCCGTCCGGCTAGCGGATAGGGACGTACGTGGTGTAGTAGTCGGTTGCGCGGGTTGAGTTCTCGAATCGACTATGTCCGTCCAATTAGAATTGACATTTCTGCGCTATCGACATGCTCACCCATTTCTCCCTTCGCGCGTTCCGTATACCTGGGTGCGTAATGACAGCCGTTACAGTCCTCCTACGTCCAATTCCGCGCATCCCTCTATAATGGTTACTCGGAACAGAGGAAAGGTTCTTTTGTATTGTTACTTAGCTAATGGGTTGAGATCTACATGGGGTGCGCGGATTGTGGGATCGTTTAGCGTGCGCGACTATGTTGCTACGAGGTTGACGTTAGTGGATTCTTTTACCTGTATTCACGTAGCTCAGTCGACTTTTCTGTCAATAGTGATTTTTGGACGAGATTTAAAAGTTTGTCGATTTACTTATTCTTTTATTATGCTAATGGAGTACCCAAATGCACAGTATGGCAAAGGAAATGTCAAGATATTGTATAAACCGTATACTATTTGTATAATAGCTCCAATAGACAAGTGAGGAAAATTTTAAGTAGCGCTCTAAATGGTCGAGGAATGAGTATTGGGGAATTTCTGTGATTGAGGTGAGGAGCAAAATAATATATAGACCCGATATGCTTGGTACGTGGTGTGTATTGACACCGGTCGTGACTTGTCTTTGCCCTCTGCCGCGGGCGCGAGCCGATTTCGAGTCTGCGCTCTAATGTGCTCAGTCAAGCGTGCATTTTTTCAATTTCCGAATTCTGTACCGGGGATCGAACCCTGATTTGTTAAAGATCGACTTTCGCTGATGATCCTATCTTAAAGTACACGTCGAAAGCTTCAAGAAAACGTATAATTATCATAGGTTTTGATCGCGCGTTCAAAAGTTACAGGCGATTTTGCGAAAAATCGAAGGTCGGGGGATCGGATCGCCCTTTTGATACCTGGTAGGGGGTCGAAAATAACTCGGATAGCCTTTTCCCGTTGGTCGAAATTCGCATTAGTTTCGAAGTTACAGCCAAAAAACCATCGAAAAAATGAGGGTCAAGAAATAGGTAAAAAAATAAAAGTCGTTCGATCGACTTATGGATATGCACACTGAAAAAGGATGAAACGAGGATCACAAAAATCGCAACCGGATCCTTCCTAGTGCAATAGTTTCCGAAATACGGCCAAAAGAAGGTCAAAGAATGGGTAAAAATTGAGATTTTGCCGCCTAGACCATATACCGTCACTTCACAACGATTTTATTCCACGATACAATGTGAAACAATCAAAAAACCTTTCTAAAAATCGCAAACCGTGCCTTTCAAATGCAATACTTCCGGAGATATGTCAAGAAATAGATCGAAAATTACACAATATTCCTTGCCTTCATCGAAACAATCCACGGAATTACATATTTTTCCATCCCAGTAACATCACTACGTAACCATTAAATTTCGATGAAACTAGATCGTTTCCCACATTGAAAATCGCGCATTCCCGCGTTGAAGGAAGGCTAACAATCGACAATATGCAATTACGATACACTGATAGCATCCACAATGCTCCCGCGGATATACGGATTCGCAACAGCGAAAGGGTTAAGGAGCACTAGGAAGACAGGGGGCGGCGAGGGGGGGGGGGCAGAGAGGGTGATTCTTGCATTGTTAGCCATGGGATCGATTTGAACGGGCGACACGCGGCAGACGGACAGACGGTCTGGTACTAGCAGGCAAGCAGGCAGGCGGGCAGACTGGCAGACAGTGAGACAGACAGCCAGAGATCGCGACAGACGAACGAACAGTCAGGCAGGCAGGCAGGCAGGCAGGCAGGCAGGCAGGCAGGCAGGCAGGCAGGCAAGCAAGCAAGCGAGCAAGCAAGCAAGCAAGCAAGCAAGCGAGCAAGCAAGCCAGCAGGCAGGCAGGTAGGCAGGTAGGGAGCGAGGAAGCAAGGCTAGGAGAGTCGGTATGCGGGCAGGCAAGGAATAGCAGGCAAGGAGTAGCAGGCGGCAGAAGGCAGGTTGCCTGGCAGGAAGATTCTCCTCCGTGTATTACTTCTAGCCCACAAACTACGCCTCCCCCCCTCCCTCCTTCCCTCTTTCTCGATATTACGTCTCTGATATCCCCGAGAGCTCGCTCCGGAATATCTTACGTAGAGCCGTCTAAACGTTTGCTATTCCAGCCGAGTGGAAATTCATTTAATTGCCTCGAAAGATCAAGAGCTCTCCTATACCACTCGTCTCTACCTTCCTCCGTCCTTTGGCGATTCCTTCCTTTTTTTCCCCTCTCCGCCGTCCTACCTTTCCCTCCCCCGCCACCCCTCTCCTTTCAACTCGTCAGCCCTTAGGTTTCTCTCCCCCCTCATACAAACGGGAGATGCGACTGTGGATAGTCGCTGAATCGAAGCTGCAAAGCCGATTTGCCAGAAGTCGAAGGGAGTAACCTGCGCTCGAGTCTCGCGCGAGAAGGGCGAGGAAAGGCGTGGAGGGACGGAAAGGGACGGAAAGGGACGGAGTTATTAAGGAGCGATATTTTTCGTTTGCCGGGATGATCGTTTCTGCCCCTCCCACGCCTATCCGAGGTCGATAGTTAGTCAGCGGTGTCGTAATCGAGTTTACACGGCGCTCGTTAGTTATTCGACGCGCGCGATACTTCACGTAAGACATTTGCGGAGCACCGTAACGGCTCGAGCCGGGTACAAACAAAGCGGTCCGATTAGGTATCATTAGGAGCGGAAGGGAGGGTTGGGCGAGGTGGGGGCAATGTCCAAACTATCCGCGGCCAGTCGAAAAAGCATAGCGCAGAGTAGCGGGCGCGGATCTAGCTTGGGTAGCAGCTACGTTCTGGCCGTCTATCGCTTTCACGTAATTTACGGGCGGACGGCATTAGCCGCAATGCCCTGTCCCTGTAATAGAACGGTCGAAACGGGTGGCTTTGGAGAACGGGGATGAAAGGACGGCGGGAGGGTTACGGGGGCCTGGCGTGCAGTTTCGTGCGTATCGTGGACAGTAGGTGGTCGCCGACGAGGGCTCGAGGGCTCGAGGGACGTTGAGAGAGTGTGTGAGAGAGAGAGAGAGAGATAGAGAGAGGTAGAGAGAGACAGAGAGAGATGGCTTGTGAAGGGCGGACGCGAGGGTGACCAGGGCAGGGAAAGGGGTTGAAGGGAGGTCGAGGGGGGTGGAAGTGGAGAGAGGGGAAGCGGACTGGCCGAACGGCAGTAGTAGCATGGCGATGGGAGGCGCGCGGATGGCATTCTGTGGTCAGTCCAGTATGTGCCTATATGCCGTCATGTGTTATCGATTCCTGGCCCGGAGCCCTGCTTCCTCCGTGTCTACGCTCATGCCAGACAGTAGTTGTCTATTCGAAGCTATGCCGAGATAAACCCGACTACTAATACTGCCCCCCCGGACGATATTCTCTATCTAACCTATCTCTTAACCGTACCCGCGATCTTTTGCTCCACTCGTCGCCCCTTTTTTTTCGACCTCCGACGTCCGACGAGGTCCTTTCCACACTTTTCTACCTCGCCGACTTTATTTCTCTACTTAGCGCGCAGCTCTCGATCGCACTGTCTCTCTCTCTCGGCTTCCCTTTCTACCCTCCTTCGCCACCCTCTATACCTCCCTTCACTCTCGGCAGAGCCGCTTAACATCACGATACGTCGACCGGCTACCGAAACTTTGACCTAGCTTCTCACCTCTTCGAATAAAGTTTCGGCATTATCGCCGATGCACCGCTGGCGAATATTAACCGTTACGGCGTGTCAGGCTAGCGTGACGGAAATCGTCCTACGCCGAATTTGTCCCGGCGCCATTAAATTTTCGGCCTATCTACTCCTTGACAAAAACACGCCCACTCCGCGCCTACTCGCAAGCCACGATCGATCGCAGCGGATCCGCGATCGCAGAAAGGCAAATCCGACTTCAGTCGAGGCAACTTACGTAACTCGTCGATGATCGTGGATTGGGGCGCGCGCGCGCGCACTGGCGCATACACCCTCGCGACAAGATTGTTGCGCGAGATAGACGGTTAATTGATAAATCGCAGATGGAGGCTGAAGCTAACAGCTCTCGCGATCGGCTTCCACGTGCGTGTAGGCGCGTTCGCGCGCGCACATATTACATATGCGCCTCTATTACGCGTCGCGGCGTACATATTCCGCTCGAGCGTCCTTACTCGCACTCCCGTAACGTATACGTACACGCACATACGACAGGCTCTACGTGACTGGCGTATGACCATTGCGTGACTCGCAAACGTCGTCACCCGCGATCGCTCGCGTCGACGGAGAGCATTTTTATTAAATGAGATAAGCAGTCTCCTTCGCGGGCAACCTTCGCCGATGAAAACTTGAAGAACCCGACTGTTCCCTTAACGAGCTCCCGCTGCCGACGCTCAAATCGGCGGCAATTCAAAACTCCGCCCAGCCGAAGGCGACTCGCAGAAATTAGATTGTTCGTTACGACTTATCGGGGAAGCGACGTAGATTTAATCCGCGGCGAAGATCTCGGCGGAAGGGTGGAAGGAGGAGGGAAGTCGACGGTTTTCGAAAGTTTCGAGGAAACCGCGAGTAAGCGTAGGAGCTCGCGATACTTCCGCCATCGTGCCACTTGCTCGGGAGGGAACGGAGGTGGAAGAAAGAGAAAGAGAGGAGAGTGGGGGAAGACGCGGCGGCGTGTAGCAGAGTTTGCCTCTCGGTAGTAGGGGAGTCGAGTGAGAGTCCGAGGGAGACGGAGGGAGGGAACGGTGAAAGAGGGAGAGGAAAGAGTGCGGCGCGCAGTTTAATAATAGCGCCTGGCACGTCTGTCCTCGTCTGTCTCCTCCGCCTCGCCCCGGGTAGAAAATACTCGCCATATTTCCCGCGTGTGGTCCCCGCGCTTAGTTACATCACTTGATGCTAAAATGGTCTTGAGACGGTGCTTGAGCACAAAAACGTGTTTCCACTAAAAAGTGCGTTATATATATAGGTATAAGGCGCCATTCCGTGTGACACGAATTCCGTTGTTACGCGGGCCCGCACTTACGCCTTTGGCGGAAGGAGGGTGTGAGAGGTCGAGGATGAGGAAGTCGGAGGAGGCGAATGCGGCGGCGAACGAGGGAGAGACAGAGGCCGGCATTAAAGGCAGTGTTAAAGGCGGTGGCGAGAGCCAAAACAACTGCGGTGCATTAGGCGAAAGCCGGACTGGCGCTCGCGGTGAAATTATGCGGAAGCGGAGAAATCCGGAATGGCCAAGTGGCCCCGATCGAGTATCGTTCCTTCCGTTCGCCGTCCTCGAACTCCGAACCTCCGATCCTCGGAACATCGAACGTTCGTCCCTCGGACCTCCCGCGCGAGACGTTATATCACGCGGCAGACTATAAAATACCGATACGACGCCGTACAATACGCGGCGCGATATATAAAGTTAGCGGTGGAACTAATACCTTGCCGATCGGGCCAGATCGCGATACTCGATCCTCTTTCGAGCGGCCACGTACGCTCGCGGGTGTCTATGTGTGTGTGGCCATACGCACGTACCTATCCATCTACCTATAGGACTTATATAGGTGCCGGGCATGTTCTCCGCTGGAGCGTGCGCCCCGCTTCGGCCGGCGCAGAACATCCGAGACTCGGAAAGTCTCCGGGATGATATTTCATAATTTACTTCCGACTACGGCTTACCGAGCCGGTACACGCCTCGCCTGCGTCGTTCCACTCGATAAAGCGCCAAGTGGAATATAATTCACGCCCCTTGTCGATGAAATCGTCGGAGTCGCGCCTCTGTCGCGGAATACGCGGCCGCGCGCGAGGCGCGAATTTTCTCGTGAATACGAAACGATCGCCGGAACGAGGAGCGACGGGCACTAGAGAGCGGACAGGAAACACGAAAAACCCGTTGCTGATTTTCAGGCATTTTATTTCCGCGTGTCGGCCTCGACGCCCCCTCTCCCCTGTCTCACTTTCCATCTCTCTCCGCGTCCATTTCTGCCGCTGTTTCTCTCACTCTTCCGCGCAGTCCCCATCCTCGTCGACAGAGTGAAAGAGAGAGAGAGAGAGGGAGGGAGGAAGAGCGGGATACTGGATTAACAATGCATTAATTACGTTTCGTGGTACGACGTGGGGCGCTGAATTTTCGAATTATACGCCAGCAGATTACTCGGATAAAATTCAACCGTATGCGGTAATTTGCATACCGTAATGATGGAATACCGACGGACGTTATTTGCTGACCTTTATATATCTCCTTCCCGCTCGCTTTGCCACTCCTTTTTACGGAATTATTCTAGTTTATTGCGTCCTATTGTTTACCCATTAAGCAGGGATTGAGGAGGGTGGAAATGGGAGGGTGACAGTGCGGCGGTTGCATGTTGGGTGGGCAGGGCCGGAAATTGTGGCCGAAATGAAAATTCGCGAGAGAAATCGACTTCGACTCGGAGCCCGTCCGCTTCGGCGACCGCGGTAATGGATTACGTCGGAGAAATTTGAAGAAATCGAGCCGCGCCGGTCTCCGTTGCGTCACGGCGCGCATCTTATCTGCGCGGATTATCGCGCCTAGGCTTTTAAACCGTTCCGAGTACCTCCCCGCGGTCGGATCGGCGCTCGAACTTTCTCGAAATTCTTGGCGAGTCAGTTCATGACGCCGGCACGAGTCCTGGCCGTGGAAGGCATTCGAGCGATTGATTAACGTCAAGGGGGCGAGTGAATCGATCTTTCGCGGAAAGCCTCAAATCCCCCGCGACGCCCGGGAGTAGGAAGAGAGAGAAGGTTAAAGATAGAGACCGGGGAGATGTGGGGAGCACGATGACGGAAAAAAAGGGTATGCCGGGGCGGGAAAGATGAGACAGTGGGATCGCGGGAGGCCGAATGGAAAAAGACGTGGGCCGAGGGACGTAGCGTGGCATTCCCGTATCTTGGGGATTATTGTATCCCGCAAGGGCCGTCGAGTCGAAATCTTGAGATATTTCAAGCGTGCGCCCTGCCGCCGCCGCCAACGACGACGACGACGACGACGACGAATGTAACGCGATGCAGAAACCGGCACCGGAGTAAGCGGAAGAATCGTGGCAAAAAGGTGCAGGCTCGCGGCTAGGCGGACGTAGAGGAACGAAAAGAAGAAGAATAAGGGGGAGGGGGCGTCGGGGGAAGAGGGAGAGAAGGGTAGAGAGAGAATCGATATTGCGGAGGCACTTGGTACGCGACTCGCGAAAGAGAGTAGAGAAAGAGAGAGAGAGTGAGAGAGAGAAGAAATTGAGTATGTGAAAAAGAGAGAGGAAGAGGAACAGAGGGCGGGGGTTCGAGCGTGCTCGCCAAGAGTGACGAAAAAAGGCAGCGGGTCTGGGACGGAATGAGGAAGGGGGTGGCTGGGAAGGGATGCCTGTAGAGGGATGGAAGGATCGAGAAATAGAGAGGAAGGAAGGCCGCCGGGCGAGCAACAGTCGCTGCTCTTTTGTTTTCTGGGACAAGCGGAGGGAGACTCCGCTCGCTCCGGCTCCGAATCTCGCCTCCTCTAGCTCTAGATACCCGGACTGACTCCCTTCTGTCGCTCCTTCTGTCCCTCGCGCCTCTTCAGCCCCCTCCATCCGTCCTCATGCCCCTCGCGAGGACTAAGGAACGTGTGTCGATTATGGTTCCTCCCGCCAGGAGCTATTTCCGACTGGGATAGACGTCCTCCGAAGTCGTCAGATTTTTTTGTCAGACAGGTTACTCCCTAACAGACTCGCTCCCTCCCACCGTTCGAGCTTAACGTTATCAGCGACACAGGACGACAGGCAATATCGTTTACGGAGTTCGACGAAACGTTCGCTAATCTGTCGAGAAGGAAATGTTGCGGAGTGTCGAGACGATAGCTCTCTCCGTCTCTCTCATTCGTTTCCTTCTCTCTCTGTCTCTCTCTCCCTCTCTCTTCTTTTTATCGCTGGAAGAAAAAGACGCGCTCGGGAAAGAGCAACAAAACGGCCGCCATTGTAGGGGGCCGCTATGTACGCACGTATACGTACACCTAGTAGGCGGAGGCATAATGAGTGCATTGTTCTTGGAAACTATAGTCGCATTGTTACCTCTCGCTCTCTCTAGCTCTTCGACGCTTCGACGTCCCCCCCCTCGTTCTAGTCCGTGCCTCACCCTCCCTCACCGCCCCTCGTCTACTCTCCTTTTAGTCTCGCACCTCGCTTCCGACTGGAATTTTCCGTCGGACTACGCATTCGATTTGGCGCCGACTTTCTTAGACCTACCTTTTCGACTCTCTTTTACCCATATTAGCCGCAATCACGAATCGCGGGCCCGAGGTCGATCGATGCGAGGTACGAAACTGTAGCAAAGAACCACCGAAGGAGCGAGTCCTTACGTGTGCGCCGGAAAGCGGCAAACTTTTTGAATCGGCAATTTCTTAATATTTCACGCTGGATAATATCGGGGCGATTTGCTTGCGCCGCAGTCTGAATGCAGTTCGCGGCTGTCCGGCTCTCAGCATGCAACGTTCGATGCGGTAACGGGAGTGGGTCGAAGCGGAGGTCGAGAAAAAGTGGCAGAAATATGGGGGCCGATTTTTTTGCCGATCGCGTGATAGGAGAGGTGACGACGCGTCGCGGCGATAAACTCGCGCCCAGAAGGAAAATAACGTTTTCGTGCAGCCGGCCCGGCAGGCAGCGAGCTCGGCTAGTTTCAGTTAGGCGCAATCAATAGCATTACCCGGCTCCCATTATAGCGGCAGCTAGAGGGTACAATGGTGGGTCATTAGGAATGGGGGATAACACCGTAGCAAGATCAATTTGGCTCGCCGAGGTTAACGGCTAGTCGGAGTCGAATAGATCGCTCGGGCCGCGTATAACGGTATCAAGATGGAGCTATATTCGAACTAATCGCGTCCTCGCACGACACGCGAAAGGGGTACTGCCAAGCAGCTTTCAACATTTTTTCTCCCCCTCCCAAATTTCCCTCAAATTCGCAGCCGATGGCCGAGGGGTTAATCCGTCGGAATTAATCCGGGATAGCAAAGACACGATGGCGGCGGAGCCGGTACAAGTTTCCCGCTGATTCTTTCGCATTATCGGGACAGGCCAAGGCACTCGCTGGCATGGGGCCAATAGACGCGGATGACGACGACGACGACGCCGGCGACAACGAGGAGGACGCTTATGCGAGGGCGTCGTTGCGCGCGCCTTTCATACTCGAAGTTTCGCGCAAAGAGTCACGGGCGCGTAAAATATTCCGCTCGGCGCCTGCAACCTTCGTGTAATATTTCGACGTATTCGCCCAGGGGGGTGGCTGGGGGTAAATCGGCGCCAGAGGAAATACGTGTACTCCTCTGGCGGCCCGCTGACGAGGACGAGGACGACAACGAGGAGTGGGGCGGCTCTTCGAAAGTCTAACGAGGATATAAAGTTATAATGGGACGGGCGCGCGACTTAACTCGCGATCATTAAATAGACTCGCCTCGGAAGTATTCGTCGGCTGCTTCCTGAGGCTCCCGGCGGCACTGAGGACGATTCCGAAAAGAGAGTCGAAAAGCGGTTCACCGTAATAACGATATCTCGCGGCGAACCTTTAGGCAGTCGTCGGGACGGGATAGAAGTATCCGGCTCGAGATCGGCACGCGTGAGATTCTTCTCCCGCGCGGTTCCGAACTTTCGAAGCTCGACCGACGATGGCTTAAGTCGACGGATAAGTTCGTTTGCGAAGAGGAGGAGGAGGAGGAGGAGGAGGAGGGGAAGAGGCAAAGTGCAGGAACGCGCCGAGCGTAAAATATGCGGTGTACGATAACTCGGGGCGCGCCTTTAACCGCCTTTTTTGTGCCGATAAAAAAGTTATAGGTACCTGATCCGCGACGGGGGTTGAGAAAGGTTGCCGAGTGTGAGAGAGTGTGTGTAACGTAGTCGGAGCCCGTTCGGTATCTTCGCTCTTCGCGGCTTCGGCTCGCTTCCCCGGGTATCGCGCGATCCGAGCCCGAAGTTTTCGGACGTATCGCGGGGCATCCGATCGAATGAAAATAGATACCCAGTCTGCTGCCTAGCGGCGACGCCTATGTATTTGGAGCGCGGATGCCGGGCTAGAGTTTCCTACGAGGGCGAAGATAGATGCGGCCGGCTTTACCGCGAACGCCCGCTATTACCATTACTATTAATGCTTCGACCGACGTCTACGACATGCCCGGAGCCTTCGCCGAGGCCGGGGGTGGGGGAGGATGGTGGCCGCGGTTCTCCAGAACAATATGGAACGAGATACGCTCGTAAAACACTGTCTCCGGGCCCGGCCTCTTTCGCGCCAGTCAACGGTTTATCGCCGGGCAAAACGTATGGGGAGTCGAAAGTGCCTGTTACTTTGATCCGGCATTGCTTTCCTCTCGCACCTGAGGGACGTTGTCGACCTGCATCGTCGAGGGAGCCCGGCAACACGCGAGTCACTAGCCAACTGACCTCTCTCTCTCTCTCTCTCTGCCTCTCTCATCTTTCTCTCCTCTCCTCTCAGCATGTGTCGTGCACCCGTTTCTCCGGAGCTCGACGCACGTGGCTTCCGCGTCGAAAACTCTTAAACATCGAACGTCCCCACGACCCTCCTGCCTCGTTCACGCGCCAACACGCCCGAAGATTGCTCGGGGGCTAACGGCGGCCGAGGGCTCGCTCGGTCGAATAAAGGGTCCGAAAAGCACAGGCCTTTCCTTCTGCGTGCCTCTCGCGCATTCCCGACGAGAGCCTCATCTCCGTGTCGCTTTCCGCTCGGCGGTGGCACGGTTTCCGTCCCTGCACACGGTACCCCGGCTAAATCCGATTATCTCGTAAGGCGTTCCGAAGGTCGATACAGCTATATATAGACCGATGCCTGGAGAGACGCGGCGAACGTGCCTGCTAGCCTTTCGCAGGTTCTGCGTCGCATTTTTTTCGTCACCACTACCGGCAGAGAGTGAGAGAGAGAGACAGAGAGAGAGAGAGAGAGAGAGAGAGGGGGAGAGTAGGTTGAAGGAATAGAGTTAGCGGAGCGGAGCCGGGAGTCGATGAAATCGAATCGCGTCCCATTTCCATCGGGCGATAATCGGAACTGAGGGTTTGTTATCCGTTATCGTCACGCAGCGAATCGTAGACGCGTTGCAGGGCCCGGCAGAGTCGCTAATAAAGGCCGCTGGCGCGGTGATTTCATTAGGATCCCGAGGTGAGAGAGAGTAGTGAGGGGTGGGGAGCTGGGAGCTCGGCGAGAAAAAGTGTCGGCAGGGGTGCGTACAATTTCGACGTATTGGTTCACGAGCTTAATTTCCGGACTCCCCTGTTCTCTCTTAGCTGGGGCGAAAGCACACGAGCGTCCGCGGTGCTTTTCTCTCATTCTCTACTTATCTCCCTTTATCTGTCCGCGTCTTTCGCCGACCTCCCTCTCTCTCTCTCTCTCTCTCTCTCTCTCTTTCCCATTCTCTCTCGCTCTCCGTATCACTCGCTCTCTGTCTCGGGCTTTAAGCACGAAACAGAGAAAGAGGAAGCGGGCGGCGTGCGCGAGCTGGCTCGGCGGGAGGGTTCGGAGGTGTTTTATTACCCCCGAGGCGAGAGAGGCACGTTCGGTCTAAGAAGAAAATGGGAAGGGATGGCGGCGGGCGCCGGTGCCTGTTGATGGTGCAGCGCGCTATAATTCTTAATTTCGACGATTAGGCGTACACGCCGCCTTCCAGATTTTCTCTCCGCGCCATCCTCCGCCAGCACCTCCACCACCTCCGCTTCACGCCCCGCAGGCGAGATACCGATATTTCTCTCCATTTCCCTGCCCCCGCGCCATTCCGTTTCTTTCGCCTCCTCGCGCCTGGGAGTTCTCGCTGATTTTAAATACGACTAATCGCGCCCTGGGATCTTCCGACCCCCCCCCCCCCCCTTTTTCGTCCCGGAACGAGAAGATATCGTCGCCGAAATATCCGCGTCCGGGAATATAACCCTTCGCGGGCGAGAGACGTCGGGGAGGAAAAAGCCGCCCAGCCGTGAATCGTCGCCGAACGGGGCGGCGCTCGTACAATCCTTTGAAGAGCGGAATAATAGTAATTAGCCTCGCGAATAATAGTCGCCTCGCAGCTACGGAGGGGGCGAGGCGGCGTGTCTTAATGGATCGTTGCGTAATAGCGCTATGAAACGGCAGGCTCGAAAAGGTGGCCCCCGTCTCCGAAACAAACAGAGCCGAGAGTGAGGCTGTGTCGGGAAGGGGGATGAGGAGGAGGGGGAGGGGGTCAAAGCGCGAGTAGGCCTCGTTTAAGGCGTCGCTCTTCAAAGCAGTTTCGGCGCGAACGCGCGCTACCGTGTTGTAGGAGTCGTCGTTTCTCAGGCAGCCTCTCTGTCTCTCTCTCTCTCTCTCTCTCTCTCTCTCTCTCTCTCTCTTTCTGTTTCTCTCCCTGGCTTACTCCATCGTCTCTTCGTCGTCGCACTCGGCGCTCCGTCGGAGCGTCGACTGGGCAAGAGAGCAAACTCGGGAGGACTCGTTCCTTCGCGAGAGGAGGTACGAGAGTCCCAAGTGAAATCCTTTTTCGATAATAGCCCTTCCTCGTGATCCCTCGAAATGCTTTAAACGTCCATCTCTTTGTCTCTTTCTCTGTTTCCTTCCTCTCTGTATCTAACCCCCGTCGTCCCTTTTTGCAGTTTGTCCTCTTCGTCGACTCTCTCTGTCTCTGTCTCTTTCTGTCTCTGTCTCTGGCTCGCTCTCTCTCTGGCTTAGTCTCTCTGTTGCCGTCCTTCTCAATGTTTTTTGCCCGGATATTCGCCGGGGTATGCGAGGCAGCGCGATGCGACGATCCGATAACGCCCGAGTATCTTTGCACGCTCGCCTCTCGATTCCCGATCCTTTGAATTTCGCCCGAGTCGAGACGAAGTATCGAGCGCGGCCCACGGACGGCTCTCCCATCGAGAGTGCACGCTCCGAGGACCTTTATTTCGAAAATGCCGTGCCCCGCGCGGAGAAAAAGGGAGGCACGCTTTGTTTCCGTTTCCGGCCGGCGAGCGTGATTGAGATTATTAGCGTATCGAGTATCGGCAGTGTTCGGCGGACGATTGCCTTTTCGGCGGCAGTCCTTCGGCCGGAAATTCTTGCCGGTCTCCTTCCGATCGGGATAATTCAGGGAAGGAAGTTTCGCGAACAAAGCGGCTGAATATTCGGGTGCGGCGCCATGACGCTTTCCTTCTCTCTCTCGCTCTGTTCGACGGACTTGATTAAAAATTAAACGAGCCCTCCGGGAGCGTCGCGGCCGCCGAATTTTCCCGACGCTCACCCTCGCCCCCCTTCCCCACTCTGCCTCCATAAAGCCCGGAGGATCGAGAGAGCACAATGACGATCCTCCGCAAACGAACGATGTACCCTCAATCCCTCGTGTTCGGACCGGACCCAATGTCATCGATATATATCCGACCGTAGCCAGGCTCGTTGTCGTACTGTGCTGCATCAATTCTATATTCGAGAATATAATGTATTAGCTCCAGCATGTTAACACGTTACACATTGATTGCCGAGTTAGCCGCATATAGCCCGCACTCGAAGCGTTTCGGAGTGTTTGCTCTCAACATATACTGTGCGACTATAATATGATTAACAATAATATATGGGAACAGCTGCCTTCGCAGTGGCATTGGCATTACGTGCATTTTGTACTTCATTCATACCTATTTGGACGTTTTTATTGACCGAATTAAGCATTTCATGGAAGTAACAGGCTTTTACGTGGTAGGCAAGGTACGGAAAAATATTGCGTTCGCCGCAAGTTACCCTCGATTCGACGGTACTCGTCCAGAGCGAAAGCCAAGTGCGTTAATCCATTGTCCGCTTATACCGAAAAATATTTAAAAATCCAGTGTCCTCTATTCCGGCAAAGCGAAACGTTTCTCTCGTTTCGCCGATTGTCTTCAATGACACATAATTATCGGATAAATCAGTTACCTATAACTCTCCGAAATAGCGGAGCAATTAGGGGAAATTCGAAGCAGGGGCGAAAGGTCGAAACGTTTTTATCGCACAGTCGAATTTTTCCCCTCTCGAGGCATTCGTTTTGCGATCCGACCCATTTATTCGATTCGTATCTATCAGGGCGGGTCGAAGTGGCGTCGATGGCGCCGGTGGAAAGGGCAGCGGTCGGCAGAGGGTGGCCAGAGGGTGGGTAGAGGGTGGTCGAGGGGGGGTGCAAAGGTGCGCCCGGGGGGGTGAGGGCAGTCGGTGGATTACCCCGCGGAAATCCGTCCTCGCCGAATGCCCGGACTTCCGCACGCGGGTACAAAGCAAACGTTAAACAGAGAGAGGCCCTCCTGCACTCTCTGGCTTCGAGCGATCACGTGCTGTTCTCGCGTACTCCTCTTTCCTCTCGGCCTTCTCCCACCTTCGCCTACCCACCTCCTACTACCTTCTCCTACCTTCCTTGCCAATTTTTCCTCGCGAAGCGGCGGTAAACGTCGGCATGACAATTGACTCGCCGAAAAAACTCCCAGATACGTGGAACCTGCCCGCTCGAGGCTTTATCGGCATCCGTTCCTTCGCACGAATGACGAATGGGCGAGGGTCGAGTCCGAAACGACTGTTTTCAAATTGGCCCCCCGTTCCCGGGCGAACCTGTGCATCAGTCGAAAAATTCCGGCCCGGACCGGCTATTCAGAAAGATTTTCACGTTTTCCGAAAGCAAACGTCGACAGGTCGTTCAGCGAGTTCGAGTTCGAGCTCGAGAGCGACAGAGAGAGGAAGTGAAAAAGAGAGACTGAGACACAGAGAAGGAGGGGTATAGAGGGGTGGAAAGAGTCGATCGGAACTCGATTCGGATAAGAGACTTTCGCGGGAATAATTAAAAACGTATTCCGAGAGAGGAGGAGAGGCCGGTCGGGGGTAGGATGGGGGAGGGGAGGGGGGCAGAGAAAGGAGAGCGCGTAAACGATCGTCCCCCAAAGGATGACAGACAAATGGAACGTGCTTTTGTCTAGCATGCCTCTCCCGTCGATGCGGCGGTAACGGCAGACCGACGGCCTACACTTTTTCTGGCTCCCCCGGTATTATTCTTTCCCTCACTCGAGGCCGCCCGCCCGCCGACTCACTCCGACAGAATGAAATTTCCGCGAGACGTCGTCGTCGCCGCCGCGGCTCTCGAGGCACACGAGGAAGGCACGAAACTTTTCGAAGGGTTTGTTTTAAGGTACCTACCTCGCCGGCTTCCTCCGCGTTCGACCTCTCTTCGAACTGTTCCCTTTTTCGAACGACGCCGGTCGAGTGCCACTAGCGACAGAAGTGGAACGTAAATTGTCGAAAATGCGTCCTCCCCCTTCCCCCCCCCCCCGCCCTTCTCTCAAATTCCCCGCGTCAAGGAGAAACGTCTCGCGCAGTTCTAAAATTAGCTCTCTCGCGTGTCCGTGCATCGACGAAACTTTTCCCTTGCTCGGAGGATTATTCGGGGAATTTTTTTTAAACCTCGGACTCCCGGACTTGCCGGCCCGGGAGGGTAGGCGGAGCGAGGATAGGGGGGAGGAGGATCGAAACTCGTCGCGGATCATTCGAAGGATTCGGGATCGCCGGGGTCACGAAACTTCCCTCTTCGAACGTCTTCCCACGCTGGCCCGTCTCCCGCCATCGACAGTTTCGGGGGCAGGGTGGGGGAGATAGAGCTTTCGCGTCCATTTTTAATGACGACTAATGGCAGCCGAGCTTCCCAATCCGGTCTTACGTTAAGCGACCGATCGACGACAGTCTTCTATCCCATCCCGTTGGAATGGAATTCCTATCCTAAGTTTCGAAAAAACTGCGCCGTGAGAATCGTCCCACTTCTTTGCGCGGAAAGATCATTAGCGTCGCGACGCCTCGTCGGAAGGGTCGGGTGCGTTTATCGTCTGCCGGCTGTCATTTCCATGAACCTCTTCGTCCGCCTTTATCCGCTCATCGGGCAAAGTGTCGCAGTAACGAAAGATGATTAGACCGGGGACGCGAGCCGCAATAATACTCGACAATGTGCATCTGGCGAATGTTTGCCCGCCGTCTCTCGATCGCTGCTCTTAATGGCGTCGGCGTCGACGTTGCCGTTGGCTGCGCTAGGTGCCTGGAATTAGGTGGCGGGAGGGGTGGGTAAGGACAGGCGAACTCTTCTCGCACGTTACTCGCCCCCGTGTTTGTCCCCCGGCATTCGCGAAATATTCGTTGAAAATTTCATCGTCCTCGCAACGGTACCATTCGTTGCAAGCCGCGCTCGTTGGAGCCGGTGCTCGTTCGAGTCCGGGGCTCGTTGCAGTCCGCCACTGGTGCCGCAGTCCAGGTCGAGACACAGCTGCAGTGAGAGAGCTCTCTCTCTCTCTCTCTCTCTCTCTCTCTCTCTCTCCCTCTCTCTCACTCTTACCCTCTTTCTCTTCCCTCTATTACTCTCTATGTTTCTCCAATGGCCGCATCGTCGCGCAACTGCACGGGCGAAAACGTTTCGTCCGCGGGAGATTTAGTAGGTTTATGTCGGCGACGAGAGAAGATCGTGGAACTCCCGTGTTCTACCTTCCAGAACCCGCTTATCTTGGCAGTGGATGCAGATGGGGTGAGGGTGGAAGCTGAAGCCGGGATAGAGAGAGACGCTGCAGGCAGGCAGTGGGAAAGGGCGCGAAAACTGGAGCGAGAGGGAAGGAGGGAAGGAGGGAAAGAACAGTGCGATAGAGCGCGGAAGGTTATCTATTTTTAATGGCGCTTAATAACAAGGCTGCACGTCTGTCCTCTGTCTCGACCCTTTACCATGCTCGGCTACGTCCTGCCGGTAGTTTCATGCTCTCTCCCCGTACGCGGTCGTCTAACGGGTGTCCGCTCGGGAGGAGACGCGACATGCGGGAGGCAGCGGTGGCGGCAATGACGGTGGTGGTAGGCAGTGGCCAGTGGCAGTAGTAGCTGTAGTGGTAGCTTGAGTGGCGAAAGGCGAGATAGATCGGGGCGCCGACGTAGCCACGATAATCGATTGGTTCGCGCGCCGCGATAATTACAGTAATTGGAGCAGCAGTACACCGGTGAACGTACGATAACGCGATCCGACCGACGATAATATACTGGTGGTCGATAAACCGCATCAATTCGTCGTCGTCGTCGACGCCATCGTCGTCGTGGCAGTCGATGTCTAAATCTCGACGTTTCCCGGTATTAGTCATTTTCCGTACCTTTCGCTTTTACCTTCTTCTTACCGGACTCGTCATATTTCCTGGCCGGCTTCGGAGTAGCGCGCGAGAGGCAACGGACAAGGATTTATGGTCGTCGTCTTCGTGGCCGCGACGAACACTCTGGCCTTGCATTTACCGCAGTTTCGCGCCCGCTACCAACTATGATTCGTCGGTCGAACTTTTCGGGAAGTCAGGATGCGGGCCGGATGATATTTTATTTCTGCAATTTCATCAGAGTACCCGCCTCGTACCTACCTCGTACCTATCTTGTACCTACTCTCCGCAGACTGCCCGTCCTGCCCTTCCTTCTCTTCCTTCTCCTATATACGGTCGAAACTTTCGAACGCTTTCGAAATATCATGCGATCGAGTCCGTGCCATTCGTTCGTTCAGCGCTTTCTCGCATCGAGGATAATGGATTACGTAAGCGCATCCCCGCGCGTATCGATGACTTCTTATTGTGCCGAGAGCGCGCGCGCGCGCGCTGTGCAGCGGCGGAATGAAAATAGAACGGGCAGAAATCGTACACCGTGTGCAAGCCGGTATCCGACTCCCTTGTAACACGGCACTTTCGACGCCCGTGTCACATAATACTCTTAAGTCGGGGCGAACGGTGACGTCTGGACATTCAGCGTCTGTGGCAATTGACAGATCGAGAGGCCGTAATCCGAAGGAATAGTCGATCGCGTTCCTACCTTCTCCTTTCGGTTGTCGTCCGGTCGAAAAGAATCTTCCTCGTCCCCGTGAAAGGCTTCGCTATCGATCCGAGTTCCGAGGATGCATACTTTGAGGAACACCCTGTGCATGAGAGAGCGTAGACGAGCCGACGTGGGCCCGCCTGAAAACCGGTCCCGAGGCTCTCTCGAAGTCGTCGACTCGTGACCTTCGAGTCGCGCTAAGCAGCGAGAGCTCTGCTGCCGTCGCTGCTGCCCATGCTATATGCTGCCATCCCGCTGCTATCCTGCTGCCATGCTGCCGCTATACCGCTGCTATGCAGTTACCACGGGATATCGTGCTGCCCCCATCGGGAAGCCCGGCACGAATCTTCGTCTCCGCTCGGTCTCGGCTCGGTCTCGGCTCGGTCTCCGCTCGGTCTCCGCTCGATCTCCTCTCTCTTCGATGCCCACCCCCACTCGCATCTCGAGAGATCCCGTGTCCAACCTTCGTATCGTCCACCTTCGTATCGTCCAACTTCGTATCGTCCAACTTCGTATCGTCCACCTTCGGATCGTCCGCCTCCGGATAGTCCACTTTGCAAATCCGGCGATCGGCGGATTACGCCTTCTCGCCCGGAGACGATATAAGCGCGCAGCCGGGCAAATCGACGGGGCGAACTCGAAAACCGATATTGTCCGATGATGAATTCGCGAGGATTACGTCCGTCCGGCTGCCCGGACGTATCAAACTCGCCCGGCGAAAAAAATGGGCACGCTGAATTATACAGGGACCGAGCCATCGAGTCCCTTCGACTGCTCGCTCTTTGATCAGAGATTAAGTATTTAGCGGTGACCGATAATGGGGACGGCGGAGGATGGCGAAGGATGGGGAAAGGATGGGGAAAGGATGGGGAAAGGATGGGAAAGGACGAGAAAGGACGACGTGGGGGGAAGGCTCTTTTGCGCCGACGGCGGACAGTTCGGACGTTTCTCTCTCCTCGTCGACGAGGCTGGGAGAGAGTGAGGAGAGAGAACGTGCGAGAGAGCGAGCCAGAGAGAGAAAGAGAGACGTCGGACATATTTCGCGATGGCCGGCTCCGGTCCTCAGTGCGGCTATCCAGTGGGAGGACCGGTTTTACAGTGGCTTAAATCCTGTTATGCCCGCGCGTTGTAAGCCGCTTGCTTTCACGGACGAACACGAACGGCCAACGTTGCGTCGCCGTTGTTGCGCGCGTTCCTTTTTTCCCTCTCTCTCTCTCTCTCGCTCTCATCTCTTCTCCTTGACCGTTGCCGTGCGCGCAGGATCAGCGGACGATTCGGAGGGGTTACCCAGTCTCGAAGAACGACCGATTGGCCAGGATCGGCAAGAGTGATCGGGCGATTGAAAAATTTCGCTCACAGTTCCGTTCTCCCTTCCCTGCATCTGGAAGTTTCTCTCTCTCTCTCTCTCTCTCTCTCTCTCTCTCTCTTTTGCTCGGAGAATATTCTCAATTATCGCCTCTGTAATCTTGACGCGCCGCAATAACAGTCATTAGAGTCATTAGACGCGTAATTACAGAATCTATGTAACGGACTGCCGGCGATACGAATCGAAAATCGAGTGGAAAAGGCTGTTGAGGGGGGGAGGGCAGGGGACGCGATGGCGTCGATACGCCGGGAAAGCGGACGCGGAAAAGGTGAGCTTAAGAGCTTTCGTCGCTCGTAGCGGCGAGTTATGATCCTCGGACGAATTTTGGCCGACGCTCGCCGTCGTCTGTTGGGCCAGTGCCGGCGACAGTACGTTTCCCAGACTGCCTCGTTGTTCTGCGGGCGGGTGAAAAAAAAAAGAAGAGCCGACAACGTCCAGACTCGCCCCCGGAGGGCGCGTCCTTAAAACAGGATACGCAAATCGCATCTAGGTCGTGGGCGAGTGAGCGGAGTTTCTCCGCTCGCACTCCTCGCGTCCTCCTCCTCCATTCCTCTCTCGTCTCGGCTTTCGGTAAATCTCGCCGCTAAGGCTTTTCTCATCCGGCGAAAGACATCGGGCAATCGCACGCTGTCTGCCGATTATTTATCCCGCGCCAGCTGTATTTTATATTTGTTTTATATGCGCGCCGTGCGTACGCCACAGCGTCGGAGGACCCGAACTGTTATTACGAGCGGGCGGAAAAATGTATGTGCTAGATCTCTCCCTTTGTATTCCCTGGATCGGATATATACTGTCAGCTGTGATATATCAGGGGAGCATAAAACGACGCTATTATCCCGGCGATATCTCTTACCTCTCTCTCTCTCTCTCTCCCTCTCTCTTTCTCTTCTCACGTCGCGCGACACCCAAGCGGATCGCAACGAAAATTTCGTCGCCCACGACGACGACGGCGTCGGCGTCGCTTCGCTTAAATGTTGCCCGGCGGCGTTCCAGGGACGGTTTAACTGCGATCGTTTGCCCCCGAAAATGCTTCGTTTACGGGGAGCAAAACGACGATTGTAAATCTCCGCGCGTTGGCTGGAAAAGTCGGCGCTGGCGGGGAGGTGGCGGCGGCGGCGGCGGCTTCGGTGGCTGAAGGGTGGAGGGAGAGGGCGGGAATGGAAGGGTGGCGGGCGCGACCGCCGGAACGACGAATTCGCTCGAGAAAATTGGGAAATCGGGCTGACGTTACGGCAGCCACCAGCCAAAGACTCGCTGCCGCCTCGCGGATTCTCGCCTTTGAGCGTTTTCACGAGCCCACGCTCTCTTTGCATCCGTCAACATTATTTAGGGCGCGCTATGAAATGGGACGCGCGATAAAGAAAAAAGTCTCCGTTGCCGTAAGGTGCGATATCCGGGAAAATCGGTACTCTCGAACTATACCTTCGCCTTCTCGCCTCTTCTCTCGCTCTCCTCTCTCACTCGGAAGTCAAAGGGTGCGAGGAAGACGTTCCTCGACTTCCGTCCTACGGCCTGGTCGAGGAGTCGGGCTTCTTCTTTGGTCATGGCTTTTAGCCCGTCAATCCGTGCCGTGTTATGCAAGCTGCACACGGTATTTTCTCGCGAATATTCAACGGGTGTGCGTCTCTGTCTGTGTGTGTGTGCGTGTGGGCGAGGAGAGGTCGGGCGGAGCGCTGTCGAGAGACGGGTTCAGGGGTGGGAGGGATTAAGAGGAATTACGGTGGTGCCAGTGAGCGGGGAGAGAGCGTGTGGGTGTGCGTCAGATGAGGAGACGTGAACAAAAAAGAGCGAGCGAGAGAGGACGCGCGTGTATGCGTGTACGGGGAATGGGAGGGGGGAAGGAGGAGAGCGAGAGAGTGAGAGAGAGAGGTAGGTAGGTGGGGGGTTAATGGGTTTCGAGGACACCGGCGTTACACCGCGAGATCTCACGCTCCGTCTGTTAAGAACGGCGAAGCCCCCCTTTGTCGAGCGTTAAGTTTGAAGAACACAAAAGTCGCCAGATTTCTCTCTTTCCCTCTCTCCTCCCTTCTCTCTTCCCTTCTCTCTCTCCCCGCCTCCTCTTCCCTCCGCCTCTCCTCTTTTCTTTCATTCCCTTCCTTCGGCTCTCTCACCGCAGCCCGGCACACCGGCTACGTTGAATTTTCAGTACGGCCAACTTGCCGCGGGTGAAACGTTACGCATCGCCCGCCCCTCGGTTGTCGCTGTAAATTCCTCCGCCTGCGAGATCGAATTTTTTTGTTGCCAGCTTTGCCCCGCGACGCATTTGATAATCCGCACCGGCGACGGACAGAAGTCCCGCTCGGAAGAAATATCATGTTGGCGTTCCCGTTTTCAGGCGCGGGTCGACGACCCCCTCTCTCTCTCTCTCTCTCTCTCTCTCTCTCTCCCTCTCACTCTCTCTCACTCTCTCGTCGCTTCCACGCACTGGTCGACTAGGCGTCGTTGCCGAAATCCGGGCGCACGCTAGATCACGGCTCTTAACGATCTATTCGCGGACGTGGATTCATTTGTTTTCTCGGCGTTCGATCGACAAACGGGAGAACGAGCAACAGTGTTACCAGCCTCTCTGTCGAAGCTGTTACTCGACGAACGGGTGAGAGAGGCTGTATCGGGAGGAAAATTGAGACGGCCATTGTTAAGAGCCTCGGGCACGTTTCGTAGGTATTTAGATGAAAATTATCGCCCACGCTCTCGCTTTCCTGGAAGCCGTCCCGCTTCGCGGCGGATCGGACCCGCGCGGAAGAGCTGCGGGTGTGCTCCAAGTCTAAATATATATACGCGCGCGAGCGCGCGCGAGCACGCCTCGGTTTACGTCGAACTGTTTGTTCCGGATCGCGCGAAAACGGCTTAACGCCATTCTCGCGCGAGATCGATCGCTCTCCGTGGATCTCTACCGCCCGCGTCCGACCTAACTTGGGACGCGGGGATCTAGATATAGGTGCCGACAGCCCGGGGAGTGAGCGCGAGTTGAAGGAGGAGGGGGAGGCTGAGGAGGGGAGGGACCTTCGCTTCCTGGAAGGGTGTCGAATTATTTCGGGATGAGGCAGTTAAATATCGTCCATGTCTTTTGCCACTCTGTCCCGCCAAACGTGTCCTCCATCCCCCCTCCTGCCCGAACGATTCTCATAGAGATCAAAGTGCCGGGTAGTCAGAGAGATTCGGAGCGAGGAATTTTAAACGACGTTAATCCTCGACGGAACCGACGCTCGAAACGCTCACGCTCAAAAGATAAGACGGTATCGAAAAAATACGTGGGTCGTAAAATTCTCGGAATAGCATGGGAACCGGGGAAAAGTTTACGGTGGCCAACGCCGATATTGATTCGACGATTCGTCAGGGATCAGGCTGTCGCGGTGCGGAGTCGGTGGCAAAACGTTTGTCCCGATAATTCGCCGATGGAAACCGTTGAATGAAGCTAACTCGGCTACGTGTCAGTGACCACTCAGTCTCGATGAGCATACGCGGAATGCATATACGAATGGCCACAGTTGCCCGCGCGGCGACCATTCCCTCTCTCACTCTCTCCCTCTCTCTCCCCCCTCGGTGCGAGTGCGTTTTATTGCGTTTGCACCGAACACAGGGCTGTGTAAACGTGCCGGTGTGCGTCCCCGATCGTTAAAGAGCAATGCTCGGCTTCCCACGCTAAGCTCGACGGCGACAACGAGTGACGACGACGACGACGACGACGACGGCGACGGCGGTCACGACGACGACGACTACGACCGTCCTATATGTTCCGCGCACATACTCATCTCCTCGTTTTCTCATTCTGTCATGTCCTCTTCAGCCATTTTCTGCACCGTCTCCTCCCGTCTACCCCATTCGCCGACAACGCCTTTCTTTCCACCCCTTCGCCCTCTCTATATTTCAACTTTCTCCTCTCGCACCTGTTCTTCCTCGCTTTCCTTTTGGCTAACCCACCTCTCGCCCTCTCCCCTCTCTCGTTCCTCTCCTTCGCCGGAACACTGACCAACAATGAGTCTGATATCTACGAGAGTTATCACGCCTTTTCTTGCCCGTCCTGCGCTCGAGTCCACGGCACTCTTTACGATCTCGGCGTAGCCGTAATTTTATATTCAGCTGCCGAGGTGAGAGTAGATCCCGGCCGACGATCATCGTCCGGGACGTTTCTGCTCCGGGACGTGGGATAAGACGGTAAAACTGATAGCGCGTCGGATGAGACGTCGGCGCGAGGGAAGCTCGACTAGTTGGAAAGAGAGGGGAAAGAGGCAGTGGATAGAGGTTGATCGTACGAACACCTGCCTTCAACCCTGTCTGGCAGCGTTCGCTCTTCTATCGCTCTCTCTTCCCTCTCTCTCTCCTTCTCTCTCTCTCTCTCTCTCTCTCTCTCTCTCTCTTTCTCCTTCATAGCTGAGCCCTCCAGCTCGTATCCGTCCACCTCCTACCCGTCTCCTGCGCCTCCTGCGCCAAGCAAATGATTTGATTAGAGAACAATGGCTTTCCATTAACAACCCCGTCCTCCCTCCTTCCCACCCTCTCCCCCCTCCACCCCTCTCCGAATCCGTCCCTCCGCGTCCGCCGACGTGCTGTCTGTCAGCTGACTACCGCCCCACCGAAAGCCGCCGTTCGCACGGAATTGTTTGAAAATTCGCCCCGCTGTTTTCAGCGTTTGCGTTTCCAGCGGCTCCGCGGAAAATCCCACTCCTCCCGCCCTCTCTCCGCTGAGTTAGGTGGGGCGGGGTGGGTAAATATTTCGTCACATAAACTTTCCCGCTATCCGAACGATACTACTCTCGCTCGGTTCATTTTTCCTCCCCCCCACCGGAGCTCGCCTTCGGTGGGTGTACGTACCTCGGTGGAGTGGAATTTGGAATGTCCACTTTTTTTTTTGTTGCCGCCGAAAGTGCATATTGCAACGTTTGTGCGGCGCATTTGTCAGTTCGCTGGCTCGAGAGTCGTTCGTTTTATCGCGCGCGCGTAGTGCTGGGTTAGAAATCTCGCGATCGACTGTCTTCGTTAAATGTGTTCGGAGCGGTCCGCGACGCGGCCGCTTTGTTTTCCTTTTTCACCCTCCTCCCCCCGGCTTTCCCGTCCACCTGCCACCCCGTCGCCCACTGAAATCCCTCCCTCCCCCGCAGAGAGTGGTTAATCGGGAAGCCCTGACGAGGAAATAGGCTATCGATCCTGCGGACGCTGACTCTCGTTTTGACGGTGCCAATCGAAGAGTGACGTAGCGACGGACAGAGCGCGATAACAGAAACAAATTTCCTACGTCATTTACACTGTCTCCCGCCTCCCGGTGGGGCCTGTCCTCTTCGTTCGGGCGGACCACCGCCAGGCATATTCGGTGTGCAAGCGCGCGCGCGCCGACACGACGCCGAACGTCGGCAAACTTCGCGTTCGAAACTGCCTCCTGTCACCTGCCCAATGCCCGCAGGCCTATTTTCCTTCCTTTCCGCCGAACCGTTACCGTAAGCGACACTCCTCCCCCTCCTCCTCCACCTCCTCCTCTTCCGTCACTGATCCTTCGACTTCCATAAGGTAGCGAGGGAAGGACGCGGCCGTCGAAAAGCCTAATCTCTCGCGGTCCCGCGCGACAACTTGCCGCCGAGTTACATTATCGTGCTTAGATTTCGCACTTCAAAGTCTGAGATTAGCGGGAGGCGAAGTCGCGTCTCGTCTCGGGGGCCGCTAAGTGACTCACTAAGTAAACGGAGCTCCTTCAAGGACGAGCGCTCTCCCCGCCTTTATGCGAGAGAGAGAGAGAGAGAGAGAGAGAGAGCCGCGTCTGCGTAATCTCACCTTCTCTCGTTCCTCTCCTTCTCTCCTTCTCTCTCGCTCTCTCATGCAGTAGACGGTGCTCGCGAGGCCGTAAGAAAAGCTGTCCCTTTTTTTTTCACTCCTTCCTTTCTTGCCTTCCCCGCTCCCGCCGCTGATACCGGATAGGTTCGGCTCATTCTCTGCAGTCGCGTTTTCGCTTGCTTCTCTCTCTCTCTCTCTCTCTCTCTCTCACTCTCTCTCTCTTTCTCTCCCACTCGCACAGTGTCGCACCCCTTTTGCCCTCGGACCTCCGGTTTTATCTCCCCATCCCTCTCCGGCATTCGCATGTGCCTGCCCGACGCGCGGAGAGCGAGAACGCTTTCCACTGGCGCGCGCGGCGCTCGTCGTAATTTCGAACCGTGCTAAATGTCAACCGATTTCGCATTTACGCCCGGCTGTCAGTTATTACCGAGCCGAAGTATGACGCACCCGACAGTGTAAATAATTCAGGGCTCAATTACGCAAATTGCGAGCCAGCAGCTCCTCCCCTCTTGACCCCTCTCTCTCTGCATCTCTCTGCCTCTCTCTCTCTCTCTCTCTCTCTCTCTCTCTCTTTCTGCCCCTCCAACATCCCCAACCCGGGATCCAGTGCACGTTCCGCGCCACTTCATTCCGCTACGCTACTCTCTCACTCCTCCCGTCCTTCTCTTGCTCGTTTCACGTCAACGTACTCCTCCTTCTCCCCTTTCCTCCCTCTCTTTATTTATTTCGCTTTATCCCCCTTCCCTGCCCCCTCCCCCCTCCCTCGCACTCTCCCTCTTCAGCCTCTCACCACGTGACTAATAACTAGTTTCGCGAGGGCGGGGTGGGGTTAAAAAAAGTTGTTCCGCGTTCTCGTTTTTCCCCCTGCCCTTCCCCCCAGCACTCCTCCCCCACTCCTCCTCTTTCGTTGTCGGCCCGGGGACGCGTACGCTTTTCGCAGAAATCGCGCACGCATCGGGAGCACTTCGTTATACCGCGCCACGCTCTCTCACCTGTGTGTATCGAGGGGGGCCAAATAAAAAGTTGCGCGTCGATCGATCCTCTCTCTTTTTTTTTATCTCGTCCTAAGTACCCACTCGAAGCGGGGCCGCTTTATGAAGCGGGGCGCAATTATATCAATGCCGGAGAGAGCGATGAACGCGCGCGCGCGCGTGGCTGTTCCTCTCTCGTATGTAGGTGAAAAAATATTTCTGGACGGTGCCCTATATCGATTCCGTGCCTTCGCCTATGAAAACGTTATGAGCCCAGCGGTCACGGCGGTCGAGTCGGGTAGATAAGGCGAGTTTAGTCAGATTAGCGTCCGATTTCGACGATCGAGAATCGGATAGACGCGGCGAGTGTGGAAACCAAGAATTTTAAGGCGAAAACAGATTTTTCGTTTTTATTCTGCCTTCCCTCTCGACATTCTCGTTCTTTGGATGATCGCAGAAAGAAGAGTCGCGGGAAGGGAGTCTCCGAGATAGAGGGCCAGGGTCCGCGGGAGGGGGTGTGGGCGGCCAGAAGAAAATGACGGGAGGGGAAGAAATTCCCCGGAACTTTGGAATGAACGAGAATGGAGCACTGCGCGCGGTCGGGGAAACTTCTGCACGGACTATTCAACTTCCAGCCGTATAACCTCTCTCCGGGGTTGAAGACGCGCGCCATAATCCGGGGGGGTAACAACGTGCCGGAAAATATGACCGCCGGAGCATTCTCCGGGAGAGAGGGGGAGGGGGAGGGAGAGAGAGAGAGAGAGAGAGAGAGAGAGACAGAGAGAGTGGCGAGAGTACTCTCGACGACAGACTCGCAGGGCAGAGTCTTGATATCGTCGTCGATGCTCCGTGCCTTGACGGGAGGCGCGACAAGAAGCGAGGGCAAGAAGGGCGGCAAGAAGGGCTGCGAGAAGGGTGGCGAGGAGGGTAGAGAAGAACGGAGGGCAAGCATTGTGTTTCGGGAGGGAAATCTCGAGGGGCCCGCAACGGGAGCCAACCTTGGGATCCGTCCGACACGATCGCCGACGGCTAATCGGTCGGAATCGACGGGAGGATCGATTCGGCGTGAGGCGCGGGCGCAGTTAATGAAATCTTCCCCGGGCTGCGGGGAACTCTTCAAAGACTCGCGGCAAACTTTGTTAACTCCCGATCGAGCGTGGACGCGAGGGCTTTCAGGCGCGCGATTTTATTAACATCCCTTCCTTTTCCTCGAGGATTGCTTTGAGCGATTGGCTCCCGGAGAGGCCGAAGTAATCAGCGATGTTAGAGGGTGAATGCACACTGTCCGAGGGGTTGGACGCGCATAATGCAGGGGTTGCAGCGTATCAATTACTATACCGATGGCGGTGGTGGTGCTGCTACTGCTGCTACTGCTGTTGCTACTGCTTCTGCTTCTATTCCTACTACTACTACCACCACTGCTACTGTTACTCGTCTATAGCACGAGCGCGTGATCATCTATCCCATTTAACTTCGCAACAGCAGTCCTCGCCGTCGCATGCACAGATAGATTCTATATATCGTCCTTCGTACCACTTTGGCGAATATACTTTTCTACCGCTGGCACTTTCATCCGTCCCATTTAATTTCGTTGCCCGTAATGCATTGCGCAACGCAACCGTTCTACATCGCTTCCAACGTATGACAATGCGTTACGTAGAAAAGCTGGATGACACACGAGAGCCGAGGATATGACATTCACGCTATAAATTCTACACCCACACACGCCTGCCTGCCTGCCTGCCCGCCCGCGCGGTAAGACAAGTTTCATAGAGAAGGCCAGGACGGAAGGCTGAGTAGAATACGGACGGACGGTCACTCGAAACGAGCCTGACATCATTCCTGACTGGACTCGGCCAGACTCTTTTTCGAGGGCGTGCTCCACTCGAGCCTTTCTCTTCCGATCTTCCCCCCCCCCCCCTTTCCTCTCTCCTCTTCCTGCCCGCGCCACCCAGCCTGTCTCGCGAACTTCGCACCTCTAAAGTACGCGTGCCATCTGACGGCGGTCTCGCTCACCTCCTTCGCCCTTGTACTCCTTCGAAACCTTCGGGAAGGGGGGTGGGCACCCTGCGCTCGTCAGGTCCCACCACCTCGCGGTCCGTAAAAGCATACAGGCGAAAGTGACTTGCCCAATAACCGAGTACCCGTTTTCCCACCTGCTCCTTCCTGCCACTCTCCCGACGTCTCTCCACCCTCCTCCACCTCCATCCTCTACCTCATCCTCCCTCTTGCGGTTTGCTCACCCTCTCGAAGGTTCGTTGCTCCGCGGATGTCGGCTGCGGCGAGGGTGGATCGGGCCGAACAAAAGGCGAAAGGCGTCGGCGGAGTGTCACGCGCGTACGTTTCGCTCGCCACCTCCTCCTTTCATTTTCGTCGGTCCGTAGGTGGCCCCCCTGCAAGATAGCCTCGGCGTCGCCTCTCGCTCTCAAAGGACTCGCGCGTAACGAGCGAGTGCCAGAAAGAATCTCGTTACCGCGGAACCGGTCCCAGCGAATTCCTACTCAAAGAGGCGAACTGTCGAAAAGGCAGGTTGCTCTGCCTCCTCACCTACCTTCCTACCTTCCCACCTTCCGACCTTCCTACTTTTCTTGCCTCTCTTGCCTTTCCACCTTCGCATCCAGATAACACTGCGGTTTGTTAAACATTTTGAGAACCGATCACTCGCGTCTGAATCTGAATCTTGATGAGCTTTCTCAATATACGTGTAAAACAACGATAGACTGAATTCTCTTCCACCCTATCTCTCTCTCTCTCTCTCTCTCTCTCTCTCTCTCTCTCTCTCTCTCTCTCTCTCTCTCTCTCTCTCTCTCTCTCTCTCTCTCTCTCTCTCTCTCTCTCCTCTCGTTAAGCCTTTCTTCCGTCACTGCCGCTGGCCTCTTTAATTATCGCAACCGCGACGCGGCGGTCTCTTAGCTAGACGGCCGCTTTTACGAGACCGATATACCCAGTGCGCGGTAACTCTCGGCCTCCTCCCAGTTTGCCCTCGAAGTCCGTCATTCCCGTGGTTCGTTCCGACTGAGCGAATGCCGCCCTCTGAAACACAAGCCCTGCTACGAGGGAATAAGCGAGAGTAAGAGAGAGAGAGAGAGAGGGCAGAGTCGACAACGGAGAGAAACGGCAGACGTTTTATTCGACGTCTCTCCTCCGGCCCCGAGAAAGCCCCGGGAGATAAGTAGATACCACACACTCCCGCTAATTACGCGCTTTTCTCACCCCTCCCTCCCTTAGCCACTCTCTTCGTAGCCACTCTCGTGGCTCTCTCGCTCTCTCTCTCTCTCTCTCTCTCTCTCTAGGATTTCGTAGCTCTCTTCCGCACTTGGTCCTCTCGCTCACTCTACGCGAAACGGCCCGGGTATCGGCGTATAGTTTGGCCCTCGGGGTAGTTTGGCGGAGGGTGGCGGGTGTGGCGGGGCGTGTACAGCAGAGAACAGCAGGCACCCTTTTATACTCGGGCGCCACTGGCGCTGGAATCTAGCCGCCGTCTCGGCACGCAGATCGCCGCGCCGCCGCCGTGGAATACGGCTCGCTAATTCACGCTAATCTAATTTGCCGCGAGTCCGCCGTCAGCGATGGCTGCGAGCCGGCCGCGAGCGCGATCAAGTCCGGCGAGCCGGATAACGCGGATCGATATACTCGCGTATATAGTTTGAGTATGGTTGGCCGATGGTACTGCTTGTTTGCGCTGACTGTCCGGGAGGAGTCGTCCTTCGGGGCTTAATTAATTGACGAGTCGAGCGAAATGTCAGGAGAGGAGTGGAACTAGTCAGGGAAAATTCTTCGCCTACGGCCGAAGGATATCCACTGGCTGCTCGAACCTCGTATCGGCGGATTTGAATGCAATCGCGTTTCGTATCTGTTCCTTCTGGCTTTGGCTAGATAGATAGAGAGAGGCAGGGAGATAGGCGGAGAGGGGAGGAGGCAGTGGGATATGGAGAGGGATAGGGAGGGATGCCATGGGAGAGGATGCGGCGGCAGCGGCGGCGGACCAGCAGGAGCACAATCCATTTGCCGGGAAATGCAATAATTGCAAATTGTAATGGGGCGGTGGTGCAGTACCGCGCCATTACCGCTGTATCAACTTCCCCTCCCGTTCTGCGCCTCTGCCTCCTCTCGAAATCCCCTTTTCGTTCGTTCCCTCTCTCCGCCCTCTCCTGCGCCTTTACCCTCTCTCTCTCTCCCCTAGCTTTAGCGATAAAACATCCGCCGCGGTAGACGCGCGGGGGATGGCTCGATGACGAGGGCGTCGATCGATATTTCGACGATTCCGTTGCCATTAGAAGCGGTCCTTCGACGACGCCGACGACGCCGACGGTGCCGAAGCGGTGCCGGTGCCCTCTCGTCATCGGTCTCCGATCCTCCAGTCTACTTTCTTCTCCTCTGATCCACCCCCTCTCTGCACTTCTCTCCACTTCTCTCCACTGGCCCCTTTTTTACGTCGGCGAGAAGGCAATTGGCGAGGGCTGCACTCAGGCAGATCGTTGCCGACGAATACAATTGCGTCAGATCCTACCGCGGCATCCTCCATCCCGAGACGCATCCGCGAGGATGGATCGCCCCGGGCTGACATCCGATATAACATAAATACGCTTAGACGCGGCCGTGGGAGGGGTTAATGTATTTGCCTTGGCGCCGACTCTCGCTACCCGGACCGCTCCGGCGGCCGTCATTGTGTTTTGTTCCCGTCCGCGCTTTTTATGAGAAATCTCTTTGCTGCCAGGTGATTTGTCTATTATTCGTCCCCGTCCATTTCCTCTCTAAATACGCGGCCAGCGCCCCACCCCATAGCTCGAGTTATCTTAGGGGCGCAAAAAGTCTCCCTCTGACTCTTTCGTCGCGGGCGAAATGGCGCAGTTGAAGATTCTTACGTCAGGGAACGGCAGAGCGTCATACGCTGATACGTCAACAGCGTGCGCAGAGTGCGGTCCAAAATAATGGCTCGTCGCGCATCGCTTGTTTCGACTTTGATGTCACTCCGCTCGCGAGCGAAGGTCTCTCGCTCGGCGAGATTAGCGGTAATGAGCGGAATGGCGAGCTGGACGCCGGAGTGCGCAACGATCCTCGTCACGCCCAATGCCGGGACACTCCTCTTCCCACGCGCGATAAAGCGTCGTTCCAGGGATTACGCGACGCCATAGATCGGGGCCCCGAGGCCAATTTATCGGGCGACGAGGAGTCGCGAACGACTCTGGCCGGAAGCGGACAGCCGCGGATCCGTACTTCGACCGAAAATGACGATTCGTCATCCGCTCCTCAACGGCCATTGAAATTACGCTCTTCTTAGTTCTCTGACTGCTACGAGCGCAAACGTAGGTCCAGCGAAAGTTATCACTGTGGCCTATGGACGCACATGTGCGCTCGGCGATAGTTTCGATCGTTTATTGTTGTCTCACTGTATTTGCTCAGAAATGATTTTATCGTATCCGTGCAACACTCACAGAATAAAGAAAAAATGAAATGCAAGAAATTATAATTCAATACACCGCCAAACATATTGATATTGCGTGAAAAACACCGTTCACGCGAAGCGCTTCGGCTCAGAGTATTCAGCAGTCAAAGGGTTAAATTTTCCTCACTCGCGAACATTGTACAGCGCGACTGTGGCCGTCCGCTTCCGGCCGCGGACCCGTACTTCGACCGAAAGTGCCGATCCGTCATCCGCTCCTCAACAACGGCCATTGAGATCGCTCCTCAGTTCTCCGGGGCAGAGTCGACGCCTGGCGTCGGGGCAGAAATTAAATTGGCCTCGCTCGCGAACATTGTACGGCGCGCGACATCGTATCCGTCGTCTACATCGTCTTCGCCGACGACGACGACGACGTCGTCCTCGTCGTCGTAGTCTTCGTCTTCTCGTCGTCGTAGTCTTCGTCTTCTCGTCGTCGCCGGTTCCGAGATTAAAAGGTATCCATTACGTCCGTAGGAGTCGCGAGAACGATAAATGGCAAGCGACAAGGGTGCAGCACGGCTTCGTTTGCAGCGGGAGAGAACGATAGCTCATACGGAGAGAGAGCGCGCGAGCGTTTGCCGAGGAGGCAAAGGGGGTGGGGTGGGGGGCAGGGGAGTCGAGCGGAATCGCGAGATTCCTTGGCATAATTTACAAATAGAACGGGCGAGCAGGAGGGGTGGCGGGTGGGGCCGGAGGGAGGGTAGATAAGTTTATAGCTAGATTTCGAAGCCGGCGTAGCCGCTTCACGTGCCAAGAAACGAGCGACGCCCGACGTCGTCGCAGTCGTCGTAGTCGTCGTCGGTAGACGTCGTCGTAGTCGACAAAGTCGTGGATCCCGTTCGGTGGTCCGCAAAAGTGGACGACGGAGGCCGACGCTCGCCGACGCCGACGCCGTTTCCTTGCCTAGCGTTAAGTGACGTTTATGAGAAAATATCGGTCCCGCTCTGTAATTATATTGCTTCCTCGTGCGCCTTATCCTCCGCCGATTCTCCTCCCTCTCCCGTTCCCCCACCCCCTCCTCTACCCTTTGCGTCTCCGCCACGTCCTCCGATCATCTTCCGGTATCACTGCCGGAACGGTAAACTCCGACGGGCCAAAGTCCCCGCACGAAATTCCTCGGTTCCTCCGATATTACCCGTCTGCGTCTTCCTCTTTTTCGGACCTCCACAATTTACGCCCCCCCCCACCTTCGTACGACTATATTTCAGTCGGCTAATGGAAAGTTTCTCATTTTTCTGTTCCAGGTGAGTTGTTGTTCCTCTTTTTTATCAGCGAGCGTAAGCCGGAGAGCAGGCGGGAGAGAACGTAAGTAAAGAAAGTTTTCCGTTTTGGGCGGAGGCGGAAGCTTACCAACCCGGCGCGCCGATGCTATCGTTTTCGACGCGTATTTACATGGAAATACTTGTCGGGCGTTTATTTAAGCCGCCGCGAAGTTGCAGTCGACGCTCGCCTGCGAAGCGAGCGCGCGCGCTAAACGCCGCTCGTTCGAAGGATCGCGAGAACATTTAATAATCGAGCTCGGGCGGTTAAGCGGCCGATTTATATTCAATGTCGGGCCGAGTCTTTCTGCGCTTAACGCTGACATCGTTGGCTAGCGTGCGCTCGCGCTCGCGCGCGTGGGCCGTTAATATGTATTCTCGCCCACGAGCAATTTGCGACGATGAGCGCGTCGACGAGCCGAGCGCGTAATCGATTGACCGTTTTTAATCGAGCCTTTTCGCAAGGCCTGCCACCGAGCCTTTTGTCATCCACCCACTGACATCGCACTGGAACGCATACAGTTCCAGACTTCAATCCGCCATTCTCGAGAGCTGTAGCTTGGCAGGGTCAATAGTGCGGCTGCAAGGCGATTTTTGCCAATGGGATCTCGGGCTTCGAACGTCTCTGGGGGTCGGCAAGAAACGCTGGCAGGGAGCAACTATTAATTATTTCTATCCGACCTTACGGGGCGCGAACTTTCGCAAGAAGTCGACAGTGGTGGAGCGCGCGCGCGCACGCTCCACGGTTAGGCGTGAGGACGTTTAAGTTTCCAAAAGTACGGCCATAGATTTATGAAGCCGAGCGTCGCAGGATGATCAGCGCGGCTGGTTCGCTTTGCGTTTCTTCGGGGTGGTACCACTGCCGACGTCCCTTATGCTTCTACCCCTGCTGCTTTTACCGCTGCTGTTCCCGCTGCTGCAGGCTGGCTGGGAATCTCGAGGCTGGGAAAAAAGTTGAGGCCGGGACCCGTGGAGCAAGAAAAGTGTCGGGTCGCTCGAAAGATCATTAGTTTTACAAGAGCGACTCCTCGCTTATGAACTGGCCTTCGCTGGAGGGGGAGGGGATGGAGAAAGGTCTGTCGCGTGCGCCAAGAACGCGAGCGCGCGCTCACTCGTTTTGTCCTCCGCGATCCCGCAATCGTACCAGATTTAATGGTTTTCCGTTAATCTCCGGCAACCCTTTTGGAAAAAGGAGAATGAGACGAGGGGGGTGAGTAGGCGGCTGTCGAACGGGGGCGGAAAGGCTGGCTAACCGTTGGCTGGGAAGGGAGCGTACGGGGCAAAGGAGTGAGGAAGGATGACTTGGCTTGGACGTGAGGTGGATGAGGGAGGGTCGTGGCTCGGTGGTGAGAGGAGAGGGGGTCGAAGGGGGTGAACGACGAGGGGTGTCGGAGAAGACGACGCCAGTGAAAGAAGAAGAAGAAGAAGTAGAAGTAGTGGCGGCGGAGGGGAGGCTGGGGGTGGACGAGAAAGAAGAAGAAGAAGAAAAGAAGGAGTTAGGGTTAGGGTCAGGTTAGGGGTTGGAGGAGCAATAAGGAATTATTGCGGTACGATCGACAAACGGCGACTACGTGGCTGCACTACGGAAGATTCTCTCTCCACCCGAGGCACTTCCCTTCCACCGTCGCTTTCCTGTCTCTTCTCTCTTCTTGGCCCACTCCATTCCCTTTCGCCTCGCCCTACCCTCCCCCAAACCTTCCGCCGTCCTCCTGCCGTCACCCTCTAGACTCTCTGTCGCTCCCCTCTCATCCACGCACACCTTCTCTCTCTCTCTCTCTCTCTCTCTCTCTCTCTCACGGGCTCGTCCAGTGCACAGCGAAACCCTCCAGACTCGTCAATATGTAATGTTCGAAGCCCCGCTGCCTGCCGGCTCCACCCTTATGCTCTACGTGGAATAGAAGATTCTTCGCTAGCTTGTATATTTCAGTGGACGCTGCGAGTAAACTGCCACGATACTCCCGCTCACCCTTAAATACACAATATTCCGTCCGGATATCCTTCGCCGCGGCGAAACGATCGCTCGTGTCCCGGCAAAGCGAGTGCCGCAGAGAGGAGAGGAGAGGAGAGGAGACGAAAGGCAAGAGGTAGGGGGGGGGGGGAACTCTCTTGGCCTGCTATCCAGACTTCGGTTTCTACGGGAATTTATGTCGTCGCGCGCCTTGGGATGGGGCACGATTAAATAAGTACGTCGTAACGTGAGTGCGGATTTGCGGGGGATTCGCTTTGGGAACGGCTGCTCTCTTTTTCCAGTCTACCTTTCTTACCCCCTCTGACCGCATTTAGCCGATGTGACTTTCGACCGCCCCTTGCGGACGCTGACGTTTTCTTCCTCCGCCGCTTAACGAAGGTATCGGTCGAATACGCGTCTCGCGTTTACTGCGCGCCACGATCAAGATGTTCGTCATTCCGGAAGCGCGGTATTCCGGGGGTACAATTTGTCGCGCGAAACTTCAATTTCCCGTGAACTCGTCGACACCCTCGTAACTTTATTGTCGCGGAGAGTGCTGACGGGAAGAGGGTGCGGACAGGGAGGTGGACCGGGAGGAAGGTGAGAATGGGGATGGCGAGCTGGAGGTGGGAAGAGGCCGGTAGAGGTATAAGTAGAAGAAGGAGGTGGAGGTAGAGGTGGAGGAGGAGGTTGGGTTGGCAGGCCCGGCCTCTAGAATTCTGTCACGTACGTGTCATAAGTTCTTCGAGCCTTTAAGTAAGAAGTAACGGCGTGCAGGCAGCTTTTGGCCGCGGCTGATGGCGAAGGTAGTGGCGATAGAGGTACCCAATAGGGTGCCGAACGATAGTGGCACCCATAGATGTGCTCGAGTCTGTAAGCACTAGACTGGTTGGCTAGCTAGCTAGCTAGCTAGCTGACTCTCTAACTGTACATGCCGGTGGAGTACAGGCTTTGGGCAGCTGCCCCGCGTTCTCTCCAAGAATCGGAGGCGAGTCGAAGGTGACGCTCGAAGGGACGGAGGGCTGAGGTTGCCGACTAAGGTTCTCGGCGAAGGTCCGCGAGGAAGGTCGGTAGGCGGGTAGGCAACGGTAGCAGCGCCTTACGCCGGAGTTCACTTGACGAGGAGGTGGTGTGCGGCGGTCAGGCGTGGCCGGCATACCAAATCTGCAGGGTATTCTGGTCATGTAGCAGCAACGGGGTCCTAGCTTTCCAAGGGACCTCTCTCACTCGCTCCCTCCCCCACTCTCCCTCTCCATCTCTCTCGCTTCCTCTGTTCCTTGCATACGCCCTCGGTCTATCTCTCTAGCTCGCTCGTTCGCCCGTTTCTCGGCAAATGGGGGGTGGGGGAGTATTAATTGGCTTACGAGGCGACACTCATTAGCACTTTGAGTGCAAGGGGTTGGGCAGACAAGGGGGAGAAACACCCTCCGGAGGCGTTACTCGAGGCTATTCCCGCGTCACGCGCGTTCCTTTAGACTTTCGTCCACCCTCCTCCACCCCACCTCATTCCATCTCTTCCTCCCTCCCTCCCTCTCTCCTCCATCGTCTTTTCTCGATGTCCGAGATTCCGTCGCGCGATAGAACGCGGTCGGCGCGGCCGCATAGAAATCCGAGCCGGTCGATGTACAAATTCGATTTCCAATTTATCGACGCATGCAGCCGCGGAGCCCGGCAACTTTGGGAACCCGGGTGGGAGGGGGATGGGGGGGGGGGGCAGTTTTAAATTCTTCCGCGTAATGGCGGTTGACATTTCCGAGAGAGTGCGGGAGCGCGGGATGCGGCCGTCGATGGGGTTGTCCGGAGGATCGTGGGATCCAGAATATTTCGTGGTTACCGTGAATTTGCACTGTTGCGGTCGACCCGATACTCTGAACTCTCAGTAGATCCAATTTGATCGGAAGACCGCAGCGTCTACGGCGACCTTGCGTACGATCGGACAATGTGTGCATCGAGCACGAGATAACCTCTATGTGTCTCTCTCGCTCTCTCCTCGCCCATCCTCTACGCGTCCCATCTGCCTCGATCGACCGTTCTCTCTCGCTCTCTCGCCCTCTACGTGTGCCACACATACAACCCTCCCACTCAGGGTCCACATGTCCTCGCAGGCGCTCCTTCTCGCTCGCGCGCCTCGCAAACCGGTGCGTAGACAATGCTGCTCGCGATAAGGCATTGTTCCGCCGCTGTCTCCCAGCTATATGAGCTTTACCTGGGTTACATTACCGACGCTGCCACCCTCGGCAAGCCTCTCCCCGGCCGTCTTTCCTCCCTTTATTCGGCTATTCGTCCGTATGTGCGCTACGTTTCGCAGGTGCACTCTCGTCTTGACTGTCTTACGGCTCAATCCGGAAATTTCTCTCGCCTCCCTCGACTCACTCTGCTGACACGACAGGGAACGATGGAAGGAGAGAGAGAAGAGAGAAGAGAGAGAGAGAGAGAGGAAGACACAGCTGCTTTCAGCTATCGATTCGTCCTTAACCGACGGCAATCAAGAGTCTCGCCTCGTTCCGCGCATCCCGGGTCGATTGAAAAATGTCCCGACGCAAGGCCGGCCCCATATCGCGCAGATGATTCCATTCGATAGCTGGCTCGGCTCTCGGCGTATTTCGTGTTTCAGCCGTTGCGCCCCGATAGCCCCGACCGAGGAGAACGTTTATGGCGTCAACCAGCCACGCGATAACGTTACGTATTCCGCCTCGGACGCCTTCGAGGAGGGTTTACGAGCAGCATGCGTCTCCGTCGTAACTTACATCCTCTCCGGTCTCGCGTTTCCTACGAGAAACGTCTACGATATGCGATATTGGTCGGCGACGCGTGTGCGTATGCTTCGCTTTATTTCGGTTGCTTTATTAGTCGCGACGTCTCGTCGTCTTCGTCGTCTTCGTCATCTTCGTTGTCTTCGTTCTAGTCTTCATCCTCGTCATCTTCGTTCTCGTCTTCGTTCTGGTCTTCATCTTCGTCTTCGTTCTGGTCTTTATCTTCGTCTTCGTTCTGGTCTTCATCTTCGTCTTCGTTCTGATCTTCATCCTCGTCTTGGTTCTGGTCTTCATCCTCGTCTTCGTTCTAGTCTTTATCCTCGTCTTCGTTCTAGTCTTTATCCTCGTCTTCGTTCTAGTCTTTATCCTCGTCTTCGTTCTAGTCTTCATCCTCGTCTTCGTTCTCATCTTCATCCTCCTCGTCGGCCTTTCATCGACGTTCGACCATCCACCTTTACTGACCGTCGCATGTGCCGCCAGCCGAATTAGGCCTCTGGAGCGGGACCGGACCCGTTCCGGGCATTCTCATGCGACGAGCTCCCTATAAACCGAGATTGCCGAGGGATCGAAAGTTATGGCCCGCCGCCTCCTCTTCCGTTTTTTTCACTTACGCCCGGGGACAGGCGGCACTAGGAAAAACGCACTGACAGCCCATACTTTCTCTCTTCCCCCTCGTCGACTGTTTCATAATACGAGCGTCCTCTCGCTCCTCCTTCCTCCGGCTTCAACCTCCCTCGGCTCGATCGAACGGCATCGCGCCGCTTTCCGTCTCCTCTCGCCGAGAAACGACGCTCTCGCGAGAGATCTCGTTCGAAAGCGAATTCCATTTTCTTCGGCAAGAACTACCCCCGCACTCCGGAAAGTTTCGAGTTTACCCGACGATACCGAAAGTACTTCGAGTCTCGTCAGCCGAGGCGACGAAAGGGGGGGCGAGATTCTTTTAAAGACATTGCCGACCTATCGGAATACGTCCTCCCTGTATCCAGCTAGTTTTCTCCGACTCGAAATCATCGCCCACCCCCGATGCGTCGGACGTGGCAATCCGAGCAGAAGCGTTATATCACTTGATGCAAAGCTAGGACGACGACGAGCGTCGGGTACTCGTTCGGCCGTAGGTCGAAGGACTGTGTGTGATTCGTCCCAGGTGGAAGAGAAGTGGATCGTTATAGGTGGAGTGGGGCGAAATCGGTTGCGGAGGTGGCGAGGGGGGGGTGAATCGAAGGTAAGTGCGGTAGAACAATCGCGAGGAAGCCGGCGAAAGCGTGGGCGTGCGTCTGACGGTCCTGTCGCGTCGTTATCCGTTCTCCGTTTTCCGCTCTCCTCTCGTTTCGTTGCATTTCTCCGCTCCTCTCGCTTTCTGGCCACCTGTCTCCCTCGTTTGCCAGTTCGCCGCTGCCGCGAGGAATGTAGTCAGGGGCGGCAATCGAGGGAGACAGAGTCGTCGTCGTGGTCGTAGTCGTCGTCGTGGTAGTCCTGGTAGCCGTCGGGGGTAGGCCTCGGGAGAATGGGCGCGACGGGTTCTCTCCCTTTCCTGACAGAAACACAAGGCGCGGACGGGAAAAGGCCGAGAGGCTCACACAGAAGTCGAGGAGTTTCGATGATACTTCCACGTTCAAGGTTCCCTCGCGCGGGCTCCGTGCCTATTCCTACCTCGAGCCTCGCATCGACACACAGACCAAGGCGTGCCTCTGTCGCCTAGACGGCAGGGAGGTAGGGAGGGAGTACGACGGTTGATTGGAAATCTTGGATGGAGCCGAAATTAAGAAATAAGGCACCCTCATTCGTCGTTTCAGCGGTTCAGCCCTACGGAGATTTTATATAATAATAGTGATAGAGGGATGAATACTGCGAGTGTGGACGTCGAGTGCAACGATGCGTCTCGTTTCTCCTAATATTTTCTTTCTGCCTCCCTGGCTCTGAGGCGGCGTCTTTTGAAATTGACTCCGTACTAGAGCGTACGCTGTCGGACGTGGTGGGTCCAAGGAAGGAAGGAAGGAAGGAAGGAAGGAGAGAGTGAGATGGAGAGGGAAGGCGACGGTCACGTGTATGCGCGTTTGAGAAATAGAGTGAGCGAGAGAGACACGGAGGCTCCACCCAGGCTGGCGTTAAATATGCAGACTGTTTGCGTAGTCCCCTGTCGCTCGGCTTCATAGGGTCTAATTGCGGTAATGCCAGTCGGGCGTGGGCCACGGCCACGTTGGCCATCGTCTTCCTCGAAACTCGCCACACCTGCGTCTATCCCTTCAATTTTTACTCCCCGCATCCCTTCCTCCCCTTAACCTCGCTCGCGAACGAGGACTCTTTGCTCTTCGTCCGCTCCCGGAGCTGAAAAAAAAGGCGCCGATTCTCGTAGCTCACCTTCTTTACGTCCACCTCCGCTCTTTGCGCGTTCACAAATATTTTCCCCCGTTTATATCGGGGGGGCAGAGCCCGACAAAAGATGGGGGAGCTGGAAATTATCGCGTTTTCCTACGGACAATCTTTTTAGGAGAGGAAACTCCTCTGTCGCTTCCTCCCTTTGTCGCCGATTCAAAGACCGGGCGTAATTGGATTTGAGTTTTGCAAACTCGATTAGACGGGGGACCCGGCCAGCGGCGGCGGGGGGTGGTGGATCTTTATTATAGACGCGCAATCGGACTGGCAACTCGTCGCTCGTTGTCGGAGGGCGCAAATATAGCGCAGAAGGGAGGTGGGAGGAGGGCTACTTCGCTGTTTTCGAGGACAATTACAGGCGCATACGTAGTCGCGACGCGAAGCGTGCACACGCCCCCGTCGTTAACGAGCGCCTCCCCCGAGGGTGCAGGACATGCCAGGACATCTCTCGTCCTCGCCGTCCTTCCAGCAAACGGAGACAAATCTCTTTTCGGATCGTCGATAATTCGCGCCCAAGAAAGACTACACCCCGGCGTTTCTCGCAAATGTCCCCGGCCGTTTCCCCGCTAAATTGGAAGTTACTCGGGGTGAGTTTGCAGGACGTGCCGCGGGGAGGACGTATTTTCTCCTTCCACCCCCGACTATCTGTCCCTTTCCGTATCCTTCGCTCCCCTGGCCGCTCCACCGTTACTCAGCCTCGCCGTCGCTGTCCTCCACTTATTTCCGGTTCTTACGTTCGCCGACGCCCGACGACGCCCGACGTCGACTCTTACGGACGACGATTCTTACGGAGTAGTCCTATGGACGACTTTTACCGACGACTTCTTAGGACGAGGCTGCCGCTAGCTCCGATTTCACTCGTCTCGCGGAAAACGACTGTGTCCTGATTGTGAGCCCCTCTGGGCCGAGCTGTCCCTAGCTGTCCTTCCTCCCTTACATTGAGACACCTCCGCCGTTCCCGCCCCGCATCGTGCTAGGGAGAGGTAACCGTTTTCGGCGGTAAAAGCATTGCAGATTCTCCCGAGACGTCCGACCTGTCGAAGACGAAAGATCGGTCGTTAGCGCTTTAGGTACTCTGCACTTGTTCCTAACAAAGATTCTTTCCTCTCTTTCTATCTTTCTTCACTCTCCCTGTCTCTCTCTCTCTCTCTCTTTCTCCACCCTCTCTTCTTCTAGATCTACGCCTGTCTCTTCGCGGATGGGCTGATTTTTCGAGATCGGAAATGGTTTCACTTCGCTCGGTCAGATTCCGTTGCGCTCGTTTTCGAGAGCCCCCTGCCCCTCGCGTGTCACTCGACGACGAGCATTTTTGGCGAAAAACGACCTCCTCCCATTCTCGTTTATCGTGGAACGTCGATCGACGAGTCGGCGGTGGCCGGCAGCGCCACGGGGAGACCGCAATTTTGAAGCGAGCCTCTCCTCGCCAGGCATCTCTTCCAGGACGCTCGCTGCCGATCCGTTTCTCGCTGTCTACCTCCTTCCTACCCCTCTTCCCCAGCGGGCCCACCTTCGACACCTTTCCCGCTTATCGTACATTTATCGCACCTCTCGTCCGACACGTTCGCGAGAAAGTCATTCTCAATCGATAGCCACCGTCTGGATATCTTTCGAGTGCGGAGAGTGCACGCTCCGAGAGGGCGAGTCTCGGTGCTCCCCCTCCCAACCCTCTTTCCTCCCTTTATCTCCTCCTTGCCGCCAGTTTGTCGAAGCGGAGGAGGCGGAACAACGCTACCGAAAGGCTCCGTCGCTCTCGCGCGAAATTATCGCGGACGCGCCAGGAATCTGTCCGGATTTATGCGCGGCCGCCTCTATTTTTTCCCCTCTCTCACCACCACTTCCCCTCTTTTTTTTCGCTGGCGCGCGATGATGTATTCCACGGGTACCGGGAGAGACTTCAGTTAGATTAGCAGCGGACTGTGAAAATATTCGCGGACGTTCTTCCTGGCAGGGGTAGTCGAGGGTAGTCGAGGATAGTCGGGGGTAGCAGGGGGTAGCAGGGCGATGGTACGCGGCAGCGTTCTTAGCGGGCAACGTTCGCCCCGCTGGAAAGGTATATGATTCCGGCGTTAAATAAATATACCGAAGTCGGAAATAAACGTCGGACGCCCCGGTCGGAGATATTGCTCGCAGAGCAGCGCTCATTTCGGCTCCCACCCCCGGCCGAGCGTTTAGCTTCCTTTAAGAATTATCGTTTCGCAAATCCCACCCCCCCACGGGTTCGCCCGATGCAACCGTTCGCTCCTCGTTTCGGCGCCTGTGCTTCGCCTGCGAGCCGTAACTCCACCCCTCCGCTAGCCCTTTTCCCGACGCTCTTTTTTAACTCCGGCAGAGGAAGGGGGAAATTTGATGCTCCGGGCTAGAGGACGGGACGTCTTGCGTAAAGTTTTACTTATACTCTCGGCCGGGTGGAACGAGTGTAATTGCTGGGGGGGGATGCATTTGACGGTCGGGTGCGCGAGCTCATACTTTTTCCCGCTGCCTTCTTCATCTTCGTTCTTCTTTCACTCTCCCCATTCCTCCCTTTCACTCTTTCTCTCTCTCTCTCTTCCTCTCTCTCTTTCCCTCGTTATCCCCCTGTCTCTCGCGCCCGGTGGCCGTCGCCCGCCTTTAATCCATGTATTTTTGTAACTTTAATTATCACGTGTTCCCTGCAATTCCAGGCTACTGGGATTTTCTGCCGGGCGACCTATATAGATATATAGCCCTCTACATGGCCAGACGGGGTGGTGGGATACATATAGGTTTACCCATTTACCAGCGGCGCCCATTTACCGCCGCCGTACTAAACGTAGTTATTCACGATAGGAGTAGAGGCACAACGAGCCCCCGTTCAATCTCCATTGGGAATTCGGTACGGCCAGCTAATTTCGGAGTCTGTTATCGACGTCGTAGGATTTTCAGCTCCCATTTATTTTCTGCGCCCTCCGCCCGACCAACCCTCCCTCCCCCCTTTTACCTCCCCGTACCGATCTCCCGGCGCACTTGCTTTTCCAGCGTGAGACGAGTTTCAGGTCGTTAGGCGGTCTAATATTCGACGTTAGCTACCTTCGGCGCATACCGAAGCTCAGGGCCGAGAATATATGGACCGATTAACACACTGTCGCACGATACTGGCTAGCTCGGTGCTACCCCCCTGTGTTCGGTGTACACAGCGCCGGGAGACCGACACACGCACGGCTCCTTTCCGTTATGGCCGGTGTTAGGAGGGTGCGAGACGCTGGATTAAACTATATCCCGTCGACGCGATTTTTTTCCCCCCGAGGGAGCTTACGCGGACACGCTCCACTCGCGCACACCTCTTTTGTCCATTTTTCGGTCCGTGTCGTTGCTTTCTGCTCCCTTCTCCCCCCCTCTGTCTGTCATTCTCTCTCTCTCTCTCTCTCTCTCTCTCTTTCTCACTCACTCTCTCTTGATGTCGCGATCGGTCTCGGCGGATCGACGATTCCGCACAGAGTCGGCGCCCGACGGAATCAACTTGGCGCAAAAGTTGTCCAATATCGGGGCACACCACGGCCGACCCCGACATGTCGGTACATCAAAAATAATTTACTTCCTTTTACCCCCCCTCCCTCCCGCCGGGCCCGCCGACTGGTGCGAGAGTGTCGATCAATCGCGAAAATCCTTCCCTTTAGCGCCGCCGAGTTTACTTCGAACCTGCCCCGTCTGGAAAACTTGTTTACCCGCGAGAACTTGTCAATTTGCCCCCTCCCTACACCCGCCCACCCCCTCTCTCGCTACTTCTCTCTTCTTCTCCTACTTCAGTTCGCGCCGGGCGTCGCCGTGGCAGAACGAGAGAAAGAGAGAGAAAGCGAGAGAGCCGCGTGAATTACACGACTGCATTTCACTGGAATATTTCTGGCCAGCGCAAAAATTCTCGCTCTCACCTTTAGCCAACGAAGATGACGACGATTCCAGCTGGGACGGGCTCTCGTGTGTGCTTGTCGGGAGGATGGGGAAAGATTATGTTTACTTACCGAAGTCAACGGTCCGCACCTTGATACGAACGTGTTTCTCGAATGTACTGGCCGACGCCCCTCACATCCCCCCCCCCCCTCTCTCTCGCTCTCTCTCTCTCTCTCTCTCGTGCGCGCACTCTGTACACCTCGTAATAGGAACGTTTGCCGCAATAACAAACAGAGTAATGGTACCATAAAGCTCGGCCCGAAGCATCCGACGGCACCCTCTTAAATATAAAAATATGAAATGTCTTTGTTAGAAAGAGCTCACGCTCATATATCCCTCGTCACGTATCTATGATATATACGTCGTCCTCGGCTTCTCATTCGGACCCCTCCTCCCGTTTCGGCGCCCGTCAAACTTTTACGGTTACATCCAATTTTCCGGCGCGGCTAATAGTCATCCGAGTTGCGACGCCGCACGGCTTCCGGTTTCCGTCCGAAACGTCTTCCGCCGACGAAAGACAGCGGTGGCGCGCTGAATATTTGAAGGGGGAAGGAGGGGAGTGGGTGGGGGGGGCAATCGAAGATGCGAATCGATCATGAGGGTCGAGTGGACTTTTTGCCATTCGAATCCGGTCCTCGGACTTTGCCGGGCGGTCTGAGCTTCCGAGGGGGATGAGCAGGGGGTGAAAGGAAGGTGAAAGAGGGCTGGCATGGACGGGGATGGACGAGAACGGATTTCGAGCGTCCGAAGAAAATCGTCCGGTCGGCCTCTATGCGTATTTGTTCGAGAGGCGAGACGACAATAACGGATTCCACGGAGGGAATCGATAAGAGAGAGAGAGAGAGAGAGAGAGAGAGAGAGAGAGAGAGAGTGTGAGAGAGAGAGAGAGACAGAGAGACAGAGAAAGAAAGAGTGGGAGGAAGGCAAAGCCGGCTAAAAGGGAAGAGAATCAGAGGACCAGATTTATTATGCGCGTCAAGTAGCTCCTGCTCTCTTTCTCTCTCTCTCTCTCTCTCTCTCTCTCTCTCTCTCTCTCTCTCTTACTGTCGCATCCGAAGATGCGACGGAAATATCAGAAGGGCGGTTAATCGAAAATCTCCGGGCAAAGACAGAGGAGGGCCGGCGGGAATCGGGCGATTATGCGAAAAAAATAGAGGAGCGGATGCAGGTAAATTGCGCTTATGAAGAAGATCGGAGCCGAGAGCAGACGAGACGACGCGGGGAGAGGGAGCGGAGAGGATCGGAGAAGAAAGCGATGGAATGGGCCGGGTAAGGGCGGGATCGCCGTCGTTGCTTTTCACTTTTGGCACGGCCCGGAGCAGCTCCCTTCCGCCCGATGGAAATGGGCAAACTCGGGGGAACGAATGATTAATTAAAAGATCGCGGGGCGTGCGCCGTCTAATGGGCTACAGATTAATGCTCCGCGTTGCAAACAGTGTTTACCGCCGCCGGTCGGGGAGGAGGAGGAGGAGGGGGGGGGGGGGCTGGGCAGATAATAAATCAGCGTCTTATCCGCGGAGCGAAGGAAAAAGTTGCCGGAATACAGATTGAGAATAGCCGGTCGAAGCCGGATGACGGCGGAGGCGGAGGCCTCGACTGCGAACTCGTACGTGCGATCGAAGGCTGCCCGCCGATTGATCGATCCTTACCTTCGAAGGATCGTCGTCCCAGCGAGCGACCGGAGAGACCGTCTCGGGAAATATCCCGAGATAATTCACCCCCCCCCCCCCCCCCCCCCCCCCCACCGCGCACACTTGCCTCCCCCTTGAAGCCAGCACCGATCGTCCTTTTGCGCCTTTTCCTTTTCATCCGTCGCGGCTTCGTGCCGAGGAAGAACTTATTTCGAGCCCCATTTAAGCGAGACTCGACGTACGCCTTTCCGCCCGTGGCAAATGAATGGATCCGAAGCGAGCGCCTCGATTATTCACCATTGTCGCGCCCGGACTCCGTCCAGCCTCGTCCCCCTCCTCCCCCTCCTGCTCCCTCCGCCTCCTACTCTACCTACCGACCGTTCGATACTATCGATTCCGCTTATTCCCACTCGTCATCCTTGGCAGAGAGTGATTCCCGGCTAACGAAGGGGCTCCTCCGCGATGTATGGCTCGATTCACGGACGATCGCGATGGCCGCCCCCCCCCCCCCCCCACCCCCTCTCGGCCCCGAGAAGGCGGCAGCAACCGCTTTCGACGAGCAAATTCGCCGGCGCGACCTTAATCGCGGAAGTCGACGCCCGGAAATACAGGCGTCGGCGCCGATGACGCTGCTCTCTCATATTCGGTCATCACCGATTCTTTCATCCGCCCTTCCCTTCCTCCCCCGAAAACTCGCCCTTTTGTATCGGGCCCCCGCTGTCGGTCGGAATAAATGTCGATGTAACGAAGCGATGGCTTCGAAAATGGTTGCGGAGCCGGCGGTAAGGGGATTGCGGAGGTGGCTTGGGAGGGGGGTGAGCGTTTGTCCTAGTCATGGAAGTTGGCTAAAGGTCTAGACGGCGCCGGTGACGGGACGAAGGATCGTTTCGGGGTAGTTAGTCAACTTTGGTAGGCGAGAGGGAGAGATCGATTTTTCCGCGTTGCTCTCTCTGCGACAGACGTCTTCCTGTACCTCGATCGTTCCGAACCCGTGTTCTTCCGCATCCTCCTCCTCCTCCTCCTCCTCCTCCCTCCCTACTCTCACCACCCCTCCTTCGGGCCATATCTGGGCCAAACTCCGGATAATTTCGCTCGGCGCGGCCTGTTTCGTAATATCGGCCTCGGCTCGAATCGAATAACCCAATTCCTTATCCGCGCACTCGGGGTTAATACGAAATTTCCCTAACGGCAGGCGTGCTTTTCTTAATTAGCACCCCTCTCTCGCTCTCTGTCGTTCGCTCTCGCCCTCTCCTCGCCTCTGCCGCATATCTGTGCATTTCCGCTGCTTTACGTAGCACGTAGCCCGACTCGACCGCTAATGACGATTACGCAAGGCCTTACAGAGGATCGTACCGATGATGGAAATCGGAGCCTCGGCGATATTTCTCCAGAGGGGTGAAAGGGAAGGGGAGAGGGTAGTTTCCTGAGCTTTTTTCCGAAGTTTGCCCGAAGAGTTCGTTCGTCATCGCGAACGACGCGAGGCCGATGGCGGCGATGGCACCGGTTCGAGGGTGGCTCCTTATCTCTCTCACCGCCACCCTCTCCACCCTTCTTCCTCCTTGCGGGAAGGAAGCGGGGCACGCGTTTTATCAATTTTTTCCTCCTTACGGCTCGCTCACCGGCCGTATCGACCGGCTTTTGCCGGCGCCTCGTGGCTCGCGCGAGTTTTCGTGACAAGAGGCGGTCTAGACATTGATTGAAAGCTTCGGCCTAAAGCCTCTCCCTCGGCCTGTCCTCCTTCCCCTGCCTCCCTGCCACCCCCCGAAACCGCCTTCACCCCTCGCCGATCGGGTCTGCCCCACTCCACGCCTCGTGCGTCAATCGCGACTTGATTAAATTTATGGCTGGTAAAAAGGCCGTGGGTAAGCTTCGTCGTGGCAAGCTTCGCAGTGGCGCGAGCTTACCGAAGACGAAGAGGAGACGAGGGGGGCAGGTGGGGGTGCTTCGAGGAAGGTGGAGGAGGTCACCCTCGTAAAACGCACACCAACTCTCGCACCTCGTGCGACGACTTTACCTCCTCGGTTCATCCTCGCGGCTTTTCCTTCTTAAATGAAGAACCGGCCTTAACCGACAAATACGATGAGGCGGATGTTCGCTCTACCTCCCCCCTCTCCTTCGTTCGCTGTCCGGCCTCGACATTCTCAACACTCTAGCCCGCGAATGGGAGGTGGCCGCCTGTAAAGGTGGTGGCCGTTGCTCGGCGAGCCGTGCCAGGCTCGTTTCGCGTATTACCTGAGCGCGCACCGGCCGTCGTTACTTTTTACTTTCCCCGCGGCCGTAAAGGCGGCTAATAGCGGACTGGATTTTCGGACGATAGTAAAAGTCGCGGACGAGGACAGCGGGCGGAGTGGGAAGGACGCGAACCGAACGCGTCTCGTACCCGTACAGTTATATATATATATACAGTTACCTACCCTCTAACACGTGCTTACGATGATACGTTCGGATATTCCCGGGGCACATATTCTCGACCAATAAAATCTACCTCCGCGAGATTGGTTGTTCCTCCGATGTCCCCGTCGACGCTACTGAGGACTTAATTCGATACGTTCGCCTGTCACGTAAAATGATGCCGTCCAATCTCTTGTCCGGTGTATTTTCCCGGCGTATAAAGCGCTAACTGGTCACTTCGTTCGGGGCGGGTTGTGCTATTTCTGCGGTGCGACTAAAAACTGTCGGATAAATAAGTGATCCTCGATTCGGGGCTGTCGACGATTGTCAATTTGCTGCGGGAAGGAAGGACCATTGTGTACATGTTCTTAATGAAAATCATTTGATTATACACGGTTTCGATAACTTCTTTACTTTCGTTACAAAAATTGAAATTTCCGCGCTCGATTTGTCATTGTATGACGCTAACAGATCAAATGAGGATACATTACGTCATTAAGAGACCTTCGTCATTCCAGTAATGGGAGTAAAAATATGTTGACTGGCATATACATATCCCGGAGCTATTGAATACTCACACAGAGTCAGGGCACGCTGACGTGGCAGCTAATGTGTTAATAAGATCATCACTGTGTCTTTGGCCCTTTCCGCTCCGAATCTAGTTGAATCTCCAAGGCGAATTCTCCTCATCCGTTCACTCTCGGTATCCAATTCCGGAGTCATCCGTGCGTACACCGTTTGACGCTGGCGTCCCGTATAAATCCGTGCGTATCGACTGCCGCATCTGCAATTACAATTGAGTTCTCGGATCCATTAGTCAGCTCCGTAGCGATGAGAGGTGGCTTCGCTACCTTAGGTAGACTCGTGCCATGGCGAGGAGAGGAGAGGAGAGGAGAGGAGAGGAGAGCAGATAGAAGCGAAGGCAGGCAGGCAGGCAAGCAAGGGCGTATCGAGAAGGCCGTCGTCGTCGAAAGTGGGATGGGCGAGGGGTGCCTGCATTAGAATAAACCGATCGGGACACTAATGACCGGGATTACCTCCCCGAAGATATTGCTTTTTTCTCTCCTCTCCCTCCGACTGCGTGACCTATCCTCGCGCAATATCCCCGCCTTGCCCGTCATCCGTGGAACGTGTCTGGCAAATCGACTCGCCCAGGCTTCGTCTCTCCGCACCTTAAAATTCGAGATCCGACGCTGCGTTATCGTTACGGCGAGCAGACGGATTTAGACGTGAGTCGTGATAAGAAAAAAACTCGCCGCTCGTTCGCGCCGGCGAAGGCGCAGTCGGTGACGTGTACACCGGTATAGAGTGGCCTGCTTTGACTACATCTGAGGCGACGAAGGCGACGTTGTAAATCGAAGAGTATGATTCAGTCGAGCGACTGATACTCTCCACAGAGTTCTAAAGCGAATCCGTGTTTCCTTCGCATAGCTAATAATGCGCAATTGGCGGCTGCGAATACGTCGAACGCTAATGCCGCGAGAATCGAAGTGGGGCGGGCGATGGGGAGTGTCATTAATCATCGGAGCGGAGAGAGTGGTGTCCCGTCAACGGGCAGCGCCAGGAGGCGATGGAAGCCGATGGAAAGCGACGGAACGACGATAGAACGACGATGGAACGGCGACACCGGGATCACACCGGCCGGCAAGCCGTTTATTCGATACGCGAAACGATCCGCAACGAAGGAGGTTATCCGTGGCAGGCGCACGAACCTGTTCCGTTCTCTAAATTAAGACATCGATCGGCCAGTCGGTCGATGGGAATCTCTTTCCTGTAGTCAAAGACCCTCCTATGATCGGCCGATTGTCGGGCCGGAGACCGCAAAAGAGGCGCGCAGCGCGGTCGATGTTGAATTTAACGTCCCTCCTTACGTTACTTTGTTCGCGGTGTATAAAACTGCCCTGACTACAACCTACTTGCGGATCGATTTTTCCTTCTTTGCCTGGCCACCCACCCATACACGCACAGACACATTCATACCGTTGCAGTCAGCGTTACGAGACCGGAGGCAACTACGTTTTCCGCGAAACGTATTTAACTTGGCTCGCACATTCCCGTCTCATCGTCGGGTTACCTACTTTCTTTCCGCGCACCGTTCCGTCTGTATTATTCAAATCGATTCTTTCGATTTTTCCTCCCTTTCCGTCTGCTTCCCACTTGACTCCGGATGGCAGGGCCTTCCAGCGCGCCTTCGAGCCGGTCAGCAGAACCGTCCGTCTCGTTTGTCTCTTCGTCTTTCCGGCCTGCCTCGTTCGCTCGGGTATTAGCGGAACTCATAATTAGTGGCGGAATTCTCGGCCTAGCATGATCGTGACCTCCGTCTCGCCCGTTTCCTCCTTACTCGCAAAATCTACTTCGCTCCACTTTGCATTTTCCATCATACGGCTCTTTGCCTCTCTCCTCCTGCCCCGCAGCGTCTCTTGCCTCTACCTCCACTCCTCTACCTCTGCCTCTACCTCCACCTCTACCTTTACTACCTTCGTCGTCGTCGTTGGAGTCGGAGTCGTTCTATCTCGTTCGTACTCGACCGATTGCTCTTTTCTGCGCGACGGCAACCTCTCTCCCTCTCCCACCCCCTCGCTCTCTCTCCCTCCGTCGTCCTTCTTCGCTCTCGCCCTCTCCCTCTCTCGCTCTATCAATTTATTTTTCTCTCTTCGGAGCAGTGGACCGCGTAACGAGCAACGTAAATCAATCGGCTGGCATTGTGGCTTCGTTCCTTCGTCAGTGGTTCTCGATGCCGGCCTGGACCTCCGCCGTCAAACTTCCCCCTCTCCCTCTCCTCGCCCCTTCCGTAGCCTGGATCCCCACGATCAGCTTCCTTTTTCGATCGGCGAAACTGATCGATGGCGCGAGAACGCGCGCGCTCGCCGTAGCGCGAAAAAAGCGGGCTGATAGAAGTAATGACGTGGGCGTGTTCGCGAAGGGTGGCAACGAAGGGTGGGGAGGACGCTGGCGGGAGGATCGTCCGGGATGAGGAAGGAGAGCGAGACGTTAGATGGCCCGGCTGAGTGCCGTGCGAAGTTGAGGATCGTTTCCCTTCACCGGGTCTCTTCTACGTGCCGAACGCTTTAAGGGGCCTGCCTCGACAGAGAGAGGGAGAGAGAGAGAGAGATAGAGAGAGAAAGAAAGAGAGAGGGATACCGAGAAAGAGATAGACTGCGAGAAAGACAGAAAGAATGAGAGGCAGAGCGAGCTCACCGAGCTTCCTCCGGAAATCGAATATTTTCAACGGCATTTTCCTTCTCGACCGTCGCGCGACGTCGAAAAAAAAAGAGAAGCCAACGTATCGTTTTTGACCCATGAGGAAAGCGGTCGAGATACCGGAGGCCACGCGGAGGAATTCCTCTTCCAGCCAGCTTCCTCCTCCTCCGTTTCGTTGTGGAACCCTGAGTCCGTCTGAATTAATTTACAGTTCGTCCCCGATCGGCCGACTCCTCCCGCCACTCTGTTACTCGTTAATTCGCTGTTGCCCCGTAGCCTCTTCTTCTTCTTGTTGGTCGTTCGATCGCGCCAAATCACTTCCTCCCCCATTCCGCTTTGGCCTCGGGGCCGGGCCGAGGCTTTGCTTTCCAGATATCGATCGCCCTTTGCATCGAACCTTCTCCTTTATTCAACGTCGTCATCGAGTTAACGTTGACAGAGACGAACGTGACGTTGCCGCGAAGGGACAGTTTTGTCGCGGTACCTTCTCGCATCTCGGATGATATCGGGGGTGGGAGGAGGGCGCAGGGATGGGGGCTGAATACTATCCGCGAGGAAACGTGCTGCGAGAAAAAGGAACGGAATTAAAAGCGGTTTATGTCAGCGCGCGGCTTAATGCCGGGTTTCGCGAAAAGAGGAGAGATAGTGGGGAAAGAAACGTGGCAGGCAGCCGAGATGGAGGGAGGGTGGTGGGGGAGGGGGCAGGACAGGTAGAGAGACGAAGCTGGTTTACGTAACGTTCATGGGGCCAGAGCTATCCTTTCGGCCCTGAAGTCGGCTCCACGTCCGAGGAACGACCACTTTTTCTTCTCCTCCACCTCCTCCTCACCCTCCTCCTCGTCCTCCTCGTCCGCCATCCCTCTTAGCCGGACCCGTCCTCTTTGTCTCCCGCTTCTTTCGTGCCACGTTTGCATTCACCTTCGTTAGCACTCTCGCGCTTAATACGATTTCAGGCTCCGACGATGATGAGGATGCACCTCGAGGAACGAGTCCTGCCGCCTCGCTCATTCGCCTCACGCTTTTTCCTTCTGCGCTCGCGCGCTCCCACTGCCGTCTCGCGGAACATTAGGAATTTGGCGGCGTCGGTGCGTGATTTATGGAATGAACATGTTTCTCGAATCACCTTGGGACGCCGACAGCGTCGGATGTGACTCCTTGACTCTCCCGATCCTTGTGTCTGCTCGGCTTGGGAGGTTGAGGTGAAGGTAGAGGAGGAGGAGGAGGAGCGGGAGGAGGAGGACTATCCGAAAGCACGCGAAAATTGCGTTCTGGAGGTGTAATAATTCGCTCGGGCGAACAGCCACGCTAAGATGGCGGGTAGCAGTGTAATGCACGTAAGGCGCGAGGAAGAGGGAGTAAGAGAGAGCGAGAGAGAGAGAGAGAGAGCGCTCCGCGCCCAGCGATAAGAAAATATTAACGGGGACGCGGAGGTTATTTCGTGTGATAGGATAAGGTAAGGCGGAGGCGTTAAATAGGGCACGTTACCCGCCATTACTTGCAATTCTCTGTCATTAAACGTCCCTACCATTCGCCGTAGCCGGGCTTACTCCCCTTTCCTGCAATTTGTTCCTTACACTCCGTATTCTCCTGTGTTCCCTCATTCTCTCCTCGCAAGCCACCCCCTCCCACGGCCTTCTCCCTTACCTTTGCAACCCCGCCCTTATTATTTCTCTTCTTCCTTTCGAGCCACTAGCGCCCGACTCGCCCTTGAGACTCGATTTCCGACACGAGACTCCCCGAACCAGTTAACGCGCCCAATAGGGACTGCCTTGCATTTATATCGAGGCGTTCCTGCGGATGGCTCCTGCCTGGCTGCCTTCTGCGCTCTTTCCATTTTGCATACCACCCGCTGCATCCTTCGCCGCTCCCCCATCGGCTCCCCTCTCCCTTACCTCCGCCCTTCACCTCCTGGCTTTTGTTTCTGCTCACCCGACAATGCACGGGCCTCCGGCCTCCCTTCGTGCGCCAGGAATTTTCGGCTCCGGCAAAGAGGAGCGAGCAACAAGTAACGCACGCCGAACGCATTCGAGGAGAAGCTGGAAGCTTTCTTGCGAGCGCGCTGCTTCTCTCGCGTTTACGATTACGGTAATTATTCGCATCCGCGTACCTGACAATGCCGACGAAGGTTAAAGGATCGTGAAATGCGCGTTACTCGTTTGGCCAGCTCCTTCTTTACATCCTCACCCGCTAGATTACCCCCGGCTCTTTCAATCCTCATTTCGGCCCCTACGAGGACGAGGACGACGACGACGACGACCCTGCGGTGACAATTTCTTGGTCCCTCCGAGCCGCGCACGTCTTCTCTAGCTTTGCCGTCAGAGCCGCGAAAGTATCTCTCCACATACAAACGACTTGCCAGGCGCTGGGCGAGCTGCTCGTAAAAGCCTGGACGCCCCCGTAGCCATTGCTCATACATAAGATACACGCGTGCTTATCCTCGGCTTCCTCGGCCTCGTCCTCGTCCCACCCCTCGTCCTCGCTCCTTTCCTTCGGCAAGGACGTGGGGGGCTACCGCCTAGTAGTGTCGGAGATAGTCAAATGGCTCGGATAAACTCTGCCTTCCAAGCTAAGAAACGGCGTCCCTTATCTTTTCCACGGCATCGCTCCTCTCTTTTTCTCCACCCCCGACGGTTCGGCGGAGCTCAAGGTGAAGGCAGGAGGGAGGTAGGAACCTTCGCCAAGAGCGGCACGCCACAATAAGCGAAGGTTGATATCTTGCGCTCGAAATTTCCGTCCTCCTCTTCTTCATCCGACCCCTCCACCATAGTCTACTGCCTAAGCTACGTGTCTGCGGCTAGATCTTCGGCGCCGATCGTCCGTTCCTTTAACTCGCCCTCCCCCCTACCCTCCTCCTCTGCTCAAACCCATATTTATAATAATAAAGCGAATGATCCCTTCGTCGTCTTCTTCGTCCTCGGCAGGGGTCCTCTTATATTTTCCGACGCGCCCCGCGGATCGCCTTCCTCTTTTTTTTCCGATCTCTCCCGCGGCAACCGACGGCGTCTGGTGACATGGTAAACGTTTTCCGTTACCACGTTAGCCATTCGTTCCAGTCAGGCCGGGGAACGATAGGATCGTGCCGTGGGGCGTGCCGTTGGAAAATCGTCTGCGATTTACCGTTTTCAGCGTAATACGTTTCTTGGTTTTCCACCTCTCTCGCGGCGCGCTCGCGCGCGTGCGGCGGAGGGCTCACATACATGGTACGTACGAGGAGGGCTACACGTACGAGGTTCCGGTAGGAGCACGATGCCACTTTCCGTGCTTTAAAGCGGTGCCGAGTCTTCGAAGTGGATAATTACGTACCGCCAGCCTCTTCTGTCTTCCTTCTTCTTCTCTCCGTCTCTGCGTCTCCTTCCTTCCTGGTTCCGTAACCCCACCTACGACGCCGACGACGACGCCGACGTCGCCGCCGCCGTCGCCCCTGTCACGTGCGGGAACGTGTCACTTGGTTTCGTTCCAGTAAGCTCCCGTGTCTCTCTTCTTGTTACCGGCTTCGACGAAGTTCGCCTCTCGCGGCGGGTAGAGCTCGCGCCAAAAACCATTTCCCCGACCGCTGCCCCGGAAATGAATTATATCGCCCGTATTAGTACCCCTCCCCGCGCCCATCCCCGCAGCCAGCCGGGAACCTTTCGACTGGCTCCGGGAAATCACTTTGAATGCGAACGATCGCAAACCGAAATACTCGCCCGAGACTCGTCTCAATTTCGCATTTTGCGCCCTGACACTGTTCTCCCTCGCTCCCTGCCAATTCTCCTAATGAACCGAGTTTGTCTTCTCTCACTCCCTCTCTCTCTCTCTTCCCGCTTTCTTCTCTGAAACTCTTCGTCTACCAGGCCAAACTCTCGGCGCGCGCGCCCGTTATACGGATAACTCATATAACACGTTCGACCTCCATATTTTTGCATGGAATATTCTTTCGATATTATCGGCCCCCCGGGTCCCTGTTATTGGCTTCATCTGCTTATTAAAATCGGGAACAAAGGTAGCGAGGAATTTCGCTGGGAGACACGAGGGTGGGCAATCGCGAATATTCCCGACTTTAAAGTAGTCGGACGCGTATGCATGTATATGGGCGTCGTAGACTGTAGAACGTTCCAAGCTTCGCGTCCGTAGTAGATTCTCTTCTCCGACGCGTATTATCGGACATTCGTTGCGGGGGGTGAAGGGAGGTGAAAGCGACAGGGCGGGGAGAGAGAGAGGAGGACGATTGAGCGTGAAGTGGAAACGGTCGTTCACAGTCTGACCGAGAGAGACAAAGAGCGAGCGAGAGAAAAAGAGAGCGAGAGAGAGTCTTCGCTCGAAGGATTGCGCCACAAAGGGGGCTTGTTTTTTTTTATTTTTTTCTCTCCCGTCGCACGATTCTTTCGTTGATGACTGTCCGTTCCTCGATGACGTTCGAAGTGAAGCGGGAGAGAGGACGGCCGGGGCCCCCAAAGAGCAGCACGAGTCCGTCGACGTGACCCGGTCTCTTCAAAGCGCCTTCGAAGTCGGTGAACTTCGTGGCTCGGCGGTTTTCTTTGTTCGGAGCCGAGCGAAGGAATCGCCGCCGCGGACGTGTACCGGGTGACCCAATTAAACTCGAGAGCCGGCGAACTCCGCCGCGAGAATGGCGGGTGAGATAGTAGGTTGGATAGAGAGAAGAGAGAGAGAGAGAGAGAGAGAAAGAGAGAGAGAGATGAGAGAGAGAGAGAAAGAGAGAGAGGAGAGAGAGAGAGAGGAGGCGTCGAAGGAAGAGTCAAAGGAAGAAATTCAAGTTTCGATCCTTGGAGGAGGGAGGGGGGAAGTTCGCTTTGCTTTGCGTAATCTATCGTCGTGCGGGAATATCTTCGGATGAGGATGGAGAGCCTGAGATACGGCGATGAGGGCGAAATGGGGAGCGCCTTTCTAGTCTGAGTCGAGTTTTTCCCTCCCTCTTTCGGGTTTACAGCGTGACTCCGGTTCCGTTCCCTCGCTTCGTTCTTGCCTTCGCTCACATGCATTCGCAATCCGCGCTCACGTTAGATGGACCGAGTCGCGTCCCGATGCGAAGGAAAAAGATGCCCCGAGCGTAGGAAGGGAGAAACTTTGCATCTCGCGCTCTGACGATGGCGGGTGCGCGAGAGGAGGCGGACGAGAGGACGAGAGAGAGAAGGAAAGAGAGACGGAGAGAGAAGGAGAGAGGGAGGCCGACCGAGAGAATGGCGAATCGCGGGCCCTCGTGCAGAGGCAGATGCTCGTGATACGACACGTTTCTTGATTATATCCGACGAGGTGAGCTTTTTCCATTTACGTGTGCCATCGCGCTGGCGCGCGCGCTTCTCTTGTCTCCTTCCGCCTCCTGTCCTCTTCTTCCTTCCTCTTCCACGTTCCCGTCGTCTCCTTCCCTCCTTCCTACCTCGAATACGTGCACGCACGCACGCATCTGGCCGGCGCGGTGTGCGAAGGTGCCCGGCGTCCGGAATTGGGCGTTGCGAGAAAGTAAAATGTATCTCGTGGGACGAGCGAAGAAGATCTAGGGAGGGACAAGCGGGGGAGTAGGGGGGGAGCTGGATGCGCGTATAGAGGAAGAAAGGCGGAAGAGAAAAAGGAGATAGGCGCGCACATGTGCTCTCCTCTCTCTCTCTCTCACACGTTGATACGACGTACGTGTTTGCCGCTGCTGCCGGTTGCGGCCGAGTCCTGCCGGCATATAGAGGTGCCGCATGTAGAAGAGCCGCGGCGCACATATACGCCCGGGACACTGTGCTGTGGCGGAACACAATATTGCGGATCAATAAACCTCAATAAAGTCAATTTCTGTCGCAAAGCATCTGAATACGGAAATTTTGTATTCCGCCGGCTAGGCAGCCGGCTGGGCAGGGATCGTGTCCCGAATACAGATTAAGTATATTTTATACTGTATCTCGCCCCGAACTCGCGCATATGCTTCTCGCGCTTCCGCCTCTTCGCCCTTCTGCCCCCCACCCACCTCCACCTCCTCCTCCCCTCTTCTTCTCTTTCCCAGTGTCTCCCGTTCGCTCCGTCCCCCTCGCGTTACTCGCGCAGAGCTCGTGCGTGGTTCTCGTCCCGGTGGAAGAAGAAGTAACAAAGAGGGAGGTGACGGGAGGAGGAGTTGGCAGGGGAGGGGTAGAAGAAGACACTTAAGTATCCCGAGGCTTTTCAAAATGCACGCCGCGCTTATACACACGTCGTCTCTTTCCACGTTCTCTCCTCTGTAACTTTCTTTCTCTCCCTCTCCTCTCTCCGCAACCCCACGTCCTTCTTCCTTGCTCGCCTCCTTGTAATTTGTTTCCAACGAGTTCGCGGCTTTAAAGGGCCCGCCCCGTGAAATTTCGTTGGCTCGCATATTCCGCGGTGAATACCAATAACTCCCGGGGTACGAGCGCGCGCGGGCGACTCGCCGTATGTATCCGGATTACAGGATTCGTCGTTTTACGTTCCGAGAGACGTAAGAATGTTATAGCCGTGAGGGTATATATCTCGTCGCGTACTTTGCCCCGGCTGCCTAGCAGTTTTTCTTCTCTCACCTCCACCTCCTCCTCATCCCTCCTCATCCCTTGGCGTCCCTTCACGTTCCGGGGCTCCCTACTCACCCTACGGCACTCGTATTTTTTCCCTTTTCTGGGACTTATTCGGCATAGCTCCCGCTCGATTTCATGAGAGAGTCGCGCTCTCCGAGACGCGGAAAGGCAAGAGAGCATAGAGCAAGGCCGTCAGAGGGGGGGTTGGGGGAAAAGGGGAAAACAAATACCTCTCCTCCGCGTATTGGACGCCGGCGAGTCCGTTGATTCCGTCAAAAGTAATTTCCGTCGAAAAGTCTCTCGACTTTCTTCGTCCTCCCTCCTCGTCCTCCTCTTCCACCCTCCTCTTCTTCCGCAAATGCTGCCGTGGCGTTTCATTATTGGAGTCTGTTAATGGAAGAACCGCTCTCGCGGAGAGGCGTCTGCCACGGGTCACGTGTATATCCGCGCCAAATGAAATGGTATTGTGGGCAAGAGCAAGCTTTTTATGGGTCAGGGCTGACCGGTCGCGCTTTTAATTCGAAAGACACACGCGCCCCGGCACACGGCCCCCCCACCCTCCCCCTCCCGTCCGTCCCGGATTCCTCCTGGCCGACGGGACCGAGCCGACTTTTACCAACAACTCTCCCTCATGAATCTTCATTATTCCGCTGAAGTTCCGCTCTCAGCGTTATTCTGTCGGGGACAAACTGCGCTTTCAGATTAAGCGGGGGCATTTGAAGAGTGGAAAAGTATGGAAGCGCCGAGGGCGGACTGACGGCCGGCTGGAGAGGAGAGGAGGGGAGGGAGGGAGTACGGGAGAGTCGGGCCAGAATGTAATTTCGTGTCTGATTCCGATGCAAATATTGGAAATGGTCGTCAGGCGAGCGTAGACTATTCGTTGGGAAGGATTATTTAGGTGGCACCGAGGGGAGGGTTGGCCGGGAGGGAGGGGGGAGTGCGAGTTTGATATGTGCGCGGATAGGAGCGAAGCGGCAAATGGTCCAGAAGAGAAAAAGAAGGACGCCAAGAAATCTTGTTCGTCGGGGCGTAGGTGAAGGGAGTAGATCGTCGTAGAGGGAAGGAGAGGAAAGGAGAGGGAAGAGAGAAGCGAAGTGAGAGCGAGAAAGAGGTGGAGCCCGGAATGGGTTCCTATCTGGCTAAGAATATTGCCCTGAATATCGGTGCCCGTGCTCCTGGCATAAGTGCGTGTGCGTGACCAGGCACGTGCGCACACCGACGCCGTCGGTCCACCTTCCCCCCTCCCCCCTAGCCAGCCCCGTCGTCTCCGAATGTTTTTCAAGGGGGGGAGGGAGGGAGGCCCGAAATACTCGGCCAGCGGCAGGGCCGTAAAACTACACGGTAAAACACTTACAAACTATTGGCCGACGGGACGTTAAATGCGCCTCACGTACGACATAACCGTCCCGTATACGAGCCCGTAGTAAATAACTATTTCGCTTTTGCGGGGTGCGGGGGAGGTGGAGGCGGCGGTTATTTTCATGTACTCATGTGCGGAGCTGAAAATGCGGTAACACGCCGTGTCGTTCTCGAAAAGCCGCTCATTGGGGGAAACTTACGCGGACAGCGTGTAACTTCCACCCGTCTCTCGCCCCCCTCTCTCCCCTCTCTCTCCCCTCTCTGCCCTCTCGCCGCTCGTCGCGCGTATTTTCCTCGCCCACGCCCCGAAACGACTCCGCTCTCATTCTCGTTCTGCCCTCTCTTTCATTCTTCCTCCCCCTTCTCCCCCTGACGCCTCGCCAACGCTTTTCCTCCTGCCCACTACTCGTTCCTTCGCCGTATTTATGACAGTCCCACAATTTTGAGCCCGTCATACCGTCGGTTCCCGTACACGCTGGATTTACAATCCGTCCACCCCGCGGGACGAGCGACCATCTTTCTTCGGGCCCGAATTGCGTGACATCGACGATGGGGTAATAACGTTGCGCAGTCGCTATTTGCGCGAGTCTCCCAATCATTATTAGCACGAGAATGTTTAACCCGGCGCATTGGATTTAATTAAATTGACTGACTTTGTGAAGCCGGCCGGGCGGTCGACGAGCGGGGGGGGAGCAATTCGTAAATCGTGACTGAATTATCCGATAATTCGATACGTCGATATTAATGGCAACGGAGCCGACGATACTGGCCCAGCTCGTCGAACGACGTAACGCATTAGCAGCCTTTATCGTTGCGGTCTCCGGTCATTGTAACGCTGCCGAAGTTAGCGTGGGGGTGCCCTCCGCGTTCGTCGCCGTACACATTTATGTACGTACGTCATCTATATATGTATGTCTGTCGCGCGAGGGGGGGCAGATTGCGAAGAGTCGCGATTTTCGATTCTCAAAGGCCTCGCCCCGAGGGATCGACATCTAAAACTGTTTGCCCTCGGCGCGCGCGCGCGCTGTTGCGTATTGAGAGCGGCTCGATAGAAGAGCGCAGTAGTGACTATATGTCACTGTCGGCACGGATCATTTGAATAAAGAGTGACGGCAGGACCTGGCGACACTGCCCCACTCTAGATCGCAATCGATACACTGCTCGATGAATGGCTCGCCTATCAGCGGCTCGCGTGACGCGCTATTGTCCACACAAAGGGACAAATCATCTTCGCGAACAACTCTTAGAAAAAACGTCGTGCTTCCGTCCGCATCGATTCGGCACGAGGATCTTTCCCGCGAAATCGATCGGCCATTATCGTCTTACACTTGGTGCTGTACACACGTGTGCAAAATTGAGTTGTGAGTGAGAGAGCGAGAAATTCATCTGGGCAGTTAAGAAACATCATAGCAAATTAACAGGCACGTTCACCCTCAAAATTTTGTAATCATTTTCATTGTTAATTTGCTGGCATTATTGTAACAGATCAGCGACAAGACCAGCACGTTTTTCGTTGAACCGTTCGCAGGCGACTGTGTGGTTCCGCATTTAGCGACCTGTGATTCTATACAATTGGTAATTCATTTTGTTGCTGTTTCTATCAGATCACTGTACATCTATTTATTTATTTATTGTGAATTAATCACCGTGTGTACTCTTACAATAGAAAAACTCAGCAAGTAATCCAGTGCAGTGGCTGATTGAGCAGCTCACAAGCACTTCGCCTAACATAGAGAAAAGGTACTTTTCATATTCAACTGCGCTTATTCTTTTAATAAAAGTACAGAACACAGCATCTTGTCCAATTATTTCTGCTTGCCTGTCACCAGACTCTTTATTCGAATCCGGCTCTTGTCCCTTTCTTTTACCATCTTGAATTAATAATACAGTCCACTATCATCTCTACCAAACACGCGCGCGTATGCAAATTGCATCGATCGCTGATAGAAATATGGAAAACTGTTTCGTGAATTTTACATACGGCGCGCGAATGATTCACGATTTCAGGTGGCACAGTAAATCGTCTCTCTTACCGCTCACTAGTCCTCCTTCTCTCTCTCTCTCTCTCTCTCTCTCTCTTTATAGCTACCTCTACCTCTACCTCTATCTATCTCCCTCTCCCGTCCTCTCCGGCCCCTTCCTCGAGGCTCAGTCAGCGAACATACGCGCCGTGCGCGGTATTATCTATAGGGTGGCCACTACAAACGGTGTGGGGTCGGAACAGAGACAGCTAATTATTTAGACACGCTTGGACGCCACCCCATCGATCACTCCCACGGCCTCGCTTCTCTCTTCTCGTCCGCTCGTCTTCTTCCTCCGCTCTCCTCCTCCCACCAATTCGCCCTCTTTGTCCAACCCGTTCACATACACTCTGGCCAAAGTCTCCGCAGGAGAGGAGCGAAAGCACTTGGGCGCATATTCTCTCTCTCTCTCTCTCTCCGTTTCTCCGTCTGTCCGTCCCGATATAAGGTACTGCTGAGATCCAACCTAACTCGCAAGAGTCTGTAACTTGCGTGGACACGACGAGTCGAGTTGATTCGATTCAAGCAGAGTCCTCGGTATACAGCCTTCAGCTGGGATAGTGTCAGCTGCCGCACGAATGACCGCTTATCGGACGCTCCGTACGTGACACATCTTTTTCTACGAACATCGGCATGCCTATTGTCGCGCACGTGGCTATTTGAGATCCCATGTGTTCCGAAGTTAGGGTAATTAGTCCACCTTCCACGAAAGCTATCCGGTGAATCGAGGGGGAGAAATAACGATCGCGTTCGAACATCCGAGGCTTCCACGCTCGCCGCCGTTTCCGTCGCTGCCCGATCCCCGGGTATATAGTAGACATTTTACCCGAGGGAGGGGGAATAGGAGGGGAGGGCTTTCACTCGGAAGGCCTGGCGATAACGAAGGCCTATTTGCCGATGAATTGGCCGGTAATGGCGTACGTCGTAAAAGTGAACGCTTTCGAAGCGGACGGACGATGGCATTTCTACGTTTCTTACGTAGGCCGACGAACGGTGCCTAGGAGCAGCTCCTCTCCTCTCTCAAAGAGGAGGCTCGAGGAGTCGAAAGTTCGTTCGAGAAAGTTCAACGCCGCCCGAGAGTGCGCGCGCTCGCGCCTGATGGAAGGCCTGACAGGCGAAATTGGCGCTTGACGGAACGAAGACTCGTTATAGGCGAAAATTATTACTGGCGACGATCGGGTAATACGTCCCGCCGCCAATGTTCGCGGCTTATACGTCGCGAGACGTCGGATAATGTGCAAATCAGGCAACATAATGGCCCATTATGCGGGATCGATGCCACGGTAAGGGCTGTTGTGCACCCCCGTACGAGCATTCCCTCGCAGAACGTAGCTCTCTCTCCTGGCTTGGGCTGCCGCTCGAGTTTCGCATCCTTGTGTGCGTGCGCACGCCGTACGTGTATCCCGTCCAGAGATTCCTCTCTCTCTCTCTCTCTCTCTCTCTCTCTCTCTCTCTCTCTCTGTCACACACCCTCACTCACTCACAGCCTGTATCCCGTATAATACGAAGTTGCACGCTTAGCCGGAGATCGTGTTCGTAGCGTAACCGAAGGCTCGCGCCCCGTGAAATTAAAATCAACCACCTTTAACGGTGCAATCTCTATTCCCCGAAGGATTTTAGCGTCCTTTTTCTTCGGGGGGCGAGAGCGCGTGCGAGTCTCGGGAGAGGAAGATAGGAGAGCGAGATAGCTTGCGCGGGGAAGATTAACGTCGAGTGTCGCCGAGGCGCCGGAAAATCCGGTCGCTACCTACGGACGCAGCTGCTTCGCCCTTCCCACCCCCGCACCTCCTCTCCCGTCTCCTCTGCGTCTTTTTTTTTTTTTTTTCGCGAAACGCCGCTCGTTCGTCGTCATTAGCCGTGCAGCGCGTGCCGCTGCCCTCTCCTGCCACGCTCGCTCTGCCATGCTCTCGCCCACCTTCCACCGGAATTGCCTACATTTTCGGGTGAGAGAGATTGAGAGAGAGAGAGAGAGAAAGAGAGACAGAGATAGAAACACGTGGGCGAAAGAAACGAACGAACTGCCGGCTCGCCGACTGCGGAACGCAGAAAAGTGTCCCGCTTTCGCGGACGCTTATGAATAACGGTCCGCGATAATGGACACCGAGCGGGCGATAAATCAAAAGGGGTGGTAGATTCGCAAGATATACCCAGCGGGCTCAGCATCCGATACTCGTACGTACTCGCGATCGATCCCCCCACCTCGCGCCGATATTAAGTGTATCGGAGTACGTTAGCGTCGAATGTCGTATCGAGCGAAATTGTTGCGTGATGGGACAAAAGATTGCCTGGAGGGGTTCGGTATCGTGTGTCGGGCAGGCGTTTGGTAGGGGGAGGGAAGGGGGTGGGCTTGCGTTGTGTGTATATCCGAGCGTCGCCTCGGTTGGCAGTACTGCGACTCTCCGTGCCTCGTACGTCGTGGCTTATACGGACGACGATAAGTTCGGCGTCCCGGGGTCGTAATGCCTTCGTTATATACGTTATGGGCGTCGGGCTCGATCGACGTTAAAGTAACGACGCCTTAAGATGTATGTAAACGTCTCTTATCGAGAGGGGCAGGCCAGGCAGGCAGGCGGACGGGCGAGGCGATCGTTGAAGGAAGGACGTTGGTCGAACGATCCACGGTGCTCGTTGCAGCTTGCCTGCGAGCTTACCTATATAGAGCAACCGCTTTTTTCCACCCCCTCCCCTCGTCTAGATCGTCGAACGTTTCCCTCGATTCGAGATCGGTATTTATCTTGTATGCGTAACGTTCCCCGCCTGACGCGTATCGTACGTGAGAGGCCGAGCTGCCGACGGATTACCGAACTCTTTTCGCTGGCCGCGAGCTGCGCGCAAACGTTCGGGTACTTACCGGGTGGGCGGTTACAACGGACTGACGTAAACGGTCCCCTGCACCATAGAGGCATATCGGACGGATATCGTTTCTCGCCACTCGCCTCCTTCCGCGAGTTTACGAGCCGCGCTCGTTTCCGCGGTCAATCTTGCCGTCTTTGCGGCGGAGATTTCGGAAGGACGGATTACGCGAGGTAGGAGGGAAGGTAGGAAGGAAGGTGGAAAGGTTTCCTTCCGTCTGAGACGCGAGTGGTGAGAATAGGTGAGCCCTGCCTGGCTGAGCCTGACAATATTGAGGATTCGACAGTCGTCGTTGGGGCGCGTTAGAAAAAATCCAATAGCTCGCGAATTGGCACGTGGAGGCTGCAATATTCAGCGGCGAAAAAGTCGTGCTCCGAAAGCGCAAGGAGGCTGTCGTGGAGTCGTTGTCGCAAGCTCGGAGAGTACGTAGGTGTTGGTTCGTTGTCTTCGTCGCCTTCGTCTTCCTCGTCGTCCTCGTGTCTTCGTCTTGGTGTCGTCCGCCGTTGCCTTCGCTAGTAGCAGCAGCAAATTCTCTGTCTCCGCCGGTAGTTCCACAATTCACCGGTCGAACTGGCAGCGCCGTTGCTTCGCCGCCGTTCTCATAAATAACGTCGGCCCGTGCATTATTTCACGCAGAGTCGCGCGTCGTGAGTTTTGACTTTTGACAATGATATACGGAACGCCCGAAGGATCCTGTCAGGCGTCCTCGAGGACAGACGACGACAGAGCGAGAGCGAGAGAGGGAGAGAGAGAGAGAGAGAGAGAGAGAGAGAGAGAGAGAGTCAGAGTCGAAGATCGGTAATGGAACTGTTTACGCGCTAAATATTTCTTTCCTGACACGGATCGAGTTGAGCTTGAAAAGGGACGTCCGCGAACGATCGCGGCGTCCGACGATCGTACCTCAGGCCGCAACGTCGGTCGGATAGATAGCGCGGCATAGATGGAGGATTAATGCTCATAATCCGCATAATCTTGTCGAGCGTTAGCGGGGCGTTTCCCGCGAAGCCGCTTATGGCATTCTGCCCGGAATCGAGTAGCTTGCCCGCGTACGCTCGAGAAGATGTCCATCGTGTCTACCCGCTTGTTCGAGCGGCGGACCTACACGCGTTGCTGCCTCCTCAAAATTCTCTCTCGCATCGATTCACCCCCCCGTAGAATCGGCGTCCAGGCTCTCGTCTTCCCGAACACGGGACGAGTCTAGGAAATTTTCGCGCGCGGCCACTGGAAATATGGAGGAGCGGTAGGGCGCAACTTTCGGAATTTGGTTATCCGCACGCAGGGTGTCGTCCCGTGGGAACAACCCTCCTCCTCCTCCTCCTCCTCCTCCTGCTCGCCCTCTTCGGGGTCCAGTTGTTTCGGCCGACGAATCGGTCCTCGACTGCCTGCCCACCTAGTTTTCCCCGACGCGATGCGTTTCGGCCGGGGGGTGGCATCTAAATCAAAAAGAATATTTGCATCGATAAAACTTTGCCCGGCAATTCGGTTCTCTTTGACGCGTTCTCTCCGGAGAGTTTTGCCCGAAGTTGATTTTTCGACCCGTCGCCCTCGACCGCGCCACCCCTCTTACTTCCCACCCTCCCTGCCCGACTTCTGCCACCCTCTGACTAGCCGACTCGAACCGGACGGTCAGAATATTTTCCGTCGGACGTCTTCTCTCGCGCCCGACGCCAATTCTTCGGAGCGGAATTTGCATTGGGAAATAAGCCGAAACTGTATGCGAATGGCTTTCGCTCTCGGACGAGAGTCCGTGAGAAGTTCCAGCCCGATTCTCGAACTCTCTCTCTCCTCAGCCCCACCTCCTCCACTCCCTCCCTCCGTTCCACGCTGGGAGCTCCCCCACGATTCGATTATCGGGGCCGCGATTTAATTTGAATAATAAAATTCGAATTACTTTGTCGCGCGTCGTCGCGGCCGGGATCTTCTCTCGTCGGCCGAAGTTTGAGCTGAGAGATTCGGGGAGCTATATTACCGAATATGTACGTACATAAAATGTACATAAGAAAGACAAGCAGAGCGACGGGAAGGGAGAGAGGTAGAGAGGAGGGCGGAAAGGGGATGAAGCCGGATGGTTTGTAGGCAAAGAAGGGTCGCTCGCGCGGCAAGGAGGACTCGTTAAGTCCGTCGTCGGCGAATTGTCTTCGACAATTGACTGTCGCCGTTGGAGCGTGGCTGATCAGAGTCCGAAATTCTTTCTGTCGACGTGGGTCGTTCCGGGGCAGAAGGGAAGCTCCCTTTTTCCGGCGTCAACGCTGGCGCCGTCCCTTCCGTTCGGCTGGACGCTGTTTAGACAGGACCCCTGCACCGATTGTTCCCAATTGAAGATCGGACTAAGGCCCCCCCTCCCTCTACCTCCCTCTCACCCCTGAAACATCGGCCTCCCGACTGACATTCGCAGTCGGTGCATCGAGGCGCGAGAGCGATTCGGTAAGCGCGTTGCGGTGGATTCGATCTCGTTAACTGAGTTTCCAGAAGGTTCGAGCCAGCGGCGGGCGAAGTTTGCGCTCACGTAACCGGAAAGCAACGTATTACGCTCTCAGATTGCAAACGTCAAAGTACGATTATTCGAATACTACCCCCCATACGCTACGCTACAATGTCCGGCTTTCGCAGCGGCCGTGTATGCGGAATCGTTGGCTCGTTCTTCGACAAAAGAACTTGCCGGTGGGCGGAAGGAAGTATAAAGGTCGGCCGAAACGTTGCGGACCTTGGCATTTGGGAAAATCGTCTTACCCAATATTCTCCCTTGCAAATTCCATTCATTTCGTAACCTCTTCCCGAGCGTTCCCGTTTCACCTTATCGGGCTGTGGGACGTGGGCGGTGGGAGGAGGATCGCTTCTGCGGACGCGTCGGATCGGGAGAAGTTAGTTCGGCAAGTCGTCTAGATAAATCGTAGGAAAGAATCGTGGGAGCTGGATCCTCGGGACGTCATAGAAGCGGGAAGGTGGTCTCGCGTCGTCCCGCTATCTCGGATGGCGTCGGTCTTAGTCGAGGGCAAAGGGCGTGTGTAAGGGGGTACAGGGGGCAGCGAAGGGGTGAGAGGAGGGGGGTAGTGGACGCTATGGGAAGGAGATTCCGTGCGGAGACTGGAGGGTGTCGGTGGGCTAGGCTAACGACTTCCTGATGAGGCAATGTAGACCGCAACTTCTTCGTAATGGACTCCCCTGGTCCTCCGATATCGTCCCTTAAAGTGGCTGCCGCGAAGCAGGCCTTGCAACGTCCGGAGATTGCTGAGGTGCCGTTGTCATGGCTATCAGAGATATCGACTCAATTTGTAGCTCACGACGCTCTTCCCGATGCTCATGCCTCGCCTGATGGCGCTCGTCTGCTACTAGCGGCCGGAACCTGACTTCTCGAAATCGGGCCCTCTACTACTATCTCCTACCAGCTGTCATCGCTTTCCAACTTGTCGACTCCATTGATTTTTCATCCGAAACCGAACGCTCTTCCTTTCGCCAACTTTCGACAGATCGGCCCGACTCTTCGAAGGCTGGCGAGCCACGAAGAGCGTCGTAGGCGAAGAATGGGGCCGAGTGTCGTTCCGTGTCTAACAGGTACTTTCGCAGTCGTAATAGTTTCGGCGCGGAAAATTGAGTCGGCACGGCTCGCAGAATCGGCGGTGAAGTTAGTTCTGCGGGCGGGCGCGGACTTTGCCGAAGAGGGGGGAGGGAGGTTTGTTGGATGCTAACGGGGAGGGTTTGCTCTCGCTCCAAGGGGCCGGACCAACTTCTCCTTCCTTTCATTGACAAGCCGCGGAGCCTGCAAGATCAAATACAAGCCCGTTGCCTTTACTTTCCGAGTAAGTAAACCATACTTAAAGGCGGAGGATGCCCGGGCACATCCCGCTTATCCGGCCCCGACGTCTTTGAAATTGAATATTTTACGCCGACGGCTGATCACGGCGAATGCAAACACGCAACTTTATCGCCGAGTCGGGTAAATATCGTTAGGCGAAAAATGAACGCCCTCCACCTCACCTCCTCTCCTTGCATTCGCGATCCGAGCCCAAATTACCGATGCGCTCCGCGTCGAATTAACTGCCGGGCGTCTACGCCTTCTGGATTTCTCACAGTCATTTGCACCTTAATTGAATCCGTATCTCGCACGCAACGTCCTCCGTACGGTTCGTCCTTGAAGCAGAACAATTAAAGCTTCCACCGGCGCCTCGAGACTTCGCCTGAATTCAACCGTGGCCGATCCGAGTCCAGACTTTATTCTCGGCGAAGAGGTACTCGTAAACGCGTGAGTTCGCCTGCGCTCGCGCGCGCGCGGACACGTCATCGGGCTTTAAGCCTAATGCGCGGAAGCCGCGAATGAAAAAAATTAAGCGAACAGTCCGACGGGAGGAATGAGCGAGTGAGTGACGGAATGCGAATGCGGAGCGGCAGGGTGGGCGCGGGGTGGGGATGAGAGGGGTTGGAGGACGCGCTCGGAGACGAGAATATATCGTTGCGTGAATTATGAAACAACGTGTTTAATGACGCGCCGGATCCAGCCCGCTGTAAATTTCGCACGAGGGGTCGAAGTTTTAAACCCTCTCCAGGCACCGTACCATTGTCATTCCGCTCGTACGACTCTCATCCCCGCGTTCGCCCCCCTGTCCTCGCCATCCCGCTGCCGGCACCCCTCCCAACCCCCCTCGCCCCTCTGCAGCCGCCACCGTCGCTGCCACCCCCGCGGAAAACCCTCGTTGACTTTCCCCGCACGTTTCTCTCTCGCCACCCCCGCCTCTCACGACTCCTCCTCATCTCTCGCCCTCTCTCTCCCTCCCCCGTTCTCTTCGAGCCTCAGCGTTCACCCTCCACCGGATACCGGGGGCGCATTTTTCAGTTATTAGATACTCATTCCTAATTTTCGGCGGACGACCCATTTATATTTGTCCGTAGCTCATTTTCTATTGTTCGCCATCCGGGGACAGCCGTTACGCCCCGCACCACCCCTACCCCTACTACCATCCCTCCGCGTTCAACGCCGCGAATGGCATTTGTCATCGTAAAACGCGTAATGCGGAGAGGGGTGGGCACGGAAGTGGGAAGTGCTCGCTAATTTGTCGACGTCGCCTCCGCTCCGTACCACGCCCGACGTCGCGATGCCTTCTTCCCTTTGAGCGACGTCCCCGTCAATGCTTCGGAGGACAGACTCGTTCGCGTCTTATCTGGCCAGACGATATTCAGCGTCCACAACACGCGGTCGCCCGGACAATGCGGCGCGGACTCTGTATTCGTTTCTGTCCTCCGCTGAAGGCTCTCTCGCCTTTTTCACTCTCTCCCTCTCTCTTCTTCTTCTTCTTCCGCCTCCTCCACCCCCCCCCCCCCTTCGGCCTCCACCGTATCCCCAAACCGATGGTCCGCTCGTGAAGGTTTTGTGCGATGCCCTCGCACGGGTAAGATCACCTGATCCTCCGTCAGATTTTTACTCCCGCGCTTGAAAAATGTCCGGTGCACCGGCGGAGAAAGAGGTTCAGAGGGGTGAGGAGGAGGAGGTGGGGGGTGGTTCGCCGAGATAGCGAGGTAGCCCCGAGGAGGGCAGAGAAGCTGTTCTCGCCAATGGTCGCCCCCTTCTGCCTCTCTCTCGGAGCCCGGCAACCTTTCAAAGGAGAGGAGCCCGGAGACTGTGTCGCAATATTCCGCAAACCGTTAAAGCCTCGAACGAAATACATCCCCCTGCACCCACCCTTACCGTTCCTCCAGCGAGAGGAGGAAGAAGTCGATGTATCGAGTTGTGTATGCCCTCGACTTCCGCAGCGAGCCGGAACGGAATCTTAAACGCTCCGAGCCGCTCTTTCTCTCGTGGCTCGTCACTCCTCCTCCACCCTCGCCGGGAGGAAGAGAGCTTCCGCTTCCGCTTCTGGCGCTGGTCCTATCGGACGCTCGGCTCGCCCCTAGGATCCTCGAAAATTCGCGATAACGATCCCGGGTAATCGCGTTAATGGAACTACGCGTCCGCCTCCGTCTCCTATTCCGCCGCATTCTCTCTCTCTCTCTCGCTCCCTCTTTCTATATCTCTATCTCTATCTCTATCTCTCCACCGGAATGCCGAGGATCGCGGTAAAACTTTGTTTCACCCCCCCCCCCCCCCCCCCCCGCGCCCGTTCCCAGGATATTTCGCGGCTTCTACGTGCGTCGCATAAACAGGCTACCCGATAATTTGCCCGCGCCCGAAATATTTATTCGCCACTTGGTCCCGTTCCGCGCGCGCGCGCACTCCTACGCCTTCTCTCGCGCGCGCGAGAGCGGCAAACTGCAATCCTCGGGATCCTCGAGACGCGTCTGCGAATTATTCCGGAACGATTTCTGCACCCCCCGCTCAGAGTGTTCCGGCACTTTATCGCTGTGCTCTTGCTTCTCTGTCTCTCTCTCCTATCTCTCCTCCCTCTCTTTGCTCTAGCCTCCCCCTCCCTTTGCCGGCGGTCGGAAGGGCGACGTCGATAATTTATGCGGGACTCCGGCTAGCGGACATTGCGGCGTTTTAAACTAATGCGGAGGCCGATATGCGCACGCAGCGACACGCGCTGCGCCCTGCACGCTCCGAGCGTAATTAGGTTAATGGAGCGACATTGGTCCGCGCCTTCTTTCCTTTTTTTTTGCCGGCCGGAGTACGTCGCCGTTGCGAAACTTTCGCCAGTGGGGGTAGATGCACTGCCAGAAAGTTCGAGACTGGTAATCGTTGACCTCGTGAGATCCGTTCGTCCTGCCTTCGAATAAATTGAATCCGCGCCTGGATCGTGCATGGCTCGCGAGTTAATTAAAAACCGCGAAGATCGGGCACAGCTTTTTTCGGCATCCGCCGGCAGGCCGGAAGTCCGCTCCGCGACCGATTCCGTGCGGCTAAAATCGGCTCCCGCGCACGATATATTCAGCCCTTCGCCGGAATAATTAATCCTTTGCCGAATTAAGCGGACGGTGTTTGCGGCTATGGGCTGGGGCGCGCGGGGAGGGTGGGGAATTTGAAGTGCGCACATCCTTGGCGAAAGTGCATATCCAGAACTCGGTGCCCTGCGGCTCTCGGCGGCTGCCTGCGTGAGCGTGTACGCGCGCGCGGGCATATCGTCAATGTGCACGCGAAAGTACGTAACTATGCCGCTTAACTGCCTCTGCCCCCCGCTTGCCACCCCTCTGGCAACCCCTGCCCGACCGTTCCTCGCGTTTCCACCCTCGAACGAAAGAGAAAGAGAATGGGCGGGAGAGAGAGAGAGAGGGAGGGAAGAGGAGAGAGAGAGAGAGAGAGAGAGAGAGAGAGCACGCGCAAGCCAGCGCGGGCATCCTTGGCTTCTGAAATTAGAAAACTTTTTATGTACGCCAATTTTTAACCGGGCCCGCGCACTCTTCAGCGGTAATTACTTTTTAAGCTTCTCTTTTGCATATTATCTTCGGCGGTCGTCCACCGCGACTCGCCGCCGCGTACGCGAATCCCGTGGAAGCGACGGCCGTGTTATAATTTAAAAATTTGTATCACGCTCAAATCGGCCCGTAATACACTGCGCCCTCTTGTCGCCCAACCCCCCCTGTCTCGTGTCAGCCCTCTCTGTCTCTTTTTCGTACGCGGAGTTTCACGTTTTTCCTTCTACCTCCTTTCCTCCTGCCGAGTCTAGACACCTTCGAGTAGACACTCTCACCTCTTGACAGAGTTCGTTTCGATCGCGCTAGGTCTCTCCACCTCTGGCCCGTTACGTAATTATTCCTCGCGCAACGGACATGTATATATATATATATACATACCGCGCACACATTGTTCGCTTCCCTCTGGGCCGTACTCTCCTCCGGTGCGCAATTTTTTTCCTTTTCCTCCTTCGTACCTTCGCTGCCTCTCGCAGAGGGCCGTCATCTTTCGCCGTAACTCCGCCGCAGGGGCGGAACGGAAAATACATCTGCTAATTTGCATAGTAAATTTGCGAGAGCAGCTTCGAGGGCATTGTCCACCGTTGAAGGAGACGGAAGAGTCGCGTTAGCTCGTCTCATCTTCGAAGCTTCATCGAAGAAACATCCCTCCGATCGGTGGGAAATAAACCTTGACCGGGAACGGCGCACAATGTTTCATCGAGGGTAGGTGTTTGCCTTTGCACGAGCTCTCGCGTCCGTATTTTGCAAATTTCCAACCCTGTTTGCACTTCCGAGCAGCTACCGGGGGTTCTACTTCGCCGTGCGAAGATTTTCGCCGTCTCGAAAGTTATCGGCCGAGCGCCGGCGCCATTGAATCGACGCATTCAAGCAGGAAAAGCCGGAACGAGCGGCTTCGAGGCACGCCGTGTCACGTCTGGGAGAACCTTCCGCGCTTCCGTGTCATTTCGCGCCAGTAACCACGAGACCGTCTATTACGGGACCGGAAGCGTCTGGTTACCCGTGCCGCGTGCGCGTGCGCCCGTTCTCGCATCTTCCTGTCGCAATACTCGCTCCGGTAAAGTCTCACCGATCCTTGCATTTTCCTTCCCGGCTCATCGGTCCATTTTCCCGCCGGAAGTCGACCGTCATCTTTACGCCCGCAAACTTCATGCCTCTCCGCGTCTTCGCGTTGTCATCCTATCGACCGAACTGCGAGCACTGTCGGAGAGAAGGAGAGGAGGTGGAGGGGGGGCGTTGATGAAGATTATATTTTACTGATAATGTTTTATGGACGGTCGCGATAAAATGGATTGGAAATGGAGGGCTTTTGTGTACGAGTTCGAGCGCTTCAATTAAATTATTGCTTTATGGCATGAAAAAGGACTCGACCCCGTGTTCAGAAAATCACGGACAGCCCGTTTTAATTGTAATAGTTCCGGGAGATCTGCCCGAAAACAGGCGGAGAAATTAATGAAAAATAACGAACAACGGCCACTTCCACCAGCTTTATTATTAATGAATCTTTTCGCCTGGAATATTCTTTTATGAAAATCGGACGAGAGGTGTTTAAAATAATCTGAACCGGATTGTTCTAAGCGCAATGTGGGATATCGGTCTCAGATTATACAACGTACAATTGACATTGTGTCATAAGAACCTAACCTAGTTCAATCTGAACAATCCGGCTATTCGAGGAAGCGCATCCTCCCTATCAGTTGCCACTATGCACGCTTAGAACGATCCGGACTCCGTAACAAGAAAGGTTGCGGCTTGCGAATGGCTTTTATACTCCATATCTGACGAACGTTTTATTCCTTTGTTTCAGGTAAGTCCAGAAAAGCAAATCGATGAATGTGGCAGGGACGACGGTCGAGTGGCGAACGGAACAACAGGTCGCGGTGCAGTAACGGAGCAATTAGCGCGAAACTGGCTCGTTATCGTCGAGCCAAATCGCACGAAGTACCCGGCCCCTCGGTAAACGTCGAGGTATAAAAAATATATATAGATATGTATCCGCGGACGCGAACACCGATATAGGTACATACATAAGGGAAACTTCGTTACAACAGAGACGTCGTTTTACAAGGGCTTTCTCTCTTTCGCTTTCCTTTCCCCTCTCTCTCTCTCTCTCTTTCTCCTTTACTCTCTCTTTGCCTCTCTAGCTTTTGGCCGCTCTCTGTTTCGGCGCCGTTCGTTGTAACGACGAGTCGCGGAAGTGCGCGAGAAGTCGTTAACGACAGTTTAAGCCCGCCGCGGGATAATGGATCGCACGGGCTGTTCCGTTTAACGATATCCAGGTAATAGCGGACTCTCTACCGCCCCTGCGCTCCTTTGCCCTAAGTAAAAAGAACGAAGAGGGCTACAATGGAAATGTAATTTTCCTCCGTTTCGGCCGCTCCGCCCGGGCCGTTATCCGTTTGATATCGGCCGATTTGACGCGTTCACGTGCCCGCAAGCTTCCAGACTCTTCGCTGCCTTTATTTGTCGATTCATCGAGAGCGGTGCGGCCTCGACTACGAACTGCCAAAGCTGGCAAACGTCGGGAGTTCAAGTTGCGTGGGCGGTTGCGCGCCGTTCGGCGAGCGAAGATTCTCGGAACGAGTAAATAACGTTTTCCTCTAGATTCCGTTCGGGATAGAGTTTCGCCGTTTGAACTCGATCCTACGCCTGCCCTCTCCGCGTCGTCTATTAATCTAGAAGCTGGGCGAGCGGCTAGGTGGCGGGGGCCTCGTTAGCGGCTGTCATTCGACAGTGTCCGGATTCTTTCGCGACCGATTTATCTTGAGGCCACTTTATTCTATTTGTCACGCCGCCCGCTTCCGAAGCAGCTCGTCGCGTCTGGCTGGCAAGCGTTTTCTCGCCCGACATTGTCGCTCTCTCGAACGTCCTGTCCGTCGTCGGCGTTAAGTATTTATTATATTCGGAGGCTGAGGCGCGCGCGCGTAGAAAATAGATGCGACATCGGACACCGTCGTAGTCGCGGACGTCGTCGGCTTCGTAGACGTCCGTTTCAAAACTGATGCCCGACAACGAGGCACGAACGCGCGCTTAACGTCGATCCGTCGACGAGTGGCGTATTTCGCGGGTGCCTACCGCGAGCACGCGCGCGCGCGTGTTGGATCATGCGAGCGAGGACGAGCAGACTCGGGAGCGTGTATAGTGGCGTGCAGGTTGAGTTAGAGTTCGAGAGGAGGAGGAGAGAGAGTGTGTGTGAGAGAGAGAGAGAGGTAGAGAGAGTGAGAGGAGAGTGATGGACATGTACAGTCGCGCGAGTGCTCAGAGCGGTCGTTATCTCGGCCGAAGCGGTGACGTTCCGTTTTTAAATTTTTCCCAATTACAACGAGCGTGCCTCGAAAGCACGCTCGACTGTTTGTTGAGTTTTAACGAGCCGGCATGCGAAATTAACTTCGTTACCGTTGTCACGGGGACCTTATCGCGAGTCGCGAGCGTCGCTCGCTTTTCAATTTTCCGTCACTCGCTCTCTTCCTCCGTCACTCTCTCTCCTTCTCTCTCTCTCTCTGTCTGTCTCTCGAGCACTTACCGCGTCCTCACGATTCTCTCGATCGACTCTCGTCCCGTCGTCGGCGTCGTTTACCGGCCGCTTTGCCGACGTTTACCGTGCCCGACGCGGCGGGCGCCGAGGGAACACGTTAGGGCGTATAATTTTTCCCTTTACGACTCCGGTGTATGTTGCGAGGATCGGGGAAAAACAACAAATAGCTTTCAATAAGAAAGTTTCCCGTGTAAGGTGGCCGGCGGTAGAGGAGAGGGGGGGTGGGTACAGGTGCGGCGAACTTCCGCGGGCGAGAGTTTAAGGCGCCGGGGGAATAAAAGTTTTGCCAGTTTTTAAAACAGTTCCGTGCTTTCCCAATCCTTAAAGAGTGCCGCGCGCCGCGAATTTCTCTCGATTTCTCTCTCGGCCCCCGAAGGCCGCCGGCCACCCCCCGCTTTCCAGACATCGACATCTCGTCCCTCATCCCTCCCTCGCGCGAGGACTCTCCTCTGGCCGGCGCAACCCTCGTCGCGAGTTTCCTTGCTGGAGTCTGCAAGCTGTCGCTAGCGAGAACTCCGAGCATCGTCTCGAATGCCTAACGCGCATTTACTCGCGATTTGCTCCTTGCTCGGTCGTTTATTAAACGACTTTAATATCCCTGTAAACACGCGAGACGATATATCACCGAGAGGGGGTGGAAAGGGGTGGGGGGTGGAATACTCTTATCGCGGGCCCGTGAAGTAGGGAGAATTGGATAGGAGCGGGAGCATTTTTCACATCGTCGAGTGATATACCGTTTCTGACGCGTGGATGCTCTTTCTAGCGCGCGAGCGCGCGCGCGCCATTGTTCGCCGCTGGAGTCTGGGGGGCGACTCTTTTCCTTCGAATTCCGAGACGCCGGATGAAATTGCTTTCGCGCCGAGTATATTATCATCGATCGTCGCTCGCCTACCCGCGAGATCCTCGATCATCGATCATTAGTCGAGTACAGTACAAGTAGTCCGACACTTCGTACAGTTTCTTCACTGGTCGCTGCCTTCCGCCGACCATTTTTCCCCGGAGATGAGATTCGTTTATCGTTTTAATAGCTACGCGCACGCCGGCGAGTACAAAGTCGGGCTCGCTACTCGGAACAAGCTCATTCCGCGCGCGCGCTCGTCACGAGAAAATCATAGGGCCGCGGAACGAAATGAAGTATTACTCAACGCAGAAACAACGCGGAGAAACGTCGAGCGCGCGCTCGCGTTGCGTCATGCCGGATAAACGCGTCCAATATAGGAGAGGTCGCCGTAATTGCCGCCGGTTTGTCGCAGCCAACTGCAGTTCCATTCAATATTACCGCGCGCTCCTCCTTTTAATAAAGTAATATAGAGGCAATGAACTAGCGTCGGAAGTGGATTGCAATAATTTTGCGCGGAAGGTGAAGGGCGGGGGAGGTGCCGGAAAGAAAGAAAGAAAGGAAGGAAGAAGGAAGGGGTGGGAGTCGGGAGGGTGAAGAGGCAGTCGCCTTCCAGCGGTCGGCTCGTCTCCTTTTCACCGTTGGCGTTCGAAACGATCGAGATATCCTGCGGCTCTCGGTCGTGTCAACCTTTCGAGGGCGCCCCATTGTCCTGCGCCTTTCAGTCTCGGAAATGAAGTAATGGAAACGCGGCTGGATCTCCCTTTCCCGCGCCGCACGAGCTTCGTTTTTCCTCCTTTTCCAGCTCTCCCCCTTCCTCCTCCACACCGCCCTTCGTTTCCCCTGCTGCGTTTTCACCGTCCTCCCACCCTTCTGCCAGCCCTCCATGTGTCTCTCTTATGAGGCTCACTGAACCGATAGCAATCGTATTAGAGCGGCTTTCCTCCTCGGCGCGATCCTCGCGTTCCGCGACATTTTTCACATTCTCCCCGCACTCCCTCCACACCCCTTCTCTCCCTTCCTTCACTCGATCGACGACGCTTTTGCAGCGACTCTCGATTCCGAGAACGTGAAAACGACCCCGACGGCAGCCATTAATTAACGTCGACTTACAGGTTAAATCGTCGACGGCCAACTCGCTCAAAAGTCGCTTCCGGTGGCCAGTTCTCATCCTCCTCTGTCGGCCGAGTTCTTTTCCGCTCCCTCCTTCCGCATCATCGACCGCCGTACCAGCGGCAAACGTATTAGAAGCCGTCTTTCCGCTCGCGTCATAAGTTTATATCGCTCGACACTCGGATTCATCCCTCTTTTCCCCTCTGGTTCCACTCATCCCTTTTCTCTTCATCCTGTTCCTCCTCCTCCTCCACCACCTCCTCCTCCACCACCTCCTCCTCCAGCTCCTCCGTCACCTCGGTCCGCTCATTCCACTCCACCCCGCCAGCCTAAAAGATCTATCTATCTAGTTCTACTTCAGGCGCCTGTTCTTTTTGGGGCGCGGGTGCCGCGGCACTCTTACGGAGTTAGAAATACAATAAAATCGTTCGCTCGCGACTACTCGATCTCGGGGCGCGCGACGGGCGGACGGGAGTAAAAGGCTTTCGGAGATTTCGAGTGGTAATTTATTTCCGGCCGTGAGGACCGTCTGGAGTGTGTGGCGAGGCACGACAAAGGAAAACTATCTCCTCGAGTTTCGTCTATATGTCCTACCTCCCGCCATCCTCCTCTTACTTCCACCTCCATCCTCCTCCTACTTCCACCTCCATCGCTTCTCGTCCGCTCCGCTCGGGTTCCAGCGTCTTCCCGTCTCTCCTTCTCCACCTCTCCTCCTCCCTCCCGTCTGTCTGCTTGCCTGCCACCTCCTCCATTTTCCTTCGTCCGTTCGGCCGGGATTCCCTTCGACTTTTCCAGCGACGTCCGACGTCGCCCACTTCGTGACTTTGTCGCCGCGAATTAGGATGAAAAATCAGCCCTGGCGGCTCCATTAAAACTCCCGCCTCCCTTTGAGCCGACTGCAGACGTTACTCCGCTCGCGATCGGCCTTCGTGAATTATTTCGAATCCACCTGCTTCCCCCCATTGAGGATATAAACGTTCGAGATCGAACTTTTCGAGCGTCGATTTATGGACGAAACGAGCGGATCCGCGAGCCGCGCCGAATATATCGCGGAAGCGCGTCGGCAGCGTTAACGAAGTGCGGGGGCGAGAAAGAGACGGGGGTGGAGCGGGGTGGTGGGGGTGGTGGTGGGGTGGGGGGGAGATCTCGGCATTGTCATGCTCATTACTCATTATCACGGCGGCCTGGCTCTGTCCCTCATCGGCGCCCATCTCTCTTCGAGCCGTATGCGGACCGAGACGAATAATTTATTGGGACAATGAACTAATTACTTTCTGGCGTACAATGGCAGTGATAATACGCATTCGCGGTAAATTAAGCGACGCGCTCGTACCCATTGTACGGCCCCGGATAATGGATATTGTGTCATACGGGAAATACCTGGGCCGCTTATTGCCGCGAGTGGCACAAGAGAGGAGTGTCGGAGTCATCGGAGCATTCTTCGCGAACAAACGCAACGCGGATAATTGCGACTTTCTTCTCGTCGCGAAGTGAGGGGTGGTGGAGGGGGGTACGCTCGACTTAACTCGTTTACCAATTTGCCCGCCCGAGTCGCGAACATCACCGCCACTCTCGGCCTCGTCCACCTTCCACCTTCCACCTTCCTTTCCGTGACGTCGACGCTGCCATTCGCTTAACGAACCTCGGAGTATCGCGCGGCCGTCACGGATTTTGCGACCGTTCCGGTAATAAGGCTGTGGGGGAGAGGCCGGGGTGGGCAATAAAAAGACGGACGCCGGCGTGACGCTGGCCGTCGCGACGCGAAACGTCGATCGTGTCCCTCCTACCTCTGTCTTTCCGCCCGCCCGCCCCATCGTTGCTCGCAGACCGTCCTTCTTCTTTCTTTCTTCCCTTCGCCATCCTCCTCCTCCTCCTTCACCCTCCTTCTTCCTCCTTCTGCCTCCTCCCTCTCGCCGAAACGGCCATAAAGGAGGTACGCGCGCGCACGAGTGCCAGAATTGACTCTGTAACGAGCGCTGTAATAACAAACGGGCAACGACGTAAGTCAAACGAATGGCTCTTTTACGAGTTTCGGGATGGAGATAGGGCGGCGGACGCGGGGGGTGAAAGTCGAAAGGAGAGAGAGAGAGAGAGAGAAAGAAAGAGGGAGAGAGAGGAGGGAAAGAAACGGAACGTGGAAAGTGAAACGCTCCGCGAGCTTTAAGAGGGAGGCTGGCTGTGGGCGAGTCATTAAAAAGATATCCCGAACGAATTTTTCGCGCGTTAAGAAAAGCTAGCGCGTCGATAATCTCGCCGACGTGCTCGGGGGATGCGGGGGTCGGCGTCGCCCGCTCGCAGGCGCGCGTGTACAAAGCGTCGTTTAACCCCTCCGCTCCGCGATCGGCGGCGATCGGTCGAGAATTTAAATGCACCGCTCCTCCCTATCGAATTTATATTGCCACCCGTGACGACGCTGTGCCCGGCACACCCCCCCCCCCCCCCCACTACCCCCCTCAAGACAGATAGTTCCGACGAGAAAATTTCCTATGCCCCCCACCCCCACGCGTCCTCTTTTTTCCTCCGTCCCTTTAGTTCCATGCATCATTTTGCCTTTACGAGAGAGGCGGATAGATAATGGCGGGGTTTGTTTCTCGCGGCCCGGACTGGCAAGAAGGTGGCTTTTTTTCTCGCGCAAGCCCAGCCGCTAAATTTCGCTATCGGTGAAAAATTGAAATTGAGCAAGAAGCCGGCGCGGGTGAGCGTGTAATTTACAAGGCGTCGGGATGTCTGCTACACGTCTTCTCCATGGATCGCCGTCGTTCGTTCGAGGCATATATTCCTTTACGCGATTCTGTCTGCTCATCCTTCTCCTGTTACTGAATCTTACGAAAATACCATCGATCTGGCTATATCGTCTTTTTTTTTTTTTACGATCTTTCGACGCCTCCCGGTTACGTCATCCGTTCCCCTCCTCTGGCCTGAATAAGGCGGGCGTAAAATCGGACGATGGCCCGCGCTCGCCATTTTCCTTCTGCTCGACGTCTTTTTTCCAAATTTTCATTACTCTCCTTCCGCCGGAAAATCTCGACGCTCGCGCGCTCGCCTTCGGGATATGTAAAGTGCGGCATGCGGATGGGTCGCGTTTTCGGTGCTGCCGTGTGCGTGCCGTTCGAAAGTGAACTGGCACGGGTTCATGGTAAGAAGGGGGAGGGGGGGGGGGTTGGAAGAAAAGCGCGGTAGTGACGATAGTGGCGTCGGTGGGTATTGGCGGTGCCAGCGTGGATGGTAGTAGCTACCCCGACTAGGTAGTAGGTAGTAGGTAGCGGTGGCGGTGGCCGGAGCGGTGGCAGGAGTCACGTAAGGGCGTTATTAAAAACGTGCTAGTAGGGTGGTAGTTTTCGAGGGCAATATGCGGCTGTTTGCTCGTGCATCCAGCCAACCAGATAGCGGCTCTTCGTTCCACGTGGAGCTCGCCAGAACGAGAGAGAGAGAGGGGTGGGTGGTGAGGTAGAGGGTGAGGGTGAGGTTGAGGGTAGGTGGGGCACCCAGTAAGAGTACTAACCTCCTTCCTTCCTTCTCCACCGCCACCTCCGCCGCGTCCTTCTCCTCTTCCTGCCCACCCTCTTTCTACCACCCCCTAGTTCTCCACCTTCCTCCTCCTCCTCGTCCTCCGTGCCACCCCCTCTAATTCAACCCTCAACCACCAACCCCCAATCTCCAGCCGCCACTCGGTTATTACTGGTTGGTCTCCTGGGAAGACGTTATTATCCGTGCGGCTCCTTCGCGATGAGTTTCTCCTGGAGGCTGATTGACGGCGCGGAAAACTGCACCGGCGGAGGAACGATGCGGTACATATCGACTTCGAGGCCGCATCGTGATATCTCGTTATCCGCCGCGGCGTATCATCAGCGCCTCTTCTTTCACCTCCTCCCCCCCATCAGCCCCGATCATCGTCCCCCACGTCCTCCGACAATCGCCGAGCTCACTTTTCGCGCTCGCGCGCTCCTCCCACGGTCCGCGATCGAACAGGTTGTTTCCTTTAACGGCCGACTTTCTCGCCTGTCGCGCTCGAAAACGGACGGCGCACGCTCCGACGAATTCTCTTCCGCTAATTTTGCGAGTGCCGCCGATAGCGCGGCCGCTATTGGGAAAAATGACGTACACCTGCAACCGTTCGGCTCGATAACTACTTACAATAGCGCGACCACCACTCTCTCTTTTTCTCTCTCTCTCTCTCTCTCTCTCTCTCTCGCTCTCTGTTCCTGCCGGCTGCCTCGCTAACCGAGCGAGAGTGGCTCTCTTTCTCCATGACTGACATTCGTTATCGAACGTCAAGCTTCTCCCCGCTGAAACATTTATCTTTCGGCACGGTGCCATGGCGTTGGAATTCGTTTGCTCGTATATATCCGAACGACTGCCATTACCGCGTACAAATTAACTCTTTCCCCTTTTTCACTTCCGCCTCGCCTCCCTCCCCCTCTATCCCAGTTTTCGCTCCCTGCCGCGACCGGCATGCCGCATCGGAATTTGGAGCGCGGCTCGCTAGACGATTCACACACACACACACCTACATACCTGCATACGTGAAGGAGAACGACGCTAGGCTGCTGATATAAAGTCGAAGAAAGAGGGAAAGTCGAGAGAATAGGCCGGAAGAATGCAGCGAGTCTTCTAATATCCCAGGCTGGCCGTGTTGCCGAGTCTAATGGGGGGCATTATCAAAATTTTATCTTCCACCCGGGAAGCCGAAATTTGCTCGCTCGCCGCCGGCATCCGTCCCCATTTTCCACCACCCCCCATCCCTCTCGGGGCGAACTTTCGGCGACCGCTGCCGCCCAGCGTACCGTCAACCCTGTCGAAATAAAGAGAAGTGCTGGCGCGTGGGAAAAAAAAATCGATGAGCGTACACGGGGCGTTTTAACGCTCTCGCACTGCGATTTGTTGTGGAATAACAAGCATCGCACCCCCTCCCGCTAAAACATTTATCTTTCTGCGTACATGTCGAACATCCGCTATTACCGAGTACAAATTAACTCACTCGCGCGCTTCCTACCCGTTTCCCCTCCCCTCTCTCCTCCCATTCCTCCCTCTCCCCACCTCTCTTTCTCTCTCCACTCTTCTCTCGCACCCTCTCGACGCTCTATCCTCTCGCATTTCGCGTACACAGAATGTCTCTCTGGCGCGCGCGCGGCGTATCGACACGCACGGTAATACACCGTGAATCTTTCCGCGTTGGCACACGCTGATTGACGCGAGTATCAATTTCGATTCGGCGAGTGGCGAAAGCTCGTCCACTCTCTCCCTCCCTCTCCATCCCCCTCCCCGCTCGGGCCCGCGTCCCTTCTGTACCTGCCCTCTCTATGCGCCCGGTGTACGCGTCTACGGCTGGCTGGACGTTCGGATGGATGTACGGATATATGGATGAGTGGACGAGCGAGCGAGCAAAGGGACGAACAGACGGACGGACGGACAGACGGATCGTTAGGATCGACGAGAGGGATGGAGCGGAGACTATCAACAGATGGCGTTTTAATCGTGACACTCAGCCTCCCCCCCCCTCCCCCCCCCCCTCCCCCCCCCCTCCCCCCCCCGGGGGCCGCCGGGAATGAACGGTGGAAAGAGAAACGGAAGAAACGGTGCAAGGGGGTGGCATATGTACGCCCGGATACGTATGCGTCAGGTATTTGGCTATGTGACCCTGCGCGCGGTGTTCCGGAGTGAGAGAGTGCCGGGCTCGTGCGAGGGGGTAGAATGGGGGGTGGAGAATGGGGGAAAAGAGAGAAATCGAGTGACAGAATAGCGGGTAAAAAGGAGAGAGAGACCTGGCAGGCGGGGGTCGGAAAAACGAGGAGTGAGAAAGAGTGGAAGGTACGCCGAGTGGGATGGGGGAGGGGGTGAGGGACACCGGTGCGCGGCCGGATAGTAAATGATTGTCGATTAAAGTGTCCCAACCCCCCCTCCTGCCCGGCTCTCGGGCCGTCGGACAGGAACGCGGGCAGGAACGCGTGCGCGCGCGCGCAGGGGCCGGCGGGCTCGATTGACAAATGGTTTGCGAAATCTGCATTCACTGCAAAGTATTCGCTTGCCAATTCGGCCGAAAGTCGTGCCCGTACGTAACGGCTATTTGTCCGCCGGCTCGCTCTGCCGTGACCGAAAGAAACAAAAATAAAAGGGACGCCGCCGGAAGCTATGGCGACCGATTCGTCTCCGATCCCGCGATCTCTCTGCCGATCCTATTGGCGATCCTATTGGCGATCCTATTGGCGATCCTATTGACGATCCTATTGACGATCCTATTGACGATCCTATTGCCAATTCTCTCGCCGATCCCGACGAGAAAGAGAACAAGGTAGGAACCTGCGCGAGCAAACTTTTTTCCCCTGCGTCTTCCTCCGAACAGATTCGAATGCCGAATATCTGGCCGGGACTGCCAGTACTGTATTCGGGAGGATAGTATCTGTCGTTGCTTCATTTTCCTTTGGACGTCCGTACAGTGAGAGAAGGGCATGTATACAACTGACTCTGCCGGTGGAACAGCGGACGTCAGTCTTTGTTACCGAAGCTCGCGAGCCGAGGATGAACCTTGGAGTCTGACATTCAGCCCAGACGAACACACAGAGTCAATAACACACCAAATTTCGACGTAACTTGCGCTAATTACCGGACCGCAAACAGCGCCCGTACAATCTTGTTCGCATATCTGAACCGATCCCGAGGGGTGGACGCTCACCTGGAAACTTTTGAGCGTTATGCATCGACGTGAGAAAAGAAGATTGCGGCGGAAGTCCCTGGCGTGCGCGGGTCAAAGGACAGGGTGTAGACTACTGGAGGTGTAGCTATAGCTGGCGAGAGTCGAAGATGGATAGAGACGAACTCTGCGGACGGTTCTTCCATCGGGTCGGGCGCGTGCGACTCGGACGTACGAAACGAAGTTAGCGATTGGCGGGAATGAAAAAAGAAGAGGTTAAGCGTATTAGGGGGTCGGTCTGGCCGGCTGGCTGGCCTGCCTCGAATTTCGCTGGAACCCGATGCGCGCGCCCAGCCGGCCCGGGGAGGAGAGAGAGAGAGAGAGAGAGAGAGGAGAGGGAAAGAGAGTGGGAGAACGCTGCCGTCGCGGCGGTCTCGCACCGCAAAATTACTCGAGGGAAATGGCTTTTTGGTATACACACTGCGGACGTATGGGATCTGCATATCGCGTGTCGGCGAAGCTCGCGTGTCGATGTCGCTTGGAACGTTCGAGGAACACGACCGTGCCCGCGATTGTATTTCTCGAATGCGGCGATCGGCTAAGTTGGCCGCGCAGGGAGCTGGATAGAGAGAGTGAGAGCAAAAGAGTGTGAGAGAGAGAGAGAGTATTACGCGAACGGTCTAACGTAATTGCGTTCGTTTCTCGTCTCCCCCTGTACGTAACTTGTCGCGTAACGTCGTTCGCTCTGCTCGCGATTCGCCCCCCCCCCTGCTTCCACTTCCGGCTTCGACCGGCCAGGGCTGGGCCCTTTGAAGGTATGCTCGCGCCACCGGAACAGGCGTAAAAAATGGGACTGTCGGGGACAAAAAAAGGGTTGGCCATCCTCGTACGGAACGCCGGCGTCTGTTCTAGCTGGCGGCCCGTGTCGGAAGAAAGTGTAGCCTGGGGCGCGTTTCGGGATGCGCGCCATGCGAAAAAGCATCTGCCCACCTCCAACACCCACCCCTCCCACGGACCGTTTTCCGCGCAAATGACTTTTAGCCTCGTTCGCTGACGGCGTATTAGTGAAAGTTCGACGTTTACCGTTCTCGCGCCGTTCAATTTAGACCGCTCGCCTTGTTCGGGTCTAACGCAGGTAAAAGTAGAAAGTTCGGAGCCTCACGATTGCTCGACGGCCAGAGGAGGGGGTAGGAGGAGGAGAAGGGGTGAGAACGGAAGGGGGACCGGGATGATCGTTTTCCGCTGCTTTTTCCGAACGTCAAACTTTTGCCAAGGCCTCGTCGCCCGGAGTCCGCGAGTAATTCCACGGGTGATGAGGGGCGAAAGAAGGGGGTGTTTTAGGGGGTGGGAATTCCTTCACTGATTTACGCGTACCCTTTATCAGCGGCGAGAGCGAAGGCGGTCGAGCAATTTACGACGAATTATTTCCGCGCCCGTACACTCCTGAAAAATATCCCGGAATAATGCCGTCCGGCGCGCCCCGACGTCGGCGTCGCGCTGAACGCGCACCGCGGCGAAACGGTAAATTAGAGTGGTAGAAATGTGCCCGGGCCGGCCGGGGGGACCAAGGGAAAACAATTTATTTTTAATCTAGGAACCGCTCCTCTTACCTGCATTGTTTCTCCTCGCTGCGCTCTCACCCTCTCTCTCTCTCTTTTTCTCGGCGGCGGGAGAAATTTGTCGGGGGGCGGGGGCGGGAGGAGGGTGGGCTGACTGCAGCAATCTCATTTGCGAATAACGAACATCTTCGATATCTCGAGACGATTCGAGACCTCCTTCTGCCCATTGTGCCCGATCGGAATCCGCCTCTACCTTACGGAGAGCCGACATTTACGAAATAGCCGGGCTCTGTATCTGACTTCTTTCCCCCCCCCCCCCCCCTCCCCCTCTCCCCCTCTCTCCCTCTCTCTTTATCCGCTCGTCTAGCTCCGCGCCGATCGAGTCCTCTCATTTTTTTCCGTTTACATTGCGAACGCGTCCGTGAGTCTTCCGGGGCTAATTTCGAACGTCGAAATCCGCGAGGATCGGCCATTGAGCCGGAAGGGCGCGGGGGTATGAGCGCGAGGGCGGCGGAAGAGGGGGATGGGGGAATAGTTTGAGAGAAATCATCGGTCGACGAGCAGGCGCGGCTATTCACGATCGAGATTTCCAATCAGGAGTATTAAAGCTTGCTCGGCCTATCCACCGGTCTGTTTCGGGGCCATCCGGTGCGCGCCGCTCGCGATATTCATTACCAAATATTTGAGTTTAAAATGGAGGATACACCTGCACGGCCGGTCGTTGGCGTTTCGAGCGCGATGAGGGATCGATTGGCGACCGTCTATGAATTCGGGCGCGGGAATCATTGCCCCCCTCCCATAATTCCTCCGATAAAGCTCGGCATCGAAGCCAGTCAATCCGTCTCGTTCGATTTGTTGCCTTTTTTCACCCCCTCCACCCTATGCCTCGTCATCCCCTCGGCTATCCTCTCAGACCGTTCTCTCACCTATCGCCAAAGACGATGCGTGGCGCGTGGAACGGAAAGTTTTAATTGGACGAAAGCGGTCGAGAGGCGAAATTAGTCTACTCTCGCGGTCATCCCTCCTTCTGGGAGCGAATGGCCGACGGCGACTTATTTGTCATCGTCAAGTTGGGTGCAGCAGGGGGGTGGGGGGTGGGATCCGTACAAATGAGGCGGAATCGAAACCGCATTCGCTGGAATGGGGGGGGTAAGCATTATTGGTTTCGCAAATCGGGCGTAATTCACGATCGGACGACGGCAATCCGGCCGTCGCCGTCGGGATGAAAGAGTGGGAGGGAGGGAGGGGAACGAGGAGGGTGTAATAAACAAAAACAGCCGGCGAAGCCGGGAGTGGAAAACGAAGTGGGTGCATTTCGTCCCGGCCCTCGTCGAGGTGATAAATCCCCGGGACGGCAGCGTTGCTACTGACTCTGGTGGTGGTGGTAGTGGTGATGCTAGTGATGGTGATGGTGATGGTGGTGGGGGCGGTGGTAGTCGCCATGCTCTCCTCGCCACCTAGCCGAGCCCTCCCACTCGCTTCTTTCGAGTTTTTAACTCCCGCAACTTTCTTATTTATGTGTGGCACGTCCCGGAATAGATTTTCCCCGTTAAACTTGCCGCGACCGAGAGGCGAAGTAAAGGGAAACTCGAATCGATGACTCTCGTTCAGGCTGGCAGAGTCGAGCTGCCGCTCGCCAGAAAAGACCTACGCCCTTTTGTCGCTCGCCACCGAATAAAAGCGACATAGAAAGGAAGAGAGAGTGAGAAAGAGACTGAGAGAGTCGGCCGTGTAATTAAAGCCGGCGATTATGACGGGCCCGGGGAATTCGCGTTATTTAGAACCGTCCCCCGATTACGGCACCCGGGAGCCACACCGAGTATTCCTCGCGAACGGAGGTTTCCCGTCGCGCGAAACAGTTGCCAGCCTTCTTTGTTTCGGAACAGAGAAAGAGATTCTGGGGGGTATTTATGCGGAGCGCGAGAGACGCTCGCCGTAGGGTCTGCGGAGGGTGGGAGGGTGCATAACGTATCTCGAGGACAAAATATCGCCGAATAGCTGCCGAGGGAGGGGGTGAGGTGAGCTCTACGCTTTGACAGATACGAATGCAGCACAGTCGTCGGTGCCATCCGACGTTGTACCGACATAGTCGTCGCCGTATTATTCGCTTATCGCTGACGCGGCCGGAGCCGCTTTCTGCCCCCACCGCCCCCTCTCACCTCCCGCGTCTCTTCTTTCCGTCGTGCAGCGGCATCCCCGCCGTCCTCTCGCGAGCGCCACCCTTCTCCCACCCCCCGCGCGAAATACGTGCGTCGCGCCGCGGCAGAGACTTGTGTGAGAAATGCGAGGAGGCGGAAGACCTTGATCCGAGTGAGAAATGAGAGTATGGAAAATGAGAGGGAGCCTCTTGATCCGAATGTATCGCCTTAGTATGCGCGATGCGCGGCTTCGGAGGAATGTCTTGAGAGACAGAGAGTGAGAGAGTGAGAAAGAGAGAGAGGAGCAGAGTGCGTGCCCACTTTTCTCGTCGTCGCTCGTACACGCACTTAGTCGCACGCGACCGTCCAGGAATGGAGGAGGTGAAGGTGAAGGAGGAGGAGGGATGGGTGGAAGATATCGCGGGGGTGGGTTAGCTGATGGCGGAGGTGGCTCCGGGTGGAGGAGATGGAGAGGGTTGCGGAATGGGAGAGGAGGAGGCACCGGTAACGCTCCTGAATTATTGAACAGTGCACTCTGCCTTACCTCCTCCGCATATTCCAGTATCTATACCGGTTCGATCCTCCCGGCATTATTGTCTTCGAGTAGACTATCGGCTGTATAAAGGGATCCAGTACGTGCGAACACGCTCGAAGCGCGAGCCGGAGTCTGCCGCGAAATTCTGCCTTTAATTTGTCAGGCGCTGCCTGCCGGTTGTCGGGGTGGGGGGTGGATAGGTATAATATACTACATATATATATCGGGTGGTTGATCGCAAATTCGCGAAACAGCCTGCTGATGCAGACGGACGGTGGCAAGTCAGGTGGATAGGTCGGTGGATAGGGAGAGAAATGGGGTGGTTGGAGGTGGAGGTGGGGGTGGGGCGGGCACGGTCTACGTATCATTTTACCCTCGGGGAAAGGAATTACCGCGGAGCACGGAGTGCGGTAGTCCGTCCGCTCGGCCGCGGGAGGCTCGCAAATTCCGAGGCACCGTTGCCGGAAACCCTTAAGATCCGGGGTGTCATTACTTTACGCCCACGTACGATATACTCGGGAGTAGAGAGGGTGGAACCGAACAGAGAGGTAATTCAGGTTACACGCCCGGGTGTAATGGGTGGTTTGACCGGGTTGTCGGGTTCTCTCGGCTCTCCTATCAAGATAGACAGAGACGGCGACAAGGTAGGTAAGAGAGAGAGAGAGAGAGAGAGAGAGAGAGAGAGAGAGAGAGAGAGAGAGAAAGAGAGAGAGGGAGAGAGTGTGTGTCGGCGGTTGGCGGCGATGGAAGTACGCCGACGGTGGTAGTGGTGGTGGCGTCGGCGGTGGCGGTGCTGCCGGTGCTGCTGGCGGTAGGAAAATGGCCGAGTAGGAGGGGATGAATGTATGGGCTTCGGTTTGGGAGCCGCCGGGATTCCTACGGGCCCGTAGGAACTTGCTGCTTGCTCATAAAATGCAAACGGGCAGCAAGTTTAAGTTTAGACAGCCCTCCGGCCCCTTCCACCCCCACCTCAAGGCAGCCTTCCGCCAGGCTTCCCAGCAGGCACCCCCCGCGCGAACCTCCTGGCAGCCTTCTCAGCGAGCCACCTTACGGCGGCCCTAGTCACCCGGCGTAACCAACCACGGCCGACAATAATGAAATCCATAAATCCGTAAGAGGGCACGGAACACCCTGCGCCGCCGTCCAGGGATCTCCGTGTGTTCTCCTCCCGCCTTCAACCTACCCCTCACGACCCCTGGCGCGCCCTCACTTCCTTTCTCTCGGAGCCCTCCTGCTCTCCTCGCGCGGGACGCCACGGTCGCCTGGTCCTCCTTCCAAATCTTATTGCGGTGGAAACGTCTTTACGACTTTCCGCGCACCGCGCTCCACCGGATTACATATGTATGTCTGTGTGTACGCGTCTCTCGAAATCTAAGGGAGCGCAGTCTTCGGCATAGACTTCTCCTCCTTCTCCTCCTTTCTACCTCAGCCGATTCGCGCTCGCGAGGCAGCCTGAGAGAACGTGTCGGTACGGTGAAATATCGATTGTCACGTGGCTCTTGAGACGCTCTCTCTATCTGCCTGTCTGACTCTGGCATTCCCGCCTTCTCGCCCGACCGACCTATCCCCGGCTCACCTATCCGCTTTTCTCCATACGATTGATAGACTCGGATAGATTGATTCAAAGGCGACGCGTTTCGCGGCAACGAAAATCCGGGACGAAATTGCGCCGCTGCAGTCTAATCGAGCGGGTGCCCGATACTACTTCTCCTCTCTCTCTCTCTGTCCGTCTCACTCTCTCACTCTTTCTTTCTCTCGTGCCACCGGCGCAATTTAGCGAGGAACTCGACTTCTCGACTTCCTCGGCGGCTTCCTTTTTTCTTTCTCGCCAAACTGCTTAACTTCGGCATCGCGGCGGCCCCGCCGGAAGAATTTCCGCGCGGCTGTCGGCGCGCACATTGCGAGAGAGAGAGAGAGAGAGAGAGAGAGAGAGAGAGCAAGCCTTCTTGCCGCTAAAAAGGATCCCGATACCGTATTCCGCCGTCGACTTGGCCGCCCCGCTTCTTACGTAACTCGCGACGTCGACGCGCCACGAATTAATCCTTCCCCCGGCAAACTTTCCGTCCTCCGCCCCGGCTAGAAATTAGTAAGTGTCTGCTTCCCCCCGCCCCCCCCCCTGCCTGCCAGCCTGGCTCCTCTTCCGCTCCCGTCCCCGAGACGCTGTCTTCCCTCTACCCCGACGCTGTCGTCCCGCTCTGCATCCGCGTCACGAAGTGACGACGAACAGCAAAGAAAGTGGTAAACTAGTCGATCTCGGCTCTTCCGGGATTAACCTTCCGGATCTCGTGAAACGACCGTCCTCGACTTCTCCGGCACACATCCGCGGACGTGTGTCGTTTTCTTCACCCCTCGGTCCGCCATCCTCCCCCTCCGATGCCTGGGCTAACCTTCCTCGATCTTCCGATCGCTGAACGGACCATCGTAACTTTCGAAATTTCGAACTTTCCCCGAGACGCTAGGGCCAATGTCGGGGGGGAGCTTCATCGACGTCCACCCCGTCGTCATCCTCGTCCCGACGTTCGTTCTGTGCGCGGGGGGTGGAAAAAGTTGCGGCAATTCGTTAAAGACGGAGCCGAGGGCAGCGCGCCGTGGCTGGCGCTCGCTTGGCGTACAGTATAGAGGTCTCTATATACGGCCAGGTATATATACGTACGTATGCGCGCCTGTATATTCGAGGGGGCCGACGTAAGGATGGATAGAGGGAGGGAAAACCCGGAGAATAGAATGTATATTTGGGAACAAATACAATTTGAATGAATTAGCAGTAAACTGGAAATGGGCAATCCAGGGTTACCTGACCCGGAGGTTTCTGTCTCTTGTCCGCTTATTCCGTCCTCCCTTCGCCTCGTCTGCTCTACCCCCCCTTCCTGTTTTGCTCCTAGCGGCAAACAGGGAGTCCTCTCTCGGTCCTGCACGCCGAGCAACGTTGCCCTCCTTCCGTCATCTTCCTCCCTCCCTCTCTCTCTCTCTCTCTCTCTCTCTCTCTCATCCTCTCACTCTGTATCACCTAACCCTAAATGTATGTACGCTCTCTTCCGTTCGCTCCTTCGGCCTATCTAAATGATATTTTTGGAGGGAAATTCCGATGCCGCGACATCCCACCCTGAGTGGATCTCTCCCTCTGTCTTTCCCTCCTCCTGGCGACATCGATAAGACTCGTATAACTGGGCCCCTCTCCATTTTTTTCCCAAACATTTCGAGCCTTCGGCAAACAGCTACTGGCCTGCGGAACATCGTCGATACCTACTTTGCGCGCACCCTTTTTCTTCGTCTTCCTGTTTCCCTCTCTCCACCCACTCTCTCTTCGTCTACCAGGCAGAGTTGCTCGTACTCAGCCCTTGAGAGTTATTCGCCCACAGATGCATGTATATTGATCAGGCCAAGGAACGTAAGCTCGTTTTTGGGAGCTCTTCCGTACGTCCCCTTATGTATACGTGTGTGTATGTGTCGTTCTCATGAATCGTCAACGAGCGCCGTCGGTCTATCGGGAACGGAGAGCTCTCTTTCTCCGTTTTACTCGTCGAAACGGCATTTAATAATCCTCGCGGTCGATTTTTCATCGGTTCGAGCCGCGAACGAGCGGCATCTCCAACCGCGACGACCGAACGCTCTCTCGATATCGAGTCGGAGGTTTTAATCATAAAGGGAACGTCTCCTGCTCCCCCCACCACCCTCCGATATCTTATATATTTTTTGTGCAATAAGTTTTCCGTTAATCTTCGGACGCCGGGGCGCGGAAAGTGCCGCGGACGTTTCCGCATTATTCTCCTTCGCGGGGGAAGATTCGCCCAGTGCTTACCCCCATGAATAATGCACCCCCGGGCTTCCCCCGGTTAAAATCCTGCCCCGCCACATACTTTCAGTTAATCTGACAGTTCGGAGTAGTTTTCAAATAGTTCTGGCGGACGTAAGTCAAGGTGAACTCAATCTCCGCATTATCCACTTCCCCGGCCACTATCTTTTTACTCGAGGGGATTCCCGTGTAGAGAATCAATCTAACGGGGGGGTGAGGGTGGGAGTCGGGCTGGGCGAAAGGGGTTGGGCGGGAGAGCGAGATGGAGAAAAGGGTGGGGAGAGACAAGTGAAGACGGTCGAGGAGCGTCCGAATTTAATGAGCGTCTCTCTAAAGCTCCCCCCTCTCCCACCCCTAATCGCCCTTAGCCGATCAATTCGAACGAGTATAACTTTGGGGGCTGCGATCGATTGCCGACCTTCGTCCGATCGGCGAGCAAATAAATAGGGGAAACGAGCTCACCTCCCTCCATATTCCCAACGTGTCTTCCTACGAATTTTCCTCCCAGGTTAACCCGACACGGCCGCGATACGCGAGGAATCCCTGTTGCGCATTACATAAAGCCCGAAATGTCCGCACCGCGACGGCATTGACCTCTTTCGCGGGCGGGGAGGGTTCATAAAGCGTTAACGCGGCCGCGCGCGACGATAATTACGCGACCATTGTGATATGTCATAAATTTCCCATGAAATTCGCCATTTGCCGGGGCGACCTTATCTCCTCGTTGCGTACGCGACTCGCCGAATAATACGCGCGTTGTCGCCTCGTTCTCTTTCCATTTCTCTCTTTCTCTTTCCATTTCCCTCGGTCCCCGCGTCCGCATACCGCCGCGCAGATACGGCTGAATAGAGTGCGTGCGCGTCCGCGCGCGCTCGCGCCTATCGATGTTTTAAACCACCCGCCGAGCCTCGAGGGTAATTAGACAGTGCCGCCGGAACGAAACGGTATGGAAATCGGAGATATCGAACAATACGATAATCATGCACGAGCTCGCCCGTATGCTCGCGCGTCTGCCTGTCCTTCGCTCTTTGCCGTTCCTCTGTCATCGTCCGCCCCATTGCACCCTTCGCCGCATTCTCTCTCCACCCCCCGATGTCTCATTTCACTCGCTCGTCTCTCTGCCCCTCCCTCTCTCTCTCTCTCCCTCTCAGTCTCAACGACACCCCCAAAGGCATCGTACGCGCCGAAACGTCCTAGGGACGTCATTTTCCCCAGCTCGACGCTCCACTTCGCCAATCGATAAGAGATATACAGGCACGTGGGGGCGGGCGTCATCAGGAAGGACGTTTCTGGGCTTCCGCGTCATGTCCGTCGCTCGATCTCGAGTCCCAGTTCCGAATTCGACGCCTCCAGCCGGGCCCCACGGTCAGTGAGGGGCCTTCGCATTTCTATCGGCGACTCTCGGTCGTCTGGGTCCTCTCGCCATTTTTTCCGACGAATCTCTCCGGCGCCCCGTAATTGCGGGAAACGAGAGCGAGTCAAGGAGAAGCGAAAGTAATGTCGAGTCTCGGCGGAAGAGGGAAAGAAAGGTATTACGGAGGAGAAAATATGTCTGGGTCGGGGGCTCACGATATCGTGCCATCCATTAAGCCTCTATATAACTGCTCGCGCGTCGAGCGGAGTTCGCTCCTTCTCTCTCTCTCTCTCTCTCTCTCTCTCTCTCTCGCTGTAGCCACGAGCGATATTGTGTTTTCTTGCGCCCCTCCGATGCCCTATGCGGGTAATCACGCCGTCCTCTCTCTCTCTCTCTCTCTCTCTCTCTCTCTCTCTTTCTGTTTGCCTCTCTTCTCCCTACCTTCTTCTCTGTGTCCCTCTTCGCTCCTCTCCGCCTTCTACCGGGCCCGGACCTCTCCCCCTCTCGAGTGGCTGTTAAAGCAACGAAGAAGTTGGCGATCGCAACCTTCGATCAAAACGGCGTACCGGATATACGGGTAGAAGTTGCGGTCACGGAGCTGTTCTGGGAATGTACTCGCCCGCCGGCCTCGGTCACTACGCCCGCCCCGAGGATTCTCACGTTTGTTACGGGGGCATTGTCGAAAATTGCCATTGGTAACGCTCGGCAGGAGAAGCGTAATTCTGGAGGCGCCGCATTACCTGCGGGTTAATCGCTTCCTAGCTTTCTATTGCTATCTCTCTCCCTCCCTCTCTCTCTTTCTCTCGCTCTCTCTCGACGTCTGTTGCCAGCAAACTCCACCGCCAAGCTCTCTTCCACGTAATTCACTCGCAAGCTGCCGCCCCCCCCCCCCCCCCTCCGCTCGCCCGCATTCGGCCTTTACGCTAATTTGATGAACGAAACCGAATTGGCAATTGCTCGGTGGGCCCTCGACGGAAGTGGAGAATGACTTTTGCGCCGAGCTTTGAATGCGCGTCCTCGGGTAGCAGCATCGACACGGCGGTGGACGGGTAAATACGGCGACGCAGCTGGCCTCCGATGTCGAAGGCATCATAATGGTCTGGACGATTGGTGTCCGGATGTTGGACGAGAAGGGTTCGACTCCGATTCGGGGCCGTTTGTCTTGCCCGCGCGCGTCCTCGTCCTCGAAGAAGCATACGTCACGGCAGGAGAGGCCGCCGCGGCGGACTCTCTCTCGTCGCGATGCCGTTCGACTCTCGAGAGCTTAATGCGGCACGACACGAGCCAGAGAGATGCGCCCGATGTCTACCCGGGACAATGTGCAGTCTGCCTCGCCGATGTCAATTCCATTACGGAGCTACTCCCAACCCTACCGCGCCCACCCCCCCTCGCCACACTCGTTTCGCGACGCGTACGTATATACGCGCCTGCATCGACGCACACTTATATTCCTATCTATATCCACCCAGCGCGCTTAACAAACATTATGACCGTCCGACATTCATAGCGGCAAATGAAATATTTCTGAATAACCCACCGGCGACATTTATTTATATTATATGCATGGGCGCGCGCGCGGTGCGTAAATTATAATTGCGGTACCTTAATTGATCGAAAATCGTTGCCGAGCAGTTTAATGGCGTCCGCGCCGGATATTGTAGGCAGAGAGGGGGTGCAGGGTGTGGGGTAGGATCGGCACGGCACGCACTTACCAAACGTTTTCCGGCCCCGCTTCTCCCTCTGTCGTTGGGCCGTCTCTCTTCGTCCCGTTCGGCTGGCGTCCTTTGCGCCAGAGGCTGTCTCTCTCTCTCTCTCCCTCTCTCTCTCTCTCTCTCCCTCTCTCTCTCTCTCTCTCCCTCTCCTAGGGGGCCGAGAGCCGTGTCATCGGACGCGTGCCGCAGCGATGCATCACGGAATGACGGGAATCGCGGCGTAGCGCTTCACCCGCTCACAAATCACGTCGCACACCAACAATACGATGGGCTACGTGTGCCGGCCATAGTCCACTACCTACGTACCTAGTCAGCCCTCGGTGCATACATACGCGTCAACCCTCGCTCTAGCCTCCCTCAAGCCCTCTCCCTCTCGCGCCACCCCTCGCGCCACCCCTCGCGCCACCCCTCTCGACGCACCTGCCTACCCTAACGCCTCTGGCCACTGTTTCGATAAAAATGCCGTGGCAACGCACTCGCATCCGCTTCCCAACCCCTCGCCGGACATAACGGCGTCCTGACGAAAAGGGGGGGGGGTGCATAAAAGTCAGCCTCGGTACCGCGGACAGAGTTCCACCGACGATAATGATGTTTCATCGTCCTTCTTTCCCTTTCGAGACCTCCGACTCTACCTCGAAGCCATCCGGTATACCGTCTTATACCTCCTCCGATGCGGAGAGGAGACCTGACGTTGAAATTTTTCGGGACATAAATTGCGGAGGCCGCAAGACTCGCGCAGTTTCCTCACGGAGAGCTCCTAGGCGCATCCTCAGAATTTCAGGGAGTACTACCCGGGTGAAATATGCCTTTCTGTCTAGCTCTCGGGCCGCGAGACATGCACCTGGTCGGTCGTCGGGCGAATTTTTATTTTCTTCGTTCTCGCGCGACCGCGCGGCCGGAAGGCGATAAGCCTCTTTCCGACCGCGTCTCTGCTCTTCGCCCGCTTTGCTCCGCCGCTCTCGCCTTTCTCCCTTACCTTCCTCCACCCTCCTCTCTCCTCGCCCTTCTTTCCCTCCGACCCTACGACCCTATCCCTTGACTTCTCGAGCGAACGGCAAAGAGCGTGCCGCGACTGCCGAGTCATGCCCGCGACGGAGGAGAGAGAATGCGTTGCCGAGGAGGCCGCGCCCTGACTCACAATGTTTCGTTTCTTTCGTTTCCACCTCCTGAAAAGCCGGCAGGCGTGGGAAGCGTAGGTGGTCCCGGTCAGACCTCGCTCGCTCGACCGGCTCTCGATTTCTGCCGACGATAACGGGCCGTTGACTCTTCCCCACGTGCATGACCGAGTGGTGGACCGTGGCAAGCAGAACGAAGGGGAGGGAGAGGGGGGAAGAAAGGGAGAGGGGAGCTGGGTGAGAATTCGGTGCCTAATTTGGGAAGGTCGGTTTTAAGGGTCTCGTAGGGTCTCCATCCCGATACATAAAGATAACACGAGACCACCTCTCTCTTACGTCGCTGTTAGTTCAATCGCTAGTCAAATATTTAACCTGAGCAACGCGTGCTTAACCCGTGCAGGAGATGATTTCGAGTATAATGACCTTGATCCGCTTCCGGCGCGGTTGGAGGAGGCCGAGGACTTGAATCTTTCATGATCGAATGAAAGAATTCGTTGGTACTAACTGTTTCGAGAATAGAATGCCGACAGTGTACGGATAGGTGAAGCTAAACGATTCCCTGCGCCGCGACGCCGTCTGCATCGTAAGGGGACCTACAGGAGTGCGGACGTCTAAATAGTTGAACATGCGCCGCGGATCTACAGGTGTAGAAATTGATCCGGGCCCAAGTTGTATGTAGCGAGTGAGATGGGACGTGGGAGAAGCCGCGTGCGTGCGCGCGCGTGTGTGGGTACCTAAAGGGCACGGTATCCTGGAGGTCCCAGGAGCGTTCTAATTAGGCGAGCATAGTCGCTGTTAACGCACTACATCCGTCTCCAGCGGCGAAAGGGTTAAAGAGCGGATGCTGAATTACCGATGTCGTAACGAGGCTTCTTTGTTTTCGTCCTACCCGGTACAGTCTTCCTCATTGAGTCGCGTCTTTGCTGGGGTGGCCTGGAAGGGCCGTGGAATGGGAGTGGAAGGAAGAGAAAGGGAGAGAAAGGGATAGTGAGTAAGAGAGAGAGAGTGAGAGAGTGAGAGAGAGATCAAGAGTAATTACATATTTATCGAGATCACTTTTCCATTCCTGTCGTTCGCGGCGACTGACACTCGCTCGATTAAATATTCGACGTGACGCAAGTGCGTCTGCGAGTTTATCGAGGCTTCGAAACGAAATTCAATCTCCCTCTCTGTCTCTCGCCCTACCGACGTCCCTGTAGGTACCCTCGCGTGTGCCTCCGAACCTGTCCTCCCCCCCACCTTCCGACGCTTCTCCGTTTCACTCGATTCCTCCGGCGACGTTGTATTACATCTAAATGCAAATTTGAACGTATTGTCTCGAGAGTTCCGATACCTGAATACCAAACTGTCTTTCCACGATATCGGTATCCAAAGACGCGGCGACGAGAGCGTGCGACGGATAGACGGACAGTCGGAGTGGACGGACGACGGGAGAAAATTAATCGAGGATCGCGCGAGGAACGCGCGGGGAACGCTTCTACCTGCCTGGAAGGAGGAAGGAAGAATCCTTCGCTTTCAGGACCTTGCGCGCGCGCGCGCGAGATACCTAGCCGAGGCGGGTGGATCGGGAAATTCCGTGCAGATTAAATGGACGGATTTGATTATTTGCTCTGCGGAGTGGTGGCTCGAAGCTCCCTTATTACCATTCGCCTCTGACCAGCGCGCTTTTCCTTCCCTGCCCCGGGGGCAATCGCGAAAATATCGCGAAAAGCAAAGGAGAACTTGAAAGAGGAGGAGGTTGGGGAGGGGGAGGTGGGTCTCGCGTGTGCGAGAGCTTATAGCGCTCGCACGTTCGTTCGCCCGCTCCATCGCCGGCGGTCATTCGGAACTGCGTTAATTATCGAGTAATTAGGAGCCGGCCCGGTACATCGTCCGCTCGAAATCGAGCCTCCGCCGGCCGTTAATTCTCATTGTTTCGCTTTTGCGCTCCTTCGCACTCCTTCGCACTCATTCTCACTCCTTCGTACTCATTCTCACTCATTCCCACTCCTTCGCACCAATCCGAAAGCCAACGTATCCTTGCCCTGCCTTTTTCCGCAGCCGGTGCGCGTCGATGACGTCGGCGTTAAAAGCTTGCCTTCGAGAGGCACGGCGAAGTTGCGTGCGTGCCACCCCCTACTCTGGCCGACTGCTTTTTCTCGCGCCTTTATCAACACCCTGCACGCACCGCGAGTCGACGCGAGCCGCCCGCGAAGGCGAACTTTAATATCGGCCGTGTTACGGTTAGCCTTAAAGAGAAAAAGGCGCCACGCTCGACCGACTTTTGTATCGCGGCCCGATCTCTCTCGCTCGGTTCTTTCCTCTCCTTCTTCCTCTCATTCTTCCTCTCTTTCTTCCTCTTTCTTTGCCGTTCGCCTCCACGAGCCGAGGCTCGAATCTATAAAACTTGAGCACGGCCATACTCGATTCTGCCTCACACGACCGGGCTGGCGGACTATGAAGGACCGAGGAAGTTCACTTTTAACGACACGCGATTCGATACCGAATCTCTGATACTCGACGAATTCGTTTCGCGAACGGTGGCTAAAAATCGATCTTGCCCTCCAATTATCTCGTAATCTTGTTGGCAGGTGTAAGAGTGGCTCCAACTGACGCCCTGCAAATTGTGAACATGATAGGTGCGAACTAAATTTGAATCGTCAGAAAGAAATTAGGTTTTTTTATTAGGTGCACCAGCGGAACTGGGTGAGAAACTAAAGTATTTTTGGACGCTGCGGGCGTTACTGTTGTTGATGAAGGTGCATTTACGCTGGGAAAAGAGCTCTCTTGCGAATACTTTCTTGACGTGCAACATTGTTGTATATGGACTGACGTAATTTGCCTTACTTTCGTTGGCACGCGACGGAGGTAGATTTTGGCCCAAAATTCAGTCTTGCTTGACTGGTTCAGCGTTTTAATATGACATTGAGGGAATAATGGAGGGTGCCTTGGCATAAACTACGTCTAGTAAAACCTGGTACAATCGTGAAATTGACCAAAAAAACAGCAGAAAATGTGAGGACTTATTTTGGATTTATGACCACTCTATCTCGTGGATTTTAATTGGCCCTGAAGCCTGCCAGATTGGACTTTCTATGTTAGCTCCAATAGATAAGTGAGAAAAATTTTAACTAGCGCTCTAAATGGCCGATGAATGAGTATTGGGGGATTTCTGTGGTCGAAGTTAGAAGCAAAATAATATAGACCCGATATGCTCGAATCCCTTTTCGAACCCTTTCTCATTTTTGCGAAAAATCGACGGTCGGCGGATCGGATCGCCCTTTTGCTACCTGGTAGGGGGTCGAAAATAACTCGGAGAGCCGTTTCCCGTTGATCGAAATTCGCATTAGTTTCGAAGTTACAGCCAAAAAAACATCGAAAAAAAGAGGATCGAAAAATGGGCAAAAAATAAAATTCTTTCGATTGACTTATGGATATGCATACTCAAAGAGAATGAAATGAGGATCACAAAAATCGCAACTGGAGGCTTCTAAGTGCAATAGTTTCGGAGATATAGCGAAAAAACGGTCGAAAAACGTGAAAAATCGTGGTTTTGAGCACCGTGACGGCACGAGGCTTTTCTAACTGCAATAGTGTCCGAGATAGGGCCGAAAGAAGGTCAAAAAATACCTAAAACTGAACGTTTCCTATGCTATAAAGAGATCAATTCAGTGACATGGTTACCCTACAGACCGAAAATAGTCTTCCCCCGAATTGAAAAAATCGAAACCGCAGCCTCCTAAGTGCAACGATTCCGCAGTCACAGCCGAAAATACCCCGCAAACCGTCGGCAAATACAGTACTCGGCCCGAGTGTGCCGTAAAGGGACGCAATTGGTCATGCACATAATTACGCAGTAGTCATTCCGGGCCCGAATACGGTTTGCATTTTCATCCCCGGTAGTCACGGCGTTAATGCGAAAACAGTCGGGGAAAAATGAGGACTCGAGCACAGGGGTGGATGGGTGGCGGATGCGAAGGGAAGAGGGTTGGGGTGGCCAGGGGGGTGCAGGGGACGACAGATATGCGTCAGGAGTTTATAACCCTCGAAATCGGGGACGATAAAACTCGTAGTCAGTGATCCCTGGCGCTTTAATAGATACAGCGCATTAAAGTCTACTAAAAGGGTAGGACCGGTGGGGATGGGAAGTGAGGTGGCTGTCGGATGATTCGAATGAGTTGGATGAGTCGGATGAGTCGGATGAGTCAGGCCTCGGCTTCCTCGCGGCAATCTTGGTCGTTACGCACCGTCGACCGTCCTGTCGGCCATCCTGTCGGCCGTCCTATCCATCCTCGCGTAGTTGACGGCGTGGCGAGAGGCCTCGCAGCCGATGATACGTGTCGACGAACGGGCCCGAGGACGAGGAGCCGGGAAGGGCCGGTCGTGGGTGGGAGGAGCAGGAGGGAGGGGCAGGAAGAATCGCTTGACAAATTTCGCGCCTCGCTCGTGCAAAATCGCGCTCCTCCCGCCCGTCATCCCCCTTCTGTAGCTGTAAATTCGCGTTTGATGTCAGGCTGCCGGTGCGTCACTCCGCATGATTAATGTCCCGTGACCCCGCGGAATGGAATCGCCGGCGCTAACTTCCATCTCTCTCTCACTCACTCACTTTCCCTCTCTCTCTCTCACTCTCTCTCTGCCGCCCAATGCCCGTCGCACGCTCGCTCCCTCGACTCGAATTTTAATCACCCTTGAGCGGAGCGGCCGCGCGCGAGGGTCGAAGAGGAGCAGGAGAGACTGAGAGAGAAAGCGAGAGAGAGAGAGAGTGTGAGAGAGAAAGCTGGGACGCTGGACGCCGGATCTCGCGGCTCGCCGCTTTATTTCGTTAACGTTTCAATCGATCATCGTACACCCCTGGGATTTTCCTCGGCCCTTCCGTCACCCCGCAGGTTTGCGCGGCCGATCTTCCATCTCGCCGCTGACACGTAATCGGAACGATTGCGTCTTCAAAGCGTCGTCTGGCGCTGCCCGCGCTTACCGGAAACGAGGAACGTAGGATCGAGTGGAACCGTTGTTGCTGCCCGAACGATTAGGGACGCTCGTAAATGCCTTATTATCGCGGCAGATTGTCAGGCCTATCCATTTGGCAGCGGTTGGTAGACCGGTCGGCTGGCTAGCGGATCCGTCTGAATTCCTGCACGGACGGAGGAAGGAATCCCTGTCGGATCGAACTTTCCTGCGGCTTCCTTCGGGACGGACAAGAAGATCTTCCGTTTTACGTCTTACGCAGCGGATGGACGGATTCGATTAGGTCCGATCGGGTCGCATAACCGAGCCGGCTCGAATCGTCGCGAGCTCCACGGGTGGGGCTCGTCATACTGTGGGGCCGTTAAAATTAATGACGCGCGGCGAGTGACAGTGCCGAACAGTGGGAAGGAACGAACTGGCAAACGAGAGACTTTGGCGAGAAATGTCAGAGGTGAAAGACCCTGCGTGCCGACATCGTCACCGTCGTGATCTCGTTACGCGGTCAGGTATGTCCGTTCGTTCGTTCGTTCGTTCGTTCGTTCGTTCGTTCGTTCGTTCGTATGGCAGCTAGGTGGATACGTTCGGTCATTGGATGTTTAACTCGTACTCTATGATCCGTGGCCGGGTAGGTGCGGTTTTAAATTTCACAAACGACGCGCCCCACCATTCGCCGTTGCTCCTCTCGAGCGTAGAGAAACATCACTCGCCCACTGGCTCCCAATAGAATTGACATTTCGAGTGTCATTAAGGGCCCGCTACAATTTGACGTTTCTATACACTCGCGGCCATCAGAATTCCGCGCCTCCACTCCGCGACCGGGCTGACCAATCACGAGCAATGAATCCGTGAAGCTCGAAGTCACAAGAAGTTCAAAGCGATCAGCTCCCGCTAGAACGATCGAACTATACTTGACGTACGCCGGATTCGGCCGCAAGGGATAATGTCGTTGGGTCGAAATCATGGCGGCCATCGACGTCGTGGAATCTGTTACAGAATGCATGCCTCGGTACAGGTGCCCGAGCTACGGAGAATCCACGATGATTTCCTAGGAGATTATGTAACCCGTACGCCGCGATCATCGTTCCCATCGCAGTATCCCATCCATATTATTGTCGTCCGACGCTGTCAATTATCCGGGATTAGGTGCCCGCGCTCGGAAATGAAGTAACGCGGCGAAAAGCGATTTGGTCGTCCGATTCAGGAGGACATTAGAGGGCAACAGGCGAAGGAAATGAGAGCGAAAATCGAAGGTGGGACCGGTATCGCGATGGTAGAGATAAGAACTAGCCAGCTCCGCAGACGTCGTAAATCTCGGACGCTATCGGTGGCCAAATATTCGTTAGAACGATTGCCGCCTCGCTCCGGCCGATAGCTGAGAACGAAACAGCGTGGAAGAGCTGGATCACTGAGGGAGGAGGAGAGGGATGGGAATGGGGGGTGTATCTGGAGATGGAGGATGGTCGGATGGTCGAAGATGCAGCGAGGATAGACAAAGAGACGTCGAAGAAAGACGGAGAAAGGTCGTGAGAGTGAGCCTGACACTGGGGGAGGCTGAAAAGGAGAACGAGAAGGAGGAGGAGGAGAGGCAGGCGTTCGCAGAGGGGGGGGGGGGGGGAATGCCGTGTTGTCGAGAGTACCCGGTATTGGCAGACCGTTTCCCGGCAAATAATTGGAAATGCAAACGGAACGGCCCGCCCTGTGATAGTTCGATAATTGAGTCTCTTATCAGTGTTTGAATGCTTGCTCTCTGTCCCACCACTCCCGGCCTCTCTCCCTCCCCTCCGCGCTCGGGAGGCCGACGTCCCTCTCGTCGTTTACGCGTTGGCTCGTCGAGAGGCAGACGCGCCGCGCCGGGATCGTGCAGATGTGTCGCGCGCATCGATGCAACTCGACTCGATGGCTCTGCCCTCGTGCAGCTGTGCACGTGTTGCTAGGCAGATGCACATCCGCGTTTGCGTCCGCGCGCGCGCGCGCTCGCATACGGCGAATCTCGGGGATACCCGATCCGGCCGGAAAGCCGCCGGGCGAGCTCGCACGATTATGATCCGGATCGAACGTAACGACCGCGAAAATTTACGCGTTCGCTCGGCGACGCTCTATTGCCCCGCAAATGTCGGAGAACGGCTCGATCCTAATGGCCACTGTCGCTTTCCCCCCTCTCTCTCTCTCTCACTCATTTACTCTCTCATGCAACGTAATTGCACACTCTGTTTCTCTCTCTCACCCCTTCCCTCTCCTCGGTCGTATTCTGGGCGTACGAAAAAAATTGCTCGCACGAGGGTCCCCCCCCTCTTTTGTTTGTCAGCCATGCCAAATGCCGAGGCTCGCTCGCAGCAGCGTGAATCAGGCATACTTACCGTTGCAGCGGAAAGCCAGCGTCAGCCGCTTCTCGGGCAACGAAAAGGGTTAAAGCGGGCAAAGCGAACTTCTCCTTTTTCCGGGTTGAATTTCCGGAGGGCGACGGGATGCCGGTGGCCGACGTCTCGGTTCGTTTGGTACGCACGTACCGCGGTCAGCTTTTGCGATTGCCGGCTGCGTTACCCACACATAGACGCACACATACACCCGCGCGCCTCCTCCTCGACATTTGCATGCGCCGAGCGGGAGCCCTCTAGCGAATCAGTCAGCCGGCCAGTCCTGGCAGTCCCTACCGAGTCCTGCACAGTCCCTACAGAGTCCTGCCTGCCTGCCGCGCATCGCGCGAACCCAAACTTCGCATCTACGCGCGTAAATCGCAATCACGTTCGCTCATTATGAGAAAGAAGCCGGCCGCAGGCGAATCGTAGGGCAACGTTTGCGGGAACTTAATGGAGTAGGCGAGAGCTGTCGCTGGGCGAACTGAATTTGCCGAGCCGCTAAGCCGGCCGGTAAATAAAAGATTAAACAGATATGACGGACTCCGTCCTCGCCGTTCCCGCTCGGCGTCGCTGACGGGCTCGCATACGTAACCGACGCGAGTAATCGAGCGGTACGTAGGGAGTTGGAGAGAGAGAAAGAGAGAGAAAGAGCGAGGGGATGCGTGCGTGCACGCGTTCTCACACGCGCAAACGAGCGTCACGCATCTGAGCTATCCGCGGCTAAAATCGAGGGTGGTAGCCTGGATGCGCGTGCGCGCATTTACGTAACCGTATGCCGGGTTTGTACCAGTCAGGTTTCGTGCGCTAGCCGCCGGATTCGTGCGCTAGCTAGATTCGTCCGCTAGGCTTCGTGCGCTGAGGCAGGCTCGTATGCGTTTCGGCCACTCGAGCGAGAGAGAAAGAGAGAGAGAGAGAGAGAGAGGGAGAAGCACGCCGCTCAGCTCACCGTACGAATAGCAGGGAATATGTGCTCGTTCCACGGTACATGGGTATGTAGCCAGCTCGACACTGGTCGTACTGTCCGGTGCGACGCCATAAACACCGCTGTGACGCCAATTACGCAAAGGGGCAACCGCGATGTTTTGCCGCCCGAGAACCAAAATTATCCCCGCTCCTCGGCCAACCCTTCTCCACCCCGGCCCTCCTCTCACCGCCCCTCTCGCCTACGTCCTTCCAGCTCGTGATTCCGTTTGCGCTGAAATTTCGGATAATTCCGACCCCTCCGATTACCGGGCCGACCCTGTGGCCGCGCGCGCAGACCGCTATCGCGATCCTACCTACGGTTAAGTGCACCCTCGAGAGGGGTTGAAAAGGGGGGGCCCGGCCGGAAGAAAATTGACGGTCGAATTCGTCTCATCGGCCGGCGAACGAAATATTTCAGGCGCTCTCTCTCTCTCTCTCTCTCTCTCTCTCTCTCTCTCTCTCTCTCTCTCTCTCTCTCTCTCTCTCTCTCTCTCGTCCCGGCATCGGCCACGCTCGCCGATTCTCGTTCGGCTATCGGTTCGTCTGTTCGTTCGCTATCCGGTTCGCGCCGGTTGCCGAGCATAATCGCGGCTTCATGTAAACGGCGCCGTTCGTTGTTAGCCGGGTGCCCAGATAGCGGCCATTCGAGAATTTACGATGTTCCTCGCCGCACGGCAACGGTAGCGACCACCCCTCCTCCCCCTTCTCGGGATAGTTAAGCGTCTTTCGGTGGCCGGCTCGCTCCGATATGGCGTCAAGTTTGCCCGAAACAATAAAGTATTACTCGGGTATACATGCAACAGATTTAAGCAAGGCTGTCTCTCTCTCTCTCCCTCTCTCTCTCTCTCTCTCTCTTTCTCTTTCTTTCATTCTCTCCCTCTTCCTCTCTCTATGTATCTCTCGTCTCCTCTCCGCCCGGAAATTAATTTTATATCGGCCGGCCGTTAACTTACGAATAAATGAGAAGCCGCCTTACCTTATTACGGAACAATGTCGGGCACGGTCAGTTAATTCAGGCACGCCGAGTGTACGCGGCTCCTTTTCGTTCCTTCCCACCCTCTCTTCCTCTCTCTCTCTCTCTCTGTCTGTCTCTCTCTCTCTCTCTCTCTCTCTCTCTCCCAACAGTACTCGCCCCCTCTCATCCTGGTCGTTCACCCTGTCTTTCGCGCTCTCTCGCGGGGGGCGCGGCGAGGAGGCTTAATCAAATTCAAGATTAAACTTCGGAGTTTCGTAAGTCGTTCCTCGCGAATATTTGTCGGGGAGCGATTTTAATTTCCATAAGTACTGCAATCTCCGCCCGTTGTCCCGCACCGGCGGCCTACCCACCTACCCTTCCCCCACCTCCTTCCGGGCCATGTATATGCAGCCACAGCGCGGAGCGTGCACACCTACGCAACGGCCGAAGTGCGCCGGTGTTATAATATTAAAATTTTTTCGGGCCTCGGAAATTCGCGCCCTCCCGCGCGCCTCGGTCGATTTCCATCTTTTTTAACCCGTGGTGGAGTGGCGGGGGCGTGCCTGCTCGCCGTTTTTTTTACGATCTTCGACTATCGAGCGTAGGAAAAGAATAACGTCGGACGTCCCATTAAAATTTATTCGACGCTTCGAGCCAAGTCCTCCTCCCGCTCCCGGCTGAGCGCGCGAATTTCTCGAGTTTGTTATTCGGCCAGATTTTGATACCGTGTTTAGCGGTAGACCGTTCGGGAGTCCCAATTACGGGGCAAAAAGTGGTACGCCGGGGGCCTTGCATAATTGCCCCGATCCTCTTGATTAAATTTCTCCCGCGATCACGCACACCTGGAACCTGAGTTAAGGTCGCCCGAAGAGGAGCGAGGCAATCTCGAGGAGGAGGCTTAGGGAAAAAATATATAACCGGCCAGCTCTCCGAGTCCACTGCGATTTATGTTCCACTCTCTCTCTCTCTCCCTCTCTCTCTCTCTCTCTCTCTCTCTCTTTCTTTCTCTTTCTCTCTCCCGTTCTCTCTCTCTCTCTCTCTCTCCGAACACGAGAGAGGGCCGAAGGGAGGGCAGGCCATCCTTTCGATAAACCGTGTGTAAGCTGTCAAGCAAAACTGCCTGGCGATTATCGGGAAGCGCAGTCACGCCGGGCCAGATTAAGAATTGTCATCGGATTAGCAATAATGGAACACGGTGAAATATGTACCTCGAGGTGGGGTGAGGGACAGGGGGGGTCATGCAAATCGACTCGGAATTTGTCCGGATCCGACAAGATTACGCCGAATCATTTTCAAATAATTTATTTGAATCGGCGCGAAAAGAACTGGAAAGAGGTCAGAGAAGTCTCGACGGTTGCCGAGCGGGAGTGCGCCAGTTAAAATATTTCACCGTTTCGTACGAGAGCACTCTAGCCACCCTCACTTTTCAAATTATTTTCCAGCGACCCTCGAGAGCGGGTACAGCGGGGGTAGGGTGCATTATCGGCGGAATGATTGAAATCGGCACTATCATTGACTCCGGCTCGCACCGATCGAACGTTACACGTACGTCGAACTCCCCCGCAACGGACACGACTTCTATTTGCCGCTGAAGGCAGTTATTACGGCGTTATTTCATGCCTCCCCCTCCGCGCGCCAAGCCCGGCATTGTGGTATTAAATTCCCATATTGTCATGGGCTACGGGATCGCGAGGACTGCAGTTACGAACGATAAACGCACTCGCTCACCTCCGCCCGCACTGGCGAGAGGGGTGTACGGGTGAGGGGGGAGGTACGGGGAGGGTAGCGTAATTTTTATCGATGGGCCGAGCGGGGTGTCCCGTTGCGCGTCCTCGTTGGTAACGCGAGAGAAACGGGAGAGAAATGCGAGAGGGACGGGTGGAGGGTCGGTGAGGGAAAGACGAAGGTGGGCGAGAGTCGGTACTCTGCCGTCGGAATACGAGAGGGAGCCTGAGAAAGGGGGGCAGAAAGAGAACGAGCGAGAGAGAGAGAGAGAGAGAGACCTTTATGAAACTGCCGATGCGTCCAATAATGGAAGTACTTCACCTGTGTATCAATCTGGCCGCGTTTTATGCGACAAAGTTATGAGGTAGCGTATTACGGTTACGAGCGGATCGGTGTTCCCTTGTTGTTCCCGATGGTGGAAGTGAGAAAAAAGAGCGTGCACGAGAGGCGAAAGGGTCGTGCGGCATTCACGGGCCTCGTTGACGTTTCGAAGCCCCCGCGGGATAATGAACGCGAGGAGGGAGCGGGCCAAGGGGAGCCAGAGGAGTACGAGCGACAGAGAAAGAGAGAGAGAGAGAGAGTGAGAGAGAGGACGGCAAGTGAGAGACAGATAGAGAGAAGCTCGGTCGAAGGCAAGCGGAGGGGGGGAGATCCCGAAATGATTAAAGGGACGACGAGGGAAGTCGTATAATCTTAGGCGAGCGGGCGGTGGGCGGACGGGCGCAGGAAGTAAGCACGATTTTTATCGACTAAAGGGCTTATGAAAGTTTCCTGGGGAATCGGTATGGCTGGCTCCGCTGTTCGCACAACTTCGAAAGCGTGTATCCGGTAACCCTTGTTTGGCAAGCCCTTCCGTGATCGGGTTTATCCTCCTACGCTCGCGCGAAATCGATGTAGACGCTTGGGCGCGGGAGACCGAGTTAGAACGAGAGAAAGAGAGAGAGAGAAAGAAAGTGAGAATAGGGGAAGAGGAAGTGAGAGAGCAGTCTACTGCAGCGCCGAGTAGAAAGACGAAGGTGGGACGAGGCGGATGGGGTGGGCAGGGGGGGGGGGGGGGGAGAGGAGAGACCGAGAGAGTGCTAGTTTGCTCGAATTAATTGCATCGCAACGAGAAGCCTCGTAAACGAATGCGTAGCACGCACGGCTCGGCGCGCGCACGTCGGCCAATTTATACAATTACCTCGTGGGCGTTGAATTCCTAGTCGAATTCAATGCGCTATCGTGTAACCTGAACAGCGCCGTTTGTCTTTATTTCTTCGTTCCTCGCGTTATTTCCAGCGAACCGGCGCCGCTCGCGGTCCGAGCAACCACTCGCTTTGCCGCACGTAAACTTTGCCTCTCCGCCAAGGCGGCTAATGATTTTTCTTATCGATACGAGGTAAAAAGCGTGATCGAACGAGACATCGAACGGAAACGTCAGTGGATATCGTACACTGTCCATTCTTGTCCGGGGCGGTCGACATTTGTCATCCGACGATGAGCCGGCGCACTCGCGTTAAGTGTTGTCGCACGCTGTTCCATGAAAATCCATGGAGACCGAATTCCGGGGGTCGGACATTCGACCGGATCATCCGGCAAATGGAGGAGCTTTTACCTTGGCCAGCAACACCGCAACCGGACAACGACGCGAAATCTCGACCGTCGAAACGATCCTACACTTTCACAATTACCTATGTTAATTAGGTGGTTTTAACCCTCTCTAGTGCGCCATACGATGTCAAACCACTTGTTCAGCCCTCTCTCTCTCTCTCTCTCTCTCTCTCTCTCTCTTCATTTCTCTCTCGGTCCCTCGAATACGCACGTCGCACACCGGCTCTACGCTCTTTCTCCTGTCCTTCCATCGCAAATTCTCCCTCTCTCCTTCTCTCTCTCTCCGTGTGTACCTACCGCGCTCACGTACGTAATCGCGCACGTTTACACGAGTCTATGGATCACACGGGCCTTGATTCGTGCGCGGTACCTCGTGATTACGGCGTTTAACCGAGCGATTCGTTTGTTACGTGCGCACCATACCGTCTCTGATCTTCTCCCGATCGTCGGCAACGTCTGCGGAAAGGGAGAGAACGAGTTGATGAGAAGGAGGAACGCTCGCCGGGAAAGACGATTGCGCCGTGGAGACGAATGGGAAAAGGGAGAGAGAGAGAGAGAGAAAGCAGGAGAGGTCTGCAAAGGTAGAGAGCGTCGAGTTATATCTCGAGAATATCCAAGGATCTTACGGAGTTACGGTTTTGTTCCGATCGCATTGATCCGATTACATCGTTCCATTCTGACCGACGGTCCCGTTCGGAGCAGTGCTAATTAGCGGGATCCTTCTACTGGCGGTGCACGTACGTTTCTCGTGGGAATTCGAAACTGCTTTACCCGCCGGCGCGAACCAAGATGCAGAGAGAGAGAGAGAGAAAGAGAGCAAGAGAGAGAGAGAGAGAGAGAGAGAGAGAGAGAGAGAGAGAGAGAGAGATCCTCCTTCGACTGCGTTCTCTACCACGCTATAGGCATCGCCATTTATCGGGTCACGATTTTCCATCTCTCCTAGCGGTCCGCGGGCAACGCGTAATTCGAACGACACGGATCACTCTATGAAGACGAACTGGAGAGACGAAGGGTTTCGCAGAATCCGATAAGGCGGACGCTCGTGGGAATCTTTTTCCAATGGTCATTACGGCTTCCCTGGGTTCCTCGCTAGACGAGGGATTCCGGTATTCCAGATGCGGCCTTCCTAAGAATACTAACGACGCTGGATTACTATACTTTTCAAGCCGGCGCATTACGTGCCTCTTCCTGCGTGCCCCACCCCCCTGTCCCCACCTCCTTCCCTTCTGCGGAAGCTCGCTTCGTCACTCGTCGACTCGTTTCCGGAGATGCCTACGTATTCGCTATACTGCCGGGAATAATTATCCTATCGACGGCCGTTTCTGAATGTCACCATTTACCTGCCGATTATCACTGCTCACTCGCAACCGTCAAACTATCATTTTCAAACTGACACGCTGGTAATCTCGCCTGATACGATCAGAAAATGTCAATCTATTCCACACCTAGCAGCTTGGAAACTATCGCGAGAGGATAGCTTCCCTACGTTAGCTGCTCGTATCGTAGCACATTACCTAGGATGTCCTGCCCTTAAGATCGGCTATCTCCGGTCACGAGAACATCCGACGTCGAGAATGCTCTCGCGACAGTTGCCTCTTTCGGAAGAAGTCGAAACGTCGAAAGTTCCAGCCGCTGGCATTCCTCTCGGTACTCGCTTCGCGAGCTTGAAGGCTTGTTTCGACACGCCGCTGTTCCTCGAGCATTGTGCTGGGCGTTACGCGCGAGATTTCTCGCCCCCGAAGATGGCTACCCTAGGAGGGCTGTATATAGCGGGTAATATGGCGCGGCGGAGATAAGGGCGCGGGCAACATGTATGTCGACGAATTTGCGCAAGATAAGCCGAAGAAGCCAGGGAGGACAGTTACCGAGGGCGAACTTCCTCATTTCTCAGCCACCCCCCCCCCCCCCCCCCCCCTCCACCGTCCCTCCTTCCCGCCACTTATCGTCCGGGTTATGCGCCATTTCCATACACCTAACGGTGCACCACGAATGGCGTAGCGGCGTTTCGTTTTAATGGCCGCGACGCTGGGCCACGTTAGCGTCGACGTCGTCGTCGTCGTCGGCGTCTTCGCACGACGTCGTCCCGCGCGACGCTTTTGGCAACTTCTCCTCGTCTCCGAAACTTCCCGCTCGCGACACTTTGGCACCGCGTTCCCAGGGTGTTTTTAGCCCCTAAACGCCTACTACGGCGGGTGGAAATTCATTTTCGTCGCCTTTCGTTCCACCCTCGCACGCTCTTCCTCCATCCGTGGGACCTGTTTCGAACCGTCCGACTCAGGCCACCGTACGTAACATCCTCTGGGCTCGGTCCCGGTCCACGTTCCGTATTCTCCGAAGTGAACGACACCGCTGCCCGGCCGGACCTTTACAGGCTTCTTTCCCCGTTTTAATGACCGCCGGCGAATAAAAGCGAGCGTCGTCCCCGATTAGAGATGCATCGCGCGGATGTTTTCGTCGGGATAAAATGGACTCGCGGGATAGGGGGTTACTCCGGGGAAATATGCCTCGGAATAAGTACGTCTCCGGACGGAGTCGACCGCGACAAGCCATTCGCGCGTTAGCGGAGAACCCTCTTCCCTCCTTTTCTCTCCACTTTTCTCCCTTTCTCTCCCTTTCTCTCCCTTTCTCTCATTCCCTCTCTTTCACGGCGAATGCCGGTTCGGAATCGACAGGGCGCATTATGGCGCCGTCGTTATTAATAGGAGTGCGCTTTTCGAGACGCTGGCGGTGGGGGGGCCGAGACCCTATTAAGAAGTCGAGCGCGAAGACGCTCCGAGATCATCTAAATAATTGATTTACAGCCTCGAGGGCCGTCGACGCGATTATGGTAATGAGAAAGCTGGGATTCGAGAGCGAATCCTTTCTGGGCCGATAGTCTTCGATACGCGAGCCACCGATTTCCTCCCGATGCACTTTCCGATCCCCCGTACCCTACCCCCCACCATTCCCCATTGGCCAACTCCTCCGGTTGTATATTTAGAGCTCGACCGCCGCTCCGGTCATCGACGATATCCGGGATTTTCGGTTCGCTCCCGAATACGAAACTTTCCAATATCGTAAGTATGGTCAGGTGCTCGACTTTTCCGGGGGGGGGGGGGGGGGGGGGGGGGTAGTCGATGGTCGGTACGGGATCGCTTTTATATCCGTGCCTTATGCCCGTACGCCTCGCGTTTTCTAGTGTTCTACTCACGGGACCCCGGAGTCGGTCCGCTGCCTTCGAAAATGGTCTAACTGCACGAAACGATCGTGGCCCAGAAGCATCGCGAATCTTCCGATTCCCGCCTTATTTATTCCCGATACTCGTCGCGGACGATATTCGATCGGATAACAGAACTTACCGCACGCCGACGTAATCTGCCTCTGCATCCTTTCTCTCCCATGGACAATCAGGAGTGGCTCGACGTGCCCGTGGATACACGCTTCGCTGCGTGCCTTAAACCGTGCGCACACGCACGCATCCCAGCTTTATGCCCCCCCCCCCCCCTTCCCCCCGCCGGCGCAAATGGCCTCGACTAATCTCGCGTCTTTCCACCAGACACGATCGACGATCCGCGATATCGCGTTACCGGTTAATTACCGGACCAATTGCGTTCAATCAATCCTGTTTTCGAGTCGACTCGTCCCGAAACTTCACTGGCCCCAAAATGGCGTAAGAGCTTTCGGCAAACCGGAATTGAGCTCCCCCCACGGATTTGTGTCCGTCGCAATTCGTTTCGCATTTTGCCGCATCCCAATTCCGTAAGTAGCGCATGAATTATCGCTGACGTCTAATTAGCGGAGGAAGCCCTAGGTTAGCGTAGGAGAGGAGGGGAGGGGTGTGTAGGTAGGATTTCGTGGTTGGTATCGAGAGCTGGTGCGGTCGCTTGGCCAGGGGCAAAACGTGACGTTAGCCGGACCATCGTTTCCCACTCGAGGCGCATAATTGAACGGAGTGAATTCGTCCTCCGTCGGGGCGCTCCCTCCCTGCCGGACGCCTCCGACGTTCGGCGTCCACTTCGATGGAGCGCGGTTAATTGACGTCTAGGCGCTGAAAGGAAGTCGTTCGGCGGGACGGACTCCGCTCGCCGAATTCCGCTTCTCCTACGATTGACCGCGGTCAAAGGATCGGCAGCGAAACGCGTTCGGGATGCGGAAGAGAATCTCGAAACGTCGATTTTTACTCCTTTCTCCCTCCACCCTCTCTCCTCTTCTCCTCCTCCCCCTTTCTTCGAACTTACAACTCTCATTTGCAGTTCTTAACCGCGAGCTCCTCTAACGACTGTAACGTCGTACGACTCTTTCCCGACGCTTTCCTCGCTCGCCTCCGCCGACTCTCCTCCTTTTTTCGAATGCGGAACACGGTCGGGCGAGACGTCGTTTCTCGTTCGGAAGTAAATTCATTCGGCCGTCGGTGTCGGATGACGAGGACGGGGCGAGGACGACGCCGGCGCTCCGGTTAATTGACATCCAGCGTCGTCGAAGGAAATGTATTCCGCGGGCAGGTTAAACGAATTCTGTTTTTCTCCTTTGCACCCGGAATAGAATGTGAATGACAATGAGAGATAAGAGGGAGCGAAGAGGCTCGGCAGAGGAGGAACTAGAGTCAATTGCTGCTGGGGGAGGGGGGCGGGGTAGTTGGAGAGGCTCGGTTCCGCGGAACGGCTGACGGATGGGAAGAAAGGAGAAGTGGGGGGGCCACAGAGAGACAATTCGAGTATTTTATTCTATCGCGAGACACTTAAGAGAAGGGGGTGCAAGGGTGTAGCGGCATGCATATAGACGAAGACTCGTTCGGCGGTTGAATACGCTTTGTTTTTCGTCGGAGGACGCGTCGGGCGTCTAGGTGCCTGCTGACGATGGGGGAAGGGCAAGGCGAGGGGGTAAGACGAGCGAGAGGGGGTAGAGAGGGCGAGGAATGAGGAAACGAGAGAAGGGCATAAGAAGAGCCCGGTGTCTGTAGAAGGAGGATGTTCTCAGGCGCACCTCGAAGGGTGCCGGTGCGCTACTGGATGGAATTCGGGTTCCCTTAATTACAACGACCCTCTTCTGTCCCATTAATAAGCGGCCTAAACAAACTGCCGTCATATAAATACTTGGATTTCTACCTCGTCCACTCTCTTCCTCTCTCTCTCTCTCTCTCTCTCTCTCGCACTATCCAACCTCCGTCTCCTGTTCTCAGCCAGCTCTCTCCGCACAACTCTCTCTCTCCCGCCCCCTCAGACCGCCTCTTACCCCTACACCTCCCTATAATTAAATTTGCACTGCGCTCCGTGGAGTTTGGCTCCTCCGTTCATTTAATCGGACACCCGGGCGTTAGTATAATTAAAAGCACATCTCTTTCGGAATTCGGCTCATCCGAACTCGGCTTACCGGCCAGCACCGCCATCACCGCCGTCATCAGTATCGCCGCCATTGCCACCGTCGGCTACGTCGGTTGGCAGTGCCTTTATACCACCCCCGGCTCCCCCTTCTTCGGAGGGGGGGCCCTCCCGCTGATGAGCGTTCTCTCGTTCCTAATTGCGGGGTACACTGTTGTCTGTACGTGTTTTTGGCGTTTCCGGCACTTCTCTGTAAAACAATGCCGCGCGCGAACCAAGGTAGCGAGGCTGTCGACGGTCGGGATGGTTGGTTGGTTGGTTGGCTCTCTGGCTGGCTGGCTGGCTGGCTTCTTCTTCGTTAACGTCGACGTCGGCGTCGGAGGAGGGAAAAAGTTTAACGGGAGGAAAATCCGCGGGCCCTTTGTCGGCGAATCTCCGACAAACGCGATTAGGCAAAATTTCGTACGACGCTCTCCGTGCCGACCTCGTCTAATTGCGAGCGAGCTGGGTGGAGAGAAGGACCGAGGAAGAGAGCAAGAGAAAGAGCGAGAGAGAGAGAGAGTGAGAGAGGGAGAGAGAGACTCTCCTCGCCCCAATTGTCGAACGGACGGAGTGCCTCCTAGGCAGCCTCCTTCTCGACATCGTTGAAACATTATTTCCGTAATGAGCGCGCACTCCCGACGAAGCCGACTGCTTCTCGAGTGACCGTCGCGCGTTCCGCGCGAAACGTCGCCCTCGCCTGCAGTTTCTTGCCGAGCGTAATTGCGTTACGAATTCTTCTCGTTCGGCCCTCGTCGTCCGACGTCATCCGACGTGGCCCCACGCTCGCGTGACGAGTTCCGGTCCGCCGCGAACAGCGGACGATGGCCGCTTCCGTGCGCGCCGCATCGCCTGACAACTTCGTTTTATTACGAATTAAACGAGCGGCGAGCTTGTCCGCGGGCCACCGACGATGAGCCGCGAAGGAATATGGGTCGCACGTGGTGGATCGCGATGCGGAAAAAGTTGTTTCGACAGTGGCATGTTGCATCGTACGAATCAGTTAACAGTGTCATGCCGCACGAAACGTCCGCATTTCGAGCCTATTCGGCGGAGGAGGAATTATCCGCTAAGTTCGCTGACGCGAGAGGCTGAGAGGAGAGAAGAGGGAAGAGAGGAGAGGAGACGAGAGGACTCGAAGGAGAAGAAAACGACGGAATCGCGCGGAAGGAGAGTACTGTAACGGGCTCACGTACGAGCTTCGTGCCTCGTTTTATCGCGGACGACGTTTACGTGAATTACGCGAGAGGAAAGGTCCTCGTTAGGGTCCCGTCGTATCTCCGTGCTCTCCCAAGGTGGACTCGACCGGTTTTACGATACTTCCGTCCGCGAAATTTCCCGCTCCCGAGTCCGAGCTCACCCCCCTTGGGTAGCTGTCAAGACGGACCTAGCCACCCTCCTCTTCCTTGGCGGGCCACGCTCGTTTTCGGCCGAGGTCGTGTGTGTAGGCGGGCACATCGGCAGCCTAAGTGTGCGCCTAAGAAGGAACGAGCGGTACACAGCGCCTTCGAGCAACCTTCGGAAGGAGGTGGTGGCGTTTCTCAATATTTAATAGCGTCTGGGTACGAGTGCTGTCTCGACACTTCTGAAATTGCAAGCCGGGGAAGACTGCTAGAGACGGCGGCGGCGTCGACGGCGGCAAGAGACGGTGGCACGAGAGGGCGGCAAGAGGCGAGGTGAAGGCAGAGGGAGAGGGGAGGTGGGAGAGAAAGGGACAAATAGGCGGAAGAAGGGAAGAGATCTCGTCGTTGTCTAGTCCTGAACTTGCAAGGATTCGCGGCAGTTAAGGAGCCTCGAGAGGCGGCCTGCGCCGTTGTATATCGTCTTCAATACCGACGAATGAACGGGCAAACGAACGTCGTTGGCGTCGTTGGCGTCGTCGACGTAGCAGTCTACCCTCCTCGTTCTCGCCGATGACGACTTGTGCCCCGATTTGTATAGCTTGCATTGGATGCAGCCTCTCTCTTTCTCTCTCTCTCTGTCTCACCCCATCACACCATTCCGTACTGCGAGCGTCTAATTAGCGCTGATATTGCCTCTTAGAGGAGCCGTTTGCGGATTTAAACGAAGGACAAAGAGTTAATACCTTGACTCGACTCGGTTACGCATTATCGGCGGAATCAGTTCTTATATTAAGCTAACCGCGGGGAGGTGGGGAGGCATCGGACAGTCGGAGTAGATCGACTGGGTCAATATTTGCCGGCAGTCGGCTCGCAGGAGACTGGACAGCTTGGCTTTGATTAATCCCGATTATTTCGATGAAAAACGATGCCCGCCGCAGCGGGAAAGAAGAAGTGCGCGCAGGCAGTTTATTCACCGGCCTCCTTTCAGGGCCGTTCCTCCTCGGTCGAGGAACATGGTCGGAGATGGCGAAAAGGGAGGAGGAAGGAGGGTGGGTAGCGTCAATTAGCTCGCTCGACAACATCTCGTGCATATCGCGGGGGAGAAGGTGTAAACGATCTGTCGCGATAAAAAAGGGAAGGAAAGGCTGGCTCGTTCGGCGGAGCTGAAAGGAGACGGGACGATTGCGTAGCCGGAGGAATGAGAAAGGACAGCGGGAGGAGGGCTTGCCGCTGGTTGGGAAGAGAAGACGGAAGAGAAGCGGAGAAAAGAGGGCGACAGAGCGAGTTGAGAGTCGGAAGAGGAGAATGAGCCGGAGGAGGAGGAGGAGGAGTAGGTAGGAGGGGGAGGAGAGTGACTAGAACGGCGAGAGGAGACGAGTGAATGGCTGGCTCGCAGGGAGGGTAGGAGGAAGCATAGCGAGATTGGAATACCCACTACGAGGGAGCTAGAAAGACAGAAAAAGAGAAAAAGGGAGGGCCTCCGAGTCGGAACAGACGGAGCAAAGAGGGAATGAGACCGAGCCGCGCACGGTAGAGACACTTTCGTGAGATTGAGCTCGAATTCAATAGGGGATGAATAAAATATAAACCAGCCCGGCATTGCGATCCTGCGCGCCGGGGTTAAGGGTACCCGGACCCTCGTGTAAATAAATAAAAACTATATCCGAGCCGAATCGGAGGCAGGCGCGGGCCCGCAGTGCACGCCTTGCTAGCCTTCTTGCTAACCTTCTTGCTAGCCTTCTCGCTAGCCTTCTCACTCGCTGACTGTCCTCGCGAGAGAGCCGGGACTGAAAGTTAGCCGGAGCGCATATTCCCTCTCTTATCCCATTAAGATCGGATCGGAGCGGCGGATTCCCCGTTAATTCGTTGCCAGATACGATCTCGACGCGCTCCGATGCTCAGGACGAATCGGCATTCCGCTTCTTCGCGTCCTCTGTCCGCGGATCCTTCTAGAATCCTCCTCGAATCCTCCTCGCGCGACGTGCCTACGACGATCTTCTATCCTCTTCCATCCTCTCCGTTCTCGCGCTTCGCTTCGAGAGAGCAATCTTCCTTACGCCCCCACTTCTTTGCCTCTACCTTCGCCAGACGGAAACGGTCGATCGACGAACGGTGCCGGCGCCCGAACGGTATCTTTTTAATTGTAGCGGCCGATTACCGCGGACAGAGACGGCCGGGATAATTGGATCGTATAGCGATCAAAGAGCCGGTGCCATCGCGGCAACTTAATCGAATCGCTACTCTTTCGCTCTTCCTCCCCCTCCTTTCGGCGAGTGGCGCTGTCGCGCGGAAATCTTCTCGCCCCACCTTTGATCCCCGACTCGATGACCGATGTTGTCCTTGCGCTGAATTACCCGCCAATTAGGACGAGTGGATATCGTTTTATACTGTCGGGGAGGTGAGGGACGAGGTCGGAGAAGGAAATAGGGAATGATTTATGCGACTACAAGAATCGCGAGAGCTGTCCCTCCCCTCCGCACCCAGTCGCCCTGAGACTCGGAGAGACTTTGTCGAGGCAGGGCGAGCGTTATTATTACTTTCCGCGCGGTACCGCGGGCCCATTATCGGGACAAAACGGAGGCAATTCATTACGGCGATACACACAGTTCAGGAATTAATTATCGAAACATCGAAACTGTGCCGTACAGGGGTGGCAGTATTTCGGTATTAGAGAGGCGGCCGCGTATAGGTGCGCGGATGGGGGAGAGCGAGATGAAGAACGATGGGTGAGGTTGAGGAAGCATGAGGAGGGAGGGAGAGAGAGATGGAGAATGAGAGAGAACGGCTGCGGCGTTGTTGAGTAGCGGCTTGTTGGTGGGAGAGAGATGGAGAACGCCGGCTCGCAATATTTCGCGTTCATAGCGTTGCTAAGCCGCAACTAACCGCCTTGTTAGGAAGTTACTCCTCCTCTCGACCCCTCGCAGCCGCCTTCCCTCTCTCTCTCTCACTTGCCTGCTCGCTCCATCTCCCGTCTCGCTCCTTCCACCTACTCTTCCGGTTTCTGTTCTCGTCCGTCCTCCATCCTCAGCAGCGACCCTCACGCAGACTCTCCCTGCCTCTCTCTCTTATTTCGTCCATCCGTTTCGCATGCCCGATGTCTCTCTCTTTCTCTCGTTCGCGCTCTCCACATGCCTCGTACGTCGTCTTCCCTTCTCTCTTTCGACGTTAGCACCACTCCGCCGTACTCGAGGAGCCCTCTCCTCGTCCTCCTCCTCCTCCTCCGCCTCCTCCCACAGCTCGAACCCACCCACCGGATACTAAATCATAACTTGAGAAATTCGCGTGCAGCGTGCGGGACACCTTTAAGACCTTAGAGGAAACTTGGCAGAGTACGAGGATACTGCTGCCCTTGCAAACCTTTGATAACTAAGTACGTACCGCCCTCGCGTTAGAGTCGGTCCTCTCCACCTCCCTGCCTCTCCCTCCTCCTTTCCTCCTGTCATCCTTCCCTCCTACTCTTCGCCTACCTGCGATGCACGTACGGCTCCCCCGCGCTCTCTTTATCTCACTTACTTAGTTGGCCGAGCGATAACGGTTGCGTATCGCTGTGGCGCGTATTACCGTATCGCGTATTAGTTTAGGAGTTACGGCCGAAAGTAGGTTGTACTCCTCGCCGCTTCTCGACCTTACGAAAAACTCTGTGCACACACACGAGGAGGAGAGGCTCGTCGAAGATTGCGCAGTGGCGCAGTTAATCGAGGGTCGTTAGCCCGAGGACGATCCTTACCCGAGTGTCCTTGCCACTGTCAACATTCACCACTGCTGAGCTGGGGGGCAAACTTTCGCATTCCGTTAATCAAATCTCCTCGGGCTTTCTTCTATTTCGCGCACGCCAGCCGAACCTTCGCCGATCGGCCGACTTCTAACTTTCTGTTTACGATAGCCGTCACGCGAGCCGCTCGTTATTTTCGAGGATGAGACGCCAGTCATCGACTTTCGTTCGACCCGAGCGCCAGGTGGATACGAAAGAGGAGGGTCTCTATCGCTTGGCTACGCTATCTCGAGATAATCAAAACAACGTAACATCGGGTCGCACGATCGCGGCACACACGAGCGCGTAGATTATTTTCCCTTCTCCGCCCGACGAATTTTAATACCGAACGTCGACATTTATTCCCGCCAGGCACCGACGTCGCGCCCGTAAAGATAAAGACTTTCGCTATCTGCCAACGAAAAGCCGAGAGACGAAAGTGGCTGGGTGCGGCGGTCAAGCGCATAAATCTTGACACGTGCCCGATCCTATTTATCTCCACCGATACCTGCCGGCATTATTAACGCACTCGCCTGCTAGCACGGCGTGGCCCGTTCGCTCAATAAGACGTGCTTCGTAAAATTTAATGAAAACACTGTCTACACACCGTTCACCTTCGCTAACCGTCAACCTTTCTTTATGTTCCAGGTACGTAAAAAAGACATATGGCTATCGCGTTCATACGGCGCCGCGTGCTCTCGTCGGCCAATTTGACGTTCAAGGTAAGCAAGCGTTACTCGCGTCACCGACGTTACCTACATTACGCTGTTATACGCTGCGAAAGTGTGTGGAGAGTCGCAGAGCGGCACAAATTCTGCGTTCGGATTTGGGCTGCCCAAGGTTGACGACCCGGACGGCGGACGCAATTAGAAGAGGGCAAATAGGGCTCGATTTCGCGTCTGGCGAGATTCGCTCGCCATTACGCGAGATTACCGTTCAATTATAAGCATTCCGCGGGGCAGCGGAGCGGAGAAGGAGAAGGAGGAGGAGGGTGTGCAACTCGGGCGTTGTAGATCGCGTGCGACGCCAGTCGACGGGTAGCAATGCGGCGCGCGGCTGGGGTCGACGCCGGCGGGGTAGGGTCGACGCCAGGCGTCGCCGGGCAGAGCCGGCAGACGCGACGTCGCCTCGTACTTTCTCTATTTGCATCTGCGGTGCCGATAATAGAGCTAGGGGGTTCGTGCGCGAGGCGAGGCGAGGCCAACAATGGCCCGGCGATCGTCAGAATTTTTCCATGCCCGGCCTCGGCCTATGAAAAGGGTTGCGCGGGGCGAACCTTCGCTCTCCCGATCCTCAAACGGAAGCTCGAATGGCAGACGATGCTTGGACAGTGAAATTCGATACTCGAGCGAATGCAAACTCTCATTCTGGCCTTCGCCTCTCTCTCTCTCTCTCTCTCTCTCTCTCTCTCTCTCTCTCTCTCTCTCGCTCCGCGGCCACTCGCTTTTTTCTTCTCCCTTTCGTCTCGCTGCTTTGCATGCTGCTGCGTACTTCTGCGAGCAAACAAAAGAACGCCTATGCGCGGCGTTATACACGCCCTTGGTAAGCAAAGGGCTACTCGCCGGAACCCCCGACGTATATATCCCGACCGGTGGGTTTGGTTTATGCCACGGTCTGCTACACGGATGCAAGAACTCGATGTGCCGCTCGCCGCGCACGCTGCCTTCGTCCGGAGACGATATGTGTATATACTCCTCTCTCCCTCTCTCTCTCTCTCTCTCTCTCTCTCTCGCAGAGTATGTACCCATACGCTCGCTGTGCCTGTATATCCCTGACCGTACGCCTGTGTATGCCCGTTAATCGTGTGCATACAAAGGAGTGGCTACCGATGACGTCACGCTCGACAATAACCCCGCTGCCGATATAGGTGTACGCCGTATATACATAAGTGAGCAGTTGCCTTCTCTCTCACTTGCTCCTTCTCCCTCTTCGTGTAAATGTGTCCAAGCGACTCGATATCTTCTCATCGCGAATATCGGGCGAGGATCTTCGGATTCCGGGAGACACGCGTGGAAATATCGCGCATGGCTCGTCGTAAAGTTTCGTACCCGGTGGGAACGGCCTCCGCAGCTGATTCTTCGTGGTTCTTCAATCGACTCCCCCCCCCCCCCCCTCCCTCCCATTGTCTCCCACATTGTCTCGACAGGGTTAATTTTCGAGAAACCGACGCACGATCTCTCCGATTCGATACGCTAGAAATTGCGGCGTTCCTCGACGTTCCTCATTCTCTCGCACTGCCGCCGTTCTCCGACGGTCACCTGACAAAGCACTCTATCGATATTCCGCGCGGCGGCCTTTTATTGCGCGCATTCCGTCAACGGCAGCTCAGAGGCGTCTAGCACGCGACCGCGCGCCGAGCAATATCAATATCCGTTTATGACATCGGCCAACGGTCCCGGGTTTAACGTTCTCCCGCTCATTATTTTATATGAGCCGTGCATTCGCCGCCCCTTTTCGCCTTTCCCTTCTGTCTTTATCCCTCCCTCCCCTTTTTTCCTCTCGCGGCCTGGCGCGATCGTGCGGAACGAGTCGCACGCCTTTACTCGGCACCCAAAACATTCTAACTCGCTCCGTATCGAATTTCTACCCGCGGTTAGGTGAGAGATCCTCGGGAGAGCAAAAAAAAAAGAGCAGAGGGTAAGCAGGGGTGCGGGCTGAAAGGAAGAGGGGGTTGTTTTCACGAGGAAATCAACGTCCAGGGTTGGCGCCGGGCGCGCGAACGAAGGAAATAAACGGAGTAGAATAGGGTCTGGGAGAGAGAGATGGGGGGGGGGGGGGAGGGGTGTAAGTGCAGCGCGGCAGGGGGGCCGGGGGCGAAGGAGGAGAAGTATGTGATGTTCCGGGGTGGCATCGGGGACGGTCGAAGGGGACGGTAGGCTGGATTCAATTACTTCGAGAACAATACCCGCCTCGCCGTCATTGTTTGCCCGCGCGGCACTCGGTCGAGTTTTCCTCGTTTGGGACCCGGCGAGAGCAGCACCCCGCCCGGTACGGGCCCCGTGTCCCGTTACCGCGGCTGATATTTTGTTTGCTGCCATAATACCGACTCCGCTGACGTCGATGTCGACGATGTCCGCGACGGCTGTTTCTCCCGTCCCGTAGTCTAGACCTTGGCTCTCTCGCGCGCACGGTTTGTCCCTGACACGGTCGTTGCTGCCGATGCCGCCGCCGCCGCCGCCGCCGCGTTGCTCTTTGTATTCCATGCCGACTGGATTGGATCGGGATTTTTGTCACAAAACTATCCACCCACCCAGTCCAGCCCGACCGGCCGTCTACCTTCGATCTATCGCTCACGGTTAGCCAAGAACAATGGTCGGTACGCCGGCGTGTCATTCCAGCTGCGGTATCCACTCGATATTTGCTAGAGCACTGTCTCTCTCTCTCTCTTTCTCTCTCTTTCCCTTCCTCTCTCGGCATTCGATAGCGTCAATTTCTCTCCTTCGAGAAAACCGCGCCTGTTTTCCCACTCGATTTTTTTCCCCACTAACCCTCGGAAGCCTGGTAGCCTGCCAAGCTGTGGCGAGCGCTCGGCATTCATTCCGGTCAGGCCGACTTTGGTCCCCCCTCCTCGTTTCTGGCTTATTATTTATGTGCCGATTAATAAATTCGGCCGATGGGGCTCCTCGAAGTTGTTCGCTGGGAGACCGCGTGTCCGCAACTACGTCCAATTAGCCATAGGGAGCCACGGCAGTCGGCCGCTAACGCGGCCTCTCGGGTGGGAAAAGTTAACTTTAAAATTCAATAGTGTTTACCTTGGTGGCTCAGGGTTACTTCGGGCGGTGATTCCGGGGGCCCGAAGCTGGCTCGCTGGCGCGTCCGCGCGCATAATTTCTGCATAATTCGTAGGGCCGCGCTATTTGCAAGTCACCTTGCCTCTCGGAGTAGTGCCCGGGAGTAGAGCGGAATAGTGGAGGGCGGGAGAGGGCAGGAGAGGGCCAGCGAGAAAAGAAGGAGAGCTCTTCTCTCGCCTCAGCGGCTTGCCTTGCCTTCCCTAACCTCCACCTCCTCCCTTTCCTCCTTCTTTTCATTCTCTTCCTCCTTGAACGCGTCCTCGGACTCGACTTGTTCTGCCACGCCCGGCCCGCCAGCGAGAGAGCCTCGGTTGCGTCGACGGTGGATTTTTAATGAATTTTTAACTATTCAATTTTTTCCCGGCAAACTCGTCTTTTCGCCCCCGCCGATGTAACTTTTAGCGCGAGCCTCGCGCACGGATTCGGGGGAACGGGGCTGAAAAGTGAGCAGGGTCGCGAATGGCTCGAACGACAGGAAGCGGAGGACGCGCGGTGTGGCTTGCCGAGGAAGATCAGGGAGAGAAGGCTCGGGTGAGAGAGAGGGAGAGGGGAGGTGAGAAAGGAAAGATAGAGAAGACGGAGCTACGAAGAAGTTAATGAATAATTCTGAAAGAGGTTCTTCTTGCGAACCAGTGCCGAGACGATACGGATACCGAATGCTGACTCCGGGACGAAATGGAAATCTATAAGCCCACCCCCCTGCGACCTCGCGACTTTCCACTTTTGCGCTTTAACCCCTTTGCCCGGCTCCGCCATCGACGAGATGCAATTTTCTCCGGGTGGCGGGGGAGAGACCGATCAGAAAAACCGAGAGGATATATACCTCCTCGTAAATGTCGGAGACGCTCGGACGGTCTCATAAACGTTTAGCCGCTTATATTACATCCCATTCCACTCTGCATATGTCTAAGGCGGATAAACGGACCCTGGAACAGAGAAATATGAAAACTCGCCGCTTCGATGCCACGCCGATCTTCGCCGATCCTTAGTCTCGGCCAAAGTCACGTTTGTCGCGCAGTCGACTCGGTCGAGGGAAGTAAAAGGGCCCGAGACGTAGTTAGGGATTCAAGTGCGAAGACGAGAGAGTCTCTGGAAGTCTCGCGTCTTGAGAACTTCTAGTTCTAAACAAGCTTCGTAGTCTGACGCGCACCTCCTCCTCCTCCGCTGAGCGGCCGATTAGTCTCGCGCCTGCGATTTTCATCCAGCGAAGAGGATGAAGACAGGAAACTCTAGTCTTTGGTCCCCAAAAGGGTCAAAAGGGCAAGGAGGGGTGGAAATTTTTTTGGCCGAACGTAAGAAGCGTCGACCGACGCTTCCGGTATTCCTAATGAAATTGCGGCGCTGGAACTTTCGAAGGGAAAATGTATATTTTTCCCGAACGTTCCCGCGTCCGGTACGTGCCGCCTGGGTCCGGTCGTGGTTCAGGACGTCGTGGTCCGGGGGAGGTGGGGGAACGATAGCGACGCCGTCTGGCGGTAGATAAGGAGCGGCAAAAAGCAGAAATGAGAAATGCTAATGGCATTCCGTTCTCACCGCTATCATCTTTCACCGGGCGGCGGGGTGAAAAAAGGAAGAAAGAAATTGGACGGCGAAGCAGTGAGAACGAGAGAGTAAGAGAGAGTAAGAGAGACAGGGATAAAGACGAAGAGAGAGAGAGAGAAGGGGTGCAGAGGATCGGTGTTTGCGCAGTCGTAAGGTCGCCGCCGGCACTCCGAAGTGGTATTGGGGGTATTTTATGCGCGAGGACTCTCGCCGGTATCGCTCATCCTGAATATTTAATGCGACGTCCCGGCGAAGGAAATAAAATAAAAGCGACGCCGGGTACCCGCGGACTCCGGTGCCGACTTCGAAACGGGAACACGAACTTCGGGGAATGTCGCAGAGGGTGGACGAGGCTGGGAAGAGCGTTTTACCTCCCCCCACCCACCCCCTCTCTCCTTCCGTCCTTTTACCCGGCGTCGCTGCTGTAAATTAATCGAGCCCCGTCTGAGCGTGCCGATTACATTGAAACTTTTTGACTCCGCCCGCCCGATTATCTGCGAAGCTTCGTCGGCGTCGTTGACCACTCCTGCGGAATGAAAAAATGTCCCCTCTGCAAATTGTCCGTATCAGGGCTTTGCCAGGCAGATAACGATAACGGCAGCGCGACGATTTACTCGCGATACGGCCTGTCATCGACTTCTGACCGCACGCCGGAAGTGCGAGCGAACGAACGGAAAATGCTACGATCGGAGTGATCCTGTTCGGTTGGTTAACGCTAAGCGAAGGACATTTGTCACCTTCCGCGAGGCGCGCGGCCGCGAGATTTCGACCGGGAGAGCCTGTATGAAGTATTAGGAGGGATGAGAGCCGGCGGAAAGACAATGCAGTGGATACGAACTAATTGCCGGATTCTCCTGCCTTCTAGTGGACCGGGAAGATTAACTGCACGGCCAACCCCCCTCGTTCTCCCTCGACCTCCGCACCCTTCACTTACTCTCTCGCCTCGGCCATACACCGCCGTCCGAACCCCCCCGACCATCGTGTACGTAACGTTAACGTACGTAGGTACGATTCGTACGTGTCTGAGTATGTGGGCGAGGATCGAAAGCACATAGGCGTGCGCCGCAGAAACACAGAAGCGAGATCTATATATATATATTTTATATATATGTATATATATAAAGTAGTCGATTTCACCTCCCGTTACTTGTGTTACCGTCTCGCAAGTATCCGACGGACTCGCGATTTTAAGCTTTAATCCTATTTACCCGCGATACCCCAGGCCAATATCTATCCTCGTTATTGCAACTTCAGTCGGACTTTTATCTCTCCCCGCCGTATTATACCGAGGCCGGGGCGATTTTATTGGATGATCATGAGGGACCGCATTGCGACGTTGCGGACGAGAGGTGATCGTGGGGTGGGAAAAAAGTCGCGATCGACGATCGATGGCCCGTCATTCTCGACGGCAAATTACCGAAATAACCGCCCTCGTTCCTTTTATTTTCCCCGCGAAGCGTAAAGCTCGCAGTTCGGAGCTGGGAGCAAATGGGGTGGGTAACGCACTCGCGGCAGGGTATTTCTGGCGAAATGATAAAGGTAGGACGTAAGGAGGGGAGGGGGGAGGGGGTGAGAGAAAAAGAATGTCCGGTCATATCCGCAAACGCGGGGGTAACCTAGAACGGTGCCCGTAGCGTGCACCGCAAGGGGCTACCTTGTTAAATGCTCCGAGGTAGAACGACTTACGCCCGTTTAATCTTGAACGCGAATTCTGCGGTATCTCGCAAGGGGTTGTAATTCAGCGTGCCTCGTTCTCCATCTCGCCGCCCCTCGCCTCTCCGCTTCCCCCCCACCCACCCCCTTCTCGAGAGGGAGCTCGACCCCTCGACTCACCTCCGAACTCGCCCACTCCAGGGCTCCTGCGGCATAAAGGATGAAATGAAGCCGAAATACCACGCCCTGCCCCTTGCCATTCTCCGTGCCGCCACCGGCATCGTGGCGGACGCCCGCCATTCGAGGAAGCGAGCGGCGTCTTCTTCGTCGGCACCGAGGAACACCGCTGCTACCACCCTACCGATACCGCCCGTATCGTATCCGCGCCGCCGTCACCTCCGCCTTAACCTCCGGTACCGCAAATTCTACCGCCGCCCCACCTTATCCCTCTCTTTTCACCTCCGCTCCTGCGAGTCTTCTCTACCCGTAAAGCGGCAAAGAATTCAACCGTTATTGAATCAATATTGTGCAAACCTATCAGCGTGCCTTCTCCACCTCCGCTCTTCTCCCCCAGATTCTTTCTTTCTCTTCTGTCTTCTGTCTCTTCTGCCTCTTCTGCCTCCCGCGCTGATCAGTCCGATACGCCGTCAGAGGAAGGTATTGTCTACTCTTCGGTTATCGATCCTCGAGCAAATATTGAACGTCGCCGGCGACGAGAAGGAAAGTGAGAAAAATGTGAGCTGCGGGAAGGTAAAAAAAGGAGGAACGAGATAGGCGCCCGCGGCAGCTTCGCGGTATCAAGCTCTGTACCGGCAATGGGACCCCCAAGGTAGCGAGAGAGCGAACAGGTAGGAACGAATCCGACCTTCTTGCCCGACTCGCGGCCGACCGACGAAACTTGCCTTCCCACGACGTCCTCCTCCCGTCTCGCCTCCCGTCTCACTTCCCGTCTCACCTCCCGACCGAACTTTTCGAGTTAATTAGAGAATATCTCTCTTTTCGCCTCGTCGAGTGTTTGGCGAGACGATGAAATCGCCACCGTTTGTGCAAACAGCGCGCTCGAGATAATCCAATCTGGCGAATCCCGTTCGTTTATTTCGAACGGCGACGGCGGGTAAGACGAGCTAGCCCGAGGAAGAGGTGAGAATTGAGAATCGAACGGCGGTCGCGAAGGGTTGGGGGAGGATGGAGAAGGGAGAGGGTGTCGATCGACGAATATTATCCGGCCCGGCGAGCGATGAAGAAACGGTTCGAAATACGGATCCGGTTGCCGTAGGACGGCTCCCGGCCAATAATTCTCACGAAGCCCCCGCTACCCCCCCTTCGTTTCCGTATTCGCGCTGCGCCCCTAATCCGACGCGTTTGTCGATGGGGAACTTTCGCTTCCCTTTTCCCGCCCTCCCACCACGACACGGCGAGAGAGGAGCGAGCGCGGCTATTTACGGAAGGAAGTTTCTACATGCAGAATTTCTGACTCAAACGAACTCTCTCTCGCTCTCTGTTCCTCTCTCCCTCTTTCTCTCTCTCGCTCCCTATTGCTCTCTTACACCCTCTCACACCCTCTCACCTCCCTTCCTCGCTCTTTCTCCTCGTCCGACGTCTGTAAATTACCGCGCGTGCATCCTCGCGGGTTTAATGTGTACCTACGTACGTCAGCTGTTTGCGCACTCGACGAAAGGGGTGGGACGAGTGAGGAGGTGGAGGAGGAGGAGGAGGAGGAGGAGGGGCGAAAAAAAGGTTGGCGAAAAGAGGGCGAAGGGGGTCGGGGGTGAGCAATTGGAACCGTTCATTCCGAGCGGATGGGCTGATTTTTCCCTCCGCGTGGGTGGCCTCACCTTTTTTTCCTTCTCGTTTGACTTACTTCACCCCACCGGCGCGCACGCTCTTCTTTTTTGCCCGACTCTCGATTCGTGCGCGGCCGATTTACGCCGGTGCGTTCATAAAAGTGCATTCCGTTTGTTATTCCCCTCTCCGCCCCCTCGTCGTCCCATCTCGCTCGTGCGCGCGCGCGTACGTGTGCGCCGGAAAGTTTTTGCGCCTGGCATTTCATTTGTTGCCTTTCGATTAGACTCGTCGTGCGATCCCGACCGCGAACGATGATCTCCCTCTCGCGCTCATCCTCTTTGTCCTCCTCCCTCGCACTTCCCCTCTCACCTTCTCTGCCGCGCGCCTCGTTCATTCACTCTACCTCTCACCCCCTCTCCGCATCTGCGAGCCATGCCATTTTTATCGTTGCACGCGCGATCGCTCACCGTTTGACCAATTGGGCGTGTTATTTCTATTAAAAGTAGGTGCGCGCGAGAGAGAGCACGCGGGGGGTATATTGATTCGCAGGGGGAGGGAAGAGAGAGGGTGGGAGGGCGGTGGGGGGAGTGTGCCGGTGGTGTCGGATAGGTAGGTGGAGAGTTCGAGTGTGCTAACCGACAGGCCGATTGGAATTATTTTTTCTCTCCTTCGCTCCGTGACCAGTTATCGCTCTCTACCTCTACCTCCACCTCCACCTCCACCTCTACGTCCACCTCCGGCTCTACCTCTGGCACATTCCGCGGGCTCCGAGAGTATTTTCTACCCTCGCCCAGTTACACGGCCCAGCACGGCGCGACATTCGGACCTACGCTCACGGAATTAGCGTAATGCCTTCGCGCACGATCGGACCGTTATCGGGGGGAGGGAATAGGTTCGCCAGGGTGATATTTCAAGCCGAGCGGAGGCCCGGCTACAGCCGCGTTGAAAATCTGACATGTCATTTGCGCTTAACCCATTTCCGTAATGCCCGCTTCCACGCTGACCGACGGCCAGCGTCGGCGCACGGTACGGCGGCCTGCGCCGATCCGGCGTCGCGATTTTATCGTTTATGGAAAATTCCGCGTCTTGTCGTGCCCGGCCCGACGGATACGGTCACATAGCGACACGAGGAGAGTAAGATAAAGAGAGAATGAGGGACGTGGTGGAGGGGTGGGGGAGGTCTCGCTCGTACGACACGTACTCCAGCGACGCCGCGACGCCTCACGTTCCTCGGAAAAATGTTTTTTATGTACCTCGGGCGCAAAGCTCCTCCCGTGGGTAACGTGTTTCGCGCGTGACAGAACCGAACGTACGAAATTACTTTTTGAAACGGCGTCCCTTTTGTGCCTACGACGCCCGACGACGACGACCGACGACGAGACCAGCCTCGTCCTTCGACTCGGCTCCCTTGCCTCGCCTCTTTTCTTGTTTTATATTTGTGCGGAGGGCGGGGCGCCTCTCTTAGCACATTCATATCGCTCTGTCTCTCTCTCTCTCTCTCTCCTATTCGTGCTCGAATTATAGTGTTCCTGCGAGACGACGTCATTCGAACATCGACGCCTCTGTGCTTGTCTAGTCCTTAATTAGGAAATGTCTTTCAGGGGATGAGTTCAGTGGAAATAGGGTCTATATTTCTGTGTTAGCGAGTGCATCTTCGCAACTTTTATGAGATCTCTTTTATCTTTTATCGTTCTTTGAGAGAATAGTCCAGTTTGGAACGGTTACGTGGAGCACACCTGGTAAACTACTGCTTTTTGGCGATTTTGCACATATTTTTGGCTGTATTTTCGAACCTATTGCAGTTAGGAGGCTTGGGTTGCGATTTTTCAAAAGCTCTTTTGATCTTTTTTCATCGTGTCATGGAATAAAGTGGTTGCAAATTGACCGTGTATGGTCCAGGTGGCAAAATGTCAAGTTTTGCCCATTTTTTGACATTCTTCTGACCATATCTCGATAACTATTGCACTTAGAAGGCTCCGGTTGCGATTTTTGTGATCCTCGTTTGATTCTCTTTCAGTATGCATATCCACAAGTCGATCGAAAGACTTTTAATTTTAACCCATTTTTCGATCTCCATTTTTTCGATGGTTTTTTGGCTGTAACTTCGAAACTAATGCGAATTTCGACCAACGGGAAACGGCTCTCCGAGTTATTTTCGACCCCCTACCAGGTACCAAAAGGGCGATCTGATCCGCCGACCTTCGATTTGTCGCAAAAATGAGAAGGGGTAGGTACCCCTTAAAAAAATCGCGATTTCTTAAATCGCCTGTAACTTTCGAACGCGCGATCAAAACCTATGATAATTATACATTTTCTTGAAGCTTTCGACGCGTATTTTAAGATAGGATCATCAGCGAAAGTCGATCTTTAAAAAAATTTGTTTTCACCTCCGAAAAATTGCTGTATCTTCGAAGCTATTAAGACTCCGGAACTTTGCTTGCGACCAACTTTCAGGGCGAGTTAAAATCTATGGGATAGGATGGTTTTAAATCCATTTCAAGACCAAAAGTTTGTTGGCGTTTTTTCGTGATTCTGAAAGTTCTATCACCTTTCAATAGGTCCACATAGTGCCAAAGTACCCTCCATTGGTTGCTCAGTCCCATATCATAACCACACGGTGGTCAAACGTGGTCTAATGTGGGCCTAAAACGGGGTTTTATCCATTAAAACCCGCCAAAAATGGCAAAAGTCCTGATATAATATGGTAAAATGGTGCAGAGTAACGTCGAATAGTGTAGAAATATGTGAAAAGTCTCGTAGGTGTACGTAAAATAACGCGGTAGTAAAGAAACGGTAGTAGCATAGTCGTGCAAGAGTCGTTCGGTACGCATATGTACGTTAAATAGCCTTATAACTCGCAAGGCGAGCATACGGGTCAGTTAATAGAGTATTTGGCTCATGTGCGAAGGATACAGGTTTGTTCCTCGATACAGCGGTCGAATCTGTAAACAGTACCAGTCGCGCCTCAGCACTGACGACGGACGGACAAAGCCTAGGCGGCATACAAGTAATATAGAGTCTATATAAAATTCGACTGATTTTCCTCGTGATTGAATATGTTTCTTACATCGAACCTATTGATAATTCAGATTTCTTGCGCACATACCTCAGAACGAGTAAAGTTCCATAGGATGGAATGGTTACAAACCAAAAATAATGCACAACATTTTCTGTCATTTTTTGATTATCTATTTTCTCAATGTTATGTTCTACAAGGAGTAGGTTGTGCCAGAGTACCATTCGTTTCTCTCCCAATATCAAATTCAATGTATAAACCCGTCAGACAATTTTTAATTCTTACCCCACTTTCACCCCAGTTCGCTGGCGACATCCATATCAAAGAAAAAAGTTCGCAGCCGTAGTCAATACATTAAATATTCTGTCGCAGAGAGTAGAGCCTTATGCTTCCCACAATTTGATCGTTCGCATCTCGGGTAGGAAATCCGCTCCGCGCTGCGGATTCCATTTCTCCCTCAAAGTTGGCGGGCAAGGTGGCAGAGGAACGGCGGTAGAAAAGGTGGCAGAAAAGGTGGCTGGAAAGGTGGCGCGCGGTTGTTAACATTCTCCAGAAGCCGGTGTCGGGACGAAGACGAAGAAGCGGACTACGAGGGAAGTGAGTAGGTAGTAGGTACTAGGTACTAGGTAGCTGGTTCGCTGGCTGCTATGGTACGGTAGCAAAGCGAAGGCAGGGAAGCGGGCAGGGAAGGCAAGGCAAGGCAAGGCAGGCAGGCAACCTTCCTCTGACGAGAATTGAAGCACGTTTCGACCGTGGCACTACGTGACTTCGCGCGCATTCGGCGACAGAAAGACAGCTCCATTCCGAAACGAAGTTTTTCGCTTCGAGCCGCCTTCTAACGGACGCGCGCGCGCGCTGGCAAGGTGAACATTTTCACAGGTGCGACCTTTTCAGAAATTCCCTCCACGACGAACGGAAGCGTCGAAGTCCTCGCCGCACGTTTCACGGGGGGCCACGTCGAATTTTTCACTCCGAAGCTCGAAAATTTAATCGAAAAAACAGTTAATCGCCTCTCTCTCCCCTTAAGGAGCCGACTCCCGAAGGCGTCGCGAGTCTCAACTTCTCCCGCTCATTTCCGAGCCGTATTCCTCCCCACAAAGGAGAATGACGGAATTTCATTGGGAGCGCTGCCGATTTCATTTCCACGGAAAGTTGCCGCGGCGGTCGTGAACGGGCGTCTCTCCTCTCCACGAGCGCGGGAGGTGGAGGAGGAGTAGGATGGCTGGAAACGAGGAGGGAACGAGGTGGGAACGAGAAGGGAACGACGAGGGAGAAAACTCGGATTCCGCTTGCCATCGTTCGACGCCGTCGTTCGGACGAGAATCGAAGCACGTTCCCGGCCTTTCCTCTACGTGACTTCGCACCTACCGAGACAAAAAAGCGGCTCTCCTCTCTCTCTCTCCCTTTCTCTCTCTTTCTCTCTCTTTCTCTCTTTCTCTTTTTCTCTCCCTCCCTCCCTTCGAGAAGTTCGCTGTGGGGAGGTGAGGTCGGCCGAGGCTCGCGCTCAAGGCGTGATTCTAACGAAGCGGAGATAAAAATCGCCATCTCCGTTGCTGCACGTGTGACGATCGAATCGGGACTCTCTCTTTGTCCGGATTTCGTCGATTGCCCGACAACCGACGCCACCGAGAGCTCGTCTTCCCTCGTCACCCGTCCTCACCCCTCGCGTCCTCTCCACATCGTCCTCCTCCTCCTCTTCCTACTCCTCCTCTGTTATCGTTGACGTGCCTCCGGCGCGAATTTGTCGAAAAGCGCGCGTTTCCTCGTTCCACCCACTCTTCCCCGCTCCGATTCCCCATCCTGGCGTCGGCTCGTTGTTCGACACGAGAATCGAAGCACGTTTTAGCCACGACGCTACGTGACTCTCCTCCCCGCCTGCTGGCGAGTCCATGGAACGAAATAGGAGACACGGCCGAATTAACAGAGACGCGTTAATATTTCGTGCGCTCACGGTCAACGCTTGTCGAGAGCAGGTGAGAGAGGGTCCTCGAATGAAATAACGGTGGTCGAACTTAATCAGCCCCAGAAGTCGCTTCTAGCATCGCGAGTTGGCCCAGTTACGTTTCCATTCCCCCCCTTTCCTGCCCAGCGATATCGATACGTAACGAACGTTTCGGAAAGAGGGGTCCTGGTTCGAGGCGTCGATCGCGGCAGGCTATAAAGTCCTCCTCCTGCCCGGCGCGCTCCGGCTTTTATCGACCTTTTCCTCGACCTTTCTCTCTGGCGGCCTCGGCCGCACGCTACATCGCGAAATTTGAATTTTTTATTGGCCCTGTCTGTGCGGAGCCCGATGCGCGGAGGCTGCGAAAGGTTTACGTTTAAGAGCGAGAGAAAGATAGCATCCAGGGAAAAGGTGGAAAAAATTCCAGCGGAGGTGAAAGAGGGAGATGAGGGAAAAGAGAGTCGTAGACTCGTGTCCCGCGACTGGTAACTACGTTTTTATTTCCTCCAACGAAGGATTCGGTCGGCGGCCAGGAGGGAGGCTGGTTGCCGGTGTTAACGTTTCGCCATAATTTATCGCGAAGGAAAGAAATGCGTTTGTGCATCTCGGTACGGTCCGTGTGCGCGCGGGGGGCGGTTGTTGTTCGGGCAGGCGGCGGGGGGTGGGCCAAGTTGGGTAGGGCGAAAATTGAAGCACGTTCCTGCTGCAGCGCTACGTGACGCGCTGGCACTCTCTCCGTCCCGCTCGCCTTTCCACGAATCCACGACGAAATACGAGACGCCGGGCACAAATCAACCGAGAGAGCGTATTCATATTCCGCGTGTCCCGTGACACGGCTGGTTCGTTCCTTTCGAACGAACTTTCTCGCCTTTTCTCGCGCCCTTTCTCAGAGGCCCCCCTCTACCTACTCGCCCTCCCCCCAACGTTGGCTCAACCCCCTTCCCCAGCCAGCGAGAACCTAATAAACGACCGTGCGCTTTGCTCCTTACGCGTTTCGACCTGCCGGTTCCGCTATCGCGAAGGGAGAAAAAGTGTTTTTTATTATCGACGCGCGACACGGCAGAACGAACAAAATTGCCTTCCGAAGGACCGTTTCTTTTTCCGCCGCATTCGTCTCCGCTATTTTGCCCAACCCTCCGTATCCACCCTACCGCCGGATCTCTGTCTTTCTTTCCCTCTTTCTCTCTCTCTCTCTCTCTCTCTCTCTCTCGTTCCGTTTCCTCTATCGGGCTCGGTCACTTGTTTTTAATTTTCCGACAATGTGCCACGAGCCAGAGAGAAGCTTCTTTCCTGCCCCGTCTCTCATCCGACGTCGGATTCGGGTAATTACTCGACCGCTTCTTCCTTAGACTCCGCACTCGCATTTCCGAAGTCCTCGCGACGATGTAAATTTGTCTGCCGTCTGCGAGTTCTCGGGGAGCCGGCATTTTTTCGCGATAAAACCCGGAAAACTTCAGACCGGGGTCAGAGCTATGCGGGCTTCCGGGGAACCACAAACCGTGCTCGAGCCACTTAATCTTCTTTAGTTGCCGATCGACGGCTTCATAATCCTCTCCTTAGCTTCGAGTTTTTCGGACTTAGTACGTCGGGGGATGACTCGACGATTTATCGGCTCGCGGGGGGTAATAGAATGGTACTTCGCCGTAGAGAGAGAGACAGGTTGGGAAGGAAAAGAGAGATGAAGAGGAGAGGGAGTCTTCCAATCCGCTAATCGGTGAGTCTCAGGTTAAAAAATGATCTCCCGTCTCGATCGTCCGGTACCTTCATCGACCAATGGGTACTCCGGTTTAATTTCGAAGCTCAGACTCCTTTTTGTTACGGCAAAGTGCGTATACCGCCGAAGGGCACGGGAAGGCTCGATGCTTTTCTTCGCAAACTTCTATCAATTCCGTCGAACGGCTGTATTAGTTTCGCCCGGGATCGGACAAGTTCGCTGTCTCGACGGGCCAACGACGCCTCATTTCGGTGCCATATGGCGTCGCCCGCCGTCGCGACATACTGCCAGCGCACTCCGAGGGGCCAGCGGAATGACAATCCTTTAAGATTTCAATATAGAGCCGATCGCGAATGATCATTTATCACCGGACCTCTTCTTACCGAGGATTCCGCTTTCCGATCGGGCTCGCACCTATTCCACCTACTTTTTTGCTCTCGCCCTTCATCCGAAGATCTTGGATCCTCTCACTCTTGATGGTTAGCGCTCTCTTACGTCTCGCTTTTTGACGTCTTCGATCCACGACGCTCGCGATAATTCGCTGTTCTCGCTAGATTGAAAGGGTGGAGATCCCGGCCGGAGACACAGACGGCGGAGTAGCAGAAGTGAAAGAAAAGAGTGGCTCTGGGTTGGGCGGCGAGGGGGGGTGGGCGTGGAAAAGTGGCGGGAGGCTGGCGAAGAAGAGAGCCGGTACAGCGGCTATTAGGTGGCACTAGCTGCCGCAAAACTTGGGGAAACTTATGAAAGTGGGATTGGGTTCGAGTACCGTGGCAGACGGGACAGCAGCTATGCTTCCTACAACCTTTCCACCGTCTGCCCTCTCTCTCCACCTCCCGGTGTCTCATACTCCACCTTCAACTTCCATCATCGTTCCTCCGCCGTTCTTCCCGTGCAATGAGAGCGAAAAGTGTAGCGAAGGAGATGGAGGGAAAGAGAGAGAGAGAGAGAGAGAGATAGATAGTGAAAGAGAACACGCCGTAGGATGTAGGAGACATATTAGGCTTCGCCAGCACGTACACGAATTGCCGCCAAGTTTTCTGTTTTTTTGGCCAGTCGGTGACATTAACCCGAATCCTCCCGGTTCTTCGTCGGCCGACATCGTGGCCGGGTGGGATATAAGCGCGACGTAGAAAAGACAGGGGGTGGGTGGAGGGTTGGGGGCAGGACTCAGGTTTCGTCGTTGACGAAATTGAGCCATCAAAAAAGTTCCGATTCGTGCTTTGAATTCCCAGCTCGCGGCGCGGCGTGAAAAGCTCGTTCCGAGATAGGGGTGGACGCGGTGTTAATTTACGGCCGACGAAGAAGTAGAGTGGAGGTTGGGGGCGAGGTGGAGGGGCTGATATTTCGAGTGGCCGTTAGGTCGTCGAATTTTGCCCGCCCCCCTTCTTCTTGCCCTGGCGGCCAGGCCCCGGGTTTAACGAGGGTACCAACGTGGCGCGACGCGGAATATCTTCGGGACGGACGATTGCGATACCGAGAATTGGAACTATCCGCCCTTGGCCCGGCAAAAGGCACGCGAGTGACAATCCTATTAGCGAGTAGGCAGGCGGCGGAATAGCTTTCGAGATAATAAAGCGGAGAGGGGTTGTTGCTGCGGGGGTTGGCTGCTCTGGAACGCCACTACTGCAGTCCTGCCCCACCTAACCCCCTGCACCCTCCTCCCTTACTCTGCCCATCTCTCTGCCCTTCTCCTGCATCACCCTCTCGCATCACCCTTCGCTCTTCCCTCCACCCCCGACCGACCCGCCGTACTCGAACAAGTACATGGGAGATGGAAATGAATTTACTTTATTACTCCGTCCGCCAAACACCGTTCCTAGACGAGTTAATATTAAAAAGAGCGCCTCAAATTGTGACGCTTCAACGAGGCTGGCAGGGCTGCGGGTTCATACCAGACACACCCCCCCTGCTCACCCCTTCCGGGCTTACTCCGGTCTTACGTCACCACATTTCGCGTGGAGGCGCCCGAGGCAAGTCGGATTTTTCTCTCGCGTGGAGCTAGCTTTAACAGGGACGCGCGCGCGCGCTTCTCGTTCACTTTTCATCCCTTGTTTCCCGGTTTCTCGCCTGGCCTGGAATTACACGTACTGCTCGGCCGGAGTAATTCTCGTCGCGCGAACGAACGTGGCGGCCTGCGAAACTGGTCGACGAGGACGATCTAGCCGGCGACCCGTTCCTCGCGAGGTCTACCTTCGGCGGCGACATCGGGGTCGTAGAAGAAAAAGGTGTACGGGGTGTACGTCTGCCTCCCCGGAACGTCGCGTCGCGCGACACACATTTATCAGCCTCGGTCTCGGACGGAAGGGGCGATAAATTGCCAGAGCTCCGCGACACGCTCGATCGGCCATGGAAGACTCGATTGAGAATTTTAGGCACACCCGGTTGTTCGGCCGGGCAGAGACATTGAATCGCGGCGGCCCGGCTCGGAGTCTAGGGGATAGGAGTCGGCTGAGGGAAGGTTGGAAGGAGAGAGAATAAGAGAGAGAGAGAGAGAGGGAGGGAGAGTGAGAGCGGGGGGTGGGGGGGGCAATAAAATCTAAAAATATATCTTTCGAAATAAAATAAAATGGTAAACGTAGCGTGAAACGGCCGGCCGCCATATAGCCGCGTGCGCTGCAACGGCAGCAGTACCCACCCCCTTCGCTCAGCCCCCTCCTCCAACCCCCTCGGCATCCCCTTTCACCCTCCCGCCGTCACGATAGAACGCTCGAGTTCTCTGTCTTCCCCGAACTACATTTTCTCTATTGCGCTCCAGCTTCCATCCTCACCCCCTCCCCCGTCTGTCTCCGCTCATACGCGGTCGGATCTACCCTCGATTCTCTTTTTCCGCCCGTCGTATCCTTCGTGTTTTGCCCTCCCCTCGCCTTCCTACCCTCCCTCCCTTCTTTCTCTCTCGTCTTGACTCAGCTCTTCTATCACGACTTGCACTCTCCGCATCTTCGTCCCTCGCTCTTTAACTCGGGGACGAAAGAGAGAAAGAGAGAGAGGGGGGAGGGGGTGAGTTGGCCACGCTCGCTCGAGCACAAATCCCCAGGCAAACAATATTCAACTAAGTTCCCACCAAATTCGACATTGGCTCGGCGAGTATCGTCTGTCGACGTATCGCCCGCTTCCCTCCGCTTCCCTCCGCTCTGGCCAGCTGGAATTCGCGGCATTCCGCTGTCGGCGAACCGGGAAGCGTGGCTTGCCTGCTGCTATCTCCCGGTTCACCTCTCCCGGCTTGCCTCTCCCCGTTTGCTTCTACTGCCTTGCCTATCCCGGCTTGCAAGCGGAGTGCGCGATGGCGCGACATTTTGCTCGACGGTCGCGCGACCAAATTGAGCGGAACGAATGCCTGTGAGGTGCCGCCGCGCCAAAAGCGGTATCGTTCGTTATTCCCGAAGTGAAAAGGGGTAAGATCCCGAAAAGGCGCTCCGAATTCCGAAATATACGCCGATCGATACCACCCGAAATACATATATTCCCCCTTCTGCCATTGCACGAGTCTACCCGCGTAGATTCAATTTGCCGGCGCGGGGGGGCCGAGATTGAACGTTGTATTAGCGTGGCTATCGCGAGAGTGGGAGGGTAGGGGAGGGGGGTGGGGGATCGAACGAGGGAATGACGTAATAACGTTAAGCGAGCATTACGAATGCGGTTCGGGTCATCGAGGAATCGTTACTCGCCGACGGTCAAAACAAGGCTGTAGACTTTCGCGGGTAAAGAAAGGGGAGGAGAATGGGGGTGGAAAGAGGGAGGAAGAGGGTGGGTCTCGGTGCCGCTAACGGAGCGGGAAAACGAGGAGGAGGCCCCTAACTTTCGTTACCGCGAGCTCCCCGGAATTTATTATTCCGCGTACGGCGAAGGCGCTTCTTGTGTAACCCACGTCCACTTTAACGCAATTACCGTCCTCCGTGCCTTCGCGAAGGGGCAGAAGGCAGTGGGCGGGGGGGGGGGGGGGCGAGGCGAGGGCGTTGAGCGAATGAATTTCTTCGTCCGCCCCGACATCTCTATCCGAAGTCTGGCACCCTCGCAGAAGAGAGGACTGGCACGAAGACGCGCACGTCGGTCTACATCTCCGTCGAACCTCGGCTCAATCTCGTCTTAACCCCTCCGGTCAAGCTCATCGTAACGCGGTTAGGTCGAAGGAGAATGATGAGGGGGGTAAAGGATAGCCTTCGACTGGCCCTGTCGGGGAAAAATTCAAATAAGGATTCGGGAGACGAAAATGTATGAAGGTACCGGGTACTGGGCTATGAAGCCATGCGCGGGTTTCTTCCAGAGAGGGATTGAGAGAGTGAAAGAGAGAGAGAGAGAGAGAGAGAGAGAGAGAGGAAGAGATGGGTTTTAAGGAAATAAGGCAAGCCGATGGAAGGACATCGTTGGAGGGATCGAGATAGGATCGAGCCGAGGCGAAGAGAAATTGGAAGGGTGGCGTAAGATGATGAAAGCAAAAAAAGGTGAGGTTCGGCGTGGGTGCCGCTGTCGGCACTGGCTGCCGGTGACTCGCCGGTGACTGCATTGCGCCGTCACGTCTCACGGGACTTCGGGGGTCCGTTCCAAGATGGTTCATTAGTTGTCGCAATGCAGGACCTACCCCGTAGCCACCCTTCTTTCTCGCTTCTCGCCCCGAACCGCCCTCCGTCTCCTGCGCTCGCAGCCGAACTTCGGCCCTTCCTCGCTCGTCCTCTTCCTATTCCTCCCCTACTTCCGCCGAGCGTCCCCGCGCGTCGGGACGCCGACGATCCTTCTTTCGGGCTCTCCGGGCTCTATCCTGTCGAGAGTTCCGGATCCCGAGGTATAGTAATGAAGGATATCTCAGCCAGTCAAGCGTGTCCGGAGGATTCCGGAGAAATCCCTGTTTTGGATGCAACTTCCTCTCGGCGCTTTCCAGCCGCAGCGACTCCCTTCCCTCTTTCTGTCGGGAGGTCCCTGAAATTGTCGGTTTCTTGGAAGCAGCTCTAGTATCGGTGCCCACCTATCCGAACCACCTTTCTCATCCTTTCCCATCCTTTTCTATCCTTTCTCATCCTTTCTCTCGCTCGGGATTACGACGTGTGCCGCAGTGCCGTGGCACGCCTTCGCGAACGGGTCGCGGGTTAGGGGTAGGTAGGAGGCGAAAGACGGAGGCTGAGGAGTATAGGCCGGAGGCGAAACAATGCCCGCCGCGAGTCGCAAGTCGCGCGGAAAGCCGCCTCAAAGGAGTCCGTGATATCGAGGGAAAGATGGGGCGCCCTTTCGCTCGCGAGAGCTCTTTTTCCTTTATCAGGGCGACTTCTGCGTACTATTTCTTCGCCGTACCATTTTCACCGACGCTCTCTTCTTTCCTGCCCGCCGAGGACGCCGACGCCGCTGCACGCGCTCCGAGAATGTCAGGATCCTCAATGGCGTCGCCGGCGGGCATGGCCCGCGCCACTTCGTAATACGGCGTAGGGGAGGGGGTGGGTGGGGATGGAAAAAGATAGAGCGACTCTGGCGAACCGTGAAACGATAGTTACTTTGGCAATCTCTCGAGTCACTTTGTCGATCGACGCTTCGGTGCGCCGGGATCGTCGCTGCGAAGTACGGACGGAACGCCTTCGGATATATATGATTCTCCCGTCTATTTCTCCGTAGCACATACCTCCCTACGCGAGGATAGGTGTACGGGTGCTAAGGGGTGAGGCTGAAGGGGGGAGACCTGTACCGATGCACGCGCACCCTGTTCGCTCTCGAGAGCGTTCGCTATTTGTTCCCTTCGATTAGTCGCTCTCGCCGGAAGCTTCCTCCGCGCCATATCATTTCTCCCGGGAGTACGGCGATCGGACGTGCTCGTCTGCCTGGAATTAATTGCCCTTTCGAATATCGCACGAAATTTCGAGCCAGGGACCTCTCCCTCTCTCCCTATCTTTCTCCCTCTCTCTTTCTCTCTCTCTCTCTCTATCACTCTCTCGTGCTCGTTGATCCGCGCAAACTTCGACGCACTGGCTGCGGGGCGTTTTCTTCGTTTGCGCCGCGAGAGAGTTCCGCAATCGATCGAACGCTTCCCCGAAATTTCGGTAAGTTCGTCCCGGAAGGGGGGCTGTGACCCCCTTATTTTTCCGCGAACGTTTGACGTATCGCTGTTGGCTCTGCCCTTACCCGGCAGCCACCGTCGGGAGTCTCTCGGACTTTTGCCCGGCAGAGAGATGCGAGACGCGACTCGCGGCGTCTACTTTCTTGCGAAGTACGGGAGACTCCGGCACGAAGTGCACGGCTCGAATTTCGGGCGGGTAACTTGTTTTACAGCGAATCCCCTCCCACTCCCGCCCGTATTTGCGCTTCTGCAACCGCAGGGAAGCCAGGAGAGAGAGTCTTCCCCCCACTCCTCCTCCCCTACTCCTCTGCACTTCCCGATCGTCGATTTATATCGGCGAGCGGCCAATAAATCCCGTCGGGACCCGTTCTCTTTTGACTTTTGACAAATGGCTCGCTCGATCGCGCAAGAAGCTCGGCAATGGCGGCGCGGCAGAGGGAGGAGAGGGAAGGCTTAGGAAAACGCGTTCTTTCCTCGCCGCGTTCGCGCTGCAACACTTATCTCCTACCCTCTGCCGCCTCGGCGCCGGACGGTCAATTATTACGTGAGAAACGAATTTCCGAGACGGTATATACGCCAGCTTTTATAACCCTGCAGCGAGGCTAAACTCTCGACTCTTACACGCTCATTGCCGTGCGGGCCCGCTTCGATTTTTCAACGTCTCGGGAGTTAACTTTTACCTCCCTCGTTCTCTCTCACATTCCATCCCGCTTCTCCGTGCCTGCGACCTGTCTCCGGTTTAATGCCTCTGCGGCAACAAATGCGGCGGGCGTCGCCTCTCAAACGGCATCAATGGACGTCGGCGAACGCAGCCAATTTTGTTTAAGGCGTTACAAATGTTTTTGCCCGTCGCCTCTCTCAGGCCCGTCACGTCTTCCTCTCCATTTCTCATCTCGTCCTCCGTGAAGACGAGCCATCCCACCCCATTCCCCTCAACCCTCTCGCCAACCCTCTTTCCCCACTCCTCACTCCCCCCATCCGTCCTCGGTAATGCGAGGTTCCTTTAGTCGGGGCATAAAGCGATCGGCTCTCTGGCAAATTCGATCGCGGCACGTAGAGTATAGTGTCTCGGTAACGGCGAATATCCGTTCCACCCCTCTGTACACCCCCTCCTACCTACCTTACCTACCTACCTACCGAATTCTCGCACTCGCGAATGACGCAACCCGGCCGATTGTCTCGCGCGGAGCCTCATAACGAGGCGGGCCACGTATTTGGGAGCGAGAGGAATTGGGGTTGGGGTGGGTTCGGGGTGCAATTTTCATCTCGTTTTATTGCGATATAGGTGCCACCCCTGTAGCTCCGAAGACGCCCGCCCGTTCGCTCGCTCGCTCGCGTCTAATAATAATATTAAGTTCGAGTGTGCTCAGGGAACGGGCGACGAATCTGTGCAAACACGTAACTGCCTGTCGCGTTACGCCGGGCTAAATCAAACAGACGATGGAACGTGATAAGCCACTCAGTCTTTGCCGCGGTGTGCGTCAGCGGCGCTCGGCGTCGCAGTCGGCGTCGCAGTCGGCGTCGCGGGCCGCAGACGAGGACGGAGACGGGGACGAACGACAACGACAGGGTAGGACGACGTCGGCGACGAGTTCTCGACGAAACTCGATCTTGAATTCAAGTCGACCTTCGAGTTAATCAAAACTCAAACCCGGCGAGGGGGTGGCTAGAGAGGAGATCCCTAACTTCGTGTCTTCTTGTCCTCTCTCTTTGCGAGCGGAGGGCGGAGGAGGAACGAGTGAAGAGTGACGCTCTGTAGTTCTCCTCGCCACCCTCTCCCTCTCTCTCACTCTATGTATGTATATATATATATATTTCTCTCTTTCCATCCTCCTCTTTCTTAGCCTCGCGCTCGCCCTCTCCTTTTATCTCGCCATCTATCTCATTCGCCGGCAACGACGAGTCGTCGAGTTAAACTGAGCGCAACAACCGGTCCTGCAGACGAAAAAGGGATTTCGCCGTTGTTAGCCCCCTCCTCCCCCTCCCTCTCCTTCCTCCCCATTCGGCTCCCCCCGGGTGGCTCTCTCCCGCGAAGGCGATTGTGCGTGCTCCTTTCGAAGAAGAAACGTCGGTACGGGCGCCCGTCAGCCAGAGCCCGAGAGCTCCTTTCTTAATCTTTCCTGAGACAATCGTCTCGGCGTGATAATTTAATCCGGGAGTTACGGAATTAAAAGTTTCCTGCTGAGCGGCGCACGACCAACGATGTCTTTCTCTCTTTCTTCGGCCTCCCGCTCTCTCTCTCCACCGTCCCCCACTCTTTATTCCAGTTCGCCTTTCTCCCCGGAACTTCTTCAGCGGGCGGCCTTCTTTTTCTATCTATCCACCTCCACCTCCTCCTCCTTCTTGTCCTCAACCTCCCCCTGCGAGCCTCTCTCCGGTCCGGCGCGCATTCTATTCCGCTTCTTCCGTGTACTCTGTCGGCAAAGAAGCGGGCTGAACGCAACGGCAGGAAAAGAATTCGGCGGCGGAATTCGCGCGAGACCGGATGCCGCGCCCGCAGCGCGGCTTAATTAATAAATTTTGTCCCGGCACGGGCAAATATTAGAATTGCTAATTCCCGTAAACACGCCTGCTCCTACGCAGGCGGGAGTAGCATCTGTTTCCGCATCGGTCCTCCGGCGCCCTCTTTGCCTCGGCGCGTTTCATTTCGAGACGACAACCTTGCCTATCCTAGCTAAAGGAACAGGAGGTGGGGGAGGGAGGGTGGGAGAGTGGAGGAAGCGCGACTACTGCGACGGTCGCAATTAATCAAGAGATTCGAAATTCCCGGCTAGGGGCTCGTAATTTCTTTCGGTGCCCCCCAAAGCTCCTAGAGCGAGGAAAGACTGAGTTAAAGCACAAACATTTTCGTAGCGGGAGTACTCGAAAAGAAGGGAGCACTAATTACAGCTCGGCACTGGCCCTCTCGGACTCTCGTTCTCTCCTTCTCTCTCTCTCTGTCTCTCTCCCTCTCACCCTCGTTCCATCTTATGGCGTCGACTCGGATTATTAATATTTACGACAATTCGCGGAGCTCCTAGGCAGCACCTAACCGCGCGCTTTTGCAATATTCCGCTCCTGCCCGCCCCACCCCTCCTCGACGAATCTCATTTTTCCGAGTATTTACTGCCGACCGTCGTTTCGCCCTTGACCCCGGGGAGTTCGGTTAATAAAATTAAATTATCGTCCCGCGCCGGCGAGGTGTATCGTTTTCCAACCGAAACGACCGGACGGCTACGAATCCTTCAGGCGGCATTAAATTATTACGATCGGCGAACGTGTCCTTGTATTTCGTCCGGCGTTACTTTATCTACCCTGCCTCCCCAGTGTCCTGTCGCTTTCCGTTTCTGTTTCTTTGCCGTTTCCTTTTCACCCCGTCTCACTTTGTGTCCTTCTCACTCTCCTCAAGACTCGCCACCGGTTTTCGGTTTCACCCCACCGTCGCGGCCCACAAAGACGTCTCTCGCCCGCTCACGATTTCTACCCCGGGCGTAATTACCCTTCTAATATCCAAGGTCGGATTAAGATTCAGGCAAAGGTTAGCGCGCAAGATCGCCCAGGAGGAGCTATGCCGGCAATTAATGAGCTTTGCGAGCCTCTAATCAAACGTACCTTCTGATTGGTGACGCGACGCCCGGCGTCGGCTGGGATAGGCGCAAACACGGGTCTAATTTGAGCGTGCCAGGGGGTGTAACTCGTACAACGAGCTAATTATCGCACCGAACGACCGGGGTCTGACTTCGAATTCTTCTTTCCTTCTCTTTCTCTCTCTCTCTCTCTCTCTCTCATGGAGATGAAGGTTGAAGTACGGCACGAGCCTAAGATAACGGATCATTCAACAATTATGCTATATTGCAATGGAAAAGAAGTAGAAACAGTAAAGAAGGCTATAATCCGAAGAGACTATAAACGAATGGATATAAATGATTTTAAAAGGTTGGTGAGTGTGCGAATGAATGCCATTGAAGGAGATAACACTAATGTAATAGCGAATCTAACAATATGTGCAATAGTAGAATGTCTTGATGTGGTGGCACCACGAAAGATGGTTGTATTAAAAAATAAGTGGCAAGGAAAGCAGTGGTATTCAGAGTCTATTTACGAGAGCATAAGACTAAGGGACACAGCGTATAAGATAGCGCGTAAAAGTAAGAATGATGGTGACTGGGAACAATTTAGGCAACTAAGAAACAAAGTGGTAGATATGTGTAGAAAGGCAAAAAGAGACTATTTAGAGCAAAAATTAGATAGGAATAAGAAAAACCCGAAGCAAATGTGGGGATGCTTGAAAGAAATGCTGAAAGGTAGCTTAAGTAGTAGCAATTACAAAGAAATAAAATGTGGCAATACAGTAATTACTGACGTACAGGAGATGGTTAATACATTTAATTATTATTTTGTAAATAGCGTGAGGCAGCTAAGGAAGAATATGATTACAACTGACTATGTTGGGAATGTGCCATATATAGATAGTAAATTTGAGGCATTCAAAAAGATAGAGATAGAATACTTAATTAAAGTGGTAAAAGGACTAGTAAACAAATCAGGTACAGAAGAAGGGATAACTGTTGAAGTAATGAAATTAGTAGTAGAGGTAGGAGCAGAAAAAATGTGTCATATATTTAATAGGTCGCTAGAGGAAGGGATATTCCCAAGTGAATGGAAAGAAGCAATAGTAGTCCCCATACCAAAAGTACCAGGAACGACTAAAATGGAAGAATTTAGGCCAATAAATAAGCTACCGACATACGAAAAAATATTAGAGATATTAGTACATAAACAGTTAGTGGAATATATGGAAGGTAATAGTATATTCACAGAGTGTCAATCGGGCTTTAGAAGCAAGCATTCATGTGAAACTGCGTTACAATGGGTAATTTCAGACTGGAAAAAAGTTATAGGAGAGGGAAAGATAGTAGGTGTGGTCTTCCTGGATTTGAAGAGGGCATTTGAGCTGGTGGACAGAGATATTCTCATACAGAAGCTGGAGTGTTACGGAATAAAAGGAGTCGTGCTCGAATGGTTCAGGAGTTATTTAGGAAATAGAAGTCAAAGAGTTAAATTTAACGGAAGTTTGTCTGATCCTATTAACGTCGATTTAGGTGTTCCACAAGGGTCAGTACTGGGGCCATTATTATTCTTAATGTATGTAAATGATTTGACAAAAGTTATAAATGGGGACAAATGTTCACTTCGATTATTCGCAGATGACGCATTGATCTTTACAAGTGGACAATCAAGTATGGAAGTCAATCACAATCTAAATGAGCAAATGCAGAAAGTGGTAAAGTGGTTAGAAACTAATAGGTTGTTATTAAATGTAGATAAAACCAAAGTTATGTTGATAAGAGGAGTTAGAAAGAAAGTGTCAGAGGATAGTATTAAAATAAATATACAGGGTAAAGTACTGGAAGTTGTTAGTGAGATAAAATATCTAGGGGTAATTATAGATAAAAAATTAAATTTTTCAGCGCATGTAAATTATATGGGAAAGAAAATAGGATCGAAAATAGGGGTAATGCGGAGGGTCAGTGTAAATCTGACACCGTACATGAGGTGCGTTGTATATAAAAGTATAGTCGCTCCGTTATTTGAGTATTGTGCATCTGTATTGATGGGCATTACTGAAACAAATTTGCAATATTTACAAAAATTACAAAATCAAGCAATGAGAGTGATATTGCGGTGTAATAGAAGAGCGAGAATTATAGATATGCTAGAAGCCTTACAGTTTATGACAATTAGGGAAAGAATTGAATATAATGTGTGTATTCTAGTGTACAAAATGGTAAATGGGTTATGCCCAAAGTACCTAGCGGATAAAATAGATCTACAGAACGATGGCTCGAGAAAAACTAGACAGAAAGGCAATATATATATAAGTAAATGTAAAACTACAGAGGGACAGAAAATGTTACTACATGACGGTTTTAAAATGTATAACAGCTTGCCGAATGAAATTAGGAACGAGGAAAGTATGCAAAACTTTAAGAGACTATTGGTACCATATATTAAAAGTCTAAGGAGAGGGGGAGTGGGAGTAGACGAGTAATTAGTTATACGTAGTATAAGGATATATTAAGAAATATTAGTAATAATAATACTAGTTTGTAAGTATTACTGCAATGTAGCTACTGGAGCTAATAAAGATCTATCTATCTCTCCTCTCTCGACTCCCCCGCTCTCTCGACTAGTCGGAAAGTCATTTTTCTCGCTCGAACAAACGATTGCTCCTTCCTACTCCTCGTCCTCGCCCTCTTTTTTCACCTCATTCGCCGATCCGGTCGCGAGAGACTCTCCCAGGTTATAAAGGATAATTCTGTCTGGGAAGGTGGGAAAGAATTATGCTGACAAGTAAACGTTCATTCGGATTAATATCGTTACACGCGGGCCGTTTGCTCTGTCGGGCGGAAACTCACTGCGTCGTGTTTACCAGCGCGAAATAAAATACGATTTGCCCCGGCGATTTGTTTCTCTCTCGCGGCCTGCGAAACTGCCGCAGGACTCTCTGGCATTCTCTCTCTCTCTCTCTCTCCACCTCTCTCTCTCTCCTACTCTCCTACGGCTCGCACTTGCGGAGATTGCCCCGAACCTTCTCCAAATTTGTCCCTCCTAGGAAACGAGTCGTCCGCAAGCGAGAAGTCGAACATTTTTATCGGACAACTTTCCTGTACCGGGCATGTTTCGAAATTTAGGGCCCCGTGTCAGGTCGCCGCCTTCGTCTCAACCCCTCCTTCCTTCCCTTTCCCCACCCCCCCGTTCAGGGAGCGTGGAAGTATGAGAGCGCGTTGTATCCGGAATTCACGAGATCACGGTGCGCGAAGCTAAATTTAGATTTCCTCGCGAACCACTCGCAATTCGCTCCGCTGGCTGCGCCGGGCAACAATCCGTTTAACCGTCTGTCTTACCGAATAACGGCCATGCCCGCGTCCGACTTTTTTGCCATCCCTCCTCAAGGAAAAAGTTGCGCACATATATTCCTCCTCTCGTCGCCGGCTTGCGTCCGCTCGCTGGATACAACTCTATTTGGAACGCATTCAAACGCTGATGGAGGACGCCGGCTGAGGTTTATACTCTTCACTTCCTCCTCCTCCTCTTCTCACTATATATTGTACATCTACATCATTCCGAACTAATCCTCCCGGCCTCTCGCAAAACTGATGTGGATTGAATCGTCGACCTTGCCATCGATCTTGTCAAATTTTAGCGATCTACGCCCAGAATGTAGTTGTTTCGTAGTATTGAAATTTTTGGCCCATTTGATCGGGTAGTGCCTCGGGAGCCTATAGGAATTAATAAGGAAAAGGTGGTGTGTTCCAAAATTCGTTTCGTCCCGGATCCACTGACGGACTCATCAGTAGTTGTTTCGTATTTTGGGGTCACAGGTTGCGATCCGCGTTCGCCGCAGTCATAATCTGCGCGCAGTGACGTGGCGCAGGAAAAAAAGTAGCTTTGATCACGCGCCGCCGAGCTGGGCCCAAAACGCGTGCTCGGTGCGACTCAGTGCGACTTAACTCGGCATCGGGGGCAAATCGAGTGCGAGCCCGTAAAGGGAGCGTGGACTCGGGACACGCTTGACGTGAGTCAGCCCGAACCTGCCTGGCGCGGCCGTGTGAGTCATGCCGGTGCAATTTGCCAATTAGCAAACTCTCCCGGTAATCAGATAGTGTCGCCACGGTAATTCCGACGTCTCCCGTTCGGCTCGCGAGCGCGCGTCGTCGTCTCTCACGCGTGCGTCCCAATTCTCGCCCCGCGTCCCGACGTCCTCGCGAATCGGGGCCAATCTCAATTCGCGTCGATTTAAACGCTCGTTTCGCGTCTAGACAAAGTATCTCGGCCGGGGATGAAAACTGCGACTTACGCCGTATTGTCGGGGCAGAGAGTAAGCGCCGAAATGGGCACTTGGCACGGCGACGGAAGCGTCGCGGTGTCACACCGAATTAACCGCGAGTTATGAGCTGTATCGTGAGTCATCGTGTGTCATCGTGCTTCTCGAAATTTTCCCCAAAAACTGGTCACCTCGTTCGCGGGCCGAAGATAAACAGAAAAACAGCCCGGGATAAATCGGTGGAAATGGAGAATTAAAGTCGAGTCGACTAGAGGACTCGTGACAAGACGCGTACGGTATCTTTTCGTGGAATCGTTCGTGCGCAGGAGGAGGGAGGCAATCTCAATACCGACGTAATACTTTTACGACTCGAGAGTTCGACGATTAACGAACCGCGCCTAATGGGTCGTTAAGTGTCGGAGCCGCGCGGCCGACTATCAATTCGATTTACTTTGAGGCAAAGGAGCGAAACTTTCGGTATTGTTCCACGGCCGACGGTGCGTTCCGTATCGCGCCGAGAGACTCCCACATTGTCGAGTCGAGCGCTCGGGATTAGGGACCCGGGGACAAGGGTGAAATCGCTCAGGAAATTATCCGTCAAGAGTCATATCGCGATATTGCCCGTCGTAAAGCTGATTGACTGTACGACTGTCGGGTAGTTCGAGCGATGATTTGCTTTTATGAAGGGACAGGAATATTCGTCTGAAATTATTCTTCACATACATATATTTCACAATTTTCAGCACTTCTTCATATGTATGTATATTTTATTCTCTGGTTCCCTTAGGGGATTCCAGCATTTTCCAACATATACAAATATCTTAAAATCATTTCTTCATATTATGATCCACAATTTCTATTGAAGCTGTTCATGTGACAGTACCACTTGAAAACAGTAGTCGCAGGACCATGCCGAAAGCATGAGTTTTACCTTCCATCTTCCAGCGTCTCCAGCCTGCAGGTGCGCATCATCAAGTATACCCACCAAATTGCCCTTCAGCGAAAATCTTCGAAACGAAGCGAGATAAAGAACAAACACTCCGCAGCCATTATCATCTCCCCCCGAACCCCTGCCATCCCATGCCTCTCCTCAAACGGCACTCAATGTGTTAATCCGCCGCGACGCGAGCGTCCCGCCGCTCGGCGAACATCTCCGACTCATATTCAGTGATTAGCTAGGCTAATGGAAGGCCCTCGTTCCATCCCGGACGGAAGAAGCGAACAATGCGGCGGGGAGAGGCCTCGTCCTCCATCCCGTATTTACAGAAAAGAGCCCGGAGATAAGTGTCTATCTCTTTGCGGGCCGGTATCGTGCAAGTAGGCGAGCGAAGCGGTGCGCGCACGCACGAACAATGCCATCCAAGGGAAGAAAAAAGAAAAAAGGAGTCCGAACAAGTATACGGCTCTAGTTGAGTGGAAAACGGTCGTCGCCCCGCCTACGCGAGAAGGAAGCGAGTCGCGTCGAATGGCGCGCGAGGCCGCGCGAGGCCGCGCGACGTCGGCAAGACGTCGGCAAGACGTCGACGTCGACGCGCGACGACCTAGGACGCGGACGACGACAGACGTCGACGATAATAACGACGAGCGGGCGGTGGGGGCAGTTTGTCGACGAGAGGCCTCATTTATTTGACGCTGCCTCCGCCGTACACCACCATTATTACGGCCTCATGACTTAGTTATCAGCTCGCACGTCCCTGCATTTTAGCCTCTTCTTCGACCTCGAGGCGTGTTGAAAAAACGAGGCGAGGCGGGGGGTCCGTCTAATCTGCGAGGATTAGAAGGAATGTTTCGGAACTCCCGTTCGGTATGACTTGCTAATCGTGTTCGGAATATTTCTCCTCTTTCCTCTCTCCTGGCTGTTCGTACTTTACGCTCTTTATTATCGACGCTTTGTCAAGAATACGAATTTTCGCCCTCGTTTCCCATTCCGGCCACGATCCCTGGATATCGTCACCCTTTTAATTATTCTTTTCTCCTTCGAATCTCCCGAAGCCGTCGGTGATCAACCCCCCCCCCCCCTCCTGGGGTTATTAAAACGCCGGGAATAAGAACCTCATATTATTATTATTATTTACGATCGCGATACGAGTTCCATAATTCCCCGATAAATGCCTATTTCGCGTAATCCAGCCCGCCGCGGTGTTCTCCGCAGCAATTTGAATACAAAGAACCCGAGATAACTGGCTTCGGCTCCCATTGTCGTGGATATCGGTGTGCGTAATGTGTGTATACGTATAGGACGTACGGGACGATTCACAGGGCGGCGTACATCGTATTTTACTCCGTCCGCGGTACTCATTATCGGAGTGTCAAGGGGTGGGAGGACGGGGCTCGTACGTTTCGGATTCTAACGACTTTTCGAATACCCTCCGAACCCACTTTTTTCCCACCCCTTATCTGCAGCGGCGAAAAATCGTTTAAAATTTTTCATCGAATTTTCACCCCTTTCGCGTCAAGCTTGGCGGCGTTATGAAAAAATGTAAGCGTGGTAGGGGAAAAAAAAGGAGTGTGCGAAATAATTTTTGCCACGGATGCGCGAGCCATCGAGGCTGGATTAAAATATTGACAGTCCATGACGTTCCGTGCACAGTACGCGGCGGCGGTAGGGCAGAATTTTGTCAGCTGTGCACACGGAGCGGCCTGCCGGCGGGAGGCGCGAGTAAACATTAATTATGTAATGAATATGGCAGGTGCAATTAGCGCGATGAGCGCGCGCGCGATAAAGATAGATGGTGCTCGCGGGAGGGCAAACCGCGCCGACAAGGCAAATGAGCGGTTTCTTGTCTAAGCGATCGAATTTGATTTCGGGTGCAAAATTGACGGGGAAAGATAGCGATGGATCTGACGGCTTTTAATCGGCGAGTCCTCACTTTGTCGAGAGCTGCATTAATTGTGGCTTTTCGCGGATGAACATTAGGATCATTTTTCAGTCGAGTAGAACTTGCCTACGTGTAGGAGTTCGCGTATAGGGATGCTTATCTGGAGAAGACGAGAACGGATGGACAGAGAGGAGCGTAGGTGGGCAGACCGCGGACTTGAAGACGATGAGAGAGGGTAAGAGAGAGGGGAGGGAGGAGGAGAGAGCTGGAATAGGAGGGACTGGAGAGGGCAGATCCCCGTCAATTTACTTCCCATCCCCGGGTATTCGCGAGATAATGCTACCTCGAAACTTTCCAACAGGATTCGGGAATGAGGTGATAAGAAAGCTCTGGCGATAAGGTGATTCACAGAAGCCCCACTCGGTTCTCTCTCTCTCTCTCTCTCTCTCTCTCTCTCTCTCTCTCGGTTCTCCACTCTGTGCCCTGATCGTCGGGCACACCCCCCGCGCAGTATCCGCCGGTACACCCCTCTACGTACGCCCGGCGAGAAACTTGCCCGATTTCACCTCTCGATCTTCGGAGAACTCGAAATTTTCCTCCCCATCGAGCCAGACTCGCCGGCTCGGTACACGACTTTAACGGACCTCCCCCCTTAACCGTCCGGAGGATGAAAATCGTTTGGCTCGCTTTAACGTCGGCCGATCTGTCTCCCTTATTGCGCTTCTATTTTTCTTCGAAGCCACACCGCCACCCCCTCTTCGCCAACCTTTCTCAGCCCGCGTATGCCGCCCGAAAAATCGAGCGTGAACGAAAGTTGCCCGTTATTCTCTCGCCTTATTAAGCCTAGATCGAAGGTTGCCAGGGGGTGGGGTTGGTGCTTTTCCTACCGAAGGCAGGGATGCCGCTAGGCCGGCGCGCAAAGTTATGCGATCAGGTAACTTTTGATCTGAAAAGTGGTGGCAGGTTGGCAGGGGATAGCCGTGGACTTGAATGGCGAAGTGCCTCGAGGGCCGTTAGATGCATTTTTCATGTCTCGACCAAGATATACAGAGAGCGCCAAGGCGCTCCAGCCACCGAACCTTCCCTCCCTCCCGCCACCCTCGCACCCCTCCTTTCGCTTCTCATTCCAGCACACCCCGCACTTCTTCATCCCTCTATCGGGGCGCGTACGCTGTTACCGTATCGCGGAACACTAAAAGTCCTCGCCCGACGCGATACGGACTGTATATTCAAACGACGTAATTTCTTTTCACCCCTCTCCAACCCCCGTGGCTCCCTCCCTGCAAAGCGTTTCGAGCGAAGGCCAACTTCGGAAAGGGCGGCGGATCGCACCGACTTCTGTCTCGAATCCGTCGTCCGTCGAATATATTATTCCCGATAACTTTTCCTGTATACCCCGGGCGTCGGATTACCCGGCCGGTGATCAGGGGTGGAGGTGCGGGGAGGTGTGGGGAGGGGATGCGGGAATTGAAAGGTGCCTTCCACTCGGCAGAGTTTCGGACGCGTGACGCGAATCGGACCCACGAGCCACGCTTTCCGCGACCTTTTTCGCGTACGTGTGCCTTTCCCACCGTCCCACCTACTCTGACGTCCTCTTCCGTCACCCGTTAGCCTCGCACTGGTCGATGCCAGACGCGGGAATGTACTCGCGTTACGTAATAGCGGTCTATAGCACGCCTAATGGTTATATTAATTTGAACGGTCGACGCTTCTAGACCCGTCGATCGAACGCTGGGGTCGCACGGTAAATCTACACCGATGCGTCGGTCGATGTTGACCCGGGCATCGCCAGCGGGACGCGGGGGCGAGATCGCACGGTAATTAATTTACATCGAGTCGCGAGAATTACGCGTTCGTAGGTACTGCGATCCGTCCCGGCCTTGGCACGCGACGATGGAAATAGGAAGCGGATCGCTGGGGATGAATCTCGTAAGAACTCTCTCACCCCCTCCCTCTCTCTCTCTCTCTCTCATCCTCTCTCTACCTACCTGACGAGATCGAGAGAAGCGACGCGCTATGCATACTCTGATTTCGATTCCGCCGCCTACCTCTCTCGTTTCTTCTCCGTCCCTTTCTGACTCGCCGCTGGCTCGTTTGATCCGGAGCCCTTCCACCTCTCGCCAGGCGACCCCGCGAATAATGAATGCTAATGAACGAAGCGAAGCGCGACCCACCCTCGCTTATGACGGCGGCGCAATTAATGTGCACAGTTTCGATTCGATCCCCGCGACTCTCCCCCCCCCCCCCCCCCCCATTCGTCCCCACCGCCTATAATTATACGCTTAGTTATACTTTCCTCTTTAATTCCGAAACTTCCATGCATCCCGTGTTATTACACTTCGGCGCCATTGCACGCCGCAAGATCGCGGTGGAGAGGTGGTGGGTGGGGGAAATAGTGGAGGTGAGGGGGGGCTGCGGAAAGTTCCTGGGCAAGTTATGCGATGGACGTTGTACAAACACGATACCAGACAGAGGCTTCGCGGAAAGTCGCATCCGTTGGCTATTCTGTCGCTGGAAGGAGTTCCACGGAATTACCGGAGGACTTGGGGTGGTTTGTGCGGCGGTGGGGTTAAAATTGAAGGGTCGCCGAGAACCTTCGGGAATCGAACAAAGAAGCTGGAGATGGCTAGGGGTTTACCGTGGGGCGAGGAGCGTTGCGGAGCGGTAGGAAGGGGGGTGGTGGGATCGGTCGGCAGGAGAGGGTGGAAAGAAAGGGGGTTGGAGGCCGGCCTGCTTGAGATTTCGGGCGCGTGCGAGCTCTCCTTAACCTCTGCCTCGTCCGCGTTTTTTAACACAAAATCTTTTTCCTTCTCGTCCTGGACTCCCTCCCGTCCCCTCGTCGTCCCCCGATGCGGATAAGAAGGTCCTTCGATGCCTTTTCAGCTTTGACCTTCGCCGTACCTACCTACCTACCTTCCTTCCATCCCCCTGCCGTCCCTTCCTCGGTCCGGCCGACGACGTCCCGGATCCTCGTGCATCTCATGATGTCCTTTGGTTGCAAATCCAATTGGACACCAGGGGGGTAGGTCGTCCGTTTCGGTGCGAATTTCTTCTACTCCTCCATCCCCTCTCGATCGAAGAGAGTTAGCCCTCCCTGTCTCTTTATTCACTGATGGAAAAAGTGCTCGGAATTGCGAACGTGACCCCTCGGCTTTACGGGAGATAGCGGCCGAGGAATATTTGCCAAATCCGACCGGGCGATCCGTCGCGATATTTCTGACAATTTAAAATTAAGTAAGGGAAAGACGTCCGACCTCGCCATTAAAAGTGGAAACTTTGAATGTGCTTTCAGACACGTAGATAGGATATCCCAACCCTTCAGCTCTGTCCCCCACTTCCTTCCACTCCTCCTCCACCTCCTCCTCCTCCTCCTCCTCCTCCTCCGTCGCTTCTCCGTTCTCGTTCACGTTCCTGTTCCTTTTTCTCTTTCCCTCCGCGAAACTTTCGAATCCCTCTTCCACCCCGGACGTACATAGTCGCCGCCGACCGTTCGCGCACTTTTTGGGGACACACATATTCGCCCGCGGGCCAGCCGTGTACGTGCATGCGCGTGTATCAGGGGCCCGTGACTGTGTGTGGACGGTCGTACGGCGGATGATGAACAGCGATCGCCGAGGAACAATGAAAGTTTTACCGAATGTTCCCGAATCGAGGGCTTTCTCGTCCGTACATCCAGGAGAATGAATGGCGAAGAGGGTGCCGGAGGAAGAGAGAAATTTTCCACCTAGACTTCTGTCCGACGAGGAAGTCGGATCGGATCGTGTCCCGGACTTTTCTTCCCCAACCTTCCTTTCTCTCTCTCTCTCTCCTCTCTCTCTTTCTCTGTCTCTCTCCTCTCGCCTCTCATCCCGTCGCTCCCCGTTTCACGTTTTCCGTCTTCCTCCCCGATAAAAGGAAACGACGAGGGTTGCGAGAGTGCTCCACGTCATTTGTTCATACGCTGCGGCTCGAGCAGGAAAAAGTCATTCTGCCTTGCCGGGCGAATATTCAACGTCATCCTCCGCTACATCTTTCTTCCTCTCACCCTCTCTCTTCACCCGCAGTCTGCCTCATGTTTGTCGTATCGCATTCAGGATTCTGGGTCATGAAATCAGTTCAGGCATAACGATGATTTCGCAGTACCTCCCGAACGTGCCGCGAGAAATCGAGCAACTTTGTTCCCGGACGTCTTTCCCATCCCTTGCGGGGAGGAGAGAGGGTAGGTGGGCACGATTTCGCTGTTTAGATCTCGACGTGCGCGATAAGAGGGGTCTTGGAAGGAAAGAGGTGACCGTTGGAGAGTCGGCGAACGGATAGACTTCTCTCCTCCTCCCCTCTCCCCGCAGTCTCCGGGCAGCGTCTCTGCTACCTCGTCCGAGAGGCAACCCCCCCTCCCCCACCTTTCTCTATCTATGTTAATTACCGGGGGCAACGTAAATCACGATCGCCCAGGTCCTCGGCCGGCGAAGTAGCTACCTTATACCCCCCCCCCCCAGTCTTCTGCGAAGCCGACGGACCGCGGGATAAAAGCTGTAATTAATTACGCAATTATCCGGCCCTCTTTAAAGATAAAAACCGTATTTTTCGCTTCGATGCGGATTACGGGGTGCCATGAATGCTCTCTTCCCGCTCTCTTCCCGCTCATCCCCCCTCCCCATTCTCTCTCTCTCTCTCTATCTACCCACCACTTCTTCTCCCACTTCGCCGTCCGTTCCTCCGAGGAAGCCGGTATACTCTCTTCTCGGTTTCGAAGTGGCAACCCCTCCGGGTCTCAGCTCACCGTCGGAGAGGGTGGGAGGACGGAGGTAGGTAGGAGAGGAGAGTGGAAATGAGAGAAGAGTCGAGAAGAGAAGCGGCTCCTCTCCTATCTCCAGGGCCGCGCTCGCTCTTTCCGCTCTTTTTGTTACACCCGTTTTCCCAGGCATTCCTGATTTAGAGCTCATTTTCGTCGGCCGAAAGCTGTGCCGTTCTCACCCCTGAATCAACTTTGCGCCCTCCACAAATCACCGTCGAACCATTACGCTCCTCTCTTTCTCCGCTCGCGCCGTACTTTCGACGGCAGGAGCGTTCGAGCGTTCGAGCGAGAGAGAGAGAGAGAGAGAGAGAGAGAGAGAGAGAGAGAAAGAGAGAGGGAGAGAGAGAGAGAGGCAGTAAGAAAACGAGGCACCGGAGCCGCGTCGAGGGTGTGCGCCCTCCACTTTTGAGAATGTGTCCGACCCTACCATCGTCTACGTGTCGGCTCGTAGGATCTGGCACCCGAGTATGTGCCCGTAGGATAGTGCCCGCCAGGATCTGCCCCGTAGGATGTGCCCTTAGGATGGTGCCGGCTTTTTTTCGAGAACGGAGATCCTTCTCCACCGGAGAAATGTCGCAGGACCTTGGAAATGGCGCCTCGACGAAGGAGGGGTGGGGTGGGGGTGCCGACGTAGGAAAGCCCTTGTACGACAGTGGAAACTGCCTGTCCGATCGAACCAGAGTTCACACAGTGTCCTACCGATGCTCGATATTTCCAGCTTGTCCGTTGTCGCGATAACTTAACGCCGATGTATCTCTCCTCGTCCGTTCGTCGGATTGATTCTTTTTCTCGAGAACCCGTTCCTTTTCCTTTCTCTTCTCGTTCCACCATTTCGCCCCCCATTCTCTCTAGTCTACCGATCGGATGGCAGATTCGCGCGCGGATCCAACAACGAGCCGCTCTCGTGATTTTAAATAAATTCCGGGCCACGTCCCGACTACTTTATCCCCCTATTGCCTTCGGACCCTTCGGCCACCGGTCCGTTCTATCCTGGTACGACGTTAATACATCGTCGTCTTGGGATCACCGTCGTAGTTATCCTCTAATGCCAATTCATAAGAGCGTCGGCCATTTTCCAAGCCCAGCACGTAACTTCGGGAGAAACATGGCGTTGTACGTGAACGTAGGCGCGCACGCATATGCTACAACCGAGTCTTCTTCCCTCTGCTTCTCTCTCTCCTCTCTTTCTCTCTCTCTCTCCCTCTCTCTCTCTCCCTTTCAAAGCACCCTGCCTTTTTCCCCGATCTCTCTCGAGACTCGAGGCGTACGTGTATCGCTTTCCACGATAAGAGGGTAGGTACGAGCAGATGGAAGTAGAGACGTCTTGATTCCTCTCCGGCCGAAATTTCCTCCTCGTCTCTCACCTCGGCCGGCCCACCCCTCTCCCCCCTCCTCCATGCTTCGGCTCCCCTTCGCTCCCCTGGCCACCTTTTTCAGAGCGATTTTCGTTTCCGGACAGCTAATCAGCCGAGGACGACGCGGCACGATTACAGAAACGGATTTAACGGGCCACGGGCGTTTAACCGAGGCAGCAGCCGGTAACAGCAACAGTAGCAACGGCAGCATTCTGGGGGGGTACCATTCGGGAAAAGGAGAATCGAGTCGGGGACTTGCCCCACAGCATTTCTGATGTGGCCATCGGTGCAGGCCATGAATCTTTCATGCGTCAATCGCCTCTCTCCGTTCTTCTCTCGCTCGTTTCCACGCTCGTTTCCTCCCTCTCGCACCATCCGACTCCCCTTCCCCCTTCATCCCCCTCCTCCTCCTCCTCCTTCTCCTCCTCCTTCGACCCGACTCCGACCTCTATCTCTTTCTAGAAATCCAAGCGAGTCGACGCTCGGAGTTATCAGTCAGCAGAATCTGTCAATCGCGGGGGTAACGTATTCCGAGCGACCCCACAACTACCACCCCTCAACCACCACCTTCAACCACCACCTTCAACCACCGCCCTCGACCACCGTCGACAAACCCCTGCCCAAAGTTACTCACACCGTCGGCAACCTTGCCTTCGTCCTCCTCGTCGATCCATTTCTTATTCTTCCTTTGCCTCCACCCCTCGTTGCCCACCCTTGCCCCATTTCGAATTTCGGATGTTAAAGGTGGCGAACGTCGCGGAAGGGATGCTCGTCGAGTGTCCGACGATCTTCGGACGATCCGCGTCCAAAATGGGTCATACGTTTCGATCGACGCGCTCTTACGAGCGCAGCGTTTTGCACGGGCTTTATCGGGCAGGAAACGAGGCAACCCTTCCACCCCTCCTGACATCCGCCCCCTCGCGAGCTATCTCGGCTGAGCCCTCGTCCCGAACTCTACCTCGCGTCTTCGGGGCGAGAGCGTCGTTCGTTCCTCGGCCGACGTCGCATTAAAGATTACATCGGTTCCGTTTTATTCTTAGGACGTGGGGGAGGGCGCGCAGGGAGAGTCTATTCGCGCGTTAAAGACAGGCCGACTGGACGTCGCCAGGGGTCGCTCGATCTATTTCTGTGCGGCCTGATGTAACGCGTCGGCATCGTTCGCCATAGCGTTCGCCTAGCCAGGCAGGCAACCGATGACCAGGTGACACCGGTGTGCCACCTGCTCGTGAACTCTCATTGATTTTCAATTACGCCGCCCGACACCGCGTCTTGTAGCCGCCTGGCACAAGACAAAAGCCGCCAGCGCAATGGCTCCGCCATTAGGAGAGCGGAAGGTATCGATTTCCTCTCTTTATCCGCGCACCGATGCATCGGCAATCATTTCTGCCGATCGATCGACCCGTTCCGACCTCCGAACGTTCCTCCTCCGATTTCTTACCTTCGAGACGGCCTGTTCGGAGGCGCAAAAGAGGATTGTCTTCCTCGGCGAGGAGAAGCCAAAACAGGGATGGCGTCACGTTCGCATGAGCCGCCGCGTCAATTTCATTAGGCGGAGACAGTGGGCGAGGGTTGTCGCGCTCGCGAGAATGTAATATAGATCCGGCCCCGACGAGTCTAATCGCAATTCCGCGGAGGGCACCGGGAGACGCCGAGTTGAAATCCGATTCGAATTCGCAGCGGGGTGCTGGAATGAGGGAGGTGGTCGGGTGGCTTCGAGGTGGGAGGTACCGGCGAAGACGGAGGAGTGCGGGCTGCTGAACTGAGGGGCGGAGGGATGCGGAGGAGGAGGAGGTGAAGGAGGATGAGGAGAGGGCGAGAAGAGAAGGAGAAAGAGAAGGGGGTGGCCCCAGGGCTCATCGTTCATTCATGGGGCATTTACTCGCTATCCCCGTAAAGCCAACCTCCTCCTTTTCTCTTCGGCGGGCCAGCCTCGTATAGCGACGGCCCCAGCGCCTCCTTACATCATTCCGCTGTCCCGCCGAATGGATCGGGATCAGGCGGATATAATATCTTCCTGAAGGATTCATTTTCGAGTGGCGTCGGCATCGGCCGTCGGCTGACCGCACTCTCCGACTCTCTCCCTTTCTCTCTCTCTCTTTCGCTCTACTCTTCCTACCTTTCTGCCTCCATCCCCTACCTCCAACTCCTCATGAAGCTCGGCGCTTGAATTTCAGCCCGGTGACACGAGCTATTTGTCTTGCCGCGCTCTCTCGTCCGCTGAAACTGCGACCAGCTCGTAGTCGTTTGTCTCGTCCCGGGTAAACAACGATTCGGCAACGGGACAACCGTTTTCTCTGCCTTTCTTCCTTCCACCGGCTAGAGGCAGGGCCCTCTCGGCAGAGACTACCTCCGTCCTCCGTAGCAATCTCGCGCTCTCTTCGTAATCGTTCCCACAATTTTATCGCCGATGTTCCTCCCCGGGATTGCTTCTCCTCCGCGCTCTCGGGTCGTTATTGCATTCGGCAAAGTAAGTTTCGGAGGATTCGAGGACGAACGATTCTCCTTCCCGATCGACCTGCCCGAGGTCGAAGTCGATTCTTGCCCCGATGCTCGATTATGCCGTTAGCCTGCCCGCTTGTCTGCTTGGCTGGCTGGCTGACGTCGAAGACTTTGTCTGCGAGTCTTCGGCGAAGATTTGGCAGTTGGGAATGGTTGGCCGCGGAATTCTGGCCATGTGAAGCAAGCGGCGTGGAACCGCGCGATTTGTCTTCCCGGGCAAGCGGCGGGGGAGGCCTCCGGTTGTTCCTCATCCGTCATCCGCACTGGTTGCTTTCTCGCCGCTGTCCGGTTCTAACCCCTTCTCGAGGCCTGTCTCCCTACCTCTACCTCCGCCTACTATTCCGAGCCTGACTCGCGTTTCTTTGACGGGGCAAAAACGATCGAGGAAGTCAGCCGAACGTAACGAGCTGCGAAAGTTGGTCAGACTACCTTCATTCTTCCGGGCGTCCTTTTGCACCCCTTCGCGCCCTTACTCGATGCGCAGTTACAGGATCGGCTGATGGAGCTTGCCGACCGGTAGCATTTGTGCAACTTGTCGCCGACCTGGTCGTTACCGTCGGCCCGAAAGGCCCGCTCCGCAAGTGGAGCAACAAAGTACCGGCTAGGCGACATCAATGATTCAGCGTCGGCGCGAATCGATTTTTCCGATTGCGGACGTTGTCTGTGCATGTGTTGTCGTGTGTGACGTAGCCGGCGGGCTCGATTATTCGAAGGCGGCATCCGGTCTCGCCGACGTGTAAAGACGCTGGCTTGTCCACGTCTTGCGAACCAGTTAGCCTCCGAGAGTATTCCGCCTCGTACGCTAGAATCGGGTAGAAAACGGAAGGTGAAGGGGGAGGGAGGGGGGCGTAGGTACAAGAAAAGTCTGCGCTCTCTTTACTTGGTGCGGGAAAAAAAAGAGCTGTCGGCTTCGATTCACAGTCCGACGGTAGCTACCTTTTTTTTCACGACGCCGTTCCAGATACGGAACTGGTAGATAAAGCGACTGGGCAACGATCTCGTTTATTCCGGCCTTTAGCAGGCAAAAGTGCGGCGAGGACGCGCAAAATCGAGGAGGTCTCGTTTTCGTAGAGGTAACATAACAGTTTCTGCGGCGAAATCTCTACTCCCCTCGGCACTCTCGCAGAACTCGTAGCCATTCTCGTAGGCTCGTTGGCCTACTCGTCAGTCCTACTCCAGTAGGTAGGTAGGTAGGTAGGTAGGTAGGTAGCGCGCTTCGTTCGTTCCACTCGCGGGTGCCCTGCGGTCGAGTATTCCCGCGCCGCCATTAGAGCCCGGGTAATCCCATTTATCAGGCTGTCATACGCGAAGAGGTTTCCAGAGGGCGAGGTAAGGCGCTAATTGCCAGCATTTCTCCGGGCCTGTGCCGGTATCGACGGAAACGCACAAAGAGCCATCGGGTAGAAGGTAAATCTTTGTGACTCCATTATTGGATCCTCTCGAGGGTGGTAGTAGCGGCGGTGGTAGTGCCGGCTGTAGGTCGAAGGTGGGAGGCAGGAAAAGGGGTTGTAGGGGTACGGCGGTCGCAGGGAGGGTAGTTCGCCTAGTCGCGGCGGTGGTGGTGGTTTTCCTGGTATGAAACCCGGAAAGTGCAGGCCCCTTGGCGTCAGGCTCTGGATGGCATGCGACGGTATGGTCGTGCGGCGAATCGGGCGGCATTCGGATCGAAAGTTATTACAAATTCCAATCATAAAGGCCAATCGATAAGCCACGAAGCTTCAAAGAAAATTATAAGTTGCGCATCGCGGATCCGGCCCGGCCACCCTCCGGGGCGACTGATGGGGCGGTTGGGTGGGGTGGGGACTGACGGGGTTGCCCGTCGGTTGGGAGGGGGTGAGGTACGGAGGAATGGAGCGACTCGTAAAGCCATGAAAGCGCCTCCAACAAGGCGGCATTGCGGGAGGCATAGCGGGCTTTTAAAGTTAATAAAGTCACCGGCTTGCTTTACTCTTCCGACCGTTTTTTCCTTCCTCTCCTCCGCTTTTTATCGGCCAGCCGGGCAGGACGGCGGGGGTGTGCCGTTGGGGGATGCTGAGGGAGAGAGGTAGGCCAGGCGGGAAGGGGGGGGGGCAGGAGATTTAAACTTAGTTCGAACGGGCGAACGAGGTAACTGGATTTAATAATATCCTATACCAATAATAAATCAAGTTTATATTTAGTGGTATCGCGCTGCATTTCTCTCAGGCTAGCGACGGCTTCGAACCGACGCACTCCTCTCTCTCACTCTCTCTCTCTTTCTCTCCTCTCGTCATCGTCGTTGGGTTCTCCTTGGGTAGTCGACGACGTCGAGTGGAAAACTTTCTACTCGCCGAAGCGTCGAGTCGTAAGTCGAGTGCCTCGAACGCATCTACGAGCCCGGCACCGCTCTTATTTTCCCCAAATTAATATAGGGAATGGCTACGGTGCACTTTACGATCTACCTACCTACATACCTATCCACCTTCATACATACCTACACACGGCGCACGAGCGCGAACTTCACCGGGAACGCGTGTCCGCCGAAAGTTTCGTGACCCTTCAGCGCTAATAACCAATCAGACCGAGAAACCCATGGGGAAATACTGATGGGAAATTGCTTGAAAAATATTTACCGGATCCCTTCGGCGCTCGGCCGACGCCTGCAAGCCCGGGCCGTAGGTTAGACCTGTAGGTTAGACCCGTAACCGCGCTCCTTCGCCTCTTCATACATTTAATTTATTACGCCGCCCGCACGTATCTCATTTTAAGGGATTTAATCCGAGCGACGGCGAAGATCTATGTGCTCGGGGGAGGGGGGGGTCAAGAGGGCGCAGGGCGGGGGATACATATGTGCTTCGTTCCCATGTACGAATCTCGCTTCGACAAGTTTTCCGCTAACAAACCGCGTCCACGTATTCTACCCGGAAGGACCATCGGGTGACCGCACTCGCCCCCTTCAGCTCAACCCTCCACCCCCGTACCCTCCGCCTCTCGCGCCCGTGTCCTAGTATCTGGACCGTGGGATAGTATTCACGGCGCCCAAACGGAGACAGTCATATGCACTTCCAGGACCGGCAATTGACACCCGAGCCTTAGTCCGAACCGATAGGTCTGTTTAGTCTCAGACACTCGTCACCTCGCTTTCTTCTAAGAAGGGACTTCCGATAACTCAGCTAGAAGGTTTAAGACAGTACTTTGAACTGCGTTGCGATCTCTGATTGGTGGAGCATGGAAGAAAAGCATTTCTCCATGGTCCGGAGTATGCACTCAAAAACAGAACACACAATGCGCCAGTGGTTCATTCGCTAGCTCAATACTTTTGACTCATTCTTCTGTCACTACTTGTTACGCCAGTATTCTACATTGTATTAATATTTTATAATAAACTTTAATTATATTATTTTGTGTCGTTATTGGGAACCGCGCATCGCGATATCACCCGCTCGCACGACATAAAATTGGTGGCAGCGGTGGGATTCTCCGTAAAGGAATTTACCAGTGAAGGTGAATTGTGCATCAAGAAAGAAGAATATTCTAGTTGTGCTAGATTCAACTCTCTTGAAAAAACAGTTTCGGCTCGTACGCAGTCTAAGACTGGCACAGGAAGAACCCACAAATCTACCATACTGGCAGAAGACGCAAGTAAGTGGACAACGTATCGCATTCCGAAGTCGACGATCTCCTCAACTAACTCGACGCGAACTTCTGAAGACGAAATCCCAATAGAAACAATGTCACGAGCAGCGTCTCCTTCGCTGGGTGCGGGGAACGTTCTTTTTGACATAAGGGAACAATTAAACTGCATAATGGAACAATTGAATAAACACGATGAGTTATTAAAAGTGCTGCGATTAGAACCCAGAAAAACTGAAGAGGAACCGGCCGAATATACTCGCGACGATATGGAATACAGCGATATTCGTGCAAAAGATTCAATTGGGATGATCGGAGAATTCTGTGGTGTCAATTGTGAAAACTTCATCGCACAAATAGAGGACGCTAGAAGACGAACACATCCGAGGGAGAGACAGATTCTTCTACGGTACATCCTAGCCCAAAAGCTTCGAGGAAGAGCCGATGGATCGATCAGGTCTGATATGGTAAGGGAATACCAGGACCTGTACGTTCGCCTACGGTTCCAATTTGGAGAACGACAAAGCCTGACCTCTTTAGAACAACAACGGGACATGTGCGTGATGAAGCATAATGAACCAGTGGACGTCTATGTCGGAAGATTCGTTAAAATCACCGACTCCATCCGTATTGCCATCGACAACCAGAAGGGATGGTCCATTGAGGAAGTTGGATACTACCAGCAATCAAACGCAAGAAATTCATTGAGGGTGTTCGTACGGAATCTGTCAGACGAACTCTATCATCACGTCAAGCCACTGAAATCCCAGAATCTCAACGAGGCGATCCAGGCAGCCATAGAAGCCGATACAGAGCTGAAAGAAAGACGAGGACGTGCAGGCAGATCACAGTTCTCTCAGGACAAGTCATCGTTTGGCCCACGACCTACACCAAGGCAGCCGGCAGCGAGACAGCAGGTACCACCAACGCAACGTACTATCCAGTGTACGTACTGCAAGAAGATGGGGCATGAGGAGCAGGAATGCAGAACGAAGAGGTACGACATGAACCGGGATTTTCCGCCACCAAGGCCTCAGATGAACCCACCAGGCCAAACGCACTATATGCGGGAATCCACCAATTACACACTAAGGGCGGAGTCTCCAGAGAAGAAAGACTGCGAGGAGGAAAACTATGTATGTTACGATTAAGCATGGCAGGTATCAAAGAAAGCAGTTGGTTAATAGATCCGGGTAGCACTATAACTATAATTAAAGAAAACCGTTTGACCGCTCCGCATAAGAAATGGGAACCCGCGACTGTAAAGGGAGTCGTAAATATAGGCGTGACCGCGAAATACTCCATAGACGTAGAACATTTTGGAAAAATCAATCCGATACATGTTTTTGATGACAACTTCTCTATCCCGTGCGACGGAGTAATAGGAATTGATTTTATGAACAGACATGGTTTCGATTGGAGTTCCAAAAATCAGACATTAACAATAGGTCCAAGAACTTTTAAAGTCCGAACGCTTAAAGCTTCTAACAATGAAGTTATGATCATGTTTGAGAATAATTTGGCATGTGCGACTAGATTAGACCAGCAGGGAAATCCAATTCTACCACCTCAGCTTAAAGAATGGAAAAGTACAAGTATTAGACCATTTAATCGCTGTGATAAAGACTTTTTTGACAGACAAGTTACGCAAAAACGTACTCCACAATCGCTCACAGTAGACAGGGAAAATTTATTACAAGACAATACGCGACTTGACCACATTAAAGACTGTAAAAGTGAAATATGGGAAATAATTAAAGAATTCCATGACGTTTTTACTTTACCAGGGGACCCTTTACCGCTAACCGATTTGACACAGCATGTCATACATACGCTAGACAGTGTCCCCGTCAATACAAAACAATACCGTTACCCGCCTTGCCATAAAGAGGAAATTCACCAACAGGTGAAAGAAATGCTTGAAAAAGGGATTATTCAGGAAAGTAATAGTCCGTATAACAGTCCATTATGGGTAGTACCAAAGAAAAAAGACGCTTCGGGAAATGTAAAGTGGAGGATCGTGATAGATTTTCGGAAATTAAATGAAAAAACCGTCGCGGATGCTTACCCTTTACCAAATATAGATGAAATTATCGATCAGCTAGGTAACGCTCGATATTTCTCCGCATTCGATCTTGCAAGTGGGTTTCACCAAATAGGCATGAAACCAGAAGATCGATGCAAGACTGCGTTTTCTACACCCGACGGACACTACGAATATAATCGCATGCCGTTCGGATTGAAAAATGCCCCTCCGACTTTCCAACGTATGATCAATAATGGTTTAAAAGGTCTTACCGGAAAGATTTGTTTCGCGTACATAGATGATATTATTGTGTACGGAAGCACCTTAAAACAACATAATGAAAATTTAATAACGCTTTTAACTCGATTAAGAGAGGTTGGACTAAAATTACAACCGGACAAGTGCGAATTCCTGAGACCGGAACTAGCATATTTAGGACACGTGATATCAAAGGACGGAATCGCGCCTAATCCCGATCGTATAGATAAAGTAAAAAATTATCCGGCACCTAAGAATCCGAAAGAGATTAAACAATTCCTAGGGCTTATAGGGTACTATAGAAAATTTATTCAGAATTTCAGTAAAATCGCTAAACCCTTGACAGATTTACTAAAAAAGTCGGTAGAGTTTAAATGGCAGGATCGTCAGGAAAAGTCATTCTCCGAAATGAAAACATTACTAACGACAGCACCAATCCTTACGTATCCTGACTGGACAAAAGACTTTGTACTGACAACTGACGCCTCAAACTTTGCCGTGGGAGCTGTCCTTTCTCAAGGAGAACTCGGAAAAGATAAACCGATAGCTTTCGCTAGCCGCACTTTAAATAAAGCCGAACAAAACTATAGTACATCCGAAAAAGAGTTATTAGCCATCGTTTGGGGAACAAAACACTTCCGACAGTATCTTTTCGGGAGAAAGTTCAAAATTGTAACTGATCATAAACCATTGATTCATTTAATGAATGTAAAGGATCCGAACAGTAGATTAATGAGATGGCGACTAAAATTGTTAGAGTTCGAGTACGAGATTACTTACAAAAAGGGCACGCAAAACAGCAATGCTGATGCCTTATCACGTATTTATATAACAGACTCGTCAGAGGTAAATGAACCCATAGCCGGTACATCGAACACGGAGCGATTGCACTTTGTGCTATCAAAAACTTTTAAAAAATCGGGATATACAAATTTAGATTCGAGACCAGGTAGGGAAGAGTGGGAACGCGCCCTTCAACCAATTAAAGATAAAACAAAAAAATGGATAATTCATATAGAGGGAAGCGAAAGTTTTGAGAAATCCGGTAGCTTCTATAATCTACGAAAGGTGGTCAAAAACTTTAATGACCAAGCAACTTATGATTTTAAAAAATTAAATGTGACCGCGACCCCTGGCACTTCACAAACACCTACGACAATTCGGGAGATAACATTCAAGCAAGGACTGGGTCCGAGTAACATACCCACGTATCAGCTGACCGATAAGCCGCCGACAGACGAAGAAACACATGTTACCTATATACCGCCTAACGACACTTTAGACGAACAGCTCAAATTATTTGACGGTCTTACCCATGACAAAATACAATTTATAGTAGACAAGGACCGAGATTTACAGATTAAAATATTGACAAATAGATTAAATAAAGACTTGACTGTTTTTACATTGAAACGAACCGATACCTTAGACAAACAAGCCATTCTAGAGCAGGCTCATGGTAGTGAATTTGGAGGTCACTACGGAGTCGAGAAAACTTTGCAAAAAATAAGACGGTTCGCAAATTGGCCAAATATAACTAACGACGTAACTGAATTCGTAAGAAACTGCGAAATATGCCAACGAACCAAAAACACTCAAAGACAAACTTATTTCCCCCACTCGACTGACGTCCCTGACAAAATGGGAGATAAGATCTCAATTGACATTATGGGACCGTTCGACGAGACGCTGAGCGGAAACAGATATATCCTTGTCATACAAGACTACCTCACTAGATACTTAATAGCTGAACCACTTATTGACAAATCCACAGCCGCAGTCATTGAAGCACTGTGGAAATATTATATTCGTTACTTCGGAAAGCCATTGACAATTCTTACTGACAATGGAGGCGAATTCACATCTAATGAATTCAACGATTTTTGTGCACAATTACATGCAACTCACATAACGACGTCTTCTCATCACCCTCAGTCAAACGGAAAAAATGAGAGATCTCATTTAATTTTGAAAGAGTATCTACGTCAGTATTCCACCAATAACGACTGGGATATAAAACTGTCGCGTGCAATGCTTTCTTACAACACGACGATAAATAGACAGACGGGTTACTCCCCCTACGAATTACAATTAGCTAGGGTACCACCGACGATATTTAAAACCGACGAACTAACAGAGACTCTCGATGACAGACTGCAGGATAGAAAATTAAACTTAGAAAATCAATTGCGGGAAGTAAAGTCTAAAGTACCGATACCGCCTGAAGAAAACGCATTATCACAATTGCAGCCCATCGAAGAAGGATCGTTAGTACTCGTTAGGAATTTTAACGCTGGTCCCCTCGAAGATAAATGGATAGGACCATATGAGGTGAAAGAAAAGATTGGCGACGTCTCGTACCGCATCAGTAGGGGTACACAAAAAATAACATATCACAGAAGTGACATAAAATTATTTTACAGCAACCATGATGCTGATAATCCTGCTCCTGTCGATGGTCCTCATGGGGAGCAGTAAAATGTATTCAATTTAACCGCTAATTAAAGATAAAATTATGTATTTACAGGTAATATCTTAAACCAAATCAATATTATAGTAAACGACATAGCTCCTATGAAAACTCGCAATAACGTAATTCAGACTGAAGCAGAAAGCTTCAACGCACAATTTCTTGAAACCTTCAAAGCCGTAAAATCATACAAATTAGAAAATAAAATATCAGGATTATACTTAGATAACGAACAAATTAATCGATGTACTAAAAGACGATACACGGAAGTTGCAAGATTTATTAGTCGATGGTAGAAGAGGGATAATTCACCCTCATATATTGCCCCAAAAGATTTTTCGATGCCTAAAGAAAAAAAAAAAAAATATATATATATATATATATACGTATAAACAACTTCCCTGTACCATTAGAAGAGCGTTACTATGTACTCCGATATGTTAGATGTAAGCGAAATTATCATAGCAATGCGATCACTTGGCTTTGTATTCTTATGGAAAATAGTTTTTTCGAGCGATTGGAAGAACCAATATTGTTGTACCACTTGTACCCGCAATCGTTATATTTCACAGAGCTATACCAGGATTTTAGTTTAATTAATAACAAAAATCCTAAATGGCCGTGGGAGGTGTCCTAGTATCTGGACCGTGGGATAGTATTCACGGCGCCCAAACGGAGACAGTCATATGCACTTCCAGGACCGGCAATTGACACCCGAGCCTTAGTCCGAACCGATAGGTCTGTTTAGTCTCAGACACTCGTCACCTCGCTTTCTTCTAAGAAGGGACTTCCGATAACTCAGCTAGAAGGTTTAAGACAGTACTTTGAACTGCGTTGCGATCTCTGATTGGTGGAGCATGGAAGAAAAGCATTTCTCCATGGTCCGGAGTATGCACTCAAAAACAGAACACACAATGCGCCAGTGGTTCATTCGCTAGCTCAATACTTTTGACTCATTCTTCTGTCACTACTTGTTACGCCAGTATTCTACATTGTATTAATATTTTATAATAAACTTTAATTATATTATTTTGTGTCGTTATTGGGAACCGCGCATCGCGATATCACCCGCTCGCACGACACCCGCCCTTTGTTATACGATTATTGCCGCAATGCCCAGGTGGACTTACCCTTCGCCGTAATGCCGACGGCAGACGTCCCGCACTCGGGACTCTCGTGCGCGCCAACCGCCTGCGAATCGCGTTCGCGGAACGCATTATATTCCACCCCCCTCGAAACTTGCCCGCCCCCCGCTTAGAATATTCAGCGCGCGCTGCACTTTCGTGGAAACGAGCGGCCGGAAGCGGGTAGAGTCACGGTTTTAGGGGCGGTCGGCCCACTCCGAACAGGGGGTGAGAAAAGAGGGAATTGGCAGGAAGGTGCCAAATTTAATCGATCGCTCGAAGGCAAGGGTGAGATGGGAAGATAGACGGCGATAGAAAGAGAGGGAGTGAGAGAGAGAGAGAGAGAGAGAGAGAGGCAGGAAGATCCCTATCGATTCCAGCGTGCAGCGTATTTTCTCGCCGGTAAGCGGTCATGTTTCGAGGCGCGCATGTTTTCCAATAACTTTTGCCACCGGAATACGAGAGGACGATGCGACGTTGAACGACTCATCGTGCCACCCCCGACGCGCGAAGGAACGTCGGAGGTTAATCGTGAGAGAGTAGCGTATCGAGTATGGAGCTGTCGGGGATACCTTCGTAAAGAAATATTCGAGGTTATATTTCAATCCGCCGGAGTACCCACTTTATGTACGTATCCCTGCTCACCCCCCCGCGCCCTCACCCTCGACTTCGAGCCCTGTTTCGTCTCTCTCCTTCACTCGCATATTCCTCTCGCTCTCTTCTTCTCTCTCTCTCTCTCTCTCTCTCTCTTCCTATCCTGAAGGCAGGGGCCAAGGTAGATAACCGATGTCGGGGGGATGGCCGACGATATTTTATGAGTCGCGGGGCCTTTATTGCGGTAAACTTTTAGGACATCTCTTAAGGGAGTCCTGTTTGTACGGAGGCGAGATGTGCCGACATCATAAGAACATCTACGTCAATATGAATATCGTACGCGTCCGCGGCTACGCGGGAATATTAACTTCTCGTCTCGGAAGGTCTCCCTTTATCGTCGGTCGTTCGCAGCGGCGAAACGGCCGTTTCCGCGGATCGGCCAATGTGCCAAATTCGTCACGGCTGACAGGTAAAGTAGGCGAGTTCACGGCAGTGGGCGATACACGTACGTCTATATATATATATATATGTCATATATATGTATATGCCTATCGTGCGATCGGGCTCGGGCGGCCTCGCTTAATTCGACGATTATGCGCCGCGGATTAAGCGCTCGTAATAAAAGCAGGAGGAAGGGGGGGAGGTTTGCCTTCGTGCGGCATGCGCTGCCGTTCTCTCGCTCGCCGTATCGTTCGCGAAATCAGTCATTATTAGCCCGCGCAGGCCCCTGCAATGTGCCGCTTTCTCGCGACGAGGGCGGAAAGTTTCGGGGGCGTTTTAGCGAGCATTCGGCCGGCCCTCGAAAGAGCGAGCGTGGGCATAAAAAGACAGCTAGCGCGAAAACAAGGAGTGCTGCCCGACCAACGCGAGAGAGAGCGAGAGAGAGGGGTGTAGGAAGGGAAGAAGAAGGGAGAGTCGGAGGAAGCGAGTTTATGTGGGCGCGTGTGCCAGCCAGAGAAAGAATAACGAGGACAGAGACGGCGGATGTGCTCTCTGGGATCGCAAGCGAGAAGGAACGGAACGGCGGGGGAGACGGTGGAAAGAGAGAAAAAAAAGTCAAGCGGAAGGAGAGGAGTGGGGGAGGGGGCCGCGAGGAGCGAGACGAGGCGAGTTAAACTCTTTTGCTGATGCATTAACCGCAGCCGGCGTAACGAGTATTATCCGGGAAGAGCTGTGCGGGCGCGCGCGCGCGCGCGCTCGCTCGCGATGGCTGTTCTTTCGCGAACTTTGAATCAGATTTTAATTAAACGAAATTCCGGAATGATATTTCACGATCAGTTTCCTAGGACGGGCGCTGGCCGGGCGAAACTCTCGGACAGGGTAAGAGGAGCGTGAAGATTTGCCCGAAAGAGCTCGGTTCCTCCTTCTACTCCTCCCTCCTGCCGCCAGAGACAGTCAGGTGCATCCTCGCCGGGAATGAAGTTTGATTTCACTTTCTTTCCACGGCAGCTGCGCCCCCGCGATTCCGACGTCCGCGGCCATTGTTCTCATCGCGCCTTCGCTCGGGCCCGTAATGAATATTCTTGCGCCATAAATGAGACGCCCACTCTCGCTCGAGCCGTTTCGACGAGAGCTCGCCGCTTTGAAATCGCTCGCGAGAGAGACATTGAGTGACTGAGAGAGAGAGAGAGAGAGAGAGGGAGAAAGAGAGAGAGAGAGAATCTAACGTCGAGCAGGAAAAGCAGAGTGGTCTCGGTTAGAGAACCCTTCCTGGATTTTCGCCGAGGGAAATTGTCCGATAATGTTTTACGATCAATTACTCCGCGGCTGGCACCGTGAACGAGCGAAATGGGGAGAATGATGAAGAAACAGACGGCGAAAGGACGGCATGGGGAGGGAAGAGAGGCCGGAGTCAGAGTACGGGGAGGAGGGGGGAAAGGAGTCGCAACAAAGCACGAGGTCGGCAAACAGGTGCTTCGGGGGCATTAAATTTGATTCAGCGTGTTTCGCCGCAGCTGCGGCGAGCAAGACGCTTCTCTCTCTCTCTCTCTCTCTCTCTCTCTGCAACGTCTATAATTTCCGGCGTAACTACCCATCTCGGGGATCCCTCGAAAACTTTGAATCAGATTTGCCAAACGAAATTGCCCAACGATATTTCGCGGATGACTGGGCGGTAACGGCGCGAGTTTGGACGAGAGGCGCGCTCGGTAGAATCCACGAACTGGCCCGATCGTCGTCCCGTCGGCCGCGAGTATTCCGCCCTTGATTCTTCCGATAGTTATCGGCCGGCGATAATGAACGCCTAATTACGTTCCACCCCGGCGAGATCCTTAACGCACCCCGACGGCCACGTCACCCGAAAATGGCATCTGCCCCGGCTAACACTGGCCCCATCTATTCTCAACCAGCTCTCTGGGTACCTCCCTCTTCTTTTTTCCGTATTTTTTCTTCATTCCTTCATTGGACGTGCTCGGACATTGGCTGACAGGCGATATATTAAGAGCGGGGATTTCCAAATCCCCGAATGTCCGACGTTCGGAGGCGTCCGTTCATTGATACCGTAAGATCGATTTCATCGCGAGGCCGTCCACCCCCCTTCCGGGGGCGAACAGCTGTTTCGACGACATTAAATGTGATTCATCGGGCTTCCATGCGGCCGTACGGCGAGCTTCCTCCCGCCTAGCAATTTCCATTATAATGCCCCGACAGACTTCCCCAAGACTGTGCGCGGAAGGAGCGGAGCTTTCGCAGGAAAGTCGTCGGTAACTCGCGAATCATCCTGCAGGATATACCGGGAGTCACGATTAGAGCGAGCCATTTGCCATGCAGGAACGGACTTCTTCCTTGACGAAAGTAAAAGGGGTGAAAAGAGGCCTCGAAGAGTGCCATTCCAAACAAACAGCGACGTAGGAGACTTGAAACATCTGTTTCGAGAATATCTACGCGGAAGCTGGGCATATTTTACCCCTAGCACTTCGTAACTCCTTCTCCGCCAGTGATAAGCTGACCGCGTCCGCATTCCGCTTCCCGCTTCGAGCGGCGAGCATCGGATTTTAATAAAAGGAAATTACACAGTAACGCTTTATAGCCGATTTTATCAGGGTCGATGCCGCGTACGGCGTGTCGACGGCAAAGTGCAGTCTCGGCAAACAGGTGCCTCTTCATTCGCATGTACGGCATGCGGACTGTCCTCGGGCCGCTTCCTGGCAGCTGCCAGAGCAGGCACGAGGTACGAGAACGGCTACGAGAACAGCTACGAGAAGTGCGTTCTCAGCCTCGTCATTTCCATTGTAACCTCTTCGCTTTCGGCCGGACCTATATCGGCGGGCACCTTCGACTTCGTCCTCGCCATACTAATGGCCCGTGTTCCTCGCGGCGGGCGAAGGGGTTCGGGACCGAAGGGGGTGAGAGTAACATAGAGCAACCCCGGGAGAAGGAGAGGCAGCGGCGTCGAAAGAGGTGTGCCCTTAAAAAGAGGAAGAAGGAGGAAACGGTTTTACGACCCCCTAAAAATGTTTTATTCATGTCGCACAGGGAGTCCCACCCGTTTCACTAAACGCGAGCGCGCGCGCGCGCGCGCTCTCACCGTCAACGTCGTATCAAACTTCAACTATAAGCCCGGCTGAACTCGAGTTTTCCGAAATGCGCGAGGCATGTGAAACTAAAGAGCCCCGCCCCGCTGTCCGCCTCGCCTCCTTTTCCGCCCCTCGACCCCGGGCACCCCTTTGGCCACCCCTTTGCCGGCGAGCACCCTCTTTGGGAGGGAAGCGAGCTGGCCCGATTGACCCCGGCTTCGCCTGACGTCCTCCTCGCGCCGGGAGAAATTTCGCCTCTGGCACTCATCCTCGTCCTTCGTCTTTGTCGCCTCATTCGGCTCGGAGGATGGCTGTCCGTTGCGTACGGTTCGTTCGGCACGCACGTCCGTCCGTCGGTCGCATTATGCGAAATCAGGATGCTCGTTACTGCCGGCAATTCTCTCTTTCTCTCTCTCTCTTTCTCACACTCGCGCGCTTGCTCTCTCGCTCTCTAAGTCCGCATCGTTTATTCCGGCTGAACGGCGCCTCTTTACGATCGCGCCTCGCGTGTCAGAATGACATCCGAGGGCCCTTTTTAGCGTCATTAGCAGCACGAGCCCTCCACAGGCCTCTCGTGGCCAGTCATCGACGCTCGTGAATGACGATCGTTAGCGCTGCTTCAGGCAGCGGTGGATGGAAGGGGAGAGGAAGGGAGGAGGGCGTGGCGAATGGTCGCTTTCTTTCGCTTCCTCCGTCGCATCATCGAGACGCGAGGCGTCCGCTTCGTGCGGCGGCATAAGTCGATGCCGATCGGAACGCGAAGGAATCTTCGAGGCTTCTCTTCAGACCTTGCGTCGACACGCTCTCGGCCTCCAAGCGAGAATCGTCAGGTTCGGTGACCAAGAACTGTTTAATGTCTGCCGAGGGTTAAAGAACACCAGGAGAGAGAGAGAGAGAGAGAGAGAGAGAATATCGGAAAATGAAAGTGAAAACGAAAGTTTATTACGAGGCTGTGCGTCGGCGTTATGAACGGGGGGAAAGGTGGGAGAGAAGGGGAGGGACGATAGAGACGGAGGGTAAAAGTTCGACGCGAGCGCGAAGGGTCGGAATAAAACATACCTACCCTTCGCCCGCGGCCCCGGTAAATATAACCGTTTTTTCGCTTTTTAAAGCGGCGACCCGGCGAGCGCGCGCGTATCATATTAAATTCCGCGGAACAGCGCGCTCTCGTAAGAATCCGTGTCCGGGCGATGCGGCCCACATTCGCCCGTAGGGATTAATTTTCTTCCGCCTCGAACGCACCCGTTCCACCTCCGTTCTTCGGAATTACGGAAAATTCTCCTCTTCCGTCTCCGGCCGCCTTCGAGCGTCGCGACGCGTATTCTTTCGTCCGCAGACGTCTAGCGATGCCGCGTCGATCTGCGAATCTAAAGAGTCGTTCGCATAATTAGCAGCTACTCGCCGGAGGAGGCGGGAGGATGGCGCAGCGGAGAAGGAAGTGGAGGAGAAGGAAGGGGAGGGTACCGGAGAGTTTCACTTATTTACATTTCCTGGGCGATGCACAGCTCGCTGCTGCATTTTTCTGGCGCGAAAGCGAACGCGCCGGGAGCCGCACCCTGGACGCAAGCCGACTCTTCGCTTTCTTAACCAGTCCCGCGTAACGAGAATTTATGCGCGCGCGCACGCTGCCGCGTGTAAGCGCGCAACTTACACCGGACGCGCGACGGGGCCTAATATAATGTGACGTTGGGGGATTTAAATAATTAGCATAATGAGGTGAGCGAGGGTACACCTAGCGGGGCCGAGTGAGGTGGAGGTGGAGGTGTAGGAGGATGCCTCTCGCGTGCCTCATCCGAAGACCATTGGGGCGGAGATGGCCCCGGCTACGGGGCTCCAATTTCAAACCCCGGCCGCGGAGGAGCACCCAGAGATCGAGAGAGAGAGAGAGGCAGAGAGAGAGAGACCGAGAGAAAGGATGGAGCCAGCTAACCGGCCCTTAGTAAACCCTTCTCATATTACTAATTAATTATTCACAAGTTTACCCCGCGTTACGACAGGATTTACACCGTCTTGCTTCGCGTACTCTGCCTCTGCCTCTCTCTCTCTCTCTCTCATTCTCGCTGTCTCCCTCTTTGCTCTTTGTCTCCGCCGCTTTTCCGCCGCTTTTCCGCCGCTTTACCCGGCGGTTCAATTTTTAAGCGAACGGTGACAGGCAATCCCGCGATGGCGCGATAATAGACGTACCTCCCGTATAATATTTTCCCCGCGCAAGCTGGTCGATTTTTTCCACGCTAACGTGCTCTCTTGTTTTCTGTTGCAGGTAAGCGCAGGATCGATTCTATCGCCGGAGTGTGCGTGTGTGTACGTGGAAAAGCGCAGTGGGGCTCGTTGCACTGCGGCGCTGCGACGATCGAGGTTACGATGGTCGGCGGATCGCAAACAGTGAGATTAAATATTAATTGTTGTGCTTGACTGGAAAGACTAGAGGAGGCCGACGTTTGGCTTCCCGATCGTCGGTTATCGCGTTAACTTCTGGGCTACCCCCCGTTTCGGTAGGAGGGCGAGAGGGCAGGAGTTGAGCGAAGCAAATCCGCCCCCTTCTCAATGTTTCCGTCTCTCCCCCTCTTCCTCCTCCTCTCGCTCTCGCCCGCGTCAGATATTCTGACCATGTTCGTTAATTACCGCGAAGTAACGTGGCGTGAGTAATAATAGTTTTGCGACTACGCGGATATAGAGGAGATGGGCGGGGCGGTTTTCGGAGGCAGCCCGGCAAAAGGAAAAGGGAGGGCAACAATAGCGGAGTTAATTAGCTACCGTGTCATTCCGGGAGGCAAATGACTAAAAAGCGAGCTATAAATCATATTAGCCCGAGCGCGGCACGCTAAAAAAGTCGCCAATTCCGCCTAGCTTTCGGTATTTCGCCCGACGGCATGGCGCGTTTACTAACGAGAGCCAGACCTTGCATTCTGCTTCTCTCTCTCTCTCTTTCTCTCCCCCTCTCCTTCGTTGCCTCTCGACTTGCCGGTATCTTTCATTAGCGCATTGGCCACCGCGGCGAAACAATAGTTGGCAAACTTCTGCTCGCGTTTTCGGCTTGCAGCCCCGTCGCCGCTTCCACGGTATTAAGCGAAGCTTCTCATAAAAGAGGAAGTAATTGAAGACATCCCGATCGGCAGTGGGAGGTGAATCGCTGTCTGGACCGCAACCGATGTTCGCAAACCGGTTGCCGGGCTCTGTCCTCGGCGGTGAACTTCTACCCGCCATCGAGTTAACGAACAGTTTGAGGTGTTAGCGAGCAGTTGAACCCAGGCTAGTCGGAGCCCGTGCGCGTCTTCGTGCCGCTAAAAATAGTTGAGCGAGTTTGCCGAGCCTCCCTCCAGGAGATCGTGCGCGAAATTGGACGAACGTATACGGTATACGTCATGGCTGTACGACTTTCGGGATCGTTCGGCGGCCAAAAGTCGCCCAAAGTCAAGGAAGCCTGAGCGGAGTTTCGACTACGACGCTCAGGAAAACGACGCCCGTCGCTCTTAATCACCCGTCCGCCGGGCCGTACCGTCGAAGCGAACGCGTGACTCCGACCTATTCAATTGTATCTACCGCTCGGCTCACCGTAAATTAGATAGAATTAGCCATAAACTTCCCGGCTATCTGCTTACTTACGGCCCGAGACACGTTCCCTTCGGCCAGCGTGTGTATATGTGTGGGTGGCTTTCGATGGCGAGACGGGGACAATAAAGCGAGGGGACCGTTTTTGGGTAACGATATTAACATTTTTCATCGACTTTGCCCCGGCCTGTATTTACTTAACCGTCCTGCTTTTTTTTCGGAATATCCTTTACCGACGCGAGAGACCTGGGAGGAAGTGAGAAACGTGACGTCACTTTTTTCTCCCTCCGTGCTTCCTCCTCACCCTCGATTCCCACCCCCTCGGGTCTGAAGAAGAGGAAGAAGAAGAAGATGGCGAGGGGTTGGCACCCTCCGACATTCCGCGCGGACCCTGGAAATAACCGTACCGTTCCCGGATTAATAACGTTCGCGCCTCTAAAAAGATCTTAACGCCAAGGTTTCTCACGTCTGGGCTAGGCGCACAAAAGGGGACCCCGCGCGCCCTGCGCTCTCCCCAGGAAAATTGGGTATGGCCAGGGCTTTCCGTAGACGGGGGTAGTTTCCCCCGGGGGAATACGTAATGCGGCCGGGCAGGCGGAGAGCGCGCGCGCGTGTTTACCGCGCGCGCGAAAATTTTCGGGCGTCCTCTATTTGCGCGACGAACATTTCCAACCCCCGCTATCTCGCCCGTCCTCCGATATACACACCCCTTTTGTTCGCCCCCGGTATCAGGCTAGTTCGTTCTCGCGAATCGGGGCCATCCTCTCTCGGAATAACGATTCGCCGGATTAATTTGAGAATTGCTCTCCTCGCGGAATTTTCTCTCCTCCCTCCCTCCCTCTCTCTCTCTCTTGCCCTCTTTCCCTCTGCGTACGTAGTATTTCATCCCCCCTTGCGCCCCCCACTGTTTCGCTCCGTCTCTCTTTTCCCCCGGCGAATTTCGAGGCGAAGCTACTCGAGCGTTGCCAGAAATTAATGACCCTGGAATTAGTAAATCGCCGTTTAGCCAGGCAGCCGGCTCGAACGGACGGAGAGGTGGTGCAGGGGTGGGCTGGGGAGGGGGATGATGGGCACGAAGGGTACGGGAGGACAGAGAGGAGGTTATGCGCTGGAAATCCGAAGAAAATTGGATCTCGTCGTTCCGCGGCACGACTTTCTGGAAATACCTATCATCCACGTAACGCTCGGATAGCGGGCGGCGTCGGCGGCGTCGGCGGCGTCAGGCGGCGTCGGCAACGTCGGCAGCGTCGAGCCCGAGGTATCGCGTGATCACCGGCCATGCCGGGGAAAGACGAAAGTTTCTTCGCCGGGCGTACCCGTTCGCATTATTATCCGGCGGCGTTCTGGCTTCCGCGAATGCGAAATGAAGCGATTCGTGGCCTCGCCGACGTCGCCCGCGCCTCCGAGGGGACCGACCTGCCCTGTGCCGGGGCCAAGAGCAGCCCCTCACCCCCTTCTCCTCCTTCCTCCTGCGCTCTGAGATTAATAACCTCAGCCACTGGCGAGCCAGAAGAAGGATCTCGGCAAGGTTGCGGCCGTCGCACAAAAGCGTCGGGGACCACAGCGGCTTGGTGGGGTGACTTGACTCGACGTTTCTAGTAGAATACAAAATGGCCAGTAGAAGCGGCAGCTATAGCGGCAACAGCAGCAGCGTAGGAGATCGAGTCGACGATGTAAGCCGACGGAGAAGCGAGCAGAGAAGCGAGCAGAGAAGCAAGCAGTGCCCGCCGCTAGTAGTGGCACGAGATAGAGCCGTGTGTTTACTCGCTACGTAGAAAGTCAAAAGCCCTTGAGTTTAATAACGTTGCGAGTGTGTGCGGCCGGCCGGCTATCTGGCGCGAGGGTGATGCGAGTGGGTGTGCGAGCGTTGCGCGGACGTGCGCAAGCGTGCGCGAGCGTGCGCCGCATCGTGGAGAGAGAGACATTCGGAAGGTCGAGAAAGAGACTGAGAGAGAGAGAGAGAGAGAGAGAGAGAGGGACAGAGCGAGGGCTGTTTCGTATGGAACCCCAAGTAGGTACAAGGGTGAGGTATAAATGTTAGGGTACCCCCTTATGAAGGTGGCGAACGCGTGTTATGTGCCTGACATTTAAATATCGTAGCCGAGGCCAGAGATAGGAGGGGCTCTCTCGCCGGAGGAAGGGAACTAGCGGGTGTACTATCGATTGCGATTGCAGATAGGGCTCTCGGGCCGAACCCGCCCCTCGACGCTTCAGCCCCTCTCGCCTCCCGGTCCCTCCCGACTCTAGTTTCACAGTTGAGAAGGCTCGCCTTCTGCCGAACTATCTCTTATCCTCCGCGCGCGTCGAGTCTCGAGACGTCACACTCTCCGTCGCCCATCCTCTTCGGCCGGCTTCTCGCGGATAAAAATCCGCCTCGAACTCTCGCGCGGACTCGATAAGGTAACGGTCGGTTCGACGATTTTCCGACTCGACTATTTCTCTTCCCGACTCCCTTCGGCTATTGTCGATGACGGACTCGCGCGGCGAAAAAAATGACGATTGGCGGAGGAAACATTTTTTACCCGAAGCGGACGGTTCGTCGACGAGAGGACGACGGAAAGCACGGAAAGCGGAGGACGATGGCTTCGGGCCGCCGGCGGCGTACGTGGTGCGTCGAGTATCGAACATCATGCCAGAAGTAACACGCGACTGGTACGGTACCACCTGCATCGGTACCCGGAGAGAAGGGAACTTTCGGGATAGGAATTGGTTTCGCAAGAGGGCGGGGGTTGGGGCCAGAGGAGGGCTGGCGGTGGAGGGAAACTCGGACGGGGTGTCAGCCTCGCGGCAGCCACCCCTTGCCGATCGTACACGTTCCACCCTCCTCTCCCGTCCCCTTTCGTCGTCGGCCACCGCGCTCGCTTCCTCCCGGACTGCGGATGAGGAGGAAGGAGGAGAAGGGGGGAAGGAGGGTGCTACCGACAAACGAACAAGCCGTTAATTTCGTTGGCCAGCGCGAATTTTCTAAACGGACTCCGAACTCCCTCTCAACTTCTACGGGCGGCATCAATCACTTCGTTCCACTTTTTCCACCGCCATTCCTTCCGGAGGCGGGGACGATTTCGGCCGATTCGGCCGATTCACGGTAGGTTTCGTCTATCTCGAAAAGTTTCGATCTCTCGGAACTGGCGTCGGGGCAGGCAGGCAGGCCAGGCAGGCAGGCCAGGCCGGGCGAGAAGGAAAGGCAGGCAGGCAGGCAGGCCTGCTTGGTAGCGAACTCGACGGTTGGCAGGCTCGACTCGTTGAATCGAGCGATTAACGGCGAACGATTAAGATCGCGTAGCTCGAACGTGCCGTGAAATTAAAGCAGCCGCCCCTCCCCTCTCTCTCCACACCCCTTCCACTCTTCTTCGCCGCTTCGAAATTGTTTCGGGGCTCCCATTTAGGCGGCGATGCGCGACTTTCCCGAAGATCAAGCCTGCGGGAACTTCGCTCGATCGTGAATTCGCAAAGTGCGCCCCTGCGCCGGCTAGGCGTCACTTCCGGCCGCCGGCTCTCATCGGATTTTTCACGGGGATTTATGCCGTGAGAGTGGGCTCGATCTTTTTTTTCATCCTCGCAACCGAGGCTGGAGAGTGGAGAGAAAGCCGGCCTGTGTCGGCTAATGGCGCGTTAATTCGAGATTAGGCCATCTTCGAAGGGCCCCCGTCTCGCTCGACAGAAACAATATGCCCGGCGTTAATAGAGTCCCTATTAGGCACGGGGATAATCCAAATTCTCGGGATAATACATGGCCACAATTTCATTTTCCATTACCGCGGGCACCGAGATCGATTGCTTTGCGATCGTCCATCCGGCACGCTACTCTCTCTCTCTCTCTCTCTCTCTCTCTCTCTCTCTCTCTCTCTCTCTCTCTCTCTCTCTCTCTCTCTCTCTCCCCCTCTCGCCACTCGCACTATTGGCCAACGATCGCCGTAGGCGTCGGCTGGCCGCATAATGCATCCAATGTCGATAATAAACCCTTGTCTAGACATATATACGATCATTGCGATTATCATATTTTTCTCTCGCATCGAACCGCCCCGAGCGAGAACTGTTTTGCGAAAAAATCTTAGAGCGGCCGACATTGGCCGACGATCTACGTAGAAGCTTATAACAGCCTATGCAGAACGAGAGGGTGAATGTTCTCGCGATAACGTTCATTCTCCGCTCCGCTCTCCCACAGTCCCGGCAAAAAATAGCGGATAATATTTTCACCCCTCTCCGCGCCTGCCGAAAATGTTAATTAGAAGAAATTTAACTGTACGATATCCGCTTGAAATTCCCAGGGCGCGGTGTTCGGTAGGGGGGTGGCCGACGCGCGCGAGGGGTTGACGGTAATTAATATCACAATGCGGTAAAAATCCGTCACATCGTCGGGGCGCGATTCATCAACGGGCGAAACGTTCCTCACCCCCCTCCGGGCTTCCTCTCTATCGAGAGCGGCCAGTGGCTGCAGCGCCCGGCGGCCATTTCTAGAGTCTCTGGCCACCGGTAGCCCTGGGATTTTTTAATTCGCGTAATTGCAGGCAATATCGCCGCCTCGCGGTCGCCCGTTATTGCGCTTTCATTACAATATTTCGACGTTACTCCTCCGCACCCCCGACTGTGTAAAGTACTATTTTGCGCATGGGGGTGGTTGGTGTTCCTTCTACCATCGGCACCCCACCCGACGCCCCGACGTAGACGCCGACATGGTCGCCGACGAGATAGCCAGTTTTCAAAGTTAATAAATCATTCCCGTAATTACCAGTAATTTCTGTAGTTCCTCCACACACCACTTTCCGCCGACGCGCCCTAACTTTTCGTATAACTTTGGCCAACTTCGTCGAAGATCGGAGGGCTCAGACCCGTTTCGCCGCGCCGAAGGTCGACTGCGTTTTTTTTAAAGACTTGCAGGGGGACAGCGGGAGAGGCCGGAGGGAGGCGGGGTGGAGAGACAGAAGGGAGAAGTCAATCTTGATAACGGCCGATTCTTATCTGGCGACTATCCGTTGTCGGTCCGTACGTCAGTTCCTCTCCTATCTACTTCTATCTACTTCTCTCTTCTGTTCCGGGCCTTCCTCTTCGTCGGACGAAGCCTCCTGCGACCTACCGGAGTTCCCAATGCGCATTCCATTCCTGCGTCTCAAGAAATTTTCAATCAAACGTTTGGAATGCCCGGGGCCATCTACATCGAATGCCACGACGGGAAATAATGCATGGCCGCGAAGAACCCCTTTCACGACGACTCACGATGGTGGTGGTGGTAGTGGTGGTGACGGTGGTTGGGTTGGTAGTAGTGACTCTGACACGAAGCCTTGTGCCCAAAGGTGGTTGTCCCCTTCCACGGTTTCGTCGTCAGAGTCAGTCTTGGTCTTGGTCTTGGTCGTTGTCGATGCCTCCGTCGACGTTCGGATGCTCTTGGCACTGGCATTGATGGCGGGGAGGTGGAAAGAGCACCCTCTTATTCGTGACATACCAATAATGGATGCGGGATTAAAGGGGCGTAAGGTTTACGGATTCGACTCTCGTATACGGAGCGCAGACACATTTGATTTACGAGCTTGTTCGCGTTTCTGGATTCTTTTCCCCGTCAGACTTCAGTCGGGATATAAAGCAGGCTCGGGGCTCCATTTTTGTTTATTCTGGAATTCTCCCAAGGAGGTTTACCCCCGGAACGACTTTCGACGTGAGAAAAGGTGCCTCCGCGCGAGCTTTGTTTCTCTCTTTCCTACTTCTTTTTCCGCTATCCGAACCTTCGCCGCTTCCCCGGCTACCCTGGCCTCATCCCCCTCCTCCTCCTCCTCCTCCTCCTCCTTCTCCTTCTCCACCTCCTTCTCCTCCACCCTCTCCCACCTCCTCATCCTCCTGCTGATCCGCTGCTTTTTGCCAGCCCGCTTCGAAACGGCGTAGTCGGATGAATAAAGGATAGTGACAGGTGGGCAAACTTCTCGAAAGTAGTAAACCGGGGCTTCTGCCATTTTCACATTTTTCAAGCGGGCGAATGCCGAGCGAGGCAGAGCTCATACAGAGCCCGGAGGATATTTATTTCATCCAGTTCGCGACGCCGGGCTCAATCGGACCGGGACCGAATCGAGATTGTCTTTACGATTCGCCGTTACGCCGATCTTCGCGTCGCCCGAAGACAGTTTTCTTGGCTTCCAGTCGAAGGAAGTGGGATACTGCCCAACATTGTTCGGCCACACTCGAACTTTCCCGAATGCAGGAAAATGTACCCCGCAACGTCCGAAAGTCACTGCTGTTATTTCGCTGGAAACCGGTCCTCCACCTCCTGTATCGTACGTGATCCAAATTTATTTAGCGTAACGACTCCTCGCCGTCCGGAGCCGCGCGAGTTTACGACCCGGGACCTCCAGTCCATCCTGGAGATTCAGGATCCAGACCTAAGACCGGAAACTGGACCGATATGCATTGTAGAAATTATTCTTCCTCGCCGGAATTTTTCTTTACTGTCGTTCGTCGATGCCTAAATGTTCATGTTGGGCATGCCGCGCTGAAACTTTCGAGCCTCTACGGCCTCTATGGCGGCCAGACGAAAAGTGCCGTAGGCACTTCCCGAAGACGCTGAATGCCAGGGCGACAATGCGCTTTATCTGGCCTGCCGCAATGACGACGATCGGCGACACGAGGATTTACAGCGGGCGACGATACGGCGAGTTCCATTTCTGTCGCTGGCGACGATAAACCTACCCACTCACCCCCCACCCAACCCCCCCGCCGGTCACCCTCGTTACTACGCGTATCCACGCTGCGCTCGTCTTGGTGCACATTAATTTTCCCCGATCAATCGCCGAAGCGGCGGTCGCTTTCCGGCCGCCTAATTAATTTGCGCCTCGCCGCTCGAAAGCTGTCCCAGCGATCCGGGCACTCTCCTTTGTTTCCCGCCGAATGGATATTTTCAGTTAACATGTAGGCCGATTGAAATTTATTTAACGCGTTCGGCGGGACGCCCTTTGAAGTTGCCGTATCGTTCGGCGCGTAGGTGGGAGGGATGAGGAGAGGGATTGGTCTCTGGCGGTCGAAAGGTTCGATGACAGGGCGGCGGGATGGACAGAGAGGGAGAGAGAGAGAGGGGGGTGGTGGTGGAAGGAGAGGAAGAGGAAGATAGAGAGAGGGTGGTCGTAACCTGGTTGGACGACGTCCAGGCACTCCGGCGTCCTGACGCTGTCGACCAGCTGATCGGGTCGGACGGACGGTGCGACGCACCGCGTGGGAATGGGGCTCCAGCCGGAGTGGCGCCGCGACGCTTTCCGGTTGCTTGTCGACTACTCGCGCTAGGGTGGAAGTGGGAGAGAGAGAGAGAGGGTGGAACGCGCCCGCTCGTAAAATCGAATTATTAGTTACACCGCGCGAGCACAATTCACGAAAACATCTCGTTAAGTCACGCCCATTTTCTCTCTCTCTCCCCCCTCTCTCCCTCTCTCTCTCAAACACACACACACTCTCTCTGTTCCTGTTTCTGTCTCGCTCTTCCTGCTTCCGATTGTCCGTCTCTCTCGGCGAGCATCGCGTAAGTTACCCTTTCTGTCCGGATGAAAATACGAAAAGCACCCTCTGCTCTCCGTCACTCTCACACTTCCCCGCTCCTCACCCACACTCGCGCCGGCTCCACCAAACTCGTACGTAGGTGTTACCCCCCGTACCTCACTAACTCGTCCACCTGTCTCCGCGATTCGCTAAACGTACCTGAACAACTTTAGAAACTACCGTGGGACTTCTCTTTAAGCTTCAGCCCCGCCGACCTCGCCCCCTCCCACCGTCCCTCTCCGCCACCCTCGGCCGCACACTCTGATAAATTTTCGGGTTACCGGGAGGAGAGGCGCCGCTGTTTTCCTTCGGAGGGAACGGCTTCTCTCGTTAACCCGTTACGACGGACGTGCCATTTCTCGCGACCCCGTCCTCCTATGGACGTATGGTTAGCGTCGCCGGTGTCATTAGGCGGAACGATCTTTATATAACTCGAAAGTTATCGAAGGCCGAGAGGACGGGGTCGTAATTAGCGGAGGGTAGAAAATTTGTCGGACGCTACGTAAGAAACGTTATATTACCGACTCGGATCGATCCGATACTCTCCAGGCAATAACGTGGGAGGGCAACCCTCCCCCTCTCATCCTACTGGTCAGCTTCATCGCTAATGTATCCGGGGCCATTTCTAATCCGTACAATTCGTACGTCCAGCCTGCCAATGACTATCGCGCGCTCTTCTCCCGGGAGAATATCGCGCTGGGGGTCAAAGGGGGTTGAAGGGGGTGGGTGGGCCGCGAAAATCTTTCCCCCTCGGAACATTAAGGAGGCTCCGCCGGTCCGTATCTCGCCCGCAGAACAAACAAGGGTCTCGTTATGTCCGTCGGGGCTCGCGCTCTCGGACTCGGGCAAACATTCGGCGAGGGAAGGTCAACGACGATACTACGAGCCTCGTCCCGTTCCTGCGGCGGACCGTGAGGAGAGCATATGAGTCGGACCGTGTATCGAGCGGCCCGGCACGGGAAGGAGGAAGAAAAGTCGGCGGAATGACGACGCAGCCGGGGCAAACCTTTTCTCCCGGGGTAAACGCGATCAAACGGCGAACGAGCACCGCAATTTGTCCAGAATCGCGAGCCTCTCCTATTCTTTCTTTCTTTTTTCTTTTTCTTTTTTTCCCCTTTTTCTCTTCTACATTCTCGTGGTCTTCCATTTTCTTTCTCTTATCCGGCTCAATCTCCTTATGCACGAGCGGAATCGTCTGCGGCTGGGATATTGGGAAAGGCTCGATATAGATTCTCCCTCCTTACCCCGTTCGCGGAGGAGGAGGTCGCTCGGGCGGAAAAACAAGTTTTTCCGCGTATTTAGCGTCGCTGATATACGATTGCTGGCCGGCTGGCCGCGGACCGAATCGCAGCCAATTAGACTAGATTCATCGTCGTCGCCTTCCTGCTCGCCGGTCTTGCGTCGGTCCGAAATACGCTGTTCTCAGAATTTGACATTGTTATAACGGGCGAGCATCGGGTACCCATCGCTGACGACTTGACATGACATTAGACTTCGAGGGAAGATGGGTAGACTCGCTGATGCGGCGGAGGGAGTGGGACGAAGTCGAGTGAAAGACAAACGACGAACATCGCGAAAGATCTGCAACGGGAAAGGAGGACAGAGAGGTAGAGATAGAACGAGAGTGAGAAAGAGTGAGAGGGGGAGAGAATGAGGAAGAGAGTGGGGCGCGTTGGAATGCTCCGTCACGTTTCTTGGCACGGCCCGATGCCAAAAATATTGCGGCTCCTCGTTCTGGGGCAGTTTCGTGTTTCCACGCTCTGCCTATTGTACGGCGAACGAGGGAACCTTCCACGCTAATGTCTCAATGATAAACGAAGAGCGCGGGGGGTGAAATTAACTCGGCCGCCGGAGATATCGCCGGTCCGTCGTTTCTGTTACACGTGTCGTGAAGGAAAATAGTCGGTCGGCCAGAGAGAGAGAGAGAGAGAGAGAGAGAGAGAGAGAGAGAGAGAAAGAGGGAAAGAGGGGGATGGAGAGGGCTTCCTTCGTTTAGTCGGAGGTCCGGTCGCCGGGATCGTCGATAATCATGCCGGTGAGGGGATAAAGAAAACGTTGAATCTCGCATCGCGATCTTCGTCGTCCTGGCGACGACTTACAGCACTCGATGGGCGGTCCATCGGATCTTGATTTGATTCGGGGGGTGTGGGTAGTTGGAGAACGGAAAGATGGGAAAAGGCGAAGGAGGAGGGTTGGCGGGAGGGTTGCTGGACGGGGGATGACGTCTTCTGGTGGATGCAGAATCGTTCGGGGACATCCGTCCTCTGGAAGAGCTTGTCGCGCGATACGCCGGGTAGTAGTTCGACGTGACGTTAGAGTTCGTTTAAAAGGTGGGTACGGAGCACTGCTGCGAAAGGGGTGCGATGGTGCAGGTGGCGAGACATGGCGAGCGAGAGGGACGTGCGAGGGGAAGGAGGGAAGGAAAGAAAGGAAGGGAAAATGAGGAGGAGGAGGAGTATGGATGTGCAGTGTGAACGATAGAGAAGGTGGAAGAAGGCAAGCTGCGAGGGGATGGAAGTAGAGATAGAGAGAGATAGAGAGGGAGAGAGAGGAAGAAAGACTGAGCGTGGGAGGGACGAGGTAGGTAGAGCGAGGAGGGGAGAGATAGAAATAGAGAATAGCGTCGGTGGTGGGAGCGTTCGGAGGGGATGGAATCTTTGCGATAGACTCGGCCCTCCTCTCTCTCTCTCTCTCCCCTTTCAGCCGGGCATCGGTGGAAGGAAGTACCGAGAGCCCGAAAGGCGGCGTGCTTGTGCCACGGTGTGTGTCCGATGTTATCTGTGGTTACCATGGGGATGCTATTGATTGGCCGACGCGCCGACAGACGTCACGGGAGTCGCGGCGCCACTCCGACTATTGCCCGCCGCCTCCGCCAGCCACCCCATCCAACCCACCCACTCCCCCTCCGCGCACCGTCCTACACCACCGTTCACCTACCTCCTCTTTCGCCCCCATTCACCCTCTTTCGCCTCTAACCTACGCGCGCACATACCGCTCTCCTCCTCCTCCTCCCTACCACTTCTATCCTCCCTCCCCCCCATCCTTCCAATTCCACACATACACGTCCTCGCGCGTCCATCCGACCCCAGCTGATAACCCGGACTCTCGAGCGACCAACGCCGAGAATCTCCCGCCCCCCACCGACCCCCTCGCGGCCCTTCTCGGCACACACCCACGCTCACTCACACGCCGAGCGTTCGGAGGCACGTGTACACGGGCCACGTTTCCCTCTCGCCTCGAGAATGAGCGACGAAGCTCCATCGTACACCCCACTTTTGCCCCACGCTCGTACAGCCGGCTGGTGACTATACCTCGATCGACTCGCCGCGTGTTGGTCGAGGAGAAAGTCGCGCGAGTCCGTGTAAAACCGGGCGCGACGGTGTGCGAGCGCGGAGTCGGTGGGGTGGCCTCGGAGGGAGGGTTCTGTGTCGGTGGGGACGGGGAGGAGAGGGGTGGAACATCAGCTGAGCGCCAGGACGCCCGGCGACGGCATGACGCACCGGTTCCGATTATCTCCGCCAGCGGAAGCTCGTTCTTACGGCGCACGCCGTGTCAGCCGCCTAATCTACCTGGAGAAATTTATGGACAAAGCGCGTAACGCGGCGGTTCTCATTTTCGCCTCGACGCCCGATGACAAGTCGTAGAAAGCGAGGGAGAGAGAAAGAGATAGAAAGCTAGAGCAGTTTCCACTCGTACTTCACCCTCTCTTCTCAAGTCACTTTAAATCCGACCTGACACAAAGGAGAATGAGACCTGGACTCCATGTGCACGGAACATAATTTGCGAACCTGGTAGGGATACGGGAGTCCTATTGACGAGGACTTTTTCCTCCTTCGCTCGAACAGGACGTGGTGCGTGCCGTTAAGAGCCACTCGTACACGAATCATCGAGAAGAAAACCGCCTGCGCGACGACTTCCGCGACCCGGAGCAGCCATCCTGGCGCCCGGCTGCTCGTATAAAAGCTCGAGGGGGCGGCAGGAGGGCGGCAGGAGGGGTGGCCGGAGGGTGGCCGACTAGGGGTGCCGCGGGGAGGGCAGCACCCCCGTGTAGAGCTCGTGGCCTGCACGCGAGTTCCGAGGAACCGACCTTCCTGCCGATGGAAAATAAAGAACCGGCCGCGGCGCCTGGCTGCCCCGGTTAACTCCACCTCGAAGGGGACAAATTCTTCACTTCAACCCCTCTCTTTTACCCCCTCACTCCGTACCCTCTCCATTTCCGGCCGATAGAGAGCTCGCCGATACGTTTCGGTCTCCAGGTACGCTCGGGAACTGGGTCTCCAAATTGTGAAATACGATCGCGATGACTGGGAGTGGGTTCGTCGAGGGGGGGTGGATCGTTTTATCACCGCACGCGCTGCAGTTAGATAGCGGGGGTGGGTACGGCGAGCAATCTAACGATTACTAATCGCCTTGTTGACAATATACAGTGCGGCCCGATTGTACGCTGCTTTGCACCTGAGTCTCCGACGCCAGACTCTCATCCCTTTCCTCCCCCCTCTCTCTCTCCCCCTCGATCTTCATCTCTACCTCTCTCTCCCTTTCCGCTTCTTCCCCCCTTCCCACCTCGCTTATATTAGCGTCTGCGCCAGGGTAGTTTCGGAAGACCCTCCAAGTAATATACATCTTGGTATGCGAATAATAATTATTGTTTCGAAGTTTCCTCGCCGCGGAGCGTGGCTTAAGCTTCCCGACTAATGCCCCGTGTTTTAGCCCCAATTGAAACTAGCTCAGAGCCGAGCCCGGAGTCCTCACTCGCCCGGCGAACGTCATCCCCACGTAAATGTCGTTCGAGTTTCGAGGATTCGGGAAGCGCGAGTTCGCGGATTCTCCGACCTCCGACCGCTGGCTCGCGCTTAAAATTTTACCCCCTCCCCTCCTCAGCACCACCACTCTTTGCCAGTGGCCCAGCGCTCGCCCAGCACTATTGGACTACGTGTACGGAGTTCAAACGCTCGGTTGCCCGTCCCACCCCCACCCTGGCCTCCGCATTCTTTCCTCCGAAGAATTCGACAATGAGTTTCGCAAAATTCGAGTGACACGTATTTCCTTAGCCGGGGCGGACGTGACGGCGGCGCAATTTTTCCTATTACGTCGTCACTCTACCCTCGCAAGCCGGGGCCGCCTTCCGATTCTTTCTTGGCCGCTCCGGAACGAAGAAGGAGGGAAACTGGCGGAGAGACGGGTGGGCTGTGGGAGGAGTGGAGGGGAGGAGACAGGTGCAGAAAGAAACGAAACTAATTGCGGCCCGTCCTGCGAATCCCTTCGTAACGACGGCGCCTCCTGGGTAGGAAGCCCGATACGCCGTGACGTATTTTCGATAGCGCGCCAGCCGCGGAACTTTCATCCGTGAGATTATAACGACGGTATTACGGGAGGAGAGGGAATGAGGGGGGGGGGGGGTTCGCCACTGTCTCGCGTTCGGTGGAGAGGGGGTTAGACCCGAGAAGAAGGCGTCGTTAAGCGACGCCGTCATCGATCAGGCCAACGTTTAGCGATTTTTCGAGCTCTCGCGCCCCCCTCCCTCCCTCTTCATGCGGGAAGTCGACTTTAATGACTCGCGGCCCCCCGGTATCATAAATAATCAACTTTTTCATTCTTGACGATCCGAACGGAACGGATGGCCGTCCGAGGTTTGCGGAGCATGCGCGGTTCGTGGCGTCGGTAGTAAATCGTTTTAATTACTACGGGGAGAAGTTGCCGCGGGAGCAGGTGGAATTTGTTTTCCGTTCTCTCCTTCCAGCCTTCCCTCCCACCCCTCCTTCGGCGCCTAGCCCAGGCTCCATTCTGCCCCGATGGAACGCGAATTCGAACGTCGTCGATGAAAATCCCGGGCAGGAAGTCGCTACGGTCTCGATAACCGAATGCGGATCGGCATGATTTTATTGCGTGTCCTCCTGACTGCGGGTTATCCTCTTATTTTTTTCGCCGCCCTTTTTTGTTATTTGTACACCGATTCGCCGGAGATGTTGCCGGTAGCGAGGGCGAGCGGGGTGGAGAGGGAGGAGGGGGGTGGGGGAGTGTACCAGGCAACACAGTCGTCGACGACGACGGCGACGACGGGCGGGAGTAGCGGCAGAAAATCTCAAATAAATCCTTTCGTAATCCCGCATCGCTCCTTTCAGCCAGTCCGGATTTCCACTACTCGCTTTTATGCCACCTTCCGTGCCCTCCCAAAACTCTCATCCTTCCCTCCCTACCTCCGTTCCTCCTCGTCGTTCTCCTTTCTTCCTCCCTCGTACGCTCTCTCGTTCACTGTCGTTCACTCTCGTTCTCTCTCGTTCTCTCTCGTTCTCTCTCGTTTACTCTATCCGCGTCCCACCCCCCTCCGCCTCTTCGTTCCCGTTTCGTTTACTTTTTCTCCATGCGGCCCCGTCAATAGCGACTTCCTCCCCATTCATGCGTACCGTCATTACGATATCTGGGCGACGCGGGAGCGGACCGAAACAAGGTTCGTCCCGTTTCAAAACAATTTTCCCTGGTAGTCAAGCGCTCCTGGTGAAATTGGACATTGTGGCCCGCGGATGGCGAATGCGGCGATGCGGAGCTGGAGGAAAAAAATTTATTCCGCCGAATTCTTCCATTCGGGCTCGGCCGAGTTCCGCGCTGCTTCTCTCTCTCTCTCTCTCTTCCTCTCTCTCTTGCTCTCTCTAGAATTCTTCTCTTTCGCTCGATGCAGTCGAATTCTCTCAATAGAGAAGGGGCGGAGGAGTTGGGGTAGGAAGGAGAGAATACGGTACCGATGATGAAACGATGCGAGAGTCGGTGAATGATCATATTTTTCAATCGCCTCCGAGACTCGCCGGAGGGCCGGTCGTCAATCATAAATCGACAATATTTCTCGCGGTAAACATCGATGGCCCGAGGGGGGGTATAAGAGTGGTTTTTGTCTTCGGGCCGGCCCCGACCGTCGAATGGCCGCCCTTAATGAATCTCCCGTTCGCCTCGAACGTCAAACGTATCGCCATTTTTCGTCCGGTTTAGGAGGACGGCCGCGGTGAGTTATTAAGAAGCGAACGCTCGCTTCTTAGCCTCCTCTTTCGGAAGATTGGGGAGAGTGGGAAGCCACGGGGTGGGAGGGGAAGGGCCGGTCGTTTGTCGTGGACGCTCGGTGGGCGCGACTTTTTTCTTCCCTTCGCCGCGAAGAAAGCGGCCGCCTTCTATTCTTCTCCTCTCTACCCTTCTCTCCTTCACTCTCCCTCCCCCCTCAGCCCTCTCCACCACCTACCTACCTACCCGCGCCGTGTCACTTCTATCCGGCTTATGTTAAGCCACTTTTTATGCCAGCTCTTACTCGAGGCTTATCGTGACAAGATGAACGCAATATAATATCAAAGGGAGGAGGAAAACTGAATAATGCCGCGCGTGCTGCGCATCCGAGGATAATTCCTGCACGCTACCCTCGATCTAACCGATGACCGGTTCTCGATTTTGCGAAATTCCGACGCCAACCTTTTTTACCCCCCAATAACTTGACCGGAGCTCACGGGACGGGAGAGCAAAGTGGAGCCATCGAGGCGGACATTTTTGTTCGATCCGGTCGATCCCGATTCGACATACGCCGTGGCATTAGCTCGCGACGTCCGCCGTTAATTGTACCGCGGCCACGAGGTGCACGGCGTTCCGAGAAATTGACGGGCGTTATGAATTATTAATCCCCCGTGACTCCGCGCTTGCTTTCGAAACGCACCGGGTAATCGTTCCCCGTAATAATTCAGGCGCATCGCATGCGAAAGCAACGTCGTCGGTGGTTTATTGTTGCCGCGGGTGTATTCGTTCGTACGTTCGGTTCGTTCGTTCGTTCGTTCGTTCGTTCGTTCGTTCGTTCGTTCGTTCGTTCGTTCGTTCATTCGGGCTGACTCATAACCGAACCGTACTTTGGATTATTTACGAAACAGGACGCGGATGGTTATCGGGATACGGGCGGACTACTAAAGAGAATCATGAAGAGGTAATTTCGCGAATGACAAGGAATCGATCGGCGGCTTCGTCCTTTTTCGCTCTCTTCCTTTTTGAGGCGCGCGCCTTATCGCTCATCGGACGGAGAGAAAGAAAGCTCCGGACGTTGGGGATGGAGGATGAGGGGAAGGATGGGAAGGAGGAGGAGGAGGAGGAGGCTGCCGCACGGGAGAGAGAGAGAGAAAGACAGGGACCCTTTATTTATGGACCTCCGCTCCGGCTTCGTTAACTTCGCGTCGAATATCGGATTATCGAGCGCGGGTAGGCAGGGAGAATATTAATTTCGAACTCTAGCCGACACCGGTTTATAGACGCTCGCCGATATATCGCGCGACAAATTTATTCGGCGACGTCTTCCGGCGATGTGTGCCGCCTAATAACCGCTCGGTAATCAAACTAGGTAGGTAGGTGGCTAGGTAAGCTAAGGTAGCTAGCTAGGCGGATGAGAGGCGAACTCTGACGATCCCGACAAAGAGACAAGGTTAGTCGGCCGTCTTCGGGGGTAGAAATGACCGATCGGATCTTTTAATCGTCCGGTTCAAAACTCGTTTCCGCGCGAGAGGAGCCTCTCGCCCCTTCGCGATTCCGCGGAAAGTTTCGCAACTTTCGAAACATCGTGTATACAGCGGAGCGTAATCGCCGGGCGCTTAACGGCCTCGCGTTTAAAAGTTCGCCTCTCGCGGAGGAAGGAAGCAGTCCGGGGAGTAAAGGAGAGGAGAGGGGAGGGGAGGGGATGGGGAGGACCCCTCCTCCCAGGGCCCCGCCGCGTGGAAATGACAAATTCATTCCGAAGGCGCCGTAAACGATTCCCCGTTCGCCTATCCCGAAGAAGAACGCCCGAAGTGTCCGTAATTTATTAAAATGTCGCAGGCAACGAAATTCAAAGGAAGAGGAGGACTCTTTCGCTCGAACTGCGCCCAAGTTTCCCGTCGTCCTCTCTCCCACCGCTCCCCTCCCCTCCCGCCGGCCGACTGGGTCCCCGACAGCGTCAGGGCCGTTGTAAAATTTTCACGGTATCCCGCGAGCGTCGAAAAGTGTGCCCGGCCAGTCGGCCATTTACGCGCGTCCGCCAGGAATGTAACGGGTGGGCGGGTGTCGAAACGATCGAGGACGGAGGTCGAATCGGGCGAGAGGGAGAAGCGGAGAGGAACGGACTCTGCGCGGGAAAGACTTCGAAGTAGCGAAGAGGCGAACACGAAGAAGACGACCGAACTGCTCCCGTGGGTTTTCTCCAATCAGCCAGTCTCGGGAAAGTAGAGAAACGGCCGAACGCGGCCAGACCGTCAGCCAGCCTGGCTAAAATGCACCGCGTACTTCCCTTCCAAACGTAGGGCGCTAGGGCCCGCTAATGTACCATCTAACACTATGAGGCCCTGCACGGCAACTTGCACGCCCATACCGAGTCCATTTGTAATCTTTATGCGATCCGTTAGGGCCGCCCTTCTTCGACAGCCTTGTGGCTTTCGAGCGGCAGGACAGACAGGGTGGAAGGTCGAAGGTCCTCGGAGGCTCGTTTTCGGAGTCCTGCCTTTTCGCCTGACGAAGGGTTGCGCATTAGGTATCGATGTTGACGAGGAGACTGAAACGGCAGGAATTATAGGGTTGAATATTTCTTTGACGTTTATTCGCCGAGTCGAACCATCACGGTCTTATCTCACGCGGACGAAAACCGGTTTTCGAAACTTTTGCACGTCGAACGCGCGTCGGCGGATTCGGCGTTTTCGCATTACGTGCGGCTCACCGATACGTACGTGTTTCATGCTCTTCGTGCTGGGCGCATTTCGGCACCGGGAAGCAATGAGGAGGGCGGGAGGAGGGGAGGGAGGAAAGGGTGGAAACAACGATCGAGCTCCTCGATAACGAAACGGCGCTGCGCGAAGTATTCGCCCGCGTATTTTCAACCGATGACCGACGCAAATGTTGCGGTATACGAATATCGCTTCGACAGATTCCGCAGAGTGCCCCCTCCCCTTACACCACCCCACCACCACCCTGGCCCGGTATCATTTTCCATCATTAATTGCACGCCGGATTATTTGCAGCGCGCCCGGGCATAATGGATCGAGTTGCAATCGCAGTCGTGAGCCGAGTTATCTGTCATAAACAAATTATGCTTTTTCGATCGGAAACAAATATACGGCCGAACTGCGAGTGGCCTTTTCCGGCGTGACCTGCCCCCGCACCCCCCTCGCCACTGTCCACAGAATCCGTCGCGTTACACCGAAATTAGTTGCCCCGGAGCGGATGAACCGAAGGTTCGCGCGATCGAACGATCGTTGGATCCCATGATCCTACGATCGAACGATCGTCAATGCAGGGAGCTTGCAAAAGCTGCCGACGCAGAAGCCGCGGTAAGTGGATAACGGCAATCGAACCGTATAACCGATCTTCGTCCGGAGAGCAGCTTGAAGATCGGGAGGGGTAGTTGACTCGAGACAGTTCGGAGCGGGTCCGACGATTGACGAAGCCACGGACAATTAGGCGATCGGCGGGATCGATCGGTCGGGTCGTTAAGGGACGGAGGATGCCATGAGACAGATTGGCGAGGGAGACGGAGACGTCGTGCTCTCTGGGCAAAGGGAAGGAAGGGACGCAGGGGCGGGAGGGAGAGTCTAGAGGGTTGGGATCAGACGGAGGATCGCAAACTTCGTGTTGACGGTGTCCCTCAAGCCATACCCGACGTCCGTACTAGAACTCCGTACTCCGCTGATCCCCTTCATAGCAGCGGCGACGAGGACAGCGACGGCGACGTCGACGGCGGCGGCGTCGGGCTCGCATTACTTACGGATCTGCAAACACGAGAAGGTTGACAAATGCCGTACATGAGCGAGGAATTGCCGCGCAATTGACTTCGCATATCTCCCTCCGGTATTGCGCTCGCGATATTAGATTAGATCTCGCGAAATTGCTTCACTACCGAAAATTGCACGGACGTCACGCTCCGTAGGTAGGTAGGTAGTTAGATAGCGTACTGGGGTGGGTAGGTGGTAGAAATCGTGCTAGCTGTCGTCTTCGGTTCGCTTCGCACTCGTTTGCACGCTCGAAATTACGCGCTCGCTTACGTAAGCCTCTCCTTCAAGATCCTTACCGAAAAATTCTTACAAGCTCCGTCTACCTTCGTGCGAGGATGCACGTAGCCGGTTTTATTCGTGGGTAATTTCGCGACGACGGAGTCCTTTTAAATTTATTTATCATCCTTCTCGGCCTCGGGCTCCCCGAGCGCTCGTAAACTCTTGCCACCTTCTCCCCGTAGGTTTCGCAGCCGAACCGACCATCCCCCTTCCAGCCCCGATCGTATCGAGTCGCGAGAAGACGAGACGTTCCTTTCGCAGAAGTCGCCGGGAATCGGTTTACGTTTCCTTGCGCGAACGAGTCCGAAGTGCCGAGGGAGGGTGCCGTATAACTTCCTAATAAAGTATTTAGCCGACCGATGGAAGCGGCTGCGCGCCCTCGCGCGCTACGAAGCGGGCATGGGCGAGAGAAGCGTAGGAGAAGAGGTTGGCGAAGGGGATGCCGAGGTGGGTGGCCGTTCTCGCAGAGGGGCGCACAGGCGGGAGTTTCAGTTTCCGGGTGATCTGTGGCTCCCTCGTCGTGAGAATCGATGCCGCCAGCCGCCCAATAACCATACATCGTACGACTATCACACCCCTGGGGTATATAGCCGCACCGTATTCCGTTCTCGTTGCCTCTCGTTGCTTCCTCTCCCTCGTCCCCTCTCTCTCTCTATCTCTCTCTCTCTCTCTCTTTCTCTCTCTCGCTCGACCTAAACCGCGCGCACTTTCTCTCATCCTCACCTCTTCCTCCGATTCTTCCTACTCTCCATTTTCCTCCTCATCTACTTGCCCGCCCCTTATTACCGACATTCCCGGGCGCCGCCTCGCGGAAAAGAAAAATCGCAGAGAGAGCCGAGAGAGAGAGAGAGAGAGAGAGAGTCGGCTCGACGCGTTACGCACGACCCAGATTTCGCTTCTGGCCCACCCCGTCGTAAATAATTCCTCCTCCGTCGTCGAGTTACGCGGCAGGACGCGCAGCTGACAAACGAGGCCCGATCTTCGTCCGCATTTCACTTCTCGATATTCGCCTAATTAGAAGTCGGCCCCCGACGCCAAATTGGCCCGGTCAGGAAGATGAGTGGCTCTTACGATTCGCGCTGACCGCGCCGCGAACAGGGGGTGAGGGATGCTGGCGTATTACCGGCTTCGGTTATTTGTCATTGTTAACTCCTGCTTCCCAACCACCCCTTTCCACGGCCCACCCTCATTCTGCCACCCCTGGAGCCGGCGGTGGCGCGCGCGCGCGCGCTCTCGCGAGCTCGCTTCCGCCAGAGAAAGAGTCGTAAAATCGCGCTCGCGAGACTGGTAACTGGATCTCTCCATCCCGGGGGCAAATTGACGTGTATTTACGCCGGCCGCCCCGTCGTCGGGCCAATAAACAGTTATTTCATTGTTAAGCTCCCGGATCGGGGACGCTCGATGTGGGGAGACGGGGGGGGGGGGGGGGGGGGGGTGTAACCTAGCCGAAGCGTAATTCGGTCGCCGTCCATCGGCGCGTCGCGACTCGAAACTCGCCAAACCGGAGACTTACGGCTTTTCGAAACTTACCCCCACTCTCCCTGTCTCTCTCTCTCTGCCTGTCCCTGACGTTACGAAGTGCCACCGACGATTGTAACTTTACCCGCCCGGAGAGCGTTTTAGCGAATCGACCGTCGAATTCGCCGACGAAGAGACTCTCTCTCTCTCTCTACCTCTCTCTCTGTCTTTCGCTCCCCGATGTTGATGGACGCTTCGGCGAAGGGGTGAATTTCGCAAAATTGCGCACGGTAGAAAATGGCACGTTTCGGAGGGGGTGAAGTGCGCTCAAAGGCCTGATATTTACATCGGTCCTGATTTTCCTGCGGGTAGGAGGTGGCCGCCGCGGAGATAGATAGATAGAGAGAGAGAGAGAGCGAGAGAGAGAGAGAGACAAGAGAATGAGGAGGCAAACGTATAGCGCGGAGGAGTCGAGACGGAACGCGATAATTGCGGGGAAGGATAATTTAACGGGCGGCTCTTTTCCGCCTCGGCTTCTGCTCGCGTCGCCCCCCCCCCCCCACCTCCGCCCCCCGCGCAGCCTCCCCTCCCGCCCCTTCCTCATTTTCCCATTTCACCCCCGGTCTTGCTTCTTTTTCCTGCCTCTCGGCTGCACGGCCGCGGCAACGAGCCGGAGAACGATACAGCCCGACGCATTACGCTTTCGGGTGACGCGAAATGCGATATCGGTGTCAAATAAATGGGGTTTAATTCGCATATTCAGGGCGATACGAGGATACCCTCCCTCTTCTCCTCCTCCCTCTCTATTTCGCTTCTTCTCTCCGGCCGTCGCTCCGTCCTCCTTCAACATCGCAAAGGGGACGGTCACCCCCGCTGGGTATGTAGACAGTCCGTGCGCGGCAGTACGGCAGTATTTATGGAAATGAACTGAGGTAGTTTGAACCCTCTTTTCGCCCACGGTCCTCTGCCCTGCCTCACCCCACTTGGCGCGCTTCCCTCTTTCCTCTACCCGCCTCCTCCTCCTCCGCCTTTCCGCCCATCTCTCTTTTACCTGTCTCCCTCCTACCTTCATCTCGCCACCCCCCATGCTCTCTCTCTCTCTCTCTCTCTCTCTCACACTTTCTCCTTGCACAGGGTCCTTGCCTCGCAGCCGGAAATTCACGCGCGCAGCTGCTACCGCCTCGACTGCACTGCCGCTCCTGTTTGCCCACCTAATTACGCGAATTCATAAGTTACAGAGCGGCACGCCCGCTCTCTTCCGTCCGTCCCGCTCCCTTCACTCTTCTCTCCTCTCCTCCACCTTCTCGTCTACCTTCAGCTCCTCCCTACCCGCCCACCCGACATTCGGCCGACGCCGCGATACTTTTATCCTTACAATCGTTTCCGAATGAAAAAGCTCTTCACTCCCCCTTTGCCTTCACCTACGCTTTAGCTCTCTCTCTCTCTCTCTCTCTCTCTCTCTCTCTCTCTCTCTCTCTCTCTCTCTCTCTCTCTCTCTCTCTATCTATCTATCTATCTATCTCTCTCGATTCCACTCCCTCCGGCCTCCTCGTGACCCGAGACTGTCTTTCCACACCGGATGTAATTTATCTGCGGCGCGGGGGCACTCGGATTCTCCAATTTGCATTGCGAACGATCGATGAAAGTTCTGATCGGGTTAACGGATTAAATTACAGTAATGAGGTAATGCTGGCTGAGGTTACACAAAGGCAGTACGAGTCGCTGCTGGGATCCGATTAGAGGAGAATCGTTCGATCCGTTAATGGGGAAAAATGATCAGATTGGTTAACACATTGACTGCCGGTATCAGGGACGTACGCCCGCCACTGTGAGCGTATCCGGGAGGGGGCTGCGGGGCAATATGTATGCATTCTACAGCGCGGTCGGAGTGTGATTAACAATGGTTTACCCGAACAATCAGGTTTTTGCGCGATCGTACTGGCAGCCGTGTTTTTTTTTGCTCTTTTCCAATGCTTTTTTCTTCGTTTCCGGCTGTATATCTCTGGGTGCGCTGAAGTTAGAAGGGTCTGGTTGCAATTTTGTTAAGCAGAGTGGGATTCTTTCTCAAATCATAGATGAAAAACACAGTTGGAACCGTCTTTTTGCTGTATACCCAGCGAAATACTCATTTTTAGGCCTTTTTTGATATTCTTTTGGACCTATCTCGGAAATTATTGCACTTAGGTAGATGGCTCCGGTTGCGATTTTTGTGATCCTTGTTTTATCCTCTTTCAGTATGCATATCCACGAGTCGATCGAAAGACTTTTATTTTTTGCCCATTTTTCGACCCTCATTTTTTCGATGGTTTTTTGGCTGTAACTTCGAAACTATTGACAATTCGAAACTTTGCTTGCGACCAACTTTCAGGGCGAGTTAAAATCTATGGGATAGGGTAGTTAAAAATCGAATCAAAGACTAAACATTTTTTCGCGTTTTTAGACGATTTTGAAGGTTCTATCACCTTTCAACAGGTCCAAATAGTGCCAAAGTACGATCTATTGGTCGCCCAAAGTCATATTATAAGGATAAGCCCATCAAACGTGGTCTAAAGTGGGGCTAAAATGGGATTTTATCCATTAAAACCCGCCAAAAATAGGAAAAGTCCATAGATAATAAGATATAATGGCGTAAAATGACGTCCAATAATATAAAAGTATGTAAAAAGTCTCGTAGGTGTACGTAAAATGACGTAGTACAAAAGATAAAATAGTAGCATAGTCGTACAAGGGTCGTCCGGTAAGCCTATCAAGGCTAGATTACTCCATAATTTGTAAAGTGGCAATTGGGTTAGTTAATAGAACATTTCGCTCATTAAATTACACCCAAGTACACTACTTTGGTCCCTCAACGTCAGATTATTAGAATAGTGTCAGTCAAACAAGTTTCAGTTTTGGGCTAGAATCCGCTTTGTCCGCTTACCGATCTCCACCACTTTCGCATCATTTCTACATTCAAGCAGATCCGGGTTCGATATCCGTCTCAGCAAACTGTACCCAGCCAGCGAAATATCGAGCTAAACTCATGTAGCGGAGACAAGGGCAAGTCAACAGTAAACAATTGCGCGCGCATTGTCAATGCGAGAGCCGAACAGGTCAGAACAGGTCAGACCGGTAATCGGTTAAGCACGGGTCGAACAGCCCAGTGGTATTTCAAACTTTCTCCCGGCAAATTGTAGAAGAAGCGAAATGTGATTAATACCTCGATAGGGCAACAAACGTGTTAATAAACCCGTCGAAAGGTGAGGACAGGCTGGCAATGTATAAAAATTTCGCCTTGGGGTGAGCGTAACGAGTAACGAGCCGGACTATCGCGCATATTCGATTCCACTCTTCCATCCTAGTCAGCTTCCTCCCTCCCACCCTCCCCTCGGCACACTCGCCCCCGAGGCCGTATCGGAGAAACTCATTAATTCAGTACTTTTACCGGAGTGGTCAGAGTCCATTCCGCTCGATTAGATTCTGCCGCTTCGAGAGGGTATAAGGTTAAACGTACACTTACCGTCTGAGCTTTCGTGATACCTCTTGAATCGAATCAAGGCAAATACAGCCTTGAGCTAGCCTGCAGAACGTGGCCAACGCTCGGGGAGCGAGCGAGGCAAAGGTGGAAGGTGGGCGAAGAGGGTGGGGGGGGGTTTACACAAAGTCTCGAGTAATTCTCTCGGTCCGGTGAACGAACGGAAACATTCTTGAGGATGAATCGCGAAAGGAAGCCTGATTAGAGAAGGTACCTCCGACGTGGCCGTGATTTTTACAACCGTAACCGTTTTGCCCTCCCGCGCCGCCGGAAAAATCCATAAATAAGCCCGGCATCCGAGTGAACCCGCTTAGAATTCCGTCCCCGTAACTCTCAATGGAATTTCGATTTCCATAATGCGACGGAGACGGGCCTGGAGGGAGGCTCGGACGAGTGACTCGGAGTGGGAGATGCGGTGGGAGGGATGGGAGTGAAAATGGCGGCAGAGGAGAATGAGGCGGACCCCTCGCGACGGGAAATGGAACAAAAACGATCGGATCCAATATGATACCCGCGGTAATTTAAGTAGTCATAAGAAGATCAGCGCGGACCGCCCTAAGCTAACGCTCCTCCTGTCTCGGCGCGAGTTGACATCCGCGAATTCTACTTGCAACCTGTTGCTATCTGTCTCTCTCTCTCTCCCACTCGCCTCCTCTCGATCTCACGCGAACGCCCACGCCGGCTGCTCTCTCGCTCCCACCTCCTCGTCCTCCTCCTTCTCCACCCGCTCCCCTCCTCTCCTCCCCCATCTCAGCTAGCACTCTCGCGATCCACGCGTAAGTGCATCCTGCACTGTAAAACCTCGTCGTTCGTGGCGCGTTCGTAATCGCCGCAGGCTACCGACTAGCACGCTCGGCCCTTGCTCACGGAACTTAGCGGGAAAAGGTACGGTCTTTCGAACGTACTTTCGAAACTCCGGGCAAAATATATGCGCAGCGTGATGGGTCGCGCCGAGACACGGCGAGAGGCACTCGAACCTTCTACGCGGTAAGCTAGCCACGATATACTGTCTTGTTCGCCGGGTGAAATTAAGTTTTACGACCGCCGCCCGACAATACGGGACTCGGTACAAATAGTTATGAACGAGAATGCACGGGCAATTTACATGTGTAGCGAACTCGGGGCACGGACGGTAAAGTTCAGGGAAGCGAGACTCTTGGCTCCCGTTCGCCGCGACCCGATTTAGTTCGCTGATGACTTTTCGAAATGCGACCCCTCCTCCTAGCGAGACCCGCTCGAGATTCGGTCGAGATTCGGAGACGAAGCTCGAGGGCGTCCTCCGGCAGTCGGGCCAGTCGCCGTTTCTTCGATACCGAACGATAGATTTCACGTGCGACCCGCGGGCACCGTTCCAGTTGCCAAAAGTTAAATGACCGGGGTTGCCAGCTGCGCGCCGAACGCGAGATGAATATCCGGAAGTCTAAAAATAATGAAAGCGTGCCTCTAACCGCGTGTCAGCCTGTTCTCGTTGGCCACCTTCGTATATGCGTCTTGGGCTCGGACGTAGGTCGGGTACGTACGTTCAAAACGTACGTCTTCGCGTATGCCCAATGCGAACGTATAGTCCAGTAGTAGTATGTATATGTCGAGGGCAGTGGGGAATGGCGCCTTTGATCCGGCCTGGGGCAGTGCGGCCACTTATTTACAACCGATCGCGCTAGAAACGTTCGTCGTCGGCGGAGGGGGGTTGGAAGCGGGGGTAGGCGAGCGTCCGGCGGTTAAAGTTACGTCGCCGCGTCGTCGTGGAAAATTTACATGTTACAGCCGCGACAAACGGGCCTCTCCTTGCATGTGACGGCGCTATACGTTAGAGCGCGGACGAGCGCCGCGACGGCCGACGTCGCCTGTCGAGTCGAACCACCCCCTCGCCTGCTTCCCTGCCTGCCTCTGCCTGCAGCGACGCCAACCCTCCACCACCCTCGCAGTGGAAATGGCTTTCTGCATCGGATGGCGCAATTTACCATTCATTGCGAACGCCCCGAAGACCGAGACCGCCTGTCTAACCCTCGTCCGTTGCCGTCGATGTCTTTCCATTATCCCCATCTACCCCGCGCATTGATATTCGACTCGCCTACACCTTTTCTTACGCTTACTTTGCGCGTAATTGGAAGTAGGAACTCGGAACTCTCGGCACTCGTGCACTTTTCCAAGCGTCAAAGCTCGACACGCCGATACTATCCGCGATCCAGCTAAACTTCTTCATCGAACGATCACTTTGGCTAGCGTCCCGTCGCGGAGTTATTTCGACGCCGTGTCCCTGATAAAATATTTCGTCGCTCCTCGTACACGGTCTCACCGTTCGCGATCCAGTCCGCACATCCTCGTCTCAGTCGTGTTAGTTCGCCGACGTAGTCGGCCGGCAGAACCGTGGAAGAAAGCTTCCCGGAGCTTCTTCCATCTTACGAATCGATATTCAAGAGCGCTCGGAAATCCGACGGGCCGAATATCGCCTTCCTTTTATCAACGTCGTCGCACCTGGCCCCCGGGGGTCGGAGGGGTTGCAGGGGGGTGGCTGCAGTGATATTTCCACGGGAGCGCAGCGAGGGGCGCAAGTGAATTTCCGTATCGGACCGACTACGTAATTTACCATTTGTCGTTCGGCCCGGCTAGGCTGCCTCTCGTTTTCGAGGAGAGCGAGCTCGGAGGATAATCCTCCATACGTGACGCCTCGCATTCGGCCGAGGACGAAGAGAGACAGAGAGGGGGGGAGGAGGGAGATAGAAAGCGAGGAGAGAGGGATCGTTATTCTTCTTGACAATCGCCGGTTAAGCCGCTCGCGGAGGTAATAAGCGGCCGGCAAAAGAGAAGTTACGAGCGCCGTTTAAGTGTTGCTTATACGATCATTATGGTCCGATCGATGCCGAGTAACCTGTACGTCCGTTATTAATGAATTATGCCCGCGTTTATCGTTACTCCCAATTAGGGCTCACAGTGTATACTTTTATATCCGATCGGGAACTTTGGTCGGACGATCGTCGTTTGGGATCCATCGATACGCTCGCTCCATCCACTCTCCACCTCCCGATCCTCCTTCTACTAAGGTTCTTCCCTCCTGCAGGGCTGTAGACGTCTCCGGCGACGTTCAAACATAATGAACATTGAAATTAAATTCTATTACGTTAAACGTCCCATTGTTCCTCGCAGGACGGGGCTCGGTACTAACGAGTGCCATAAAGTTGCCGCTTTGTCTCGGCCGATTCCTCAAGCGCGTTGTCAGGGGCAACGTTCTCGCGAAAACGCGTGTAGCGGGAGGGGGGTCTGCGAGGGGGAGTAGGAAAAAAAGGGGCACGGGGGATAAGAAGACGAGAGGCGGGAGTTTCGTAATCCGACGAGGAACATCTGCGCGGATCTCGCAGGCCGCTCGAAATGGAGACATTTTAAGCTCCGGGAGAGAACTCGTCTTTCCGCTTGGCTCCCCTTCAAGGAATTTCGGTCTATGCAAACGGTCTAACCGTATATAAAGGACCAGATGTCCTGGCACCTTGGCGCAATCAACTTCGAATGCCTCCTCGAGAATTCACATGCGGCCGTGCGAGGCCGCGCTGGCCGACGACCGGAGGCCTCCTCTTCGTCGTAAAACTCGGCTTCCGGAATGTCGGCTACGTCCTGCCGGGAGGAAAAAGAAAAGCGGCGCCGACGCTGGCCGAGACAAAGGAGAATCAAGTATAGGTCTTGTAACTTGGGACGCTCGGATGTAGAAGAGAGACTCTCCGTTTTCCGGGTCGAAATTTTCAAAATTGGCACGTACCGGGTTTGGGTCTGGCCGCAAGGCGAGAGCAGCCCATCGACATGAAAATCACGTATGTTTCTGCGTTCGGCGCGAGAAACATCTGCATGGATCCGGAGAGGCCACCCTTCTGGGAGACACATTTCGCTTCAAGTAGGAGGAGGAGGAGGAGGAAGAGGAGGGAAAGGGAGGCGGAGAAGAGTCTCGCTCGCTCTAATATCTGTTCGTCCGCGCGTCTCTCTCCCGCCCCTTGTTTCTCTCTTCCATATTGCTGCGGCTCCTTCGTAGAAGGGTGCTCCTGCCGATGCGGCTGCGGAGGTACGCGGCTCCTCGGTCTCTCCGTTAGAGAGAGGCACCAGATGTCCTACTACCTCGGGCGCAATCTACTTCGAATGCGTCCCCACGAATTCACACGCGGACGTGCCTCATGCAAATGTCTTTCTTTCCCGCGCCTCTCTCTTCCCTCTCTCTCTCTCTCTCCCCCTCTCTCTCCCTCTCTCTCCCTCTCTTCCTCTCCGCCATAAGAAACGCGCGCACTCGCGCCCGCTCCTCCTCGTAAAAGAAGACCCCCGTGCGTCGCTCACGGCGTTCATTAAAGTTATTAGTTTTGCGAGACTCGCCGGGCGTTCCAATATTCTCAAAGGATCGCGGCTACGATCCTCCGCCCCCGTACATATTTCATGGGAACGGTTTTGCCGTAGAAAAATCGATTCACCTTAGTATCGGGGGGTGGAGACGGAGAGAGCGAGAGGGGCGAGAACGAGAGGAAGCAAGAAGGGGTGAGTCTGCCTCCCACCGTACCGTGCACGCGGCAGCCAACCACTCGTACATTCGGGGTAATTTTCTTCTTTACGCGGCGAGTCGTTTTAACGCCCACGATTCGAGGCTCGTTCGCCCTGCCCGGGAACGTCGATGGCGTCGTTCCGTTACGTCGTAAGGGTAGAGAGAGTGCCCGTGTAACCCGCACACAGGCAGCGCCGCGAATGGCTTTAAGGTTGTTTAGTCAGTGATAGCTCCGACCGCCATCCGGGGGACTCCGATGTCCGGGCAATTTACTCGCCGCAAATTTATTTCCACCCCCACTACCTTCGACGACGTCAAGTCCTCCCCTCGGCATCTCGATCGGAAGCTGACGTCGAACGCTTCCCATATGCGAAGTGATAACGAGCGAGTTCGATCCTCGTCCGACTAACCCGCCTCTCGTATCTCGGCACTTTATTCAAATTCCGGGGCCGGTCGATTAAGCGCTCGATTTGCAAGGATTTGCTTTCGCAGGAACTTCGACGCCTGCGACTTCGGCCGCGTGCAAATTCGCCGGGATCCGTTCTAATAGTTCGCGCCTAGACGGCAGGCGGATAACAGGGTGGGAAAGCTGGGAGTAAGGACGGAAGTGGAAGAAGAAAGACGCCGAGAGAAGTAGCAGGAGGTGGTGGAGGAGGAGGAGGAGAAGGAGAAGGAACAGAAACTAGCCTTTCCGTCTCCCCTTTTAGAAGGACTCGGATCTATACCGACGAATGTCTTTCCCACCTTGGGCGCAATCTACATTCGAGTACTTAGGCGTCGCCACGAATTCGCTTACGGAACGGCGCGCGCGCGCGGAAGTTCGCCTCTCGCTCCCAGACGCCGGCGTCGGACTGGCGTCCATTAAAGTTATTATCCGACGCCGCGTCGGTGCGAGCGTGTTTCCCTCAAATTAGCCCGTCGTCGAATATTCGGCCTCCTGGCACCCTTCGCCTACTGGTTCGATCCGAAGTCGATGCCATATTTCTCATCCGGACGAAAAGGGTCGGACATTGTTTGAACTGGCACATATGCTTCATACTCAGTAGAGAACAGGAACTCGATTGAGATCGGCGGCTAAACGACTCTCGAGGCGTAAGCGATCCTTTTTAATAAGCGATAACGTTTGCCCTAGGCCTCGCCGCGGGGTGGCAGGACGCATAATAGTTTGAAGAAGTGCGAAAGTGTCGAGACAATGGCAAGGGGCGTGCACCCTGGCGCAGCCCTTCTCCCTCTTTTAAACGCTCTCCGGCGAAGGGCGAGTCGCGCTGCGCTTTCTGCGGTGCATTCTGCGGTGCATTCTACGCTGCATTTTGCGCTGCATTCTGCGCCGCATTCTGCAGCCTGCAGTGCCTTATGCAATCGGCGGCACTCTGTGTGCACAGACTTCATTCGGAGGGTCCGACACATGAATCGTTAGCGCGGTCGAACCTTGACGCGCGCACGCTTCAGAAGCAAGTAGGAGGAGGAGGAGGTGGTTGAAGGAAGAGGGAGCGAAGGTCGGGAATGGAAGTAATTCGATTTCCAGTCGATCCGTGGCTCGCGACGTCGGCCTAACCTCGTTTTAAAAGGTCCTCCCTTTATTTTCAAGTAGTCCGAAACTCTCGTAAATTCGAGAAACGACTCCTTCCCTCTCGCACGCTTCCTCCCCCCCCCCCCCCCCCCCCCCCATCTACGGACGGAGAGACGGGTATAAGTTACGCCGGTGACAAAGTTTCCATGACTAATTGCGCAACATTTACATGGGAACGGCGTCGCGGCGCGTTCTCGAGCGAGAGGGACAGACGTAGGAGGAGAGGCCGCGTGATTTACGGGGCCATGAATAAAATGCGAGCAAAGCGCACTTCAGGCAGCCGCGGGGGTTAGGTGGAGGTGGAGGAGGGAGCCGGAGGTGGTACTAAACGCCGAGCCGATCCCCGGTCTCCGGATTTTCGAAAATCCTCTACCGCCGACGCTAACTGGCGTCGCGACGGGCTCGAGTGATTTTTTCCGCCCTGTTTTTAACGAAAACTTACGGAGCAGGGTAGGTCCGCGTCTCGCGCGCGTTTATACCGTGCGACGCGTCGTTTCATGAATTTAAAGGGATTCCTCGACATTCGGTAGCGCCATTCTTATCGCGTGGGAAGCGTCCCACCTTCTCCGACCGCCGCCGTCGCGACGTCGACGTCGTCGTCGTAGTCGTCAACTAAAACCACGTCCGGCTCGTCGCTCTAACGACACATAATCCAAATTTAAATTTTAAAAATACCTCGACAGACTTCACCTCCGCCGGCTGAATAAATCTCGAGCCTCGCAGCTCGCCGAGGGAGTCTATGCGGCGCGGAGGTGGTGGAGGGATGTAGCGGAAGGGTAGCGGGAAAATCGGGAGGGAGAGGAGAAGGGAGGATAAGAGGGCGGTCGTAAGGGTTGGAGAGAAAGCGTCATTATATAGACTCCTTCTCCTCGCGGCGCAGCCAGAAGCTCCTTCGTCTTGTCTCGGAAGGTCGCGGGCCGGCGACGTTCCCGGGGCAAAGCGAGCGTGCCAGGAGCGGAAACGGCGCCATTGTCTAGGACCCCTCTTCCGGCTGGCAATGTTTCGCCCGTCGCGAATCGCGGCGGTGCGAATTTTGAAAGGCAACGAGTGCAGCCTCGCTGCTAGAGCTGGTTCTGCTGTTGGTAGTAGTGGTGCTGCTGGTGGTGCTGAGAGTGGAAAGCAGGCTAGCATCTAGAAGCCTGAAGCTCCGAGAACGACAGCAGGTGGGCACGCACCTGGAGCTCAGCCAGGCCACTGTATGCACGATTGTTCCCTCTTCCAGAGACCGCTCCATCGGCGGATACCGGGCTTTATGTGCGTGCCGTGTCCCTCCGCGTGCGTTTTACTCTGACATCCGCATGGCCACCCACGCACACAGCCTCGCCGAGCATTTTCCACCTATATTGTTCGACGCGCCTCCACGAGAATCCACGGACGTATATATCCGAGATACGACGCTGGAAATTGATGCCTTCCAGGGCTGGCGACGATAAATTATGACTCCGCGCCTGACGACTTAACCTTCCGCCGTGCAGGGCGAGGAGCCAGCTAGGTTGGCTAGGTTGGCTAGGCTGAACAGAGGAATCGGGACACTTCTCCCAGCTTACGTTCGCGACGATGACGAGCCGCTCGGAATCAAGACGCTAGAATATTCCGTGTATCCCTGTTCGTCCTTGAACGGTCGGCCGGTCTTACTACTCACGACGGCGACCACTGTGGCCTGGGTCTCTATTCCGTTCCGGCAGTCTTTGGCCGAGGCTTCTTCCACGCCGATGAATCGCAAATCCTGCGCGGAGGACGCATTCTCCCGTCGTATTTACACCCCGTCCCGGCATAAATTCGCATATGGCCGGCCGGTGAGCGCGCGTTGCCCGGCATGTTTACGGGAAATTCCGCGGGGGAATACATTCGCAAGATGCGGTCGATCCGAACTGGGCGCGGAACTGCGGATTTCATATGGTCGGGGCCGGTGGACATTGGTCGGGCATCCTTCTCGTCTCTCAGCGACGCGCGAAGGGCAACAATTTCCAGCGGCCCGCAGCAGCACGCGCAGCGGCTCATGGCAGATCATAGTAGCTAGCAGCCGCTAGCAGCAGCTAGCAGCAGCTAGCAGCTCGCCTATTCTCTCCGCGTTTCTGCACGCCCGATGCACAGAACGTGCGACAGCGGTCCGATACTTGCATTTTCGGACATTCGACATGCGATTTACGAGCCGCGGCCGTTTATCCTAGAGCCGAAACGCCGGAGCGTCGACAACAGCTGCTCGCCACCAGGTGATGAACTCAACTAGGCTGGCCGGACGGTTATTATCGCGGAATATTCTCTCGCGGGCGAAACGATCGGTTTCGAGGAAATCGTAAACGGCCGACTAGCCATCGCTCTAGCTTTTACCAGCACCTACCAGCTTCTACCAGCTTCTACCATGCGCCTACCAGCCTCGATGGCCAGAACCGCTCCGGAAATCGTGCTTTACGCGTGCGCGCTCGCCTCGGAAATCGTAAAGCCTAGATTATATCGTGCATGGCGGACGCTCTCCCACTTTTTTCCCACTGCGTACGGTGCGAGCCCGCGAGTTTGAGAAAGAGCCGTTTTATCGCCCGGCGAGATCGCCGCGGGCGCCTATGATAAACAAACGGCTTGGCTAAATCCGGAATGAACGCACCGGGCACCGACTTCGCGCCGCTGGCTAGCCGAACGATGACTTTACGCTCGCCTAATTGCCGGTCATTAATTCCGCGCACCCGCTTGACGAACGGCCGATCCGAAAGATTTCGAAAAAACGAGGAACGTCCCTTGGCCAGGGCTCGTAAAGCGCGGGGAAAAATTTAGTGCTCGCATTAAGACAGTGTATTTCCGCAGGGCGATAAAACACTCGAGAGAGAGAGAGCGCGCGCGCGCGCGCGCGACGCCCATCCATCTTCGGGGTCCTTGCCGGCTGAACGGTAACAGGCTTGCTCGCGCGGCTAAATTGTCGTACATGTTCAAGTTAAAGGCGGCCGTAGGGCCGGGCTTTCGACGAGGCGATTTATGCCTACCTTGAGGAAGAAGAAGAGGAAGGTAGAAGGTGGCGAAGTGGAGGTCCTCGGCTCGAAGTTATCCCGGCCGTTGCCCGTTGGCGAATAAAAATGGCGACGGCTTTGGATAACGAGACGATTCCCGAGCGAGTCGTGCGGAGGGAAGTGTAGCCCTTATCGAGAGGCCACCCTTTGTTCGCCCTTACGGGCCCTTCCCACGGCGGCAGTCGTCGTAAGAGCGTCGTCCGGCTTCGTCAACGGCATTCGTCAAGCGGGAACATTCTCTCATTGGTCAATTTGCCAGGGAAGAGGGCCACCTCATCCTTATCTGCGCCGCTCAGTCGCTGGAGGTCCTCTCGAGGATACTTGAGGCACGCGCGCGCGCGCAAGCGAGTGCTTCATCCCGCGTTGACACTAATTGATCTTTCTTACTTTTAACAAACCGCCTCGTCCGTCTTCCCTTGTCTCTCTCGAGCCCCATCCGCGGCTGGGTCCGGACGGACCCGTCCGCCGCAGGAAGATGGAACTGTCCGCGAATTCTTCTCTGTATCGTGCCGACTACTCGGCCGTCCTACGTCAGCGGCAAAGGTCGTGGGAGAGGTAAAAATGTTTGTTCACCCGAATGATTCGATGAACGGCGAAGAATAACGGTTCGCTTTTCCCGGCGGAGAACAATCGTAACCGGTCGTTAGACTCGCATTCGTATTCCCGGGCGAATCGGTTAACGTTAACGGCGGAATGAGGAGCGAATGGTAATTGGTAGGGCAAATTGTGTCTTCGTGACGGAGGGAGGTTAGCGTTAAAGCGCAGAATGGCCCGATTCGCTGAGGTCATTCAACGTAAGGCCCCCCAACGGTTCGGGGCGGTCGGTCGGTCGGACGGTCGTGTTCGGGCCACAGGACGTTTAAATTCTGGCTCGCTCGGTGAACCGAAAGTCCGCGGCGGTATTTCGTATCCCCCTTTGTAGGGGAGAGGATGCGTCAACTGCACGAAAGCCGCGGTTTCGCGGCATCAAATTACATTTTTATAATCGCTTTTCCGCGGTCTCCCTTTCTCTATTTGCCTTTCTCTCTCTCTCTCTCTCTCTCTCCTTCTCTCTCATCTCTCCTCTCTCTCTTCTCTTCCCTCCTCTCGTCTAGCCTCTTCTGTTCGCTCGGAGCGCAGGAAGGTTTGGTTTCGCGGTATTCAGCGCTTCCTCCCCCTTTCGCTACCCTCCTCCACCCTCCTTCACCCTTCTCCATCCAGCCTCGATCGGCTTCCCTTCCAACCGTTCGCGACCGAAAGCGAGCTACGGGCGTTGCAATTTGTGCGAGCTCTTGATTAAACGCTCGCAATCGCCGGAGGAGGACAGCATAATTAGTCCGAGGATTTTGTCATTTTTACTCGCCGATCGGCATGCGCGCTGGCAACGACTGTCAGGTTAAAAAAGATCATATCTGTTTGCTCGTTAATCGCGATTCGTTATAGGGGCCTCGCGTATCCGCTTTAGGCGAGTAATCCAGATCGAAGGTAAATGATGAACAGCCTCCCCCTGATTTGCTTTTTTTACGCGATGCGTATATAATGCGTGGGAATACTCTGCCGTCATGTACGTCTATAGACGCTGTCGGCCTAGTCGGTGTTCGTGTCTCTGGCCCGAACGTGCGCATGCCGGTGTCTGTGTACGTGTGGGTGCGCGCGACGATACGTTCGGCGTTTGTCGTAGCGCGTTATAGAATCCAGGATTAAATCAATGTAGCGTGCGAACGATATGAACCCACCGAAACGTATGTAATGCGTTTCTGGGCGGTGGCAAAAACGTAGATCCGATAGAATCGAAAATTTGTTTGCCAGATGCCTCGCGAGCCGGCCGCATCCGGCTTTAAAATATTCCTCGCGGAGGTCATTATTGCCCGTTTTTACCGCGATCCGCGTTCTCGCACCTCCTCTTTGCCCTCCGCGTTCGCCCTCTCCACCCGGAGGTTGATGTAACACCTGAAAAAGAAGTTGGAATATTTCGAGCTCTGCTACATATTCATGCGCTACCGGCATTAACGTTTCGAGCGATACCGATCTTGAGGATTATCAATTTTTCCCTGTCCGCCGCAATCGTTTTTCAGGCAAATTCGGCTCTTACGGGAAATGTACGCTTCCGCTGAATTCTATTCAAGAGCGTCTCTACTGAGTTTCATCAAGATCCACTCGCCGAGAGCAAAGTTGCGGTCGGACAGTCGCGCACTCGTGAGATGACAGGCTCCATAAAGCATAATTAAAAGTTTTGGGCCGTAATTACGCAGTCCTCCATTATTTTTAATCATTCTCTTTGACTCCGCGCGCAAAGGCTGAACACTTCAGCTATAAAATACATTTTTTCCGCGCAACAGGGCTTGCTGATTCAGATACGAGCGTTTAAAGCGAACCGTGCGATTTAGGGGATGATTCCTATTGAAAAATAAATCCCACCTACTAAGTTTCAACTATTTATGTAGGTCAGTAAATTCTGAGCATCTACTATGGCGCGGTAGGTCACGGCGTAAACATTGTCTCTCCCTTTTCCTCCGCAGCCCTTCCACCCACCCTGCGCTAACTTCAACAATTTATATCTCCGACAGCGACTCGCGCAATTGTTTTCCCTCACCCCGGCAGCCCTGAAAGCATCCTCTTCGACGTCGAACCGAACTCGAAATCGTACACACCGCCCGTCAAAGTCGGAATTATGAAATTACGCGGGCGCGAGCGTTAATCGCGCGCCCTCTGCGAAACAGAGGCGAGTGATAAATTTGCTCTTCTAAGAGGGTAAGGAGACGAGAGTAATAATTTTCATGCCGCGCCAAGCCCGATTTGAATCAAGGCTTTTGGGGACCGGGGCTTAGCGGTTTGCCTTTGGTACATCGTGTCTATTTTATCTTGCGACGGTGGAAGGCGCGAGAGACGGAAACAGGAGCGGGGGGGTTGAGGCTACAGAACGGGGGGTGGAATGGAGGGAAAGGGCGAGAGAGAGAGAAAGAGAGAGAGAGAGAGAAAGATCGACGAGGCCCTTTGATGTTCAGGTAGACTCTTAGCACGACGGATGATGGAGGGGTCCGCAGAGTCGTGTGTGCGGGAGAGCGAGAGGAAAAAAGGGGTGGAGAGAGGGTAGGCGAGGGGAGTGGGAACGGTGAAAGGGACGGGAGATAGGGCAGAAAGGGAGCGCGGAAAACTGCACGCTGTGAGGTGTAACGCTTTTTTTTCTATCACTTAGGACTGGGAAAATTTTCTCCGCCTTTGAGCCTCACGCTCGCCGACGGTGTGCCAGCCAAGCCAGCCAGCCAGTCAGCCTGCCTTCCTGCCTGCCTTCCTGTGCCTCCTTGCCCTCCTCCCGCTTCCCTTCCACCCTTCCCCTGCCTCTCCACCACCCCCCGAACCCTCTTCTCCACTCGCATCCCACACTAGCTTCACCTATCCGCCTCGCCAGACTCCGCTCCTTCTTATTCGGCGCGCCTCTATCTTTTGCCCCGGGATCAATGTGAAACTTCCTTTGACGCACCTAATTCGCTAAATTGTTATTCTATAAAAGACGAACTTCCGCCTTCCTTTGCGCCCCGAACGTACGGGCATCGCATCGCGCCCCGCCGCGGAGAGAAAGAATTTTCAATGATGCCGGGAGACAAAGGAGCGGTCGGGGGCGAGGGGAAGTAGCTCGAGGGGAGAGGGGGAGGGGGGTAGTCAGAGGTTGAGAAGAAGGCGGCTCGGATAGCGCGAATCCTCTGTTTCCTCGAAGAAAAGGATCGCTCCTTGCCGGATAACCCCATTCGTGCGATACTCTAACCCGCTTCCGACTTATTGCTTCGGGTTCGCTAATTCGGGAATACCTGGCGAGCGAGAATGCACCTACCGTCCCTCCCACCTTGGGCAGCGATTGCTTAAGTTTGCTGGGGAAAAATTAATCGGCCGATATGGCGGAGTCAAGTTTTCCGGTTATCCGGATTGGCCATTTGCGGCGGCGACGGAAATCGGTACATGGTAGAGTGGAAACTTTGTTATCGGAGTAACTCTCTCTCTCTCTCTCTCTCTCTCTTTCTCGGTGAAGGGAATGACGTCGTGGAAGGTTGGAGGTCGGCAAGACGGAGGGGTAGATCGTCGGCGGTGTCGCGCAGATTAAGAGAACCGCCGTCACGGGAAGGACGGCTGAACGAGCCAGGCGACGCCTATTAATTCGTTTAATTGTGCTGACGAATCAAACGTTAAGAACCTCGAATTCGCCGCTTCTCGCTCTTTTTCTCTCTGACCCGCTTTGGAGCCGCGGCGGGTTTTCTTGCCCCGCATTCTCCGCCACCCCTCGTCCACGCACACGGGTACAAATTATCGTGGCTCCTCGCCTAAAAGGGGTGACTTTGGGGTGCGGGGAGAAGGACCGGGGACGAGCGCACAATTGTGGAAAGAGAGGCGAAGAGCAGGAGTGAGATAGAGACAGAGAGGGGGGGAGGGGGGAGAAAGGGAGGTAGAGAGAGAGGCAGAGAAAATCGGGGGTTGGCAGCCCTTAGCTCGAGTGGCGAGACCAGGTCCGCACGCTGCACTAGACTCTAGGGCACTCGAGCGTCCCGAAGTCGAAGAGGCGTTCATTAAACGATAACTCACACTGAGAGAAACGTCTTGCTAAATCGTCGATCTAACGACAATCAGTGCGGCTCGCGCCCCGATACTTCAATGACGGCGCGGTCCCCCTTCGCCGCTTTCGCAAATCGATCTCGCTCGCACTCGAAACGTCACGTCGTTCAGATATGAATGACTATCTCGGCCAAGCGGGCAGCCGCCGTTTAATTGTGCGAACGACGCGGGTAGAATGGCCAATCTTGCACGCTGTGCCTTTTACATTTTTTTTTTCCTTATCCAATGTTGCACGCTGCCTCGGCTCTGCTATCAGATGAGAAAGTCAGTTTCGCGCTATCGACAACGACGTTTGTCGTTCGACAGTGGCGTGTGCGACTCGTAATTATCCGGCTCTTGCGCAATTGGGGGGAAAGATCCAGATTCTGCAGTTGGCCGTTTTGCGCGGCTAGTTCTCGGATCAGATAAAAAGCCAGTGCAATCGACGCTTTGCCTCGACGCTCGGCGGGGTGCACGATTTTTCCTTTTCGACGAACGAGTCGGTTTCATAGTCGGTTCTCAAAGTCGGTCTCGCAATCGCGGTGCAGCTCAGCCGAACGCAAGAGTGCGCGCGCGCGCGCGCTTGGCTCGTGCCGTCGATACTTCTGGATGACGTTTTCAACGCAATTACGGGCCGCAACGGCTGTCCGTCAAAGCCAGTTTGCGCACTTAATTAGTATTTATTATCGTACATCTGTAATGACGTATTTGGCGCAGCGCTGTCGGACGAAAATTAGATAGGCTGATGCCGAAGTGAGAGTCGGCCGAGAGTGGGATAGTGGATGAGAGATAGAGAGAGAGAGAGAGAGAGAGAGAGAGGGGGGGGGGGGGTTGATCCACGATAATCCTCGATAATATTCGCAGCCGACGACGATCCCCAGGATTGCCCCTTTGCCCCCTTCGGCGTCCCGACGCTGAAAGCGACCTCAGTCGCGATATGAGCCGTCCTTCGTGCGTCATATCTGATATCCGTCCCTCTACCTCCACCTTTTTTCCAGCCTCCCCCGCCCCACCGATCCAAGGAGAATCTCAATTAGCACGCGACGACACTTGCCCTCCCGACGACGATCTTCCCCTAATGAAGTTCGCGACGCACGCGAATCGGGAATGCCGGGGCCGGGCCCAATTAAATTTTCATTTGCATTAAACCGAGTCTCGCCGAGCCGCGCGGTTGTTAATCGCACGCCCCGCGCCGGATAACGAGAATCCGGCGACGAATTCTCATTAACTTTTGTATGCACGACGGATCATCGGGCTCGAGGATCAACATGAACCGCACGCGCGCGCGCGCGTCCTCTCTTCGATGAGGTTAAGAAATTTCCGAGCAACGCGATCGAGCTCGGAGGATGGGACCCTCTTGTTCCGAAGAGGCGTGTAAGCGGGTTAACTCGCGCGGACGTATGGGAATTATACTTGGAACTCGCCGGCAAAAACTGGCATCGGAGGTTGGCAGGGGCTTCCTTTCCTCGGCGAAATTCTTCGGCTAAGGTTTCACGCGCGATCTGTCGGTGAAATTCTGCCGCAGTTGCGAGACTCTTACCTAAGAAAATTTGTCGAAACGTAATTTTCGCACCGTAAGACGCGACTGGCGTCGACTGGCTAATAGGAGCGTCGCGACGCTGCCTAAAGGAGGTGCGTGATCTACATACGGGATCTCGGTATCGGAATTAACTTTTACGCATTAATATGTGGCGCGTAAGGGTACCCTTTGCGAGGTCGTTCCTCGTCTTCGTCGTCGGCGTCCTCTGCTAGTACAGGTTCGAGGGAAATTTGTCAGGATAATGAGAGGCGCCCGCCCGCTCGTCTCGCACGCTCTCTAATTTACTCGGAAAGTGTTGCGTCCCGGACGAGGGCGCCATTAATAACAGCCGCGTCGTTATACACCGGACCCCGCAGAACAAAAAGAGGCTTCGAATGTGGCCTCGCACGATTTTTGCGACTCTTCCCTCGGCTCCGGAATTCTCTCTCAGCGAAAGGAGAGGAGCGCTGACGGAGTTTACGGGGCAAAAATTGGAGACGCCACTAATCAGGGCGGCGGGTCCGAGTCCGAGAGCTGATTTTGCAGATTGTATCAGGCAGGGGGGCCGGGGCGAGCCGGGGCTAAAAGCTAATACGGTCGGGGCGGAAGTCTGACGGGAAGAAGGAGAGCGCGGAATAACGCAGATTCTATTGTCTAAAGTAAAAGTCGTCCTTGCCCCGCGGCCTCTCCTCTCGCTCGTTCCGTGGCAGAAGGGGCCTCCGAAGGGGTCTCGAAGGAAAAGGGGACGGAGGCGGAAGAGAAAGGTGACACGGGAGGGAGGAGGCGGCCGAGGCAGGAGGTGGAGGAGGAGTAGGAGGAGAAAGAAAGAACGAAATTCCTTTTACACCGAGCGTAACCACTGACTCAGCTGGGCTTTCACGTCCTCGGCGTAATGAAACGAGACCCCTAATGTCATTTGGTCTGGCTTTCTCGGTGGCATCCAGAAGGAAGGTTTTCCAAGACGACGTGGAGGACGCGCCCTGCGTGCAGGGGACGACGGAGACGGAAGCTTAGGATACGAGCGAAGGCGCGCATAGTGTGCACGCCACTTTTCGAATTAACCAGCCGGCTCGTCGTCTTAACTAAAACTCCGCCGCTACCGTGGCTGGATACCGAGACGACGGCTGCGACGATCGAGTCGGGCTTGGTGGTAGTGAAAAGTACGGAAGGATGGTCGGTGAGGTGCGGGGGTAGAGGGTGGAAGGGAGAGCGGATAAGAATGGGAAAGGGCAGGGCTCGCCAGGTTTGTCAGTGGTTGTGGCCACAACTCTGCGAACGAAGCGTGACAAACCCGCCCGGAAACGTATGAAACTCGACTCGAAACCTTCCCTCTCCCTCTCTTTCTCTCTCTCTCTCTCTCTCTCTCTCTCTCTCTCTCTTTGGTCAGCACCGCGAGCGTATAGGTATCAAGCTGTTGTCCGCCTTTCCGCAATGCGAAATCCGGCCGTTCCTCTCCTCGCTCGGCCATCTTCTCCCCGTACCTCGGGCTTTCTCGCGTTTTTGCTCCTCTCTTCTCCACCTCAACCTCTCCTCAGCACCCTCTCCCCCACCCATCCTCCGTCCCTCGGGCTGACCACCCTTTCCCTTTGCACAGGCCGCGCGCGCGTAAATGGCTTCGATATCACGAGCCGTCCTTTCGGAACTTTTTCGTATTTTCGCAACTCGCCCGGCTCTCGCGCGCGCAACCCGCCGGATCGGGCCAGGGATAGTGGCGAACTTTTACGGCCCTCTAATGGAAACTGTCTCGTTCTCCCGATCGTTATTAAATAGTTCGGGTCAGGAGATAAGCGAGTACGGGGGACGTACGTCTGCCGCGAAGGGTTTCGGGATTAGAGAGACGCCGCCGATGTCTGTCCGTCTGTCGTCGGTGTAAGCGCCTAACTACGTAGGCCATAATCCGAGGCAAGAAAATTCGCAGGCCTCGACATTTGTTTTTCCGACAGTGCCGGCACGTGGAACGACGTTCGCCATTCGTGGGCTCCTTCGCGTATCAGGATGTATATCTCGTCTTTTTCCGGCATCTCTATCCGTGTATCTATGTATATAAGGGGTGGGCTCGGGCTCCATCACCGCTACGTCTCTCCTCTATGTATATGTAGACAAAAGCCGAGGGGTCGATCGGGGAACAACGCCGTGTTTTTCCACTCCCCTAAGTAATCCAGATAACAAAGTTCCTCTCAATCTGGCCTATCATCGTACCAATATCCGCTGGCTGCGTCCCGTAGCGCCATCTCGATATCCTCCTCCTTCGTCGGGGGGTCTCCTCTTTCCGACGCTGATCCTATTACGGGGCTCCTGCGAAAGGGTACCCGCGGAATAGGAAGCCTCCTCGTTCGCTCCTTCCTTGTATACGATTAATTTGCCCTTGCTCAGGCCTGCCCTCACCCTCCCCCTCACCGCCCTCCTTCGCCAGAAACGTTCGCCGCTTAACGCGTTACATCCTGTCGCCGAAATTTCCGCCCGTACCCTGCCAAATTGATTTCAACTTTTTCCGCCTCCTTTCCAATTTACGGCTACGTGCCTCGGGTAGGATCGATTACTCGATCCACTTTCCTGCCACCGCAGTCCGATACCAGCTTGACAAGACCTTCGCTCTCTCTCTCTCTCTCTCTCTCTCTCTCGCTCTCTCTCTCTCTCTCTCTCTCTCTCTCTCTCTTCGGAAATTGACAAAGAACGTAAGGTGACAATTCAGAGTCGGCCGACTTATCGACGCTTGATTCCTCGAGGCCGCCGCAACACGCGCTCTCCCCACTTCCAGGAATTAAGGCAAATCGCGTGCCATTCGCCGTCCGACTCCCAGGACGCTTCGGCGGAAAATCGATATGCAAATATACGCGCAAATCCTAGTAATCTTACTGGCAGCCGTCCTGCAGCCCTTGCAACTACGACTGCGTACCTTACTTTGTTTCTCTCTCTCCCCCCACCGTCTCCCTATCGTTGTCGTCGATGGCGCGGCCTTCACATTCTTGTCCCTCCGTGTACTCAGTCTGTTTCACACTCTCTCGTATTCTATCTGCCTTCCCCGCTCTCTCCCTCTCTCGACCGCGATCTCTCTCCAACTCCGTCGCGCCTTCCGTCGCACGTGGAACGGGAGAAGACGTGAAATGGGGGTTGACTGGGGGCGCGAGAGGGGGGGTGTCGGTGGAAGTTGGCTGAGGGAAAGAGATGGGTGAGAGGTTATAAAGCGGGGTTAGCCCGGGTCTGAAGGATCGTGTTCGTCGGCCACCTTCGACGACAGGGCTTTATCGAGGTGAAAAAGGTTGCTCGACATCGACCTCCCGCCGCCATGAAGTGAGCATACCTTCCCTTTCCGCCATCCTTCTGCCTCCGTCCCTCCCTCGCCCGGAGCCACCCCCTACGACCCAAGCGGCGGTGTCGCCCACGCTTCTTTTCCTCCCGAGTCATTTTCCCCGATGTTTCCTCGTGGGTTTCCACGTATCTGCGCGCCGCGGACGGCGGTAGGAAACGACGTGAGTGCTCGCGGAGTGCGGCGGGCGAATTATTATCGGGTGGTTTACCGTCGTCCGTGCCTCCTTATAGGTATATGTACGGTAATTCCGTCGCCAGGGGGGAGGGAGGTGGACGAGGATGCCGATAAAATTGTTCACGTTACGATCGGCGCACGGACGACGGCGTCGTCTGCCCGTTGTCGTACGCCGTCATCGCCGGTAGATTCCAATACGGCCCCACCTTATACACGCTCGTAGCCACCTCCACACGTCGTAGAACGTTAGGCAGTAGGTAGAAAGGGGGTAGGACGAGAAGGAGGCGGAAGAGTCGGAGGACACGTTTACCGGTGCCGTTCACGTCGCCAGTATCCGCGTAATTTCGTTCGTTACGAAGAGTGACTGGCGGGGGGCACGACGTCGTCGGGGAAAGGAATTTTTTGATTTTCACGTTTCCCACCCCCTTCCCACCCTCCCGGCCGTCTGCTCCGGAGACATCGACCGTGTCACGCCCGACAGGGTGGGCTACGTCGAACGGCCGTTAAAAGGCTGGCGCGGGAAAGTTTCATATTTTGTCGCCGGCCCGTAAACGAGTAGGTCGAAGGTGCCTGGCAGTCGATCCGAGGCCAATTAGAATGCAGGAGGTTGGCGGAATGTTGGCGGAACGTTGCCGGCAATCGTCGATTTCCGTTTTGTGAATTAAGAGCGACGCGCGGTCAATAGCGGGACGTAGATCACTGTCCAGGTAAGAGGGCGGCCATGTTCGCGGGTCACGTATGATAAAAGGAACACGTTCCAGGTTCCTTTTGGTCGTGTAACCCGCGCGAGGTCACGGAGTCGGTTCGGGGTGGAGGGGAGCGGGAGGGGGAAGACAATCAATCTTGATCTCAATTATCGCGCCGTTCAGCGACCGTAATTGAGTCGGTTTCGGTCCTCCCTACGCCGTTTCTTTGTTACGCCCGGAAAGACGGAGAGCTCGCGGAAGTTGGGCCGTTCGTGCGCGAGCGGCAGCATTTTTTCGCCCTTGGCGCACCTGGCTCGTTTCGTACCAATGATTTATCAACGAACCTTCGCCGAGCCAGCCGGCAAAGGTTATTCTCCGGCCGCGGTATCGATCTCCCTTTCAAAAGGAGCCACTTTGCCCTCTCTCTCTCTCTTTCTCTCTCTCTCTCTCTCTCTCTCTCTCGCACGTGATCGAGAGAGGCCAAGCGTTTCAGTCGTTTCGACGACTAATGGAGTCGCTCCTCACATTTTTTCACCGCCGATCGCTATTCGTCGTCTCCTGTTTCTCTCCAGCCGCTTTCTCTCGATCTCTCTTTCTCTCTGTCTCTCTCCCTCTCTCGCACTATTCCTTTGTCCGGAGCATCCGGATCGCGGAGATCGGAGGCGGGATTAATCTGGAAACGGTCAGGGGGCCTCGTAACTGCTCGCGCGCCGGCAGCAAATGCTTTTTATCGCGACGCTTAACGACGTAATAAACGTAATACCCTCGAGCGCGCGCGCGCGCGCGCGCGGATCTAGCGCTCGGCTGAACGCTAAAATGGTCTAATTAGTTCCTAATCGTCTTATCGCCCGTTAAATCGGTCAGTCCGATTGCGAATAGAATATCGATCTGACGGCGCCACGGCGGCGGCGTCCCGGCGGCGTCTCCTCTCGTAAGAATGTACGGCGAGGGAAAGTGGATTACTGCGGGAGGACATGCGATTCGGCCAGCCTTGTACACGGATTAGAACGGAGTTAAGTGTCATTAAGGCGGGTACGGAGACCCGGTTCGCCGTGACGTCAAAGGAAGGAACTAACGATACGGAGTAACCGATTTTTCTTCTCCACCCCCCACCCTTCGCGTCCTTATCCGCCTCCTCCTTCCGCCCATTTCCGTTTTGTCGCGCAGCACGCTGCCGGTGCCATGTGCGCGAGCTTACACGCGACAAAGCATAATTTTATGCCGGAAACCGGTAGCTGTGCTCCGAATTCGGTATGAGAGGAACGTTAACGATGATATACAGTCGCTCGTCGGGGCGAGAATTTAATTGTAAGTGATTAGTCGGAAAAAATCTGCGAGATATTATGTCGTTACGCGCAAGATTTACGGTCGTCGGGAGCTGTCTTTCCGCGTTTCTTCCCTTTCGGAGGCCACCCCCACCCCCGCCCGCCCCTCTCCGGAGATCCTCTAAATATCATTAAAGTTTCATTAAAATTAGAGGGGAGAGCGTTTCGCATGGCTCCCCGGAGAATGCTGTTTCTTATCAGCGGACCCTTTAAATCAACTTTAATACCGCGCGCCGCCAGTTAGCGCCGCCTAAAATATACGTCAGTTTAAATTCCGCGGAAGTACGGTTATTTGCATTATAATGATAAAGCGCGTTCGCGCGCACATTTTCGCCCCGGCAGATTTTAGCGCGGGCGCGCGCATCGGCTTAACGAACTTTGCTCGAAAAATCTTCTATTCCGCCCGGCTCTCTCTCGCGCCCGCCGGAACGTAATTCATATGAAAATGGATGGTAGGCACCGAGGCGAGAGAACGAGAATCGGAATGTCCTTACGGATAGAAGCTCGAGAAACGTATCCGTCCGCTCCATCAAACTGATATCTCGTTTCCATCTCTCTCTCTACCTCTCTCTACCTCTCTCTACCTCTCTCTACCTCTCTCTCTCTCTCTCTCTCTCTCCCTCTCTCCCTCTTTCTCGTCCGCTCCCGTGCAATTAGTTTAACGCGCGCAAACTGTCCCGTGTCAACGAGAGGTCGGCCAACGATGAAGCACGACGCCGACGCCCGACGTCGCCGTCAGCCGAGCTACTCCGTCTCAATGGGTCGAAACTTTCTCGTCGTGGGTACACATTATTCCTCGAAACTCTCGAATGTGCTTAATTAGGCGATATTTGAGAACTCTGGTCCCTCCCACACCCCTCGCTCGCCCCTCATCCGTCCGCCCGCTGTCTCATCCTCACCATCCTACCACCGCTCTCTCCCGAGGGTAGAGTTTACGTTCGCAAGCCGCTATTACCGAAAGCCGCTGGATTTCCGTAAGAAAGCTCCGTTAGAGGTGGTCCGGGGTGGGCTTCAAGGTGGTTGGTGGGGGGCGGCTGCCTCCAGTGGCTACCCTCCACCCACCCTATGTAGACATCTTACCTGAACTAATATTGTTAAGGTCTAATTAGTACCACCACGACACCAGCCGACCCCGCTGCTTTCTCTCATCTCTCTCTCTCTCTCTCTCTCTCTCTTACTCTCTTTCTCCTTCTCTCTCTCTCTCTCTCTCTCTCTCTCTCTCTCTCTCTCTGTCTTCGTCCGTCTTCCTTCGTCTCCCCCCTCACCCTCGCTCCACCTCGTCGGCTGCGAAACTATCCCCCCACCCCACGACCCCTTTCGCACCACTTCCGTATTCCGGCCTTGCACCCGCAACTCACCCTTAAACCGTGTTACACTTCGCTTCAACGCCCGAGTTACGAGGCGACCGGAGTGACGAAGAGAAGTCGCTTGCCGGCGAGAATGAGATTGAGCGACGGAGAGAGACGGCGAAGGAGGCAGGGGGCGGAGGCCAACGACGTGCCGGAGAGTAGCGAGGGTGGGAGGGGGAGGTCTTCGGATATTAGCTATATTATGAGCCACTTGTGCGGGAGTATGTTTCGCTTACGGATAAATTGCAGATAGAAGGGCCACGCTGGTGTGAGCGTGCAAGACACCAGTCAAATTGCATCGTGCGCGAGAGAGATATGCGTACGAAGGTATGGAACGTCCATGGGAACAGCTTCCAGTCGGAATTACCATTACGGGCGTCACATCGATTGCCCTCATTACGAGGTCCGCTCTCTCGGCTGGCGGCGCGCGCGCGAAATGCGTAGGCGCTGAGAGTTCTCGTTGGAAAAGGCAAAACGGATGAGGGGAGGGAGGAGGAGAGGGCTGTGGGAGAGGGGAGGGTATCCGGGCACCTAGAGGCATTGTAGCCTTGAGGCGAAAGCGTGCGAAAAAACGTTGGCGATTAACGCGGCCGTGAGAAGTGGCGCATAAAAGTACCAAGTGCGCTTCACGAGGCAGGCAGAGCTTAGACTATTAGACTTTCATCTAGTCACTTCAGCTTTTTCTTTTGCCGAATATCATTGGCTGAAGTGCATCGGCCTACGCGGGAAGTTTCGTCTTTGACGCGAGACGGGGGCGGACGGGATTGGGAGAGGAGGATAACGAGGTAGAGGGAGAGAGAGAGAGAGAGAGAGAGGGAAGTAGAGGGAGGAGGAGAGGGACATAGAACGTAGAAACGCACACGAGCGCTTAACACGAGCCCATTTCCCGAGGACGTTGTAATTGGAGTTGCGTTTAATCGCACTTCCGCGGTACTTGTACGGCCTTCATATCCTTATAAGCTCGGGGGACGAGATTTGCGCTTTACGACTTCCCGTTACTTTCATCCTCCCACGGAACTGGCACCTCGTGCCCGGCGCACGCGCGCACGTATCTTATTTAATAGGAATTTTAGTCGGCCGACCCGCGTGCCTTATTCGGCCGACACCTTTGGAACTCGATTCCAGCCGGTGAAACACAGAGAGAGAGAGAGAGAGAGAAAGAGAGTGCCTGGCACGCGTGTGCTCGCGGACGCGGAATGATTGAAGTGGACGACTGCGTCGAGTCGACGAGCGCGTGCGCAGAGATTAGCGGCTAATTAGAGACTTCTCTTTTTTCTGCTTCCAGGGTCGGTGTAATCGAGAGAAGCCGCCGTGCAAGTATTTCCATCCGCCGCAGCATCTGAAGGATCAGCTACTGATAAACGGTCGCAATCACTTGGCCCTGAAGAACGCCCTGATGCAACAGATGGGCCTGACGCCGGGCCAGCCCCTCGTGCCTGGCCAGGTACCCGCAGTGGTACGTCAAACGAATTTCCAAAAAGAAAAAGAACCCAAAAAAGAGAAAGAAACCAAAATACTGAGATTACACCAAATCGTTGCACCACGTCTTCTGCTGTTCACACATCCACACGACTTATGATTTTTTTTTTGTTCCTTTTTTATTCTTAACTACCGATCGGCGAGATCCTCATTTTTTGTCTGTGTTAGTCAGAGAGGATTATATATATTATTATATATATACCACTAGATATACCTTTTTTGAGATGCGGGGAACGACGGGCGAGCGACTCGAGGGCTAATTAGCGGCATTAGGGCCGTAATTCACTCGGAATTTGGCTGGCCTCGACGTAGGAGATAAAGATGACTTTTTACTATAAAGATTTCTGTTAAGAGCCTTCGATCATCCCGCGCCCGACGTTCCCCGCGGTTGTTCTTTTTGGCGGGCATTGCACCGAGAGATAAAAGTTTAAGAGTAAAATTTAGCACGCCGCATGTTTTTGGTCAGTGTCATCCCCCACTTCCTAGCGGTAACCCCAGATTTATCCACGTTTTTTCATCGATAGACAGTCAATGCATAATCGCAGTATCAATGTAAAATCTTCTCTCACTTTTAATGACTAACCGTCGTTACCGCGTAGAAATCGCAAAATCTAATACGTTAGCTGCAATTAGAGACTTTGCCTGACAATTTGACGTGTTTCTTTCCTTTATGTACGTATGCGTTCAAACAACGAGAGCGCGCGCGCGAGCTCGTAAATTTCTTGCTTCGCGGATACATAGTAACACAAAAACAGATATATATATGTAGATGCAACTAGACGGTACGGTACGCGAAATTGTACTTTTCGGATGTATCGCGCATTCTGAACAGCAAGCTGTCTCTTTCCCGGACAATCCGTGCGAGAGGGACAGCTTTTACTTCCGGCACGTTGATTCGTCTCGTCTGTATCCTAGTCGTAAATTGCGAAAGAAGTACGGTATTGAAAAAGATCATTAACGAACCGCCCCCCCCCCCCCCTGTCCGCCTTTTACTCATGACATACATTCATAGTCGTTGCTACGTGACACGAACCCTATACTACTCGTATGACTGCCTGTCTGTCCCCTATGTTTGCCGCTGTGGCTCTCGTGGTTGTGGTTGATTGTTGGTGTGTTCTCCAATTACGTCATTGGTGAACAGGAGGCACCGGCACCTCCGGCACCACACCATCACCTTCAACAGCAAATCCAGCAGCAACTTCTCGCTACCCACGCCTTTATGGTAACTCCTGGTTTTGGTTGGCTTCCACTAATTTTTTAGTTAATTAAACGCCCGCGGCCAATGACGACGGGGGCAGAGGATTGTAAAAGTTCCCGATACAATTTGCGAATTAATTTATCGCCACCCCCGCCGCTCCCGTGCTATCCGTTCCGGATTCGCGGAAAGTTTCGAATTGAGCACGGCACCCCCCCTCGCCTTTCCATCATCCCCCATCCCACCAACATCGAGAAGCCCCCGTCCTGATTGGGCCGCGCAGGCTAATGGTATGCCTGTAACTAGTAAGCGTTTTGTACGAAAGCTTCAGACTTGTTTTAAGAGCGCGTGCCGCACCGTAAATCGAGATACTCTTTTTTATTTGCATGCTTCATGAGACCGAGAGAGATATGACCGTTTTATCATTCGATCTCCTCTTTACGTTTCTCTGTACCGTTCGTTTGTTCGCTCTCTTTTTTCTGACGATCAGTGGGGGTCTCTTTTGCGAGGGATCGTTTTTACGTTTTTTCGCCAACTTTTTCCGAAAGTTTTGCGCATTAGAATATTGGAGGAGAGAGAGCATGGCGTACATATATATATATATATTTGCGGCCGGCCGTAACGCCGAGCCTCTTTGACTCTCGAGTGGCCAGCCTGGCGACGGGCGAAGTAAAAAAAATAAAATAAAAGGAACGTCGACTCCCATAAATCGAGGACGCTCCTGTCTCTCCGGTCACGCTTCTTTACCCGTAAAGTCGATTATCATTCTCTATCGGAGTCCGTTTGCACGTGGGATCAGATTTTTTGGCCATTCGGGAGTCAAGGCGACCCGGCGGAACAAGGACGCGCGTGGCACGACGACGCTCGACTGCTCGCAGCATTTTTCTCCATCTCTCTCTCTCTCTCTCTCTCTCTCTCTCTCTCTGTCCTTTTTATCCTCTTTTTTAACTGTGCCTTGAGCCCGTTACGCGTCCGTGCTCTGTCCGACCGATCTTTCAAAATTTACGTCAAACGAATTGCTGCGAGCCATCGAACGGCGTGCCACGCGCGCGTTCCCTTGAACGTTCCTTCGCGCAAAATCTGTTGATGGGGGCCTCTCTAGAGGCTCTCCTCGACAATGAAGTAGAGAGCGACAGAGAGAGGGAAAGAGAGAGTGAGTAAAAAGGAAATTTTGCCCGTAGAGTACGATGAAGGAGCGGGCGAGTGTTCGGCCCCAATTCGGTTGCGCTTCTCAAATGACCTGCCTTCGCTTCTGGGAAGCCCAGTTATCGCTGCAAGAACCAAAACGCTTCGTGTGGGAACGCGCGCGCGCGTGCTTTTCTCGTAAAGACATTCTCTCGCGCGACGCCGAGGGTAAGCCGAGAGAGGAGAGAGCGATTAAGGTTTCGCGGGTCTCGTAAAAGAAAAGCATCCAGCTCGCGAGTACTCCTTCGACTTTAACGCGAACCGACAACGTTCATTCTTTCTTCAACGTTCTTCGTCCTTGTTCAACGAAGATCCTCGAGAACCGTCGACTAACGCGAGGCCTTACGTCAGACTCTCTCGGCGCCGAAGAAAATCGTGTACGTTCACGGATTAACAAACGTTGCTCGCGTCGCGGTCCAGAATCCTCGCGTTTTCAAAAATCGTCGAATGCAAAACGAAACGAAGGAAAGAAAAAAGAAATTCGCGCGCGGAGCGAAGGTGGGAGAGGGTGTCTATCTAATCTCCGGCAACCTGGATACCTTCCGGGGTGTGTGTTTCGCAGGCGACGAATCCGTACCTGACCGGCATGCCGCAGGTTGGCAACACGTACAGCCCGTACTTTGCGCCCAGCCCGATAATGCCGGCGATAATGGGCCCGGCCGATCCCACGGGAGTCGGGAGTCCCCTCGGCGTAGTGCCGCAGACCGTAGCCATGCCGCAGAAGATGCCGCGTACCGATCGCCTCGAGGTATGTCTACCACCAAACTACATTCAACAACAACAACAACAACAACAACAGCAACAACAACAACAACAACAACAGCATGGGGCCCAACACGGCGCTGCCGGGGCCTCGAGGTGCCCGATGGCCGCGCCCAATACCGTGTACCAAGTGCCGGCCGGTCCCCCCAATCAGGTGTCGCCCGTATCCACGATGCAATCTGTCAGTAATCATTCACCCTCCCCCACGACCATCACCACCGCGACCACCACCTTCTGTACCCCCCTGCACAATCCGCACGGCCATCACCATCATCCGATCCACAACCTCGTCTACGTCCATGCCTACTACTAGTCGACCGCGTGCCGTCGGCAGACGTCGAACGACGTGGGCGGCTCGAGCCGCTCGACGTCCTGGACGAAGCTTCCGGTCCGACGGATCGGGAAGCTTCGACGCGGACGGCGAGCGGTGGACCTCGCGATTCGACGCGCTCGGCGTCCGGTGCCTTCCTGTTGGAGACGGATGATCATTCAAGGACGCCTGGCGTCGGTTGAAGGAGTGAGACGCCGGGAAGGACGGGCGTCGAGCGCGTCGGGCTCGCCTCTATCCCGGGCTGGAAAACGAGCGACGAAAGAGATCGGGGAACGCGGCGCGATCGTGGGCGGGAGGGAGGGAGGGGAGATCGTTCGGTTTAAGGTGTTAGAGAGGATGGGAGGGGGAGAGAGAGAGACGCGGGTGACATATATATTTCTATACACGTTTACTCGACATATGTATATCTCGCGCCGGGTGGCGCTCGGGGAGGTCTCGGGAATTGATCGAGGGATCGATCGGGGGCTAATTAGGGGACAAAGCGGATCGGAGGGCTCGGATGGCGCGATCGATGATAGATTTTGATGGGCGAACTTATCGGGCGGCGTGCGCCTTAACTTCCGCTCGGCCGAAATTGCGGAGGGAGGAATAGAGAGATAGAGAGAGAGAGAGTGCGGAACTCTCTCGGCCGAAGTTGTCGCGGGCAGACGACGGTTGAAAAGGGGTGGTAAAGGGGAGAGACGGAGGGATAGATCGCGACGAACGGCGGCAAGAGGGTGACAAACGGACAACGACAAAAGCGTGATGGATCCGATGATATTTATTATAACCGTATAGAGATGGGAGACGTATATTGTGGCGGGTTAAACGGAGAAGCGGACGAATCTTTAAACCTCCGGACGACGGGAGGCGGATGATAGATTCGTGGGAACGAAGGTAGGAAGGCGGCTAGCGTCTTCTGCGCATCTATCCTCTTTTTTTTTTAGCGACTGAGAATTCGTGCACGCGAGACGCAAACGCGATGGTTTTACTTTACGATCCGCCGCGCGCACCGACGCAAAATGCCTCGTAAGGAGGGAATAAAAAGAAGGACGAGTCGGGGAGAACACACGGCCACCTCGCTTTTTTGGCATTCAACACATCGAAGTTCGTCCGTTTTCACTTTAACACGGCCGTTCCTTGAATCGATAATTTCGTATGTACGTGTTGCTAGGATACCACGAGAGTAAGCATAGAGACTCGTCTAGAATATTATATCGTACCTCTTAACTAAAATGCTTCGTATAAGAGAGAGAGAGAGAGAGGAAGGAAAGGTCAGTGCGGGAGGAATCGGAGGTTTTATCGGAGCGAAAGATTTATATCGTGGTCGTGGTGATATTTTTGAGAGATTACGCGTAAAGATATTTACGTAATTACACTTATAAACACACACGAAAGAGAGTACACAACGGAATACGGGGCGATAGAGAGAGGGAAGTAAAACGTAAAAATAAAAGAAACAGACTGCCGACCCTCGGCCTACAGTGTGCGTTGACAGGGGGGCGATCCTTTGCAAAGCGGGACGTTTCGGAAACAATAAGATTTTTTTTCGCCCACTCGCCTCACTGTCCGCTTCGCGTATCGGGCCGCCGCCCTCCCGGCAAAAAACTTTCGTATCTGCATATACCGCGAGTTTTATAATCTTCGAGTTTTACAGATTTCCCCGGAGCCCCTATCGCTTCTTCTTTCGCCCGGCGGCCATGGTGAAATTAACAAGTTTCGCGCGGGCGGCGAGGCTGAGGGGTGGGGGTAGTTTCGTGAGAAATGAATAAAATCCATAGGGCGAGTGAAAGCGGGGGTGGGGGGTACTGGGGGAGGATTCCGATCGTTCGGTAGTCGCGTATACAGAGAACGTTACTTTACGAGCGCGTTCTGGCCGAAGGTGCCAGCTCGGGACCCTTCGATTCTTCAGCTACAACGAAGAAGAAAAATTCCTCGGCCATTCGTCGGGCCGATCGATTCCGTTTCGTTCGATTATCGACAGCGGGCAGTATAATTCACTTTCTTGAGACGCGCGCCCGCAAACTGCGCACGGAAGATGCGCAACGGTTCCCGGCTTTGCGCTTCATCGCGATCCCCTTACGAGCGCAGAATATTCAAGGTTGACACAGATACGCGTTCGACGCTCGACGCGCGGCTGTCCATCCCATATACGCATATACGCACACTACTGACACGTGTACATAGTAGGTAGGTTAACAAATTAATTAATTGCATTTCGCGTCGCGAGCAGCGCTGGCCGGCGACAGAAACGAGAGTGGCGAAATAAGAGGAGTAGAGGAGAAGATTGACGGAGGGTGAGGGGGTAGGGAGGGAGGTAGGCGTGGGAAGGGGATGAGGAAAAAAATTGCCGGCGAGCGTAAAGGGGAAGCTACTAACTCGACTCATTCGGATTCAGTTCGGGGCGCGTCCGCATAACGATCAGTTTTCGCATTTGCGAGTGGGAGGGAGGGAGGGAGAGTGCGCCGTATTTGCGGGTTTCATTTTAAAATCAAACTCATTCCGACAATAATGACTCGTCTCTTTCGACAATCGCCGACGACGAAAAAGTGAGCGCGACGATTTTGCGCACCCGGTTCACGGCACGTACTGATCGTCGTACATCGATCGTAGATCGATAGATCGTTTCCAGCCTGGGTAATGAAGGAAGGTATCGCGTTGACTCCACCCCCCCTTCAAAAAACAAACCCCAGCCACCTACCTTTTTTTCTGTAACTTGTGTGTTAACTTTTTTACAGTCTCCACCCCCCCCCCCCCCAAGCCCCCCCTCTTTGTTTGTCAAACTCCCCGCGATCCCGTGCTCCCACGTATTACGAAAGTTTTTGTCTCTGAACCCTCCCCCGTCCACTTATACGACCCTCAGTCTCACTTCTAAGGATATAATCAGCACCCCTCTTCTTTTTCCTTTGTCTGAAATAATACACGACCGATTTTCACGTATAATGATACACTTAAGTCGAGGGTATTTAAAACCAAGCAAAAAAAAAAAAGAAATAAGAATGGAAAGATTACAAAAAAAAAAGTATGAGAAAAAGCTGAATGAAGTTTGGAAGCATAAGGAAGTATATGCAATGTAATGTCGTTAACTTAAAGAATATTGCAAATAGAGAGGAGGCGGAAAGAATAATATATCGATCGACTTTATCAAGCTAATTAACGATTGGTCTTACGGTAAACACTTATTATAATATTTGGTAATAAACATTACAAGTAACAATGGTAAATAGTAATCATAATAATACCTAATTGTGATGTACTACGATGACTTGCACTGAGCTCGGGTCACGTGAGATTTATTCATTATGAAGTCAAATAAAAGAAATATAAGTGAAATTGAAAAAAACGATGCACAGACTGTTTATTGAATCTTTATTGAGTTCGTTTTATCATAATGACCAGAACAACTTGTGTGCTTTTTGTGTGTCTCTTACCTCTTGGGTATTTTTTTTTCTCGTTTCTTTCTTCTCCGTTACACATACATATATACGTATATATTTATAATTTTTTTTTGCCAACTTTATTTTTTATCTTCGTAATGTGCCTTTGCTCTTTTTTTGGTTGACCAATGCGCGGAGCTACGCGACGAATCGTATATCGGCTTTCCTTTCTGTTCAGAGAAAAAGTTGTCGATGGAAAACAGAGTTTAGAAAAAAAAAGAAATAGAAAAAAAAGAAAAAGAACAAAAAAAGACGACCGATACGTGTAATGTTGAAATTGCAGAGTTTCCGTAGATGCCTGTCGCTTGCAATATGTCAGTATTTTAGTACTTTGCAAGCTGCGAGATACTTTCAGTCTTGCGTCTAAGTCGACCGTGTAGAACGTCGACAAAAAAAAAAAAATTATCGACGAAGTGGTTCGTTAAAGCAAGCGATGCCGCTTCATCATTAGAATCATCCGGAAAATGGTCCACATTACTAATTATCCGACCCCCAAAACCCCAACTTGTTAACAAACGTCATTGATTCTTCGTCCATCTCTCTTTCAAAAAAAAAGAATTATTGTCCCGTCTGGATTGTCTTAACGTATCCCGTATCTCCAAAAACCACCCTTGCACCTTCTAAACAACAGATGTGATAATAGGAGGATATGTACTCCCCCGGACGATATATCATCGATGGTCTTTGAATTAATTGCCTGCTGCCTGTTTATATATACGTGTACGTACATACGTGCGCTCGCGCGCGCCATCAGGGTTTGCGAGGCGCGCGCGCGCGCGTACGCTTATACGTACACGTTTATATACATATAATGTTATTAATATCGATATAAACACGTTTGGATTTCGCTGTTTTAGAACATTAATATCTCTAACCTTGATTGGCCGAAGTCATTAATGGCGAAGGGCTGAACGGTAGTGCGCGCCTTCTGTTGCGAGTGACAAAAAAAAAAAGAAAGTAACGATAACGGGTTAATGTGTGTGCGAATGAAACGCCATTCCTGGTTCACAGTCGATTCTTTGTTTTTTGGGACGCGGTAGTAATTGGGCAAACGTTTAACATTACCCATTGCCGACAAAGTATATGCATATATATATATATATATATATATATATATATACATATATACATATATTAACGATCGCGCTTCTTTCTCGTTTGCCGATGCTTGACCAATCAGGGAGAAAAAAAAACCAGTAGAAGCAACAGATGAACATAATCGTAGTAGCGAATGACCTTAGCTGAATGAGCGAGAGTAGTAATGTCCATTAATTTTAAACTATCGATGTGACGAAAGAAAAACATTTTAGCCACGCACACCAAGCATCATATATTACCCACATCTCACACACGACAGTCTTATGTTGTACATATATATGTGTATGTAAAAATACTTTCTTTTTCACAGGCCGGCACTTAACTAGCGGTCCCTCTGTTCTCTATTAATTGTTGTTTTTTTTTTGTATCTAATTTTATGCCATCACTCAATTTTGTTCTTTTCGACCAATGTCTCTCATTATCTTTTGATTTTGATCATCTTTCTTTTCTGTCGTACATCTATGCCGTCATTTGATTTTCTCTCTCTCTTAATACTTGTTTATGCGTTTTCGAATTTAGATAGTTTTTACTGTTTAACATTTTTCTTCCGCCCTCGCAGTAGAGCATACACACGCATACATATACTTTTCGTTGGCTAACCCGTGGCCGACGCGCTAATGCCTTTCCCGCGTACGCAGTCGAGCTTTTGTGCCGGGGCCAAAGTCGGAGAAAGGGGTCGGGGAACGAGATACATGCGAGGAACGTCCGACAGAAGGGGTAGGGAGGTGGTGGTAGGGGTGGGAGGGGGTAGATTCTACGGGGTGCTGGATGGGTCGCTGCAACGAGCGAGAACGGGGTGGTTGGGGCAGATTCTGGGGCGGCGGGGACGGGGGGTGGACGGGGGGGGGTGGAGGGGTGATAACGGCTTGATTTCGTTTGCCGGAAGTTCGGATTTTCCGCTGACAACGAGCAAAAACTTTTCGTACGTAGAGGCGCCGGTGGGCGAAGGCATTTGCGCCGCGGCGCACGGGTAACTCGGCGTAATTGCACAAAGCTAACGCTCTTTACAGCTTCGTACCACTTCGTGTATACTACTTGGCCGTATATATCATTTTTTGCGAGAGAAGACTATTACCTATGTGTCTCATTTTTACAGCCAGCCAGAGTATTCTTATGATTTTTCTCTCTCTCTCTCTCTACCTCTTCTGATCTATCTGTCTATCGATCTGTCTCTCCATCTCTCTATCTGTCCATCTATCTGTCTGTCTGTCTGTCTCTTTTTTATCTATTTGCGCAAGAACGTACGTTGCCGAATTCACTTGTTTACTAATTCCAATTAATTGAACTCGACCGCCGAGTATTAAGTGTTTACTTTTACAGCTAGGAGGAGGTGCTTTTATACATTTTTTACAAAATACGATCGCATGCCAGTTTGACCAAACTTTTTATATCTATATACATTGGGCATATACCCGCGCGAACGTGTGTGCGCCATTTCCCTGGGCACGAGCGCGCGCGTCTATGTACATGGGTGTGTACATGCACGCATCTACACATGCGACAGCTACTTATATACTACTTTTAATATCTATATCTATATATACATATCTGATGACTTGTAACACGCGCATTCATTACACGTTACACACAGAGAGACAGGAACCGGAGTTAATGGTTAATGACACACGCCGGACACGACAAGCGCAGATCCTCGTACGATGTTCGTTCTACCTTCTTCTGATCCCCCGCCTAAGTCGCAGTTTTGCCAACGAGCCAGAGCCAATGTCGCCCAAAACTCTCTTCCAGCCTACCCTGTCGCTCTCACTCGCACACTCACTCTTTACATCGCTTCCACCGTTAGCGGGCGTCGCTATTTACATCGCTTGCCACGCTCGGAAACTTTCTTCTATTTTTCCATCGATCTCGCGCGAATTTCGATCTCCCAAAAACGAATCACGCCATTCGTCCGCATTCGTCCATACTCGCCAATACGCGTCGCCCACAATCGTCCGGCAATCGTCGGCGTCGCGACGGCGGCGTACTCTTTAAATTGATTTCCCCGGCTTTTTAAGCGTCATCACGTGCGCGCGCGCGCGCGCGTGGGCTCTTTTCGAACACTGTGGCGCTCATCCTTTCCGCGCACACAGACGCGCGGCACTGCCCACGAACACAGGAGCTTGCCCGACGGCCTTTGATATCGTATCTGCGAACGAGATACGTACAGGTTCGCGGGCGTGATTTCTGAAAGGAAATAGGACGCGGGCAGATAGCGCGAGTGTAAATTCTCACCGCACACCGAATCCCCCCAACACGCACAAAAATGTTCATATATATATACCTCAAGCTTCGCTCACACAGTTACTCGTACGAATTAGCGTTCGATGTACTTACAATTCTGTGTATATAATGTTAGGTATATTACGAGTTCTCTTTCTGTCTGTTCGTCTCTATCTCTCTCACTCCCTCTCACTTTCTCTTTCACTCCGTCTATTCGACAGTCGAACGTGTATATTTACGCCGTATGCATGTGTTCTTGGGAGCAGACGTATTTCTGCGATACGTATAGGCGACTCTAGCAATTTCTGTGCAACCGGTTCGTTCGAAACAATGCCTCCCGGCGAGTAACCCTTTTCAGTCGAGTCTCGGATTAGACGTCGTCCGATTAAAGTACGCTCTCGCCACGCGGAGTGCACGCCAGGTATTCCTCGCGACGTCGCGGGATTACATCGAGTACCCGAATCGACCTGTCGATATTTCGACGCGGCGGATTCCGCAACGACATTTATGGGCCCGGCGAATGGAGAATTGCACGAGATCTCAAAACTTTCACGTCGGACGCGCGGAATAGATTTTCCATTCGTGTGACGTCGTAGGTTACGCCGCCTTTCACGAGAGAAAGAAACCTTCTTCTAACAATGGCACTCGACCCACTCACGCTTCTGTTCTAGCTGATCGCCGAAAACGCGTGTTACCCGAAAAGTTGGCGAACTCTCTCCCCCTTTTCTCTCTCTCTCTCTCTGTTTCATATCCTGCCCCCATTGTTGCCAATGACCTTTTTGTGCATCGCTTTACTAGTAGAGCTCCTTAGTGCGCGCGACATATCAGTGCACAATAATTTCTCAGTTCGGTAGCAGCTCAAAGGGACCATTCGCCAACCAACCCACTCTCTTCTGTTCTCTTCTCTTCACGTTGTCTGTCTATTTGTCCGTCTGTCTGTCTTCGCCTCCCTCCGTTACTACTGCCGACTCTCTCTATCTCTCTATCTCTGTCTCTTTCTTTTTCTCTGTACTACCGTTCACTACTTATTCTGTCTCTCTTACTCAAATCCGTCTGCCCGTCTATACCTGTCTGTCTGTCTGTCTGTCTCAATCTCACTACGCATCCGTCTGATCGCTCTGCTCTCTGTATATTCTCGTATAAATATATGTATATGCATATACGCCGAGGCATACAGCCGGATATGTCCATATACACGTATTGTATACACCCCCCATGTGTCGCCTGTGTACGTGTGTGTCTCTCATTACCGTCAACTTATGTTTGTGCGTGTGCGTGTGCGCGTATGTCTCTGTGCCGACGCCAGTTTTGCCCAAAAAACAGTTTCCAGCTGCTTGCGCTAAGAGGACTATGATACACATATATGTTAATATAACGTGTGTTGCGCTTTTGAATAACCGTCGACCGCTCGGCCTCGGCGGGCAGTTTCGACCGCTTGCCGATTTTTTCTCGCACGCTCGCAATACGCCGAACGAAGGACAATGAGAAGGAAACGCATCGTTGTACACCGCTCTGCCAACTGACACGCAGACACACACACACACACACACATACATACACTTACCAACACGACTTTGTAAAACATGCTTTCGTTGTCTCTCGCTTCCTTGACACGCAAGCGCTCACCAACCAGTACTACCATCAACCGCCACCGACCAAACTAATCACCACGTCTCACAAACGGTCATGTATTACCTAACAGCATTAATCCGCCATGCTCCGCGATGTCTGACGCCTACACATGCTCCCCGACAATTTGCGGACCTCGAAAGCCTTGCATGTCACATTTCGGAATGTCCGCGCGCATACGATCTATCCCGAGTCCGTCGGAGGGTCCTCGTGCACTGTTGAAAAATGCACGGACGAGCATGGCTGCCCCCCTTCCCCACCCCCACCCACCCACCCCCCTGCATTTCGGATTCTCTTCCCATGGCCGTATAAAACATGTCCCGCCCGCCGAATCTTCGGAAACTTCCGAAAACGGCGTTCGATCAGTTATGTACAACGGTGCCCGAACAAAATTCGCAAACCTTCCATCCGACGAGTTGAGAGTTTCCTCGCACAGTGAATACAATTCGAGACGGTTATATCGGATCGGCGTTTAAAGGATCCGGCCAATTCGATAATTCGCTGGCCATTTGAATCCGGGGCCGCGATCGATGAGTCGGAAAGTTTCGTGGAAACGGTCGTTGACGATTGCGCGGTGCACTGTGCGAGGAATGTTGAGTCTCGAACTCGCAAAATCCGGCGCGAACTGCGTCGGACACCCTGTGCTTTCTGCTGCCCCTTCCCCCACCACCCCACCCGCCACTCGATTCCCGCAATTCGAAGACAACGCCGTCGATAGGGCGCCACACACAGCGACAAGTAGCGCTACTGTACATAATGCATGCGCCAGAATTTCCTCTAACACACTTGTGCGAATTAACCCAATTGATAGTACACTGGAAGGATGCTCTCGAGGATGCATCCATCGTATACAATCCTTCACCCTTAATAGCCGCCACATACGTCCCCTTTGCCCACCCCACCCCCCCTATAGACCCCCCACCACCACCGCCGCCACCACCACCATACCTAAGGCCTCTCACCCCGTCTCCTCTGACCTTATTGGGCGGGGCGAGGGTACACCGAATACGACGAGCGATGCCTCTTTGACAGATCTGAACACGGTATTTAGTGCCACGTAGAGTAGTGTTTAGCTTGTTCCCCCTCCTCATCTGGGCCGCTGGTAACCTCGTCCTGTCCTCCGACGTTCGCGTTTTATCGCCGACCGGTCTGCCTGAGAGGCCAATGTCAGTAAGTACGCTTCCCGAATCTGCCGGTTACGTTAACTTCATCTGCCGAGCAATTGCAATTCCTGTGGGATAGAAATAATTTACGTCTCGGAAGATTCGACGATTGTGGGGATTATTGATGAAAAGAAGTTTTTGGGGAGGGGGGTTAACGTTGAGAAATTGAGTCTGGAAAGCGGAATGATGCTATTTGCGAGTCGGCAGACCGGAGTAGGGTACCAACGGCCAGACGCAACAAAGAAGAAAAAGAAATCAGGTTGGCTCTTTTTATGCCTCCCCCCGAAACAAACCCGAATCCACAACCGGGGCGCTCTTCGCATCACTCGATCCAATTGCCAGCTACATATCGCTCTTCATTCAACGTTTCTTTATCTATTTTTCTCTCTTCATCTCTGTCTTTCTGCCCCCGTCTGTTCTCCGACTTTCTTCCCGTACCGTACGCTTTCTCTCGATCTCGAATTTTTTCCCCCAACCTATCGCGGCATTTTTCTCCGCTTTCTTCGTTCGAAGCCACTTCGTATCGGTCTCACTTATCTCGCCAGATCGAAAGCCACGCGTTTTGCTAGATTCTAGCTGCCAAACGCCGACTCTCCGCAGTACGCACACTGTGTCGAGCCTACGTTCGCGAGCCAAAACTTTTTCGCGGCCCGTACTTTCATCCGATATCGGGAAAGCAATTTCTCACGATGACTTAAGCCAATGTGCTCGGCGTCCGTTGTCAAAATCAATCGTCGACTCTCACACGTGTAATTTGCTAATTGAAGCCGCCTTCCGCCAAGCAACGAGAGCGCGCCGAGTAAAAGACAGTCTGTACATTAATCTCTCTCTCTCTCACACTCTTTCTCTATCTATATAACTCTGTCTCTATCTCTCCACTCATCCAGCATCCAAGCTACTCGCTAATCGCTTCCACCTCCCACTCAATCTACGTCATTATCTTAATCGACGCCGAGCTTGTTAAGGACAAGATCCTCGGTCCCTCAATTTCGGTCGAAATTCGGAGTAACCGGCGCTCGGTATTCCCCCCGCCTGACCTCTCTCGGAAAAAGCTCCGTCATCACCGATCGAGATATTCCAGATCCTCCCGCCCTACAATAGCGGAAGAGCCAACCCCTCCAGTCCTATCTTCTCACCTCTCCCGTCAATCTCTGCCCTTCTCGCGCGCTCACCTTCCGATCAGGCAAATTCCCCAGCGTCCCCAGCTCGATCCCGTCCAGGATCCGCGTGGGGTTAGCCGGCGAATTTCTGACATTCCCAAGGTCGCGCGCGAGACCCTCTACCTAACCTACTCTCAGTCCATATTATCCAACCCCCATGACCAACCCCCAGAGCAGCCCCGATTCTTTTGCGCCCGCCCAAATAAGAAAGCCCGACCCAAGCCAGTCAGCCAATTAGCCAGCCCCCCTTTGCCCCCATAGATAGAGTGCCATGCCATGCGTGTTCGCTCTTGCTGTAGGTATGTCGCGAGTTTCAACGCGGGGCGTGCAAACGCGGCGAGACGGAGTGCCGGTTTGCGCACCCCCTCGAGACGGTGCAGGCGAACGAGGACGGCTCTGTGACGGTCTGCATGGACGCTGTCAAGGGCCGATGCAATCGGGACCCCTGCCGCTATTTCCACCCCCCTCTGCACCTTCAAGCCCACATTAAGGCCGCACAATCTCGGGCTAGCATTGCGGTAATGCATTCTTCTCTCTCTTTCTCTATTTCTCTTCTCTCTGTCTCTATCTCTCTTCCTCTCTTTCTCTCTCTTTCTCTCTCTTTCTCTATCTATCTTTTCTTTGTTTCTGTCTCTCTGTCTCTTTCTTTGACTTTCATTCTTTCCCACTGATTAGCCATTCCCCCCACCCTCCGTTCCCACCCCTCTCGCCGTTCGATGCCGGTTCTCGATCCCATCCCGTCCCGTCGTCCCCTTTGTTCCTCATGTTTCTCCTACGGTCCGCTTTCATTCTGACTCTTTGGTTTCTACCGCGGGCGACCTCGGTGTAGCGCGAAGAAAAGTGTCCGAGAGGACCCCGACGTCGACGAGTACGATTGTCCTGAGTGGATTGGAGATTGTCGCGCTAGACCGAAGGTCCGACCGTTTGGCGTCAGTTTTGCCATCACCTTCGCACCCTGACCTCCTCCTCCTCTCTCTCTCTCTCTCTCTCTCTCTCTCTCTCTCTCTCTCCACCCCCCATCATGTCTCGCTTGATCCATTGATCCACCGGCGCGAGGAAAGTGATTAAAAACGCATCAGGCCAAGTATTTGAGGTCCGCCGCCTCTGGTGGGCAGAGGGGAAAAAAAATGGGGGAAAAAAAAATAGTCGAACGAGTGCGCACATCGGTGGGCGATAAATTTTATGCCCAATGGGTTAAGCGACTGTCATACACACACTATTCTCTCCCTCCCTCTTTCTCTCTCTTTCTCTCTATCTATCTATCTCTGTCTCTTTCACTCTATCTGTCTCTCTCTATCTCTGCCTATATCTTTCTCCTGCCTTCGACCTCGCCGGAACGTTCCATGTTGGCGTGTGCTTCAATGCAGATGTGTCGCCTCTCTATCTCTGTCTATCTCTGTTTCTCTGTCCGTCTCTCCCTGCGACGTCGTCGTGCCATTCTGCAATACACCTATATGTCAGCTCGTACGCATATACGTGTATGTGCTGCGTGTACATATATTTATATCTATATCACTGTCTATATATATATATATTCCGTTTATTTCATCCTTTTGTTTTTCATTTTATCGCTCCGATATCTCTGCGCCGAAAATTTCGTCGATGTTTAAAGAGGGGCGAGAGAATCGGCCGGAGGCTATCGCAGTCCGACATATATGCGCTGCTGCTCTATGTTAAACTACCAGTTCGATGTGAAAGAAAAAAGAAAGAAAGGAGGGGGGGAAGAGAATTTTGTTTCCACTGCATATTATCGTGCATTCCGTCGGTGGCTTCGAGGCGCCCACCACCCCCCCTCCACCTGATGACGCTCTCGCAGATTATATTCTCCTCGGCGCGAAAGGAGAGAGACAGACGGAGTGTCAACGGGCATTGCTCGCGGAAGAACAAAAGGCTCGGAAGTGCACGCATCTCCTCCTCGACCGCACTTTTATTCCTCTTACCCGTCGCCCTCTTTCTCACTACTTTCCGGCATTTCACCTTTTTTTCTCTCCACCTCATGTCTTTCTGTGTCTGTCTGTCCGTCCCGTCTATCTCTCTATCACCGACTTTCTATCTCTATCTCTCTCTCTCTCTTTACTATACGTTTCATCCAACTTCCTACCTGAATCTCTATCTCTGTCTCTTTCTCTCTGTCTCTGTCTCTGTCTCTTTCTCTGTTCTTTACTTCACTGTTTCATGTATACTATCACCCTATCTGAGTTTCCTGGGTTTGCGTCGAAGGAGCTTTCGTTGCTGCGCTGCTTTTCGCCAATCTACGTCGAGTATCGGGCTTCTCCCTTTTGAACGCAGTAGACCCTTCGTACATACTCTACGCCACCACACACGTATACCAGCTATATATATATGTGCATACACCATTACTATACATATAAATACACGCCTGCGTGTAGATTAGATGTATACGCCCGTATGTCCATATATATGTGCGAACATGTATATATATATACAGCGGACATCTATATATCGCACGTGAGACAGTTTACCGATCAAGAAGTAATATTGGCCAATAGTTGCGCAGTGATCGAATATTCGCGCGACGGCCGTGTCGAGAGACGTACGTATCTTAGCCGTTTTTCTAGATGTACAGACGTACGTAGATGTCGGTTCAATTCTTACCTTCCCCACTGTCTCGCTTTTCCTTCCATCGCGCGAGACGTTTCACTTGCGCGACATTAATCCGGCCCCCGTGAGGTCGGGCCGGACCTTCGTTTCTCGTCACGGCTGTCGCGACACATTTATACTAGTGTTCACTTGTCCCTTTACCTGAATTTTTCTGACAACCCCACCCCCACCCCCATCCACTGTCACAGTGCTATTTGATTTTTTCTCTGTCTCTCTACTTCCCCCCGAAAAAACCACCTCCGTCACGATTCACCACCACCGAAGACCAACGTCACAAAACTACCACTATCGTATGGTCCCTATTCCCGTGTTTGTCGCTTTTGTGTTCGTCCATTTTACATATCCTGTATGATGTTCAGCCGTTTTCGTAGTGTCGTAGTGAGTAGTACACGAGGCAGAATTCTTGTTAACATCACCAGAAAAACACCACTGTTCTATTTCTCTCTTTCTAGCAGCCTATCGCAGCTACCCAGGTGCAAAGACCTAGTTGCAATACACCAATATCACCTGATCGGTACCTAGGTCATAATGAATACGATACTTCGCAGCTATGGCGATCGCGCTCCGTCCTACCGATCATCGTCGGCGGCCAGAGCATTCTTCCGACCGTCGACTACCTAATCTTGTTCCAATAAAATCCTCTTCGTTCAAAATTCCGATTGTCACGCTCTGCCGAACCGAAACGATGTTCGAACGTAGGACGTAGCGCGGTCGCGGAACCTTTTGTAAATAAGACGTAGTAAGAAAAATGTCTCTTACGAATGACACGTACACCACCCTGCTGACAAGCTGTGCTGCACGAACCCCCGGCTATCAACCCCCGCTGCTGTTTTGCTGCCCCACACAAAAAACGCTACACCGAGAGTTCTCGAATAGAAAAAAAAACGTAAAAGAAATGTAACGAAAGCGAAAGTAAAGGAAGACGAAAGAGGAAGGAAAGGAAAAGACGATTCGTAGGGGGTTTTCTTGAGGGGAGGTGTGGGCCAGGGATGAAGTCGTTGCGTTCTGCGCGTCTCGCGTAATACGGAGGTCGCAGGTTGCGGCCTCCCGGAGCACGCTCGGCCCCGCAAAAGGATCGTCGGAGAAATGTCGAGCGGCGGCACGGCGATGACGATCGTTACCGAACCTTCCGTGGGCTTCTCGGGAGAACGGGGGGAGTAGAGAAGGAGGACGGAAGGAAGGAGCGGTGCGCGCGAGCTCGAATGGTCGTTAACCTTTGTCGTACGAGATTAAACCGAAAACGTGTACGGGGCGAAGTAGCTTCGCGAAATTAAAGCCCGAGCGCGCGCAAGCTGACGCGACCTCGAGGCTGGTTGGGCTTCAAGGCTCCGACTTTCAGACTCAGACTTCCAAGGCTCCGACTTCCAGGCTCCGACTTCCAGGCACTCCAGACGCCTTCCAGATCCTGGCAGCAGGTCCGGAGTGCAGCCACTTTTCGCATTCCGAAGAATAAAATCTTATACGCGTGTCGTTGATACCTTAGCCTGCAATTCCGAGCCGGAAGTGTCGGAGGATCGGGAATGGAATCGTTGGGCTTCGTTAGTGGCGCGAGTACCTTTGTAGTAAGGGTTGGGAAACGACAAAGGTTCGGCGAGACGACCGTAACCGATTTTCTCGAGTCTCTTTCCCGCGCCCTCGAGGTGCGCCACCCCGAAGGGAACCCGACGGGGGCGAGGGATGAAAATCGAGGCGCAGACCGTGGGAGGAGAGGCGAGCAAGGAGGCAGCTATCGGAAATTATATTCGAGAAATACCACGTTCCGACGCTTCGACCCGCGAACTTGTCTCCGGGGACGAGATTGTCCATTGTCCGGGGGATAGAAAAAAAAGTGTGACAGAAAGAGGAGTGGGAGAGTGCGAAGGGGAGTGAGAGGGCGAATGACTGACTGACTGACTGACTGGCTGAGTGAGCGAGCGACTGAGCGAATGGGTGTGCGTGCGTTTGAGAAAGAATGTGTGAGAGAGAAAGACAGAGAGCGTGAAAGACATTTTCAGCCACGTCGCGCAGAAGACCTGCAGCCACATCCGGACACAATGGGAAGGAAAGTCTCACATGGATGATGATTGCGGCAGACCAGCTTGTTGGCAGGGAAGTCTCATTCTCTAAAAGTGGTTTTCAATTTCCCAAGGGTGCATCGTGCGCGCGCGCGAGCGCGCGGCCGCGCTCGCCAGTCGGACCCGTAACCTTCGTGGAAAAATTTGCCTCGAGCTTGCGAGCCCCGAACCGAGAGATAGCCTTTCGTGGGACGGTGGGGGGCAGGGAAAGGAGGGAACGAGAGTGTGGCCTCTCGCGGACCGTGGCCGACGCGCAACTTTTCGAAATCCTCCCAGCCCCCTCCCCTAGCCCCCGCTCCAGCCCAGGTTTCTTCTTATTAATCGCGAGAGAGGGCCCGGCTAAAATGCCTCCTGGTCCTTCCGACACTTTTCAATGCCCGGCGCGAGCCGTCTCGCGCATTGTGGGACGCACAACTACCCTCTTTAAAGCGTCAGCCTCCGCGGAGTGAGAAGAAAAAAGGAAGAGAGCGGCCGCCGACGGGAAAGAAAACCGGCTGTTCCTCTTCCTGCGGGAATGTGTGTCAGACGATCGATCGCTCCTCAAGCCGTTTTTTCCATCCCTCCCACTCTCTCTCCCTCTCTCCTCTCTCTCTCTCTCTCTCTCTCTCTTTCTACATTCTTCCTGTCTCTCTCCTTTTTATTCCGCGCACGAATTCCGCAAGACGCGGGACGAGGAAAGGTTCCGTTCGGTGCCTCGGCGTCGCTTGGTTTTCGTGCGCGGCGCCTTTTGCAAGTCCGTTCTCGATCGATCAACCTCGACCCCGTTGCCGTTTTGCGAGAAAGCCGCCCGACGAACCGTCCGACGACGAGAACCGGGCTCGAAGACGGTTCTCCGCTCCCCCCACCATCCAACCCCTCCGATCGGTATGATGGCCATAATCGAATTAATTCGAGCAAATGCACTCTTCGGAATTGCTACGCCATACCTGAATGTTTGTCAAGTGTACGAGCACGAAACATATATTCCCCCCCTCCGTCCGTCCAATGTCAAAGAGCGGGAATCAAATCACGAGACTGCATAACACGTTTGACGGTGAGAGTACACGGACACAACGTACCCACACACATACATACATACATACATACATACAGAAATGCGTCTGTGCCTCGTGCCGCTGATCGTAGAAATTAAATGCGCGACAAACACTGACAAGGAGAGAGAGTATATACACGGTGACGCGGAGACACAGACACGACTACGCGTCCACTCTTGACGCACACGAACGCATATACAGAGACACGTACACGGTTTGCGACAATGAAACCAATCCGAAGAAGATGACGCCGACGACAGCCACGCGACGCGGGAGAAGCGATATACGATAACGTGAAGTGACGAAAGGCGGGAACGTACACTTGGACGTTCACGAGAGATGGTGTGAAATAACGTGTGGTACGAAACTGCTCCTAAATGCCTGTGTATTTTTTCTCGTGCATCTCTTTTCCAGGGTACCTTAAATACAGCGACGTCGAGCGCGATGATACGCCCTCCTCCTCTTCACTCTTACTCTGCGCCTTCTTTCAACGCACCGGGTGTACATTGCTCTCTTCTTCCCACCCTCTCATGTATATTTATTTTCCTCATCTTGTTTCTCTCTCTCTATTTCTCTCTCTCCGCTCACTCGTTCAGTCACTATCTTTCCTTCCTTGCGCTTCCTCTCTCTCTCTTTCTTCTTCTCTCTCTCTCACTCTCTAATCTTTCTCTGGCTGTCTTCGGAACCGCCTTTTCCACTACTTCGAAATTCCGCATCGCAGCGAAAGGGAGGCAGTAGGGATGCGAGCCGGGGAGACTGTCGGAGATGCGGATGCTAGGGACGTGAGCAAATGGAAATGCGGGGAGTAGCCGGCGGTGAAAGTGCATTGAGGGAAACGAGAGAGGAGTTCCCTACCACTAATTACGACAGAGCGTTGCAGCTCGATTATTCCAGGTGCCAGGTTGCCAGGAGTCAGAAACGCCAGCCGATAAACCTACCCCTCCTGATGACGATGGAACTGACGATCACTGCTACGACGACGATGATGATGATAATAATGATGATGATGATGATGATGGCTATGATGATCACGATAATCCCGATGATGAAATTGATGATGACGATGATGACGATGACGACGCTGATGACGACGATGACGTCGATCGATGGACCGGTCATTCGCTTATCATGTTCTCGAACTCGTTTCTCTTTTGTTTTTTTATTCTTCTCTGACGACATTCTTCGCCCAATCTTTCGTTAGTCTCTTTCTTTCCACCGAGTTCCTCGAGTCCGCCATTATTCCGCGTTACGCTCGATCGAGACTCAGCGCCGTCATTGTGTTACTGTTATTATCATTATCAGTATCGTCACGATTTCACATTGTTTCTGTTTTTTAATTTCGAGCGCAGAATAGGGTCCCCGCCGTCGGCGATACATGCTGCCGCGGCTTCGGTACCCGACACATACACACGCTCAGTTCTTCTCCCTCTTATCGCGGTGCCGGCTGAGTGCGCGATCGTTGCCTCCTGCGGGGAATAAAACCGGTTCGATATCCGATCCGTCGAGACGCGGCATGGAAGTCGGGTCTGTATGGGATACCCGTACCGGCCGCGCGCGCGCGCGCGCACACACATACATGCTGACCGTACTCGAAACAGCCGCCCGTCGGAGTATCCTTCGCGATTTAATGCCTGCAGTCAATTTCTGACGTGTGGAAAATTAAATCCTCAATCGCGCGCGCGCGCACTGTTCGGATCGAGAATCGACGCCGATCACAATCTCGACCGGGAATTAAGCAAAATCCGTTGGACGACGAACGAGTTTCATTCCGTCGTTTCTATCCTCCTTTATTCTTTTTTTTCCGGGAAGAAGCTGCAGGATACTGTTCACGCGCGCGAACTCTTCTGTTCTTTTATTGCGCGTGTAATCCGGCGAAAATTTGGAAGAGGCAGCGATCGCGCAGACTCGCGAGATGAACGGGGACAATTACGTCATGTGCAGAACGTACCGCGAGTATGAACGGGTAACGCGAGAGGCATTATGTATCCCCGACGCGTATGTAACGCACGCGTATCGTCTTACGCGGTCCGGCGCGAGAAAAATATATATGCATATACGGCTGTGCCGGTCTAACGAGTCTTTCACGCCGTACATGCATGTATATTGTTAGCGCTCTGCGCCCAGTCACACTTTGTACATACGTGTTGCGTACGGTATTTGCCGATGGTATTACCGCTCGAATTTCAGTGTAACATACGTACATTATATAACAGATGTCCTAGAATCGTAAGATTTATACATGTCTATTATTCCATACATTTGATATTACTGTTTCTGTATATATATGGATACATATGTATATATATATATATTGACTCATATATGTATATACGTGTGTATATATATGTACATATTACGTACATACTATTTTTTTCTTTATACCATACGCGACTGTCGTTTCTTGCCTTAGCCTCAACTGGTCTGTTTTTCTTTTTTTGATTTTTATCTTGCCCTCTCGCCTGATGATGCTTCTTCATGCTTGCTGAACAAAAAAACCTTCGTGCCGCTTCGCTACCTGCCAATTAACGCCTGCGAAATATTGCCAACAAAACGTACACCCGAAAAATATTAAAAAACAAAAACTACTACCAACAACAACAAAAAAAATCGCACGACTGACCGATCACCGCACGCATATGCCAAAAAAAAAAACGAAATCGAAACGAAACCATACAATGTATATATATGTATATGTATATGTATATATATATGTATACACGGAAAATATCTCAACGGCGACAACAACGAAAACGACGGTCATTACATAAAACGGAACGGAACGAACAAAAAAAAAACGAATTTGCTACACACGCATATGTACGCGTCGAATGAATATATGTCGGACACTGTGGGACGTCATGGGGACGCCGAATGAAAACGGATGCGCCCACGACACGCTGGCCATGAATATGTGTATCGGAAACGCAAACCAAACAAAAAAAAAATCCACACGAAACAAAAAATCCGACGGAAAATGAAAATTGCAAAAAAAAAACGCACGGAATGCATATATATATATATTAAACGGAAAAAAAAATCCCCGGAACGGAATGTACCGACGGAACGAAAATGTTAAAAAACCTGTACATAAAAAACGAAAAAAAAAAAAGCAGACGGCGACGATGCCGACGAACGTGGCGGGAATGGGCGCGTTGGCTGGCGGAGTGTCAGGAGTTCCGGCAACTGCGGTGACCGGAGGACTTCAGAGCGGCGCTATGGCGAGCATCGAGCTCGGCAAGAAGCGGATGCGCGACTCCAATGATGATCTGCTAATGGTACCACGGCTTATGCATGGAATACACTTTCCTTTTTTTTTTCGTCGTAGCCGCGACCGCCGCGGAACTGGCCCCGACGCGAATCCGTTCTCTCTTAACCCCCCACACCACCCCCCCCACTTACACTTGAAAATCGATCGTTAAGGGTGGCTGCCGCGACCTTCGTAATTTTTCGGCGACCTTCGAAATTTCCGGTCAGGGGGACGCGGAGAGGCGCGCCTCGGGGGCCATTTCCCGGATACGGTCCGCGTAGTCGTATACTTTTAAGTTACGAATATAGTTACTGCGATTGTGAATACACTGCCGAGCGCGCTTAGAGCTCTAGCTCCTCTCGTTCCCTTTATTCTTTTCTATCCGCGCGGGCGTAACGATCGCGAACGGTTGAAGGATCGTTGTATACACGCGTGCGGGGAGTACGTATTTTTGCGCGGCAACGCACGCGAATGCGTCGGTGTGGGTTCGGAGGTTTTAGCGGTGTTGACTGGCCGCGAACTTTGCCGTGAACTTTGGCCCGCGGGGTGATACCGGTGCTGTTTTAAGGCGTTGCCTTTTTATCTTATTTTCTCTTGGGTTTCCACCTCGCGGCTTGCGTCGTTGCACGTTTCTCGAAGTTAACGTTTGATAAGAGGTTAGAAGGTACGGGTGCGAGTTTAATTAAAACTGCGACGGGGATGGCGCGCAGGAGTGTCTCGTGAGCTTGAAATAGGTGAGGAGATAGAAGTAGAGGGGGAAAAAAAAGGAGGATGTGGAAGGTGGACATTGTACATTATGCGCATCCTTTCGCGGAGATAAATATAATTTGCCTTTGTTTCGCGCTTTGAGACGCGCCGGTGCGGACTGATAGAGAGTAATTTCTGGTGAAAATAGAGCCCTCTCCCGGCTGGCGAGCTAATAGCGTTATCCGTTATAACGTATTCCGACGCGGTAAGTCGATGTTGTTCGTTTTAAAGCCACACGCTCGACAAGCCGAGCTCGGTATACCCTCGCCATCGCCATACATGTACACGAAGACGCGGGGCATATATTCTTGCGCGGACGATCTCCTTACATATTTCATCGGCTTCTCCCTCTGCGGTCCGAAAATCGCGAAATACGCCGCGGAAAGAAAAAAAGAACATGCGATTCTAACGAGAGACTTCACCGTATTACTCCCTTTTTTTCTCTCTCCATTTTGCTTCCTCTTGTCGTTCGTTGCAATGTTGTTCGTACCAGAGCTTACGCCTCGTAATGTATTTATAGATCGCTTACTATTTTGTTTCTCGATCGCGATCGGCGGTCGCCTGCCACGATCGTCAAAGGATCAAGAGCAAAGGCCAAAATTAATTTAAAGGAAATGCTTTACAGAATCTGCGTATATCGAGCCTGACCGCCGATCGTGGCATACGATTTAACGTAAATTTACCCCTCCCACCCTTTGGCGACACCCCGGCCGACAGATCGAGAGGATCGACGATCGACCCGCCCGTCGATCGCGATCCGATCGCGCTTGACTGGAAGCCGCGCTTACGTCGCGAATCACGCGTGCATCCTTTTAGCGCGGCCATTGGCCACCGAAAAGAAAAAGAAAAGAAAAAAAATGCAAGCTATCAAAAACGAAGGGCGAGAGTGCACGGGAGGTAAGGGTGAGAACGAAGGGAACGTAGAAAAAAAAAATGGGACCGAAGTTCGATGCGCGCGTGTTTCGTTGCGAGCTCGATGGCAAGAATCAGGGGTTGGTATCCGTGTCGAGGAAAACGTGTACATCCGGCCAAGAGTTGACATTCTGACCTTCTGTCAGAATGACAGTGCCATCAGAGGTGGATCATGACAGAGGATCAGTTTCGATTTGCTAAGAACTTTTCGAGGGAACGTTCGACAGTGTGCCAGCCCTGTTCGGAAAATTTAAAAATGTTCTTGTCTCCGATCTCCGTACCATACGTCGAGGAACGTGCTCGTCGGTCCCGCGCGAATCGAAGTCGCGACGGGATCGAAGTACACACTCTCTCCGCTGTGTGCCTACGGAGGGGGTCACGATCCGTGTAAAACTTTTCTGAGCTTGCGCCGATGATGCATGTTGTGCTTAAGCGACTACCGAGGTGATGGTGCCAAAGAAACGTCATCCCCTCGACGCTCTGGACGATGACCGAATGTAAAAATTCTTCATTTTTTCTCGCATATATACATATATATGCGCATACATATATATATGTGTTCATATATCTACATATATATACAATACAGACATACATGTGATATCGTGAACGTTAATCTCGCGTCGTACGGCGGATCGGTGAGTCTGTCTCCCTTCGATTCCGGGACATTTTCCTGTTTGCCGGCCCGAGGGCCTCCTTTTTTTCGGTGTCATAGACTCACGTCGAATTTCGCTAAGGAGCACCGTAGACCGCTTACATACACTCTTTTCCCGCTAATTCTCTCGGTCTGTCTGTCTGTCTTTCTCGTCTCTCTTCGTCGCCTACGTTTCGTTCATTCTTTCAGTCTTTCTTCTACCTCTCTCTCTCTCTATCTCTCACTCTCTGTCTTTTTTTTCTCTATGAATCTCTGTTTCTGTCTCTCCCTTTCTGCCTCTCTTTCTGTCTATCTGCCTGTCTCTCTGCCTGTCTCTCTGTACCTCGAACTTCTTAAACATCCGCTGCACTGGATGTACGTACTTTCCAAACTTTTTTTTTCTCTCATTTCCCCGTCTCGTGCATTGGGCACGGCCCAGTCCGATCAAACTTCAAGAGGGCCTCGGCAGGCAGAATTTGCATTCATCTCTTTCATTTGTCCGCCGCCCCTCGACCGTGCCTGATGTACCGATCTGACGCAATCTTCGCCGGTCTCTCTCTCTCTCTTTCTCTCTCTCTCTCATTCTCGATTCTTTGCAGTTCGTTACGCGACACCGTCCGGCGTATTCTCGGCTACCCGCGGCCTTAAAAGGCGAACGGGATATCTGCCCGAGCTCATCTGCCGCTTGTTCCTTTTGATACGCCGATTTTAAAGACGGACAGACTTCTCATCTGACAGCGCACGCGAGCTTTACGACCGCGTTTCTTGCCAGCTCGATAGTAGTAACTCGAATAATAAAAATAATCGCAATAACAATGACGATAATGCCGGTACCGCGAACGACAACGATAAAATAACATCAATAATATACATCATACAGTACATACATTACTACAGAACATCATAATTCCCAAGCTATATATACCTCACTATCAGCTTCTGAGCTTTTGCATCTCATTCTCGCAGCTTCTAACTCAACCGTTGTTATACTCCTCGACTATAGACACCTTTGAGTTTCGCTTTGTTTCACGTCCGTCGCAATACAAACGGCGAGACTTGGCGTGAGAGCACGCGCGAGACCCACCGCGCCCGCTTTTCCGTGACAATTTGTTTCGCGTTTCTTTCTTGGCGCCTCGCATCGTACGCGAGAATCGTGCGGCGCACTCGTACGATCCTTCCGCCGATCGATCATTTCGATCCCTCCGCTCGGACGCCATGGGGTCGTCACTCGCGGATCGTTCACTCTCGGTGGAAGGTAAAAAAAAAAAAAATTACAGGATTGGAGCGAACGTGTGCGTCGTTCTCATTTTCGTCCGCCGATCGACGCCAATACTTCATTTGCGTTTCTCGCTTCCTCGGGACTCAGCGTCCGAGCGTCTTCCGTTTTTTCACCTGCCCCCCCACTCTTTTTTGTGTTACTTCGTTTCCTTCTCTTTACGTCGATCGCCAATCGACCAAGGCCGGTGGCTACCGATCGTTAGACGGAACGATGACGGCGACGGGGACGATGACGATGACGAAAATCTACCCTTTACTACTATTACTACTACTATTACTACTATTACTGCTACTACTGCTACTACTACTGCTACTACTACTACTATTACTATTACTATTCCTATTACTATTACTGTCACCAGTACTACTACTACTTCTACTTGTTCGATTATACGATGGCTGGTCTTTCTGACACGCACCGAAACTAGCTTGCGAACGAAAAAGACAAAAGAGAGCGATAAGAAAAGTAAGCGAGGGGAAAAAAAACGAATAGAAAGAAAGAGAGACATTTTGCAGTTGTCCAGCTACGAAAACGTCGTCGTTTGGGAACGTCGCCGCAAGCTGCGTCATCGGCACAACTTTTACACTGCTACCACTACGATCCCTTTCCACCCCCCTTCATCCCTTACCAGTTTGCAAATCCGCGATATCTTTCTCTCTCTGTCTCTCTCAATCTCATTCTCTTTTTCTCTCTCTCTCTCTATTTCTGCCCCTGCCTGTACCCCCGACGTCATCAATCCCCCCATGAAATTAACTAAACCCCCCCCTGAACCACCGGACTCTCTCTTCCCTTCTTGAGAATCCAATTATACAGACGTGCAACCTACCTCCTCCTCGGAAATTAGTTGAAACCGATGCTATCTTTGTTGCAGATGGACATGAAGTCTGTCGGGTCGTTCTACTACGAGAACTTTGTAAGTGCAGACATAATAAGAAACAAAAACCAAAAAGAAAAAAAACAGAGAAAAAGATCCGAACAATACGCTTATAGAAATGATGACGCGTTCGAACGCTTACGGTTCGCCGAGTCTCCGGCAGTAAAAAAAAATATGCAATTTTTCTAGCCAGTTTAACAAATTTTGACCGTTCGCGGGAGACTCGATCGAATCGCTAGCGTTGCGCGGAACTGCCCTGTTCTTGTTCAAGGAGGACGTCATAGGGAAGTTCCGGCGTCCGTCCTCGAGGCTGGACATACGGAATAGGGATTCTGGGGGTGGGATGACGAGAGTGTAGGGAGCGAAGGCTTCCCGCAGGAAGCCTCCGCTCGCAGCTGGCCCGAATGGCCGACAGAAGGTCGTTCCACGGCAAGGGTGAACTAACCTCGGGCCTTCTCGGCCCTTCGTCTGTTTTCCAGGCCTTCCCAGGGATGGTTCCGTATAAACGACCGGCGGGCGACAAGTCCGGCATGCCGGTCTATCAGCCGACCGGCGCGACAACCTATCAGCAGTTAATGCAGCTCCAGCAGCCCTTCGTGCCTGTGTCATGTGAGTACACTGGAACACCACCCCTACCCACCCAAACCTCTAACCACCAATCGGTCGTGCAACCCCCGAACGTGCAAAGCAACCACCACGCCGCGGTGGTGCAGTCCTCCTCCTCGTGCTCCCAGGGAACTGCCGGCGGCGCCGTCGGTGGTAACTGCGCCGACGCCAACAATGGCGTCCTCATGGATCCGTGCAACAATCCGCCGCCGCCACCGCCGACGACCGGCGACAATAGCGCTAACGGTAGTAACAGCAATGTCGGCGCTAATAGCAAACAGCAGCCGATCGGTAGCCAAAATCACGAGGCGGAGAACGCCCGTAACTCCCCCGAATTGAATCACTCGAGCCCCGCGCTCCATCAGCAGTCGCAACAGCATCAAGCTCAGCAGCATCATCAGCAGCAACAGCAGCAGCAACAGCAGCAGCAGCAGCAGCAGCAGCAACATCAGCAGCAACAGCAGCAGCACCATCAGCAGCAGCAGCAGCATCACCATCAGCAGCAACAGCAGCACCAGCATCAACAGCATCAGCAGCATCTTCAGCATCAGCAACAGATGAACCAACTGGCCTTCTCAGCGGCCGCGGCCGTCCACCAGCCGGCCATGAGCCCGCTCACCTCGATGGCCGGTCTGACCTCCGTGCCATCCATGGTCAACATGGTCTCGATGGCCTCGATGGCCTCCATGGCCAACATGTCCTCCATGTCGAACTATACCGCGGCCGCCTCTAACATGGCCAATCTCAACATGCTGAACAGTCTGGGCATGGCCTCCGGCCTACCGACGCATCTCGACCCCGCCGCTCTGGCGAAGGAAGTGGCCCAGAAGAACTACGCCAAGGCGATAAAGCTCTCGCAGAGTCTCTCCGCGGGTCAGTCCTCCCAGCCTTATCCCATCAGTCCGCTGACCGCGCTCAACTATACGGGCGTAGCCCTGAACAAGCAGTCCCTGGTCAATCCTGCGGCCGCTGCAGCAGCCGCAGCTGCAGCCGCCGCCGCCAGTCCCGCACAATCGGGCTTGCCAGCCAGCGCAGCGACACCTCGCCCAGTTATCCCAAGCCTGGCCGGCATCCCCGGCGCCCTAACCTCGCCCATCTCAGCTGGTATCTTAGCCTACTCCAGGCCACCGGCCTCAGCCACCCCCATCAATCCCTATTCCCTCATCCGTCAGCAAATCCTGCCCAGTCCCTATGTCCACTCCTCTCTACACGGCGTCCCAGGCGCCGCTGTTCAAGCAGCGGCCAATCCCTACGTTCAGAATCCCTACGCAGTCCTGCCAGGTGTAGCTGGCGTGCCAGGTGTCGCGGCTGCCGCCGGCGTCCCGACTCAGATCCCACAGATGGGAAATCCCGCGACGATAGCCGCTCAGCCCCAGGTCGCCATTCCCGTCAGCTCGGGCGTCATCATGCAGCCCTACAAGAAGATGAAGACATCCTAAGTCGCCCGCTTTCAGAGCGAGCGAGGCCTCCTGATCTTCTGGGCCGCTTCCTCTTCCTCGGCAAGACTCAGAACATCCGATCCTCGCCACCTTTCTTCGCCCGACCTTCGGCTTCTCTCCCCTCCCTCTCCCGTTCTTCGTCTTTTTCTCTCTGTCGCCTCCGGCTCCGCCAATCGCGTCAACTCGCCGAGAGTTGACCCCACGGATCGAGATTCTTCTCGGGAGGAATATTCTCGAGCGACGATATTCCGATTCGATGTTCCTCGGACTCCGGTTCCTGTTGGCATCGGACTGCTTCGCGCCGGAAACGCTTCGTTTGCATACGGATTTGATGCTTGCCGGTTTTGCCGAAACCCGGCCGTTCGATATAGTAGACGTATGTTGTCCACGTAGACGGCGGTTGGATCCCAACGGAGCGACGGACGGAACGTGATTAGCACGTTCAAGAGATCCAGGGGGAACAGCGAACGATTGCGCCGAGTTCCAATGAAAGAGGATCGAGAGAATCGACGAGAGAGGACGAAAATGTGTGAGAGAGAGAGAGAGAAGCGAAGTGAGGGCGGAAGAACTGCGCGGAAGAAGAGGACGTACACTGCCCATGAGAAAAATTGTGTCGACGCGTCAAAGGACAGAGAGTACGGATAAAAATGATATTCTGCGAGTGGAACAAACGATTTTTGGTCGGACACAGATGATGATGATGATGATGATGATGACTCCGCGAACAACGAATGACTCGGAAGCGAGTTCGGAGCAATTTTATTCGCGGGCAGTGTAGAGGCTCAGCAGAAGGCGAGATTCGAGAGGCGAGACGCCAAGAGAAAAAAAAGTTCCGAAAAATAGATTCATTTTCTAGTCAGACATTGTCGGTGAACAGTGCCTTATGGACCCGATTCCACTTGGAGCGTTGTTTCGAATGTAGAGAGAAAAGAAAAAAAAAAGAATGGAAAGCCCGGACGAAATGATCTACGAGCGTCGTATGCAAATTGGGGATGCGAAACGGTGTCCACTGAACACGCGTTCTCAATCCCCTGATTGCCGATCGCGCTCGGCCAAGTATCATTCAACTAATCGCATCAACTAATCCGATACCGTTTCTGTCAAAGTGAATCTGTGACAACTTGCCGGTAGCGCGCGGTTTTAAGAGAACGGAACGAAAATTATCCATTGGTAGTACCTAATAGCGTATATGATTATATATAACACTCACTTTCTAGAGGGTGAATCGAGCCTAATCCCATTATTATTATATTTACGTCGACTTACGGTAATCGTTCATGTAATCCAATGAATTATCGAAGTGTTTACGTGTCGTCTCGTGATCCTTTGTTTCTGTTTGTTTCGGTGTTGAGTAGAAAGTGTAATTTGTAATTTTGAGAGAGAGAGAGAGAGTGAGAGAGAGAGGGAGAGGTAGAGAAATAAGCGGGTTTGCAATATCTTTTGGTTTTGATCGTGTCGAAATTTTATTAGTAGCCAACTACGGCCTATTTGGCGAGTCTTGCCTTTTAATTCGTACTTGAATAGTAGATAATATAATGACGATAGTGTTTTGGCGATGGCTACCTTGCGCGTCTCGGCCGCTTAAAAAGCGACGTACACGCACCGTCCCATTCGCAATCAACGAATACTGCAATTCGTCCTTGTTCTGGTTTTTACACAGTTTTATCGACTTTCACTCTCTTAGTTTATTTTCCTTTCCGTTCGCCGTGTCCGTACACGGATCGGGGGCTACGTTTTTAAGAGTTACTTTGTCCAGTTTTATCCGTTGTTTGAGAGGCGCGCGGACCGCGCCTCCTTAATTGTTAATGTTTGTCAGAGCAGTTTTTTGAGATGTTTATTGATTTTGACCCGTCACCTTTATTTAACGTTAGAGCGCGCCAACTTGACCAAAAGTGGCGCGGTAGAGCGTATGTTTCCTAGAAACGCAAAAAACCTCTTTGCGGGGTCGACGATCGTCCTTGCGCGGACAATGGTCGACTCGCATTGGCCGCCGTGTCCTGTTCGGCGGCCGATATCCTTTTAGTTTCTCCTACTCTTAGACTTAGGGAACTAGAATTATTAACTGGACTCCTTCTTCGTTTAATATCGATTTGAATCTAGGCTACGGATAGGCGTACGTCATATATTATATATTATTACTATACAGCATAGAGCGCGTATTGGAGGACGGGAGGAGGATGAGGGGCCGCGTCGGTAGGATGCCGACGCGTCCTTGGATTCAATTCGGGGGAGTTTGTCGCATACAGAAGTGAGCCTCGTCAATTGTGACCCTACGAGCTTATGCATTTAATCGAGAATCGGGGAGTCGACGGCGGCGAACGATCGCACGTCGGACCCCCGAGACACAGGAATGCATTTACATTAGCGAGTGTTAATGGAGTGTAGTGATGACGGAAGGACGAGCGAATTAACGACGACGGATTAACGGTCTAAATAAGCCGCGACGAAACGGAGAACGACATCCGGCTCGATGCGCATGCGCAGCGACGAGTGTCACGTGCGCATCGCTCGTCGGGACAAAGACACACACAGCCGCACAAAGAACGCTGTTCACACAACAATACACGCCCACCAAACACACGAGAACACGTCAGAGGATAACTGATATAATATAATATGTATTTTTATGAGTTTGTATCTGTAGGTTTCGAGAAGTTGAGCCTAATCGAGCGACGGTGGTTAGAGCGGCAAACGCGCGGTAATGAATGAAAGATAGAGTGCAGGAGAGAGAGGGAGAGAGAGAGAGAGAGAGAGAAGGGGTGTGAGAAAATGAGAATCGAATAAGCTCGAGATCCGAGGAGCGTAGGTAGAGAAGGAGGAGGGAAAGAAAGATGAAAAGGAATTTCTCTAATCTGTGTATCTCCGTACACGTGTCTGCCAGTGATTTGAAAGTTTATTTAATCGAGATATCTAATGAATGAAGTAAATGAATATATATATACATATATAGATCTATATATGTGTAAATAATTTTTTTTATATACGAAACGAAACCGGATCAGATATATTATATTATAACGTATTAGAGAGAAATATATTATTACGATTATGCACACACGGGGAGTAACATGCGCTGGCACATACACTGAGAGATAATGAACCTGGAGAGAGGGTGGAGGTACGCATAGGAGAGTTATATCGTAAACGTTTTACGGTAGAAAGTCTGGCAGGAATATATATATACATATATACATTGTAAGGCGGCGGTAGGATCCTTTGTATGCGCCTGTCGCGGAACGTTTTGACATTTTACCAGAGAGGAACGAGGACGCCAATTACGAAACTTCATCCTTTCTAGTCGGATACGCTGTTAAGTATTAACGATTTTAACGCGAGATTAACAAATGACTAATTCGCTAATTGAACGTTCCCGCGCGAACCTTCGACTCAGCATTTACACGGAGCATCCTTCACCACTCCATCGACGAGTGACTAACGATTAAACGAATTTCGTACTATGGCGAGAGCGGTGTCAATTACCTAGCACCAATTGACAGCGAGTCGGTCAACAGTGTTTATGTTCATCGATCGCGCGCAAACCTCCATCTTCACCGGTAATCGCACGTTCCATCCTAAGATTAGAAACGAAATCTCCGCAAAGACGACTCGGCGATAGATAGAGAGAAAGACGGAAAGAAAGGGAGAACGAAGGGAAAGCAGCGGGTCAGTACCGAGAGCACACAGACGCACGCGTTACACGCACAATAAATACGGTCGAGCCTAAGAGAGCGAGCGAGGATCGGTCAGACGGGAAACACACAAGGACGAACCTAGTCCTACGGTCTTCCAGCCAATCTTTAAACTTTGGGGAGAAAGATGATCGAGACACTATTTTTTACCGCCGTCGAGTCTACGACGCGGCCGAGTTTCATTAAATGCAGGAGGTACCGTTTCTAATCTTACGAGCGCCAGGTCGCGAGCGCGATCCATTGTGATAGTATATATTATGTATACCCTATCGACACACCTTCATCTTAGACGTACACGATCACCATCCGCGTACGTTGACGCGTACGTGCGAATCATACACGGCCAACACGTACAGGACAGGCACACGTCACACGGACGCCTACATACACCTACATGTACCTACATATTATACTTACATACATCTACATCGAGAGACACGGCGAGGATCGGGCGCGGTAACACACGCACACATACACAGTCAGACACAAGCAAGCACACACGCGATATTATATTACGGATAACGATAATAACGCACGGTACGTGTTCTCGTGGAACGAAGGAAAGAGACGTTAAGAAAAGGCCTCTTCGACATACACCGAACGCTCCGTCATGAGACGATAATAATAATAATACGCAGATTCCGTGTCACGGTTTTGCTCTGCAAGTCCTTGCCTCTCTCGTTAAAACGCCCCCCCTCTGTATACGCGAAATGTTCAGAGAGACGGTTTGTTCTTCTTACGTTGCCGCGCGCGCGTAACGTACACCTGAGCACGTGTGCGATCGTCGGACGCATACGCATATATTTGTATGGTAAAAGTACACACGTACGTATGAGTATACGCGGACCGGGACGCGTGCAGAAGCGTGTACGCGCGTTACGAAAATTACGGACTAAGCCCGACACGGCCGCGACACACTTTTAGGGTTCCTCAAAACTTGATGTTTAACAAGAATATACGTACACTATCGAGAGGGTGGCTGGTTTTTTTTCAGTTCGCGCCGGGCGCCTGGAATCGCTCGCGTGAATAACGATTGGCCGATTATGTCATGATTACCCGAGCGAGACGGCGTGGAAAGTGAATGAGGGTGGGAGAGAGGAAAGGAGGGATAGAGATGGAGAGAGAGAGAGAGAGAGAAAACGAGAGATTCCAGCCGCTCGCCAACGCGATCGGCATAAAAACAACAGCGGAAGTGCCTTCCCCTTGCACTCGTACACCATTGCACATACAGAACACGCGCGTACAAGGACATTTTACTCGAGATATGATTACACACGAGAGAACACTACTTATTATATACTTGCGTCATATATAAATATATAATTATATTTATATATACATACATATAAATTAAGATAATATATTGATATAAACGCGTACGCATTATTAATGTTGCAAGTAAGTTGTCGTGCAACGAACGAATAAAAAAAAAAGAGTATGATGGTAACAAGAACAACAAAATACAAACTGGCGACATAACCCGCGGAATAATCGACCGCCGCGGCGGGAAATTATTTCGCGGCTTATGTTGAACCCACTCCTACAGATGTATATTTAATGTATGGACGAATTAGGCGACCGCCACCCCCGTATATACGTTATGTATACAGATGCAGACACACTCGTGACGATTACGAATATAAAGAGAACGTTTTGCGATATACCTACGTATATATATATACATGCAAACAGGTAGTATTTATTATTGTGTACTGTACTGTCTCTAAAGTTACATGTACATTCAATGCGCAAATACACACATACACATACACACACGGACACGGAGATTATATATGTAGATGCATATATATATGACACGTACGAAATACGCATACACACATGGACACACACTATACAGACAGACACTCCGACACATATGTATAACATCTATATATCGAATACATTACGTACGACCCCGGGAATGCAGATGCAAAGTTTGGCGCATTCAGGCGTTTTACGCGGGCACGGTATATATATGCTCGACGATAAATAACAATAATGTGTACTTTGCGTAGTGCCGCATTATCACGCATAATCGTCCTGGCCAGAGAGAGAGAGACCTTTTTTTTCCAGTTCGGACGTGCTAGACTCTGCGTGCATCGCGTCTTTCGAAACGGAATAGAGAAAGATAGAGTGGGGTATAGTGAGAGGGAGAGAGTGAGAGAGTGAGAGAGAGAGTGTGAGAGAGAGAGGAAGGGAGAGAGGGAGAGAATGAGAGAGAGCGAGAGAGGAAGAGAGAAAGCTATGTACCGAGGAGAAAAAGAGCTGTCGAGAAGCGATGATATATACATATTTATATACTGTAGTAGCTTGCGTCGACTCGAGATATCTCGAGTCACCCTCGAGATCTCGAATGCGTTTTTGCGCATGCACGCTCACGGGGTTTGTCAAGGAGTCAGCCAGTATTTGTAATAATAATGCTTGAGAAATGCATGAATATTTGTTTTATTAATGCTTCTTCTTATTTCATCTCTTTCTATCGACAGAACAGAACTATCCCCCCCCCTCAAAAAATACTTCGCTAATATATCCACCCAACCCACCACCACCACCACTACCACCATCACTATCACCCCCTGTAATATTTATATTTATACATATATCGTGTACTCGATATTTGCCGCCCATTTATTGCTCACAGTCTTTAGCCTTCGCTTCCTGCTTCCCTTGTTTTTTAATATCCTCTTTCGATAAATCTATTTGACACGATGCTTGTATCGTTATTATATACTACCTCTCGTTTATCGTTTAGTATCTATATTCCTTGTTATTAGTACTCTCTTACCTGTTCTATCACGCTGTTCACATATGTACGTGTACATTCTTTTCTTTGCCCCGTACCATCCTGCATATATATACATACATCTGTCTATCTATCTATCTATATATATATATATATATACATATCCTCGCTTCCCATTCGTCTCCCATCGCGCGGAAGACTCGCCGATCCACGCAGCCTGCCGCCGCAAGAAAACCTTTCATCGCAAAATCTTGTTTCGCCGGTCAGCGGATTTTCCTTCCCCCCGCAGCCTGCGTTTCGTGCGCCGCCCCCTCTCGCTCAAGATTAGAGGGCGAGATGGCCGCGAGATAGGAGAGAAGAGAAGGAGGTCCTCGTTCCTTTTGACGGCCACGTCGTCGTCGACGGCCAAGCTCGTCGTCGGCCTCGTCGCCGTGCACCTAAACGAACGAGGCCGAGCGCTGCGCGGCTAGAACCACCGCCTCAACAAAAAAAAAAAAAAATCAAACCTCGCCCTCTCCCACCCCCTCCTCTTAAGCGCCATCGTAGAGCCCAACACGCTTTTATTATTACAACGATACGTCGTGAAGGAACGACGTACGACTTGTACGCGTATTCTGCCCCCATTTCCGACCTCCTTCGACCTCCTACCATCTACCTCAACCTCCGCATTCGCCACCACCTTCGTCCCACTCCGCCGCTCGTAAAATTACCGCCGTACATCCCTTACGCCTCGATCTCCTCCTTCACGCCCGCTTATCCCCACCCCCCCGTTGCTTCAGTTTGCGAGATTCCGGAGGTTACCGAGGTCCGTCTACCATCGTCCCGCGTCAACCTTCTACTCTCCACCCTTCACGCTTCTTCGCTGTCGTTCGATTAACGCCGAAGGAATCGGTGAGCGTACGTCTCGACGTTAGTGTAGCGAGCATGGGACGATGGTGGAAGGATCTGATCGGCACGCAATCGCGATCCACGATCCTCGATCGTGATCCAACCTCCCTCGCGCACTTCCCTGTACAATCGCCAACATTAGATCGGTAGATCGCTAGATCGATGGACCGAACTGTCGTGGATCCGGCGGACAGTGAGGTCGGCGCTTCCATGCCTCGAGTGTAAGAAAAGAATAAAAAAAAATAAAAGTGAGAAAAAAGAAAAAGAGCAGTAACGAGTCCGCATTTCATCCCCCCGCGCCGCACACACGAGGGGAGGATCCTCGACGCTGGCAGTGTGCGATCCACCCTACATATTTATCCGCCTCCTATTCGGCTTTCCAGCGCTTACCACGCAGCTTTTATTGTTTTTCTCTCGACGCCTATAAGCCTGCGTAAAGAAGTCGTCACGCCGCGTACGTACTGAATTTTATCATAACGCTTCGCACATATATATATATCTATATCTATACATATACATATCATAAGGCCTATTGTAAAGTGTCGGGAGTCTGGAGAGAGCGAGAGAGAGGGAGAGAGAGAGTGGGAGAGACTGGGAGGGAGAGAGAGTGAGAGAGAGTGAGAAAGCGAGGGAGAGAGAGAGATGAGAGGAGAGGGAAGCCGTCTCGGAAGCCATAATTACGAGGATTCCCAAGCTTGGATTCTGAATCGTCCTTAGAACTACACAGATTCCTCGCTGTCGCTTAGACGTCTCTAGAGTTTCCAGAGTCAGACGCACACAGCTTTCACGCAGCCAACCTCCCCACCCACCCCTGCTTACCGATGCCCCACGCTCGGAATTATGGCATTCGAGGGCGTTACGAGAAGAGTGCTGCGCAACCGATCCTCGGACTTTGTCGGAGAATTGACGATAGACGGCACACGTAAGTGCGTACGTTGGAATCCATTCGTCGCCGTTTCGCACGGAGGCCGAAAATTGGGGAGGAAAATTGACGCCGAATTTGACGCTGTATTTGACGCTGAGCTTGACGCCGAAATTGACATCGGGGTCCGGAGGAGAGAATAAGAGAGAGAATCCGCATTGGCCTCGCCCTCCCTGAACAATGCGACGTTCGGGAAGGAACGTCCGACGTGTCCTTGCATTGACGAGAAAGAGAATGACGGACACGGGAAACGATACATATATATATATATGTATGTACTGACAGAGAGAGGGATAGAGAGAAGGGACGAGCGCATAGAGCGAGAAAAAGTAAAATTCGATTAGCCCAGTGAATTCGATTTGACGCTCTCCCCTGCGCGGCCCGGGGGCGCAAAACTGGTCGGGCCCGATGGCACAAAATTCATGCTACCACCACTCCCCCCCCGGATGGCGAAATTCATGGCTCGCGCGAAGTGGGATGGCGACGATGCGCATATATAGGCGTATATCGTTTGCACGTGCGGCGAGCGTGGCTCATTGGATGCCGTCACGTTACGCAAATATGTAAACAAAAGTTTATAGCCCCGGACAAACACGGAGCAAATTAACCCGGAGGTGCACTCAAATATCCAGGATGATTTGACGATGGTTTATCCCTCCCCCCCTACGCTCTAATGTCCTCCAGGATATTGACGAACTATCGGTAGATACCTATATGTACGATTATTATCAATGTTATAAGCCCGACGATGTGAAGCACTCTTGCCGATGTAAGTATCGCAGTAGCTTAGTTTACATCGATGTCGCATACGCTCTGTTACTATGAACCTAACACCCGTTGCCAGAGCTTAACGCAATCTTTCTACTTCTTCTTCTTCTTTTTTTATACGTACTCTCTTTTCAGTTTTCCACGCACGCGAGTGCCTCGCGCATTTATCACTACGCTTCTGGTAGTCATTGAATAGCGTAGTACGATGGACTTCGATGGTGTTGTTCCACGACTTTGAATGCGCTTACGCCTCCTCTTTCTGTCGCACACTATTGCACACTTGTCAGCACACTGTCGCACTATCCCCTGCGTACTCGCCGTAATTCTGTGTCTATCCGCCCGCTTTCCCCCCCTCGCCAAGCTTTCCCTACCCGCCGCATTATCCGCGCATTCTCCCGCCTACTCCAGCACTCTGCCACCTGTGTTTCTACCCCTGAATGCACCGCAAATTTTTTCGTTCACAACGAACACCGACACCGCCAAAACATACAGAGACAACTATACACACACGCTCAGATGATAATTTAACACATATAAATATATATATGTATTTGAAAAAGCGCATGCGAAGGCACGTTTATATTTATATGCGATCTTTTCTAGTGTATAGCGCTGCGTTATCGTTCCGCCGATATTGTCGATGAGCTGTTGTTAAGTATGTGTGTTTCATTGATGGCGTATAACATGACAGTGTCTTTCAAGCGTCCTTGCTCACCTTTTGAGAGAATCTAACGATAACGATTACGAGCCGCCGTTAGCATGGCGACGGCCCTCCTTATCTTCTCGCTGCGGCGCGTACGGAGTGACCGGCAAGGATGATCGGAAGGCACTGCCACACGAGGAATGACCTAGCAACAACCAACCAACCAACGACACCTTCCTTACTCACGTAATGTCGGTGAATGAGTGTTTAAAAAAAAAAGCAAAAAGCGAACGCGAGCTATCGTAGATGCGCTCTCCTGCGTTCGGTAACAAACCGTACACAGAGCCACAGAAAGTAAGTGACGCTCAGCCTGCTGCATATGTAGCCAACAAGATCTACACACAGACACACATACATGCACACCAGTACACACATGCCCATTTACTCGCGATCGTTCATGGTCTCTCTTTAAACTTTCTGTTTCATGCTTGCCCTCGCCTGGATTCCAACGCACGTCTTTCAACCGAAAATGACCATGCGTGTTTGAACCGCTCTGTCTCTCTCACGCCCGTCCACGCCGACGCTTTCACCCCATCCTCCCTGATTATCCGATGAACCGACCGCTACCTTCGACCCGTCCCACGTTACCTCCACGCACGTACACCTGAAACCCGCCAATCCCAAAATGGATCCACGGTCTCTGCTTCCTGCCGATCGCCGGACAAATCCCTGCTCCCGACCGCACGCCGAACCCTCCGAACGAGATCGAACGGTATCTCTCTCTGTCTCTGTCTCTTTCTCTCACCTTTCTGTCACCCTTTCTCTCTTCAACGCCATCCCGCCTCCCGTCTCTCTTTCTCTCTTTCTCTCCTACCCTCGATCATTTCACTCCTGTGGCGATTGTGACGATTATCCCTGTCCACTTGTCGTCGAAAATTTACGATCCATCACCACCGCCACCGCTACCACTACCATCGACCACCATCATCACTACCATCACCGCCACTACCACTACCACTACCACTACCACCACCACTACCACTACCACGATCGCCGCCGCGACGACGATACTCAAACTCCCCCTCTTTTCCGTTTTTTCCAAATCAATCGACCGACCGCGGGACGCGGCGCCAAAATAATCGCGTTCCTTTCCGCGCGATTACGGCAACAATTCGGTGAAACTCGTACGAAAAAAATAAATATATATAACATGTGTATGTCCGCCGCGACGCACCACCGTTCCAAACCTGCTCCTATCCGACCTATGTTTTGTGTACCGTTGTTGCACGTGTCCCATCGCCGTTGAAAAATGTTCGACGACGACGCTGACAACGACGACGGTGAAATGCTGGAAAACGGAACAAAACGAACGAAACAAAACAAAAAATCCGACTGCCGTAATAAATGTCACCTTCATTCGTAACACGATTCTCGCGGGCCATTGACGGGAAACGAATATTTATTTATTTTACAAATTTAATTTCTTTTTTTTTTGGTGATGGGCTACCTTGCGCCTCCTTTTCACAAACGACGACGGACGGGGACGATAATGACGACCATGACGACGCCGCAATTTGTCGCACACCGCGCCGTACGAACTCCGAACGCGTCGAAAATCGCGCCTAACCATTTTCGTTCGCCAATGATACGCGACGCTCGTCCGCTGTTTTCGGTTCGCAAATAAATGCCCGACAAAATTGCGTGCGCGTTGCACGCGGATTTTACCACCATTTTCCGTCCGCCACCCCCGCCGTTAATGTGTGCGTGCGCGCGCGGTTCGCTTTTGTTCGCCCATCCGGCCTCCACACTATACTCGTTCTTTCCGCCTACGATTCTCACCCGATACTCTAAATATATATATACATACATATGCGTATCTTACTGTTACACCGGCTGGATTGACTGACTGATCGATATATATCTCTTTCTATCTATCTATCTATATATATATATATACATACATACATACATACATATATACGTATCTGGATATTTTGAAATGCTGGCTTGGTATGTGTGCACCGCCGCCGCATTATTGCCATGCCCGCCCATCACCCGATTCAAACAACGATGAAACCAACAACCGACGACAACAAAAATACCGGGGGAAAAAAAAACGAAAATATGTACGGACAAAAACCATATGTATGCATACGTACACCCTGGTACATGCCCCGCCGTAAAACAACCGAATCGGCGCGAACAAATAAAAACACGCGCGCGTCGCTTCAACTCCGGAATTCTTGCAAATAACGCTTTCGCGCGCGCGCGCGCGCTCTGTCTGTCTCACCCTCGCTTGGTGGGAGGGTGTGTTGTTACGCCCGCGCCTCCCTTGTCAACCCCGGAAATCGCGGGGGGGTGCGAAAAAACGGCCGAAAAATGTACGACTCGCCCCCGGTAACGTCGACCGACCCCTCCGATAAAATGGGCGAACGCATTTTCGAACGATTTACACTTTCATTTGGCGAACATTATATTTTCATTTGCTCGGGCCCGCGCTGACCGCCGGACACATTTCAACGTCGAACGCGCCGACGGATCTCATGGCCGCGCACGCGCTTGAAAACGCGACGAAAAACGGGAAAAAAAATATGTATATCTATATATACCATCACCCGGACGCAAAAATGTAACCGACGACCGACTATCACGACGAATATAATCACTCTTCCAACACGTTCCTCCAACGGAATGTTTACTGCGGTGGTTGCCACGTAATGCTTGGTTATTAAACAACAACAACAACAACAAAAAAACAACATTTAAATACCATAATAATAACAATAATGATGCTGATGATGCTGAAAATTATGCGGTACAAAATAATCACACCGTCGCCAATCGACGATTTAATACGATCGCAAAAAAAAACAACCAACTTTTTTGTTTTCCTTTTTGACTTCACGTCTCGTACATGTACCTGGGTGCTTCGAGGGCACGCTGACACGTGCCTACCTTTGATTTGGTGCCTTCTCCACCGAATTCGACCGACTGGTAATGAAAACGACCACAAAAAAAAAAATCTACCAATATTTGAAAAAAAAAATATACCGTACGAACACTGCCTCGTTTGCTGCATGTGGATCGCCTTAGCAGCCTTAGCCACTGTCGGGGCCCACGTGGTCCCCCAAAACGCTCACTGTGTCGTCTACACAGACAGCTGCGGACAGGTAGACTCATTATTGTAACCAGTTTTTTACCCAGTCTCGGGAGTGCATTACAAGCGCCAGGCAAAGCGGGGGTGGGGGGGGCCGGGAACGAATTAGCATCCGGGACGTTGCCCTGGCCACCCTCCATTCTTTCGCCGAAAAGTCATGAATCTCTGAGTATCACTCGTCCCTCGCGAGCGTACGTAACCGTGTGTATGTTCTTAAAGCCAATCTTGTACGCGCTCGGGTATATTTACGCTCAAAGTTCGATCCGACCGAAATGTCGCACTCGCGTTATCAACTTCATCCCCTACGTAACCGTAATCGAACTTCCTGGACTTGGCGCTTTGATGCAAGCCCGAACTTTTAATGCTGCTAACCTTCAAGGTCAACGAAGGAGAAAGACGTACGGAATCGCTCTCCGCACGACGAACGTCGTCGACGCCGGTGGCCTTGAATGCGATTACGATTACCGACGACGTTCGTAAACGGTAGCTTGGCATTATTAGTACGTAGATCGTTGAGAGCGATTCTGCTACGATCCGCACCCTTCGGTGAGCTTGGCTAACACGTAGCTTTTGGGGGCGTCTCCCTCACGACTGCTCACCGCAACTATAACTGCGAATAACCACTGCCTTATCTGGTGTTTGTCTATTATTATTATTATATGAGTAATTATTATTATGCTACATCGAAAGCGTTGTCGTCACTCCCCCTTTCAGCTGCCCGAACCCCCCCTTCTTCAAAATGTTACCCAGACACCTATTTCGAAAACCCTCTTGTCGCCCCCCATACACACAAACAAACAACATCCATTCACGATGAAAGAGATGCACGCTTCTTATACAGTAATTAGAATGACCTATTGCCATTAAACGGTTTGTCATGTACCACCTGTATGCATATTTATATAGGCGGACGCCTAGGTACGCATCGCATATAAATGTGTATAGAGGGTTATATATCTATCATGCCATTGTCTTGAACGGCTTCTTTCATTAACGTTGCGCGTTACCTTTTTTGTGGATGAGGAATCGTCGGGATTATATTGGCGATGACGATGATGGTCACGATGATGTCCTGCTGAAAAAAACGTTTCTAATCGTTCTCTTTATTTTGTTACATACATGCATATATATGTATGTACACACGTACATACATATATATTTACTTATTAGAATATCCATTGAGCTGACTTATACAAAGCGATTTCCATCTTTGTTACGCTTCTTTTCACGGTGCATCCTTCCCGCCGCCAAGTAGTATACTTTTTTCGATTATGTGAAGAGTCGCCATAGTGTCAAGCGTGTATTGCATGCCTATTAATATTATTACACTATTCTTCTCTTTGTAATGGGTATAACACCGTGTACATCGATAGCGCTTCTGAAACCGTTCGTCTACGAATCCCGCTCTTCCATTTTGCCGCCGCATTCATCGCCCGCCGAATCGGAATCGGGGAACGAATGGGGATGCGCGACGAGTTTACGCGATCGAAATAATCGAATAATCGTGCTTTTCCGCAAATTCTTCATTTTTCCCGCAGCCAGGGTCGCGTGGCCACGACAATGGCGTGATCTTCGATTGCCCGTCAGGCAGAAATTACAGAATCCTTCAGCACGTTTTCCGGATACTCTCTCGTACTCTGCTCGCGAAGAACGCAAAATCATCCCCCCGATTAAAAGGCGCCGAACGTCCTCTGTCACTTACTCGCTTCCGCAAAAATGGCTTCCGAACGCATAACTTCCGTTCTAATGTTGTAAAGAGCGAGCTTTCTCAGTTCGACTTCATCCCCCGCGTACTTCCGCCGCTACTTACTTCTTCCACCCCCCAAACCAGCCCAAACCACCTCACTCTTCACCATTCACGAAAAAAGAAACGGTCGCTCGTCAGCTCTGATCGAACGCGAGGACGCGTGCGTTTCTTCCTCCATCGCGGAGAAACGATCGAAAGACAGCAAAAGTACATGATCTCACTGACAAGAAAGCTTTCCCAAGGTCACGATCGTGACCGTTCTCGCGTGTTCCGTATCTTTTGTTTCTCCCCCAACCTCCACTTACTCTTACGTGCCGCCGATGCGACGCACGCGTACACGCGCGTCGATCCGGACGCGCGTGTACGCCTGCGACGTCGTTTAATTGTACATGTATCCGGATGCCTAACGTCCCTTTGTTGCTCAAAAAAGTGAAAAGAGACACAACTCTGTTGTTATGGTTGCGGAGTCGCAGTTGACATAGTGTTGAACTTATTTGCAGTAGAATATTATTAATTTGACAAAGCTTTACGACATACTCTCCCATACTCCCACGAAGAATCACAGAATACACACTGTAGGCCAAAACCCGGGAATAGGGCGTGAAAGCGAAAGATTAAAAAAAAAAGAGAAAAATCTTCGCGACGAATGAGAAGCGGTGCGCGCGCGCGCGCCGACGAGGTCTTTCGCTCTCATCGAATTTGGAGAATTGACGGGAAAGGAAGGGGAAGCACCCAACCGCATCGCGTCGCTTTGGCTCGCCCGCGCGCGGTTCAGGCCCCGAATACCTTTTTTTCCGTAGCTTCAGTAGTGAGTGGATGTGTGTGTTTCTCTTCAGTCCTCGGAGCGCGCGCGAGCGAAGCAAACGCGGCGGCTTAAGCCGGCCTTTGGCATTCAACACATCCGACGCTTGGGTGATCGAAACGCGTCTACCCTCTCTCTTCCGCTCTTTATTTCTTCAGCCTTACTCCCTCCCCGGCACTCTTCTGCCACACTCTTCTTCTCACGTCTTCTTCGCCCTCGCTATCTGCCGTCGGTTAGGCGGGACGAACTTACGCTGTCGAAACTTTTCATTTCGGTTCTCTTTCTCTCTCTTTTTCTTTTATCTTACTCTTTTATCTTTCTCTTTCTCAACCGTCCCCCTTTCCTGTCGCCGACGTCCGATCATCACCCAAGCGACGACAATCCCCCTTCTCCCGGGCCATTATTTGCATGACCAGACTCTGTGTTCGTAGCAAACTATTATATCTCTTACGCAATTGCAAGAATTATTTCTCATTATTACGTAAATCGTTATTTTTCTGTTCCCCCCTCACGTCTACCGTTCGAGAATTACTGCCGTTGCCGTTACCTACGATTGTTCCGTTGTTCTTTATAATTTTACCTCCGCTATCGACTACCGATCGTCGACTCGTGGCCAATTGTTATCCTCGCGTCGCCGAAGAGAACTTTCCGATCGGCACAGTTCGCCTAAGCCTAATTAGAGATCCGCCCGGTTTATTCTCTCCACTTTACGCGGTACCATCTTTCTTTACGTATACATATACATATATATACATATATATCTTATATATATATTTTGCACGCTTCTATGGTGAGCCTATGGTATACTTTTTGCGCGATGATACCTTTGTTTCTCATCTACATTTATTTATTTATTTTTTTGTATATCTGTCTGGTAGGTTGTTAATGCTTTTGAAACCTAACGTTTTTTCGCTAACACCGAAGACCACTCTCTGGAATTTGATGTTTAATCTATTCTTTATTTTTTTGTTAATTTTTGCTGCATTTGTCTATCTATCATACTTCGGATATACGAAAATAATCTCTTCTAGACACGAGTGTACGTGTGTTTCTTGTGCGTGTGTGTACGTATAATATACATATCTTTCGCCCGATACGGGGAGGGGTGGGGGGCGGGTGGGGATGTGATAAGAAGCAAACGGTACGGTGTGTAGTTTCGGCTTGCTGGAGTTGTCGCTTCGCTCTCTTTCTCTCTGTCTCCCTCTATCTCTAGCTATCTCTTCTCTCTCTTCTCTCTTTTCTCTCTCACTCTACATCTCCATCTGTCTCGAGTATGTCGTCTCTCCTCTCTCTTCCCCTCTCGTGCCTTGCGTATTCCGCAGCCGAGCCTCGTAGATCTTCTCCCGCGAGTCGTTTCTGATTCGCGGGAAAATCAATTTCCAAAACTCTTTCAGACGCCGCCGTCTGCCTCGGGCATCTGTCTATCGAACTGTTCAGGGTCACCCCTGACCATCTTCCGTAGACAGTCTCGATGCCGAGGCCGACGTCGACTCGTCAATCCTCGAACTCGCGCGTCTCTCAGTAGAAAATTGTCGCATGCGCTGAAAATGGCATTATGATCGTTGTCTCGCCAGTTGCTGAAGTAAGTGCGTAAAACTGACTCGTTTGACGGAGGCAGAGATGGACGGAGGGTAGAGAGGGAAAGTGGAAGCGAGAATGGAGAGTGGCCGATTGAGGGAAAGAGACGTAGGTTTCGGAGTCTCGCGGCTCAGATTTCACGTCCGCCAAAAACTGAGAGTTTCAAGTCTAGTCATCGCGCTAAATGGCCCGCCGAGAAGAGGGCTCTCCGCACCTGATTCGCAAATTGTACAAACACGGCCCTCTTTCGGTTCCGGACGATGAGTAGGGAGAGGGGGGGTGGAGAGGGGGACGCGGCGCGGGCGTGAGATAAGCGTACGCCGAAAGGGGGTGACGGTGGGTTGCGAGGGAGGTCGAGATAATCTCTTTACGTTCGAGCGGGCAATCGATTCTGCTTTTACCCCCTCGCCCCCCTCGCGCGCGCGTTGCACTCGAGTCACGCGTGAAAGCTTACGATCATCGGAAATTTCTCCGTTGGGCCAGTCGATGATACCGGTTTCAGTCCGGTCGGACGGAAGGGAGGAGAGTCGCGAACGCGGCCGATAATCCGGGGGTCGCCATTTTAGTCCGATGAGGAAAATTTGCGAATCAACTCTCAGGCATTCTCGGTTTCCAAAAGGTCGTCCGACGACGAAGAGTAGGCCAGAGCGAAAGGGTGTCACACGCAAAACCACGCACATCGATTAGAATAACGATCACTCGATTCCTTAGTTCGATCGGTCGTAAAATTAGTCTCACTCTAAACCGGCAATTCGAGCTCTCGCGATTGCCAGGCCCGCGTAGAAGCTGCGAGTAACCCTCACGCAAAATATAACCCCGCCCCAAAAAAAAGTCTTACATATTTTACGATCACAGTTGACTTGTACGGATCCCATAGGGAATGTGCCCTGTTTCTTTTTGAAAAATCGAAAAGTTCTACTGCAAATCTACCACTTAATTTGAAATGCGCGAACGGCGCGACGTTGCACGCGACGGGACGGTCAATTAGCGGAATGACGATGGGCGCCGATTTCATTTCGAATTCGCGCGGCACGCGCGCCGCGCTCAAACGAACGGTACGAGCGTCGCCGGATAAGCAAACATTCCGGTCGGCCGTTCGCGCATCAGTAGCTATTAATTAATATTCATATACCGTCCGATTTTTTTAGAGCATGTAATGTACCGTGAATATGCTCTAACATTTGGAGAGAGTGCGTGAGACTGGGTGGCCGCGTCGTACGATTCTGAGAGAGAGTGAGTTTCATTAATGAGCGAATGGAATTTTTTGCGTGGGAACGGATGAATCGAGAGAGACAGGTGAATGCGCGCGAGCGCGCGCGCGTGCGAGTGAGCGATGTGGGAGTCTGCGGGTGTGCGTGAGTTTAACTCGTAAGGATACCTCTTTTGTAAGTAATCTCAGCCGAGCATGTCGGGAGCTTATGTTATATAAAGGCCCTTGGCACATTTTCTTTCAGTTACTGGACACCCTCCCGGTGTGCCAAGATTTTAATCGACAAGTGTGCAACCGTCCCGCCTGCAAGTTTATCCATCTCAGTGACGGTGAGTTCGGCATGGATGGCAGGAGACGCTTTTTCAATCCAGCTGATGATTTTGTTGTCCTTTGAGTTTTGGACATTGTTCCTCAGGAAGCTAACCTTTACCGATTTTCCGATCGTTCGATTTGCCGATAAATTTTCTGCCCGACGCAAAGATTTTTCGCTCGGGATATACCTGCTTGTTACTACGGATTTTTTTCGATTCGCGTAATGAGACACCTTTGCCTACCAAGAGAAGATTAAGAATCTGTAACGACGTCTCGTCGATCATAGGAATAAATATTTGAACCGCTCCCTCCCAGTCTTCGGCCAGCAACCCTCCTACCTCCTTCGATTCCTTCACCGAGGGCGGAGAATAATTTAGCTATTTAAATTCCGTCCCATGAGTCGGTAGACAACTATCATCCGCCGATGTCCCGCCGACCGATTATGCGGCCTTGTCTTTTATTCATTCCCCGATACCGTGAATTTGCCAATTCCGGCGTCCGCGACGACAATATCGGCGAGCGAAGAATCGCGGCCACGATTGCAGGAGTGAATCCCGGCAAATCGTCCGATCGCTTTCCCCCCCATCTACCCTATCCCGATCCCGCATAGGAAATTCCTGATTTATGTCCTTGACAATGGGCACCCTCGTTCGCGATGCATCTAGGGCGTATCATTGAATAATTTTTCCCAAATATATGCGCAAGGGACGCAATTAATGTTGCATTCCGACTGTGTACGAAGCTTTAACCATTTACCAGAGAATTAACTCATTGACTGCCGTATAAAATATTACACCCCCTGTCAACCGGAGTTCAAAATTATGCTTTTCAACTGATTGTGAGTCAAAGCGACACACTGTTCCTGACTGTACGCAGTCGTTGACTGTGCCTTAACCTCGTCACAGGACGATCATGCAGTAGCCCCTGGACACCCTTCCGGTATAGTGCCTAATCGCGTTTCACAGCCCGTTACACCGAGAGTGTCAATTACACGCGATGATCGGGCAGTCAATGCGTTAAAGGCAACCCCCTACTCAAGATACCCGGTTACGAATGAATCTGGCCTGCTTTCAGGAAACGTGGAGGTGATCGAGAATCGTGTGACCGTGTGCAGAGACGCAGTGAAGGGCGCTTGCATGCGTCCGCAGTGTAAATATTACCACATACCGGTGGCGTTGCCGCCGGCACCGCTGATGGCGATCGGCGGCCAAAGCGTGCAGAGCGGTCCAGCGACGCCGTAGTTCACCGTTTCTCGTGTGTTGCGGGCTTTTTCGCGAGGCAAGATCCAACCCCCCCATCATCGATGACAAGATCCCCGAGGGCGAAGAATCCGCGCGTTCTCGGCGCCTCTCGAGCTCTGCGGCGAGCGAACGAAACCGGCAGAGAGCGAAGGACGACAACGAGGCCACCCGATTGGCCAGTCAGCAGCAGCAGCAGCATCAGCTACGACAACAGCAACATCGACTTCAACACCAGCAGCAACAGCAGCAGCAGTGATAGGACGGATTAGTCGGATTATACGTATAAGCGAGTCCGCGCGAAAAATCCGCGAGTCGTCGCCGTCATCGGAGCATCGGGTTCAATTTCAATTTCAATTTCAATTCTCAACGACGTACAATCCTCCTCCGCGATTTCTCCTCCGAAGCGTGCGTTTCCGTGCACGGGACTGGGGCGACCGACGCGCCTAGCAGGAGGAACGTTCCCTCGCGCGAGTACAGGAGTGACCTTGACGAACGCTAGAGGTTCCACAAGGTCTCCGCGGAGCGAGGTCGTGTAAGCCAGTAGGTTCGACGTGGTATTCTTTCCCTTCCCTCGCGAGGATCGAGGCCGCGGATCGTTCGAATCCTAAGGGTGGTAAGGTCGGACGGTGGATGTCGCTGAAGGTCGTCGACGGCGGGGGTAGAGAGGAACTATGTAAAAGAAAGAGTTAAAGTAAAGCGAAAATCGGAGCCCGACGTACACGAGGTCTTCCCTAGACGCTGCCCAATTCTCTCAAGCACGCAACGCTCGTCTTACTTCCCTAATTGTCGGCCGGACTCGTCCGCGCAAAATTCGACGAGAGAGGGCTGACTTATCTGACTGAAAGTGAAGACTTTGAGACTCTCTGTCGCTTCCAGACTCTCTCTCGCCGCTCGAGAGTCCGCCGATCGCGACGCGGAACAAACAAGTAGCCTGGCAAGCGTTCGCTCTCAGCTCGCCGATATGTTGAAAACTTGTGCGAAAATGCCCAAAATTCGGCGTGCCGAGCGAACGCGGGGCCTAACGGACGAATTGAAGATTCCCGATCATTTCCGAAGATGTTCTTCCGACGCTTTTTCGTCGGCAAACCGCACCGGGCTCGATTCAGTCCTCTCGGCCCGCGACACACACACATCCCTGCACTCACCCCCCCCGAGTTATTTCCGTCAATCGATCGAACTTCCCTCAGCGACGTTCGCCGACTGGATCTTGCGTAAAAATCGTCCGTACTTCAATAAACGACCGCCCGCCCTGCATAATGGTCCTCTCGCCTCCTCCTTCAGCGACCTTTCGATCATTTAGCCTTAAGTCAAGCGCACCCCTCTCCACCCTCCGATCCTTCAATCCTTCGCTCTCCTCCCCATCCCTTCGCGTCGGCCGTCGGTACCTAGACAACGACGTCGCTTCAGCGATTACGTTCACGATTTATCGAAGACGTCGCGATACAGATCGCACGCTCGTCTCCGGTACGCACGCGCGCGCAATGTTTAGAGGCTTGCGCGAAGAAGCCGAGACCTTCGAGCTCGGACTTCTTCTCCCAATTCCTCCTCGCCTGTCCCCACGCACGAAGAACACGCTCGCGAGGAAGCGCGCGAGGAACGTTTCAGAAGATATTGTTCCGTAAGATCGTATAAATATTATATAAATATATATATATATATATTATATATACACGCCACACCGAGAACACGTACACAACGCCTACATAAACACGTATCACGGAGGCCAGGAAGCGAGAGTGGACAGACAGGTATACACGTACATCACCGTACACACGCGAACGTATATAGATACCGTGAGTGTACGCACGCGCGCAATTTGTTCGCGCACTCGGCGCCGACCGAGAGCTCGCGCACGTGAGAAAAGGTCTTACGTTGTATCGCATAAATAGGCTAGCTAGCGGCCCCCCCTCCGGGGGGCACGACACGACGAAACGAATTGACTATGAGGTGAATTAATTATTTGCCGAGATCGCCTGACATCTCCGGACAACAAGACGACGAACGATATTATCATTATCGACGACGAAGGTATAAAGCAAATTCTAAGCGAGGAAAGAGGTAGCACACGTGATCAACCGATGACGAATTGTAACGAACAAAGTAGACTAAACGACTCAACTGCGAGACAAGAGGCAAAGAAAAAAATAAATAAAATAAAAATAACAAATCGAGAGGTACACGGGAATAAACGCGGAGACGATAACGAAGTTTTTATACTCGTATATAAAAGAAATTCCAGTTATATTTTGTTTTTACGATATATATTGTATGACGTGTGCGCGCGCGCGTACGCGCGATGTGCGCGCGCGCATACGTGTTAAAAAAGCCTGACGATTCCTTGCGAGATGAGGGGTAGCAACTTACGAAGGGGTCGGTCGAAGGGAGGGAGGAGCCGAAGGGGGCAAACGAACGGATCGAGAGTCGAACGGCAAAATTGGTACTGGGTAGGGTGACAAAAGAAAAAAAAAAGAAGGGAAGGTCGACACGATGATGGCCGCCGCAGAGAATTGCGTAACCGACGTCGTCCCCGTCGACGTTCGAGTTTCGACCTCTTTCTTTCTTGCGCCTACGGGAAACGCCGAATGACGAAAGAGTCTACGTTTAGGGGCGAGTACGCTATTTAAGTTAACTCTTAACAATGACAAATGTATATGAGAGATGCGCGTACGCAGGTACGCAGGCGTGTCGAGAGATTGGTGTGCGTGCGTTGGCGCGTACGTACATGCGCACGCGCGCTGAAAAGTTATATTTAAGTAAATGATAGATTTTTGGAAAAGGACGCTATACCGAGGCTGAAACGCGCGCGTGAATTACTAAAAATTGATGAGAACGAGCGGCTCTCTTCGTGGTAGAAGTTTGAGAAGATGGGTTGAAGAGAGAGAAAGAGATAGGGAGAGAGAGAGAGAGAGAGGGGGGTAGGGAGAAAGAAGTATTTATACGTACATTAATACGTACACGGAAGGCCGACGTCTCGAGGAAATAATAACAAAAAAAAGAAGGGGGTGAAGAAGAGAAGTAACGAACAGAATTCGAGAAAAAAAGTACCATTTTATATTTGCTCTTTGGAAATAACGAAACATCGATCCGCCGCCGGATCGTAACGTATATAGGTTCGTATAATTAATTGACATAGCGAATAAGTTTGTACGAGTTGTTTGAGTATATTGAGAGAAAGAGAGAGAGAGCGAGAGAGATTGAGAGAGTTTGAGAGAGAGTGATACGTTTCGTCGGTATTTTTATTTCGCGTCGATCCACGATTGATCCCCGACGATCGATCGCAAATCCGCGGTCGCGCGAAGGATCCCACCCTATCAACCCGAAGTCTTTCGTTAAATTTTTCACGATCGCCTCCCCCTTGACAACGATAACGACGACAATTGTTGATGATGATAATGATGACGATACCGATTGATGCTGACGCCCCTTGGCTCCGTTAATAATATTGACTGATTGCTCCACGACGGGGATCGGGACCGATGATCGATGGATCGCGATCGCGTCGGCCGATTCTTCCTTCTTGGTTCTCTCCGATTTACTCGCGCAAGCAAAAAACCATTTTTTCCGTAAGCTATAATAGAAAGTCTTCGAACGAAATCTTACCGTCCAGGAAAGGCTTACATCCACTTTCCCGACCAAAAAAAGCCACACGATATCGAGCCTTCGTTTTTTCTACAATCTCCCCACACCCCCCCTACCACACAATGCGACTGTCGAACGGAGAAGCGTATCTTTTTTGAGCTAGTCATGACGATACGGGCCCGGGGTCCTTCGCGCGGCCCTTCTTTTTTTATTCGCGCGCCATAATGGAGGAGAGCAATCGTTCTTTCGTTCCCCACTATCGACAGATTCTAAACGATCGTTCGATAGGCGATAATTATTTAAAATGAAAAATAAAAACGAACATTGTATAGGTATAAACGAAGTACTTTAATGACAACAACAACAAGAACAAAAAATGGTTATTAAGTATAGTCTACGGAAATATAAAATAACGAATAAATAAAAAAAGATTTAAACGAGTGATTAAAAGATTAAGCAAGTAAATGTTCCTGTACAGCATTTAAGAATCAAAGAACACTCTTATCAAAGAAACAAACAAAAAAAAAATGATATACAACCTTTTTTTGGTATTAGAGGGGAAGGATTCGTGGCTGCTGCCGTATTGAGGCCGCGATGGCATGCCGAAAGTTCAACTTTGTAAATTTACCGAATGTACATAAGTAGCGATACTTTGTGGGGGAATAATACTATAGCATTATAGTCGTGAGATGAGATAGTGTGGGGAAGAAAAAAGAATAACCGCGGAGTCTAGGTCGTCGTAGATTATCGAAATATTCGTTCGTACGCAAATCTACGGTCGGATGACAGAGAGATGGAGAGAGAGAGAGAGAGAGAGAGAAAGAAAAAGAGAGAGAGAGTGAGTGAGAGAAAGAGAAAGAATAATTCGTGTACGCGAATGTTCGATCGGTTTTTTAATCTGCTGCAATACGCGCGACTCGTTTATCCTCACAGCAGGGCCATTTTACGTTTACGGGTCTTCAGTTTTTGCAATAAAACTATCCCCTCCGGGATGTGAGAGCGACGTCTTCTTTCCTTCTAGTCATGATACTCGAAAATTTTGTCCTTATTTCGCGCGCGTACTCTCACCGGAGAGTATCGCTCATTTTTCGTCCCCCAACGAGCACATTGCCCTTTTAAGAAGAAAAAAAAAAATCATTAATCGTCAGCGACGTCGCGACTTTTCGTCTTCTAGTCATGGAGGTTGAAATTATTTTTGTGCGTCATTTCGTTCTGTCCCTTTGTCTTCTTTCTCGGCGCCGTCGCTCGCTTCAAAACTAACGTCCGCCTAACTTTTTGCGCGCGGAAAACTTTCGGTTCGAACGCAGAGATTGAACAACGTTGCGCCGCGATTCGCGGATTCGATGTCGGGCGAAAAGGATGGAGAGATAGCTAGGGATTTATAATGAAAAGGGAAAAAAAATACGGCAAACGAAGCAAAAATAGAGATCATTAAAAGCGCAGACGGAAAAAGGATATACGGACGAGTTCCTCCGTGCCCGCCTCTAGCATGTACATAGGATTTATTAGAGATAAATCAGGATAGGAACACAAAAAAAAGGTACATACATAAAATACTAAATAAATAAATAAATAAATATATATATATTAAATATATAAAAGTAATAAGTACAATAATCTACTTGAATGTCCATTTTAAGTGATTCGTGAAACACCAGGAAGAGGACAGCAGAAACAAAAAAAAAAGATATTTTCAATTGTGATTCCACCCTTAGAGTTATACTTCACCGATAGACGAGGAATGAAACGGTAAAAAGCGCGTACGGAAGGGAAAATGTTTTCGTAGGCACGTGAAAGGGAAAGTGATTGAGATTGCGATGGATAGGAGCCGATTGCGAAAGAGAGAGTGTATGAGAGAGAGAGAGAGAGAGAGAGAGAGAGAGAGAGAGAGAGAGAGATCGGAAACTTTTGTCTCCGTTTTCCCGGCTTCGTATCTTCTCGGTATGGGCGACACGACCGCTTTTGTCCGACCTAACGACGAATCCCCGACCCCCCCGAATACCTGAGCACATCCGTTATTTCGACGACAAGACAGAGAAAAGGAAAGGCCGACTCGCGTCAACGCCATCTCTGCTCATAGAAAAGAAAAAAGAAATTCAGATTAGCGCCACTCGCTGCCAGTCAGTCATCGTCCGCTCTCTGAGACGATCTCTTCCTTAGAACTCACCCGATACATACCGAACGACCGAAATAAAAGAGGAAACCTAAATGAGAAGCCTCGCTGTTCGTCGACGAATCCTAGCCCCATCGAAACGTGACTCATTGAACCAGACAAAAAATTGTAACGAGGAAACCCACAAGCGCGGTCACGGAAAATTGGGAACCGAACGAAAAGCGCGACTTAGAATTAATCCTCGGCTGTTCCCGAAATTCTTCAGTCTTCTCCGGGTCGCCCACGATGATTGACGAGCCGTATTTCTCAGATCACGGGGTGTATGCTCGATACGTAGGGCCGAAAGATAGGCGCGCGCGGCGAAAAAAAAGAATAGACAGATCGAGAGAGGGATAGAGTTTGTTTGCGTGAGAGTGAGAGAGAGAGAGAATGAGATAGAGAGAGTACCCGTCTTTCCCTTTAATACCAAACATTAAATAGTAAAAACACATGAGATAATGATAAAAAAAAACGCTAACTAAATAACGTGAAGAGAAAATACACGAGTATTATAATTAATTGTAAACGAAGCAGAAGAGAGTGAGGAGGCGGTAGATAACGAAAGGAGAGAAAAGGGAAATATAGTGAAAAACGACGACGATGGATAGGAAAGCGCTACGCCGTATTAACCGGGTATACGCGCGCAAAGACACCCTCGAGAGCCATTCTAAACTAAAAAAAAAGAAAGACGTGTAGAATATAGAGAACGACGGTGAGACGGAATAACACGGATGTTAAAAGTGAAAACTTAATAAAGCGACGACGAACGACGGATAAAATGTGAGGAAAGCGAAACGCGACGAATATCCACTGTGGAGTTTGAGCTTCCCCCCAACTTGAGTCAAGGGTTTTAGCTGCTGCAGCAAGCAATCACAAAAAAAAGCAGTATCAATTATATGTAAACTGAGTAAGAGAATCCGTGCGGCTTTCGGTCCACGCGTCGCAGGGAGACGGACGGTTGGACGCAAAAATCGGACGCAGACTACCTCGGAAGCATGCGTCGACTACGAAGAGGACATTTGAGACACCCCGGTGAACGGGGAAACGAACGGAAACGACGGTCCGTCTCCTGGCGCGACTATGGGCCAGCCGGACGCATTGTATATGCTGCCGCTTTAAAAAAAGAATGCCGCTTCGCACGGTCCGGTCGTGGAAACGCGGGAGAGGCGCGGGAGAGTCGGGGGTGAGAGAGGGGGTGTAGCTCGGATGAAGAGTCGAGGGACAGGAGATTGGAGGGTGACTGGGTTCTCACTTTTTGTCCCCCCCGCCCGTCCCCGCCCCTCGCACGTTTCGACGTCCCGCTGACCGATATGCTCGTGTGTACCTACCCAGCTTCTTGCGCGCCATGCATTTTTGACTCTGCCCGAGAAAGAGATAGAGAGAAAGCGGTAATAAAACTAAAGCGATTCGATAGGGAGAGAACGATGGAGAGAGAGAGAGAGGGAGAGAGTGAGGAAGAATGCGCCTGAACGTTTTCACCCTCTATGAGAATGTGCTTCGAAGTCGTCGGTCGTGGCTCGTTGATTGCGTACACACCGGATGCTTGCACAGAGACACGCGCGCGCGAGCACTCCAGTCGAGTTTCGATCGTGACGGATGCCAGGCGGGATTCATATTGATCCCGGATCGCGAGACGTCCGGTAAGCATGGCCGCCGTTCGGGTGTCATAAAACCTCGAGTACAAGCACGTCAAAAAAAAAAAAAAAAAAAAAAACGAAATAGCTAAAGGGTTACGAATAAATAACGGATAAACGGATTAATTACACGGAGAAAACCAGAAATAATACACTACAGACCGTCCACACCAAGGGATAAGGCTTGCCGAGCCGCGACACAACAAGATGACGATGAGGCGACGTTTTTAAGCCCCCCTAGCGCCGCCGCGCGACTAATTTTGTTTAAGCTAATAAAATATTCGTAAGGTACTAAATAAAACGCGAATCGACGGACTTTAGTTCTAGAGTTTAATAACGAATCGTATTAATCAGGTTAATGGTGTCTATAGCGTTACCTATATAACCCCCCGCGTAACAGGCCTCATAACTAGATCGTAGGGTACAACAGAACGAATCTATATATACATAAATATATATATTTTCGATTTTTATTCTACAGTAACTCGTAAGTGGACAGTGTATCGGTGATATTTACGTAGAGGCGGCGAGCCCCTTGGTCGCATTATAGTTCGATCGACTCATTATTATCGATTGTAATACTTCGCTAGAGAGAGAGAGAGAGATAGAGAGAGTGGAGGAGGGAGAGTGATGGAGTGGTGAGAGACAGACTCTGAACGACGAACGAACGAAGTCGAATACGACGGAAGACATGATCGAACGAAACGAAATAGACGACGACAGTACCGAGCGAGCGGACGCCAGGTTGGAAAATGAGCGTGGCAGAGAATACGGAATTGAAAATTGCTTGCCCCGCGACAGCATCGAATTTCCATAGAGGGTGAAAGAGTGTCGGCGCGCCGCGCGCAGGGGGGATATTTCCAGCGTTGGCGAGAGGGAAGAATGGGATCGAATGGGATCGAATGGGCGCGAACGGCCGATCTCGATCTATACCCCGCACTCCGCTAATGCCATTGCCGCGTTAGAGATCGAGAAATTATGTAAATGGAGGGCACTGGCGCCCGCCTGTTGCAACTCGATTCGCCGAGAGTTTTCCCTTTTTCCGCTCGACGATCTGTAGTAATGGACGCGTAGAAACTCTTAACCTGCCTTGAAACGGACAGCTTCCCCCCGCCCCTCCCCTCGCCAACCGAAAGGCGAATTCAGACGCCTCGGGAGGGCCCAGAGAGCGTGCAACCCTCGAGCCCGGATAAAGATCGTCAACTTGGAAATACTCCCCCACCGCGGCAAGCGAGATCGGAATGCGATTCTTATTCCTGCGAGCGTTTATGGAAAAAATTTTGTCTAGGTGTTTAGCCCACTTTTAACGAGTAGGTAGAAGGCGTTTAAAAAAAAAGAAGAAGTACGACGAAGCAGTCGCCCACGAGACGCGCGCAGCTCCCGCCGCTCTCGATTCCGGGCAATGAGAGCATTAAAAAAAAAAAAAAACGTTTTTCGAACTAAGCTACGAGGACTATGATATTTTTGAATTGTAGATTATTAACCGTAGCGGTAACATTGTGTAGTTACACGATTTAAGTAGTTAGAGTTTGAGGAATTTTACCGAACTAAACTTTGCATGTCGATGTAGCCAAGCCTCTATGCCCTTAAAATAGCTTTTAACGGTAGATGTTTAACCCGAACCGAATGGGTACCCGCGCCTGTAGTCTTTCTCGCTCGAAAAATAATATCCTTGTAAGCAGCCTTTTTACTCGTCCTCGCCGTACCTCTTTCCGTTTTTCCGTGCTTCACTCACCGCCCTCCGAATCCCTCTTTCCAACCGACCTTCCTCGTCCTGCTCCTCCTTCTCCCCCTTTTCCTCCTGTCAACCCTCTGACTTTCGTACCCTCCCTCCCCTATTGTCCTTTCGACCCGCGACGAGGATAGCTCGACCTCGCGCCAGTAAACGCCTAGTGTCTATTATAAATATTATACGCAAACGTACTATAAAGTGATCTAGATCAAGTAGGGTATTTAACGAGAGAAAGAAGAGAGGTATTTAAACGAAGATTTAACGAGAAAAAAAAATAACGCAATTACAATAGAAAGGTGAGACGACACTACTCCTCGGGCGCCTTCCTGCTCGAGAATACGATAAAGGCGCGCTCCTGCAAAAAAAAAAAACGAAAAAGAGAAAGAGAGAGAAGAACCGAGCAATACGCAACTCCAGATTCGCCCGAGACAGACACTTATTCACAGGACCGAAGTGTTCCGGGTGGAAAGTGCTACCGCGGAATCTTTCCTTCCCCCCACCTCCTCCGGCGAATGGAATAAATTTTAAGCGGACGTCGGAGGTCTGCGAGCGATTAAAGTCACTCTTTCGTTCTGACCACCCTCTCAAGGCCGGCCGAGGCTCAGATTCGCTTACCTTGTCCCCCATCGAAAAAAACGTCCCGTGGAAAAGTATTCACGGTATTCTATAGAATTTCTGTAGGATTGTCAGATCTTCAAATAGGATAGTTGCAATATTGTTCGACGTTCCATCCGCTTCCCTCTGCCGCGGACCGGCAAATCGCTTCGACTAAAATGCACCCCCCGCCTACGACCATCCGGAAGGGGGTGAGGGAAGGGTTCGGCGTGCACTGCACCCCCGGCACTGCATGCCTACGCTAATGATCGCGAGACGCTTGAACGCGATCATTCACGGGCGTCCCGACGGAGCGCGCCTACCGACAGACGCTGATTGACAGTCCTTGACACAACGGCAAGTTAACGCGAAAATGAGAAAAAGGAAACGGCAGAAAAGGCGTTCGAAATATTTCTCCTCCCATCTCTGTTCCCTGCCCTCGCACTTCCGCTCCACTCGAGATTATCCTCCTTTTTCGTCCCAGGCCTCTTGACACGATTCTCGCGACAAAACTGGCTAAACTAACTACTCGATCCGTCGCGAGAGAGCAAATGCGGAGAAAGTGAGAGAGAGAAAGATAGAGAGAGATAGAGAGTTAGAGAGAGAGACAGAAAGATAAAGAGAGAGAGAGAGAGAGAGAAAGGGTGATCGAGAGGGACAGAGACAGAGAGAAAGAAAGAAAATACCTACGTACTACTACTACCTAACTACGATTTAAACAATGACAAAGTTAATCACGAAACTTATATCTCCGAGTTTAAAACATTGTAATCCTTAGAGATTAGTAGAGAGTTTCTCGGTTTTTGCGTCGATGGATACTTAATTAACACCTTAACTACCCTTACCTTACCTATTTCCACCTCTTTACGCCCCCCGCCCCGCCCCCCCCCCCCTGTAATCGCCCACGCCCGTTGTCGTATCTCCGTGTTCTTGTTGAAATGATGCGTGTTCGTGTTCTTCGCCCCTCTTGCCCACCCCCCCACCCAGAATACACTAAGCCACCCTAAACTACCCCCCCCCCCCTCCCCCCAATTCACGAACCCCCTAAATCCGCTTGTGTGTGAGCTTTGCGCCGTTCGCGATATGCTTTTTAGAATCCCTAAACCTTCCACACACACACACACACACACGGACGCAAACACATTCTCGGTACATGAAACAGAACGCATACGTACATTTACACGGACACCGTATTGCGTCCTCTCACACAATTCTCAGGCACACGTACGTTCGTACTCACCTGCACACGAATTGATAACACACATACTCACACACGCGCGCGCACCCAGTATCCACGTTTCCGGTTTGACAAGTTACAGTTTTATATCGTTGGCACTTAGCCGTTCTACATGCGTAGCGTGTTACGCGTTTCGGATCCTGCCCGTTCGATCGGATTAGCCGAAAAGTAACGAGGTCGGCTGGCACATTGCGTGAGTCGATATTTATCGAATATCGAATATCCTCCCCCCCCCCCCGTCCTCGGAGACGGAATGTCGGCGGATCCCGATCGATCGCCAGGCTTAGCGTTTATTAAGGCACATAGACTTCGCTTTTGCGCAGGGTTTACATTGTAACGTATACCGCAACCCCCTTTTTGCCCTATTACTTATCTAACTACGCTACTACTCGACACTTCCGCTTTTGACGCTCGCGAACTATACTCTCGAATTAGAGTTTGTCCTCGAACGAACAGACGTCGATTCTCGCGCCGCATCTGTTCCGATATCCTGGTCGGACACCACCCCCCACGTCTCTCCTTACCGAACACACATTCTTGGGGCTTCCCTTTCGTTTCCGCTTAAGACACACGCACGCACACACGAAAGAGTGCGCTGACTTACGTCCGGTGTCCGAATCTCGGAATCCTTAAATTCGCAACAAATTCGTGGCTCGCGTCCTTGTGTCGAACGTTCTCTTTTCGTTGGACAGGAATTATTTTGAACTCTGACGCGGACCTACCCGGATATCGAAATAAATTCGTCGAGAAAAACGACGTCGACTTCGTTCGAGTCATATGCTTGTCCGCGCGTTTCACACCTTCCCCCTGTTAAACTACTTATATTACCCACCCACCCCGTATCTACTCCGGTGTACGCGCTTCTTCAGTTTTGCAGCGTTCGACAAGTAGTGCCGGGTGCCTTCTTAGCCTATCAAAGGAAAGAAAATTTCGGTGCGTCCTCGCGCAGTTTAATAATACATTATAAAACACAATCTATGTATCCGACGATGGCTTCGTACTTCCCGCCAGCCCCCCTGCCCCCCGCCCACCCTCTTAACCCTTTGCCCTATGACCCCCACCCGCCCCATTCATGCCCTTCCAACATAAAACACGATCGCCCCCCTTGACTACAAGTTTTCGAGATAAGAGTAAAACGAAAAAAATGAAAAAAAAAATATACAAAAAAAAGTACATACCTATTATAAACAAAAAAAATAACACACATGAAAAACAAGCAAACAACGCGTGAAGTCTAAATTGATGATGGTAACAACATTGTAAAAGGCAAAAAAAAAAAAATACAAAAAATACAAGCGAACACTTAAACGACTAAAAGGCCTCCCCCTTCCCGCCCCGAGAGCCGCAAGTAATTCGGGGCGGTGGGAGTCTGCGGATGATGAATTAGAGATGAAATCACGTAACACTTAAGATACATGAATTTATAAAGAATATTTACACTCTAAGAAGTAAAGGAATAATAAAATAATAAAAATAAAAGAGAATCTTCTGTGGCAGCATGATATACGGAGAGGAAAAAAAAATATATTACTAGCTCGTCACTTAAACTAACCATGTAACGTCGGGGCACGAGCTCGGAGGATCCTCTCGGGACTCGATGTACGGCGCATCATCGGGCTTTGGCCCAGAGGTTTCTCCGCGAGGCCGCGTCTTCCGGCAGTGATGTAACTATTAACATGTAACCCCTTAACGTTATATTTTTCCGGCGGTAGCTCGAGCATTTGCGTTAAACGGCTCGGCACTCGCGACGCCCCGCCGCCGCGACGGCGGGACGCGCGACGTAATTTTTTTGGTCAGACGTCTACGCGTGTAATGATGTAACGGTTAAATGGTGTAATGTGCAATGTCCGCGATAGGTCGGGAGGTCGGACGGTCGTCGTCGTCCGCAGACTCCCGATCTCTCCGGGCGGTTCAAAATTTTCACGTCGCTTACGAATCCTAATGTGATAGAGACGATGACGATGATGATGATGATGATGATGACGTTGATGATGATGACGACGGAGTTTACTTCGTAGAGACGCTATATTCTAATCGGGCACTAGGAATGCAGAGCGTTTGGCGCGAAATACGAGAGCGTCACTAGCCGCCGGCAGTTTGTGATATATTTAGCGAAACAAATTAAAAGAAAAAAAATGGTTGTTATTCAAATTAAAGAATGAGGTGAGGTGAGAGAGCGAATGGAAGGAGCGCCTAGCGGTTTTACATCCACAACACGTACACACCAAGGGGAATATTGGTAATGTTTGGCGGGCGCGTTGTCGAGAGGTGCGAGAAGTGTTTTCCGTGAAAATAAATTTTATGGCATTCCATATATGCATAATGCGAGGCTCGGGGGGTTGACATGTGAGTGCGGGTCGTCGCGACTCTCCTAGGCACGTTCGATGACGTCGTTGTCGACGTGTGACGTATGTGTGGCGAACGAGAAGATGACGGGGGGGCCGAGGAAAATTTCGGGAAACACGGAAAATTGGGATGATCGGTGTCGACTCGCAACTCCCGTTTCCCCCGAGCGATAACTTGAACAACGTCGTTTGAATGCGTGCATCGGCGCCAGAAATTTTATACCGAACCAGAGCAATTTATATCGAACGCGATTAACGAGATATAATTTTTTACAAAGTCAAACGTTGCGAATGCAGAGATCAACGCTCCGTCTTATATATATATACATATGTATATTGGCACCTATCGACAGGGCGCGCCGCCGTGTATAACTAACTGTAAATTTTAGGTATTACCGCGCGTATAATAGGAGAACAAAAAAAAAAAATGATGATAAGTAAGAGTGAAAGGCGAACTATCGTGAAGGAGTGGCGGAATAAGAAGAGAAACAAAAAAAATGATAATACACATAACAACACACACTATATATTGTAATATTATTTTTCGAACTTAGTAATGTAATGTAGATTATAATATATATATATTATATATATATTATATATATATAAATATAAATATTATGGTATCGTAATGATCATTTCGTATAGCGCTAGGCGAGCGAGATGTTTGGAGTTTAAGAGAATTAATTAAGGTGGGCCAGATGCGCCGGCGAGCCGAGCGGCGCGAGGTCGCCCAAACGTAATATTTTTACCAAGTTTTTCGAATATCGAGTCCCCCCGATTCCTAATATATGAGAACTTAAGTGTAGACCTCGCGCCGCTTCCGCTTCCGCGTCAATTTATTAGCGTGCGGCCGGCGGTCAGTCGTCGTTCGGGCTCGCTGCTCGTCCTCGTGTTCAGTATGTCCGTACAAAAATCCGAAAAACTCGCAAAAAAAGGAAAACGAACGAAAACAGCGAAACGAAGTACCGGAAGACAACCTAATCGCGCATGTGAAGACGCTTCGTCTTCCCACATCAGATAGACAGTTCGATCCTTCCCGATCGCTTTCCCTCTCTCCGCGCGCAACGGACGAATAAAATAATTAGCGTACCCGACTCGAAGAATAAGGACGGAAGGCGGATAAAGCTGACGATTACGAGAGAAGCGGGAGGGAGAGGGAGAGGGTGTGAGCGGATCGAATCGTGTGCCCCCGCCGAGGGTGGGAGAGATCGAATCGTCTCGCGGGGCTGCAACTCTCGAATCATTTCCCGGAGTCCGTCACGACTGGCCGCCGGCGGATTTTCAATTTATCGAGCCGAGGGATGGAAAAAAGGAACCGAAAATGTTCACCGGCGGCGCGGCCCGTTCGCGCCGCCGTCGACTACGAGCCATCTCTCATTTCGCAATTTCATTCTCCTACTCGATACCGTATGCGTATCCTAATTTTTCAATGTCCAACGGAAAGGACGAAGGAGTCGAACGGAAGCGTGTACAGTGGGGATGGTTGGTTACGAAATAATACGAATAAAACTGAAAAGGAAAGTCAGTCCCCCTTTCCCCGCGCACCACACAACTCCCAATTTCCACCACGATTCCGCTCCTAATTTTTTCTGACCCCCGCCACCTTTTAAAAGCTCCACGAGTGTCAGTTCGATTTGATGCGCGATAAGAGAGATAGAGAGAAAGAGAGCGAGAGAGAGAGAGAGAGAAAGGAAAAATGATTGAACAAATAGAAGAGGAAGAGAAGTGAAGGAAAGATGAGAAAATTCGTGTAAAAAAAATTGTCGACATTTTTGTAATGGCACGAAGTTTATCCCGATGCGTTATGTTCTTTCTTAAATGGGATTCGATCCTTCAGGATTATCGGCCCGTATCGGTGCGCCGATCGAAATTTCAAACTTCGAAGAGCATGCGGCTATGATATAGACCCCCCCCCCCTTTTCCTTTCGTTTTGTTTGTATAAGCAGTTGTTATTCAATGTTTTGTTGTCAATGTACGAATATGCTGGCATGTTGATAATGTGGGGGTGAGAACCAAGAGTCGTGACGCTGGATAGTGTCTATTTCCTGCGAGGTACGCGCTGCTCGTGGCAAAACATAAAAAGAAAACTGTTGTGTCCGCTCATTTTGATATCCCACCCCCTCCCCCTTCCCAACCCTCTACCGAGAATCAGGGCACTCGAAAGAATCGTAAGCGAGAGAGAGAGAGAGAGAGTAGGATGATCGCTCCTTCCGAACGAACCGCATCCTTTCCACCGCACGTTGTCTCCCCTCTGAATATATTGAGGCGTGCAGTGTTCCGTTAAGAGAGGCAAAAAGAAGGAAAAAGTACGATAGAAATAAGTGAAAACAAGGGCGGCCGCACGACTGCAGCGAATCTCTTTCATACTTTTGTTATATTATACCGGGGCATGCTAATTACGTTCGTCGGTAATCGTGCGGCATCAAACGACAACCAAACCCCCCCACCCTCACCCCCACCCTTCTCCCCAACCAACCCCCTCCTACACAATTGATCCTCGAGCACGAGCAGCTCGCGCGTCACTCTAAATAGAGAGAGGAAGTAACTGTACGGACTAGAGGAAAATTAACATTGTGATGTTTACTGATCAAATATGTCAAAAAAAAAGAAGGCCCACTGGTTGAGGCCCGACATTTCTGAGTACACTATAAATAATAAACATTATGTAAAATTTATTTTGTCTCTTCTGTCTTCCCTCTACCTTCCCCCCGTTCATCCCAATGTCAAATTCGACTCGTTCGGCTTACATTTGAATCGAAAATCGAGCCTTTGTCGCGATGCGCGCAATTTGGCAGTCTGCGATCTTGGAGAATGCGACCGACCGACGGCATTCGGTGCAATATGCGCGGGCCGAGTGCAACGCCGCCAATTGCATTCCCTGCAGTGGCGCACGTAAGTACGTGAGAGCTGCATATCGCTTTACGGCCGTTGCAGCAGGATTGGCCGACTCTCGGCGGCCAGCCGACGCTATCCGCGGGTCGAGGCTTCGACCAATCGCAGCGGCCGCAAAAGGTGAACGTCGACGCCGGCGTCGATTTATCGCGCCCACTGCAACGTCTGCACTCTGGAATATAGTGCGCGATGGGAGCTGCATTCCGCGGTTGCGCGTTGGAGTTTGTCCGGGGCTCCGGTTGGACAGTGGCCGCTGCTGCCGTGCCTGTCTCTTTCTGGCCGACGGCTCGACAGGGCTGTAGCTAGAGACCTACTGAACCTACTGAAATTTATGTTGCGAGATGTAGGAAGGAGTGGAGGAAGCTGTGAGCCTGCGAATCCTTCGATACTGCATGTAGTATGACATTCGAATCTTAGGCTGTAAATAATGGTGGGCAAAGTGCTGGAAATCTGAGTAGCAGACCATGTTCATCGAGCGTCGCCCTGACTAAGCTCGCAGTCCGCGCACCCTTCCTCCCCAACGCATCATCCCCCCCCCCCTTTCTCTATCCCTGCATCATAAAGCTTTCCCCTCGAGCAACTCAGCCGTTCAGACCCTATCCTCCCTTTCCATCCCTTATTCCCCTCTTCTTCTCATCAAGCAAGGCACCCAGTGCGCTCCCTGACGGCTCGCAAGGAACGTTCGCAGGCGTCTTACGGCCAACTTCTCGCGAATCGCGCGACTCCGCCAGCCGGATGCTGACTCCTGGCCAGGCGCTGCTGTCGGCCGACTGTCGTTGCAGTCTTGCCCGAGGCTTGCGCGTGCATCGCGCCAAGAGGACGTGGAGGGACTGAGTTGAGGCCGAAAGTACGCGGACAGGCTCCTGTGCACGTCGTAAGATGCGGCGGTGCTGCCGGCGAAGGAAGCACCCGCCCGAGCAATCGATCGCCAAGAGGAACGTCGTTAGAGGTGCGGAACGTACGTAGAAGCCGAGTCGGCCGAGCCGGATTTCGCGCTAGGGCAGATGTCGCAATTATTGTCGACAGAGTGTCGACCGGCTCCTAATAACACTCCCATGAGCAATTCCATCAGCAGTCCCATCAGCACCCCCATCAGCGCTCCCATGAGAACTCCCATGAGCGCGGCTCGTGCCCCATGCCTTCCAGGGAAATCGTCCTCGAGTCGTCAGCCAGTCGTCAGCGAGTCATCATCGAAACGTTCACATAAGCTGGCCGCGCTTCATGACGACAGCGATCGCTTTCCGGCTTGACGGCGGCCGCTGGAAGCTTTAGGCTCATGACTCTCCACTTTTGGATTCGAAAGGGGACGTCATTAAGTGAGACGTCGATTCCCTCGCTTCCTGGATATCCCGATTTTTGATTGCCTGCACTCAGGGTTGAACGTATGATTTCCAAGCGAGGAAAGGTCCATTATCCAGGACAAAGTTGTATCTGGCGATCGAAAGGAAAAGCTCCGTCGCATACGTGTGCTCTGTTTCCACAAACGTTCGCCAGATGTCGGAGGCTCCTTCCTCGCGAAAGTGGTTGGAAAATTATGGCGTGGCCCGATCGGAATGCGCCCGTTCGAACTCGCTGGCCGACTAGGGACAGACATTTCAGCGGGAAGAAACCTTCGCATTTCTCTCAGCTAACGTCCGTCGCTTTCTTCAGCTTCCGTCATCCCCTATCGACAGACCTCTGCCAGGGACCTTTCGCGGCAGTCTGATCCGCGGGACCGTATCCACTTAGCATGCCAGTGATGGCCAGCTAACGCTGTGTTCAATCGTATCCGTCACCGTGCAGGAGTGGACTCCTCGGGAACTCGGCAGAAACAGGCGGGAAGAATGTGTGCGTGAAAATTGATGGGTTCGGTGCCGAGAGAAAGTTCGTCGATCCGCTCCCTACGAATTTTCATTTTCCTCCGTGCTCGAGCGAATAAGGAATTCGGTATGTCAGTGGAAAGTGCCCGTCGCTGGCTGACCGCCTTGTCAGCGGTAGATTCACTATCAGCGACTCTTTCATTCATGAGCGTCGCTCGCCTTCCGACTGCCAAGCAGCGTTGACAACGAGCACACGCTTCCTCGTTGCATAATAAGTCTGTTTGTGCGGACGAACCACGCTGTCATATTATTACCTACCTTGCGCTGACATCCAACACATCCGCGTACGTCTCCAGTCCAGTGAAGTGCTACCTGAACATGTGTGAGACTCATGCGTGAGACTCGCGGTCTCGCTGGAGTCTTCGTCTGCTTTTGACCCACTGTTGATTCCACTCTCATTGGTTGTTTTTGCCATTTCGGACTGTTGACAGCAGACACTTGCAGGATGTACTCGCCGTTGCTCAATTCGTCAGCTCCGCAGGCTCTGTTTTTCACTCGCGTGCTCCGTCCATAACCCCTTCTATCTCCGCAGTCTGATCTGTTGTCCGTTTCCACTTGCGGCCTGGCCGCGAATTCCCTCGTAAGGTGCACATGTCTCGAAACCCTTTTCCATCCCCATCTCAGCAGTCGACAGAGTTCACTTCGTTAAATAACGGTACACTGTAAACATCTAGTGCAAGCCCGACCCTGATATTCTTGCGAATGACTGAATGTTTTCATCTCCAGTGACACCATGGATGATGAGATCGACGACAAGGACGACACGAAACGGTATGACTCGCTTCCCCTTGAAGACGGATGCTGATGGAGATGTTTCGGGAAATTGACATGGTATCTGTTCTCGTAGGAAGTCGCGCAATCTCAGCGAAAAGAAGCGTAGGGACCAGTTTAATATGCTAGTGAACGAGCTCGGCAGCATGGTGAGCTCGAACACGCGGAAAATGGACAAGTCGACGGTCTTGAAGTCGACGATCTTGTTTCTGAAGAATCACAACGGTACGTTGAACTGTCGCTAGCTGGGAAAAGCAACGAATTTTCGTGAAGAGTGGGTGAAAATTTATATTTCCTTCTAGCAGAACTTGCCGTCAGATCGAGAGTCCACGAGATTCAAGAAGACTGGAAACCGTCCTTCCTCTCGAACGAAGAATTCACGCATCTCATATTGGAGGCACTGGATGGATTCATAATAGTATTTTCCTCGAACGGGCGCATTTATTATGTCTCCGAGAGCGTCACGTCTCTACTGGGTTATTTGCCGAACGAGCTTGAGAACATGACAATGTACGATATCGCTTATCAAGAGGACCAATCGCAGCTCTACAACGTTCTCCTGAATCCTAGCAATACTAGAGATCGTCGAAATGTTAAAAAAGGTATCCCCATCAGCGTCTATATCGTGACCCCGTTTAATCGTGAAACCTGTGTAGATTTCATTCTATGATTTTCGCAGAGGATCAAATTACGTTCACGTGTCATATTAAAAGAGGCGATTTCGATAATCGGGACGATCCTACGTACGAACTGATACAATTTATCGGATACTTTCGTAAGTAACATATTGGTAAATTCCATGAGCAGTTAACTGTTACGTTGTTAACCTTTTAATTCGATGCAGGATCTGACGTGAACGGCGATGTCGACGGTTTATTGCCAACTGCAAGGCTTAACAGTACTTGTGGCAGCGATACAAAGTACTGTTCGTTTAGTTTCTCGTACCTTCGGTCTTTTTATTACACATTTTATTACAGGTTTACTTGATATTATTATAGATTAGTATTCGTGGGTACAGGACGTCTTCAGACTCCTCAGTTGATTCGTGAAATGACCGTAATGGACAGCACGAAGTCCGAATTTACGTCGAGGCACAGTCTCGAGTGGAAATTTCTATTTTTGGACCACAGGGCACCTCCGATAATCGGATACTTACCTTTCGAAGTGCTAGGAACCTCCGGATACGATTACTACCACGTTGACGATTTGGACAAAGTCGTAGCTTGCCACGATTCACGTGAGTGTCATTACAACAATTTTACTCTCCTGAATTCCGTGAACAGGAAGTAATTCAACCAAACGTATCGAATAATTCCAGTGATGCAAAAAGGCGAGGGCACGTCATGTTACTACAGGTTTCTCACCAAAGGCCAGCAGTGGATATGGCTGCAGACCAGGTTCTACATCACGTACAATCAGTGGAACTCTAAACCGGAGTTCATCGTGTGCACTCATCACGTCATAAGTTACGTAGACGTGATGAACGAAATGAGAAAGGAATCTGAAAAGTTCATCAAGGCGCCGAGTCAAGATGTCAATTTAATGCCCATCAAGCAACAGTCCCAACAATCGCAGCAACAATCACAACAATCTCAGCAACCACAGCAGCAGCAGGTACAAATCATTCAAGGTTAAACAAAGCCTTGACTTATTATATTCTTCGCCTATATCAATTTCCATGCGAACTTACTAGGTGACAAGTTCGTGTCAAGTGCCACTGACGCAGTGGCCGACGAAGCCGCCGAAATCATCGAACTCGATGACTGGCAACACTGGCCCACGTCATCACGGCGAAGGATCGGACACCTTCTCCCTATCAGCCTCCATCCAGAGCTCTCCGCATTCTCAGATAACGCACGGTTCTCGATCTAAGGCTCCTTCCGCCGGCAGTTCGGTGGCGTCGAAGTCAATGCCACCCGTTGACAACAGGCAACAACCGCAACAGCAGCAACCCCGACATCAGTTGGACGTCGATCAGTCTTGCATAGGTTTCATGGAGCCCGCGCAATACACACCTGTCAATATTCAGCCAGTTGTCACGGCAGCGTACGCCACGCCTGCCACGCCTATCATTTCCACGATACCTACACACGAGGTACGTCAAAATAGCTGTCAAATAGTTAGAGTATAGGTAACGATTCGTAACATGATTCTTCCAGATGCTCCATCAGCAGGGTATAGTGATGACCCCGGCCCAGAATCAGATCCAAGACGAGCTGCAGCGCAAGCACGAGGAGCTGCAACAGCTGATCGTCCATCAGCAAGAAGAACTTCGAAGGGTGTCCGAGCAGCTGTTCATCGCTCGATACGAGATCCTTTCGCCTTTGCTCAATGTCAGTAAGCACAATTAACACGATCCGTGCCGGACCGATTTTCGAAGACTTTCCGTTCAGGCCGCCTGGGGCGTATACGACCCATTCTTAAATAAATAAACTCGTTTTTGATGCCTTACAATTTTTCCATAGTACGAAGCTATGATTACCAAGAAGAGAGCATACATTTTAATATGCATTAGATAACAAAGCAATCAATTTAATTTTTAAGGAATTATTGTAACAAACACATGGTCGAATATTTACTATACCAGACGAGTTGCCAGCGGCCTGAGCGGAAAGTTCAGCGTTAAAAGATTCAGGGATCACGCTAAGCGCGAGAAAATAATCCGACATTCCCATTCAGGCTGGTATGCCGTACAGTGCCACTGCAAACACTTGCCAACAAGCGAATCGTTGTAACACCGGTACGCCGACGGTCCAGCTGCCAACCTCGACGAGCATGCAAGGTGTCAACGTCCTCCCTATACCAATCACCGTACCAGTACCCATAGTGCCTACGGAGCTGTTTCAACATCCGCTTCCGGTTAGTCCAGTGCAAGCCGGCGCGGCCAACGTCGGCACTCTTCTTCAGACGCAGCAGCAGCAGCAGCAGCAGCAGCAACAGCAACAGCAGCAACAGCATCAGCAGCTTCAACAGCAGTCCCAGCGACAGGCTCCTACTCAGCAACCCGACGGAAACCCTAGTGACCTCGTCTCATTCCAAATCTGTCCTCAGCAAGAGATGCTTTACGCCAACATGGACGCGACCACGACAAGCCAGCAGCAGCGAACGCCGCAGAACTGAAGTTCGGGAAGTGAAGTGTGCGTCGGGAGACAGGAAGTTCCTCTTGATTTTCGATCGAGCGAAGGTCGGTGATCCCTTTATTTGCCTCGCGTGATAATAGACGCGAGTGTGGCCGTGGGAGTCAAGTTGCCATGATTCGTCGACGAATTTCGTGATAACTGTCCGAGTTACCAGGGATGTGCCAGTTTCGTAGGTTCGAGTTTCGTGACGTTGGACGTCCTCCGATCGACGTCTACGGACATTCCTAGCCATAATTTGAATTTTACCGAACAGTTCGAGAGCCGGTTCGCGCAGAGTACAAAGTAATTCGCACGGTCGTTCCCTAATGCGGAATTGGCCGAGCCCGCGTTTTTCGGGGACAGGGTATATTTACATAAACGTATAGATACATTCGTCTATTATATACATATAAATATATATGTATATTTATTTACATATGTAGGCATGTACACTTCAACGAGAGAGCGCTTACGGAACGGGTAACTGAAAGTGACCGAATGTGGAAAAAGGAGGAAAAATGCACGTCCTTGTACGAGTCCAGGTGCAAATACCTCTACTCCTTGAAGTGTGCACATGTACATAGGCCCATATACATATATATAAATATATATATATACATATAAATATACAAAAGTAATATATTTTGCTGTACATGTACGTTATAAGTTTCATATGTCTCTTTAATGTGGAACATATGTATTATAATCGCAGAAGTATACGTAACTGTACGTATGTCAAATACAATATTTTATGATCGTTATTCGATGGACATATACTATCGATGTTACGTGTATTACATTCCACGACGAGAGTCTGAGAGACAAAGAGAGAGCGAAAGAGAGGGAGAGAGAGAGAGTGAGAGAGAGAAAGAAAGATTATGTACTGCGACCAGTGACGTTCAACGCGAGATTGTACGACGTATTGGTATAAAAAAGAAAGTATAAATAAAAGGCAAAGTATCAATTTTCACTGAGAGCACAGCAAAACCGTGGTGAATAACGGGCAAGAGTTTTCAAACAAACTTCGCTTGCCACCGTCGACCGTCGATGGAAACTTTCCAGACAATAAATACCGTTCGTCTCGAATCTAGGCCGAACATAGACGCTAATGAGCCATCCCAGTTATCATTGTCGAAGTGATTCCTATGCACGGCCGTACGACATGCTGTGCCAACATTGTCCGGGACTTATATTCTTCAACGATAACGCCCGAAGCGACAATTTCCGCGATAATTTTCATCTTCGAGTAAAGTACGTGTGTCCACTTATGACTTCAGCTTCTTCAGCGCGTCCATCAAGATCTGCACTTCCTGGTTGACGTTGTCGACGAGATCCTCGATCTGGTGCTTGCTGTCGATGATGCTGATCGTCTGCGTGTAGGGATCGTATCGAACTCCGAATTTGCGCGGAATCGTTTGCGAGAATTTGCTGAAAGACGACACGTTAGTACGCGCGGATCGATCGAAAATTGGAATATATTAGTATTCGAGAGCGTTAAAACAAAACACGCTGACCTATCACAATTGGCGCCGATAAAGCTATCCGAGCGCCAGTAAATTTAAGCTCGATTACTTACATCATCCTCTCCTTGGCGTCCTCAAAGTCGTCGGCGACGAAATATACCGGTTGATACTCCGTTATCGGATACTTTTGCAACGCGGTCTTGGCAGGGTCGAAAGGTCGCAATTCGGGCGCCCCGCTGAGACAGTACTCGAGTTCGCCGAAGGATGAGAGGAGGCCGGCGCCGAAAGCCTTCAGCTCCCCGTTCTGCCGGCACAGGCCGTACTCGACCGTAAACCAGAAGCACTGAAAACGCAGTGACGTCACGATCGAGCGTTCAGACGCGGACGTTCCTTTTCGAGAGTAAAATGATTAATTACAGTGGCTAATTTTTCGATGTACTCATCCGGCGCTCCCAGGGATGCCAACCCGATGACTTGGGAGAATTGTGCGAAGGAGGGGTCGGCGAAGAGTGGCACGTGGCCGAGGACCTCGTGGCAGACATCCGGTTCCGGGGTGTAGAGTGGCTTGCTGGGGTGCCTGATGTACTGCGTGCTGTGAAATACTCTGAAGGCCAAGCCAGCCAGGAAGTCTCTCGAGGATAGCAGACCAGCGACAGGACGAAGAGTGAAGCCGGTGCAATCTGCGTGTCAAAGGACATCGTTCTGTTTTGAATTCTGTTCATCGAACTTCATTGAACTTTCGGTTGAGATTTGCACCTTTTAAGAAGTTTGAGATGTCCTCGAGTTGAGGTATATTGTCCTCCCTGTATCCGCAATTTTCGATTAGCAGCGGGAAGACGTGATTGTGTTCTCGACAAGCGTGAGTCGGGTACAATTTTGTCAGATTTCTGAACACGACGCCCCAAGTGGCAGTCTCTTCAGGGGTGTAGTCCACCCTTGGAATTGGCTGACCGCTAGAGAATGATTCATAAACTGTCAGTCAGGAAGTCTTTGGGTTCTGACGAATAGAAATAATGTTGAGAACTTACTGTTTGTAATGGTAGGCTAGATCAGCGAAGTACTTCCTTCTCTTTCGATATACTGGGTCAGTGAATCCTGGATGATCACTGTCCAGCTCGGAGCCATAGGACAGGATCTGATTCGCAAATTTGTCGAGGTCCCTGATCCTTCGCGGGAACCAAGGCACAGTTCCCATATTGTCATTGTGGTTTCTGAAAATTAGTCATTATTCGTTTGATACTGTCCTCTCAGCCTGTCGCTTGCATGTGCCAATTTTGATCTGAAGCTTACCTTGAAATGATGGAGAAGTATTCGCATTCATCCCTCAGCGCTTCGATGGCAGCGCCCAAATTTCCACCTGGTGCACATTCCATCATGAATTCGTAGCCATCAGTCCGACGAAGTGAACTTCTGGACTCAATATGCAAGAGATTAACTTCGTGTTTCTGCAACGAGAATCGAATCCATTAGAGGCGTACAAAGAAATAGTTTATCAATAGTTTATCAATACTCACAGCGAAAAACTGAAGGTATCTGCCCAGTGCTCCAACTTCATCCTCTTCCTTCGGCGAAAAAATCAGGCAGGTACTCTTCGCGGAATCCCTTCCTTCCCTGATATAATTTCCACCGTGAATAAGTTTCGGCTACAGAAATCATATTTCAAGTCAATAAAGGAACTCACAATTTTTTCGTGCTTTCGTACAGATGTTCGTCCGACACGTCGAGCATTTTTTCGCTAAATGACAATTCTTTGACGGCTAACAAATACTCCCGAGCAGACTCAATCCATAATCTGTCACGGTAGAGTAATAGCTCAAATTGACTCACGTCGATCTTATAAGTCGATCGTACGATCCCCTCTCGAACCGTTCGCTGTTCCCTCGAAATGCTCGACAGGAAAGTCCCGACTGTCAGTCAAGGATTGCGGAATTCTATTCATTTCCCCAAGAAGGAGCGGACTTTCCGTCCGCTCGCCGCAAAAGTTGCCAACATTCAACCAACAGAGAACGATTCATTCGCGAAGCTACGTCCGCCGAAACTCCTCCGATTCTCGACAGAATTTGAGAGAAATTAATCGTATGTCGAAATATGGAGGGAATGCAACTCGTCCGCCTTTTGCGTCATGCTAATTGCGGCCTGCAGTTTGGAAGCCAAGGTTGACTTTTTCCTACCGAGCGGCAAGTGTAACGAGCGCGTTTAACGGATGACCTTGGAAGCGTATAGGTGCAAACTCCTTTTTCTCTCATTACGGAAAAATCTTGTTAAGCACCGCGCAACGAGTGTCAACAAGCCACTTGTTTTTAATTCACGCGCTGAACCTTTCGCAAAACCGTACCGAAACCTTGAGATTGCGTGGCTCGCCGGCGATAAGGGTGTGTATCGTTACGAGGGGGGAGGGAAGGCGAGGAACGAAAAAACGAAGAGAGGGAAGCGAACGCGGGAATTTTTAGCCGCGTGTTCCCTGATATGCGTTTCCGAATTATTCGCCGTAATCGCCACACTTCCGTCATAGTGAGTTTTCGTTACATCACGTTTACATAATCGTATTTATTTTCCTCGTGATAAAGAGACCGATGGCACACGCAGATCGAGAGGCCATCACATACGTACTCCTACGTACGTGTGAGCGATTGATCTTCGAGTGTGTAATCAGTACCGATTCTAGAACGCAAATTCATTGCGGTCATCGTCAGTTTACACTATTGATATTTGTATGCTGATTACACGTCAGTAACGATGACCGATGTTTTGCGAATCTTCGAAGTTGCCGTCTCATCAAGCATCGGCGAGAAAAGGGCGCAGCGCAGATTTATTCACCCGACACCTGCGTCGCCGCGGCTAGAATTAATTTACATGCGCGAACAAACAAGATCGGAATTTCATAAAAAGGAGACTCGACAGAAATTCCCTCTCGGCCGTTAGAACCAATTACTGTACTCGCTCGTGCGGCTATCTTTTTATTGCCGCTCCAGGAGCAGTCAACTGCGATTAATCTCGCCGACCGATTCGAGCGCGAAGGGAAAAAGGCGTCCGAGTGTCAACGGCATCGAAAAAGCTCTTATCAATTCCCATGCCCAATCTCCGGTGACGTAGAATTGGCTATCGAGAAAAGTCACTATCAATTCGCTACCAAAGTCAAGCAGATACAATGCCTCGTCATCGTCGGGCTCGTATGCCAAAATTATCACCTCCGCTTCTAATCGTGCTCCCTTGAGAACAGCCGGCGAGCGATGAGTCAGAAACGGCGCAAGATAGTTCGAATTTTGAATATCCAACTCTACCTTATCGGGGGGCGAGGAGTCCAGCGCCGAATTCTCATTGCGCTGATCCATATGCGGCTTCGGTATCGTCTTGGCGTACATCTTCGAGTACGTGGTGAACGTTCGCCGTCCGAGATGCTGGATCTACCCAGGAGGTGGGGGATGAGAGTTAAACTTGATCCTTCGTCGGATGAGCGTCTCCCGCCAACTGATCCACTGCGTTCCGCGTTCGCCGGTTTTAGCAGGTTGTTAGGCGAGCGTGGCGCGAAACACTCCCTGGCTACGAGAATATAAGAATGAGGACTGATACCGAGTTCTCGCCTACCGTTGGAGAAAGGACTCCGCTTTCGAGAGCAGCTTCCAGAGGGTCGTGGTGTTATCGCTGCCGACGCTCGCCGGACAATATACGATGCCGTATATGCCGTATTATTTCATCACGGCCACTCCGCGAGCGACCTATCTGTCCCAGTGTAATTGATAGTTTCGTAAAAAGATTCTCTCTGTTTATCAGCGTACGGGCCGATTTTCGAGCGACGTAGCGAAACGGTGACGCAAGCGGCGCTCGCTGGGATATTAGGGATCTAATGACGCCGGGGGGGCAGGGCTGGATTGTTTAAAAACAATTGCCTAATCGTTCGTGCGTCAGACGTTCGATTTTTAGTTGACGGTAACGGCCGATGGGATGCTTTTAGGAAGCGGTCGTTGGTGAGAGTGATAGTTGCGTAGATTGTAATTGGCTTGATTGGGAGGGTGAGGACTTTGTGGGAGATGATTTGCGAAAATTGGATGCGTCACGTTGACGTCATTGGTTCGTTCTACGTATATGCAGGTCAGTTCGCGGGGTTGAATAATATATTGTCACTAGTGGACAACAATATGGAAATCAGAGGAAGAATATTATGTTTGAAATTTAAAGACAGCTGCGTTTTGAGGGAACCGATGCAGTTCTCTCTGTCTTTATGATAACTTTCGTGTATCATACGGTTTTGACAGCGGCTTGGAGAAGGTTAGTTCTGCCAAAGCACGACGGATGGCGCCAGAATGTTTATTTCGTGGCGCAGCGGTCGGGAAAGAATTTGCGGCTGGATATGAACATCGAATTAAAGAAGTCGCATATTATGTTCCGTCGATCTTAAGGCACGTGGTTCATTAGTGGTCATTGACACGATATTCAAGTTAAAGTCTTTTCCCTTTGACCTTCCAAATATACGTATATCTTCCTTCGCGAGTATACGCGCTGTGATAACATGACGCGTGTACTCAGTCGTTTGCCAAACATTTCCATGAATTTTTTTGGAGGTCAGCCGTTCTTCAGTCGTCATTCAACACATTCTCTCTCATTATGAGTAACATCACATGCGATTCAAATTAATCTTTGCATGCTCTCAATATTGTAGAGCAGAATATATCGAATAAATCATTGAAACATTAGAAATTTTTTAAATGCAAATTATGCTAAATTAATTTTTAATAATTGTCTAATTTTGTATTACAAGTAATGTTAACTTTAAGGTAATGTAAAATAAGGCTACAGCTGGTGGAGAAGTACGTGTATATTAGCGCGTCAATTAAAGTGTCGTATCAGCATAGAAGAGCGATAGCCACTCGGTAAGAACATGTACACTATAATATCCTACAACCTGCCGAGTGGTTTAGTTAGTAGAGTACTTGACTCATATAAGAAAGATCCATTCTCGATCCGCGCTACAGTAGTCGAAATGGTAAACACATCCGAACGCGTTCGGTATTAACAACCCAAATACCGCCATCATAGAATAGTTCAACTGCTGGATAGTGTATGAACTATAATACATTGAATATATTGTCTATTTTTCGCTCTTTCTATGTCTATTTTTGGCCATGTTTTCGAAACTATTGCCCTTAGAAGACTCTGGTTGCAATTTTTATGATGCGGGTGGAGTCTTTTTTCATGACATACGGTCACAATCGAGGGAAAGTTTGCTTTTTGCGAACCAGCCAACAAAACTTCCAATCTTAACGTTTTTCAGTCTGCTTTTTGTCGTATCTTTGAAACTATTGCACTTAGAAGGCCCCGGCTGCGATTTTTTTGTGACCTTTTTATCCCTTTATCTGTGGTAAGGATGGCGTTTCCATTGCTAAAATCTCGTGCCGTCACGGTGCTCAAAACCTCATTTTCTCACGTTTTTGGACAGTTTTTTTGCCATATCTCCGAAAGTATTGCACTTAGAAGGCTCCGGTTGCGATTTTTGTGATCCTCGTTTCATTCTCTTTCAGTATGCATATCCACAAGTCGATCGAAAGACTTTTAATTTTCACCCATTTTTCGACGCCCATTTTTTCGATGGTTTTTTGGCTGTAACTTCGAAACTAATGCCAATTTCGACCAACGGCAAACGGCTCTCTGAGTTCTTTTGGACCCCCTAACAGGTAGCAAAAGGGCGATCCGATCTGCCGACCTTCGATTTTTCGCAAAATTGAGAAGACCCCCTTAGAAAATTCGCGATTTTTTAAATTGCCCGTTACTTTTAAACGGGCGATCAAAATCTATGATAAATATACATTTTCTTGAAGGTTTTGACGCGTACTGTAAGATAGGATTATCGGCGAAAATCGATCTTTAAACAAATTTTTTTCGACCTCGAAAAATGGCTGTATCTCCGAAACTATTGAGAATTCGAAACTTTGTTTGCGACCAACTTTCAGGGCGATTTAAAATCTGTAGGATAGGATGGTTTTAAATTCATTCTAAGACCAAACATTTTTTGACGTTTTTTCGCAATTCTGAAGGTATTTTCATATTTTAGTAGGTCCAAGTTATGCCAAAGTACCCTCCATTGGTCACCCAATGTCATATTTCAAGGATAAGCCATTCAAACGTGGTCTAAAGTGGGGCTAAAATGCGCCTCAGCCGACTAAATGTCACAGAATGTACCTAAAATGTCATAAATATACATGCAACAATGCAACAATAATGACTCGAGGACAAAATAGTGATACAAGTATCGTGTAACAAGAATATTCAGTATCAATGTTCATTAAACTCACAAAAAGTGTGGGTTAGCTAGCCTATAGATGGGCAAATTCATATCTTCGCTTATATTGCATTTGCGGAGATAGCAGATGAACCGAAGGAAAGTATTCGGATATCCCGTTGGCATAATAGCAGTTGAAGTCAATCGGCGAAGTCTTGTATCGTGCTCAAAATTTACTATTATCAACAGGACAACGAGAAAAAGTCGATAAATGCACGCAAATATACGTAATACGATGTGGTAAGAGTAATACAGCGATGATATAATCGAGAAAGGCTCGTACGGTAAGAAAAAGTTCGTTAAATAATCGTACAACTTGGTGGGAGACTGGGTTAATCGGTAACGCACTTGGATCACGCGAGAAAGATCCAGATTTAATCCTTGATACAGCGTCCGAAACAGTAAACACGTCCGTACGCGTTTAATATATTACCAATATGCAGTGAAATACTTACATAGCGAACATGTAGTAAACGCTCAATACAATATTTTATTTTATTTATTCAATTATTCTACGCAAATTCTATCTTCAATCGAATGGTATGAAAAAAAACATTTAAAAAATTCCATTATAAGACATAACACCAGAAGAAGAATAATTGTCTTATTTTTCCATCCAACTTGAATCGCAAATTTTCATGACATCACCACGCCAATGATTCCAACGGACTGAATCTGCTGTTTTTTAACCCCTTATCAACTACCCGCCTAAAGTATCCTCAAAATTAAGTTTCCTATGGAACCAAGATAAGCAACGGCCACATTAAAAAGTATTATTTTGCTCTGGCCCGTGGCAAAGTTCATATCGAACACGAAGTCGTAATCGTCGTGCCAAACGTTAACACGTTAAGCCATCGAAGGCTAATTGATCTATATCCGAACAATGAAGCCCCGATGCCCGACGTGTCCTCTAAGCTGGCATAAATATTGATCATGCAACAAAAGGCATAGCAATGAACATCCAAATAATTCGATTGCACATTACAAAAGATCGACCTCTTATCAGCGAGCGTTTGACCCACGGCCGCTACGAAGCGGCGGATCCTCTATAGAGAGGCGTGTAGGAATGTTATTAACATTTTCCCGACAACAATATAACGGGTGTCTTGCCGCCGATAGTAGCCCCGCTCGGTGGTGGTGGCGGTGGTGGTGGTGGTGGTGGCAGCGGGTGGCGTTGCCCGCAGAGGCGGTGGTGTACGTCAAATCTCTTTATACCGATAATGTGACGATGATCTTTGCTCCACAACTCAAGGAAGCTGAAAGAAACGAGCTGTTTCAGTAGGAGTGTAGATTCGACGCAGGAAACACGCGAGATCGTCTTCTTTCGCAACCGCATCGCCGCCGATTGACACGAGATCTTGCCACTCGAGGGTGGATGACGGTCGCTGAAACCCTGACGCTGTGCCGGGACTTGACGTAGAATTATTTTGCACAATGTCGCGATGCCACGCGGTTTGGTGAGCAAAAATTCGTTCCTTCGTTCGGACATCAACGTACGACCGGTTCGGTGACACTTTTTTCTGAATACTTCGCGTCGAGTTTTTGGCCGACTGGTGACACATCCTTACTGGTAAACGATGTAAGTACACTTGTTGTTTTTGCGGTACCGACGCTTTGCGCGGTCAATCAATCCCTGATGTGAAAGACACAAAGTGACATATCGTGCGCAAGTGTACGGACGTCAAGGAATTCCCTCGATAAATCAGACGGCGGGATGGAGGGGGTTCGAAACTTTTACCAATTTTTATTTCAGACTCGAGTTCAAAGGGGCAGCGATCCGTCTTTCATGGATTCCGAGTTATCGCTAACAAGAGCTAACCCATTCGCTACTCGCAAATGCTTGGACGTAACGCTATCGTCGGATACATTTTATTCTGACGCACTTGTACCGAAAGTACTGTTAAAAAGAGAACGTTCGCTGTGCATCGGACAGAAGTGTGCGCTCGAGAACAATAAGGGTCAATCATGGCACTCGACTTCGTCGCTGGCTGCTTGGGAGGTAAGAATCGATTCCTAAGCGACGGACTCTGCAAACTTTCTTTCGAGGAATAAACAGAAACTGTGCCCTCGAACGATTCCATTCAAGCTCATCGCTCGAAAACGCCGAAACGGAAAATTAACGCCGACCTCCCCGCTATCTCGAACTTTTCGTAAACTGGAATGTTTCATTCTTTTGACGGGCATCGATAAAAAGTTTTTATCGTTTGACTTCACTATCGTCGGGTCAAGTCAAACATGGCACGCGCGCAAACTTCGATTTTGACCATTTTCACTTTATCGGGTTGCCCGATAAGCGCCGCCTATCGGGCATCGAAAATTCACGCCTATCCTCGACGGAAATCAGAGCGGAAATATCCGTAATTACCAGTAACGAGCAACGATCTTCCGCAGGATGCGCCGGTATCATCGTCGGATACCCTCTGGACACGATCAAGGTGCACATGCAGACGCAGGATTACAGGAATCCGAAGTACAAGGGCACCTGGCACTGCTTCCGCACGCTTCTCGCGAAGGAAAAGGTAGCGGGACTCGTCACAGACCTCGTTGGGTCTGAAACGAGATCGGGGACAAATCCAATAAATTCGCTCTTCAATAGGTAGCAGGCTTTTATCGCGGAATGTCCTCGCCAATGGCGGGCGTCGCTGCTGTGAACGCGATCGTTTTCGGGATTTACGGCCAGACGCAGAGACACATGTCGGAGCCGGATCATTTGTCCTCCCATTTTCTGGCAGGGGTGTTCGCCGGAATCGCTCAGACTCCGGTGTGCAGTCCGATCGAATTGGCCAAGACGAGGCTGCAGCTGCAGACGTCCAGCGCGAATACTTTTTCGGGACCGATGCAGTGCCTAAGACACATATATAGACTGGAAGGATTTCGGGGAGTCTTCAGTGGATTCGGAATTACTTTATTGAGAGAGGCACCGAGTTACGGAATTTACTTTCTATCGTACGAAGCTATGACGAGATCATCCTCCAACGAACCTGTCAGTACTCTTCGGATGCTTTGGGCAGGTGCGTTGAAATCGAAATTTTTCACCCTGTGCAGGTAAAGTTATAACAGTAAAGTGAACTCTGGATCAAAAATTTTCAGGAGGCATGGCTGGAACGTTGTCCTGGGTAATTTCCTATCCGCTGGACATGATCAAGTCCAGAATCCAGGCGGACAGCAACAACCGATACTCCGGCATCGTGGACTGCTTCCGGAAGTCGGTTCGCCAGGAAGGCTACATCTGTCTTTACCGCGGATTAAATTCCACCATTCTCCGAGCGTTTCCGACCAACGCCGCCACCTTTGCAGTCGTCACTTGGACTTTCCGCTTGTTCCAACCCGCCGATCAATCCAGCGCTCAGGAATCTTTCTCCCAAGCTCGAGTGAACAAGGGACACGAGGGCTTCGTTAACAGATGGAACCATTTTCTCGAAGGAGTCACGAACGTCAATCTGTTCACTCGACTTTACTGTTCGAGTACTCTGACTCCGATGCTGAACGTCTCGAGTCTGAATCGACCGGCGGTCTGCCTGATCGGCGATCGTGGAATTCACACGTCCGCCGATGACGAACCTCTGGAGAGGCTGAACGTCGTCGAGTGCGAGAGATCCAAGATGGACGCCGAGGGCAACTGCGAGGAGAGAGCCGCGCAATGGATCGAGAAAGCGATTGCTGAATGTGGCTGCAATCTGCATCGCGTGATCGGCGCCACCGAGCTGGGCAACACGTGACTCGAAATGATTCGTAAATCAGGCAAAAAATATATGGAATATATCCTATATTATGCGCATCGCGCTACGACGAGACTTGACGAGTGGTAAAAAAGAACACGCTGTGGCTGGAACGTGGCGATATTTTAAGGGATCCTTTTGACTGGACGAAAGAAGGACATTCTTCGCGAATCATTGATGCAACAATGTGAGGGCGATCGGTCGAATCGATCGTTCCAGAGTGGCACGAGGGCACTCGCTTAACGTTATCTGTAATTGCGATTACTTTGGTAGCATGCGAATTCACTTGTTTATTGTACCCGCGTATTATTTACGCGGTTAGGCGTGCACGATAGGGACGGTTAATAGAAACATTGTACGTAACGAGAGGAATGTATTATTTGATGGATGACCCCGGCAGCTTTTGTACAAGAGTACGAAAAAAGAAAACCTTCGATGTTTTTCCTTTTCTTTCGATTCCTTAAAGAAGTAAGCCGGGTTAGAAGGCGTCCAATTTTTACGCCCCAATTCGTCCGATCGGAAAGGAGAGCCGTTATTGTTTAACCGTGGCTTTATCAACATTGTCGATAGTATTGTATATTGAGCCATTGACTCGCGGCCATCTGGGGTCAGCTCAATCTTCAAAAATGTGGCCCTCGTTTGTCAAGCGACAGTCCTTGACTAAGCGGCGGACATGTAAGACCTATGTCACAGCCAGAGGCGAGATTCATTCGCTTTTAAATCACACAAAATAGTTTGTATCCGTCTGCCAGTTTTGCCACACACCGATCCACAACCCCCCGCACAACCCACATCACCCCCCTCTAACAAGCATAGTCTCGGAAAACAACGAACCCCGGTCTTCAGGTCCGTCCGTCCACGTGTCAAAACTTTGACACTTCCGAAAATTCCTGGCCCGCATGACTCACGTCAATCCCCGACAGCACACCTACGTCATCGCGTACAACCTTTACGAGCTCCCGCCATAACGTAACAACGTAACTCTGTTCGATCATAACTAAGAAATTTCCAAGTGACAAGCCAACGAAGTAACTGTCTCGTTGAATAGCGAATGTAACCTTTCTCTCGGCCGACAAGTTTGGAGGTTCAGTTACTTCCTTCCGACCAAGTGAGACACAGAGAAGACTTCATCATTCATCAGTGTGTCCACCGTTTCTCTTAATCAATTATTTGCGGACAGATAATTCCTAGGAATTGCCAAATCGACCTTACCGGAAACCTACCCGACACTTAACCAACCTTCCTCACGGAACGAGATCTCACTGATATGGATATAGATCGAAGCGCGAATGACGCCAGCGACGAAAGATGCGGCGCAAACACGCAGAGATTGATCGCCGAAAGTGGAGGACGTTGCATGAGTACCCAAGCTATGCAGTCCCTGTACGACTTCCGCCAAAATAATCTCCTCTGCGACGCCGTCCTGAGACTAGAGGATGGCGGTGTGTTTCCCATTCATCGTGCGATATTGTCAGCGTGCAGCACCTATTTCAGGTTTTCCATTGATCAAGAGATCCGTCTATCGTTTTAGCTCGATCAAAAGTTTATCGATCCCGCAGGGCCCTGTTCACGACGACCTTGCACTCGCGCGAGAAAACGGACGTCCTGCTGCCAGGCGTCACCAGTCAGATGATGAACCTCCTGCTGGAGTACGCCTACTTGAGGTCGCTGGTCATAAATCGCGAGAATGTCTGCCAACTGTTGGTGACGGCCGACTACTTGAACGTCATCGGCGTCCTTGACCTGTGCTGCGACTATCTGAAACAGAATCTGACCCCGGAGAACTGTATCGGCGTGATGCGATTCGCCAGGGAACATTTTTGCAAGGGGCTCGAGTCCGACGCCTACTGTTACGTCATGAGGCATTTTGTGCAGGTGCAGTTCGCATTTATCTTACCGCCGCTATTAGCGAGAGAAGGTCGATCTGTTTGACGATCGAACGGCTTCCACGGCAGATCTATTCGACATAGGTAGCCCAGAAGAGTGAGGAGATATTGCATCTGCCGATAGACGAGCTGACCAAGCTGGTCGGGGCTGACCTGCTCAACGTGAAGAGCGAGGAGACGGTCTGGGAGCTGGTCCTGCGCTGGATAAACTACGATCCTCTGAGAAGGAAGGGCCACATAGTCGAGCTGATGAAGAACATCAGACTAGGACTGTTGGATACGCAGTTCTTCATGGAGAACGTGAAGGACCATCCCTACGTCACCGGCAACGAAGCCTGTCGCCCGATCATCATCGAGACCTTGAAGTTCCTCTACGACCTTGAGATGATAACGCAGAAGGACGGCGAGGTGCCGACGCCGGAAATCGCGAGACCCAGAGTACCTCATGAGATACTCTTCGCCATCGGCGGCTGGAGTGGCGGCAGTGCGACGAACTTCATCGAGACGTACGACACCAGAGCCGATCGCTGGGTAACTGTGAGTAGCCAAAAACACCCTCCGAACGCCATATTTCCCACAGATTCTGAAACTTGCCCCCGACAGGTCGAGGAGGTGGATCCAGCCGGTCCAAGATCCTACCACGGAACCGCTGTGGTCGGCTTCAACATCTACGTGATCGGCGGCTTCGATGGCCTTGACTACTTCAACAGCTGCCGCTGCTTCAACGCCGTAACGAAAGTGTGGCGAGAAGTTGCCCCGATGAATGCCAGAAGGTCGACTAAATTACTCGACGGGAGCTAGTCATTGGCTCGTAGCATATTCGGCCATGTCAATTGCTATCCTAACCCAGACAGGTCAGGTTGTTAACGATCGCTCTTTAACGACCCACCGTAGGTGTTACGTGAGCGTGGCCGTGCTGAACGACCTGGTGTACGCGATCGGAGGCTACGACGGCTATCGTCGGCAGAACACGGCTGAGCGTTACAATTACAAGACGAATCAGTGGTCGCTGATAGCACCGATGAACGCCCAGAGATCGGACGCGAGTGCGACCACTCTCAATGGTACTCCTCGCTCACGAAAGATCGCGAGCTCGCCACGAGATAAGCTATTTGCGGAGAGATATACTAATTCCCATTGTCCGACCATTATCGGATGCTAATCGCCGTCGATCGATTCCTTCGCGCCGTAGACAAGATCTATATTACGGGTGGTTTCAATGGACAGGAGTGCATGAACACGGCCGAAGTCTACGACCCGGAAACGAACCAGTGGACGATGATAGCGGCAATGAGGTCGCGCAGGAGCGGAGTGTCCTGCATCGCTTATCACGGTTGCGTATACGTTATCGGTAGGCTCTTACGGCATTCATCGCCGCCTTCCCTATCGTAAACGGGCCGCGTAGGTGTTTGTGCGGACGCGATAGGCCTTAAAATTCTCAACCGCCCACCCCGCAGGCGGCTTCAATGGCATATCCCGAATGTGCAGCGGCGAGAAGTACAATCCTGCCACTAACAGCTGGAGTCAGATACCGGACATGTACAATCCGAGAAGTAACTTTGCCATTGAGGTGATCGACGATATGATCTTCGCGATCGGAGGCTTCAACGGGGTGACCACCATTTATCACGTCGAGTGTTACGATGAGAAGACGAACGAATGGTAATGATCTTCGTATTACGTCGTTTGTGATTTTTGTCTGTACAGAGAATGGTTGTGATATGGTAGGTATGAAGCGACTGACATGAATATCTATCGTTCGGCATTATCTGGCTGCGTGATTATGGGACTGCCGAATGTGTACGATTATATTCATAAGCATCGGGAGAGGTTGATGGAAGAGAAAAGACAGAAGTTGTTGGCTCTGGAGGTGCATCGGAGTCAGCATCAACATCAACAGCAGCAGCAGCAGCAGCAGCAGCAGCAACAACAGCAGCAGCAACTGGATCAAAATCAAAATTCGCAAAATAGTTTTATTGGACCAGTACTCGCTCCACCGTCTCACACTAATAACGACAACAATGGCAGTCGGCCAAACTAACGAGCTTTGCAAAATTCCTGGCAACGCGAAATGCGTAACAAATGGTCCTCAAACGTGAAAAGAAATTATGCAGCAGAGGCACTACATCATTATCCAGTCACGTCCGGAATCGGTCGAACTGTTCGTCTGTGACGGTGACGTTTTCAGAAGTGAATTTACTTTGACTTTGATACGACAAGAGTTGTTTTATACATCGCATATTTCGAAGAATTTTTCTAGCACGATTTTATACAAATATTACGAAACCTATGGTACAAACGGAGGCGTTTGTAAATTGACCTGTGACATAAAACCTATGAAGCAACGAAAAAATATAAAAAATTGCGGGGACATAGAAAATTTACTGCCTCTTCCCTAAATGCCACAATTACTCCTCGCTGAGCGTCACTTCCGAGGAACAATACGATCAGTCACGAAAGGAAATAAAAGTTGAAACAGTTACGAAAGACGTGTTTTTCATTTGCTTGGCCCACTTTTACCCCGGCATTCTCTTAAGACTGTGTCAGGTATCGCCCACGGTTCGTGGATAAAGTGTAAAATAGCATTTGGATAAGATTAAGCTGCCGATAACAGGCTCGGTAACGGGCTCGGTAACTCGAAATGTTTTTTTCTGCCTTACTAGAGAAGTGCGCGAGTAAATGAGCTGTTCGTTTCGTTTCTTGCAGCCTTCCGATTACGCACGTTCTATATTTGTACGCCGTGTATGTTCGTAATTGCAAAGAGTGTGCTTAAACTAATCATACATTCTGTGCAACAGGTCGTACTCGGAGGGTATGCGCCATTAATACAAACACATACGCGGAATGCAAAGCAATAATGTATTCGATATTAATTCGATCACTCTCGTATCTCGGGCAATGTTTACTCTGTGATAGGCGGAATGTAAATTAGTATGGATACGCGTGGCATGACAAAGGCATGCAAAAGCTAAGTGATACGGGAAGAAAGAAAGTGTCCCCGATATTGCGGAGAACTTATAGCCGCCGAAGGCAAAGTCTGGTGACATTATCAGTAACTTTTTACGATTCACTGCACGTCACTGCAGCCAGCATTGCAGCGGCGGCTGCAGTTGCCGTCAGTTGGTACTCGTGCGAGGCCTTTCATGAAACGTGTATTCGTGTGAAGACGTGTAATCGCTGAGAGTGGCCGTGCGTTTAATTCTGGATGGGTGCCCCAATGAAGTTAAAGCGCAAATTCTCCCCTTCGTTGTCAGAATGGTGAGCTGAGCGGGCGGAGGAAAAATGGCGAAAGTCGTAAGGCCGTCCGAGCTGGCCTCCACGAATTTCGTGTGCGAGTACTGTGCTAACCTCACATTCAAGCACATTCAAGATTTCGTTAGGTGGGTCCACCTGTGCGATGTCCGACCGCAATTCCAACAGTGCACCTCCTGCGTTTCTTTATTTACACGATCACACTCCTCTACGTTCAGTTTTTTACGCTTGAAATATAAGTTTCGCGAGGTTGTTCACCTCAGATCACTATCTGTCATACTGTTCCTGCTCACCCCTGTCATTGTACCTATGCACGTTATTAATTTGTCATTGTCATTAAATATATTTGAAAAATGTCTACATTCCTTGTCCCTTCCGACACCTGGTCAATATAATTTGAATTTAATCGTTCTCTGGTTGTGCTATCTATTCTTTCAATGGGCATTGCAGACATCTTAGAGATCAGCATTGCTCCAGGGAGGGTGGATCATTTGTGTGCCTTTATGGATATAATGGAGTATGTACGAGTCTTCCGGTGGAAGGTGTTTCCGACACTGATTATATAGCACACGCTATGAAACACGCAACCATGCAGCAACAACGGAAGAGCAATGGCCAGTTATCTGAGCCTAGCTCTTCGTGGACAGTGTACTCTGCCGCGCAAAATTTACCAGCTGTTTTGAATGACCCACATAAAGGAAAACAAAGTAACTTTCTGACTCGTACATGGGGTGATGGATTTGTGGAAAAAGTGAATATTCCTAAAAGCCCTTACCTCCCTGAAGTTACTATGCAACATTTTGAATCTTATTTGAAAAAAATTGCACGTGTAAGTATGTTGCATCAGGGTTCACTAAGTATGTTACATAACTCTCTCAAATAGAGCATAGAGTATACCCAATGGCTGTGGCCTAGTCTTATAGATGTGTATACTTTGTTATAGAGGTACCGTAAACACTCACGTATGAATTCAAATGCAAACAAACCAACTACTCCAACCGAGCTGCTGCAAAGTTTTCCAAATCTCAGAAAAGTGAAATCGTTAGATCGTCTACAGTTTGATTTAGCCTGCATTCCAAAGATCTTTTTGACTCCTAACTTAGAACTATCGCAAAAGGATAATTTTAATGCTGTATTCCCATTTGCCACGGATGGGCTATTGAGGGAGGGAACTGATATTGTTCTACATGTGAAGCAGATGCAAGAGAAAGTGTGTAATTCTGTTGTCACAGTTTCAGATTACATATTAAAAATGCTAATAATTTTTATTTTATACAGCTGAGCCACTACCTGGATGTAGTGGAAGTTAGAATTGCAGAACAAGTAGCTTCTAAATCTCAAGCATTTTTTCATGCAATGACATCACATGATGCTCTGATGGAGCAACTCACTCAGACTATTACAGTTTTAAAGGCTCTTAGAAAAAATATTCATCAAGTTGATAAATATCTAGTCAAGGATTCTCTAGACATTCTTAGGTGGGTGCCATGAGTAATGGGAATTCATTTGGAAACACAGGAATTGCGTAATAATCAAATCAAATTTTCTTTTGTAGGTTGGAACGGGCTCGATCAAACCGATTATTAGTACAAGAAAAACTAAAACTCATGGCTACTGTGCACCAGAGCCAGCCTATGATTCAGCTATTGCTGTCCACACCCGATTACGTTGCGGCTCTCGATCTTATATCTACGACCCAAGAAATCCTCCTGCAAGAATTAAATGGCGTCCACAGCTTCCGGTATGTTCACTCTGCTCTAGAGTGTTAAGATACGTAAACATTGCTTAGTAATCGCATCGAAACATTTTCGTTCAGACATCTCAGTTCCCAATTGACCGAGATGGAAAAGCTCGTCGACAAGATGTTGTCAACAGAATTTCAAAGATATGCAACGGCCGATCTGAATAGGCCACTGGGAGGCGAAAACACTGTTCTGGACGGGGTATGTATACTCGTAACGTTCGAAGGTCGTTGTGCGCCTAGTTCGTAGCAAACAAACCGTCCATCTCTTCCTAGTGAGATCATTTGTACATCCTCAACGAACAGGACAAACTCATATCCATCATTTCGGGCCTACTGCGTCAAAAGCATTTTCAATTTGTGGACACGTACAAGGAAGAGGCAGTGACGACGGTGAGGGCGATCACGAAGCAGAGGGTCATCGAGGCCTTGACAGCCAGCGACTGTTGCAGCGATCAGCAGGCAGCAGCGCTGGAAGTTGCCGGTCTATCATTGGGCGAACGTTTGACTCTCCTTCATACTACGATTCAGTCCCTGACCTTCCTGCTGCTCAGAGTGAAAGTAAGTACCGTGACCAGGTATACCGTCATTGTTTATATCGATCACAGTCTGCCGGCACCGACCGGCCGGAAAAGTTTAACTCCGACCTTGTCATCGTAAATAATTCCGTAATTCATGAACCTCCTGCCTCCTGTCGCAGGCCGTTCACGACGTTATGCGAGATACGGCCGACTTATCGGCAGGTCGAATGTGCGACGGCTCGTTCGACGATTCGATACCCGATCATTTATTAACGCGGGACGAGCACATTCGCGTTACCGCCAAGCTGACCGACATGATCACGTCCGTCTGCGATTACTGTCACGAGAGAATGGGTCACTTGCTGTCGGCGGGCACGAACGAGAAGGAGAAGCTGCCGAGCGAGAGGGAGCCCAAGCTGATAAATGACTCGCCGCTGGCCAAGTTGGAGGACAAAGAATGCCAGACTTGGAACGATAAGTCATCCTGGCTCAGCGAGAGAGCAACAACTGCGCAAGTTTGCGAACTGGCGAACATGGTCGAGGAGTTTACGGCCGTCTGCGAAAAACTTTGCGGCAAGCAGTGTACGGCTCTGCGCTCGGCGTTCAAGGTAATTACAACGTAATTGCCGACTCATTTCCATCGTTCTAATTATCCGATTACTCCGTCAAGGCGCAAGCGAGTAAGTTCGTTCAGAGGTTTCACAACGAACGCAGGACGAAGCTCACTCTCTTGTTGGAATCGGAGAGGTGGAAGCAGGCTGATGTCCCGCAGGAGTTTCAGTCGCTGGTGACCTACGTTCATGAGAATAAAAGCTTCCCATCTGGCGCTCTCAAGCACGAGGATAGAAAGATAAATACCATAGAGAATTTTATAATAATAGGAGAGGAGAAATTTGCCGTTGTCGGCACGGCGCTAATGCTTATACAGATGATACACGAATATTGCAGGTGCGGTTTGCTATTGCGATGACGTAATGACAGGCATCGGCGGCGAAACGAGGCTAACGTCGATTTTCTTTTCGCAGAACTGGTAGCGAATTGATCGCCTTATCGGCGACTATCGGCAGACAATTAGCGGAACTCTTACGGCACTACAATTCTCGTTGCTGTCAGCTAGTCCTGGGCGGTGGTGCTATGCAAGTCGCTGGCTTGAAGACTATCACGAGTACGATCCTGGTCCTAACAGCGCGTAGCTTAAAGCTTATCCTATGGTTCATGCCGTACGTCCGGGCACACTTTCAAGGTGAATATCGCATAACAGAAATATATACGCATTGCGCGCGAACTGTTACGAGGGACATATTTCACGATGCAGAGCTCGCAGAGCAGAATCCTAGTCGCGGGATGATCGGCAGTTCAGGGATTACCGGCGGGGTGGCTTTATTAGACAGCGTCGAGAGGGATATTCGCGCTCACATACGCGAGATCGAGGATAAAATTCTTACGATCGTCGACAATCTCCTGGGTGGGCAGATATCCAAATGGACTGCGCGACCTCCGGTACCGTCAATGGCCTTTAGAAATATATCGAGGTACGACTCCTACCCCCAGATGTCCCTGAGATCTTCAACGCTGCGCGCATACTGGAAACGAGCATTTTCTTACAGCTACCTAATAAAACTTCACGACGTCGTATCCGGCATTCTTCCCGCCGTCGAGGTGCAAACTCTGTATCGCACGGTGAACACGTCCTTCAAGGAGAAGCTTCGCGAGCAATTGGTAAAGATGAACATAGTTAATAATGGCGGCCCTCAGCACGGCGTCGTCACGTCCGAGCTGACGTTTTACCTCGAGGCGCTGAGGAAGCTGAAGGTCCTGCCGACGGAGGAGCTAAATGACAATTGGATGAGTGACATATGGACCAGATAACATGCAGAGCGAGTGATATATTGCATCGTAGAGGCAATGAAATACTATAGGAAAAGGTGACTAACTCTCACGGTTGTCTTCCTCCATACTCATTATACGTTCGAGAACGGTCGGAACCGATCTCTTGCCCGATCGTCCGACGGAGGTTGTCAACACCCAAAACGCGGTTGCTTGCAGTGAATCTTACGCTTCACGATTTGTCATTATTTCATGCGCGACTGTACTTGGCACTACGATACGTTATCCGCGGTGCCGTCTTACCAATTAAACGGAAACTGAGCGAAAAACGTTAAGTACGGGAGAAGCTCGTTATAAAAAAAAAAAAAAAAAAAAAAAAAAAAAAAAAATAAGAAAGAAAATACAAAAAACCGATGCCGTCGCATCGCTCGTTCATTTCATATTTTAATATTGAGGGGAACCGCCACTTTATCGGGGAAGCTATATTACGCGTACTTTTGTGTGTCGTAAGCATTTCTACCTACCATAGTGTTCAATATTTGTCGTTAAGAGGCGGATGAATCGAAATGCGTCAGGTCAGGTTTGCGCGGTACGGACGATAGGTATTTATTTTCCGTAGTCGGGTAACAGCTTTAGGGGGGTCGGGGGTCGGGGGGGGGGGGGTGATGTCATTCCTTTAATCGCAGCGTAATATTGAACACATACACGGAAACACCCATCGCATACTTTACAATCCAATCCGGTACGTTTCAAAGGCTGATCTGGTTCACCGTATTAGCGCCGCGCGATGCGCCGATTACGTGGACGGACCAAAAACTTAGATACTAAAGACACAAGTTTTTTCATACACAAAAATCGTACACAGTGCTCGAGATTGGTAAACACGTCCCGCGACATTCCGTTGAACATGTTGCCTTTACGGGGGTTGATGGCGGTAGTGGAATTTTGCGGATAGAATGTACGTAGCTAAGTGATATTCCGAAGAAGTGATCGCATAGCGTATTTTCGTTCGGTCGTTTATTATCGTTCGAACCCGCCGAACGGCGGCTTAGGTATTGCCAAAATGCATGGCGCGCAGGTGTTCTATCGCGTGGCTTTTGTATACGTGTCGTGCCATATTACGCTAGGCATGCTCACGTCCGGTGAAATATACGGCGTAAACAAATTTTCTTTAGATCAATGTTCGTATCATGTGCAAGTTATATTTATTATGTCGAAGGGAAAAGGTATCCTCGGTATTCTTACGAAATGTTTTGTCCCATTTTATCCGAATTAAAGTGGATCCTCCGCTGCTCACGAAAATGCGCCTCAGGCAGAGGCTGTAATTAGTCTAACGCATCACATTTTTTCTCGATAATTTATGGTTGTATGTTGTATTGTAGGATCATATTAAGAGATAAACTGATTCTGATTATCACATTTTGTCTTTTAATTGGTAGACTCTTTTACGTACTGTCGCACCGCTTATTTCGTTCTTACTCTAGGAGGTGGAGATGTGTAGCAATTTATTTCGATGACGCGCCCGTGTACGCTGCATAATGCTGATTCTCAAGGAAATGCGGAACTCTTCGCTAGTTGCGAGGATCTTTGTTAGCGATTAAAATGCTAGAGCGAAAAACCTCAAGCGTACGTATTCGAACATTTCACAGTCCTGAATTGGGGGTCGATGAGCGATCGCCGAAAGGAAATGTTATTCTGTACATTCCGTTGTTATCTTCATCTAGTCGAATCTGTATATAAGCGAGAGCTGAAGCTAATGATAACCGACTGTACTTCAATTTATAGATGACCTGTAAATATAGACTGCAGCTGTGTTCCACCGGGAAGGCGGTAGTGCGATCTGAAACTCTGATGAAAAAAATTCCATATACTATTTGTAACGCGCGAGAAAGACATGGCGTACAGGGCCAGCTTAGTTTGTTCGATGAACGATACCTCGACAGAATTTCTTTGTCAAGACTGATGACCTCTCGATAGATCATCGCGTATACGAATTTTTGTGTTTACCTAGGCACGCGAGTTATTTAGATGTAACATATTGTACCTTATAATACCTGATATACATATGCATACGTACGTGTGAATATGTATGAATTTATGATGCATCGTGTAATTACATAAAGAAAAGGTTATTAATAACACTGCATACAATTCTAAAAACGGAATTTTTTTGTGAGTTCGAACCCGCTCATCTGAGCAATCTCTTTTACGGAATAAAGACGAGAACTGAGGCGATCGGTTCGAATCGCGCATGAACCTAAGCCCGCTGACTATCGTCATAGTAACGGCAACGAAAACATTTAATGTAACCTCAGCGAAGTGCACGCTACACGTGTGCACACCTGACGTTTCCGTGTTCCGAACGCGACTGCTCTTCTAATCTCAATGGTGGTCGAAAATACGTAAGTACCGATTACCATTGTTCGATAATGATTGCCCACGATAAGACTCTCGTCATTATAATTGGTAAAACCGAGCGTATTTGTCGAACGATCGTCTCGATAACGACGGTGGGCGACAAAGTTCGATGCATTTTAAAGTTTGTCCATTAAAAGTTGCGAAACGTTTTCATTTACGGCGCCGCCTCATTATGCGGTAATTGAATATTCGACGGAATAATCAATTTTCCAAGGTCTAAAAGCGGTACTTCGACCAACAGGGAGGAACATGTTAGGGAGATCGCGTTTCGTCTCTGCATGGAGGAGGAGACCAAACGAAAGACTGACCCGAACGAAACTCACGAAAGATCCATTATCATTGTCGGTAGTAAATCCGTCGTAAGTAACGCGTCGCACCGCAAAGTGTTCAGCGAACATTTGAATTCCATAAATGTTTGATTTCTTCGGCCCGAACAGGGTAAGACCACCTTGATCTATCGATTCCTCGAAAAGGAAGAGACTCCGAAACCGACCATAGCGATGGACTATTCCTTCGGAAGGAAAGCTGGCAAGAGCCTCGTAAGTGTCGAATTTTCGAAAAGCTCGAATTCTTCACGCACATTTCGTGACGGATTGTCGATTTAGGTGAAAAATATCGTTCACGTCTGGGAGGTGGGCCATCTGGCCTCCTCCTCCCTATCGGCCGCGATGTCGGGGTCCCGCCTGACACATTCACCCCATCACACGACTCTGATGCTGATGATAGATATAAGTAAGCCCGACGTTCTTTGGTCGACCGTCGAGGAAATGCTGCCCGTAATTCGTAGCTCGATAAAAATGAGCTACGACGCGAAGACCATCGAGGAGATGAAGCAGGCCAGGCTGAAGAGGATGGTCAAGAACCCCGACAACGTCGTCGATCCGTTCCCGATGAAGATATGTATCATAGGCGGAAAGTACGACGAGTTCAAGGTAATCTGTCTCAATTCGCCGGATCGGCCATTGGCCCGGACGTTCTGCTTAACTTTACGAGGACTCGACAGGAGTTCGATTTGGACAAGAAGCAGATGATCGGGAAGACATTGAGGGTGATTGCTCTCACCTTAGGCGCTACTCTTCATTATCACTCGGCGAAGGACAAGACACTCATACGTCGCACCAAGGAGCTGATGTCCCATTACGGCTTCGGGGCTTCGCCAATGTGAGTGACTCGAATTCCGAACCTAAGCTTCCAACCATCTATCTTATCCGTAAACGCAGAGAGGGCAAGTGTATGGACTACGAGAAGCCATTGTTCGTGCCATTCGGCACCGATTCTCTGTCGCTCATCGATCTGCAATTACCGCGCTCGAGACCCTCGGCCATCTTGGACACGGTCAAGCAGATTTACATTTCCCGCTTCCCGCAACTTTCGAAAACTGACGACACCGTCCTGGAGGACCCCAGTAACGACCCCAATTTCGCCGAGGCCGTCATCGACAGGCTACGAGTCCAGAAGGAAGAGGTACTCTATCGAAGTACGTCATTCACATTCTCATCCACTCCTTACGACTGTCAATTCTCTTTCAGGAAATTAGCGTTCTTCTACACGAGATGCTCGAGGGTCGCATTCCGAAGATTCCCATTCCTGATCCGTCTTAAATTCACCACGAGGACTCTATATATCATAGAAGAATACGATGTCTTTTCATGCGAAATACAGTGTATTCAGCAATGTTCTGTATCCTGCCGACAATGCCTGTCGTTGAATAGCCCGAGGCGAATATCGTGACCGCCTGTTTTCGAACGGTAGCGTAATTCCTGCCTCGCTTACGAAGGTTGATAAGGTTCGCGAGTAAGCGGCAACGCGTAAACGTCGCGGCTCGATGCGCACGCGCTCCTACGGACTTTTTTAATCTACGCACATGCGAACCAACCTGCCTCTACGCGAGTTTGTTATTATTCCGTCGCCACAGCCGCGTCCCTTCGATTGATAATCCTACATTATCCCATCGACTTGTTGACATTCCATCTCCTGCCGTATCCGAACGCGTACTTAACTCGAAAATGGAAAACCGACTTATTACTCGAGCAATCTGAAGTAGTTGATCGGTTCAGACCCGATAAGAGCCAACGCGACAATGTTCCTATCTGTACAACCGTAGAAACTAAGTAGTACGACGGCCGGAAAGAATACAATTAACGCGAACAGTCGGTCCCATTGTCAGCAACACGTTAAAGATACTTCGCTAAAACCGTGTCCTTCGGCGAGTTTCGAGTCCCTCTTCGCGGAAATGGGAAGACTCGGAGGACGAAACCAGTTTGGTAGCCTCGATGACGATCCACCCCGCGCGGACAATTTTTTCGGCATTAGGTTCGGCTCCCAACGTCTCGCTGATAAGAGTTAACGGAGGACTGGCAAGGCGAAGAGTGTCGACGCGTGCGCGGCAGAGCGTCGCGGCGCATGCGCCGGCCCGCTCGCCGCTGCGATACGCGGAGAGGCGAGCGTTTATGAAAACGTAGCTCCTGGTGGGAGGTCTGTCGCGGGGCTCTCTCGCTCGTCCGCGGCTTCCTCAGTGAAAATGCCGCTGTGATAGAGAGGCGCGCGTGCCGTCTGCTCTCTGAGGGCTCGTCGCGCCCCGCAAAACCGTCTGCAAAATCGGCTGCAAAATCGTCTCCGAAATCGACCGGAAAAATCGTCGGCAAACATCATAACGCAAAAATATTTCGTTCAATCGGCCGGCGTGCTTCTTTCTCCGTCGCGAGAGGATCGCCGATTATCTCTCTCCCTTCTCTTCCTGACCCTTCTCCCTCGACCTTGTCGCTCGCTTTTCCTTTCTCTCTCCTTATCATCCTCTGCCTCTCTTTCCGTCTCTCTCGCTCCACCTTCCTTAGATTCTATCCCTCGGTCTCCGTCGCTCTATCCGTCTCTCTCCGCTTCTCTCTCTCTCTCCCTGTTACTCACTCGATCTCCCCCCTTTCTCCCTCCCTCGGCACTCTCGCCGTACTCCGTTCGGCCGAGCTTTGACAGTGCGACGTGTGCCGGACGATAGTCGACAGTTCACGGGAGTGTTCCCGGAGCGTCGACGGGGGACAGAGAGTCAGAGCAGGTGAGTGCTACTGGCGTGTGACGTGCTTTTTTTCGGGGGGGTACGATGCAGGGGGTGGTGGGGCTGGTGGCTGTTGGTTGTTATCGGCGGTGAGGGACTTGACACTCGGCCAGTGAGGTCAGGGGACGAATTCGTGATTCGGGTGAGGAGAGTCTGCCTGATCGAGGATCGACGCTGAAAGAGGGAGAGAGAAGAGAGGGGGGGGGGGAGGGAGAGAGAGAGGTGAAATGCTCTCTCGGCGACCCATTTACAGGCTGACTATCGCGCTACGATCGTGCACCTACCGTCGGCCCCCTCCTGCGGCGACTCTCCTCGCGATTATCGATTCCGGTGTGAACGCGCCCTCCGAGTTGAACAGGTACATATATCGCCGTCACCGTCGTCCTTCTTACCTGTTCCTTTCGCGCTGGATCGCGCTTCTCGTCGGATCGATATATTCGCCTCGCCACGGCCACACATTCGTCGGCACATTCGTCCGCCCGTTCTTTACTCGCACCTTCGACGCCTCGCACCTTCGACTAGATTCCTTGCCGGCCTGATAATCGCCCGATACCTATTCCAGGCTCCTTTCCGCGAAGCCGACGCCACCGACGCCGCCGGCGAGGTGCATGCGCCTCTTTCGCAAATAGTCGTAGACCGTGACGAAATGTGCAGGTAAACGCTGACGTTCCGTTAATCAACTCGCGGCCCGATGCGCGTGCAGTGCGACGTAAGCACATGTAATCGGCCCCCTGTCACGCGTCTCAGAGTCTGCCTCGTTTGCCGAACCGACGCTGGCAGGCACCTCGAATCAGTTCGGTTCTTTGTATGGGGAAGCGATCGAAATATAGCGCCCAACTTCGTGACGTCTATATGACCGTAATCGCGTATCGATCGGACCACGCGAATTTACATAACGGGGCATAGTATTTGCATAGATTACCCTCGTTGAGAAGAGGAGAAGCGCTCGGATGTGGCGTCGCTTCAGCGACGTTCGTGACCGTCTCTCTATCTTGATTCGGAAGTTAGCATTGAGCCGGCCTGAGATTCGTATCGCAGCGCTGCCTGATAAGAAGTTAACGTATCTTCCTCGCCGGAGCGGTAAGAAGTAATTGCGAGCGGAAAGTCATCGCGGCGAGCGGGACAACGGTTTATCGCGCGATATCGATAATGCGTACGCGACATCGCGATTATAATCGTAACACATCTGTGCAATCACTTTGTGAGCTGTCCGATGACTGGTGAGCTGAGGCTGTGTGTGCGCGTTGTTTGATCGGGGTCCGATGCCTGGCCGTCCAGCGTTCGCGCAGTCTGATGACACCGTTCCCCGATTGTTTTCTGTCCCGTGTCAACGAGAGAGCTCCAGTTCCCGTAGCTAGACACTGTCAAGGGAAACTGCTTGACAGGTAATAGGCGGCCTGGATCATGTACCTCGAAAGCCTTACGTAATCGTGAGATCTTTAGACGCACCGAGCGTAATGTATCCTTATAACTGCACTGTCAGGCGTTTAGAGTCGCTCTCTCGTCTATATCGGGTCGTGCACCGTGTCGGAGAAAACCTCGAGTGTGCGTAGAAATTATTGTCCTCGTTATGCGGGTCTTCGTACGAGTTAACGGGTGGGGGAGATTTGTTCTACGATAAAGCTTACATTTTTTACTAGATTTGCATCTATTATTGACTGTATCTTCGGAACTGTTTCACTTAGAACGGTGTGATTGCGATATTTTGAACGTGGTCGGAATACTTTATCGCGTGATAGAGCAATTATTCTGTTGAAGTTCGGAATTTATGGGGCAGCCGGCGAAACGCCCGTTTTTTAGTGTTTTTCGGCACATTTTTGGTCATATCTCCGACACTATTGCATCTAGAAGGCTCCGGTTGCGATTTTTGGAAATCAGATTGAACCCTTTTACACTCTATAACATAACAAAGTCCCGAAAATGCATTACCAGTGATACAGCTGGAGAAATGTTCATTTTTTGATGTTTTGTTGACACATTTTTGGCTGTATCTTCGAAAGTATTCGACTTAGAAGGCTCGGGTTGCGATTTTTGTGATCCTCTTTTCATTCTCTTTCAGTATGCATATCCACAAGTCGATCGGAACTTTTATTTTTTACCCATTCCTCGACCTCCAGTTTTTCGATGGTTTTTTAGCCGTAACTTCGAAAGTAATGCGAATTTTGACCAACGGAAAACGGCTCTCTGAGTTATTTTCGACCCCCTAACAGGTAGCAAAAGGGCGATTCGATCTGCCGACCTTCGGTTTTCCGCAAAAATGAGAAGGGCTTAGCCCTTAGAAAATTCAAGATTTTTTAAATTGCCTGTAACTTTTGAACCGGCGATCAAAACCTATGATAATCATACATTTTCTTGAAGCTTTTGACGTGTACTTTAAGATAGGACTATCGGCGAAAGTCGATCTTTAAAAAAAAATTTTTTCACCTCGGAAAAATGAGTGTATCTTCTAAACTATTGGGAATTCGAAACTTTTCATGCGACCAATTTTCAGGGCGAGTTAAAATCTATAGGATAGAATGGTTTTAAATCCATTCTAAGTCCAAAAATTGTTTGGCGTTTTTTCGCGATTTTGAATGTTCTATCACCCTTCAATAGGTCCAAATAGTGCCAAAGTACCCTCCATTGGTCGCCCAATCCCATATTATAAGGACATGGTGGTCAAACGTGGTGTAAAGTAGGGCTAAAATGGTGTTCTGACCATTAAAACCCATCACAAATAGCAAATAACCATCTATAATGAGGTATAATAACGTAAAGTAACACCAAATAGTGTCAGAGTACGTCAAAAGTCTCGTAAGTGCACATAAAATAACGTACTAGTCAAGAAATGGTAGTAACATAGCCAAGTAGGAGTCTTAAACTGACACAAGTTGCACAAATATGTGCAAAAAAAGTGTTGTGTATCTAGCACAGATACATAAAAGTACTCTACACCGGCAGAAAATGTCATATATACGATCGTATAGGCTCGCGACAAGGACAAGTATTCCTATTTTCTACCTATTTGTATCTAAACGTTGAACATTTTATCGCTAACCTGTCTCAGTCCAGCAGACGCATGTATGACCATTGATTTAAATGTTTAAGGCGTTAAGAATCGCGCGCGCGCGAGAAAATGCGACATTCGAAGCTTTAAAACTATCACTCCGCGCCGCAGTCAATGTGCTAAGATCAGGCGAAACCGGATGTCGTTCACGGTTTTGGACGCAGGGCCAGCCACCTCGTCACGGCCACGCACTCTCTCCGCTACCTCCAACTTTTCTTTATGTCGTGACACGTCCCCTCGCTCGCGTGCGCACCGTTCAAATTAATGAAAAACTTCTCCGGCCACATATTCAGTTCCATCAGCAACTTTTCCCCCATCGCTCATTACGCGGCATACGAGTTCGCATGGAAAACTAGCTCGGCTGCCTTACATTTCCTGAGAACGAAAGTTCCGTCGCGTAAAGCAAATTCTCCATTCCAGCCTCTGGAGACGAGCAGGGGCATATCGACGAAATCGTAACGTTACTTCTTTACACTCTTACGTCACCCGTCAACTTTTTCCTCTTTCACGCTCCGTCCTTCCCGTCCGCCGTCGCGCGCTCGTCTCTTTCCTTGACTCTGACTTTTTTACGCGACCACAAAAGTTCGCCCTCCCGCCGGCCTTGATCTCCGCAGAATGGGCCCCACTCATTAACGAGCTCGCTGAGTCGTCGATTCGTCGCCGCGTCTAACCGAAAACAAACGTACCTTCACGGTCGACCTTGTTCGCGCGAGCGAAGTTGGGACTCTTTAAACTTCGCATTGTCGAAGGCTTCGCCGACGTCGGAAAGAGAGGTTTCTAAATTTCAACCTCCCGCCGGCTGGAATCCAGCCTCCGAGCATCGTAAATTCACCTCGTCCTTCCACCGATCGCTCGCCCTGCGGATCGGCCCGACCTTGATACCCGCTGAGAGGATTATTTTATCGTGACGTCAGGCCTACCCACACGCGAGCGCGGACAGGACTGTCCGTTTCGAGTTCTTTTGTAACTATCGACCGGCGCAGGTAGAGAAGGCAGCAGTGGCCTCCGAGTGCAACCTGTATTTCGCTGCCACTCGCGATCGATAGATCTTCGATCAGGCGTGTCCTGCATCTCCGAAGAGAGAGAAAGAATATAAGTCTGACTGCAAGTGTTCGTCTACCTGTGGGGAGCGGGCCACCAGGTCGCAGCAATGCGGCACTGACCAGAGTTCAATAATTTTATTCTGCCTCCCAGTGCTCCGCAAAATTGCTTCCGTAATTAGGGCAGTACCCTTAAAATTGCACATCGCCCGGAAAGTTCGCAGGAGGATGGAATTCAGACGTCAGTCCTCATTAGACGCACCGTTAAACAGCTTCGACTTAACTCGCACTAAGAGTCCGGTACATTAACCGAACAGTGGCCAGGAAGCCGATAAAGCTCATCAATCGAGTGAATGAAATGCCGACGCATTATCTAAAGCACTCGACGCCCAATAAAAATCCGTGTTCGATACCGATGTTTTCCCGGCCACAGGGCAATTCTTATCGATCAGCAGGGCGTAACCGTACACCTGTGCAAATTACAGCCTTGCTTCTACAGCGTGCCTTCGAACTATGAAAATGAAAAATAGTCGACGCCCACCCTTGGCCCGCAAGGCGATCGAACGAAATCCGAGCGAATGCCGGTTTCGTGAATGAAAGCCCGCAAATTACATTCGCCTCTGAGCGCCAGGCGTCTTACTACGTCGCATCCAGCACGCGACGCCTCGAGAAAAGCCAACCTCCTACGGTCTACGCGAGATAAGACACTATCAACCGTACGGCAAACCTCGACAACGATAAGGCCGAGACGGAGGACCGCGTCAGCCGATTCAACCAACCGACAGGATGGAAGGAATATGAAATTTCGATCGCAGGAGACAGGCGAGCTCATTGGGCAAGACTTCCTCCCACGCACCTCGAATCGAAAGGTTGCACGCCGACCTCTCGCGAGTGGTGGCGGCAAGGGAAGGAAACTGGTATCCGTTACGAAAGAAGGCCTCCGCGAGCCTAACCGAAGATGGTAGCGAGCAGAAGGGCGTCAACCGTCAATCGCGAGTTCGAGAAGTTCTGCAGAAGTCTGGTCTGATTGATCTATCTCGATCGGCCCGGAGTCGGCCGATAAAAATCGACCCCTCGCAAGGTCCATTGTTGGTAGGAAGGAATGGGTCGTTGTAGGCGCTAACGAATTTCGGCCCTTATTAAGCGACGCGCCGAACGAGGCACGTACGGCCACGTGCCGGGCCGACTACGGAGTATTATTCCCGTAACGAAGCAAACGCTCGTTACCCTTCGGACAATTCGAGCTTTGTGCGGTCGGACGCCTGAATGGGCGCCGGGCCTCGCCTGGCGACCGTTTTCGGCCCGACGAGACGATTCTGTCGGATAAAGCGGGTCGCTTGTTAATTTCGCACGCTTTCTTATCGCCCTTCAACATTTTATTCCCTCCCACGACGTCGTTCAATGCGAGAGTTCTTCGTGGTAGGAGTTGGGTGGAGAATGTCGGCAGGGGGAAGTTGGAAAGTTATATAAGTTCATACGTAAGCTGATCGGCGCGCTTGTTAATTAATTTAGTTTATTACCGACGCGAATTGCCCTGCGACGTGGGTTTCATTTATTTTCGATAAAACGCTTAACACTTTGGCGCCAATTTAATCACTATTTTATTAACGTGACAGACGGTACTGGAAGGATTTATCGAAGATTGTAGAAAGTAATTAAACAGAAAAATTGGATGTGGATAAGCTGGAGGCGTTAGGAGAGTCTCATTTATTGACGTTCGGATTCTAGAAACAATTAAATAATTCAATAACTATCTCATGGTCTTTAGTCTTTAGCGGAAGAAAGTACCGGACGTGCTAATCGCGCGTTCTACAATCGCACTTAATTTTTCTGCCGCATAAATCCGCGCGGCGGACCTTCTAGAATCTCGACGCTGCATATCGCGATTAGATTTCGCAGTCTGAAAGTGGGAGAGGCCCCCCCGGCTTATGAAACGGAGCGTGCCGGCGATACGATTGCCGGTCCCCTGTCCGTATGAAATCGCTTTACGCTCCACTGAAGCCCTTCCTCCGTATCTTAAGTTTACATGTGCTTCCCGACACTCCCTTTTCCCCTCCCGGGCGATCAACGTCCGAGGAGGCATTGTCCGTCGTCGTCCGAGCAATTTCCGTTCGACGCTCGATCGTCGCTCTGTTTACAGATTCCTGCGCGCGTCAAATCTCGCCGCGACTCGCGATCGACGAACCCTGCCACGAACTTGGTAATGAACTGGCGGAAGTTCGACTAGGGACTCCGCTAAGTAGATAGATTAAGCTTCACCCGGAGTGCGGCCATCGAAGATTCGGGATTTTGAATAATCCAGTGAGTCGTACGATAACTATTGTTTCCCGTTAATCCATTACCGCTTACTGTGCCATATATGGCGCACAAATCATATATATAACAAAATAGCTTCTATGGTAACTATTTAGAGATATATGATAAGGAAATGGAAATATTTTTCTAAGGAAAAAATAATTCAGGCGTCAATGGGTTATGTTAACATGACGAGATCGTATTAAATCCGACGCAGACATCGGCTCTTCTCGCAAGATCTGTCCAAAGGTCGTTACTGTCGGGGAGGGAAAAAGTGAAGCGGTAAGAGCGGACAGTTAATTAGCGCGCAAAATAATACGAAGCCAGGAACAAGGCCGGGTAACAGTCGACCGCAATAATTCTACTCGCCACCGCGAAGTGTCGTTCGACCAGTATCGCCTTCACGGCTCTTCGTTATCTTTCAGCGCAAAAGTTGCGTATCCGCGCCACGCTCCGTGCCGCTCCTTTTTCTTTCCTTTCCCCGCCGGGGGCCGGACGGGCAATTTTTCAGAACGCCAACACGACTAATGACCCGGAGCACATGGGCGCTATCAGATTTCTTCCCTGGCCCTGCCGGCAGCCAGCTTGACAGAGTGCCAGGAGGCCGACCGATTCTCCGACGTTGGCCAAACTTCACGCTTAATGGATCGCGCTTCGCGGAGCCCGGCTGACCTACTCCGGGCAAAGTGCGTCAGCCCGACAATGTCGATTTCCACTTCCCAGGCGGAAGACGAGTCCCGTGTTCTCTCTGTGTTCCTATCGTTCGAACGAACCTTCCCAATGTATCCGCTCGCAGGTGACATTTAGCGCACCTATCCTACCGTTTGTCTCGGCGGAAAGTTGCTGCATTGCGGATGCGGCAGATGCGTCCGAAGAGGCGCGATAGGCCTGGCCGCAATCAAAGGCCACCCGGAAGAGCGGACGGCAGCGCCGAAGGCCACGGAAGGCCATTCCGTTTCTGATAAAGTTTCGGAGTGGCGCCCGTCAAGCTGCCCTCGAGCGTCCGACGCCGCGAGAGGCGTCCATTGATCTCGCCCATCGGACGCTGCCGAGGCGAAAGGTTAAGGTGGAGTCGCTCTCCGCGCTGAAAGGGGAGCCCGTGGTTTTCGAGGAGGATCTTGAAACTCGATGCCAGTCGGTGGGTTCCGCCGAATGCGAGACGCACGGCTCGCAACGCCTCTTTGGCTTCCTTCGCTTCCGGTCCTCGAGCGGACGACGAGGATACGCACTCGTCGATATTCGACGAAGTAACGGGGCCGCCCGTAGGTAGCAGGAGGTACGGACCTCTCTTCTGGGCGGACTACGTGTTTACGTTACGAAAGCGTTTTCGCATTGGCGCGCAATCGTAAGAGCGTGACGGAAACCGAGAGCTGCGCGTGGGCGTTCATTGCCTGTCTCGTGCGTCTACCTTCTCCTTCTCCTACCTTCTCATATCTCGTAACCTGTCGTCCCGTACCTTCCCGTACCTACTCTCCTTCCCTCAGACAGCCTCCGCACCGCCACTTCTGCCAGCTGTCAGCCCAGACGCTTCACGCGGATCCGAGAGACCCGACGCTTTCAAATTCACCTGTCCTTCGTATTCATTGTTTCTAAGCAATCGTGGCAGCGTTATCGCGGACTTATCAAACGTGATCACGTGGGGCGAAATTAGGACTGAGCTACTTAGCGCACGCTTCAATCCCCGAGTCATACATAATTCCCTTGGCCTACATGTCACGTTACCTGCATGCATTTCGTTTCGCCGACGGTCGCAGACTTACGCCTGCGATCTTCGCGCGAAATCGCAACGGGCCCCGAGGGTCAGAGTCGATCCAGGCCGAAGTCAGGATTGCACAACGCGTTAAATAATTCATCCGGAATATTTTTAGCCGAACGGAAGTGCTTCGAGCGATGGCGGGAGCGGAGGGATCGCTGGCAGGTAACAGATTGTCGCGCGAACGAGATTAATCCTCCGGAATCGTTCTTCTGTTTTGTATTCTCTGTCGGAGAGATTCCGTGGATCGCGGAAAAGTGTTCCATAAAGCGCTGACCTCGTTGACGCCAGATCCGGCATTACGCAAATTCACTGCCACTGCGCGACTCTCTCGGATATTCGCGCCGGTCTCTCAAAGCGGCCGCTTAACTCTCCCAGCTCTTACCTACCTTCCTATCTACCTACCTACCATCGTTGAATCCCTGCCAGTCAAGGCTACCACCTTTGTTTGATCGCGAGACTCGCGTTCAGTTGCTCGCCGAACGCTTAAAATCTCGACGCTCTCTGTCGAGTTCGCAGAATTCTTTTCCGCCTCGGCTCGCACTCTCCATGCCCGTGCGATGTTCGACGCTCGGCGAGGTATTCAAATTAGCCGCCGAGAAATTATTCGAACCGGCTGACCCCGTTCGCAGCCTGAAATCGCCACTCGAACTCGCTGACGCAGGCGTCGATGTACCTTGCGTCGATTGTCTCCTGAAACTCCTCTTTCCACGGTCAGCTTCTAAGGTTCTCGTCCACGGTGTATGGTTTCCAAATGTTTGCTCCGTCAACGAGAGTTCCGGAGGCCATAGAGCTTTCGGTCGCGCTTTCGGACGTACTTCCGACGGCGTCCTCGCGACCCTTTTTTCGGCCAGTGCGAAGAGTGGCGAAAGTTCGGGAGGAAAGCGAACGAATGGCGGCGTAGTCAGGAAAATGTACACAGAGCGCGTCCCATTGTTGCGTCATCTCGCCGAAACTTAAGTCGACCTCTTCCGCCGACCCACCGCCAAATGCGATCCGGCTAAAGAGCATTACGACCGACGACTAGTGGAAGAACCCGACAACGGGATCAAACGGTTTTATTAACTTAAAAAAAGGAAAGACTTGTAAGTCGCGACTCGCCTTCGAATGCGGAGAGAGGAAGAGAAAGAGAAACAGAAAAGGAGGCCGCGGGGCGAGAGAAAGAAATGCACTTTCCTTTTACGAGGGACCCCCCTCTCCAAAAGAAAGGTTACGAGGAGCGGTTTTAAAAATAAAATGCCGGCCCGGTGATTCGGCTTGTTCCTCAGCGCCGATCTACGTACGTACGTTTATATACATACATATATATATATGTGTGCGTGTATATATACGTGGAGGGTGCCACTCGTGAGGGGGCCACGCAAATAAGCTCTCCACTAGGTATAAAAAGCTTGCGGGCCCATAAATATTTACGACGCATCGGGCTCGTCACCCTCTTCTTTCCACCAGAGAGAAGCTTGTCCCTCTTTGTCCCTCCCTCCCGCTTTCCCTCTCCTTCTCTATTTACTCCCTCGTGGAATCAGCCTCGCCGCAGCGCCTCCTCGCAAGGAGCAGTTTCGTTTATTTATCGGACGCAATTAACACTATTTCTACCACGATTTTGTGTATACCTATTTCGACCAAAAGGTGTCTTTCGACACCTTTGCGTTTGAATGTAAATAATTGGCAAAACTGTTGGGATTTCAAATTATCAGTTAAATATAGATATTTTGAGTAATATAACGGGAACAATAATTAAAAAATATTACCATCTTCATTCTTTTATTTTTCTTAGAAAGACAATCAAACATTGTAATATCAATAGCTCAACGAACTTTCAGTCTCATGTTTAAAAATGCAATCTTTGTAACGAAAACACCGTAATCATAAAAACAGCATTGTAATAAAATTTCTTCCTTATTCAGTACCACAGTTTTTAAAAATCAATGGTTGCTCTACTAAGCACTTTCCACACATATACTTTTTGCACTGCAAGCACGTTCCCGTTGCTCTATTACCTGAGCAATACTTTATTTAGCATTTTTTTTGTCTACTTGGAAAGGATGTGGTTTTACTTGAGACTGATGAACGTTCTAGACGTTTTTTATATTCCGCTGCAAGTTCTTTCTAAGAATGTTGTAAAATACATGCATAGGACATCTACGGCATTTACATTTCACACTATACTTTCTCGCCATTTGGGCGGTCATATCGACACCTTTGGCGCTATTATAAAATTTTATAGTTTTTGGAAGATGTTAATTGTTTTTTTCCACTGTTATAGATTTATGTCTTGAACTTAGCAGAAGTACTCGCCTTTGTTCGGTTTGCTTTTATAGCTTGTTAGAGTACAGTCATTCGATACATAAAACTGCGTTGTAAATCGTTCGATTTCACCCGTTTGTATTTTTGCAGATTTTATCAGTTCTCTCTTATTCTTACGGATAGCTCCAACTAAAGGAGTTTTATTTTGCAAATGCTTTGTTGCCAGGGAAGAACTTGTGAAAACATTGTCGGTGGCAATGGTTCTGCCGCAGCCAGTAAATGGTTCAGCCAGCTTCAAAACGACAGACTCAGCCAATGAAACTGATATCGGTCTCATTTCATCTTTCCCTAAGTACGGAAATCCATGCACAAGATATTTGCTTTTGACCCCAGACACCAACCAAAATTTGATGCCAAAATCGAGCTCATTCGGCATGTATTGGGTGAACCTACATCTAGCTTACGTTGAGAAAAGCTGTTTATGCACTGTGATATTTGCGGCTGGCTTGTAACATTTTTGACTGTTTTCAATGAATGCGTTCCATTACTCTTGGTACTAAAGCAAATTTATCCATCCCCAAACAGTAGCTCCGCTCGTTTTTATTATCAAAATGCAAAAATCATTGCATTTCCATGAAGCATTTTCGGCTCATGATGATGTTTCTTATTCCATAAAAACGATGCATTAACATTTTTTTGTTTATATGCACCGCGTACATATAAAATACCTATAAAAAAATTAGACACTGTTATGAAATACTCAAGGTGTCAAAAGACACCCCATGGTAGAAATAGGTATACCATATGCACATTTTTAAATCCAGGATGAGCTGGAGGAAAATGATATCGCTGAATTAATTTAACAACTGTTATATGAAAAGTCAAAAAATTAATTGTGGAGAAATGATTAAACTTAGAGTATAATGTTAAGTTAAAATTTGAAAGGTGTCTTTTGACACCTCTTGGTAGAAATAGTGTTAAGTCGCGCGCGATTACGAGGCAAACTTGCACGGAAGGCCCCGGCGGTGGCTTCGCCTCCAGTTCCATTTCCATGCGCTTCAACGAGTTATAATTAACGCTCCCGCCGTGTAGAATCGTCCCGTACTCCGTCGTACTCTCTACCGTACTCTGTCGCACTCTACCGTACTCTGTCGTACTCTATCGCACTTTACTGTAGTCTGTCGCACTCAATCGTATTCTGTGGTACTCTGTCGTACTCTGTCGTGCTTTACTGTACTCTGTCGTGCTCTGTCGTACTCTGCCGTTCCTGCGTCGCAAAGTACGCAGCGGACGCGTAATGCGACTTAAGCGCACCTGCGGTTAGCCTGGGAAAAAAAAATCAACGTCCGTCGTCGACACGCCGCTCTCACGTCTTCCGGTTTCCGACCTTCCCTCTCGGCCTCGTTCGCCAGCGAGCGCGGTCCGCCAGTTCGACGACTGAAGGTCGACGTTCGGCACGCGTGCTCTCGCGCGCTTCCGAAACGTTCGATCTATCAAACGGCTCAATTGTTTCCGTTTTCTTTTACGATATCCACCAGAGGACGTGTCGCGAATTAACGGGCGAATTTGTCTCGCGAGCGAAAAACGGCGCGGTTGGGCATAGATAAGGCTGCGCAGGTTCGTTCCGCATAACTTACTTGGCTCGGGGGACACCGTGATCAAGAAGGCGGTTCCTCCTGGGGGAGGCCCAGCCATTGCAGTCAGGTTGGGCTAAACCTTGCGAATACTCCTAATGTGGGTATATCGAGCGCACAATTTTTGGTAGTCGGGACCTGCGTTCGCGCTGTCCCGGATTGGCTGATGCAAAAAATAGTATTGGCGAGAGGAAGGGTAGCAGAATGGGGTGGTCGGAATATTAAAGGATACCCTTGCCAGCGCTGTTCGTGGGAGGAGTCTTTGAATAATTGAATCTGCCTCGCCAAGTGTATTCTCCCATGCTTTCGGTAAGGGCGAGGGTGGAGGGGGTGGGAAATATGGCTCATCCGTCACTTTATTACGAGGAGACAAGTGTCGCGTAATTTTGCGTTTTTAAAGAGAAGCCCTTGGAGCCTCTACGCGGCGATGCGAGCGTAATGCGCGCGTTCGGAACAGAGATTAAAAGCGTCGCGACGCCGGGAGCGGCTGAAATCGTATTGGGAACGCTTCGGTGCCAAGTTCTTGGCGTCCGATATTGGAATAAAAGCGGCCGGCGTATCGGACAGTGAAAGCCTGCCTCTTCACCTCGCAATGGCCAAATCAGTTACCTCTCGCTGAGCCTATAAATTGAATCGTCTATTAACCATCGGACGACACACATTTCATATTTGTCCGCTCATGATCTCGATCGAATCGATCCGCGAATCATAACGGCAGATCGTCTTACACCGCTGAACCTTCGCATAGCCACCTTTCTCTAGGATGATTCGCAATTTCTGGCGTGTCTGTAGACCGTGAAATTCTTCAAAATTCCGTACGATACCGATTTCATCCGCCTTCTCCTTCGAGAAAATATACAGGACGCGGAAGATGATATATATGTATATATGATAGACAGTGCCTGCTTACGGCCCCTTAGCATTTTTATCGTTATTATCCCACGTCATGCTCCTCGCAAACTCCATGACGAATCGTCGGAATCGATCGATCCTCTTACTCAGCCAGCGCATCGTTCATCCCAGACGTATCGACGAGTTCGGACTTTACGATCCGAGAGGATGCGGGAGGCTCTGGGCGAGGGCTCAAAGTTGGACAAACACGCTGCCGTGCTCGACCCATTTCCATGACACACGCGAGGTGTCGTTCAGGGGAACTTCCGGCGGAGTGCGGCACGCAAAAAATGGCGGCCCACATTCGCGGACGCGGATGAATCCTTGTCACGGAAGGGAGGGAAATTCGTTCGTGCCGAATGTGAGTTCATTTCGGCCGTTCTATTACAGTGAATGCACAGTATACGTTTACGTGTACTATTCACTCCTTCGGTTACCGACGCGGGCGAGTGGGCAGAGCGTCGCGACTTCTTCAGCTTTCCTCGAAGACGAGCGTCGGTTGGCGTACCAGAGAGCGTCGTCATTATCCTCCGACAGTCGACGATCCCAAATAAAGCTCCACGGATTACGGAAGGAATATCGGACAGGTTCCATTGTACGCCGGGCTGTTTGTTCCGCTCCAGTTTTTGTTTTTTTTTCCGCGGCCGTTTCTTCCGGCCAGGAAACTGGGTCGCAGAATAGTTCGTCCCACGGACGCCGCCGACTTCTTTCATCGTGACCGGGGTGGTAACGATGATAAAAGATGAATTATCCCCCGGTCGCCTTGACGGCGGACCAGCGAGAGGAGACAGAAGCTTTATTGTAGCGACGTGACGGCGTCCCGACGATCGCGTCGAATAAACCGGTGCATTACGAGACGCCTCTCTCTCTCTCTCTCTCCTCACTCTCTCTTGTTGCTCGTCGACGCAATATCGAGGCAGGGCTCGTCGAACGATAAAGTCTGGATACCCTGCCTTATCTTATCGCTGACAAATTTCGCTCCGATACATACCACCTTCCCGAGTACGGTTACGTCTGTTGATCGAACGTGTCGACGTACTCCGAACGAAATCCGAGCGTCTGCTGAGTGGCCAGTCGAAAAAATCGAGAGTTCGCAGAACCGTCCAGCTTGCTCGTGTCTAGCCATCGCAGTTAGCGGAGTGTGTTTGTCTTCGCGGAAAAGTCGAGCGAAACGAACAGCTCTTCGAGTCCTCGATTGTCTCGTCTGAGAGAGAAAGTTCTATCTCGACCAGGTTGAAATTTGAGAATTTATTCTCGTCACTGTCTGAGACAAGAAATCTTTCTCTCTTGCATCTCTGTCGCATTATGAAATGTATATGAAACTGTCAGAACTGAACATTTTCGATTGCCTCGACTGAGAGAGAAAATCTGATCTCCGGGTCGGAGTTTGGGGGTGAATGTTTTATTGTTACTGTTAACTGAGACAAGAATCCATCCTCCCATACCTGTTCAACGTCTCCGATGAAAAATACATAAAACTGACAGTATTTGAAATTTCAGATTCTCGCGACTGGGTGGAACAGAGGGTCTAATTTGATTCGGATGAAAATGCGAGGGAATGGGATTAGTTCGCAATTTTTGTCATTGGCTAGGGCAAGAGGCCGTCCTCCCGTGCACCTGGCCGACGGATCGCACGTAACACGAGCGCGTATTGATCCGCAGACAGCGTCGGCGGGTGGATGCTGCGATATCGTGAGAGTAGAAAGAGCTCGGGCGAAAAGCTCTCCGGTCCTTTCCTCGCCGTCGCATGCCGTGCTCTCATTTCGGTCCCCATCCTTTGATCGCGGCATCCGCCCCGCGACTCCATTCTCAGCCAGAGAACGTACAAAGTATCGGCCGATAGCGCGACGCAAGAAGAAAATACGCTCGCGAGTCTCTCAAGACGCCCCGCGCGCTTCAGTTTCATAACGGAGGAGCGCCGAGACGCGTAACGCTGGCCTTTTCCGAAAAGTCGGAATCCTACAAAACCTACCCTGACTCGAGTGAAATCTGATATTTTCAACTTTCCACTCAACAGAGTGGCAAATCGCGAGTTTCGCTACGAGAACGTAATGGGCCGAACGACGAAGGAAAGCTGTGGGCGTTTAGGGGAAAAAAGTCGCGAGTCGGCGGCCTCTAATTGCGGCCGTGGCCGCGTGCCGACTGTTTTAACGTAAAATTTTAATTACTCCTTCCTCGCGCCGACCTGCAAAGTTGCAGGTCATGGCTTCTTCGTTGTCGCGCCTCGAAGCGCTGCCGCTTGAAATTTTCTCGCTCTGGGCGTTCGGCGGAGAGCGACAAAGGCTTGGCAGGAAAAAGACACGCCAAGAGAGATAGAGAAAAAGAAAGAGAGAGGGAGAGGTAGTAAGCGAGTGAGAGAATGACTCGTTTGTTTAGCTGCCGGACAGCAGCGGCTCTCGCTGTATCTTGCGGTTCTTGCGGATTTTGCGGTTACATCCGCATCCGCGCAGCGTACGCGGCTTACTCCGGACTCCTGGAAAACAGTGTTTACGCTCCGAAGCGTCCGGGGGCTTTTATAATAACCCCGAGCTTTCTTCGCGCTCCCGCGCAGTCCGCGTACACAGTTCGTTAGTTCGACAAAAGTCTGGCGAGCCTGCCGAGCCGCGAACGTATTACCGTAATCCCGGATTCTAAACAGTTCCCTCCGATTGCTCTACCCTTCCCACTCCACTCCCCACAGCCCTCCTACTCGCCGAACGTCGTTCGGAATCCATACCCCCCACCCTCTGCCGCCCGCAACTTTATCTAATTACCCGGATTTAAGAAACCGCCGATCGAGCGCAGTTCCGCCTTCCGGGACTTACCCTCCGCGCGGAAACACAAAACCGAAGGAAGTTCGCTGCCCCGATAACACGACGGAAAGTACGGATTTACGGACCGACGTGCGTTTCATCGATCAACCCCCTCCTTCAACCCCTCCCGATCCTCCAGCCTCTCGACGAGCCACCGCCGACGCATCCGCTAAATTCTCCGACCCTCCAGTCGCGCGAGGCAACTTTGGGCGAGTAAACTTCGAGACGTATATCGACGAGCGCATTGTTCCGAGCCCTCGCGCGGTTTCTCACCCCCGCACCCCTTCCTCAACCTTCCTCACACCATCCCCATCGATTCGCACCTTCGATTCACGCCCCATTCATTCGCCAGCCGCTCGTTTATCATCGCGCCTCCGTTTATCCTGGCGTTAGCCGCCGCTCGTCTTTCCTGTCGGAAATTTGGGCGCGAAGGTCGAACGGGGGGTGATTTCGGAGTCGATCGATTTCTTCAACCCCCGCCCCTGCTCCCCCCATTCTCCCGGTTCGTTCGCTTCTCTTTGGGCGAGTTATGGCGTCGCCCCCGTAGGAAAGGCGTGTCGCGCCGCAATATCTTGCGGAGAAAACGTGCGGAGAGGGTCCTCGAGGATGCGGTTGTCTGGCTTGTTTCTTCCTCCCTTCACTCCCCCGCGCGCTGCATGGAGTGGGCACTTCAAGGAGCCGAGCGCGCCGCTCGAGGAAACGAGGAGTCTGACGCGAACGTTGAACGCGAGGACCGGCCGGCTTCGTTAAGGGGACATTAGACGCCGCGTTGCATTAAGCAGCGTGATCATGCCGGCTGATTACATACATACATATACATATACATAAGCATACCTTTTTCAATTTGGTCAATGAAGAGAAACAGGGGGAAATTAAGATAAAAAATTCCAAAAAATTCTTGTAGTTTCATCCTGGGTCCACTGACCGACTCATCAGTGCCAGCGGATTCTGCCTTAGATGATATTGCCCGGTGTTTGGGCGATTGTATATGTATGTGTATACAGTTTTGTGGACGTTGTCCAGACTCGTCCGAACAATTTCCGACCGCTGCGAAGCCTGGACGAGACGCGAAATTATTACGGCCATCGAGAGTTTCCGGCTCGCCTGACTCTCAACGGCGCGGAAACTCGACTTACGTAATTGGATGTTGATTCTTTCGACAAAGTTACCTGGACGAGAGAAAAATTGAACGGGTCGGGTTCGCCTGATGAGAAGCGTCGAACGCTCACGGAAGATGCAGGGCTCGAAGCTTTGTCCTGGAAGGACGAGGATCGGCTCGTAACGTGACAGCGAATTGTAAGCCAGCCTGTCATTTGATGCACCGTCATTGCGCCGGATGATGACTGTTGTTCGGGCGCCTTGACGCAGGCAACCGGCGACGCCGGGCGTCGACGCGCGGATTGCCCTGAGCTCGTTCAGGCGCCGAGACGCGAACCGGCCTCGGCCAATTGCCGAGTCAACGACCTTTCACTCTCTTTGTCTCAAACCCTCATGCCCGATTCACGGTCGCACTTCTTTCCTGCCGTTTCGTGGCCAAACGGAACGAATTTTCAGACCGACGCCTGTACTTTCTCATTACGAGAGCTTATCCGCGGCGGAACGTGGAACGGTCGAGCGACTCTTCTGGAATCGGTTACGTAAACTCGATCACGTTCTCATGGCCGATCTCGGGATCGTATTTTACTTTCGCGCTAGCTCTTCACGCTTTCTCCCGCGCAGTTCTGTACTGTACGCGCGTAGGTACGGTAGTCTACAGTCTGCACGTAGGTACAGTAGTTTCATACCTCACGTGTGCCGATAGTTCACCGGAGAAGTCGCCAGCGACTCTTCCGTCTATCGTTGCCTACTTCGATGACGCTACTCTTTCGCGCCTGTTACGGTTACTCACTTGACCGATGAGTAATGCCAGCGGAGATCGGCGGTCTGTGATTCACCTGCGATCGGTGGTTTACATCATCGCTCCGGACAATGTGCTATATCTGCATCCGCGCAGCGGTTGAGTCGAAGATCGGTATCACTGCGAAACGGCAGCGGCGAACTTTGGAGTCTACGCTCATTATGCTAACCAAACCGCACTCCAGAGCTTTACTTCCCCCCCCCCCCCCCCTCGCTCCCCATCCACCTCTTTCTCCCGTCGGAATTGCAAATGTAAGACGCGCTTACTCTTTCCCGACTGGCGACTCGGGAGTAGCAATAATGGCCGACGCGGGAAACAAAGCGAACCTCTTTTAAAAGTCCGCGAGTCCGCGCCGCCATTGTGAATCTCCCCGTAACGAAAGACAATGTCCGTCGGGGTTCAATGACGGCGCTGATGGTCGTCTGGCGTAACGGACTCCGTCCGTCGGCCCTGCCCTTATTCGCAGTTTCAATCGGGCAACTTCAGGGCCACTTCCTTCCAAGCGTCGCTACGACGCTTATACGTAATGAAAGAATTCAGGATTCAATATCAGTTCTTTCGATTCAGCGGGGGAGTGGGCAATAAATCTTAGCTGCGCTCAGATTGCAAACTTACTTTAATAAAAGAGTCAAAGGTTATGGGAGAGTTTCATCTTGGGCGACTTACGGTACACCCGGTCAGTATGATGATGATGCGTAGATCGCTTGGGGAATGTTTTGGGGAAAAATATACAGTTTAGTACGATCTGACGTCATCGTTGTCCTCTTCGAAGGATGCCAAGGGCCGCTGAACCCTCTCGGTGGTGGAAGGTGGGGCAGTGGTCGGCGTGGTTGGTGGCCTCGTCGGGAAAGTGATCCTTGGGGTGGGGGATGACGAAGTCGGCTTTTGGGAGGTGGAGCTCCTGTCCAAGTACTGATTGATCTTCTCTTCGACGCAAGCTTCGACGGTCGTGGCGACCTCGTGGGCTTCTTCGATGACGACGGAGGTGGAGGTCTGCAGGGCGCAGAACTGAAGTTGTGGGATGATGGTGCCGACGAGAGCAGACAGCTTGGTGATCTCCAGGAGGACAGACGGGATCCTCTTGGTAGTCTCGACTACTGCGTCCTTGGTGGCCTGCGAACGAAAGAACATGTCACGATGACGCTGAATTCATCCCCCGATATCCAACAATCAGGAAACCGAGGGACCCCACCGTATGCCATCAACGTCAGGCAATAACGTTTCATAACCATGACTTCAACCCCGCGAAAGAATATCATCGATAACCCTTAGATCTGCCTTTGCCCAGTAATTCCATATTAAACACTAAAGTCCCGAGAGTCATGAAAAATTCTCTCTGCCGTCTGAATCCTTCTGCCATCGAACGCTAGGACACTCTCGAGAATCTCGAGAGTCTCGAGAACCTTCCGAAGATGTCCGCGCACAAAGGGCCGCGTGTAAATGACACGGGCTCGTAGGTGAAAGGAGAAGAATCATAATGACACTTACGACGGCCAGACAGCCCAGGGCTTTGACAGTGCCCTCCAGTCCGGTGGCTTCCCTCGCGCAATCGGTCGCCTGGTGGCCGATTTCGGTCAGCTTGGCAAGGACCTCGTCGGCGGTGAAGGCGATGCTCTCGACGTATCCTGAGCCACGCTCGATCCTGTCCGTGACGCAGGCAGAGGAGTTGGCGATAACGGCCAAGGCCGTGTTGTGGATCTGCTCCACCATGGCCGTGCACTCGCTTATGTCCACGCCGTCGGCCTTCTCGGTCAGCTTGGCGATCTGCTCGTCCAGCTGCCGAAGGACCTTGATTTCGTTAAACGAGAGGTTGCCTTTATAGAACGCTTCATGCATTGCAAGCCGTGCGTGCGGATTATCTAACGATTCCGCCATGCCTTGTACGTCTAATCTCTAATTCAATATTTATGGCGCGTATGTCATGCAAGTGTCGAGTGGGTGAACTGATTAGAGATAGTTTTAATAAAGGCACTAAGCGCTTTTTAGTTCTGTGGACTCACGTTCGATTGTGCGGTTTTTCGTGGATTTGTTGCAGAACGTTGTATATGTTATATTGGAGACTACTTACGCCTGTGATTGCTTCGTTAATACCGTCGTAGACCTGCTGCGTTATTTCGAGTGCTCTCTGCCGTATTTCCTCCATGTCCTCCAGGGCGCGTTCCTTGATCTTGTAGACGGCATGTTGGAAGTCGGCGATGGCACCGTCGATCATGTCGGTCAGCACTTTCTTCGCATGTTCGACCCTTTCGCTCCAGAAGGCGTCCGCGGTCATGAACTAAGTAAAACCAGCGATCGTGTTAATGACAGAAGACATAATTAGCGAATACGAAATCGATGCCCGAACTTACGCATGCCACTGCCACGAGGCAGAGGAGAAGAGTCTTTCTGGACATTTTGTATTGCTTGTGTATCCGCTCTGATCGCGTCGAAGGAACTGAAACGATTTATTGAGTATTCCGAAAAATTTCGCACATATATAGTACCTTTACGTATTGACGAGCTTTTCGACGAGATATGCAAATGAAGCTGCGGCCACTTGTGTCAATGTGCAATTAGCCTGATTAACGATATCTAAGGTCACGCTACGCGCGATCAAAGTTCGCCGTGAGTTTTCCATTTTCGGGTAAGGTAGATCAGATTCGATCAAGGTGATCCGTAGATTCGTCCCGCGAGCTGCATCACGTGTACAGCGCGTGGCTTAGGATTTCGTCAGAAATCATCACGGACCAGCGATCGTAGGCAAATAATCTGTAGATCAATGATTCATTTCCTCCGTGGGCTCCGCTCGCCTCCTTTGTCGATCGATCTCGCTCCCGACGCTGTTTGTTGACACTCGTCGTCAAAACTCGACTCGTGATCCGACTCGACGTATCCAGATCAAGCCTCGCGCTTACCTGCAATGGGAGGCCTTTAGGCGTGCACTCTTGCGGAATCCGCGATAATTGCTGTTAATCAGAGAGCTGTTGGCTCTTCGATTTCGTGTTTGGCCGGAAAACACTTGCGACGAAAGTTGCATATCACTGCCGAACGCCTTTTTCGAAATCAGTTCGAATCGTGCCGTCTACCAAGCTGGATGGGGAACAAAAAAATGTCATGCGCCTGACGTGGGCGTGCGACACATTCGCGCCATCGATTCAAACGTATGCCGCGGCTCCTGCCCGGAAACGGATGTCCCTCGTAACTGTTTCCGGGTCATCTCCGGTGTTATGACTTTTTTGCTCCCTTCATCTTCGCCCGTCTTCCCTTAACGCCGTGACGAAGTCGAACAGCCGAGAATACTCCCCGCTGCGAGTCACTCTTCGGAATATTACTACAGGCTCCTAGAGGAGAAAAAAAAAGAAAGGTCGACGTTGAATCTCCCTGAGAAAAAGACGGGCCAGGCGAGCTCCTCGAGCAAAAAATTAATTAACGCTGACGAAAAGTTAGTCTCTCCCTCCCTCTCTCTCACTCTCTTTCTAACCGGTAGAAAGAGTTAAACGCAGTCCTGACTAAGGTCCTTTAATAAATCGCAACGTGCTTAACTGCGTTAAATAACTTGAGGCCACGTTAATCGACCCCGACGATTAAGGGTCGCTTGATGATGGTGGCCTAACGTGGCTAAAAAATCAGCGTCATTAAGAAGCTTCCCTTGAACGTTCCAATGTCTGACATTAAATTTCATGAAGCCAGATATCAACGGACAATGATCGGCTCGCTAGCCCGGTATTAAGAAAACGCTATACTCCAATTAGGAATATTTTGTGCCGAGCGCCGGGCAAAAATATGAATAGGAGGGATGGATCTCGCGAGTACGTGAATCGTGCCGTAGCGCGCGTGTGCGTGTCCACACGCGTGTAACGTACGACATCGACGAGTTTCACCCCTGCAAAGCGTTCCCATAGGAGTGTTGCATGGGGTGTCGTGGGAATCGCCCCGTTCAATATAAAAGCATCGCGCATTTTTATAGGGTGCCACGCACAAGTAGCTTCGACCATTCCTTTGTAGATTCTTCTGAGATTCGCCAGATTGACGGGCTCTCTCTTTCTCTCTCTTTCTCTCTTTTTCTCTCTTTCTCTCTTTCCCTCTGTCTCTCTCTCTCGTGCGTTGGGGTCATTTTTACCTCATACCACGCGGCATGCCTTGTCATTACACCGTTGCGCAATTTGGCACCGTCCTGTCTCCGACGGTGCCTGTAATTTTTCCGCTTATCTCGCCATTATCTTCGCTGCACCTGTTAACCGGTCGTCTAGAGACTATCTATGCCATTCGGCTGAATAGAAGTTGCTTGCTCGCAATCAATACCAAGCGGGCACGCGAGACTGCCACCAGACGATCCGTTATGTCATCCAAGGTCCCCGCCGCGCACCACCTGGATTTACCAATATTTTCCCCCGCAATTAAAGGCAAATTTGCTCGCCTATCGAGCCGGTGCGTGTCGCAGCCGACGATCGCCACCCTCGATCAAACAAATGATTTAATTAGTCCTTAGACGTAGCGTGTGCCTTGGGACTTGAGTCGGCCCAGCCTGGAAGGGGGGGGGGGGGGGGTGGGGTTTGCGCAGAATGCGTGAGAGACGAGCACGCAGGTAGAGAAGGGATCGGATGGATATATCCACTTCTATATAAGGGACCCAAATCATTCCCCGCCAGGGGAAGGCTACGATTTTAACTGTTCGGCTTACGCAGGCTCCCGTCTAATGACACGTTTCTTCTTTCCAGGCAAGCTCAAGCCGGCCAAGAGGAGTCCCTCCTGCGTGAACACCTTCGGTAAGCTACAGTAAGCTGAATTCAATACGACGCTCGCGAAACCCGGATTGCAATATTTTACATCGACAGTGGAATCAGTCGACGAAGTTCATGAAATTTTTGCCGGAGGGCTTCGCGCATTTTTGGGGCGAAAATGTAAACATTCGTGGCTTCGACGGGGCATTACGACATCTGGCCTCGCGCACTGAATCACTTCCTGTACGTTCCGGGATATCGATAACCGCGTCGGGTTCTCTCGGCCTTTTTACGTATTCCTCGCACGCCAAAAGTCTCGCCCCCTCACGTTCCACGGGTCCGCGCTGTAGCAAATAAATTCCATTGATATTTACTCTCCCGGTTATCGTTGCACGATTAATGATACGCGTCGGAATATTTTCCAACCTCGACGTCGCGCCCCTGTTTACTCCATGTTAATAATTACGTCGGCACGCTAATGAGCAGACGCGCGGCGCTTAAAATTCATGTACAGCGCGGCCGCGTCGAGGTATTTTCAAAGTTGCTCATACTATATTGTTTTCGCGTGTCGAGCCACCGCTGGCCGCTCGTTCCTTTTCGGTCGCGCAATTGAATATTGATGATGGTTTATCAGTCTCCACTCCCCCCTCCGCACGTGTTCCTCATTTCGTGGTCGACTACACCGTGTCGCGCGGTCCGACTGCATTTGACAATGAGGCTTGTCCGTTTTAATATTTATGCACCTAGCCGACGAGTACATCGTATACGTACTTAGGGACTGTGGAGTGAAGGAAAGGAATGGAGGCCGCTAATTGCCGGACGATCGAGCTATCGCGCCGATTATGTATACGCCGCATTCTGTGTCAACGTGACACGTACATGGCATGACTGTGTTGGCGCACGCGCCGCCCGACCGGGAGGAGGATCTACCCCCTCGTTTGTTCCTCCGATCATTGTTTAACGATTCGCTCGCTACGAGGAGCGTTACGCTTCGTTAATTGCCATAACCCGATTCCGTGGCTCGATTAAAGCTAGACGTCTGTGATTCCCGTCCCGCCGACAATGGCCGCCTCGCGGACCTCATTGTTGTACGGTACTTATTGTGCGAACCAGGCTCACCGGGCGGCAGAGGGGAGGGGAGGGTTGCCGAGAGGGGCCTTGACTCGAAATTCCCATGCCGAGACGCAGGTCTTCTACCTTCGTGTCTGTCTGTCTCTCTCTCTCGCTCTCTTTCTCGCCTTGCTAGCCGCTCGCCCTCTTTTGTCGTCGCATCGCTGGCAGTTTGTCGCTTCTGTCAGTGAGAGGAGGCCACAATTACTGGGCCTGCTTCGGTCCCATCCGCGTAACGGGTTTCGTCACGTTCCTCGACTATCGGGGAAGTCAATGTTTACTTCTTTCGCATTTACGGATCTGCATGCACAGAGCTCCCTCTCTCTCTCTCTCTCTCTCTCTCTCTTTCTCTCAAAACGATCGGCATTAATCAGCGTAATTGGCATTGCCCCCCACTCCTCCTCACATCTCCTTTTTTCAACTCGGCCCCCATTGTCGGAGCACATAATATTGCCATTACCGGCGGCGGCGTGGGTCGTTTTGCTCGCTCGCGCTAATTGCGACCGCCGTCATAATCGTTACGGTGACAAATTAACGTCGTCGCTCGCGGCCCGCGCGAAATTTCGTACGCACCGCCTGCCATGCGTGCAGAACGGGAGGAAAGCACGCGTAATGCTCGGCGGAGTTCGCGAAATTACTAGCAATGGCAGAGGGTACGAAGGATTAGAATTTTTTCGAAAGGCGTCCGGAATTCTTCTCGGCCGCGCTGGCCGGCAATTATGTTCACAGTCGGCCTCTGGGGGGATCAAACGTCCGGATTGGCAATCCGGTCTCTCGGCAAACGGGTCGGCGGCGAGCGTGCCGGTTAAACATTGCTACGCGGACACCCACGCAACGCTGGCTGCCGTCGAATAAATTTTAATCGAGTCATGGAAGCTTTTAGCGCGCATCCGCCGTACGCGTTTATATATGTGTACGTGTGTGTACGTACATCGACAGTGGCATTCCTTTTCGGTCGTTCGATTCGCAGTCGGGATGGTACTCGGATGAGCGAAACGGATCCTGATTTCTGATCAGGACGATAAGAAATGGTCGGGAGGTAGCGCAAAGTGTTAAAGCTCGGGGTCCGAGGACGAAACACATGTCGATGTCGTTACCTGGCCGAGCGGCGGCTCGTATGGGAATATGCCGGCATGTGGTTTTATCTACGGCCATATGGCGCGTCCGTAAATGCACGTGCGAGAGAATCGAGAACTCGGCCGGCGGGGCGGATGCTATTTCGTGCGTTTAACAGTTTCCCGAAGCGTGGGGACGATTCGCGCGGCTCTTCTCGTTTAAAACGTGTCCTGCCGCGTTAATACTTAACGATCTCGTCAGTTTGTTTCTCTCGCTGCCTCACGCTCGATCTCATCTGCGAAATCGTTCGCCGAAATTAGCGCGACGGTGTTTATAGGTCAGCGATACGCTTCGATTTCGTACGGTACGCTTTAAAAGTTTGATTAGAGCAACGATGACGATTTTCCACCAATTTGCGTATGTTCGAAATAATTTATGTGACCGATATCGGGAATACGATTCGAATGAAAATGAAAGCGGCGAATGGCGGACGGTGCGCTCGTCTAAATGCGGATATGAAGAGCGCTCGCGGATAACATTTTCCGGGTTAAGCTGAGTCGACGTTAATCCGCGAAGGGAGGAAATAATTGCCGTTGTCTGAACGATCGCAGGAAGCGGGCTCGCGTCTGGCGCGCAACTCTGCCGGCCGAGCAACGGTCGAAGTGGCACAATGCACTCTTGCATAAAATAGAAGTGCCGTGTCAACACGGGGGCAGCCAGATTTTGCAACAGTATGTTATGCTCGCCGAAACCGGTTATTACCGACGTCATTGCTCTCCGTACCTGTAATGCCATCGCCGGTCGCGGTTGCCGGTGGATTTGCAGCTTCGAGCGAGCTTAGGGGACGAGAATTTGACTCTGCGCAGTCTCGGGCAAGGTTCGCGCCCCTATGCCACTCACCGACGATACAACGGATACAACAAAAGATACAACGTGCACAATAAACGATACAAAGATACTACCGACGATTCGTACGGGCTTTCCCATCAGGCGAAAGTCCGTCCGTACGATTCGTAGCCTGAATAAGAATGAGCCGAGGCAGGATAATTGATTCTCTTATCGAGATGCGCTCGCAATTTCCCGGGAAGGCTCTCGAGGTGGGGATCGATCGAGTACATCGGAGCCGGAGGCGCAATTATCCGAGATATCATCCGTTGCGTAATGAGCGTTGCGAGGCTTACCGTCCGCACGAGTCCGACTTCGACTCCGACTCCTTCTGCGTCCTTTGACGCGAGAGTGGCTTCGCAGCGGGGAAAGAACGGCGGCGTTGCCCTTCGACTGGCGGAACGACCGCAAGTGCGAGTGCATTTCTCGGTTACACCTGTGTTCGCTCCTCCCCGGCACCACACCTGTATTCTCTCCCTTGCGTGTGCTCACGCACGTAAGCTCGTAATACTGTGTGCGCGAGCGCGCGCGAGGGGCCATTGTGAAACGCGGTGTCGCGAAAAAAGGTCGACCGAAATAGTCACGCTCGGTCGGCGAAGCTTCGAGAGCCGCGGGGAAGGGAGTCGATTGTACGAAGATTTGCATTTGCCGAACGATGCGGAATTCCGAGAGACGATTGTCGGAATGGTGGCACCGTATATGTAGAACGTCATTTCTGCCCGATGCTTTTCAGCTCGGCCGATTCTATTTGCGAACTTGCGTCATATAGTATTCGCGTACCTACGTACGGTATGGACCGAAGGTGGAGGATGTGCTTTTTCTGATTTCCGAGATGGGACGGATGGATGGGATTCATATTCTGCCGATAGGGACTGATGGAACGCGTTAAGTTCGAGTTCGATCGCAGGATATATGAATTACGTGTCGCATCTTCCTTTTCCGCTCGGCGAAGAGCTCCTGGAGGATTAATGTGTTTGTCTTTCGCGGTGGGAAGTGGTGAGGAAGTACCAGGTCTGGAGCAGATGCGAGCGCTGCCTCGCAGGCCACGACTGTTCCCCGGTATGAAAAGTAAATCAAAGACGGCGCAGCTGCCTCGGAAAAAAGCGCCGTTTCATTCAGAAAACTTCCACGGATGTTTATGCGCTACGCTGATTTTTCCATGTCACGAGAATGGAGTCGCGAACTCTCGACGTACGTGAAATATTGTATCGGAATTAAAAAACATCTTTCGAACATTGAACATTGAAATCATCGTCAGTATCAGGTGGAACTCGGCCGCGGAAGTCGAAGCTGTTACTTTCGACGGATTCTTCCCTCTCCTCTCCGCGACCGCTTTCGCAATTCTTCGCGCATTGCATGCCAATAGCCGGTGCATGCATGCACTCGATGCAAGCCAGGAGGACTCGATCGATGGCGCATTAAGCGCGAGGCAAACATCATCGGCGCAAAGTAGTCCTGACCGTAGCCGTACGTTCCGATTTCATCGTTCCGCTAATGCACGTTAATGCAGTTTCGAGAATTTCGCCCAAGTCCTCTGTCTACCTGGCGACAACGGCGATTCCGAGGCCCAGGTAAAATTAAATATCGGTACTTCCCCCACCTTCCTTCCCTACCTGACACCCTAAACGAGCTCCCCCCAGAGCTCATTACTCCGTAATTTTCCCCTGCAACTCCGATCATATTCCCAGCGAGCACCTTGTACGTCGCTGGAAACACGTTCGTCAGCTACGGAACTGCATGGCAATGAGTCTTTTTTCCCTCCCCTCCCTATCTCGATGGCATTCCTGCCAGACATGCCGTTTTCCTTCTCGATCGACCGCGCTGCCCCTGAATCGATGCATCGTCATTGAAGAAACGTCGGTAGCGTGAATGAGCGTAGCTCGTCGTTGGAGAAGGTTGAACCAGCTTCGTTGATGTCCTCTCAGATCATGGTTCACGAAGGTTGAACCAGCTTCGACGTTGTCCTCTCAACTTGTCGTTTGGGAAGGTTGAACCAACTTCGTTGAAGTCCTCCCAGCTCGTAGTTGACAAATGTTGAACCAGCTTTGTTGATGTTCTTTCAGGTCATAATTTACGAAGGTTGAATCAGCTTCGACGTTGTCCTCTCAGTTCGCCGTTTCCGAAGGTTGAACCAGTTTCGTTGATATCCTCTCAGCTCGTCTACGAAGGTTGATCCAGCTTCATCCACGCTGTCCTCTCATCTCGTGGAAATCGGCCGCGGCCTACTCGACGATAAATGAAAGATGGTCTCCGGGAGCGAAAGGCCTGCTGCGAGAGAAACGAAAAGTTCGGATACTGCGCTTCTCTCTCTCCGGTTATGTCTCAGCAGATGTACGACCATTTGCCGTGGCAGCTGCGCACTCACCATCGCCGTAAAACGCGACCGCCTACCCCCGTGCTCGTTTTTGACCTCAACCCGGGGCGCGCTCTGCCAATGTCTTTCCCGACACTGCGGCGCACGGAATTGTCGAATTCTCGATTGGCGCCGTCCTCGATCGATCCGATCGATAAAACTCCCAGGGAACACCGTATATACGCCTGTCCTCTCTGAAAGTCGTTCTCGCCGGAATAACCGGTTCCGCGGGGTCATAAACGTCGTTCAGGGTGGCTCAGACGGGGCGCTGCGAATTCTAGGCATGATCCTGGGTCATCGTGCAGGATCTAAGGTAGAGGAACTTGGGCCTGACTCGGGCCCAGCATTCACGGCGCGTGAACTGCTCTAGGACGTACCCCAACGGGATAGGGCCCCGAAAGAAGTCCAAACCTTAAAGTGGCCCATGCTTCCGATTTTTCGGAAGACCTTCATTCCTGAAACGATCCTTCACCCTGAATTCTTCTCATTGTACTCGGTCCTCCGGAATGAAGTCGAATAAATCGTGGGGCTGATCTGCGGTGCGGAAAAACGTGAGAAATTCCACAGGTGGCGATGTCGCATCATTTCCACCAGTTTGTACCCAATAAAGTGCTCGGCTTCCGAACCCCTCGACGAGGGGAGGGGTGCCCGGAGCGGAGGGCTACGTTCCTGGCCGGTCGAAGGGTAGGGTAGAGGGACCTGGGCCCGTTCGAGCAGCCGCATTCTCGTTTGAGTCTTGCAGGGGGGGTTGTTGCACATCGGTCGGCGTGGCGCGGACGATCGAGCGTGTATTTCACGCGTTTCTCCTCTCATCACATTCGTTCCCCTGTCCTCCGAGTCTCTCCCAGTGAAAGTGAGTTCGCGTGGGTCGTCGGTGAAAATCGAATCGAATCGTCGACGATCGCGACGTACGTCAACAAAAAGTTCGGACGCCTCTCAGTTTCGCGTCCCACGAAATTAGTCAGTGTTCAGTGAAAAAAAATCGTCGGAAAATCGATTCTGTGCATCGCGTTCTGAATGAAGTTCTCGTACGTGTCAAAGCTACCTGAGGCGGCCTGGTTTACCTGGATATCAGTGAGGCGCACACTAGGTGGCGCGCAACGCGAGACCAAGAGACGTTGGAAGCTCGTTTGAAAGTCGATGAAGCCTCGCGATCGAGAAGATCGCACAGGCTGGATCTCTCTATCGATCTTGTCGATAATTAGTATCTGACTGGCCGACAGTTACCTCGCAAAATTTGGATACCGTGCCCGGCGATCTCGCGAAGTTTAATCTCCCGAAATTCGGCGCGAGCTTTCTTCTAACCTCGCGGCCTTGAACTTTCGGCCGGACCCGACAAAGGCGACGCAATTCATCTCTATCGCGTCGTTCGGCCTCGTCGGCAAGAACGAGGGTGTTCGGCGAGAACGAGTGCAAAGATCAAACGTATTTTCGAGTTCCGGTGGGGTCACCGGAAGTAGCTGAGCGTGACGGCGGAGTGGCTCTAACGGAAAAACGTGGGAACCCGTGCTCGTACCTTCTGTCTCCTTCTCTCTCCCTCCCTCTCGCCCTCCCTCTCGCTCACACCCTCTTTCTCTCACTCTCTTCCTCCGCCTCGCTTCCCCGTTCCTTCTCGTTCCCCCCATCGTCGTCCGTCTCCGTCTACGTCGCTCCATTAGTCGGCGCTCACTAAATGGACGCGAGCGTAATCGAATTAAATACTTTGCGACGTCCTTTGCCGAACGGGCCACTGTTTCCAGTCAAGATCGCGCCCACGAGCGTTGCCCGCCGGAGATAATGAAAATTCCTAGACCAGGGTGGCTCTCGATCGCATAAAATCGATCCATTCCTCCCCATCGCTCTCGTTAATTAATCAATATTATTAAACCGTAACAAGCCGAGACACTTGGCCGATGGAGAAGAACGTTTGCTCTGGAAAGAATTCGAAATGAGCGGATTCCGCCGGAGGAGGACGAGTCTTTGACACAAATACGAGACGTTCCTGCTTAGTCGCCGGCGTTTCATTAATTGCCGCGCGCGTTAAACGAGCGCGAGGTCAACCGAATTAAATCCTCGATCGCCGGGGGGCTCTTCCTATAGTTGCGAGCTGTTGATTATCATCCACTGGAAGGAAAGACAATACTCGGCCGTCAGGAGGATTTAAGGAATGATACGAAACCTTCCCCCTCCCCGCGGCCGCTAACGGCACTTGGACCTTGAAGGCATAGGTGGCGGTCGACCTTTGGGCCGATGCATCCGAACGGATGCACCTCGCGGACCCTGGCTCGGACGTCCATGTAACTGTTCGCAGTCCGAGACTTTGTTCGGGCCGACTCGCGAAGCGGACCGTCGTCGTCAGCGTTTAAAAATAACGAAACGGAAACGGCGAGGCATCTTCGGCAAGGTGGAGTTCGCATTGTGCTGGGCCGAGTCGGCAGGATACTCTCGCCGTATAGGCTGGCAGAGAGTCGAGGGATCGCGAGAGGAGAGGAGGCCTGAACAGGGACGGGAGAGATCGTAGAAGAGGCGAGCAAATAAGCTGCCGAGAGCGAATAGGCGAGAGTGCGAGGAGGACGGAGGTAGACTGGTCGGGATCCCACTCTAGGTAGAGTCGGTGACGTCAGCGGTGGGGCAAGTCGTATGACCAGTTTGAGGCGCTCGGCTAGAAGGGAGGCCGAAGGAGACGAAGAAGAGGCAAGATCGGGAGGAGGTGGCGGAGGCGGCGGAGGAGGCGACAGATCGCTGGTCTCCGCAGAGTCAGACTCCTCGTCCGTCCGTCCGTCAATCCGCGTCCGTTCTCCTTTTTACCGGCCGGCATCCTTAGCTCTATAACCCGGGTAGTCGCTAGAAGAACGAACGCTCGGCTTACATTTCTGCCTCGCGGATTGACTGACCGAGCGAAGCCTACAATTTTCCGCGGCCCTTTCAACGCCGGCGTGCGAACTCGGTACCGGCGAACGACTCTAGAGGACTCTAGAGACACGGGACCAACGACCGCCGGCCGCCGACTGAAGTGAGACAGGACCGGACGAGTGCCAGTGTCGAGGAACGTGGCGCGCACCTGGTTCGGCCAGCGAGGAAGCCGCTCGTGGTTCCGAGGTGGAAGAACGTAGCGCTCGGAAGGCTGTCGTGCCTGTCAGTGGATTCGAGCGATGGAACGCGCCCGTTCGACGCCTGGCTCGATCGGGAAGCCTTCTCGGTACTTCCCAGTGTCCGCCCGACGTCACGGCGAAGCCGTCGGCCCCCTCGCTGCCGCGATAGAACGAGACCAGGAGCGACAGAGTGCGTAACTGCCGCCGCCGCCGCCGCCGCCGCCGCCGACGACGTTAAGGTGAAAGTGTTCGAAAGGTCAATAGAGTTCTCCGATTCAACTGCGGAGGAGTACGATTCCAATTGAGAGTGGCTATCTCATCGACGCGTTTCCTCGATCGAGTTTAGTTCTCCGAGTTCGATGCCCGGCTGTGTGATCCGACGTGTTTCATGAGTGCGGTATTGTACGGGAGTACGTGCATGGTGGTGCGACGAAGGAATCGTGAAGCGACGAGCAGCGGCTGCTCGTGTTTGGATACTCGAGGCCGCTATTGACGGTCGTGAAAACATCATTCGCCAGCGAGGAGAGAAATGGGAAACCACCCGTCCGCCCACCAACCGCTCGAAAGGGCTACCAGCCATGCTGGGAACGGTCTACGTCTGTCGGTACGTTCAGGGGAACCTGGTTCTCGCCATTTTTCGCATCCTAGAGGCATCAAAGCGACCGCCTTTGAGGCTCATTTTCGGAAATTAGGTTCCGCCCCGCCACGGCTCACCTTTCGCGGCGAGACTTTGACGTAATCGATCGCGCAATCGTAAAGGCTGTGTCCTCGTTTTATTTTTCTTATAGTGGAATATACAGGTTTTCGGATGTTTAACTTTGACTGATTGTTGAGAATTGATATTGCTTCGCGGAGGAGGAGCGTGTGTTCGGCCATGTGGTATCGACCTTGTTTGGCGCGTAATGCGAGGCATTACGTCGGCGATCGAATATCAAGAAGCGGAGTTCGGTTGCCGATAGTTTTTCGGCTATCGAGTTTCGCGCACGATAAATACGAAAGCTCGTCCACCCCGTGGGCGGAACGACGAGTTTTAACGGCCGTACGCGACGACGAGCCGGTCCTCCCGAGGTCGTCCGAAGGCTGCTCCTTGTTTTCATCCTGAGTTACGCCCGAGTACCGCCCGAGTCTCGCCTGACTCCCGCTTTACGGGCAGGACGGTTTTCCCGAAGCGTGGAGTAAATCCTCGGGACGCCACTTTGGCCCCGGAGGCCACATTTCCCGACGCCGTGAGCCGAATGCCTCAAGTTTTCCAGGATTCCGAGAAAGTTGCCTGCGGCCGTGTCCTGTAAATCCAAAATTTGCAGCTGTCTCGAACGGCTGCTTATCCCTCCGCTCGTCCCCCGGTCCCCGGAATTGCCTTTCAGTTCCTCTTTGTCCCTTCCTGCGAACGGACAATGAGGACACTCGCCCACAGTCGCACTGTTCGACCGGGATTCGATCTTCGCACTTGCCTGTCGTATTTTGTTTCGAAACGTCGGTCGACATGCTCACTCGATATGAACAGAAATTGCTTTTCAGTCAGCGTGAATTACATTGTCAATGAAGCGGGAAGACGGGATCATTACGGTCATATCTGTCACGCGTTGAATAGACACACCTGAGCGTGACAATGGGACAAATTCTGACGTCATCGCTATCGAAGATAACGTGGAATTCACATTCGTCTTTCCCGCGTCCAGGCGTATAATACCGAAATTAGAAAACTTCGTTTGATTTACGGATTTCGAGCCGTAAACCGTCCGGGCAAACTGTCAAATTTCTCGGACCGTTAGTCGCACGCTTCCGGCCGATCTCGCTTGAACATTCCGCGGCGCTAAGCAGAACAATGCCGAGCCGAGCGTTGGGTTATATAACGCGGTCGCCACACGATGGCTGAATCTTTTGCGAGAGAAACGACGTACTCGACGCGTGACGATTATCGCCGGCACATTATTACAGTGTGATGGCACGCGTGAACCCATTCATTTCGGCCATCGTTCCTACTCGTCACTCTGCTCTCTAAGACACCCCAACATGTATTATTAACAGCCTCTACGAACTTTGCTCCATCCCCAAACTTCCGAAACTGCCCAAATTCAGGAAGCACCGAATTCTCTAACCGATTCTCGGAAATGTAGGGCTAAAAACGTCGGGTCGGAACTTGCCGGCCTCTCGCGTGTTACGGAATGGCGTGCCGACGCGCGCAAGTGGAACAAGGTGCACGTAGTGTGTCACTTTTCTCGGAATCGTCGCCTTTATCATTGCCTTCTGCGCCGCTCTGCCAGCCGATCGATTCCTCCGACTCCCGACCTCCCTATCGTCCCTAAGACGAAGAGACGTAGGTGCCGGCGCACTTGGAATTCTCCGTATGCAGACCGCGAAAGAATTCTATTCGACGCGCGACATTAGCGGGTGGCTACGTGTCCGAACGAGAAGAATTGCGCCCGTGAGAATTTTTCCAAATAATTTCCCAAGAATTTTCGCCGAGAATTCCAGCCTGGCCGCCGAGGCGCAATTTGTCCGGCGACCGCATGTAAAAATATTCGAAACGACCGGCTAGCAGCAACATGGAGCGACGAGGGTGGAATTATTTATCGCGGGCAGGAGGAGGGGGGAAAAAATAATCGTCGGACGATGAAATGGAGCGTCGATTGTTTGCCCACCCGTTGCAGGTTTGAAATTGCGAAGACCGTTTGACGCCCGAGCGACGGGAATTGCAAAGTTCGTCGACGGTCGGCAGTGGGCGGCTTGCAGGGAGTTGAGGCAGGAAATGCGTCGTTCTACGGGGAAAGTTCTCTTTTTAACGGCGGAGCCCTTACCCTCCCGGCGAGGGTTTTAATCCCGTGGATGCTGAGCTCCATGTCCGATTTGAGCGAGAGGATATCATTGAAACGGCCAGATAGCGACTGTGTCTTCTCTCCCGTTTCCTCTCTGCTCTCTCTGGTCTCTCTAGTCTCTCTGGTCTCCCTCGTCTCTCTCGTCTTTCTCGTCTGCTCTCTCTCCTCCTCTCTTCCCATTCCCGCCGCCTTCGCCGGCGCAGCTTAATTACATGGCGTCCTCGTAACGCGGCCCTAATTAGTAAAATTACCGATTTGCCTTGCGAGCCAAGCAAATTGCGTCGCTGGCCTCCTACCTCCCACGAATTTCAATCGAACCGACGACCGTCCCTATCGATCGATCGATCCCGCTTTGTGCCATCGCATCAAGCCATGTTTCCCTTTCTCAATTTGCTTCTCTCCAGATTTTCGCCGTGAACGTCGGACCCCTTTATTGCCTCTCCTGTCGCAGTTCGCGGCAATAAGCGATTTGAAAGCTCGAAATATTCTCCGTGCGCGAAGTTCACGCTGTCGCACCCTCGATCAATCGTCGTTCAGGGTTCAGGGGGGTTCGTTCGAATTCAGGGCCGAGATCAAAGTCTCGCCCGTGAAAAATGTCTGGCTGCACCAGTCTGCACCGTGCTCGGCATTATCGGATGGCAATTGAATCGAGGAGCAGATCCGAGACTGAGGTTAGGGTAGGCCAGACTCGAGTTTTGAGAGGGAGGACTAGAATTTTGGTCAGATAGCGAGGAGAAAAGACCTCGTTACGCATCTTCAACGGTCCTCGGCAGAGGGTGGAGGTGGTAAGCGCGACCTTTCTCGTTAAAATGCACCCTTATGGCTTCTGGTCGCATTAAGGTGCGCGCTCCCTCCCTCCCTCTCTCTCTCTCTTTCTCCCTCTTTCTCTCTCTTACCCTCCCACTTTGCCTCCCTCTCGAGAGCCAGGCGTCTTCTGCAAATTGCAGAGCGGCGCGCGGCGCAATTCTCGGCGTGATAAATGTGTTCGCCGGCGATGTAACAAATGACGTTGTTCTCCGCGTCCCTTATCGCCCACTTTTTTTTCCCCCCTCCCGCTCAGCGTCGGAGCGTACTCGGCGTGCAATGTCCAGTTCGGTACAGGACGCGAAAGAACGAGCAGCCGAGGAATCCGCCGACTCGAGCTGGCGCGCGTCCATTCCTCATCCACACTGACGTTCCTTCGCATTTAGGACGCTGAGTCGGAATTAATAAAGGGTCCGCTTCCGCGGTAGGTGTAACGAGACTGCGAAAATATGAGTCTATTAAAATGAAAATATACATTGCCAACGATAGATCTTTCCCCCACTCCGCGGAGTCGAGACTTTTCAAGTGGACGCTCCGCACGCTCGCAAGACGCAAGCGTGCACGTCCGCCGGCACGAGCGTACGTACGCTCGCGGGGTCAGCAGGCTTATTGATCCGGACTGCGAGACAGTTATTATCTCCGCCTCGTCCGCACGCCTCGAGATTAGAAAGTCGGCGAGCGATACTTCCGTTCCGGCACACGCGCACGCGGGCACACACTCGCAATTGTCAGCGGAGAGCGTGGAAAATCGGCGGTCCGATGAGAGAGGTACGCGTTGCGGCGGACGCATCGCGAATCATCGTGAATTATCGCGCCGTCTTTGTGAGAGCGTCGATTGATCAAAGTCCGCGCTGAATGCACCTTGCAGTAATCCGAGGACTCGAATCGGGCTTAGAAACCGTTAACGACGCCTTCTCGCGTCATTTGTTATCATCCTTCGATTTCCAACGTCTCGTCGTCTTGCGCGTACCTTCTGCGTCGGCCGCTTGCCTTCCACATCCTCTCGTCTTAATTATCCATTTCGCTTACCCAGTTCGCACGGGCCGACAAACGGTGAGAAAGCTCGGAACAGGAGAATGATTAGACTAATCCGAATGGCGTCAGTCGCGCGCGGACTTTCCAGCGTCGGCGGTCATTAATAAACGAGCGGCTTTAACGAGCCCGCGCGCATTGCTTGAATCGTTCGAAGTCACATCGATCGGCACAGATTTCCTAGCTGAATCCAACGAGCCATGCGTCGAAATAATAGCGAACGACGTCGCTCTTAACCCATTACGTAATACAAAAATTCTAAAATAAAATATGAAATTTACTGTACATTTAGAAGTTGCAGTCATTAAAAGAAAACGGTTTGAAACTGTGTCCCAAAAATGGGACATTGGCGGATAATGGGTTATTGCCCTGCGATGACAGGTAAGAGCTACGACGATGACAAAACGAAATTTAGCGTAATAGAGAGGCCTTTGGCGAGCCACGTGGGCGGCAGTTCGTTATCCGTCAGGTCAAACGAAACGGCTGGAGCGTACTCGGTGTGCCCGATCAGCGAGCGGAACGCGGTCTCGTAATTATACCGATTCTAACGCTGAAATTACTATAACAGTAGGAGCCGCCGGCCGCTAATTTCATTGACCGGGTCAGTCCTCCCTTTAATCACGACCGCGTCCACTTTCGATCTTACCCTTTGACGCGTCCGCGGACAAAGGAAATTAGCGCGCTGCATATCGTTCCCCGAATACTGTTTCCGGAATATCAATCTCGACGCCTCTGGAGGTTCCTTCAGATCCTTCAGGTCCTTCAGGGTCCGCTCTCCGGCTCGGACGACAATGGGACACTCCGACAGCGACCCGACTCGCGGTTTCCCTCGGCCGAGGAAAGGCGGCACTTTCGAACGAGTATCGAGTTGCCCCCCTCCGGCGGGCTCACCAGGCCGAGAGGGTACGAAACTGGTTTTTCGCGACGGGAGAAACCTCCACTCGCCCGGCACGTCGATCTCGTCCCCGGCCATTGGCTCCGAGTGCATTTCCATGCCTTGCGAGCCCGCTAAAAATACCCCGATGCAGCCGGCATAAAGAATGCAGAAATATCAACGAGCCCGCGCGCGCGCGCGCGAGCGGGCGAGTATGTGTGACATACGATAACTATCGTACATCGGTTACGTGAATCGGTTTGAGGGTTCGCCGTCGAGTTAAAAACGGAGCCTCGATTACGCTCAAATCAGTCGGCCGTGCGTGCCCCCGTGCGTGGATATAAATCTACGGCGTACACGCTCGCAGGCTGCCCGCCGCGCACGGTTGCGACGTATGCCTCGGCCTGAGGGAGCGAGGGGATCGAACTCAAGGATAACTGGTGGTACGCCGATGTCCGCCCGTTTGGTAGCGACGGACGGAAAGATAGACGGAGAGACAGAGAGATGGCGAGCGGACGGAGTCGGCCGGCGGTGAGGAAACAGGGGTGCGTACGGTATGTGAAGAGAGGGGGGAGGGAGAAGGAGGGATCTGTCGATGGTATTTAAAATGTTGATGGAGCGCGCTTCGGAATGTTAGCGTTTCGAATGCAAGTGCTTTGTCAATGAACTGGACAAATAGAATATGCATGATATTCTGCAAGCATATTAAGCATCGATCGATGGTATAAATTCGAAGATTACGATCTGGAAGCTTATTCTCGTTTCACTTTCTCATAATTATTTAGCCTCTTGTCTCTGGTATAGAACGAGGCTAGTGCGGTCGGTCGAACAGGACGATATCGATTGTTCTCTGGAAGCAATTAGTTCGGCCGCAAGCTCTGGCGCTGAACCTTGAATTGGGGCCCACTGGTCGTCCTGACGACCGATTACGGCATTGTCCATCCACGCGAGGCTATTAATGGAATATCTAATGACTCCAGCCTCGGCGCACGCCGCGGACGCGTCTTTGCGAAGGCTGACTGAAGTCAGGCAGAAGGCGGACAGAAGGCAGTCTGAAGTCAGACTGAAGGCAGGCTGAAGTCAGGCTGAAGTCAGACCGAAGTCAGCCTAAAGACATGCTTCTCGAAGCCGACTAGAACACGAGTGGAATCCGCTCGCGAACATTCTAACCCGGCCGAGACCCGCGAAATTGTTCTGCAAATAATGGCGGCCACTGTCAAGCTTAAATGTGTGCATCCGTGTCCCGTAGAAGCGGCGGCTGCTACACCTGTCGTCGCGAGTGAAAGGATTAAATGGCCGGGAGTGCGACGTCGGCGGCGACGGTGGAAGGAGTCACGCTCGCTGCCATTTCAGGAGACGAGCATTTTCATACCCGGCCCCCGACTACCGTCCTACACCCTCGTTCGATATCGCTTCAGACCGGCTGAGTGCTCGTTTTTTGTGCCCTCCGCCCGCTACTATCGCGACCTCCTCCGCTCCTCTAAATTCCTTTCGGCGTCACTTATCACATTTGCGTTTTAAGCCCTTTCCCCCCGTGCTCCGAATGCCGTCCGCCATTCATATTCAAATTCCGCGTAAGAATACCCCCCGAGACGTCGTCGTCGTCGTCGTCGTCGTCGTCTGCGGGAGTCGCAAAATTTGTTGCTCGCCAAGGGTTGGAACATTAATAACTAGCGACGGTTTCTCTTTCATAATTCGTTTTCGGTGTCGGCGACCGTGGAAGATCCTCGCGCAGAAAGGGATGGTAGGCAAGGGGGTGGGAAGGGGAGTGGAGTCGTGCATAGGTACGTAAGCCGGCCTGCTCAGGGGCGTAGTCGTTGAACCGCACGTCGGTGTGCGATATTCTCTTAAGAGTCTCGAGACGATGTAGAGCACGCTCGAGGAGTCGTCCTACGTTTGGAACGTCGGTCGACGAACCTCATCGGCGGCTCGAATAGGGCCCCGGAGCGTACGCGCGGCTTTCACCGCCTTCGTTTTCTAGGTCACGACACCGCGGCCAGAAAAATCCCTGCCTTCGATTGGCACGCGGCCTGATGTAAGGCGAGCCGAGGATCGAACGTCTAGTGCCAAAAACACAGCATGCCGACTGGTTCTCGTCTCTACGCTGCTACTCCACCATTTCTCTTCTTCTCTTCTCCTCTTCTTCTCTTCCCTCCTACTTCCGTCCTTCTATGTTATTCTCCGCAGTTTACGCGAAGCAGTTTGTTATCCGCTCACCCCCGAGATTTAATCTCCGGCCAAGAAGAGTTCCCTCGCAATTTTTCACCCTGACGCCATGGCGCGCGCGCGCGCGCACATACATCCTCTCCCCTTCACCTGCCTGTATCTCAAAGTCGCGCGAGAGCACAGTTTATGTCGGTCAGGCCACCGCGATTATTCCGATCGGCAGAGCGTTCAACCTTAATCCGCGAGCAATGGCATGGGAGGCAGAGTATCGATCTATTTAGCTGCTCGGCGTGCTCCGAAACAGCTGCGAGGCCGACGATATGACAACGGGTGGCCAGTTACAAAGTCGTCGTTATCCATGCGACGCCCTCGAATTAGGATCGTCGTCGTACATGTTGCGAAACGGCAATTAGCGTCGCATAATGAGCTCTGGCAATAATTATAACGATCGATTGTTCTGCCAAGCGGCTTCCGACCGCCAGCTCGAGGAGCATCTTTTTGCCGGACGCAGGCATGTGCTTACGAACGTATATATAATGCGCCTTCGTGGAGAGCAGAGTGCTCACACGTGCTTATTGCTACTCCGAGCAGGCCTGGAGTCTGGCTCTGCCTATCGGATTACCGTGGACGGATCTATCGCTGACACATCGCAGGCCACCACCCCGCTGTCGTGGATCGTGTGCGCATTAATTGAAGGGTCTCGATAATGAAGTTACACGCGCCGGTAGCGGTGCCATTCACGGAAACGTTTACGATGGTATCGATTCGAATTTATTCGCGAGCGAGAATCGTCGCGACCTTCGTCGGGTTCCATGGTCGTAGGTATGTCGGGAACGAGAATGCTTTCATCGGATGCGGACCTCATCGAGCTGTCTGCGAACTCTTTTCACCGGACGGTGGCAGTCGTTCGTTATTAAAATGTAGTTAATGCCATTTGTAAACGACCGGGAGTGTCCCGGCGAAGCGGTGAATAACAGGAAATTGCTATGCGAGCCGCTGCCCACGTTTGATATGCGCTACTCCTTGCGTGCCTCCGTGCGTGCGTGCATAATATTGCAGAGATGCATTATATCCCGCCATCTTTCCTTTCACGCCTCAAGGTCGTGCATAATGATTATCCTACGCCGAGCCGATCCGAGCCCGAGATGCACGTAGATCTTTCGTATCGCCTTTGTCATCGAGTTTGTACGCTAGGATCGGAGGATTTTCGAATGAGAGGTTCGGACTGGTATCGGAGATGCTTCGTCTGATTGATAAGAGTTAACGGATTGATGTTTTTCAGCGGAGCTGCATTCAGTGGTCTGATGAATCGTTCGATGTTGACTTTGCGAGAGTTTTATTTCGTGGGATGTTTCGTGGGGGGACATTCTTTCGGATCAGCGGGAAACCTCGCTGTGGGTCTTTCGGATTCTTGTGGCCTTAGTCATACGTTGAGTTCGTGGACCGGAGTTTCGGAGAAAAGAAAGCGGCTGCGATTGGACGGTGCGCGTGCATGCTGATGGCGTGTGCAGCCTGGTTATAGTTTAATTAGACGTCAGCCTCGGTAGTAGGTGCATTTCTTCAGAATTGCTGGCATATTTTATATTGGTTAATGAAGTAAAAGAGTGTTAAGTAACGGAATATAACGTGAAAGTATGTGGTATATAAAATAGGTATGAAACTAATATCATGTTTCAGTATAGGTGTGCATTAATCGCGTAGTAAGAATATGTGCGCTACATCATCCTACAAGCTGCAAGGTAGGCGGATGGGTTAGTCAGTAGATTACTTGGCTCACTCGAGAAAGATCCAAGTTCAATCCTCTGGTATAGTGGTTGGATCGGTAAAGATTACAGAGTGTGAGCAGTAGTGACAACATATGGGCAAACGGCCAATAAATGAACAAGTAGTATAAAGTCTAATATATTATTAGTTTTCACGGCGATAAACATTTTTCTTCACCTATATTCTAATGCCAATAATCGTAAATTATTTTCTATCTCATGTTGCGTAATAACAGCAAAAAGATGTTGATCTTTTTCACATTTTTGAATCATATTTTTGGCCGTAATTTCGAAACTATTGCACTTAGAAGGCTCCGGTTGCGATTTTTGTGATCCTCTTTTCATTCTCTTTCAGTATGCATATCCACAAATCGATCGGCACTTTTATTTTTTACCCATTTCTCGACCTTCTGTTTTTCGATGGTTTTTTAGCTGTAACTTCGAAACTAATGCGAATTTCGACCAACGGAAAACGGCTCTCTGAGTTATTTTCGACCCCTTACCAGGTAGCAAAAGGACGATCTGATCCGGCGACCTTCGATTTTTCGCAAAAATGAGAAGGGGTACTTAGAAAATGTTTACCCTTAGAAAATTCGCGATTTTTTAAATCGCCTGTAACTTCTGCACGGGCGATCAAAACCTATGATAATTATACATATTCTCGAAGCTTTCGACGCGTACTTTAAGATAGGACTATCGGAGAAAGTCGATCTTTAAAAAAAATTTTTTTTGACCTCGAAAAATGACTGTATCTCCGAAACTATTGAGAATTCGAAACTTTGCTTGCGACCAACTTTCAGGGCGAGTTAGTCTATAGGATAGGATGGTTTTAAATCCATTTTAAGACCAACAATTTTTTGGCTTTCTTTCGCGATTTTGAAGGTTCTATCACCTCTCAATAGGTCCAAATAGTGCCAAAGTACCCTCCATTGGTCGCTCAGTCCCATATTACATATAAGGACACGGTGGTCAAACATACTTAATCCTTTGCGGACGAGTGTCGGCAAATAGCCGCCCAAGCCTTTTTCCCGTTGCGGACGCGTGTCGGCATATCGCCGCCCAATTGAATGTCATGAGATTGTCAAAACGTTTATTCATATTTAAATAGAGCTTTAGGTTTTATAACGCAAACGTTCAACGTGTACATTTTCCATATTACAAGCACCAATACATTTCGTCCACAGCGACGCCTCGCCCGTCGGACGGCTCCGACCGCAAAGGGTTAAAATATGGGATAAGATGCGCATTTTTGGCCTAAACCCCCCCTCCCCCCCCCCCCAAAAGGCCATAATCATCATTAATTATGACAAATAACCACGTTAAACAGTGTAAACTAGTGTAAAATAGTGTAAAAGTATGAGGAACGTCAAGACCAAGAAGGACAAAGTCATCAAACATACTCCGAATTGGGGCTGAAATGTCGAGTTGTTAGTTAAAACACCTCAAAATGGCCAAATAATCAACAATTATTAGATATAACAATGTAAAGCAGTGTAAAGCAATGGAACATAATGCAAGAGTATAAAGAAAGTCTCGCAAGTAGACGTAAAAGATCACAGATCTGAAAAGACAGCGTTGACATAGTCGGTTAAGAGTCGCCCGGTAAGAATATGTACGGTAAACGACTCTACAGCTAACAAGGCGGGTGGGTGGGTTAATTGGTAGAACAATGGACTCATATGCGAAGGGACCCGGGTTCGATCCCAGGTACAGAATTCAGAAATTGAGAAAAAGCACGCTTGAGTGAGCACGGTAGAGCGCCGACTCGAAATCGGAAAGCGCCGGCGGGCAGAGGGCAAAGACAAGGCACGACCAGTGTCAACACGCACCACGTATCACGCATATCGGGTCTATATATTATTTTGCTCCTCACCTCAGCCACCGATATTCCCCAATATTCATTTTAAACCATTTAACAATTATCTGAACTGTTATGTTTCATAGAATATTCGCAGCAACAAGCAACATAATTTATTTCCTGCTGAAATTTCTTTTACCTACAGCTTTGTTGCCTTCTTATTGTTAGTATATAAATGACGTTCTAAGCTTCTATTTCGTTCGTCCAGCGTCACTTTAAAATACTCGATCGATCGTAAAACAAAATTACCACTGAAATTCGCTTTGGTCAACGGCCGACTGAAATGGCCGAAGAAAGTAGCTCGTTACGCGAGGCGGAACGGTGATTCACTTTTGACGCATTTTTGTACCGAAACGTTTTCCTCGTATTAGTCACCTCCCCAGTTTGACGAACTCATGACGAACGCTGCTCGTAACTCTCCGTGTAACATCGCCGTGACTGTCACGCTTTGTCACACTTGAAAAAACATGTTAAAGACAGTCGATGAGGCGCAATTATACGTATTCATTTTCATGATTCAGCGGGATCACGGTACTCGGAAAATGTAGCAAGAAAAATGGAAATGATCCGAATCAACGATCGTGTCTACATGGCTGCACTCTCTATCCGTATATACAACCGGTGCTAAAACGCACGGGGTCAAGTAGGCATGCTATAAAGCCCGCCTTTTTATCGTCACCATTAAGCTTCTTCTCGCAGAGTAGGGCCGGCGTGTGTAATTTAATTGGAGCCCGTGGCCGACGCACGCTCTCACTCCTCCCGTATGTATTTAGCCTGAAGATATATCGTGAGCGTTTAGCGTACCACGCTACTTGATCGCAGCATGCTCTGTCGAGAGCGATAAATTGTCATCTACCGCCGACGAGTCAGCACGGCCGCGAACGAATCAAAGATCTGCGGAGCGCAGCTATCAACCAGGCTAGTACAAAAATAACGGCACGCTTTGTTCGCCGATGATTCATCCGATCCATCGATCCCAGATTTACATTACAAGAGCAGTACCAGTCTCGCTGTAAACCAGAACAAATCCGCGCTTGCGATAATCGATTCAATAACGCGATCATATTCCTATATGCTGAACCACAATTCTATGAAACAAACGTTTCATACAGAATTCTGCAGAATGGTCGAATGAGTCGAATGAATAGAAAGATGGAATTATTGAGCGCAACTCGCGAATCAAATTCCTGACAATTGGCGATGGGCGGGATATCGCGATCGAATTGCTAAACGCGAAGATCGGAAGCAGATACCCCAGCGTCGGATGACGAGCTGAGCGGATAACAGATTGTTACCACTCATTAGACGGACTTTGTATCGATGCCAGAAGCCGCGAGCGATGCCGTACAACGTTGTAAGCCGCTTGGCACGATCTCGTTGCCGGTTTAACGAACGAACGTTGCCGAACCTCGTCCGATCGCAGTCGAAGCGCAAACTAATTCGAGCTGTCGTCCGTCGCGACGCCATTCATCGACGCTCGTCGGCTCGGGGGATCATTTCTATGCAAAAGCACTCATCCCCCACCCCACCACTCATCGTCGGGGATATCGCGCCGATCTGCGGATCGAGAATCATCCTCGGAGACGCTCCGAACAAATCCGCGCATCCTCACTTGGCACGTGACCGTTTTACGTAGCGTGCCGCCTAAGCCTATTACCTCGCTAAGGTAAACAGCTCGAATAATCCGATTGCGTCGAGAGTGCTTACTTTCGCACGTTTTAACCGTTAACGAAGGCCCGCCACCGGCAACTGCTTTATTAATCGTCGCTAGGGGTTGGATTATTTTCGTTCGCGTCGCCGCCGTATTTTTAGGATCCCGTGCAGAATTGGCACAGCTGGCGATATCTCACTTGAAGCGACCGATGGGCGATCGTTCGCTGCAAAAAAAAAAAGGAGAAGGAGTGTCGCACGTGACGATATTCGCACGTAGAACGGACACAGATCCCGATCCGTCCCTTTTCTGGATGATGGGCCACCCTCGACGACCGCCCTCGGTACGCTCAATCAGCGTCCTTCCCGCGGGAGCTGTTCGCCTGGAAAAAGTAAGAGCGACTTTTTCTCGCGACGCAGCACTTCCAAGGTGACTGCGAATCTTTCGTCTCTTCTTTACCCCTTCCACCCCCTCTCTCGACGACCAGATTTTCCCTCGGCTTTCGTCTCTTCTTTTTTTGCCACGGACGGTCCAGGCGCGAGAAATGGAAACGCTAACAAGTCGATAGAAAATTCCGTGACGCGACAGGCTTCGCTCTTTAACTCGGCAGCCCTGACTGATTCCGTTCGATCGAACGTCGAACTTCGTTTCGCTCGGCGTGGAAGGACTCGCGCCTCGCCTCCGCAAAAATTGCGAGTCTCTCCGATCCCTCTCCATCGGCCTTGATCCGATTACCTTGTATCGCAATCCTTTTCCTTCATGCCGCTCGAACGATCGACGCGCAGAAGGCGCGTGGCGCGTCGAACGTAAGCTTGCCTGGTCGGAATACGTTCGTTCAGCGTTGAAAGAGAGTCGGCCAGTCGAGTTAACGACCAAGCCGGACATCCTATCGATCGATTGCATCATCGCAAATTCTATTATGGGAGCCAGTTCGCCGGATGAAATTAAAAAATATTCTCCAACGAGGATCGGCCCGTTCTCATGCCAGGATCGCGTATGGAGATATTAACGGCGCACCCTGTCGATATTCATTATCCGCAGATGGAAGCGGAGCGTCTATGGGGCTCATAACGTGACCTCCTGGTTCGGGGGTGAGATTAAGTTCGAAGCTTAGCCGCGCTTCGTCGAGCTTGCGCTCGCCTATCTAGTGGACAATGTGAGACAGGTAAACGCGAGGGTGCACGGTCGTTCGATGGGGTGCAATTCTCGGCACCTAGCTGCACTCGGCCACTGGGTAGTATACCAGTTTCAGTGCCATCTCCCTGAATTTCGATTACAGCGCGCGCGATCGCCATCGTTTCCAGAGAACGAAACGGTGGGGGAGTAGTTTTCAATTTTCTTCCGAACAACAATTTCGTCACGAAGCGTAATCGTTCGAAACTGAAATGGCGCGATCATGAGGATTCGTCGGCACTCGATACCCGACAGACGGACGCACACAGGTGAACGAGACTGGCATACGTGTACGCTCCGCGAAAGTACGCGAGAGATCGTCGAAATCGGAGCCGGGCGGATATTGCGGAAATTAGTATTCGATCAGCGAGCTAGATGCGCAAAACGGTATCCGCCCCGACGCTTCTAATCATCGCGATATTCGACGAGATTGGTAACTAATCCGGCAAAGTTCCGATTGCTATCGATTACAATGATGAGGCGAGCTGGCGCGCCGCGGCCGTTGCGGGAAAGGTGACTGTGTACAATGGCCGCCGGTAGCTTATGCGGTCTGGCCCGCGCGATGACGTCAGTAGTCCGCCAATCGTGTGCAGGCGAGTTGATCGAATCCTTTGACGCTTCCGTCCGATCGGCCGGCAATGACGCGATCGATTCGGACGAGACCGGCCAAAATTATCGCGGCTACTCTAAACGAACTCTTGCTTGGCGTCACTCAGAACAGAGAATATAATGAGTAAGCAGAATTAACGGGCGCCAGATTCAGGAGCGCGGCTCGGAATTAATTAGACTGGAGGAAGATCCAGTCTAGGCATTCGTCTTCTTCTTCTTACCCTTTCCCCCCCTTCGCACGGTATCTCACGGACGACGAATGGAAATGAGGAGAGCGAAGGGCCTGCATGTAAATATTGAAGCGATTAAAAGGCACGGGGTAGAAGCTGGATGGAGAGGGATGAGGAGGGATGGAGAGGAATGGAGAGAAAGTTTCTCAGCGTGCTCTCGGGTTCTTGATCCGTCCGTTGGCTCTCTTAGGGGTGCCCGGGCCGATTCGGGGGGGTAGATCCGCGGGCCGACATTAGGGGCGAGAGCCCGGAGGAGGGTGCCGATATAAAAGATTCTTTGGGAACCGGCCTCAAGATTCGATCACAGGCTTTTGTACGGCCTCGACTCGGCCGTTGCCAGACACTGGGTCCCGGCCTCTTATTTTCTCCCTCCCCACACCCCTCACCCTCCCCGTACGTTTCGCCAGCCATTTTCTCAGCGCTCCGCACCTCCTGGGAATGTCGCGAATTTCTCGGCCAGGCCTTCAACGACTGTCTCTCTCTCCGTGGGAGCCCATTAACGCGGATGGTCAAGTGCTCTCGACGGAGACGTCTGGCTTCCGGTTATCTTCGTTCTTCGATCGCAATTTTCATCGCCGGCGCCGAGAGTCGGCCTGCGCGAACAACGCGAATTATCCGGAAACGACATATTTATGACTCGATCGCGAAGTACTTTTCGTTCGGGGGTCGATTCGATCGACAATATCTGCGCCATGCATCTGCCGGCAGGTTCGGAGATTGAATGCGGCGCAGGATTGGCACCAGTGACGCGGTCTGACGAACCGTTTTATCTCGGCAATCCTGCGCATTTCGTTCGATTTCGGAACACTCCCCGCGATAAACGCCTGACCTATTAATGCAGCCAACGCCCGACGCGCGTCCTGCGACCGCAGAGATACGCTTGTCCGAGAGAAAGGAATACTCACCCCCCTCCCACCCTGCTCCGGATATACCCACCCGTAACTTTGACTCTGTCGTATCGGCGTACCAACCGCCGGGATGGAAAACCGAATTTACGGAGTCGACTCGGCGCGTAAATCATTCTACGATCGTAGGTACTCGTAATTGTTCATATTTCACAATTTCCTATCGGCCCCGTTGCATAATCCAGTCATTACCGAGGGTCCGCCGTTCCGACTATCGTCCCGCACGCATGGACGAGCATCGGCACCCTCTCGATTACCCACCCTTCCGACGACCCACCCTCGGACCCTTCCTAAATTACCGTCGCGGAAGTGCGTCGAGCCAGATGAGATTCTATCTTACGGCGCTCCGTCGATTTATTGGATTTCGAGTGTCCGCGTCCTTGAAACTGATTGCCGAGACGGCAAGACTTCAGCATAGGACGTCAGCTAGACTGCTAACGGAATTAAGCGAATTTTCCGCAATGAGATTTTCACCTTCTCGAAGGCGGTCTTAACCTTATTTTCCTTCGTTCTTTCCAGAAGCGGGAGAGGTCGCCGGGCAAGAGGATGGACCGTCTTCGGCGCAGCTTCCGGGACAGCTTCCGACGGCGGAAAGACCCGCACGTACCGGAGTCTAGCAAGCCTCATCAATGGCAGGCGGACGAGAGTGCCGTGCGCTCGGCAACCTGCGCCTTTCACGTCAAGGTAAGTCGAGGTTCTCTTTATTTTTAAACCGCCCCCTTTCTCCGCTTCCGATGTTCCTCAATTGAATGTCACGCATTGCAGTACCTGGGATGCGTCGAGGTGTTCGAGTCGAGGGGAATGCAGGTCTGCGAGGAGGCCTTAAAGGTGCTGAGGGTAAGTGTTCGAAGGCTGGAGGGTCGGCAGGGAAAGGTTCCGGAGGGTTTTCTCTGCTTTTTTCCACTTTTCAATCGGTATATTAATATCTGGGAAACCTTCGATTAAGGTCCGATGATCGCGTCCGCGTGAAGGGATCGTTTGATAACGGCCCTTCAGGTAGCGCGGAATTGATCCTAGCTGACGGTAGACGTAATGTGCAGGCCTATTACGAATTCAACTTGCACCCTTGAAGAAGGCATTGCCGCTTAATATCGAGTCCCATTTTTACGTGCTCGCAAAATAGATTAAGGTCGATTGTCCGCGTGAGCTCTCCGCATCGTTTGCTCCCGGTTTGCTTCTGGCCAGGGCGAGAATATTCGCGGAGTCGAGCGTGCTCTGGAGCCTCCATCGCAGTTTTGTTGCGCGAGGTTTCGCAAATCGGATTATTTTTAGACGACTCGCCCCACGGGCGAGCGTGGGCAGCGTGTAATCTCGAGGCGGAGCGTAAGGCTGCGGCTCGGGTCCCAAACGAGGCGAATAAAGGGATTCGGGATGATGAATTCGGAACGTGCCGTCAATAATTATCGCCGCCTACGAGCTCGTCTCTCTCGGATTCGAGCGGCGTCCGGGTTAAAAATAGAAGGCAATTTATTTTTTTCCTCGCGGCTCGTCGACTCGAAAGAAGCGTCACGTCAGCTGACCCTCTCGGTCGGAAGGTGCGGATTCGATTAGAGGGTGGAGGGTGGGGCTCATGTGAGTTGAAATCCTTTCAGAACTCGAGGAGAAGACCGGTTAGGGCTGTTCTTCACGTTTCGGGGGATGGCCTGCGAGTGGTGGAGGACGAGACAAAGGGGCTGATCGTCGACCAGACGATCGAGAAGGTCTCTTTCTGCGCCCCCGACCGGAATCACGAGAAGGGCTTCAGCTACATCTGCAGGGATGGCACTACCAGGCGCTGGATGTGTCACGGATTTTTAGCGCTGAAGGAGTCGGTAAGTTTGGTCTCCCACTTGTCGCTCGATCGTGGGATGCTGGACTCCGCGCTGAGGGGTGGTTTACCCCGTCGATACGATCGCAGGCTACCTCCGACTGGTACGATCTATCGAAAATGGGCGGTGGGGTGGCTCTTACCCTACCGTAAGGGTGGAAGCTTGCGCGTACATCATCGCTTTGTCGTATCGACTAGATGAAATTCGCTCGTTCGCGATCGTTAATTCGAGGTCAAGGTTGGGAGGTATAAATAGTACCCTGTTAGGGTGAGGTGCTCCGCGCTCGATACGCCTCATATTACTAATTGTTCGGTATCGCATGCATTGTTTCGTTCTGCACTGTTCGGCATCGGAACTTTTGCCATTTGTCATTGCGATATACGCGAAACGTGCACGATATTCAAATACTCATTAACTTCCTGCACACTTCTTCCCCTATCTCTTTAACAAATTATAACGGTATAGCTTCACTCAACCGTTGACCATATTTATTTCCTCAAGGAGCGAAACGCTTCAAAGTTCAATGTTTATCTTCGATTAGCTGTTTATTGCTGCTTTTTCACTATTTTGACACTGGTCTGTATGTTTTAGGGCGAAAGGTTGAGCCACGCCGTAGGTTGTGCGTTCGCAGCTTGCCTGGAGAGGAAGCAGCGCAGGGACAAGGAATGTGGCGTGACGATGACATTCGACACGAAGACCTCGACTTTCACGAGAAGCGGTAGCTTCAGGCAGCCGACTCTCACGGAACGATTGCAGGACACGCGTGAGCGTGCCGTAGGTAGGTCGCATTCAGTGATGGATGACTCCTAGCGAGCCTCCGACGATCGAACCTACAAACGTCCATCTTTCTCGACAGATGTTCCTCCGGTGAAGCAGGTGTACAACCCCTTCGCGATCGAGCGACCCCACGCGACACCCTCGATGCTGGAGAGGCAAGGCTCCTTCCGGGGCTTCACCCAGCTGAACCAGGCTTCGCCGTTCAAGAGGCAGCTCAGTCTGCGCGTAAACGATCTTCCCAGTAACCTCGAACGCACACGCAGTCACAGTCTCGAGCCGACCGATCTCTCCCGAATGCCATCCGCCATACCGCACATCGTATCCTCGAAGCCTCCAGGTAAGCTCATTCTAATCGGATCCTAACATCTGACATTCCGCACGCGCGCGAGTGCCTCCCACTGTCACCGCCCGTTATCAGCGCGAAGATTATTCCTCGCGGCCAAGCGAATCTTCATTGTGGTCACCTTGAATAACGATGTGCTTCTCCGTTTTCTCTCCCAACAGAGTTCGAAGGATATGACGAAGGTCATTATTCCCAACGTTTATTGTGTATTTTACTTGCCTGCTGCCTCGGTGTTTCTTGAACGTTATCTACTACTACTACCCTTGACACGTACTCACACATTCACCGTAATGTTAGATTTAGAGAGTACGGATAGACGAGCCGGGGAGATCGCCGGGAGAACAGTTACGATGACAGAGTTGACAGATAGTTAACAGACAGTAGATAGCCCTCTCAAGTAGCGGACAGTTCTCACAGTCAACCCATAATTGTTCTTAAAAATACGTATACAGTAGATGTTTCAAGAATGATGCTCAGTTGTATACGCTTCAGAGTGTTGAATCCACGCTAATTTTCCACCGTCGTTCTCTAGCTAACCCCCACCCCTCACGTATGTGTAACATCTCTGTGAACACACACGTTACATACGTTGTTCAGCATGTCGTTCCGTAGCTCTCAGCACCATGTTTCCCAGCATCGTTTTATTGACAGTTCATTGTCCGTATGTCCGTACCGATAAGTTGACCTTTCTGTCCGAAACAGTCAGTCCGATCCCGGAGATATCGCCAAGTGGACAGGACAGCGTTTCGGCCATGTGCCAGCAGCTTTCTCGAGGACTGTCCTTGCTATCCAGCAGCGACGACTTCGGACCAATGCCTTCCCAATCCAGCGCCAACTCCGTTGCCAAGCAGCTCTTCACGAGCGCCAGCAGCACTCCTCCAGGTAAGCTTCTCAGACCTTTAGGAATACCACCCACCCACTCCTTCTAACGCTAATCAACCTCATCAAACGCCACAGTCAAACAAGTAAGATCTACTTGTCGAACAGTGACCAGCAGCAGCTCGTTGGACGACATGAAGCTTCAGAACGGCCCCAGCCTGACCAACAGTCTGATCAATAACAACAACAACAACAACAACAACGAGGACAAGAGCGAGGATATGACGAACTTGAACCACGTGGGGCCGAGCTGGCAGGAATCGGCGTCGCCGGTTTTGGCAGCGAATCACAGGCTGACGCCGATCCTGTCCAAGATGAGCAACCTGAGTCCCGTTCTTCCGCGGACGAACGCCCCGACTCCCGTCGTCATGAGCACCCCAGCACCGATTTCCTCGTCGACAGGGGTCTTCGGGACCCCGCCGACGGCCGCCAGTCCGGCCTTCAGCACGGCGTCGACGTCCTCGCTGGGCAACGCCTCGACGCCGGCCATGAACAGGTCGCCGATTCCGGTCAATTCCGTTGTCACCCCGAAGACTAGCTCGCCTAACACGAGCGTGGCGTCTGTCTCGCCTTCCCTGTCCAACGTAGAGATCGGCCAAGTCAGCCAAGTGTCGCTGAAGAGCGTTGTTCCTGTAGCACCGGTGAGTCGGACTTTCTTCGCGTCTGCGGGTGTTAAGTATAGAAAACGTTGGGTCGTGCCAACTATGCAGTCATCGTATATCTTGTTCGTGGAATTGCTTTGATGATTCTGTATCCAGTAGCTTAAAGTTATTCATTGTCTGTTCGTAATTTAATTTATTTATTTCGATCTTCATGCTGGGACCGTAATAGCTACCTACTTCAATTTTCTGGGATTTACAGTTCATTAATTATTCTCGTGCAGAATTCATCTGTAGTTTAGTGTCGGCTATCGTTACATAATACCGCAGAGGCCATTATTCCTGCCAACTATGCGGTCCGCTCAAAAGGAAAGCTGCCTTACAACAACCCTTGTTCGCAACAGGTTCAACCGGTCGCGCCAGCCGCCGGTTTGCCGAAACCGGAACAATGGCTGGGCAGCATAACCGGGTCGGTGCCATCCCCCGTGCAATCCGTGCCTCAGGCGACCGTCAGCCCCCGAAGAGCACCACCCCTCCACGCCCGAGCCCTTTCCCTGGGATCGGCGGCAATGAGTCAGGCCACCAGAGGCGGACCATCGGACCCCTTCGACGCCGAGTGGGCCGAGATCGCCGCCAGGAACCTCCGACAGTCGTCCACGACGAACCCGTTCATCATGCCGAACGCGACGCAAGCCTTTCAGGTGCAATTGTAGCGCCAGGAGTTCATCAACAGCGTCGCTAGGTACTTCCGTTCGAACACATAGTGACGTTCGCCTGTCCGCTCGCGATTCAATGGCTCGCGTGAACCTGGCCAGCTGCCCTGCGGACACCCTGCCTCGCGAAGGTCATCGGGGTCGGGGAAGTTCCGGCCAGGCGAGCCAGCCATCAGCGAGCCCGGAAGTAGACGGAACCCACACGGGGCGACGAGCTGCCGTCGAGTTGATCTCCGGGATGATCCTCGTCGCCTAGCGCCACTTCCGCTCTGACCAAGAAGGAGGAACCTTCGGAGGTTCGACGACGTCGACACGGACGAATCCGCGGAATCCGCGAGGATGGGACCCTCGATGAGACGTAGCCAGGAGCACAAAGTATCGCTGGAATACTTTAACCTTAGGTAGTCAAATGTACGCGCACAGCTTTACGCCCTCGAGCCAGGGGAAACACGCATAAGAGGGGGGTAGGAGTGAGAGGAAACTTATTCTTCGCCGTTCGATGGAAAGACGATGAGAGGAGGCGAGCCAAGGTCGTTTGGCTAGCGACGCGAGCGACCGTGAAAGATAGCGACGATGATGGCCGCGGTGCCGAGGACTATAATTATATGTCTGTCACGAGATACCTTAATCGGGTGTAAGATATTGTCTCAAAATAGCTTAGGCTCGGACTCGGGCTAGATTATATCGTCGTTCTGCATGACAAAAGCAAAAAATTGTACGCACCAAGATAACGCCGCACCGATTACAAAAAAAAAATAATTCGTTGTTCTCCTTGTCTGTAACCCTCGACGAGAGGGTGAGCGAAATAACGACGTAAGCGTAGTGATGCAAAATGAGAGGAAAATAATGAGAGCAGCAGCGGCGGCAGCGTAGCGAAAGTCGCACGCGGGCAACTCGTCTCGTTCCTCGAGCGTAGATGCGAGTCATGTGTCAGATGACGAGAGGCGGTAGCGATGTTAAGGTAAACGATAGTCGCGTGTCTCAGGGCGAACGATTAGCGGCGACGACGAAAATCCGTGGCAGAGCTGTGATAAGGACCGATGAGGCCAGTACTTAACGCGCGGCTCGTTAGAAGTTTCGCAAAGAATTTCTGACGGCGCGCTCGAACTTTGCTCAAAGGTCGGGAAATTCGCTTCAAGGGTAGATAGGGCGGAGAAGATGAAAGCAAGATGAAAGAAGGATGAAAGTAGGATGAAAGAAGGATGAGAAGTAGCACGGAATCTATCGTTTTCTCAGCCAATCGAGACACGCACCGGCGGCGCGGCGCCGTTTTTTGCACCGACCTTCCCTTCTTCTCAACCGCGAGATCTTTCTTCCTCTAGCGTTCGACGAACGCTGACTCACCTATCACTCCCGACAGTTGGCGTTCGCCGACGACGAAATTTACCATGTCGAGCCTTGCTCCCCGATCTCGCGGCAAATTCCCACCTCTTCACATCGCGCCGCGCCACCGACATCCACGCGCACACACACACTCACGTATAGTTACTTAACTGACGATTAGAGCGTCGAGGTCTTAGAGAGAGAATTGCACGTCCTGCACTCTGTCGTCGTCTATTATACTTATGAGTCGAGTCGCGTTCGACTTGAGAGGGCAAGGGAACGAGTCGGAGGATTTTTTGTCTTTTTTGTTCATCGGGAAAAGGTCCGCGCCCGCGGACGATAGATCTTTCGATCGAGGATCAGGATGCGGCGGTGCTTCGACGCCGTTCATCAATGATCGGGACTGCGAGGTTTCAATGTGCATTGAAACGAAGGATAGCTCTCATCATCACAATCGAAAATACAGGTCGTCTGTTCAGCCAAGTCAGATTTCATTAAAGAATTGCCATTGCTATCCTCTCCGTCTCGATTCATTGTCCACGAGCCGAGACGCGTCTGATCTCACGAGGCGATTACCTCGGCTGGCGATTGCATATCGATAATTAATAAACGGTCGCAGATGACGTCGAAGTATCGACGATCGCCGCGACGATCGAGCCCGAGGTCGGAGGGTCGAAAAAATACGTTCGTCCTTCGTCTTCTCGAGGCAGGCTCGATCGTCGCCTTCGACGACCTGTGCGCGCGAGTTGTAAATAAAGTAGTTATTTAATGTAACGCGAGCATAGGAGCACGACAAAGAGGAGAGATAGAGAGAGAAAGAGAGAGATGTGGAATGCAAGAGAGCGAATGATAGAGTGGAAGTTGTCCGCCCGAGCCGGACGTCCTGTTCGACGGTAACACGAGTCAAGATGAAGTTCAGAGGTTCAGTTCACATTCCTACAGAGTATTCTGCGCCGATGGCGCACACTTACTTCTTTCCCCCCCCGGTACCGTCCCGACGGACGGTAACCAAATTTTTTCACGGCAGACGAGCGAGCATGCTTGCGAATTGTTCCTTCGTCGCTTCGCAACGGAGGTGGAGAGTGTATATCAATTATATACATAGATATATGTATATATAAATATATATATATATATATATTCGATGCATTTTGCCATTGCTGTCGGGCGTTCGGCTAGGTACGGACACGGTTCTCTCGAGCCACCTTCCGTCCGTCCCGAAAATCAAAAAGAGCGAACGAGGATAACAAGTGAAGCCAACGAGAATAAAAAAAAAGGTGTTATCGCGGCGATGGCGCAAGTGAGCGTATGTAATTAATGAATTAATTAATTAACGGTCGCGCGACGCGCGCCGGTCGTTTCGGTTAATCGATGTACTTAAGCATTAATGTACGTAGCTCGTTGTTAGAGTGTGAGAGAGAGAGAGAGAGAGAGAAAGAGAGAGAGAGTGCGAAGAGTGAGAGTGCGAGTGAACGAAAAAAATGGGCGATAAGGATAGCGGGTGACGGAGAGAAACGAGCGAGCGTGTGAGAAACGTGAGCGGAAGGGAGGAAGAAGAGGGGTTACTCGACGACAATCGTCGGCCCTTCCTTCGTTTCCCAGGGACGAGCTTTTTTTTGTTTTTCATTCTCCCGTTGCAGGAGCAAGGCGGAGAGAGAGCAGGGAACTTGTACATAACGATTCGTTATAACGTTACATGAACTCTAGGTACTTATCGTTTTTCTCTTACATTTTCCGTTTTTCTTCTTCTTCTTTGTCGATGTACGCTACTTACACCGTTCGCGTGGCCAAGGTCGAAGATCGGAAGACCTTCTCGCGTCTCGATCGATCACTTCCGCTCTTGCGGAAATAATCAAAATTACAAGCATAAGTTACACTGTTCACTGATGTTCGGTCGTTTCAGCAGTTTAGATATTTTTTAATGTTTTATTCGGATTTTTTTGTCTGCTTGAGAAGCGATGATCGATCGAAGCGCGTTTTGGGTTTCTTTGTTCGACCGAATTCGACTGAGAGAGAAAAAGTGCATTTAGGGTAACGGGCGCGACGATGCACAGGGACGCCGAAGAGGGTGCGACTGTTTGGCGACGATGAACGAACGGTGAAGGGAGGTTGCGATGCGTGCGTTTTTATGGCGATGCACTGCGTGCCAAAATTCAAAAGTGCAACCGTCGCGTCGGCTGCCAAGAAAAGAGAGTTCGTCGGCAGCATTGTTCGTGCACGCTTCCGTGGTTGTTGATTGTTGTACATAGTGTCGCCGATCGATTCCTGGATCAACGTACGACTTTAATGCGTGTATATTTCGTAAAAAAAAAAGGTATCCTTGTTCATTTTACAATGTATCTGCCCCTCCTGTAAAGATACGGTTTATTAATAATATCTGTTGTGATTACGGAAAGTGGGGATTCCATTGATTTCATTGCGAGCGAAGTTCGCCGCGGAACGATCCGCGGGGAAGGTCAGATTGGACGGCAATTACAAAATTCGGTTAATCCTTCGGCCATGTCAGTGTGAGAGTCCGCCTCGACGGCGCCTCTCCCTCCCTTCATCCATCAATATCCACCGAATCCATCGAATCCATCGAATCCACCGAATCCATCGAATCCGTCAATTCCATAGAATCCGAATCCGCACGCTCATGACTCACGACGCCCAGAACTGAGTCGTTCTACGAAGGTGGTTACTCGGGGTCGGAAAGTTCATTGCCTCATCGGCCCTTCGAAATGTGGACTCTCGAGGACGCCCTCCGCAAATTTCCACCCAGCGTCCCATCGCGATGCGGTTACAGAGTGGCCTGCATCGATCCGGCCTGTCCAACGTGCCCGACGATCGCTGGGCCACCTTGCAGCGGCCAATCCAGCGTTCGCTACCAGCTTACGTACACCTGCGACAGGTACGTAGAACCGTGGACGTGCAATCACGTAATATAATTCCGTTAGGCGCTCGTGACACGGGACAGGACAATGCCATTGGCCGGAAAGTGAGATTCGGTCTGAGTGGAGGGCTTCGACAACGAATTTAGTTTCGGTTATTTTTGACAGATCGACCTATTCGCCCTGCTACACTCCGGTCGTCCCTACCTGCCCGCCGCCGGTGAAAAAAGTCCGGCGCGTACCCAGCTGCAGACTCGAATGGTTCGACTGCTGCGGGAATCCAGTCCCGAGAAATCGTTGCTAAACTCGAATTTACGAGCTTCAGCGTGTTTCGGCGAAATCGAGCGCCGATGGGCGGAGGCGGATAATATTTCACGCGTCGGACGGCGTAATAAAAATATTCGGAGGGAAGGTGGCTTGCGCGGGGATTCCCGGTCGGTTACGATTCCGAGGGCAATCTATTTCGACTGGCTCGGTATCGATGCCTGCCGTCGAATCGATAACCGGCAATCGACGCGGATCGAACGTCAGAGCGATCCGAGAGGAGGAGAAAAATTTTGGACCGACGAAATGGTTCGCGGGTCGACGACCGGATTTCCCGATTCCTGCCTCGCCTGACGCGGAGGAATTGCCCCAAGTCTCATCCACCCCCCATCATCCCCCACCGCCGTTCAGCAGAACCCGATGAACGATCTCCTCGCAGATGGGATGTAGCGAGAAAAAAATGTCTTGTCACGCCGGTCGCGTATTAGTGAAGCGTCCGAGCACTTTGCCGCCGGACTGCTTTCACTGCCGACCGCCACCCTTTTGTTGTCCGAAGGACGGCTGTCCACCCCCCGAGCCCTGTGTACCCAGAAAATGCTGCTGCCCGCCTCCTTGTCCACCCCTGGTAAGATTCGAAGAGAGTCCTTAACCCCAAAAAATATCAGAAATATATCAAAGTTCGTCACGACACTCATCTAAAATTTCTTATTTTCAATTCGACTATTTTACTTGTTATTTGTAACCGTATTAGCCGGAAGATGATGCATGCTAACCAAAGATATATATTCAAATATTTTACAATTTTTCGCGATCACATTTTATCTCATACCACGCTGATAAAGATTTTCAAGCAGCTGTTCGACGAAACGTTACGCTTTCATCAAAAGCGGAAGCTACAAAAGCCTTCAAACGATATTCCCGTCGAAAATTTGGTTTGTCCTGAGTGCGGTTCAACTCCCGACATGTTCCGAGTACGCGGATCCTCAGCGACGATTGTTGCAGGTTTGCCGAGCACGACCGGTGTCTCCGCCGCCGCCGCCCACTCTCTGCATAGCGGCTCCGTGTCCCGAACGACCCGGTCCCGTGCCGCACCGTTGTTCGCCCATGAAAATAACGCCGCCGCAGTCCGCCGTCAGATTCTGCATCCGTTACACGTGCGAGGGCTCGACCTATTGTCCCTGCTACTCCTCCGACAAGCCCTGCTGCCCCCGTCCCGCCTGCCGTCCATTCTGAGGTTCGCCTTGTAAGCGTCAGCGACAGGCGAGCTAATAAAAAAAAATTGAGAACCACGCCGCGCGTACTCCTTTGAGCATCCGCACCCATTCCGTCCCCCTTCCACAGAAATGTAATTCGCGGAAAAATCTCCCTTTCTTCGCGGACGATCCGCGGAAGCGAACGCGATGCCGCGAACAGGCGCGTAGCTCTCTCTTGCCGGGCATTGTTTTCAATTAGAGCGCGCCGGGCTTGTCTCTTTGTGCAGCTGCGCTTATGAAAAATGTCGATCAGACCCAGTGTACATCGCCCGGGACCATTAATTACGGGTTTGGGGCTGCGTGTGCTGGTAGGCGGCCAGGTTCGTATATATATATGGGTATGTATATGTATGTATGTACGTGGAGCGTATACCACGGCGTCGGAGAATGCGTCTCGAGCGGCGCTGCAGCCTTCCCTTTCATAATTATCCCCGAGCTTGAGGAGAATCGGAACAATGTAATCGATATTGTCGCGGCCGTAGCGTAGTACGAGCATTCAGTTTTAGTTAATTAACGAGCGGCCGCTCCCCCGCTCGGAGAGAAGCTTCTCGCTTCCGCGGAACGAAGGAAAGGAAGGTCGACGCCGATGGGCTCCCTGCCCTACCTTCCGCAATCCTGGAACCTTACCGGTGCCGTACCTACTACCCACTACTACCGTCTACCTACCCCTATCTTTCTCGGTAGCCCGCCAATGGCGGCGGCGGCGGTTCGGGGGCCGTTTCGCCGTCTAGCAAATTACGCAACAAGAAATTCTATTGAAATTAGTTGGCATCCGGTACTAACGAGTTTTCACAACTAATAATACGGCAAGTTTCGGGGGGATCGATGCGGTGTCGGCGTACGTGTGCCGCCCGTTTATCGTCCCACGTACCTCCTTGACGTTTCGAGTAATTTAATATCGGCCGCAAATAGAAACGCTACGGCCGTGCGTCGTGTTACACACACGGCCATCCGGCGCGCGCGTGTGGAGAGAATAGGAACGCCGAGCGGCTTTCGCCCTCCTGTCGAAAGGCGAGACTCAAAGAAGCGGGCCCGATTGGCTTGTTATTTCGTCATTTCTCCTGGGAGGGCGAACATTTATTTGCTCCCCGCTTTTCGTTCGAATCGAGTACAGGTTTCGGGCCTAGCGCACGTTCCTGTACAAGGGCTATTCTGTCTCTCTCTCTCTCTGTCTCTCTCTCTCTCACTCTCTCTCTCTCTCTCTCTCTCTCTCTCTCTCTCTCTCTCACTTTCTGTCACTCTCTCTCACTCTCTCTCACTCTCACTCTCTCCCGCTCTCTCTCACTACGTAGCTTCGACGAAACGTCCGTCACGGGCAATTTGTTTGGCCAATGTACGCGCAACCGTTAAGCCGATTAATGCAATCACGCGCGGCCAGATCGGGATCGATGCGGTACGCATCCCGTACATCCCTTGCACCTCGCATCCTCCTATAATACCGGCATTATCTGTCATTAAGCGACGAGTCCACCGATGATTTTACATCGCTCGAGCCGATTCGCATTCCGCGAGCCCTTCGCCCTCGTCAATTATTTCACTCAAATCCAACATGATGAAAAACCTGCGGAAATTTTTCCCTGTAACTCTCCGGAGCAAAATACTGCATGGCGAGTTTTCGCATGTGAGCTCGGCAGTGTTAGCGGCTTATCAGGGATGGAAAATACGTTCGAGCGGAGGAAAGAGGCTGGGCTGTCTTCCCGAAGTCGGACGTTTTTCCCACTCCTCCCTGTCGATTCACCGAACACTCCGCGAGTCCCACGTGGATCAGACTTGTCGCTGCGGAAAGTGTAACTCGTTGTCGGACGTCCGTCCGGAAGATCGACAGGTAGGAGGGCTGGTTAGTCTCTTCTTCCACTTCTTTCTCCCTGCTGCGATCTTCAACTCTGCTAGGCTGCCGTTGTCTCGGAGGAGGAGCTTCACCGAGCTGAAATAAGCGATCGGCAACTCCTAATGTTACAATTTCGACATCAAAGACGCGTTCGAACGAGAATGGATGGCGCGCTCGCCGATAATTTACACCCTTACGTAATCCTCGCACAGGAGGCTCCAGCCGGCTCCGGTGGGTTCCGGTGAAGCTCCAGCGGGCTCCAGTGGGCTCCGGTGTGCTCACACAGCGAACGTGGGATCCTCGAGTAATTGGAGCGCGGCACGTTAATGTCACCACTCTCGCCGCCCACCGTCGTCTCCTCCGGACGACACTCGCGCGACGTGAATGCAGCTGGTGCCATGATCGCACCGCAGGACGAATCCTTACCTAACGCTCACGTGGAGTTATTAACCTGCCGCGTGACCCACAAACCGTCCCAGACTCCGCACCCCGGGTAAACTACAGGGGACTGACGCGCGTTATGCAAGAGCTTTTCGGGGTGAGTTTGAACGCGGCGCTGCGTCACGGATAACGTCTGCGGCGGGTTCGTTATCAGAATGGTAATCGGTTGTGCGTGTGTACGGGAGAGAAAGAGAGGTAGAGAGAGAGAGAGAAATAGAGAGGAAGAGAGAGAGAGAGAGAGAGAGAGAGAGAGAGAGAAGTAAACGACAGACTCTCTTTACGCCACCGCCCGTAATATATTTCAACTTTGCTATCGTTCTACATCGTCGGTGATTTACGACTAATACCCATCCCAGCAGCGGCGAGCAGTTAGGAGTCCGCCAACTCCGGCAGGGCCCTTTCCACCATCCGTCTTCACCTGAAATATGACGTGGAACTCGGCGACGTCGGAATTGCGGCCGATTCTCCCAGCCCGGCCAAAACGTTCTTCGTCAACGCGGCCTCTCCACGGTGGGTTTGAGGTCTGTCACGGTGGCCGCCTCCTTCCGCGCTTAAACTTTGATGCCGCTTCCTGGAGCCCCATGTTCTCCAGACGCGAGACGTTCATTTCCCTGGGTTAGCATTAGCTAATTGTCTCGCTCTCTGACCGGCCGAAAGGCAAAGTATGCCAGGCCGTGTTCTAGAATCGTTCTCTGGATTCAAATCGGGCTGTAACGTGGGCTGGACTTGAACTTCGTACCTAGCTTAAAGGAAGAGAGAAGAAAGGGAGGAATCTCGATCTTCCGGCCGGCATCGAGAAAGCCTTTTCGCACCGGCCCTTTATCGAAGGCCCTGCAAAAGGCCGAACGTTCAACTTTAAGTGGAGTTTCGAAGGGGAGCGGAAAAGTGCAGGCATTGCCCAGGCTCGTCCGCGTATTTTCCTTTTTTCTCTCCTCTCCGTAGGTCCGTCGGGGGTGGAGGAGGGTCGAGGGTGGGAAGGCGCACTGAGGCTTCCGGAGAAATTACACGGTTCCATCGTGGGCGCACCCTTTGCCACCGCGGACGATTCTTCTCGCCCTTTCAGCTCGACCAATCCCTCGCACCTTCCTCTTGCTCCTAAATTTTTCGTATCGTCCCTAGCGCGCGCGCGCGCGCGCGCTCCTTGCTCATTCGCACCTTGAAGAGCGCCTCTCAGGCGCCTCGGCAAAGTTTCCTTAATGCCGGGAGATGCAAAGGATCGCACAATGATGTCCCGACCGACGGCCAGACTGGCATTGTCGCTGTCGTTCCGCGCCAACCTTCAACCTCCAGCCGGAGGAAAATGCTTTAGAGCGCGCTGCACTCTTCTCGAGACCCGCAACTCGAACGAGGGCGGATTTGCAAGGCTGCATTCGTTTTGATTACGATTCGACATCCGCTCACCTTCCCTCCACTCCCAACCGACGAGCGACGAGAATCCTGAATTTCGAAAGGATTTAAATGAAAATACCGAGTCCGTGGCGAACGGCAAATTACTCTCCTTCACTTCGAAACAAACCGAAAGGTTTCCGTTAAGCGGTTCGCCACTCGACGACTTGGCAATTTTTTTTCGCCCGTAAAAGCCCCGACACTTTACGCAATTTAGGCGGCGGCCGGCAGAGTTGGGTGAGCGAAGGGGGGGCTGGTCCGCGTGCGCGCACTTCAAAGGCAATCTTTTTTTCATGACAGGGAGGAGGCGGATATTTACGAGCAACGTTGCGGGCGAAGGTGGAAGGGCGAGGTTGGCTCGTCCGGAAAATAGCGTATCCTTCCCATTTGGCTGAATAATTGGGTCCTGCACTTTCTCCGTATGGCAGAACGAAGCCACCCCCCTACCCCCTCCCTCCTCCCTCCCGCCGCTCGCCTTCGGGCTGCTCCTTCTCTCCGCACGGAGGACTCTCACCTTAATGCACTTATTGTTAATGCGATTCCGTCGGGTTTTCCGGCTGATGGTTACCTACCTTTCGTTGACGACGCAACGTCGTTTACGAGCCGGCGAACTTGACGTATATAACGCAACGCACTCAAACCCACTCCGCTCTCCTTCCCGCAATCCCTGTCCTCCCTCTCATTCTCCACCCCCACCGATCCCACCCCTCGGCCACCCCCCGCTGGGGCTAAATTGAGTTTGTTAGCGCGGGTTCGGGGTACTCGCGAAAAAACCCAACCCCTACTACCCCCCGCCCCCCCCCCCCCCCCCCCCGCTCGGAGTGGCGAGCGCTACTCAAATTTCCGGTTTTCAGGGCAGACTTCTTCCCTAACTACATGGAAACAATCTAATTCGGCGGGCGCGTCGGAAATAATGGAAATTTGTATTGCGTTAGGCGGCCGCCGGGCATTCGCTCCATTTTGGGAGAGTCGGCGGGTATGAAACGTACGGGACCGGATAATGAGCCAGAGTGAGAAAGATATCCAGTCTTTTCCAGCTTGGGGGTGGAAACTAATAACGTCGGTCCACCCCGAAGGACACGCGTTCCGAAGACGAGGGTGGCTCTCGGAATTTAATCGACGATGCGTGAGGATATATTATCTGCAATCTCAATTACGCGGAAAATGCAAATTTAATATACATGTGTGTGTATATATGTATATATCGACGCCTCGGCCCGGAATGGGATCCCTTATTCGAGCCCTTCGAGATGCCTGAAATTCTCCGGAGGCCTCCGGACCTCGCCGAGCGCGCGATCCTGCCCGACACTCTCGGGCCACTTATGGAAATGCCGCGATAATGACCGGTCGTATTTTTCATCCGGACTCTCGATTTTGACGCCGGACCGCGAAGATTGATCGCAACTCTTGCCCGCCGGGCGCCCTCCATAAGATTTCCCGTGTCCTCTCTATAAATCATCGCCTCACGATTCCTCTTGGCCGATCTCCCGCGCGAACTTCGATCCTCTCACGGAATCAGAAATCGACCCCCCTGCGCTACCCTCTGCCGGTATCGTAAAGGAGTATTTCCTCGGGGGAGCGCTCCGCGCCGCTTAACAGGGCAAGAAACTACCCGCTCGCAAAGTTGAGATCTGGCGAACTTTTTTACCTCCGAAAGTGACGGCTCTCTTTAGCGAGGCCTCTTACGAAGGGCATTAGAGTCTCGGAACTCGCAGTCAAATCCATTCGATACGGGGTGGCTGCGATTAAACGAGACGCTTCATTAAATTCGGGATTCCCTTCTTCCTCTCTCTCTCTCTCTCTCTCTCTTGCTTACTCGCTCACTCCCTTCGTCTAGCCTCCCTTTATCTCTCGAGAACGTTGACGGACAGCCGAAGACGGCTGCCGCGGGGGGTAAGGGCGCACTTTCCAAAGGATCCGTCTCGTTAAGGCGACGCAGCATTATAATGCCTTCACGCGCGTGTCACCCGGCCTGACAGGCCGAGCGACTGCTCATCGGTGCATTATATTGCATTTTCGTGACGGCATGACGAACATCATTAGCGAGGTCGGCCCTCTTACGTCGAATAATCCGCGTGCCTGCGTTACAGGGCTGAACGTCGAAGGTCCTCCGGTTTAGGGGCGGTCGTAATTTATGCACGACGTTCCGTAGCTGGCAAAACTTTGCCGAGGGGTGGCGCGCATCGCACGCCGTACGATTTTCCTGCCTACGATGTAATGAAACAAAGGTGATCGAACGAGCGGGAGGCTCGGGGTGCTCGCCGAAACAGGAGAGGTTCGGGTCCTCGTACGAGGACGTAATCCTCGAGACAGGAGCCAGACGCAGTCAAGTTAGTTAAGTTAAGAAGCCCTTTGACGCTCAATTAAATTGTCGCCCGATTCTGCGAACCGGAGCCGTACAACGGGCATTAGCTTGCGAACAACGCTGCGGCACGAACGGAAAGCGGCCCTGGGTGGGGCCCGGGGGCTTATCAGTGTATTACAAGCATTTTCGCGACAAGCATAATTAGCGGCGACAAGGCTCTTATGCCTAATAATCTCGTCGTAGTACATGCGACTATACGTCGGCCGTGGCGTAGGGACGTCGTCTGGTACAGGCTGGATGAACAGTCTGGATGCAGGGTCTGGATGCAGGGCCTGGACGCGCGGTCCGGACGCACGCGGCAGGATGCACGGGGCGCAGGGTAGAGCTCAGCGTAAAGGCACATCCGGTTCCACGGAAGCCTCGGCCTCGGTAAATTGACTCCGGCGAGTTTCGGGAGATCCAATTCCGGGCCCGAGCAGAATCTCGCTGCCGGTCGATTAGGTTTCACTTCCACTGCGATTCCCTTTGCGCGTAATTTACCCCCGCTGGCCTGGGGGCGGCCCGACGGATTCGTAAATATCCACGAGGTAAGGATTCCGCTCCCTGGGGGTGGATTTTCAGGGTGCCTCCGCCCGTCACGTATCGTTCGACAACGGGCTGCCCTCCTCTTTTTTCACCTGAGATCGAAAGCCTCGACGGCAGCCGGTGAAAGGGAACAGGAACGGGAACAGGAACGGCAACGACGCCGGAGAGGAAATCCGGGTAGTGAGGCGAAAAAGAGAAGTCGTTACGCGGTGACGGAGATCGACCGCACGGTTCACGTATCCCAGAGAAATTTCACCCCTTTTCTTCGAGCCCACCCCCTGGCCAACCTATCCGCCCTGTGGCCAGCCCTCTGATCGTCATCCCGCTCGCTCGCCTTTAAGCGCTGCGGCCAGATCAAAGTTTCACCCCCGAGCGCCTTTCGCCTCGCCATTTGTTCGGCTTCGCTCGTCGGGCCGTGCTCGGCGCAGAAATGAATTCCGGCCGAGCGTGCGGCTGAAGGGCGTCGAAGGGAAGAAGTGCGCGGTACTTAGTGCCCTCGGCGAGCGGCAAAGAAGCACACAGAGAAAGGAGAGAGAAAAAGAGAGAGAGAGAGGGAGAGGACGTCTGACGCGCGGCAAAAAGAAGCTGACGCCGCCGACGCCGCGGACGTCGACGTCCGCGCGGCTCTCTCTCTTGTTTCTGCGGGAGACATAAATAGTGACCCACTTCCCGGCCCTCGTGGTCCGCAGTGCTGCCTGGAGAGCGAGGACGAGAACACTCTGGCGCATAGGCCTCGTCGAGGCGGGCGCAAGAAGCTTCAGCTTCGAGGCAAGAAGTCGCGCGCGACACGCCTCGCAGGAAAGATCCGCATCGATTCCCGGTTAACCTTTTTTCCTGCGGGCAAACGCGCCTGTTGGATATATCTAATCATGCAAATCTTCCGCGCGATTTATCATCGCACCTTTCGCCCCGAATCCGCTGCAATGGCCGAGAGGTGGCCGAGGGGTGGTCGGAGGTGAGAAAGGAAGGGTGGGGGGAGCGCCGGTAATTACAGCTTATTTCGGTCGCGAGCGTGCGAGAGCTCGAATTTATTCCGAATTTTCCGGGCGCTCGCGCATTCTTCCTCGTTTAGCAACGGTGCCGTCGATTAATCTTAAGGCGGAATAACGAGGGTTTCCTGCGTTTAAGTAATGCGCCGTTTCCCCATTCAGCGACGAGCTCCAGGGCGCGTGATGAATTTTTTGCCACGCTAAGATTTTGACCCCCGTCGGCTCTCGTCGCTAATGGCGCGAGATATCGATTCGAGTTTCTGTCGCTGGCGATCATCAGATCCTGGTCCATGATATCGTCCCTTTTTTTTATCGTCAAGGAAACCTTCGGGAGTCTTCTGAAATCTACGATATCTACCCTAGGTTCACTAGATCAACGAATCCAATCGTTCTGAGAAGATTCAACCGCGGAAACAAAGCCAATCGATGTCCATAAAGGTCTACCGGGTAGACTGTTTGTTACTTAGAATATTACGATCGCCTAACCACCTGTACGACAGCGGCCATCGATAATTTCACGAGCATGCCCGACTCCGAGACCCAGTCCAACCTTTCGCGACTCCCGCGAAAGCACCGAACTCCGATAGGTCGGTTCGCCGCTAACGAGTTCCGTCCAATTCGCGATAAATACGATTATTGGCACGGCTTCCGCGGCGAACTATAAAACTAGAGTCTTCGGGGTTCGGTTGTCCGCGACCGTCGACGATCCTCAGGATCGTGAGCGGAACGGACGTCCAAGTGTCTCCGCTACGAGCTCGCACACACACGCACAGGGATGCATGTAGGTACGTCTCAGCTGACGCGTATACGTGCACGCGGCCAAGGAGCTCGTAAGGAGGACACGCTCGTTTGCGAGAGCGGGAAACCCAGTTATCGAAGTCATTAACCGAGCTGGGGGGGTAAGTTTTATTGCGACCGATAATTCTTTGTGCCACGTCGTGCCGCTCGGAGTTAAGGGTGCGTTGCGGTTTATGGGACGAATACGCGGCACCCACCCCCTCTTTCGCTCTCTTTCTCTCTACTCGTCTTTTTCCGGCTTGTCCCACTCTTACCACCGACCTTCTCCACCATCTTCACCTTCTCTACCTTCTCCACCTTCTCCGTCTCCTCTTCCTCATTTCTGTCCCCCCCGCAGTCTCATTCCTCCTCTCGCTCGCTCCGGGTAGTTTGCGAGACGCTCGTTTATCTTCGGGTAGTTTACCAGTCTGGAGAAAGTTCCGCGGAAGGCGTGAGAGAAGTTTCGTCGTGCCTCCTGAAGGGTAGTTTCGTCGGCGAAGGGGTTACGCCGTGGATGCGACGCGACGCCTCGAATTCTTAAGTCGCTCGCAAGCCCCGTACAATGTCCAGCCTGGGATGCTGTGCATTCCGAATTTTTTCCGACATCCGCCTCCGCCCACCCCCCTGCGGCCCATCCCTTTCGAAGACGTACAACGCTTCCTGAAAATCCTCACGAACGAAAATGTATGTATTCTCGGCGCGCGGTGCATCTAACGTTAGCGCATCCACGGCCGCGCTCGCATGCATACTGACAATGTTCGTTTATATTTCAGGCCGCGATGAGGGGGAGGGGAAGGGAGAGCTGCAATGACGCCATCAAATCTGACCGCCTCTCGGCGCCGTTCGCAATATAATTTCCAGCTTGGAGAGTAACGTCGACCGGTCACCCTTTTTGCACTTTACTTACGTCGGCATATCTTCTGACTCTTTTTTTCGAGACTTTCTCTCAAACTTCGACTGTGCCCTGCAACGAGAGATCCATTAACGTCCTCTCCGTCCCTTCTTACCCTCCTGCTCTATCCACGTCTCCCTCTGTCTGTTTTTCCTGCGCCCGGAGGGCCAATCCGGAGTCAGGACTGGAAGATGGTGCCTATAAGCGGAGAATGAATGAAACATTTCGATCGGCCGCCGTCTATAATTCATCGCCGCGACTCCCCGTCTCCGGGAATCGAACGCGGGGAGCGATGAAGAATGCAGCCAACATTCTAGAGGCTGATCCGCCGCTCCTCCGAGCGTATTCTTAGAATCGGGATTGCAGCGGCGAGTCCGCTTAAAGCCGGCGCATTCTCGCCTAATATGATTACGCGAATTAGTTATCGCGAAGGTGGAGGAATCGAACGGGAGGACAGGAAGGTTCAGGTGAGGTCTGGGAGAGATCTCGAGTCGAACTACTCTCGATCATTGGCCGGACACGAGGCCGAGTAAATCGCGCCGGTTTCCGCTTCGACGGAAGTCGAGCTTCGCCATTGCGCCTTCTTACATGGCCCTGGCTAGCGGAGACACATACAGTGGCGCGGGGGCGAGGTGGGGGGTACATGGTATATAAGTTTCCAGGAGAAGCCAACCATCTTGAACGACCGGCACAAACAATCCTCTCATTCTCCGGTATCGCTCGGCGCAGTCCCTCGGGAGCTGGTTAGAGACAAAGGCGGAAATAAATCGTAGTCCACAATGCCTTTCCTTGCTCGTTTCCTACCCACCCCTCGCCCGGCACCCGCCCCAGCTGCCTCTCCTGCCATCCGAGCCGGCTCCGCCGACGTCTTCGCCACTTACAACAATGCGCGCAAGTGATCGCGAACGATCCTCAGTGTTCCAGGTGCCGACCTTCTGCACATGCCTCGTATCGGCGCGATTCTTCATTTAACGGCAAACTGGTCATTACCGATAGTCTCCCTGGCACAATGAGCTTGTCAGCCAGTCACTTCCGTGATTGAGTCGGGATAGTCGGGGGTTGATGGTTTCCGAGAAGGTAGGAGGTGAAATAAATGGTAGTGGTTCTGGTGCCTAAAGCATCTCTTAGGCGAGTTTCATCAAAATCATGGATCGGTGGGTATGGATAGGAGTACGCCTCGGGATTCGGGGCGAAGGGGTTGAACCGGGTCTCTATTGCCGAGTGAGAGGGATGAAGGGGGCGATTCAGAACAGATATAAGCGTCGCCGGCGAACACGAAGAGCGTCCGTTCGTCTTCGGTAAACCTTCTTTCGGCGCTCTTCCAGGGTAACGGGAAATTGCGCCGGCTGTTTACAAAGCAGGCAACGCTTTCTCACCCTCCTCGGTGTCTCGGGCGACACTCTCCCAAGAAGCTTCCCCCAGCCAGAAGAGGCCCTCGGCGGAAAGTTATAAAGATCCTGGCGTCGCAAATGAAGGAGTCTCTTCCGATTTGGTACCTCGACGCGGCGTGTGTGAGAATCGGTGAGGATGAATTCTGGGAAGTTTGCGGCGAAGTCTGGAATCAGACGCTGTTGTGCTATTTTTGATGATAATGTTGGTAAACAATGACGTTATTAAGACAGTGTTGTCTTTTTCAGACATAGTTTCGGGCGTAGCTTTGGAATTATTGCACTTACAAGGCTCCCGTTGCGATTTTTGTGATCCTCGTTTGATCCTTTTTCACCATGCACAAGCACAAGTCGATCGAAAGACTTTTACTTCTAAGCCAACTTTCGACCCCCATTTTTTCGATGGTTTATTGGCTGTAACTTCAAAACTAATGCGAATTTTGACGAACGGCAAACGGTTCTCTGACTTATTTTCGATCCTCTACAAGGTGGCAAAAGGAGAATCCGATCCGCCGACATTCGATTTTTGGCCGGAGAAAATGTTATGGCAAAACCTATGGTGATCATACAATTTCTTCAAGCTTTTGTCGCGCTGTATCGGATAGGACTATCGGCGACGACGTGCAAATATTCTATTTAGCTTAAATATTTTTTATTAAGCAACATGAAATGTATATTATTCAATGGTTTTACAATATAGGTTCCAGAAATTAAACCAAAATTGGCGTTCAACAATTACTTTCCTAACCCACCTATTCCCCATTGTCGTTTACAATAGTTACAGGTCGATCGTTGTTCATTTCCGGAAGTTCAAGATCCATAAAACAATACTTCGAGAATGGCAAGATAATCAGACACCATCAGAACTCAGGGGACGCCATAAAGTCCATAAAATATACGGTAAGTATTGTTAAAGAATACAACAAGCGCAGAAACGCCATAGGAAACCCATTGAAAAAGATAGGAATTAATATTAAGTTAGATAGATAAAAATACTAGCAAAAACCAAAAGGACACCATAAGGAAACCGTAGGCTACACGTACAGTGTCAATAAAAGCAATCAGAATAACAAATAGCCAATGGCAAGCCCATAGAATATGTACAGGGTCTACCATTTAACGCGGAACGCTCGCTTGCGAGAAAACGCTAAATGGCAACAGCGCTAGACTCGATACGCTCAAGAGTGTCGGTAGTGCCGGCTCACTGTCCCCGGCGGCGCGTGTATCGAGTCTAGCGCTGTTGCCATTTAGCGTTTTCTCGCAAGCGAGCGTTCCGCGTTAAATGGTAGACCCTGTAGATGAACGGGAAATTAAAATTTGAACATAGAGAAGTACGAAGATTTGGATAAGATTCTACAAACGTTGATCGTCACGCTTGACTGAACACGTCGAGTTTCGCAGTGCCACCTCTTCGGTATGTTCCTGTTACTTGGTCAGATTTTCGACAATTTCATGCTTGACTGAATCCAGTCCTAATCCAGGTTAAAAATTTTGAGAAATTTCACGCTTGACTGATTAAGGCCTAATCGAGATTTTCGACAATTTTTCGGATTTTTCATGGTTGACTGAATCCAGTCCTAACCGAGATTTCGCCCCTTCGTATATTTGATGACTTCTCGCTATTCCTATGGTGTTTTCCATCGAATTGGAATTATCTATGATATGAAATGAATAGCAGGGTCGCTTGCCTTCTTCTCCCATGGCATTTCTATGTGGTCCCATGAGAATTTATCGAAGTTGGTGAATTTTGTTACGACGCAAAAAGACATGATTTCGGCGAGGGGTATTGGGTATATGGGATCTTATAACTAAGTAATTAAAGAACACAGAATTTCGTTTAATACATACTTATATTGTAAGGAAAAATAGTATACAGTAAAAAATGTTTCTTACGTATCTATAATCTAATTTCTAAACAATGCTGTACTTTTCGCATACACGCTACGTACATAATACTCAGACCACATACGTACAATCTCTTACATAATAATTATCTCTAATAATTTAATATTAATATAGTCGCAAAGGTAAATAAGTAACACACTAAAAACTGTCATGAAACGATCAACACTTTTGCTGTGGAAGCGGCTAATTGTATGTGAGACCAAAGGTTACGTAGCGAATTTGAAGAAACGGATCAAACAGTACACGGAACTCTGGTTCTTTTGGCATACGTACTGTAAAAAATAGAAAAAACTAAATTATTATCAATAATAATAGTATATAATATAATAATAATTCATGAAGTATTAATGAATTCTCAAAGAATATTCTTAGACAGATACATAAAAGTAAGTGCGACATTCCTACCATCAAAAGAGAAGACCAGCTGAAGAATTCCTTCCCCCCCGAGTCCGTGTATTCGGTGGCAGTTAAGACGCGCGAAGCTGCCACCCAGCGGTGAGTCCCCGTCATCCCTTTCGGTACGTGCGACTCTCCCTGGGATCGCTCCTCCGTCCAACAATCCCTCCCCCTCCATCCATTCCTCGAAACCGCCTGCCAACCCCGTCCGCCGGGAACCGTCGGAATATCGCGACAAAACAGAACAAATTCCTCCCCCATCTAACCTCATCGGAAAGCAACCCCTTTGATCGACCATCCGACAAACCGAATAAATTATCGCAAAAAAAGAGACGCGTCCCCGTAACCGTAGGGGTGGAAACAACCCTCTAAGAAATCTGACTTGCCTCGCAATTACGATACACAGCCATCTCCGTCTCCTTCCTAAGCGTCTTACAGGTCGTTGATTGAGGCTCAGGCCGGATGGCTTACAATTTGGCACACCGAGGCGGAGGGGCAGGGTAGGGAAGGGAATCGGAGTGGATTCGTGAGGGTGCAGCATGAAGGGCGACGCGTGGATTTAATTTGCATACCCGTGCCGTGGAAATTCGAGGCACGTCGCTCGGCCATCCGAAATCGTTCCACGAATCGTCGAAAAAGAGTCGAAAGACCCTGCAGAAGGGATACGTTTGCCGGCGAATAACGAAATGCGGGTGATTGTACGGCCCCCGGAGTCCGCCATTACGACCTTATCGATGTGTGCGCGAGTCCATGAATGTCCATGAACATCCGTGAATGTCCGTGAATGTCCGTGTGGACGTGAGGCGAGTCGACTTGCGCGGGTGGTCGAATGTCGTTCGGAAGAATATTGTGAAACCGATCTGCCTGACCTTAACGGGCGGGATCACGCATCTACGAGCCTGTAACTAACTCAATACCGGAGGCCAACGTTTCCGAAAGTCGCTCGTCTTCCCACGGAAGCCCATCCTCGGCATCTTCGCGGGACTCCCTCCATTTCCGCCCCTATTCTCGTCCTCGCCCGCCCCGGCTCACCCCTTCGCGATTTATATCCTTCGCAGGATTGGCATGCACGCCGACTCGAATCCTGGTGGGAAAGGAAGCCTTTCCGCTGTTTTACGCTCGAACTCGACTCTTTGCACGCGCGCGCGCGTGCACGTAGCAGGCTGCTACGGGAAATGTTCGCCGGTGTCGCAGTCAAAAATGGGAAATTATTCAGTTTTAACCGTCGGCTCGCTGGCGAAATGAAAGGCGCGAACGGCAGAAATTCCGGATATATTACTATTATTCCCATTTCCGTCATTACTCCCCTTCCCGCGGCGGGAGAGGAATTCTTACGATTCCTGAAAATAATGTAACAAAGGGTACGTATTCCGGCAGCGGGGAGAGTGGGGGGCGGTGGGGGAGGGTACGGATGTGAAGCATAAAAGCGCGCCCGTCAAATATTCATCCGTCCGGGTAATATTTCAAGTAGATCCCATAATATTTCATCTCGACGGGCCTCGACGTTCGTTCAAAGTGTTCGAGTTAAAAGCGGGCGGCACTCTCATTACGTATTATTATCGTTCGTTATCCGCGGGCGCCATTTTCGAAAATCATTCCCTTCCCCCCTGGGCGCGGAGGCGAAACTGAGATTGTCCGCATTCCATTTATAGCTGTTTTGCCTCTTTCTCCCCCTCCCCCCACTCGAACGGCTTCAGCCCATCTCCAGCTCTATCTCCGTCTCACCATCGGTCTCCCCTTTCCGTCCCCGTCGACCAGCGGATCCTTCAGCTCGCGAAACGAGACTGCAACTTTCGCCGGCAGCGCAGTGAATTTAGCGAAGCCGCTCCTTCAAGAGCAACTTCTGCGGGAACTTCGCGGAAACTCGCTACGACGTCAGATATTCGTTGTTTCTGACTAGTCACAAAAGCTTTGCATAAATGCTCGCCACCCTTCCCTCTCTCTCTCTCTCTGTCTCTCTTTCTCGCCTGCGCGCATTCTCCTGCATTCTCTCATCTTCATACTCCCCCAGGATCAGAGTGGAGTACACACGCTGAAGCCTGCGCGAAGCCGAAGGTAGAACCTAAAGGCGTCGACAACGAAACCTACACCCCGGCCAAGGTTTCAGGTAATAGGCCACCCGAGCAAGGCCTACATCCCACGATAGTTTTCCTGCCTTCGATCGCTGCATCCCCTCCAGCCCCCGAAAACTCGACGTATCGGATTTTCCCTAATTAATTTTCATTCGCCGCCCCCTGCCGTCCGCAGACGAACCCTTCGCGAGGAACTTTTATTACGCTCATTACGTCGCTGTGCGAAATTTCGGCGCACCCCCGACGCTGCTTTAATTACGGGATAACGACGGAATAATCCTCCGGGCACTTTCTTCCCCCGAAATTTCAGCCCCCGGTAGCCCTCTCGCTTACCAGCGCGAAGACTCAATATTTGACGTTCGTTCCCGGGCTGATTCAGCGGCAGGTTCGATCCTTGAGAAATCGGCCGGAAAACGGACTGCGAGATCTCGATTGGCTACGCTAATGATGATCCCGACCCGAAGGAGGAGAGGGGGGGGATGAGTCTCTGCCATTGTGAGCGAGTCCACTTCCGTCCTCGTATTCCTGTTGCTCTCAGGAAGCCCCCTCTTTAATTACGGGCTCCTTCAAGGAAGGTAGCAAAAGGTCTCGTCGATACTCGCGGATTCCTTTCTGTCCGCGAGGACGGCGACGGCCAGAGATCTCGATTTCTAATTTGCTTCTTCCGCCAGAGAGAGGAAGAGAGACAGTCATACGGATAAGCGTACAGATGAGAGAGAAACGTGACATTATTCTCTCAATGGAAAGCAGATTCGCATTCGACGTCGGGGCGCACAGTTGGCCAGATCATTTTTTCGTTCGTCGAATGGCAGAGAGAGTAGAGGGGGGTGTGTGTCGGACCGCGAGCGTGTACGGAAAAGTTGTGCTAATGAGTAGTCATGTACGGGCCGCAAACAATGCTCGCGCGATTAATTCAGCGGTAGCGTATTAACGTGAACCCGTAGTCGGCGAACACGGACCGACGGGTCCTGTACAGGAGGATGGGTCGAGATGCGCGCCGGGCAACGCTGAAAGCCATTCGCCCGTACTTTTCTCTATCCTCCCTCCGCTTCATAATATTTTCAGCGTCTCTCGACGTTTCACCACCTCCCCGGCGCAACCTCCCATCCGCCGGAGCGTCTATCCTGCTGCACAATTCCCGTGTAATGCAAATCCGGGCAATAATTCGCGATCGCTTTCAACCGGCGTAAATCGTTCCGATAGGCTTCTCGTGCTATGCACATATATGCACATTGGTATCTATACATGCATATACATGTACAGCCCCACCCATAAGCCACCGGACATGAAAAGATGTCTCATTTTTGAAATTGCCGAATTCAAAATTTGGTAGGTGTCTGGTGACTTACGGACCAGTGTATATTATCTGCGTATCCACTGTCCGGTCTTAGCGTCATACTTTGTGCATCCTCGTACTTTCGAGCCGGCCAAAAAACGAAGGAAAGCAACCTTCGATTATGCAGTAGCGGGGAGGAAATAATTGAAAGCGGCTCAAACCGACCGCCGCGAGCTACGGAGGCGCACACACGCTCGACTTGAAAATCTGGCCTGGACAAGCCGTATTGGCAGCATCGGTCTCTCCCCCTCCCCTCCTCTCGCGCATCGGACGCTCGATACTCGATCGCAGCCGGGGCGGTAATTGTATTTCCAATTTCCGCCGATTCTTCGCCGATACCGGAGGCTCGCCGGAGCGTCGGCGATACGAAGCCGAGGCGTAATTGACAGTCGAAAAATGCGCGCGCGACAAGTGTCGCTCGAGGTATCCCGTACGTGCAGGAGTGGGGGAGGGATCACGTTCCACGTAGACGCTTTCCACGCGAAAAAGAAGGATTTTCCTCAGAGCCCGACATCGTTCCCGAGCCAAGGGCGCTGAGCGAAACATTTTCGGGTCGGTTCGTCGGACGGCGGAAGGTCTACGGGCACGATAATGTGGAGAGCATAACGCATGTTACAAGCGTACTTTCCCTGTATCCGATGCGGCAGCCCGGGGCATACGTAGCTGGAATTACGAGACAAATTAAGCGCCGGACCTGCGTTCGACCCTTCTGCCAGCCTCCTCCGCTTCCACTTCCGCTTCCAACCCCTTTTCGCCCCCGCCCCCTCCCCTGCCCCTTTTTGCCTCATCCTCCTGGCCGAGCCCCGGCGCCAAGCCAGGTATAAACAGGAACGGCACGGTAATGGAACTTTATTAACGCGAATAGGTATGAAATTAAACGTGTATCGCGCGGCCCTACGCTTCGTTCCGGAAGCAGACGGACCGCAGTTCTCTCGTCTGGCGCAAAACCGCGAAGGAAAATCAATCTCACCCAGTATTTGTTAAAAGCGATCGCTGGATATTCCGACGTACTCCTCCCGCTATCGTTTCTGTGTACTTTGCGTAGGGGCTTCGTATTCGATATACGAAAAAGCCGACGGACGCGTCGAATTTTGTTATGAATAATTGCGTTTGCCATGCGTTGCGTAATGGAACGGTTGTAGGTGGGAGGATAAGTCGGTGATTTTTCGCGGCTCGATGCAGGCGCGTCGAGGGATTGTTTAGCAATTTGTTACAAAGTTATTGATTGTTGCCCGGGTATTTGCAATTAATCGCCGGCATCGCTTAAAGTGACATTAATGGTGTAAGCGGAGGCGGGCGTCGAACGTTTTCATCGAGTTTCGAACAATCCTGCGGCCGTTGTTTACGGCGGGCGGCAACGTTTTACATTAATAATTCTATTTATAAAAACGCTGTGGGCGACTACTGATGACGCACGTCGTTTCCGTTCGGCGCGAAACGTTGCAAACTGCGCAAATAGGTGGACGATACGTAAAGTTAAGTTGGCGTTTTATTAAAAGCGTATAATTTAAACAATTTTGGGATGTAACGGAGATCGCTGATGACAGATTGAATTTTTATGAGAATTTAATGATTTGAACGAGCTCGATACGTTGAAGCGTGCATTTTTTAAAGTTAATATGCGTGCAGATAGAGAAAGAAACGTTCGCAGAGAGAGACAGATATAAGGGTCTGACCTGCTCCGGTACTGCGACGTAGTAAGATTCGAAGAATTTACTACTGACCTACATAAATTCGCCGAAGTTACTATTGACCCACATAAATTGGCGAAAGTTACTGCCTTCCTGCGAGAACGGCCTGTCAATGGAACTCACCAACTCGTGTCGCACGCCACGTTTCGAACGACGATATCCTCGCTCCTGGACATCGTAAAGCACTGCAAAAAAAAAGATTTCAAGTTATAGAACCACCCTTTGACGCTACAGAAGTGGCGATCGGCCAGCAGTAAAAAATTTCGACTACGATACGCGATACGTTTTAAATACGCGTGGACCAGCGTGAGACGACGGGATATCTCGTAATTCTATTTTTAAACTTAAAGTCGATTCACTGTAACGGAAGCTTGTCAGGATGGCTGATATCCGATACGTCCCGGCGTAATTTCGGAAAAATACGATCGCGATCGAAGGTGGAACGATTGGTCACGCGTGCCGGGGGCTTCCGATTAATTTCCGAGTTGGATGCCGGCGAAGAAAGTCGACGTGCGAGAAGGAAGTCGTGTTCATCGTCTTTGAGGTATGGGCTGAGAGTAAGAGAGAGTAAGAGAGAGAGTAAGAGAGAGCGAGAGAGAGAGACAGAGATAGAAAGAGAGTGTGGCGTCACGTTCAGGGGTATCAATTGAAAGATTTTATCAGTGGAAGTGCAGATCAATCTATCTATAACGCTTTCACTTAACTTTCCTTCTCTCCCTCTCACTCTGTCTCTCGCCCTCTTCCAACCCCTATGACCAACCTTCCAACGTATCTTCGCCAGCGCCGGCAGCATCTCATTTGCATTTCTTTGCGCCCGTTTCGTCTTCCCACCCCATCCGACCCCGTGACACCTCACGGCATACCGCGCGAATATCAATGTTTCCACGGCCGAAATAAATGGCAGGGGCCATCATCATCCGAAAGCGTTTTCTTTGCGTCAGAGGAGCGAAACCTCCCTTCCCACCCCCTGCCTTGGCTCCCTGTCAACCGAATCGGCCCATCACTTCCTCGCAGCTTCTCGAGAGTGTCTGAAGATTCGGTCGCCTACATTTTTCATCTCGACTCTCTCTTCATTCAATTCTAGCCCAGTCGCACTTATTACGATTTAGGTCGGGGAGTATAATATTTAATTGTTTTTAATGTTTTCAGCCCGTATTCCTAAGGCTTTTGTTAATGGCGTCCAAATAAATCAGCCGCTAGTAAGTGAATACGGTAAGTCGGAGGGTTGGTTCGGTAACATTTTAGCAGGCTCGTGTCTAATAAATGCTTCTTCCGAAATTACACCGCTGCACTCCGCCGCACTGCGCTTCGCTGCACTTCCCTGCACTTCCCTGCACTGCATCGCGCAGCGCCGTAACGTTTCGACTGACGGATCGGACTTTAAAATAACTGACGTCGCGCTCGCATATTTGTCTAACGTTATCGGGCGCGTATAATTAGTCCATTGAAGCACGAGCGAGAGCCGGCGCGGGAGGGAAAAAATAGAAGCTTTAATTAATTGAATGGGAGCTAATTAACCATTTTTTTCAGACGGCGCCGACGTAAGTAACGGATCGCCGGGCCGGAAACGGGAAAGCGACGTGTACCTCCCCCACTCCTTCTCTTTCCCTCTCTCTCTCCCTATCTACTTTTTTCTCCTGCTACCGTAAAAACGGCGAGTCGGTAACGTAAATCGTGCAGGCCAAGTTTTTATCGAGAAGCGCGGAAAATGTTATGAACGAATACGAATGACTCGTTCGCGTAACGCCCGGAATAATTATAATCGACGGCCATTTCTCGGCGGTAATTGGGCGACCGCAATATCGTTGCGAAGATAATGAGTGAATGTGAGCTATACGTCTGTACATGCACGTCTGCGTGCGCGTCTATATACATATGTATATATATATATATATATATATGTTTATAGATATACGCACACAGACGCTGGCAGCCGCGTCTGGGGGATTATTGTCTGTACGCTAATGCGAGTCTCATGAGTCTCGGTTTACTATTCAATCAGTTTCTAGCCGCAAAGCCTACCGGGGACTTTGCTACCGGGGCCGCTATAATCGCTCGTTAAAGGGAAAGTTTCATCGGGGCAAGTAGCGAGTAGCCGTAGAATCGAGCGTGGAGCACGATAGGCGTACGTTGACGTCACATGGACAGTATACACTCGGCAGGGTACATTTTCCGTCCGTCCGATGAGCGGCCACCTACGTATCGAAATCAATTCCCGTTACGGCCGGATTAGCACCTAATACCTTGGCAAGTGGACGGTATCGGAATCGATTCTTCTTAATCTTCCTCTTACGCAGGAACGTGTAGTCCTCCGTTAAAAATTCTCCGCTCTCGGATTTATCTGATTTCCGGACCGGTATCGATAGAAGGTCGGCCGAGATCGCGTGATTCAGGGCGACGCACGCGTACTTCTCCCTTCTCATATACTCGGTCGCCTGATCATAAACTTTGTTTCCTGCCAGCAGGCTTGCCGGAGTCAGGTCGCTTGTTCGCGAAAACGCGAATTCGCGAATTGGCGTTCGATCGGTCAATCCGTTATCGTCCTCGATGTAATCCGAGTACTCTTCGGGATTCGCCACGGAGACTGACTTCGAATCGGCCGTGAAGGGATCCGGAACGAAGTCAGTCGCATCTGGTAGTCTATCGATGCAGGTCCTCTCAATTCTATTTAGATGACAATTACTGGATTCATCCGTTATTCGCTCGCTGGGAGTCTGTAAGTGGTAAGAATTTTTACTTCGCCGGGTACGGACTTCCGCTTCGCGGATGATCGTTTCCCGGCTCGCGGGAGGTGAGATTCGGTAGCATAAGTACCGGGTGGGCCGTTAGTACGTCGTCCCGCGATCGACGCGTCATTTGTCACACTTACGATCGGCGCGCGGATACATTCGGGGGGCGGGAAGAAAATTTATCGCAGTCATGAACTTTACGGCCTCGACTTCGGACGTCTCATTTCTCTCGCGCCGTAGCTCATTTACATCGTCGATGCTACCCAGCGTTAAGGAAGATCGATACCGGGGCGCGAGATTCCGGCGCGGAGGCTGCCTAAGAATCTCAGCCGGAGCGGATCATAATTCTCGGTATCCTGATACCTACAGCACTCGACGGGGAACGGAGTCAAGCCACCTTCTCGTTCCGCATGCAAATTTTTAACGAGTTTATCCCTCGTTACGCGCCCTCTGTCGCGCCGCCACTCTAACCTCCGTTTCTCTCCGAACCAGCAAAGTAATTTAGATCGTACCGAGACGCGGTCGATTTCTCAAAATTTGGCTCAAGTTCGCCTAGGATCGAAACCGACACGATATTCGCCGGATTTACGAGGTGTCCATGGAGAATAAAATGGATTACTATCGCCTCCAGCCACCTCCTCCCATCCCATCCAATATCGTTCCTCGTAGTAGGTTGATTCTCGACCTCTTCTGCATCGGCAAGCTCCTCTTCGTCTTCTCGCCGGCCAACGTCCTGCACTCCCGCGGAATTTGATTTCTGCGCGCCAGCGTCTTCATTCGCGGCCACTGTCGGGTCACGAATGACACTGCGACCGGAAATGTACATGCTCCGCACCTGACCGGAGCCTCGATATTCGAAGTGCCCCGAGGACAACGAGGCTGGCGATCCTGGCTCGTCCTGCCCCTCCTAAATTTAATCAGCTCGCCAGGAGTACTCTTCCGGCCTCCGGAAGGCAGCCGGACCTCTTTTGCCTCTTTTACGGTCCTCGAATATTTTCTACTCACGGCCGAGTCGGCTGGTCCTCGTAACCTGCGATCCGGGACCTGGCTGAATCGTTCGAAGGATTCCCGCCGCCATGGCAATGACGAAACTCCCGGCAAAGGATTCTCAAGGCCGCCCATCGGAATTTCCTCTCTATCTCGACCTCCAACCTCCTTCCGTCGTCAGACCGACGCCATTCAAGTTTTCATGCACGACAATTTTTTGACACTCTCCTCCTCCTTCCTCGATTCGATCGATACCGAAGTGAAACTTTCGCCGGATCGAAAGAGGACGATAACCGCGATTCCTTTCAAATCCCGAACGCGGGAGGGATCAAAGTGTCAGTTCGTTGCCGGCTTTATGAACAGGGTCCGGATAATATTTTCACTGGCGCTCGTCATCGGCGCCACGACGCTTCCCGCGATTTATAGCCGCTGCCATTGTCAACGCGCAACGTGCGACCAACGAGCGCATTTGGGGCCGATTTCTAAAGATGGATCGCCACGGATAATGGCAATGCGACGAGAGAACGTCCATGGCGTCGTTACGTAATCGTTACCGACGCCGGCGTCGCCGATTCTTACCCGATCGCTCGTTAATCAACACCCAATTTCAGCTTCAATCTTTTGTACTGCTCTGACCGACCTGTCATCTGTCGGTGACGTCTGGCTTTCGCTGCCAGCTACCAGGCATCACTCAGGCAGAACGTAGGCAAGAAAATAAAAAGCCGAAAACATTGAGTGGCTTGAAAAGTGTCGAGCGTTCTTTTCGCTCCCGAAACAAGCCCTGCCGACAATTTCGCATGTGAAATTTTGCACGACGGCCGGTCTCAAAAGGTTTTTCGCGAGGTTCGCCGGCGGTTGTCGACGCTGCGCATTATGTCAGGAGTGGGAGGTAGGCGGAGGAGGAGGAGGAGGATGGAGGGGGTGGGCTGGCGAAGAAGGGGGCTTTTATCGGCTACGCCGGACGGACGGTTTGAATTTGACCCGTAATCCCTTTGTAAGCGAACGACATTTTAATTAATCTCTTGCCAGCGCGGACGTCCGTTCGCCACCTGTACACCTACCCCCACCTCCCTCCCCCCTCAACCCCACCCCCTTTCATCCACGTAAAAGCATTCTGAAACGAGCGCAGCTCGGGTAACTCGCCTCTTGATATTCCCAGAGCGATCGGTAGAAACATCGATCGACTCCGTAATCCGCGCCCGGAGAGTTCATTCTCGCGTCGGGTCATTATTCGAATGCCCGAAAGTTTCGCGGCTCATACATTTATTATTCGCCCACCGTCGAATCTTCGTAGCTCGGGGCAGCGTTAAGCAAGGCCGTGCGATCCGCACTCTTAAAACTCGCCCAGCTAGCACGATGGTCTCTGGCTCCGGGTTTGGGAGCCATTAACGGAATTCGTGCCCTCTCTCTGGGTGAGTCCGTTCTCTGGGAGAGTCCGTTCTCAGGGTACGCGTAATCCGTTGTTTCGCCCGGAAGCCGAGCCCGAGAAGCAGAAGGGCACTTCGCGACGCTAATAGTCACGCTCTGAATGCGAGGCCTCTAAGTACAGTGACGTGCGTAGCGTGTACCAGGAGGAAGGTAGGATGGGGGGGGGGGGGGGGAGGAGAGCTCCATATACGTCCGCGGAAACCGGCTCGGCCATGCCTCCCGGCCAGATTATAAAGGATTATTTTCCAGCGTTAAATGAACTCTCCGCCTCGACCGACGCCGACGCCCGAGCGCCACTAAAATGTGCTAATGGACGCGGCAAACTAGCGGCTCCCGCGATAGATGTAAAACGTATTATCCGTTGATCATGAAGAAACTCTCGAATGGGCCACTCTCGAACGAGTATACTGCTGGGCTTATGTCCCGATGTGTTTGGCGCGTCGGTTCGTTCGGCGTCGACCGCGTCCGAACGCTGAAACAGGGACCTTTGCCACGGGTAGACAAATCCACATCGGATGTTTACCTCGACGTTCCTGGTCAACGCGCATTTTTCCGCCACCCTCACTCCCCGCTCTACGCGGATTAATGAGGATCGTGTGCTGCATGCGCGTCTGGTCGGAGAAAAAAATCTCACTTGCCAGACTCGCGGGATTTATTCCGGAAGCGGTTGCGGCCGTAAGAGGGAATGTGTTATCAGCTCGGAAGGAGGGAGAAGTGGAAAAACGATGGTGGAGGGGGTGGGTTAAAAAGGAAGGCCGAGTGACTGGCCCTCGTGGCAGTGGGTATGCTGACTTCTACCCCTGACTGCTACCCCTGGCTGCTACCCTTGCCTGCTACCCCTGACTGCTGCCGCTGGCTCCTGCTCGCCGCTGCTCATCTTGGCCCCGGCGTGAAATACTAACGAGCGCCGACTCACGGCTTCTGCTGCCGCGCGTATGCACACGCTTACGAGAAGGTACGGCGAGGTACCGCTCGAATAATTAACGCCCGTCGGTCCGACTAGAGGGAATCGAATAGCGCGCGCGGGATCCTGCCAGGTCGGCCGCAAAAAAGCCTACTCGCGAGCAAACAATTCCATCGCTGGCTACGCGACGCGAGAAGTGGCCATTTTCTTCGCTCTTTGTTTCGTGCTCGGATCGTCCTCCTGATCAGTGTATTCTATTCATCGCTGAAAGGAAGGATTCTCGACCTCTGGCCTCTGTCCTCAGATTTCGCTGTTCCGAAAAACGCGAGGAATAAGGGCCTCTCGTTAATCCGACATTTTTCCATCCACCTTTTTATGTTTGCTCGGCGTTTAATGAGTTGCGTTGCTGAGCGAAAAATTATCCGACAGGCCAGGCACGCTGAATGATAAAATCGCGAGTATTCTGCCGTGCGCTCCGGGTAGGGTTGGGATAGGGGAGGGGGTTGTGCACGTCGATGATTAAAACGTAATGGGCAGCATGGAGATTTATATTAAACATTTCGAAACGAAGGCCGGCGATCTATCGCGAATTAGGTGAATATGGCTGCCACGCTGGCGTCGGGCTGCGAACGATAGCAATGGCGTCGGCGGCGTCGTTATCAATGATCACTGTTTTATACGAACGGGACAGGGCGGGTGGGAGAGTGTTTTTTCGCGTGGCAAATATGACGGAAAATATTTCGCGTAGACCATCGTTACCCCTGAGCGCGTTCACACGTGCCACGTCCGGGTCCGGACGTGCGTTCGCAAATATGTATAATCCGGCCTGTGCGCCGCGCGACCGACTCCCAATTACATCATCCGCCGTGATGTCGGATTGCCGCGCGGCGCGTAACAGGCCGATGTCAATATTACATGCCGATGTATCTGCATTAATGCTAAGCGAGTTACAGATGTGACCCGAGGACGAGCGAGCGAGCGGAGGGCGGTGGCGCGAAAAAAATTCGGGGCGCTGCGGCGTGCGGAGTTAATTAAAAAATTTTTAATACACCCCTTCCGAACTCACCGCACCCCCTACCTCCCCCCCCCCCCCCCCCCCCCCCCTCCCCCATGCACGTCACTGCGACGGCGCGGCGTTTTGTCGATCTATTAAACGGCCGACCGAGAGCGCCATATTCTACGTCAATTTTTCACGTTTGTCCCGGACGCTCTTTTTTTTTAAACCACTCCACCCCCTGCCGACCCTTGATGGATCGTATTAAAAGCGCACGCGTGTAATTGACGCGTCATGGCGGCGGAAAAGGGAATCATTGATGGAGTAATGCGCTCGGCAAACAGGCGTTAGGGGTGGCAGGTAGGGGATGATCGGAGGGCGTAGAATGGCAGCGCGCTGACGAGAGATCGTCCGATTTTCATTGCCTCATCCGAGTGGCCGTGTCGAACTTATATAAACACGGCATGCCGCGTAGGTCGAAGACGCGCGCTACGCGGGACCAATCGGCTCGCATCGCGTCAGACGGGCTGCCGGGGATTTGTGCAACAGCCCCATAACGAGGAATTCAATTTTCATGATCCGTCGAAAATTGGAACGGAATCCTTCGTGCGTATTTGTCGCAGGGCGCCGACCGTGCGTCCCTTTTATCCGTCGCGCCTTGCCGGCTGCTGCGCGAAACATCGCTCGGGTAGAAATGTCATCCTCCGCAGACATTTCTCCCCGACAATCTCCTGTATGGAACCATTATTAAAAATGAGATAAAAGCCTCTCAATATCCCACGCTCCGACTCTCTCCAACTTTCGTACAGTGCGTCCTGGACGAAAGAAGAGGGACGTTACGAGGAAGGGAGTTTGCGAGCGGATGGGAATAGAATTGATAGTGCCCTTGTTAATTTGATTCTCGTTCAATACCTCCTCCCCCCTTGCCTACCATACCAGCTGGTGTATTCTTTTAATCGCGTACGGGTGCCGAAGCGAGTCGAGGAGCGAGCTTCCTCGGCGGGCGGAACAAGTTTTTAATTTTCATTTTAACGAACGAGAGAGGCCGCCGTATCTGGCGGAAGGTCGGGCTTATCTCGATGGAGCTTCCCTTGGCGAAGGAACCACTACCACCACCACCGCCACCACGGCCGCTAACACCGCTAACAGGAGCAGCAGGAGTAGCACTGCCAGCAAGCTCGCCACTACAGCCAGCGCCGAGAAGGAGATAAGCCGCGAGTACGAATCGCTCGAATTCTCATTGTGCTGCCAGCGACCTTTTTTACGACGAAACAATAGATCGTAGTGCCTTTCCTGGAGAGGGAGGAGGAGGAGGAGGAAGAGCAGGAGGAGGAGGGTACGTCGACGCGCGCGCGCTTTTCCGGGTATAAATATACGCGCAGAGCGACGACGAACGATCCCTTCTATCCCATATCGAATCGAAAGGGTTTACCCCTCGGTTTCTGGTATATCGGCGAGGGTTTACCCTCGCTTCGCGGCACAACGAAATTGACTCGTTCCGCGGGATTAAACGTGCGCGCCGTTATGGTCCCGCGGAAGCGCACGGTATTCCATTCAAGGGAAATTCGCGGCTTTCGCCCCGCGTCGTCGATGGATTTAAAAGTTCAAGGGACGAAGGTTTACGAGCGCGCCGGGTAACGCTTTCATCAAGGACCTTCTTCCCTTTACCGTAACTGGGCCAGTGCGTAATTCGGTGGCCAGTGGAAAGCAGTGACATTGGTCAGACGCTTTCAACGCTGGTTTTCAATGTGTCGTATGGAAAGGATGAAATGAAGGGCTGTACAGATAAGGAGTAAGGGATCATTTTTTTATCGTCCAAGAAATCTTCGGAAGATTCTGGCCTCTGAAGGAGTAAGGAATCTGATTCCACAAAGGATTTAAAGGCACCCCTGGTGCCCAAATCGCAAAACTGACTCGTGATCTTCCGCTGGCCATTGTATCGCAGGAATGTTTTATTGTTTCGGTTGGAGAGGGTAAGGAGAGACAGAGCGTGATTTCTTTTACGGCACGCTAGCTGGCGTGGATACCGCACGCGAGGCTCTTTTCACGGTTTGATGAATGAGCGAGCTCGAACGGAGACGACAGGGCGCCCTGTCGTGCTAAAATCCCGGAGTCGAACGCCAGGTTCGGTTAATCGTCGGGACGCTTAATGCTAATGTTCGCCTAACGATCGACAATACAGTCTCGACTCTCTCTCTCCCTCTCCCTCTCTTTCTCTCGCGAAGCGGCGCTAAACGCTTCCTTCCGCTCGGCACGGACAATAAAAAAAGGGGGACGGAAATCAATGTACAAAGGTAGCTCGAGCTGAGTCTTCCCCCTTCTATCCTCTCTCTCTCCTCTCGGAATATCTCGATTTTAAAACGATGGAGGGAATATTAAAAGAGTGGATATATGAGTTACTCCGGCGGTGGATTGACATAATTTGTCGTTGAAATAACCTCTGTCGCAGATCGCAGATTGAAATTCTTGGTCGGGGCGGATATTTTAAATCTGTCAACGCCAGGCGTTTTTAAATATTGAGCTGGCCAGTTATAAGGTTTTTCAAATGAAATTCTCTGTCGAGAGGGGGAGGGGGTGGGAGGGGAAGGAGGAGAATCGTTTCGAGAGCCTGGATTCTTGGTCAATTGTCCTCGACTTGGTAATTGCACTCACCGGTTGACCTCACAGAACGTATGTGCCAGGGTCCTAAGCTTTAATAAAGACCGTCCTCTCTCTCTCTCTCCCTCTCTCCCTCTCTCGCTTTCCATCACTTTATTTCTTCTCTCTCTCTCTCTCTTCGTCCAACTCTCGTCCTCTAATATCCCGCCGAATCTGGTGGGATATTACAAACGCTTACGTTGCTTCCCTATGGTCTGGCGATGATCCTCTTATAGTTTCGACTTCATTAGGTTGTGGCCACACGGTAGTAGGCACCGATTAAACATGGACTGCGTCGGGCGGCGCGCATCGTAAGCTGCTTACATCGCGGTTACATGTGCATTTCAATGTAACGCGGTCGGCCGCCGTGTCATTAGCGATTTCAAAGTAATCGCCTTCCATTCCGCCATCGCCCTTCTCCTGACCCTCCCCAACCTCCTCCCCGCCCCTGGCCACCTTTCAACCCTTCCAGCGCGAGCGTCTGCCGCTCGTTGTGTACGGGGACGTAACTTTCGGTCCTGATCAAAGAGTATCGATCGCGCACCGTATAATGATAAGAGCGGCGCGACCGCGCGCAACTTTATTTGCCCTCCGATGGAAAACGGAGCGTGTGCCGTTCGCGAGAACGATGTTTCGAACGATGAAAGCGGCCGCGCGATATCAGGGCTCGTTTTGTCGTCCGAAGGCCCGCCCACTTCGAATTCGTCCTGCGATGGCGGGAAGAATTCCACGATCGGACCTGTTGATGGGCATCGGTGGCCACCCTGGACTACGGTGCACTTCGGTGCCGAGTGACTATCGATATTGTTTGCCGACGTTCGCGTCCATTATACGGGAAGCACCTATGAGCGCCGGGCGACGCGTCTCGACGCCTCGTATCGCGCTCCTACGTGTTACAAGTCGACGAGGAGGAATTTTCGGCGTCGTTGTCGAGCGTTAAAGCGCCACTCCCGATGTTTGGTCCGCGCCGGTTGGCGCGTATAAAACCGGTGAAATATGAATGCGCGCGCGGCACGCCGGGCGTACGTTATTGTCGGTAGAACACGATCTTTAAAAAATTCACGATAAATTTTCTCTCCGAGCGAGAGACGCGGGGTGGACGGGAGGATGGCGGAGAGGGAAGAAGAAGTGGCCTTGGGTGGGAGACAGATAGGAGAGCGTGAGAATTTCGCAGGCAGGAGTAACGCGGATCGGCGTCCTCCGTGTACACGGATACGTACATAGGTATGCTATACATATATATATATATATACGTATATATAGATATATATATATGTCGTCGCTCGAGCGTTTCCTCCGAGGCGTAATCTAACAATAAGAGATGCCTCGAGAATCCACCGAACTACGGCAAATATTTGAAGAGATTTTCTGCGCGCCCGCCTCACGATTATTATTACAACCCTGCCATTCTTCGCGACTGAATCGTTGGACCTTAAACATTAATCGATGTCTAGCTCCGTTCCGGCGGAAGGTCGTAGAGTAATTCCGCCCAGGAACGATACTTCGGTAAAAGAGGAGTGTGCCACGTTTTCGTTAGGAGTGCCCTTCCGCGTTCGCCGGCAGTTCGTACTTCCGGCGCCTCGAAAGATCGGGTAATGGTCATTTGCATTTTATTCCGAGCACCGTCGTCGTCCTGAGGCAGGGCACGATAACGGGTAAAATGTACAGTGCGCCGATAGGTACCGGCGAGGAACGGTACGATCGTGCGGAATGGCGTCCGATAAAGCTTGTTCGCGCGATGAATCGGTGAAGAATGAATTAACATGTCCGCGCGTCTTCTGCCGGATGGACAGTTTTTTGCCTGCATTCGAAGAATCAGTGAACCTGTCCGCACATCGAATATAAGGTGGAGCGGGGTAAAACCGACCCAGAAATTGAAAAGTTTACTTTAAACTGACGAATTTTCTATCTGTTCGACTAAAACCTAATAATCATAGGGTTTTTATTTACCGCATGGTTTATTCTTTAAGTTGCATTAATTTGGATTAAAAATATCTTCTGAAACTTATGATTTTCTTAATAAATTAAAAACAGTGCTGCTAAGGCTCAACCTGTTTAAAAATGATTGAATCTTATATCCTTGTCATATGGGGCAATAAGCGGAATTATTATTAGTAATACGATCTTTGTCGAATGAGTTAAACGGGGAATCATAGAACGCATGGCAACCACCTATGTTGAATACTATCCAAACCATCGAATTCTAACCAAAAGAAGATTTCTACCTTACAGTTGGTACAATGTACATTCGAATAAATAAGGGAATGCGTATTTGCCCCGTGCACGGTTTTACCCCACCGCACCTTATACGGTTCCTTCGCCCTCTGATATTCCTTCGGCGTCTTCGTTAAATCGACGTTCAATCTCAGTTCCGTCGACGCCGTCGCACGCGATCGATGATAATTGCAGGCGAGCGAGTCCAATGCACTCGAATCGAGTGTTTTCCTCGAACGATAGTATCGATTCCCTGGCCAAACATGTGCGCGGCGGAATAACGGCACGAACAAACAGCGCGCCTCACGTTTCGTTACGCCATCCGTCGTAGACGGCGACGTCGATTATTCGATCGGCTCGGCGGACGTTTCAGCGCGCCCGACGCCGGTATAAGCAAATAGCTTTATCGCCTCGCTTATCGGCACGAGGCCCGCCATTGTAATTGCGCTTATTGCTGCCGAGAGCGGGCTCGACTCGCGGAAACGTTTCCAGGCCTCGGAGTTTCGCATAATGCGTCCGGACGCCCTATCCTCTCGGATACACGACGTCGTTGCGTAATCGTAAAGTAATTATGCATCGTGGCTGGCCGGAATAGACTCGGCGAGACTTTACGATCTTGTTTTTCCCACCGGCGTCTATTCAAGGAAGACTACTCGCGAGCGGCGATGAAAAGAAAATCTGACACAGTCGTAAATTCCGGCGACTCGGCCACGAAGTCCATTTGCGTCTAACGTCCGTGCGATTCGACGCGCGCGTCCACTCTCAGAAGCTGGATGGATGCGAATTCGATTTTGGTCGAGTACGTGGGAAGGACGGAGGTGGAACAGATTTCCCGGCATTGTTTCTGCTCTCTTTGTCGCATGGCCGGGATGAATCGGAACGCGGCCATAAATAGGAGCGCTCCGGATGGGAAATTCGTCTGTAAAATTGTCCCTACACGAAAATCCGCATCGGCCGCGGAGGACCCGTGCAGATTTCTTTATGCCCCCTGGCCCGGGCGTATAAACGGTGGCGTCGTCGTTTCGATCCGCTGTTTCGATCCGGAGCCGACGGCCGGCAGCTATAAAGTCTCCATTTCCGCGCGTTTACATTTAAATCGGCGCATTAGCGCACTGCAATTTCATTCCAATTTACAACTCGACAATTCCCGGCGCCCAATTCCCTTCGCCGACGCTCGGCGCCATTCGAAATTTCTCCGACCCTTCCGTTATGCGCATGGATCTTTTCGCCAGCAGCGCCCGCGCGCGCGCAAGCGTCCTCGTCGGAGCGCAGAAGCGTTCCGAGAATCGGAGAGACCGTCGAAGCGTCGAGCGATACGTTTGTGTGCGTGTAAAAAAATATAGCCCACGCAAGAGAGAGAGGACTGGCTTCAAAAACCATGGCGAGAATTATACGAGCGTGCGTCGGCCGCCGCGTAGATTGAAACGGTGCCCGGTGTAACGGAAGCCCAGTTCGGAAACTGTAACGGAGTATGTAACGGATATCAAACAACTTTGGATACTTCGACCCGTATCCGGGGCGATGAGAGAAGATAAAATTTCTGTCCCATTTCGAATGCCGTTGCCGACCGTAAACTGAATTTATTGCCCACGCGACAGGCGGGACAAATGTTGCCGGACTGTTGCAGGGCCAGCCGGAAGCGAACGTTAACGAATCCGGCGAAAAAAGGCTCTCGACGTCGTGTCGCTTCATAGGTTCCACCCTATCGACGCGTTATCAATTCCGGACAGTATCCTTCACAGCACCAGACGCGGATCGACCGGCGTCCAACTTTTGGGAAGATGCGTCGTTGGCGGTGGCTTCGGTCCCTTTGATCGAGAAGTACCGGTATCCCGGCAAGCGTCCCGACGCCACTGACACCGTCGTCGCCGTAACAACTGAACTACGATTTAAATAGATTTTCATATTTTATTAATTTTTAGATTATCAGAATTAGATTTAATAGATATCTCATAGGTTCCTCCCTATCGACGCGTTATCAATGTCGGGCAGAATCCTTCGCAGCACGAGACGCAGATCGACCGGCGTCCAACTAAATTTGGGAAGATGCGTCGTTGGCGGTGGCTTCGGTCCCTTTGATCGAGAGGCACCGGTCCCCCGGCAAGCGTCCCGACGCCACTAACACCGTCGTCGCCGTAATAACTGAAGTACGATTTAACTTGGTTAAGGAGTAATTAGTCAGCGGTTAACCCGAACCACTCCCGCGCTCCTATTTGCCTGTGTACTCAAGAAATCAGTACGTAAGTGTAACCCGCCGAGCTGATACGCGCCGCTCGCCGGAAGACAACCGGTTTCGTACGTCTCTCGTTAATTAACGTCACAGTACTCGGCAACGGTATCCTCGCTTGCCTCTACCTTTATACCTCAGGATCCTTTGTGCGATCCTTCGCGAGAATCGTTCTGCGATCCGCTGCAACAATTAGCTCAGGTTTCGGCCTTCTTTAATCGTCGCTGACCGAAAGCATTCGCTTGAAACTCCCGACGATGGAGAAAGAGAGAGACGGAAGGAGGGGAGGAGGTACAACTCCCGGGTGGAAATGCAGAGTTGTACCGAGGAAAAATGCAAAAGGCCGCCGCCTCGGGCCGCAATCGCGGTGTTTCGCTGGCACTTAAGCGATCTTGAAAGTTAGCTTTTCAAAAAGTTCGTACGATGTGCCGGGTGTACAAAATGCGCTCATCTTTATTAATACGAGAGTAGGCAATGCTGGCGGAGGAGGGGAGGTGGGTGGAGAGCTTTAAGTTCGGCTATCCTGCCGGAGTGGCTCGGCCAATATTTACGTTTCATTTTGTCGAAGGTACAGCGAGCGCAGGGGTTCTCATTCGTATGGCAATTTCGGCACGTGACGGCTGCGCGGGGTGTTAGAAGAACTTTCCGATCTCGCATTGAATATAAAGGAGGCCGTTCGACGTGCGCGAAGGGGGTGCGTGCGGGGGGTGGAAGAGGTAAATGTGGAGGAGACGGGATAAAATGAAACAACGATTATGCGGACAATCGAGTGCTCGGGGTGCCATGATTTACTCCAGCGTTGCACGGGACAAAGGCGATTAACCTCAGGGGTGGCGAGTTCTTTTTCCGCAGGGCGAGGGCAACCTATTCGCTCGCGCTTATCCAGTTATCCCGTAGGAAGAGCGTACGTGCGGGAGCTGACTTCTCCGACGGGCTTCGGCCCGTCAAACCGTCTCCGTCATTAGGTGCGGGCAACGGCGTCGGCGTCGATGTCGGGCAACGGCGTCGGTAACGGTGCTCCTGGCAATGGCGTCGGCAACTGCCTTATATCCGCCGCGGAGATATAACGGCGAGAATTCGACGGGACAATCTCATTACGGTGCCGCGCGCCATTATCTGCCCGCCCGTCGGGTAATTTAATATAAACGTACTAATTGGAAAACTCCGTCTCGGACGCGTGTCGGATTATGGGGGAGCGCGGCTCGGGATGGTACGGCGCAGATAAAGGGGCGTGAGATTGTATTTTGAAGCGGCTATTATAGATTATTGCGGAATATCATCAAGTGCATTAATTATGTGCGTTAATCATACACGCCGGACGGTACACAAATATTTTTCGAGGCTTTAAGTCCCTTTAAATATTCATCGCTCGGCGTATGCGCGGGGCGGGCACTTTGTGCGATGGAAAATTATGCGACGCCGTATGAACATTGCCCGAGCCAATGATGATCCTGTGTAATTACTGTGTAGTCAAAAATAACGCGGATCCGGGGTGAACGCTTGATTACGGTAAATTTTCGGTTTCCCAGGATTTCGGGACGGATTTGCCGATCCGCAAAGCGGACAAGATTGTCCTTCCGATTCGTTTCTGGACTGAGAATCGGAGTGTCGACAGCCAAGAATCTCTGCCTGTTCGTTAAATTCGCAACGTTGTGCGCTTTGCACCGCGAACGGCCACGTTTAGAAACTGCTCGGCTTCGTTAAATTATGATCGCAGGCCGGCGAAGCAGCGATTTACGATGACTGAGCTGTTTGGTGAATGCGTAATGCAAGGGTTGATTAAGTGCTAGCCCGGTTACGGCATTTGCGATCGCCTACTCTCGCACAGATTACGCGATCGATGCTGGGAGGCCATTGAAAATTTGCGAAACATGTTTCATTCAGAACTTCCGACGACGAGCAGGCGCGACGTTAATCAGATTCAGGCGAGGACGTCAGCTTCCGCTGATCGAACGTTTAACGAGATTGACCCTGATGCAGGTGCGCAACTGCGAGACACTTTTCATTTCTCCACCTTTCGTCGGATGAATGACACGGAGATTAAGTACCGAATTTGAAAGTGCAGGGCATTTTAGACGCTGTCCATTCCGTCTCAGCATGCACACTTATTACATCTTGCATATAATGCACGCCATCCTCTCTCCATCCTCCAACCTTCTTCCATTTGCCCGGGATCATCCAGGCGTGGTGAGCACTCTCAGTTATTAGAAGTAGAACAATAATCTTAGCCGGATGGCAGGCAGTGGGCATAATGGAACGAGGGCGAAAAGTGGAGCCAGACGCGAAAGGGCTAAGGCTCGCTACCTTCTTCGTACCTCGGCAAGACGACACCTACGAACACCCCCCCCCCCCCCCTGCTAACATAACGCACCCACCGCTCAGCAACCCCCCCGGCCACCCCCAACGAACGAAATCGTTCTCCCGAGTCACGTAGCCACATAGTCCCGATTCGTTCCCATTAATTCCTGGCAAGGTTTCTCATTATCGTATACCCTCGAAAATGTCAGGGTCTCACATCGACTTATTGCTTCCCATTCGGGCTCGGCGATTTCCCGTTATTGCCACGAGACTCGTCGCGCGACTTTTTTAACGCGCGAAACGGACAGCTCAGACGCTTAAATTGCCTCGTTAAATCGATGAAGGCGCCCGTCTTCCTCCACCCCCTTTCAACCCCCCACCCTCTTCCCCGTCCGACTCTACTCACGCCGTGACCTCGCCCTTGTTGTTCCCTTCTCATCCGTGTCGTCGCGCCCGAAAGAGCGTTCGGATAAAGGGAAGCATGAATAATGTAATCCGTATAATATCGGGTGGAGGATGGACGTAACTAGATATAAAACAGGAGGGGGCGGCCATCCTTCAACCCCGCGTCGCGAGGGTTAATAAACGCGACGAGGACGAGGGCGGCGGGTGGATATCAACAATTTTTCCACTCGACCGAACGCCATGGCCAACGATGATTGTCTCCCCCACCCCCACCACACCCCTCCGCTGGCAAGAATCGCTTCTCCATTGTTCCGCAATGAAATCGACGGATATTCCGGCATCGACGATTCCACCCCCGAGAGACTTGCAGTCCGACCTTGTTTTTCCTCCGACCACCCTTAATCCGCAAGAACGTATTCCGCGGTGATTTTTTTCGTCGCCGTCTATTGCCGAGGAAGTCTGCGATCGATACCGATATTCGAAATTCCTTCTTGGCGAAAGTTAGCCCTTATCTCCCGGCGGGGAGACCGAGTCGAGATTCCGGGTCAGAGACATCGATGTACGAGGATGATATTGCGACATTGCTCGCAGTTCGGAACGTTGGGAGCGATTTGAGCGTCGTCGATAAACGGAGAGGATTTCGCGAGGATACAACCGACAATAATCCCTGCCACAAAAGGCAGCAAACTGCGTCAGCGACTCCCTCGCGTAATCTGCGATCCTCAGCGCCTGTCGTCGTTCCTCGTTCTCGTTCTCTCGTCTTCCTCGTGCTCATCCTCTCATCCTCCTCCTCATCCTCTCTTCCTCGTCTTCATGCTCCAGTCTTCCTCCTCCTCTCTGCTCCTCCTCGGCGTCGGTGTCGTTTCTTGCCGTCGTGCCTCGTTCCGGTCGTCCCAGTCGTTGGCTTCGCCGTTGACGACGAGAATGACGACGAGGACTAGGACGAGGAGGAGGACGACGACGCCGTCTCGTCTTCGAGTGTGTACCACGGCAGGAAATAATGCCGTCGCTCTCATCCTTCTCGCCTTTGCGTTCTTCGCTGCAGACGACAGAAATTGCCTGTTCCCGATTCCAGCGCCGCGCCTCTTTCGCGTAATGAGCTTCGGAGTGGCCTTCGTACACGCCCTGCTGAAGAATATTAAATATCCTGTACAACGATTCCCTCTTAATTTTCGTAGATCGTCGATCGAGTATCGGCTTCGGGTCTGTTCTCACTCCGTCGAGTTCTCTCACGTGTCTTTTGGAGAACGGCGGACCAAAAGTACATGGGTTCGACACTGAATTTTTTTTCCCCTAAACATTCGAGCCGGCAATGCAAATCCATTCGTGGTTGGAAGGGGAAGATTTAGGACTGAGCCTTATGCACCACTGGAAAATAGGGAGTCTTGTCTAGCGAGTGAGTCTAGTGAGAGTTAGTAGAGTCGATCATATACTTACGTGCATATAATTTTCTCGGCCGAAATAAGTTGTTCCGTTAAGCTTTGTTGGTTCGTTACTGTTTTTGTTATTATCTCAGAGTTGTTAATAAATTCTTAAACCTCACGCTTTTATTTCACTGTCTCAACCGTAAGAATCGTCCTTGTCCACCGATGGCGACCCTCGGAAGTTCGCACGCAACGACGGTAAGAAAAGGGCGGAAAGAAGAAAAATGTTGGCCGAGGCCTTCGAGCAAAGTGGTCCGATCGTACCTCTCGTGTCAGCCGGTAGAGTCGATAAGGTAACGCTAATAAGGGGCCATCGGGCCGAGTGTCGCGAGCATTAGGAAACAATTAATCACCGGGGCAGAAATAAATCGGTACCTATAAGGAGAGGGATTAACCCCCGAAAGGCGGACCGGCGAGGGCCCGAATGATAAATTGCCCTTCTTTCCGGCTCTTCCTCGCAGGCCGAGCGGACACGCGCCATTTATAATATCGGATTACGCTATCCGTCGAAGTCAACGGATCGTCTCGAGATATCGGCATCCCTTATGAGTTCTCGCGCGTCCTAAGCTTCCTAACTGAAAGAGGTCGCGATCGAATCACAATTTGTTCGAACTGTCCTGCGGACGGCCAATGACGGGACGGATCGACTGTTGGCGGGAATCGTTGATCGACGCGTCGATTGGCAGCGGCAGAAGCAACATCGGCGACAGTGGGACAGCTCGTTACAGGCGAGCGGAATGAAAGAGAGACGGACCGGCGATAGTGGGATCTCGTTAAAACACAACAACAAAAAAAAAAAAGGATCGCTCTCTCGCCCACGTCAAAATGAACATCGCCGATGGCCGGGAGTGTTATCGCGGGCCAAGTAAATCTGACGATACAATTCTGGACAATTTCGCGCTTAGTGGTTCCCGTTATTTGCGCAGTAAATTGCACGCGCCGATGCTATATCCGTCGAACTGCTGCGCGCGCGGCGCCTGCCTATGCCGTTCGTTTATAACGCCGATTCGCTCGCTACGAATTTGTCCGCTCTCTCCCTCTCCTCCCTCTCTCTCTGCCCGTATGAGTGTGCGCGCGAGCGCGCAAACGGGATTGTGTATAAATCCGGAGCGGATCGATTACGCCTTTTATCGATAGCCGTCTTTTCGACGCTCGATCGATCCCGTCCGTCGATCATTCCGCGCTTCCGTCCCTCCAAGTCGCCGCCCATTATGAGCCAAGGCAAGTCGGGGGCCATTCGACGCAATTCAGGACAATTTCGGGTTTAGTGGTCTCTGCTATTTGCGCGGGAAATTGCGCCTGCTGATGTCACATCCGTTAGCTTTCCTCTCTCGCCGGCTCGTTCTCTTGCCCCCCCCCCCCCCACCGCGACTGCCTTCTCTCTCTCTCCCTCTCTCTCTCCGCACGTCGATCTCAATCTCTCCTCGTCCCCTTTGCATGCCTCTCTCGCTCTATCGAGCGCCCAATTGTTCGACTCGCAGCCGCAGGTCGATCGCGTACAAATATATATATGTATATAGCGACTCTGGCTCGCTCTCGCGATTCGTGAAACAGAGAGACGGTGAAACAGAGAGATGAAGAGAGAGAGAGGGGGAGAGTGGAAGAGGAAAACTTTCCCTCCTTCGAATTTCACCGTGTATGGTCGGTCACTTGACATCGATTCGTGCTAACGACACCTTATACGCAAGATCATTTTCTCCCCGCGGGCTCTACCGTTTTCCGCTTGCTGCCATCCACCACCCCAAGATAATGCATGCATCAGTCTGCCGTGTAAGGCTTTCAAACTTAATTACGCCTCATCCAGGCATGCTGCGCGCTTAATCTATGCAATCAATTTAGCGTTCGCTTCCATTTCAACCCTGTTGCCACGCGAGGATCACTTAAATAGTCGTCGCGGCGATGATCGCAGTGTTGGTAGCGCTGGTAGGTTATGGTGGTGTGGAGGTAGCGAAAGAAAGAGGTAGACGATGACGATCAAATTTAATTAACTTGTCCACTTGACAATCCCGTATGCCGGAAGTATCCGGGCTCTTTCGGTCCGCTCCTCGTTCTCCCAACAGTCCACCTTCCACATCATCCCCCTCGACCCACCCCCGACGTCCACGAGCTCTCCGCGTGGCCCTGAACGCGTCGCCGCCAAATGGAATAATAAATCACTCTCTTAACGACGCGGAATATCGTGCAGAGCCCGCTCCGCGATTTTATGCAACGGATCTGTAGAATGCATACTAGGATGCATTAATAGCAATCTCGTTGCATTCATATCCAGCTGACTTAATGGGACACGCGGCGGCGGAGGTGGAGGCCGAGGGGGGGTGGGGGAGGTAGTCGAGGGAGGAACGGACAGGGGGTTGGGGGATGGATATACACAGGATGAGGGAGAGAGAGAAAGAGAGGGTTGGGGGGTGAGAGGGTGGGAGAGGGGGAGAAGGAGACAGAGAGGGAATTCAATTCCACGGTCGATTATGCAGCCAGTCTGCCGGATTACTGCCGGTACGCGCTTCCGTTTTGCGCCGATGAAGGGATTACCTTGCGTGCGCGCACGTGCGTCTAGACGCACGTGCGTGCTTCCTGTCCCGCGAGCGTCCGCGCGGCCGAAAGTGAACCTGACGTCCGCCTGCGGCCGAGAGACGTCCGAGAGTGGACGAGCCACGCTCCTGGCTTCCTCCTACAAAAGAGAAGCTTGGGGGGGGGGGGGGTTTGGACCGTAGGGGTTGAAACGATTACGTTTTCACCTGCTGGCCGATCTCACCGGCAGTATCGATCGCATCCGTAGACGCAGCGGTGCGCGAACACGAGGGTGCTCTGCGACTCACCCTCTCGCACTCTCAACCGGCGGTGAGCGGGGGATGGGGGGGGGGTGGAAAAATTGAAACAAATGGAATCGCGTCTGGCGTGTCGAAAAAATCGGCGGCAGGGAATGCGGCCGATGGCCCGACGCGCATTCCCCAACTTTATAATTTCGGGACGTCATAGGCGCGATGAGGCCCGAGCAAAAAAATATAAATGTCACATGCATCACAGTAAGATATTATTGTTTGCATTGTCCGGGGGGTAAAAAGCGGGCGGATTAAATTTGATAAAGCCGTCCGGGTATTCCTTTTTTTCGTCGCCTCCCTCCGCCCTCCTGCGCGGCTCGACGTCATAGCCGGGGGAGGGGTCGAGGGAGGGGTAGGAGTGGGAGGGGGATGAAAAATACGCCGACAAAGTTCGACTACAGAACCCCCCCTCCCCCCGGTGCCTGTGACTGGGGAATCGATGCGAAACGACGACGGGCTCGCATTGTTGTGCCGATGTAATTTCTGCAGCCAGGGATATCTCGAGTTCCGTCGACGTAGCCTGTCGCGATTCCCTGTTTTGCAGAATGCACGTCAGCTGCCGGCCGAGAGCGACCCAGGGCTTCGTCGATTTATCGGCCCTAATAAACTTTTGCGCCCCGACGATCGTCTCTTGTAATAACCGTTCTCACCCTCGGCGTACACGGCGTCCTGGACGTCGACGGTGCCGAAAAAAAATGACAAAAAATTGACCCTCCTCTCACCTTCCCACTCGTCCGCCTCAAGCAGCGAGCGAGACTTATCATCGTCGGACTGCGAAAATTACGAGGTTCGATTCGATTTCTGGGACGCCGGGCCAAAAAAGCATGAAACGGGCAGATAACGGTTCGCACTTTTTTTCCCACCGGCGAAAGGTTGGGAAATAGAGTTCCACGATGCACTCGATGCAGGAACTCTCTCTCTCTCTCTCTCTCTGCTGATATCAATACGAACGTTCACCTCAATGTATTATCGCGTCCGCGTCCTCGGAGTTAATTACCGCGCCGCTATCGAATTAAATTTATACATAACCCCCACTCGCGGCATAGACGTTCCGTAAAACGTATTAATTAAAAGAAGCGGGATGGGGAGGGGGGGAATTTAATGAATTCCAGTAACCGGCCGCGTTTATACATGCTCATTATTGTACACGCTCGTTTGCCGGGCACTTTTGCGTTGGTACGTTTTCACGTTCTTTTTCATTCTGCCATCTGCGAGCATGTGGGTGTGCTTGTGGCTGCGGATTCGTAGAATCGAGTTGGCGGTGATGAAATGTTAATGATCGCTGCCGTTGTCGAAGTTTGCCCGTCGACGTCTAGCGTCCGTTGTTTCTCGCATTGTTAACGTTCGCGCCATTTTGCATTGCGTTACGACGCGCAATCCTGCACAGGATCCTGAAAAGCGTCCTGAACAGAATCCTGCTCGGACGTTCGAGGGTGGGTTGGGGGGGATGGCGCTGGGCGGCGGATAGAAAAAATTAGATCCATTCGCGGTGCCGAATGGAAACCGACCGTTGAAATGGCGTGCTTTATCGTATCCCCGAAAATTTATTGCCGCGAAATGGCTCTACGCCGGATATCTCTATCGGCCAGAGGGGCCGGGTAGAATATACGGGATTAGCAATTATTATTGGATGCCAGCGCGCATCCCACTTCTGCGAGTGACACATTTGTGTCGCGATACCGTTCCCTGCTTCCTCCACTTTTTCCCGATTTTTTTCTCCCGTTTTAATTTATCTCCCATTTTATTTCGAGTATCGAGGCCGACGGGTATGATCGGCGACATTCCTCACTGACAATTTCTATCCAATCTGCTTCCACGTTCCACCGTCCGTTCGATCCCGTAATTGTCGGAAGCTCGAAACACTTAAAGGTGCCGACGATGTTACATCTATTTTCCGGGAATGCAACGGATGCGAAGTACGCAGCTTTACAGCGCGCAACACGCCTTTTGTGCGCGTAATTAAGCCAAGTTAGGAATCCGCACGCGAATATTATTCCCGGAGTTATCTGCATAATCGCAAGGAAAACTTCGTTATAAGCGGGAGAAGTAAAAATCCGCCCCGAGGCAAAGGGGGGAGGGTAGGACTTATCTCTAACGAAGCCACTCAGCGAGAACTCGTCGTTGACTGCTCGTATTTGAATTTCGCTCGTCGGAAAAAGTCGTAATAACGATCTCCCGGGGAATCGCGATGTCGGCGATCAGAACTAATTGCGTGTCAACACAGAGATACACTTTTTCAAGGATCGCTCGAGTGCGTCATCGTAATTTTCATGACCTCCTACGGGCCAGCCCTCCCTCCCCCTCTTCCTACGCGATTTCTCTCCTGATTTCGGCCGAATTATTATCGTCTACTCCCCTCGCAGTCGTTTTAGTCGGCTAACGGTCGACCGGAAACAAATCAACCTAAATCGTTGGCACCCACTGTAGAAGCTGGAAGGTAGGGGGGTGGGACGGGAGCTGAAAAAGAAGCAGGGGAGAACGAAGAGAAGGTAGGGCGGGGTGGGTGTCCGCTGAAGCAGATAAAAGTGTCTCGTTAATAGCCCGAGACATTGTAACGCGGGAGGATAATACCAATTAGGCACCGGGACTAGCCACTCGGCGGCAACCCTCGGCGAGATAAGGTTATTTATTTGACGGGTTAATTTATTCCGGATAAAAAGAGCTCAAGACCCATGCGCAGAACACCAGCACCAGCAGCAACAGCAGCAGCAACAGCAGCAGCACGAGCAGCAGTAGCAATAGTAATACCAGTCTACTCGATCTTCGATCTTAACGCATCGACTGCCTTAAAAATTAATAGCATCTACATCCTCTCGCACACTTCCCACCAGTAAATGTTTCTCCAATCCCGACCGAATTGCATCGGTGCCCGAAAGAAGCGGCCGTACAATTCCACCAGCGCCAGGCGCAAAAAGAGCAATAGTCCTTGTACATCGTTGTTACCGTAATCTCGTTGTATCATGAATATGTATACCGGGCGCCGGCTCCCCGAGAGGTTGCCAATGTCAGCTGTACGTGTTCCGCCGGGCGGAGGTCGCGATGCAAGAAACAGTGGACCGCTATCTTGCCCGATGTGCTCCTCCGTATCGGCGGCCGACTGCTTAAGCCCGGAGACCTTGAAGTCGCCGCTCGACTTACACCGAGCACTATCGATTCGATGGCACGCCCGTAAGAGTGTCAAATCATGAGCATTGCCCTGGGCATCGTAGCGACCTTCCGAGGTATAAGCGCGTAATAAAAGTACAGCCAGCCTTACGCTATCGCGCCCACTTCGGGAACGAGGATGAAGAAGCAGGATTCGCTAGGCTAGGCGGATCGTAAAGTAAATTTGCATTGGTTCGTAGACTGTCTCGTGCCGCTATCGATCGCCCATACCCTCCTTCTACACTACCCCCTCACCCCTAGGCCACCTACCCCTCGCACTGGCGTCATTCGACTTTCTCAGCGTTCGAATTCCGGTCGGCGAACGTTGGCCTTATCATAATCGAATGGGGATCAGGGAAACAGAGGGCGCGCGTAACTTAAATTGATTTCTTTCGCAAATCATAATCCCAGGAGATACGGACCCTCGAAGGGTGCATGCGATTCGAGCGTCTGTGCGCATATATCCGGAAAATACTGGATGGGGGGGCGACGAGGCTGATTTACTCGACTCTCCTTGGGCCCGACTAGGCAAGAGGTACGGTATTGCGCGAAATGTTCCGTTCGAGAGAGCAGCGCACTGTTACGTCGCTTATCAGCGTGGGTACCACTCTTATAACTGACCCACGCCCCTTATCGGAGCGTTATCCACTCGCCTCGGAACCGACCTCCTCCCCCTCCTCCTCCCCCTCCTCCTCCTCATTCTCCTCCCCCTCCTCCTCTCCTTCACGTCCGCCTCCTGCGTCTCAGCCTTAGCTTCGGCTACTGTTTCTTGCCCGGCCGTCGTTCGCCGTTGTTAACGCAAGCCGATAACGTCTCTCGCAGCTTGTTAGGCTCGCACGTGTGTGAGTGTACTCTCCGCCAGGCGAAACGAGAGGCGTCGAGAAGAGGGAACATCTTGGTACAGACGCGAGAGAAGTAAAGCAAGAGCCGAACAGCTGGGAAGAGACTGGAGAGGCAGACTTCGGGAGAATTATTCGATCCGTCGCCAACGATCGTTCGTTATATCGATACCTCGCCCGGAGGACTGCGCGATCGGCAAATTCTGTCGCTCGACAAACAGTATCGAAGTTACAGGCACGGAGATAGATAAATCGAGATATGGAAGACACTGTCGGGAAATCGGTGGGGTGGGGAAGGAAAGTGTGAGAGGGAGGGTAGTGCGCGGGCGAGGTGGAACTTCGGCGGAAAGCAGGGAGGAGGGGAGGGTACGGGGACTGTGTAGGTGCTGGGATTACTGTGTGCGCGCGCGTGTGTGCGGTCATGTACGAGCATGAGCGATGTCGCGCTTTCTGTGTCGCGTTATAGCGCGCCAATACCGCCAGTCAACGTTCACCCTCTTCTGACTCGCGAGTGTTTCCCACAATTCGCCTCGGTCCCCCCTCTTCCAGGGGCCTACCTCGTATCCAGACATCGAGTGCCATGATCCGCGATTCTGTTTCGATTTCCGGGGAAGAGCGTCGCTGAGACGGCCTCGAGCGTCCGAAGAGGAACAAGTTTCGCGCATAGTGGCCATAGTCTGCCAAGATTCAGTTTGAAAGATCCTGGAGACCTCGGATCCACGTCGGGTCAGGAATAGATCGACTCGTTAGGTTAGCATCGTTTACTTTGGCTCTCGGACCTGTTGCCCGTCGGCGGCTTTCGAAAGTGGAAGCCGGATATCGGGAGCCGAACGTGTTTCTCTTTCGGGCGCGTACGTCAGACGGTCTTCGGCGTTCAAAGTTCCAGGCGTACGCTAATTTTCGAAGAATAATGAAGTGAGATCGCGGTCGGGTCCGTGCACGTCTCGGGTCTCCTGGCTAACCTGTTGCGCGACCGGGGACCGGAAGGGAATTAGCCTCATGCAACTTTGAATGAGCTAAACAATTTTACGTCGTCGTCAGTGAAGGAAGTGGAAGTGCGAGTGACCGCCGGAAAGGAAGATAAAGATAGAGAGTGAGAGAGAGGGAAACAGAGAGTAAGGATTCGACAGTGTCGGTGCCTTTTTGACAAAAGTTAATCGACGCAGTGCAGACGCGCGTCTACGATTCGATATTCTGTGTGTGGCCAACCGAAGTGTCAGTGTCGGATATGCACGGCATCACCTGTTGCTGGCAATTAGCGAATGCGTCGTGAGACCTCCGCCGGGGGTGGCTTTATGAAAAGTAAACGGATCCTACGAGCTGCGTCTGGAAAGTGCTGCGGCGAGGCTGCACCAGGTATCTGCGGCCTTCGCGGAACGTCTTGCGGCCGCTTGCTGGTGAGTCGTTCGGAAGTTTTATTCATCTAGCGGCCCGCGATCTCGGAAGAATTTCGAATTGCTGGTGGGACTCCCACCGTGAAAATTGCTTTTTCGATCTTACGTCTCGGGAAATCTCCATTATCGTGATGGCCAGCTCTGTCACTCGATAATGTTCGCATTACGAGTCACGCGCAATATCGCGAGTCGTTCGGAATATGCGCGCATGTCTAACCGATCGAGAGCAGGAAAGTGGCTCGCGGAAAAGTGTCGCAATCGAGTGGCGCGCGAGGGCATCTAAAATCGATGAAAAATCGCATGAATTATTTCGCGAGCCCGAAGAGACTGACGTGTACATCGGCCAGTCCCGTAACCTTCCGCGGATGAGCGAGGTGTCGCTCATTTTTGAACCAGGCGACCGTCAGGTCACTCCCTATATCATTTTCCTCCATCCTTCGCAGTTGGGAAAACGACGAAAGTTGGCGCAACTTTTCGATGAACCTCTTTCGCAGTACTTGTCACACTTTCCCTTTTCCTTGCCGTTGTTACCTCGGCTCCCGCGGACGATCGATAAGCCACTACGTAAGTCTGGCGTTTCGAGGTGATGGGAGCGAAATTGATTCCTCCGGGTGGCACTCTCTTGCCAGTCGTTTGGCGAGCAAAGTTCCAAGGAGACGCGAGCCGCGTTCTTGAACTCGAACGTGTATCGTCGTACGTCGTCGTTCGTCGTCGTCGTCGGTGAACGGGACGAGGCGTTGGGCCACGTAAACGGTGCGTGTATAGAGGCCGGCCTAGGTCGCTGGGTTACGTGGTCGATCTACATTTATGGCCCAGATTCTATCCCGACCCGATATTAGCCGCGACAGGCGGCATTAGATGCTCACGAAATTGCACGTAATCTTGGAACATGTTTCCCCCAGTTCCGGAGGCAGCGCGGATGACGCGGCCATTATCTTGTCGCTCGTTCGGCTGCCCTGTCAGGGAGACAAAGGGAAAGGTAGGCAGCGATGAGAGAGCGAGAGTGAGAGAGAGAGAGAGAGACAGAAGAGAGAGGAGAGTGGTACGTACGAAAAAAAGCCACTCCGCGTTTACTGTCGTTTGCAGGCAGTAAAACTGGCGACGGGCGAAAAATGACGCTTTTTATTTTTTTCCACCCTTCAGGAGTGACTTTTGCTGTAGCTGCGGATGTAAATGGAAGCGTAAGGAAATAGAATTATATGATCGAACGAGGAAGGCAGCTCGACTGGGCGGGCCGAGGGGGCCGAGGGGTGGGGAGGTAGAAGTCAGGTAACTCGATTGCAAAAAGAATAATTTCGCGTTTCGAGGGAATTTATTATCGAGTTACGCCGGGACGATCTTTTTTTGCTCCTTATTCATTGAAAATCCGGAGGCGCGTAAGGGGAAGAACGCCGTGGCGCGCACCCAGCTGTATATTCACGTATTTATAGTGCGCAACGGTAACCTGTAAATCCTCCCCCTCCCGCCTCCTACCCACCGGCCAACGCGAAAAGTAATGCGGAGCAGTTCATAAACCCGTGGGCCCATGAATTCGTAACCTCATGGTCAGGATTTACGGGTGGACGGATCATATTTACGCCTTAAGTCGGGAAACCGTATTTGCGTAGATTAAGCTCCTATATCGGAGAGATTGCTTCCCTTCGATTCCCAGCAGCCCTCTCCCCCGCCCCCCCTCCTGAACCTCCACCAACCTCTGTATTACTCCCTGCAGCGATGCTCGACATCTCTAGCGAAATCGAAATTCATTTTCACCCCCTTGTAATCGATGCATTCGTAGCGCCGGCCCTGGGCACCCTTAATGTTTCATACTTTGGAAGATTGCTGGCGACGTTCAATATTCTTGGGGAAAAGCAGCGGTTCGGGCCGAGCCAGTGACTTAATGGCGCGGACCATTCAGTTGGCCGCGGTAATTTATCTGTACGAGAGAGAGAGAGAGAGAGAGAGAGAGAGAGAGAGGAAGAGGGAGAGAGAGAGGAAGAGGGAGAGAGAGAGGAAGAGAGAGAGCGTACCGGTGGCAGCGACAGTCCATTTCCTGGATTTTCATCTTAAAATCAATCCCAGGACTGACGCATCTCGTAATGGCCGTAACGCGGCGGAGGTGAAGGTTGCGACTCTGGCTCGCTGGCAGACTTCCGGGGTGGCTTGCCGGTCGGTGCCTCGGCTTGGAAGACGGTGGAAGTTTACAGGGAACCCAGCGACCGATAACGGTCCCCCCGTAAACTACGTAACCTTATTCAAAGCGTGACGCTCTAATTACCGTTGCCGCCGACGACGACGACGCCGACGCCGCCAGACTCGCTTCGGCGCGAAAATATGAGTCCCGATTGCGTCGAGTTTCTCTCTCCGCTCTCATCTTTCTACCCCGGCCACCCTCCCGACTCCCCCTCGCTCCCGGTATCTGTCTATAGAGCCCCAGCGCCGACGAACGCTATTTTGCGAATTCCGCCGACTCGCGCGGCGACGGCAGGAAATAATCATTTCCGGTTCCCCGTCGCCGCGGAACGATCGAATCGCGAAGTGGAAGTCAGTTACGCGTTGTATTTCGCCCTTCGATCAGATTCCTCGGCATCGTCAGACGTCGGCTCGTCTTTCGTCTGCCGCTTCCCACTTCTTCCGCTTCCCTCTTTCTCCACCTCCACCCCCCCTCGCCTATCTCGCTCCGCTTTCCAACCCTCCCGTCGTTCTCGAGATCCTACGCCGCGCTCGGGCGAGCGCAAACGACTTAGCGAGCGCGAGACGAAGCGGGTACGAAACTTTTGATCTCCCCGGCAGACAAACGCGCGTTAGACAACGTCGTTTTAACGCACTCCGTACCTATTTTCACGCCACCCAGCGAGCTCTCCCTTTTTCGGCTCCCCCTCGCCATTCTCCGCGTCTACGCGGGCTGCAGTTAGGGTGAATGTAAAACAAGGCGCGGGACTGAGAAGGGATTAAGGTGGGATGCCGTTTTGGCGAGCGCGATTGCCGTTCCCGCCCTCGCAGGCAGCCAGGTGTCGATTCTCTTATCGTTCGAGCGAACTCCGAACTCTCCCTAGCGCCTGGAATCTGATTATGGATCAAGAGACAGTGGCAAGCTCGTGCCGCCGGTCCGACGAGGGTCTCTGCTTAAGCGAATGAGTCTTACCTAGCGTGAAAGTGACACGTGAGCAAAAGAAGGAGAGTTTCGGGACTTGAAGTACAGTAGATTCGACGAACAGTAGGAAGGTTGGTCCGGGCGTGCATAAATCCTTACGCACTCTTGCCCGAATCTTTCGAAGGTCGGTGAGGGCAGAGGACGTCAGCGAAGGCTTATTTCCGTGCAGGGCGCGATGCCTGGGATCGATGAGAGCGTGGAAATGGCACGGTCGGGCATTGCGGCCTCCCTCCTCCCTCCCCTCGGAGGCAACCCCGAGTTTCAATACGAGCTAGAAAATGGGAGCGTAATTAATTCAGTGGATACGAATCGATTTCCTGGTCGGTTCACTATACTCGGCGAACCGCGAGGAAGACGCGTGCTGGCTGGGTTCCGTGCCGGCTGCCGTCTTGGAGAATTTCGCTACCTCGACTTCTGCCGCCCTCCCTCCCCGCTAACCCTCTGTTCACCCCCTCCTGGCATTCTCTTCGCCTCAGACCCCCTTTTCTAATTCCGAGAGACGATCTAATCGACCGAGGCTCGTAACTTATGAAAGTGTTCGTGCCGCGTGATGCACTCTTCCTTCTTCTCCACCCCCTCTCTCTTTCTCTCTCTCTCTCTCTCTCTCTTCGCCTACCAGCCTTCCTTCTCCTTCCACCTTATCTTTCCTCCCACTCCTTTTTCCGACTTCCTTTCGATTAAGAGGAAAACGCACGGAACGACTCGATGAGTATTACCGTTGCATCCTTGGGGGATGCGCTCGTGCACTTTTAAACGCGTAATTTACTTTGACTTAAATACCATTACTTCGGGGCCGGGATCGCTATGTTTATCGAAGAAGAGAGAGAGAGAGAGAGAGAGAGAGAGAGAGAGAGAGACCGTGGAGGATCAGGAGAGACACAGACGAGATGCAGGCAGGGCAGGGAGAGAGGAGTCGACGATCGATGATAACTTCCCGAATAAAGCGGGTCAGAACGGAGTTCACCGGTCGTTCGACATATTTCATGAGCGAGCCGATACGTCGGGCATCATTCTTTAAACGACTTTCGTATATCACCCCTCCCTCCCTCCAATTCGCTCGCGCGCTGGCATGATCGATCCGCTCGGCAAAATCTCGACGATACCCAGATTATTCTAATCGCCGGCTCGATATCGCAGGGCCTCTGATAGGTCGGCATTTCGTCTGCATAATTAATTGCGGCCCCAGGTTAGGCAGCTGTTCGAGGATCCGAGATGCAAATCGAATCGAAGACTCGCCCAGCAGTCAAATAATATCGCTGCTAGATCGTCGAGAGTGCGTTCGGGTTAGGTTCGATTCGATTTAAAGATGTGTTGGTACCACGGAGTCCGTGAACGGGGCGTCAAATCGAAGGAAGAAGCAGATTAGCCGGTCGCAGTCAAATAATATCGTTGCTAAATCGTCGAGAGTGCGTTCGGGTTAGGTTCGATTCGATGGAAGGATGTGTTGGTACCACGGAGTCCGTGAACGGGGCGTCAAATCGAAGGATGAAACGGCTGGCGTGCGCAACGTGGAAGAAGCAGATTAACTGGCTCGTTACTTCGTACGAGGCGAGCTCGTACGAAGGTTCGCTACGGCCGGCCGAGGAGGTCGGATAAAGCGACGCCCGCCGAGATATCGTGAGTCACGATAACGATAACGGCGCCGATGCCGGCCAAGACGGGCGCCGTATTGAATTGCAATCCCGCCTAAATGGCTTCGTCGAGCGGCCTGATCGCGCGCCGATCTTTCGGGATTAACGTTTCACCTCTCGGAGGTCGGCCGGGTGAATTCTCGAGGATCAGCCGAAATATTCATTGTGACCTGATGAAATTGCGCGGAAATCCTTGTATGTCGCCTTCGGCTGGCTTTCGGATTATTAACGATCGGTCTTTGACGGTAAAAGAGGAAAAACCAGGCCAGAAACGATGTAATATGTCGAGCGTCGATCCCTGGCAGGAATTTGACGCGAGCGGTCGCGGTGTTAAGGGGAATATTTCAATCGGGGTCGTTTCGAAACGGTAATTCGTCCGAGAATTAATTCGGCCTGCGCAGGTTCTCCGACTATAGCAGCGACAGATCGAATGAAACGGGTAACCTGTATTAAATGGATTTTAATTGTCTTCCGCAGATTTCGCGCCCGAGTGCAAATGATCCGATATTGCGTTACATAGATTTCCACTTACGACTCGCTGGCACACGCTTTCTCTCGACACTTCCGGCAAGTGACAAGCAGGCAGAATATAAAATGATCCCTCATCCTTCATCACCCATCAGTCCTACGACGTCTATTATTAAGACCGTTATCAAAAGTCTTCTACTTGATTCCCATTCCGCGTCGAACGAGCGTCAACGATAAATTGCGAGGCTGAACGTTATCTCGGAACGCGTCGATGCGCGCGGAAGTGGGATAAATAAATGGCGTGCAGCCTCCGACGACGTCGTGACGTCAGCGAGCGAAATCTTGGCGGAAATAACATTAGAAGTCGGCAAGTGGCCACGATCAATGCGAACGCTTTGCGTATCGGCATCTGGCACGTACGCCTGTATGCACGTATAGCTGAATGTACCTATGCACGTATGCACCTATACACACATGCACGTACGTAACTGACGCGAGGCGAGCGACGCACGCGCCCGGCGCTTGCCGGTGGGATCGTTCGAATGAGGAATGTGCGGGCAGAATGTCTGCGATCCAGGGAGGAGGAGCCCTATCGCCAATTATCGCGCCTTTCGCTCGACCCCGCCCGCTTATCAAAACTTGCCTAAAAGCCGTTGGAACCACCCTCCCCAATTAAAACATGCAAGTAGCCCGTCACGCGATCTCCCGGCACCGACACCTCTCGCTAACCTAATTAGAAAGCGAGCACAGCGTACGTGCGCCTTTTGCCGGAGTGGCTATCGGTCACATGACGCCGGTGATCGATATACGAATTAATTCGGCGTCAAGTCGCCGATCCTAATCTCGATCGAGCGGACGACGCGGGAAGAAATTAATCGACGCTCGACGTCGCGACGGCCCGAGGTTCGCAAACTTTAACGCGCTACAGGCCAGAGAATGGAAGGAAGTCGTGGCACAATCTAGCGCGGGGACAAAACTGGTCGATTTCTTCCCTGGCCAAGCCTCGTTACGTAACGCGCGGCCGCCACGCAGACGGCGGGAGTAACGGAACAATTAAAAAGTTAATTACGGGCCAACAGTCGCGACCGCGACGCGTTTCAGGCAGTTCTCGCGGGCGGCAAGTTTGTTGTTGACGCGGCATCGTGGTTCTTAATAAAGAGAGCGTTGCGCTAAAAGGAGTCGGCGCTTGCATTCGTTCCCTCCGCTACCTTCCGACCTAGGATTTCCTTCTCTCTCTCTCTCTCTCTCTCTCTCTCTTTCTCTCTCTCTTACGCTCGCTGCCTCGATCTCCTTTACCCGCGGAATTAATCTTCGAGGCGGTGGAAGAGGTGGGAGCGAAGCTCGAGGTCACTAGACTCTTTCGTAATCGGAACGAGAATCTAATGCGTCGCTGTTGCGCCGTTGCGGCTCGGCGAGATGGCCGGGAAATTTATTTTCATACCTCCTGAGTGACACTTCCGACGGCGGTGCCGTGAGCTAAATTTCACCACCTGATTGGCGTTTTTAATTTTCCATTCATCCGCGTACGCTCCTGTGCCTGCGAGCCCGTACGCTTTTTGTCTCCCTGCCTTTTTTAACACGCAAATCTCACTTGCCCTCGCGATTCCGTGTCGATGCTGCGGTGAGTGACAGAAAAAGAGGCATACAGAGAGAGATAGAGCGAGAGCGAGAGCGAGAGCGAGAGCGAGAGAGAGAGAGAGAGAGAGAGAGAGAGACGGAGACAGAGTGAGAGGAGGCTCATGCCTGCGCGGTTAATAAAATTGAAGGGAAATTCTGCCACCCTGTCCCCGCTGGCACTCTCGGCCGTTGTCAACGTTACACTGAGCCGTAATTTTCCCTCGACGCACGCCTCGCGCTGTCTTCCAGAAATCGGGCCAAGCTCGTTACCGACAAGGAGGATACGTCATCGAGTTAGGACGCAAAAAAGTTCACTCCAGGAGTATTCCACGTAGAGGATCTTCCCCGTAGACACGGCTATCTTTCCGCGACATAGTAAATACCTCGCGATCGCCAGACATTTAATTAGAAAGAGTGCCGTCCTTCCAGGACAACTCTTTCGGGGGTGAGACACTTTTTTTTTGACACGGTGGGTCCATTCAGGCCCGACGGCAAAGACGTCCAGGCTCGCTGCCAGACTCATTCGACGATTTTCCGCCCTCTACCTTACGGAGTGACGCGGTGTAATTTTCATAAGCTCGCCGATCAAAAGTGTTCTTTGACTCCGACATCAGATCGACTCTGAACGAGAGTGATGGACTGACATGGGCGGATAACTAGCCCTTGACTTCGTTTCCGGGGTAGAAGGAGGAGAGAGGGGGGAGGTGGGCGGGGGGGGGAGGGGGTTGCATACTGGCCGTAATAGTTTTTCCCCTTGCGAACGAGTTGCCGGGGATCATAAAAAATATTTGAACGAAGCTTGATGGTGGCTTTCAGCAAAGAGTCGGACGCGCTTTATATTCAGTCCCGCATTACAGAACATTTATATTCAGAGCTTGCGCCAGCTTTACGCTTGTGCCGCGCTTTATAATTGCTAGCTTCAACGTTAAAGCCCTTCGGCGAGCGGGGCTGCTTATAATTCCTGCTTTTTCTTTCCCTCTCCCGCTCGCTCTATCTGTCTAGCCTTTTCTCTTCTGCCTTCTCTCCACCACCCACCCTCCCACCCTCCCATCCACCATCCCGCCGTTCTTTCCATCGGCGCTCACGCAATCGCACATACTTCACCTCTCGCCAGCTATCTCTCTCTCTCTCTCTCTCTCTCTCTCTTTCTGGCGGCCGTGCGCTCTCGTCGGCTCTCCTCCTTTTTTCCGTTTCGAAAATTCACCACCTCGCGCTCAAAAACATTTCAATCATCCCTCCCCGCGCGAGATGCGCGTGCAGCTGAAAGCAAAAGCGCGTTCGTACTTCCGCGAAAAACATAATCAACGAGCGTTTTCGAGTGGGGCCAAGGTGGCCCCAGGCGAAAATACGTAAAGCGCAGGGGTGGAAATCCTCCTCTCTCTCTCTCTCCAACCTAGTAACGCGACATGTTGGCAGAGTAAACAGTAAAATCGCGCGCGCGTGAACGCGAGCAGAGAAGCGCGAGATACGATCGTTGGCGAGCGTTTCGAAGCGGCGCGCTTAAGAATCTCGGAAAATAATTTCGCATCCCCCCACCCCTTCGCCGTTATTCCGGCGTGGCTTTACCAGCGTTAAATCCGAAACTCTCGACAAGCTAAAATCGGACCCCGACGCTGCGGCAAGTAGTCGCCGTCGATTATGAAGCGACTCGGCAGCCATGCTCTCAGGATCGGCGGAGACAGTCGAAGCGTCGGATGGGGGGTGAGTTGAAGGGGTTCGATCGACAAATTTTATCACCGCCATCGCCGTCGGATTCCTTGACGTTCAAAGCAACGGGCCGCGATGGCTGGGAGGCGCGCGTGGCTTCCGGGCAGGATGAGAAAAATCGAGTAGTCTCCGACGCGTCCCGCTGACGAGGACGCAACGATGACAGGGGCGCAGACGTCGGTAGGAGGATGAAGAGGAGGAGGAGGAGGAGGAGGAGGGAGGGGGGATGGGTGACAAGGTGGGCCGACGTCTACGAGACATCGTCGAGGAATACGTCGCTTGGCTAATGCCACGACTTCCACGAAGCGTGGGTAATACGTATTGTGCGCGGCCGGGAGTTGTGTCGTGATTTTCGCCGTACAGACGTGGCGCTGTTCCCGGGGGCGGTCACGTCTTGCGCGAGATTCAATTTGCCGCCAACCACCCCTTTTCCCAACCCTCTCCGAGACCCCCCCCCCCCCCTTATCCGGCGATCCTTCCTCTTTCCGCTCCTTTCCTCAGCCCCTCGACCACCGACGTTCCATCCTCCTGACGTCGCACCTTCCAACCCTCTCTCACCCCCTCCCTTCACCCCTTCATCCCCCGAGCCTTCTTTCCCCTTTTCCACGTCTGCCCGTCTCGGATCGGAGCGCCGTCGGTGGCGGGCTCTCCCGATCCAGGAGACACGCGAGGGAAAGGGGTTAGGCGCGTTCGAGATGGGGGATGAGAAAACGGGTTCCTGTTCGGCTGTCGTGACGAGGATTCGAGATTTCTATGGGGGACGGAGTCAAAAATTCATTCGCGGCGCGCGGCGGGTATGAAGAGAATCGGGATCGTCGAGCCTCTCGGGATCCTTCGCGCTCACCCCTTCGATTCTCATCTCTTCATCCCCCTCCCCCTCCCCAACCCCGTTCGGCGATGTATCCTCGATTTCGCGGCAAGATTCTCGCGTTGGGATCGTTCTTACGTGAGAAGCTTTGCTTCGATTGAATCGAACGTCTCTGATCGTCTTTTAACGTCGCCACTCTGATTGCCTGAACAGATTGCCTGAAAATCGAGTAAGGGTAGAAGCACGGGGCGCAATTTTTCCCCCGTTTTCGCGTTTTTCGGTCGTCCAACTTCGTCGACGCAAATTAATAATCTCAATCGTCGGACTACCCTGCACAGAGTAGGAAGAGTGTTTCGGATTATTCGACGCGTCGCTAATGGAATGTAAACGGGCCACGGCGTTGGGAAAAAAAGTCTCCGGGGTGGAATTGAGGTTGGGGGTATGGGCGGAGTGCGGTCGGCATTCACCCACACAGCGAGAGCGAAACGATTCCGTTTCCTTTGAATTCCTGCGTCGAGCCCGCCGGGCTGCCCTTCTCGCAAACTCGGCGGTCGAAAACGGCCGCGAGGCGAAGCGATACCTCGAAATCTTCCCGCTACCACCCCCCTCCCTCTGCTTCCACCCCCTCTTGGAAGCGAGGCAATACCACTAATGGGCTTAAGCGCGGCCTCCCTACCAGAAAGCCGACTGACAAACGCGGTAACTTGCCGCGGATGAGGCGAGGTGCCGAGGAGAGTGAGTCGAATCACAGGGTGGAAGGGGGTGGGGGTGGGGGTGGAAAAAAGAGATGAGCCGTTTTAAGCGAGACTGAGGAGGGCCGAGGGACGGGGGAAGCCGTTGAAATGGTCAGGGGCAAAGACCGGAAGTGAGAGGGAGAATGGAAAAGGGCCGGAATGAGGGGGCGGGGGGCGGGGCACGTGTTACGGATCAGAGTGGCGAGGGAGAAAGTGGAAGCTACCCGAAACGGTCAGACATGGCGGGGCTCGACTTCAAGTAGTAAGAGCCCGCGCTCGCTCAGACACGCGCTATAACCTCTCACTTTCGAAAGTTTCCGCAGCAGTTTGCGTCCGCCAGGACGAAGTGATTACGTTAAAAGCACTTTACACCTATATCCTCGCCAGCCTTACCCCCTCCACCCTCCTTCTTACCCTTACCTCATTCCCTGCGCTCGCGTTACAGTTATAGCCTGCCCGGTGATAAAATACAAAGTAACGCTTTCGTAAAACGCGACATGGTCGCCCTTCGCCTTTCCGACATTCCGGAAACGTTGTCGATTTTTTGGTTCTACCCTCTCTGCCCTCGGTGTCGCCCTTTCTCCAGTTTGAATGGAACCGATCGACTGCGTCCGAGGCCTTAACAAGACGAATCAATGTCGCCGAACGTTTCGAGCACGTTCGCCAAACGCGGCTCCGTTTAAATCCCCTCGCAGAGATATACCCGGCGTGTCAATTACAGCGTAACCCGACGTAGCCCTTATTACGCTTCGACGTTCGTGAGCTGACTGTAAAGTTGCGAGATACCGGCTTGACGAGCGGGCGCCGCCAGGAAAAAGGGAGAATAGGAGGTCTGTCGGTGGCTGGAAGAGTATGAAGATGGAACAAGAGCGATGCGTATGAGGGGGTGGGAGGTCGATTGGGGGTGCAAGATGGTGACCCGGAGATACATGGCGGGACGATGCCATATCTCTGGCCGTAGTCGTCCTTAAGGAATACAGATCGCGTCGATATTCGCACAATGACGGGTTACGTCGACGACGTCGGGCGTGGAAGTCGTTCAAAGTGTCGTCGTGGCTTTTGCCGCGAATGTGAGGGCTCGCGATAAATTCCACGGGAATCCTCTCGCTCGTCCTGGCCACTTCCGATGATTCCGCTTTCGGGAATCCTGAGGCAGCCAGCTCTCTCTCTCTCTCTCTCTACCTGGAAGCGTCTCGCGCTTTCATCATTTTAGCGTTCGACGGTTACAACGGTTACGGATCGCGGAACGTCATAAAGGGGGTATATTTTATGCTCATCGTTCCCTGGGCAAAAGCCGTTCGCGGCGGTAGAGATAAAACGGGAAAGGATGGGGAGCCCGCGGCTTTTTGCGCGAACGGAAGTCGAGTCCGGGTTGCATCTCTCGGCTGTAATCCGCTTTTAAGATACAGCGACCGCGATGGAAAGCGGCGTCGGCGCTCATTGTTCCGATTGTTCTGAATTTTGACTTGATTCCCAGCTGCATCGCGCAGCGCAAGAACAAACGCAATCAGCCGAGCTGAGAGCAATGGTGGGTCGTAGAAAATTCAACCGGTCCAAAAACTGCAGGATGCTCGAAACGTCGAAAGTTAATGAGCGAAATTCTCGCGGACCTAAGTCAATTTCCACGCAATGAATAAATTATGTCCCATCGACCGGGACACCCTGTAGATACGTGGGTATACGTTGGGGAGCGTATGTACGGATACGTTACCGAGCAGCTTGTAGGATCGCCCTCTCAGGATGCCGCAACTTGATAATTATTCACTATTTTCCAGTCTGTTGTGCCCGGGCGTCATAATTGAGTTATAAGTTTTCCATCGAGGACCCTTCTCCACCCCTTCTCATTTTTTCAGCCACCCCCTTCACCCTCCCCGGCGCGTTCGCTCGCTCGAGGGCATCTTAGCCCTTCTTTCCAACCCTCTTCCTCCCCCGCTCGTCCTCATCAGGATTTCTGCCACGCCGCAACACCAACGCACTTTTCTCGTTAATACCACCACCGTAATACGCATTATTGTCCTTCGCTGTTTCTACCAAATTGTGAGGGAGGGATCCATTGGATCGAATTACAATTTCTCACTTAACACTTGTCCTTTTATTCATTTCAATATTTTATCCTCTATACATCTTTCACGCTACGTGTCAATCGCAACCCTTCGTGTTTTACGCATCTACTTCCCACTCCTCTTCCTTCGCCTCACCAAACTGCTCTCTTTAAGTCTTAATTCAATAACAACTCCACACCAAACGCCCCATATACGCAATCGCACTACATTCATCCCTTTCGAATCACGAGGCTCTCCATGAGATTCCTACGACTACCCCATCGTCGTCCGCAAGAAAGTTGGCCAATTGAAGGTGGTCGATCGCGCCGAGTAATCTCTCCGTCAGGACTGACTCCGAGATATTTGTCGGGCAATCTCGGTTTAAAGTTCAAACGACGATTTTAATTACGCCGCTGGCACGCTCGGGACGACTAAATCCGCGCCTCATTATCGATGCAATTCTCCGGCGTTGGCGTCGGCGGCGTCGGCGGCGTCTCTTCGATCCCGGTGGCCCGGCCGATTCGCCCGAACGGAATCCCGCCTCGTGGCAATTAATTTGGTAAGTACCTTCGTTACCGTCTGAGCTCTCCGTCGAAGTGCATCTGGCTCGCGAGTTAGCGTCGGATTCTCGAATTCGAGATTTATCGGCTCGACGTCGGCCATCGACGGCCATCCACGGCCATCGACGGCCACCGACGGCCACCGACGGCATCCGTCCATTGCCGTCAGGCGTGCGCTTTCAGGGAAAAGGAAGGCACACGTGTTGCCTGCGGGCTCGTTACGGAAACGAAGCGAGCGATCTGGGTCGCATCGATTTCGCCGGAAGACAATGTACGAAGGTTTCGTGTATCGCGGCCAGGGTGGACTCTCGATACTGCCCGTTAGGGTAGCGGGCACGTGACGGACCTAATTACATCCATTTCTGACGAGCGCTCGTTACGGCGGACTTTGAATGGATCCTTCGTCCGAAGAAATGCATCTAGTCGCATTCAGCATTCCCGTGTGGTGAAGATATAGGCTTCGATACAGTATTGGAGCAATTTTATTTTTTAACGTCAACAAAATCTCCCGACGACTTCTGGCGTCAATGGGGGGTACCCTACTACTGCCTTTTATGATACATTTAAAATTTTCTAATTTCGCGTTTCTTTCGTGAGGGTTGGGATACTAAGGAGTTTACTTTAATTAACTTTAATCGCAGCTATTCGAGGAAACTCCGGCTTATACATCCCGTCAGTTTCCTGTTAGTATCGGAGCAACTTGCCCCACAGATGCAAACTGTAACGTTTGCGAAATGTCGGCAAGTATCTGATCCCAGACGCGACCATCCGAAAGCCTATACTTTCAGTAACAATGGCCGCGCAAGCCTTAAATCTCGAATTTCCGTGCGATGTTTCATTCTATCGAGCCACTATTCCCTGCATAATTCGCAATATAAACTTCCACTGCCAGTTTCGCGCGACGAGGCCTATACACTCCATTACGGCCGAAGTGAAAAGTCGAACGGTAATCGAATGAAGTTGGACAGGGGGTGGAAGAGGGTGAGGGTTGAAAAGGCGGTCGCGTGGACGATCGTTGGGGCGAAAAGAGACAGAGGATTTGCAGGCCTTTGCACGCGAATCGGCAGCAGAGAGGCCCTCGGCTTTAAGTGAGCTCGATATGTCATTTTGCCGACGTAACGACTACCCTCCATCATCGTGGAAACGATTTACGCCGCGGGTCAAAACGGTGCTTATGCACTATTCGTAGAACTTGGTCCGATGCCGTGACTGCCGCTAATTTGCCAACGGCGGAGAGTAGCCGATCGACGGGATGAGACATCGATCGAAGATGGCGGCGCGCGACTCGCGGCTTCTCCCGAAGTTTGCGGTTGCGGGTATACATTATTTCGGAGGCCACTGGCGTTGTTGAACGGTTGAAGAACGTGGAACGATGAAGGGCGAGTAAGTAGGGCGACAAGGGGGAGGGTGCGAGCAACTTTCCTGCCGCCAGGCGGCTGCCGCCTAATGAGCGTGTAAAAAGAGGAAAAGTCGCTCTGATTGCGGTCTCGCGTTTTGAGAAACTATGGCGTCATTACAACGGGCGAGCTGTGCTTCAGTTCCTTCGGTGATAAGCTGCGCCTTTAATCAGGACGCGCTCTCTTACTCGATCTACCCTTTCCCTTCTTCCGCTTCTTCTAGTTTGTCTCTCTCTCTCTCTCTCTCTCTCTTTTTCTCTCTGTCTCTTTCTCAGTTTCTCTCCCTCGCTATCCGGTGGATCTTGATCGAGCGACTGCGTTTGTACTCGGCCCGCTGTCTGCTCCTTTTTTGCCCGCCGTGTATTGAGACCCTTGAGGGATATTTCTTTCGCAGGTACCGACGCGGGGGAGACGTATAAATCCCACGGTCACTTTGAATGTGCGATTCGAATCGGGCTGACGCCGGGCTTTCGTAATATTCCGGGGCCGAAAACTCGAGGGGGGGTGTAGGGGGTGAGTCGAGGGGCAATTTAACGCTTTTCCCCCGAGCGAGCCTCTGCCGTCTCGCGGGCCCGTAAGATATCTATATTTCGGCCTGACTATTATAAAAAGTTTTCGAATAAATCACGCCCGAATTGCCGTGCCAAGGGTGAAGCGGCGAACTTTCGACTCTTCCCGTCCTTAATCATTCCTTCCTCGCCCGATGTCTCGCTCCTGGAACCCGGAGACGGGAGGATCCAGGAGAAGATCCTGGAGGCCAGTCGTTAGCCTCCGACAGATCGTTAGTTTCAGTCCCTCTCGAATTTACCCGGATTATCCCCCGGCACCCGTTTCCTCGATCAACAGCGAGTATCGCGCCGACTGACAATTCCAAGTCCGTTAATTTCGCCCTTTCCTAACTCGTCGTTCGTCACGTCGAATTAGAGTGTCCTTAAGAGTGGGCCGACTCGAAATTTTCATTGGCGCTCGTCTCGTCCGCCCTGTCTGTTCCTTTATCGAACGAACGTCTACTTTACCGATCCTTCGCTCTCGCCGAGGAAAGAGTGTTATTCGATCGTAGCTATGAAGGGTATCCTCGACCGAATTTATAAGAGGGCCGTCGATATCGACGGACGACGAGGAAGCTTTCGGGGCCGGTCCCCTTGTTCGCTTCTCTGAAATCGACGTGGCCGAACGGAAAGTATTGTTAACGGTGCTCTCCTCCCGGCTGCCGATAAATAAAGGTCCCGGGGATTTCGCGGGATTTACTGCAACGACCCTTTGGAGTTAGGGCACGGTAAGATTGCATAGAGATCGTCCGCTAGCAGCGGAATGGCAAAAATGGTATGGAACCGTGGAACCAGATAGGGAAGGGACGGACTGCGCGGAGAAATAAGTGGCTGCGAGTTGATAGTGGCCGGCAATAACGAAGAGCCGTAGTTGGAAAAAAAACTGGCGCGGCCGGCTCAATGTTCCAGTTTTTCGACCGTTCGCCCGGAGACAAACGGCTGTCCTCCAAACAATAAGAGTGGCCCTCGATCGCGAATCGTAAAGCAGGCCGTGAGCTACTGCCGGCCCTCCGCTCGATCTATGTGTATCCGGCAACCGAAATAGGATTGCGTAAACTCCATACCTAGCGCGGGCACTCTCGATGGAAACGTTTAGTGCCCTTCTGCCGGTAACGTATTTACGATCGCCCGGCAAGGTGGATGAAGAGGAGGAGAAGGAGACTGAGAGGTATATGGCGAAAGAGAGAGAAATATAGAGGGCTCCATTTGGGCACGACCAGTCCATGTAGCCGGCGAACATTTAGCGTTGCAGTTTATGCGGGCCATCTCGACGATTTTTTCTCGACTCCATAGATCTGTCGCGGCCGGGCAGTTCTCTCCGCGGAAATAATAGAATCGATTGGCCCCGTTTCCGGTCCCCGCTCGGGAAGATCTTTGTCCGCGATTGTCGTGGAATAACAAAAAGCTCACCCCCCCCCCCCCTCCTTCCACTCCTCCCTCCGCGTCCATCGTACGCCGATGCTATCCGAATCTCCACGGTTCATTTCGACGTTGAATCGCTCGTTTCTCGAATAGATGGATGGTCCCTGTTATCCGAGTCTGATACGCGTTATGACGCGAGTCGTACGATCGACGCCGACGCCGACGCCGCCGGCTCGTTCCGTGCATTGTGCACGGCTGTCTAATGTGACTTACTCGATCGTCACTCACCTGTTGCTTCGATTTCACGCGATCACAGACATGGCGCGAGCGCGCGCGCGCGCGCGCACTCCTGCCACTTCGTTATTCTCTCGTACGAATCGTACGCAATGAAGTTTCCTGATTCGTCGAACAGTCATTTGCGGAGGCAACTTTACACTGTCATTGCAAGGTCCACGTTCGACGACGGAGTGTAGAACGTTAACGGGCACTCTCGGCTTTGCATTTTACTCCCGAATCTTCTGAGAAGCGGGAGGTCCGGCCAAAGAGGGACGAGCCCGGCCCGAAACGTTTTGCGGCGAGAGGCATCAAGGGCTAGGAAGCGTGGCGAAGGAAGGCGAAGGGATGCGTGAGGAACTCAGAGGGAGGAGGGTTGACAAGGGGGTGCGGAGAGCGACGAGGGCAGAGAGGGTGGTCAGGAGGACGAGGGTCGGAACATCCCCCGAAATGGACTTGCCATTATGCCCAAACTAAAGCCGGGTATTCAGCCATCCACAAGCTTATTAGTATGCAAGCGAGCTTGTTGCCTTAGGTGGCTTGAAAGCCCCGTGTGTCACATTCACGACGTGTTTCCCGAGACGCGCAACATACTGCGCCCCTGCCACGATATACTGGCAGGCGACATCCTCCTCCTTCTCTACCCCCTTCGGAGCCAACCCCTTCTGCCTCCTTTTCACTCCGTCGGCCGCCCTTCTCCAGTCCTCCCCACAACCCTCCCCCCTCCACCTCCTCCTCCTCCTCCTCCTTCGCCCTTGCCAGGCAATACGTGAGTGCAGTCGCACACACCCCCCTCCCTAACCCACCCTCGCGCGCACCTTTCCGCTCTGCGTCAACAATTCCAAGTTAATTCCGCTAATTGGCTCCTACGGCGCGATCCGATTTGCTTCCGCATTCATGGCGCGATGATGACGCAACTGCGGATCCTACTTAGCTATTACGCGCACGCCGAGCAGGCAGGATCGTAGCTTCTCCGGTAGAATGACCGTTTGTTCGCTGCCTAAGCGTCGTCTGGCGTCTCTTGTTCCGGCTGCTAGCGCCGCGCACGCTCGGGTCTTCATTTTTTGACCGTCCCGGTCCTTTGATGGCTGTAGCTCATTGGCAGTACATAGAGGTAGGATATAGAGGGTCGGAGAGATTCGACGGTATTCCGCAAACGACGTCGTCGACGGCCATCTCGTAGTTCCTCCGAGCGTGCAAGATTCCTCGCGCGAGATAGCGGCGCACGGATAAAATCAGCGCCTGTGACGATGTCGAGAAGATGCACTTTTTCGTCGGCTCGACACGTAACACCTTATCTTTATCAGATAAATGCGCCCTTCGACGCCGCGCGAACATATTTACATGGCCCGACGGGGGGCTCGGCAAAAAAGCCGTTTGTCGACCTTGCGAACATTCTGCCGGAGCATTTAGCCGGAGATTATCTCGCCTTCTGCCCCCGAGCTCCTGATATCACTTTCACGAGCATAGACGAGGAAGCGATAAGGCCTCTCTCTCTCTCTCACTCACTCTCAGTCTCTCCCTCTCTCTCTCTCTCTCTCCCTCTCTCTCCGCGTTCTTTCACGCCAAGACGCAGCGGGGAATAATTAAACCTTGCCCGCCGAAGCGTCAGGATGAAAATCTGCTCGGCAAAGATCTCGCGCGTCGATGGCCGGAATAAGAAGATTACTCTCCCGGAGGCGGCGAAGATCCGCTCTCGCCGGGCAGACGAACGTCGCATAAGAAGTTATCTTGCAGCGGCTCGCTCTATTGACCAACGAACCGACCCCGTTCGAACGGTGAAGCGAGGAGCGCGTAACCTATCAATCCCTACCCCCTCCTTTCCCCGCACCGTCCCCCGTCCGGCCAAGCTCCTCGGCTTACGGAGATTACGAGGTACACGGGGTCAAGTCTATGATACGCAGCGGGCCAAAAGCAACGGAACGATGTAACTTCAGTTAATCTCGCTCGCCTAGCATCCTTTCCCATAACAGTTATGATGAACGTTACCGTTTACCGTCTACGCTTACGAACGTGCAAGCCCCGCGTAATCCGACTAATGACATTACGGGGCACTACGCGGGATTAAATCGTTGCTGTAGCCTCCGCGCTCGGCGGTGGGACGGAGGCAGGAGGGGGGGAGGAGGAGGGGGTTACGTCATAAAGTTTGCATTTAACGTACCTGCACGGCAGAGCGGGACATGTTTTTCCAGGCTCGTTTGCCAACCCCGAAAGAGTCCGGCCGGGCTGCGGGGGTGGCTCGAGGGTAGAGTGAGAGGGGAGGTGGGGGAAGCGTGTGCCATACGCTCTACTCACTTTTCATCGTCACTTTCCCCCCGGAGCGCGATCTTCCATTCAAACGAAATTTACGACGGATTAATGGACCATAAATTCGAGCGCGACGCGCTCGTAAGTTCGGGGCAATAACTCTCGGGATGAGAGATAGTCAAAGAGTTAAGACGAGGATCGGTAGGGATTGTGGCCCATGGCTGGCACAGCTATCTCGTGTACGGAATATTACGGATCCGGATGCGGGGGACGCGAGTCGCGCCCGAGCTTCCGTGGGGGGGAGGAGGTTTGTAATTGCTGCGCTCATTTTGCAGCGTGTAAACCGGATGTAACTGGTGGCGGCCTAGGGGTGGCAATAAACGGGGTGGAGGGGTGCTGCGAGCGATTTACAGTGAACGGCGTCGTTAAACCGCTTCCTCGGCCGCCATCTGCGCACACTTAAACCCTTCGCCTTGACGTAAGACGAGGCCCATCGGTGGGACCTTCCTTCCTGGCGAGACGCTGAATTTCAGCATCGACAGTGTTACACGATTTACGATACGCGATCTAACCTATGAGATAGGCGGTCAATTTGTCCCGAATACAACGAATAAGATTTGTCGCCGAACAGAATTCGCGATGAATGAACAGATCTGGATCGTAATTTCTGCCGATAAATCCGGATGATGGACTTCGATCCTGGAAGGGAAATCTTCGAAGTTTCGAAGGCTTCGAAAGTATCTGGTCACCGTATAGGTCGCGCACGAGTCGACGCGCGGCTCGATCAAAATTACCGTCTCCGTTCGGCTATGGTGATCGTCGGTCTAAATTGGGATGTCGGTCGTAAAGAGCAGACGGCGTCCCATGCATGCCGCCTGACGTCGGGGGGTGGCCCGCGTCGTCACGGTCCATTCCTAAAATCGTCCCCAGGGCGAGCCTCGAATGGCCGGCCGCGAAAGCTCGCCATTCCGAACGTCGAACTTTCCGCGTTCTCATTCTCGAAACTCGTTTGGACGCTCCGCTGGCGGAGTTAGCGAGGGCCACACGAGAGGATGTGGACGTAATACGGCAGGGACAGGGGGGAGGGGGGCTGGAGGGGGCGAGCCTCCTGCAGGAAGCCGGATCGCCGCACTTCCGGGACCTCATTGCGAAATTCCTGGCCAGGCATAATTTCGCTGTCAATGGATCTCTAACGTACTTCCGCGTGACGCTTCTGGCGTATCCTTCCCGGAGTAATTATTTATCGCGCGGGGATGTAGGCGGCCGAATAGGAGCGGAGTCACAAAGTTACCGTTACGACCATACTGTTTCCGATACCTTAATTTCCCATAGGACAGGCCCGTGATTTGAGGGCCGGAGTCCGAATCGAAATTTCGTCGTTCCCGGCGCGAATTAGCGAGCGATTCCGATCGTTCTCACTCTCATTCGCTGGCCAGGGGGTGCGTTTTTGACCGAAGGTCGTCGTTGGCGGTCCAGACCGGAAGTCCGCCTCCAAAAGGCGACAGGTCGCGAGTCTTTATTGCGGAACACCTGAAACCGCGCAATATCGGCCGTCCGCTCGTCTGTGTCTGGGGGTGGGTTTCAGGGGGGTGAGCAGGGGTGCGATCGCGTGTGATGTGGCCGGGGCGAATGCGCCGCTTTGTTGCACGCCCGATATTTGCATCGTTGATTTCTTCGATCGGATACGTACGCCGCTCGGCATCCGAGCAGCGGCCACGCCCTTTCGCATGACGGCAAAAAGCACGCGAGAATAGTGACGGCCTACGTCGATCGCGATATATCGTTCATGGGGTTAGGAGGTTGACAACCTAAAACGCGCCCGATTACCTTTCGTCGGTCAACGAGGATAACGTAATCTTTGATTCTGACTTAATGCCAGTTTCTGTTAAATTCCGTTGTATCCTAGGGTTTCATACCAATTCTTTTTGCTGCAATTGTGAACACTGTTCGCAATGAGCCTTTCTTTTGGAAGCCCCTTTTGTTCCTTTCGAAGGTATCAATATTTGTGAAAATCGTCGAAAATATATGAAGTATCCATCATAGCCTTGAGTCATCATTCTTCCGAAACGACTTCTCAATTACAGTTTAACGTGGTAACTGTACATAAAATATTCGTCACCCACTGAAGCATTCCGATTTCCGAGAATTCACAGACATTCGCTCATCGAGAAATTAATGCAATCCGGCGACGAAACTCGGGACGAGCGATGGGATCGGGTGCGCGGATGTCAGACGATATTTTTGCGGCGCCGAGAAAGAAACGTGGCGCGAAACCGGAGAAGCATCGAGTGCGAAATTCGATTCGTCGATTTATGCCGAGGCCGGCCGCGGGAGGGAAATGGAGGGAGAGGGAGTATAGAGGGGCCGGGAGGTGGACTCCGCGCCGAAGGAAAAGAACACCGAACGGAACGAGGAGCCGGGAGGAGGGATGGCGGAGGGAAAAAATGGGAAGGAAAGAGGACGCCATATTTGTATCCTCTCGAGTTGCCTCGAGCGTATCAATGGAGTCCATCGAATTAGTTCGTCGTTCGAAATAAGATTTCCCAGAGGCGGGACGGCGGTCCAGGCTGCCCTGAAGGGTCGTCGCTGACTCGGGGACGGGAGGTGGCGCGAGGAAGGGGTGGCAGGAAGCGAAAGGCGGCAGGGGTGGATGGCGGGAGCCTGCGAGAGAGTCCGGGAGGTCGCCAGGAAACATTGGCAATATCCTGTTTTTCCAGGGGGCCGCGGAATTAAATATTTGCTGCGGCGAAACAAGAGTTACGTCGCGGCTTCGCCGGCCAGGCATCTCGTGGGGAATCGTCGGATACCCTGACTGGACAAGGATACTTCGGACCCCGTCACCTCCAGGCGAGAAGCAATAAAGAAGGAAAGCCCAACCTCGTCGCCCTCCTACTGTACCGAATTCAACGTTTCGGATTACGAATGCTGTCGATACGTCTCTGTATCGTCTCCCACCGCTTTTAACCTCAAAAGAGAATCATGGTACAACACATACATCCAACGTTCCGATTCATCAGCCACCAACAGCATTCTCCGAAGAGCTCACAAGGAAAAATACGCCACTTCCGGCCGGCTTATAACGAAGCTTCAAAGATTTTCTGGCCGACAGAATACCGCGGACGTCGGGCGTCAGACTTTATTGGCTCGTGGAATGCATCGGATAGAGACTGGCGGGCAGAGGAGAGCGATGAGAAGGAAGAAGGGGGGACTGTGAAGCAGGCTGATGCCAGGGAAATAAACCGTTACGTTAATTCCGCGCGCAGGAGATCGATGTCGATATATTCGCGTAGCGGAGGCCGCGCGTAAAAATTCACTAAATTATCGGCTTTTGTGTACGGGCAGCATTGCCGTTGGCCCGAGCATCGAATAGCCCGAACGACGTCAACAACAACCGCTGAAACCATATACCAGAAGCGATGGGGAGAGGAGGGGGGGGGGGAGTGGCGGTAGCGAGCGGCATACTTTTCGCGATTGTTCGCGTTATTCGAGAGCTCGATGGCGCGCGAGCGCTCCCCGCGCACCGACATATATACTTGATTTCTCCATTAAAT